>CM074583.1:20831666-23545000 GCA_037305975.1 Chrysolophus pictus
CAGATGATGCAAAGCTTCCACAATATCACAAGTCACATAGCACTGTATGACAGCAGGTTCATTAATAACATTGTAAATATCTGAAGTGAGGAACTTGAATTCAGAAAGACTTATCTGTATACAGCTTAGCAGTTATCTTGCTGAAAATGCTTGTTATCTGTAGCATGAAGTTCCAGCAACTGTCCAGCACCTCTAGGGCTGCTCAGGATTCCATGGCTTCAGTGGGAATTCACCACATGTTAGTGAGAACAATTTTAGGTAAGTTTCCATGCTGGCATGTGAAGCTAAATTTTAAAATGTAAACTGAGGTTGCCTGGAACTACCTTAGTTCACAGCGCCCAACGCTTTCAGCAAGATGGCTGCTGCTGAGAATAATTTTGTTCTTCTTAATCACACTTCTAACCTCTCACTGAAAGGATGAGGGCCGGATAAAATATTCTGCCTGGCTCCATGTGAAGCAGCACAGTAACAACAAGTGTTCTCATTCATCTGCTTTCCTCCCAGAAACAGAAGAATCTGAAGAGGAAGATAAAGAAAATGATAAAGCTGAAGATGACAAGGAGAATGAACTGGCAGTGGAAGACAAGGTGAGGTTGCTGAGCTCTGATATTGGTGCTCCTGAATGCAAGGTCTGTCTGAATGTCACATGAATATCTTTAAGTTTATGAAAGCTCACTTGTATTTTGCTTAGTCCTGTACAGAAAATAAGTTCTGTGTGGTGAAACCAATGTTACCTAACAGAGGGGCATCAGTGCCTTGTAGGGTCGTTTGGTTTTTGTCTGTAAACTGGTGCTTATTCAGCTGCACTGAAACAAATGTTTGTGCTCTGTAGGTCCTTGAGGCAGCCTGGTGGAGGGGAGGTTGGCCTTGGTTTCTCATTGACGTTAATTATAACAGTTCTTAGTGAGTTTTTGCTGTCTGGTTATTTAGTTTGAGTGCATTCAGTCCAGTAAGTGGCGATAAAGACTGGGAATCCAGTGACAAGTGTAGCACTGCTTAAATCTGAGGAATTATCTTGATGTAGCAGTTCACACTGGAAAACTCACTGATAGGAGAATATTGCTGCTTAGTGTCCTGTTATTTCTGGGAGCAGGAGGGGAGAGAGGAGGCTGTATCAACTGAAGATGTAAACTTAAATTCCACTGAAACACCTTGTTTTTTCTTTCATCAGCAAAGCAAAAAGTTCGTCTCTTGGTTAAAATGCATTCTTTGGGAACACTGCTTAAAAGCATAAAGTTGTTTAATGTGGTACGTATCCTTAATACTTTATGCATTTCTGGCCTTTACAGGAAAGTGAGGAGGAAGAAATTGGAAATCTTGAGCTAGCCTGGGACATGCTGGAGTTGGCCAAAGTCATCTATAAGAGGTAAAATCTGAGGCTGTAATTTGAACGTGTTTGCTAGAGAAACTCCCTCAGTTGGGAGGTAGTGTAACATAATGCTGCATATTCTGAAGACTTGAAAACAGCTTTTTTCCCTTGATTTAGGCAAGAAACAAAAGAAGCTCAGCTTCATGCAGCTCAGGCTCATCTAAAGTTAGGGGAAGTCAGCATTGAATCTGGTAAGTAGTGCTAATTGTTATGTATGAAGTGCTAGGTTAAATCTTGTCATGTTTAATTTCATACTCAAAAATGAGTAGAGGTGACTTAAGGCTGAGAAGGTTGGGGAGTGATTAAAAATACAAACAACCAAACTTTGTCTAATTATAACAGTACTGCCATAGGACAAACTTCTTAACGGGGAACCCAAGGAAGTTTCTTAAAGAGGCTGTACCGTGCTTCCCTGGAGCAGCAAAAGAAAGCTTTGTGTTAGAACTGGTGTACTATCAGGTTAAAGCAGAACACAGTGTTGTTTCATTAGAGATTTGATTAGCTTCAGAAATTGGGAAAGCCTCCTTAGGTTACTGTGTTGTAAATGCACAAATCCCTCTTGAGAGGAGTAGGGGAAGGGGACCCTAAGCAGTGTTGGACTGTGAGTGCTGTCATTTGATGACAGGAAAGTATCCAGTTACTGAGCTCAAACTGTATTCAATAATAGTTCTGTTTTCAGACTACGTAAGGTGGAATGAAATATGTAAAATATGTTCTTTGTTGAAGACCTTATGACTTGCTTCCATAGAGAACTATGTGCAAGCTATAGAGGAGTTTCAGGCCTGTCTGGCCCTGCAACAGAAATACCTGGAAGCTCATGACCGCTTGCTGGCTGAAAGCCACTACCAGCTGGCACTGGCATACCACTACAACAGCCAGTTTGATGAGGCAGTTCTGCAGTTTGGTAAATCTGTAGAAGTCATTGACAAGAGAATGGGTAAGTAGTTCTGTAAAATTGCCTAGCTTACTAAAGAGCTTTTGTAGATCAACACTAACTTTAAATTGCCCTAAAACCAGTTTGCAATGCAAATGTTTGCTAACAGGCCATACTAACATCAGAACTGTCAAAACAGCATCTGTTGGTGGGCACTTGCCTCTGTGATTTGCAATGAGACAGCTACTTTGCCTTGAGGCTTTTTTTGCCATGATAACTTTGTCATTCTAGCAATGCTTACTGAACGAATAAAGAAGGCAGAAAGTGGTTCCCCCGAAGATGAGAAGGAGATTGAAGAACTGAAGGGACTTCTCCCCGAAATCAAAGAAAAGATAGAGGATTCAAAGGAGTCTCAAAAGAGTGCAAGGGTAGCTGAGCTGGCATTGAAAGCAACTCTGGTTAGTGCGTCCTGCATTTTCCTTTGAACCAAACATTATTCTAGTGAAGCTTGAAGTAAACCAGTGATGGGAGAAGCTGAGAGTTCATATAGAGCAAGAAGCTAACTAACGCAGTTAAAATCTACAGATAGGACTAATAGCAAATATATTGAAATTAATTGTTCCAACCTAAATTTGAATTTGTTAGGCTTTTAAGCAGTAAGTCTGAGTCAAACGTGAGACTCGAGTGTTACATTGCTACACGAGCTTTTGTTCTGTCTCTGCTATATGTAAGCGTAGAAGCAGAATGCAGTAAGACACAGTTGGATTTTCTGTTGCTTCCTAAACTCTGTATCGGCCTTTTGTGAATAGGTGACAGTGTGCTTGTTAACTATTTCTTCTGCTTTTCTAGGTTGGAACTACATCTGGTTTCGCACAAAGTGAAGGCAGTGGCTCTGTTTCTACAGTAAGTTGGGCAGAGAAAGTTGCTGAGAATTCGTGTCTGCTCTAAGGATTATGGCTTGCTGTTTTTGACGTGTCAGTGTCTGTTCCTTAACAGATTCCAGTAAGAAAAGCTGCTGATGGAGCATCTCAGTGTGTTACAGACATCTCTCACCTGGTCAGGAAAAAGGTAAGTCCAGCAAAGACCAATAGAATAAACAGCTTGTCAGAGTATCGTCGTTTTGCCCTCTATTGTTGGATTTCTTGGCTTAGAGCTTTTACTGTGAAGCCTGGAAGAACACTTAAAAGTAGTAACAAAAATAGTGTGTAAAACTCCTTTCCACTGGGAGGTAATCAGTCTGGGAACCATCTAGCCTCCAGATGTGTTGGTGATGGTTCAGCACCATACCTGACCACAATGATGTAACTGCAGAGCATTGTTTGCCTTCTGGAGATGTACCCTGAGCAAATGCCCTGCTCTGTGGAGAAACTGCAGGAGGAGCAGGGCAGCCTATAGATATTCAAAAATTAAAATGAAGACACAACCAGGCTGAGTTGGGTTCCCTTCTTTCCAAGTGGAAATGGAGAATTAAACTTGAAAAATAGCAAAGCCAGTCCTAATGTGTAGCCATGCTAAGCTGTCTCTTACTCAGAGAACAGGATATATTGAATACAAGGTTCCTTTAAGAGTATAGGTATCTTCCAGAATTGTTCATATTGCTAATTATCCTGTATAGAATCTTAGTTTTTATATTACATACTGTTACGACACGGCCTGCCTTGTGTTCACCAGCTGCTTTGAGTTCAAGTCTGTCAGCAGCAGCTTTGATCTGCTTTACACAGGTGATTGTAAATACCCTCTATTCACTTAGCTGTTACCTAGCTCAACAGTAACTCATTCCCCTGTCAAACTATAAGGGTAATTCAGCACTATAGCTCCTGGCACTTGCATAATCCTTCTGGTTATACTTTTGAGATGTTTGTGCTTCAGAGCTTTGGTTAAACCCTAATGCTTAACTTCTTGAACCTGGCAAGTAGAGCTTAAATAAGTAATGTACAATGACATCTAGATGCTAACTTTCTAAAAATACTTCAATTTGTACATAGTGAAGACTAAACAATTTTGTCTTCAGAGGAAACCAGAGGAGGAGACCCACCAGGGAGACAATGAAGCTAAGAAATCTAAAGCAGAACCGGCTGTCAATGGTGGCGGTGGTGATGCTGCCCCCAGTGGAAATGAGGTTGCAGAAAAAATGGAAGAGGAGGTGGGCAGTTGAGTCAGGACTCTGTGCATACATTTTTTTTCTCTTCCCCCTCTGTTCAGGCATGGCTTTGTGCATGGTTTCATGTGTTGCTGATATTCTGGCTTTATTGCCTGTTGGTCTTCACAGTCTTCCCACAAGATAGGGAAGCTGACAGGCTGCATGTTGTACTGAGGTGTCTGATGCTGAGTGAGCTGGGAAGGTGCCAGCTTTGGCTACCTGCAGCCAAAGGGTGGGACAGAAATATGTGTTGGGGCTCTGCATGTCTGAGTTGGGTTGAACAACAGCACAAAGCCCTTCTCCAGAGCACTTCTGTAGTAGAATGCTTAAAGGTTTTAAAATTCTTAACTTGGCCTACAATTGTCACTGTTTCAGAGTAGTTCTGGGCTCTGGAGAAGACCAAAGCATGCATTGTTATGTCTTGAAATTAAAGAAACTAACTGCTGCATGAGTTGGTGCTGTAATGCAGTGTTTGATTTTTAAAAATCAAATACTTCTCTTTCCTTTTAGACAGAGAAAAGGCCACAAGCAGAACCAGGGGCTGCAGTTGAAAGCACAGTATGATAATTCTTTAGCTTTGGACACTCCTCTCCTTCAAAGGAAAATGGTTTTGTATATAGTGTATTTTTTCACTTTTTGGCAACTTTTGTATGACTTCAATAAAGATTGTAAGCAAATGTTCCTTGTTCTGACCCTGTTTCTCTCTCAAGCTCCTTCCTCCCTGCTCTTCTGCTGCAGCCTTTCTTTTCTACATGGAGCTGTGAAAGGGTTGAGCTGGGGCGAGAGGAGGCAGTATAAGCCCTGAGCCTGTAGTAGGGTGCGGGGGAGGTAAGGCCTGTTAGCATCTCTCCGGCCAGTTACTGTGGCATGGTACCTTCCCTGCCTGTGTGTGCTGCAGTGGCAGAAGGCTGTAGTCCTGTATGCTCCCTCCCTGCACTCCTGGCTTGCTATGGCTGAACTGCATTTTGCAAAGTTAGCGCTGCTTCTGTGTCATCTTACTTCAGAGCAGTAGCACAGCTCTGTTCTTCAGGATGTGACTGCAAACAATGAACTTGATAGTCTGTACCCTGAAAAAGGTCAGGAGGTGAAAAGCTGTAGGTAGAACCCATTTATTTCACACACCCACCACATGAGCCTCAGGATACAGAGGAAATCATTGCTGCTCCCGGTTTGAGCCTTGAATGCCTCCTGTTAAGCTTTTCCTAAATGTACCTTGAGAAGTGTCTAATGGAATGAGCAGTAGGGGAAGGGGGAAAAAGAATGTGATTGAGCACAGAAGTACATCGTCACAAAAAAAAGTCCCTTATCAGAAGTCAGGATGGGCAGCTCTCTGCTGCCTGAGCACTGAGACAGGGCACAGCTCATCCTGGCCTCACCTCTCCGGGCTTTAGTGCTGAGCTGGTGCCTCTTGTGTAGGAGGGGGGTCATCCAGGGCTCCAAAGAAGATGCTGGGGAGGCTGGAGGCTGTGGGGCTGCCTGTCCTCAGTGGCTTCTGGGGAAGGAAAAAGGCAGCTTTAATGGGGGTGGGCCCCCTGGGCATCGGGAGCACAGAGCAAATCACACTTGCAGTTCGGCACTTACAGAGGGAACGCGTCCTGCTGCAGCCAGGGAGCAAGTACCAAGTCAGCACCCTGGAAAGCCCCTCCCAAGGTGAGAGTTACCCCTGCAATACTAGGATCAGACTCACCGCCAGAGCTAAGGCTGCGGGGAGCGGAGGGGCCACGGGCGGTGGGAGGACGGCAGGGGGCAGGCACGGCCCCATCCCCTCTGCCTGGCGTCGCAGCAGCATCTCCACCTTTGCCTGCAGCTGAGCCACCTCTGCATTCTGTCGGGCTGCCAGCGATCCTGGGGAACAGCAGCTCAGACACACTCGGCTGCCACCTCACAGACAAATGGGCATTGCTCCACTTCCCAGTCACCCACCGACATCCGCTCGCATCTCCCTCCGGACCTTCAGTGCCAGGAGCTCATCCTCGAGCCGCTGGTTCTCCAGCTCCACAGCCATCAGTGCCGCATCGAGGCCCCGTGCCGCCTCAACAGCAATGGTATCCTGTCCCTGGGCTCTGTGCTGGGGCTGGTGCTTACTCATCTTCTGTGCAGCCTTTTTCTCCAGTGCCATGGCCTCCAGCTGGAGGTCTAACAGCTGTGCCAGGGTGGCCTCGTCATGGCCACCAGCACGCAGGTAGGAGAGCCGCAGAGCCCTGCCATGACGCTGGCATGAGCCCTCGTGGCTGGGGCTCTGCCGGCCTCCCGCCGCACCCTCAGCTCTCACCTGGCCTCAGCTGCCAGTGGCCCAGAAGGTGGCAGGAGGGTGTCGAGGTGGAGGGCAGCCCTGGGGAGGATATAAGCAAACTGGGGCCCAGAGAACAGTGGGTCCCTTTCTGGGCAGCATGCAGCAGGGCTCACCCTTGATGCCGGTGTCCAGCTTTGTCTGACAGCACCTCTGCGGCCCGACTCATTCCTGGTGACGGACGCTTGTTGCACAGCAATGCCAGGTGCTGGCACAGCTCTGTGGGACGCACAGCTCGGTCACTCCAGAACCACAACCATCGCCCCGCACCCCGTGCCGGTGCCTACGCTCTCTCTGCTGCTCCAGCTGTCGGGTCCTGGCCCGGATCTCGGCCACGTGGCGCTGATGAGCCTCCAGCAGCTCCGGTGCCCGTGGGTCCCCCCGCGGCGGGCCGGGCTCTCCCTGGGGCACAGGGGCAGCCGTGGCGGCAGGGGCCGAGCCCGCGGGACGCGAGGCGACCCCGCATAACGCTGCAGGCGAGTGGGGCCGGTGGGGCGGTCTCACCCGCTCTGCTGGCCGGCTGGCAGCGGGGGCACGGAGCAGCGCCCGCTCACGGGGCGTGAGGACGTCACCCAGGGGCGCCCCACGTCCCAGAGAGAACCGAGGGAGCCCGGAGAGCAGGAGCAGGCGGCGCTCGGTGCGATCCTCGTGCTGGGACGTCGCGGCCTCGAAGAGGCGGGCGGGATGGGAGGGCGGGAACTGCTCAACGACGGACGGACAGGCGGCACGGCCGCTCTCGGAGGAGCCGCGGTCGCAGCCCGCGGACACGTCCCGGCCCCGCGCCCAGCCCCGGCCCCGCGCTACCGAGGGCTCCCGCGGTCCCTCCGCCCTTCCCGGCTCCCCCCCGGGCCCCCCGAGGCAGAGCCGCTCGCGGTGCGCCCGTAGCAGCGCCCGGGAGCCGAAGGCCATGCGGCAGCGCGGGCAGACGAAGGCTCCGCCGGCCGCCATCGGGCTCCTGCAAAACACCCGTGCCCGGCGGCCCTCCCTGCCCCGTGCCGCCCGCACCGACCTGCTCGGGGCCGCTCCGGCGGTGTTTGAGGCCGCTGTTGCTACAGGCGCCGGGCACGCCGAGCCCCGCTCCGCCCCGGCCGTCCCGGCTCTGCTCGGAGGGCCGCCCTCCCGGCGCTCAGCTCCGCAGCGCGATTCCTCGGGCTTCCTCTCGCAGCTCTCCTCGCAGCGCCCTCCGCTCCCAGTCTCTCCCCGGGCCGGGGCGGCTGGAGGAGGCCGCGTTCCGCCCCGCGCCGCCCGCCCGCCATTTCAGGCCGGGGCTCCGCTTCCCCTCGGCGCAGGGCGGGAATCTGCTTCCCCTCGGCCCGGCCGGCTTCACCTGCGCTTGCAGCGCTCCCCGCTCCGCCACGCAGCTGTGAGGGCTGCCCGCCTCGGGCACGGCCCGTTTTCACATGGGGACCCACAGGCGCCCAGCGCCGCTCACGAGCGGCCGTCAGCACGGATGCGCGGCCGGGGTCTTCTAAACTTACCCAGTTCCTCGGCTTTTGTAGCAGCTCCACGACCGAGCCGTGCTGCCCCGCGACGCCCGGCTTCACGGCTGAGGCGCGACCCGGCCCGGCCCCAGCCACGCGCACGCACCTGCCTTCCGCCCCACGGCTCGTGTTAGCAGCTGAACAGACACTGAAATAGCTTAGGCCACACCTGAGTTGTTTGTAAAATCCTTTTTAATCTAATAGAAATGTTTTCATGATTTTTTAAAAAAGATCTCAATGAAAACAGCTTTGGATTCAGACATTCCCTTGCCACGTTGTGAACACAGACAGCAGCATTGCACCAGGAACAGGCAGTGACACCGACCGGTCGAGCTCCACTATTTCGTATGAAGCGGAAAATAAAGCGAACTGCTTGAGTAGAAGATAATTCAAATTATTTTCTTTAATGTCTTTAAAAAAAACCAAAAACAACGAACACGGGCTGCCATCTCTCCATTGTTCTCTCCCTCTCCCTTTGTAAAGGGAGAGTTCAGCTTCTGCAGTCCCAGCACTACAGCAATGTTTGCCAAGTGGAAAAAACACAGTGGGAGAAGCAGCTCTTTATCCCCAGTGCTATTTGAACCCCAAAGTTGCACATCCCTTTAGAGGAAAGCTTTTCTTACATAAGAAAGACAATTAGAATTGGCAAACTGATGCAAAATATTTATTCCAAGTTAGTTATTTTTGATGCAGTAGTTTTTCCCCCTCATACAGACTCAATGTGATAGTCACTTTTTTAAATCTGTAAATAATGTTATCAAAATAATCTTAATCTTTGAAATCTCACAAAAAATTTATATTTTACAATCCACCCTGAATATCAAGGCTGCAAGAAGAAGAACACAAACAATTCCTATATCCAAATATTTTACAGCTGTACCCAAAAAAAGAAAACCACAAACGCCTGGTTAAGTGATGAAGCTCCCCGAGCCGCCAAAAAAAAAAATAAAATAAAATAAAAAATTCATGTTATTAGCATTAATTTAACATAATTAGAACTTCAATAGCCATTTTGTCATTGACAATGATTGTTTTAGCACATTTGTTACCGCACAACATTGTGTAATGCGGGCGGCACTGTTAGAAGCTTGCTGTTGCAAAGATCAGTCAGCCACTTGTATCCTGCTTACCAGACTGAACTTGTGCACTGCCCCACAAGGGATTTCTGTCAAAATTTGCTAGCTGCACAAACTTCTATTAAGCATTAGGGCAAAACCAAAAGAAAAAGCTAAAGAAGCCAATTTCTCTCTTCTTTGGGATACAATTATTTCCCTTGTGCATGAAGTATCAACAGAAGAAAAAACTGAACAGACTGGAGACAGAATAAACTCTGTTTAGTTTATACAACCCCAAACACGTGTTGAACTATGAACTGAGTTTATTGGGTTGGTTTTATTTATTTTAATTTTCTTGTGCCCACTCTCAGGCATCGTCATCTGAAGTCTCGCTGCTACTAGTTTCTGTTTCCGAGTCCTCAATCTTTGTCTTAAAAGTGCTTCTCCAGTGGAACAACAGGCTGGAGCTGCGGCCCTGAAGAAATCCATTCTTCCCAAATCCGTTTCTTCTTCGCTGTGGGAATGAAAGTAAGTTTTAAAATAAGCACGACTACGGAGAGCAACTGTCACCAACCACCTGTGGATACCGGTTCTATGTTCACTCGTATTTACACGTGCTCTCTATGGATAACGTAGGGTCATCAACTGCAATCCAGTTTCATTTCTGCTCTTAGTCTTTTAGAACATCCTAGGCACTGCACTACAGAAGACATGCATAAATGGCAAGAGTTATGAACATACCTGCTCTGATTTAATTTGGAACTCTTTGAGCTCATCCTCTGTGAGGGGAAGGTAATTCTCATCATTTTCAGGATATTCCTGCCATCCCATTTCTTTCAATAACCTGATACATGAAAAAAAAAAAAAAAGGGCACAGGAATTAAAGCAATGGAACAAAGACAAAGGTGAGAACAGTCTGTCCGTGAAGCACAAGGTTTTGTATTAAATTACTCTGAGTTCACCAGGGAATCTTCTGCATTACAGATCACTTAATGTTTAGCGTTTACCCAATATTTTTCTTACTCGATGTCTTCTACAAATATTTAATCATCAGCATTTCCGTACAATGGGTAAATAACTAGTCTGGCAGAAGGAAAAAAACCAAACATCTGAACTTCTACCCAAGGACACTGAAGAAGGACGTGAGACAAACTAGCAACTCAAGATCTTCCAGAAGTTACTACCCACTTACACCAGATGCTCGCAGGCCACTTACTCACTAAAGTAAGATACAAACTGAGATATTGCTACCTTTACATAACTTGAAGCAGCACAAGAGTATTCCAAGGGCAGACAGAGAGAAACCAGTGTGTATGAGTATGTAAGTATCTGATTCATAACCCAGATCATTACCTAGTAATAAATTAACTGGAATTCCACTAGGTTTATGTTGCCTCACCATGTGGGCAGGTAAATCCTAGGCAGCATTAACGCATAAGGATGTGGCACTAGAGAAGTGCAGGAATTTAATTACAGACCTTGGCAAAGTCTTGGCTCAGCTGTCATCAGTGTTTGTTTTACTTGAAGACTCCACACCCACTTCAGCAAACAGAAATGGAACCCACACCTCCTGTTCAGCTTTGTGTACTTCCCAGAAAGTTCTTTGAAATAGTTTCCTTCTTGCACAGTCCGAGGACATGCCCTCTTTTACTCCAGACACCTTACTTGGCGATCTGCTTACCTGTGTTCTGCTTCCAATGAATGAGAGAGGTTTTCCCCCTCCTCTGGCAAAGGGAGAGAAAGGCCATTTTGATGGCAATTCTCTTCCCAGTTTTCCTTTGGTTCTGGTGTGCTGTTGCTCTCCATCTGAAGAAAAATAAAAGCAAAGCGCACAAAGAACACCATGATATCACACTTCCAAGTTCAAGCTTCTGCTCTTGGGAGTAAACCAAAGCCTTTTGAGTCAGGGCTTTCAACAGAGCCTGGACTGACAATGAAAGCAGCTCCTACCTGGCTGTGACAGGACAACATGATATGGATGACACTTTGATGGACTGCGCTTTGATGTCAGGGGAGTTAAGTGCTGGCATTGCTAAGCCATCATCAGTGCCTCCACAGTGTAAGAAAACCATGAAAACCCCACTGTTAAGGATGCAGCTTACATACACATTAAGCCACAGACTTGTACATTTAGGATTCTTGTCCAAGCCTGAGGCTTAAGCCTCTATTCTACACATTTTTACAAGCACCAAATTCAACTTTCCTGTGAATGTAGTTTGACATGAAGTTTGAAATCAAAGACAGTATTGTTCCATCCCTTAGAGAATTCTTACAAAGACCCAGATTACCTTCATTATCTGTCACACCTTCACTTCCACCTCATTTATTACTTATCCTTTTGCATTTCATCATGTTATGCATCTCCTTTCATCACAGTGCTGCTCACTACCTCTGCTGGCATGTATGTCACACCAAGGGAAGTCACTCATTTCCACGCCCACAGCCTGAATTACATATACTGCTTAAAAATACCCAACTCCTTAAAAATAGTGATCAGTAAGGACAGTGATCTTACATCATCCAGCTTGTCACATTCTCTGCTCTCTGTTATCTCCCCATTCCTATCATCTTTCAGTGCCTTCAGGAATTCGCTCTTTTTATCAGTGGTGCGACGCATCAGCTTTGTCAAGCGTGAAGAGCAGATCTCGATAGGAGGGGTGGTGCTGGAAGGACTCTAGACAAAGAAAGCAGAATATGGAAACTTTAAAATGTACACTCTTGCGAAGATCAGGCCCTTCTCAGGATCTGTACTATTAAATGCTCATCAGTTCCTGGACCAGTTCTGAACTCCTTAGGTAATCTAATCTCAGATGTCCACCAAAATAGTGACTGGTGTTGTGCTGATAAGGGAAGAACTGGCTATACATTATGCTCCCACCTATCACTACCAACTTTTTTTTCTTCCAAATTTCCCTAGGCATCACTGTGGCCAAGAGTACGTTTATTTTGTTCCTTGGCAACGTAACTCTCTCACATGTAATGCTGAAGACTGCAACAGAAAATGTGGGCAGAGAGCTTTGTGTAGGACTCAGTCCACAAAGATTATAAAATCAGGGGGCACAGACTCTGTTCTAATTTGTGTCTTAAGCCATCCTGGCTGCCTCTACCCCGAAATTAAGCTTTGGCCTGGAAATCTCTTTTCAGGGAGCAGCACATCTTCAACCAACTGGACATTAAACAGCCACAGCCTCTGTCTCCTCTCTTAGAGAGCACACTGCTGATTCCTGCCTATGAACACTCATGGAAACCCAGGTTCTGTGCATGGCCAGGCACAGACGGCCCTTGACCCGTAGGAAATCTGCTCAGCTGAATTCTTGAATCCAAGGTAACCTCACACGCTCTTCCACAATGTTTTGCTTTCTTAATTATCTTTAATCTTTGAGCCAGGCATAAGGCACAACAGCTTGCACACTGGCAGTGCCCCAGCCATAACAGTGCAATTAGAACAGCGATAACCAAGATGAGCTTTCAATTTAATGTTTCATCATTTTGACTGGCCATGCCAAGGAAATCTAAAACGTCACAAAAAACCTTCCTGTATCCTAACCTTCTGTTCATATACAGACTTCATGGCTGGCTATTGGTGAGGAATTGAGCTACTTGTGTGCATACATGACACTAGAATTTTATATGCAAAGACATTCTTTTCCTTTATTTACTGCCTTTGATTATCTTTTTCTCAATTAAAAAAAATAAGAGTACAATTTCCTAAAGCATGTAGCTTCTCCCCTTCCTTTTTTTTTTTTTAAACTAGGGTGGGAGGGTTGTAAATTCAGGCTCTCAAAAATAAATCTCCTTTATAAAGAAGTGTTGTTATCATACCACACGGTGCTCTGAGCAAAGATCAAGGGAACTAAAATATTTAGCAAACATAACCAGGCAGCAACAGCTGCTTACATTTCTCATGCCTGTTGCACATAAAACACTGGTGTGCAATAATGCCACTGAGAGAAGTGTGTGCTGAACATAATGCCTCACTTCTCAGGTAGCCTTCTCAGATTTTGCCCTGTTCAACACTGTATGAACAAATCAACAATGGTAAAAGACAAAACACCGAATGTTAGGATAAGAAGCTACTGTAATACTTAAAGCTCTCAACATGGTAATTAGTTTGACTGCAAGTGACAGAAGGTAGCAGTGAGCAAAGGAAAACGAAAACTAGGATCTGCGGGTAATTTTGAATACTCTGCTGAAGTGTTTGAGCTTTTTGCTAGAACATTACTGAAAGGGAACTGAATTTCATTTCTGTTCTCATTTTATTCATATCGTCTAGAAGGCTTTCTAATACTAGAAGAGACTGTTACATAAATTTGTACAAGTAGTTGGTTTTTGGCATCTTTTCTAAAGGTAGGTTTAGCTATTTGAATGAAGTATCAAGGCACCTCTCAGATATTCTAAATGAGAACAATGTATAACATCCAGTTTGTTCAGACACCAGTCTATGAACAGGGGCAATTACTCATACAGAAAAGTCATCCTATGCAATTTTAAAATTTCAGACTGAATCTTGAATTTGTTGTCCTGGACTGGCTAAGACACAATGCCAGTGCTACCCAGTACCTTCTAGCTTACAAGATGTTGTGGTCTCTTATGACTACAGGTACTACCTTCAACACTTCTGCAGGAGAGACTTTACCCCATCTCAGAAAAAAAAGGACAGAGATTGTAGTAGTCCTGCAGAGCTGGGATTACTGTATTATTTGCTGGCCACAGCCCTGTGTTTCCACACTGCCAGTCTCCAGTAGATTCAGAGAAAAACATATTACAAGTGTTCAATTTCAGCTGGGAGGAATTTAAGCCCTTTTTGTTTAGTTGACTGATGCTGGTAACAGAAGAAGTATTAAAGGAAGTATTGCTCTGAGAAAAAGTCCAGCTGCACTACTCCTGTCAGAACAGTATCTGACAGCTTTGCTGACTAAACTTTCAGCCACAACTTTCTTAGAAGGAATGAAAAACATAGCCAGATTACTTGTGTCACTACTGCATGATATAAAGTGCATGTTTCATTGGTATCTACCTTGAGGTAAAAGCTTATATGGCTTACATATTTATATTGTAAAGGTGTCTGTACTCAACTGTATATTACTTAAAAAGGAAGATGTCAGTAGTACAAAGGACTCAGCCTAAGGACAGACAAAAGGTAAGGAGAAGGGATACAGCACCAGATTTACTTCTCCAAGTGACAGATGCAGGCTTTTTAACCATTGCTTTTAATGACTGCTTTTATACTCAGCAATAGCTAAAGCAGAAAAACCAGGCTGTTTCCAAGTAAAGTCCACAAAGCAGAGAACCATAAACATGACAAAGGAGATTTTTGTAAAGGAGAAAGTCAAATGCACAACCAAAAAAAAACCACCAAAAACAAACACTTCAACCCTCCTCCCCCATAAGCCATTACACTTGAAATGCAAACCACACAAATTACAAATTTTCTGAATTAATCAATTATTGATTTTAATACTTTTTAAATACAACCACCAGCTTTTGGTTCACGATGGGGAAAAGTTATTCAATGTCATTCTTCTATTAAGCTTCATTGAATTTCAAGATTCAGAACAGCATTTTGCATGCAAGCTATGAAGTGAACCATAGGAATGCTGGCCAAAACACATCAAGTCACAGTTACTACTAAATTGTTAAGTAATTTACATTTGGAGATTCTCTCCACACATCAGACCAAAACTGGAGGTAAGCCAGCTTTAGCCTCGGCAGATTACCTCCAACCAATGTTAAAGACAGACACTAAGCTGAAAACATGTATACAGGCTGAACACCCCTCAAAGCTCACTGCTTGTGCTGTTGCTTTCCTAGAGAAAAGAAGCAAGGCAGATCACTTTTACTTTCTTTTCCTATAAAGTACTGAAGAACAGCATGGGAATCACTTCATCTTTCAGTGCACATCTTTCCTTGGTATCTGCAATTTCTAAGTCCACATGTGTCCAACAACACAGGGCTATTATGTGTGAGGTTGTTTTTATTTTTAAATTGGAAAGAAATTCTAGTATGTTTGGGTAAATCCCAAATGGCAATAGCTTTACAACCAGATCACTTAATTTAGCATATCAAAGATGCACTAAAGATGTGCTAAGAATGTACAAGTGAGTCATCCTTCGAGGGTACAAAGATAGGTATCACATGCAGGAAAGATCTGATTTTGTTGAAGCTACAGTAGGTGACAGTGATAAAGTTCCCTTCCTACACCCAAACCCAATTTCTTACCTCTTTGGGAGAGGTGAGGACTGAGCCACTTGCCAGTACCGCTGGTTTGGTTACAGACACTGGACTGGTAAAGGCAGAGTCACGGCTGGAGGAAAGCGAGCCTGGCTTGTGTTCATTTCTATTGGCTTTCCATGGACTTGGCTACATTGAAAAGAACACACAAGACAATAAATGATAAGACACTAAAATGGGTCGCTTGCAAGCAGTAAAGCAAAAACTGCATTAACAGAAATTGTCTGTTGTGTGGATTTTTCTCCTCCCCCTCCAAGAACATTCCCAGCAAGTTCACCTCTAAATACGTTATTTTTCCCCATTATCATCTCCCGTTTCCTCCAAGCCACAGCAAGTTCTGTTACAGGCATGACCCCGTAACAAAAAAATGCAGTCGGAGCCTAAGGAGAAAGTTCAGTGCAGCTCTTCATTAACTGGAATCAGCACTGAGGGAATCAGTGCATCCTGCAGCTAGGCACAGATAGGAAGCAAAGATCCCAATTAAATCCATGTTTCATAGAGGAACACTGTATGCCTCAAAGAAAAGGTTTGCCTCGCTTGACAGGAATTCTCCCCGTGCAAGAAAGAAGCACCTCAAGGAATCTTTCTGTCCAAGCCAAGAACATAAATTTCCCAGGGCTCTGGAAGTGTCCATCACTGCACTGATTTAGCCAAAGTGGATGAGCACCTACTGTTTTGCTCTGGATACTCTCTGCAGTGTCCCTTAGATACAAAGGCAATCTGGCTGAAAAGCAAAGACTTCAAGATAACTTCTTGTTACTTGGAAGATTTTTCTTGGGCCTGTCTCGTCAACCAAGGACAAACACTGAAGTGACAGCTCTTATTACAATGATTCTAACAAATGACTTGTATCAAGCAGCGTAAAAAATACATTTGTCAAAGCGTTAAGGCATAACGGTTCCTTTGAACCATTACACTTCTGAAGCCAACTTGATAGCAAAATAATTCATGCACAGTGTGATTAAGTTGTATCTGACATAAAATAGATCTTCTATTCCGTGAGCAATGAAAGCAGAAGCCATAATTTCACTATGTTCTCTCTCTCCATTGGGCTATTTTATTCCTTTTAAAATAAACGCATCACCAGAGGAGACCATCATTCTGTTCTCACTAACTGCTTCCACACCAACTTTAAAAGTAGTCCACAGTGCTGAATAAATAATTCTAGATACTAAACATCTCTTTCAAACCCAGAAAAGACCCTGGTCTCCACAATATTGCCTGTAGTAAGTTTCTTAGGAGTGGAGAACTAGTTCAAGAGGAAGCTTTCCTCTGCATATTCACACGGATGCACTTGTTCAGGTACCTGACTCTTGGCTGCTAATTGTTATTCTCCCACCTTCCACAAAGTGGCAGCTTACGCAAATTCAAACACTGATCACTGTTACTTTCTTAGAGAGACTGCTGGATTCAAGGGCAACAGCCACAGCTGAGCATCAAAAGGAATCGCCTGCATATTATGCCCTTCACTCACTGCTCAACTGTGAACAATTCAGCCACATCTAAAGGAAGGATGTGCTTCTATCACTGCCACTGCGTTCTCTTCCTTTGGTACAGCTAACAAGCACATTTCATCCAGTTTGCCTCTGACAGCTTTCCACTACTGCTGACTTTGCCAAAAGGAGCGTTCTGACTCCTCTAATGCTTTATGTGCTAAAACTTCCACACAACTTTCTGGAGTCTTCAGAATAAGGTATCTTACCACAGCCTCTTTCTGTCTCTACCTTTAGAAAAAGGCATCATGCATACAGGTTTTCTACCTAAGGACATGCAGATCTCCACCTCTGGTTTTATCAGTGGTCATCATTCACTAACACACAAGGTGTTGATGAGACAGCACACAACTCCTAGCTACTGCAATCCCCACCAGTGAGCAGCACCACACTCCCTCTACAATCACAGCACTGTTTCAATGCATACACAATGACTAGAAAACATGTTTATACCACAGTTCACACAAGTGTGATCTCCTGGGAGCTGCCACACATCACAATACCCGCTCCAGTAGCCCAATAGCCTGTAATGTGTTATCAGTATTGTCATATCTACAGTATGAATCCAGGTGTAATCCACACCTAATAATTGTTCTGAACAGAATATCCTTCACCAAAGGAAAGTGAGGCAAGCTACCATAACATATGGCCATAATTCTGAATTAAATATGAATGTATAAGCTAGAACACAAGTGAGAAAGATGTCAAAACTCAAAATCCCCCCAAAACCAAACCCTGCACTTTTAACATTAGTTGAACTTTCATACCACCGTCACAAGACTATTTCCAAAAGTCTGATCATATTTTTTTAAATTATCTATGAAAATTAGAGGGTTTATTCCAACTGTGAGCACAAATTAATGTTTCCTTTTTTTGTTTCAATAAAAAATTAAAATTTAAAGGGTAATTTCAGAGAAAGTTTGGAAAAGCCTCAAGAGCAGCTCTTCTAGATTGAATTAACAAAAAACTTCTGCGAAGGGTTTTAGAAGTAATGAAAACAAGCGCAATGGCAACAACACAGCAAGGACTAATAGCTATGAAAATATTTATGTTTGACTTCCACAATT
Organism: Chrysolophus pictus; assembly: GCA_037305975.1. NCBI lineage: Eukaryota > Metazoa > Chordata > Aves > Galliformes > Phasianidae > Chrysolophus > Chrysolophus pictus. The sequence goes on from CM074583.1 coordinate 20,849,667, forward strand.
TCAAGGCAATGGATATACATGTAGCAGCACAGCAGACCTTTATACAGCTTTCAGAAGTACATTTCAATCTCCTAAGCTCTAGTGCTGGTACCTCACAATTATCCTTACACACAAAAACAGCAGCAAAGTTAGAAAAGCTGTATGCACTCCTTTTCACTAAAGTACTCTTTGCTTTGAAGCAATCAAAGAGACAATGCAACGGTTTGGACAAACAATACCTTTGGCTTTTTGTTTCAAACACCACTTAAAACATCCAGACTAAAAACTGGCAAGGCTGTGTAGATACTTTTATCATTCAAGCTGTACAAAGGCAAGTGACAGCTGAATTAGACTCACTGCACTACAACTGCATCTTATTCAGCTATTCTGAACAAGTATGGATATGGACTGGGATACATAATGGGTTGATTCAGTGAACAGAAAACTCTTCTATTGATAAACTTCACGTTAGGCCAATTTATCCCATGTAAAGGAATAAAGGTTTAGATTACCATACTTGATAATCATTTTAACTACTAGGATTCCTCCTCAAGTTAGCAGAATTTGGTCTGAATTAAGAACAACTTAAGGGTAAGAAATTCTGGATTTGTTTCCTCATAGGAAGAGTTGTTACATTTTCATCTTTGAAGAGTGTAAGACTTTCTACACTAATCGCAGAGGTTCTGCAGCAATGCAGCAGTCAGCATTAGCAATTAACACATTTTAGAACTCGAGCATCTGCACACTGTTTTTAAAGAACAAACCAATCATTTTCCTTAACTTCTTAAATACTTGTACTATCAATCCTACAAAATAACTAGAGCATCTGTATTCTCCATATCCAGGGAGAGACTTTTCCCTTGATCTACAGTTCACTAACTTGGCTGGAAACCCTTGTACCTTGGAAGGAGGAGCTGCAGGTTTAGGAACCAGATTTTTGTAGACACTTGGGACAATGGTGGTGGCTTTGTTGCCATTTGCCAGGTGAGAAACAGGTGATGTAAATGCAGCTGAGAAGGCAGCAGCAGGATCCTCTTTTGAAACCTTTTTGATGACCAGCATCTTGGTAGGTTGCTTGGCACTAGGGGGATTTTCTGTAAAAATAAAACAAAGAATTTGAAATACAAATGTTCTGTTTCATAACAGGTTTAGTATAATGCTCCAGTTTCTTCCCTTCAAACCTTAGACATTACATCTGATATTTTTTTGTTTCAGTTTTGAGAAAAGATTTTAGATAAGGATGTTAAAGGCCAATCTTTTTTCACTTAACCACAACAGCTCCCTTGACTCAGAAGTGAAAAGCCAACAGTGATGCCAGCTAACAACCTTCCACTATAAAACAGAGATTAGAACAGATTAATACTTTTTTGAGCAATCATGGACCAGCTGTTAACTCACTAAGAATATTTTGTGTAACTTGCACCTTACAAGATGCAGTGCTTACATAAACAAACAATTAGTACTTCTTAGGTCAAACACATTTTCTAGAGCAGAATTATTTATACAGTTAATAATACTTATCACTTTCTGCTTTGCTGTCAGCATTCCAGACAGCAATGTAAATAACATTACCTACCCCATACTCCGGAAGGTGTCCCTAAAGGTTTGTTCTGGTTGTTGTGTCTTCCAGCCTCTGGATTCAAAGATGGCTGTAAACACACAAAACATGCAAGTGAGTATATTCGTTATATTGCATATAACAAATAAAGATTTTGTATTAATTCAACATGCTTCTACGAAACCACAGTCTATTTCTCCGAGCAGCACCCAAGATAGAAGAAGAATGCTGTCAGAAGACACCTAAAAAGCTCATATTCTCATCTGCTTTTGCAGTATTTCCAACAGAACCATTAGAAAATTGAGGAGAGGCCCTTCATTGTTCTTCTACACAATAAACTGATATACCCATAAAAGAGTCAGGCATTTAATCATCAGCCTGGCAATATTAGGTTCCTAATAAAAAAGAAAAATGAAAAAAAAATCTATATATTTATAGACAAAAAACCTAAACTATTCATGTTGAGCTTCAGAATCCACTTTTCAGGGCAAAACTACGTTCAGACCCACTGTTCTCTGCAGACTTACCTTTGATTCAGTATCAGAACATAATGGAACAACTAAGGACATGTTCAAGCTCAAAGAAGGGTACAGCAAATCCAAGCATTCAATGACAAGAGCTCCTGATCAGCTATTCCTCTTCCCCTGTACCAAATAAGTTCAGTAAAAAGAAAAAAAACCCATCTTTTTCCTCTTTTTAATGAATTCTTCGCATTAGTTACTACAGCTACAGAATAAGTCTCCAATAACGAGATTCTGAAGTAGTAGCCATTCCTGCTCTACAAGAATTAGGAACAAATGTTACACCATAGCATGAATTCCTTCCTCAGACCCTAGGAATTCCTGTTTCAGCACTTCACTTTTTAGTTGCAGGTCAATTCTATAGCAGTGCTGCTCACACCACAGAACTTAAAACAACTGCCTGTTTTACAGGGAAGCGTTTCCACTCTGTCAGCCACACAGGCCTAAAAGCTGCATACTTAACCACGGCGTACCTCAGTGTCACCACTATGGCAAAGGTGACGGGACAGTTGTTTAGCAAAGTTTGCTACTATACAGTAGATGCAAGGTATTATCTTCTTCAGAGAAAAAAAGAAGGAAAATATATTTACAGAAGAAACAGCCATGTGGTTGGAGAAAGACACTTATCAAGGTACTAAAGAGAATGAAGAAAGATTTAGATTGACTACAACAGTCTGGTTACAATCATTACAATAACCTTCTACATTTCAAGAGGCTTTTGACAGCCTAAAGAACCAGTTTATAGCATGCTTGAGAAATCAGATTAACAGAAATCTACAGGTAAGCTTCATCGTTGATCTCCAGGTGTTAACTACGCTCTGATGCAGCTACCACTCCTACAGCAGAAGCAGCTGAACAAGAGCACACAATCACTCCCTAAGCACTCCACTGAAAAACCCAGCAATTTAAATCTGACTCTTGTAGCAATTTAAGCTGAGACACTAGATTCTGTCCTGAAGCATCTGCATGGCATTCATATATTTCACTCCAACTTCTAACCGTCCAAATAGAAGCAGTAACAACAAACTGCCACGAGAATTTCAGATATAAACAACCTTCCAAAAATAAAAACTGAAGAAGGAAGCAAAAAGCTCAAGATGATCTATGTAAGCACGCACACTATCACTAGGAACTCTTGACTGAAAGCAGCAATGGATTGAGCACTGAAGATGCAGTTAGAGGAATCACAGAGATTGAGTTACCAGGAAGGTACAGATAATGTTGGCCTCATTACACTGATCAACAAGAGCCTGGAGAAAAATGAAAAACAAGATGCAAAAAACAAAAATCATGGTCTGATAAAAATTAGATCTTTTTAAGGGGCGACAACAGGACAAGAAGAAACTAAATTGAAAAGAAAAAGCAGAAATGGTGCTTACATCTTCATACTTGGAGACGTTTTGAAAACTAAAGGTATTCCAGTAAAAACAGAGCCAGGATAAAAGAGACTATTACAACTAACAATACCACGTGGATCAGAATGATGGAAAAAAGAAGGTTGATGAACTGTAGACACTGATGGAAGAGATGGCTGAAGAAACAATGATTCACAGAGAGATTAGAAAATAACTCAGACAAGAAAATACTATTCCAGAGGTTTTAAAAAGGATGGTTGCAAAGGTCTGGGCACGCGTCACGATCAAGCTGGGGGAGGTTATCTCACATACCAGCACGTACCAGAACAGGAGACAGGAACAGCAAGAAGACTAAAGATAAGCTATACAGATGTACTTAGGAGCAAAAAGGGCTTTGTAAGCAAAGCCACAAGGGCAACAACATAGCTACTATTCTTGTAGCAGATCAAAGCATCACCTTCTGAGTTCTAATGAAGATTTGACTTGAGTGTTACAAAGCTGTCTTCAAGTTCAAAATAACCACAAAATTCAATACTGTGCCAAAACCAATGCAACAAGGTCATCAGGTCCCCAGGTCTCTGGGTATCAATTAGTGTCCTGCAAGCACTGGAATCACTGTTAAATCTGTAGGGATCTCAAACATGGAATGGAATGCAACTCTAGATCCTAGCCATCTATCAATGATAACAGAAATGAAATCTGAAAAGCCAACTTCTCACAGCTGCCGCTTGTAGTGAGAAGTTACACACTTACAAAATCTTCTTCCTCAAATTGTAAATGCTCTTTGTCTTCCTTCTTCTCTTCCCTGGCTTCAACAGGCAGCTTTTCTTGAAAGGCAGAACTTTTCCGAGAATGGAAGTTGCCATTCCAGTGGCGATGAACTCCAGTTCCTCCTCCACCACGCTGGTTCATGCCATCATGGCCCCGCGAGGGACCATGCCAGCCAGGCTGACTGCCAGAAAGCCCAACATGAGCTCCTTTAGAAACACCAGAATCTACAGAATCATGGCGGAGAAGGGATGGCTGATGCCAGCAGTCTAAACAAAAGGAGATAAGTATTCAAATAATAAAACGTCAAAACTGCATGCAGAATGCTGGAAACAACAGGCTGTTTTTCTTGTTAAGTCAGTGTTCACTAAATAACTCCTAGGCCAAGCTTATTAAACTACTGTGTGATTATCCCCAAAAAAATCAACCAAGCCATACAATGCATATACAGCTTCCACAGAAACCCCTGAAGGCCTTGGCATGTGTCATGGGAGAACAGAATAGTTCTCATGAGATGTTTTGAAAGATACAGTTTTGAAAAACATTTCTATTCCACAGAACTCTAAATTCTGTAAAATACTCCAAAATAGCTGATCTCAGACTGCACTCCAATCCAATATTTACCTCCTGCAGTTCGGAGGGGCCCATTATTGAAAAATCCATCAGAAGAGTTGTGTCTCCTTCGGCTCACCCCAAAGCGTCCTTCTCCCCGTGGAAGATGCTCTCCATGTTTCTCAAAGGTGGCTGCAGGGGACTGTATAAAGAAAAAGGTGATGTAATAAAACACTCCCAAGCCCGCATTCCTGTTTTGGTTTTCAATACAACATGCATATCTGCACAGCTTAGCCAATGACATGAACAATCACCTGAGCCTTGTCCATCATCATCTGATTAACCATTAAAGTATTTTTCATCACTGCCATTTACAAGTAATGTAAACGTCACTGAAGAAAAGAGACCTGAAAAGAGACCTCCCGGGTCAACCTAAGCTTCTTTTGGAATCAGAAGATACCTCCATATTAAGAATGTAAAAAAAACCAACAACAACAACAAAAAACAAACAAAAAAGACCCCGAACAAACCAGTGAGTATTTCTGAATTTGGAGTTAGAGCCCAAGGCATAACAGTGTACTACACAGCAATGGCCACATTAGTTTCATAAATGAAACCCAAAGAATTATATCGTGAGTCGTGAGTGCCAGCTCAAGTCTTGACTACTCCACATATGTGGGGGAGGGGAAGGGGGAGGTTCTTAATCATTTTCTACTTGGGATTCCACTCAATTCTCAGCACAGTAACACTGAACTACTTCCATGCCTGAATGCAAAGGATATTTCCTCCTCTGAAACAGAAAAGATACATTTGTGGAAACAAACAAAAAAAGACTTTCACCTTAACGTCTCCAAAAGGCTTCCTTAAAAATCACAAAAGTAGTTAAAAAAAACAACAACAAACATTTTAAGTTCAATGTAACACTGGGGCAAATGTATAAATATTACCATAGCTCTGAGAGCAAGCAATCTATAACCGAGTTACCTTGGTTGACTGTGGTGTTGAGAAGTTAAGCCAGGCAGGAACAAAGTCATGCTGCGCCATTTAGGTCCAGTGTCTCCCTTCAATAAAATGAGGCATCAAACCTCATGGCCAGGATCTGTAAATGAAAAGAACATTCCCTGACTGACATCTTTTCCAGAACCTCAAACCTGGTCCACACTACTAAGAGGGGAAAAAGCACTCTAATTTTTTGTACTGCGCTTAAAAATTACTTTTTTCCTGCTGACTTTGTTCCTCTGAACAAAACAGGTAAGAACTTAAAACATTCCCACCTACTTCCTGTTTATAATTCCATTCTAAAACCACACCCATGAAATTCATGATAGGATAGGTCTGGAGATGGATGAAGACAGAACAAACTGCACACGTCAGTGCTCTGTACAACTGAGATGTGCCACAATTTGGTACATTCCTTCATTGTTTTTTGTCTCACAATCTACACAAGAGTGATCACTTTATATTTTATTCCAAAGGTTATGCATTAAACATGATCAAGCCCACAATACTGACAGAGACATTGAGAGAAGATCAGAGTCCTGAAAGATCCACTGCAGGCCAGCTCCTGCACCCCAGCTTAAGACTGTATCCCAGCCCACCAACTTCCACACTCCAGAGAACGTCTTATGTCAGAACTGCTTTCATAGCAAAGAAACCGAGTGCCTGGGAGCAGAACACAAGCTGGCTGAAAGATCTATATCTTAATGGAAGTTCCATCAAAGAGCAGCAGATGTATCTCCCACTGAGGAACCCGAAATCAAATTTTCTTTCCAGCCTGTCACAGCAATTTTCACTGCTTAAAGCAAACGTAACTGCGCTACTACTCTACATAACTGAATTTTGTCCTTTTGTAGAAGGCTCCCCAGTTTACAGTTTTACTTGATTTTTACAACCTTCAGCCACGAACAAGTCAATACTACATAAGCAAAGGAAAAAAAAAAATACATATGATCACTCACCCAGAGTTTGGCCTCTCCAGTCCAATGTCCTCACTTTTCCTGTGCTTCAATGACCTCCTGGTTCCTTTCTTCTCCAGTATACTCTAAGGCCAGCCTTGAGGCAATAGTGCGTCTCAAAGCAGAGCACGAGAGGCCGCACTTCGTGCCAACTGTGCCCTTCACCCCCTCAGCTGCTCATTTTAACCTCTTTTTGCACTCTCACTACAAAAAAATCAACCTAAGAAGGTAATTTATATTTAAAAAAAAGCCACGACCACGTTCACCTCATTAAATATCCTCTAGTTGTGCTACTACAGAAGTCAGTTACATTACAAAAAGGTTTGCCAAGCCTGAATGACAGCATTCAGAACACCGCCATGGTTAACACTGAACAGATACACCCAAATCTGCTGGACAGCTCATGGTCTGCAGCAGATCAACCCAAACACTCTAAAGAAAGGATCACAACGTATGAAAAAGCTTGCCCCAAATGCTGAGACCTAAATAAGAAGCATCCGCCAAAGTGCTCTTAAAAGATAAACTTCATTTTTACCAGATAAATTTGCTAAAAAAAAAAGTATAGGTTTTTTTTTTTTAAATGAATGTTAGGATATACTCTGGACTTCACGTAGCTTGGTTAATGCTCCACAAAGCTAAGCACTACTTGATGTAAAAGCTCAAAAGCAGGCACAAATGTTTATATTCCTGTTTTTCACCATTTACATGCTGAAATATAGGTCATATGAACAGAAAAATGCTAGGTCAAAAAATAATCTCTTCTACTCTATTTTTTCTAGACTGGGTACTGCTTTTAAAGGGAGACAAATTATTCCACGAGAGCTTCTTGTTCTACAGTAGAGAGTTCACTTCTGGGTCATAGTCCTCTTCCATCAAAGAGGTGAGACAGGAACTGTAGTCACTGAAAAAAAACACAAACGAAAACACAACCATCAATACAAGTGGCAGAAACATGATAAATAACGACTAGAGAGAAGAACAAAAAGAGAAACAGAGCAACTACTGCATAAGTGCCAAAAGCTATTTGATCTCTGATCACAACCAAGGCAGAAATAATTTAATCATCTAAAACCAAACCATAAAAAAGTTAAACCCTTTTACCCACACTCTCCACCTTCAATGCCTCAAGAGGACATTGAAGTACTAAGACAGGATAGGAAAGCTTCGTCTACAAACTCAAAGTCAGCCTCACATAACCTGATGAGGTTATTAAATAAAATCACCCCTGATATTTGTAACAATGTCTTAGCAAAAGCTGAAAGAAGCAAAACCAGCACTTGTAAGGAATGTGAAGAATGGATGTATTGGCTAAGACTGGAGATCCACCTAGCCTCCACTCAGAGAGCAGAATGAAAGGAAATTCAATGGCAATCCTTGTCATTTTTCTCCACACCTACGAACTCAATCCTTTCAAGACGTTAGGCTTTTATGGAAGGTTCAAGAAGTGGGTATACTGTGGATTTCTAACAGAAAACACCAGGCTTTGTTCTTTTCTTATTCAATTTTAAAACGGTTTAATGAGAATAGACCAAATAATGAGATGCTTGTACAGAAGGGTCCCACAACCACCCCAGTGTCTCTGCCCCCAGTAACACAGCTCCTCTGAAGCCTTTCCCTTTGCTTTCCAGCCTGACAAATGCCACGTGGCACCAGTAATTTTTTGCTATTGATTTTATTCTGAATGTCTAAACATCAGTTTGATGGAATTCAACTTCATGATAAGGTGAGCCTCCACACTGGAGAGCAACAACAACAAAACTATTTTTCTTGTCGCGGCTTTTTTCCCTTCAACCATCTTACCCAACCAGCAGCAAACTGATAGGTCTACCACTCCTGAAACATTTGAAATGATTTATTACTGTTTTTAAGCCATTCTGTTCCTCAGGATCCCTTCAGGCAGGCCTCATTATGCCTTTATAATTGACTTATCAGGGTTTGTTTTCCTTGCCTGGGTATGGTTCCACTCTTTGAACAATTCTGGTTTTCGTTGCATTTGCTATGCCATTCTTTACTCTGCTGAGCACGCAGAGTATGCCTTTTTTGTGCATGCGAGTATAAGGCTGTTTTGATAGAAGCTGAATATAAACAAAGAAAAGGGATACTGTAAGAATCATCACATTTTTATCCTCTAGGTAATTCCTTTTAATAGAACAGAAAACAATGATACAAGAATGAGGGGATCTATCTGAAACGAGATGTTGCTGTTGATGAAGAGGAAAGAACAGAGAAGTTATGGCACACACAGTACAGGCCTGGAAGCTCCCTGAGCACCACTTCCAGTAGCACAATCTCCTAGTGTCACAACACTGCAAACAACAGAAATGCTACTCTATCAAGAATGTTTTTATATTAACAGGTAATTTTTCAGCGTGCACAGTGCAGCATGGAACATCTGCTGCAGACAAAACAATTTGCCTTCCGTGCTGAACTCAGCACAGGTCCACCTCCTTCAGATGTGACCTTCTGAGGCTGCTACCACACAATTCAGCATCAGCGGAGGATAAAACAGGGACAGTCAGTGCACAGTTGAATATATTTATGTAAGATTAATTACTTCACCCTCTGCATAAATACGCTTTACAGAACAATCTGCATAGCAATTAAGCCCTGTCAAACTATTGACAGAGGCAAGTAATATCATTTAAAAATGTTGATTTAATGTACCTCAAGAATGATTCACATTGAACTGAAGGATGGACCAAGCAGCAAAACCCATACAGAACTGTTCCTTGTGTTTAAAGGGAGCCAGATAAATAAAGGCTACAGAATTCTGTATCCATTCCGTAGCAGGAAGGGTCTGAGTTCAGAAGCAAAACCACAACTGAATTACAGTGACCAGGTTTCACTTCAGAGAAAGGCTTCCAGGACTTTCCAGAAATGGAAGAGAGCCTATCAGCAGTCAGCAAAACAGGTGGCTTTGTACCTCAGCGCAGCCACAAGCATGGTGAAACTCCATGCAAAACTCCAATCACCAACATAGATTCAGATCTCTTAATCTGCTATTTTGGTACCCCTGGGATTATCAGCGATCAGAGCAGTTCACCAAGGAGCAATCTCTCACATGCACGCAGGCAGGCCAGCGCAACTCACAAACATGATACTTTGAATTGCTGTTAAGTCCTACAGACACCATGCTTTTGCAATTCCCATGAACCACCCAACCAAAATACTTCACTCTTGTTAAAGGAAGGACCTCCGCATCCTCTCCAACTTTCTAAGCAAGTATTTTGGTACTTATGTAACTTCTACTGGGAAACAATCTCACTCGTGGGTGTCACCGTTACTGGAGGGTTTACAAAAATCTGCATGGAAGGAGCTGCAAATTAAAGCAAGATGCTTAAACTCATCTCCACCCCTTTTCAAGTAGCATACAGATGATAGGTTTCAAATTGGAAATTCAAAGTTATGCCTGAGTTTATTTCCTGGCCTGAGCAAAGCACAGAAGGCTGTGTGCCAATGCAGCCTGCAGATGGCTCCTAATTCCATCAGACAAACAAACTGCTCTTGGCCATCACCTTCCTCTGCATGCAGCATCACAAAAAGTAAGGTATGTGACACATGAAAGCACAATGCTTGCTTTCTGTTAAAGCAAAAGCTTGCCATTAGATGAATTGCTGTAGATAATACTGCTGAAGCACTTCAATCTCTGGTATTAGTCCATAGGTTTCTCTCACACACACTGAATCCTGACCAACATTACTCCTTCCACACATCCACAGAGCACTCATAACCTATCACACCACTGACAGCACCAATAGCACTAAATCACAACAAGCAAGGCCAAGAGTCTATCAATAACCTTCTCTAACAGCAACTTACAGTAAATCATTAATAAGAAAGTGCAAGAACAAGCATGAATAGCAGCTGAGATCCCAGCATACCTTCTGAGTTCCGTAGAATTTAAGCCAGATTGTACTACAGTTTATTATCAGTGCTTCTGCGTAAAATTGTTTTCTTTTCAATCACATTCGCATGTTTGTGTGTCAGATGAGAGGGGGCAGAGCTCACTTGTGCTTTGTGTAAAAGTCCATTTGGGGCAATAAAAACATCAGCCTTGCTTCAAGTGGATGCTCCCTTGTGTTCCCAGTGCCCAACCACACCCCGTTCTCTTCTACACAACACTCACAACCTTAGCAAAAAAACGCATGAAGTGCTCACAGTCTGAGCATGACAAATCTATAGTCACATAATTCTGCATTTTTCAAGTCTTTTTTCCTAATATACCACGTTCTGTTTGTTTGATTACCACGCAGAACTGAAGTGACCTTTGCCAGCCATGCAAAGAGATCCTCCGTGTAGCAGTGTGTCCATGTGCGGAGCAAACACGCGCACCCCAAGGTGAAGTTCTGCCGTCCTGCACTCACAGCTCAGCCAATCTGCTCTTTAACTGCTTCACTATTTGGAAAGCAGCAAGGACAAAGATCAGCCCTGATAGCCACTCCCAATTCCAGGCAAAAAAATAAATAAAAAATCGGCCAACAGTGCTTGTCAATGTAAGTTTAACCCGTTCTCTCTTCCACGTGTTCATGTTTGAATTATTTCTGGAAACGTGAAGCAGAGTATCATCAAATGAGGCACTCTAAAGTCTCACCTCCTCTCAGAACAATTATATTCACTGTAGTGAGCTCTGGTGGAAAAAATAAAAAAGGCTGTCATGCACCTCAAAATACTCTTTCAGTGATCAAAAGGCAGACCTTTTTGACAAGTAAGAGAAGGACATAAAATAGTAACTGTGTAATAGCACTTGGGTTCCACTTGCTAACAGTTCTAATCTCCTTAAAAATGATTTAAATGATCATTATTCACATGTTGCATTAGAAATCTTTCAACTAAAAGCTACATCTTTTCCCAAGGTTTTGTTGCTACAGAAATACTTCTAACATTGGGGTCAGAAACAAGTGAATGAAAAAGAAACCAAGCGCTATTTTATATAATTAAATGTCACTGTGTTTTTGTCTGAGTAAATATTAAAGGCTTAATGTGAAAATAGAAGGAACTCACAGGCACAGACTAAGGCAAGTACATATACGCAGTTCAGGTCACCCACCCCATAATACACCATCCATAAAGTTTCTTTCTGTGCTACAGTTCCTAACAGCTGTCCAGGCACTGCAATCCTTCCCTCAACTTTAACACAGGTAACACACTTAATCTCTAAAACTTTGACTCTCAAGCTGAGCCTTCCGTATAAACCTGACAGCAGAAACTAGGAAAGCATTCAGTAAGCCAAGAACATAAGACGAGAGAAACAAGCTTAAGACAGTGAGAAATGGATGAAGATGTTTCCAAAGCTGTAAGGAAACGCAGAGATTGGCACGACCAGCCGTGCATTGTTCCTGTGACTTCCTCTCCCACCTCCTACCTCCTCCTCCCAGGCAGAAGAGCTGCCCTGAGCTGCTGACCAGATCCGAGGCCGCCAGCTGTGCCGTGCCCTTCTGGCCTTTGTTCACATCACATATTCCAGCAGATTTCCAAGTTTCACTGAATGCTTTTCCTGCTCCAGTGTTCTCTGCAAGCCTCCTCAGGTCTCTTCAACTCTATTTAGGTAGAATCCTATCAAACATAGCACCTGATTCAATCTTTCCTCTCCCACAGCAGCAAATGCAAGTCTTGGAGCCTCTACTGAAAACAACTGGATAAACTTTTACCCTTCATTATACATTCATCAATCCAGCACACAGCAGCTGTAATAGGTCAGAGAGACAGTATCTGTCTATCCCTGCCACAATTTCAGTCCACCTCACTGCCCTCCTATGTATTTCTCCAACTAGAATGCTTCTGCTTAAAAAGATTTGTTTTCCTAACTGGTCATCTTTATAAACTCAACTGGGATTTCAACAGTATTCCTAATGATCAGATGTCAGCTGGGTTGCAAATGCATTCAGAAAAATTAGTGAGCAATTTAATGGATGCATAAGGCAGAACAGAATTTACTTCCCTCATCAGTTTCTTTCTGTGCAGCTCTTTTAAAGTTATTCAATCAAGCAGACATGCCTAAACATACATAAAAGAACTTCCTACTTAGCTACTCTTTAGAGCAGAGTGTCATTTCCAGGTGTAAGTTATCTGACAAACAAAAAATCACAGAGAGAACACAGCTTGGTATTAATAGAAACTTTTTTTTCAATAAGATAATCATATTTGTGCACATAGTTATTTTAAAATAACATAATTATAAATCTTGCTCCTACCTTGCATATTTTATTGAGCCTTACTGTAAAAGACAACTGCAGCATTACGAGTTCAAGAGTTGTCATAACAACTGCTGAGCTGAATCTTCTCCGGTTGAGATGGGTTATTTGCACCTACACAAAGTGCCTGCAAAACAAACTTACTTTCATTCTGCCTTCAGCTTCCATTTAGACAACCGTGCAGACACACCTGCAGCCCATCCTGCTGCTGAAACACGGCTGCACTTGGAGAGGACCAGCGTAGGTGTTGCAGAACGACACGAACAACCGGTAGTGCTCCCCATCCCGGGGTGTGCCGCAGGAACACGGAGCTGCCACCCTTCTTTGTCTGTGGCACCACACAACCAGAGCCCCAAAGGGTTATCTGAACACAACTGACAATTACATAAATAAAAATACCATTCAGAAGCGTTGTTTTTAAATTGTACCTTTCGGCCAAAAAAACCTGCCATCTAAAAACACACAGCATCACCCAACTTGGATTTATAGAATTAAGGAACTATGAGCCCATTAAAACCATACATAACATGTTGAAATGCTCATAATGCATCAAAAAATCTTCCTAAATAAATGCAGATATTAAAATTCTTTTGTGTGTGTGTGTGTGTGAAAACCACCTGTTGCTGAAAGTTTAACAGCTTACTTTTCAAGTTTAAAGCAAATTAACCTATCCTGCAGAACCACCAGAGCTGTGCTGTGCTCCAGACGCAGTGCTGCACCTGCGTGTGTTCCAAGACAAAAATCACCAGAAGCTTAGTTATACAGATGGCTTTCCAGAGTAGCAGGTAGGGGCGGGGGGAAGATCCCCACCTGTTATCCATGTCTGACCTCTCTTGCAAAGCAGACGACTAATTTCAATGATGTGAAAACAGGTTGAGAAAGGTCCACGAGGACACATCCATACCTTAAAGTCCTTTGCAGTACCCACAGGCCTCCCTAGGCAGGTGCCTGGTACAGTGCTGCCTCGCAAACAGCTCTCTGCTCACTGCTTTCTTCCCATTTCTAAGGTCATGCTGACCAAATCCTACCTCCTTCTGAAGTCCTCAAACAAACACATGCATCCACCCAACCACACACCTTGCACAGCCTGGGCTTCTGAATAATTACTGACAGCAAGGTCTGAGGAAAGGTCATTTCTTTCTTACCAGCAAAGACACAAGGATGTGCAAGAGTAACAGAACCAAATCATACAAAAGTGACTTCTAGAATTACAACAACAGAAAGATTCTCCGTCAAGCAAGGAAACACCACTGACAAACAACTCAGCTTTAGCAATGCTACCAGATGCACTAAGCAGAACACAGCCCCCAGGGGCAGCACTTTTGCCTATGAAAGCAAGCTGTGTTTTGCACAAAAGCCCAAAGCGCACTTTGGAAGAGACCGCTTCTGGGCAGCCTTTACAACAGCCTGTGTGAGGTGATGAGCCTCAGAACCTCAGCAAGCATGAACTTTACAACTGAATCATACCAGTGGGAGCTGAAGAGTTCACACCGAGTCCAAAGACAGCACTATTTTAACACAGACGAACAAGACGACTCAGCATCTAACAGGCACAGACTGGGACATGGACACTGTGCCTACAATTATTCCCTCAGCCTGCATACCCTACAGTTACTGGTGACAATGTCACCCCTTATGCACCTCTCCTGTGCCACTTATGGCTCCACTCCTGTTTGGTGTCCCTTTAGCAGTCCTTAGTGCTGCTGACACTGGGGAAGGGCAGCAGTTACCCGACATACTAAAGCCTGCTCACTGCTGTCCCCTACTGCATGGAGGGGAGTCCTGGGTGTTTTACACATATCTGCTGTTAAACAAGAGTGGCCACTGACATTACTGATAACAAAATAACACCCCACACCCATAATTTAAACAGTGTTATGCTTTAAAATTGAACAATGTTCTGAACTTTCAAACAGTTTTAGCATTTTGCACTGTAAGTTATTTTAAAAACCGGAGAAGCCATTCTGCTACTTTTCATCAGATCCAAAGGTCTCTTTAGCTTTTGAAGAGGAAAAAAAAACACCAAAGAACCATTTCACAGTGCACTTTCCTCTACAGACCTTTGGAAAGCACCTGAGGCCAGCACAGAGCAGAACATTACAAAGCAGAAGACCCTGTCGTGGCACTGAACGGTGCATCTGCACAGCTTGCCCAAAGCCTTACCGACAGCCCCTTCTGACTCTCAGTAATGTACACTGGGATAATGCTCCTCATCATAAGGAAAGAATTGCAAATATGTAATTACTGCCTTATCCCCGCTGCATGCTACATAACTCCTGCCTACCTGCCTTCTAGAGACGTTGATGGCAAACAGAAATGAAACAAAAAGTCCTCCAACACCTCAAAAGAATGGGATGAGTGTTGCCCACCACGAGTATTTTGTAACTCAGTATTTTATCAGTGTTATTTAAACTACCACAGCACATTTACATTTAAATATATTCAGTTCAGAGCAGAGAAAAAACGTATTTCCTTTGGAAAAGAACATTAAATACGAGCAGAGTATATCAAATATTTGTGTCAAGGCAAGCCAGACCATAGATCTCGTAGAGGGGAGTACAGAGCTGCATTCCAGATGAAGGATAAGAAAAGAACAGAAAGCATGTCACTTGCAAAGAGAAAAAACAGCCAATGAAGAGAACAGAGAAGGACATCCAGAAGTAAAAGACCGTTCTCCCAAAGGGTATTACAGTAATTCTTCCCCTCAATACCATTTCCCCAGCCCTACAAGGCCAGCACTACAGACTGGCAAGGCAGCACATTCCAGTTGTTGCTACTTCCTGCCCCAGACACTGGCACTCACACAATCTCTACCCCTCCCTTATTACAGGATTATTTCCAAACCATTTTACCTCAAGTCCAGGACGATCCAAAGAAACGCAGTATTTATTCATCTGTGGCTACGATATGACAAAAACACGCTCACTCAGCACTTCCCAGCTCACGTACAGCACCCGCGTTACCAAAGTTTATGTTCTCTGCTACGTTATTCCTTCCAGCAGCTTAAATTTTTCAGTGCACTCTCTAAAAAAATACTATCCAACGCTGGTGCAGAAATATCACCGAAGACAACCCAGTTTAAAACGAGTTCTACACATATAAAACAAACTGCAATAATATTCCACTTGTTTGGTTCTGGCCTCGAAAATGAAGAAGAGGAACAAGCGATGCCCAGCCCTGTGCTGATCCGCTGCATTGGGCAGGGAGCTCCTCTCTCTGGGTGCTCACAGTGTTTTGTGAGAGCTCTGTGATCTGGGCAGCGAAGCTCTGAAATCAGACTTCCACAAAATAAACCAAGGAGATACTGACATCACATTGTTCAGCTGGTTGGAGTTGGTCTTTAAGGTTGTTTCTTTTGCAGAGAATTACTGCTTTGCTATTCTGCATGTACACTGTGCGAGTCAAAAGTTAAGCAATGTCATTCTTCTACCCCAGTGCCCTACAGTAACTAGGGAATACCAGGAAAGCGCCTGGGAAGGACCCTGAGAGGTTTCATAGATCATCTTCTTCTCCTGGGGCTTAAAAGACCTTCTACTCTCTCACGCTGGATGTCTTTGAAAATAAATTAAACAAGGTCTCCCAAAAGAATCTGTACAGTCACCTTCAGACTGCAGAGGTCCAAAAAATAATCCTAAAATTAATCCTAAAATGTCTCAAAAATCATCCGAAAAACAAGTTTACTATCAGCGGACTAGAATTCATTATATGCAGGTATTCACACCCACACTGAAGTATTTTTTTTTTTAGGAGCCATACATCACAAAAGATTACCACATCAGCACTCTCCAGAGTATCTCTACAATTCGTTTTGGCTGTTCCTACAGCTTGGAAGCCTGTCCCTGCAGCCAGTGCCCAACTAAACTCCTCCAGCTGCCTCCTCAGCCCCCAATTACCTGCTCTGCTCACCAGGGACACGACAAGCTCACCTCTCGTTACAGCCACCTCTGAAGACATCTTCTCTCCACGTCAGTATTTATCCCAGCAGAAAAAGGATGTAACAGTGCATTATAGGATTGAATACAGTCACATTTCTTTCTTAATAAATACATGTCACAACCACTCCAATTTTACTGCTGAAGCTATTTAGGTTCAAAGTACTGATGGTGATAACAAGGACCCACCTAGCACACCTGACAGCTTGCAGACAGCTGGCTCCCACTTCCACCTGCACGTAACTTTAACCTGCTGATGTCTGATGAGCCACCAGTGGTACAAAACCATGCCAGAGCTCAACAGTTTTTCAATCCTTACTCAGAGGTTCTTTTTTCAGGCCTTCATTACAGTTCTTCTCACCCAGCCGTAACCTTTCTCAAAGTTTGACAAAGTGAACAAAACACTTTTGCTGGAGACCTACAGCTCCTCAGAGGAATGGAAAAACTGCTTCATGACCTCATTTATGATGCTTCTATGTATTCCAGTATGACAAGTGAATTTTCATGACAGCAATGCTGCTGATTCATGGTAATTTAGGAACCACTACAAACCCCAAATACTCTCTCACAGAACTGCTGCCTAGCCAGCTGCTACGTGTCTGCGAGAGGTAATATTCCTAAACTTTACAATTTGAACCTCACTTACACTAAACAGGACTGACTTCAGACCATTTCTTGAATTTGTCAAGATCATACCATCTGCGTTTAGTAACAAAATCACTTTAAAACAGAAAAACAAAACTAGCAAGCAGTACGTGGCCCAGCAGAGATTCCTGATACGAACACTCATCACTTGTCTCCCTGTGACAAGATGAGGTGAACAGACAGGCTCCTGTCCCGTCTTATTCCAAATGCTGGGAGTGGATTTGCTTCCCACCACTCCTCAGCTGGAACTTCTCCCATCCCCACAGACTTTCAGCTCCCAAAGTACTGTGGGATACATTCCATAAGGCCCAGCCAATCTGAAGACATTTAAGGCATCCTTAACCCATTTCTCTATTTAAATAGAGTTCAATATATAGGAAAGACAGTTTTCCAGAACCAGAAGTCAAGAACATAATATGTTTAACATTTGCAGGGTACAAGAATTCCCCCACCAAGCTTTTAAAGATTGGCATTGAAAAACTTTTCAGACCACCTCATGTGAATACTGATTAATCTCCAGGTGATGGATGGTGCACTGGAACACAATGGCAGAATGCTCTTCTGAGTGTTTACAGCCAGAAGTCTGCTGATAACTTGACTGCAAATTCACCTACAACTTTCTGGGTATCAATAATCTGAGTCCAAAAGAACAGCAGATGCCCCACAGCAGACTCAGCCCTTTGTTTACAAGAGAGCTGCTCATTAGGAACTAAGGATGACAAAGCACCAGAGCACTACGGTCACTGTCACATGCTGTGTGCTATGTGGGTCACAGAGATACCCAGGAAAGCAGCCCCTGCCACATTGAGCCTCTGTCCCCAGCATCACCCACCCTTGGCCACACCATTACTCTCTTCTAAAACTATCTACCCGAACCTGCTGCAGATGCTGAAAATAAAAGCGCTCCATGGGAAATTCATTAAAATATTTGGCCACTTCTTGTATTAGAAAAAGTAGATTCCAAAAAACAAGGACAATAAGTTAGACCCTGTGCGCACACACATCTGCTTATCGGGAGGCACCAACATTGCAACACAAAGCTGTGATGTTCCTTTCAAGATGGAGAGTAAGGCAATGAAAGCCCCAAATTGAAACGGAGCACAAGATTCAAGTATGGAATTAAAAATACATAGGAAGATGCTGGTACTGTTGCTAGAATGACCCTATTCCTAGGACTTCAGCAGCTCCTTGTGAGCCCTCTAGTGTACAGCAGCCCCAGAGGCACTGGGTCATATCCTGCAAACTATTTGGGCCTGATCATCACTGAGGTACACAACCTCAGTTACGTCTGGATGCACAGGTTCAAAGGGTTTGTCCTAAGCCAAACCTTGGGAGTGCAACCATTTCACATTAGTCATTTTAGGGAACTGCACACACCGACATTCTAAAGTCTTTTTGCTGCTTAATTACAGAAAAGCCTGAGAAGTATAAAGCATTAAAGTTCTTCTCTTTGCCAAACACTTCTGAAGCCCAGCTAGAGAAGGCAGGAACTGAACAATATTAAGCATGCTTTAATCAAGAAATCCCAATTTGTAGTCATGTAGTCCAATTGCTAATATGTATGATTAATGTAGCTGATAGGCTTTCCCCCCCTTTACTGCCACGCTAGCAGCCTTGACGTGACCTAAACTTCTCAGCCTGCTCAGTGTTTGCACTGAGGACAGTGAGTATTTGGCCCATCTAAATCCACTCCCAAAAATGTACATTTACCCTCTGACCATACAATAACTCATTCAAGTTTGGCACACTGTCACAGGAACACGCTACCTTCCAGAACACCAGTGAAACAACACGCTGGCGTTTGGGAGGCGAGCTGAGCAGAACCACATTTCTGCCAACTTCGCTGCCTTTCGTCAAACCTGACAAGTAAGGAGAACCCAAACCGGTGCGACTCCGCAGAAGAAAGACGTGCACCACTTACTCAGAATGCCAGGCGCTGCACGAGGGACACTGCAGCAGCTCCCTACCCCGCCATGTTAGAAGGACAACATCTAAAGCAGAGAGAAAGCACTCAATGCCAAATAAGTTAACACAGGACTTACAAACCCCAAAGAAACTCCTCTGCACGCAGAGTGCCTCACCAGCTGGAGAGCTCGCTAGCAATGACCTTGCTCACTGTAACCTACAGCAACAGCCAGCCCACGTTAGTGCCTTCACAGACAAAGCTGTACTGGTGCAGGAACCACCACCAGCACTTTGCTGAGAAGAGTGCTTCGTGTTTTAGCCCTGCTTAACATAACCAGCTCCTTTCCAATCTGTTCATACAAACGCATAAAGCACACCCTGAAGCACACCCCGCAACCAAACCCATTCAGCAGCTTCAAAAATCCCCTAATGCTGAAACTACATTAAAAAAACACAGCTCTTAATCCAGTGAAGTGTTTGTTCTCTTAGTGGCACTCTTGTCGTTGCTATCCGACATCCCACACTCCCAAAGAAATTCACAGATCCATCCACAGCACTATTTTCTTAAAAGAAAAAGGATAACCCACAGCTCTCAAAGTATTTTTAACATTTCCCAAAGCTGTTTGTGAAGATCAGTTCCCTTTCGTGACTTCATCCCCTTATTTAAAACACCGATTTCAAGAGGCACTCAAGCCAAGCACCAAGCAGTGCCATCAGTAAGACGAGGTGACAGCAACCTGAAACACATCTCCAAGGAAGGCATTTCTCCCAGCAGTCGGCACAGCGTGCACTGAAACTTCCACTGAGTTTGTGATACGTATCACATCTGCACGCTGCTCCTTTCTTATTTCAGAAACATTCATAGAACAAAAAAAAACAACAACCAACAAACAGGACTTTTTTTTTTTTTCCTAAATGCCATCTGTTCCCTGCATATTTTCACTCCAAGTCTGAGCAGAATATCTGCAATGGAAACTTCTGTGCCACGCAGGATTAAGACTACAAACCAGATGTATAAAGTATGCAAAGGTCGTGCTTCCTTACAGGCGGCTTTAAGTAAATGAGGAAAATGCCAACGAATGCTTCCTCACTCTAGAAAAAAAGAAACTTTTAGAAGTTCTCATAAGGCAGTTTTCTCTGTAAGCGATCTGAAGTAACGTTAAAAAAACAGGGTTATTTTTGTAGAACGGCGATGTTATTCCCTCTCCTCCCGCCCCACACCTGACTCGCAGCCGCACGTTTCCAAGCCCGCTCTGCAGACACAGGAGCCGAGCACAGCGCTCCCACCCCCGCGCCCGGCGCTCCCAGCAGCGCTGCGGGCCGCAGCCGGGATGCAGGCAGGCGGCGCCGGGCCCCGCCGCAGCCCCACCCGCTCCGAGCCGCCCAGGTGCGCTCCCAGCCCGTGTTTACGTCCCCGCCTCGGCCGCTTCCAACCTCCCGGAATATTATCGGCATTACTAACGCCTGTGTCATTCGGAGCTCGAGGGCGGGGAAGGCGGCGCCGGCTGACCTGGTCAGCTTATGCGAGGCGATTCGCAGCCGATGTTTTTAGGAAATTCCGCCACGGCCAGAAGGGTTTCGGCAGCGGCCGCTCGCCTCGAGCCGCCGAAGAGCTCTCGGCCGGTAGGACGGCCGCTCCGAAGTTGCTGCGGGCACCAAAACTCAAAGCCCTCAGCAGGCGGCCCGGAGCCCGGCGCGCTCCCGGCAGCTCGGCCGGCACCGCCCGCGGCTGCCGCCGCCCCGCACCGCGCGGCACCAGGAGCCGCACGCGGCCGGGCGCCACCCGGGGGCTCCGGCCTCCGTCCGCCGAGCCGGGCACACGTGTCGCTGCCGAGCTCCCCGCCCCCCCCAGCCAACCACCCCGGAACGGCGGCGGATCGGCCCTCGGCCCGACTCCCCCACTTTCGTTTCCAACTCGCGCTCGCAGCGCCGCCGCGCACGAAGCCCGGCGCGGCCCCGGGGACTTTACCCCGGCCTCTGCCCCCGCGCCCCTCGCTGACACGGCGCGCCGCCAGCGGAGCGGCGTCGGGCTCGGCAAACTTTCCGCCGAGGCAGGAAACAATAAGCGCGGAGCTCGGCCCCGGCCGCCCCCCCCCCAACCCCCGGCCCGGAGCCCCCCGGGAGCGCGGCTCCCCCCGCCGCGGCGGGAGGGCCGGGGCCGCGCGGGCGGCGGGGCCCGGAGCGCCGAGCTCCCCCCGGCGGCCGCCCCGCTCCCCCCGCCGCCGCCGCCAGAGGGGTCCCGGCCTGGCGGGAGGCCCATCCCGGGCCGCTCCGAGGCCGCGGGGCCGGCGATCGGGGAGCGGAGGGCGGGGAGCCGGCGCCGGGCCCGGCGGAGCGGCGGACGGAGACGCCACGAAGCGCGGGGAACGGAGGCGGGCGCCGCACTCACCGGCCAGGCCTCCCCCGCTGCCTCCTGCGGCCCCAGAACCATAACAAAGCTCTGCCCAAAATGGCTGCCCGGCCCTGCCCGGCCGGGGGCCGGAGGGGGCGGGGTCTGGGAGCGAGCGGGGCGGGGCCGCGAGGCGGAAGGGACACGCCCACTTGGCTCCGCCGGCGGCCACGCGGAGCGCCCCCCCACCCCCGGCGCCCGCCGCCCCGAGCGGGGAGAAGGGTGCGCGCGCGCCCCCCGCCCCACCAATCGGCGCCGTCCTCGCGGCCTCCGGGGCGCCGCGGAAAACTACTACGAGTCCCAGAAGGCCTCGCGCCGAGCCGCGCCGCGGGGCGGCCTGGGAGTCGTATTCCGCCACGGCGCCTCGCGCCCGTCCGCGTGCGCAAGCTTGAGAGAATCCCGAAGCCGGGCCCGGCCCGCTCAGGAGCCCGCAGCGCTCGGGCCGGGCGCAGCAGGGCTGTCAGGCGACACGACGGCTGCGCTCCGCGCGCTGCCCTTCTGGCACGTGCCGGGCCGGGTGCCGCGCACGGCCGCGCTCTTCCCCGTGCGGCGGAACCAGAGGCGCCGCGCACGTTCCCGCCCGGACCGCCGAGGCGGAGCGCCGGAAGCGCCGCGTCCCGCACTGCCGGCCGGCCTCATCGCCTGCTCTGCGATGTCGGTTCCCGGAACGGCCCGCAGCAGAACATCCCGCGGCGGGTAAATAATTACGGAGCGCGTCGAGGCGTTACCTCTCAGTACAACGCGGTAAGAACCGCGCGTCTGAATACCGAGCGCGGGCTGCGGCACGAGCTGAGCTGCTCGCGGTTCGGCCATCCGCCCGCTCGGCTGCTGTCTCAGGACCCGGACAAAGCAAGCATGTTTCATCTCGTACAGCGGTGCTGCTCCCGCACACCCCTCCAAGTAAGTTCCCGCAGGCTTTGATCGCCGTTTTTCTTTAAAATAACGGAACGTGCCATTGGAGCGCTGGAAAACAGTGTCTCACAAGTTAAAGTGGGCATGCATTCATTGCAGCTTTTCTGAGCACGTTCCTTATTTTTACAGCCGTTTTTGGGCAAAGCTCAGACTCCTTTCTTTTTAAATCACATTCTGATGTCTCCTTTCTTTTTAAATCACATTCTGATGTCTCCTTTCTTTTTAAATCACATTCTGATGTCTACGTTCTTTTTTTCTCCTATAATTACCAACACTGGTGCTGTTGAACAATGATGGGATAGTAGCTGCTTTCTGGGGTAGCGCTGTCCTATGATCACGCTGTATTCCTTTCTGGTCAGGCCTGATGCATGCTCCCTTAGCCTTTGGGTGGGTGGGAGAAGAGGTGGCTGCACAAAGTGTTTTCATAGCGAGCAGTGTCTGCTTGCTCACTGGGAAGAGCTGAGCAGCTGTGCCAGCTGGCTTGTGAAAGCTGTACCGGCTTAATTGCTTAGATTAAAACATGAGAAGGCCCAGAGGAAGGGCAGCTGTGTGGTTATCCAGCCAGGAAAACTCCTCACTTCAATATTTTAAGGATACTCCAGGTAACTGTAGGACAATAATGCCTGTGTTCTAAGGTACTCAAAGAACAAACTTTTTAATTGCAGCTACAGAAGCTAACTGTTCCCAGACTACTCCTGCATGGAAAGAATAAGACAAGATTGTCCTCTCCCTGCCTCTCCCTGCAGAGAAACGTTTGTCTTCTCTCAAGACCTCTGAGCCTCAGCAGAGTATCAGTGTGCGCAGTCAAACTCCAGGCTTTTCACACCTCTTTCCCACTCTTAAAGAAAAAGCCTCCCCAAGAACCTCCTCGAGAGCCAGGCCTGTTGCGACAGAGTATGAAATCACTCAAGGATTCTCCAAAGCCAGCCCTTTACTTAAGCCTTGCAGGGCTAATTCCACTTGTTTCCATGCCGCTATTAATGGTTCTCCAGAAGACCTACCACCCAGAGCTGGCATTTGTTCAGGTTACGTATGGTGCTGCCATCGTCGCTTTCATAGGGGGAATGAGGTGGGGATTTGCTGTCCCAGAAAACAGCCCAGCCAAGCCAGACTGGCTGAACCTGGCCAACAGTACCATTCTTCCTCTGCTCGCCTGGCAAGCCTTGCTTTTTAAAGATATCACTAGCAGTGCAGTAATGCTTGTACTGAGTTTAGGGATAGCATTACACTATGACCTTTCCCTTCTTCCTACCTATCCTCTTTGGTTTAAAGGACTGAGGATAGTGGTAACAGTGGTGGCAGTGTTATCACTGTTAGCTACTTTAGCCATGAAGATGGTTTCAGAGAATGAGCCAATTATTAATAACAGACCTGAAAGGCAGAACACAAAACAATAAAGCAAGGGGAAAAAGCTGTTTATTTGTTAATAATGTATTTGTATTGAGGTCATCTGGAAATAAAGACTTATTTGTACTTAGAGGTCATAAGATGACGTTGATCAAGATGCTTATTCTTAGAGCAAGTAAGTTCATAGCAAATTTAGAAGGGAAGGAGTATAAATACTGATCATGTCCAAGGCAGGCCAGAATCTGCCATTACCTGTAGAACAAAGCATCGTTCTTGAGTGAGATTAGATGAATTTAAAATGGAGATTCACGTGTTGTGGGTATGAATTGCTCTGTTCTGAATTATTGAAGTATCTGGTTTGACTATAATGTGATAACATTCTGTGGGAGGGAGAACAATGATGGAGTGGTGTGTGTTCTAAATAATGTCAAGGTGAAAGCAGTAAGTTTATCACTGAAAGAAATAGAGAATTGTGCAGAAACGCATACAGCTTCAGTTCCTGTTTTGTGGAAGTGTGAAAAACACACCAAAAAACTCTACCTTATTTCAAATTGAGGAGATGTCCAGAGCTTAATCACGTGGAACTTAAAGTGGAAAGAAAGGACAGGCAAGGTTTGTTTGCAGTGGCAGGCCGAGGTCAAAGTTCACCTAAAGTATATCAGTAAGCTGCTAGGGAAGGTTGGAAGGGACAACTTTTTATCTTCAATGAAGTGCAACAAAAAAAGATTAGCTTACTATTTAGACTTAAAAAAGAGAGCCAGCCCATCTGCTCCTAGATTTTGCTTGGTCTTAGGGTTATGTAACCAGTGAAGCTGCTTGCAACACAATCATAAAGGACTGTCATATTCCTAAGTTAGAGTACCATCAATCGCTGCTTGGTAGGACACAGATCTACTGCAAACACACTAAAGGACCAGACAGTAGAATTGAAAGAAGTTTGTGTCTTCTCCCTCCACAAGAGTAGTTTTATTTGTGCACCCTGGGAAGGTACAAATGCAGTTGTGGCCTGCACACTGCCCCTGAGTAGCTGATTATTGACAGAACTTTGCACATAAGTCTACTTCCTAACATAATCTCGAGGAAGAAACAGCCCATCATATGGATTTTCTTTTTTATCCTCAGCTACCTCAGGAAGCTTAATACATTGCATATGAGCATGTTTACTATAGGCTTCTTAAGTACAGTGTAAGATGCGAGAAGAAAGCCAATGTTTGATATCCATGTGCCCTCAGGACCAATTTGTATGATCCTCATAGTACACATAAAGCACTTGTCTTCACTGTTGATTAGTAAAGAATGAAGCACCTACCATAACTTGAGTTTTATCTGTTTGTTCTGCAAAGAACAATTTAGGAAACCTGCCTAAAGATGGTGCCATCATATTATATGGCGTTGCTGAAACAGCAGCTATGTCCATGAATCTCTCCTTTTCATACCCCATTACCTTTTATGTATTAACAGCACCATATCCCCAAATCAGCAGTATACATTGATGCTCTCTGAATATAAAATAAATAAAAACTCTTTATTTGTAAACACAATGTTATTCTTTTTAAAATATGACAATTTTTTAAAGTGGATCCAGACAAAAGGCTTGCTTTTGGTCTGAGTCAGGGAAAGATTGCTGAGTAGCTGGGAGCAGTTGATTACAGCCTCCAAGATATGCTCAAACATCAAAATCAAAGGAAATGGAGAAAAAGCTTCAGACCAACAGCAGACTCCCTCAAGATAATCTGAACCAGAAAGTTTATGGGAAAGGATGAGAAGTCAATGTATGTAGTTCCCAAATGAATAAAATATAGTGAAGGCAGTGTTTCTCAAGTGACTCAAAAAGGTTCCTAAAAACATGAATAACAAAACTTAAGAAATATTACCTGCAATTTCATTTCAGAGAGAGCTGCGTGGAGCTGATAAGGCAGCCACGCTTGCAAGAAGCCTCAGTGACTTTATACTGAAGAGAAATTAATGAGAATTTTACTACAGAAGTATGTTATTTACAGCTTGAAGCAGTCTAAATGTATAATCACTCTCTCCTAGCATCCTACCAAAAACAGGACTTCCAGTTAAAGAACAGGACAACTCACTAGATGAAAACAACAACGATACAACTCGTTCTGGTAGGAAAACACCCTGTTCAAGAGTATTCCATATTCAGTTATGAAAGTGTGTTTTATTACAAAAACTGCTTAAAACAAGTTCAAACTTGAAAAAAGACAAATAGACATAATTAAGGAGTAATTTTTTGAAGTAAAACATATACAATGATTGAGTGATCAGAGAAAACAAATGTTCCATCATCTAGCACATTTTAACCTGGCAATCTCTCAGTCCTGTGTTAGAATGCAAAACCTGGATTCTTAACGTACCTGCAACACTAACTGAAGGCTTTTACTCATACATTGATTTGTTAACTGTATGAAAGAGATGTTGACTTACTCCGAGTGCCCCCTTGTCTCCATAATGCAAGCTTCCTGTTCTCTGACATTCCAGTTGTGGTTTCATGTTCTAGAGTAATACTGTCTCCCAAGTTCAAGCAGCTTTATTTCAGACTCCAATCTGAGTCATCCATAGCTGTGCAGACAATGCAGTTGCAGTGTGCAAAAAGCAACTTCAAGTACAACATTAATTCGATGAAGCTAGAAATAACTCCAAACTCCTGCAAGTATTCCAAAAGTGCATCCAAGCTAAATATGAAATTCCTTAAGGAAAGACACACTAATAGCATCACTTTAATGCTGAACACAGCTATTTCCACTACAAAAGGCTCTGTTCACTCTAATTTGGAAGAGGCAAGGTATAAGATGCAGCAAGGATGAACATGTGAACCTTGTATAAGAGCATGTATTCAGATGCCAAATCACAGCATGTGTCACACAGCGTAAAACACAGTTAAAGGAAAAAGAAAAAAAATGGGCAAAAGGTTTTCCTTAGGTTTTTAGTCTAAGAGCCATCCTAACTGCAAAAATAACTCATCTAACAAATGCCATTTCCATTTAAAATAATCTGTTAATACAGAAAAAGAGCTCTATTGCCATCACTGACTCCACCGAGTAAAAAAAGCCTGTGCTGAAGTGGAATGACATTATTAGAACTGCAAGAATAACTTTCCATAATAGGAAGTCCTCAGCCACTTACCATCAAAGTTGGAGGTGGCAGGAAAGTAAACAATTAATATTTAGTGCCCATGCTCTGTGGCAGCAGAGAGGCTCAAATGCATCTAGGTCTTAAGTGGAGGTAAAAGTCTCTCCCATCTCTTCTTTTTCTTGTTTTCTATCAGTAAAGGACAACTAATGCTATCAAGTGGCCAGCCTGCTTTTATCAGCCTGGAACTCCTAGCCATCCATAGCAGCCTTCTTCCAGACTGTAAGGCCAGCTAAAGATACCGACTGACACATCTGAGATCTAATATCTCTAGTGTGCTGGAATGATTTCTTCAGATTTGTACAGGACAAATTTGCCATTTAATAAATCTTAATCCAGTCATAAGAGGCATTCCTACTCTGGGATAAGCCCATTTACTTTGAAGGGCAAGAGTTTTAATATTTCCTTCTGCTTAGGAAAAGCCCTCTGATCTAACCCCCCCGTCTCTACTGAAGCTTCTGCTGACAGAAGAGGCTTCTGGCCAATGAAACCAGAAACCTGAGGAGGCAGATGCTCACTCATTCCTTGGATGAGTTTTCTTCCTTGCATTTTACAGCACAGCTACACCTCCTTCACAGCGGCTGGTGATCATGTTGGCAATTTCAGTCCAACTGTCCATGTGAGGGTTATAAACTTCAACAGAGTCAGAGGTTACCGGAGCAGCAAAATCATGACTGGGAGCACGGCCTCCCGAGGCATAAAGAAATCCATTCACAGTCACAACACAGACACCAGCTCTTGGCATCTTCATTGGTGCAACTTCAACCCACTTTTCCTAATGAGAACATGAAAAAGTCAACAAGTAGTTTTAGGGTATGTCCCAATTCTGATAAAACAGCTTTTTAACATTAAAGACTGAAACATATGTTAACTATGCAAACATCACAAGTTCAAATACGCTATGTGTTGTATCAGGTGTGTTATTGATACTGTAATTGATACTGTAATGCCACTTTCACAAGTGGTCCATATCCTGCTAGTCTCTAAAGAACAGATCACATTCTGTCTACAACCCTTCCTTTCTTTAGTCACTGTGTGATGCAGTCCATCTCCAAAACAGAGAATGATATGCACTTTGAGACAGGAAACAAGGAAAACACTGCAGAATGGAATGCCACGTCGGAATATGTGCTGCTTTTAACACTAGCTTCTCTTGCAAAGGGCATCATGTAAACATGAGCAATAATAGTCAGGACTAATACTGCATTCAAAGTGATTTTTCTAGTTGCACTGAAACAGCCACTACATTTTGATGCAGAAGAAAGATTCTCAAGTTACGCAGCAAAGGGCAACTCTTACTTGTTCTCTCTGTAAAGAGTGTAATTCATTCTATCACAGAAGTAGAAGGGGAAATTTATTCCACTACCTTTACTTTGTCAAGTATTTACCAAACTATGGAGTATCTGAGCTTGGTTAGCTTTCAGTTTCCCAAAAGCATGCATACAGTTTTCATAAACATATAGCTCTGGGTCAGATCAGCAGAATGCTACAAGCTTGTTAGGACAGACAGACTCAGAGGTCACTAGAACTCCCTCCACCCCCAACCCCCACTTGGATTACCAGCCAGTAGGGAAAGCAGAACTGGAAATTATTAATTTTTTCTTTTTAAAGGAAGGAAACAGGCTACTTCCACAGCATTTTACACAAAGTCCACGCAAGTCTACATTTCTGAAAGGAAGAGACTCCACCATACCTCTTCAAAGGAGTATCTCTCTACAGTAGCAAGCGCATCTTGAGATTCGTTCCAGCCTCCTACAGCATAGATACAATCGTTGAGAGCAGCTACACCAAGATACGCTCTTCGGGTGCCCATGGGAGGAAGCTCAGACCAACGTTTAGATATCGGGTCGTAGACTTCAACAGAACGCAGCTCTACTCCCTCATGGCTGATACCACCAACAACATAAATCAGACCTGTAGAAATACAATTTTTCCCATGTTAGGCTTCATAATATAAAGTTTTGAAAGACAGAAAATGCTTCTCATGGCATCCATGTCAGCTTGCCACTAAGACGACTCAAAAATACCAAACAGAATCCTTTATTTGTCCAGAAGTAGCATACAAAGTTTTTAGGTAAGTAACCCTGAGGCTCAAGCACTAGAAGCTCTGATGAAAGCAATCATTAATCAAGTGAAGGGTGGAGAATTCAGAAGGCTGGAACTTCTGTCAGTACTTGGACCAAATGCATAAGCACACATATAGCTTAAACCTTCAGACACAACTGTCCCAAAATAATCTGAAGAATTGCCACAGGTTGCCAAGAAGACATGCACGTGAACCCAAAAACTGGAGATAAATAAAAGCAATAGCAGGAAGGATAATCAACTTAATAGATTAGTTGGACAATCATACCAACAGCCATATATAAACTACTTTCATGAGATAAAAGGCAGCAGACAGAGAAAGAACTCTACAGTATAATTTCTGTAGAAATACATGTTAGGACAAATAAGCAAGACACAATCTTCTGCAACTGACAGGACAAGACAAAAGTAAGAACTCAACCAAAACATAACTGTTTCTGAAGAGTTCCAAGAGCCCAAGAGGGTTTTGGAAGCAAGCTTAACAATCCTCACCTTGTATTTCACAACATCCGAAGTAATAACGGGGCACAGCCATGTTTCCCACCACATCCCAACTATTTTCTTCAGGATCAAATCTTTCAATTGTGTTGCCGATCTCTGCTCCAACCCAACCTCCTGCAAATAACAACAAGCACAGGAAAGAATTTAATGGTATGAAGCAGTGTCTAAATTGCAGGTAACACTGCAACAGAACAACATCAGTTCTGCTAGGGAAATAAGTTAGAGCTGAACAATAACTAATCCACAAAGACCTGGTGTACTAATGCTCTTGAACAGCTCTTTTTCAAAACTGCAGATTTGCAATGTTAAGCCATAATATTAAAGACCAAAACAATTCACAAGTTCCATGAATTAACACCTCTAAGATTAACCTCAGCTAGTGGAAAAAAGAATTACCTAAAGCATAGATAGCACCATAGCATGCGCACACTCCCAGTCCACAACGAGGATGGTTCATGGAAGCCACAATGGTCCACTGCTTACTGACAGGATCGTAACATTCAGTACAGTCAAAAATCATTGAATCCTTCTCACCTGCATAGTAAGAGAAAGCACAGAGACATGGGAACTACACTGTTTTGCACTGCAGATGCAAATTTTTCAACTCTTTCCAGGACAAAAGAGTGTTAGAATACAAGATTTTTCTTTCAGCTAGCCAAATAGCCAGAACAGCAAAAGCTTCATTGATACCCAGAACTGAATCATCACTTGAAACAGCATTCATCAACAGTTCCCTGAAACATTACTGAAAACGTCAGGAGTGAACAACCAGTGCTATACACATTTTATTTTGCAGCACAACTGACAATTTTCAAGACTAAAGAATGCGTTCCGTGGTGACAAAAACAGTATACATATGCATTCCTTACTGATTGGCAGGTAGAGGTACTCATCACATCCTTGTGCAAACATACATAACAAGCCCTTCCAGGTAGGCAGACAAGTAGATGCCTTGCCTCTCATTCTGTGCGCTCCTACTAGATTACAAGTGAGAGAAGAGATGCCCGTAGTACACAAAACCTGCAGAGTACCTAACACCTCTTGGTATATCTGAACACATCTATATGCTTACCTGAGAGTTGCTATACCACAAGAGGAAAGAAGGTCACTAAGAAATGGCCAACATTGGAACCCTAACCAGTATACTCACAGCAGCAACAGTAGAGAAGCAAGATACCCTAATTCAATTATTACTGAAGCTAGGATTTATATTACCTACTGCTGGCTTCCTCAGTACTACTTCGAGGAAAAATAATGTTTAAAAACTCTATCCATGATTTCTCCAGTATCTTTTTAACAAGAACAAAACTCTACATCTCTGAAGGACTTAAATTCAGTCAGGAAAACTAGAAGTACTGGACTTTAGACTGTGCAGTGTTAGGCCTATGCAACACTGCAGGCTTACTTTTGAAAAAAAAAAAGCCCATCCCCAAGAGTAAACACATCCACAAACAAAGCACCGATCCCTATCAAGTTAGTAAATCAGTGCAGGACACAACACCAATACTGTCCTGGCTGCTTAACCATTTATTTTTGAGGAAATGAACCTTTGCATCTACCAATTCTAGCTTAAGAACAATCAAAATATAACAAAAATCATATTCTTACATTGCAGTTAAGGAAATTTACTGTACCACTACAGGGCACATATTCCTAAAATAAACACGATCTATTCTGCTTTCTGAAAACACAGCAAGAGACCAATGCCTCTCTCTGATGCACATCAGCTCTTCAGTTAATTTCATTGGGTATTCTCTTTCAAAAGAACATACTTACTTTATATAACAGACATTTACGTAACATTTATATTACCGTTAGCATTATGAATGTTCCCAAAGTAAGTGCTTGTTTCAGGAGTTACCTCCAATGGCATAGACCATTCCTCCAACAACAGCCACACCCAGCCCGCTACGGGCCTGGTGGAGGGAAGACACCGTAGTCCAGTAGTGGCTGAAAGTGTCAAATCGCTCCACACAGCTGAGGGCTCTGCTGTCACTCCAACGTCCTCCTTGCAGTCGGGTGTACCCTCCTAGAAAGCAAATGGAAAGGTCACAGCTGAGTGAAAGCTTCCTGCTCAACCCCATGATCTTAACATGTAAAACACAGAAGAAAACTGTCAACGGTTTGCAGCACTCTACTGTTAGTAGAAATCAGACTTTTCCAAACTGCGTAAGTTCTCCATTGCACACAGAAGAAAGGTCAACTTGAAGGTCAGGTAACTTGTGCTACTGCACTTCAACGTATCACTACAGACGTTCATATTCTTAGTAAAAGGCAGAGACCAGCCTTTGCTATCTTACAATTATATTACTTCTCAGAGGGTGAAAAAAAAAAGTATTTCCTTTCAGTACAATGCTGTAACTCCGGTGAAAACTTGAGATTGCAAGTATCCCATCAAATAAATATTCTGTACAGAGAAAACATCAACTTTCAGAAAAAAAACCAAGAAGTGCAGGGAATCTGTATATGCCAGTATGCATTTCCTGTAGTGAACCATGCTGACTTGCAGCTTTCCACCCAAGTCAAATAACTTTTAAAAGGCAAATGTAGGCTTTGAATGCCATGTCATAACAATGCAAAATATGAATGCTCCCCCACTGTGCAATTTTAAGTAGAAAGCAGCCAAGACTGCAACTCAGCCAGATGAAACGTACTGCTCTTTCTGCATCTTCCCAATGAATAAAAAGTAGTCCAGCATTTTTGTCAGTACTGTAATACAAGATACTACTTCATCATTTGTTTTATAAGTTTCAAGCAGCCACATTCTAACCTACTGCATAAAGGTACTTCCTGGCTTTCCTCCGTGGACGACCTTTAGAAGCTTGCAGAAAACTGCTGACCTTGTTTTCTTTGGGAGATTTACAGACTTCACAGTATTCTTTCAGCAGAGTTTGCAGGGCCACGCGAAGGCTGAAATCTGGAATACCTTGAGGAAAGAAGCAGATTAGAAAGAAGCAGATTAGTTAAAAACGGCTTGCCTGAAAACAAACAACCGATACTTCTCGCTTTTTTGCGCTCACCTTCTATGTACTTTAAGAGTCTTTGCGCCGGCAGCAGAGGGAATCGCACAGGCTCCAGCACTTCCACTACGTACTTCCTTCTTTTTCCCAGATCCTTCAAAATCCATTGCATGGCAGCCAGGAACACCTGGTACTCGTCCTCAATGCTCAGGTCCTCGCTCCGCAAGATCTTCACCAGCTGCTCCTTGCTCAGCGCCAGGAACTCCTCCCCAGCCTGCACCTCCAGGAAGTGCGCGTGGATGTAGCTCTCCGTGAACTCCAGCAGGTCGTGGCAGGCGATCTGCTCGGAGAACTGGAAGAAGCCGATGCAGTTCAGTGGGTCGATCTGGCCCTTCAGGAACTCGCAGCACAGCTCCACCACCTCGCTGAGCTGCAACATGTCCGCGGCGACGATCAGCTCCTGCACGTTGTGCTCGCCGATGCTCACCACGCCTGCGGGCGGGCACAGGACGGCGGAGCTCCGCTGTAAGCCGTGCGCGGGCAACCGAGCGCCGCCAGAGCCCGTCAGCCCCGCGGCCGGACCGCACAGCCCCCCCCACAGAGACCGCCCGCCCCTCCCACAGACGGGACCGCCGCCCTCACGGCCCCCCTCGCGGAGGGACCCCCCCGTTACCCGTGTAGATGAAGTCCAGCAGCGCGCGGAAGACGCCCGCCTCGACGCCCGCGATCCGCACCACGTCCCGCCCCGATTCCTTCATGCCGCCCGCGAAGAGCGCCGCGAAGTACGGGCTGCTGGCCGCCAGCACCAGGCGGTGCACGGAGAACGTCTCGCGGCCCACCTCCAGCCGCACGTCGCAGAAGCTCTGCCCGACGCGCAGCCGGTTGATCTGAGCCAGCAGGAGGCGAGCGTGCCGGTCCGAAAAGGAGCTCCCGCCGGCGCTGCCCGCCGCGGCGCACGCCATGACGCTTACTGAGGTGCGACCGCCCCTCCCGCCCTCTGACACCGCCCGGAGGGGCAGAGTTCGCGCACGCGCAGCTTCCCCCCACCGCGCCTGCAGCGGGCGGTGCTCGCGCCTTTCCGCAGCGCATGCGCAGTGCGGGTGGCGGGAGTGCGCGCCTTCGTCTGTGAGGCGTGCGGCGGGAAGGGCTTGTGGAGGCGGCCTCGGCCGGCTTCGAAGTGCGGCTGCCTTCGCAGTGCTGACCCCTTGTCTGTGTGCCTGCCCGGTCGCTTGGCCCTGTGGAGCCTGTTTGTTTGCAGCTCTGGCCAACATTCCCGTGGACCTGCTCCCTTCTCTGCAAGGTGCTTTTTTTATGTGGGCTTAAATCGGTCTCCTCCTAGGTGACGTTACTGCCTGTGGTGCTGAGGGTGAGGGCAGTCAGCAGGTGGAACAGGCTTCCCGGGGCACAGAGCCTGTTGGAGATATAGAAGCATTTAGAAAATGCTCTCAGAAATATGGTTTGGTTTTTGGGTGGGCCCGTGTGGAGCTAGGAGTTGGACTCTGTGTTACCTGTGAGTCCCTTTCTATAAGGGATGCAGTGTGATTCTCCTTGTGGTGACAGTGGCCTTCTGCACTGCCTTACAGACTCCCACAGTCATACCCCTCTCAGGCTTACCTCTGCAAGCTGTGATCACAGACACCGTAATGTGTTTGTGAAGGGGAAACTGACAGCCCTTCACTGCAGGATGGCCCCTCACTGCAGGGTAGACATGGAGGCCCTGGAGTGTGTCCAGAGAAGGGTAATGGAGCTATAAGGGGTCTGGATCACGGGTGTTATGGGTAGCAGCTGAGGGAGCTGGGATTGTTTAGTCTGGAGAAGAGGAGGCTCAGGGGGGACCTCATCGCTCTCTACAGCTCTCTGAAAGGAGGTTATGGTGAGGTGAGGGTCGGCCTCTTCTCCTTGTAGCTGTGATAATGAGAAGTGATGTCCTTAAGTTGCACCAGAGGAGGTTGAGGTTGGATATTAGGAACAATTTCTTCTTCTAAAGAGCAGTGATGCACTGGCACAGGCTGCCTGGAGAGGTGATGGTGTCACCGTCCCTGGAGGTGTTCAAGAACTGCAGAGATGTGGCACTGAGGGATGTGGTCAGTGGGCATGGGCGTGGGGTTGGACTAGATGTTTTGGTGATCTTTTCCAGCCTTAATGATTCTGTGATTATATTACATTCTTTTCTGAGGAGAATCCACAGCTAACCTCTGCCTGAGGCAGTTCTAGAGAATGGAATGATGGGGGCTTTGTGTCCTCAG
Source organism: Chrysolophus pictus (assembly GCA_037305975.1). Classification (NCBI taxonomy): domain Eukaryota; kingdom Metazoa; phylum Chordata; class Aves; order Galliformes; family Phasianidae; genus Chrysolophus; species Chrysolophus pictus. Next base: position 20,884,609 of record CM074583.1, read on the forward strand.
TGTGGCATCGTGGTCAGCACTGCCTGAAGGACGGCCAGCCCACACACCTGCTTTCAGTATGGCGTCATGCTGCATTTGGGTCTTCCTCTTCATTCCAGTATGGATGCTTCACCACAGTGCCTTGTGGTACCTTGGGGGTGCCTGGGGTCAGAACTGGTCCTGAGGCAGGGCCATCTTTGTGTAATTCACTGAATCACTGCATGTCTGGGCACTGACCAAGGGAAGAGCTTTACATACTGAGTTACACCTCTCATTCCTTGGGTCTGAAAAAGCCAGCACTGATACAAAAGCATCCACGCTGAATTTTCCATGACAATTTCAGCAACATGACATGCAGCCAAATTAAAAAAAAAAAAAAAAAAATCAGAGAGCCTCTTGGAGCACTTCCATATCTATTTACTGTGAGTATGGGAAAAGAGAAACATGTCTGCTTACAGTTACAATAGTCATGGCCCCTCAGGCTTTTCTTGTGATTCAGTATTTCATTGTAATAACTTTTAAATCTGCTTCCAGAAAAGAAATCTGAATTGTGATACTCTCTGGGGACTGTTGCTTTCTCCATTCATCAGCATTTTGTTCTTGAAATTAGAATTGTTAAAACGACCTTCTGAGCTGGTCTTAAAAAAACATCCGTAGAAAATACATACTTTTATAGGAAAGTAAGGTTTCTGCAGGTGCATGCGTTGGGTGCATGCTGATATGGCTCAATATAGATTTTAAGCTAGGCTGATAAATTCTTTGAGAATTTTCTTTCATTGATGAATCAGTAAAAGAATCCAGAGCTGTCTCTGTGCTGACATTTTATTCATTGGAAGTGGCCTGTGAGTAAAAGGCTTAGAATTCTTCTCAGTGCTCAGGCGCAGGCTGATGTCAGCTGTTAGACGCTTGGCCAGCATTTGGATTTCACACCATAGTGCCAAATTTACAGGCACAGAATAGCATTGTTGAGACTAATTTTGCCCTGAAGGCCTGTCCTATACTGTGTTAATGTGGCTGACTAGTTGTATGTACAGAAGAGGGCGCTGCTTCAGCGTATTTCTTTTATAACCACGCGAAGGCCACACAAGATGGAGTTAATGCTCCCATATCCTATTGTGCATCTCCTAATGCAGACTAGGGTTTTTTTTTGTAATAAGTCTGTAAGTACATTTGACAGAGTGAAATTGTACTGTGTAATGAGAAGCCTTTTGATTAATACCAAGAATGACAACACATCACAGTGAAGGAATTAAAAATGATTTCAGTTTTAATTGAATAGGTTTCTAACATGATATTTGTCAGTAAGCCAGCTGAGTAGTGACTGACCCATAGGACAGGTGTCAAAAAAGGCATGGTAGGTATTCCTCCATGTGCCCTGCTGCCCACACCCGCACAGAAGTGCTGCTATTGTAATATCAAGACCTCTCAGTGAGAGCAATCTGACAAGATTTTTAGGCCTTCTCCTGAAAAAGCCCTGTGCTGTGCCATGGGGCCGAAGCACTGCAGTATTCCTTGGAATATTTCATGGAGTCCCTTGCCTGCTCAGATTTCTCTGTTTGAGGGCCTCTTTGGAAAATCTGTCCAGATACCTGGACAGTGTGCTGCTGAATAAGGTGTCTGCTTCCACTCTCAAATCCTGCAGGTGGTGCTGTTTGTACAGGATTATATTTTCTGAACATGCAGCAAAAATGGGTGGCTAATATGTGTTACTTGTCTGGGTATTGTAGTTCTCTATTATACGAAGGTCTTAGATTTTTTTTTTCCTCCATAAGATGAAGGGCTTTTAGTCTCAAAAAATCTACAAGAACAATAATTGATTTGAAAGTGCAGTTTTGCTTTACTGTCTCCTGTACCTGTAGCTTTGGGGATCATTTTGATGTAATATACAAAGAATAATCCCAAAGTGTTTTTTATGATACTTCATTGCTAAAGTTCTCTTTGCAGAGGAGATGTGAAACTCAGACCTTTTCAGCCAAGGTATGAGGTTTGTAGGTATGACAAACCTTGTGGAATGTTTTGTGATAGGGAATCACTTTTCAGTTGCTGTTTTTCAGCTCTTTTCTCATTACCTGCTGTAGCTACCATTTGTATTTTAATACATGTGGCCTACCAGATGAGGAGTGTTGAATGGCCTCACCAAAAAGGACAGGAGCTTATATCGTGCTTTGGTGTCCAGCTCACAAAACTCTCATAGGATGCAACCATTTTTGCTCAATTTCCCTACATTTGTAAGAACTTGAAGTAAAACTTCTAGGGAAGCTGAAACTGGAGAAGTGCAGAACCACGAGAGTTTATGCAGATTAGAAATATCCGTAGTGCGCTGAACTATGCTTTTTACACTTCCAAGCTACCTTCTTTTTGTTAAGGCCTAAATGTGCCCAGTGTCATGTGAATACCTTTGCATGCATAAAGCAATGATGCAGGTCATCAGTCTCAGCCATGCATGTTTTCTTGGTGAAGTGGTGGAGTTGTGTGCTGTGTGATGAGTCCCTTTGGAGCTGGTAATCATGTTGTCTACTCTCAGTCAAAAGCCTCTAATGAGCCAGGGGCACTAGATTCTAATTAGATACCCACACAAACTTCTTGTTGGCTTAGGTGTACTGAAGCCTTAGTGGCTGAAGAAGCTTTCCTTCAGGATCTGGATGTTTCCTATCTTAGTAGGAAAATTCGTTGTGCTTTTCAGTGAGATAACAAGTTTTCCAGACTTAGGCGAGATACGAGAAGGCTCTCTTGACAGGATTGGGCCAGGCCCATGAGCTATTATTCCTGCAAGGTGAGCTTTATTCCTGCAAGAAATAATGCATCTTAACAACTGTGCATGTGTGTGTAGGGTAAAGATCTGAATTGGAGTTGATCAAAGATGGAGAAAAAGAGAGCTAGCTTTTCTGCATAGGCAGCCCCAGGACATATGGTTTGCATGAAAACTTGAGGTTTTCTCCCCCCTTCCCTGTCCTGTCTTCCTACCCTCAGCTTTTCTGAACTTTTTTGACTATTTTGGAATTAATTGATTAAGTGATTAAGTACTTTCATTGCTCTCACTCTAATATGGCTTCAGGTAAGGATAACGTTGAGGTAACTGCCTGATAAGAGAGTTGTCAGTTTAAACAGATTTAGCATTCTTAAACTTGTTATTGAGAAACTCTCCCAAGCATCCACTTAGCACTGAGAAGCAGGCTGTGCTGAAGTCCAGCTGAATGGCACCATGCCCTGCAGTGGGCACCCAGACCCAGCAGAGCCACCTGGATGGCAGCAAGCTGGGGAGAGTCTGAGCTGCGAGAGCCACCAGACAGAATGTGATGTTCACAGATAATGGTGTGTGATTTGAGGAGCACTGGTAGCATTTCAGCACTGTGCTGTAAGCTGCACTTTTACAACTAGTCTTGGTTAGAGAGCTGATGGATGTACAATACAGAACAATCAGAAAAAGAAAAATCTTTAAAGTGTGTTCCAGCAATTCAGGTGTTGTCTTTTGACTTACTTGTGTGCAGAGGTTTATATTCAGGGTATTCTTACCTAGCAGGAAGTTTGTTGAAATTCCAGTGAAATAGGAACATTGTGCAACATGTGACTGACTACAGTTCCCCATTGGTTGGAAGATTCTTGTTTAAGCCAAAGGTCTGGAGGAATTCCAAGCAACTTGATTTAAAGTAAACATCCTGGATGCAGTGTGTCAAATACTAACACAATATTGTTTTAGTTTTTCTCATTTCTCTTGTGGGAATAATCATTCCATGAAGAAGGAAAGTGATCTAATGAGAGAATTAACTCAAGAGCTTGAACATGGAATTAATCACAGCTGTCTGAGAGGGGAACCAAGGCAAACTCCACAGAGAGTTCACTGCATTTCCAAGGAAGGAGGCCAAAAGAATGCTAAGACTCAGATAGCTGTTGGTGTTCAAAACAGAGGTAGAAGAGAGATGCTTTTAGTAGCTAAAGGGAAGCAAAAATGTGCAGCAAGATGAGTTTCCTCCTTTCATTTCTGTGAGATATTACATCTCAATAGGAAGGGATCTCTGCAGCCTTTCTTGGGGGTGTGAGAAAGTGACAGATGGTTTGGGTCTGATCCTTATTGCGTCTTCATGCTTAGCTGAAGCAGGTGATTGATTTAATTGACTGGCTTTTTTATTCACTGTTTGCTGGGAGTGGTTCTGCTGCTTCACCCTGACCTGCTCCCTATATAGTCGTTATATCAATACTAGGATCGTGTTCTTTCTCTCAGAAAGTATTGCACTTGCATTTACAGAACTTGTGAGCTGATTTTATTGAGAAGATGGATGGAGTTTAATTTCAGTATGCAGGGATTTCTGCCTGATACCCACCACATTCCACAGCCTGTGCGTGTAGTGGGGTCATTCCACAAGCAGTGCCTCTGTGGAATGTGAGATCTGTCGTGAAGGCTGTGAGTAATCGCTAGTAGGATGTCTGTGAGTTCTGTGTCTGCGTGCTCTGTGAGTCAGGACATCCAGGGTTCTGTATATATTGAAGTCTTAAAGGATTAAAACTTCCACAGTATAATGTTTTGACTGTAAATGGCATCGGCGACTAATACCCATCCCAGCTCCATGGCTGCTCTGCTGTTCCTTTGCTGTGTATCTCCCTGCTTATTTTTTTCCTTGATTTACCTTTCTGCAGTGCAAGCGTTTTTCATTTCCCTTTGTAGAGTTTCACCTTTAGGGGCTCAAACTAATTCTCTGGTCAGAAAAAATCATTTCTATACTGCTCTTGTCCTACAGAGTGTCTGTAAAATGTCTGCTTAATTGACTAGAATAGGAGCAAACCCTTTGGGATTCTTAACAAAAGACTTGTCTGAATTTAATGACAACATAAACATAGTGATATTGTAATTTGTTTGTGAGCAGTTCTGAACCTCTGTTGCAGTGTTTTTGTTTGCACTTCAGTTTTCTCTGTTTCCTTATCAGAATGTCACATCAAATGTTACAAAAATCCTTCAGAGGCCCTCATCTACAGCTTTCTCTTTTTTTCCAGCAGGCTGGTTGTATCTCAGTTAGGAAAATCAGCCCATTATGACGTTGTTTGTTTGAAATAAGCTAACAGTGATAACATTTATCATTTTGTTATTATTCAAAGTGATGGAAATGCATTGTTTAATAACTTCTTCTACCGTGTTTTATTGTGTGGTGTTTTTTTTTTTCTTGATGTTCAGGTTTCTGCAAGTTTTATTTCATAAAATCTCTCGTGATTTTTTACATGATAACATTTGTCCAAGGTTTACCTTGCAAAGCACAACTTCATTTCCAGGGTGAAATGAGTCTCTGAAAGAGAACTTGTTTGTGCTAGTCCTCATTCTGCAACACTTGCAGCAATCAGATAAGTTTCTTACTGACTCCATCCCACTGACTCAGTTTGCTCTCTACTTGTCTTCTTCTCAGGTGTATTTTGAAGATTAATTAATACTTATAAAATGCTTTTAGTAAAACCTGTCCATGAAAAATGCAGCACTTGTTGAAAATGTCATCATTATTGGTATGTATTATTTTTCAAAAGGGAAGCTATTTTGCAATCAATATCAGTGTAGAATTAGGAACTATAAAAATAGGTTAGGGCTCTAGAGATACTGGAGAAAACTGTGGCCGGCACAACTAAACTGAAGGTGAGAACTGTTGAGTAACCTGATGAAGAAAGCCTTCCAGTGGCACAAGATACAGGAAGCAAGTTTTGGTAGTAACACTTAGTACTGAAATATAATTAGAATTAAGTATTTGTATTGCAGAAGGATGATGAAGTCCTTTTCAGTCTGTGAGTATTAAAACTGAAGTTCATCATCATAAGTAACATCAATAATTCTCAAGCAGCAGGCTCAGCTCACCTATCCTAACCAGCTCTCAGGAATTGATGAGAGAGATCTCGTTGGTAATGGCTTCTGGCATTGCAGTGGGGTTTCAGAAGACTCACACTGCTGTGCCAATATTTAAGGAAAGAAAACTAAATAAGCAGAACAGGCAGAGTGACCCAGCTAGCTGTTTTATGGTTAACATGACATCAGAGCCAGGTAGCATGATACGAAAGCTGATGCTTAGTCATATAGTAAATAAGTCAATAACTGGCATATGTTTTTTATTTTTATCAAATTTATCTTGTTGGAAAATCCAAGTTAACTTATTAATAAAGTTTGTAAGTCTGGTTCCTACAGGTTAGTGTAGAAATACATTTCACAACATGTTTCACATGGTATTTCAGCTACCAGTGTGACATTCTGATAAAGATCTTAATGGCATTAAATACAGAGACACTTCAGTTGTTGTGGTCCCTTGGTTGCTGTAGGATCCAGTGCTGTTCAGGAGCATGCATAACCAGTCTCATGGCTTGTCCTGAAAGTGAGCATGGAAGGACTTAGTTTAAAATGGTTTCAAGGGTGATTTGGTGAGCTGGAGCAAAGAGAATAAAGGCAGATGGGAAAAATAGAGCAGAGATGCAGGCAGAGACAAATGTGCTAAATTTAGCAAAGAACATAAAGGAAATGCTTGACAGTGGCTGTGCAGAATAAGCTGCAGTTATGCTAGTGAAAGGGAATGATTAATTAGTGAATTAATTTTGCATAGCAAAATAAAAAACAGGAAACTTTCTACTTCGATTCAGGTGTCTCTGCAATCAAGAATGACAGGAAAGAAAACAGTAAATCAGGGTAAAAAAAAAGACTGGCAGAGCTTCACAGAAGTGCATTTTCTTTAAGAATTGACTAGCTGTTCTTTTCAAAATGTAAAGCAGGAGGTTGAGTAGCCATGAAATACAAACATGACGACGTATCATTCCAAAAGCAGTTCAGTACCGGTAGGAATTATGCCACTGTTAGCTACAGTGAGAGGCAGAACATGACCTAATGGATCTAGCATTACTATTGCAGCTGTGTGAAACCATTAAAGTAAACAAGCAGTCTAGGGAAGAGTGTGATGGATTTTTAACATTCTCCTAGTGTAAAGGGGTGTGCCAAGTCATTGTTTCAGCTGGAGGCCAGATCCTTACATGTTGTAAGGTACCGAGCTCCATAGCTAGCACTGAGAGGGTATGGATTTTCACTTGATGATAATGTGACTCCCAAAATTAAATCCTTTCATGGTTGCCCTGGTGATACAACTGTGAAAGGCTGTACAGGATGGCATGGAACTCTCTGCTCTCCAGTGCTGTTAGAGGAAGGATGCAAGCCTAAGTAAAACTAGCATTTGATTAATCTTTACCTGATGAGTACCTCTGGGACTGGTGCAGACTTTGGTTTTACTTTGACAGTAGCAGTGATGCTGGCAAGCAGAAATACTGATGGGAAACCCCTCATGTGGGTCCTCCCTGATGCAGAGATCATTCTGTTTGTAGTCATTCCAAGGGATTAATTGCATTCAAAATTATTCTTCGAATTCATGGTGTAGGAGACTTTTGTGCTATTGTAGTTTAAAGTAGAAGCTCAGAGCGGCAGCCTATGCATACTGTATACTGGTCATATATGGATCCAGGGATTTATCTAATACACCACAATCCCCTGTTATAGAAGTATGTTTTTGAGATACAAAAAAAATACATTTTCGAGTGCCAGTAGCCAGACCTACTGACCTATTTCTGCCTGCAACGTTTCTTCCTTTCCTGAGCAGAGTCTGGCACACAGGAACTTGTGGCATGAGAGATTATACCTATGCTAATGAAGGATTAATGTTGAAGATTTGGTGCGTTATTGGTATGGCCTTCCAGAGGTCTCTAGTTCTCACTGTTCCACCTTAAATCAGCAAGCACTGCCTGTGCTTCTTGTCTTTGAAAATCAAGCCTAGAAGTTACCTTCAGGCTTCTAATTCAAGTCACAAGGTTACACCTGTGCTAACTTGCCTGGGAGCTTTGTGATGCATATGCAGAAAAACTCAGAGGATTAATATAGCCAACCATTGATTTATTGTGTTCTCAGAAGTGAGGGATAAGACAGGCTGCTGTGATGCCTTGAGCCCAACCTCCACAGTGATTTCTCTCCTCCTGACATTCATCTACCAACATTCATCTTGTCTCTTCCCCTTCTTCTTGCTGTAGTGCCTCAAACTTCAGGAGTTTCTTTTGGCAGGAATGCTCCTCACTGCTGCTCACACTGGAGCTTTCCTCTGAGCTTTCGGAGAGGAGATGCTTGATTGCCACCATGTCCTTCTTGTTCATTTGCAAGCAGAGGCAGGAGGATTCGCTCACCTTAAATGATTCCCCCCACATACTCTGGCACATGTCGGTCCCATTTGCATACATCTGTGTGTAAAACAAGAAAAACACATCGATCGCATTTTAAAAAGAATGGAGTTAAAATCGACTTGTATTAATTTGAGAAACATCACTTTTTTAGAAATGGTACAGAATTATGAAAAAGTCTGCAGTCATCCACTGTCTTGTACAGCTCTGTGCTGTACTTCATCCCTTTACAATGTTATTCAGTCCCTTTGCCAGTTGTGAGAGCAAGCGATTACACAAAGTGCAGTGTGATGAACAGCCAGCCCATTGTTTCCACCCTGGGGCTGACAGAGTAAAGCTGTGTGCAAGAGGCTGCACGACTTGCAGCATGTCAGGACACTCTGACATGTCTCTGGGTTTGAGTGTTGCTGAAAGTGCCAAACTGAGTGTTTTGAAAACTGGACTTTATTTGCAAGCTAGAGACAGTCCAGTGGAGTCACAGCTCCAAGGGATCACACTGTGCCTGCTGCAGTGTGCGTCATGACCAGGCAGAACCTTGCAAGAAGAAGGGGCATAACTCAGAAACTGCTTGATGAAAAGAAGACTTACAACTGTGGGACCCGGCCTGCCTCCAAAAAGCTTTATTTATTGCCTCAAGAAATTGTGAGCTGCAGCAACTTTCTGCAGGTGAATTTGGCCTGTTCTTGGTGCCCTGTCACTTTGTAAGTCCTCTGTCACAGGACCTGTGCAGCCAAACAACAAAGACATTTCTTGTTTGTCAGACTCACATTGTGACAATCTTCTGTCCTTCCAGCTTGAGTTTTCCTAAAGAGTGTAAGCTTAGGAATTATCATGTTCAGCCACAGAGTGGGCAAGATATATACTTTGTCTTGCCTGCATTTCTGCTGTGTGTTTGTTGTTGAAGTTCAGTCTTTCCTGTTTCTGGAAGAAACTTGAGATACTTCCCAAGTAATGCTAAAAATGGAGTGGGGGGTGGGAGTGATGACAGGAGCAGAAGCCTTAGGAATTAAAGAGAAGAGACTGCTAATGACTGAGAGAACTAGGCAGCTGGACTGCTGATCTTGTTGCTGACTGTGTCACTGAGTTGCTTTGTCACCACAATCTCTCAAAAGGAAGCCGTGTTTCATCTGTGATATCACATGCAGTCCTTGCCTGTGATATGGACTCACTATTCCCTTGGCATTTTCTTTTGCGCTGTAATTTCTGGGTTCTGAGCTGGTTTGCCAGTTGCAGCAGTACATATAAAGATCTGTGAATCTTGGAGAGAGTGATCTGTCTTCATGGTCAGGAGACTTCTGCGTGGAAGGTGTTTTGTGTGCCAACAGTTAGTGATTATAGATTTAACTCTATTATATGGAAGTGGGACAGTAGTCCTGTGGCTGCTTCTGCTCCACCTATTTTCCACAAGTTCTCCTTATGAGATGTCTCCTTGTGTCCTCACAAGCTAAGCAACCCTGGCTTGGGTTGTGCAGAAGGCAGGTGAGATGAAATATAATAATCAGATCTGATTAAGAAATCTGTCAAGTGTAAATAATGGAGAATCCATTCCAAATAGCTCCAAAGGCTCTAGTCTATAATACAGCTTTTTACATCTCACCAGCTTGCTCTATGGAGGACTGTGGAGGTTGGTCAGTGCACTGGAAGAGATGCGGGGTCAGAAATGGAGAGATTGCTGCATCTGGTTCTCCCCTTGCTCTCCTTCGGGCAGCCAGATTTTAGCTGTTTCTTTCCAGCTATTCCTTTCAAGCAGCATGAGACATTTTCTTCCAGTTCCTGTACAGATCCTGCTTTTAGCTGGTCGTATGAGAAAATATTTAAAAGCTGTTGTGAGTTTTCTTAGGTCCATACGCAGGAGTCATGGTACATCTTATTCTTACGTTCCGCAGGTTCTGTAGCACACATTCATGCTCTGATACTTGTTAAATTAGCCATTTAATTTTGACCTTCCTTCAAGCTTTGCTTAAAAATCATAGCATAGCCAGAATGCTGCAGCAAACAAAATGTGCCCACAGCCCATTTAACAAAAGTGTACTTAAATTATTGTTTCTGATTGTTCAGCTTCTTGGACGGTGTTCTGGTCTGTGCATTAACATCACTTGGGAAGCACTCTGCTGGGAGAAAAATGATAAAATGTGCTTCACTTTAGCCAGACCAAAACTGGCTACGATCCACGTACATTCTTAAATACTCCTCACTTGTTCCAAGTAGTCCTTACAAACACTTGCGTACGTCACATGTAGGACTGCTGATTGCTTCCCTGCATTTGCTGAGGGCCTCAGATGAAAGCATCTGCCCAAAGTGCCCTGACATGGGAGAACCTTCTGGGCCTTCCAGATGGCAGTAACTTTCTTTTCCATCAAGTGACTCCAGTGTTTGTATGTAATTTCATTTTCATACGGGAAATATGTTTTTATAATTACTCTGAAGAAAATAAATATTTATTCATACTTACCATGCAGGCCTATTTTTGGTAAAAAAACATGGGCAGTGTTGGGTGTGGTTCCGCTTAGTTTAGGAATTGCTGCATCTGCCTTCAAGTGATAAGACCTCTGGATTTGCTGCGTGGTTTTTTTCCTAGCAGATGGTATATTTTCTTTAAGAAATATTTACATGGAGATTTAAGTTTGGACCTTCTACCTCTGGACTAGGAGCGGTTTAAACAGGACTGAAGATTGCTTATGGAAATTATCATTTTGCTTTCACTTCATCTGGAACTACTGATGATTTAGCATATCTGGAAAACTAAGCTGTAAGTTTCCACAGCCCGTTTGGTTTTTGGCCATCTTCCTGGCCCTGCTGATCAGTGTCACTGCAGAGCAGACACAAATCCTGGACTGTGACTTCTATCAGTTGCTGAACAAACTTTTGGATGTACATGAATTTGTACAGAATTCAAAACAATGCATTTGGGATCTCTGCAAGATGTACTACCAGTCCCTAAGAGCTACACTTAAGTTCTGTTCACTTCTTTAGTTTGGACTGGTTTTATAAACCCAGTGAAGTTTAGCTGTTAATAACATTCCAATAAGTGTTGTGGTTTTGAGCTGTATAATCTAGCCTTGATCCTAAACATACTTGAATCGCTTGAGAGAAATCCCTCGTGATTCTTGAAGGCCTGTGAATCAGGTTCCAGGCGACTTTGGTCCCATGAGTCTTTTAATTTCCCATTTTATACACTTTTCTTCATAAAACCAGTTATTCCAACTGTCCCAAGCCTTCTCGGAAAGTCGGGATGAGCTCCCAGAAGGCTTCTCAGTGTTGCTTTTTGACTAACAAATTTAAAGTGAAAAAAGCTAGCTGTGTCTAGCAATTGGCAGACACAAAGGAGAACAGCAGAATTATGGTAGGTCTATGGAGAGTAAAAGGGAGATCATTAGAAGACTGCAAGGACTTAAGGATTTGAAGTATGGAGGACTCAAATGTGACAATGTAAAATAGAGAGGAGGGCAAGGATGCCTAATAAGTAAGAAAACCTTAGCAGTTCCTTAGTGACCTGGGAACTTGCTTCTCTGTGTAAAAAGGCAGAGGTGTGTAAAGCTTTACACCGTGTGGGAAATCTTATAAAATGAATTCATTGTCTCTTTCTGTTACATGATCCAGGTTCCTTTATCTTTTATTTTCTGACCTCCGCTGTGGTTAATGTATCAGTTCTGCTAGAACATTTTCTTCTGTTTCACAAGCGGTATGAATAGTGATTAATTAGAAGTTTAGTGAGAGATCTACATAAAAATGCTTTAAAAACTATATATTTGAGAAATCTGGTGGTAGGTATAGGTATAACTTGAAATTGTTGAAATAGAAAATAATTTACATATTGCATTTTAAACCCACGTATTCAGGAAAAAGAAAGTACTCAGTGTTATTTATTTTGTGCCCCAACTGTCCGTGTTTTCTTACCTCCCTGTATGGCATGCATTTACTCTTACAGTGGTTTTCTCCACTTTCATCCTGTTCCCAGTCCGTCAGCCAGTTATGGGCACAAATGGAATCATCTTTGCAGGCTTCGTACCTTCATGGAGATCAGTGTGGAAGAAGCAATTATTTTCCTTAGTGTTTTTCAGTGAACTACGGGGATTCAACTTGAAAAGCCCATGGGCTGCGTTAGTAATGTGGTATGGTCACACAGTGCACTGTATCAACTGATCTTCAAGAAAGGTGCACATTATCTTAGCTTGACATGTACATAAACTCTGAACCAGACAGGAAGACCTAAATCCCAGTGAAAACTAAGCAGATCACCCATGGCATTTCATGCTCACAGGTTTAAGTAGATGCTCTGTGTTCTGGGAAGCAACATTCATTCGTGGTGATCTTTTCTGCTTGGTGAAGTTTGCTGATGTTACTGGGGAGAGGGAATACTGTGTGGGAAGGAGTTTTATGAATGCTGACCATCAGCATTTTGGCATAGCACAGGTATCCTAAGTGTGGATTGTCACTTGAGAGAGAAGTGGGGGAGATTTATGAATTACTGTGGGAAAGGATGAATGGTAATTCCTGGGCATGAGACAGCTGTGAGAACTGCTCAGTGAAATAAGGAAGACCTATAAACAATAAAATCATGTAAGCTACAGCTGTCAGCCTCAGAACGTTTTCAAAGAAGTTAAGCTTGAAGTGCAGGAGGAAAGATAAATTTAAATTTAATTTTAAATTTAAAATGATCTTTAAGTTGTAAGCAATAAGGTAAAGAAAAGCTTGCAAGTGGCCTGGAATCAGTAAGGTATGCAACTGGCTGCTCTATGTGATGAGAGATCTCATGACCTACCATCACCTTACATCATTTCCTTCCTTCCACTTCTTTTTACGTTCTACTTTTGGCTCTTACTTTGGCTCAAATCCTTAATTTGTTAAGGATCTCTTTCTGCAGATCAGCTAACATCTACTCAGACTTAGTCTCAATGGCTTCGGGCGGTCTGTTCACACCAGAAATTGGGAGTGCCAAAACCATGAGGCATAGCTTTCAAAAAGTGAAAGTAGTGTTCATTATAATTAATGCTTTGGGGTATATTTTCTGTTTGTTTTTTTTTTAATCTTCAGGGTCATGTTTCCAAAATTACTTTGATATCACAAGGACAGCAGACTTACGCTTTAAAATGAAATACGAGGCTGTCATATAGTCACAGAACTGCAGGATTTAAACGTTGTAATACATTTGAATGTGCAGCAAGGTAAGAAGGTGCACATCTGCAGAACTGTCACTGCACAGTGCCTGGAAAACGAGCTCACAGGCAGCGCATGGGCTCTAAATTGTTGCTCAAGTACAAGCACTAATTACAAGTGAGTAGACTTCTTGTATTTGAACCTAACCTTTTGTACTTCTTATTGCAATGGCAGACAAAGATTTCAAATATATTTGCAGTGCACACAGAAACATTGTAGTAGGACTGAAAAGTTCCTGCTTCTCATTTTCACATTCAAATCAATGTTTGAAGGTCAAGACCTTTGCTGAAGCTTTGATTAGGTGAGAAGCTGTGATTCAGTGACCCAGCCCAACGTGTTCCCTTACTGGGATGCTTCATGGCTGCTCTGCAGCACTGCTGGCAGGGGGGTGGGACAGGTGCAGGAATAGAGGAGCAACGTTGGAGTTTAGGGGAGGGCAGAGCTGCTTTTATTGTTTTGTTTTTAAATTAGCGTCACCTTCAGTTATACTTTTCAAACTTAAGAGTGTGTATTTTAGAGCTTGACTGAACTGGGGTATCCATGCTGTTATCTCTGGCTTGCTTGGGAATCTGAATTAAATATGATTATTGAAATATTTATATTTTTATTCACTGTTACCTATTGAATTGTTGGGTGAGATGTCTCCTAATTACAATTATTTCCTGACTCTGTGGCTCATTATACAAGAAGGTAGCAAGGCATAATTCTATTTTATGGGTTTTTCTTTCCCTGTGGAAGTAATTAGGAAGCTAAGTTTATGACAAATCATGACTTCTGATAAGTTTGATTTTTTGCTGTCCAGAAACCCATAAGTAGTTTCTTCAGACATTAATCATAACCTGTGAGAATCTTGAACATAAATATTTAAAATATCCTCTCCAAATATACCAGCTCCCTATGCACACTGGGTAGGGTATTTTTATTTTGAAGCTTTTGTCTTTTAATTTTTTTTTTTTTTTTATAATTAGCTGTTTCTCTGTTAAATGGCATGGGGTCACCTCACAGGTGGGTCAGACAATGGCACGTATTTGGGGCTCTTTCAGAAGAAATAGTTTTAGGGCTAGTGGGAGGGAGCAATTCTAAGACAATAGGAAGAAAAGGAAGGCCCCAAGCCAGTCAGATGAATTTCTTTTAAATGAAGCCACTGCTCATTCAGAGTCCTCTGCACATTTCTGGCCACAAAGCCATCCAGCATGCAGCAGGCACACTCACGGCATGTGGGGAAAGTAGGTCACATCACTAGCAGTGCTGAACGGACTCCAATGAATAGAACACACACAAAAAATGTTACTTTAAATCACCAGAAAGGGTCGGAATTCTGGCCAAGCTCTTCTCTCGCCTCAGGCCTTAAGCAGGGTGAGGGAATGGGTTTGACATTGGCATTAGGCAGGCATACAAAGCAGCATGCACTGTAATGGATCATCTTCACGTTTTTGATTCAGGCCAGGCAGCTGTGACGCCAACAGGGGCAATAGATCATTGTTTAGTATTTGCTTAGAGCTGAGCCTTTTCCCTATCAGGAAAAGAAAGCGTTTTTTTGTCCCCGTGCAGCAGCTCTCAATCACATACGCATATACTTATATAAAAGTTAAAAATGCTGTTTACCTGGAGGTTCTGGTAGTACAGCTATACTGAGGGTTTTGTGATACAGTACTGATCCACCGTGTGCGTGGGTATAACTCTCATAGGTACTCAGACTGGCTTAAACCAATTCATCCTTGTGAAAAGGATTTGAAGTGCGTGCAAAATAAACTTAATTCCCTTTCCTTTCATTGTTACATTTTCACTGAATGTAGCAATTTGCTTTGTGTGCTACTACTGATGTAGATTCTATACTTACATTGTTTCAGGGTACATTTGTCTTAGATACGGGTGTTCTATTACTTTGTGGGTAGACCTCTTTTAAGGCCCACTGGCAACTCTGTTGCTTTAGTGTCCAAATGCTTTCATGTTCAGAAATATTTAGTTTGAAGCTTTAAGATTCTGAGTGCTGAGATACAATGTTCCTACTGTAAGATTGAGGACAAATAGGTGCTGCTGCATATCTTGCCCTCAAAAAGTAATCTGATTCTTTAACGCTGTATTTTGGGAAACAAAGTCAAATGCTACTCTGCTTGCTTGTTACTATTCTTGTTTGTTTCTCTGAGGTTCGGGCTTTTAGAAGTGATGTTAGGGACAGGGTGAAAGAAGTAAAGAGTGAAGGGTAAGGATGAAAAACTTAGAAATTAAGCTTATTTGTTATATTTATATTAATTGAGAACCACATAGGAAATGTCTGCTTCCATGATTTCCCAATGCCTTTTTAATACACATAAATGTGTTTTATCATGATCAAGTATTTAGACTTAAAATCCCAACTGCACAAGGCTGAGCTGTGGAGGTGGATGTTTCAGGAGCAGACGCAGTGCCCTTGTGGAGAGCAGCATGGTGCTGTCTCTGAGTCCCTGAACTGGGACAGAGAATGACTCCATCCTGCTTTCAGCTTGGGACATTATTATTGTGCAGGGTAGCAGCTTAGCAGAGGAAAAAGTAGAGATAGCAAACTAGAAATGAGCTGGAAAAACAAGCGAAAAGCTTTACAAGTGATGCAGCACTATGGAATCTTGTTGCTCATTGTTTGGGAAGACTGTGCTTCACCCACCTGCTCTCTCTGACTCCTGAGTAACAGGCATATTAAAGCTGAATAAAGATATTTTGATAACGATTTGAACCTACCAGTCATCACAGAAGCTTTGACACAGTGGAACAGACTGAATAGCAGCAGTATATCTGGGATTGATCCAGTGAGCAGCGTGCGGAGAACACCGGTAAAAGCACTCAATTTTCTTTGTGAAATCTTCACAGCTGTTGTGGGTGAGAAAAGCCTCAAATAAACATGTTGCTCAGTGTTAAGGCTACAACTTCAATTTTCTAGGCCTGCTTTGATGTGGATGCAGTACTGCAGACTAGGAGAAAAGCAGAAAAGCATCATTTTGCCCTGTTTGTATCATTCTTTTGGTATTGTGTACAGACTCTGACTGTGCAATTACCATAGCCAACTAAAGAGTGCACAAATGTTTCCGTGCGTATTTCAGCCCTATTTGTGTAGCTTTTCCATAAACTTCTGGGGCCTTGAGTTTTCCTGGCACAAATGATTCAAGACAGCAATAAAACGTAGTTTGGAACTATAGTATAAAATATTTTTAAGTTGTAGTCTAACAGTTTCGCCATCTTTATATTTTCCCACAGCCCAGCTGAAATTGCTTAAAAACAGTGTTGCTGCTCTTCTGGGAGTGGCAGGCAATAGCTGTGACTTCCACACATCTGTTTTTGCTTAATTGTTTTGTACTTTCATTCCTTTATTTCTCTAACTTGCCGTGTTTCACAGCTCTAGCATCTAACAGGGTATTAAAAATCTGAATTATGAAGACATTCTCCAATTCTCCATGGTTACCAAATGGAGTACAAGACTACAAGATTTTTTATTCTAAATATTCAGAAGTTTTATTTCTGGCCTCCTGTGCATTTTGTTTGGAAGATATAATCATCTAGTTGATCTGCTTTCTCAACAGAGAGAAAGAAGCTGATCTTTACTGACTAGATTTGCACTCACTGGAATGTGATGTTGCTCTGTACAGAGGTGCAGCATGGTCATTACCTACTAGGTTTATGACTGCTTCGCATTGCCAGATCTGGTTCTATATTGAAAGCAAACTTTAAAAAGCATAACTCTTCCTTGAGAAAAAGGCATAAATCTCTCTGCACAAAAAGTATATACTTAAGGATTCACGGGCTTTTGTGAGAGGGGAAAAAGAAGAGCCAGATGTTGCTCTGGTGTAGAGGAGAGATGATGGGAACCGGACCAGGCGGCGTTCTCTTTAGGGCAGCGCAGGGCCAGTCCATCTGCGGGCAGTTAGTGTTAGCCGTGTGGCTGCTACAGCATAGCTCCACTGAACCAGGACACAGACAACATCAAAGCTGACTTACGATTTACTGAGCTGCCCACATCTGTTCCAGTAGCTGTTGCTTACTTTAATTACTGGGGAATGAGCCAATTGCTCTGTGAAGTTTGCATAGCAACAGGAAGCTGTTAGGAATGAAACAAAGATCTCACAGTAAGGATTTTCTTTAACACTTTGGAAGGCTTAAAATATAAGGTGAATCTCTTTGGTCCATAACATGATAAAGTCTTTTGGTACTAAGCAGAAGATGCACCCGAGCTCTGATATTTTAGTTTTTGGAAGCAGCAGTGTGAATGCTAAGTGGGATAGACTGGCATGAACACTGCTTTGTAAAGGTGTGTCCAGGAAGCCTTGTGAAGTTTACTACTGGTCTACCAGATGTTGTATGCTGATGGATGGTGATTTTAAGAGTTACTGAACAGGAAAAGAGAATTGAAGAACTGTATATAGAAGAACTATATATAGTATATACTATATGTGTATTATATATACTATATATATAGTATATATATTACTATATAATATATATATAATATTACTATATACTATATATATATAGTATATATAGTATATATATATATACTATAATATATAATAGTATATATATATTATAGTATAGTATATATATACACTATATATATACTATTTATATATATACTATATATATACATTAATATATATATATATTAACCTTTTGCAATTTGTGTGGAAAACTACATGCAATTGCAATCTGCTACAATTAATTAAACACTGCAATTTTTAATAATTTAATAGGGACAATAGTTAATTCGCTAGTACCATCAAGAGAGAAATACGTGTTTTAAATATTTTTATCCTTCATGACAATAGGCTGAGTCCATCTTTGCTGTAAGCCTTTTAAGGCAGATAGAGATTCCAGAAAAGTAAAATGCATCGGCTTTTTAAACAGACAGTAAATAAAGACAGTGGGAGTTTTGCAGCTGAGTTTGTTAAGGACCAGAGTCTTACTCTTG
Source organism: Chrysolophus pictus (assembly GCA_037305975.1). Taxonomy (NCBI): domain Eukaryota; kingdom Metazoa; phylum Chordata; class Aves; order Galliformes; family Phasianidae; genus Chrysolophus; species Chrysolophus pictus. The sequence goes on from CM074583.1 coordinate 20,902,844, forward strand.
AGTTGCATGCAGCAAAATGACATCGAGGGAGGTTTTTCAAATGCAACTTATCCATTTAATGTATTTTTCAGAAGCTAAAGGAATGGCTGGAACAATCAGTGTGTATGGAACTGGACTTCTAGACTAGCTCCAGCAAAAACTAAACCGTTCTTACATTCGGAATACAGAGTGCATTCGTGCATGTTTGGCTCTGGACTTGGCTTCACTTTGTGGGTTTCCCCTTCCAGACATCCATACTGCTGGCAGGTGGATAATGTGATGACAGCAAAGAGGGTGATGGCAAACCTCAGCATTGTTGTTCAGTTCTTTTCCTGTATGGAGAGAAGTCTATACTGATATCCTTTAATTGTAGGAAAAGTCCTGATAGTAAAAAGAAGAGCTGCTTAAGAAAGCTACATATATATACACAACTAAAATATACTCAGGAGATTTATACATACAAATATTAGGACACTCATTCTCCTTTTCCTTTGCTTATGTCTAAACACTTATTCTTCTGCCACATATTTTCAATCTTTGGTGGCCTGTGAAAAAGGATTCCTTTGGGCTGTATGTTACAGTTTTCAGTATTTAAGAAACAGAGAAACAGTTTTTAAATTTCTCATGCAGATATGAATTTATCATCCCACTGCTATACTAGATTTAAGAAAAGATTGATCAGCTCTTAAACTTACTGAGTTCTGTGCACTGGGAAATTACTCATTTAATTGCAATGCTTCTGTTTACAGAATTGACAAGCTAATAGTAGAGTATAAGGAAACACTTGAGCTGGATAAATTATGTAGATAAGATGGCCTCATTGAGGTTATGCTCATTTGTACCTAATAATCTGATCGATTGTTTTCTGTCTCTTTTGTAGAGTTCAGTCAAAAATGCAAGATAAAAACCATTTTGTCTGCGAGAATAGAGCTTCTGTAAGTACAGATTACACATTAGTGAGTTATACAGATAAATCTAGAACCTCCTATGTAAATAAATGCATAATTCTTTATGGGTATAATGAATTTAACCTTTAATTCTTCAGTTAAATATTCCTGATGCCTTTTTGGAAGAGGTTTGCCTGAGCAAGAACTGCAGCTCCTCTCCTTCCCTAAACATTTCAGATGCAAAGAAAGCAACATGTTACAGAAGAAAAACCGCCTGTACAGTTTCTCCGTAGTTTCTCACCTCTTTCGCTGTCCTTCTGGGCGAAACTTCTCCCTAGAACAGAAACACACTGAATTGCTTTTCTCCCTTTCCACTTTATATAGCCACCATCTGGCATCAGCACTCCAGAATTTGTTTGCCCTGGAGAGTTCCTTGACCCTTTGAAATGCTAACATAGATTTATCTCAAAAGCAGATGGAATGACCAGCACATAATGCCCTTTTATTGCTTGCAAATGTGGACATAATGAACAGGAAAGTACAAACATAAACTAGAATTAGAAAAACAACAGCTCTCCAGTATACCAAGTACAACTACCTCCCACCCCCTGCCTGATTTTGCAATGATTCCTTTTGTTATTAGATTTTAATTCTTATTAGATTAGATAGAATTATTAGATTCATTTCTACAACAGCTCAATTGGGCTCTTATCACAAATTTTACTGAATTAGAGACATTACAAACAACGCTTCATGTTTCAGCCTGACTGGCTTAATCTTAACCGTAAATATATCAGTTTGCTTTGGGTTACTCAGTAATTTTACTACAGCCCCTGAAAGAGAATTGGTCTCCTGATTCTCAGGCCTTTGCTCTTTGTCCAGAAGATTCCTTTTTTAACTTGCTGATGCTTGCCCTTCTTGCTCTACCTGCCGTATTTGTGCTTTCCAATGGGTGTCACAAGCACAAGGAGAAACTGTTGTGTGTACCACTGACAGCAGCTGCTGACTGGATTTCCTTACAAGGTGTGCTTTCTGCAGAGGGGTTTCTGCATCTGGACATGAACCATCACAGGAGGCAGAAGTGGTGATTACAAATAGGTGCACTTACTTTGATAGGCTAAATCTCACTGAGCTCCCTAACTAGCGACACACCACTGATTACCTTGCAATTATTTAGGTGCAAATGGAAAACAGCATCTCTTGTTTCTATTTTAAAACACAACAGTGGTTTGTCAAGTAATAACTGTGGGTCAGTAATTACGAACCTTTTTTGCTTGAATAAAGCAAACATTGGCACAGTGGAAGTGTGGAATGAATCTCACTGAGCAAACTCACAGTGTGATAATGATCTCTGCTGAGCTGTAAGCACCAATTCCTACTCTGGCTGGAGCCTTCCTTGAGGCAAAAGTGCTGCTGCCTTTAAAACTGATTTTCAGATCAGTTGAAACCCCAGTGTTTTCTGTTTTCCAGAGTGAATTTAAATAAGACAAATACAAAGAGACTTAAGACAAATACAAAGAGACTTAAGTATAGAGAAATTGAAGTAAATGTAATACCTTACTGCCTATGCCTTCAGTTCATTTTGTGCTGGCTGAAATTAATGGAGCTCCTTGCTGATTTGTAACGTAAAGGACTTGTGGATTCTGCTTGGTACTAAAATCAGTGTATTTGTACAAAATAAAGACCACTGTGCCATATAAACATTCCCTTTCAACCTGAGGCTGAGTGGCTGTGCTAGCCAGCCTGGTGAAAAGCACATGTTCTGTTCCTTACTGCTTGGTTTGTATGAAATGTATTCACGTTTGTAAAGGTGTTAGCAGCCAGGAGGTTTCTTGTAATGCCTCTGTTTATGGAATTGACATACAAATTATATTAAGCTATAGGAGACTGGGATCTTTTTCAAGCTTTGAATATGGGCCAAATGGGACCACTTGCTGGGAGATTAGGCAGAATTTCTAGCAGCAGGAAGGAAAATTGTCATATGTTTGTGATTTCTCAGACTTGGCTTTGGTTAACAATAGATGTAAGCAGGCTCAGGCACAGGAGCTTCTCGAGATAGCCATACATCATCTTGAGTCTTTTTTTTCTTATTCTGAGTAAGAAGAAGTCTCAGTATAAGACTGTGAGTCATACATTGAGAAATTTATTATAGAATGTTTCTTATTGCTTTCCATACTTGAATGGATTATTATTTTCATTTGTTAATGCTGAATTTATTTTCAAGCACTCGCTAATATTCTTGTACTTACAAAACTCCCGTTACCATTTAATTTTAACATGAATATCATTGCCTTATGAACTTATATTCATCTTCTCAAAGTTTTTATGTAGCGTTAAAGCATGCATGATGTTAAAGGTATTGCCACAGACAGTGATTCTGGTACTGTTGCATTAAATTATCATCATTACATTATCATCTATGATCTGATAATGACCAGCGATGTTAGCAGGAGGATGCATCCATTCCAAAATCACAGACACAGCTATATGAACTCTCAGGAGCTACTGCCTGCCTGCATAAATTCCTTCTGCAAGAGCTACCGTTGGGTAATGAGGGAAAAAAGGCAAAAGAAACACAGGAACTCTAGCTAGTTGCTAACTTCACAGCTTCTGGCCATTGAGTTAGTATCTATGTCAAACTGACATCTCCTAACTCAACACAGTGATCCCTTTTTAGTGAGTCAGATCTCTTTAATGAGTGAAGTAAGCTTTCATAGTTTCATATTTTTGTTAACTCTACAAAGCTGTAGTGGTGAAGGGAAAAATTGTTTGTACTTCCACCCTGTGACAGCTGCCAGATCTGTTTCCCTCCTTGGCTTCATGAAAGTGTAACAACACTGTGGCTGGAGTGAGATGGAGTTTCATGAGTGTAAATTGGGGCATTTGGCCTATTACAGCTTTATTACATATGGTGATGCGTGCTAATGAAATTAGTCTGCTTGTTCCTCATATCTCAGTGGGAGTCTGCAAATTTGGAAGTGTTTCTCTTGTTAACTGTAATAAGAAATGCAATGAAGAGCACAGGTTGTTTTCTAACTTAGTGTCATTCCTGAAGCTCCTTTGCAAAACTGTGTTTAATGTTGCATTAAGTGTCATATTACTTGCCAACCAGTTAAGTATATATATTGACTTTTATTTTGTTAGACTTCAGAACCATGGGTTTATATTCACCAGTCTGCTGAACGCATCATGTCACAAGTCAAGCTGAATGCCAGAGGAGACGCTCCAGATGGACTCAGTCTGGCACTCCTGGCTCCAGAAAAAAAAAAAAAAAAAGGCTGAGGTCAAATCTTAATGCTGCCAAATTTAAGGTGCAACTTGTTTCTTTTCACTTCAGCAGGGCCACTGTTTTTCCTTTTATTTTGGTTATGTAAGAAATACATCACAGCATGAAGTCGGGCTTACTTGCTTTATTTCGAGTACGTGAATGTTGCTGTGCAAGTTCCCCAGAAGAACACAGGAATGACAAAAGCACCAGTAGTTTTATATAACCAAGAGAGTGAGTCAGTGGAAAAACAAAAACAAAAAGCAAACCGACATATTTTAATGAATAATGTGTTTAAAAAACACTCACAACCCAAACAACAAAATTATCACTGTAAAAATGTTACTTCAAGCCCTTATGTTAGTTTTTTTCAGAATTAAAGGGGACAAAAACCTACTTATTTTAGCTTATTACTAAGTTGAAAGAACCTCTTGAAAGCATAACTGAATGCTTTTCCTTTGCTTTACTCTTTCATTTGCTTTTCACGTTCTGTTGGTCTGTTACTGTGGGGTTCCTGGATCCACAAGCAGTTGTTGCAGCTTTTTACATTTTTTTATTCTTTTGTTCCAAAGAACAATCTCTGGTTTGGATAGCTACTGACTGACTGTGTGCTGTGATGTGGTCTCTCACAAGTGACAAAGAAAATGCAGTCCAGTTTGGCCAATGCTCCAGAAGTAACCAATTGCAATGCTGTCTCTGATTTAGAATGTTAATATTTGACTGAATTTTCTACAGCTACTTATGTACGGTGAATTTATTTTTAGGGGAATATTTTTTAATTTAGACTTAATTGTAGGTGCTTTTATTATTTGTGAAGAGGTAATGCTGGATGTCCCTGCATAAAGCAGCGATGTGGTGTTGTGAAATGTTTGATGCCAGTGCTGGATTATGGGTGGCCACATCCCACAGCCCCATTTTGTGCTTTCATTCTGTACTGCTCCTTTCTTGCCACTGTGCTGGCACAGCCCAGTGGGGTTGTGCTCCCAACCAGGTGGGGAACTGATCCAGCAATAGAAATGTAGCAATTATCCCGCCTCCAGTATTGCTAGCCAAATCAATTTCCCAGTCCACTTCACAGCACAGCTGTGGAAACAGTTGTGTTGCTGTGAGGAAAAGGGCGGTATATCACAATGAGAGAGACAAATAGTGGTGGGTAGGACTGGCAGTACTTTAGTACTTTTGGTGGAACTGCCAGCCTCTAAGCCCCATTGTGTTACTGTTCTGCTTTTTTTTTTTCTTGATTGGTACATTGAACACCTTGTAATCAAAATGTAGAGCCAACAGGTCTACAAAGGAAACAGTGCAAACACAAGGTAACAGTGAGATCATACTGGTCAGCATGTTAAAAGGCAGTGACAGGAAACCACAGGATTAATCATTGCTGAGCTTTTCCCGTTAACATTAGAGCAGGGATGAGTTTTAAGTAGGACACGTTTGAGGTCAATGTAGTGTTTCTGCAGATTTCAGTGAGGAATGACTCCCATGCATGACTTATTAGTTCTAGAAAGCTTTACTCATTGCCCCATGGTGAATCTGACCTTAAAAAACTGACCACAGCACTCTTGGAAAAGGTATTTTTTCCCAATGCCTTTGTTTACATTTTCACTTCTCTTCTGCATCTCTCAAATGGCACCTCTCTGTTGTATCAGTCAAAACCTTCTTTCTTTTCCAAGCCCTTTGCAGTTTATTGACATCCTTTTTATCTCTTCTTTTTCAGTAGAGACAGGTTAAGTCTCTAGAAGTGTTGCAATGCAAGCTTCCACTGCACACCTGCTGGATTTCCATGGCTTGCTTTCCTGTGTGTGTCATCTCATATCTGCACGGTTATTTCCTTAAGTAGCAGTGAAATTATGTGTAATCCTCCCTCAGCCCTCCTTAAAACTCATCTTTGTTTGGGTTCCCAAAGAGGGCGACAGCAGTTAGGATCTGGTGCTGCTCCTGCTGGCCAGCATCTCTGTCCCCCACGTGCTTCCCTTTGTGGACCTTTTAGAAATACACAAAAGTATGCATGTTTATACACATGTGATTTGTATTCTGTTAGCCCTACAGATAACAGCTCAACTGTGGCAATTGCTGTAAAACCAAGTCCAAGCTGTCTGTGAAGGCAGCATATTCATTGATCTCTTTCTGTCTCTTTAAAGCTATGATGTGTTTGATCAGTTTTTGTTGCTAAGAAATGCTGTTAACTTAGAGAGGCCGTAGTGCAGTAACTAAATCTCACAGCCATGCTTTTAACCAATGATATATATTTGCGTATTTACATGTTCTACTCCATATCAGATATAATATGGTATCTAGAACAAGGTTACAACAGAACAAAGCTGTCACTATGACAAATTGCATCACTGCAAACAAGTAGAAATGTTCTTCACAGTATATAATGAAGGAAAATAACAGTTGAAAAGGAAATCATATCCTCTTATGACTGGTCTTTCGTTATATATTGATCTTGCCATCCTGGATCAGGTTGTCAGTTTGTTCACTCAGTATTTGTCAGCACTGGGGACAGAGGAATACTCTTGGTTTCCAGTGAACGCACAAAATCTATACAGTGTGCTCTTACTTGAGTGATCTGCCTTTAAGAAATTCCTTCCTAATCTTAATTCAGTGATTAACTTGTGCCCTGAAACATGTTTGCATCTTTTCTATAATAGGTGTCCTCCTGTAACTGTGAATATTTTTATTAATTACACAAATGTCTAATATAGGACTTCTCAAATAGCACACCTCACTAGATTCAGATCATAAGTAAATTTTGCCTGGGCTGTGTCAAAGTCTCAGACTTAAAAATTCTCCTGCATTGTTTTGGAAAACCCTGTCTTTCTTACCATTTGTCTTACCATTGCTTGGATAGCCTGGCAGAACTGGGATTGGTCTTGCTTTTTGCTGAAGAAAGTGATGCATCATTCTATAAAGATTATTTGATCAGTCTTAGTTAAACCTTTGCTAGCAAATCTTACTCCTCTTGCAGTTTATGTAACTCCTTTTTTACCCTTATTTCTTGGTTTGCTCACAACTGGGAAAAAAAAGAGGTGTCTGAGGAGAGGCAGCATGCCTTCACTAAAGGCAAATCGTGCCTTACAAACTTGGCACCCTGCTATGATGGGATTGGTGGGTGGGGGGAGAGCAACTGACATCATCTACTTGGACTTCTGCAAAGTATTTGACACTGTCCCACATGATATCCTTTATCCTTTATCACTTATCCTAAGTGGAAGAGACACAGATATAATGGATGAACAACTCAGTGGATAAGGAATGGGCTGGATGGCTGTGCTCAAATAGTTGTGGTCAGTGGCTCAGAGTCCAGGTGGAGACCAGTGATGAGTAGTGATGCTCAGGGATTGATGCTGGGACCAGCACTGCTTAACGTCTTTGCTGGTGACACAGACAGTGGGACCGAGTGCACCTTAAGCAAGTTAGCTGATAACACTGAGCTGTCTGGTGTGGTGGACACACTGCCAAACCTTGACAGGACTGAGAGGTGGGCCTTGCTTACCTCATTTTCTTCTGTTGTATCATGCTGCTTTTCAAGTGAATCTTGAAAAAAGAATGTTACAGAGGTGGTTAGAAAACCAGACAGGAGTCATCTTAACGACGTGTAGCCTCCATAATTACTTGTCATTACTGACATTCTATGCAGGTATAGTACAGCGTATCCCAAAGTACTGTGCTGTCTTATTGCCACTGCCAAACATTGGTATTGCAGTGTAAAGACCCAAACCTCACTGTGAATGCCACAGAACTGCATTGCTAACAGATGTGTGACGGTTTAACATGCAGAGCAGCTACAGCCATTTCCTCCACCTCACACAGAACAGAAATACTGAGAGCGAAGGGAATTCTTCCTGGATAAGAATTCTGTCTACCTTCTGGATTGGAAAGGCGTGTTTAGACGTCTTAATGCTGAGAAAAAGGAAGGTGGAAGCCAGGGAAATTAAGTATCTGGAACAGCAAAGAGAACAGAATTAATTGCTAGCTGAGCATCTGTAAGTGTGCCAGTAGGTGCTCTGTGCTCCCCTGCTTCTGTGCTGTCAGTCAGTCTCACTAATGTGAAGAATCAGCCCCTTTAGAAACGTTTATTAATTACTCTTTACTTTTTTTTGGGTGTTACGGAGCATCTCTGGAGACAAAGGCTTTGAGCACAGGTGTGGCTCTGCCTCATTCACCCTTTTTCTAGGCTAAGCCTCTCACAGTTACACTCAGTTGGGAAAAAAGGCTCAGAAAATGGCTCCTGTGGGGAAGTCAGGTTCATTTGTGGAACTGGAGTTTAAATAGGAAAAAATACAAGAGAAGCAGTAAGGTGAACATTTTTTCCTATTCATTCAACACGAAAAAGTGTCATTTCCTTTTGTTTCAAAAATCTTGGGAAGACATCTCGAGTCCAAAGTGCTCCCCGGGGACGAAGCTGAGAAATGAGGAATCCTGAAGCAAACTGACCACAAACTTCCCAAGCAAAATGAGAGCCCAGATGGCTTCTTGATGTAGGATGGCTGTTTCCCAGCAGTGGTGAGGATGCCGACTGCTTAAGATGAAAGGGAAAGGAAAGGGGATGACTTTGCGGTTGCTTTTGTGAAACACAATGCAGAAAGTGCTAACTTACACCCTTGGGAAATAACCTGTAAAGGCGAGAATACAGAACGGGTGTGAATTACTGAGATGCAACCCAACGTGATGACAGGCACCGATGGCTGCTGCAGGTAACGCATCTCTGCGGGCTTGTCTTCGCTGCGGAGATGATGAGCTGCTGCTCCCCGCTGCCATCTCACTCTAAATGCTGGAGCGCAGAACGAACGCAGGGTCACAGCCCCGTGCTCCCGGTGGCAGTGGGGCTGCACCTGCAGAACACGGCCTGATTTCGGTGAATGATGCCGTGGGCTGCCGCGCCCCGCCGCCCTCCCGCCTCGCGCTTTCCCCTTTCCCCCTTCTCAAGTCTCGCGCCTCTTCCCGCCGCGAGGCAGGCGCTCTCGCGATAGCAGCGGCCGGCGGGAGGGCGGGCGAGCAGAGGGGGGGGGCGGCGCCGCGGCGGCCGCAGCGCCCGCGCTCTGACAGGCGGGCGGCGGGAGCGGCGGCGGGCGGGCGGGCATGTCCCTCCGCCCCGCGCGCAGGTGGCGGTGGTGGCGGCGGCGCCGGTGGCGCCGCCCCGGCTCTCCGTGACTCCATGGCCGGCTCCCAGCCGCGGGAGCCCCGGTCGCGCCGCTGAGCCGAGGAGCCGCCGCCGCCGCCGCGATGAGGAAGGGCCGCTCCCGGGGGGACAAAGCGGCGCCGCCGCCGCCTCCGCCGCGGAGAGAAGCCGGGCGGGCGGTGGCCGCCAGCGCGGCGGAGCGGAGAGCCGGCCTGCTGGGGAGCGGCGGCAGGAAGGAGCCGGAGGACGCCAGGGCCGCGGGGGCGCCCGGCCGGGAGGCGCCGGAGAGGGTAAAGCCGGCGGCGGGGCCGGGCGGGGGGTTGCCGGGTTGCCGGGCCGTCGCCATGCCGACCGGCCGCCCCGCGTGGCGCTGCGGCTGCCGCAGGGTGCGGGGCCGGCCGGGAGCGGGGGGTCCGCGCTGCCCGCGGGGAGCCCTGCCGGCGGCCTCGCCGCGCTCCGGTGGATGTCCGCGGGACGGGAGGGTGGGGCCCGGGTCGGGACTGGGGCCGGGCGGGCGAGCGGTGCGGGGGGTGGCTGGCGGGGCGAGTGAGGCTGTGCTGACAGCTCGGCTGGGCGCTGCGCCGTGCCGGCTGCTGGTTTTGGTGATGGGTCCTTCCTCGGCACCTCCTGTCGGTCGCTCCTGATCATCTTCAGTGATGATGCGGCTTTTTTGTGCGTGTCTGTCATTTAATGTCTTTATTTTTAACACGAGAAGTGACTTACTTAATACAGGTACCGGGAAATGAGAACATTTACATGGAATCATAGGGTCAATACATGCGCTCTTATGGGTTTCGCCCCCACCAAAAGAAGTCAGTTCCCTGCTTAAGGTTTTGGGGATGAGAGACCCAGCAGAGCTTAAACTTTGCTTTTGACACGTTTTGATGTTCCTGGTTTTACAGGGGAGAGAAGTAGGGGTGGGATTTAGCAGTTGAAAAATGTAGTTGGCAACTGATGAAGAAATCAACACAAAAGTAAAGATCCCCTCATTGCTTTAGTTCGCTTTTTTTTTTTTTTTTTTTTTTTTTTTGAACAAGATGAAGACCTATTCTTGGACACCTTTGGTGGAGGAGGAGTCTTAAATTTACATTGTTATGGCAGATGTAATTCCAGGCTGAAACAGGAATACCTCTACAGTTGTGTTTGAAAGCCTTGTTTGTCAGTTGTTGAGTTGTGAGCCTTCTTCCCCCAGATGTAGCTGCTTAGCAGGGCTCTGCTTACTGCGGGACTGTGCCCATGGCAGGCTGCTCCAGAAGCCCCACTGATGGAACACAGTTTTGCCATGCTCAGAATCAGTCCTGATGTTGCAGAAGAAAAATACTGTTAGGATTCTTAGAAACCAAACACTGCCTTCAATTATAGTAGGCTGGTCTTTTGGCTTTGACTAATGGGTGCCTTTTGAATATAGCCTCTTCTTAGACTGGGCTCTGGGAGCAACCAGCGAAAGGAGTAAGTAAAAACCAAAGAGGTGACAGCCTTCTCCTCAGTCTGTCCACTCGTATAACTGTTGGTGGAACTACTGTACACAACAGCAAGGTGTTTGCTGTATTGTTGTGACACTGGGTATGATATTGACATGGAAGTTGTGACTCAGAGTGTTTACAAACTGTGTATGCGGGGTGCACTGCATCATATTGTGTGGAATGTCAGGAGGCTTCACCAGAATGGCATTAATGTGAAACAGGAAAGGCTGCAAATTCGGAACTGCCAGTATTTGAGACACACCAGCTTACTGAAGGGGAGAAACTGGCAGTGTGCTCTTAGCTCAGGCGCTCTGACTGAGGGCTGATTTGACTTGTAGAAAAAGATTGCTGTTCTGGCAAATAGCTGCTGTGATGGGAGGTACCATTTGGAAACCTTCTGGTCAGCCTGTGCAAGAACTCCCCAAACTCCAGAGGATGCCCTTTCATCTTTTCTCCCCTTATTTATTCTATTTGAAGTGGTAGAGGTTCTGTAAATGCAGTAAGCAACTTGCAATAAATGGATGCATTGAGCAACATCAATAAACAGGTCGAAGAAGCAATCTCACAGAGTCTGTCTTTAATCTGAATGGCTCAGCACGTAAAGGTCAGGAGTTGCTGCTGCAGAGGGTGATGGAAAGACCTTCCGAGATGCAAAAGATAGCGATGTTTTATTTCCATTGATGCAACTTGACAAACCTTTCCTTTGGGACCGCCTCTGTTTCAAGCAGCCGTTGTGTCCCAGGCCCACGGCAGTGCACGTGGCTGCAGGGAGCTGCTGGCAGCCAAGGCAGGTTTTCCTGTGTGTTTGCCATGCAGTTTCACACATTTGTGGTTGGGAAAGACTAAGCTACTCTCAGTGTTGGAAAAAGTACTTATCAGACTGTGACCATGGTAGTTAATCGCTGCGCTGACCTTCTGGGCCTTTGAAAAGCCGATCCTTTAATGTGCTGTGCTTATAGATCCGACATGTACGTACAATTAATGTTTTCACTTTTTTCTTTTTGAGTTACTTAAGAACGTTGTGCTGGCCGTACTCGGTCACATTACAGAGCCCGCTAACCTGTCTTTCTGAGCTGCCAAAAGCAGATGCTTAGAGAAGAGCATAGTGTGTATTGAGGAAATACCTTTCCCAGCCTCCAGCAATTTGTGGCTCTCAGATTTCCGGGACTAGAGGTGAGATTTGTTTTTAGTGCCCCCAGTGGGTTTTTTCTTCTGTGGATTTCTCCAATCGGTGTTTGAAGCCGTGTATACTTGTAGTGTCCGCAACATCCTGCAGCTGAGTGTTGTATGGCATAAGCACGACCTGAGTGGAAAAATCTCTTCTTTTTGTTTGTTTTTCAATTTTCCATCCCTTTGTTTCACTGCTGGAAGAAGCGGTGAAAAAGAGAATCCACTTTCTTCTGTTTTGCTTATGGACTGATAACTCTTATTTACCAATCCATCACTTGTGTGACATCCTGAGGTGACTATTCTTTCCATTGTCCTTCCTGGTTATTTTGCATCTTTTACAGCTCTGTTCCTTCTTAGAGACAGTGATGCAATGATCAGAGGAACAGAGTTGGGGTCTGTTACGTTTCATTCTTAAATCTTTTAAGTTCAGAGTTTATAATTGTGTGTATGATTTAGGTGCTTCTTTTTTTTTTTTTATTTTTTTATTTCTGCATAGCTACACTGATCTACATCTAATCTTATCTGCTATTTTACATCATGGTACTTAAGAAGTATCATTAAGGTTGACTTCAGATCCTTGACTATCACTTCTGCAACCTTGAATAACTAAGCAAACAGTGCTGTAAATGTTACATTTCTTTGCTACGTCTTCCTTTACAATATTGAAGGTATTGATCCCAGAACAGATCCTTGCGGTGTTCTGCTAACAATCCTCTTTTTTTGTGGAAAGGCTGTTTGCTCCAACCTCTTATTTCCTATCTGTTAATCAGCCAGTTAGTAATTGAGTTGTACTTCTTATCCCATGGCAGTTAAGTATCATTGCCTGGTGGTATCTTTGTCAAACACAGCCCACTTGGATTTCTGTAAAGGATCAACTTAATCCTCATATATTTGCCGACTGCACTGAAGGAGAAAAATGGAGCTGAGGTAAAAGTGAACGATGCTTGAGATGGATGATGCCATGGATGAGGGCAACTGTCATCCATATATAACAAGTATTTAAACATTATAAGCATTAAATTGTTTCTATATCAGGCTTCCATAGTTTGATACTTTGTGATATTTGCCGTGAGAGATCCTGCATGCAACATAGTGCTTGGCAGAGTTGCTTTTATTATTGTTTTCTACTTCAGGTAGAACTCAAAGATCAAAGTTCTCTTAGAGAGGAATATTTAATGTTCAGAAGATACGACTGAAGGGGCTTCTGGTGAAGGTACATGAGACCACGTTTGGTATGTAGAGGGTGGGTAGCAAACAGCAGCTGAGTGTTTCCATTAGTATTGAGTTAATCAGACTTAAAAAGAGGTGGGCCTTCGTGCAAAAGGCAATGAGTGTATCCATTGTTTTGCCTCTGGAAATTATGGATGGAAAAAGCATTCAGAGTTTAGGTACTGTAGAAGGAATATGGTGCAGATTATTGAGGAAAACTGAACTGAAATAAATTGGCTGAGGGACTCCAAGTTGTAGAGGCAGTGTTCTGGGTTAGATGGAACCTCGGTCTTGTATAGAGCTTAACTTGGCTTCTGCTGACCAAGAGTTGGGCTGAAATGTTGCTAACAGTCAGGACTGCTACGTGTGTTCATTGTATGGGAGATGTTCAGTTGAAGCCAGCAGATAAGCTATACACAGAATATAGAGAAAGGTGGAAAACCTCTTCAGTCCTGTTTAGTTTCATATCACCGTGCTCCTTTCTGTGGTGCAGTAGACTGTCTCCAGCTGTAAATTTTGGGGTGGCTAAAGAGGTTGAGATCTTACCTGTTTCCCAGACTGGACATTTTAAATGTTACAGTCATTTGGAACTGTAGTGCTACAAACTTATAGAGCGTAGCAGAAGTATTCCTTTCTCTTCTCTTTGCAACTTTGTAGTTGTGTATGTCCTGCAGCCCCAGTGGGTTATTATAGTCCTGAGTTTTGATTCCTCCATTTGCTCTGGCTGTGCAACTTTCCTGAGAGAGAAGTTAAAACAACTTAGAAATTGATCTTATCTTAAGCTTAGATCATGGTGTATCTGTCACCTCTTCTAGAAAGCTCTGCCAATGTTTAATTATTCCTGCAGTTAGGAAACTAAACCACATCTTATTTTAAAGCTTGTTTTGTCTGACATCCAACTTTCAGCTGTGGAAATATGCCTGTGCTAGCATAGGCATTAAAAACTCTATTATCTGACATATTTTCCATGTATTAACTATTTGAAATGTAAAATCTGGCTTCAGTTGGAACAGAAGATGATGAGTTCCTTTGCTTTAAGCACTTTGCACTTTTCCCCCAGTTGTTCTTGGAGTGGGTGCACCAAAAGTGGACAACATTCTGCTGGCAGCCTCCAAAACCACGCTCACAGACAAGGTTGCTTCTCAACTGTTTGATATGTCTTCTTACATTTTCAGGGATTGCATTGCCACAGCTGGGTGTATCATATAGGAGAAAGCTTTGTAATGTTGTGTCCACATGGATAATTCTAATGCCTGTTTTCAGGAACTTGCACAAATCATTCCAAGACTACTTTTAAACATTAAGTTAGAAAGCTTATCCACCACTTTCATGTTGTCTTTTAGGGAATAGCAAAGGATCTTTTCCACTGCCTTCTCATCCTGTTCATTTTTTTGGAAAGCAGTCAGTAACCAGCAGGGAGAAAGAAACTGGCCAAACCCCAGAGTCCTGCTCAGATTTGTTTTGCCTCCACAGCTGCAGATGAGCTGTTACCATGCTTTCCGTGTTGTGGGGCAAGCCTGGAAATTGAAGACATATTTCTTTTTTGTCCTACTCAGAAATGATGCTTCAAACGTAGTGTTCTTGCTCTCTTTTTTTCTTTTCCATCTAGGTATCTTCAGGGTTATGAAAGGCAATACCTCTGTTGTGATGAGCCCTGTATACACTGCCTATCAGTTTGGGATTCAGTGGTTACATCTGCTGTGAGTCATCCCTTTTGTTTGATAGGTGAAGAAGCAACTTTTTGGGTATGGTTGGTGCTTTGCTTCTGAGCTTTCTGTACCCTTCTGTCTCTCGTACTGCTGCTGAGAGCTCTGCTGCAGCTGCAGTTGTGCTGTCAGCGTGGGCCCTGTGGTTAACAGCTCACAGTGCTCTGCATCCTGTCAAAGCGCAAAAACTGGGATGAAACTTAAGGAGGTGAAAGTTCTGTTTTTTTCCTCAAAGTTCAGGTAAACAACCAAATGGACCTATCACAGGTAATGCAAGTTTTAGTATTCAAATTACAAGTTCCATAAAGGCAAATATAGATTAAAAATAGCCTAATTATTGCTCCATCTTATCAGTGGAGGGTAAGACTTCTGCTGAGTTCTGGGAGATCAGAAACCATCTGTTTACAGAGATACTCCCAGCTACATAATTTGGGGTGTTCCTGCTATTTAGGCTATTTGGGCTGATTGTAGGACAGCTCTGTCCTGTGTCTGTTTCATCAAAGGACCTAAAGAAAATACTTATGGAAGACATTGCTAAGGACTATCAAATCACGAGCTGTCACTATGACTTACCATTAAAAATTCAGAGCTGCTGCTTCTAGACCTCAGACTACTTCTTTCCTTCTCCCTTTCTTTGCCATCTTATAGCTCTTTTTCTAATTTCAGTAAGAAGGCAGAACAGTTTTGTTTCTCTGAGAAGATGCCAAGTTCTGGCCCATTTAGCTTCTGATATGGTGAACCAGAGTGCATCTTCTTTCTGTTTGATTGACAGGCATTCTTAATTCATCTTGGAGTTTAATTTCTTGTATTTATCCCTCTCTTCCTTGGTTAAAAAAAAGCACCAAAAAGGTAATGAAGAAGCCAGAGCATTGCAGATGAAGAAGGAACTGCTCCCTGTGATGTATATGATTCTGTTTTCTTTCTCATTTTTCTGAGGAAGCAAGAACAGAAGGTAAAGAGCAAACCCCTTCAGGTTCCGTAGATATGCCTCACTGCCTTCTCCAGATTCGTGTTGAACAGGAGTAGCTGTGGCATCAGTGCCTCGTTAGCCTTGGCTTTGCTTTTTTGCATGTTGGTCAGGCAGCAGTGGCAGCTGCTGGTAACGTATTCTTGGTCTGAGTTCACTTGTGTGCTTCTACTGATGTCCAGAAGGGAAAAAAAGTCACTGAAGTAAAGGCTCATCTAAAATCAGGCAAAGGGGAATGGATTCAAGTGACCAATTCTGCAATGGGTTTGTTAGATAACAGCAAAATAGAGCTAAAGGGCGTATGGCTCTCCTCTGGTCTGATGCCATAAAAACATAATGTTTCTCAAAGTTAAATATTAATGGACATACCTAATATGTTTCTATAATCAATACGTAGGTAGGTGTTTCATCACTGCACAGATGATTTGGCTTGGCCATGTGAGATTTAAATTTCCTGTCACTACTGAAGAATAAGAGCAAATCTTGTGCTTTATGCACACGAATATCTTGCATATTAGAACAGCTAAGTGAGAGTGGAGGGATGATGAGTATGTAGGTGTTCACATTGCTGATGGTTTGCCTCTGGCTTCAGCAGTGCCCTGTGTTCGCTGTCTGAGAGGAGCATACAAATCAGTGAGCCAAGAGAAGCCTTCTGTCAAAAGGGAGTGGATTTGCTGTGGGAGTACTTGGTGTATGATTGTAACAACACTATGAACTGGTACAGAGCAGTAGAAGATCCAGGGCTTGGGTTAGGCATCTACAAAAGCCTGAAAGACTGTGGAAATATTCATGACTGTATGCTTTAAGAAACCAAGTAACGTCTATGTCATACAGTCTTACACTGCTTGATTTCCACATCAGATTATGTTATGCTGTGGTGTCTTTCTTGTGGTGATGTGGTACTATTTGAAGCTTGATCAAACTGCTGCTCAGTGGAGGAAGAAGTTGAGTCCCTGGTTTCTCAATGACCTTCTGTCTTTTTGCAAGTCACTACAAAAACCTGTTTCAGCTGAGCAGAGAGAACTGGCACATTTTTATTTCTTACTTTTTTTGGGTATGGTGATAGGTGTTGCTCTTTGGCTGTAGGAAATTGATGCTTTCTACTATCTCAGTGTATTAAAAACATCTGAAGGCCTTGTTTAATTGAATTAACTGTATTATTGCCTTTAAAACCTGCTTTAAAACCTACTCGCTTTTTACTATTTGCTTTTAGCTACTTTGCTATTTCTCTGAGCTGTGTTTCTCTGTGACAGCAGGCTATCTAACTAAGCTGAGGTCTCGTGAACCCTAAATCTAATAGTCTTTAAGAAATTAGTTTCAAATGCTCTGTTAAAAACACAAATTACAGTGCAGTGGGGGAAGGGATCTTAAGGCTGAAAACCCAACAGTAATTGGAAAAAAAAATCTAGCTGTCTAGCTTGTAAGGTTTTGGAATTGCTCTAGTGTTAATGGGAGTCCATTATTTATGTGGAAATACAATGCACTGTTTATTTCCAGAAAAAAAAAAATCATGTTTCTGCTATTAGAGTTGCATAATAAATACTTTCTGTTATGCTATATGTACATAACGTAGCTATATGCTGTAATATATACAATAAAAACATTGGCAACTGTAGCAGAAATGCAGAGTCATGGCCTGAAGCAGTGATGGAGCACCTGGTGGGAAGGCAGGGCCAGCCCAGGGGAGCTCAGATGTGTGCGATGCAGCTGGAAGGGGTGGAGCCAGGATCCAGCCCTTCCCAACTCTCATTTAAGGGCTGCCAGTGGAGGCAAGGGCAGATTGCTGGAGATCTCTGTGTACTTGAGGCCTTCTGGAGGTAAGCAGCTTTGTTCCTTTCTTTCTGTGCCCATAGCTGCTGCTGCATTTGGGCAAATCCTCGCATGTTGCAACCTGGGACTTTGCTGCTCTACTGCTATTGCTGTGCTTTCTGTTGTGTTACAACAACAAAATATTTTCTGAAGATAATTAGTTGGTGTGGATTTTCGGAGATGTAAAAGCAAGACAGTGCTTTCAGACATTCCATGGATGTGCTTACATTTCCAGGAGCAGATAGCACACTGATCTCATTGGTGGTGAAATAACTGGTGCACTGTGGGAAGTTTGAGGTTTTGTAACTTAATTTGTGATTTGTTTTCAGAACATGCACCTTCATGAATGATCTCTATAGGAATATTTGCTGTCGTGTTCTTTTCAGTATATGTTGTCGCATGGTAAGCACCATAACCATTTTCAACAGTATCAAGGCAAAGCAAGTTATTGAAGCACCCAGTGTAATGATGTTTGAATAAGTTTGAACCAAGTGGTCAGAACTGATGCTAAGTGTGCAAATAAATAAATGAAGGTCAGTATTTTAGGGGAGAACCTACACAGGAGCTGGATAGTTAACATAGTGACAGTAGGCATTTGGGCATTGAAACATTTAGATGTAGATGGTTGCAGTGACACAGAAAACAAAGGGTAAGGCTGCAGATTAGTCAAATACTCGATACTGAACCTGTGTTGAGACAATGGCAAAAATACATGACTATGAAATCTCAGTTCTGCATTCAATTAGTTATTGGGATGTTCTTTGGCTCTTGCATTGATCCTTGGTTTTAGGATGGGGAGAATCTGTTTACTGGCACTGTTCTGCCAATGCCAAGCAGGCACTGAAGACTCTGCTGACTGTGGGCTTTCAGTGTGAACTTGAGTCGTGTTGATGTGCATAAACCTGACAATCGAGCATTGTTTTTGTTCTCAAGCAGAAGGGAAGAAACACACAGCTTGTCCTTGGAACAAAATCTGACTCTAGTTTCTTTGGGGTGGAACTTGATGAGGAGGAGCTTTTGTCCAACTGTAGAAACTCAATTTCTGTGTGCAGACATTGATAACAATCGTGAATCAGTATCTTTGCCTGACGTTTTATGTGATTTCTGTTAAGGGAAGGTAAGGATTAAGTACTTGCTATGTTTATCATAGAATCTGAAGGTTAACTTCATTTCCACAGTTCCAGTGTCCTGTCTCCTTTGGTTCTAAGGCTATTGGTTGTTTTATGTACAGTCTCGTAATCAAAGGATGATTTTTTTCCCCTGTATATCATGTGTGCAGCTCTGCTGTTGATTTTCAGGGAGATTTTCCTCAGGAAGACTTTGCATGGTGCTTTTTATGCTTGCTGTGCACTGATGTGCTTCTCATCTGTGCAAAGAAGTGAGAAGATTGCAGGTTATTCATGACAACAACAATAGTGATGCCAGGAGATTGGAGCATAGACTCTTACAGACAGAGCATTTTATTTTCTTTCCTGATGTAAGTAATGACCCTCCTTAGTGATGAGAACACATTAAAATTAATCATGGTCTGTTTTCAGCACATATACAAATTTTTCCCCTGTGCAGTCAGTATTATTTAAATAAGTACAGTAAATTAAGATTAGGTCTTAAAATTGCGTTACTTGTCATCTGTAGTAATTGAATTGCTGGTGCCTAAGTTTGGCTCACAAGTTACTGCCTTCTTGCTCTGTAGGTAGCTTCATTTGAAAGAGGGCTCACAGCAGCAGTTGGGTTTGGTCTTTTTCCTCTGTGCCCCTCTGTCTTGGGATGGTTTTCAAGGGCTCTGTCTCAGACCAACAGAGACTTTTATTTGAGGCTGCATTGAAACTTAGGTCTTCTATCATTTTTTCCTTTGGAAAGTGCTGCTCTTTTTACTAGATTTTCAATCTTCTTCAGAAATATTTTACCTTAGGCTTAGAATTCAAGAACTGCACTATCCTTCTTCATACAGAGTTCCTAAGGTTTAAGATCAAATGCTTTGTGTAAATCATTGTGGTGCCGTGTATTTCCATGTTAGCACCAAACATTCAGGCTGATAGAATTGAATCACAGATCACTCTGTCTGTGATGCCATTAGGAATAAAATGATTCTGCCTCTTGATGATCTTCAGAAAGGGCGTGATGGTGTACATAGTTGTAAATATTTACTTCTGCTTTTTAAGAAGGCTTTTAATGCATTCCTGCAGCTGGGAGCACTTGGCACCGAAGTTAACAACTTGAACTTCCCTGGTGAAAGGACATGAAAGCTTCCAATTCATTAGTTGTAATCAAGCATGCCTTGGAGTTGTTTCCTGAGGAGTTAACAAGGGAAGAATCTTGCCATCGGAGGAGCAAGATGAGGGTGTACCTCACAGCATCAGTTTGTGATGCATTTCCATTTGCTTTCAGCTGTTTTTCTTGTCACTCCTCTGTAATCTGCATTGTAAGCGTGGATGAGTGCAGGCAGAAGCTGGAGGTACTCATCAGTTACAGCTGTGTGCTGTGTAACTGTCACTGCAGCAATAATGCTCAGCTCCCTATGTTCTGAAAACATCACATTGGTAATGAATAAAGCTTATAGATTTATCTTTGGAGATGTTGGGATTTGTTACACTATTGGTGCAGTGTTTTTGCCAGTTTTGTTAAGGACGTGTGCATTTATTATGTAAAACAAAGGGGAAAGGCTGAGAAGAAAATGCTTTTCAGATACTGGCACACAGAATCCTGAATCAATTGGCTCTTACTTATTAAATGACAAACAGTACCTGATTTTAAGTTTTTTCTATTTTTAATGTTAGCAATTTTTATTGCTTAAAAAATCATCTTCACTTATACTTGATTGGCATTAACTAATTTCTTGCCTTCCTTACAAAACAGGGTATTAGTGTATTATTTGCTATTTTTTTACATTTCTTTCAGCAGTTTGTGAGAATTCATTTCAACTTGGGTTATTGTGCTTGCTGGGCAAAAAAAACCTTTTATTTTTGTCTAAAGTGTTTTGGCCTATGGATTTGTGTGTTCAGTAGCCAGAGTTAAATGTTTTTTGCTTCTTTTAGAGGTTTATTTTTAAGGAAGGTTAATGGTCATACAACATTTTGTGCTTCCAAGATACATTCTGAATTAGAACGTAAAGTAAATGTAACAAATGCTGACCTGTGTGATGTTAGAGCTTCAGTGCAGGCCCTACGGTGGTATTTTGCTCTACCATCTACCTGCTGGTGTTTCAGTCTCACCAGCTGTGTGATTCAGCACTTGATCTGTTGGTTCAGGGAAGTTAATCACAGAGTACCACGACATGGCTGTGCTTCCTGCATTCTCATGCCGTTTGCAGGTTGAAGATCTGTGCTGTGCTGCATGCTCTTACCTGCCAGAAGGAACATCTGGTTTCTTGTCTTTGGTCTTATAGCTACTGCTGCAATGTCTGATTCTTCTTGCTGAGCACAATGTAGCCATACTGTGAGATGTCAGGCAGCAGAAGCAGGTTTGTGTGCCTTTCCAGTGCCACAGCTGTGCTGAGTTTCTATTCTAGCGTGCTCAGTGTCTGAGGTGAAGAAAGCAGAGCTCCTCACTGTTCAAGAAAATCCTTTCCTATTCTTCATATCTTCCTGCTTCAAATTATGTGAACAAACATCTTTGTGTACTTTGAAAGAACTGATAGAAATAATCTCAGCCTGGCAAATGAAGATTGTTTGTGATGCTCTTACCTGGAGCCCTGCCCTGTGAAGAATGGAAAGGGCTTCTCTCTTCTGGCAGGAGCCACAAGGCCAAAGAAAATTCGTACAGTCTTCTCTATTGCCTTTGAGAAGAAATTGGGGAATCCTTTTCACGCTGTGTGAGCAAAGTGTTTCTATTGGGTGCTTGCTAATTTTCTAAAGCTGCAAATCTTTTTTGCAATTCAAGAGTAGGAATAGAATTAAAATTGTGGCAGCTTGTGCCATGTAAGAAATGCTTCAGCCACTCTGCTCTATTTAGTAACTGGAAAGCACGTAAACAAAATTGTGCAAAGACTTGTCCTTACCCATGGATTTGGGATGTTGCATAAGATCTCTGCCCTTCATGTGTATTATATCTTGCTTTGGGACAAGGACATGGGAGAGCTCTTCTTATGTTTTTTTTTTTTTTCCATTGACTTTATTAGGGCTGTTACTGAAATAGTGCTGTACTTCATTTGTGAACTGCAATACTAGAGCTGCGTTTTGATGGATATGTGAAATAAATTACAGTCTCATGAAAGACAACTATTGTGGAGTTTAAACTTTCCCTCTTCATTTTTCTGACTAAGTTAAGCACATCTCTTTGAAAATGAAGTTTGAAAGTGCTGTGTTTTAGTTTTGCATTTTGAAAACTTATTAATAGTCTGTTTGAGAACGGTAAGCTGGATTTCTTTTCTTTTTTTTTTTTTTTTTGAATTATTTTTGGGTGATTTTAACAGGTGTATATATATACCTGCTCTGTGTGATTGGGGTCCCTTTCTTTAAAATATTCAGCAATTATATAGTCTTTCTGACAGCAAGGACTCTTTCCCTTTGGCCTCTGCAGCCCTCACAGGTGTGCTGGGAGGCTGCTAGGGCCACAATTTGAAGAGACTTTGGTTATTCCAAAGTGCAGCTGAAACACGTGGTAGATTGAATGCAGAAGTATTGGCTTCTGGGAATGAGGGTGTTCAGTGCCTTTGTGGGGAAGTTCAGAACTAAATGAGAAATTAAACGTCTACTTCGAGGTGTGTGGGGAGCTGTAAGGTGTGTTTAAAGCAGCTTTCAAGCAGTTTACCAGTGCTAGGATAGGAATAGGGCTAGGTGGAGGAATTGGTGGTAAGTGAGCTGAACTACTTTGTTAGCCAGGTGTCATTCTTGATTTGGTGTAGGCGGTGTGGCAGCTAAATGTCTAATGGTAAGCAGAGAAAGAAATGTTGTTAGAGCAGTAGCTCTCAATCTATAGAACGTGCACCACTAAAGCAAGTGTGGAGCAATGTGTTCCTGTTCCCCAAACAAACAGTGAGGTTACTGTTATCTTGTGCAAGAAAGAGATGGGGTTAGAAAGGCTAAGAATGATTCAATTTGAAATCCACACCTTCTTTTTCACGTAAAGCCACTTTGTGTCTTTTTTTCCTCTCCACAAAAAATCTTGAAGTTTTTAGAGTGTGCAGTCCTGGTCTGCGTTTGACAGTTAGAGGCATAACATTGTAGGCTGAATAGATTTCATTAATGGCTTCAGAAACAGATTTTGACTGCGATCTGCAAATCTTAATTAACAGCCACTGGTGATAGATTATTTTTTTTTCTTATTTAAACATGATTTAGAAGACATGATTTAAAATTATGTTAAGCTGCATAGTTATGTATCATATAGGGAAATTGTTTGCAGCTTATTTTCTGCCTCAGATGAGATTTTATATGGATAAGCTTGGCTTGAAGTAGCTAATGAGAGGCATTTGTAATAAAGTGGAGGAATCCACAGATATGCGGAACTTACTGCACAGCTGCATTGAAGGGAGACTGCCCAAGTGCATCTCTGCAGGCACATACATGATAGCTGTGCTCGTCATTTTTCTTCAGGCACTCGGTGAGAGTTACTGTGACACCTCCAGAACCACTGATTGTAGCAGGAAAAAGCTGTGGTTGTGTTCAGTGCTCTTCTGTTATCTCCTTCTGTTTTGCTTGAAGGTTTGCTGTGTGCTGTGAAAGGAATTAATCTCTTTTCCTACACCTTGTAATAGGAAATGGTTGCTGTAGCTTATATGCCTTTTTCTGACTTTATTAACGGTATGACTTACAACAGAAATGTTCAAGAACCATCTTTGTCTGGCCTCTTGTGATGTGTGTTCTGCACAATTTGTGACACAAAAGAGAGGGGTTACGTTTTTGAGTAAACATCAGGTCTCTCTTATAGTCAGAGTTAGTGCCCTTCAGAGAAGAGAGACCTTAACTGTCACTAACAATCTTTTTCTTGTTTGTCTGTGTACAGGAAACAATAACAGAGTCCGCTCCGTTACGCTGCAGGAAGCTCAGCAATCCTGACATCTTTTCATCTACTGGGAAAACTAAACTCCATCGGCAGCTGAGCCAAGATGACTGCAAGCTGCGCAGAGGCAGTTTGGCAAGTTCTTTGTCAGGTATGGCAATTGGTAGGAACCACATGACAATTCATCAGAATTAAAAGACTCAGTATTAGTTGTTCTCATAACAGTTGTAATAAGGTACTCCTACGTTATTTCTTTTAAACGAGAGATGATTTCGTGTTGGGAAGGCATACAAGGTTTTATATATGAGAAAAATGCAGGAAGAAACCTTAGTAGAAAAGAGGGGAAAAGAGTGGATTTGGAGTGAAATTCTGCAGATTGTCCAGAGTGAGAAGTTAAAAGCTAAAACTTGATGTGCAAAATTAAAGGATTAGTTGGAGCTTCAGGCAACACAATTATACATTCTTTTCTCTTTTAAAGTCACCACTGACTGTAAACTTACCTACTTTTCTGTGTTGTTTCTTACGAGGAACCTGAATTTTATAGCATGTTCAAATTGTTGGCTTTTTTAAAATTCAAGTGTTCTAAAGCAAACATTTGTGATTAAATGCAAGAATGCTTCTTGAAAAACCAAGATAGTTTTTTCAGTTGTGTGAAGATTTCTCTTCTAAACATAATTGTCAGTTCTATCAGAGAATTTAGTTCGTGTCTGCTGTAGAACCACACAGTGAGCATAATCTGGTAATGAGTCAAAAAATGAAGAGCAACACTTAGTAGTTTTCTTTCTGAAAGACAATGCACAGGATAGGAGAAGTTTTCACAATAGTTTAAAGCTTGTATTAAAGTCTGTGATACTGGCATGAGACCATAAAGAGCTGCATGGTCAGTCTAGAATGAAATGGCTGATCTGCCTGAATGCTGCTGTTGTTCTGTACAGTTAACTTTCAGCATGTTTCCTCTCTAATTAGGCTCACTGTCTGAGTATTTGCATGTTTGAGCAAGAATGAGAAGTGCTGGAAATTCTCAGGTGGGAGGGGAAGAGGAAGAAAGCGAACATTTCATTTTGGCAGCAGTGTGGGCTTGACTTAAGCAATTGAAAATAAAACCAGTCTTATTCTCTCCTTCCTTTACCTGAAAAAAGATAAATACACTGATGTTTGAGGTTAAGCTACGTAACTGTTGGTTGAGTATAATGGCTGAAGATAGTACTGGTCTTTTTTTTTCTCTTGAACAGAAGTATGTTAGGGAAAGCAAATAGGAGGAAACAGGAAAACGAGGAGGTTTTCTTATTATTATTTTTCTGCTTGGATATAATGCTCTGTAAATCTTCAGCCTGAAATTATAATGTCTTCCATAACTTGTTGCTGCATCTTAGTAACTTTTCGGTCTGCTATAACCTGATACAGGAGAGAGGAAAGAGCCCCATTCAGATTATTTTGACCCCATTGGGTAAATGAAATGTAAATCGTAGAATAGAATCACCGAGGTTGGAGGAAAAGACCTACGAGATCATCCAGTCCTACTGTCCATATATCACCAATAGTTCTCAATGTTGCGATGTTTAGATACATATTTTAAATGCAGGTTGGGAACATATATAGGATTTGTGGCATGGTAGGAAAAGGCTTTAGCATCAAACTCCATCCAGAAAATAATTCTACTTTAATATGAGAAACACATTTCAGAGAAATAATAGTGATTGTAGATGACAGAAGACTGTACGTGCAAACTAGATGGCTTAGTTTTACTCTCAGTGGAGATCTGTTGTCTTGAATTCAGACAATGCAGTTGGTGGCTTTTTGATTTTCTGGAAACCTGTTTTGTTTAAATGCTAGCTGCTTTGTGGAACTAAAAGGAGATATTGACAGCTCTGTCTTACAGAGAATTAAAGGTTAATCTGGTTCTCGTGCACCAGCATTTTGATTGGTTAGGTAATTACATGCTTAGAATTGCTGTTATAAGGTATCTTGGCTAGTACTTTGCTCAGATAAATGCAGCAATATGTGTTTCTGTAGTTCTAGAGCTCTGCAGACAACAGGAGGTGTTGTCTTTACATATAATCTTGAAAAAGAGCAAGTCATACAAATCATGTCTGCAGCTGTAAGCAGCTCTGATTGGGACTGAGAGTGAGGTACCAGTAAGCTGTGTCTGTTTGCTAACTGACATCAGGGCTTTTCATCTCGTGCTGTGACTCATTCCATTAATGTGTACTTGGTACATTGCTTGTAGTTCTTACAGAAAAATAACATAAACAAAATTACAAAAAAAAAAATCACATCCCCCACATGGAATTGTGGGTAACCACACAGTTCTCCAAATGTTGTAGCAGCTTTAATTAGTGAATGTAATATTTCATATTTGACGCTAAGGTCAAGTGAAATATTTGCAGAAAAATAGCCTGCTGGAAAGAGGGTGTTTTCTGCAGTATGTGTGATTAAAGATGGAGGCTTCTTCCTGCTACTGAGTGCAACAAATGCCTTATGGTCCCCTGTGATTCCTCCCGTAGAACCTGAGCATGTGATCATCTGTCAAACGCAACCTTGTTCATCGTGCTTGGGAGGGAGGGGGTGGGGAATTAGTCTTTCCTTTTCCCCTATATGAATAAGTGCCTCTAAAATGTCTTGCACTGTTTTAGTGTCGGAGATGGTGTCTAAGATAGTGTACTATTAACAGCCCACGTTTCTTCTTTGAGCTGTGCAAATAGAAATTAATTTAGCCTGCCAATCTTAGTTTTAAGGAAAATTAAACAGACAGTGAAACTGAAGCAGACTCTGACTGACCAGAGTTACAGAGGCAGTCATTTGGAAGCTAAGAATGGAAACCCCATTTAAATACTTTCTCACTTGTGTTTTAACCACTAGTCTCTGTCTTCCTATTGTCAATAACACTGTACGTAAGAGGACACTGTCAGGCTTGGTGCAGTCAATACTTTGACTTTGGTTCTCTCTTGTTCTGGAAATTTACTGTTTGTTGCTTTTAAAAACAGAGAGTTATATTGACTAGAAAAAATACATTGAGCAGATCCTTTTAATTGATTCCTGTACTTCCTGCAGGAAGGTGCAATGATGTGAGCCTCTTGAGATAGGAGCTGCTTTTCTCGCTGCGTGCACAGCATGGGATGTAAACATCTACATTAATCAGATGTAAAGGAGGCTTGGGAAAGTGACAGAATGTTTTGCTTTTGGGATGATATGATGCTGCTGACTGGTGAATTTTCTGTTAGAAAATATTGATCCCTGATTCAAAATGAAACAGCGATTAAATACAAACTGATTTCTGTTCACAGTTGAATGAAATCTGCTGCTGAATGTTGCAGTGGTGGGGAAAGCAGAGTTGTCTGGTTGGCTAGGTTATATTTTAAATTATGAATATATTGTCTTAAGATTTTTTGAAATTACATTTAAAGGACTTTGCAACGTGAGCATTCTCTCTATAGGGCAACAAGATGTTCAATTGGCAGCAAATCATGTTTCCTTTTTAAGCTGTGTGAAGTATAGAAAGGCATAAAAGATAGAAGTCTGTTTCTAAAAGGTTTTGAATTTACTCATTACCTAACAATGAAAGTAAACTATTAAAAAAAATTAGCAGAGGTAATGAACTCACAGGTAATGTTCTTTTACACAAGTTCTAGCTTATTGAAATTTTGAATCCATTTTCTATTTACTGATTGTTTTCCACACGCAGTATTTGCTTTCTGCATTGTATTATGAAATTGGAAATTTTTTTGAAAGCAAGTTGATGGTATTTTGCTTTTGTTTCTAAAGGAAAGCAGCTGCTTCCCTTATCGAATAGTGTGCACAGTGGAGTGGGACAGACAATCTGGCAGCCACCTGGAGACACCTCTAACCTGGTCCGCATGAGAAACCAGTCTCTGGGGCAGTCTGCTCCTTCACTTACTGCTGGTTTGGTGAGTAAGTCTGCGTAGACTTTTGTGCTGTAAATCAAAAGTAGTGTGATCTTGTGCTTTGGTTTATTTACTTCCCTTTCTTTACTCCCTTTCACTGAATGCACTCTTATTCACGTGTATGTACCCTTTCTTGCGATGGAGGTGAATTAGAGGAAGGGTGTATTCATTTTTTTTTTTTTTTTGACAAAAAGCTGAAAAGGGAAAAAATGTATGTGTGAAGAATAACTTCTTTCTGAGGAATCTCCTTCTTAGTGCTCTCTGAAAGAGAGATGGGAGTATGAGAACCTGACCATTTAAAACAACTTTAATTGGGAAACAGCTTTTTGAGTAGCTGCCTTGGTTTATTTCCCTGGAGAGCAGCTAGGGGGCTGAAGCTGCAAGGGATAACTGTCCATGGAATGGGAGATCTGGAGCTGACATCTGCTTTGCTGCATGGTTTCTGTCAAAAGCATTTGGTAGAAATGAAGAATGTTGAAGAAAGCTACGTCTGTTCAATTATCATTCTCTAAGAACAGAGTATTCTGTGTGGGAAGGAAATTCAACTGGTTGTAGTCTTGATTTCATTGCAAACCAAAAGCAACATAACTTTTGTTTTCAGATGTTCCTTATTTCTTCTAATTATTTTACATTCTGAAGTGTGAGAAGAAAAGCATAGGAGTAGGAAAAGACATCCATCAGCTACTTGTGAGCAGTCATATATGCAACATGAGGTGTTGATAAATGGTAAATGTAAAGCAAAGCTAGAAGCTTTTTTTGTTGAATTTCCATGCCTTTGTTTAACAAGTGTTACTGAAATGAAGAGTTGGTCTCTCAGTTGCACTGCCTTCTAGGGCTGTGTAAGTAATTTGGTAAATGTCTCTTATTCTGTAAGACTGTTGAAAAGCAATGATTCCTTAAGTAAAAGGGTGTACCTCATATTTAGCCTTCAAACTTTTTGGGAGAATCCTAGGCAATTTGGTACCATTGTGGGTTTGAAAAGGAATTTAAATCTTTACAATTAAAAAAGCCATGTATTTGTGTTGCTTAAAACTAATTTTGGTTTTACAGTGACATATTAGCACTTAGCATTTTTAGATGAGCTACTGTAGTGGTTTGATTTAATTGTATTGTTTTAATTTGGTGCCTGTCAGTAGGTACTCTTCTATCAGTCTGCCTCAAATCTCAGTTCTTAGCAGTGGTCGTTATTTCACTGTGTGAATAGAAAATACAGATTCTCACATGAACATCTAAGTATTTCTCTGATGGGGACTTAAGGGTGAAAAAAGCAACACATTAAAACACAGACTTATTCTCTAGTAGTAGGCAAATGCCTTGAAGCTTTATAGCTCAAGTTAATGAAAATAGCTGTACTTTAAAACAAAGCACTTCTCATGTATAATTTGCAATAGTACGTTGTTGTTTAACAGCTCTGCACAATTCAGTGAGCTGCAGATGTGTTTGCATGTGAATGTTGCATATTAATAAGTTGTATTCTTAGTTCACCACGGCAGAGTTTGTGCTGTCTATCAAATGCTCCGATATGATATGCAGTGTCCATAATTTATTTTAAAATAATAATCTATCTAATTAAAACAGACAAATTCAGCTATAAATCCAGTGTTTGTTCCTCTGTGTTACTGCTAGGAACTGAAGTATGCGGCCATTTTCCTACTTCTGTATAGTTTATGGTGGGCTATATGTTAATTACAGTTGTAGTTAATTAAGCCTAGAATTTTTTTTGTATGGAATGGGCTTCTGAAGCAATGAATAAAGAGCTGATCATAAGATGAACTCCTAATTAAATGCAGCGAGTCCTGGGATCTTGGTGCTGCTTATATGTTTGTAGCTCTTTTAATGTGCTTGTGGTATTGAAGTACGTTTCACAAATTAGGACAGCAAAAGGTTTCTTGCCAGTATAATTAATCTTCTTAGAAGAATAGCTCTATTAAGAGATGAATAGGTTCAGTAATGCAGAGTGTCATTTTAATGTGCCAGCCTTGATTGTTAGAGCGTTTAATTCTCTTACTATTTGTTACTTATACAATAGATGGATAGCTAGAGAGAAATTGTGAGTGTGGTACTGGGAATGCATAGTGCTCAAAGCTGTGTGCATTATGTCCCCACTTCATAGCACTGCAGATATCACTGTATTTCCCTTTGCTAAATTGCTTTGCTGGCACTCAGTAGCATTTTTTGTTTTTTCTTCTCAGCACTAATAATCCTACACATTGTTTGCTGTGTTTAAATTGCATTTTTTTTTTCAAATTTAAAGTATTTGCAAAGTGAAACAATGAATTAAAGATAGTAGCTATGGAAATAGTTTGCAACTTCAGAAACAAGAATGATAGCTGGATTACTTATTAGCAACAGCTCAAGAACTGGAAATCACATTCTAACATGCTAAATTTTGTAAGCACAATTTATTGTTAGAATCTTTCAGCTATTTGCATGTGTGGTGGTCTGGATCAATGCGTCTGCATAGCATAGTTGATTCTTGATTGAAGGAAGCCAGCAGGGACCGAATGCTGAGCACTGATGCTGTGGAGTGATAGGTGATGAACGTATCTCTGTGCCTTCTAAGTATGTGAGTGAGGATTTTGGAGGATGACCTTCAAAGCTTATCATCTACTATAAGACAGATGACTCTTATTGTAGTAGAATGACATTTGTTGGGGGAACATCCTATGATTTTTTTTTATTCCATATTTAAGACTTTTAAATCCCTGATATAGCCAAGGAAGTAAATAGGGGGGAAGGGAGAGAATTCTTAGGCATTTTCTGTTCTCAAGACCCAGATACACTAAAAACCAAAGGGAAGAACGGTGATGGGTGGGAAAATGTGTATAAAGTGTGTATATATGAAACAGATAATGTGGAAAATAGTTTGGGGATTCATTTGTCTGAAATTTTGGCTTGAGGCCATTGCGTCTTGAAAGGAGTCAGAACTTGGTCTATGTTTAGATTGATTGAGAATCATTGGAAATAAGGATGCATTCCCTTATGAAGAAAAGCACAAAAAGCATCAAGATCTATTAATTTCAGAAAGGATGAAGTTTGAGAGGTCAGTACTATGATTGTTTCAGAGGGGACAGATTGGGAGGGTCTTTATTGCAAACGCTTACTTTGACAAAACTCAATGAATGACTTTTGCCAAAAGCAGTTTATTTCAATGCCGTAAGGTATTAATATTCCAGAGTTGGGGTGTGTGTGTGTGTGTGTGTGTGAATGGACAAAGGATCGTTTTCCTTTCCTTTATATTGCTGAAGATCATAGAATTGTAGAATGGCCTGGGTTGAAAAAGACCATGATGATTGTCTAGTTTCAATCCCCCTGCCATAGGCAGGGTCACCAACCACCAGGCCAGGCTGCCCAAAGCCACATCCAGCCTGGCCTTGAGTGCCTCCAGGACGGGGCATCCACAACCTTCTTGGGCAACCTGTTCCAGTGTGTCACCACTGGATATGCTGCTCAGCTGATGCACCACATTAATGTCAAATATATATTGATGTTTGTGGTAAGAAAGGCTTTTTTAATGTGTAGTTACTGCACCTCTGCCTACCAACAACTTATTAGAGAGCAGCTCAAGCACTTGTGAAGGAATCTGATAGTGCACTACTGTAAATTACAGTCATAGAATCACAGAATATCCCAAGTTGGAAGGGACATCTTTCATGCATTGCTCACAGTCTGGTGCTTGGAAAAATTAGAGATGTTCCAAGAATAAGAAACCACATGTGTTACTTTTGCCAACTGTGGTGATGAGAAAACACTTGAGAGAAGCTTGTCACTGGAAAATGTGATACTTCGCTGAAAAATGTTGAGCCTTTTTCTCCTCCTCTTACAAACTGTGGTTTTCTAAACTGCTCCCTGCACACAACTGAAGTTCCCTGTGCCCCTTGAACAGGGAAACTGATCAACAAAATGATGCAGTTGTGTTTCCTGTGCTGCTATGGAGTGTGTCATTTTTGCCTTCCCCCATTTTGTTCATTAAGGAGTAGTTTATCAAAATAAAAGCTTCTTGGATTTTGAATCTGGAGGACAGAAAGTCTCACATGCAAGGACTTGATGTTACACCAGAGAACTTCTATGTTGAATAACACTCAGCCTTGATGCTCCCCACTCAGCTGTCCTGAAGGCTCGCTTGCTGAAAGCCTTGTGGATGCGGCAGTACTCAATGGAAGGGGCCAAATGGTCCTCAGGGCAGTGAGGTCTGCTGGAGATGAGGTAACTGGGACTTCACCCCACTGCATGTTAACATTGATGTCCAAGTTGAGATAAGCCCAATAGATGTAGAAGAGAATGTTCAATGTTATTTTCTAGATTTTTTTTTTTACTCCTTTAAGATGTTTTAGATAATTCCCATTAAATTCATTTTTAGACTAAAACCAATTGTTAATATCTATAAAGCCTGGTGAGGGTTTTTTGGTCCTGTTCTGCCATCTGCTGGTGGGCATGTGGCAAATAAAAGAAATTAAATCCCGGGATTTAAGAAACTATTGCTAAAATGTTCTTAGAGATGCTGGTAAGTATTGGTGATACTGCAGCACTTCAATATTATTCATGGGATTGTGTTCAGCAATAACTACTTGCTAGTAATCTGGCTTTTTTTTTTTTTTGGCTGAAGTCTGAATTAGTTTTGTATTTTAAATATCGTGGCTTGCAGTGTTGTTTTTCTGTTAACATAAAATTGGTGGTTGGGGCAGGTAAGAACAAGATAAGATGTTTTTATTTTTTAATTACATAAGTCATTGTTTTTTGTGTATTTTTTGGGTCAGAATTTGCATTGCCAGACTGTGTTTTGGTGTGTGAACTGCTAGGTGGTGCTGAAGTATTGGAGGTTTCATCTCATCACAGTGAGTTGCATTTTTCAGCACAAGATGACATCATTGTTATCTAAAGAAGAGCAATAGCTGTTTTTCAGTGTACTGTAACTACTATTAGTGCCATATCACTATAAGAGTTAGCAACTGAAGAATCCTGACAAAGTGCAATGTGACTTGAAGTTCCATCTTTTTGTACTGTTTCAAAAATCCTGTTTTAAAAAAAAATTCTTGCAGAACACGTTTGAGAAATTTTTGAATGAAAAATGCTCACTCAAATTTATAGCTCGTGAAGACTGCATACTTGATCTAAGGAGTAAAGAACTTTCAATGCTTGACCGCAAAAGTGGGATTTAAGTTTTATATTGTTGGGAAAGTGGAAGATAGCAGAAACTCATGGTTATATGAATGGATGGATTTTTTTACTTTATGAAGTCATGGAAATTGCATTTTAAAGTAGTAGATGAGGGGGAAAATGTAAAAATGTGAAATTGGAAGTAAGTGGATTTCCAAATTAAGGTCATGTTAAGTCTTAAGTTTATGCATACTAATGAAAAATTTGCATTTACTTACACTATGAAGTCTCTGAGTCTTTGAGAGCAGGTAAGTTTTTTAAGTGTTGGAAGATGTGGCTGTGAGAAGATGAGATAGAAGGTAAGTGTTGCTTGAGGAACTAAAGCAATGTCTAAGCTCGTTTCTTGGTTTGAAGGAACTGGATTTGAGGGAGAGGTGGGGAGGAAGTTCCAGCCTGGGAGGGGGTTGAATGTATTGTGATGAACTGAATGGTAAGACTCAAAGTGAGGACAAGAAACTTGGATCTGATAATGCAGAGCAGTGGAGAATGAGGACTTTGCAGAAGAGCAAACAATACTATAAGCAAATTGCAGAAGAGCTTTTTTGAACATACTTAAGAATTCTGAGCACTGGGCAGTGCTTAGAATGCTTGCAGAGATTTACCTTTGTCATGGCGTTAGGGCATCCCTGGTGGGAAAACTGAAGTGCGTATATGCTATAATTCTGCATGTTTTCATGACAAATTCAGGAATGTGTGCTTCACAGTGGCATTCAAAACTGATCGTCCTGATAGGTTTTTCACCAGTAAATGTCATTCTAAATAATTCATGTGCATTTGAGTAAAAAACAGCAAATAATTGTGATAAATTCTGAACTGAAGCTATACTTAATGTACAGTGCGTACATCTCACTGTGAAGAAACTTCAGTCTTTTCAGGTCAGCTTTTTTATTTTTTACTCCTTTCAGTTAAGTGAATTTCATTTTGGAGTGAACTCCTTGGCTCAAAAGAGATTTTCATACTCGAAAGAAAAATTTGAACGCTCTTCTGTGTAACCTGAGGCTTGTCATCATAAGAAATATGAATTCATAAAACTTGCCTTGTGATAATTGTTAGGCACTGGAATGTCAGTTTGAATGATTGCAGTTCTCATTATCTTCAGATGCTGTGTGTTACTTTTTGTCTATGAATATGTTGAATTGATTTTTGGCACACGCAGCCAGTTCCGCTCCTGACAGCAGCACTATTGTAGGTGTGAAGTGAGAAACTGCTGTCGTGCGTGTGGAAAATGAGCTTTGTTGCTTGCAGAGCTCTGGGGGACTTGAGACGAAATACAGAGAGTTATTCAGACCATTTTGAATATACCTTGTCACTGCAATGGTGCTTTGTTCCAGAAGTGTTATGTGATTCTTTCTGACCTTTACGAAAGAATACATCAGCACAAGCAGCAAGAATCTCTTAAATTTAAAATATTCTGAAGTTGCTTTGTATATTTTGGTGATTTTCTTGTTTTAAGTAGATATTGTTATGGAAAGGGTGTGAGCGAGCTGTTTGCATTTAGTGTTTTAATATAACCATCTTTTCTATCTGGTAACTGTTTCCTAGGGTGTGGTAGGGGATAGGAGGGTCTGTCTTCAAGCATGGAATAGTTTGGTTGTCTGAGTTTCAAAGTGCTTCATTCCAGTAATGCAAATGGTTTTGGGCTTTAAGATGCTGATAAAAACATCCTTAATCCTTGTCTTTAAAAACAAACAAACAAAAAAACTTCAGAAATGCTGTAAGAAGTAGAAGCATAATCTGCTGTGTTTGGCTGCCACTTTTTTATTTGGTGTGTTTTACTCCAGTGTCTTATTTTAGTTTCTCCAGAGCATGCAGTGCTGTCCCAAGCAAGCAGTTACAGCTCCAGAAGCACAGTGGTGGCTCAGCTCACTGCTTTGAGGAACACGGAGCGTGGTTGTTTCTCTGCCTCACCTCTGCCCAGCTGTAGTAGCTCAGAATCTTGCCCAAGAGTTGATCTGCAGTCCTGTCTGCCTTGTGATTACTGGAGGGGAAAAGATGATATCTCTTGGCAGAGATTGGTTTAACCTTGCAACTGAAGCAGAGCACCGAAGCCTGAGACTTATGCAACAGTTCTGATACCTGAACTTTGATAACCTGGGATACAGGGAGGTTAAATCATTTGGTCATCAGTAATGCTGGGAATAAATTGTAGCTCACAGACTTCCTATGTAGCTCAGGTTAATAATGGTTGGAGAACTCAAATGGACGGGGCTGTAGTTGCTTTCTATGTACTGCACCTGCATCACTCACTTCTGATTCTGTTACAGTTATTGCTTAGATTCAGAAATCAGTTGTTGAAAGCAGGAAACGCCTTGGTCTTTTTCAGGTCTTCACTGTACTGCTATTGCCAACCCAGGCATTTCTGTGGGCCTCAACTCTTCAAAGGCGGGAGCTGCAGAGTCCTTTAGCTGTGAGATGATGTGCATGCAGGCAGAAAGCTGTCACGCTAGCAAGCTTGATTTGAAGTCAGGACCTGTAGCTCTTCCCTTTGCTGGCTGACACTGTGTCTGAAACAAAGCAGTTCACCTGAGCTGCCTGACTAGCAAATAATGTGGAATAACTGATAGATGTGCTTCTTGCTTTTGTTATTTATTGCAGAGACCAAGTTTCCATTGGGGGTAAAAATAAAAAGAGATTCTGTGTACATCATGAATGTAAAATGGTGTCGTGTTGAGATGGTATTGCTGGTATGCAACAATGTGTGCCAGAGTGAACTTTAAGTTACTGGCAAGGGGAAAATGTTTATAACAGAGGTTGAAAAACTACTGAGTTCCAGATCTGTCATAAAGGAATGTAAAATGTAATTAACCTAAAATAACCTTTAAAAAATTCTTGAGCACAGTAAATTAAATGAGCTGTGGAGATAACTTAACGAGAGATTTTAATTCTGTATCTTAAATAATATCCTATTAAAATCCCCCAATTTTGCTTTGGAATCCACTGAGACTCGCGCGTTCTCACAATGACCTCATGATTGAGTAACATCGTTAATATATTTGGTGCCTGTTTGAGGGGTAAGGTCTGGGTTAATGGCAGCATTTG
Source organism: Chrysolophus pictus (assembly GCA_037305975.1). NCBI lineage: Eukaryota > Metazoa > Chordata > Aves > Galliformes > Phasianidae > Chrysolophus > Chrysolophus pictus. The sequence continues at coordinate 20,938,462 of CM074583.1, forward strand.
TTCTTCAGCTGCTTGAAGCCACAGAGCCCCAATTGAAGATATGAATGTTTGAACTTCATTATTTTAATGTGGTTATGTAGTACAGCAGCAGTAAAAAGTAGTCAGATGATGAACTTCTGTTGCAGAGTTGCATAATTTGTCCATGAAAATAAATCATTGTGTGAAGCTTGAAATTAAAATTCTCCGCCTTGGATTTTAAATAAAACGTGCAACTTCAAGCCTAAGGTGGGTTCAGCTCAAAAGTAGAGGTATTTGGGTACCTTTAACAAAGAGCAATGCTGGAAGATTTCTTTGCACAGATCTGGTTGTAGCACACACCGAAGATTCCACACTGCATTTTAGAAGAGGCATCGTTACCTATTTGTTACAGATAGTTAATTGTGGAGATGCTTCTGGAAAATTTGCACCTTGAATTTTCCAAATATTGGTAATTGAACTAATTTACTTGATGAGCATTGCCAAGGAAAGTGCATGGTATGTTTAGTGCTGTGTCAAGAATCCAAAGGTTGAAGACAAAGGTCAGATGTTCATGACTGCTTCTCATTTCATCAGTGCTGTCAGTCTTGGTTGCCTGTTTGCAGCTTTGCATACTGTGTTGTGTGTGGTGTGAGCTAGATCCCGTGTAGGACTCCTGCTTGTTTTGAGGTCCTTTGGTTCTTGTGTTCCTACTGTATTCTCCTAAAAGTTCTTGGTTTTGTTTTTCGCGTTCCTTCCCGTATCTCCAGAGAGCAGGAACAAAACTCCCCATAGTGAAAATCCATTCTCTCCATGCAGGAATAACTAGAAGAGCTGTGAATTCAAAATGCTTTGTGTACCAGCTTACTTCTGCTGTGACCTCCTTAATGCTTTTTCACTCTAGCTTTTTTGTGCTGTCAGCAACTAATCTGGAAATGTTCAGGTAAAAGCCATCGTGTTGCATCTTGTATCACAGTTTTGCTTAAAATTTGCATCTAGCTTTTTTTATCCTACAGTAACTGGGTCTCATACAACATCTATTTCTGTAGTATCTCCTCGCTATAAATGAACAGTGTTCTGAATCATGAGCTTTTGACCCATAAGCTCTTTGATTCTGCTCAAATGACAGTTTGCAGTATAAAATTACATAACTGGTTGTTTTAGGGCAATTCTGTTGTTTTAATTAACTCAAAAAATATAACTTTCAAAATCAAGTAAAAATAGTGTTCTGAGTTGAAAATGCATCTAAGATTTCTTTTAAAAGTGATGTATCTTATTAGAATAAAGCAGGCTAATGAAATAAAGAAGTTCAGCAAAATAAACTGAATGTTCTTAAGAGAAACAATTTATACGAGTGTGTATCAGCTCAGGTGCATCTGAACTGAGAGGAAAAGTACCATGCCACCGTTGTCAGATTATGTTGATTAGGCATCAGCATCAATCCTGTTTGAACAGGCAGCAGTTTAAAATGATGTACTTTACAATGACATCTTATTTTCTATTCAGTGATTTGTCTGCTGACGTATTTATTTTCTTGATGCAGTTTACATACTGTGCTGAAGTTGTTGCAGACTGAGAAATATTTGACTTACACCAGACATAGAATAGGAGGAAAATCAGACCTCATGGCGGATGTGAATGTGTAGAAATATCAGGTAACATCTACAAGCAAAGCATTGGTCATTTAAACACCAGCTTCATTCCAGGAAGACAGTCTAGCAAATTTAATAGAATGTTTCTCTTTTTTTGTGCTAAAGACTATCTGGAAACCAGTTACATTTAGGTTAGTTTTAAAAAGAAACTGGCAGCAGAACTTTGTGTACATGAGGCATTGAGAAGATTGAAGGATCTTGTTCCGTGTGGGTTATTGTCAGACAGATCTATGTACCAACTTCCCCCATAAAGTGTCATGAATAGATTAAGACCTATTTAATTGGAAGGTTATTTGGGCATTAAAATCAGCTCCACAATGAGGTTGTGGATTTCTGTAATCATTCTGACTGCTGAGTTCCTCTGGTCTTTCTTACCTAAAAGTGAAACTGCTCTTGTTCCTTGCTTACTATAAGTTGTAGTAATTTTAAGAGAGAGGTATTGTGGTGCCTATCTTCTTCAATTAAGCACTGCATTAATGATTCACATCCTTCTATCTGCTATCTGATTTCCTTTTTTTCCTACTATCAACAAGTCTCTTATCGTCAGGCTTTGCTTGTGTTGTATGGAATCTCCATTTGAGAATGGTTGTGGGCAACCTTAAGTAATTTTTTTAGCTTTGTTTTTCTTTGCACATCAGGAAACTTCCCTAGCAGTTCCTGAGGTTTAAAAGTAGGTGACTGCATTTCACATTCTGGAGCATGTAGTGAAAGGTTGGTTGAACTCCATTTTGTGCTAACTAAAATGGATGAAGTCTATTAAACTCCATTTCATCCAAGCTGCATAACTTGGATAACTTTTGTTAGAAGCTGGTATTTTCTTGTTGAATCCCTCGATCCAAAGCTGTGAGAATTATATAATATTATCCACCAGCCATAGGTATAATTAATTTTTTTGCTATATGTTTTTCAGTAATTACTTTAATCATATAAAATGCTTGAATTCTGACATAGTTCTGGCCGTCTCGTTTACGGCTAGTTCTTGTGTCCTAGCATTTTGTCTTCAGAAAGAAAAAAAAATATATATGAGAAAGCCTAAGCATGTTGGGATTGTGGCTGAGTGCTGCTGTGTGTTTAGGGAACCCTCTGACCTCAGCTGGATCTAATTAAGTAGCAGTAACCTGGGGTCTGTGTTACCTGCTAGAGGACCAGGGTAAGTGATGCTGACTGCACTGCGCTGAGGAAGCGCAGCCTCGGTAGAATGAAATTAGTGGGAGTTTTCAGTTAGTTATATGTAGACTTTGAGACACTGGCAACACTGCTTTCATTCTTAGCAGTGCTCAGTTCTAGTTCAAAATGTAAGTCAAAAAGCCAGCTTTTAGTAGCAGCTAAAATATATGCAGGAAGAGCTTATAAGCAAATTAAAAACAAACAAAAAAAGACCACACTGAGGTTTCATTCAAATTCAAGTAAGTAACCTGATTTAGGAAGAAAAAGCATGTTGTTAGGGAGCAAGGAACCTCAGCAGAGACCTGCATCTCTATAGCCCCCAGGGAACCTGCTTAAGGATCTCCTGTTAGAGGCACTGAGAAATGCTGAGTTCCTCCTTCCCACCTGCAAATGAGAGTTAAGAACGGTTAAAGGGAAAGTGGAGTGATTACAAACAGGAAAAAGGAGGTTGACACAGCTTTAAAAATGATTCAGGAGTGAAATGTGAACTACTAATTGTGCTGTGTAAACTATTGTTTAAAATAATTTCAGTAGATAAGAACTGAAAACTGGCGAAGGCGGTAGTGGTATTTAAAAAAAAAAAAAGGAGGAGATCCAGAAGAGATCTGTGGAAACAGACATGTGGGTGTTCTCTTTGTGCTGTAGATGCCTGAATCCCAGTTCTTAGCAGTGTAACCACCCGTTTGGTGGTAAGTAAACAAAATGTGAATAGAGCAGCCTTACCAAGTCATTCAAATAACTCTGACAGTGCTGATCTCACAGTTTATATTCTGCTCTTACAGTAAGTTTGTCATCAGTGGTTTTATATTTATTTCTAGGTCATCAATTAAAATGCTGAATAATCTTATATGCATGACTGTTCTCTTGACACAAAATGGTCCTATTCAGTAGTGATTCATCTTCTGACAGCTACTTTTTAAAATCCAATGGAATGACTGGTTCTTAATCAGACAGCTTTGCTGTTTCACAGAGATGTTTTTTAGAAATGGAGTTTGCATCAGCAGAGGCCATATTTTATCACACACAAACACCATCCAAAAGCACCTAAGAACTCTTCTCAGAAATTGCAGTGATTTATTTGGAACCTTATTTTCCATAACAATCTCAACAACTGATGTTATTTCTACTCTGGTACTTTAATTGGAAATGTTGATACAGGATTAAAATAATTATTTTGCCTAGGATTGACATCATATGGGCTTTGCTGAAACCTCCTGGATAATCTGCTTTCTCCTTAACTCTTGCTTGGCTGGGCAGGAATGGGCTTTTTTAGACATTTCTCTTCTGCTTCTTGTTGCAGGAGTGTTACAGGTGGTACTAAGAAGGAAAGTGGGCTGTTAGTGTGGGGAATTCAGGAGTGAGGTTTCTCCAGGTGGCGCAGAACAGAGCAGGCTTCTACAATAGACTGATGCTGATGTCAGAGAGCTTTGTGATTTATTTAGAACCATGCTGTTATTGTTGCATCATTCCATCTTAGCTTCTGTTCAGTTGTGTTCTACTTCATTGATTTCAGATGGAAACCTTAAGAGAATGAGGCTTTTTCAGTTTCATTGCCTCTTTTGGAAAGTGTGTCCCTCAATTCCACGTGACTGTAAAGATTTGCATTCTCTTATGAGATCATTCTGCCAATACAGTCTTTTTTTACTTGATGATGTTGGCAATTCCAGAAGATTCCTTTCAATATTAAGGCTTTTGCATTAGCAGATGATTTTTCAGCATATCACTGTGGATTGCCATTGGTGATTGCCTGTTTTCTTCTTCTGTGAAGACCTGATGTTTTGGTAGAATTGAATTCTGTTTTTTAATTTATTTTTTTGCCATCATAGTTTTGTCCTGTATCCTGTCAGACTCAGTATGTTACCAGCTTTCTGAGAAGCTGCTTTTGTTGATGTGTATAAAAAAAGACTCCACTTTGACAAAGAATTTCCTCTAGGGATGATGCCAAGACTCAGAAGACCAAGCAGTGTCATGACTCTGTATTTGATTGCAATCAAACCGTCTCTCACCATCATTTTGTCTCGTTCGAGCTGGAACAGATCTGTGGGTGAATATGCACGTTTTGGCATTGCTTACAAATTTCCCTGAAACCAGTGGTGCACATGGTCACGACTGCAAGAAACACTGAGCAGTGGAAACCAGACTTTAAACAATTGTTCTTTCTTTCCTGCTAACTTCCAAGCCACTGGCCGTTTTTATCCAGGCTTACGGAGGGGAAGAAATGTCAAAAATAATTGCGATTGTAATTTTGTAAGAATTGGAACAGAGTAGGAGCCACCTCCGTGCATTCTCTCTGAGTTTTGTGGTTTGACAGCACTGGTTGACGCAAATGTCACGGAGCATACAGCCCTCCGGTCAGCTGGGATGTGCTGGCCCTGGTGGATGCAGGTGAAGTTGGAGAGCTGACCTTGCATGTGAAAGGGTATGGGAGGAAGCAAGATAACAAAAAACAAAATGGAGCCTGCAGGAAACCAGGTATTCTTAATTCTGCTGCTTGAGAAGCAACTTGTTTATATTGAAGTACTGAAAGAATTTTACATTCTTCTGTCTCTAAAAGCATTGATGTTAGTGACCTAACTTTGGGCAATGTTGGAAGGATGGCTTTGTAAACACTTCTTGTAATGCTTGCCCTCAGTTTGGTAGAGGGAATGCCAGAAAGCTGATGCAGCAAATGGAAGATCTTCCCATGTGCCTTTTTTTGCAGCATTCTGTGGTTGCCCCACCCTGGGGCTGCACTGAGAGTTTAGTGCAGGGAAGTGACAACGGGTTTCCCTGGGCTGTAAATCCAGAAAGCAGGGAGGAGAAGAATCCTCAGATTTGGTTGTGAGTATTGAAGCAAAGCACACTTCTGGCATCATCTGCACTTGGTTTCTTTGCTTTTCAGTACTTAAGACATTAAAAAAAAAAAATAAAAAAGTATTCTACAAACTTGAAAGAGAGACTGTTATCTAATTGGCTTTTGGTTAGGAGGATACTGATTTCTAGGTCAATGTAAAACAAATGAGCATTTAAATTGAAGAGGAGCAGCTGTTCCAAAGCCCCTTTCCACAGTGCCTGGTTTTGTTAAGGATAATTATGTCTAATTTTAAATTATGATAGCTTTGAGTATTGAGCTTTGCCTTGTTACATCCACTAGCTCATTCCCCTTCATCTTTAAGAATGTTCCATCATGCAGCTAGGTTTCTAATTTGATTTATTTTTCTGGCCTCTTGAATTGCGAAGAGAAATACAGCTTTAAAGGTTTTTTCAATGCTTTTTTGCAACTGTTGCCATGCTTCCATTTTCTTTTTTGAGATCATAAAACAGATACAATATTGTCTAGTGGGAAGATACTGCTGAGAAAAAACATTTATGTAAATGTGCAACATTTTTGTTTGTATTTTTAGCTTGAAAATGGAAACCTTAGGTTCTAGTGCTGAAAAAATTCAAGAAAGCTCTCCAGTTCTTATAAGGAAACATATGCTAAAGATGTCCTGGGGATTACATACTGCTTGTTTCAATTAACACATTGATATTTCCTGTCAGTTCTTGAGACAAAAGCCGAGATGACAATTCAAATGATAAATGAATATGGTATTTTAATTTCGTACTGGGGAGCTTTGATTTATTTTCTTTTTTTTTTTTTTTCCTAAAAGAAATAGCAAAAGATCTCAACATTGAAGCTCAGTGTTGTATGAGTAATTTGGTCACAGGTCTGAACTCTCTAAACGACATGTATAGTAGATACGTAACCGAGCACATCTGCTCTTATAAAATGGTTGTAGCTAGACGTGGCAGTGTTGTAATGGCATGGAAGTGATTGTGTGCATGAACTGAATTTGTAGTAAAACGTAATTATAATTTGCAGTAACTGTGGCAGACACTTTTCAGTTTAATATGAAATCCAAACATTTCATACTGCTTTTACCTGCTGCTTTTATGGAAAGAGGTTGCTTTCATATGCCTTGCATTCGATGGGCAATCCATCCATATGTTGTAGCTTTTGTAGAAGCAGTTTCTGTGGCTAAATAAATGATGGGCTGTCTGGTTTCACAGTGTCTTTTCCATGAGATTCTTGAAACTCCAAGTTTTGTTGTTTCGATAAACTTTTCAGTAAACATAAATAGCTTTTACTGGCGAAATGGGACAAGAGTTGGTGTTGGGTCCTTGAGCTTTGGTTCTTTCATATTCTGATTAAAGGTATTCATCGCTGATGTTAAAGTCCATGTCTGGAAATCATGAGGGCTGTGACAAAATCTAGTAACGGAACCCTGATTTTGGCTGTGTCATTGAAGCACTTACTGAATAGGAATTCCATTTCCTAACACTTAAATTTGCAGTGATAACTTCTCCACCAATCGTGAAATGTTTCTTTTTAAAATAGGAACCGTATTTGAAGTGTAACATCAGAGCAGCTAGTTTCCATTTTGTTCTACTGCCGGTTTAACTCCAGAACGAAATGTTTACATAGTGAGTATAACATCTTATGTAAATATTAAAGTTTAGTTGAAGATTCCTTTCCAAAGATGTTAGCTTTCCACGGGGCGTTAGCTGAGGATCTTACTTCTGTCTGGAAGCTTGTGTCTCTTCTGCATACACCGGCTATGGTACAGAATGAGAACAGTTGGTCTGTAGCTGAGCGAACCATTTCCTCCACCCTTGTCGACAGCAAATTTACATTTGTATGGCACATGAGTGGGTGCCGCCTTCCATGGTGGATCGAGTGGGGGATGGGGCAGTTTTGCATAGGAATCTAAGCCTAAGAATCTGAAATCAGAAAATTCACTGCAAAAGCATGATTATGGTGTAAACCTTGGGGATTTTAGGCGTTTTTTTTTTCCTTCATTTCTTCTTCCTAGAACCAAGCCTCATAACGGAGTTTATTGTGGTTCAGAATGATTTCCTATTACAATTCATTGTTAATGCAGGGCTTTGCTCCAAAGGTCTTAGTTTCTCAAATTGCCTCTTGTAAATAGGCAGGAAATCCAGGAGCAATTCAGACAAGCTGTCAGGCGAGTTTCCTTTGGTTGACTGCCAAGTTTCTTTCTTTCTTTTTTTTTTTTTTTTTTTTAAAGTTACCTCATCAACCTTCCTTGTTTTGGTAGTCTGTCAGTTTGCCTCAAAGGGATACGTTTATAAATCTCCAGATAAACATAGCTTGATCAAAAGAAATAAATAAAAAACCCAAAATACTTAAGTTTCAGATTGACAGTCAAACGTTTGGCTCATGTTGGTTGTACAGACTGACATCGCCAAAGATTTAAGAGAGAGATTCTGTTGAAATTGTCAGCTGATAATCTTCTGGAAAGTGATCCTTCTTCACAGCAGGCAGTATGTTATGTGAGGAAATGTTATATCTTTAAGGATTGCCACTACTTGGTGTCCAGTCGATTTTAGTTTTTACTAAGGGAAAAAAAATAAAGTTTTGAATCATGAAAAATGTGAGTTTTTAATCAATGTGCTAGATTAGGGAATCGTTGTTTCAAAGGTTTCTTGATGATAAAAGTATACAATAAAAAGCACTGTATAGACAACGAAAGAGCTGTGCTTATTGTGGTCTGATTTGCTCTTTGTGTGGCAAGTGATCCATGAATGGATCTTCTTCATTGGATCATCTCGTGTGCTGCTGACTTCCTCCACACCACATCTCCACGTTACAGAGTCCAAGTTGTGTTGGCAGGATTTCTGTAGCAAATATTAAATATCACAAGTGGCTTAATGTGTCACCTGGATAAGCTGTCAATTGTCATTGGTCTTAGAACTTGGGAGTTCTGAGGTTAAGGTGTGCAGCTGTTGAATTCATTTAAACTAGGAAGTACATAAAGCTTTGGTGCACAGTGATTGCCAAGAGAGCGTTTACTGTTCTTGCTTTTGTAGTAGTTGCAGGTTTCCTTTCTGATACAACGGTACAGATCTCAGAAGATAGCAGGATGCAGTGACCTGAAAGGACTACGAAGTCACAACAAAACAAATTGCTCTTCATATTTTAGTTCTTAATAAGCTGGGTGAAACATTTTCCACAAGTATTGAGTGGATGCTACTAAAATGTGTTGTGCAAATCTATGTAGAATCTTGGGAGTGCGCGTGTATATACATATGCTAATATGGTAGATACAGATTCCTCTCTTAATTATCTCCCTCCTTTGTAGTTTCTTTGATTAGAAAATGTGAGTAATAGGTTAATAGCTTCACAGTTTCTCAGTTGTTTTCTTGTAAGATTCATTGTACGTAAGAACTACTTCATAGCGTCTTCCTGTGGTCATTACTTTCCTGTGAAATTGGAATGCCTTTAGTTGTCTTTCACTGATGCTATTCAAAAACCCTTGGGCTGTAGACTAAATTGAAAGAATAGTTTCTATGATTATACTGCAGTTATCAGATGGGAAACTTTGGTCATCTTCAGACATAGTTATTGAAACTGTTCTAACCTTTCAGATTCTTCTGTAAGATGAAGATCTGTTCGATGCTTATGTGAGCTGTCATAGCTATTGCCCCCATTTCAGAACTATTTTTCAATTTCCCCCTTTTTGCTACCCCTAGTTCCTTTGTGGGGTTTGTCATTTAGGATGCAGTTCTCACTACATACCACTTATACACCTTCCATGTGAATAAGAACGTAGAATCATGGAATGGCTCAGATTGGAGAGCACCTTAAAAATCATCCAGTTCCAACCCCCTTTCCGTGGGCAGGGCTGCCACCCACCAGACCAGGCTGCCCAGGGCCCCATCCACCCTGGCCTTGAATGCCTCCAGGGATGGGGCACCCACAGCTTCCCTGGCCTAAACAGTTATACTGGGTTAGCCCATCAACTTGTCTCTGACAGACACCTGCAATCAGCTGCTAAGGCAGAATCCTTTCCCAGAATACTCGTAGCTATTTGTGGCTTTCTATCTTCAGCATATTTTTCTGTTTTGAGAGTTCTTGGCAGATTCTGCAATGAATTTGTCGGAAGGCTTTTAGCCATGCTTCTGAACTTCTTTTGCTTTTTATGGCAAGAAATGCTACAATGTGGCTATTGTGTGAAGCATTACTTCCTTTTGTTTGTTTGGAAAGGGCTGATAGCTTCATTTAATTCACCTGGTATTAGAAAGTTGATAAGCTGTCCTTCCCTACTCATCAAGCTAACCATTACAGGAACACATTTACTGGAAGGTCAAGGCTCTTTCCATTTTTTGATGTCTTCGAGTCAAGAATGAATAGCTTTTTTCAGAGAATGCTGCAGCCAAACACTATTTATTTGGGGCTCTGTACAGAAGGTCACTGGAAAAAAAAAATAATTTTCTGCTTATCCAGAAAGTCACATGATGTCCATTTCAGACTGTGGTAGAAAATAATTGTGTGTATGTTGGTTTTCTTTTTTTGGCACATTTTTTTTCTTCATTAGTTGAAAAAGCGCTGAGAATTAAGCCTTTGGCACAGCTCTGCCTTTCCTTCCTGGTGCACAACAGGGGAATACAAGTACATCTGTTTTATAGTTTCTCAAAGAAGGTAAATTGTCCTACGTCGACTTTTTGTTGTCTTTTTTCAGTTTTGCCCTACTTATGATTTCAGTGGGAAGTGAGGAGGATCAGCTCTGGATTTGGTTAATGATATCCAGGTGATCCTGGTACTTTACTGCCTTTACTCCTCATCTTCTCTCCTCGGTGCAAAATCTTCCCCATGTTTCAGTTAGTGCAATAGAGGAAGGAAGCATTGAGTTTGGAGCTTGTCAAAGATTATTCACCAGTAACTTTAGAAAGACTGCCAAAAAGAGGGAGGCTAATATTTTTTTTTCCCTTGGTGAGGTTGGATGCTAAGTAGATACTTTAATTCTTAAAGGATTGGAAGATTATGTGAGTCCTCTCTTCTGATAAGCAGATATTACATTGGGCCCTTCATAAATTGTGCCAGCATCTGAAAACTGTTGGAGAAACTTGTTGTATGACTTCTTATATAATTGATAAAGTTCTATTTTATGTACTCCGGTTTCTTTAATATCCTTTAGTAATACTTATCTTAGTGAAATCTTTTCTGCAGGTATATTTTCATCTTTGATTGGAAACTCATCTGCAGATCTCTTAATATGTTCAAATGATTGCCAAAGGATGGCACCGAATGTCCTCTCCCACCCCCTTTCATGATTGCTTTTGTGGGTTTTCCTCCTTTTGCAGAAGGAAGAAGAGGGGAGTGTGGATGACTGTTAATAGTTAAAGAGGAGGGAAGCAAAAGGTAGTCACCACATTTAAGATTTTTTTAGTGGAGGTTTCTGATCTGCCATTTCAATCAGAATTGTTTGCTCTGAGGAAAGGAAGAAGGAAGTTGGAGGAGAAACCATGCCTGCTTCTTCACAGCAGCTCTGATTGGGATCCCTGCCGCAGGAGCTGGGTAAGTGTGGCAGGCAGCCAACTTGAAAGCATTCTCCCCAAGAAAGCCTGAAACTTGGAAGAGAACAGATGATTCTCATGGTATTTTGAGACTCGTGCCAGCCTCAATCAATTATCAGTCACTTGCGAAGACATTCTGAGAATTGGCAATGCCTGAGTATTAAGGTAAATAATCCAGGAAGGATTCAATATTTATGTGCTAATCAGAATGTTTCCAATTTCACTGTAGAAATATGTGGAACCTATTTATATTAGATATAGTTATATCTATATAAAGGAACTCTAAATATACACTATTGTGTTATCAGGCTTACGGTGTTTGATTTAATGGTTGGTTTGGGAACAAAATACCATGCGAAAGGTATTGTGTAATTGTTCAGATTGCTTGATTTTCCCCTCCCAGTATATTTTATTTAGTGCAGGTGGCCTCAGTCAAGAAGGAAAATCAATGATCCAGCTAATCTAATGGCCTACCATAAATACTCATAAAATTTATTACAGACAAACATAAACAGCAAAATGTGTGTAATGTATGTGACTGCGCATGCCAAAATATTTCTGTGGGATTTTATGTGAAAACAGAATCTATTAGATGCTAATTTCTGCGAAGTGCAGCCATAGTCATAGGATTAGTTTTCTGAAGAAGCTTATTTGATGGGAAAATGCAGGAAGTAACGCTGAAATCCCTCACAAATATTATCACAGTCGAGAAATCCGATCACCTTAGGTTTCAGCCTGATTTTCTTCAGGGCTTTAGCTGCATTTTTCTGCTGCTGTTCTTCCCGATGCCACATTCTCAAGTTCGCATGCAGAGCTCCGTGTCTGGCACCACGCTTCCCACTTGGATTTGCAAAAGCAGATCCTGTGCCTTTAAAAGCAAGTGGCTCACCGAGTTGTTTGCAGCACAGCTTTTTATCCCGTACAGTATACTCCATGCAAATGAGCTCCCGCTCAGCCCTGCGTGGCTGCCTGCCCTGCTGGGGAGCTCACAAAGGCTCCGCAGACCTCATTCAGCATTCGCCTGTTTAAAACGGCAGATGGAAGGAGGTATCGGCGAGATGAGGACTTATTAGCTGCTCACAATAAAAGACCACACTGGCTCTGCAGAGGATCAGAGAAAGCCTGGTGAATGGGATTGAGTTGTATCTGCTTTCAGCTGACTTTACAATGATGCGTTTAGCTCATGTGACTCGGTCACTTAGCGTGAAGATCAGCTAAAGATTTCCATGTAAATATCTACTCCCTTAAGCACCAGCAACCTGTGTGCTTTTATGGAGACGTTTTTGGTTTGCAGCTGTCATAACTGTGGGAACAGCAGCGTCTCATCGAGCCGTGCTCGGCAGCCGCCGCTCCGGGCGCATTGTTGGTGCGTTTGCTGAAAGCCCCTCATAAACACAGCTCTTGGTGAAGTTTGATTTCTTGTGTGCCTGCTGAAATCCTGCAGAGGCTGAAGTTGGGCTGCTTTTAAATACAGTATTTATATTCAGAAGCTATAAATAGGCTCTTCTGAAGCTTTTATCTGGCGATGAAATCTGTTGCTTTAGCTTTCCGCTAAGAAATTGTAGGTCATTGCGGCGGTTGGCGATATTTGCAGCGTTTCCTTTTTTCCCTCTCTACCAGAGGAAGGACAGGGGTAGCACAAAGATTCCATGAGATGCTCAGCGATTGGGATGAACGTATCTAGGTTTTTGTTTATTCCAGGGCTGTTTGCTATAGCTGCAGCTCTTAGCGCCTTTTCTTTTTCAGTACAGCTCCTATTTTAATACGCGAACGTAGGTAATGTACAGGAAGGGAGAAAGTCTCTTTTGACCTTGCTGGAGTTGTCTGTGTAGGCAAGGTACAGGCAAACAGAAACTGCAGGACAGGCTGCAAAATTCTCAGCTGAGTGCTGCTTCTCTTTTTTTTTTTTTTTCCTTTTTTTGCCTTTCCGCCATGGATGACGAAGAGGGAAGGTTTTCTTAAGACAGCTCTGTCAGTGATGAATAGATGAATGAATTCTTACATGTTCAGAACTTGCAACATGTGTTCCCAACCCCTCAGCACCTAGGAGAGGCAAGATCTCAGCAAGGAGCTCAAGAATGCGCCGTGCCTGCTGCGTGTGAGAAGGAGAGCAGCATACCTCAGAGATAGCAGAAACAAAAGAGGGTGCGATGGTATCTCTGACATTGGCTTTGTCTTACAAAGGAGCAGAGGAATTCAGAATTAGGAAAATCAAGTTTTATATTGTTTCATTGTGTTTTTTTTCTAATTTTAAATAGCTCCATTCCCTCTCTGTCACAGAATCAATTTTTTAGCTGTGTGAGTGTGCAGTTTTTTTTTTTTCCGAAGGAAATGTGACCTGGATTTTGTGAGCTTATTATGATCGGTAACTGAAGGCAGCTGTTGTAGTTTGCTGATCCCTTATGTAGCTGAAATACATGGGAAGAAAGCAAAAATAAGCATGTGGGGGATCTGAATTAAATTCCACTCTTTGGCCTTATGTGGAGCTGTGGATTATTATACATTTCTGGACAGTTGTGTATATGAAGGGAAAGAGTCATCCAACCTTGGAAAGACTTAGGGAAGTCAAACAGATTTTTTTCCAATGCGACCTGCTAAATCTGTCACAAAAGGGGCAGGCAAAATGACATACAAATAGTCAGAGACCCTGGCTGCGGTTCTTCATGACAGGCGAGTGAAAGACCACGTCCTATTTTTAGAGAGTGGATGGAGGAGGGGCAGAGAGGGAAGAAAAAGTTTGAAAATAATGGACTTCTTTAACAGTTAGGGAGCAAAACTGGCCAGCAGCAAGGGAGGCAGCGCCGTGGGGATATGGATGACTCAAGTATTCTGCGGAGGAGAGGGCTGCAGGTAAGTGCAACTTCTCTCTGTTTTGTCCTGCTACCCGCAGCGTCAGCGTTCTCAGAAATGATGACACTCTTTCAGGGTAAATCAAGTCAGTATGTAAGCAGTGCTAGGATTTAAGCTTTCTTGTTTTCGCCTAGTACACATATGCTCATCATTAGGAGTAAGATTTTTGCATAAAGTTATAAAATGCATTTTGTTAACTTGCTTTAAATTTAAGTCTTGTAAAGCCTTCTGAAGAACATTCTTATGGAAAGAAGCAATGTCTAAACTGTAAGGCTTATCTCATATTTGAAACTTTGGTTTTGGAGATATTCTAAACCCTGCAAAGTGACTTTTCTGACTTGCCTCAGAGTAGCCATTTTAGCTGAGCATTACTTAGAAATTAAATGAGAGAGCAGAGCGAGTATTTTTAATCTGTGTTAGAGCTATGCTTATTTATTACTTCAAATGCATAGCAATCCAAATACAGATGCGGTGCTACAGAAAAACAGTTCTTCAATACAAGTGATACCTATATTTTTTCAACAATTGTCATTATGTTGACACAGATTCTCCTGCATTTTGTTTTAAGCTTTAACATCCCAGTGAAGTTTTATGAAATTGCAGTGCTGTGACAAATATGGTGATCTGTGTCAGTGTCAATGGGGTGTGACGGCAGAGCCGATTCTTCCTGAGTAAAACAGCTGGAAGTGAGAGAGCTCCCAGATCTGGTGTGAACTGGAAATGGAATCAATTTTTGCTTGAAAGCACCATATTCCTTTTTTTGCATTGTAATGTGATATAGCCTATTACATACATGCTGGCATAAATAATTGTTTATAGACCATGAAGCTTGCTCATTAAACAATAAACAAAACAGCTGACAGGCACAGTTAATTTCACTTCTTTTGAGGCAAGTGAATTCACCATTTTGAAATGCTACCATTCGTAGTTTAGGGACGCTTTAAAGTAATCAAGGTGTTACTGCTGCATTACCTGAATGTGCTTTGTCTCACCATTTTAGTAACCGTTTAGTTTTGATTTTTCTTTGTGCTAGCTTATAAATATTTCTGAGATTTAGTTTCACATAATGTGCTGCATCAATCACAGTGCTATGTGATGTGCTAGTTCATTTGCTCAGTGTAAAACGGAATACAAGATGTTTTTCTTTAACTGAAGCATATAGGATTGGGACTATTGTTTTCAGTGATGATGTGTTAACTACTTGGGACTTTGCTAAGAAAATTGTTTCTGACCAGAGAAAATCTAAATCATTCCCCATATGCTGATTGTTCAGAGCCTAGAATGTGAACTTAGAATGTCTGAGATGTTGCATCTGTGGCCTGTGGAGGCGTGGTTTTTTATTTTTAGTAGGAAAAATTATAGTAAAATATTTCATACCTTCCTTAATAATAAATGCTGTCTAAGAAGTTGGTTCAACTCTGGAAATAAAAATAATAATAATAAATTCTAATATGTTTTTTCTTCACTTTTGTTCTTTACTATATGATATCACAGATTTGGGATGGGATATTTATATAATGAAAATCTATTTTGACAATGTGGATGGAGGTCTAACTGGAGAATAACATTAATTGCACTAGTAAAGATTTCACTCAAGAAATCTTATAGTTTTGAAGCATGATGAGAAACACACTGAAGTTGAGTAAATATGTTAAGTGTTTTCAGGCCAGGGCAGCTTGTTACACTAATGGAATGAACTGCTACATCGGGGCAGTCCCTGAGGTTATTTCTGTGATCAGCAATAAGACTAGAACTGACCCATGGATGTTGCAAGTTTAATGAAGAATTTGAGTTAATATGCCCCTGCTCTGTTTCTCTGCACCTCTGAAGGGACGGATAAAGCTCCCCAGCTTTCCTAAGATCCCAGTAACCCAAACTGTTTTCTCTGTTGCTCTGGAAGACATTACTTTGCTGTTGAGCTGGAAACGAACGTGGCAGGTAATGGGAAGGGAATATTGCCATTACACTTGAGATCCCCATGGCTTCTGTGGAGTGTCTCATGGTAAAAGTGCTTCTGGTGATGGTTAGCTTTTCCTGCTGTCAGCCCTTCAAGCGTGTGGCTGAGGTTAAAGCCTTCGTACTCTGAAGGAGGAGAAAAGTTAATTCAGTGTGCTCTTGTGCTACACAGGATTGGCACACTAACACCTCATTGGCAAAGACAATCATCTTCATAATAACAATGAGGAATAAGTGTATTGCAACGGTTTTCATCCCATGCCAATGATTGTGCTAATTAGTCCCAAAAATAATCCTAAAATAATCCTAAAAGCTTCACAGAGAAGCTTCTAAAAAAGTAATTAAAAAAAAAATCACTAATGGGGGGGGGGGGGAAAAAGAGGAGAGTAAAAAATCCCTTGTGCTAGTAGCTCTTAAAGCAGTTCATGTGATGAATGCTAGGTGAGGCACACTGCAGCTTGAGCAGTGTATCTCTCCTCCTTGTGCAGTGTGACAGCTGGGGAGATGATGCTCTTCCTCAATGAAATTCATCAGAGTGCTTCAGGCGAGCACTGGTCAGCACTGTGAGGCTGGAGGGGCCCAAACATCTGCTGGTGACAGCAAAAGGCATACTGGGACTGGTTTAATACGAGCAGCGTGGTGGAATTCGGTAATTTTAGTAGCCTTTCATATTTACTGACTATATGGGCTGTTGTCTGTACGTGCTTGGGTAGGTACGTGTAAATGGCATGTGTTTATGTAGGTGTAATTCACAGCTCCACCAAGAATGCTCGGGGGGTTAAGACAATGCACTCCTAGGACAGCAGGTGGTAGGGCAGATGTACAAGTCCAGGAGTAAGTTAATGCTGGATTCATTTTCCATGCATCTTGGACTGTTGGGGTGTTTTTAGAAGAAACTGGCTCACAAAAGTGACTATTGAAAACATTCCCTAGGAAAAGTTACAAAACCACTGGTTTGTGTTGGCTCTTCTGAGGCAGTGCATTTTAATTACTTTTTTGGGAGTCTGGGTGCTGGTGGTTTAGTTTTAGAAAGTCACTGATGAAAACAAATTACTTCCCCATTTCAATCTGGATGTTGGTGACTTTTGAAATAAACATCCCAGCCTAAATTGGGCCTCTACTCCAACCCCTGCACTCAAAGCCCTGCTGATTCCAAAGTGAGATCGGGTTACTCAAGCTCTTGTTCAGACTGGTTTGGAGTATTTCGAGGGATGGAGAATTTGCAGCTTTTCTTGGCACCTGTTCTGGTACTTGCCCACTTGTGCTGTGAAAAATCTCATTTCCTTTATATTTAGTTGATAGAGAAGAATGTGTTGGTCAGCCTGCTGATACTATTTCACATATAAATTGACTTCTGCAGATTAACAGAAAGGAACAAATGAATTATTTTCGGCAGAACTATGTGACTTGTATGACCTGAGACTCTTTATTTTTAAACTGAGTGGATTTAGACTTGTACTGATCTGGTTTCCCCAAGGTTTCAATGTTTTAGGGTTTTTTTTGTTTTGTTTTTGTATCTTCCTGTTCATTGGACATCTTAGTTGGACTCCTAACTTATTGCTGGTGATTGTTGCTGGTGATGTTTCAATCTTTAGCCTCTTTCTACTTGCTTCCTGCAACTGAGTCCTCAGCCTAAATATGATAAAACGTGTATTTTGTGTGTTATTCCTGCTGTCTAACAAAAGCAAACAGACTTTTTGTTTTCCTTTTTCTCTGTCACTGCTGAGAATTGTACAGGAGCCTGCAATCTGAAGGAGCAGGTGCCTTTTCTGTCTCCCAACTCTTTGTTCAAATCAACAGAAATTTCAGATTAGGCTGTTACTTCTTTTCAGCAGTGTTTCTGAAGTTCCTCTCACTTTGTTCTTTCCAGTTGTTTTGGAAATACCATGGATCTGTTCCTTTCTCATTTTCAGTGGCTACCTGTTCAAGGACCTGTGGTGCATGACTTTCAGGTTCCCCTGTGTTCTTTCCTCACAAGTAGCTTATTCTTTTCAAATCCAGTTCTTTTTGCCCTGTTAAAATAAGCCATTAGCTGTCACCACTTCATCCAGTTCTCTAACAAATGGATGTGCACTTTTTCCTCATGCTTCTGTTACCTCTATTACCTGAAAGACACTCGAGATCACTGCTGTGTACTTAGTCTTCTCTGGGGGCCTCTTCTGCTGTGATCCATGCTGTAAATGGCCTCGTGTGGTGTAAGCAAATAACCTAAAGAAGCAGCAATTGTTCCTATAGGCTAAATCAGTATATTTGTATGACCTGTATATATCACCTTCTTTGTTTGTTCATTCTGTTTTCAGTGCTTTCTGTTTGGTCTCAAACAGTGAGTGCTGTCTGCTCATAAGAAATAGCAAAATAGTGGAAATGAAGAGAAACAAACCAGATTTTCTCAGGATGTATTTGTGTGTGTGTGTACACAGACATTCTGCACACACAGTTTGACACAGCTGTGCAGTAGTATTGATGGAGGACCAAGAAAGTGCTTCTGATAATGGAATATTCTTTTAATCTGTGGACTTCCTTTTTGGCTAATGAACTTGGACTACTGACATAAGTTACTCCCTAGGGACAAGTGGTAATGCAGACGTGGAGCTGCTTCTACTGTACTGGGCAGAGAGCTGTGCATGTGGTTTTATTTATTTATTTTTCTTATGTATCATGATGTAAATTACATCGTGAGGTAGCTACAAATGTTGAAGCTATCTGGGTTTGTTGTTGCTCATATGTGTAGAGAAATAGTGGGGAAAAAACGTTTGGGGACATTTGAGTCCCTGTGAAAATGAACTTGTATTTTGAACATCGTCTCAGAGTGAAAATTGGCAGGTGAATTGCTTTACAATAGCTGCTATATGTTTGCTTTTATTCTTCTCACATATGTAAGAAATTAGAGTTTCTGTCCTAAAAATCCTTACTTATAAGTGCAAATAAGGAAAGTAATGGAACGGGTGGTGTGTCAAATTTCAGATACTTGTCAGTCATTATTTGCAGCATTTGTGGTACTTGAGCTGTATTCAGATGTGGTCAGGCATTCTCAGCACCAACGTCCTCTGCATCAGTGTTTTCCTACATAGTGCTGAAATTCGAGTTAAGTTCAACTATTTAAATTACTTTGTTGGAGCCTTTTTTACTGGCTTCAGTGCAATGTGAAACACAGAGCACATCACATTACTTGAATGTGTTTATCTTGGCTAGTGTTTTCCACTCCACAGCACGTTCGGCTAAAATAGAACCAAATGTAAAACCAGCAGAGGGATGAATCTCATTCTAAAGATAAATCCTAATGCTTTCTTTGCAGGGAGTAAAAATTGGGCACAGAGGAGGTCTGAGGAACAGAGACTGCTGATTCAAGGCTGCTGGAATTCATTGGCTAGTTGTATCACAAGCAGCTTCTGTCATGCAGGTCTACTGTCGTGGTGCTGTACGTTATACCATACGTAACTACATTGCATTGTAGGACTGATGGCTGGTGAGAAGCATTGCTGCTGTTGGTGATGCCTGCCTGCCACAAGCTGGCACACTGGCTGGCTTTTCCAGACCTGCTGCTCGTGGTTTCCTCACAGTGGAGCAGGAAATGGCACCGCGTTTGGGCAGCACGTGCTTCTGGCATCTGATCTAAAGACATAGGAAATGTACCAAGGGAAAAATGTGAAAGCTTGTCAGAATAAAATGTCCTTGAGATATGGGCAAGGATAAAAGGTTAAATGGTTTGCTCAGACGGAAAAGATACTATTTAGCTGCTGTCTTCAGGGTGTTGTTAAATTGGTCTGATAATTTGCTATAGTTATGCTTAAATAACTGCTTTCAGTTTGTCGGCAAGGACTTCATGAATGCTTGTATAACTGAACTAAACTTTTTATTTTCTGCTTGTGTGAAAAGATAAAATGCCACTAATTAATTCTTCTGCTTCAGGAAGAAAGGCTTTGTTAGCAAATGACTGCAAGAAAGAATGGCTGTATGTGTGTGTATCTGACTGCAAGTAGGTGCTGGACAAAGGAGTTCTTCCCAAAGATAAACAGTAAAATCTTTTTCCAACTTTGACTTGAAGGCTTATCTGGACTTTCCCATTGCCGTGCTGTTTTTTGCTGCTGCTGGTAGTCACAGGGCTTGCCATGTGGAGCGTGGCTTTTGCTTCCTTTCCTAGCCATTGCTGCTGGGGTGCTTCACGTGGGTCAATATCGTTTCTTTTTGTTCTTGCTTAGTGACAGAAATCCCAAATCTTTAAAAAACAGAACAAAACAAAAAACCTGTTCTCCAACATAGCAACATAATGTGCTGCTGCTGTGCTGTTTCATCTGCTTATCTTTAATAGTCTTCACTGCTTACGCAGACCCGCTTACCTCTTTAATGAGAAGCTATGTCCTGCAGCGAGGCAGCATGGATTTTGCTTCTAGGCTTATGTCATCGGGCTGCAAGTTGAAATTGGTTAAAGCACTTTTTGTTATTTTCCTGTCAGTTCTGCTGCTGATGGTTGCCTCTTCAGTTTCTCTAATGTGCTCAAGGGCAGTGGTTGTTGTAGAAAGAAACCCGAGTAAAACATGCCAAGTGGAAATCTAATTTTGAAAAGCTATCAGGATTGATTGGGGGCAGGTAGTAGCCTTGTATTTTCAAGGAATAAAGATGAAATATCTTTGCGTTTTGAATACTTGTAAATCCTGGCTACTAGACAAATAAATGCCAAAAGTATATGATGAGTTGTGATGTTTTAATGACACCTAGGAAACGCTATCTTAAATGTCAGGAGACATTTACAGCCAGCTGTAAATACGTGGCAGTATTTCCTGTATGACTTAGTTGTTGTTGCTATTGTACTTCAAATTGCTCTATGCAAGCTGTTGGTATTTATGGGACTTCTGTGAGTTGGTGGGATTTTGGCATTTCTGGAAGCAAAACAAGATAGGCTTTTGGAGGTTGTTTTGTTTTTAAATATTTAGAAGCTATTATTAAAATAAAAAATACAGAGTAACTGACAGACACCAAAATGGCTGTGCAGAATGTCTCGGTGGTGGAATTTAGTGGATATTCTCTCAAGTATATGATATTGAATCTTCAAATAGAGTTTATTTTGAAGAGTTGCATCTCCTGGATGTTTCTGGTGTGCGTGCTTGGCACAGCAGGGAGAGCTGGTAGGTATCTGGATTGCTCCGTTCAGCAGCTGTGTGAGGAGCAGTCTTTGTGCCCACCAGGGCACTGCAGCTGTGGTGCTTTTAACTCAGGCAGTTCAGGTACAGTTCAGGTACTCCTCTTGGTTGGTGTTCAGCTGTCTGGATATTCTCTGAATTGTCAGTTCTGTGAATATACTTCAGAGGCCTTTTTACTTACAGAAACAAACTGTTGAAGGTTTATGTACTCCTTCAGGAGTCAGAGAGATGAGGTTGGTGTTGGTGGACCTACTCAAAGACCTTGCTGGCTGTGTGGTCATGTTTCACCTTGTTTTTCTTAACTATCAAGTGGGTAAATAGTGTAACTTCATTGGTGCATGAAACAAAAGCCACCAAAATACACAAAATTCAAGTGTATGGAAATGATTTATTTGACTAGGCATTTTCACTTACATTTCTGAAAAAATTGTATTCATATCACAAATAATGCAGCACAGACTTCCTTAATAGTGGCTTATGGGCTTTGAAATCATTTTCTCTTTTTGGAAAACAAAGCACTTTTTGTGATTCAGAGTTTAAAAAATGACTGCTACATTTCTGCATCTTTTCATGTGAATTTGTTAGGAAACTGATATTAGAATATTAGAAAACTAATTTCAGTCTGAGGTTAATTGCTGTATGTATCATAAATACATTGTAAATGGCAATTTGTGTAAATGTTTCTATATGAGTAAACCTTGAAGTTTCTCCTTTTGCTTTTAGTGATCAAGAACGTTATCCAGTAAAGAAAAAAAAAAGTACTGTTTCAGACTTTGATCGTCTGTGTTCTAACACTCAACCTCACCGTCCTTGTCAGTAAAACTGCTGCAGTGGACAGTTATGTCTGGAAGGTAACAGTCCATTCTTCCCTGCTTCCCAACACGCTGCTGTCTGTTGCAGGTGTTTGAATGGAGTGTTCTACTACAGTTTTTTTTATAATATAGAGAATAAATCAATTTCTCCACCTTCCTTCCACTTGTAGCAATAGTCAATTAAGGATTCTTATTCTTCTTTATGAAGTGATTGCAATTATTTATTTGTTCTTGTTTGTCTTTGGAGATTTGTCATTGAAATGGTAGCTTTGGAATTAGCTGCATTTTTCCTACAAATGCTGACAAAGAGTTTTCTGGATGGAAAGTGGTCCAACTTTGTGTTGCTTTTTGTTGTTTTTTTTTTTTAACCTATCTTTGGTCAAATCTGTAAATGGCTCATTTTGCTAATGGCAGTGCTCTTTAAAAATCAGATTGTTTTAGCACAACAGATGTGTTTGTAGCCAGAGATTTCTCTTTCCAAAATGCTCTTGGATATTAGCATGATAAAATCATGTTTGGAATGAGGATGAATATAATTACTGCCTCTTGTATGGCATAGCTTAAACCTCATATAATTACTTTTGAAGTCCTTTCATCAAAATAAGAACATATTAATTGACTTTGACATTTATCACTTGTTTTATATCAGCATAGGCTAATAAATGTCGCTTGTACTGGCAGCCAAAAAATGTGATGATATCAGATGTCATTGAGGTGGGTTAGTGTAGTCCATGCAAAAGGTTCTTTTGCTCTTTTTGTCCCACAGTCTGTGGCTTCCATGTCCTGGGTCTGACTTGGGGCTGCATGGTCTGAAATAGAACAAGCCAAGCCCCTGCTCTTCTCCTTCCCAGCAAACATGGGGGGATGCAGCCTACTAGGAAGTATTTCCAACTCCATGCTTTTTTTTTTTAACTAGCTTTGGGGGTACGTAGTGATCTCCTTCTCTGTGAAAATGTGTGTAATTTAACTTTGTTTTTGATAACTGTAGCGAACCATTTGGTCAAAGTGGAAGCGTGTGTACTGACTGAAAGAGATTCCTCCTCTAGGGGTGATTTCTGAATACCTGCTAGGAAGGGATTGGGATCTTAAACAGCCAGAGAAAGTTTAAAGGCCAGAAGAATGGATTGTGGGTGAGGTAAGGGCAAGAAAAAAATTGGGCACGACTTAAACAGGAGTGTAAGTGGTTTTGCATTTTAGACTGGTGTGAGAATTATTCTCTCCAATGACTTTGAGTTATTAAGTATTTATTTTTCTGGCTTTTGTCTTCTCTGCCTTTAAGTGTGAATGCCCTGCACCTTTATTTTCTCCACTTGTTGACTCTTTTGGTTGTAAATCTGAGAGCCACATTTAACCCTGGCAGTTCTGTAGCAATCTGTGTCTCAAAACATTTATTTATAACACACAAAACCTGTTGTTCTGAAGTGGGCAAATAAGAAGGTTTTCATTTTTTTAACAACTGCATATGAGGGAACAATTTTGCTGTGCTGGTGACTGCTTGCTTGTAAATGTTAATAGTTTGACAGTGCTGAGCTGATATTTTTCTTCTAAAGTGGCTACCATGAAGAAAGCCCCTCAGGGATACGGGATGCCTGTGGAGTTTCAGAAAGCAATGTTGTGCTTGATTAAGTTTAGACAGATGATGGAGTGATGTAGTAAAATCATTTCTGTTAAGGCATAATATAACTTAGAATGCAATGTGGTACCATTGGGACTGATAAAAATGAAATACTAAAGAAAAACCATGCCCTTACATAGAGCTTTCAGCAGCAGATGCAATAGATGTAATTCAGTTGTGTGGGGCTGAAAACATAACATTGATTTACCATGAATCAAGAGAAATGGCTTGTACCTTGCCCGCTCGAATGGGTCGCAGCAGTCTTAGTGAAATGAGTTACCTAAAAATGGGATGGTACGAGAATTCCTTCTTTTTGATAGGGGTGGGAGATGGCTGTAGGTAGGTGAAAGCAAAATAAAATAAAAAAAGAATAAAATCCTGAGAGATACTGCATGTGTAACTGCTGGGAATTGCCGACTTTCCCTGTACCTGAACTGTACTTGGAAAAAAAAAAAATACCTTCAAAGTTAGTCCTCCATAACCTGCATGAAACTGCAGAGGTTTAATAGAATGGGAGCTCCTTGTATTATTTGCACAAGTAACTTGATCTCATTGTGTAGCATCTGTGTGTCACAAGATAACTGCTTTCTTTCCTGTTTAAAAAAAAAAAAAAAGACAAAATAGCACTTCTGGTACAGCAGAACTTGCAATAACTTTCTGGGAGGTTAACTCTGTTACTGTGTGGCCTGTGACTGCTTTCGAGCTTTGACTTTGCTGAGATGCAGCAATTCTCCTGCTCTGTACCAGGTCAGTTACTGGATGAAGTGATTTTGTTTCTTTATTGCGTTTTTGAAGCTGATATGAGGCTAACAAACAGGTTTACTACCTTCACCTTACAATTAGAAACAGATACGTTTTCCTAATGTTTAAAAAATCAGTGTATGGCTTTTATTCCTCTCCTTAATTTTCAGGTGACTCAGGTTTCTGCCTGAAGTACAATTAATTTTAAATCCCATTAATGTAGGCACCAATACTTTAAACAAAACATCATAGTAGGAGTACCTTTTGTTCTTGTAATGTTTGTTGTGCTGTTTCTCTCTATGTGTTGCTCAGTAGCATGGGGTAACACTCAGTATGTCAGGAAATGTGTATTTATTTTTTTTATTTTCAGATTTACAGGAATTCTGCCATGGTAGGCAAAAAAGCCTTTTCATGGGGGCTGCATCTCCCTTCTGCACGTTTAAGCCACAGTGTGCAGATGCAAGTGTTGTGCAGGTGAGGTTGAACAACGTATCAGAATAGCGCCTGTTGTAGAACAAGGCTTCAAGAGAGGCTCTGTACTTGTTTGTCCTATTGCCTGAAGTGCTAAGGCCTGCAAACTTTGGAGTTCAACAGCAATATCTCAAAGTATTGGCAGCAGGGTGCAGTGAGCAAGTGAAGTCTCTCCGCTGGGGCAGAAGTGATGCTTTAAAGGGAGCTGTTGCATATTTGTTTATTCTCAGCTAGTCAGCTCAATTTCTCCCCGATATTCTTGGTGAAAGATTGCTGCTCCTGGGAGGCAAATTTGAGAAAGCAATCAAATAAGTCCATTAGGTATTTCAAGAGCCCCCCTGCTCTCCTGAAGGGGGAAAAAAAATAGAGCAAGATATTTAGCTCTAAAAATAAAAATAAGCTCCCCTGGTATGTGAGCTGGGTTTCTGGATGTTTGGAAAGTGTTTTTATGGAATTAATTGATTGGGCTCTTTTTTGTTTTATGAAAGGAGAAAGGGGAAAAAAAACCCAAAACAACCAGTATTTGTTTTCATGAACCAAAAACTGGCATACATTTATTGTCATCTTGTGTGAAAGAAATGGTTATGTGGGGGTCACCCCCCCCTTCTTCCCCATCCTTTGTATGTGAGAGCAGTAAATGCTCAGACGGTTGGAGGTGCTGAGTCAGCATTCTCTAGCAGAAGTCTTGGAAACAAATGCAATTCCTATTTGATGGCAGTGTTACAAGTAGGTAAAGGAATTGTATCGTCCTGTATGAATACAGGAAAAAAATCAGTACTCTTGGCTTTCCTAAATGTCAGTCCCCCATTCTCTGCCACTTTGCCTGGTTTGTGTGTCAATTGCAAGAAAGAAAAAACAGAATGAAACTTTTCCATTGGCGTAACAGTGATTGATGTTACAGCTAAAAATTGCTGTTAGATACAATATTTTGGAAGAATGCAGAGCAGAACTGTACGGTTTTACTGGTCTGTTACAAGTCTTCTCGTTTATTCCCTTTCTCATAGTCTTTTAACGAGGCAAGCGGGTGTACATAAGCATGGTAACTTTTTAAATCAGTTTGAAATAACATTCACTTTACTGTTGAACATTTATTTTCTTTTCTCTTCTGAATCTTATGTTTGGGATGTATGTTGTTGATACACCCCATCCCTAGAGGCGTTCAAGGCCAGGTTGAATGGGGCCCTGGGCAGCCTGGTCTAGTGTGAAATGGGGAGGTTGGTGGCCCTGCATGTGGCAAGGGGGTTGGAGATCCATGATCCTTGAGGTCCCTTCCAACCCTGGCCATTCCGTGATACCTTCTGTAGCACTTCATAGCGGCCAGAAGAGCAGATGGGAACAGAAAATGAGAAATGATGCAAAGAATAAAAATACGTGTAAATACATACTAAGCTGTAGCAGAAGACTCCTCTTAATTCCTTGGATGGAGTAAAGGTTTTCCAAACAGGGCATAACTTAAAAGCTCCTGCTTGGAAAGTGCAAACAAGAGTGTCAAAGTAACTCTAAAGATCATAAAATACAGCGGAGGGATCAGTAAAAGTAGAGATAAACACCCACAACTGAACGTGGCACTGATTTTCAAAGGTTAAAATTTTAAATAAAACTCAGAGGAAATCTGTTTTAATTAAAAATAAAGCAGTGAGTTAATAGAATAATGAGAATATTGAAAAACCAAGGGTGGGAGCTTTAGGAACAGAGAGACCACCCACCCTCTCCCAGCCCTGAATCATTACCTTTCTTTGTGCTGTATGGTTAAAAATTGTTGTCTGGATTTTCTAGCAAAGCCGACAGGAAATCTCATTTTAATTAAACACAAGGAGCAGAAGGTAAACCAAACTCAAGCAAAACATTGGCAAAATTGAAAATAAACATATTCTGCCAGACCTTGGTTTCGGCATATGTGCCTCTAAATGGAGTGTGGTGAAGGAGAATTCTAGTATATGTAGCATTAAGTAGTAGTGTGTGTTGGGAGCTGTGTTTTGGTATTGGCCAGGTGATAGAAGAACTCTGATAAGCAGCAGAAGGTTTCTGCAGGCTGGAAGATGGCTCCTGAGATCTGGGAGGTTGGTTGAAGATACTGTAAGGGCTCAGAAGGCCATTGAAGAGCAGTGTCTGTCACCTCTCTGTTTCACACTGATATGAGTTCTTTCTTGGGTCAATGGTATGTAAACTGAGCAGTTTGAAACCCAAAATAAGATATTTGTCAAACCTGCTAGGCAGTTTTCATCTTTATAAACTGAGCAAAAATCAAAGTAACAGTACGGTTTTTAGAGGTTGTTCACCACTACCACTGAGAATTAAGGTGATGGATTACTGAATTGTTGTTCGATAAAAATGGATGCAGAAATTATTTGCTCAACTGCTAAGATCAGGCAGCCTAAACCATTTGTGTTCAAAGTTGAATTACTGAGTAGCAGTCAAGTTCTTGGGCAAAAGTACGAAGTAAAAATAAGAAATATCATAGGAACTTCTAAATCATTTTATAATTTTGCTTGTGAAAAACAATTAAAGGGACTTACTCTAGAAATGTTTTTCTTGTCTTTTATCTGCTTCACCAGAAAATTAAGATCTAGTTAAGTTCTGCTTCCCATTTTAAAATCCATGTTTGAGTCTTCAAAATGCTTCTGTGGGCTATTTGCATTATCTTTTTACCTTCCAAGATGATTTATAAATTGGCTTCAAATGGAAGAAAGGTTGCAATAAAAGTTGAAGCTGATCATATGGATATACTGTCTTTTGAACGTTTCTGGAAGCAAATCTTATTTTGCTGCTTTAATATGTTTGAAGTCCAAATTAATCTTACACCTAGATTAGCATTACTGGGATGTGATAATGGATTAAGTACTGATCTTTCTTGCCCCCTGTTTCATCAGCTGCTTTCTTCTGCAGGAGTGGTAATTGCTTTGGAATGGAAATCTTCAAATAGTATTTTAGTTGATAAAGGTCTGTGCAATATCCATGCAGATACTCTTTTTAATTCGAAAGGATTTTTCTACTATTTATTTTGACATATGTTAAATAGCGTAAGAGAGATCAGAATGTGAATCATAATTCCGTAAAGAACTTGTGTAATAGCTATTTGAGTAGAAATATAAAATCATAACGTGGAGCTCAGCTCATGAAAATTTCAAACTAAGAATATAATCGTCAAGCAAGCACTAAAGCATTTATCATACTTAAAGCACCCCAGGATTGATATAAATAAAGTAAAAATATCACAAGGAGTCAGTAGCCAGTATTAGATTGAGATGAAAAATACAAACATTAATACTAATAACAGTAGAAAGAAAGCTAGCACTACTAATGTGAGTAAGGTCTTCTATTTCTGATTCAGGTAGAAATTCATCTGTACTATTTTGATCTGGAAGATGAAAGACATGGCTGCAAATCTGATGGAATTGCAACCTGAGAACAAATAGAAACAGAAATCAGCTTTCAACACCAGATGAATTCACCAGAGCAGGACAGTGTTAACAAAGTTAATGAGTGTAATGTAAGTAAGGCTTGTAAAAGACATGCAGCTGTGCATCTAGCTAGCTTCTGCCTCTGAACTGAGAGGCTGCTTTGTTTCTTGTCCTTACCTGATCCTTGCAATGGTTTGACTGCAGCCTCAATTACGGAGACAAGGAAGTTTGGGATTTAATTGAGAAAGAAGACTCTTATTCTTCAGTGACGATCTCAAGACAACGCAAAAAAGTTCATTGCAATTTGTAAGGGCAGCCAATATTCCCTTTGTTTTATGCTGGTAACTTTGACTTCACATAAAGCATTAGAACTTCACTGGCAGCAAAATATTCAATAAGAGTACTAGTTAGACACAATTTAGGCTTATAACAGAGAAAACCATAGCAGAAGACAACCAGCTATCAACAAGCAATATCAATTTACAAGAAATTGCTTTTTTCTTTTAAGTGTGTGGTTGCATTCTGATGCATAATACATAACAAGCTGATACTGAAAAAGTAGCCAAATATTCTATAGACTCTCTTTGTCCCCTGGTGGCGAACAACATAGAATTTTTTTAAAGTATACAAAGTTTAATTTTTAGGAGTGCTATAAGATACTGATTCATTGAAAATACATCCAACAGTCAGCTTTAGATGATCTGAGTTAATCCTTTTTCAGTTTATGAAGCTTGCTTCTTCAGAACTGAGCTGATCATGAGCGATCTGCCATTCTCTTTTCATTGCATTATTAATGGTAGAGATTAATCAACCAATGTATTTCCAAAGTCTGCATCATAAATGTGTAAAATGAAGTTCAATAATAACCAAGTTAAAATTGAATATTTTCATTAATTGACATCAAGGTACTCATCCTTTTTTCTTTTTGTATAGTGAAAGCTTTACTGTTTAGAGATGCAAAACCCCTAAATAACCACTGACAGTAATAGCCAGTAGAATTAGAGTCAGAATAACAAAGAAAACCTTTGGATTCTTGGTTGGCTCTTTCTTCTCTTGGGGATAAATCCTGATCCACAGCATTTTCTCCAGTAGTTTGATTCCTAGTCTTGAAGTGCATCCTTTTGTAAAGATGTGATGATCTACTTCCATCCATCCCAAATTACACATTCGTGGCTTAAGAAGTATTTCAGCTAGGTTCGCAGTGTGTCAGCAGCAGACAGATCCTCCTGTAGTCTTCACTTGGTGAAAACTGGAGCTGGTACTCATGCAGCTTCTCTCTCATAAGGTAAGTTGAAGTGTACTAAGAGTGGAGCTGAAAAGCCAAGAAGGTTGTACATAACTAAAGAGGGTTCACTGATGATGAGCCACAAAGCAAACAACAAAGCGTCCCAACAGAAAATGGCAGTGGCAGCCGTAAAATCAGATAATAAAGTGATCCTACCATGAGGGCAAAAAAGAAAAAAATAATTAATCCCCCCCAGAGAATCAAACTAAACAGAAAACAAAAAATAAACAGGCTTAGTGCAGAGAAACACAGACATATAGCAGCGGCCATGTTGCCACTGAAATATCCTGTTCTTAAGCAGATTAGGGAAATTCCTCTTGTACTAAGCTCTAGCAGTTTGCCTGCTAAATATATTGTGGGCTGATTTTGAATGCCTCTGTAGGTTGCATATCTAGGAAACCTGTGGCTTTTAAACTTTTTGTTTTCCAAAGAAAGAATTCTGTTGTAAGAGAAGGTGTGTTTCAAATAATACAAGAATCTGTGCTTTCTCAATGCATTGGAACAAGATTTGCTCTTCTGTTTTCTTTGAAGCTTGGATGTGTCCACGTTAAAATGTGTGAACTTCCCATATATTTGTAGGAAATGAAATTTCATTGTGTGCGTGTGTATTGATACTGTGCATGGTGTGTACATGCACAAGTGGATTAATGTGTATACTCTGTTCAGCTGGATGTCTTGAGGATCATAAGGAGTGTAGATGCTTCATAATCCATGTTGCAGTGATTTCAGAAATGTGATCAGCTGAGAATTAGAAACTTTTTATTTCAGTTTCCAGCACTTTTATATGCACCCGTTTTATGAATCAGTTCTTGTGCCAGCATTGTCCTTTGTTCTGAACAGCCTTCTTTCCATGGGAGTTTTCCTGTGGTATTACTCAATGAATCCAAGAGACTGTCATCGCTTGTAGCCAAAGTCTCCTTTTGCTGAGATGACGGCTGCCAGCCTTTGAGAGTTACTTTCTGTAGTATTGGAAACGCTCCTGCTCTGAACGGGAAGGCACAGCTTTGTGCCCGTGCTGTCGTGCTGCAGACCTCCGAAGATACTTCTGTTCTTTTGGCTAGAAGGACTAAATTATTTACTCTCTTTTAAAAACTTGCTCCTTAGATTTAGTGCTTGGAGTCCAGATGATAGTTTTGTCTCTTTTTTTTTTTTCTTCAAAAAAGAGACAGGCATGTATTACATAGGAAAATTAATTTTAAGCGCAGTAGCACTATCTCAGCGAGGAACCTGGGATGTGTCTGTGTGAATGGCATGGCAGGACCAGGCCTGGCGTCATAGCAGCTGATATGTTTCTGACTGAGCTAATGGCATTATAGTAATTTCCATATGAAGTTCCATCCTGTCCTTGATGCTGCCTATCAACTTGTTCGCTTTTTTCCAGCCTCCAGCTGTATTTGTAATTTGTAGTTGTCATCAGTTGCAGCCTTTCAGTACCTGAAGGGAGCCTATAAACAGGAGGGGAGGGTCAACTCTTTGAAAGGGTAGATAACAGCAGGACAAGGGGAAATGATTTTAAGTTGAAGGAGGGAAGATTTAGGCTGGAGTCGGGGGGAAGTTCTTTACTATGAGAGTGGTGAGGTGCTGGAACAGGCTGCCCAGAGAGACTGTGGATGCCCTGTCCATTCCTGGAGGTGTTCAAGGCCAGGTTGGATGGGACCCTGAGCAGCTTGGTCTAGTATTAGATATGGAGGTTGGTGGCCCTGCCTGTGGTGGGGTTGGAGATTCATGATCCTTGAGGTCCCTTCCAACCCGGACCATTCTGTGATTCTTTTATTTTTAAAATTTGTGTTAGTTTGACTTTATGTTGGAGTATGAGCAGTTAGTGGTGTATATATCAGTTCTGGCATTGTGTTGACTCCTCACCTAATGAATTCCTCACATTTTTAGAAATTTGCTCTTGTGCAGTATATACTAATGTACTGTGTGCTGGAATTAATGGTAAACGCTGAAGTCTCATCTAGCATTTTGCTATAATAAAATCAATTATTTACCTCTGATCTGCTTTTTTTTTTTTTTTTTGGTCCTTAATGCGACATATCTGACATATCTTGCACGCTGAAAACATTACCCAGCTTTCTGTATGAGCATGAGGGATGTTGAGAATGCTTAGCCTGCTCAGGAATAGAAGAGTTGAAGTAATTGTATAATTCATACAGTGAAGAGGAGAACCAACAAAAAGTGAGGATTTGAATAGAACTCACTTATTTCTAATTGGCTCAGTGAGAGCAGAATGGGCTAGGAAGAGATTAATTGTATTCATAGAATCATCCATGGTGGAAGAGACCCCTCAAGATCATCAAGTCTAACCATCAGCCTGATTAACGAAGTCCCATCACTAACCTGTGTGCTCAGTGCCATGTTCACACATTTCTGAGAAACCTCCAGGGATGGGGACTCCCCCACCTCCGTGGCAGCCTATGTCAGTGCCTGACCATGTCCTCTGTGAAGAAATTCTTGAGATCCAGTGTGAACCTCTCCTGGTACGAATGTTTGGAAATATTACTTTATTTTTGTCAGTCGTTTGCTTCATTAGTTTTATGTCCTGTTCATTATCATCTCTTTAAGACTGAATAGGCAGTGAAATGCTATTTAATGTAATAAAAATTAACAAGACTCAAAGTACTTAGTCTTAAAAGTAAGACTTAGTACTGTTCATTAGATATTTTGCAAATGATTCTCCATAGTTTGTTTTACGGTATACATTCTGCTTTGTAGAATCAGTGTGCATTGAAATGCTGGGTACATCTGCATTTATTGTTAAACTTGGGTAGAAAGAGCCTTATAAGTACTCTGTTAGAATTACTGGGAAAATTAAAATAATATTGTATTCATCTGTGATGCCTGTTGATTTTTAAGCAAGCTGTAATTGAAGTGCAGGCAGAGTAGGCACAAACACTGGCTGGTTTCTGGCAGCCTCAGCAGAGAGAGTGAGTATGATTTTTGGTTGCTTTACCTCCTGCTGAAATATTTCCAGCTCTGTGTTTACAAAGCAGGGCACTTCCACAGGGCTCATCTCCTAGTGAGGCAGAGTACACGCTACATCAGAGAAGATGCTTTTTTTTCCCTCTGAGCATATGTGGTTTTTTTTGCCTCTGTTAGATCCCATCCCTGTGAGCCATCTCAGTTTTTCTCCTAAACATCAAGCTATGTTTTTTAGAACAGTTGAAAACAATGATGAAAATAAATGATGGGCAGAAAAAAGTCTGATTTGTTATTTAAGAAGACGGTGGAGAATTAGTAAAAATGGAAAAGCATCTTTGTAAATGTGTTACTTGTAACCTGTTTTTTTTCTCTCTTATGTGACAAAAAAGACTCTTTAAGATGTTAAGTCAAGAATGCTGCTTACCATAAATGTAAATGTGCAATAACCCCAGAAACTGCACTAGGATTATTTTGGGGTTATATAGATGATGCTTAAATCTTCCTACTGCCAGTCATCCGTAATTTCTGGTTAGACAGTGGTCTTGCTTTCTGCTATTAGAATTCTGAATTCAGCAAATACCAGGTCCACATTAGAAATAAACCCTTAAATCCAGAATTGTTTTGATGAAGGGTGTACCAGTCAATGAAGTAAACTGACGTGCTCAAAATACTAAGCTGAGTTTGGAGTAATGTTTTATCCTGAAGAAGGAGATTAAATGGGAATCATTCTCCTTGCTTTTCTTTGCTGAGCCTTTATTTTGTGAGAAATTACACAGTGAAAACATTCTAGGAGCTTTGAACCTGTTGCAGTCAGAGTATGGTGAAACTACTGTATCTAAACTGTTTACAGAAATGAAACACATTGGTTAACACAGTACTAAATCTAGAAGTAAATGACTGAACTGAATCCAGGTGTGCTTTTGTAGGCAGCGAATGATTTTACAGGATCAGCCACAGTGGCTGAGGGAATGCATTCATGTCTGAGGATGGATTAAGGAGTTAAACACTGAAACAAAATAAACGAAGGCTTTTCTTGATGGAGAAGACAGTGTATTATACCACACCACGTGCAGGTAGAAGGTTGTTATTGAAAAGACTTTCTTTGTAAGTTACTCAGGTTATTTCTTCGCATATGCTCATTAAATTAAATGAGCATTTCAGCTTTTTCTCCATAGTTCAGTCCCTCTCAAACAAAAATACTAATACTTCAGTGAGTGTTCTTATTTTATTAATAGTTATCATGACAATCAAGAGTTTTAACAGCTACTACAAATGCTTTTTATATAAAAAATCCTCTAACACTCCTGCTAAGCACATCAAAACTGTAACTTCTGTTCTGAGAAATGCTACTGGCTGGGGCTGATTGTTAGGGTGGGATGGGTAGACGAAAATTGAAACGAAACTGTTGAAAAAAACAGCTGTGAGCAACTTTGCATAGAGATCTATAGCACGTGTTTTGTTTTTATTTATTTGTGACTGCACCATTCTGGTACTTTGTTTTGCCTATATTGAGGTTTATGTGCTACTTTTTCCAGCATGTGGCTTTTTGTAGGCTGTGTGAGATGTGTACGGGCTTCAGTTCTGGCGCTCCAATGTTTCCAAAGTACGTTAAAGACATTCAATTGAAAACTGTGTGCTAACGACTTTTGAAATAAGGCCACTGTGTGCTCATTGCCCAGAAGCCAACATGGGCTGAGGGCTGTGAGCATGTTTGGAATTGAACCTCCAAGTATGAACAAAGACATTGATGAGCGCGGCTGCTGTGTGATCTGTCAGCTTCAGGAATAACCCCTTTCTAAATCCTGCTCATAGAAAAGAGTTGTTGAGTGGCAAATTGTGATGAATGTACACATCTTTTGAATTTCTTCTGTAGGTACAAAGTGGAATATTCCTTAAAGTAAGCCTTTGAAGCCAACACCTGGATGAGCCCAAACCTCGCAGTTCCTTCCAAAGGGCTGGAAGGTGTGGAGGATGAAGAGACCTGAATGCTTTGTTGTATGGAAGAATAATGGCTGTGCAGACAGTTCTGAATGCTTGAAAGTCTTTTTCCAATGATGAAGTCATTGTTTGTTCTAATTTGAAGTATTATAAAAGACAGAAGACAGAAGTTGTAGAGATTGATTCCTATCTTTTGTCTCCATATATTTTCAAGAGAGTACATATTTATAATTTAAGTGCAACAGAGAGAAAATTCTGGCCAGAACATGTCCTTGTAATAGAATCAGCTGTTTCTGTCAGTCCATTACAGAGCACACTAATCACCCATCAGAACTAAAGTCATTAGGCACAGTCTGCAGTTTCTCAAATCTGCTTTGAGAGCGCGTCTGCATTTTACTTGTTCTGTAATTGGGGATGAATTTTCCTTTGCTCTGAAACAGATCTCTTGGCACCAAGGAAGTCTGAATTATCCAACTGTATTAAATGTGGGGTTGTTCAGAAATAAATCTGTGGAAGATCCCATGCTTCTTCATATGAGAAATCACAGAGAGCTGAAAAACCTTAATTCGCTTGACATTTGCACAGTTTATGATATACCTGAAGGACGGCGTGGCTGTGGCTGATTAAAAATATGCCCAGGGATGAGATCAGGCAGTGCCTGTGATTCCCAGCTCTGCAGACTTTCATTTCGAAAGCAATAGATGTTGCTTTCCCAAGATAGGCTCTGCCCCCTCCGAGCCCAAAATTGTTCTGTATACATCAGTATAAACCTTTCACCACGCTCAGATTGATCTGTACGTTAATCTTGGGTTTGGCCTAGCACTGCTTTGCAGTTTTGCATTCTATTTTCCACCTTCTTGTCGTATGTGAACATGGCAGGGAGCAGTGTTCTCATGAGATGAAGGTAGCCCAAGACTGTTATTTTATGATGAGGTTGGTGCTTGTTACAGTTCCTCTACTCGATCAAAACTGAGGAGAACGTTTAATTGCCTGGTATTTCTAATAGTTATGGTAATCTAGGTATTTCAGAGCAAATAAAGCGTTTCTTTAAGAGTGTATGTGAAAGAGCTGGTGGGAGATCTTGCTTCACTTTAATGTTTGTTTTTCACTGAAAATTCCATTTTCTAGAATGGATTCTAAACAGGTAGCTGTAGAAATACTCAGTGCGTAACTTGGGTGAGTCACACCTTGCGTTTCCAGAGGATCAGTTTCACCCTGTGCAGGTAACTTGACTACAGACTTTCTGTAGCTCTTTGCTTTTGCTGTAAGTATTATCTGGGAATGAAGCTGTAAAGCCCTTTTTTCCTTTACTTGTATGGAGGATTTAGGTTTCAGCTTGGCTACGATTTGAAGCCTGGTGCATATGAACAGTATTGTACCATTCGCTAATGAGAGCAGAAAAGTTAAGAGTTCTGCTGGCTGCTCACAGAGATACAAGTGCTGGTGGGCACCTGCTTGTTCCAGACTTTCATATGGTGCCCAGCACGTGGAGGTCCTCATAAAGCACAGGACTGTCTGTATTCCTTTGCAAAACCAATCACCTTCCTCCTGTCCCCACTGCCCTGCGGCTGCTGAGAAGCAGAGATTGGAGAGGGGCGAGCTGGAGTGCCTCGTGCAGATTAGCAGAGCAGTGAGAAATTACATCTGCTTGTTCTCTAAATAACGTCCATTCAGAGCAGATGTAATTAACTACTGAACTTAATGGATGCCTCGTGAGGTTACAGATGCTATCAGTCATAAACGGGATGAAGGCAAGGGAGCTTTATATGCTTGGAATCCCTTTTAGGGCTAATTACTAAATATCTTTAAAATTGATTGCTTATGCTTTCAATTTCTGAGAGTGTTCTCACGTGATCTCTGTGAAAGGGACGTGGTGCAGCTTTTGGGCAGGGTGGGGGATGCCTGCAGTGTGGGAGCTGTTTGAGGAGCAGTTCTGTTCCTCTGCCGTAGGGCTTTTTCCCAGAGATCTGATATTAACAAACTTGATCTTATTTCAAGGGCTGCTTAGTGGTCTGATACAGATGTTCTTGGTGCCTAAATTATTTGAGAAATACATGGTTGCAAAGATTCTTGGGGCAGTGGCATGGCCCTAGTTGGCTGGAGCTCAAGGAACTCAGCTGTGGGGTTGGGGTTTGGGTGCAGAGCCTGGAGTTGGACTCGGTGATCCATGGGGGTTCCTTCCAACTCAGAATGTTCTGTGATTCTGTGTCAAATGTCTCAGCTTAGCGTGGAAGGAAAAGGCCATAACTGACTTCATTCCTGCCTATCTGCTTCCCAAATAGCACATGACTGGGGCCTTGGTGAGAGGCAAAGCTGACGATAACCAGGACCCTTCTGGCTGTCATGAGATGCCTGATGATGATGTTAATGTTGAGCTGACGGTGAACCTTTTTGGGTCCATCTTCACTATCAGAGTTCTCTCAAACTAGAAATTTCAGTGCAGTTCTCTTTGTAAGCACTGATGCTTGCTCACACTTGTATCACCAATGCACCGAATGGATGTGAGCTGGTGAGCAGCCTCAGAAGTTTTCACCTGAGATACCCACTGTTTTGCAGAACTTCTATGCAAGGTTAGCCGCCTGAGTGCTGGGCTCGAGTACTCAGTTATAAATTGAACAGAAGACACTTGATGATTTTTGTAAATAAAACGAGTGGTCAGGTTGTATTGAAGCCGACTTTTCTTTTAGAAAAAGCCTTCTAAGGAGTAGGTGTGTGTATCGCAGAAAAAATGACAACCGACTTAATCATAGATCAATATTAGTACGAGCCAATGAGAGAGGGGATAAAATGGGGTTTGTTTATTTGTAATGCTTTTGGCATTCCTAGCAGCTGTGACCGTTTCCTTGTGGTCGCTGCATGCCCAGTCTTGAAGGAATTTTTGGTGCAAGTCAAGACAGGATAATTTACAGAGCAGTGTCTAACAATAGTGTGCTCCTATATGTATCTGAGACGATGCTCCTTTCTGCATTTTCCAAACTTTTGCACAGCATGATCTTCTGACTTAAATTTCTCAGGCTGGCGTGGCCTGGCAGAATGAGTGAGCATTGTAAATGTTGCTCCTTTATTTGGGTGGCAGTTAGGGCTGGGCAGCCTGCTCTGCACACAGCCTGGATCAGTAATCTGCTTCGTGGCCTTGTAAAGCTAGAATTAGGTAATGAGAAAGATTAATGAGCTGTCTAAGCTGTGCACGTTATTCCTCCCGATATTCCTCTCCCTCAGGCTAATCTGTGCAGAAATATAATGCATGTAATAAAGATTTGGAGTTGGTTAAGTATGTTAGTTCTCAGATTTTAAGCTATAGACTGCCTAAATAAAAGGCAGAAGACTACCATGCATCTCAGTTTGTGTGTAGTTGGTCCATACACTTAGACAGCTACTTCGTTTTGGGAGTCAGTTATCTGACAGCCTACTGAAGCTATTGTTGCTGTGTTTTATATATTGGCTGTTATGAGAGCAAGTCTTTTCTGCTGCTTGTTCTGTGCTTCTGTGCCACATCTACAACTCTTGGGGCTGCAGTGTGTAAGCTGTAATCTTCAAACGAAGTTATATCTGTGATCTTTTATGTGCTACATATTAAAAGTAAGTTTGGCAAATGTATTTGAAGAGAGCTGCTGCTATACAATTGCTCTTTTTTTTTTGTTAGCCTTGGGGAAGACAATCAAGCGGATGGTAAATTAGTTTGCTGACATCCAGGATTGAACAGCTGAGTTACTGTACCTGCTCTTCTTAATGTGACTGGGGTTCTCAGGGGTTGGCTTTAATTTTCAGAAACCATTCACTGTTTAACCTCAGTTGAAAAGCCTGGGATCAAATATGAAGGTAGCTATTTTCTTCGCTGTGAAAGAAAGACTGCTGCTTTACTGATAGCATGGAATTAGACTGACCCGGGGCTCTTAGTCCCGAATAAGAGATAGGAATGAACGTTGCGGAGGAAATGAGACTTGCAGAATTGCAAGTCATTCACCATTCTGTTAGTGAGCCTTGGCTGCGAGCGCCCACGCAGCAATAACCCACAGCTCGGCTGCAGCTGCTGTGGTCCGGGCTTGGTCATCTCTCTGCTCACCCACTTGGGAATGTGGTTTGCATACGTTGTTCGTGTTGTCATCTGTCTGTTCAAGCTATGATGTGTGGCTTCGGTTGCATTTGTTGACGTGAGTGGGTTTGGTTGGGCCCATGGTGTGCTGCATCGTGTTGTACTGTGGGCTTCCAAACGTGATGTGGTGTACAGAACATGGAGTTCTCACTCCAGCTTATATTAAAAAAAAACCGGTATTTATCTATCTGTACATACACATAGACATACACATAGATAAGACTTTAAAAGTATTCATATATATATCTATCTATACGATATGCACAGTTAAGGAAGTGGAGCCTACTCAGAATATTATGTGAAAAGTGGAAATTCTCATCGGTTTTGAGATGTATTCTGTAATTACTTTAGGTCAAGTCACCAGTAGCCTTAGCCTTATGACGAGCCCAGAGGTTAAGTGGTACAAAAGGTTAGTGGGCAACTTCCAGAGCCATATATTGTTGAGAGGTTAATGTGCAGATGTGGCCCAGATCCTTCACTTTGCTTACAAAGGGGGAACTTTGTGTTGCTCAGGCAGAAGGGCTCGTGGGGGGACAAGGAAATAATTGGCTGTGATTGAGAATTTTGTTTAAAATTGAAAAGGCTTTTGGCTTTATTTTCTTCTTTGCTGTTATTTGAAATAAACCCAAGGCTTTTTTTTTTTTTTTTTTTTCCAGAAGAGTACAAAAAGGCCAGAGGATGCTAGAAACATTAAATGCATCATTGGCTGATTCTTGACCCACTGGTTTCAAGACTGATATAAACTGTTTATTTAGAGAAATGGGGTCATCTGTCAGCCCAACAGCTGTCTTTTTTTTTTCTTTTTCCCCACCGTTGCTTTTATACGTTAGTATACTTTGCAAATGATGTTTCTACAGACAGACAAACTTCTGCTGAGGCAGGGATTATCCAGATAAATTGTTTTGTCTGCTCTGGGTGTGTAGGGTTATTTAGGATAGCACCAGCTGAACAGGTGTACTGCAAACCATCGTAGTGCCATGCACGTGGTCCTGAAGGATCTGACACCCGCAGCCATGAAGGTGAGAGTTCCTAGGGAGGGTGCTTTGGGGAACAGGAGTACCACCGGGTTTGGCAGCTCAGGATGCGTGCGATTGATTGCAGGTATAAATTCAGTATGGTGCTCAGTAAGGTCTGGAAATGAAGCTCAGTGTCCTCCCTGTGTTTTGAATGACAGCAGAAGGTGTTTGGGTATTTGTTTTCTGTATTTTAAGTGTCACTGTAGTTAAGCAGATGATGTAACCATATGATTCTGAATTTGGTTTCTAAAAAGACAGTATTTGATATAAAATAGGATCTGCAGTATATTCCATAGGCTAATCTGGCATTCACTACAGATATGGTTTGTGTTGCTGTTTAAAATTCTTTGCTGATGAGTTTGGCAAACAATTTCAGATGTAATCATTACCTGAGAGAGAAATTGAGAAGTATTGTTTTAATAACCATTTACAGTGATATGGTGAAAAGAAGGAAATTATTTTTCTTGACAGATTCTGATAGGAAAAAGAGGAGCTTAGTGTGGGCTGTGTGTTTTTTTCTTAATCACCATGAAAAATTCTTTTCTGTTAATCTGATGAATGGATTACAGTTTGTCCTTGCCTGGCCAGGTTGTATTTTCCATCAGAGCTGGAGATTCTAACCCTCATTATATCATTTCTGTAATGCAAATGGTTATGTATAGAAAGAGATTTAATTAATCCCCTGCTGGTCGGTGGATACCCTAAAGCAAACGTAGTCAGCAAAGCAAAAAAATTAAAACATGAGTGCATGGTACTAGGTCAATGAGTGTCAGTGGAATTTCATCATCTGTGAAATATTAACTTATTAACTGAAATGTATTTACTGGTATAGCTGTAAAAATATTTGTCTATTGTCCCAACTGGTATGATAGTGAGCTGCCATGCAGGCAGCCAAGGTCACAGGCAATCTCAGGAATCACACTGGCTGCTCTGGCAAAAGTGTGAGGCATCCTGAAGGCAGCCGTGGTTCTCCCTCTAGTTTGAAAGGGCTGCATTTCAACTGCCATCAGTGCGGCTCCAGCATCCAACTTTGCCTGTGGGTCTGTGCCATATGTGCAGCTCCATATTCAAGGGCAAGTTACGGGATTGAGATCAAGTGACAATTGTGAGTGATGGGCTCCTGTTCTCTTCACACTTTTAGAACATAACGTATCAGTTTAAAAGATGTGGGTTGTCGTGTAGGTCAGTGAACAAATAGATTTTATTTCCATTCCATGTAGTGTGCGTATATGCATGCAGAAAGATAGCACTCTTTCTGTTCTGTCAAACAATTGTGTTTTATGGCAATTTCTGTATATGAGAGATCACTATAGAATACGTTTTCAGTATTTATGTAGAAAACCATATGCTATGTAAACCAAAAATTATGCTCATAATGACCAATGTTTTTTCTGTTTTGACTTCATGAATAATGATGGGGCCGGTGAGGACCTGGCTATGTTGTGAGATCAGAACTGTAATGTGTTATTAGGGCATGATTTCATATCTGCATTATTTGAGATGATAAGATAGAGGGAAACAAATACAAGGCACTGCTTTGAAGAAGGGGCTCAGAACCAGCTTTGATAAGTGCTATGATGCCGTATTTCTTTCCCAAAATTCATTTTTCACTTCTTGTCTGCAAACCTGCTGCCGCTTTTGTCATGTGGAGCTCAGGCTGCATGTTTAATAACTGTGCCTTGCAACATGGTTCTGATACAAAAGATTAACTTTCAGAGCAGTCTGTTGCTGTCATTTGTGTACTGCAGGGTTTAATTTGCTTCATATTTTTTTGTGATGTAGGATCTGTGAAAGAGGTTCATTGTTTCCACTTCCAGAATTTCCTCGTGAATAATGTGCAGCAGTCATTTAAAATATGCAACATTTAGTGTAAACCAACTATAAAACGTAAGCCTCTGTGTGGGGGTTGTGCTGTTATCCTACAGGGATGGCAGGGAGGATGGCTGTGGGATGGTGGTGGTGTCTGCAGGTACGGGTAGCAGAAGTGCTGGGAAGACAGGTGTGCCTTTGGGAGAGGCTGTCCGAAATCCCAAGCGTTCACGGGTTGTCCTTGTTGGAAAGGTGGTCAATGTGAAAATAGCACTTCTGCACGAAGGGTTACAGCTGCACCCTGTAAATAGTGCTTCAGACCAAGCAGTTGCAGCTGAGCGCTCTTCTAGGAGTCATCTTAGCTCTTTAAATGTGATTTATTTTGAAAGGCTGGGTGGATGTGTAATGGCATGCTCAGCTGTAGAGTGGGTGGGAGCCAGTCAAATCACACCTCCCTCATCTTTTAGTATCTGAAATATTTAATCTGCACAATAGAACTGATTCTGAGCAGTTTTCACTTTTAGAGGGTATTTGCAAAATGATGTTGGACTTCTCAGTTATGTTTCACATAGTTATTTAATCAGCATTTTTGTAGTGCTGCTGCGTGCTTGAGATTATCCCATCATTTGTAAGATCCACTCTCAATGGGTCCCACTGCAAAATTCCTAAGCCAGCATAAACTCCAGCTGAGCGTCCGCCCTGTGACCACATCTCCACTCAGGTATTTGCTGGCACTGTGTCCCTTGGAGCTCTGCAGCTTTCCATAGGAGTGTCCTGAGATGGGCATCAATTCTGTCTGCTGCCTGCTCCCTCCTTGCTTCCATCCCCAGCCATTGCATGTTGCCTTTTTCTCTGAGATGGAACTTCTTTAGGCGACTCCAAAGAGGCAGAGCTCCTGGTTCTGCTGCTCACTGCTATCTCCAGTGGCCATAGCACTGCTGGGTTAACTGCGAGCCTATTGATCCCACGGCCACGTGGTGCTTGTCAGGGCTGAAAAGGATCACTGCATGGACAGGGCAACAGTTCAGCTGCATCGAGATGTTATCTGCTTGCATGTTTTCTTCTTTATTTGGAAACCCAGTTGATGACAGATTTCAAAAGATGGTTTCATGAACAATGCTCAAATCCTTCTTTTAACCTTGGGTGTGTTTGATCCTGAAATAGCTACAGTGTAGGAAGCATTAAGGCTTTCATCATGTGAGTAAAACAAGTGTCCAGCAGAGGAAAGGAAAAGATTTGGCTGCTCCTATTACTGGATCATGATTCCTGCAGTAGTTTTTGGCAGAATCTCAATGGCAAGAAGTGTTAGAGCTCTTCTGCAGCCCTCGTGCCTGGAGCAAAGCGACATGTGAGCC
The DNA here is from genome assembly GCA_037305975.1 of Chrysolophus pictus. NCBI lineage: Eukaryota > Metazoa > Chordata > Aves > Galliformes > Phasianidae > Chrysolophus > Chrysolophus pictus. The sequence goes on from CM074583.1 coordinate 20,980,978, forward strand.
TCACATCTCAAAAATGAGAAGATAGATGAAGAGATTTAAAGACCACTGCTTTCCTTTTCCAGCCAGTACCATGACATGTCAGTGCTTCATATGTCTGTGAGAGCCAATTCTGGGATGGATGGTTTTGGGAGAAGTGGATCATCATTTAGGTGGAGGAGGCACCTTTGTTCTGTGTTGGATCTGCTGTACAGTGGGTTTATCAGTTGTACATAGATCGCTCACATGGTGTGAGAGATGCATTACGCACAGAATCATAGAATCATTTTGTTTGAAAGGGTGAGGCTCATCCAGTCCAACTCCCCTGCAATGAACAGGGACACCCACAGCTCCATCAGATGCTCAGAGCCCTGTCCAATTTGACCCTGGGTGTCTCCAGGGATGGGGCATCCACCGCTTCTCTGGGCAACCTGTGTCAGTGTATGTGTGTGTGTATGTGCATATATATTACACACAAACGTGGAACAGTGTGAGGTATATGATAATTACACCCTATCTACTTACCCACTTGCATTGGCAAAGAGCACTCATTGATATGCAGACTTCACAGTTGGAAGCTTTTAATTCTTCCAAATAAATGAGAGTAGACGAAATACCTTTTTAGAATATAAAACATACAACCTGTTATAGATGCTCACGATTTATTATCTTACACACTTGAAATGTTTTGATTAGATCTTGACAAGTTTGTCTGATGGCAGGAATTTATTCCTCGATGCTGGGAGCTGTCAGCTTTGTGAGAATTCGCACGTGAAATCTGCTCAGTGCTGTGAAGCCGTAATGAAATTCCAAACTTTAGAGAACTCATACTTGAAACTAATAAATGTATTTGTGTTTATACTTTTTAGCTCCAGCAGCTGCAGCGCTCCCCAGAGCTCGGCTGGCTGCTGCCACCTGGCGGCCCCAGCCCTAAGGGGCTGCTCTGCTGCTGCTGAGAAATAAGTGAGGAATACAGAAACAACTGGAATTAACTCTGCTTTTTAATTCTGTTTGTTTTCCAGAAGGAGCTCAGTCTCCCCCGAAGAGGAAGCTTGTAAGTAGAACTATTCTTTATTCATTATGTGGTTTGATTTGAACGTGCATAGCAGTTCAGTTGTGGAAGCCATATAAATAGGCAGATCTCCTGTTTTCTCTGTCGGTGTTTTCAAGAATCTGTTGGGCACTTGGAAGCAGCCAGCTTTCATTTCTCTGAGGTTAAGCCTCTATTCATTTCCTTACGTGTAGTAGGACATTTAGCAGTAGCACAGGCTTAGTGCTAATTATCAGCTGCAGCTGATTATCCCATGGAAGGAGCGGCAGTGCTGAGTGTTACTTGCTGTGACATCCCCAGAACAATTCGGCCGCCATCTCTGGTTATTGATGTGCTGTGGACTGCTTTGATGACTGCTCTTCAGTCTGTTCTGGCAGAAATTTCTGTGCACAGATCCTAGACCATGCAGAGCATTCTGTGTCACAGAGATATTTCAACCAAGCAGCAGATGTTGGGATAAGCAGGCTTCCAAAATTAAGTTTAAACAAGTAGCAGACTTCTAGTATTGTGATGTTTAAAAAATCTTAGCAAATTAACAGTTACAGTAAGAGAATGTAGCTTCTACTGTGCTTACAGATTTGCGCTGCAAGAGATGGCACTGTTGATTGCATTGTATGAAAGGGAAAGCATGTGATCTGGCCGTGATTTGAAATGGCTTCCCAAAGCTTGTATGCCACAGACATGAAGCTCACAAAAGCACATAACCTTTGTTCCTCAGGTTTTTCTGAGAAATAACTTTCAACCATTTAATGCAAGTTCTCTCCTTTGTATAAGAGGTGGCATTTGGAAAATGCTGTGTAGTGCCACTGATTCAGTCCTGAACAATGCAGTGAATCAAAAGGCTTTTTTTTTTTTTAATGGGGTATGATCAAAACTTTTTATTTAGTTCACATGACAGCAATCAAACGCTCAATGAGTCATGAAAATAAGAATGTGAAACTGTTCGTATTTGTACTTTTTTGCCAGCATTCCTTGAAAGCAAGCTTGACTACATTTATTGTATGTGTAGGAATGGTGGTGCTGATGAGTCGGAGATAGTGAAGGTTCTTTTTACATTTGGTGGAACAAAGAATTACCAATAGGGTTTGTGTTTGTTTGTTTAACACAACATTATTTTTGTAACAAAAAATGTGAAGTTGCAATTGAGGGTGCCAGAGATTTTCCCTTCCTTCAAGTGTGGAGATGGGCATGGCACAGAACTATTCATACATTTACATTTGAAATACTTGAGATACAAATGAAATCCTTCAAGTGTATAATGTTTTGTTTGATTGTGATTAAACAGTGACCGTTTTATTTCTACACTGATTTAACACCTTCAGCTTTTATTACTTGATGTTAGTTTTCTGCCATCATAGCAATCTATGTCAAGACGACCCAGGTAATAAATTTAAAGCAAAAACTCGCAGCTACTGGTGAGACTAAAGCGTGGGAGGAATTGAAATGTGTTCAATTAGTTGCATTTGTTACGTAGTTGATTACTTGTATTTTCTGGAATTACAGATTTTGTTGTCAGTTCTACCAAATGACTTTTCTTTCCTTGAGAAGTGTAAGTGTTTAAGAACTCAGTGGTGCATTATGACTTATGTATATTTGTGTTGATGCCATATTGATAAGCATATGGGATCACTGAAGAAGGTACTGTGGAGCTAAGGCATCTGATTTGGATATCCCAATATTAGAGTGCTTACTTGATGTAAAATTAAAAAAAAAAAAAAAAATCCACTTTAAATCAGGAATTAGAGAAGTTTTTATCAAGAAAAGCAATAATAATAATGTGTGTGTATGTTTATAGTATATGCATTATATTTATAAATTTACTTAATCATTCTATCAAAAGGAGTGCCCTAAGAATGTGCACTGAGATACATACTGTGGGCATTTCTCAGTTCTTCTGGGGGCTTTTCTTCTACCTGCATCAACTTACCAGCGAACATCATATGCAAAGATAAATGTATTCTGCAAAGGCATTGTACTGTAGCTAAGGAGTAGGGGTGGTTATGGATACAGTGAGGCCCTGAGTCACTGGCTGTTGTTCACTGACTTTTGTTTGCTGGCAGGAGGGAAGCAGGAATTGACAGATGGATGGAGCCTCTGGCTCGGAGCCAGGAATCCTCAAGAGCTGCATCCATTTTCTGCACAAACTCCAGCCTTTGTCACAGTTCAGGGTCAATTGCGTTATATAGAAATATATAGCCACTCAGCATTTTCTCTGCTAGTCAGGAGGCTGGGGTACATTAGCTGCTGTAAAACAATCGCATCATGGCAGCTAGTCATTATTTGCCAGCAAGCCAGAAGTAAAAGGAAGACTTGATTATTCACAGAATGGCTGAGGTGAGAAGGCACCTCTGGGATCACGTGGCCCAACCCCTGCTCCAGCAGCAGTACCTACAGCAGTGTGCCCAGGCCCGTGTGCAGATGGCTTCTGGAGGTCTCCAAGATGGAGATTCTACAGCCTCTCTGGGCAGCCTGTGCAGAGAAGTGCTTCCTCATGTTCAGACAGAGCCTCCTGTGCTCCAGTTTGTGCTTGCTAGGTCATTGTGTTGGTTGACTGTTAAGTTTGAAAGGTTTTAGACTGAAATAGTGAGATTACTTGTCGTTGCTGAATGGAGAAGGGAGAGCCCTTTCTGACAACGCTTCTAACTTAGTCTTTATCTGACTCATTGCTTCATATTTGCCTTTGTCTGCATTATTGACTATTTTTATGCAGGAACTGACCGTATGCATGAACAACTGCTGCTTCCCTTCCTTGTGCTGAGGAAAAGTGGAGTTATATGTCTCAGTATTGAGAGCACAAGCAATTCTGCCAGCTAAAGAAGGTCTTGTATAGAAGCTGAACTAAAAGAGTGGTGGAATGGAGCCTGGGAAGTCTGTCATTGGCTCCTCTTCCACGTCAGTAGAAGAGAACGCAAACTCACCGTAAGGCTTTGCCCTTGGAGGTCTTGCAGTCCAATCTTAAACAGAGAGTGAGTAGGCACCTGAAACAGGTGGGGGAGTTGTGTGCAAAGCGTCATTAAGAGAAATGGCTCAATTATTGAGATACCATTTTGTTGTCATTGTGCTTGAAGTCTGTGCCCTCCTATGGAGGGTTCAGTTCAATACACTCAAAGAAATCTCACTCAGCTAAGTTGTATGTTGTAAAGAGGTTGAATAATACAGATATTAATAGAGGTATGAGTAGTGGCATTCTGTCTCTAGTGTGGCTCAATAATCAGAGTTCAAAGTTTTCCTTGAATAAATTATGCATATAAATGTACTGGATATGTTTTTCTCATATTTTGTTCACAAAAGTAATTACCATTCTTGAATATTTTCTTTAATATCAAACAGCAGATGCCAAGTGATAGACCCAAACTTTGATCTCCTTTTTATTAGTGGAAGTGGTTTAATTACTCAGGGCTTTTACCATGTTTTCTCCTTTCGGTGCTAGAGATTGTTCTTGTATTGCTGCTTTCAGCTCCCAGGTGTTTTGGATGTGCACCTGCATGTGAAGTGCACCAGGGATGCTCCAGGCCTAGAAGGACAGAGGCTCATGTCTGTGTGTGTGACACAGTGCTGGGGTGGTGGCTGTGGGGGTTCACTGTATGCTTACACTGCTGCCTTGGCTGCCCAGCAGTCACTGGATCTGGCTGGAGATGCATTGGGACCAACCAGTTTCCTATTTGCTGTCTCAATATTAATGAATGCAGTTGTTCATAACTCAAATTTTATTGACATGTTCAGGTTTTTTATGATATTTGTGAGTTTGTTTGAACTCCCCATGTTTTCTCGGGCAATTGACCAGCTTGGATTGCTGTAATCTTTGCAATGTCTAAAGGTATTGTTTTATTAGAAAGAAAATACCATTTTTCCAAATTGTGTCTAAATTTGAAAGGAGTAATTTCCTCTGCAAACTAAATTTGCAACACCAGCTTTTAATTTCAGATGCAAATTTTGGTACTAATTCTTTCCTGCTGTCAGACATCTGTACTAAATGTACCTTTATAGTGAATGTCTGGGGGAGAATGAGCCTGGAGATATAAGAAACATTAAAAATAATGATTACCCAGAGTATATTCAGTAAAAACAGTTTTTTTTTTCACCCCCAAATAGCATATTTTGATGGCTGTAAAGATTTCTGTGTCATCAAAGACCAAATGCTGGCCTTGTTGTGTAAGATTAATTACAGTTAGATATGGGGAGGGGTGGGACAACAGTAAAAGATTTGAATAATTCAGATATTACCAACTGCTGTTTTGATGGTGGTAGGTGCTGACAGGAGATGGTATGAACCGTAAAGTTGTGTGTGTGTCTGTATGAAATATGGTGAGCAAGATAACAGTGTATGATAAAGAACGTGCAAGGCTCTTACTGAGGACTTTATTCCTTTTAGTGTATTTTAAAGGGAATATTCCCCCCCACTCAAAGGTATGAACCTCTGCAGCCCTAGGAGCTTCACAGGGTATTTCATTAAATAACAGTTTACCTTCCCCCTGGCTTCTTGACAAAATAACACTTACACACCAAGGCACCTCTCTGAGATGCCAGTTTATATTGGCCTCTACTTCTGTTCTTTTAAACTGTAATGCTTAGACCTCGGAAATAACAAATTTGATAGCAGCAAGAGAAAACGTGAGTTTTCTCTTTAGTGCTGCCTGATGTCTTTATCCTGTTCTGCCCAAGTGCTTTATCTACGGAGGAGTGGAGGACAACATTGGGTTGCTGCCCATCTTGGAGGGTGGGCGTTTCTGCTGGGGGTCTGTGCTGGGCCTCAATGTATGGAAGCCTAAGGAGAAAGGAGCAGTTCTGGGAAGAAGTGAGAAGTTCTGCTACGTTTGTGCCCTGGCTTGGGTCTGGAAGCAGGGTAAGGTATGGTGCCTTCCTGAGTCTTCCTGCTGTGATATTTTTGTAGCTGGGGAGGTGGCATGCACTGCCTGCTCCATCCTTCTGCATGGGGCACGGGCTGCAAAAATAACCCAGAGCTCTCAGCTGTCTGTGGGGCTGGCCCTGGGGGAGGGATCTGCTGAGTCCTTCCTGCGGGGTTCTGTGGGATGCTGCTGCTTGTACCCGAGGCTTTAAGAGTGATTTGGGAGCATTGTTCTTATCAAAGAAGCAAAACCACCCCCCAGGAAGGGATGTGCTCCTGGCACCCCAGGCAGGTGGTCGGTGTTCCTGATGGGACTGGACTGCAGGGGCTGCGATCTGTGCCTGCCACTGCTTGCATATAAGGGCTGTAATTGGGGATCTGCTGTGATTGATGAGAGCTTGTGACAGCAGCAGCTTCCTATGCCTAAATATGGGCTTCAAGAAAACTGGCATAACACTTTAAAATCTACCAAAGATACATATTTGGAAATTTTATTTGGAAAGCTGACTTCTCACCGAGAACGCTTTTTAGGAATAGTTGACGTTAGGAGATGGATGCTTTCCGCAATACATGACACTGCTGTAGAGCTGATAGCAGCCACCAGCTGCACGCGGAGTGCCGGCGTGTTTGCGCGGTGCAGGGGAGCACTGTGCCCTGCTGAAGGACATACATCCCCGTGCCCTGCTGCTGCCGGGCCGGTGCTGGCAGCCACGGGAGCTGCAGCTGAACAGAGCCGCACGGGGACTGTTTGAGTACAGAGTTGTGCACGTGCTGAAGGGGGTTGATTCTGATGGGACAGATTCACGTGTTCGCTCGCCGGCAGAGAACAGCTGCTCTTTGCACCGCGGATGACTCTGCAAAGGCTCTGGGTGCACGTGGGGACTCTGTTCCTATCGCGGTGTGAGTCTGCAAGCTGGCATGTGGGATTTGTGCCAACACCCTTTGGAGTGTGCCTTCACGTCGTGCCTGCCATGTGATTTGGGGAGAGCTGCCCCATGCAGTCCAGGAGAAGTTTGGTGATTTGCTGAGCGCCAAATTGGGCTTGCTGCTGTCAGCCCAGCAGCTCAGGTCGGTGTGTGTCTGACTCTTCTGTGCCTTCCTGCCATAAACCAGTGGGCTTTGTTGCCTTTCTCTGGATCGATCGATTCATAGAAGATTTTTTTTTTTTTAATAATTACATGTTGGACATGAGCCATGTGACTAATCTGGACTATTGCTGAACTCCTGAGGTCTCTGTGGCACTGGGGCACACGCAGCACTCGGGATCGCACTGATCGCTGTGTGCCCTGCGCTCTGGGTCTCCTCTCCTTGAAGCCTCTGGTTGGGGGCAGAACCACAGAGCACCGCGATGAAGCGGAGGAAGCAGAGGCTGGGAGCCCCGTCGCTGCGGATCCAGTAAGGGCTGCTGTGAGAAATGAGTTGCACTTAAACATTTCAAGTGGAGATGGTGAAGAAAACAAGGCAGGCTATTCTGTGCTAAGAAACGTTGCTTTTTGTTGTTAGAATTTATCCATCTTGCTTATTTGGCTATATGCAAAATTTCATTTTGAGAACTTTAGCATATGGAGCATTTACCATAAAGTACAGCCAGGAAAAAGAGCAGTATTTAAATGTTTTTAAATGACATACATTGTGCATTGTGTTTAAGTTTGTACCTGGTGTTAATTAATGTAGTGAAGCTAAATGTTTGGAACTCTCTTTCTAATTAAATCACTCTTCCAAACCTAATAAGTACTTCAAAGAAAGCTGTCACAGGGCTCTAATCTAGAGAAACTTTTACTACCTTTGTTGTCTTCTTAAACTAAGGCAACATATGAAAATTTCTAAATTTGAAGGAAAAAAAAAATTATTGACATTGCCATGTGTTATTTCTACAAATTAAAATGAATCCTTTTCAATACTTTACAAGCACTTTGAAATCTACTGGTGAGAATGGCAGTTTATTGAAGCGACGTTATTATTCCCATGGGTTACGGGAAGGAAGTCATCTATTTAGTGCTGTGTGTGTAAGCAGCAGGGTTAATGGAGCCTGCCCAGGGATGGGAGGAGCGGGCAGGAGGCGGCTTAACCTCCTTCTGCAGCCTGCAGAGCCCACCAGCTGTTTAAGCAGAGATTGCTCCTGGGGAAGTTTGCCTGTACCTAAAGGTTGCTGACTGATAACAACTATTCGGATTCAGTAGGGAGTTAAAAACACTGAACATCCACAGCAAATGTGCTCAGCTTCAGGACTTCTCATGGAGAATGTCTGAATACCCAACAAAAGCTGGAGCGCGTCCCAGATTTCCTTCTTGCCAGGCATTATGTCTAAGGACATAAGCAAATAGAAACTTTTTTCATCCCTCAGTTGCAATCACAGTGATAGTTGTAACAATATGGCAGCACCAGTTTGTTCTAACACTCGAGCGCACTGAGCACTGCCCAGCACTGCCCACATTTTAAAAAGGAAAAGGCCAAACGTACAGTGATAGCAGAGAGCAGCTGTGGCTGGTACTCTGTGTGCTGTGCTCCCTGTGTGCAGGAGGGATTGCATGGTTTTGAGGAGTAGGTAGCAGAGAACTTGCATTTTCTAGTAATGAGCATAGGTGAATCGTAACACTGACTTCCACTGTTTAGATATTAAATGTTTAATAACAGTTCTTTTGTAACTTTCCTTGATTATATGTAGTTACATGTCATTATGTGATTTAAAAAACCCCAAATTCTCCAACCAGAGATTATTTATTTTGGGGTCAAACTGATGGTTCCATTTGGATTCCCTGCACTGAAAAATTAGAAGTGCTTGTATCACTGCTTATGAAAGAAAATATGGTTAGAAGTGAGGTAGCAAGTTGTATAAATTTCCCAGACTAAAACACTTAGTTTCACTATTGTCAGTTAACCCCATGAGGGATTCAGCTGAGCAGCTGTTCCACACTGCCCTAACACCAGTGTCCTGAACTTACAGCTGATGTGTTCGGCGTGTAAGGATTCAACACAGGAGCAAATACAGTATATTGTTGCCTTTTTCATATAACTGAAAGTTCAAAACATGTTATCTTGTCACTTTATGGGAATCTGGGCAGAAGGCTCTCATCATTTAAGTGTATTTCACAAAACTTTTTTTGATTAACCAGGATTTCTTTATAGTATCAATATTTGTAAGTTAACTTTTCCTTTATTTCCAGTGAAGGACATCTCATCGTGTATAGTTCAATAAAGTAGGTCTTAAAGCTTTTTCATGTTAATGTAGAAGCCTGTTTGCAGCTTTCTGAAAAGCAGCTACTTAATGAAATGTTCTGTGCTCTCTGCTTATAGGAATACTTGTTGGCTGCTAACTCTAGGCACGGTGTAATAATTCAGTTTGCAGTACAGTTTGCAGAACTGGACACAGAGCTGGGAATCAGCCTTCTCAGCTGCAATCCTAATGCTGCTGTGGCTGTGCTATGAACGAGTCGTGTAACCTCTCTGTGCCTCAGTTTCTCCACTGCTCAATTAGAATAAACTCATTTTGCAGTGCTGCTCTCAGGCTTAATTAGCTGTTTTAAAACATTGTCAGTGCTAAACGTTGTCCTTAAGGTAATGGTTTGTGTAATTCATGTTTTCACTGTTGACTATTTCTATTGTTGCCATAGCTGTGGTGCAGAACCATGGCTCCCAAATTGCAGCCTGCAAAGGCTGTGCTGCAAATGGCCCGTGTCTGTCACTGGTGCCATTGCCATCTTGGTTGATTTTTCCCAGCTAAAATTTGATGTTAAAAGTATGGACAGTGGTGTGTGATCCAGAAAACCTGGGAATCACTAAAAAAGCAGGACTTGGGTAATTCCAGATCAGAAGATTTTTGTAGTGGAAAAACAATATGGAATAGATACTATGTATTGACTGACAAGTACGTTTTGCTTTGGGTAATAATTGACTGACTTTGACCACTTAGTTTATTGTACTGATAGATAGAAGATAGAACGCATGTTTTGAAAGTTTTTTTTTTCTCTTCCTTTTTATTGATGTGATAAACAGAAGATGTGATATTGACCCTGATTTATTTTCTTTTCTACCGTGGCACCCTGTCAGAATCTCCTCTCCTTTGTACTCCCACTGCCGAGGAAGTGATGTTCATCAGCACACGTTCTCTCCTACATCTGCTCCGGGTCTGCAGCACCTTAAATTCCCATTTAGTGCTGACTGTGCACTTGTCACTTCTCCTCTTGTATTTTACCTGAACTCACAAGCCCAGAGCAATCCATCTAGCCCATGCTACAGCCATCCATTTCAGTGGAGGTAAGGAGAGGTATCAACTAGGAATTTCTAACCGTTTGGTGTTGCTGTAACCACTTACGAACTTAACAGCTTTTTTGTTCGAGAAAATAAAACCTAACAGAAGGGCAGAGCCTGGTAACGTGTAATTTGCTTTCAGCCTTATAGTGTATGGGTTTACGTTGCATTTCTACACATTTTTTAATTAATTTCTAGTTTAAGGCCAAGAAGATAAAATGAATGGAGCCCTGTCTGCCTGAATGTGTACGCAATTTCCTGACTGCACCTTTTGCTGCCTTACATGTGCCTGTTCAGCCTGTATGAAACAGCAGAGGAACCCCCACAGGTATCACTGATGTCAAGAAAAGCAACCGCAAAGTGCAGCAGCCTGGAGTGTGGCCCTTAAGAAGCCCTGCCTGGAGATGTGGGTCTGTGCTAACCTACTGCACTCTGTTCTGTTCACTGTATATCCTTGTTAGCGTCTATGAGAAGTCAACCCTCTGAGGTCTATCTGCAATACAATGTCCAAAAAGGATAATGAGTAAAATGAATCCTGAAATCAGTACACTTAAATACGGGTAAGGAGTTTGTAAACTGGGGGGGCAAAAAAAAAAAAAAGGAAGAAAAAAAGGCTAAAAAGTTCAGTTTATATTGGGGTGCTTGGGAGCTTGGCTGACGTGTTTCACATTCAGGATTAACTCTTGCTTTATGCTGCACTGTTACAGAACGTGCAAGACCCCAGTGGAAACCTCTGGTTCCCTTACTAATGATACCTAGTGGGATTGCCCCAGACAAAGGCTAACATGATCTAGAGATCTTTGTATGTGCAATTATGAAATTGGAGCTAAGTGGTACCTGCTTAAAACTTGAGCCAGCAGAGAGCTGGTTTTGAAGCTCACATACTGCGCTGCGGAGGTAGCTGGTCAAATTTCAGCTGCTCATCAGGTGGTAATGCGATAGCCTCTAAACCTAGCCTGTTATTTCAGAGGGAGATTGCTCCTGCTGGCTGGCTCTGGGAGGAGTAACAAGAAAATGTGGAGTTTAGCTATTTTAGGCATCTGTCCCTCTAATGGAGAGAAATGTATATTGCATCTGTTGGTTGGAAATGGGGCTGTCAGCAAAGGATAGAGACGTTGTTCATATCTGTTCTTGGCTTGTTGTGCATTGCCATGGGGAGAGGTGGCCGCCCACCCTGCTGCTGTTGCTGCCTTGCAGAATGGGAGCAGTTCTCCACGCTGTTCTGATGAGCAGTGATGGAAGAGCTGCCTCTTATTGTTTTAATGTCATTGTCACCAATATGATTGGGAATGAATTCTTATTACGTAAAAGCTGCTATAGGCAGTTCCTTCGTAAGGGTGCTTAAAGGTGGCTGAATGCTGTTTAGAATTGAGGCTAATTAACAGTCTGGTAAGTAGTAATTAATTATCAAAATTAGATTATTAAAGTGGGTTGAGAACTGCTCCTTCTGTGAGGATACCTAATGATTATTTATTGACTTCTAAAGCCTTTTTGGTGCTTACTGCTCTTTTTCCTTCGAGTGCTCCACTCTTCAGGCTTCTGGCATGGATCAATGTTATCATTAAGAATAATTCATAGAAAAGTCACGGTATCAAGTTATATTTCACTGTTACTATGGTCTCTTCTTGTTGGTAATATTTTTCACATATGGGGACCTTCCAGCCATCTGCTCTTTAAATGACGAGTGGTTGATGATTCACAGAGACATGGCTCTGTGTAAGAGCTTAGGTCTACTATAATAACTTTTTATTTTTGTCCTTGTTGCTTTCACCTGTGCAGATCTTGATCCAGCTTTATCCTGCCTTTGTTTGTTGTAGTTTTGTTTACTTGGTTACAGTGCCTGTGATAGTCATTGCTGCTTGCTTGGAGCAAAGGTTCATCCTGGCAGGTTATTGCTGTCATTGATCTGCACAGCTTAACACCCCCAGGTTAGCCAGGCAGTGGCTCATTTCCATCACTGCAAATAATACTGAGAACTGGTGGAAAATATAACCGAAAGGTGTATGGCTTCATGTTAAATGTTCTTATTTTTTACCATCAGTATATTGCATTTGCAAGTAGCTGTATAGTTTTCCCCTCTTTGTGTGGCACTTTTGATATTTCTACATGGACAAATGAGCAATTGTTAGTTCATTTAGCATGGCAGTGGCTTCCTGGCTTCAGAATAAATCAATCGAGCTGAGAACAAAAGTACTTGATACACATAGCCTTTGAAGAATTGAAAATAATGTAAACCTTTTAAAGAGTAAAAGTTGTGAAAGTGGCATGATTACTATAAAAATTAAATAGATAGTAGATGAAATAAGACTGCTATTGTTGAGGCAGTCGTGGGTTGGAATTCAGATCATGTGTCTTTAGGAAGAAAAGGGAATGGTGTCCAAAACTGAACTGAAGCTGTTGGCCTCGTTTGCATTCTGGCCTGAGCTCATTTAGGGCTAGCCAGGAGGTCTAGTTAATGTGTTTCTCAGCTTTTTTATGAGTTGGTGAGTCTTTGTACACCCACATTAGTCCTTTAGTTCAATCTAAAGGTGGATTTACTGCAGTTCTTGATACTGAGTTGCTTTCAAGATGCAGTGAATTTAATTGTTTTTGGAGGTGAGGAGTCTTGAGACTAAAGCAGCATGCGCTTCCCTCCATTCTGAGAGGCACTGCACCCTGTAAGTCCCTCAGCAAGAGGTAAGTTACTTTCAGTACTTCCAGAAAGGGCCTCATTGTGCTGTGGTGCCCTGGTTCTGCTTCTTGGCTCTGCTGGTGAGGTGGGAATTTCATTATCCTTTATCAAGGGAAGAGGTCTTACTTCAGGGACGTTGTCTTGGGTTATTTTGACTTCATGAGCTCATGCCAGTTGTGGTACATGTTCTTACAGAGCTACATAATTGAGACTGTTCTCATGTCATGGTGCTCAGATCCTTGCTGTAATATGTGAAGCAAACCAGGAAACCTAACCTTGCTCCAGAACGCTTCATTTCTAAGCCTGCCTTGATGTAAAGCCTTTCTTGTGTATGCTGTCGCAGGGCTGAGGGCACAGCCAAGCCTGGAGGGTCGCATGTACCGCAGCGAGCCCTCAGCTCAGCTGCAGCCACCTTGCTGGGACATGCTGAGACACCTTGGGACTGGGTGTCGCTCTTTTTTAAAATGTATCTGTGTGTCTTGGTGGGGATTGTGTAACTAAAGACTCTCATCGCTGTAATTTCATTATCAGAGAGTTTCTTAGAAAAACAATTCTACAACAGTCACAGGAAGCTGTTGGTTTGAGGAGTACATGTGCTTTCCAGCAGCAGGGCAGCACCTGCAAACAGAAGTTCTGTTTTTCTAGGTAAGGTGAAAAACATTTCAGAATTCAAATTTGATGAAATTCTTAATGTTTTTGTTTTGAAATACCTCAAGGTGTGTCAAGAATTGGTGATACGTTTCCTTTCTCTACTCAAACTTCATCTTAGTTTAAAGTCCCTGATACAGCTTCTTGGTAAGTTTGTTTTAGTTCGTATCCTATTTGACAGATGTCTGAGCATTAATGAAAAGGGCTGTGTTCAGCTGCAATGATGTTTGGGAATTGTTCTGGTTTGGCAACAGGTGACACCTTTCTGGATTAGTGCTTGATTTGGTACAGGTTCTGTTTTCCTAACTGTGCTAAATAATGGGTCAGCATTTACTGCAAAGCAATGTAGGGAAACAGTGTAGATGAGAACTCAATAACAAGTAATGGAACAACTCTGTCGCTGTGTCATTATGCCTTATATGAAATGGTGAATTCTGAGTTTATCATATTTTACAACTGGACTGTAATGCACATCTCACTTCTAATGAATGAGTTTCCCAGAGTTCGTTTATTTTTAATGGATTTTTTAAATTTATTTTCTTTTGTACCAATTGTTATTCTTAGAAGTAGCAGATGGGAGACTGAGACTACAAGTAGGAGATGGCGACTATGGGGAGTCTTGTGCCTTGTATTAAAGGAGTTCATGTACCTTGCCAGTAGCTCTATAGCCTTGTTGGCTTACACCAGTATGCAGCCGAGGGCTGAACTGGGAAACTGGTGATTCCAGCAGGTTGTCACATGCTGCACAATGATGTTGGTAACAGCATTGGCAACTTGGTAAAGCTGTAGATACAGGCTGTGAGTGCCCCAGTGAAACCTGTGGATTTTCTGCCCTGTCATTTAACCACACACAGTTTCTCTCTCCTCTTGCACGCTGGGGGTTGTGTTGTGGGACAGTGGTGTCCATGCAGGAGGTGCTCACCTTCCCTTACCATCCTCAGGGGAAGCATTATGCACTTTTTTCCACGTTGGGCTGTATAATTTTTCATGCAGAGGCACTGTAAATGCTGAAGTCCCCACGTTCCCCCTGGGGCTGCAGCAGTGGAAGCGTTAAAGCCCAGGCTTGGAGCAGGAGGTGTGAATTCCTTGCTGCAGGCTGCCCTCTGCAACCACTGAGGAAGCACCACCTGCAGGTCTGCGAGGCCAGAGGCTCCCGGAGGGGAGCATGTCCCTCTGCTTTGGTGGGCTAGAGTGAACTTCACTGATAAGCTGAGTGATTTGTACCTGTTGTTTCTGGCTGTGCTGTGAGGTGACCAGGTACTACTTCTGGCTTTGTCTTGGAAACCTTTGAGTGTGCAAACAGGCTCACAGTGCTAACAGAGAAGTACTAATCCCCAGCACCCAGTGCCAGTATAACAAACCTGGATCAGGCAGGAGCAGTGATTGCATGACACAGCTGCTTGCATTTGCACAGGATTTCTTCTCAGAAGGAGCAGTGATGCAGTGGCACAGCTGCCCAGGGAGGTGGTGGGGTCACGTGGAGGTGCTCCAGAGCCATGGAGATGTGGCACTGAGGGATGTGGTCAGCAGGCATGGTGGAGTGGGGTTGGACTGGGTGATCTTGGAAGTCTGTTCCAGTCTTAATGAGTATGATTCTGTATTCTTCTTTCAATCTCTCTTTTCTCCCGTCGGTGTTTTTTTTTTCCATCTAAAATATGTTTATCTTTGTCTGCCAGATTCTTTTGCAGTCCCATCTCTCCATATCTCCTAAAATTTTGCTTCTTTGGCCAGTGTTTATTCTTCTGTCATTCAATCCCTGGTGTGGTACTGACAGTGGAGTCTTCTAGCCTAGTTTACATTACACTGTCAGTATGAATTATTAACATCCTAAAATAAAATCTTAGAACCATAATCTTTGCCGTGGTGAAAGAGCTCCGTGTGCTTCGTGTTCCTTCATCCCCTGCCCTCATCTTGCTTTGGAGCCACGTCCCTGGGGCAGGGGTGTCACCGACCCGTGGTCAGGAGGGCATCGGAGCAGTGACACCTCTCTGGGTTGGAACAGGGATTTGTTTGCCTTTAAAAAAAAAAGAAGAGAAAGATGTTATGGAAGTAGTACTTAGGTTCTTTTAGAAAACCACCCAATTTTCCACATGAATCAACACAAACGTTTAGTGGAAGCATTCCTTTAAGTCACAAGTGTCAGCATTTCACTCGCAGAGAACTCGCGATTAGTTTGGACAAAATGGAGTTGGTTGCAGCTGCACCCTTGGCATGGAGGAGCTGCCCTGGGGACGTGTCCCAGCCTGCAGCCTCGGTCCTCGCGCAGCCTCCTGGCACCGCCATGGAGCGCAGCACCGGGACCTGTCGCTTCTGCAACTTCTCCCTCCTGCTTAGGAATAAGGGCAGCTGCGGGCTGCACCGCAGGACGCCGCGGTCCACTTTGTGCATACTGCTGCTGTAAGTGACCGCTGCTGGGAAGGACTTCGCTTTATCATTTCGCAAGTCGTGTTTGCTCTGCGGAAAGTGCATTCTGTGGACAAGCAGGTGGTGTTCATTTACGGGTGTGACTCAGTAGTTGTGCAACAATATTTGAAGAGCTGAAAATATTGTTTGGGTTTATTTCTAGCTTCATTTTTATAGGTAGCACAGAAGCCTACATTTGTATCAAAAGTCCAGAAGGTGTTTGTTTTCTTTTGTCTACCAGGTCTGCACAGTGCTCGCTCTGCTAGTCAGAACCCGGGGAACAAGTAAGGAAATGTGAGATGGAGATTCTTCTTTAGCTATATTTTCTTTTTTCCTTAGATCTGAGATATTTTAAAGGTTGGTTGGTGAGGGAGTGGGCTATATTTGTTTTAAAAATGTCTGAGCAGTGCTCTTATATTTTTTGCTAATTGTGTCATTTGTTTATGCCATTTTGTAATGTGCTACAGTACAGTATAATAAAATCTGGAATTACAAAATTTTAAGTATTGTTTCCGGTATTTTGAAATGAGGTTTTCATTGGAGGCTGCAGAAATCGCTGAGTTCCATATCTGTCTATTCTGTACTTCATTTCCAAGCAAGGAGTTAACTCTGGACAAATTTATTGTGTAAATTATTAAATCTGTCTCAGCGTTTCAAACTTCTTACTTGTATGGCCCTATTATCGCCCTATTTACTTTTATTTTTACATACCTATATAAATAAATGTATCAGGTGAGGTTCTAAATATTGTGTACATTTTAAGAAATGTCGCTTTACTAATATATCACCTTTGTGGGTTCCCCAGAGTTACTGTAAACCAGCTTATAGAGATATATTGATCTGTAATTGTACAGAAATCAGTGTTCCATGCTTGTTCTTGTGCTCATCTGCCTTGCACATTGTGCATTTCTCAGAGGCTCGTGACCTCAAGTAGTTTGTTTGCCTGCTGGTTGATGATATGTTATCACTGCTTTCCCAGACTTTCAGATTAAAGCTAAGCTTTTGCTGTGAAGATTGATATTATTCCAAAGGAATAACTAAAATAGGGACCGATTTCCGTTAAAAATTCATGGCCAAATTAGGATGCAGTTCTGCCTTAGAACTGGGTGAACTTTTTATCCTTTTTTTTTTTTTCTAATACCAGTACTCATGATGTTCCCTCGCATGGTTTTGATTTCTCGTGTATCATCTGCACCATGGCTTATTTTGTAAAGTCTATTCTTATCCCATGCTCCAACTTCATTAAGAATTTATGCTTGAAAATGTAAAATTCATCCTCTTAGTCTGTTCGCTGCATTAGCATTCCCCTTGCTCCCAGAATAACTCTTCCTAGCCAACATCCTACAAAATAAGCCTTTTGTTTCAGAAAAGCCATGGTAAATGCGAGGGCTTTACAGTATCCTTACCCTTTGAGCCTCAGTGTGTTAAACAAGCAGCGAGGAAATGAGCTGCGGGTGGAAGTGCTGGCACTGAACATGCAGGTCGGGACAGATAGGTGGAACTATACCCAGAAACAAATCAGGTGGTAGCGCTGCGTTGTAGTTCAGGCTTGATTTGCCTCTGCATGATGTGCAGCCCAAAGGAGCAGCTCTCCTTCAGGCTGGCTGCCGGCCATGCTGTGTTGGTCTTTGTCCTTTGTGGGCATGGTTTGTGGGTGTGGGTGACACACTGGTGGTTGGACTGGATGATATTAGTGGTCTTTTCCAACCTTAATGATTCTGTGATTTGACATGGTGCTGCGGGATGAGTGTTACACGTTGGGCTCTTGTGTAAGTGATGGGAGCCCTATTTGGTATTGGAAGCTGATGGCTGTGGTCTTGATTAACAAAATCTGTCTGATTCACCCACTTATGTAGCTGTGTTGTTTCTCCATCTTTGCCATTTGCTTCTTTCACTTACCTTGGTTGTGTTGTCTCTGGTTGTAACCAACCACTGGTAAGTTCTGCACCCCTCCATCCCTACACAGCACAAAGTACCTTTGTTGCTGCTTTTTCTCTTAATTTGTCCTTTCAGTTCTGTACTGTAGTTTCCCCATAAAGTAGAGGATAGCGAACACCTGCTTTACAAATCTGCTTTGCTGAGGTCTTGTTGGAATGGTTTATGGCAACATCTGTCAAGGACTGTGTGTTACTGTATATATAAGACCCCATTGGGCAGGGCAGGGAACCAGTGCTGGAGAACAGGCAGAGATGTTGGTGCTAAGCTGCTTAGTGGAGGGGCTGAGGTGAAGATGCCTGGGTACAGCGTGATGGGTTGTTGGTTGGGCCTGATGATCTTAGAGGTCTTTTCCAACCTTAATGATTCTGTGATTCCTGTTTGCAAATATGGTTGCACAGTTAATTCAGTAACAGAGTCTTACAGGTTAGAAATAAATTTTTAAGCACATCTTTTAAGTGCATCATGATAAATTATTCATGATTAAGATGATAAAATGCCACGGTGGCAACAGGAGGCTCAATTTGTGTTTTCTTCTGACAGTTTTCGCTGGCAGAGAGGAGAGAAAGTCTTTGCAGCAGGGTTTGGAGGTCGGAGCAGCACTGAGGCGCTCTGTTCTCACACAGCGGCCACCAGGTGTCTTCAAGAACGTTTTGGATAAAACAAGAGGAGGTTTCTGTCTAAAAATGAAGTGAGGTTTTCAAAGCCAATGCTCAGTATTGTTATTTTCCAAGTGGCTCCTTGTTTCTTACGGCATTTGAATTGCATGTTGAGGGTGCATTTGATTAAATAAGATAACTGACATTTGAATCATACATGATTCAAAAGAATCTAGGAGAAGAGCGTTAGTTCTAGTAACGCATTTAAAGAGACTAATTGACCTTTCCATGGCATTTGAGCCCAATCATCAATTTGCTGAGCTGGAAATCGCATTAAATGAATGTTGTATTGCAGTAGCCAATATCTTGCTAGTGCAGTTTGTGAGCAGAGTAAGGAATACTACCAAACTAGAAAGTGGTATTTTTGTTAATAGGAATCCAAAGAGAGAATTTGAATAAACCTTTGTAGAATTTGGGGCACAATTAAGTTTGTGTTTTAGCAATAAGCCTTTGTTATCAATCTTTAACAGTGCTTTAACAGGGCTGCTGCTGTGCTGGGACACTGCAATGCATTAGCTAGCATTTCAGGCTATTCGCTATGATGACAACCCCAGTTAGTTCAGTAACAGTGCCAGATTAAAGTTACATGAGAAGCTGGCAGCTTTTATTCTGGTATATGAGCATACAATGCCTTATAGCTAATTCTGCCGCAGCTCAGCAAACGTTTCTGATCCTTTGAATCATTATCTAAACTAATGGAGGCTGTTATCTGCATGGGAAATGCACACCAGAGAGCAGTTTGGTTATTCTTCACCCCAGGAAACCTGGTTGGTTTAATCTTGAGCAGCGCAGGTCCTTTGGAATCCTTCTGTATGGAGCTAGTGCTTGAAATCTGGGCGCAGGTCTTTGGTTCTGTATTGGGTTGTGGTGGGTGCATGGAGCTTGGCTGATTTCTGCCAAAAAATGCAGGAAGAGGAGATTGTGTGAGCTAGCAAGTAACAATAGAGACGTGAACCCGAAAGATTTATCCAACTTCGCGTTCTCTGTCTGACTGCTGCTTACATGGCTCGAGATGGCAGCCTGCTCGGCACTTGGTAGGTCACTGTTCAAATAATAATGATGCCCCAAATAGCTCAGCACACGTCTTCCATGTATTTCTTTTCTTTTTTTTTTTTCTTTTTAAAGGAACTGTACTCTGATATATTTTTTTTTTTTTTAAGATTTATTTTTATATTTTTAGAGGTATATAGGAAGAACTTCTTTCCTTTCTTCACACTGAAGTTCAAAGTTTTCCACTGGAGTTATTACATATTGCACAGTTTTGGCAACACCATAGCGATATGCAGCAGGTATCTCTATAGATCTTCATCAGTTTTATTTGTGTTAATTAATATTAGTTGCAGTGCTTTTCTTCTCTTGCTAAGTATGCCATTTAAAGTTTCAAACAAAATTGAATTGAGTGTATCTTCTGTTTTTGTTGCCTCCAAACAATCCAGCTTTTGCTAGTAAAACAGTTTTAATTTCTAGATATTTCTAGTGCCTAATTTGTGTGTTTGAAATATACAGCTATTCAAAAATGTCAACTATGAGAGTGCCACTTATTTTTGTGACACTTAATACAATGTAATGTTCAAGTGATTGAATAATTAGGTAGGTTTTCCCAAGCACTATTGCAACTGGTTTCTGTTACACCGTTTTTTTCCTTTACTGCATGATTCAGGTTACTTTCACTTGAAATTTTGAGTACTTCAAGTTTCATTCCGTTTGAAATACTTTTAAAAATTCAGTGAAAAAATGCTGTGGGAACCATTTCCTGATCAATAGTCTACATAAAATCTGTCCAGTTGCAAGAAGTTTGACTTCTGCGATTCTCTTTTTAACGTGACATCAGTGGTCTCCTTGGTAAGTTCAGCTTGCTTTTACAAGGACAGTTCTTATTTAAGATGATCTTATTCTATGTGAACTTAAGGTCTTTAAGTCAGAAATGTGGCTGCTGTGAAAGAGGCCTGGGAAGTAATGCGTTTCACATTAGACCATTTGCCTAATTGTAATCCCATTTAATATCAGGCTTAATTTGTGTCCTTCTCAGGTAATGGGAAAGGTGAGAAACTGGGGAAGTCTTTGACGTGTGATATCCAATGAATTCCATGTCAGGAGGGCCGTGGATGTGACAGATGTGGTCAGCAGGGAAGCACTCCAGCATTGCAGGAGCTGCTGAACCTCTGGTCTTTCCTGAGGATAATTTGGGCATGAATTGGGTGAAGGAGATGAATGGAAAATAAACACCCTGAATGGCAAGTGGGAGTGTTTCATAAGGAAGGCTGGGAATAGCTCATGTTTGGGAATTCACAGAGACATATTATCTCATTTATGAGTTAAATGAAGTAGAAAGCTCATCTGGTAACATGTTTGTGTTTGTGGTATTTTTGTTGGCATGCAGAAGGCTGTGATTTTGAACCAGTGAGAAGTCTCTAGACTTCTGCAAAATGTTTTGCTTATCATACAGAGACAATAATATAGTCAGAAGGATTTCATTTGTCATTAGCAAATACTTACACTTCAAACTTTTTTTTATTACTGGAGTGCATTCTTCAAACGTTGACACTGTAATACTTTTGGATAGGATGTATTTTTGAAAGTTTTTGATAGTTTCAGTGTGTTCTGCTGTTGTAGTAAGAATACTGCATCTCATCAGCACTCATCACTGCTTACCTGTATTTTTCAGTCTATTCTGAACCTCTCTGTATTAACTGCTTGGGAACTGTCCCAGAATGCATACTTTGCCAGTTTGCAAGGTGAGGTTTTTATCAATGTGTGGAACACATGTTGTGAAAGCAGGGATGAGAAGTATTAAAAAAAATTCCTGCTCTTTGCAAACCATGTTATATAATTTCCAAAGCCCATTGCAATTCATGGGCTCTGCAGAACCATGTGGACAGCATCACTGCTGCCACAGCCGCTTCCCTGCCCAGCTGGGGGGCCCTGAAGGCACTGAGAGTGGAGCAGAGTTTCAGCTGACTGATGCTGCCATTGGTGTTCATGGAAAATATTCTTCTAAAATGGCTTCTCCTTTTTGTGCCTTTTCTGTAGGGAGTGTAAAAATGTTGTGTAGTATGTCTTCAGCTGCTGGTTTTTCAGTCACTTTTTGGAGAAAAAGACACAATGAATATGAATTTAGGGGGATTTAGCTGGTTTTAGTTTATTTGCTCTCTATAAGCATTCTGGAATTTCTTTTTGTTGTCAGGTCTATTTTGTTGGTTAATGTTGGCTTTTTGTCTCCATTATTGGTTGGAAATTTCAATTCACATTTCAGCTGATGTGAATCTGACTATTTGTAAACCTTTTTGAAAGCAAGTTTGTTGGAGTTGGAAGGTCATGTGGTACCCTGAGTATAATGCTGTGATGCTGTTCTTTGGTTTCTAGATTTGACTGGTGTATGCTATTTCTTGGTTTGGTGATGTGCTTGCATGGGCTGCCCAGGGAGTGGTGGGGTCATGGGTGTTTGATTCACATAGGGATGTGGCTCTGAGGGAATTGGTCAGTGGGCAAGGTGGGGTGGGCTGAAGTTGGATTATGTGATCTTAGAGGTCTTTTCCCACCATAATGATTCTGTGATCCATAAATTATTGCATTTCTACTTTCTGATCAGCAATAGATAGGGACAGAGCTTTACCTGGTTGCACTCTAAATGAAATCAAAGTAGAAGGTGATGGAGATCCTTTTAATGCAAGTGTCTAAACAGGCTGGAAGGGGTGGCCATGTTGGGCATAGCTCTGCTTTCCGCAGCATGCAAAGTTGCATTTTGTGTTTTGAAGCTCAGATGGAAGGGGATGCTTTGCTGAATCTGATGGTGTGAGTTTTGATAAATGTGTGTATTAAAAACTATGCGTTTTTATAGGGAGTTAGGAAGGTCATTTAATTTTTTCATGCAATTCTGTGGAAAGTTAATGGTAGCCTACTGGGATTCCTTCCTCCCAGCCGTTTTCATGCGTTTTTAAGGGGTGCATTGTGCACGGAAGGCAGTGCCAGCTGTTGATTGTCATCTTCCTCATGTCTATGATAAAAAGCCACTCAAGAAGGCTGAAATATGAGAACGTCATTAGCTTTCCTATTGGCAGAAGTGCTTAAAAAAGCCACAACAGAAAGAAAATAGATTGCATATTGAAATTAAAAAACAAACAAAAAGTGCAACAGCTACAGTGGGGTCTTGTGTAGCCCTGGGAAAAAGCAAAAACATGGCAAGGAGCACAAAGGGGACAACGTGAACCTGTGGCTGCTGTGCAGGAGTGCATGTGGGAAACCTCTGATGTGCATCATTCATGGTTCCCCTCTCCTTGCAGTTGAAATTCAGCTGGCGGAGCTGTTTGGTGGCGCTGGGAGTTGTGCTTGCTGTTGCCTGACGTGTGCATGGGTGGGTGGCTTACTTTTTATTTATGTATTTTTTATTTATTTAAAATCCACTTGGGGCATTTGAAGACAAAACATAGGGCTCATTTGAAGATGGAAGATTAATTAAAAATAAGCAAAAAGCCCCACTCCTTGCTACAAAGCAGAAGGGCCTCCATTTCAAAATAAAACCCCAAAGTCGGCAGCGAGTGGTGCTGTCTGTGCAGCCACAGCCTGGAAGCAGCGTGATATTCTGCATTACCAATAGATCCCCGCTCATGGCTTTGCTTGAAAATGTTTTGATTGCAATTGGAGGAAGAGGGAGAGATGTATATAAATAATGTTTGTTGTGTATACAAGCAGCTCCGGTTCTAAAGTGTACATGATGCGAAGGGAATAAATATCTCATTTTGCACTGCCTCCTAAGGTAGAGAGCGGCAGGCAGGGATGGAGGCGGTGGGAGCAGCAGCATGCACGCCTGCCTGCCTGTCTCGCATTAATGGAACAGCTTGCAAGGTCTACAGGGAATTTGCATTGGCTCTGTCACTGGTATTATTTAGTTCCTTATTTATTGCTAGTGGCTTGATTGTGCTGTATTTTCCCAGCAATGAAAGCTTTTAAAGATCATGTCTGACTCCTTTTGGACTGTGCTGTCCAATTTCTCTCTGCCTGCTACCAGCATGTTGAGACGATCCAAAAGGTAATCTAAGGATTTTGCGAGTAATTCTTACGATGTTTTTCCAAGCTACTTGTTTTAATGCTGTTTAGGCTTGCTTTCTTCCTTTATGAACTGATTAAATCATGTACGTTAGGCATAATTCCTTAATGATTTGTAGCTGTATTCATTGTACAAATCATACCGTTCAGATCCACGGTTTGTTCTTTTTATAGATATTTATTTAAATGCATCGTTCCTCGCTTCTCGTAGTATGTGAATGTGATATGGGCTTGTTTCTACAAAATGATGGATTGATGCCTTACTGAGAACAAGCTGCCACAGTATTCAAAGTAGCAAAACAATATTATGATGATATAGGCAGCACTGGGCAGGGCTTGCAAATGTTTTGACGTATAGTACATGATTTTCTTAGGGATATGCATCACCTTAAATTTTAAATCATCCTTGCTAGTTTTGTTTTTTTTTTTTCTTGGAGATGTTAATATGTTACTGTAGTAGTAAATAGGATGAGTGCTCTTAGTCACGCGTTACTCTTTGGATTTTGATAAAATCCCATTGAATTCTGTGCACTAATAGCTGATATCAGCTCTGATGCAGTATAGTGGTGTCCCTTCAAGATTGGGAAATAGCAACGTAATTATTACTCATCAGGTGTTCTGTGGAGCTTAATGCACATAGCCCAGAAACTCACTGGAGGAATGGGCTTGGTGAATGAGGTAGGTGCTAATCCTGACCAACACAATATATATAGGTTTATGAGTAAACAGCTGCCATGAGCATCATAATTTCTCATTGGTTGATAGGCTGTTAGAGTTAAGATCTATGTAAGATTTGGAATATAAGCTTTGCCTTGATTTTAGGATTTTGTTCATGAGCTGTCAAAAATGAAATCAATCTATTTTAGGAGATTGTAACTCCAACATAGAAACATATTGAATGAGGGGGAGAGGGGTTACTCCGTTTCCTGATTCTGTTTTTACAGTTTGAATTTTACCAGTTTGTTTCTGTGCTAACTGTGATTTTTAGAAATTTTACTGGGAACAAAGAAAGATTTTGCTTTAAAAAATAAAATTTAGATTTTGGTCACAATTAATTGCATTAGAAGTTTTATTAACAAATACAAGCCTTATTGTCTTTTTATTTTTTTGAGAAGAAAAAGAGCTCCTTGAGTTTCCAGTTGTTGGTTGGTCTGCCTTTCAAACTCCTGGAGTGGTGTCAGTAGGAGTCTGAAGGAGGAACAGAAGTGTAAGAGCTGAAGCTCATTATTTCCATATACGTCTCTTGAGCTTGACTCTGAAGAGGAAAGGGAGATAAATTACTGTCCTGTGCATGTTTGCAGAGGATGAGGCAGGTAGGACGTGGCTTCCATGCCAAGCTGGGTTGATGTGGGTGAGGGAGGACACAGCTCCATAGGAACATTGCCTCTGTGGGACCACTGCAATTGGAGCAACCTTATTCCTCTTGTTTGCAGAACTTGATTTTTGTAAAGCTCTCTCCGTTCTGAACCATGTTCTGCACGCAAAAAGGTCGACTTCTTTGTGCAGGTTCAACAGTCATGGACTTCCATGCAGAATGGGTGTCTGTAGTGCTTTTGCACAACAGGACTGAGGTATGTTTATCTTGTAAAGCCTTGTCGATGTGCCATTATGAATTTGAAATTGGTCATCGAGGACTGACACAATTTTGGGGATGTTAGCAAGGTTCCTGATACAATTACTTTGTCAGAAAACTTCCACTTGAAATTTACAATTCCATTTATTTGTTAGTATTTGAAGAAAGAAAGAAATAGATCTGTAAACATGCTGCACATCTTAATGGAAAAGAGAGTACTTTTTATTGATTTAACCAGATAAATGAATATTAGACATTTGAAAGTGATCAAGCGGCTATATGAGATGCCCTAGCGGAGAGCAGCTGCATCAAGCCGGGCAGTAGAAATCCTATTTCGCATAGCACAGAAGCCACAGTCTTCAATCAACCCTGGAAATAAAATATTTGAGCATGTGTGACAGTTTGCTGGGAATATCACCTTCTGCCATGTCTGCTGGCAGCCTGCCCGGCTTGGTGACTGCTGTCATGGGGGAGATGGGCAGGCAGGTTGGATTGTTGTGATGTGCGTCGTAATAAATGAGTTGGTTCATCTGACATCAGGTTGTGCTGGGATTCATGTTGGGGCATTGGTCCCAGGGACATGCAAGCACACTACTACTCCTAGCAGTAGCTGACTGTGGGATAAACCATTGCACGTCTTGGTCCTTGCGGCAGCAGCACCAGGGCATCCCTGGGTGCCAGCATTTCCAGCATCATGGCACGTCTGTACTTTGAATGAAGTATCATATTGTTAACTAGATAAATATGTTTCTGTTTTCATTGCTTTCCTTTTAAAGTGTAGTGTTTGGTACTCTTTAGTACATTTATTACTTTTTAAAAGTTGTTATTGCAATATTAATTTATTATATGGAGTTGAAACTGTTGGCGGCAGAGAATATTTTGCGGTATGAAATATTTGACAAAATTTTCCCATGATCCATACAGAAAACTTTTGCCTATAGTCTCATTGCATTAATGGTGGGTTGCGTGGTGTGTTCTGAATTCTGGGCCACTGGCGGCATTCTGACCACTGTGCTGTGACACACATCTCTATAATGACGGCGTCTGATCCCTACTAAACGTCCTACAGGGCTCTGCTCCCATATGGCCTCTCTGCATTAGGATGTTGTGCAGGGCAGCTCTTCCTCCGCGATGCATTATGCTGAAATGAGCTGTCTGGTGCAGCTGGGGGCTTCTCGGCACCACTAATGGCACTGGGAAAGTGAGCCATCTGCTCCTCTGGTCAGGGAATGGGGCCATTTCTTCTTGAGCGTATTCCCGGAAGGATAGGAGAAGTCAAGAGCAACACTGAGGAGTTTGTCATGGGAGGGGTGACGTAAACATAAATCAGATTTACCTGTCTACCTGGTTCTGTATAAATATTTATAATTCTAAGCTGCGGAATAAATAAGGGAATTTCTTGGTACAAAGCACACGTGGATAGTATTGTCATACTGCTGTACTGAGACGTCGCCTGTTGGATTTGAGTTGTGGAGAGATGAAGCGTGATTTTGACATATTTAAATTAAATGTCTTTGTTTTTCAGTCCTTTTGTTTCTTGTGCTTTGGGCATGACTTCTCTTGGATATGCTCTAAGTTGTGCTGTGCAGTAACAGCAGTGTGTCGTTGTGCAAGTGGCCATGTGTTGGTTTTCAGACATTGGCTTAGAGTGATGTTTTCTACTGTTACCTCATTTTTGTTCTAGCAACGTTTAGCTGTGTCTGGAGGAACAGGCTGTGACTTTTAGGAATTTTTAATGGATTTTAGGAATTTGACTTTGTTCAGTGAGTTTTTTTTTTATGCAGTTTGGGCAGGGAAGATTTGTTTGTACATTGAGAAAGATAACTCTGGGGGGACCACAAAGGTGGGGTTCTGTTAGGAAGGATAAACTGCTTCCATCTCCAGGATAGCCACTGGTGCTCTAGATTTCCTTCCTCTTCTTTTTGGTGAAAGGCAATTAATGATGCATTTGTTCCATAATTATGAAAACTATTGGAATGAACTACCATGCAAGTATGAAAAGTAGCAAGCCAGCTCTATAGTCAGTGATTCTATGTAAATCATTATAAATATTTCTTACAATCACTTCCTTGATGACTAACTAAATGTTCTTTCCCATTTAAATATCCACAAAAACAGAAGAAACCACCTTTTGCTGGGTATGAAGCAATGACTGGGGAATAGTTGGGTGCTCGGAGCACATCGTGGGTGCTTTCTTAGTGTGTTCCTAGCAGCTGTTACTGCTGCAGCAGGGTTGTGTGAGGTGGGCAGCTGCACTCTGTGTCTTCTGATGCTGATTCATCCAGATAGACATTAAAGGCTGTGTGTATCAGGAGAATGCTGCCTTCTCTGTATGTACATTGTCCCTGTGAAGGAAAGCAAAGCAGAATGCTTACTTTTGTGGTAACATAAAGCTAAATTTAAAAATGTGTGTTTGTGCTATAATTAACTTTAAAGTGACAGCTGTCACACTGCACATTTCCTTGCTTAAATGAGAAGAGTAAGAAATGTTTTCACTCCTTTGAGAAGGATGAGAAAGATCTGGAAATCTGATGCTTTTGATAACGCTTAGGTCCAATTTTTACTTAGCACAGCATAATAAGTGCTCTCCAACTGACACCCCTGATTGGAGAGGAAATTTCATTTCAATTACTTCTGCTAGGAGTTCAACCTTGGAACAAAAGCACCGACTGCTGGGGGGAGAAAGAAGTTCCTACCTCATCTTCTGAAAAGCTCATTATGAGAACTGTGTGTTTTGTGTTGAGTGAGCTGCAGTGGGTATTACTGTGGAATCACAGAATCATTAAGGTTGGAAAAGACTGCTAAAACCTTTGTCTGACAGCATCCCATCCCACCATGCCCGCTGACCACATCCCTCTGTGCCACATCTCCATGGTTCTTGAACTCTTCGATGGACGGTGACCCCAGCACATCACTGTTAGGTGAGAAACCCGTCCTGTTATACAGCTGAGAGATGAGAGTGGTGGTGGAGGAGTACTGGGAACTGTCACTGGGTTCTCCACATGTGATATTTATACTACTTAACTACAGTGGAAGAGGCTGGTGTGCCAAGAATGGAAAGATGGTCCTCCTACTATTCAGAATAAGGTCAAGGGTTCAGGGAACATTGCCTGTGCTGTCTGTAATTTCTAGTTTTTCAGGGATTCTGTCTGTGCGTGGTAGATTTTAAATTTATTATGAATGCTTTTGTGGTCTTGTTTCTCTTCAGACTAAAAACCAAAGTGTCCTGTAGAGTTAATGCTGAGGTTTTGAGCCTGGGAAGCAATTTGTTCTGGTGGAAACCCTCTTGTTCAACCACCTGGCTATTGCTCAGGCCAAACCAGTTTTTCAAGTCAGAAGTTCTGCGGAGTGGAAACTAAGCAACACGCAGAGCGTCGGTAATTTTATGAATCGCTGGGATCTTCATGAAGAGATGGCTGAATGTAACATGATTTTACATAAGAAATGGCTGTTGAGGCAGGAGTCTGGTTTCAGAAGGGAGGGGACGCTGTGAGTGGGGCAGTGGGCAGTCGGGGGCCGGGCCTTCTGAGGAGAGAGAGCACGACAGGAGCAGTGCACGTGGGCACGCGCCTGGCCTGAGATGTGCAGGGCTTGTGGTTAATTCAAGTAGACACATTTGGGTTTAGGAATCCTCACCGTGTCTATGCATCTGCTTATTTCAACTGCTGTTTGCCTCCGACAAGTGCATTTTAAATGCAGAGTGTCTGTCAGCCTGGTGTCTGGTTATTAACCACTGCAGAGTGATGTTTTGGTGGGGCTGGGTCACCATAATGTTGTGGGGAGCCTCACCCTTGGCTCCTCAAGTCTTGTGTCTGCGGTGGTAACAGGCTGTGCTAGGGAAGGGCCGATGCGAGATCAACTCGATATGTTGGCATTTAAACACTGTGGGTACTTCCAGTTGCGAGGTACTTTTACCTGCACAGTCATGTTCCTCTCTGCAGGCCCACGTGTGTGCCCTCTGTAGGACTGGACAGGGAGCAAACCAAGCAACATGCCCTCCAGTATGCTTGGGATTCCCGTTGCTTCAACGGCAATTGAATGCTGACATTAACTAGGGGTTGTAAAACACCTTCGGGCAAAATGTTCTTACAAAAAACAGACTTCATTGGAAGAACTGTGAGGAACATTATATGGTGCGTCATCTTCTATCACCGTACACCTTCCTGGAAGCAAAAAACCTCGGTCAGGTGCAGAACATTTTTTGTATTGACCACCATCTCACCATGAAACTACATTGTTTTCTTTTTTTTTTCTAAGCATGAAGGAAAACACTTCTTAAGTATTTTGATTCTGTGCTTAGACCTAATTATTAGATATTCCCTGAATAGTTTTTCCCACTCCATAGCCTGACCTATTTTTAATTTTTTGCTATTATTTCCAAGTCTGCAGAGTAATACCTTTTACAGTAGGTGTATAGTTAGAATAATAAGCAGTTCAGCAATGAAAACTCCCAGCTTTAGTCCAGGAGTCTTAAAAGCTGCTTTTGGTTTTGGAGACATAGAATATGCCAAACATATCAAGCTATGTGTATTGCTTCTGTATTAAATTCTGCAGCTTGACTAGGGCTGCATGAACTCTGCTGTTCCACCTCCACTCTTCCAGCTGCTCAGTAGCAGGAGAAGCCTGCAGAGAAGTGCTATGTTTTCTTCTCTTTGTCTGAATATTTCTCAGGCATTTTCTCCTCCATCTTCTATTTCTACTTCCTTTCAATTTAATCACTTCTATTTTTCTTCTTTCTGTGGCTAGACAGAAAATGGTAAAAAAAAAAAAAAAAAAAATATTCCTGGTTCCAGTTTCAGTGCACCCCTCTGCCTGTTTTAAATGTGCAGAGCACAGCCATACTGCTGTGTGTAAATCTGTGTTCTGTGTAGAAAAGGCCACTGAGACACCCTGGTATGGTATTTCCAGAATAATGTACTATTGGAATAGTTTTTAAATTAGATATATTAGATATGTAATTTATTGTCATTCTGCAGTTTGAAACTACAATTAACTGATACAGAGCTAATTTCAAACATCTTCTGATGCTTAAATGAAGAAAGTGCTCTGAACCAAAGAGAACTGTTCATGTTGAGCGCTGTGTAGCAACAGGACTGCTCATATCCTGGTACAGAAGGTTGCTATTAAATCTCTGACTTTGGAATCGTGGAGAACAGTTTCTTCTCCTTTTTGGCTCACATACTTTGTTTTCAGGATGCATCTTTGGAGACCGTGTTTAGAATGGGTTTGTTGTATTACATGCCTATATATACTTGAAGTTATGGTGTAAAAAAAAAAAAAAAAGCTTTCAAACACTATAAATGCACTTTGTCATTTTGTTCTTGAATTTGTTTGCTCAAATTTTTGCAAGCAAAAAAAATGTGATAATCTGTCTTCTGTGACAACGGAGACACCCATTGAAAAAGCAGTCATGCTAGGTGAAGCATTTAATAATAGAGTTGGTGGAAACGGGAAATGAAAGAATGCAGTTATGTTTAGTTTTCGTTAAATTGTCCTTTCACACTTTGTGATGTAACTTCATGGCAGCATAATGCATAACACAACTGAAGTGGGAGGTAGTAATGCTTGAGGAGGTCCGTGTATGTTTTCTCCCATTAAATACTGTCTGTTTTCATTCTGTCATCTCTCTTCTGTAATCAGAGAGATTTTTTTTTCTCATCATATAAGGATGAATATAGCTTTGAAACATACTTGTGAGGGAGGAATGTTTCGGAATAGAGTGGTTTGATTTAGTTGGGAATGGCTGTGCCAGTCACGGTAATTTGTTGTGACATTTCATTTTGTTTGGCTTTGCAGTTGCTCCTGTGTTTCTCTGTTGTTAATAATGCAAAAGGCCTGGACAACACAGCACGGTGCAGGCAGGTGTACGGCGACCACAGATATTAGGCAAATTAAACATAAATTAGACACTAACTGGCAATTTCAGCCATTTCTTCACAATTTCTTAACATGAGGTTATATCATTTCTTAAATTTGAGCTATAAATGAAGAACTAGAAGGGTTTATCTAACAAATAGCTTGTTTGAGATGAAACAAAATTACTCTCATGCATTAATTCCAAAATACTTAGATGTTAATTTTCTTTAAACAAAAGAACCAGTCTACATCCAACTTGATGCATGCACTGCTCAGCACCTTGTTCCCTTCAGCTTCTTTGTTTGCTAGCAGGCTGAAACGTCCCATCCTGGCAGATGTTTTACATGTTGACTGTCCATGTTCTCCCTGGATATCTATACTGAAGTGCAGCCCACACTTTACAGTTGATCTTCTCATTTATCTCCATGCTCCTTGCCACACAGGTGAGAGGAAGAGATCTGCCCTAAAGGTGGGATGTGCAAATGGCTGCAATAGCTTGTAGACAACACAGGGAGGAGGGAATCACAGAATCGTAGAATGGCTTGGGTTGAAAAGGACCACAATGATCATCTAGTTTCAACTCCCTGAGTCTGTCATGATGGAGGATCTGTGGTATCTAAAGATGGCCCTGTGCTTCCATCCTTCATATGTTCAATGAGTATAATAGTTTTTCCTTAAGAGAAGATAAGTGATTATTGTAGGAATCTGTAAACCAGACCTCCACCATGAATAATAATGTGTTTTTTTCAAGTTATTCTAGGATGAAAAAATTTTAAACCATTCTGAACGTAGAAAAAATAATTCCTTGAACCAGATGCTTACTTATTGTTATCTATTTTAGAGAACTAATTATTCCTGTTGTTGGTAGTGCTAAAGCTTACAAAATTGCTTCCATCCTTGAATTACTATAATTAAGACGATAACTTCCACATCTAGTTAACACTGCTGTGCAGCTGGTGCATTCATTGACATGCAGATTTCAGATTTTGTAAATTTTCTGTCATTGTGAATAAAAATTTTAAATACTTATTTTCATTTCCAAAATCTCTGTTTCTCATAAAGAAGTCTTTGTAAATCAAATCAACTGAAACTAAATTCCTGTAACATCAGAGGAAAATCTAGTTAAATTTGGTTAGGTGCTCATACAATCATTAAGGTTGGAGAAGACCTATAAGATCACCCATTCCAACCCCATTCCACGCCACCATGCCCACTGACCACATCCCTCAGTGCCACATCTCCACATTCTTTGAACACCTCCAGGGATGGTGACCCCACCACCTCCCTGGGCAGCTGTGCCACTGCATCACTGCTCTTTCTGAGAAGTTGTTCCTAAATCATTAAAAGGGATCGCAAACATTAATGGTTAGTAACAAATGTGATTAAAGCTATAATTTTTTTCTGTACATTTTGTTTATTTGCATATGCAACATATTCTGCTATGAGAGTGTTTTCTAGAGAAGTGCATTATCTTTTTGAGAAAATTCCTTATTGTTTGTTCCTCATGACCAGCACTGCAGTGATATTACTGGAGATCAGTCCCAAATTGCCTTTTGGTGGAGGTTAGTTGGCTGGAGACAAGGTGTGCTGGGGCTTACACAGCTCCCAGGTACCACACATCCTGCTTAGCACTGCACACGCTGGCTGCCGAGCACATTGCAGCGGGTCCAAAACTAGTGTCCAGTTACCAGACCCACGTCTGATGTCCTGCAGTGTTCAGTTTCAAGAACACATCTTGGAACACTCCACTGCACGTAACAAATGTTATTTTTACTGTGGGGGAGAGATCTCAACTCACAAACAGTAGAAGCACCATTTCTGTGGTGATGGCAGAGGCATTGTTCAGCTCTCTCCACGTAAACTCCCATCTTGCTGTGCTTGTTCTGAATAAAATCAGGCAGCTCTCATGCTCCCCCACACTTGCAGGTTCCTGCAGTTTGGCAGTGGCCCTGCAGGGCACGCAGG
The DNA here is from genome assembly GCA_037305975.1 of Chrysolophus pictus. Classification (NCBI taxonomy): domain Eukaryota; kingdom Metazoa; phylum Chordata; class Aves; order Galliformes; family Phasianidae; genus Chrysolophus; species Chrysolophus pictus. Next base: position 21,013,852 of record CM074583.1, read on the forward strand.
AGGGGTTGGCTCTTTCCAAGTTATGGAGTGGGATCTAGGAGAAACCTTAATGAGATCCACACCAAACTGTGAGGAGAAGAGGGTCGGGGACCTTGCATGTAATGAAAGTAGGAAAGCTTTGGCTTACAAGCACATAGTAGTGCTCAGAGTCTCCCTGGACTGGTTCAGAACTGTATTTTTTTCTTGTCAATATACTCTTGAGTTGTACAGTTAACCTTTTCCCTTTCTACTCTCTTCTTCTATTCCTGGTTTTTATGCAGATTGGATTGTTTTTAGAGGGGTGCTTGCAGAATTCATGAACAGTAATGAGCAGTGATGTAGTGCAAGAGTTCAATAATATGATCTCCTCATTATTGGCCATGTAGCCCAGTGCTGAGCCCCGTCTGTCTGGCTGAAGTGCATCTTCCAGGAAAGCATTTTGTCTTCATGTGAACTGTGCCAGCACTTAAATTGACTCGCTCAAATTTCTTTGGCACAAATTCCTGGTTAAAGCTAGCTTCACTTCTTTAATATTCAGCTATTCTTCTTTAGAAGGTGCGTAAATGCTGTTGTGATGAATTCCTGAGGCTAGCTGCCGAACTGGAGGCTGCCCGTTAGCTCTTCATAGAATCATAGGATGGTTTGAGTTGGAAGGGACCCTTGAAGACCATCTGGTCCAACTTCCCAGCAACAAACAGGGGCACCTACAGCTCCACTTCTCCCTTTTTATTTTCTTCCTTTTTGCGACAATGAAGGCTTTATTGCTGCTTTTCTGTAATTTCTCATTCATTCCAAGTTCTCTTAGAAGTTATATCTATCTACGTATCTATCCAGAGAGCTCTCTTCAACCAGTTAAGAGTGAATTTGTGGCTGTGTGTGTATTTTTCCCATCATATAACACGAATTCAAGAAATTGAAAGTTCTGTTCTTAGCCTTTATGTCTGAGCTTTGCCTTATTGCCAGCACATGTGGATCACGTAAATGGCTGAATGGGCCCCAGTGATCTCCTCCTTCCCTGGTGAGAGATCCAGCAAAATGGAAAGTTACCAAATTTTGGGGGTATAAAAAGAATATTCTTTATTGGTAACTTGGGCGGCTCAAAAGCCATTCCTCCCCTGGGTGCATTGGTGCAAACCTGACCTGTTTTAATGGGTCTCAGCTGTGCTTTGCTCTCCAGCTACTTAACCCTCTCTCTTTTGAGTCGTCCTCTTTGCAACAATGGCAGAGAAAATGGGTTTGTAAAACCTGGTCCAGTCTGGCAGATGCAGCCAGCAGTTAAATAGCTCTGAGCTTGAGACAGCTCTTATTCCCCATTATGCTGTGATTTAAATATACCAACTTTCCAGAGAACGCTCCGGGCTGTGATCATGAGTGTTTTAGTAACTCCTCTTAGCGAAAGGATGCAGCCACAGAGGACGGAGCTCTCTTTTCTCATGGCACTAGTGTTTTATATTGAGCAAGATCTGCAGTTTTTACATGGTAATTTACATTAGAATGCTCAAGGTTTTTTTTATTTCTCACATAGTCATCTACGTTACATTAGAATACTCAGCACTTTGGTGTTGTGAGAGATTTTCATCGTGATGTAAACATAGTGATTATCTGCTACTAATGTTGGAATTGAGTATTCTGTTTTTTTCAACAGTTACTGGAATAGACTGACTGAACACATTAAAAAAAAAATCCATAAACCTTTTTTTAAGCCTCTTAACATCAGGTCGTTCGTTTGTCTGTATGATGTACACAATGGCAATCAGTTTTTGGATGGAGTGTTGTTGAATAATACATGAATGTAAATGAAGATTGTATGGAATCAGTTGGACAATTTTGAGGAATGCTTTAAGTACACTAAAGAGCCTGAATAGCAGTTAATGGCGCTTCAACTTTATTACTGTTTATTATGGTTGGCAGTTCCCTTGTGCTTTTTTCTGCTTCGAGTTCTCCAGTTTCCTATAGAATAACAATAAAAGGTCTTACAAATAATAACAGTCAGATACACTATATCCTGTGGCAGCAAAACAGTTCTGCATTAAATTGCGGTTCTTGGCAGACTGAGGACATTTATCAGGGCTGCTTCAGGCGGGATGGGGGCAGATGTCAGTCCAGGAGCCACCGTAGAGCCCTGCTGGACAACCTTAGTGTGTGCTGTGTATGCATATTGTGTATATTCCTATATGCCACAGGAAAATAGGTGATCAGCAAGGGGGTTAAATATCCAGTAGGTTTTGTTCAGAACCGGGTGAAATGAGAATGTTTCACTTGCCCATTATGATTACTTCCATCACCTTTAGAGCTAAATTGGGCAGAGGGCTGTTGGAAGCTCACCTTGCATGGTTTTCAATAGGCATTGAAAATTCAATGGGCATTCAATAGGCGTGTTTGTGCTGCTTCTAGCACATTAAAACATCTATTGCTGACAAAGTACATTTTGGCCCCGTATGTTTGCTTCCCAGCAGTCAATACCAAAATCGAGTGAGAGAAGAAATATCGACCTGAATCTGAGAGATTATTTCTCTCTAGCTAAAGGCTGTTCTTTAGGACCAGCCTTCAGGTGCTTTGATTTCTCTGGTTTTGCCTCATCATTTGTATCTCTTTCTTCCAGCTGTCGGACAAGCAACAGAAAGAGTTTGATTGTAACATCCAGCACATCCCCGACTCTCCCGCGGCCGCATTCCCCCCTCCATGGACATGCAGGTAATTCCGAGGGCTGCCGTGCTGGGAATCGTTGGGAAAAATGTTGGTGCTCATTGCATCGAGTTTGAACAAAGAATCATAGAATGGCTTAGCTTGGAGGGGACCTCAAAGATCATCTTGCTCCAACCCCCTGCCATGGGCCGGGTTGCCAAACATGTTGATACTCCATGTCAGTGTGCCATCTGCGGTATCTATCTTCTACTTCGAGCAACGCAAGATGTTTGAAAATTGCTTTATGCATTGCTGCCAGTTTTATCACTTCAGCAATGGTGAAATGCTCATTTCCAGGCAAATGGGCAACCACTTGTAAGTCATCAGAGTGAAGTGTGGAGAGATGTTCTTTCTAAAGAAAAAGTGCTTATTCAGTCTGCGGTAACCACAGAGTTTTAGAAGGGGTCATACGTGTGGGTTCAGCAGTTTGCCTGAACAGTGTGTTCCCTTGTTACCTTTATTGGGAGAGAGGTAGGTGATGTACACCTGCATTGCTTTCAGTATTTCAGAATGCCAGAGAAAGCAGTTGGGTTTCAGGTGTGGCCATAATGGGTACAAGTTTAACTTAAAACAGCCAAACGTTGCTACACATATTCACCCACTGCTGAGCCAATGTGGAAGCACATCACAGTTGTGTGTAAGTAATTGTTTTCATTACAATCAGACTTCTCTCATCCTACATGGTAGTATGTCCTGAAAGTACTTTCTGCACATTGAAACAAAGGAAATGCTGAGAATGGACAGCAAAGTGGTAGTAGCTCAGGGAGAAGGAGCCATCTGCTTCTTCTTGCAGGGCACTGTGCCTTGAGAGGGACATTCAGCCAGCTGGAAGGACAGAAGTTCTTGTCCAGGGATACCCATGAAAGCCTCAAAGAGATTTTCATACAGATTTGCTGAGTATGCTGTAAAGCCCTGTCATGAATGGCTGGGAAGTTGCTGTACTCGCACTGTTTTTTAAATGACCCATGGTTTTCATTTTCAAGTGTTAACAAAATCTTAAAAGTAGCATATTAAGGCTATTTTCTTTTTGCTTCAGAATCTCAGATAACTCAGACAAAGTATTTTCAAATGTAACTTGTTGGAATTCGTTACTGCACCAAAAGCTTGCGTTTGCTAGAGGAATTCCACTTCACTCCAAACTCCCGTGGCTCTCTTATGGGTGATCATGATAGTGATTGCTTTGTAAAATGTGATGTTTCTCCCAGTAGGGATTCTCTGCTTAGTTATGTTGTGCTCCTTACTTTATTTTAAGAATCTATATGTATGTTGAATTTAACAAATTCTATGTCAGCTATATAAGCATTTAAGTAAAACGATGGAGAAGAATGCTCCTCAGAATATGAAAGAAGCATCTTTGCTTTTCAGATTGCAATAAGGTGTTGGCCTGATCATTGCTCAGAATACAAACGCAGAGATGTTCACACCTGTATTTGCTCGATTTTCTTTTCTCCCATCTTGCAAATGAAAAATTGGTCTTAGTGTTTTTGATGCTGTCTTGGGTTTTACAAGCTTATCTTTTATTAAATATGTGACTGTCTGGAAAACTAGAGTAGCTACTCAGTGGTATGTCATCTTTCTTTAGCAGAAATTGTCAAATACTTCTATTTCTTGTTCTAATGTTGCATATGGGATTTGAAACTATTAATTAAAAAGGACATCCTTTGTGACCTCCAAGAGTTGCAAGCAGAGAATATGGAGATAAATTACTGGTAGCCTCAGTTCCCTGCCAGAACTGTGCTTAGGAGTTTTACCTGAGTCAAGTAATTTATTCAAGAGACAAAAGTAGATGAAATTTAGAGTAGATTCACAAATATTTTCTTAAGAAATATCGTATATGAGATGTGAATTTGAGAACAGGCTGTGATATTTGTTTAGTATTTGAACAGAATCGATCAATCTGTTTGTTCAGACACATACACTGATAAATCACTAAGAAAAGCTGGAGCCTCTCCCATCCTTCTTGCGTTGTGAACACGCTCCTCTTCGTGTCCGTTCTGCACCTCTTCCACAAATGAAAGGAGTGACAAGCATGCAGGGAAATAAGGAAGACTTTCTAAAAAAATTCTGTTCAGAAAATGGAGTTCTTTATGGCATTAACTGCAGGAGTTTCTCTTCTGTGTGTTCTGTACGTGACGTTGGTGGGTGTGATGTAGCACAATCCTTCCTCCTAATGAACACTGGCCCTGCAAACTACACATTTTAATGTACAGAGCAGCTTCAAGATAGGATGTCAGGCAATTCTATATCCTACAAAATGGAGAGGAAAAGTAATACTTAAGAGGTCTAAAGATGAAAGTAAATCTGAACAATTTTTAACTCTGCCATGAAAACATTTTTGAATCAATAGCTCTTAATGGATTTGAAGTGCACTAATTCAGTTTTCAAACTTTATGAAATAATCTGTTCCAAAATTACATGGAGCCTTGTTATTAAACAGCTACAGCTTGTTAATGTCATGGGAAAGTCACCCTTCTTATTTACTCCCCCATATCTTGACTGAAGCGCATTTTTGGGAAGACAGGTTTGAAAATCTTCCTTGTATTTCTTTCAAATCAGAGGAAGGAAGGTGTACACACACTTTCCCTATGTTTGTATTTCTTTGAATTATTTTTATTTTAATCTAACATGCACCTATTACAGTGTACACATTGTAAGGCAGATTAATACATTACCCTTAGACTGTACCTTACAATGAAAAGCTTAAAATCAACCAGAGAAACAGCATCATCTTTATAGTAGGAGCAAGAAAGATTCTTGAAGGTGGATGAGGGAGATTCACGCTGCTGTAAACTGCTTCCCATGCTGCCAGGTTACAGTGGATACACTTGTCCCTGTTCCTGTCTGTAATAATGTATGAAGGGAGCTGCTCATGGGCAGTGTGGTAATACTGACTTCAATCATTCTGCTCTCTCACTGTAAGTTCAGTTCCTCCTTCTGGCTTTGAAAAAAAGAAAGAAAGAAAAGATTATTTTTAAGCCTTGTATTTACTTCTTTTTCATGTATCAGTGCTGTACAAAAGTGCATGGTACTCCTGCTTCTTGATCCAAGTATCCTTGGATCCAAGGGCATAAGCTGTGTATCTACGCAGTGGCCAAGCAATAAAACTTGTGCAGGGTGTGTTGTGTGCAGCTCTGGATCCTGTCCTGGTCATCAGAGCTGCAGTTCGTTTGCACTTTGTGCATGTGATCCCTGGATGCCAGACAGAAGCCAGGATATTCACTTTGAGATGGGTGGTGCATGGGATGCTGAAGTGATTGGAGTCATCCTAACATTGGGATGTGCTAGAACGTGGGGAGTTCTGTGATGTGCAGTAGGATCGGTTCTGCTTCTGTTAGTATTCAGCAAATAGCATTGGTATATTGTATGTAGATGGCCACAACAATCAGACCTTTGTATTTATTGTATTTCTCAGAATCTCAGGAGCAAGCATTACGAAAATGTTCTAGTTTGAGCTTTTGGACTTGTTAACCTATCCGATGTCATCTTATTTGTAGATGGCAGCTGAGGCTTTCGGCTATCTCTTCCGTGTAAGGTCTGTTTTCCTAGTTTCAGGGCAGCAGATGTACAGGTGCTTTAGCTACCTCCTTCTCCACGTGTCCAGGAAATGTAAAAGTTCATGCCTGAATTATTAACATTGATGTAACTGCGTTGATTTACCTAATGGGTAATCATTCTGCGTAACAGCCTCCCCTGGGACAGTCATTTCAGGTTCAAAAGGAGCCAACTATAACCCCTGAGCAACAGGGGAATTTACCTTTGCTAACAGAATAAATAGAGTTTCGATCAGCCTCGGTGAATGAGACCATTGCAGTAAGGCTTTTCTTATTAAAATTCCTTCAACTAGAGCAGATGCAGCAGTACTGGGAAATTTTAGGGAAAGTAGTAATTCCCCTTTTCCCTGTTGTTGTTTTAAAAGCTTCACCCAGACTTGAATTGAGTAGAAAAACTAATTGCTTTTCATTTTAAAACTCGAAGCAACTCACTAGGGATCTAATTAAAATTCCAGTGTCTGGAAGGAAATATGCTATATAAATCTGAAAAAGTTGTTACTTAAAAATTAATAGTATCTCCGTACCAGATTGTGCAGGCTCAGAAGACTTCGAACACCCACATAGTTAATTTCAAAAGTTAAAAACTGTCATTACCCAATTTGCTCAGTTACTCTGAAATCCTATTTTGATCATAATGTGGAGAGTTTACAAAAGATTGATGAAGATATTAAACAGACGATGACAGTTCACTGCCTGTTTATAACAGCAGTGGGCTTTTTGTTCAGAAAGATCATTCTCGATGCCAGCAAAAGCAGCAAATCTGCGGTGGGTATGTGAACACCCAGGCTCCTACCAGGACAGGCAGACTCCTTTGCTTTGCTGGGATATCTGCACTGCTTCCTGCAGGCCTCATTCTGCCACATCTCCTGATCTTAGCTGCTCTTTTAGCTTTTTGTTCTGCTACCAAATACGTCGCAACCCCAGCCCTAGCCTTGTGCTGCTGCTGGAACACGCGCTTCTGCACACTGAGTTGGTCATTCTGTTGCTATTGTAGCTCTTTTCACTGTTCTTGTAAGCTTGCAGTGCCATCTAGACTGTGAAAACTAGTCTTAGCCCAGCAGTGAAACAGCTCTGGCTTTTCACTGTGCCCATAAGAAGCCAAGTGAGTGCAAGCTTAATAAATGAAGCGCCAGTATTTGTCATCTTACTGATTTCTGGTGGTGTTTCTTCCCTTGCTGCCTAGGATACACTGGAATGGGTTTGGTGCAGTCAGTTTTGGGTGAAGGCATGCATTGTGTCCTATTACACTGAGCTGTCATTAGTTCTTAACTAATATTTTACAACAACACATTAAAACGCAAACCAAAACCGACCCACGGGAAAACAAGCTTGTTGCCCACACCTTTGTTTTTCATTCAGTTCGCTCTCGGTGAAGCAGATTGTGCTGGATCACGCTTCCCTCCCCAGCTCTCCCATCACCCCTTGGCACACACCAGATCAGCCCGAGGCTGCTGTATTCCCGACCAGCTGCTCTTGTCCCCGTGCACATGTAGGCCAGATGGAGCTGCCCGGCACTGGGACACCATCACAGCCTGGAAGCGTCGGCTCCTTCCCCTCTCCCCCTTCCTACCTGCATGTGTGTGTTAGGTGGGAGTGACTGCAAACCTTCCAGTGAGCACAGTGCTTGTCTTCACCTTCTGCTCAGCATAACACTTAAGGTACACGAGTAACTTTATTGGGATTAGCCCATTGCTGATGCTCACCTTTAACATGACTTTTTTATATGAGATCTACATCTGAAGACCTTTCTGATGACCATGCAGCTTGCAGAGCATTGCTTGTCCAGTATCTGCTTGTTTTCCTGCTCACGTTTTAATGTTGTTTTTACTCAGAGAAATTGCTGCTGGCATATGCTTACTATGGATAGTTTCTCTTTTGTGCTTGTATTAAGGATCTGAAAGAGCAAACCACTTAAGAATATGCCTGATAGAAAGAGTACACTCGCTGACATGAAGCTACTAATTCATCTTCTAAATTTCAAAGGTTTCTGCAGTTAGTCTATAAATGATTCTGGCTTTCAGAAGGGCTTCCTAAGTGGCTGCTTTTTTCTTTGAAGACATTGCAGAGCACTGCTTACCAACTGTATGCCTACACATCATACGATAAAGCTGGGAAAAAAGATTCTTGTGCCAATTGAAAATCTAATGTTATTTTTTCTTCAGTGCATGAAGTCACTGGCTCTTTCATTTTCATTGTATTTTTTTAATGAGGTGGTGGTTAGGGTGAATGTTAATGCTTTCTTACTTGAGCATCTTCTATGTGTCTGTAGTCCTTTTATTACATGTAGTTCCTGTGGCGTTTTTTTCTCCCTCAGTGAATTTTACATTCAGCAGCGATAAACAGAGTAGTATGAAGATACTTTCTTCCTACTTATTATTCCTGAAAGTGTCATCAATATCATTTCTGACCCAGGTTTTTCATTGAGAAATGTTAGGTTTCTATAGGATTGTATATTGTATAGGGATTGTTACGTAATACTGAGAGACTATATTGTGTATATACAATGCACTACCTATTTAAGAACAAGTATGAAAATGTGCATCTTAAATTACTTCAAAAGGAGTTAAGGTTCTGATCAAATCATATTTCTCTGGCAAACTAATGCTCAAATGATCAAGAGCACAAAGCATATTGTCAATCATTTGCAGGTACAACTTGGTATTGAGGGTGTTTGTGCACAGTGAGAAGTTCCTCTGCTGCAAATGTGACTGAATTTGTTTGCTTCCTCAAACAGGTGGCAGCCCTTTGGACAGCCCTAGAAACTTCTCTCCAAATGCTCCTGCTCATTTTTCCTTTGTTCCTGCCCGAAGGTAAGTCAGGATACATTTGCCTGGATTGGCAGACAAATAGGGTTTCTAAACTTGAGTTTAGAAGTTGCCTACAGATTACAAGTATTTTTTGTCATGGTTTGCTTTCTCTGATATTTGTAGTTCTATTTTATTCTCTTTTTGTTTAGGCCTTGGCAACACTGAGAATGTATTAGGTGCTTTTGAGACATAGAAATGATCAAAAGTTGATAAAGCTGTAAATAGAGCCTGGGGAGGAGGCAGTGTTCTCCCAGGGAGGTGACATATAGGCTGTGTGAGATAACAAGCCATTTAGTCACAATGCCTAAGTTGTGAATAGAATAACTCTGTCTCAGTGGTAATCCTAGATCCTCTTCTCTCTGAGTAACGGAGGTGCTTTGTACATCTGCCCTTCTGTTCTGCCATGTCTGCACAAAGACACAGACATACCAAAATCAGGCATGCACTCTGCATTCATTCACTACCTTCTGAGTGGTAGCAACTTTTTAGTTTTCTCTACTGTCTTGGGCATTGGTGTCAGGAATATGTTATTGCTCTGACAAGGAAGACAGCTGATAATTGAAATCGCAAGTCTACAGGAACTGCTAAAAGAAGAACAGTGTTGAAAGACTTGAATGCAAAGCTATCATCTGTCCTGTAGTGAGTGCTAGACAAATGCTTGTTACACTGTAGATCATACTGTTGGAAAGAAATCTGATACTATTAGTGATCAATTTAGTGTAAGGAGCAGGACAGGAAGAATAAAGACATCTGGGAGAAGCAGACAAATGGAGTATTGAATTTCGTATCTCATCAGGAAGGCAGGAATGGATCACAATGCAGAAAGTTAAATTTGGTTGAGAAAGAAAAAAACAGCAACAAAAAAATAATAAAGGAGATCCCAAGCAAAATTTAGGCAGGGAAGTTGGATTGCTCGATTCATGTGTGAGAAGGATATTTTTAATTTGCTAAACGCTTCAACTTCTTACCTGTGTTAGAATGACCTGAAAACAGGAAAGGTGTGATCATTCTGAGAGGCAGCAAGTTTTCTGACAAAGAGAGATCGGCTTGAGGACTAGATAGGGAAAGGTTAGGTATCAAAACATCAAATAAGAGTGGAGGGTTGGGATTTGGGAACAGGCTGGGTTTAAGGAAGCCGGAGGCATACCCTTTATCTGGACATGGATAAATCCTGGAGTGTTTTCTTTCCAGTGATGTGGTTTGCTAGAAGACCTGGTGTCCTTGAATACTGCTTGAAGTAGATTTTAATCTTAATATGATAGAGAAACTTTATAAAATCATGTGAAATGTGATGAGCTGGATATATATTTTCATATTCCCTTAGAGGGAAAAAATAGTTAAAGTTTTAACTGGTGGTAAAACAATTAAAATGGATTCATGCATCCACATCTATTTTTATAGAGGGATCTGAGCTTAATTTGAGTGTATTTCATATGTTCTGTTGAAGTCAACTGGAATTTTTCCAGTTTTCAGAATATCTGGACCTCGGATCACAGGAGGAAAGTTGCAGCTGAAACCATTGTCAAAGCTCAGCATCAGCTGTTGGCTGTTCCAGCCACCTTAGTAAAATTGCTTTCCAAATTTCCAAACAGAAAATAAGTTTTAATACTAAAACTCAGAAATGTGTCCTTTCCTACTTTCCTTTCTTCCTTATTTTTAAAGAAATAGACAAACAAAAGTTAGGTCTGTCCTATTATATGCTTTGGTTCATTTTACGGCTCTGCATACTTTCTCAGTCACTGAAAAGAACACTTAAGCTCAGCTTGTTTTAGAAGTTTGTTTCTATTTTCTACTTGTATTACACCCTGAATAGCTATGCCAGCAGTACCACATGTATGTATTATATTATCAAGCAGAGTATCACAGTACCATCTGTGGGAAGTACGGCGTTAAGTAATTCAAAATGTTTTTCACTGTTACCTCAGACAAATGGATATGTCACTGTACCCTTTTGTTCGGCATTGTTTGGGTCTCAGGAGAGACTTCGTACCTGGTTTTTTCCCATGGTTGTCACAGAAGTTATTTCTTGCTGTTTTCCTGCATTTTGTATTTGATACAATTTCTTCATTTATTATTCTCTTTGGACATGGTTTGTGATTTTCCTTCTTTGCTTATCGCATTGTGATGAGTGGGTTCTTGGGTTGGAGTAGGGAGCACATTCAAATGAGTCTATTGTAAAATTAAATTCACTACAATAGAGACTGCAAGATTGTCCTTAATTTGACTTGTGCTTAATCAAAAATCTCTCATAGGTGCCATTTCAATGGCTTCTTCACACCCATAAAGTCAGTGTGTTCAGAAATTTTCCTGTATGAGTAAGAAAACATGATTAATTTTGTCTATATTCAATAGAAATGACCTTAGTGGAATATCAATAACACAGAGCATGAAGGTTTATTGTCATTTTTCCCCTCAAATCACATGTGTATCTTTTACTTCTCTGTCCCTCATTACCACTGTATGATTTCTTCCATACAGCCATGGACACAGAGCGGACAGGTAATGTGCATCGTATTGCTGTTGTGTGTGTGTGTATGAACCATGCTTCTGTGCAGCCAGGCACCAGCCTGTGTCCCTAACAAGTTCACGCTGTGAAAACCCCATTTAGGCATTCAGCTTTTGATTACCAAATAATAAAACTATGCATTTTGACCTAAAATGTTAAAGTGGTGGTGGTTTGTGAGAAGATACTTTGTCCTTCTAACACCTCATTTTGAAATTCATCTGTGTTCATGAAATAGCATTGTAACTGCCATAAAAAACCCCTCCTAATTAACAAAATGACTTTTAGAAGGCAAAACTCATTGCTTCCGTGTCCTAGCTAAGTTTATTTTGCAATAAAATAAAAGACCTAAAAATTACTTTCCAAGTATCTTTTCCTGAAGGAATATTGCATGAAGTCTCTCTGAAAAGAATTTTTTATTAACAAAGCACTGAAGCAGCTTTGAAATGCTTTGCATAAATGAGAGAGGAAATTTCTATTAAAGTCTAGTTCCCATTGCCTTCAATTTGGAAGTTTTCTTTCCTGTCTCACCTCTTTCTGTTAGATGTGCAGCTGATACATGTTGCCCTGATGGCTTGGCACATTTCTTGCCTAGATTGCATCAGTAGAAAATAGCCCAAGCATAAAGAGGTATCCGGTAACTTTCTAATGAGGAAGGATTTGTTTTAAAGTCGTCAAAATGAAAATACTAAAGTTCTTTCAATGCCCAATTTAGGCTAATCACTAAAAGAAGAGTTAGGCTTTCCTTTTGCAAAAAATGATGGAGTTATTCATTCCTGTCTACTCTTTGGGAAGATAGGTAAATATTCTCCCTCTTTGGGGCTGAGGTCCAAACTGAGATCAAATCATTGATCTCAGGTCCAACCAGCACCCATGTGCTCTAGGAGTAGCTGAATGAAGATCTCTGCAGCTGACTCGTGGTGTCCATTTGCTGCCACATGACACAGTGACTTTGCAATGCTGACACTGGTGGTTTTTCAGGGTTAAGAAAAGAATTTCTCCTGGAATTTTTCATGTTTGTCTTGCCAAGGAGAACACAACTTGTGGCTAAATGGGGTTTAGCTATAATGTATGCATGCATAGAAGTCTGCATTACAGCTTGAGTATTTTATGCATGAAGCATGAATCCTTTTAAAAACTCTCTTGATATAATACTCTTTCAATAATATGGAACAGTGGGTTTATTTCCCTCTTGTTCTAAAGTAGATGGCAAAGTACCTGAAAATAAACAGATCTTTATGTCTGGGTGTGCGCTGAAGTTTTCTCCGTAGATTGAGGCATTGTATATTCGTAGTGGGATGAGAAATATTGCTGCAAAGACAGCAATCGAGATTTTATAAGCAGTATTTCAGATCCATAAGAGGCATCTTATTTTACAGCGTGCCTGCAGAAATGCACTGTATCGATGTGCATCCAAAACCACAAAGTCTTTCCAAAGTCAGTTAGAATGAGGAACTGCTCTAATTCAGTTTCCCTTTATGAGCAGCTACTGATAGTCTGCCATAAACGAGTGAGCAAAGCAAACGAGTGAGCTGAAACTGATGTGAGGGAGACTTCTTTAGCACTCACCCCAAAATGCAAGAAGACACACTTTTAATTACAGGAATCAAAATGCCTTCAAGATTGAGATGAAATTAGAGGCAGAAAAAGCACAGTGGGCTGGGATGAGTTGAGTTTGGTTCCAAGCTCACTGAGGTGGGTTTTAGTGGGAGAAGAGGGTTTCAAGAAGTGCAGTACTGATTATTCTCCAAGAAGAACCATCCTTAGTTCTGACACTGCTAAAAACAAGAACTTTCTGACAGTATTTTCAGGGTATTTTGTCTATTTTCCCTGGGAATCATGTTTATTGGCTATGACAAGGCAAACAAACAAGACCACTTCCACTAAGTTCAAGGTTTAAAGCATTTTTTTTCCCCCTCAATTTTCAGCATTATTTGAAAGATGAGGAACTGTATAACAGCTTTAGGCAAAACTGCTTTTTTCAAAGAAGTCTGTTTTATTTGTTCATTCCTGGAATGTCAATTTTTGCACAACTGGCAATATTTAAAAAGCATCTACTTAATGTAATGCAGGAATCTGATGTCCATTTGCTTTATCTTTTCCAAGATCACTTATTTGTTTCTCTTGAAATGTACCCTTGCTGATTTTTCACAAAGATACCTGGTCTACTTGAATATCTCAAGACTTTAGAAAACCCGTATGGTTAAGAGATTTGGGGGTAGATGTTTATTTCCTCCAAGTATTGACCACAGTACGTCTATCAGTAATTTCCTTTGCTTCTTTCCTCAGAACGGATGGACGCCGCTGGTCCTTGGCTTCCCTTCCCTCATCGGGATATGGAACAAACACTCCCAGTTCAACAGTTTCAGTAAGTGAACCAGACTTTTCCAAGCAATTCAGATTGTACAAACACACCCTAACAAATCTGCTTCTGAGTCTTTACTAAAATATCTGATCTTCCTTCATTTTTTTTGCTAACATTATTAAATATACTAATTATTTTTAAAAAATTGTTTTAATTATTGGTTCCACTGCTTCTTCCTCCATTTCCCAGCTCCTATCATCTTGCACTTTGCCTTTACTATTGGTGAAATCCCAGTGTAGCACTTGGCTCGACTGCTTGGTTGAGAGACACGATGTGTCAGAAATGGCAGGGCTCTGAGCACATAATTGCCAGCAAGATCTCAGCTTTTTTTTAACTGGGAAATGAAATCCTCGTCTGCTTTCATGTTCTTAGTGTTAAAATCTGCTAGCAGAAGGAAAAACTGATAATCCACATCTGTTAACTCAACTTCAATAATTTGAATCTCCTAATGTAGCTTTTAATTTCTTACTTGTCATTAGAAAGGTTGTCTGCAGTTTGCTTGAATTCTTCTGTACTTTCAAAAGGCTGATATGTTGTTAACATCAGGAAGGCACCAACACCATTTTAACCCTTATAGCTCTCAGATACTTCATACAATTTATCTTATTCTTTAGTTTGTGCTTATAAATTGTGTTTATCTACATAACAATCTTACAATGCCATGCATAGAAAGACTGGAAATGCTAAGTCTACCTGTCAGGCTTGAGTCAGCATGCTTTTGTGTATGTGTTGATGGTGAGTACCTTAACAGTGTGGTCACATATCATTCCTTCTTTCTATAATACTTACACTGATTGTTTTGTTTTATATGTACTTTTTAGAATGTGTTCCTAGTAATTGTAATACTTAGCTAGGACTCAGTACTCCGTGAATATTAATCTTACTAAATAATTAATCTTAATGAGTAATAATCTTACTCTGAGTGCAGTATCATTATTTTCTTTCTGAAATGTTCTAGTAAGTTCATCCATAAACCCTCTCAAGTACAAATTGATCTTCATATGTCCTTGGAACACGAGTGTTAAATTCATTCCATATATTAGGAGAAGAGATTGGGGTCAAAATTTTCCTTTTAGCTATAAGTTGACATGATTAAAATTTGATTTTTTGTCATTAATATCATCTGATTGCTTCATATGTTCAGACACATTCCTGCAGACTCTAGTTTGCACTATTTCTAGTACATTATCTTTTTTTATAGTTTGTTATCTTTAGTCCTTCAGGACTTTTAAGATTTTTTTTTTTTTTTTTAACTTTTTCTCTCCTTAGAAGAAGACTAGACTTGATTTCGCTCTCCTGATGGAGGAGAGGTACATGTACAGGTGTATAGAGAGGAGCAAAGAGAAATGTGGGAGAGCATTTCATTAGCAACGTGGAAAAAGGTGGTCCTGGTTTCACTGCCAAGCAGTACAAAATAGTATTTTGTATTAAAGTACCAGAGAGCAGCTTTTAAAAAGGAGCTCTGCTTTTGCTTCTGTAGTCTTAAAATAAACCTTTATCACTATAAGCCCTCACTGTGCCCTCTTTAAGGGACAGGTGACAATTTATTGGAGTATGGAACATATGTAGTTACTTTATGTAGGAGTGACATAAGTAATCAGATCATTGATAATCACTGAGAACGCTGTGAAGCCTATGAAGTTGGAGACCAAACTGTCTGCAGTGTCTTAAGTCCTTATTTTCTGATGTGATAAGCAGTTTTCCCAAGAAATTATAGTTTGACCAGCCTTGGGGTAGTTGTTTGTGGAGAGAGCAAAAGTAGCAAGATAAATCTGTGGATGTATCACTATTCGTTTTGAAAAAGGAACATGAAAGCTACTTTTAGAAAGTTGCCAGTTTTCTGATAAAGGAAAAGAAGAATATTCCTGTCTTGCAGTGTTCCCTGAAACAGCTAGATCATTTTGATTGAAACTTTTCCATAAAAGAGAGATAGACATGTCACATAGAAAACATCAGTCTAAATAGTGTAAGTATCATAGCTGTAAGCAGTGGAAGACAGAATGGTACAGTGCAAAGCAAGTGGTGATAGTCATGTGTAGATCTGAGTTCACCGTCCTGCAGGAAATAGATTAAAACCTTTATTTCCTTTTTTTTTTTTCTTTTTTCTATGTAGCTGAGTCTTTCCTCTCTTGTCTTCTTTCTGATCCAGTTTTTCAATCTCAGAAAAACATTGAAACATGATGTTTAGTAAGTACTGAAGCAGTCTTGGAGCCATTAAACTTAGTACCACGTTCCTAAGTCAATCCTCTTTGCTACTCATCAACGACAACGC
The DNA here is from genome assembly GCA_037305975.1 of Chrysolophus pictus. Taxonomy (NCBI): domain Eukaryota; kingdom Metazoa; phylum Chordata; class Aves; order Galliformes; family Phasianidae; genus Chrysolophus; species Chrysolophus pictus. The sequence continues at coordinate 21,030,014 of CM074583.1, forward strand.
TATTGTCATAGTATTTTGTAGATTAGAATTAATTTGACTTGATCTGAATAACACCTCTGGAGTTGATAAGCAGCATTATGTCTGTGTAGACTTTAAAACTGAAGTAAGAAGATTTTAAGAGGTTTGTCAGTAGAGCACGGCAAATTAATCCCATGGATAAGAACATAACAGAATAGTGGGCTTCCATTTGGTGTGATCAGTCCTGTAGATTGTATTTTCAAGCAAGAGAGAAGGGTGGCAGCAGACCTTCTTTCTGGTGTACATATCAGTAGGAAATGAAGTATCAAGAAGAAAAATGTCACTGTGTTCTGCTGGGCCTGAACTTCTGCGTGGCACAGAGCTGTCGTATATCTCTATGATCATAGATCTGTTTTCTACCAAGCAACAAACTGAACAAACCGAGGCAGTTATCTGTTCTAAGGTCAGTGAAAACCTCTCGATTCTGCTTGAATTTTTGATTCCAGTTGATGGATGACACTTAATAAACCCCACCATATTTATCCTTTTCATAACAATAGTGAAGACTTCATCAGACCAACACTGAAAGAGCTGGAGAAGTTCTTTCGAGTTACATGGGTGTAGAATAATCACTTGAATAGGCCAATACACAATTATTTTTAAGCACCTAATTTGCTGTTCATTTTCTAGATGCAGAGTTTGTGTGTAGTACTATGAAATTAGTTTGATTTTTTTTATTATTTATTGAAGAGTTGGCCAATTCTGCATCTGTAATTAAGACACCAGGGGAATGCTTGTGTTAAGCTGCTGCAAGTATTGAGTACAGTGCTATGATTAGTTAAAAATCAATATTTCAGAAGTGTTTCACTTTGTGCTTTTTTCTGAGAAAGCTGCATGCCCTAAGGCTGCTAGAAAGGCAGAGAAAAGTTCATTTCTCATCATGGTCTTTATCTCCAGAGCTGTCCTTTGTTATTCCCTGGAACTACAAACTTTATGATCTGTTTTCTTTTAAGAGAGGAAGGAATTCAGTGGACCCTCCATGAGCTGACTAATACAGCTTTGCCAGTGGCTTTGCAGTTAGGAGATATGTTTTCTTCTGGAATTTCAGTTTTGATTTTTCTTTTCTAACTCTAGTAACTTGATATGTGCAAATTTTTTAATGTGGCAGTTTTAGTTTAATTTTGTTTTGAATAAGAGATGCATTTCTAATGCCAAAGCTCAAATAGCTGTTAATGCAGCACTTCATAAGCCTGTGCCTTTAGTCTTCCTGCTCTTTTGCAGTCTTGGTGTTATTCATCACAAATGACAAACACCTTTACTTTGAAAAGTGTGTTGCTGTTTTTGCATAAGCAGATGCTTCTTACTCTTTGTATGGTGTAAGACAGGTGATCAAAGAAAGCTCCTGAAGTCAAAGAGTGCTTGCATCATTCTGTAATAAAGAGAATCTTTCCTGTGTTTGGCATAAGCAGTGTGCACAGCAGAATAGCTGTGAGGAGAGGGGCTGTCAGATACTCAGACTCTGCTGTGTCTTCAACACAGTAAGAGCAGTGTAAGCTTTTACACCATCTGCATAGTTGTCTCTAGATGGACATGGCTGGATGGGACTTCCTAATGTGATCTGTGCACCTAGGCCTGCCTGACGGAAGACATGGGAATTGATAGTTCCCTGTTCCAGCTATCCTTGATGATTTCATTCACCCTAAAGCTTTCAGAATGATTCTTTTCTCTGCAATGCATTGGGCACTGCATAGTTTCTTTGTTATCAAAGGAAAAGAACTTCAGGTTTGTAAGTGCTTACATTCAGTTCTTCATCTGATTGGTTCTGCAGCAGTCTGCTTAGTTTTTCTTCAGTTCAAGAGTAGTTGTTACTCTCTTGGCAAATTTGGATGCACCTAATTTAGGTGATCTCAGAATGTTTTCTTTATCAGCGTTACAGACACGCTGGAGTCAGTGAGCAGCCTTAGTAGCATTTGGCTTTCGCTGCTCAGCCATATTTATTAGCTTTCTTTTCCCAGAACCACTGTCTAGAACAGCACACTAAGTGAGTTAAAACTTTGGTCATATGTATCAGATTGTGTGTTATTCCCTAAAACATATTGTTCTGGTGCTAGGATGCTCTGCTTTCCTGTTGGAATGAGGGCCATTGTAGCAAAAGGAGAAAATCTTCCACCAGAAAAGTGTGCACAATTAAATTTAATCAGATCAGTAAGAAGTCTCAGAACTTAGGTTAGTATGGTGCTTTTCATAAGCCCCACTGGTGTTACTCAGTGCTGCTCTGACACTCAGAGGTTTTTATAATTTGTCCTTATGTAATATATTTCCTTATTTTTGTAAAAGGAAAGGATGTTGAAAAAAATCACAAGAAGTGTAGCCCTTAGTTGCCTACAGCTTTTTTCCCTGGAACATCCAACGTTTGATGTTACCAACACTTTTTTTTCTGAGTTTGAGTTTATACAGGTTCAAGAATTAAATCTGTCTCACATCTATCCTTATCACAAGACATGTCATATAAATTTATTAACTTATTTAAACACAAATGAACTGCTTTACTGTTTATAACAGGAAACTATTAATCCTATGGCTCTGCAAAGTCAGCTACTTCCATTTTATTATTTCCTACTTGGCTAGAAAGGAAGTGTGATGGGTAAAGAAAGGAAGAAATTAAATGGAGATTAAGGAGAAGTAGAATACAGACTACTTAATGCAGCAATTTCCAAGGAGAGCCAGTGATCAGTGAAAACTCTTGCGTGTACACAGCTCCATAGCATTCTGCATGCCAGTGAAACTCCTGAGCTAAGAGAGCATGAGGGAAAAGGAAAGTTGCTCACCACTCCAGGAACCTCCTTGTCCCTTCCAGGGTAACACTGGTGTTAATGTACATTCCTTTCTGTCTCCTACCGGTAATTACCTTCACATCAGATGTAATGGTTCCAGAATCATATGTATTCCTTTCCTGGCCTGTTCCCAAAGTTGTCCTGGTCTCACCAGCTCTGTCATTGTACAGAAGGTTTGGCTTAGCCTACTGAGAATGTTAAAAAGAGGCACCTGGTCTGATAAGTAGCTTTCTTTTCCGCTGGAGTGTGCAGTGTCTGGCAGAATCCGTTCCTCTTCCATTCATTAGCTGACCCCTATGCATGCGTTTAGTGCATTTCTTTTCTGTATTTTTTTCTGTACTCAGTCATCATGCTCATCTCAGGAGAAGCTGCACCAGCTGCCCTTTCAGCCCACGGCAGATGAACTTCATTTCCTGACAAAGCATTTCAGTACTGAGAGCATCACTGATGAGGAAGGGCGTCACTCTCCAGCCCTGCGGCCTCGATCACGCAGTCTCAGGTGAGTTCAGGTGGTATTTATTGGGTTTTTAAAATGTTGGGCACAAGTATTGCATTTACAGGTGTGTTTTCAGTTCTAAGAACAGTAAGAGAAAGCTGTTTTTTTCTTTGTTGTTGTTGCATGGTTTTGAAATTAATGAACTTATACCCCACCTCGCCTAATCAGAAAATAGTAGTTTTTATTATTTGTTTTAACATTTGACACTGAAGATTTGAGTTGTGACATGCTTTGCATAATCTGCTTTTGTATCTCCATCGTAACTAAGAAAATGTGATCCAAAAACATCTCAGAGTAACCCTACAGGATGTAGATTTCCTTTAGTGAAGTTTCTTCTCAATTTTTGCTGCAGTTATATAGGGAAGCCTTTACAGTCACCGTTAATAACTTTTCCAGCACAGCTTCTAAAGTGGAATGAAAACTAGAGTAGATGAAGTCAAAACCTTAAATAGAATTGCACCCACGAGCAATTTTATAATAGCACAGAAAACTGCATTAGCAGTTGGGTAATTTTTACTGTTGCTTCAGAGAATCAGCTCTTCAGGAGATAGCTATCCAGGGGTTGTTTCCTTCTGCAGTTGATTTTTTTTTTTTTTTCCATACTTAAAAATAGAAGCAACTAAGACTTAATCTTTCACAGACTTGTAGAATGATAGAAGTTGGAAAGGACTTCTGGAGGTCCTCTTGTCTAAACCTCTGCTCAAGCAGATTGCCTTGGGACCATGTCCAGACAGGTCTTGAATTTTACGCAAACTCTCTGGGCAGTCTTTCTTGCAGTTCTCTAACAATCTTTTAAAAAAAATACAAAAACAAATTCACCAACATTTTATATCATGGGAAAAGCCTTGAGTTTTGCTATGAATTTAGTGCTGGACCAAGTGAATGAAAGTTGAGAGACACATATCTTCTACAGCATCTGTATAACCTTTTTTTATGAAACAAAAAGGATTCATGCAAGCAGGGGATGAAGAGGTGAAATCTCCCTCATATTCCTCCTCTGAGGGTATCAGAGGTAATACTGCTTTTAAATCAATGTCAGCTGGAAAGGCTGAAGCAGTGTGCACACGCTCAGGACCTTGGCTGGAGTTTGTAGTAGAAGGAAGTGAAATAGGCAAAGTTAACAAGAAAATGTGTATCAAGTTATGGCAGAAGGGACACTTAATGATTATTTGTAATTATTTGTATGTTCTGAACTACAGTGCAGGCTGCATGATAATTGCATACGGAACTGCTAAGTGTAGTTACTCAGTTATCTACAAGAGCTGGTAAGTCCTGTAGGTAGCAGCGCGCTTAATCTCTTCCAAATGCCATGTAGTAAGAGAGTAGTGATGTGATTTGTACTAAACTGTTCAAGTCTCTTTGAATGATAGTCCTACTTCAGGCCTGTTGCTGTCACTCTTAACACCAGCTATTGCTGCCCAGTGTAGCACTAGCAATACTAATTTTTTGTAGATAGGACAGCTACGGTAGGTAGACAACCCATCACTAAAGTAATTATTGTCCTTTCTAACACAGACATACCTCTGTCAGCATCAAGAAGCACAAAACGCTATTCTTGATGCCAGGAAGATGTAAATAAAATAAAGAGCCAAATTCTGTTTTTTCTTGTTAATATGAATTATCAATTTGCTGGGAATTTGATCTCTGTAAGCCCATTTAAAAACAGAGTTATCATATCATAGCTTTATCATTTGTGACCAGACTAGATTAATCTAGTGTACTTAATATTCATTTCTGAAATACTTTCTCTAGCTCTCTGCTTTTCAGTGTGATAGTAGCCAGCCTTATTGGTATTCCAAATCTTAGAGTGAAGCAACATTTTTTTTTAAACTTACTGTTTCTGATTTGTTTTTCATTTTGCTTATTGCTAGCACTGTTGAGCTGTGTGACTCTAAAGCACCCTTACTGCTAACAAACATTCCTCCTGGCCCTCGCTCCTCAAAAAAATTGCTCTAATTGTTTGTACTGATGTATCAGTGTTTGTAGGAGTTAGCACTCTGTTTGGCAGGGGGTAGCACGTCCTTGTAAACAACAAGTGTTGACATATGTGAAGACCAGACCCTATGCAGTGCACAGCTTGCTTATTTGTTTGCCCACATAAGAATTAGCTCACTTGCTGAGAGGACATTTTTACTTAATTAAAAAATTAAAAAATAAAATCTGAGCAGTTACTGGGTTGAAAGTCAGGCAGGAATTCCCTGAAAATGTAATATTTTAAAAGGTACTTAATGGTTCTGTTTGATCAGCTTTAATGAAAAGCTGATGAACAAAATACATCAGATGGGTTCCTTAACAGGCAGTCATATCTTTGTAATTTAAAAGATGGCCTGATGTTTATGACTGATTGTTAACATTTATTCAGGACACCTTTAATGACTTTGATATGCAGGGGAAGGAGGTGACCTGACACTGCAGTGGGGTTCAAAAGAGTGATGTTTGTAGAGCTGGTCACTGAAGGCAGGTGTTCTCCCATCTGTCTGCAAGAGATTCAGACTCACCTGTTAAATGAAAGGCTGTATTTTCACGTGATGCACCCATTTTGGTGCTTTAGTAGAAGAGCATATTTCTTTATTGCCCAGAGAGGTACTTCTTAACTACCATCTCTCAGCTGTTTTGTTTTTATTTAAAGTGACCTTCAAATCCTTCAAGTTACTTATTACAGAGAGCTGCCTGGGCTGCATTCACTTCTCTTGCAACAGTCCTGTTCTTTACCCAAAGGAGATCTCTCTTCCAGGAGTAAAATGCATGGAGAGCGTGTATTCTCATGCTAAACTTGGGCTGCTGCCCTCCATCTTTCCCAGTTTTCCCTTCAACTGATGAGTGGGAGATGCTGGAGATAACAGTAGGGTTAACTAGCAGTGGCTTCTTCAAGAGCTGCCGCTGTGCATGTCCTCTGCCCACCAGTCTTCCCAGTTTTCTTGATCTCTTTCCATATTTCAGGAAAAGATTGTCTAGATAGAAAGTATTGAAGATTGCAGCAGTGAATCTTTATATTGCTGAAGTAGATGAGATCATCCTCAGTCAAGCATGCTGCTTCATCAGTTTGCTGAGCAGTGCTGCTTTAATACAGTCCTCCAGTGTGACTTACCATGTGCTAGACCCTGCCACTAAGAATGTGCAGAGGTAATTCCTAGAAAATGCCAGTTATCAGAAGAAGCTGATCAGAAAAAGCATCCAGGATGGGACCAAAGATTAGTGCACACTAGTGGCCCACGCAGTCCAATTTTATCTCAAAAATTGATCCTGCTCTGCCAAGCTCAGTTTTCTTTTAGCCATTGGCTTGTCCAGAAACAGGACTAGGCCCAAGATGTGATTGCTGTGGTTCGTGCGTAGTGCTGGATGTTTCTGCATTACCTTCTCTTTATCAGTGGGAGCTTTCTGACATCCAGTAATGATGTGATTTCTACGAGGCCAAGTATTTAGAAAATGAATTTTTGGGGAGGAGGAAGGCCAGCACTCTGCTCACCTTCAGGGCATCTATGGTTTGTATTTTATGTAACTTTAGCTCTGTAGTTTTAAAATTTGTTCTTTTCTGTGTCTGGAAGTGACACAGAGCATTTAACTTCTCTGCATTTTTCTAATTACAGCTGTCAAAGAGAAGAAAATGCAGATTCATAAACAGCTCAGTTATATGTAGTCACTGTTCAGCTAAATTTTTGTAAGATTAAATTTATGAATATGCTACTCCTTGAAATAGCTGTCTGTGAGCTATTTTCACTTTCCAGCTTCAGATAAAGAGACCTGAGTTGTGACAAGCTAAAAACCTTTGTGGGAGAAAGATGTCGCTGAAAGTCTACAACATAATTTCATGAAGTGGAGGGAAGGGGAAGAAGAGAGCAGTTTTTCATTCTGCTGTTAAGCTTAAGGGGACAGGTATTATTCTTCTAATGTCTGCTCTGCTGAGATGAAAAACTCCCTGACAATAATCATTTCTTTGACCTGCCCGTCTGCACCAGGAAGAGAGAAGCAGCCTGCTTTTTGTCTTGAGATGTTATGCACATGCACAGTATGTGTCCTGTTTTACAGAAAATAATCTGTTCCTTTGTAAGGCTTGAAATGTTAGACTGTTTTTGTACTGCATATGAAATCTTGTGCGTGCTATATAGATGTGCAGAGCTTTGCATTTGAAAAGCTGTCATGCCTGTACAATATATCTGAACTTCTTTTTTTTTCCTTAAAAATTCTCTTCCATTCTTCCATGGTAGCATTCATTACCTGCCTGGTCCTGGCTTCTTTTTCTCCTGGTTATATCTCCATGATGCTGTAGAATAACCAGCAGTGTCTGGCAGCCAGCCTTGGTTAGTCACTTACCCATAGAGTCATTTCTGTAGTTTCCTTGGCTCAAGCTCAACGTGAGGCAGTGTATAGATATACTGCAGTCTTGCTGTCAGTCAGCTAGACATTTAATTTGACACGTTATATTGGGAGAATTTCGTTTAGAATGAGAGTTTGAACCTTCATCCTGGCTTTTATCCTCAGTTGCTTGAGTGTTCACCATTCCAGATGGTCTAGTGGGGAAAATGGGTGGTAGATGGATGGTTGGACTATATGATCTTGGAGATCTCTTCCAACCCTGCTGATTCTATGATTTTATGAAAAAGTTGTATTAATCAGCTGTCAAAAATGAGAGAGAAATCTGCCAATGCCTAAGGAAGCTAAGGAGTTTTAAGTTTTTACTTTCTGCATATCAGTAGACTCTTGTGCAAAGAAAATAAGAATTACTTTGTTTTAGACTTGTAAGAATCAGCCCCATAGTTCTCCCTTATCATTGTGGCTGCTCTTAAGGAAATACTACAACTGCTGCCAAGAAGCATGATGTCTACAGAGCACTTAAATTCTTATATTTATATGAATAAAATGTCTTCAAAGCAAAAGCAAAAAAAAAAAAAAAAAGTCATGTTTTTTTAGCTGTAGGACAACAAATAAGTTAAGCATGCACAGATTTTAGTAATACTATTTCAGCATTGAGATGGCATATGTATGTGCCTACATATTTCTGTAGTATCAAAGGGTTTATGTGTCCTTGTAATGTATACCTCACTCAAATCACACAGAAACAGTTCATTACATAAAAATAAATTCTTCCTTAAATATGTTCACCAAAATGTTTTGCTCCAGATGAACTTCCAGGAGACAAGTGTGTGTTTTTGCAGGTGTGTTTGAACTTAGAGAAAGAAGAATAAATGTGGTTGGTAGATGTGTGAGGAAATCTGCTTCCAAATAAGATAGATATATCTATATATCTATATAGATATATAAAATACTTTTTAAAAGCTCTTACTCTCGTGTTTATTATCTTGCATGTTCTCTATGAATGTAAATGTAGGCTTCTTCAGAAAGAAAGTGTTTCTTTATAGAAAACAGCTATCTACCAAGCTAAGACATGCATTCTCTTAAAAATATATATTAATGAGTAACATCTGAGCGCCCAGATCAGGTTTTCTATTGTACCATACGTGTTCAGTGAGATATTTAGGCCAAGCTGCATTTTTTCAAGCTGAGGAATGAAACTTAATGAACCCGAGGCACAACGTAATTCATGGAATTCCAGCACCGGGCATGAAACGAGATTGGTATTGCTATATTCTGTGAGCCAGTGAGTTAAATTTTCTCTGAATTGTAAATATCTATTCCCGAAAGAATGTTTTTCCTCTAAATAGGTTAGCAGCAAGGTAGGAACTGTAATGCATTCAGAATTTAAAATGCATTTATTCCATTTAGAGAGATTCATCGTTCACTAGTTTAAAATGTTTGAACTGATTCAAAAAGTATTGTTGTTGGATTTTTTTACGTAGAGAAAATATGTTTAGCAGTATGCATTACTCTTAAAATCGTGAGGACAGTAGTCATATAATATGCCAAATAATGGAACCTTCTCTCATCCCAATTGCTAAAGCAACGTCACCAGGAAAACGCAGTGCTGCAGGCAATCCCATGGCTGGGGATTATCTGCATTACCTCACTCGGCTGCCCTCAGCAGTGGGATGAGTCAGAGCATTGCGTACCATCACGTGTGATGAAATGAGATGCAACTGTTCTTTAAAAAACACCCAAACAGTCATATAAAAACAGTTGGCCAAGATTTACCGTCCTTTTTTTTTTTGACGTGCCTTGGGATTTGCTTGTTAACCTATGCATACATGCATATGCATCTGTTGTGTAATGTGCCTCAAGAGAGTGCAGTTTTCATATAAGCATTCTATTCCTATTGCTATGGTATTTATATATGAAATTTAGCTGAATAGCACTGTTCGTGCATCCCTACTGCACAGACAAAGGACAGCAAAGGCATCTCAGGGTCCTTTTGCACTTTCTCTATGCCTTCCTGGCACTGCAGACTGGAGATAACAGGGACTTCTGTGCAGTCCTGGTGCCATCTCCAAGAAAGCAATGAGAGACCGCAAGCGGTGGCAGATGTACCTGTAACATGTATCCCACTCTGTCTGTGCCCATGTGTTAGGGTTCTCTGCAAGGAGCTGGTTGTCTGCCCCCTGCAGACGGGGTGAGCGATGTTTGTGATGCCTGTAAATGATGATGATGTACTTTCTTTTCTCCTCTAGCCCGGGTCGCTCGCCAATTTCCTTTGACAGTGAAATAATAATGATGAACCATGTGTACAAAGAAAGGTTTCCGAAGGTAAGGAATCACTTTTTGAATAATGCAGTCGATGAACTTGTGACAAAACTGGGTTAATTTGTAATACTGTGACAGACCCCTTGTCTCACTTCTAATTTCTAAGCAGTGCAGTTTGGAAGCCGCTTTCTATAAATTTCTGTATTAATTCTGCAGTGGGAAAAATAGATAAAATATATTCAGGTGGAAAAATATGAAAGGCTTTGTATATTATGTATGTATTTTGTATTTACTGAATTTCTCATTTTTTAATTGGCATGATAAATGAGGATGTGAATGAGGAGAATGGCCATGCTGTGGCTACTCAATCCATTTCACTTGTTTGAGGCCAGCATCTCCATGTATTATCATAGAATCATTTGAGTTGGAAGGAACCCCTAAGGGCCATCCAGTCCAGCTCCAGTGAATAAGTCACCTACAGATCCATCAGATGCTCAGAGCCCCACCCAACTTGACCCTGAATGTCTGCAAGGACAGGGCATCCACCAACCTTCTGGGCAAACTAACCCTCAGCTTCTGCTTTGAATCCTGATTCATATCAAGGCTGGAAGAAGGATGCTTTGCTTACTTCTGTACATACTTTAAACAAGCTATTTTGGACAGTAACTTAAAAATACTGTGAGTAACATTCTCCCAACATTCTCTGTATAATAACATTAAGTTTGCTTTATACCAATCCAAACTTTTTTGGTCTTGGTAGGCTTTACATTTACATATTGGAAATGCATGTTTTCTTTTAAAGTCATTCCAAATTACGCCAGAGATTTTGACAAAAGCAAAGTTTGCCACTGGGGCCTTTGGTACCAGAGAAGCAATGAAGTTAAACTTGAGTTTTCAGAAAAGCAAATTATTTCAGTGCTGAAGTGATTGCAGTGAAAATAAAATGGAGGGTTTTTTGCTTATTTCTTTTAAAGCTGAATATTGAAATCCATGGAATCAAGTTTTGAGAGTTAACGTCTCACTGAAATGAGTGCAGACATTCATCTATCCCAGAGCTGTCAGTATGACCATTCCCTTTCTGCTTTACCAATAGTAAAAATAGATGTTGCTCTGGTGACAGAATATCGAGGCCTAAAGTGAAAGAAATGCTGTCTGTCTGTTGCTTGGGGCAATGATTTTCAGATTTCATGGTCTTGCCTACAATTTCTGAGAGCTGCCTTGTATCTCACATCCTTATTTTGGAGACCAGGGAGGAAAGCAGCCTCAGAAGCAGGATATTTTTATAGTCATTTCCATTTTCAAATAGCATGTCCTGATTAAATGTTGTTGTTTGTTCTTGTGAATGCAGATTTTGCCTATGGAGTAATATTTTTATTCGAAGCAAAACACCGTCATTGTATTTTGGACTTTTTAAGCCTGGTGCGTTTTGGGATTGAGGATGTGACTTTAGAACCCTACTTGTCTGTGTTTAGATTTTGGGGTAGTCAGATTTTAAGAATAATCTGTTTATTCTGTACTCTTAGGCCACAGCGCAGATGGAAGAGCGGCTGGCGGAGTTTATTGCCTCCAATGCTCCAGAGAACGTGCTGCAATTAGCAGATGGGGTCCTAAGTTTCATCCACCATCAAGTTATCGAACTGGCCAGAGACTGCCTAGATAAATCACGTGAAGGTCTCATTACTTCTCGCTATTTCTATGAGCTGCAGGAAAACTTGGAGAAACTTCTCCAGGATGTAAGTGCTCTCAAGAAGTAGAATACATTATGGTGATGGAAGCTGTAGACAATAAGGCAGAGCTTTGATTTCAGGAGAGGGGAAGGGCGGTGGATAGGAGTGTCAGGAGGCCTGGGGTGTTCCAAAGTGCTGTTGATGTACCATGGGCGGATTTAAGCAGGTCACTTCACCTGTGTACATCTTTGTACAAAGGCTAAATGTGCATACGAGTAAGTCAAAGGCAGTCTTCACAACTTATGAAAATTGGGTTCATCCAGATGAAGGAAATTACTGAACTTTTCTTTCATGTACTTCAAGACTCTGAATGACTTATTAGTTACAATAGTGCCTTCAAGGAGTGAAAACACCACAGTTTGTAGTGTTGCTATAAATTTTTCATAAAAGATTTTCTTGAGTTGAACTTAATTCAGTTGTGGGTTATTTTTTTACCACTTCGATATGTTTTGTGGTGTTCAAAGCACTTGAATACACAAGGGGGCACAATTTTAATGTGTGCTCAGTATGCTTCAGCTACTCATTAAAATTGCTCTTTTCCTTTAAAATAAATTCTAAGAGATTTTTTGAAGTTAATATTATGCTGTAGCTGTTGTGAGCAGTCAGTGCTATTACTTATTGCAGGATTTGGACCTCTGTTTGGGAACATCTTCCTAATTCTCTGCTTTGATTTAAGGAGCTAGCAAGCTGTAAGTATAGGATCTGCAAAAATCACAGATTCAGATATTGATTGTCACTGGGAGACCTAGAATCAGTTGTATGCTATAGAAATATGATCAAGTAGAATCTAAAAAAAAACAACCCAAAAAGTCCTTCACTTGGTGGTATTGTCTGTGCAGTAGGATATGTAGTTTTATGGTATATTTTTATAAAATGTGAAAGATTGGGTGACTGCTTGATCAGTAAGGAAATGAGTAGTGGTAGCTCAGGAACTATCAGGAAGGCCCACAAATTTTCATACAATTTTACTGTGAAATTCACACAGTAATTTCAAACCACAGAAAGAACGCTTCATTTAATAGGTTGCAGGTTGAACCTACTTTATGTTGTGAAAATGTATACGTAACATAGAGTAATTGGATATGTAAATAATGAGCTGTTTAAATATACCAAACCAGAAAGCTTTTAAAGTTCTTGGCTTTTGTAATAAAATGCCAACAAATCTCATTAGTTATGGCAAATGAGGTACTTTCTCGTTTGGAGCGTGAAATATTGTCTTTTAGTCGTTGCTATTGCTTATTGCATCACTGAAACGATCCTGAAGTAAAAAGGATAGATTTTCTTTATTTTGGGAAACATAAATTTGGATGCTATCCTTTACATTTAAAATAGTTATTGAAAAAGAACAGGACGTCTGATTATTTGTATATTGTGTTGAAGGAATGTTTAGATGATGTACTAAGGGACCTTAAGTTTAGTGGGGAAGTATTGGTGGTAGGTGGACGGCTGCACTGGATGATCTTGGAGGACTTTTCCAACCTTGTTGATTCTATGATTCCATTACCATGGGGGTTGCTTAGGGGATGGAATAGGAGCTCAGGTTCCTTCAGTGAAAAAGGTGATAGGAGTTGTTTTCTTGGTTGAAGTGCCTCAATGCCAAAGAACAAGGAATACTACCCAAAAGTTCCATGGTTTTATGTAGGCTCAGCCACTGGGAGGAGGGAATGAAGGACTGCAGGTATTTCTGTGCATTCAACAAAAGAAAAAGAGGAAGGTAGTGGTATTACACTATGTTCAGTGATACTGCACATTGGAAAATTGATACTCTGATTGGAATTGCTTTCTTAATATGAGCCTAAGTGTAAATTTATTGTTTCTTGGCACTGCAGGTCTATTGTTTTGGTTTCCATCTGTATATTAGCTCAATTACAGCATTGTGACTTGCATATCCCGGTTACTGGTCCCGTGAAAGCCCAGGGGAGGACAGTGATTTTAATTTCATGCCCCAGTGGCTACAGTTAGTGACGGATGGGTCTTTCAGATAAGGGAATCGGTTTGTAAATTACCCCTCGCTTCCTCCCGTACACGTGTCACTGGCAATGTGTGCAGGAATGGCATCAGCCTCTCCCACAGCCCCTGAGCTCCTCTCCCCTCCCCTCGAGAGGCGGGGGGGGGGGGACCCTGAAATGACACTTCCAACCTTCAGACAAGCGTGTCGTCATTGGGAGCTGCTAATGAGGTGTCCCGCATCACACCAAGACACATGGAGGCAGCAGCACTATATAACCCTGCCTGCTTTGGGGACACTGCTGGGACAGCTGCTAAACAAGACATCTGTAGGGATGTCTGAGCTGTCCTGGGGGAGAAGGAAGCAAGAAGAGGCGGTGCTGCTGCGGATCTTGGACGAGCAGCGCTGTGCAGAGATGATGGCTGAGTGGCTGTTCCAAGTTGTGTTTCATTTTTGTCATCCTCTACTGTTTTGTTGTTGTATTTTTTTTCCTTTTGCTTTTCTTTCTCATTTGGCAGTCATGGTCTGGCTTCTCATTTTCATCACAGACACCTGATTACATTAGTTACGTTTTTAAATTATTTTGCCTAAGCTGGGGAAGATGAGAAAGAGAGAAAACAAAAAGACTTGATTAAAAAGAATAAGTTTGCTTCAGCACCATAAACAGATGCCATAAATATATATATATATAAAACTATTTTCATAATATGTAAGGGGGGAAAGGATTTTCCAATTGCATGTCTCATGTTTCATATAATACAAAGTTGTTGATGTTTTATTTATTCATTGCAAAGCAGCTAACCCCTGGTGATCTGGAGTGGCTTTTCAGCTATGAAAGCATTAATTTCTTTATAGAATTCATATTGTAACTTACGAGTTTGGATATTGCATTAAGGGGCACTGAGTGAATACTAAGCACCTTCATTTTGGTTATTCTCTGTTTTATAATTGGAAAATATCGTTTTAAAAAAATTTCAATTTATTTCAATGCTTTCAAAATATTTTTTTTATAAGACTCTTATTACCAGGAAGCATCTCTGATTCTGTTTTCAGATGATGAACTAGCAACTAAGTGGTTTTTTTAGCTATGAATTTCTACCTCCATGTGTCTTATTGTTCTTCCAGGTGATTTCATGTGTGTTTTGGCTTCTTAGCTGTGTATGTCTTTTTCTTAGGTGGTTTTAATGAACAATGCTAAACAAACCTTTTCGTTTCTTGCTGCACATTGATAAAATATCATTCCTATAAGCAACTACTGGCTCATTGCCAGCATAAGAACATTGGTTAAGTTCTGGACTTTGTATTTGTGGGTGTGCTAAAGCCTGTTTTTTGACCATGGAAAGAAAAAACTATACTTCATTTCAGAGATTTTTTTCATGTCATTGGAACCATCTTTCGTCACCCTACAATGAAATACTCTTTTATTTGTGCTTCAGGACTCCCTGTGTAACCACTGTGGTTTTGAGCAAAAGAGAGTTATCTGGGGGCACATGGGTATTGGTGGTCAAATTTGGCTTTGCTTTCTACTTTACCCATTTTATTGTATTTATTGTTGTAAAAAGGCATCTCCCTCTTTTCCCTTGAAACTAAACACTGAGTTTATACTCAAGTCCTGCAAATTGAAAGAAGAGAAAAGGAGTAAATTCTCTGAATTAGGCTTCTGTATGTTCTTTGTTGGTGTGCTTCTTACCACAGCATGCAGTACAGTGCTGGAGTTGTTAGATGGGATTTATGAAATAGAACTGAGAAAAAACAAAGTTCAGGTTTTTCATGATGATGAACAGAAGTAGTTGGAATTCCAGCTGAATGCATAGTCTGAAAATAGGTGTAGCTGTTGGTCACTGTCTAGATTTCAGCATCGTGTGGAAGGTAAAATTGAAAAAATCAGTAATCCTGTTTTCATTAAAAAAAAAGAAGACCACATCATATCAAATGTAACTTATAGGTGATATAATGCAAGTAGAGCCTTTGAAATAGCTCTTGCATGATAAAAAGAGTCAGTTGGAATGGGAAAGCTATATGTAACTTGGCATCCTTGAGTGAGCTGAGATCATTGCCTGGCCTGACTCCGTCATTACTGCTGCCGAATTACAGCGACTGAGCTTTGACATATATAAATAAGAGTTCTCTACTAGGACCATAATGTGGTGTGCTGCTCTCCACAGGCCCACGAGCGATCCGAGAGCTCCGAGGTTGCCTTTGTTACCCAACTGGTAAAGAAGCTGATGATCATCATAGCGCGACCTGCCCGGCTGTTGGAGTGCCTGGTGAGTCTGGGCCTTGGGAGAGCACACCTGAGGAGATAAGGAACACAAGAGAAGGCTTTAAATTCTCATGGAAATTAAATTGATTTTCCTTTTTTTTTTTTTTTTTTTTTGGTAATTTAAAAAAAAAAAATTAACTCTTTTGCATTAATATAGAAGTGTCTTCCAATGAGTTAACATTTCACTAAAAAATTCTGAAAGAATTTTCCTCATTGCTCCCAAATGATGAATGATGAGGTTTGTAGGGCAGAATTACAGTAATTTTGTGATCTTGCAGCAGTGCTCTTGCACCCAAATGTTGTTTTGTATTTCCAACTGTATCTATTAGTGCAATAAAAGAGATCACACCTGCTTATAATCTTTGCTTTCCTTAGAAATTAAGTATACCAAACCTGAGCTAGGATAATCCAGCCCCTACCCTGTAACAGTATTTCTTATACAGAGGTTGAAATATTCTCTGCTGGTAGATTAATAATTTTATTAACAACTCTATTACTGATTTCTAATATTGGGACAGTTACAAAATGAGGTGAATGGA
The DNA here is from genome assembly GCA_037305975.1 of Chrysolophus pictus. Classification (NCBI taxonomy): domain Eukaryota; kingdom Metazoa; phylum Chordata; class Aves; order Galliformes; family Phasianidae; genus Chrysolophus; species Chrysolophus pictus. Next base: position 21,046,352 of record CM074583.1, read on the forward strand.
TTTATGGTTTGATTAGAAGTGATATTTGAAAGCAGGAGAGCTTCATATTGGCTTATGTCACCTGTGAGACTCTTTTGACCTCTCATTAGAACATCTCAATGGCAAAAGTAGGCTGTGGGTCCAGGTTAACGCTTACATTATAATGACCATATTATCTGATAGTTTGTTTTTTGTTCCTGCTGTCCTTGCCGTGTTTTGAATGGCAGATATACAGCCAGCAGACTATAGATGTGCACTGTTTTTGCAGAGCAGGATGAAACGCGTTGTCTTGCTTGCTGAGCCCAGAATTAGCTTTGAGTGTTTCTGAGGAATCCAGATAAATTCAACTCACTCTCTCTCTCTTCTGTATGGCAATCTAGTAATTGTAAAGCTGAATCGTGTGCCCCTCTTTCTATCTGTCTACCACCTTGCTTTAGGAGTTTGATCCTGAAGAGTTCTACCACTTGTTAGAAGCAGCAGAAGGCCATGCCAAGGAAGGACAAGGAATTAAGTGCGACATTCCTCGTTACATTATCAGCCAGCTGGGACTCACCAGGGATCCCCTGGAGGGTGAGAGCTCCGGTTTTCTGCTCACCACACTACTGAGAGGATAACCAGATCTCCGGACTCGAACTCCTGGTCATCACAAGCTCAAGGAGTCTTTTTTTTTTTTTATTAGTTAATTTCTAGGCCATTTTTCTTTATTTTCCTGTTTGCTGTCAAATTCCAGACTGTCCTTTCCATCCCCGCATCTCAGAGGAGTATTGCTGGGTTAAGGACCACGCATCAGAAGTGACAGTTCCTTACTTATGGTGTTAATAATGTCTCCCTGTATTATAGCTAAAAAAATGATAGAAAATCGCTTTATGATTTAGCTGTTTTCTCTGGGCTGTTGGGCAGTAAAAGTAAATATATTATTTCTGTTCTGCCACTGCTGGAGTGCTACTGAGTTGGATTCAGTCATATGTTCAGTTCATTTGTTGTCCTCTCTGGGAGAAGTTGTGGCTTTCCATGAGAAGCCAAGACTAGTGCAGATTTTTGAGTGGAATGTTTGTATTTCTTCATCTTAAATAGCAGTGAAACCGAAAAGACTAAATTATAATCCAACACAGTGTGTCATCAGACTAGGAGGAAGAGTGCCTCGTTGCATTGTCTGATAACTGGATACTTCATGTGAGAATAGCAGCAATATTGATGCTTGATTCAGTGAAGAGTTGATATATTCTGAATTTTCTAAAGTAGATCTGTTATAAACATAACATCAGTTAATTGGGAGATCTCTTGGATATAAAAGTTTTTATTTCTGTTCCCAAAAGATATTTTCCCAGACAGTTTATGATAATTAACGTGAATTTATATTCAGAGTAAGTCTAGTTTGTGATGAAGCTGATTTATTTTACTCTTTCCAGCTTTAAGAAATGTTGGATATTGCGCTTCAACATTTCATACACTTCTAAGAAGCCATAAAAATTTGCTTTTTACCTGTTACATCCAAGTCTGATCAGGTCTGTGAGATTACAGTGCTTTTTGGACCCTGTATGAGTAATATTTTAGAAGAAAGTAACAGCTTTTCTGCTAGGTCCCAGAATTGCAAACAGTAACGTGAATACGTTGTAAATGTAGAGAGCCTTAGAAGATCCTGACTTTGGAATTTGTGAGTTAATATTTCTGTCTGGCACTTTGCTAACTGACTTTCTCCTATGACAAGTTTTATGAGCACGCATGGCTTGCTCAGCAACAATAGAAAGTGTGACAGAGACTGGAGATTGCTGCAGAATATTTCAGCGATTGAACCGTACTTTTTGTTTCCTCAAGAGAGCATAATTTTAGCATAAATTAGTAGTCTGGATAGGTCTAGTTTAACTTGTATGGTGTTTACCCGAATGACAGTGACAGGTTGACTTCAAGTGAAGAGCTCTTCGGGAAAATTTATACCAAAGATTGCTAAATGCAATTTAATAGCATTTGTTGAAATCTGACATTAAAGAGAAATTTTCTTTGATCCCTGTCATGGGAGAGAACCTTTCCATCACTAATTCCCCTTACTAAAGTCAAATTTTCTTTAGAAATGTGTGGAGATGTCAAGGTGCCTTATTTCCTTTCCGTAAGGAGGGCACCCAGAAATGTCAGTGATGTCTGTTCAGAGACCAGTAGTTAATGTAGGATTTGATTCTGCAAAGTTTATAGCATCTCCTAAGACAGCTGAGTTGCCTAAACTAACTGCATTTCTCACAGTTAGCTGCTACTCAGCGTTTTGCAGACTCAGACACATTTCATGGAGAGAGGGTGTATGAAATGTAATTCTTTTTCTTTTCCGGAGTACAGAGGTGCCATGGGGCAATATGCGTGGAATAGGTTTAACGTTACCTAGCCAGCAGTTTCCCCTAACTTGCATTTGTTGCTTATTTTAGAAACCATCTAGAATAAGTGATGCTGAGATTAGGACAATTAATTATATTCACCTCTATATAAAAGATTGCCTACAGTTTACCGGATGTTAAAGGTTAGCAGTGTATAATTGGGGTGACTTTTTATGGAGGGGGGAAGTATGTCCTTCATAACCTACAAGCACCCATTGAAATCCTGTTTGTCTTGTACAAACAAAGAGAATAGTGTTTGATTGAGATCATTAGGAGTAATCTCTCCTCTTTCTTTTCAGAAATGGCCCAGCTGAATAGCTATGACAGCCCAGACACTCCTGAGACAGATGATTCAGTCGAGGTAAAGCAGTAATACACTCAATACTGTCTGGAGCTCTTTTTTTTCTCTGCAAAGAGGTAGTCTGCAATAAAGAATTAATGATAATGCAAAGTAATTTTAATTAAAAGAGAAAAAAAGAGCTGACATTCAAAAGTGCACATTAGAACTAAAGTATACACTTATAAAAACGTGCAAATCTCAGTAGTGTGGAGGTGAAATCATTAAAGATGCAAACAGGCATTAGCATCAGATTTTGTTGATGTTTCTTCAAGTTGTACATAAGAATCATTTGGAGAAACTTTATTTACATTTGTAAAACATGATGAGAATTGAAGAAAGATGACGTTAGTATCAACTGGTGGGAAAACCTAGTTATATAACTCATTAATTTTCAAATATCTGTAGTTTTTTAGTTTATTTGTATTTAAATAATACTGGGGAAAGGTCCAAGCCCTCTGATTTACCATGCTAATGCTTGTGGGGGGAATCTGCAGGGCTGCTGGGAGTACTGACAGTTATCCCAAAGCTGAGGGCTCCTGAACTTTAGAGGTGGGTTTAGATTGGATGAATGCTGCTCAAAGAAAAAATGGACAGAAGGAAGTGGCATATAGAATGAAGTTGTTTCTGCACTCCTCATTTCCTTTTCTTTGTCTTCTTTCCCCAGAGCCGTGGAGCCTCTGTCCAGTCAAAGAAAACTCCATCCGAAGAGGAGTTTGAAACTATTAAGCTGATCAGTAATGGTGCTTACGGGTAAGGCTTTTTAGGCTTTGCTTTAGAAGAAAATATTGCTATCATTCTACCCAGCAAGGGATTATAGCAAAGCTAAGGAAGTGAATGGATTTTGTTGGGCCCAAAGTATAAATGAATTTTGCAGAAGTCTTGAGTTCCACACTTGTGATGTTTTCTACGTTCTTGGTTGAGATGCCATTTTTTTTGTGTGTTCTGGATTTCTTATCCTATACCCCCATACTTGGAAGTAGTTCGTGACTATGACAGCCTTAACATTGTACTGAACTGATAGTTCACCCATCCCCTTAGTTTATTGTGGGATTTCCTAAACAATAGATGATGGTGTTGTGTTTTTGTTTTTTTTTTTTTTAAAAGGCAGTTTCAAGAGTCTGAGAAAATTATTTTGTACCCACTTCTTTACTGCTTATCAAGGCCTCCCTGCCTGAATTTCTTTCCTGGGTATTGAAGTCCTGTGATTTCTGTTTGTATGAAGGCTACCTGAGTGGGTGTGGGTAACATTTTGTAGTTGTAAATGTTACTAGTGACTAGAGCTTTGAGGAAGGCTTTTCTTATAGTTTTCCATTCTTCCAAGTGTTTGTGAGCTCTTCAAATACATTGGAGCGAATCTGCTGTAATATGTCATGCTCTAAGAGTGCTGTTAGATTTTGTTATTCATTAAAGAATCCAGGATGAAGGTGCTGGTCAGTTAAAATATGAACTAGTTGTACAAACCTATCCAGAATTTTAAAGATGATTCCTGACTTTTTATCATTACCAGGGATATTCATTAGGCCATAACTAAGAACAATGATTCTCAGTAGGTAATAACCAACAAATCTTAAGCATGTTCTTGAGCATTTTGTTGAAGTGCATATTTAACAGCAAATTAAAAAAAAAAAAAAAAAAAGTGGAAAAAGTGCATTTTTTGGTCTTTGAAGACACGATGGAGCATATTGAAGCTCCATATTGTTAGATAAGAAGCTTTTGTATGTTTTCAGTCATATATCTGCTTAGCCTCCATGGTTTAAACATAAATTTGCAAAAAGTGGGGAGAGGTGTAGTTTTGCTGTTACTCATTCCTGTCTCCATGCTGGGTGTGTTTTATAGTCAGCTGCTTGTGAGACAAAATACCATGTTAAATGTAATATACTCTAGAGAAAAGGAAGCAAGTACTGATTCAATCAGGCAGGGAAACTGGATGAAAATTTTATTTGCAAACTGTATTATTAATGTGCAGGAATCTAATGATCTGCAAATGATAGAAATGTAAGAGATACTGAAGGAAATCCCTGGTGACAGTGTTGCATCAAGTTAATTTTATGGAGTTTGGAAAGAAATCATGCTGATTTCATACATTTTTTGGACTTTTTTTTTTTAGTGAAATGGTGACTATAGTGTTGAAAAATATAAGCCCCATTGCACTTATACTTAAAGAAGTTTGTGATATTTGTCCCTGAATTTTTTTTTCTTTTAGTCACAAAAACGTTCCATAATTCTCAAAGGCAGAATAGGTTTTGAAAGGAAGCATTGTGGTGTTCCTCCTTTTCTAGGGTAGATAGGCAATGAGATGAGATTTTACGGAATCACAGATAAGTCAATTAGAATCCATTCAAAAGAGTTATCATCCACTGTTTTTTTTTTTTAAATAATTCAAACAGAAAATGGAACTTTTCCTCTTGATATGTGATTTTCTAGAGCGGTGTATTTGGTGCGCCACAAGACCACCCGTCAACGTTTTGCCATGAAGAAGATCAACAAACAGAACCTAATTTTGAGAAACCAGATCCAGCAGGCTTTTGTTGAGAGAGATATCTTGACGTTTGCTGAGAACCCCTTTGTAGTCAGCATGTTCTGCTCCTTTGAGACCAAGCGCCATCTGTGCATGGTTATGGAGTACGTGGAAGGTATGTTTGTCATAACCTATAAAGAGCAAATGGCTCTTAGAATGTACACGTAGCATGTATACAGCGTGTTTCATCTTAAAGGATGCTGTTTTCAAGTGATTTATAAGATATGTACTTTTGGATGTAATACTGATGAGCACACTGCTCTGATTGCAGAAAATGGGAAGGATATCTTAGGTGTGTGCTGTTTCTTTCTTCATATAGAGTGAGGTCAGTCAACCTCCCAACAAGGGAGGTCATGATACCCTTTTAGGGAGGACTATATGGACTGCTTGGGCTGGAGAAGTGAGTCATTCTATTCCTAGTATAGCTTGGCATTAGGAGATACTCCATTTTTGAATCCCAGTGACTAATCTAACATGATTGCAGTGGAGATGAAGAATTATAAAGCCACATGTAGAAAAGCTGTTGGGGTCCAGTCCTCACTGGAAAGAGATCCTCCTGCTCTCTTAGGGGATGGTATGGCTGAATCCATAACACTAAGATTTTTGTATTTATTTGAAGCTCAAGAGGGAGCTGAGAAACAGTTTTGAATTCCATATAACAAGGTTGAAAGAGACAGATTTTAGGAAACTCACTATAGTTATCTAGTACTATTGTGCTGTAGCCATTCTTTTTTGTTGCTGACACTTTTTCACTGTGCCGTGTTTGGAATTTACTTCTAGGGGGTGACTGTGCAACACTTCTCAAGAACATCGGTGCCCTACCTGTTGATATGGCGAGGATGTATTTTGCTGAGACTGTTTTAGCATTGGAGTATCTGCACAATTATGGGATTGTTCACCGTGACCTAAAACCTGACAAGTAAGTCATGAACTCTTCCAAAGCTTTAGGATGAGAGCCAATTCTTCAGAGACTTTCTCCATGGGCAAGAGGATGTGGTGACTAGAGACTTCAGAGATTTTTGATGACATCTAACATCCAGAATGTTTTAGGGGGTCCCTTGCTACTGATGTGTAGAACCAAGCAGATACAGAGAGGGAATAGGATGAACATCTTCAGATATTACCTTAGAGCTGTTGCTGCACTGCTGAAATATGGCAGAAGGCAGCCTGCCTTAGCTGCGCCATGATGTCCTGTTTCATAGGAGGTTCGTTCCAAGAGTTTAAGAGAACACTGAGAACATGCTTAGTATTGCCTTGTGTTCTTATATTTTTAATTTATTTTGAGAAACAATTAACTGAATGTTGGATTATTTTACTTCTCTTTCTTCTAGTCTCCTGATAACTTCCATGGGTCACATTAAACTTACAGACTTCGGACTGTCTAAAATTGGGTTAATGAGTCTTACAACTAACCTTTATGAGGGACACATTGAAAAGGATACCAGGGAATTTCTGGACAAGCAGGTAAGCTTGAGCTTACTGTTTTTACGATGGGAGGAAAAGATACAAGTCCTTTATTCTACCTGTGCACAAGTTTGTATTGTTTTTTGTTTCAGCTTCTTGTTTTGAAGTGGCGTGCTTCAGCCCTTAGTTTGGGACATCAAAGGTGTGCCCTGGGCTGCAACAGTTCTTTTAGGGTTGTGATACAGTTTTTGTTGGAAGGTTGTTTCGCAGTCTCCCCCTTCTGGTGCTTAGAAAGTTTGTGGCAAGTTCCTATAGGTTCTTGTGATTTTGTCTGATGGCTTAATAATTGATTTTCATTGCCATGGTGTTTACTAGGGGTCTCTTTCCCCCTTAGCCTTCATTTTGCTAGGCTTAACCAGCCAAGTTCTTTCAGATAATGGGATAGATTTTCCTTTGATTAATTAATAGCTCTTCCATGCACCTGTTTCAGCTTGATTTCCTGGGCATGTTTAACAGGAACTATATAGTATATTCTGGATACAGGTTTCTGGTGCCATGTATAATGGGATTTAAAAATGCTTATCTCTTCTGAAAATACCTAGGATCACAGCAGAATTTTCTTGTTTTTCTGTGCCAAGTGTTAATTCATAATCATCCTGTGGTAAACTAAGAGCACACACAGGACCATGTCTCCTTTTGTTCTGAATCATGGTATTTTTTGTAGCAGGTGTTCTCTGGTCACTAGTTCATGGTCTTGCATTTTGCAGTATTGTATTTTTTACAGCTGTTTTGCTTCTGTTGTTGTTTTGAAGCCCAAGGCAACCTAGTACTTCCAGCATGAAGTCCTTAGTGGTTGTGCCAGCTGTACATCCCAACTTTTAATGATGACGTTTATCACCATGCTGAGTTGCTAATTCTGCATCAGTGGAACTAAATTCTGCTAATGCAGAGAAGTGGGAGTTCTGTCAAAATTCAGTCCCTGATTTATATAGTCATACCAGTAGCAATCCGTCAAGCAGATAGATGTATACAGACAGAATATGATTTGAATTTGGCCATCTGTAGGCTGATTGCTTTCTTCTGTGTTTCTTTTGAGGTCTGTGGGACTCCGGAATACATTGCCCCAGAAGTGATCCTGCGGCAGGGCTACGGGAAGCCGGTGGACTGGTGGGCCATGGGAGTCATCCTGTATGAGTTTCTGGTTGGCTGCGTTCCTTTCTTTGGTGACACACCTGAGGAGCTGTTTGGACAAGTGATCAGTGGTATGTTTCTGCTCTGCTCCTGTTCTGCTGCGAAGAAAATCCTTGAAAATATTGAGGTTCAATAGTTTTCTCAGGAAAGACTAGATGTAAAGCAAAGGCTTTTTAATTTGCAAGCATTTATCTTTGTGTCAAAGTAACATCTGTCTTGATTCCAGCTATTGAAAATTGTCGAGTACTATCTAGCTTAATAGCTCTGTCATTTCTCAATGAATATGCCACTGAAAACATTTCCTATTGGGAGTGCTTTCTGAAACAGTATATTTTTAACACAGTTGGCAAATATCCTTTGTAAGAAGTGAATTTCAGTGAAGAAATAAACTTAATGTATGAAATGCTTACCTGCAAATTGTTCACTATGTTCCAAGTCTAACTAGTGTGGAATGTGTGGGCATGAGATACAGCCACAGTGTTGTCAATGTCATTGTTTATGGATTGTCATGGAAGTCCCATTTCATACTTTATTAATAGAGTTCTTAATGCTTTTTTCTCCTCCACAAGCAGTGCTTGGATTGACAGCAGCTCTAGCTGAGGCTGGATTTTATGCATTTTGGAAAATGTCAATGCTTGAATTATGTTAAGTATGCAAGCTGCTGAATTCAAGGTATTTGCAATTCTGGGGAAGTACTGAGCACTGCATTTTACGGTGTAGGAATGTGAATGGTTATTCAAATTGGTCACGAAGCAGGTAGAAAATGTCAAGTCTTTTTTTGTCCCCAGATGAAATTGCCTGGCCAGAAGGTGATGATGCACTGCCGCCAGATGCCCAGGACCTCATTTCTAAGCTCCTCCGCCAAAATCCTCTGGAAAGAATGGGGACAGGTAGGGGCCTAGCGTATAGGAAATGCCAGAAGCGTGAAAAGAAACTACTGTGGCTGTGAGGCACACCAATCTTTGTTGAAAAATGCTGGTATAGAGCTGGGGAAAGGTTTATGCTGGATTTGATGAAGCTCTGAAAAGTAGTGTGCATCCAGTTCAGACAGACTGCCCAGAGAAGTGTGGTGCCCCATCCCTGGAGGTGCCCAAGGCCAGGCTGGATGGTGCCCTGGGCAGCCTCATCTGGTGGGGGCAGCCAGTCCAAGGCAGGGGGTTGGAGCTCAATGATCTTGAAAGGTCCTCTCCAACCCAACCTTTCTGTGATTCTGAGAAATATTACTGTTTTGTCTGGAAAATAAGGAAAGGCACCATCAAGTTTGCAACGTAACTTCTCAAATCTCTGCTGTTCTAGTTAAGGCTTGAGGATTTTGCCTCGGTTCGAGCAGCACATAATCAGGTTTCTTTGCAATTCCTTCAACTGGGGGCTTAATCCCCTACACTGAAGTGAACTCATGGGTGTAATAAAATAAATGAAAACTCACGTGTTCTTAGAGGGCTGTACTGGAGAATCCTCCAAACACACAACAGAGTCTGATAATCTGTTTGGCAAAGTCAGATACATATGGTAATCTTTTTGTATTATAATATCAGACTTGAAGTTTTACAAGCCAATGCTTCTCATTTCCTGGTAGTAAAGAAATACCAACAAACTTCAACAACCCTCTTGTTTTAAAATCATTTGTCCAACTTGGGTTGGACAGGTTATCTGTTTCGTTGACTTGATTTGTCTGATTTAATTTTGGATTTTTGATTGGACAACCACAATTTAAGGATAAAACAAAATGAAAATGTACAGCAATTACAAAAGGCATGTATTCAGCAGACCTAACACGTGTGCATATGAGGGTGATGAATAGGTCATGAATTAATAATATAATCAGATGATTTTCACATGTTTTTTTCTACATCAAATCTGTGTACTTGAAAGGTGTTTCTGTCATAGAAAAGATGTAGAGTTTCTTGCCTTACAAAATGAGTTGATAGACTGATTTTCTGATTTCTTATATACCTGTAATGCTGAGATTGCTGTTCCACTTGGCATCTCTTACTGCCACTGGCACTCAGCAAACCTTTCATCTCCTTTCCTCTGCTATTCTCTTTTTAAAAAAGAAAGTGGCATCTTTTATGAATATTAATTTCATCTGGAAAAAAAATAAGCCCACATGCTAGCATGCAGATAATCCTTCTTAGTTTTTCCTTTTGTGCACTCACGAGGTTAATAACTCAGAAGATAGTAGTTAAAAGATACTAATTCAGGAAGATATGTAAGCCCCTGCCTTGATTTAAGCAAATGCATGAGTTTATTTGTGAAAGTGGAGCTACTCGCATGCTAAGTACCTTTTAGTTTGTTCTTTTTATTTAGCTATGAACAAGGTTGGTATTTAGAGTTTGGAAAACTTAAATTAAGATGTTAATTAGTTCTTAATCTTGCAATTTGCTGTAGAATGTAATAGCAGATGCTGTCTTCCAGCCCGTTTAGTCATGTGTAGTCATTAAATATGAAGAGGAGGTAGGAAGGGAGAAATCTCATTCAGATTTTACCCTGTGTAACCACTTTGGTGAAAGGATGAGTTGTTTCTCAAAATTCCTGGAAAAAGCATGACTTAAATGTACTCAGGTACATTCTTGTAGACTCTTGATATTTCTAGGGTTTGTTTTTCTTGTTATGCAAATGCTGAAAGAAATACCCTGCAATAAAAGATTCCTCTTTCAGGTAGTGCCTTTGAAGTGAAACAGCATCGGTTCTTTAAGGATTTGGACTGGAATGGATTACTTCGGCAGAAAGCTGAATTCATCCCCCAGTTGGAGTCCGAGGATGACACAAGCTATTTTGACAGTAAGACTGAAGATTAAGCATAAACTGCATCATACTTTTTGTGCCTACTTCATTTCTGAAATTGTCAAAGATAAGACATTGTTAGAAATTGAATAGAGCACTGGATGAAAATTACTTCAGAAAGTTTCTGTAGAATGCCAAGTAAGGCTTCTTTGAAAGCAAATGAGTTTTAAATGAAAAAACATTACTGTTGAAGTCAATTGGCCTTTCAGTGGTGCCTGTGAACTTGCCAGCCGTGGCCCAGTAATGAGATGCTGTGTTCGTTGTGCTCGTTTATCACAGTACTTCTAAAGCATTTGGTGTATTCAACTTCCCTGAGTTTTTGAGTGATATTTTTTTTCCTATAAACTGTTTTCAGCTAGCCCAACAAAAAACCACAACCCAGCTTTGGGGAGAGGCTTTTAGGCTGGGGGTAGAGGTAGGGGAGGGGACCTGCTCAGCAGGTTATCGGGATGATTTTGATGCAATCACTGTATAAAGGCTGGGAGTCTCACATCAAGAAGTATCTCACACAGACATTGATAAAGGCTGGCATTGCTGTTATAAACCCTAATGCAGAAAATTTTAGAATTTATAAAAGTAGCTTTCTGGCTGATACAGTGCAGTAAATTTGGCTCAGTACAGCTATCAGCTTTCTGTAGCCAAACTTATTAACGTCCCCCTCTGCAAAATCTAATGTGGCTGGCTTAGAATTACAGTGCTGCAAATCTCATAGCACAAAATCTCTTTGGAGGCAGTTTAGATTTTTTGCATTAAAAATAGCTTTGCATATTGGCTGCTTGCCCATTTTCTTTCATAAAATTTAATCCTTTTCTAGTTCTGGGAGGGAGGAGAGGAAATATTTTGAGGGGTAAATATTTTTGTTTTTTGAAGAAGACTTGCATCTATGTATGCAGAGGAGGCTTCTTGCAATCATAAAGCTGTTGATTGGAAATTGGGGCAATGAATTATTTCCTTGTTTCTTTCCGTAGGATTGTATGCCTTAGGGAAGAAATATTCTTACTACAAAGGGTCTGAAGGATTAGACACACGGAGAATTTGTGCTGAGTATCAGCATTTTGAGCATAATATAGCTGATGATATAAGATAAATTCAGTAGGAAGGAGGTATTCTTCCTTGCTAGGTGTACAGGATGAGCAGAACTGCCTGAATATGTTTCATTGTTACAGAAAATACACATCATGGCATATGAACACTTTGAGTTCTTTGTAAGTAGACAAGTAGGAATTGATACAAAGGCTGTTCTGGGGTAAGCACACATTGCTTGAGGTATATCAGTACTCCATGCACTGACGAAATCTGCCATGTCTGGTTCGCAGCCCGATCCGAACGGTACCAACACCTGGATTCAGAAGAGGAGGAGGACACTAATGATGATGATCATGTGGAAATTCGGCAGTTTTCCTCGTGCTCACCAAGGTTTAGCAAGGTAGGAGCATGCTGCCTTGTAGAAAACACAAATCTAGAGAGGAACACTGTTTCAGAGGCTTTGGTGCTTCATATGAGGTAGATTTTAATCATGCAGATGATATGTGGGAGTCACACAGTGTTTAGTATTTGCTGAGGAAGGAAAGAAATCTGTATGTATTTGTTAGCTCTGTGGTAGTTTGTGGCCTGTTAGAAGGTGGGTGAAAGGCTAATTGAAGAATGACATTTTGTGTTTCTTAGTGTTTTGCTAATATGAAGGGCATTGCAGAGGTCTGTTGTGTATGTGAGTGATGTTTTTACTAGTGATTTGGATTCTGGCATAGGGAGTGTCCAAAGCTTGTTTGCTTTGAATAGTGCTGTTCTAAAAAGGGTATTCTAATAGGTGACAAGGTGGTATTATGATGAAAACTGATGTTGACATTTTGGAATAGTGGTCTAATATCGAAGGGATCCCATGCAGTAAGAGTAAATGCAAAGTTCTACACCTATGCTATTCATTGTTTTGAACAAAAGGTGAGGTGACAGTTTGAAAGAAAAGGATCGTGTGTTAAATATGCCAGGCTGTTGAGGCAAAAAGCAGCTATTATAAGGAGCAGGAAAGAATGTTTTCTGCAAGGCAAATGAAGTAATCCTTTCTATGGGCTTAGTAGTAGGTGCAGCTTAGCTAGAGTGCTTTGTCCTGTTCTGGGAAATGTTCTCAAAAATAAATGTGGACCAGTAAAGAGAGTCCGGAGAAAAGCAAAAAGAATTATCCAGGGTCTACAAAGGATAAAACCTAAAATGTTCTAGAAGAAAGGGAGTACATTATTCTTCCTGTTCTACCCAAAATAGGTATGGAGGCATGGGTGCAAAGGAGTTGTGCAATAGATGGTAAGAAGAAGTTTCCAGTGTTGAAAATTAATTAAGCACTGGATTGCCTGGGGAGCTGCTAGAATTTCCATCACTGGTGGTTTTTAAGAACAGGTTGGAGAAACATCTGCCAGGTGATTAAAAGAAAGTGGTTCTGCTCTGAGGCAGGGGAATGGACAGGATGCCCCGAGGATGCTCCTTCTAGCCATGCTTTCTGGATTCAATATGCCTTACTCAGGCCTGTGCAGTTCTCTCATTCTGCTTCAGATGATTATTCAGATGAAATATCCCAGATAATTCAAAGTAGTACAACTCCACTATTAGCTTGGATAAAACAGATTATGTTTGGGAGAGGCAGAAAGGCGAAGAAATGCTCTTTTAAGGCCAGGCTGCTCTACGAACAATATTCCAACTTCTTGGGGAGATGGAAGAAGGCATTTTACTTAGGGACTCTGAAAGATTTCAGTTCTTCATGACAGTTCCTCCAGATTTTCACTGTTGAGGTCAATTTTGAAGCACTATTTCATTCTTCTTTGTCTTCAGATGGGCTACAGTAGCTTAAGTAGCAGTTACCATTAATTTTATGGAGCTGCTCCTGATTTGCATGACCAAAAGTGTGTTTAAAATTGGACCTGAGGATTAGTTGGGATTTTGAAAAAGTTCTCATGAGCGTGTAAGAGTTTCTTTTTTCTGTTTTTTCTCACCACGAGTATTCTTCTGTTAGAATGGAGCTTTTCTTTAGGGTTCAATGTTTTTGCCACAAAGAGAAAAAGTTCACTTTTAATGAATTTATTTTAAGACCTGGAAAATTATACAGCATTTGTAATGTGGGAGGCATAAAAGGCTCATTATATTTTGAAATTCTTGTCTGACAATTCAGCCATATGATTTATTAATAGTTATCTTGTTGATGCTCTGAATTTTTAATAACATTATTTTCATTAATCTCTTCTTATGTAAATTAGGTCCACAGTCAAGTGTAGTTTTAAAAGGATGGCTTTTTTTTGCTTAATCATTTAATTATTTAAAGACGGCTGTAAAACCAAGAAAGGCACTTTCATTAAGCTGTCAGCATTATAGTAGATTCTTTGAGGAGGGCAGGACTTTTTTGTTCTGAAAGAAGCTCGGGGCAATGCTGATAGACTGCTGATAATGAAATGGGGTCATGAGCGTGATGCCTATCACTGAATTGAATTTGTGTAGTAAGATTTCAAGATTCAGATGCCAGCCTTCCAGGCTGGTGGTGTCTGCTTGTGGAATTTTTCTCCGTAGATTTGAGAGCTGTTACAAGCAAACATCAAGTAGTTTCCATAAAAATCTTGGTGTTTCTGTGGTGTGATGGGCTGCTTTCGGAGGACAGGTGTTGGGTGCCATTGTAGAAAAGCACATTTGTTCAACGTTTCTGAAGGTTGCCTTATTCCCTTTCTCCCTGGCACACATCTGCACTGCATTATTTAGTCAGAGAGCATTGCCACGGTCACACCTCCAAGGAATGCCTTCCATTTTGAGAAAAAATTGTGCCCCTTGATCAGAAGAGGGCCAGGTAAGGTAAATATGCTTTCTCTGTACAGAAAGCTCTTCTGCTATGTGCAGGTGTACAGCAGCATGGAACGCCTTTCCATCCATGAAGAGAGGAAGACTCCACCGCCAACTAAACGGAGTCTGAGTGAAGAAAAAGATGACCGGCTGGACAGCCTGGGTGGCTTGAAGAGTCGGGACCGCAGCTGGGTGATTGGGTCTCCTGAAATGTAAGTCCAGCATGGCTCAGTACTTGGTTTTCTTGCAGTATATGAGAAAGACTGACCTGTGCCAAAACTCTGTGTCCTCTGTTAGGTCAGGAATGCTTCACACGATACATTTCCGCAGATGAAACCCAATGAGTGGAATAAATAGCTGAAAACAAATGTCCTTATATGTATCCATTTAAGTACTAATCTTTCCTAAATTTATAGCAAATTAAGTGAATTTAAAGGAATTCTAACTTTCAGTAAAGCTTTCATTTGTGAAGATACTCATTATGTTGGAGATGTATCAACAGCAGATTTTTCTTCAACATCAGAGAATCCAAAGTCTGTTCTTTTTTGTCATTTGTCATACATCAGAAAGCTGTTAGTCGAAGAGCATTAGTTAAGACAGTCCAAAGTTTCCAAAGTTCAAAATATCCCCCCCAAAATCTTTTGTTCTAATAAAAAACATCAGGAAAATATAGAAATGCCCAGAATTTGGATAGCCACTACATTTCCAACATAACTGAAATAATTGTCAAACTTGTCTTGAAAAAGGACTCTCCTTTTGTACAGCTTCTGTAAAGCTTTTACACTGAAATTTGGCATTGGAAAGATCATAAAATGTGGTTGTGATCTAGTCTGTATGACTCCATTCAAAAAACGTTTTATAGATTATGTTTTCTTGAATCAGGCCTTCCTGGCTTGAAGTTCACAACCGCTTTGAAAGAAAAATTAATGTAATAGCAAAAGGATGATGATTTGTATTTTGCAATTGTGAATTTTGTAATATTTGTTATCATATTTATTGCATTATATTTTTCTTCGGTTTTATTCCTTGCTTTCTTAGGAGCTTAACAATGGGATATACTGGAAATCTAGATTCGGGTGATGCCCTCAAAGCTTTGCTGTTTTAAGTCCTAGTGGTGCAACTCAGTCTCGTAACTTCACCTCAAATTGACTTCAGAGGTGTGAGCTGGGTCTGTGCACCCTTTTGTCCTTTAAAATTCATTATCCCACTGCTTTAACAGAGGGGCTCTGTCTTGTGTTCTCCCTCAGACTGCGTAAGCGCCTGTCGATGTCCGAATCCTCGCACACAGAGAGTGACTCCAGCCCACCCCTGACCGTCCGCCGGCGCTGCTCAGGGCTCCTCGACATGCCGCGCTTCGCCATCTCTGCTGAGGACGAGGGAGCCGTGCTCAAAAGGCCTCAGTCAGAGGGGATGCTGCTATCGGCCGTGCAGTCTCCGGTGCCCATTCCAGAGCAGCCCGTGGAGCATGAGCTGCAGCTGGAGGGCGATGCTGGGCCCACCACCCCCTGCATGGCTGTCAGCAGCACCACGACACTGACAGGTACGGACCCCGTGTGATGGTGTCACGCTGTGCCGGAGCGCTGTGTTAGCTTACAGGTGCTACCTGCATGAAACTGGATTTAGGTGTTGGGTGAAATGTATGTCTCATGCTATGGCATGGTTGACAGCCCTGCCTGCGGCAGGGGCTTGGAACTGTATGATCTTTGAGGTCTCTTCCAACTCAAGCCATTCTATCCTAGTATAGTTTCATTGCTGTGCATCCCTTTAATATAACGTCAGTCTAATCTCTTTAAAATTACATCTTTTATTTTAGTCCTTCACTTAAAGATCTTCCCATGCTGAGACCCATATAATCAGTGCCTGCTTAAAATGATGTGGTGCATGAGTCAGAGCAGATGACTGCTGAGTTGGGGCTGGAGAAATATGGGTGTTTGGCCATACTGAAAGATCCCCACTTCCTATGATTATTTATCTGAAAGTTTTGAGTAGAGGCTTGAACTAACAATAGCACAAGAGGTAATGACTTTAAGTTGCCCTAGAGGAGATTCTGGTTGGATTTTAGGAACAATTTCTTCTCATAAAGAGCGGTGATGTACTGGCACAGGCTGCCCAGAGAAGTGATAGGATTCTGTGATTCTGTGAAATTTGCTGGGGACATGGGGTTTGCATGCTACTTGCTGTCTCAGACAAATACATCTAAATTTAATCAAGTTGCAGTCTTAAAAAATGCATCTTGCATAGGTAAAGTAGTGTTAGAAATCAGTATGTGACTTCCCAGAAGCTTTGTCTTTTCTAGAGCCATTTCCCAGTGCTGGGCTGCAGAACTTTGCAATGGTGCCCTGGAAAAAACCAGTTGCTGGGAGAGGCTGGGAGCAAGCAGGCAAAGAGGTTGTGGATAGGTTGTAAAGGGAGGAGTGATTGAGCATGGAGTCAGAGTGGCAGTGGGACTAGGCAAGGACAAGCTGAGAGGCACTGGGAGGATGTGATATTGGGTTGTTAGGAGGTGGAGAGACCTTAAAGCAGATTTGCCTCCAGACTGGAGTGAGGCCCAAGATTACCATTTCTCATTATCCTTCTTCTGCAATCCAGTCTGTTAAAATTACTCCAGAGTTGTCCCATTTGTCTCTACAGCTCATCCTCCCAGAAGAGACCATGACTTTCTCCATTAACTCATGTGAGAAGGTGTAGGAATGAATGAAGGAAGTAACCCACCACGTACTTGAATCACATTCTGCAATCCATTGTGACTCCCATAGCGAAACCATGGGATAGGATCCTTAGCTTTCTAACTCTGGCTGTTAAATGTTGAACTGGCATTGGGTAGTCCTTGGGACTGGTGCTCTGAATTTTTATTTTCATGGTATTTTCTGCTTTACTTAGTATGCAGAGCAGCGGTGCCCACTTAAAGAGCAATGATCAATGTTTTGTTCTGTCCTCATTGTTCAAAATGTGCCCCTTAGGCTTTATTTATTGCACGCTGTTCAAAACTTGCTTTTGAAGACAGAATGATTAATTTCCCTTGTGAACTTGCAGTGATGCTCACCCCTTTAATTTCCGAGCACCTTGTAAATTCTAATTAATGTCTTTTCACAGTGCCCCTTGAAGGTATCAGATGGGGAACTGAGGCACAGAGCTCATGTACACCCCCAGCATCTGCTGATGCTGCGTGCCCAGGCTGATGTTCAAGATTATTTTGTGTTTTATATATAATTATAGAAGGTTAAGTAACTCAAGACTAAATTGCAGTGGTACACAGAAGGGGGCAAATTAAGATAGTCTTTCCAACCACATTTTTGCTTTCCCAAGCTTTAGTACCTTCATATTCTCTTGAAGTGGCTTTTTTATGTGCAAGCTCCAATAAAACCTGGTTCTGCTATTACAGGCAGGTTTTAACTTACGGATTGACGGTTCTTGCTGATTGTAAAAATGGAGCACTTTCCATAAACCTGTTTACATCTCTGAACAATTTCATCCAAATGGCTTGCTTGCAGAATTGCAGCACGGATTTAGGATTCGTGTAACTCCACCACTGAGCAATGTGATTTCATTCGCAAGCTTTTCCAGCAGAATAGAAGCCTCTAATTTTATGTGTTCAGAATAACACCATTTCTGTAAATAAAAATTCAAGCCCTGGGGTTTCTTCTTAGGAAAATTTACTCTTGGACTACATGTAAACATGACTTTGATTTAATATATTTTGCCTGTAGGAGAATAGACTGTTAGGAATTCCCTGTGGTTCTAATCTGTTTTAATTTAAACTGTAGCTGGGAGCACTGCAGACTTCTCTGATCCACGCACTCGCAGTAACAGCAACGAGGGCCCAGACTTCACCACTCCTAAAGCCATCAGCGACTTGGCAGTGCGGCGCGCACGGCACAGGTTGCTCTCCGGGGAATCGGGCGAGAAACGCACCTCGAGACCAGTCAATAAAGTGATTAAATCAGCGTCCGCCACTGCCTTGTCTCTCATGATTCCCTCAGGTAAGAAGTGCGTCGGGCTGGGCGTTGGGAGAATCTGCCAGCACACTCAACAGATCCGCAGGTGAATCCTTCCCCTTGCGCTCTCCTGGAGCGGTGCCTTCGCTGGCAGGAGGGGAGCGATCTGACCCGTGCTGTTGGTGACTGTTCACTGCTCACTGGGATAGCAGTGCTGCTTTGCCACAGACAACGTACTGTGTGTGCTCTGAGCTCAGCTTCTGCACGCTGCAGCTTTCCATGAGCCGGTCCGTTAGAAGCAGCTCCTGGAGCAGCAGAAGCTGGTTCCTGTGCAGCATGAAGTGTATCAGTGTGGAACAGCTTTTAACCTTCAGGCTGTTATTCTTTATTCTGTGGGGGGGGACAGCCAGCTCGGGAACTGTGTGTATGTGCCGTGTTTGTGCATCAGGGGAGTTTCAGTGTTTGACATAACTGAGCATTCAAGAATTTGGTGGTGTAAATAAGTCACAGTGTAAGCTGATGTTGCTGTCCTGGCTCTATCTCTACATAGAGCCATACCTTGATGATTCCTAACGCCAGGCACCAACTTCTGGTGTACAGCACGTGGAGGCAGCACTCCCACAGACCACTCTGCCAGCCCTCTCCCCCTATAAGGACTTTATCCCTCTTTCTGGAGGATAAGGCTTTGCTGCATTCCCAGGGCGGTACCTGCCTGAGATTGGGAGGCTGTGCCAAAGCAGCAGAGCCTGCTGGCAGAGCAGTGCCTGCCCGTCTCGCTGGGAGCTGGAGGCAGCTACAGAAATGCTTCTGGGCACCTCGTGGTGGTGCACATTTCATTCCTTGTGGACTGAGCACTGGTTGCTTTCTGATCCAGAAACTTACGAAAATCTCTAAGATATGTTTTTAATCAGCCAGCAAAAGTCCTTCCAAAGCTGTGCTCATCTGCCAGATAAATAATGTGCTGGGTAATTCAGCAGGTGTTTCTTAGTGAGTTTGGGATTACCCTTTACAGCTGCATTTAATAATCCTACCATTTGGGATTTTTTTACTGATACTGACCAGCTTCACTCTGAAGTGAGAGCTCTGTATTTGCTTTGTATTTTCAGAAGAGGATGTTGTTGTACAGCCAGGTGCTTTAGCCTGGCTAAGCCACTTGAGTGGCACATTTAGGCAGCTGAGACACATAAGTGAGAATTCAACTCCTCAACTGTGTGGGAAATGTACTCTAACGTACACCTGTGATGTTGTTTTCTAGTAGCAAAGTCCTGCAATGGCTGCTTTGTAGAGCTAAGTATCTTTGTCCCTAAGAATTTAAAACACTACCAGAAATTACCTGCAAGTAGTTGTCATATTCAAAACCGATTTCTCTTTTAAAACTACTGATTTTGACTGATGGCAGCACCAATGTGTTATTTGCACCAAAATCTAGAAACGATCTGATCTTTTGGGGAAGGGGGGGTAATAAATCATACCCTTGGGCTAGAGTATTCCAGCATTGAATCTAGGGTCATTAACTATGATAGGTTGATAGGAAATAGGACAATTAAATGCTGTGACCCAGCTGTAATTGTAGGCAAGCAAGGTACACGTTACTAAACATGCTGTCTGGAAACTTCACTGGGTTTTGTATTTTGAAACATGAATTAGTTTAAGCTGCAGGAAAAAGTCACCAGCTCTAAGAGCATTGGGAGAGGTGATTTCCTAGCTGTTCTCTAACAAGAATTTTCTCTCTTTTGGAGGCCTGCTTTCCTAATTTTTGCACACCTTTGTGTCATCACTGTAGATCACCACACGTGTTCCCCATTGGCTAGTCCAATGTCACCTCATTCTCTATCCTCAAACCCATCTTCGAGGGACTCCTCACCCAGCCGCGACTTTTCTCCTGCTATCGCAAACCTGAAACCACCAATCATCATCCATCGGGCTGGAAAGAAATACGGTTTCACTCTGCGTGCCATTCGCGTCTATATGGGTGACAGTGATATCTACACTGTGCATCACATGGTCTGGGTATGTCTCTGCTTTTCTAAGGAGTGCCCTTGGGTCCAGAAATGTAGTTAGCTGGGAGCATGGGATTTAGCTTTATAAATTGCATTTTGCCACCCTGTTTTTTTCTCCTTCCATGAACCCAAAGTTAGCATTTTTTGGGTGGGGGAAACCCGTTTGACTGTAGTAGGTTTCAAGCCCATCACAGAACCATAGCAACCTTTCTTCTTTCTTTCTGCCCTGGTTACATGTATTCACTTCCTTTCACTTGTAGCACATACTTTGAAGCATGTTTCTATGTACATACTGTCTTTCTCTTTAGTGAGGTTGTTGCATGAGGGTGAGTTACAGCTAATTTGTTCAGACTTGCGTTAGCAATTGTAGCCTGCTTTGGATCAGCTCACTCTGCTGGGATTTTCCAAGCAGTCACTTGGAATTGATTACAAGCCTTGAAGCATCACTGCTGCTATGCTGACTGCCGAGGGATTTAGCTCTTGGCGTAGTTGCATGCTATGCTAAAAGGTCTGGTTTCCATGTCTGTATCTATTTCTCCCCGTTACTGCTGGTGCTTGATCTCTGCATTCCTCTTTTGTTAACGTGTATGACTTCTAGGAGTGTCCTGTTCCCTGACATGGGGTGATTTGACTTTTGCAGTTAGAGAGAACAGAGAAGGGGTAAAGGTGGTTCGTCCTTTTTCCTTGTATGTCTGCTCATTAGACAATTCAGGCTTAATGTGTTCTGGTCATCGTTTAACACTCATTCTTAGCTAGCAAAATAATCTGAAGCTGCATTTTTCCCTTGCTCCTCTTGGCTGTCCTGGGAAAATGCTGAATTTACCAATATTCTGATATTGTTTTGCTGTTAGAGGGAGAGCTGCAGAATTCTTGAGCGTGAATGTCACCTCACTATAAAGAAGGTTTGCCTTTTTGAACTGTGATGGGGAAAGGCAATGAGCTGGATAGGTCAGTAAAGGCTGGAAAGTGGAAAAAGACATTCTGTTTGGGATTAAATGTAATACAGGCAGCCTAAACACATGGCACAGTCCTATTTAAAAGTCTGTCAGCCTTGGATTCCAGCATGTATATGGTAGAATGACAAGGAAATTGAAAAAGATTGAAGTCTTGCCTGGAAATCAAGAGTATCTAGTTAACATTCCTGAGTACTGAAAGTTTTGGGAAGAGTATTGAATCTCTTGCTTTGGGAGGAGCTGGTTGCTTGATCAGGTTAACCATCCTGGCTGTCAGCCTTGGATCAGGAGAGACTGTCAGGAAGCTGGGGAGGAATGGAAGAGTGGGCTGTGCCAGTCAGTGGTTCCCTTTACCCTCCATTGAAGCAGCTAATACGAAGGATGAGCTGGGTTGGCATTGCGTTTGATCAGCCAGCAGTTTTGTGCATTCCTCTCCTCAAATCAGTCATCCCCTTCTCATTGCCAGCACGTGGAGGAAGGTGGTCCAGCGAACGAAGCAGGGCTGCGTGAAGGGGATCTGATAACCCACGTCAACGGGGAGCCGGTCCATGGGCTGGTGCACACTGAAGTGGTGGAGCTGATCCTGAAGGTAGGGACTCTGCACTGTTAGATAGTGGAAAATAAACAAGCCGTCTCGTATTTTGCATATTACCTAAAACACTGTAGATATCTAATTGGCATTGTCTGAAATACAAGTGTGTACACAGCACCTGGCCTTTGTTTTGCAAAAACTCTTTGCTGAAGCTTGATCCCTAAATCTCCAAAATTGATTGTGCATTGTTTAAGCTGAACTCAGGTATTCTCTTTGACATTAAGAACCTGTCAAATGTTTTTGACAGCACTGGGGACAAAGGTTAATAAGATTCAAGTGTATCTTTCCTCAACACTTTATGAAACAAGTATCTTAAAAAAATTCCAGTTTACTTTTATTTTTTTTTTTGCCTTTAGGCTGTGCTAATGTTATTAGCTCTTAATACTGCTTTCTCAAGGATTATTCCCAGTGGTATTTAAAAGCAGCTTTGTAATGGTTGGTCTTAAAATTATCCAGTTAAATGACTTGCTTTTTGATACCTCCTCTGGGCTGAATCCATTTATGGAAATAAAACCCAAAGTTTTGGACCGTTCCAAGAGACAGAATTCTTTGGGAGGAGCAATCAGAATTTTTTTTTTATTAAGAGTGAGACAAACCATGCTCTGTGCTGCAGCTTCGGCATGATGGATGCCTGCTGTGCTCACACCTGCCTTTGGTCAGAGCACAGGGAATAGGATTGGTGGCAGAATATCACTTTGTTCAACTTTCCGAGGATAACAAGTATTAAGCAGTTGGAGAGGTCAGGTGCTGTGTTCCCTCTGCTCTGGGAAGCTTTACCAGCTACCAACTGGGATCTGATCTAATCATTTGTGAAAGCCTGACTAAAGAGGGCCCTCTCTCAGCAATTCCTTAATAAATGATAAGTGGAAATGCAAAGGGGGAAATGGAGTTTGACAACAATTACAAAATGGCAGGCAGTAATGAACTAGCAGCCTACCTGCTTGGCCTGCAGATGTGCTTCATAAAGCTCTGTTTTCAGCTGTGTTCATGTCTTGTTTCTGACAGAGTGGAAATAAAGTGTCCATCTCCACTACGCCATTTGAGAACACGTCCATCAAAGTTGGGCCAGCTCGAAAGGCCAGCTACAAATCCAAGATGGCACGCAGGAACAAGAAGAGCAAAACTAAGGATGGTCAGGAAAGGTTTGTTGTGTTGGTTCTCCTTTGGACGTAAAATCGACCAAAATATGACAACAGAGGTAAATAAATATTTAGGGCTTGTAAACAACTTTTAATATTTTCCACAGTAAGAAGAAGAGTTCTTTGCTGAGGAAGATCACCAAACAGGCATCACTGCTTCACACTAGCCGTAGTTTATCTTCACTGAACCGCTCTCTGTCTTCTGGAGAAAGTGTGCCTGGCTCTCCAACTCACAACCTGTCGCCCCGGTCTCCCACACAGAGCTATAGATCCACTCCTGAGTCTGTACATTCAGGTAAAAAAAAAAAAAAAAACACAAAACAAAACTCAGGGAAAAATTTTGCATTGATAAACTTTTGAAGTAAAATACCCAGCAGCAGGTAGCAAATCTGTTTCTAAAGTAAAATGACAGCTGTGATTACCTCAAGAATGAATGTGTTCTCATTTGCTTAGTCATTTAAAAATGAAAATCCATACACCCTTTTAAGAATGCATTTGCTGAACTATAGCATCCTTTCACTTTGATACAAACAAACATGTATTGTAAATTGCAATGGTTTTGTAGCCATTTGACACATTTTCTCTATTATTTTGGGAAAAAAAGGAAATAAATTGGTGTTCATATTTTGAGCCTGCTGACAGTGAAGAGATTTACATCACATGAATAGCACTGGAACATGTGGCTTATCTATTTAGAGGGGTTTTTTTGCAGAAAAACATTCTGATAGCATGATGTTTTTTGCTATATTCTGGTGTTGTGACAATGGTGTGAATTTTCATTCAGAAAACATGGAATATTATCTCATAATATTTTACTGCACTGCTTGATAATAACATGACACTTTGTCTTGACTTTGCACATCTTATTTTCAGTAAATCCTTTGAATGATCAGATATGTGTTAATCTTTTGGTCTTGTTTTGTTGGTTCTTTTTCTCTCAAGTTGGTGGCAATTCTTCCCAGAGCAGCTCTCCCAGTTCCAGTGTTCCCAATTCTCCAGCCAGCTCTGGGCACATCCGACCAAGTTCACTGCATGGACTGGCACCAAAGCTTCAAAGGCAGTACAGATCTCCAAGGCGTAAGTCTGCAGGAAATATCCCTCTGTCACCACTAGCTCACACTCCATCACCAACCCCACAGTCCACATCACCACAGCGCTCCCCATCTCCTTTACCAGGACACTCGATTGGCAGCTCCAGTATTATTCAGTCTTTTCCAGTAAAACTACACTCCTCTCCACCACTGGTGAGACAGATTTCTCGCCCCAAAAGTGCTGAGCCCCCTCGATCTCCTTTGCTAAAGAGAGTGCAGTCAGCTGAGAAACTAGCTGCCTCACTGTCCTCTTCTGAGAAGAAGCTGACGTCCTCACGGAAGCACAGCTTGGATATCTCTCACTCTGAGTTCAAGAAGGAGATGCTACAGAGGGATCCGAGCCTACAGAGCTTACAGGAATCTGTGAATGAAACAACAGGTGGCAAACTTGGGCTAGCGGAAAAAGGGATGTTGCAGAAGCCGGGTTCCCGAAAGTTGGGTGCAATCCGACAGGACAGAGTGGAGAGGAGGGAGTCTCTGCAGAAGCAGGAGGCCATAAGAGAGGTAGATTCTTCTGAAGATGAAACAGATGATGGTTCGGAGGATAGTCAAGATGGAAGAAGATTGGACAAGCCCCCAGATAGCGGAGACCAAGGCTCAGATTCTTATAATGGGGATAATAAGTTTTCCTCTAAATTGGAAAGCAAGGATAGTATGGAAGATGATGCCTTTCTACCTGAAGATCCAAAAGGTACAGAAGATTTGCAGAAAGGAAGCAGTCAACAAACCAAGGCTGTTTCTGAGCTGCTGCAAGTTGGTGTGCACCCTTCCCCATCAGAGGTCCTCCCACGAACCTCTCCAGAAAACGTAGCTGGTTCAGAAAAGCCATTCCTAAGGCCGGAAACCACTTCAAAGGAGCATAAATTGGTAGAAAACAAAACCTGTGAGCATTTTGGTCCAAGAGACAAATCTTCTGAAGCAGTCAGAGATTTAGGGGGAACTACCAGTACTCAAAAACTGGTGGACTGCACAGGAAGTATAAAGTGCCCATCTGTCAAACTCCCTGAACTTGTACAGGATGACTCTGCAGGGGCCTCGTGTGGTAAATTTGACCTGAAGGACCCCTTGCTGTCAGAAATCAGTCAGAAAACTCAAGATCCCAAACCTCTTCTAGCACTTTCATCTTGTTGCACAGCAAGTGTGAGCTCTCCTTGCTCAGTAAGCCCTGCGGATCATGGTGAGAAGGACCACAAGGGCACACTTCCATCTGCAGAACAAGACAGCACCTCATTTCTGCATCCTGTGAGTGAAACATCTGAAAAAAGCCCCAGCTCATCCCAGGCAGAGAGTGCTCCACCTGCCAGCAAAGCAAGCCAGGGCATGGCAGCAGGCACCGTGACCTCCACGCTGCTCGTCCCCTGCGCTATCGAGAGGGCACTCTCTGTGTCTCAGCTGATGCCACTGGCGCAGAGTGTTTTGGGCCCCTTAAAGCTCAGTATGGCTGGTTCTGGAGAGATGGAAAAGAGAAAGGATTTCCCCCATTTGGGTGCCTCGTGTAAAGAAGAGAGAGATGGGAAGCAAAAGAAGCAGGAAACTTCACAAGCAGGAGTGTGCCAGGAGAAGGCCAAACCATCCAGTGCTGATGGTTTGACTACGAGGAGTGCATCCTGCACAGAGTCACTAAGCTCAGCTAAATCTTGGGAGGCAACGTGTCCCATGGTGGTCAAAAAAGAGGCAATTTCCTGCAGCACTAAAGCATCGGAAGCACTGGGAGGTAGCAGCAAAGCGGCCCCAGCGAAGGAGCTGCCGCATGATCTGGGACAAGCAGCTCTGAGAGCCTCTCCTGTGCCAGATGGCAGCACCAGGCCCTGCAAAGAAGGGACTCTCACACCGGTGAGAGGCAAAGAGGTTGGAAGTCAGCTAAAAACACAAGACTTTCCCCTGTCACATGATGGTGCTGTAAAGAAAACATAGCAGCATCCCCGGTACACATGGACTGGAGCATTCTGCATTCAAAATAAAGACTGCATGTTTGAATTTTGTAATATACACTAATATAAAATAGAACTTGTGTACATCTATTTTTGGGAGGGTTTTTTTCATACTGTTTTTTGTGTTTTTTCATCCTTGCTATTCTATTTTTGTACACAGTAATGCTTGCTGTTTGAGGTCTCTTTAGAACAGGGTATCGTTAAAGCAGGGCTATAGAAACAGTTTGCTGGTTTTCCCCTCCTGCCCTTTTGTTTTGCCTTGTTGTGCTCTTCCTTCCAATTCTGCCTTGAAGTCCCTAAAATTCTGAACACAAAAAAGGCAGTTTACTTCAAAAATCTCCTGCTTTTCAGTTTTCCCATTCAATTTCCATTGACGTTCCCAGGTACTGAATTTTTTCTTCGGATTTACAACTTGGTTTTCTTCAACAAGGAGAAGAAAATACAGTCTGGTCCGTGAGTTACTCTGGAGCAAGAAATCCTCTCCAGAGCAAGATCTCTGTCACTGTGTGCATACACTCATCCTTAAAGGATATGGAGGAAAGGAAAGAGATGAGGAGCTGGACAGAGGGTTAGCTCTATCTTCTCTTTAAACCAAATGAAAGTGTTTTATTCTTTTTTTTTTCCCCGACGGAATTATCAGAGAGAAATCTGTAAGCTGTTTTGGAAGGGAGATTGTTTTTATTTATCCTTTGTAGGACACGTGGCAACTTCTCCTTGTTTTTAAAATTTTAATGATGTTTCATCATTTTTTGTTTTTGGCCTTCAGTTTGTACCTTGCCCTGCCTTGGAAGAGGGACCCCAGGACAGGGCTGCCTCACTGACTGATTTTAAAGTAGGGAAATCTGTAGACCAGTATGTCTTTGGCAAAGGTATCACAATGGTAAATGACCTTTCAAGACTTTTCCTTCTCTTGATGAGTCTCCATAGGTTGGGATTTGAGGTGTGCCTTGCCATTTCTGAACTGGGGCATAGGAAATTTGCAGAGTTTTTCACATCTGCCCATTTTAAAAAGAAAGAAACTACAAAGAGTTCTGACTCCTTGAGTTCTGTGGACAAGCTGCAAGCAGACTTCAAGACACATGTTCTGATTTCAGCTTCGATAGCTAGATCATTTCCACTTGGTTCCATTAAACATCACTCTTGGCCCTTAGGTTTAGGCGTTGCTTTGCTTTAAGCGTGACTGACTCTGGATAACAGTGCTCTTTGCTGAGGATTAGATCCATAATTATACACCAGTAATGTGGACGTTGACACCTACAGCACTGTAAGCCATTTCCTCATCCAATTCAAGGTTACTGTCAATGAACACTCCCGTCATTTGTCCCAGATTGTGCTCAGCTTTTACCCTAGTTGTGTCTGAGTGTATCTCTGCGGATCTAGCACCCTGCTCACTGGCTTTCTCTGTCAGAAGCTGAATGACTGTGCAACGGTATTTCAAGCTAAAGCCGGCACCTCGCGGTCTGACTTCATCATGCGCTGCCTTCTTCGTTGTCTTGGCCTTTTCTGAGCTTGAAGTTTTGATTCACTTTCCCTAAATGTAAATATGTTTTTATATGGGGATGTATTTTCTCCATCTCTTTCAACTTGATTTCAGCCCAATCCACAAAACTCTGAAATCTCGCCCTGCTTCTTTCTGCATAACCGTAATTTTCCCATCATATATGAGATTTTGGCTGCTTGGATTTCATTTCTGGACCAACTTTTGGTTTGGTTTGAGTTTTGTTTTGTTTTGTTTTTAAACATTTTAAATGAGTGTTTACTCTGTGTGTCTGTGTGAATATGTATGGTGTTGTTAATACACTAGCCAAAGCCTCAGAGCTCCCACGTAACACGTGAATAAATCTTGCTGTGACAGTATTGAGAGCAGGGCCTGTTCTGTCTGTTGGCTCTTTTTGCTGAAGGTGATAGGCTGCTCGTGTGCTCTTGGTCGCTGATTACAAAGGAAAGGCAAACTCCTATTGCAACCAGAGAGCTTTGCGACTTGGGTCATTCCAAGCACCCAGCCCAGGCCCTGAGCTGGTGTAGCTCAAATGGGTGAAAAAGCAGCTGAAAAATCCATCTGCTGGGCTGTGTCGGCCTGAGCAGGTCTGAAGTGGCCGTGAAAGGCCCTAGCTGTGCTTGCTGCTGTCTTCTCTTCCACAGCTCCAGTGCCTGATGGCACAGTTACCCTTTCTTAGGCATCATAAGAGGAGTGGACCACTTTGGTGTCACACTTTTGCTGCTTTAGCCCAAACCAGCCGAAGAGGAGGTGAGGGGTGCGTTTAGCTGCCTTGTTTGTGGCTGTGGTACGGAGTGATCGATGCAGTGGAAAAGCCAAAGCCATCCTGGTGACAGCCGGGTCCCTGCTCTCTGCCCACCTGCAGCTCCCCTCGGTGCAGCATTGGTCCAGTTTACATTGAGGCACCTTAGCACAAAAGTTTGGGCAAAAAGAGGCTTCCTCTGAAACTGTGATGGAAAAGTAGGCGGAGACAGCAAGATTTATTCCTTGCTAATTGCTTCAATACCTTCTCAGACTGCAAAATTCCCGTGCTGCGGAGGGAAGGAAAGATGCAGTGCCCTGAGATGCGCAGCAGCACGGGGTTGGCCGTGAGGGAGGTGGCAGAGTGTGAGCGCAGCGTGGTTCCGAGCCCTGCGGACAGCCAGTGAGACCCGATGTTTCCTGGTTAATTTTCCCAGTTGTTTGGTGGGTTTGGGTGTTTCCTGCCTTGCTGACTGTGGGATTGCAGTGCAGGAGCTGCTTCCCGTCGGCACATCGGTGTTACTCTTTCCTTTGTCTCTTGCTGTTGCAAACTAAGAGGAATGGATGGTATTTATTGTAAATATTAGACATTAGCATTGTCACGGCCACTCCTGGGTTGAATGTTGGAGGCCTTTGGCTGCTCGTATCGCTGCGGGACGGAGTGGGGTGACCGTGGTTTGGCTGCCACACTTTTGCATTAAGGTGTGATTTGGAGTATTTTATTCTTTTGTTCCGTAGAGGGGAAGATAAAGCCTTTCTCTGGTTTTCTCTTGCTGCCTTGAAGGATAATGCTGTACTTCTGGTGGGAGGTTAGACAGCAGTGTGCGTTGTGTTGGTACCATATCAGGTGGCTGTGGGAGCACCCTGGGTGGGCCCCGCCGCGCCGCCTCGCTCAGCACTTAGATAAGAGAAGTGTGGAATCTCTGTGTTCTTAGAAACTTGAACAATTGCCACATAATAGCGGTGCAATAATTTTTATTCATGTTGTACCTGCATGTCGATGTTCAAATCCTCCTCCAAAATAAATTTTTTTTTTTTTTTTACATAAATTCAAAGTTGTGTTGCTCTCTTATTTCCTCACCCTGCAGAGCTGTGTGTGCCGTGGCACAGGGCTTATGCTGAGTCGGGCCGTGTTGGGCTCAGTTGGTTTGACCCAATGGAGCCAAGTGCTGACAGTGAGGGCTGTAACCGCTGCGCCGCCCCCAGTGCCACCTCTGCAGGGGTGAGGGTGGATGGGGACAGGGTTCAGGAACGTCCTCATGTTCCCGGCCCTGGAAACCCCGGGCTACCCACAGCCGCCCCCACCTTCATCCCGTGCCAGCGGGCTTTGGATTTGAAACACTGATTAGGGCTGACCTCATATTCCAGAGCTTACTTCGCAGTCGCTAATGAAGGATTAAGAATGTTAAGCTAATTAGCAATCAGCAAACGAGGGCTCAGTCGGTGTTCTCAGCTTGGTGCGCTGTCAGTGAAGCGGTCACCGGGTGGTGGGCATGAACCGCTCCCAGGGGCCTGGTGATGCTGCTGGGGTGACAGAGCTCGCTGCTGCCACAGTGGAGCCAGGACTGTGAAGGAAATAGGGATGTGGTATTTTCCACCTGAATTTCTCTGGAATCAGCTCCACCCCAGTGCCCATATTGCTCTGAGGCTGCGGTTGACGGGTAGCCCTGAGCTGGGGTTGGGGCTGCCCTTGGGATTTGTTGCTCGCTGCCATCTCACGCTCTGCTTTGTGCTGCTGTGCTGTGCTCATGGGCACGCCATGATGGGCTGTTCTGAACTGGCAAAGGGATAAAACTGTGTGAAAGACAGAGATAATGGGCTCAGATCCATCCTGCTGCCATCAGCCCTGGTGACAGCCCCGTTGTCACATCTCTCTGCTCATTAATCGCTGAGCTGCGCCTGTGTCAGCAGCTGCCCTGAACCTCCTCCTGCTGAGCTCAGCTGTGGGGCATCCCTACTGCTGGTGCGGATTTGGGATCTGCTTTGGGGTCTGATTTCTCCTAGGGATGTCAGTAGCACCAGAGGCCCTGAGCCACAGCCCTGCCTCCGCTCTCACTGTGAGGTAGGTGTGGATATGATGGATGCTGGCATTCATCCTTGCTCTTGTATCAACCTAATGTAGGGATGAGCTGCTCACTCCTCCTAGGGGAACATCACCTGGTGAGGAGCACCCCGTGCTCCAGAAGCACCAACCCTTTCCTTTGGAGAAAAGCCCCTGGATGCTCTCTGGGCCCTGTGCATTTTTTCAGCAGCTGCAAGAGGGTCCCATCCAAAGCCAACATCCGCCGGGCCAGGAGGAGGAGGAGGAGGAGGAGGTTGATCCTCAGCTGCCGGCTCGCTCCAGACGCTGACTCTCTTTCTCCACATCCCCTCCCATTCCCACTGGCAGCAGTGCGGCTGTGCTTCCTGCCGGAAAATATTTGGGATGTGGGCAGAGGGCTTCACCCTGGGGGGGGGAGGGGTCCCATATGCACCCTATTGTATGGGTATGGGTGGGTTTGGGGTGATGGCAGTTGGAGCCTCTGGGCGAAGGCGCTGCACAGCCCCGTGGGCTTTGAGTGCCCACAGTCCCCATGGGGGATCTGGCTCTGATCCCAGCTGTGAGAAATTCCTCCTAGAAATTACCAGCGTGAAGGAAAATTACGCCTTGAAGGAGGAAGAAAAAAAATAAGTGTGACACAGCGAGAGAAGAAAACAGCCCCAGCCCCACGATCAAAGCCCCGCGCAGCTGGAAGCGCTCCGGCAGGAATATTCCCGGCTGTGTTTGCCCAGCAGCAGTGAAAGGCCGCTTTGTTCTCAGCTCCGCCTTCACCCCCATGGGATCGGTCCTCTGGGGCCGACGTCGCTGCCGGGTGCCGCAGGTGCGGGGTGCTGCTCTCAGTGATGCTTCGGTCCCCACAGCCAACCCTGAAGGATGTATGTCCCAGTGCCCTGCTGTCCCTGTTCGCCCCCTCTTCCTCACCTCGATTTTCCTGTCTTCTCATCTCTTCCCAAACTTCAGGCCAAAGTTAGGTGCTTTTTTAGGTTTTTTTTTTTTTTTTTTTAAGAGCTATTTTTGTTGCCTGGGCCTGTTTCACAAGGTACACTACTCCACGGAAAAGGAATTTCCCTCCAGTAGGTTTTTCCAGGCATACGGCTGCATGGGCTCTGCTTTGCTGGAATAGCTGGGTCTGGACAAAAGTCCCCCTGACCACATCCTAGAGATCTGGGATCCTGCATCCTCCAACTCCCGCATCGCAAGGTCCCAAATCTCCTGGATCCTGTATCCTCCAGGTGCCATATCCCCGAGTCTCACATCCACCAGGTCCCCCATCCCCAGCTCTGGTGCGCAGGGCACAGGGACTCTCAGGCCAAGCTCCAGCCCTCTACCATCTCCCATGGGGTCAACTGAAGTCCCCCCCCCCAGCCCCTAAGGCATTCCCTCTGCCGGTTTTGGGCTGGGAAGGTTGGCTCTGGCTGAGTCCCAGCCCGGAAATCTTGGCCGGGCTTTGGCTCAGTGTGGCAGGGAAGGCTGCCGAGAACAGGCCGGCCCTGTGCAAAAATGGGAACTGTGTTGTCGATGAAAAGTGCTTTCTTTGGGTAGGATGTTTGTGTTTCCCTTGGCTTGTCAGCGGCAGGAGTGTGCACAGCACCTGCCCGGGGCAGTGGGGCTCTGCTTGCTGCACACCACAGCCCCTGGAGCTGTTAGAGTGGGAAGAGGTGGGGGAAGAGCCCCGGGGCTCCCCATCCCACTCCTGATCCCTTTCTGGTCGGTTCTGTTTGCAGCAGCCCCGGGGGTGAAAACTGGCAACAAGGGGCAGGCTTGGCCCTGTTGACTGGGAGTGGTGTGAAGCTGGGGGCTCAGTTACTCAATTCCATACATCCGTATTTCCATTCCAGCTGTGTGTGAGGGTGTTTGTGATGCCCGCTGTGCGCTGCTCCCATGCTATGCGTGGGCTCCAGGCTCAGCACCAGCCCTGCCTCCTCGTCCCCGGCCCTGAGCTGAGTGCTGGGAGCATAGAGGGAAAACAGAGCAGCTCAGTTGTGGTAACAAACCATGGCTTTCAAAGCAAACTCTGATGGTTTGAGCTTAACCCCGATGGGCTGAACCAAATCCTGATGGTTTGAACCAAATCCTGAAGGTCTGAGCCAAATCCCAGTATTTGTATCAGGCTGTTGGCTGGAGAAGGGCCGTCTATTGACATATTTGTTTTCAGCCTTCTTTCCCCCATAGGGAAGAGCCTTGCCATTAATCTGTCACTGCACTGGTCCCAACCCTGGGGGGACATCCTGTGTCAGCATCCTGTGACCATCTGTCTGTCCATCTGTCTGTCTGACCCTCCATCCCACGCCCCTGCCCTGCAGGGCCCCGTGCCCCCGGCTCCTGCCTGCTCTCAGGGTGAAGCCGGGGACCTGCAGGAAGCACCGCGGTGCTGCTGGGGATGGAAAAACCCCGGGATCTGCCCTTTCTCTGGGTGCTGTTTTTCTTTCCATCCACTCAGCACAGCCGCTTGGAAATTTCCTATGCTGGCTCCCGGCTGCAATGTTTTCCTAAATGAAACGACGCGCCTGGCGAAGCCCTGAGAAATGATTCGCCCATCAGTGACTTACATCCTTCCTGCAATGCTGCCTTCTAAGCCCTTATAAAATAAAATAAAACAACAAAATAAAACAGAGACTCCCCAGGAACGCCTCGTACTTCTCGATGTTTCCCATGGCTGTGCCCCTCGCTGCCCTCCAGCCCCTTCTGGTGCTGGGTCCCCCCATAGAGAGCTGATGGAGTGCAGAAATGCTGACTCAGCGGTCAGAAAGGCTTACTCAGCACTTCGGAAAAATGCCAGCACAGCATTTTTAGGAAATGGTTGACTCAGCTGTCAGTAAAAATGCTGAGTCATGGGCTCAAAGAAACCCTGAGGAAGCAGTCTGCAAGCCGTTCATGCACCCGGATGTAGAGGGCCAGGCACTGAGCCCTCAGCTGCTCAGGCTTCTTTTGTTTGTCACCAGGTTTGTCCCCATGTCCCCCACGGGGGCAATGCAGGGTGAAACCCAGCTCATTCCCATCAGATTGGCTCTGCAGCCTGTCCTGTCTGAGGGAGCCCCAGCAGCACAGCGTGCAGACACGAGCACAGCCAACAGCACCACATCCCAACCACGCTGCATTTCTGCATTTATTAGAAACAGCCGTCAGTACATCCTTCTAAAACATTACATGTCAATGTGCTTTATTGCAATTCTTTATTGCATTTTGATCTAGAGCAAGTAGGCCCAGGATGCTTAGTGTCTGGGATTTAAAAGCCCAACCATCTATTAAAAGAAAGTACAGCAAAATCGTAACACATCTGGTGACAAGTACAGTGTTGCATTACTGATCTAGAAACTACAGTATGACTTGTCCGAAAACACTAACATACAATTGGTTTCCTTATGAAGCAGTTTGTTTCTTTTTTAAAAGTTAAACTACATGAATTCCTTTTTTTTTTTTTTCTTTTTCTTTTTTTCTTTTTGACTACACCATAAACGACAGAAGAACAGGTTTTACACAAAGAACAAACAAGAGTACCAAAGTTACATGCTGGAATTCATACGGAAAGAAAATAAGTCGACAGCTTCTGGGGAAGCAGGTTCCTAACAGAGGCAGTTTCCCTTAAAGAAAATCGAAGTCAAATAATAATGAGAAAGGATTAAAGCGAAGGCTGCACCAAGGAGTGCTGCTGCTGCAGCCCCACGCCCCGCACACAAAGCGCCGCTGCCCCTCGTGGGAGCACGGAGGGTTTCCTTCCCCAAACCTTCGCTTTTGGAGGATTTCAGTGCTGCGTCCCAGAGTACACAACTGGAACCCACATTCAGTTCAGCTTACAAACAGAGGAACTCCCCCCAGGAAACCCATCCTGCGGGATTTCAGAAGCACGGATTGGAGGTGGTCAGGACCAGCTCCTTGTCATTTATGGAAATAAGCCCAGCTTTGCCCAAGCAGGATGTGCTAGCGGTGAGTTCTGGTTTAGTTTCCAAGGGGCAGTGCCACTTACAGCTAATGCATATTGATGTGTATGGGAATATATTTTACATATATCTATATACATACAGTACAGATACACACGCACACACACGCACACACACAGATGATGCAGACCATTACAATCCCGTGGTGCAATTAACAGCCAGATATACAAAATTAACAGGTTTAGTCAAAACTATCTCTGCCTGACACTCAGGAACACAACCCAGCCCCAAACCCATCCACACAGCCGCACTGCAGCCAAGCCCTGGGGGCCCAAAGTCACAGCCTGGCCGCCCCTGGTGTTCCCATCACCAGACATGATCCTGTTTATCCAAACAATCCCAAAGCCCCTTCCCTGACCTGGTGCAGGGACAGCACACCGCAGGGCTGGGGTAAGCAATCACCAGCCCTACAGAAGCGATACGGAACCGACGTTGGGGAAGGGTCAAATTAAAGCTGCTGTGTCTAACACTGATTCTTGATTGGGATTTTTATTTTTCCTCTGAAGTTCACATTATGTATTTGTAAAGGCAAATTTTTGGACAAATGCTGTCATAAAGCATGGTGACTCTATGCCAATAGCAAACAAACCTGCAAATTCTGCATCAGTTGTATGGAGCCGGCCCCAAAGACCGCGCCGGGAGCACCGCCATCATCTAAACAGTTAACAGGCACGGCTCTATCTGTCCCTGTGAACAAACAGGAAGGAATTGAAAAGATTTCAAAAGAAATTTTTTCCCTTCCCGTTCGGTGGAAAATATTTCTGCCCACAGAATGCAAGATTCACAAAAATGTTGGCCAAACTTCCCCTAACCCCAGCAGAACGCGCTCCTCGCGCAGCACTCGGCTGGCCCAGCTGTACGGCCAGCCTTCCTTCGGGCCAGCAGCTCCACTCCCCGCTCCTGGCAGCACGAGCTGTGCCAAAGGAAACCAGGGATCAGTGTCCGCGTTTCCTTCCAGTACAGAGGAGCAGTCCTTCAAAACTTCTATTAATTTCCTGACTGCTTCTTGCAGTGCACACGGAGGACAACGAAGTACCCCAAGCTTTCGGCCTGCGCTGCTGGAGTGGCGCAGCTGAAGACAGAGCTCCCACACCAGCACCTGCTGCTCCTCCACCACGCCACAAGCAGGGAAGCTTTGGGACGCTGACCCTTCCCCTTTTTAAAGCTATTTCAGGGCTGTTTGCATGCTAAATTGAAGTAAGTATTACTCGCTCCCCTCCCTGCTTCATTCTTTGGGAACGTATTTTGCCTTCGCTGATTCAAAAGCAGATGTTGCAAATTAGCAGAAGGAAACTATGCATACAAAAGTCTGATTTGAAAGATGATCTGAACAAAACAACCCCTGACCCATCCTAATGCTTTGTCAAACTGCATTTTGAACCTGTCTCACACCCCTCTCGCCCCACAAGCAGTACCTGTTTTATGTCTGCACAATGCAGCAAACGTACGAGACTAACATTTCAGATTTTTATTCCCTGTTAGTGTAACAAAAATAAAAAATAAACAAGACATTCAAAAACAGAAGAGAGATTGTTCAAGTACCAAATAAGGGGCTTTTCCAACCCGAAGCTGTGACACTCCTGCAGCAACTCTGCACTCAATCTGGGCTCAGGGACACGCAGCCCTCGCTCCCTGTCCTCCCCAGAGCTGCACCAAGTGCCACCCTGCATTTCCATAGTCCCCATTACAGTTGCCTGGCTTTGCAAAGGACAAACTTTGGTTTTTGCCTCGCTATGACTTGGATTCGGATATGATGAAGTACAAGCTCTTCTCTTGGACATGGCTTTCTGTTGTGGGACTCTTGCTTACACGAGTGTCAGCGAGAAAAGAATCAGGCCCATCACATTAAATGGAAAACTTCTTGATGTTCTGCCACATCAAGAGAGACGAGTGTGGAAAGAGCGGTTTGTTTTTGGCAAGAGACAGAAGGCTGTACTGGATCTACACTCTGGATTGCAACTACCCAGCGGTGCAAAGCAGCTGAGAATTATAACACCCAACACAATAGGAGCCCTGAATGTGGACCATCCCAGCTGGGGGGTGGGCACAGGCTGCTCCTGCTCCACACACCCTGAGATGAACCTCTGCTCCTGGGTTGGTTACTTCCATTCTAAGATTACTCACAACCAGTATAGAAATGAGTGGGAAAAGATCATAACTTACTAACTTCAAAAACATGGCACTCTTGGCTGACGTAACGGGGCCAATGGCAACTGTGGAGGTCGGCCTGATTTCCCATCCATCCGAATACAAAATACTGAATCACCCCTGATCCCTGCAAATATACTTCAAAACAGATTAGAAGAAACTGTGCATATCAGAGTTTCAACATTCCCACCCTACCCCCCGCCCCCATTTAACACTGTGCAAAAGTTATTTATTTAACCCTACATATATATTTAATACAACACGGGTCAATGAAATCAATACTCCTCGGACTGCAGCCCGACACGAAGCTGCTGCCACACCAGTGAGACCTTCCCCCTCCTTCCTCCTGACATTTTGACTCTTGAAACCAAAGCTTTCTTGTATTTTACTGCTTTAAAAGAACTTGAGTTCCTTTGTTTTGCCTTTATGTTCACATTTCCTGTATTTGTTTTAGGCTTAACAGCTGTTCTATTGTACGAGGCTGTAATCCTGTACCTCACTGGCCCAGTTCTGATTTCTCAGCCACGCAAGTTCACAACTACTGGATGCAATGGTTTGCCTCCCCGGTCCAGTGCTGCTGAGCAAACAGAAGCAGGCTGAGGGCACAAAGGCAGCAGGACCCAGCCCTTGCTCAGCTGATGGCGGCAGTTCCCTGTGCCAGTTGGTTCATACCCATTTTTTCACTTGCCATACGAGTGCAAATCTGATGCGAAAAGAATCTGTGCAATGGCACGTGAGGGTCACAGGGCACTAACACCAGCAGCATGGCTTCAGGTGCCTAAAGCAAATACAAAAAGACACAGTGACAAAACATAGGGAGGAGCTGCATACAAGCAGCACAGCCTTGATCTGCCCACAGACCTCTTCCAAAGGTTTGGGTCAAAGAGAATTTCAAAGAATGCTTCGAGATGGCTTTCGGTTCTGAGCACAGCAAAGGCATCACCTGTGATCAGCAAAGAGATCTCTGAGAGCGACGAGCCAGCATCTGAACTCGCTCACACCACTGCAAAGCCAAGATCCTGCCAGAGACGCCAGTGGGATTACACGGTATTTGCGTTGGCATGGCCGGGGCCGGAGCCTGGACCAAGACCTCACAGGATCAGTGAGATTCCACTACAGGGAAACTTCAGACAACCCCACTTTTCTACCCTGCTGCTGTCAGTACTGAGAGGGTGTGCCAGCACTTATGGGCTGAAAGCAGACCCGTGCTTTTTTAAAATAAAACCAAGCCCAAGTGCTATCTACTAAGGTAGCAGATGTCCCTTGGACAAAAACAGGGGTGAGAATTACGTGTCTCACCAGCTCTGAATGGTAACGCTGCAAAAGGAGAGCCCAGAGATCACAGGGGCACAGAAAACGCTCACAAACTCCTGTAGCAAAGGTTTTTCCACAGGAATGAGGCACCTGGCTATCATTTGTGCCTTTGAATTGATTTTCCTCGTAATACATTTGGGCTGAATCCAGCACTGAGGGAATGGCAGATGCACAAGAGGTGTGAGAACAACAGCTCTACAGCTACCAGATTAGAACTACTAACTACCCAAGGGGTGGGGCAAGGTTCTTTAAAAAGAAAAATTTCCACATCCATACACAACAGAGGATTCCATTCCAGATTTTCACAGAGAGCAAAGGCTACATCAGCTTTTTTCCTTCTCCTGGGGAAGTGGGACAAAAGGAACACAGGCGCAGGCATGGGGCACGCTGACATAACAGCTTACATGAACTTTCTTCTCTGTTTCCCAGCTTTGGTTAAGTTTCATAAC
The DNA here is from genome assembly GCA_037305975.1 of Chrysolophus pictus. Lineage (NCBI taxonomy): Eukaryota > Metazoa > Chordata > Aves > Galliformes > Phasianidae > Chrysolophus > Chrysolophus pictus. Next base: position 21,084,508 of record CM074583.1, read on the forward strand.
GTTTCATTGAATTAGAAAAGTGGAATCTACAGAATTCTTTGCCAGAAGATGACACTCTCTGGCTGATTAGAAAGTGCCTGGGACGCATCAGGGTCATTAGTGCAAAATAAAACATCTCATGGGCACACCAGGCAACCAGACTGCCTTCCTTGCAATGGCTGCCAGTGCTTCAGACCTGTCATTTCCCTGCTTGCAAATTCACAACATTCAGTTAAATAATACTTATCGTGTAAACATTAAATATCAACAGGCCTGGCATTCCTCCCCACGCATTACAGAAAACCCACATTTAAACAGGAAATCAGCCACAGGGTCAGAAACAGGTCTACAGCATTCCCAGATCTGCATGACTGTCTGCTTCCTGTCCTGCACAATGGGTGCATTTCAAGGGAACCATTTCCAGTAATAGGAACAAAAGTAACTTTCAAGGTTGCACACTAAACAATTAATTTGCCGGTTATGCTTTGATGCCAAATGGCTCAGTTTGCCAAACTTAGCTCTTTTTCATTTTAGAAGCTTAAGGAATGGAAATAAGCTGCTTTGTATGGTGTCCAAGGAGGGGATTTATTGGATGATTGCTATACTTGACAAAGCCCAGGACTACCTTCTCCAGTATTTGACAGCAGCCTTTGCCAAAGGATGGTACCACACACGCAATAACTGAGGAGTACAGCTCCCTCCCCTTCCCTGTGTTTTGCCCAATGTCCAAACTAACTACGAGGGAATTTAATTATACCACTGTAAAATCTTGCTTGGCAGCAGTGGTGCGAAAGTTCAGAATCTAGCTTGCAAATCATAATTAGCATGCTCACTTCTATACAGACCTAAGTGGCTACTCCTCAAGAAATCATTTGGTACAATAAGCCATCCAGAAGCATGAGATTGCACCTGCCTCTTCTATATCAAAACCAAGCATTACAAGAGTCTGTCATTGTTCAGCAAGAGAACTGCAACACGTGAGTGCAAGCTTCATTCTAGTTTACATTCTGAAGCACGTATCTTTAACAACAGAAAACAGAATCCCAAGCTGAGGAGTGGGAGGAAGGGAGGGGTGAAAAAAGAGAGGAGTGAGCAGTTACATCAGATCAGACAAATTTAGTGTTTTGAAGCCACACAACATTTTAGCTTTTCCTTTTATTTGTTTCAAGTTTTGGTGTAGAAATTATGTGCGGATGCTAACGCAACCTTCCCCGTAAGTGCTCAATCTAGCAACAAAGTTTTGGTGTGTTCAATTTGGTTATAAATGTTTCCTTTAAGTGAAGACCTGTAGTGCCATTGAAACCAAAACTTCATCACTGTTGGCAAAAAAATAAAGCAACTTTTCTTTACAAGCATTTTCCATTTAAATAAAAACCTGAAGCTTTCCCGTTATTCCTTTGGTCTTCTCTCACCAAATTCCATGCTACCTCAAGACAAGCCCTCTTCGGAAGTTCGTCTGAATCGCAGTGAAGCTGCTAAAATTAACAGAGAAGAATTGCTATGGTAGAGTTTCCTCCCTAGTTTCTTGGGAGTTTAAGACTGAAAGACATTACTGATGCCTCAAACAGAGGCTTCAAATTGTCTCTACTAGAACAAGAGAAAACAAACTCCAATTAGAAGTTCCATTGAAGGTGCCTGGCCAAAAATCATCTCCAGAAAACAATGTTTTGCTTCCAGTATTTTTGTATGGGTTTTGTTGAGTCTATTCCCCTCATAAGGAAACAAAAGTATCAGTGTAAAAGCACAGCTGAGCTTTTAAGGTAGCACCAGGACACCTACACCCAAGTTGTCGTCTTGTTGCTGCTAGGCCTCTTTTTGATTCACATTCACAGAATCACTTCTTGTGCAAAACAAGCAGTCTAAGGAGAAAGAATGCCCTCCAAGTTCTAATAAAAACTGTAGAAAAGAATCCAAGATAGCCAACACTTTCCTCCTCCCCAAAATTTATCTGCAAAGAGAAGGGGGCATCTGTGCGTAGACAGGGTAGGCAAGCCTGACATTGAGGGAATCGTTGTGTTGAACAAGGGATGTCTGCTGGTAATGAAGAACCAAATCTTTAAGTGTGCTGTACAGATTATATGGTTCTGCAAACCCATAACCTCTTGGAGTGCTGTAGATCACACAGTGTTTCACTTCTCCATCAGCTCTGCAAGGAAAGAAAACAGGAGAGCTTGACATCAAAGAACAAACCCGAAGTGACAGTCTATTAACAATTAACTAATGCAGCAACACTGCCAGTCACTAAATTACATAATGGAGGACTCAGTAGATGCAAGCAGAGGAGATTAATAGTCTGCAAAGAAACAGTGCTTTAGGGCGTGTGATTAAATACTCTTGCATAATGATCCACCTAAGAAGCTTCTTCTATCCCAGCAGCACGATTCCCTCCTGCATTGTTCCCCAAACATTTCTTGGAAAAAAAAGTCAAGAGTTTAACAAAGAAGACAAGCACCTGGAATCGGCAAACACAAACTCAGCTTTTTTGGAAACCTTTCCTTTAAGTAAGTGCACAAGCCAAAACCCACATGTTCTTAGGACCTACAGAATATTTCATGAAACACAGCTCTAATTTTCAGCGTGCATTTTCTAATGTTGAGCATGGCATAGGTTCAAGTCGGTTCATTATCTGAAGTCATAGCTACAGAGTCCCTAACTTGGCAATGCACTTACTGGAACACAGTATTTCCAAGGCTGCTAGAATAACTCATCTGCCAAAAAGATCAAGTATTATGTAATCCCTGTACTGAAGCCTTTTACAATCCAAGTCACATGTAGGAACAGGTTATGTTAAGCCATTCCTTTGCTATAGTGCAGTATGACACCAACCAAGTGAAAGTATCTGATGTCACTTCATTGACTGTGACAAACGGGTATCTTGAACACAGCAGATACTACAGTCTTCAGTTACCTTGAGGTGATATACCTCCACATATTCATTTCCCAGACTTGCTTTCAGATGCAATTAACCTCACGTGAAATAAATCAGTGAAAGCCATTTTGCGCTCGAGAATAGGCTTGAAGGATTTTTAGATAATGGAATCAGAGTTTTTCTGACCTCCATTACACCAGCATAAAACAAAGTGAAACACAAGAAATCAATGCAAGGCTGTGTGAATGTCAAAAATTACTGCTCACAAATTATGCCTCCTCTGAAGTATCACTGTTATCTTAAGCACAGAAGAGAAAGCACCTCAAATTTGGCATGTCTAACAACGAGAACAGAAGATGTTGCAGCTTTACAATCTCATTTTGATTCTTCTCATGTATTCCTTGGCAGGAAAGAATATTGGAGAATTTGGCCTTGATTTGCTTATGACTGTACAGCTTCAAGCTGGGATACTTCAGAATTTTTTACTGGTAATTGTGATGACTGAAGAGACTGCTTGGACTACAGTTACTGCACTTCGAAAACAGATTTCTGCAACAAAGCTTTTACCATGCTAGACTGCCTACAAACAGGCAACGCTTTTCAATGGTAGGTGTAGGATATGCCTAGCTTTTGTTCTCCTGAATAAAGAACTGTTGTAGAGATTCACAAGTTGAACAGTTATAACAAAAAGAAAATACACTTACACCACAGAACAAGCATAACATCCTTTCTTGCTACTCTCTCGAATTAAAAATGCTCCATCAGGTTTCCCACAGAGCAAGTCTTCTGCTTGGATGCGGTTGAGATCCCCAACAAACCAAGTTTTCTCATCGTGATGTGGCAGGTTTTCCTCTTCTTCATTCACAAAATACGTGCTGAGAGAGAGTAAGTTTGTTAACTGAGAGTTAAAAAAAAAAAAAACTCAAGTGATTTTTGCAGAAATATAAAAAAAAAGCTCACAAAAATAGGGAGTTCAGATTCTTAACAGTCATTTGGTATCTGCTGACAGCCCTTGATATTACAAGTTTCAACTCAGTACTTAATTGTTCCAATTCAGATGTAATCCTAAACATTTCAGCAGACTTGCTGCCTCAAGTGACGTGCAGCTCCCTACCGAATTCCTTCCTTTGTTTGCACTCCTCTACTTAGAAATTGGTGCTTTGTATTACCACCCTCCACAAAAGGCATCGTTTATCAGTGGAACACTTCTCAGTAAATCCTTACTCATGACACTTACTCATCAATGTTTTCATTTTTGATCCCCAGCCAGTCGTTTATTCGCTTCTGCCTCACCCCTTTGTGATTGAGCCATCTGCCAGAAGAAGAGGACATCAGTATGTTACTTCAGTGTATGCATGGGAGTTTTCAAACTGAGGAAGCTTAAGTTCAGACACAAAATCCCACAAATAAACACTTTATAGCCTCGCTTGCTCTCCATTAGCAAAAGACACAGAAGGACTATAGATTTCATAAGCATGCTTCCACTTCCTTGCATAATTCTTCTGCAATGCCCTCTTTTCTGGTACAGTAAAGTACCTTAGCACTCATGGAACTTTAGTTAAGAAAAGAAAATGTAATTCACATTACCCTGATGAAAACAATCATTAATCAGGTTCATCAGAGACATTGCTTTGAGGAACAGGTCAGCCTTACTTACACAAGATACTGATCTCTGATTTTGCGGAGCTGAATTAGGTCAGGCTTGATACTATTCATTTTCTTATCAGTCTCCCTGTTGTCCAGAGCTTGTTTCTTCAAATCTTGTTCCAGACGCATTTTACTGTCATGGATCTCACCCAGGCGCGATTTTAATTTTTCATAGTTCATCATTATCCTACAAACAAGTGTAGTATTTGAGAGGTAAGGTCAACCCAGTCAGAATGAAGCACCACCATGGCACAATAAAATTGTTACGGGTAAGCGTTTTCAGCTCCTCTACCATGATTCATTAAGCACTGTGTCAAGTTAGGCACTGTACTTCGCATTCCTTCAAAGGTGCACACACACTTTTTTCTAGTAACTTTACAGAAAGGCAAATTCAAATGAGGCCCTTCTTTTTGATGATCAATATCTGCTACTAAGTAGTAGCAATTAAATATAAATCTCCTTTGAATGTGACCAAAACTGATTATGAACTATGAGATTTATTGGAGCTACATCCATTTCCGCTGCACGGTTTACTTGTAAAGATTTTTCTGAATTATACTCTAAGCAAGTTCAAATGGAATTGGGTAAGCAAATGAAATTATTTCCTGGTCCTCATCCCTGTATCTTCATTTACGTGAAGTCAGAGAAGAATAATCTGCAAATCTCTCATCTCTTCTGTCTGCAATGCAATTTCCAACAGAATAGGGCTTTACTGAAGGTTCAGATACTTTGGGAAAAGGTCTCAGTGAAAATACTTAGTTTACAAAGTGCTTTACATAATGCAATATAGGGCTTCACAGGAGCGCCAGCGTGGACACTAGTTCTTCCTCAGAAAGAAACATGACTTGAGAGCCTACCGTTCAATTTCTTTCTCATTTCCCTCTCTGCGAAATCGCTCAATGTATTCTTTGCTGTATCGCTCTTGTGAGTGGCACTGTTCCTCAAATATCTTAATAGTTTCATTAAACGCTTCAATTGCAGTCCTCTTCATCTGGATTTCCTATGTGAGCAAAGAGTCCTTGATCATTTTTTCATAATGGAGACAACGCATGACTCTATTATGTTCCCTGAACGAAATGAAAGGACGAACTACTCTCTCCCTCAAGTCAAAATGCAATTCTCAGGTTTAAGTTTAGACAAACGTTTGAGTAGTGTCACGGAAGTACAGGGAAGCCTTACTCCCTGCAAGTCTAGCTCTCTCCCTCAGATGATGGTCTCTATTAGGCTGCAAACCCCTCAGAAATATGTTAGTCATATTTTCCATCTTAGCATGCAGTAATACTGCCAGCAAACCTCCTACCCCTGTACAAACTATTTTACATTACAAGAATCAGTCCAAATTCTGCATTCACACTTCCTTAATGCATAATATCTAAAATCTTATTTGAACTTGACTTCATACAGAACTTGGACAAACCCCTCTACAATTCTCACTGCTGGATACAGCATCTGGAAATACTCAACAGCAAAGGAAGAAGTCTCCAGCACGAAGCTTGTAGGTGATGGCCGTTGCTCTTCCTTATACTGGGAAGTTCAGCTCCTATTCCTTCCTTGCCCCACACCATAGCTCTATGACCATCAGCCATAAGTAATATTCATTGCGTTTCCATTAAGCTTGAAACCACTTTGCTCTATTTCACAATTTATAAAGGTTTTTTTCCCTCTATTTTCTGACCTTGGGTTGACTTTGCTAGCCACAGCAGGTTAAAACCATTTTCTTTGCTCCTTATGTAACTGGAAAGAGTCTCTATAGATAGCTGAAGCGGAACCAACCTGTGATGTTCTGGTATATTCTTCATACAATTTGTCATACTCTTTACTCTTTTCCTGGTACTGAGCGTGGTATTCTTGAAGCTTTTTACCTACTGCATCTATATTATCTTCTTTCACCAACTGATCCTGTACATACGAAAATCTATTTAGACTTCAAACAAAGCAGTCTTTTCCTTATAAGTATTCATTTGTCACTTGTACACATTTGCATTGTTTTGCTACCGCAGCATTTTTATCATCAGATTTCCACAAAACACGCAAACTCCCCATCTAAATCCCTTCCTCCACACAGCAAATTCCACAGTCTACAGACAGTGGGAACTGGAATTATGGGTGTTTCCAAATGCAGTTATTTCTCCTTAAAACAGGGCAGCGTCTCAGGCTACTGAATAAAACATTAAAACATTTTTGAAAAATCTACATAGCTATGCACAGAGCAAGCAGCCGCATGGCTCATGTGTGCTTCAAGATCAACACTATCTAGAACAATATTGTTTGGGTCCACCTGGGCTTAAGAGGAAAAATAAAATGCTTCTCAGAGACTCAAATATGCTACATGCTAGGGTTTCACTTCTCTGCTGGACTGCTTAGATGGAGACTGGAAGCTTGATAGAAGCAGCAGCTTAAGTGGCTAGACAATTTGAAAGACCCATTACAATGAGCAAAGTGAGGTCAAATGTGAAAACTCATATTTTTGCAAGCTTCCAAGAAAAGAATCTTGTATGAAACAAACAGAAAACAAGTCAGGCTTCATGTACAGAAAATGGAATTATATACAAATTCCACTCTTTTTTCTTGTCTGTGCTAATGGTTACTGGGGTTCAGTGAAAACCTTACCTGCTGGTATCGGGATACTGGATACATCAGCTTCACATCAAGCTTCGGGTTATACTGAGCAAGAGACTCATTGCGGTAGTGGTTAATCAGTTCCACAACTGAATTAAATGTCAATGGGTCAGAAAAGCCGTATTTTCCATCCCGATGATAGATCTTTATCAGTTTATTGTTGCCACCCTTCCTGTAAAGCAGTACAGCCATTCAGAAGTTTTACTGCATACCTCTTATCCTTCTCAACACTGGGGCTGCTAACAAAGACGCCAGTGAAGTTCCTGGGTAAGTCTTTGAAGTCAAACAGATTAACATACACCTTTATAATGGTTCTTTATATACTAGCAGATATTTGGTAGTTTAAGAGTCAATAGACACAGAATTATCATCGACTATCATTTGAATAGGAGCAAAGACCAAAGTAATTATCTTATTGTGTGTTCATTCTGGAGTCACCTTAAGACATAACTCAGCCAAAAGTTTTGTAAAGGAAAAGACGGATGCCAAAAGGCTGAGTAAAAGTGCCATACTGAACCCAAACCAAACTTTCCTGCAGCTTGGACTCACTAATAACATACAACTGCATATACAGTCATACAGCAATTAACAAGTCTCCTGAGTTACGGATGCTAACACAGGATACATGAACCTAAATAAAATCTCCCAAGGATTACAACATGGTTGTAAGTTTAGGACTTTACATTATCCAGATTTATACATTCCAGCAATTTCTTCCTTTTTTTTTCTTTCTTTCTTTCTTTTTTTTTTTTTAAACTAGCAGACTGCTTAGACAATATTCTGTGCATCCTGCACTCTCCATTTTGGTTTCTAAAGACACATGCATTCAGTAAAATAACCAACTCATGCCAGACCTTAGCACAAAAGTCTTGAATGTCAAAGCAGAAGTCAAAGCAGAATTTAAATGACACTCTTGGGGTCAAATCTGCCATAATACAACTGAATTTCAAAGCAAGAACAAATATCTGCCACATCACAGAAACTCCCAAAGGTGTGCTGCAGCAGCAGTGGTGTAGGCATCTCGCCCATTTGCCTTAACAACCAGTCTTGAGAGCCTGGCAGAGTCAAGTGGCCAGACAGGCTGGGCAAGGACAGGCTGGGCAAGGCCCCAGCAATTGTTACGTGAGGTCTGCCACCTAACTGCAGAAGAAATTTTAATGAAGAAAGGAACATGGCTCTAGTTCAATATTTCCTAAACTTTAGATCAGAAAGCACAAGACACTCCTTCTACAAATACACTGTGTTCAGTTCTCCAGAGCTGCATGCTGATGAGATATTCAACACACTCCCATTAATTAAAGTCCTAGTTTATAAATACCTTTTCCTTTAGGAGTTCTGAAACTATGAAGCCCTACTGAGTGTCAATCTTCCCTGAGTCCTATCTCATTTACAAAGAGATATTTTCAGTACTGTTTAGTGAGGGACAGGATCCAATGCACAGAACAGACTATCTGGTTATTCACGTGCTCATTCTGTGATCTGCAGCATCTCAGGAACATCTCTCAACTTGATCCATGTCAGTGTTACACAGCCACTGCTGCCACTGGAATCACAACTAGCTATTTGGGGTCTTACTGTGTGGGATACAACTACTCAGCGCGTACCGTAATGTCAGAGTGTAGTCTCCCTGCATCTTGGTCGATGCATCACGCACCAGGAATGTTCCATCTGGCATGTCTCGTAATTTGTCATTTACTTCTTCCCTAGAGAATGGAAAGGAAGGTAAAATTAGAAGCGTTAAGGACATGACCATCGTTGCCACTGGGGGCCAGTAACATCAGTACGCATGAGGAGTTCAGTCTTCAAAGTATCAGGCAATCTTTCTTCACATTTAGGTCTTCTAGTTCTTCTAAAAGAAGTTTGAACCTGTGTAGTTATAAGAAAAAATAGCAGCAGCAGTGAAGTGCTGCTTAGGAAGGACTCTGTTTTTAAGCAACAGTAGCAGCTGTGTCTCAGAGTTCACAACCTTTCACTGTAATCTGCTCAGGTCTTAAAATCCACACTGGAAACAGGTGCCCTTTGAGAAGGCAGACCTGACCTCTTAAGAAATGGGCTCTACCATCATCTCTCAAAGGTGCCCAGAGTTTAGCACAGTTCTTGTCTCAAGAGACTCATTATTGGCTTAACTCTGATCTTATTTACAGTAGTTTTAAACCACTACAACCTTGCTAGCTTTCGTGCAACTTTTACTTTTTTACAACTGAAGCAAAAGGAATACTCAGTCCAGAGCTTTAAGCTAAATCAAGAAACCCACTAGCAAAAGTGAATACCTGTAAGCATTAAAAAAATGCTTTCAGTTAAAGAGTTAAGGTTCCAGACAGGCTTGAGCATTTCACCCAGCCTGCATATCACACTGTGTAACAGCTCCCTTACAGGTTCTTTTTAATATACTTTTTAATACAATCATTTGGAAACTCAAGTTTATCAGGTAGCCTCAACATTATCTAAGTGGAGTAGAAACTCTATTTGAATTTGAAAAAGAAAAATCAACAGTGGCTTTTTTGTTCAAATAAAAAGAACAAAAGCATTCTTACCAAAATGCCTTAGTTTTGATTTGGCCTCCTGCAGAAAACCATTCTGTTAGTAAGACTGATTCCTACTAACTATCACGTGCATGATCAACCTACTTCACTCACATTGGGCCTAATTAACTCAAAAGGCTTTTTCCTTTCGGAAAAGATAGATACAATCTGAGAGCTTGAGCTTCTGCCTGCAAGATGCATCCAGGAGCTCATGACAAAATTTTCAATGCAGTTCTTGACTGAAGAACATGGTTCCTGACCTGGCAGTCCAATGCAGTCTGTACCTGATGGCTTGCCAAGTTAAGGCCATTAACAATACCAGCTTTATGTGTGTGTGTATCACGTTTTAATCCAATAGTCACTGCAATGTGATTTGTACTACCTTAGCTCCCACCATCACGTGCACTGGTAAACAGGGAACAAATCCACAGTCAATAAACTACCAGTATTGAGCTGTTTTAAACAAACCCTGGTGGGTAGCGTGATCAGGTATCGCCACTCTGCTTTGATTTAGTATTAACAGAAAAATATCTCTGCTTAGGCCCTTCAAAAACAAGATCCATGCAGGTTTGCTTTGTAGAGATAAGAGAGGTACAATAAAGATATGAAAACTTTATTTCCCCTTTTAGAAGTTCAGTGAACGACTGCGGCAAATCTGCCATCCTTGCCTTTATCTGACAAAGAGTTTCAAAGTATTACGTGCAGAAGTTGGAACACTTTCTGATCACACTCCCAGCACAATCATGTCTCCCCTTGCAGCTCCAAGCTCAAGGTTTTTCAGAAGCACCTTAAGGCAGAATGAGATGACTTAATCCTTTCAATTTTTTATGCAATTAACTACAGGAATGTCCAAACCAAAAAGGTTTCTTTAGGAGGTAGAAGTTAATTTATTTGGTATGTGCCTGTATCATTGACTCCACGTAACTGGTGATGGTTAGCACTTGGGAGAGCTATTTATATACCACCACTTAATAGAAATTAGCACATGTGCAATTTTAACCAAATATTCAAGAAGTCAAATATAAAAATGTAACTTCTTTTCTTTTGAACAAGTCTCCGACTGAAAGTTTGCTGAACTGCATACATCCCAGCACAGCACACTTACAAAACCTTATTATTAGCTAGCACACTCAGAAGCACTTTCTTCTTTTTACTCTTTTGTATATCTGTTTGTATATCTGGAGGAAGTTAAAAACCCAAAACAACTGTCAGCAGGACTGACACTATCTATACCAGAACAATAGTAACTTAAACACAAGCCTTGAATCCAGTTGAACACCAGTTTAGTTGAACACCATTTAGGTGCTTTGCCAAGCATAATCCTGAAGCACTTCTATCCTGTAAAATGCTGTCTGAAATAGTATTTTTTTTCTCCTGAAGTCTAACAGGATCATTCTATTTTTAGTAAAAAACACTGCTTACCTTGAGATGTCCCCCCAGTACCACTCCGCTTCCTGCAGAGAGAAACTGGAATTGTCCTTTATTCCATTTGTATTCACTGGAGTCATTGGTTTGGAGGGCTTTGGAGGAAGAGCTGAAAATTAAGAACAGATTAAAGAGAGGTAAGTAGGGGAAAGCAATCACTACAATGTTCAGAAAAAGGATGGTGAAAATGATGGTGAAAAAGTGAGAAGAAAATGCATCTTCAATTTGGAATTTTTAAATAAATTTGAAGTCAACAGCTGTGTTGTGTTACTATGTTTTCCAGTACTTTAACCAAACCTGCTAGAGGAAGTAGGGGAAGAAGTAAGAGAAAGCAGGAGTTATTCTAAAGGCAGTCTGGCTCAGGTGAGAGTACAAATGCTATTACTGCCTAAACCTCCAAAAACAAGTTACAAAGGTGCATTGTGTCTGAAAGCTGCAGTCTGCAAGACATTGTGCACAGCTATGGAAAAGCTGTAGTTGCTAAGGCATCACAAATCCTTATGGCAACCCATGAGAGCAAACAGGTGAGTGTTCCTTCAGAGGGAAATATGAGATGCTAGCAAGAGCTGGGCAGCAGCACATCCATCACGGGCCCTAGGTTCATGTTCTCCACTAGGAACAAAAGCTGCGACTCTCTGAATAGACAGTTATGGGGAAAAGGGACATCAGCTCATTACCAGTGTCAGATCTGCTTCATATAGCTGAGACATTTACCATAGAAAAGGGCTGCTACAAATCCCCCAAAGAGAGGCACGTATATAGGCCTAGTGCAAGACTGCCTGGAATGCCCCATTCTGAGTTCAGCACAAAGTGGCTTTTACTTCTGTGCTCAAAATACGTTGTGCAGCATAACGGCATACAAATCCACTGATGCTCTGTCTGGTCACTTCTTGCAGTTAAGCAAACAACCTCTTCATGATCCTGAATGTTAAATTCTCTATCAGTCAGCAGCCACAGGCATCGTAATAGATTGGTAGAGATGTGTCTGTGTAATGCAGAAACGTGTTACACTTATTTTCTTTGTAAAGATGTCTCGAGTGCTCTCCCCTGCTTTGCAGAGACTGAGGTTCTCCTCACAACACCACCACCGAACCAAAGCATTTTTCAGGCATTTCATGAGACTACAGGAGTGTTTTACAGAAACATCTGAATTCAGAACAAGAAGGCAGCTACACACACAGGTCTGCCAGCATATTTTCAAGTCAGACCCTGAACATCTGTGCTCCCGGCTCTGTGCTCTCACCATCAGATTACACAAGCATCAGAGAGCAGGGCCGATGTGCACTGACAATAGCCAGCTTTCAGATGCCCACAAGCCTGGTGCACAAGCAGAAATACAAATAAAACAAGTAGAAAGGAGAGTTTGATCTCTAGCTCCAGTGCAGAGTGGCTTAACACTGAGAGGTGTGCTACTTGGCACCAGCCATCTGCTCACCTCCGAGCCACACCTCCCACATTAAAGAAGAGAAAACACCGTTTCAACTGCAGTTCCAAATACCATTTCATCTTGAATATCCAACACAGTAAGTTCAGTGTTCTCAGACAAACCAGCAGATACTTTAATCGAGCCAATCTAAACTAAACCTGAACCTTGACCCAGACGTTTGCACCCTGGGGTTGCTGACCAAACACCTGATTCAGATAGCAGCATTCATGCTGCGGTATTGGGCATTACAGCGAAGCATACAGGTTCTTTTTATGGGGTGAGCTGGGAACTTTCAGGTGTGTGCCTATCTAGCAAGGCAATAACAGGGTTTGTTATAACAGGAAGGTGAAAACCTTCAAAATCAGTAAAGTAGCTTCCTGGTTAGGAGGCTTCATTTACTCCCAGCTCAACTACCACAGTTGTTTTGTTTGTTCAGCGCCTAAGCACTTCTATAAAGTACCATTGAGAGTAAGACAGAGCTCTAGCCCTACTTTACTTGAAGTCCTGAGCCTGTGCAAGCAACTTCATTTGCGGAGCCCAGTGTTAGCCCATCTTCCTCATTCAAAGCTCACAAATCAAAAATGAGCTTCATGTTGTTTTTCCTCCCCTTTGGGCTTTGCTACTCCACGTACTCTAAGCAAGCAACAAGACAGAAGCAGTGGCTCTGAATCTCATTAGTATCTGCACATGGCAATAAATCCGAGCTCAAAAACCTGTTTTGTATTTATTCCAGAATCTTTTGTAGATTCTGACTCATCAGCGAGTTCATGAAAATTAATGTGAAAAAATGCACGACAGCGTGGAGAATTCTTAACAAATGGTATCAGAACCAGCAATGATTTCACGGGGTCTTGCAAATTAAAGCCCGGACCCCAAACTTCAAGGCATTCTCAGTGTAAGAACCTGTTCTATGCTGGTAATAGGGGCTTTCCAGAAGAGGCTTTCAAGTATTCTCCAGAGTACTTGAAAACTTCTCTAGCCCTTCTTGTAAGATTAAACCTTGCTCCCTTATATACTGTGAAATAATTTAACAGCTTTGTCAGGCCTCACTCCAAAGCACCGAGCACAGAAAAGCAAACTAACAAAGCCCAGAAAGGTAAGGAACAGGCGTTTGACACAGACACAGAGCTCCAGACATTAAACCAAGAGCCCTCACTACAGGTGGGGCCTTTCCTCTTTTTCCTTAATAGGTGGTAGCAGTTGTCGCTATCAGGGCTGAGCGCAGAACTTTATTCTGTGTGAGGAAATTGGAAGGAAATTCTCCTAGGGAGAAGAATAAGGCTTGGACCAGTTCCTGTAAAACCTGACTCATGGAAGCCAGTCTCCTTCTCACAATAGACTTTTAAAAATGCTCTTTAATAGCTTGCACATTTTAAAAATAAAAAGAAGTATTCGCAAGGGCGGATACTTTGTTTCCAAAGAGCTATGGATCCAATTCTTTACTCTGAGCTCTTTGAATAATAATAGATTTCTCCCTGTCCTGGCTACAGACACAGGCCCTTGCCAACAAGCTAATATGCCCATCTATTTCAGTGGTTTCTGCCTCCATCTCAGCCTGATATGACTGTGGGCTGTATGAACAGATAACTGAGGAGGGAAGGCAGTTTAAACTCTGCAGCCCAGAACTTGTGATGACAAGAGGAGAATTTGGCAGTGTGACAAGGCTGCTGTAGCAGGGCAGCACCCAGGCACTGGTGCAATGGGTCATCATGAGGGGCAGCCTAGCATAGTGTTTACTGGTACCTACGCAGTCCTAATGACCATGCTAGGAGAGATCATGTCATGTTTCTGTGAGAAATGATGAAGAGCCTTAAAGACTCTACACATTTTGATTTAAATTTAAAAAATGCACTTTGATGCACTTTGCTTGATGAACATTAGAGTGTTAAAATCTTGCAGCAAAGAAGAGTCAGGCTGTCCTGAAGTCAATAGAAATGCCTCTGAGAGCAGCTGTGTTTCTTTCCATGTCGTTGGGTCCAATTCTGATCTAGTCCCAGACACAATCTCGATGCATCTCATAACAATCTCTGATTAGATCCATCCTGATGGTTCTCTTTCCTCCTTTCTCTTGGGAGAGAAAGAACATTGACCAGAAGTGATTAACAGCACAATGGATCTATTTGTTCTAATAAAGAACTTATTGTGAGCACCAGATAAAGAAACATCACGCCAGTACCCACGTCTCTAGGACGGCTTTACCACATGGACCTTTCCAAAACCCAAAGGGAAGAGCCAACTGGGACACCTGCTGCTGGGTGCTCCCAAGGGCTGGCGTGCAGCCACAGCAGGAGACGGGGCCCCTTGTGTGGGAGCCAGCACCTTTGCTTTTTGTTTCCTTAGCATCCCTAGCCCCTCTCCCCAGCTTCCCCAAGCAACCTCGCTTGAGCTAAATCCCAATCTCAGATCAGCGTTACTTAGAAAGGAGAAATAAAGAGCTGACGGCTGGATGGAGACAGCGGAGTGGCCAATGCCAGCGGGGCCCGGGATCGGATGTTGCTGACGTCAGGCCCAGATGGCTGCCGTGCCCTCTCCTCAGGTAGCTTCAGCCAAGCCGCTCTGCAGCACCGAGATGCAGCTCCTCAGAGAGACAAGCTATCGATTGGCCTGTGCCAAGGGAATGTTTTTCATGCTTTCTTGACTGCGTGGAATTGCTTTTCTTTTCAAAAGGCTGCTCAAGATTTAACAGACACGACTCCCTGAAATTCAGCTCACCTCCAACACCGAAGCAACAAAGAATGCTGGCAAGGGTCTGAGGATTAGCGCCCGCGTATATTTTTATTTTTAAATAAGGACTCTTGTAGAAAACAATGGGCTCTACTAATCCCAAATTTAACCTCAGTAAAGCACACTGGGACTTCTGTGAGATACATACTTTCCCCAGTTGGCTTTTAATCAAAATTTTCACAGGTTTACGTGATTTAAGAGCCAGTGAGCCCTACATGTGAGAGTTTTCAATGGCAGTGATTCAGGAGGAATGAAAAAGAAGAATGCCTTGGGTCTCCAAGAGCTACATCCCAAATAGCACCCAGTCAGGCAGTATTTGTGTACAAGATGAACCTGCCAGTTAATAAAGCTCTCATATGCAGTTCTAAGGCAGATGCCACTCAGCCTAAGAATGCCTCCAGAATGCAACTCTTCTAGAATTTTCCAAGGGCTGAAGGTCAGATAACTAAAACCAAAACAAGTTCAAGTGTGGGATTAACTCTATCTTACCGTTACAAATAATTACAACTACCAAACACTCTGATAAAGTCAATTTTAAATCACTCAGCTCTTCCATGAGTTTGTTTAGTAAACTTCTTTCTGAAGTGTTCAATCTCCTCTCCCTACACATTCTGACAAGTAGACAGCAGGATCACAAGATTTCTGAAGACAGTCACTCAGATTCAGGAAGGCTGACATACAGTAAGTACCCTATAGACCGTAATATAGAGCTCCAGAAAGTATCATTACTATGGAAACGTGCGAGTAATCCACGGTTAGAGCAGCTAACGCTTTAATGATACAGTCCTCAAGGACAAAGATTTTTCTCTTTGGAGGTAGAGATGAGGACTTGGAATGAAACAGAAGCTAAAACTTCCTAATCTTGAATTGTTCTCTTTAGTTTTACTCAATTTCTCAACCTCTTTTCTCAATTTCTCAGACACTTTTAAGGCAAATACTCAGAATCTTTCATTCCCTCAATGGCCCTGTACCTGTCACGACTGCACAAGTCCCCTCAAGGCAGTCACAACTTCAGAAAAAAGCATATGCTGAACAAAGATGCACTTGGTTTTGGTGGAAGTGTGTACCCAGTGCGAGCAAGAGCAGTGATGCACTGCACTTCTGCTGAGATTTGCAGCTGGCAAAGAGGAGGACCGAGTGCACCTGCCGACAGCGGCTCAGCCTGCACTGCTGACAGGTATGTTACCTTGGCAGCTGCACATCCTCCTGTGTCAGTTCTCCTGCCAAGACCCCTTTCTCTGAGCCCCAAACATCAGTCCCTTCTCAGCTGCCCTTCCCCAAAAGGCAGCTAACATGCACTGGAAATTCCGCAGGGATACAGAAGGAAGCTACTTGATCACATTACTGCTGGCCACAGAATCTCATACATGCTCACATTTTTGCTCTACTCCCTTAAAAACAGGCAAGACGCCAAAGGCTAAAACATATTCAGAGAACTGAAGTCTTTCAATATCTCATTACAGAAAACAGCAGACAAGTTGGCAGGAAGCCAGGCAGGTTTCCAACAAAAACACTCCTATTATAGCTTTGCTTGTGTTTCTATGAACTTTCATAAAAACCAACACCTTTAAGAAATATTTCAGTTTTGATTAATTGACTTCTTTGATAAAGATCTGTTTTGTTTGAAAACTTCCCAACCATCCAGTCCGCTCCCACACCTCCCAACCACAGTTCTTCTTCCTACAGTCAGCCAAATTTCTGGTGCACTCAGCTCTTCACGAACATCCACAGCTACTGCCCAGGTTAAAGGTTACTCAGTACTGGACACCTTCAGGCAACAACACAGTGTGAAGGAAAGAAGCTGGCTCACATTCACAGCTCTCTCTGGGGCATCTGACAAGTACCCACTGCTACTTCACAAGGCTTGTTGTCCCTTCACCGGCTGAGTTGGAAGAATTGGAAGATGTGCACAGTCAGACACATGACTTCAGGATCTTTTTCTGTATTGTAAAGTAATATGGTATTTCCTTTTCATTTCACTCTTTGCATGAAATGGCAAAGCAAAAAAGGCCCAACTTCCCAATTTTCACTGCTTGATGAAAAATTGTTTACCTTTCAACCCAGCTCATAGTCACACTGCAAAGCTCCAGCAGTGCCAGTTTCCATGACCAACAGCATTGAGGTTGCTGCCCCAAAGTCAGCATAAGGAAGATGAAAAGGACAAGCTCTCTTTCATACAGCAAGGATAATAAGCACATTATCAACATCTAGATACCAAATCAATAATAATGCTTTAGAAGTTTTATCATGCTTCGTGTTTCAAGGACTGCTGCTACCTCACCATCACATTTGACTCACCTCAGAAAGGAACAGTTTATCTGCTGACCAGTAAGGGTCTCTTTGGAGTTACTCTCTGGGGCAGACTCTTTGGTCACTACATAGAGATAGATGTTGGATAAGAGTAAGGAAAGCACAATGACTTGCATAAGCACAGAGAGGTTCAGTGATAGAGAATGAAGTATCCTTCATTGTGGAAGATGGACAGTGAAGTTACAATGCAGAGTCACTACAGCCAGGAGACATACCAAAGCCAAAAGAAAAAAAAAAAAAGTATTTTTAAATGAACTAAAAGCTTAAGGCTGCTATCCCCAGCTACTTCAAAGACTAACCACCTATCCAGATGGCAGGTACAAAGACAGAAACTGGTTCTCATTGGAGAACAGAAATAATTTGGTGCTAGTGAGAACTTAAAATAATAATAATACAGCTGTAAATACATTTGACTCTTGCTGCTCCAAGCAGCATTTTTTTTTCAGTTTACCACTAGTTTAGATCTTTGACAGCAGTATGTGAAAAGTTTCTCATACAGTACCTGTCCTTGCCATATGTCAAATATTTTCTATAGTTACTGAAGTAGATGTATTTCAACACTACCTAAATTGCTGACAGAGAGCCATTTTAATCTAGATCAGAAGATGCAAATCAAACCAAATCTGAAGTTAGAAAAGTATTCACACATCATTATTTCTAAGAACCTTGTTCCAGGAGGACACTGTATCAAAGCAGAAGTCCCAATCCATGCAGTCACAAGCAAGGTTTTAAATTTTGGGTTTTTTTTTTGAGAGGGTAGATGAAAGGAAGGAAAGAATTCCTCCAAAAGCAAAGACAATCAGGTGTAACATCAGATCTCAGTGCCTACAGAGGCTGAGACATAGGATAATGCTATGGAAAATAAACATTAAAAAAAAAAGTTCCTGTAGATTTTTTCTTTCATGAGGAAGATACGGAAAGCAACTGTGAGTGGCAGCTAGCAGAAGAAAACAGGAGCTTTATGCTTTGAAAGAAAAATCCAACCTGAAGTACAAGAGTCCCACAATGATGCCAATGCAAAACTGAAGTTATTTTGCAGTGAAAGAACAAACAGATGAAGGGATTACAGATTGATGCTTTTGATTTCCCCAAACCCACACATTTTTGTGCTGAGAAACATGATGTTTTTTAAGCCTTTCCTAAACAACCAGGTGTCAGTTTTAAGGATTATCTGACTTTAGAAGCAGTAACATATATATGAACTATCATTAAAATAACATTTTTCCAGATCATGAAAACTGGATGAATGTTGGAAGCAGTCACGGGTTGAAGCATTTGAAGTATTTTGTCTCCTCTTACAAAAAGATAGCTGGATGGAAGGTAGCCATCTCGAGTGTGTGGCTGAACTCAAAGCCAGAGAAGAACTGGGATTCTGTTCAGGCACAGGAAAGCTTCAGAGCACATTATGCTTTGGCATCAGGGTTCACCAGGCAGCTGGTGGACATCCAGCAAGGCAGCTGGGGGCCTGTTGGAAAAGGCACCACTTGCTCTTTGCTTTCTTTGAACTGCATGAATTTTCCCTAAAACTCCCTGGGTGCAGCTACTTCTCTACAGAAGTGCACTAGAATCACTGAAAGTACAAGAATATATTCACTAAAGCACTGCAAAACCTTTGTCTTTTGAGTGGAGGACACAGCAAAGATGAAGGACAATTAAAACAATCTCTTCAGAGGAGGTAACATCCTCACTCATTGAGCTGGGACTCATCACCAGCTCATATGCTGTAGTTTAGATTACGTGCAGAAAAGATTTCTTGCTTACTTAGCTATTGTGCACACTGTCACAAGAAATGAGATAAAAAGCAGAAGAAAAAAGAAAACCTGACTCATTTCCATAGGGGCATTTAGTACGCAAGCAGAGTCTGCTCTTTAAGCTTTATTCACCAACCTACTTCACAAAAACAAGTTTCCAAAAAAAAAAAAAACCCAGCTAGAATGCACCAATTGCTTCCATGGAGCCCAAGTTTTAGGGCAACATGTTACTACAGTCTAACAGCCCTTTTGATGATAATAAAACCTAACCATTAAAATACATGAGGAAATGCTGATAAAAGTTTTCTTTATGCTGCTGTTTCTAGCGTTCTCCAGCTCTGCCCAAAAAAGTGACTCACTAAACAATCAGCATGAGATGATGTAAGGCACCCAACTGCTCTCAGTAACGGGTGCAGAGGTGTACGACCAGCTATGCCTCTCAGTTTTCCCAAGCTGTAGAGCAAAGATAAGCCTGAATAGCTTCATTCTGGAGTAAGATATCACACAGGCAATGGCGAAGACAGAAGTCAACTCTGCTGCTTGGGAAAATGATATTCCCCAAAGGAAACTCCAAGAATCTTCTTCTTTTAAGCAGGTGAGTTAGTAGGAAACACCACAGCAATTAACTCCTGTTAGGTTTCATAATGAGATACAGAACTGTTCAGAGCAATGCAGAAATAACGTTTGCTGGGATTAGAACAGGCTCTGATTACAAACAAGCGTGGTTTTTTCCATGTTTTACTTTGCATAAGCATACACCTTTTCAGAACACGCAGTCAAACAACTCCCTTCAGTAACCTTCCCCTCTCCAACTACTTCTACACTATCTGAAAGCCTACAGATAAACGTGAGCCTTTTAAAGCAAGCCCTGCCATCTCAAGCAGAGTATCATTTTACTTTATGTTAATGATGCTATTTTTTGCATTTGTGTATTTAATTGAAAGCTGACGAGTGATATTCTTTAACAGTTAGAGCCATCAAAATGAAAACCACGCACAAGGAATGTAAAAGCAAGCCTGAAAATGCAATTGGAAGTTTAGAAATTAAAAATGCTCACAGCAGTCATTAAGCAAAAAAGGCTGGTAGAGAAATCTAGGTACAGAAAATGAAATATGTGCATTTTATGTCATGTTCTGTACAGGTGCTAAGACTCCGTTTCAAGCCGTTTTTCCAGGATCACCAGGACTGTAAGTGATGGAACTTTATTTCCTCCTCCACCCAGTCTGCACAAACTCCCTTTACACAGTAAAGAAACTCTCATCCCCCAGCACCTACATTTTGGAAACTGGACTTTCAGCAAAACTCCAATTTGTAACAAAGACGCAGCTGCTGCAGTGCTGTGCTGTTGATGACATGCACCAGCACAACTACTCCCATTTTTTAAGATGTCTAAGAGCAGAATTTTTCTTTGATAAGCTTCTGGAGTCAGCTCAGATAAGCTGAAGGACAATACTGACAACGCTATTAAAATCTGCATCTGTTCTCCCACTGGAAAAGCAGTCAGGCATAGACATGCAGTGTTCACCTACATCTGGCTACTGTATACCACAAACCCAATTTGAGAAGCCACATTCAGTTTCCACAATAACATTGATAATGATACAGTACGACTTGTATCCAAGTAAACACTGCCCTTCAGATCAGAATCCTATGTTTTCCAAGTTACAATTATAGTATCACTCCCCTAAAACAAGGGTTGTCAAATTGTATATGAGAAGAAAATAGAAACTATAATGAATAAATACATGTTCTCTCTTGGATACTTGTCTCACACACAATGGCAGAGCTGCTTTAGCAGAGCAGATGAACCTAAGCAGCCTGTAGATAATTCTTTCCCCTTTTCCATCTTCACTATTAAGAGATGTTGTAATAAGAAAATTGATACAGGTGGTTTTAAGCTGTAACAGGAGACAAGGAAAAGTAATATTCTTGAAAAAGTCGGTTGAATCAAGTTATGAACACAGTCAGCCACACTTGGCCCAAAAGGTAGCTCTTACACAGCTTCAGGACACTTATTCTGTTACCTGCTCATAAACACAGCCCATTCTGCATTAGCAAGCCAGCTTCAAACTTGTGGTTTTCTTCATAATCCACACAAGTGAAACTAACCTCTAATTTGTAGTTGAGCCAAATATCTTTGCTGACATCTGTATCTGAAATCCCAGCGGAACACTCTCACTGATTCTCATCCAACTGTGATAAAATGTATTCTGTGATTACACATTTTATCATCAACACAAAACTGATAATGTATCCCAGACTTAAAGAGGAAAAGGCACAATTCAGTCCTACTAATTGGAAGTGAGGTAATGCATAGGTAGTTACGGTTTTGGTACTCTGGTAACTTTGCAGTCAATTCTCTGTTCAAAAACTGCACTTCTGGCAGTAAATACCATTCGCAGATCTGAAGAGACGTTACCAAAAAAACTAAACTCAATCCAGTAACTTATTTTCTTGTCTTTCCAGACATGTCCTGTAGCAAGAACAAACACAAATGAACCACAGACACAGTCAGTTTTCTAATGCCAGTGCATGATGCTGTTGTGGCTGTATTATTTTATAGTAATCCTGACAGAAAGTTCAGAAGCTGCATTAGCTACTTGCAATTCATGATTCCAATTTTCTTAGTAGACTCTGGAAATTATTTAGTTGCACCTAGCATTATTTGCTACCTACAGCTACTACCTTATACCAGTGATGCCATTTATTATGCCAAAAGACAAGCAAGAAGAAGAAAGTATGAAGTACTTCAAAGGAAACAGTAGTCACCCTGCTGGCTGTCACTGCTTTTGCTACTGCGTTAGCTGTACTGCTCTAAGGAGTGTTTTGTAAGGCTGGCAGGACTGCATCAGCAGTCCCACTCCTGTGTCTAAGATGGATCGAGAGCTAGAAATCTGTAAAGGCCTTGGTTTTCACTTTTTAGAGGCTTTTTACTCTCTACTTTCATCGCTTTCTTTCCATAGTAGCTCATACAGTGCTATGTTTTGGATTTGTGATGAAAAACAGTGCTGATAACACACGGATGTGCTAGTTGTTGCTGAGCAGCACTCGCACAGCATGAAGGTCTTTCCTATTTCTCACACATCCCTCATATCTATGAGGCTGGGATGCACAAGAAGCTGGGACAGGGCACAGCCCAGACAGTTGGCCAAACTGATATTCCCTGCCACGTGACATTGCACTCAGCAATAAAGGCTGGGAGAACATTCAGAGTTGCTGCATTTGCCTTCCTCAGTAAAAGCTACTTGTGATGGAGCCCTACCTTCCTAGAAATGGCAGTCTATCTGCCTGCCAATGGGAAACAGTGAACGATTCACTACCTGATGATCAACAGGGCAGTTTGGAACTAGAAACTCCCCGTGGAAGTAGCCACAGCCCTAAGACTGGGTATGTTCAAGAAGCACTGGGACAATGTTCCCAAATACATGGTTTAACTCTTACTTTTCCCTCTGTGGAGTTTGGAGTTGGGCTCTATAATCCTTATGGGTCTTTTCCAACTCACGGTATTCTCTGATTTTGTGAATCCCCTGTTTTGCTTTGCTAGCATGCACAGCTTTTGGAGGGAGAGAGAGAACAGCTGTGTGATGTTGAGCTGCCAGCCGTGGTCAATCCATAACATCCCTTTTTGTCACCCAATGTGGGGCTCAAAGGGTTCCAGAAAACAACAAATTTGATCGGAGCGTGCAAGACTGAAATTATAGATGTTATATCTACTTAGCTATTAATTGGCAGGCTCCTGCACTTGCTGCAGGGCTTGCCTACCTTACAATATACTGGACTGCAGTCCTTGTTAGTGGCTGCTTATTGTTTTTCCTATAGTTTTTACCATTTTACTCTGCTGTGCCTGGGAACATTTTCATATCAGCAATTGCCACGCACCTGGGCTGACAGATGGCCAGGGCACTGCTGCTGTTCAGGGCAGGCTGGAATGCCAAGGGAAACTCAAGTCAAAAGGACTGGGGCTGCAGACAAGTCCAAGCAGGAAAACATACACCCCAAAGCATCTCTGTGGGTAAGGCAATGCTGAAACACCTCAAAGCAAC
This sequence comes from Chrysolophus pictus, assembly GCA_037305975.1. Lineage (NCBI taxonomy): Eukaryota > Metazoa > Chordata > Aves > Galliformes > Phasianidae > Chrysolophus > Chrysolophus pictus. Next base: position 21,107,823 of record CM074583.1, read on the forward strand.
TATGGGTAAGCCCACAAAACAGGAGGTACATCTGTGGCACATGGTAAAGCTGCAGAGGAGCAGGGCCACCCCTAAGGGACGGTGGCACATACAGCAGCTTTTCCCTGTGAGCATGGAATCTTCTGATACAGGTAAGCAATCTTCCTCCCTTCCTTTATAGCACATTGCTATTGTGCTGATCCTTCTCTCATTACACCACTGGTGAAACACCTTTTCCCGTCATATTGATCTGTCCAATTGTTACACCCTGCTAGCTCATAGGCTAGGGTGCACAATAGGGAACACAGCCAGCTTATCCCAACAGACCCAAGGGAGGTTCTCCATGCCCTATGACACTGCACTCAGTAATAAAAGCTGGGACGGGGCATTCAGAGCTGTCACTTGTCTTCCCAAAAAACTGTTATATGTGATGGATGTTTTCCTAGAAATGCCCACACATCTGCCTACCAATAGGCAACTGTGAATTAATTCCTGATTTTGCTTTGCTTGCACACACAGCTTTTGTATTAGCTATTAAGCTGTCTTTATCTCTACCCATGAGTTTTCCCACTTTTATCCTTCTGATTCTCTCCCCCATATCATGTGAGGGGAGCGAGGAGCAGCTGCATGGCACTGAGCTGCCTGCTGGAGTCAACAGCACACATTCGCTGCCTGACCCCACATTTGTGGGAGCTGGAGAAAACTCCTGTGCAGGAAAAGTATCAACTTGATTATTTTTAACTTCTGAGCAAGCCTGTGAGCAACCGTGCTTCAGGACTTGCTCTGAGCATCCATTGACACCTCCAACATCTGACCAAAAGCAGGAGCAAGCTGATAAGCTGCTGCAGGTGCACTGAGGTCTGACAGGAACGACTCCAGACTGCCTGCTATCACGGGGTTTAATTTCTGCATTATTATTGTGCAACACTAAGGTGGGTATTCAGACAGCCTGCCAAGATAAATTAAAGGTCTACTGGCTCTTAACAAGAAACAGTATCCCCATCCTTGACTTAGAGGTTACAGGTGACACCGCACATTAGGCTCACCTTGCTTTTGTCTTCTGCCTGCAGCTGAGATACTAAAACGTAATCACGAGCAGTCATGCATGATTTGAGACATTTGGCTCCTGGCATCAGTAAATGCCCAGTACTGCAGCATAAAGACCAGCTGGGGAACTCTTCACGCAAGTTCTGTGAACAAAAGAACGCGCTGCCTTCCTTTGGCAGCAGGTAATTCACTGCATATTGTTAGTTTGTGTGCTGTTGAGAAAACATATTGCCACCATTCAGCTGCTCAGGAGCTCTAGTCACTGCACCAGGGAATTCTATACTGAAAACCTTCACAAATTTTTCTTGGAGGTGGGCCAAACAGAGCTGTGGTTGTTACTGGGTGCAGATGCAGTGACTTTATCCCAAGGTATGCAGTGTCTGAGTCCTCCAAATAAATTCCTCCATGCTCCCCTTAGGGATGACCTATCAGCCCAGACCAGAGAATGCTTTTCCACCTTACCTCTGGAGGAGGACTCACTTTCTATCCCTCCCTCTGCAATTTAAAAGTTATACTTGTACCAAATCAGGACATACACATGGGGACCATCCACGCATCATTTCCAGCTCTGACTTTTCTCGTTTAAAAAACACGAAGTACAGAGTTACTGAATACACTGGGGGATCTGCATGTAACACTACGTCCTTTCACGAGCTGCTGTTTGGAACATGTAGAGTCTCAATCCCCAACAACGTTTCAACAATGCAAATATTGGCATTATTAATGACAGAAGCACTGTTTCTGCTTTTCTCCTTCCCCAGGCTGCGTGGCACCTTCTGCAGGAATACTGACAAGTGTTTTCTGTCCAGTTTAGTTAGGTCAGTCCCTTACAGCAGCCTCCTCACACCAAGCTTTATTTTTTTTAATTAAAAAAGCCCAACACCAATTGTTTGAAGTCACCTACAACTGAACTCCTTTTTTCTTCTTGGTTTTTTTTTTTTTTTTTGCTCAATACAAGTAGAAACAAATATTAACTGTGTAAACAGTTAAAAGCATTTACAAAAAAGATACCCTTTGAAATTCATAGAAGCAAGCAAACGGATTTGACTGAACTTCACGCTTTCAGGAGAAGCGTCTAAAAATAGGTAGTGTCAGCTATGCAAGAATTTAATGAGCAGTGGCCAGCACTGAGAGATCTGTCCAATTTTTAAAGCGTCAGAGTTTGCAGAGGAAATGACTGCAGGTCCAGAGATCCAAAAAGCTGAAGATGATCCTCCCCCCACCCCTTTTGATTCAAGCACGCACATACCTACGGAGAAAGAGAGCTCTCTGAGCTGAAGCAGACTGAATACATTGGAGACAGACGCCACAATTCAAGCACAGGTTGAAAAGTACATTTTGAAGCTCTGACAGTGCGTGCTATGCAGATCATTCCACTTACGAATGCTTATTTGAGATTTCTGATGCCTATTTTACCGAAACATACAGATGAGAGAGCTGAGAACACAGGGACTCTTTGGTTACCTTCCTGCTTGCAGTCACTTCCACTCTTTGAGGCACGGAGATAGTCCCCCCAATATCCACATATACATTTTAATTCATTACCAAAGACAGAATCAGACTGTTCTCCTTGCACTTGTAAACCTTCCTCTGGCAGAAAGGAAACTTTCTGCCCCAACTAAAAACTTCAGGCAAGCAGAAGACGATGCATTTCTCTGCTTTCAGTGCTGGCAACCAATGAAAGAAAGTTGCACCGAAGCCTTCTGAATGAGGCTATAAAGTGTTATGAAAATAACACTGCCTCAAGGAAAGTCTTCCAACCTATTTGCAAGCCTTCCCGGCCACAAGAACAGAACCCAGAAACAACACACACTTAATCTGTCAGTGCTGGAGAGAGAAAAAGGATCTCAGAAAGCGTAAAAACTATTAAACTGAAAGTGAATGGAGCTAGGTAAATCACCCCCATCAAAGTGTTACGGGCACATAAAGGCACACAGGTGGAGAGGCTAATAAAAGCACCTCTCTAGCAACGAACACAGATATACGGTTTTCAATAAAAGGTGGTTTTCCTGACAAAAAGCAGCCCAGGAGCTGAGAGCAGCTCTCCCACCACCCCATCCATGGCAACTCACACCCCAATCCCAGCACCAGAGCACCCACAGACAGCGGGGTCTCACCGCTCTGAAGTTCAAACCGCTTGCACCCCAATTTGCACCCACCCCTCCTGCTCCCCGGGTGCACCCAGGCGGCTCAGCTCCGTACCTGGAGGGTCCATCTCAATGTAAAAGATGAGCTCAGTGGAATAGGGCATCATCACCTCCCTCCAGTCCGTGTCATCGCGGTCCATATCCCACACCGTGTTGTACATCGCGGCAGCGCGCCTTTCTTTGCGGTTAATTATTTAAAACACAATAATAATTAAAAAAAAAAAAGATGGAAAAAGGCTTCCGAGAACAAACAACCCACCTGCTCTAAAATAACGCTTCGGCTAAAAAAAAAAAAAAAAAAAAAAAAAAAAAAAGACAAAAAATCGCTAAATTAAAGTTAATTAAAAAAAAAAAAATAATGCCACACAAGACACCTCAGGGCTGCCCTGCAGGACCTCAGACAGGTAGCTATAGATATAATACATAGAAAGCCCTTGTCGCTGTTTGTTTAAAAAGACACCTTTCCACAGAAAAGCCACTTTCCTGAATTCTCTCTAAAAATCGCCATTTTCGGGGTATTTTTAAAAACACCTGGCGGACGGCAAGACAAAAAGCCGGCACAAAAGAGGGGCACAGCGGCGGCTCGGAGGAGGCGACTGCGCTGCCGGATGGAGCCCGAGCTGCAGCCCGAGGAGAAAGGAGGGGGCGGCGGGAACAATACGGGCAACCGAGCCCGGCCGGGCAGCGCTCAGCCCCGAGATCAGCGCCGGGCGTGCAGCCCGCGGCGGTGCCCGCCGTGCCCTGCGCGCAGCCCGGCCTGGCTCAGCCGGCGGCTCCGAGCGGCTGCGGCGGGCGCTGCTGCTGCTGCTGCTACTGCTGTTGCTGCTGCTGCTGGTGGCGGCGGCCCCTCGCTCTGCGCGCCGCCGCCAGCCCCGCTAGGTTTCATTTTAAGAGGCTCTGAGGGGCCCAACCGTCGCCAACCGCCTCTTGCCGAGCGCGAGGCCACGCCCCCCCGGCGCCGCGCGGGTGGGGCGAGGGGGCGGGGCCTCGAGGCGGCTTTATAAGCGCGTCGGGGAGCGGGCGCTACCACGGGAGAGCGGGGGGGGGAGCAAGCCAAGAGAAAGGGCGGGCGGCCGTCTTCGCTCCGTCAAAGCACACCCGAAAGCAAGCTTTCCAAAAAAACATTCCGGTGTCTCCTCGCTTTATCTTTCTTTACCGGCTCCCCGTTGCCTCTCCGGCCGCTTTTTCAGCCCGCTTCTCACAGCGGCGCCCCCTCTTCTGAAGGGACGGGGCCGAGTGGCGCGTCCCGCGGCTGGCCTGTCGCCAAGGGGCTGCCGCCGCGGAGCACGCGCGAGGGACGGGGGGAGCGGAGCCCAGTTGCCGGAGCTGCTGCCTTTGTCTGAGAGAGCAGCGAGCGTCAGGATTGGTGGAGCGCTCCGAACGGCTCGCCCAATCAGACGGCGGCGAAGCCGGCCGGCTCGATGGTGGTTGGCCGGCAGCCCCGGTTACTAAGCGGGACAAAGGGAGGCGAGCGCCGAGGAGAGAGGGGGACAAAGGGGTGCGGGCGCTTCGGAGCTGCGGTCCTGGCGTCGGGGCTGAGCCCCGCGAAGCCGGTCGAGGGGTGCCGGTGTGGGACGTAGCAGTGCCTGGGGGCTGATGAGGTTCCCCCAGCACCCCCCCCAGCACCGAAAAGGCCGGGCGCAGCGCTGCGGGGGGCGTGAAGGCGGCCATCCCGGCCTGGGCCCGAAGCGGCCTGAGGAGCGGCAGAGCGAGAGCGGGAAAGCGGATAGCGGAAGCGGCCTCAAAAAGCGCCGAGCTTGTGTGCTCTCCTCGCTCTATAAACGTGGGCAGTTGGGTTATTAGCGATGCCCCGAGCGGCACGCAGCCCCTGGCAGGGCTCCCGAGTGGGGCTGAGCCTGGCGCGGCACCCAGCCGGGCCCGCGGTTTGTTTGCCCGCGGCCTCAGCGCTGCTCCCACAGCAGCTCCTGGAGGGGCGTTCAGCGCCGTGCCTCACGCAGCCCTCCGCAGATAAATTAATTTAATATCCCCGTCCACGCGCTGATTTATCTATGATAAGCAGCTACCATTCCTTCCTCTAATTTTTAAATTAAATGTTTGTGCTAATGCAAGACAGCATCTCGAGCTCGATCGGAGTGAAATGCCCTCCTGTCAGCAGCCTCCCTCCCGCCCGGTGATGCTGCAGTGGGTGCAGGTGGAGGTGGGGCTGAGCTGCTGCAGTCCCATCTGAGCTGAGGAGAGGGGCTGCTGGCCCCGCTGCCGCCCCCAAACTTTGATAAGTAGCTCTTGGGGACGATGAGGCTGAAATTTGTTCCCCCCCCCCCCCCCCCCTCCTGCACCTCGTTATGAGTTCCACCCACATAAGACCTAATTACTTTATGCTTTTATGCTGGCAAAGTGGATTTCATTCTTGCCGTTTCCCATGATGGTTGCCTTCATTTTCATGGCGGCACTGATGGTTACAGCTTATTGATGTTTTCACTTTAGTGATTTAAAGCAGAATGCATTTTGTTATTAGCACTGGTTTCTCTCATTGCTGCTTTAATCAAAGACGCAATTTAAGGCGAAGGATTGCGTGTAATGGTAAACAGTAGGATAATGCCTTGAGAGAACAGAATATTAATGTGTTTTTATTTCTCAAAACTGAGCTTATAATATATCCAGGATTGCTTGGCTCCCAACGCAGATGCATGGGGCTCTCCCTTTCCCAACACTGGGGGCAAGTGGCTGTGTGTGTGCTGGGACAGAGGGACACATGCGTGTCACATCACAGCAGTGCCTTTGGAGTGAATGAGCAAGATGAGGGGAGTGCTGAGCGCACAGAGGTGCTCTCGCTGAACGGTAGGTCACCCCACATCTGGAAAAGCTATAACCAAACACCGAAATAACACAATACATGTCTTTTCCAAGAGGTTTGAATTGCAAAGCAAGACTGAAAGCAAGATCTGAGAGCTATGCACTGTCCCTCCAACATATCTCCCATCCCAGTGTCAATGGCTCCCTTCCAGTGGACCTGACAGTTCGCATCTCAAGTTAAAATTAAATATTGAAGTTTTGAGCACTTGCCTGTGCTTCAGGCGGTGCCGAATGGCCCTGCACTGAAAGGCACTAAACGCGGAAAAGCCATTTGTGCCAAACTGCTCGGTTTCCTCTTTACTGAGCCATGATCGTGTGATCTCTGACGGCTGAATGTGGGCCACAACAGTCTGTTATAGCTGGAGGACTGCAAGAGGAAGGGGGGCTGAGCCTACAGTGCTGCCAGCCCAACTCACTCAAAGACGAGAGATTTTGGGGTGGGCTTAGTACTCCTGAGAGCTGAATACAATTGCCACTATTAGCAGAAACTCAGACCCTGCTAGAGGTTTGCTGGCACAAAGCAGAGCCTTGACCATGCCCCATTCCATTATCGGCCTTGTGCTGTGCAAGCACTGGGATCTGTGAACTACTGAACTGATGGCTGCATCCCTCACAGGATGGAGCAGACTGCGTCTTCCCCTGCAATTACACAGTCCCAGCCCCTGAAATACCACAGAGACTGCAAAGCATTTGCCACCAGATTAAGGGTATTAACCCCTGTGCTGTGCTGAGGTGACGGGGCGAAGTGACAGCAGGTTTCCTCCCCATGTATCCTTCTGCTTCTAGCAGGGACTGTGCTTCCTCCTCGATGATTTAAAGCTTTGGTTTGTACCCTTGTAGGCTGCAAAAGTGTTGCCTTGCTCCACCCCAGCTGTGGCCACATTTCTGTGGTGAGGAAAAGCTCGGCAAGCATCCCCAAGTAGGGTGCTTTGGTTTGAAAATTATATATTGCATGAAAAACCTGTATTAAAGAATAATATGTGGTCTACAAAAGCATCTAAATGAAACACTTCTATGTTAGGAAGTGTCTTATTTACAACTGGCTGGGCAGCCTGCATCCCCTTCCCTGGTGCTGGGCACGCTGCAATGAAAGGGGCCAAAATACAGGCTCACGTACACAGGGGTTGCAGTACAATGCATGCACAGAGCTGGATTTGCAAGAAATCATACATTTGGCATTTCCTAACTTAAAAGCACTTGGCTTTGCATTGTAAACAACATTCTTTTAACATTAAAAAAAAAAAAAAGCATAAGGTCTTTTTAATCAATTACTACAATGTAGGTTAGGAGAGGGGTACCCAGGGTGGGGGCATGAGGGGTGGGGAGGGGGTGAGGGAAAGGACACGGCGCACCGGAGTGCTGCTTTGGCAAGCAGTGCTGGGCCAGCTCTTCAGAAAGTTCACGTTCAGTTATTGTGTTGACAGGCTGCCAAAGTTTTCCTGAGGAATGCAGGCAGCAGAAGGGAAATGGCGATTTTCAAACTTTTCTTTTTTTTTTTTTTTTAATAACTCAGCCAAACCAGAGTGGAATTTCATGGGAAAAGCGAAAGGTACATCTCTAGCCTCAGGGCATCATCGCTGCCAAATTTCAGAGGAGTGGAGGTGTCCGAACATCTTCGGAGCAGCACACGCTCGCGTGCTCATATCCACCCCAAGCATCCCCTCTGCAGGACAGTGCTCCCACCCGGCTCCCCCAGAACACTGACGCTAACACACAGCTCTTACATAAACCAAACCTCCGCAGCGCCAAAGCAGAATGGAAATCCTGTTCAAAAGGATTGCAACTTGAACACTTGGATCGTTCCCATCCCAGTGCCAGCTATGCATGGTGCTCCAGGACCCACGGCCCTGCAATGGGCACTTTTCTCCCCGCACACTGCCAGCATTTGGGGTCTTTTTGCAGAGGGGCAGGGCTGCCCACACCCTGGGCTATGGCACTCCCAGGGGTCTATGGGGCCATGAAGCTGCCATTCACCTTCTATCTCCCCCTACACTAATTCCTCTTGTCATTTCACCAGCGACAAACAGAGTTAAACGGAGCAATCCTGGCAGACCAATTGTGGAGGGTTTCAGCCATCCCCATTTACACTGGCTTGAAAAAAAAAGTTTTGCCTCGGGCAGCTCCAGTTACAGAATGATCAGACCACACTCCTGTCTCTTTGTGCACTTGGCATCTCTGTCACCGTGCCAGGGCCTCGCCTGGAAATGGTGAGCAAAATGGAAAGAGACTTGTAACAAGTTCAGAGAAATTAGGGAGAAAAGAGCCACCTTCCTCCAGTTCTGCAACCAGGACATTTTTGAAATGTAACACTGTATAGGAATTTTAAATATTTTTCACTTCCTTTATTCATTACTTTAATGCACTGGCACTGCTTGCTCGGATTTTTTTTTTTTTTTTTGCAAGGAATGTACAATAACCACTCTGTAAATTCCTCAGGTCTGACTTTAAGAGGAACTGTAGAACTTTATTCATGGAGGAGAGAAATAATCCCAATCCCTTCCTGCCATAACTCTTTCTTTTAATAAACAGAGCAGCTCATAGTTTAATCACAGTGCGAACACTGGAGAGAAGAATGCAGCAGCAATCTGGGGACACAGAGATGTCCCTGCTGCCACCCCTGGGACCTGAGGGTCCCCAGGTTTGGAGGTGGCACAGCACAGCACCTTTCGCTGCTGCTGGATAGACCTAGAGCAGGGACTCCTGGGGGTGTGAGAAGCCATCCATCTGGCCATCCATCCAGGCCAGGAATTCAGCGCAGGCGGCGCGTTGGCTGCTGCTCTCCTTGCAGTTACACGCATGCAATCCATCGTGTGCTGCTCCTTGCTCCATGCACTTTCCCTGTCACTTTTCCCAAATGGAAACATGGCTCTGTTTGCTTTGGAGATCGTTCTCCCTGGCTTTCTATGCTTAGCAGTAAATAAGTGCAAGGAAGAATGGCCTCTGAATGCCGAGTGGAGAAATAAAACAAACAGCCCTATGTAGGGTTAGTGCTTATAAACCACTGCATGGATGTGATGCCTTCATTGGGCAACCAGAGATTGGGGCACCATAATTTGGTTGCATAATTCAGAGTTCCCAAGAGAAGAGCATCAGTTCAGGTTGGATATTAGGAAAAATTTCTTCTCAGAATGAGCAGTGATGCGCTGGCGCAGCTGCCCAGAGAGGTGGTGGGGTCACCATCCCTGGAGGTAATCCAGAACCATGGGGTTGTGGCACTGAGGGATGCAGTCAGTGGGCATGGTGGGGTAGGGTTGGACTGGGTGATCTCAGAAAGCTTTTCTAGCCTCAGTGATTCTGTGATTCTAATTTCTTGGAGGCTAGGTGGGATAAAGCAAAGAAACTGATACCGATGGATGGCCCCAACATGTCTTCTGTTGGAAAGGACCATAAAGCCCACCCAGTTCCAACCCCAACTACCGTGGGCAGGGACATCCCACCAGGTCAGCTGCCCAAAGCCCCATCCAGCCTATCCTTGAGCAGCTCCAGGGATGAGGAATAACCCTTCAGCAAGGGCTGTTTCCTTATCAAGTGCTACCTTCAGTCCCCAGCCATTTGGAAGAAAGCTCTTCACAAAAGGAGGGGGAAGATTAGTATTATTTTTCAACAGTATAATGGGAGGTTTCCACTCCCAGAGTACTTCAGAGCCATTTTTGCACAAAGCCAGAAAAATTCTATCCCCAAAGGGGAGAGGAAAAGAAAAACATATTAGACAGAGTTATGAGTGCCTGAATGAAGGGTTGGTGGGAATGGAAACTTCCACATCACTGTCACCCTGGGTTGCTGTGGTGTGATGCTCTGGGGGGGGAAGGCTGTTGGGGTCTCAGCAGTGTCTGCAGCCCCAAGATTCATGTGCACTGATGACATGAGACTCTCGGTGCTTTCCAGTTAACAGTAGGGTGGGGAGAAAATCCTTTTGATAAGGGACAAATAAATGCAAAATATGATCCCAGGGACTCAGAGGAACTCTTCTTTGAGCCAGCTCTTGGCATTTTCAAGTGCTTGGGGTTACCCATCCAAGAAAAGGGATGGAGCAGGCGTGTTCCTCACCTACCTCCCACTGCTGCCCTTAAAGGATAGCTTGGGTGACACCTCAGCAAGGCACTGATCTCACATTCATCCAAGAAAGAAGAAATCCCCCCAGTCCTTCTAATGGAGATTTCAACCTATGGAAGCAACAATGGGAGAAGGAAACTGCCCAAACAACTAATTTATTGTTGTGATGAATGATATGGTGAATGGAGATGGGGGTGGCAATGTGGGGATATCACAGAGCAACCTGAGCTTGTGATTGGCCAAGAATTTGGACCAGAGGGACTTAGAACTGCCTGTGAGCATCCCTGCTCAGCCTCACACCAGCAGCAGGGACGGGGAGCCTTTCACTTCAACCAACACGGCAGCAATCCCATAGGATAAGTATTCATAACTCCCTTGGCTAGGGCAGTCCACATTTCCCATAGCTACTGCTTCCCAGAAGCCAGAGGACGTCTCAGCCCTGGCTCTGCTGCCTCGGCTCATGCTTCCTTCCCATCCCAGCCTGCAGACCTGGCACAGAATTACTGCCTGCTTTGCATCGTGCTGGGCTCCCGCCTCCCTGCCAGCCCCCATGCTTGTCCCTGGCAGCAGCCCCTTGCTGCCCCCGCTGTCCCACGCCGGCTGCGAATGTTTTCTGTTCCTACAGAAATCCAGCTGAACATAAGACCGCGTTCGCTTGCCAAACAGACAGAGCTCTTCTCTTGCTTTTTAGTTGAGAGCAGCAGTGATTTTTGCTCAGCGAAGTCCAGAGGAGAGGACCTCAGTGCCTTGTGGCAGAGACACTCCGGGGGTGACCCATGGCTACCCCCTGTCCTAGCCTTTTGCAGGTCACAGCTGGTGTCATTGTCCAACCCTGCATTTTGAGAAAGGCCTGTCAAAGAGTGCAGTGGCAAAACTGTGTCAAGCCCCTTCCTAAGAGCAGGGATGGATTCGTGCCTCCAGCACTGACCCACTTGTATTAGGGCTTTGAGGACCTCACCCATCTGGGGCCGGGTACTGGTCATCCCATCTGGCACAACCTGAGCCCTATGGAAAATCCACCAGAGTGACAAGCCAGCAGCAACAGCCTGTGGCTATGTTGACAACAAATAGCCATTCATCTTCAGCATCACTGAAGTGTTCACCCATGAACCTGGAGCAAAAGCATGGGAAAAATGAGAGAAGTGCCCACTCCTATAGGAGTCCCCTGAGAGGGCATTGGGTGCTCAGGGAGCATAGACAGCACGAAGAGTTCAAGCCTTCCAGTTAAATACGGGAAGGAGTTAGCAAGTCTTTGTGGAGGCGGATTAGAGGCAGAGGTAAATGCTCCTGCTAAGTGTAATCTGCCTGGTTAAAAGCTCAGCTCAGCCACTATCCCAGCATCTTCTTTGCTTCTTACAAATATAGGAGACACAACTTCGGACATCATATTTTGGTTCCTTTGGCCTATTTGTGGACCCCAGAGATGGGGCAGAGCCTCTCTTCCTCTCCCTCCTCCCCATTTGGGTGCTGTTTGTGTTCCCCCCATCCAGTGCCCCCTTCTCTATGGCATGGGCTTAGTGCTGGCAGCCTGGGACTGGCATAGGTGGGAGCTCAGTCACCCTGCTTCCTCAGCAGAGGCTGTTTCCACTCGCTCCTCGCCCCTCGTCCTGCAGCCATCAGCCACCAGGCCTGCGCTGGCCTCAGCTCACCCAGCCAGGACCAGCTGCTGAGATAACTCATCTGCATCCTGCGGGTGCAGCAGGAGGGGGATTATGGCTCGTGGGTCAGAGCAGGTGAAGGCAACTCCTGGTGATATGGAATTGGGCTGGTGACAGGAACAGGGTGCTCTGCCACCCCACCTGCCAGGGAGCAGCCATATCCATGCCCTCCTGATCAGTGAGACAATGCATGAGAGGATCGGGGGCTGTGGTGGGTGTAATACATATAGAAATCCCACATAGAAATAGCAAAATACATGACTATATAAAAACATTTCACCTCTGCTCTCTCTAAAAGCCCTGTTCCCAACAGTCAGCAATAGGTGGACACAAGGGGGAGGCAGCTCTGCTTGGACCATCCTGCCCCATGGCAGTAGCATCCTCGGTACCCTGTCCTCCCTATCTCCACAAGTTGTATACCCCTGGGTCTTAAGTCTGGAGTAGGGGTCTCTGGTGGGCAGCACCATGAGGATAATGGATTTCCTGGGATTAAGATATTTTCTGTGCATTCAAACTAGCTGTCATGAGTCCAGTCCAGACCTATCTAGAGACCAGAGGATGAGAAGAAATGGAGGAGAGCCCAAGGCCCGTCTGTCTCCATTCTCATCTCACCCTCAATCCCATTCTCACCCCTAGCCTGAACACCATCCCCATCCCCAACCCCATCCCTATCTCCTAGGCTTGCAGGAATACTCAGGGCACCGTGCCCTCTCTGGGGCCAGGACACATCGGTCCGCCTGTGCAGGCACGAGGGCTAGGTGGCTCCAGGAGCTTGTTAACCTTAATCCTCCCCTGGATTAATACTGAGGGGAGCTGGGGACAGTGGTTAAACCCAGAGGAGTGCAGCACAGGAGCACAGAGCAGGGGTGATGAGGGGACAGAGGGTGCAGGAGAAGGGCAAGGAGAAGAGCAGGTGGTCCCACAGCCTTATCAGATGTGACCATCAATTTTGTGGGCATGGTGCTGGGCCCAAAGGGACAGGCAATATGATGGCTGGGGCATCACGAGTGACAGAGGGGTGCTGCAGGGTCTGTCTTCATGGCTTGAAGCCCTGACATCAGTCTAGAGGTGTGGGACTGTGAGCCCAGGATGAAAATTTGCTGTTGGGAGGATGCTCTTTTGGGAAATTCCTCTTCCTGGGGCTGAGCTTTCAGCTTGACTTGGAGGAGCAATGCAGGGATGCTCAGAGCCTACAGGTCTCCTGGGGTGCTGCACGCCAGCTGAGAACCTACCAGCTCTTGGGGTCAGTGGTCCATCCCTAGGTATGCTGATGGGGCTTGCATGCCCACACTGGGGAAAAGCATTATCATCTGTTTCCCCATGTCCCCATTACTCAGGGAGAAGTACCAACAATCCCATGTAGTCCCCTGACACCCATCTCCAGGCATCCCCAGCCCCAGTAGAGTCACAGGTGCCCATGGATGACATTAGCATCCCTCATCAGCACAGTTACAGTTCCCCTCTAGGCATTCCCACCGCCATTTCACCATGCTTGAATGTGTGGGGCTCAGCATCACCCATAGAGGGTGCATAGAGAATCCTCTGCACATCCCAGGAAAATGCCACCCATCCCAGCATCACCAGTGTCACCTTGGACACGTCCTGGTGGCTACCTTGTGGGGCTGTGGGGCCATGTGCCTGTCCCCTGTGGCAGCAAAGCAGGACAGGATGTGCTGTCCTAAGTGGCATCTTCACCAGATCTGATCCAGCCTTGCAAAGCCACAGCGCCTTCAATTCCCTTAGCACTCCAAATCTGCTACTGTGCATCTAAGCGGATTATTTTAAATACCCCATGATGGACTGCTCCTTTGTAATATAATCCAGCCTCGTGTGTCCCATTCCCCTCCTATTTGCTGTGATTTAGCTGCAGCTGTGACAGCCAAAACCTCCCCAGCTCCCCTCGCTCTGTAGGAATCATCTTTCATGCCAACCCTGTCCCCAGATCCTGCTCTGCTCCGTGCCGTGGGATCCTGGGAATGCTCCTGTTGCCTCCTGTGTGCTCCTATAATGCATCCAGGACCAGATCCCAAGCCCTTCACCCAAAGAAGACCTGTGCAGGAGCACTTTTGGGATGGATTTTGCCTGCTCAAAGTCATCAAGCCTTAGCACATCCCGAATCCATATTTTAGGGAAGGAGCAGGATGGGATATCAGAGCCCCCCAGCTCCGCTTGTGGAGATGGCAGAGATGCTGCTGCTTTTCCAAGCACTCCCCTTTGGGGCTTGTCTGATTAATAAGGGCTTGTTATTTCCAAACTGTTTGAAATCGTGTTTATTTTATCCGCCGCCGGATCCCTGTGACTCAGGGCTTCATCGTTAACTGCCAAAGATGAGTGACAGATCCCGCTAATTACAGCTAATGATGGCCTTAAAGGATTCTCCACACACGCACGTGCATTTGTGTGCACACATGCCGAGGGCCATTTATAATTTAAAGTGGGGAGACTCGTTAATGTAAAGCATGCCCAGATTAATTGCCGAAAGGCAGCACTGAGGGGCCATGGGTGAGCAGGAAGTGCCCAGAAGAAATCCGGATGGCAAAACCCCTTATTCTGCATCCACTCTTCTTGAAATTAAGGGACCCTTGAGCTCTAGGGAGGGATGTGCTGCACACATGGGGGTTTTTCTATTTCTTTCTGCAAGGGAAAAGTCAGAGCTGGATGCTCCACTAACAGCAGGGATGAAGCCACTTGGATAGACTTCTGGCTGGAAAGAGCAGGCTCAGGTTGAGCCTGATGGCTTGGGAATTTGTCTTGGATCATCCATGCTGTTCCGGACCCCAGAACACTTGGGTTTCTCATGCTGAGACACTCCAGATGTTTCAGTTTAATGCTTTTATGGCAACAGCTGGTGGAGGCAGCGGAGCAGAGCTGCGCTGATAAACGTGCAGAGGACGGATGGTTATGGCTGAACCCGGAACACAGAGTGAAGTTGGCCAGGTGGGCCAAAAGCCCCACTACTGCAGAACCCTTCCCAGTGTTTCTTCAAATGAAAGAAATCGGCCAAGAGAGCAGAAGATGAGCAGCCAACACTGAGGACCTTTGGGCCACTGGACCAAAGAGCCATCAGGATGGTTTGGATGTTCTGCAATGCCCTAAACTATGACTTCAGCTTTTACCAAGATCCAGAATGCTTCAAACTTTGTTTCTAGTTGACTCCTAGCAGATCAAGGCTGGCACAGCTGCCCAGAGAGCTGTAAATGCCCCATCCCTGGAGATGCCCAAGGCCAGGCTGGATGGGCTGCCCATGGCAGGATTTGGAATTTCGGGGGCTTTAACTTCCCTTCCAACCCAACCCATTCTATGATTCTATGATGATATGTTTTTTCTGCTCGGGGACCCAAAAGCATGTCCGGGACTTCCTGGAGAGTACCAAGCTCAATGTGCCCGAGCCTCTGGTTATCTCCAGCATCAGCTGTCCTAGGAGCACTGCAGGGATGTGGGGCAATGTCCCCTCTGCCATGTCTGTTCCCCCCTAGGAAGCTGCTTTTCTTCCCCAGGGAGCGCAGGGAAAGCGTTTTCCACCATGCCAGATAAAAATGGATTCGCAATCCAATTTTACCCGAGTACCACTTCAGTGATTTTGATGGAGCCGCTCTCAATGCGCACTGGTTTGAGCCAGAGGACAGCTGTCGTGGTTTCATAGAGCAGAGGTTCCTTATCTGTGTCACCTTTGATTACTGTAATTGAAATCCTGCTCTGATCTGATCTGTGCCCCAGCATTTCATCTGCCTGTGCAGCTCCCGGCTCGATCGGCCAAGTGACGTTAATAGATTTTAAAGCCAGGCAGGCCTGGAGAATAACTGTGTCACCAGCAGCCACCAGCCACTGCCACCCCCCTGACACCACCAGGATCGCACTGGGCTCAGCCCCAAAGCAGAAGGGTGATACTTGCTGGAGCCATCCCAAAACATTGGACAGAAAGTGGGGAATTATTTCTAGAAAGCACATGGAGGGGCTCAATCCTCACCCCGGCCCCCTGCTTCCTCCCGGCCGTGATTCCTCCCCAGCATTGTTGTTTGGCAGCACAATACTGTGGGTTTCCCTAGCCCCTTATCAGCCCTGGCCACATGGCTGAGGAGGAAAAGGGCTCCAATCTGAGTGGAGTGATGCTTCCGCTGGTTGCTGGTCCTGCTGTTGCACACCACGTCCCTGCACATTACCCCTGTTCCTCCAGCAGCAGGCAGGGGCTGGGCTCACCATCTTGCTGCTACCCTCCTTACTCCATCATTAATTAAACACGGGCTAAAATTAGCCACGAAGGCAGCACCGCTGGGGTCTCCCACTGGCATCTGACTGAAGAATGCAGCAAGTGGGTCAGGCACGCCTCCCAGCCAAGGGTATCGTATATGCTTGGGATACCCCATCCTCTGCTTCATCCTTAGGGATGCTGGCAGAGCTTGGGCTCCGTCCACATTGTGGGGATACTGTGGGACATTGTGGGAGCAGCATGATAATCTGATCTGAGATGGAGGAGAGGGAGTGCTAACAGAGACCTCAACTCAGCTCAGCCACCAAAATGACAGCACTGACGTCTTCCCCCAGCTCAGCTTCTCAGGGTAGTGAGCAGAAATCCCTTGCTTCATCCCCACACTCTGCATGGGAAATGGGGCCATCTCCAGCACTAGTGGGAAGCATGGGGTTTGGCCATCCCCTGGGCTCAGCCATCCCATAGGTTTGGCCATCTCTTAGGCTCGGCCAACCCGGAGGCTTTCCCCTCTCTTCTCACTGCCTCATCTTCACTTGGGCCAGAGCAGCTGGAGAGGCGAGAGGCTCCTTCTGGGATTGCAAGTGTGCACATCCTTGTCGTGTTTCTCCCCGCGCCTTGGGGGATTTGTTATTTTTAGCTGCTCTCCCTATCTCATGTTGCTAGCGAGGCTCTTGCTCTCTTTTTTCCCCCCTCCCCAGCATTAATTTGTTTGCACTGTATTATCTTCAGATGAGGGGAGCCAGAACCAGACATCTGCACAGGGGACCCCTTCCCTCCATTTGCCCACTCCATGCAGTTTTCAGATGAGTTTTCCCCACTTTTTAACACCCTCTGCTGCTCAGGGGCTCTCCACCGCCAACCCCAAGGGATGAAATATGGGAAGGGGCAGTGGAGAGGCAATGCAGCCTAGAGATGCTCTGGCCAGGGGAAGGCTCACCCCCTTCCTTTTGGCTGTCTCACAGGCACTCTGGGGCTGATTTCCCAAGCCAAGTGCTAGCTGCTCATGGCTGCATCCCAAAATACTGCCTGAAAGGAAAGTGTCCCCGCTGCCATCCGCATGCTGCCCTGCCACCACTCCGTCACACTCTCGGGGACAGCAGGAGATGCCCCCCCACATTATTTATAACTCCAATCCCTTTTCCTGCTCATTGCACCTCTCCCCTTCCTGGCACATTGAGGAGCGCATCGCGGCAGCAGGACTGGCACACAGACAGTGATGCAGGGGTGACCGCCGCGCACTGGGACAGCTGGCCGTGTCCCCTGCCAGCAGCACAGCCCCAAGCAGGACCTGGGTTTGGAAACTGCCCAGGCTGTACTCTGCCAAAACCCTGCTCTGGAATGGGGACACCTCATCCCCACTTTTTCTCACAAAGGAGCTGAAGAGGTCACATTTTCTTCCCAACCTGGGGCAAGGAATGGCAGTGCTCCTGCCCCCAGTGCTCTGCTTTGCCTGCCTCCTGCCCAATGTTTGGCTTTTCTATGTCTGTGGAATTTTTTTTTGTGTGTGTGTGTTTAGTTGTTTTTTTTTTTCACAAGTCTTTGCTGCATGGTGAGTAAAGGCATCCTGCTGTCTGAGGGCTAACGGCTTGCTGGAGAGATAATAAAGCAAAGGGGAGTAAATTAAAGTGCCTATAAATAGCAGCAGGAGAGGAAAAGGAGATGAAGTCATCTTCCTTCAGCTGAGCCGGTATTTACATCACTGCTTCCCTCTGTCTTCCCTCCCCCTCACCCAGACTGGGAACCAGCCCTGGGGCTGGGGTTCCTGCACCAAGCTCTGTGTGCCCCCCAGACCCCAAAACATCCCCATGTCTCTGCACCGGGTGTGGCTTTGGGGACGTGCCGGAGGGCACAGCGGGGAGCTCTGGATGCAGCCCCAGCTCATGAACTGGTGGAGCCCCCAGGGTCACCCACCCCACAGGTGACCTCGCTGCCACTGTCCCCATGCCCGTGGGGCCCCGTGCCCCACTGCCACCAGGTATATTTATGCCTGAGTCAGGATGAGGTCACAGCGCGGTTTCCTCCGTGTCAGCTCCCGGCTCCTATTCCCGGGCTGTTTTCACACACCGCTGTGTTATTGCTGGGTATTTATAGCTATTTGACAGCAAGAATTAGAAAGCGGCGGCTCCACATGCACCCCAAAATAATATCGGTGCCGGGACATGGGGGGAGAGGCCAGGGCCTGGGCCAAGGCGCGCGTCCCCTGCCTAATAATAATTCTTTGCACTTTATATATAGCACCGCAGCTTCCCAAAGTGCTTTGCAGGCATTTAATTAAGCTTCCCAACATCCTAATGTGATGACAGTTAGGTAATGACCTCCTTCTTTTGGATATGGAGAGCAGCAGGACCTGTCCGGTGGCACGCAGTGCGGTGGTACGGCTGTCCTGGCTCATGGTGACATGTCCCCAGTGGACCCAAAAAGGGGATGGGGATCCACTGAATCTCAGCCACCCCCTGCTCAGTGCAGGGTAGGGATGACCAGTGCCGCCTCAGGGTACGGGGATAGCAATGGAGGAGACGTCACCATTGCGCAGAGACCATTGCCACAGCTGTCCAACATCTGGATCAGCAGGGAAGAGATCAGCTGACAAGTCTGAAGGGCTGATTTATGAGCAATATTAGGAGCCGTAATCCTGCCTGGCCTGGCCACCCTGCAGGGACCTGAGGCGATGACAGGGACCAGATATATTACAAGGCAGGAAGGCTGGAAGCAGCTGCAGCTGCTGGGTGGCTCGGTGTGGGGATGGGGATCCCACAGGGATGGACCTCTGTGGTCCTCAGGGTCTGCAGTTTGAGCCACCAGCACTCTTCCTCCCTATGCATCCATCCACCCAGGGGGCTGTACCAGTACTGGCGCCACCTGCTGCGGTCTGGCAATGATGGACACGAAGTGCCACTAGGCAGGACAGTCACAGCACTGGGACATGGCCAGACGAGGGCTGGGGCTTAAACCACCAAAGGAGAAACTCCAAACCACAACCAGACAAACAGCACGCTGAGTCCCTTCCTTCCCCCAAACCCACAGAGGATGGGACCACGTGAGACTGTTCCCAGGCAGCGCCACCAGTTCTGTCCCCTCATCCAGGTATCACTTACCAGGGGCTGCTTGCACCTCGGCCGCCTCGCTAGCCATGATGAGTGACTCGATGATCCTTGCGCAGAGCTCAGGGTTTGCCTCAGTGCTGTGAGGACAACAGGACGAGCATGAGGATGGCAGCAGCCTGATGTCCCCAACGGTCCCTGAGCTGACCACCCCAAATCATGTAAGGAGTGACACTTGGAGAGATAATGGACTCAAGTTGCACTTGGGGAGGTTCAGATTGGATTTCAGGAAAAATTAATTCTCTGAAAGCACAGTGCTGGCACAGAGTGCTTAGGGAGGTGGTGGGATCACTGTCCCTGGAGGTGTTCAGGAGCCATGGAGATGTGGCACTGAGATATGTGGTCAGTGGGCATGATGGGGTGGGTTGGGCTGGGTGATATTAGTGGTCCTTTCCAACCTTAAAGATTCTAGGAAATTGCCTCCCAACCCACACATTTCCATACAGCATCACCAACAGCTGTGGGACATGGATGGCTGAGGGGTCTCACCTGCAGGACTCAGGGCGGAGGAGCAGCTCCCCGAAGAGCTCCCCAAGCAGCTGTGCTGATAGCCGGTTCTTGCAGGCAGCCTGGCAGAGGTGGCTGAAGTGCTGGATGAGCTCCCGCAGCAGCAGCGTGTGGGGCTGTGGCAGGGCTGGGGGGGCCAGCAGGGCTAGGGCACGCTGCCCACAGTCCTCCACACTCAGGGTCTCTGCAGCAGAGGGAAGACATCCTGTCATTGCCATGAAGGATGCAAGATGTTGCACGATGAAGGGGCCTTCATCTCCCAGAAGTTTTGCTTTTTGGTATTTTTTCTGAAAGCCCTGGAGTTTTGCCTCTGCTCCTTGCAGGGCTGAACTGCAAGGGGAAGGATTGGGCTGAGGAAAGGTGCTTTCCTTTGAAGTTGCTTAACGAGGCAACCCAGCTAATTGCTTCTTTATCCTTGGAAAGGAGGCAGCCTTTGATTTTTCCTCTCCAAAGGGGAATGGGAAGGCAGTGTCCAGGTGCCCCCAGCCCAGCAGTATTTCTGCTGGCACCATTCCTACATGGGGCTGTTCCATCCATCCACTTCCTCACTCAGGCAGAGCCGTCCCCATGATCCCTTCTGCCCTCACAAACACCTCCCCCACTCAGGACACAGGAGTCATGGCCTGTATTAGTGTCATAGATACGTGACCCCACGATTCAAATTGTTCTCTCTTGGGGATCCTGTGCCTACTGCTCTCCCTTTGCTTCTCCAAAATTTGCCATGTGGAGCATGGGATGCTGCCAGTTGACCACCTTTGGGATGTGCCCCTGGTGCAGTGTCTCCAGAGAATGAGGAGAGGAAATGCTAGGGGTTTCTCAAAACTCCTCCACCCCACAAAACATGGGGAGAGCCTAGCTCTGCTTACCTTGAGCCATACAGAGCAGGTCGGTGCAGAGCGTGGGAGGGACAAGGGGGACTGGCAGCTCCTGCAGGTACCACTTCAGGCTCTCTGCCAATGTCTGGGCATCATACACCTCCATGTCCACGCCTGAGGCATCTGCAAGAGACCCAACAGGAGCCCTGAGTTTCCCACCATGAGACAGCACCCATACTGTGGGCTGAGCTCCTGTCCAGGTCCTCTCCAGACATCAGGCACCAATGGTCGTGATGGATCAATGGTTGGACTTGATTATCGTAGAGTTCTCTTCCAACCTTTAATGATTCTATGATTTTATGGGTCTGTGTGTGGGCACGGTGGGGATGGGTTGGTGGTTGGACTGGATGACCTTACAGGTCTTTTCCAACCGTAATGAATCTGTGATTCTATGGAATGATGCAATGCTGCGCAACCCCATGACTGCGGCAAAGCATGTGAGGAAGGCTGAGATCATCCCAAAATGGGGTCAGCCCTTGGGAAACACGTCCCGTGCTCCATTGGAGTCGCATGGCCAGGCTTGCCAAGGGGACATTACTTCAACTGTCCGTCGAGGCATTGCCTCATGCGTTTGTCTTGGAGGTCCCAGTCCAGGCAGCTGCCTGGGGGGACGCATCGCCTTTGGCGAAGATGTTGAGGTTTCAAAATCTGGCTCTGATCCGAACTGGAGCCAAACATGAAGGTTTTGAAATTTTCCTTGCAGAAGAAATGTTGGAGGGGGGGATGGGGAGGAAGTCCCAAGGTATTTGGGACCGATTGAGACGGTGCATTTATAGAAATTGAATTTCTCTCCTCTAAAGCAGAATATCAGAAAATGGACCAGACTTTGCATTTTCTTGATGATGATGTTTCAGGCCCTACATGGCTGTGGTCTAGAAGCAAGGCATTGGGTTTGCCATGTCCTGAACACCCTTCCTTTCCCCTCTCTCTGCATTTTCATCCTCAAATGCAGCTTTACTGAAAGCAGCAGTGTTCGGGGAGGTGCTCCATCTCCAAACCCACAGCATTTTTCAGCAAAAAATACTTTGAGCTTCCAACCACTTCAACTGGCCATAGAGAGTGTAAGCCCCAAATGTTGGAAAACCATATTTCCTAAGGGCAGGCCATGGAGCACCCAAACTCTCATCAGGATTTGGGCACTCTAAAATGGGTCTTCTGTTCCCATCCACCCTCTTGCTGTGTGCTTGGAGAGCAGCTCCCTCAGAACATTCCCACCAGGATGTTGCCCATCTCTCTGCCCAGCTGCTCCAGGACCACAACCCATAGCAAGTCCCTTACCAACAGGACTACAGTGCCTGGCTCTTGGCTCAGTGACCAGAAAGCAAACAGATTGAACAATCCCGAGGCAAAGCCTTTAACCCAGAGACTGGAGACGCTACCTCATCTTCAGGAGTGAGCACCCTGCTAGCCACAAACCAGCCTTGAGCCTGACAGGGTGGCTGCAACAAAAGCCACTGTACCACAATGACCCAGGTCAAAGGAGAATGGGGATGGGACCCTTTGCAGGATGCCAGCAGGAAGAGAAGAAATGGAGAGAAGTGGAAAAGTGCCCATGGGAAGAGTTCATCTGTCATGTTCCCATACCAAGCTGCACAATTGGAGACTTCCAACCAGCCATCAGTGTCCCATGAGGTGCTCTAACCCCTGCATTTGGCTGAAACTCTCCAGCTTTGGAGATGATGAGAAAATGGGCAGCAGCAGCCAAACCCCAAACCTGTTCCACCCCTCCAGTTGGTTTGAGCTTGCTCTCAGACATCATTTCCATGCCAGAATCCCTCCTGCATCTGCCCTGGATGGGCACATCCCACCACGGAGGTCTCACTGGGGATCCATCAAATGATGCTCATGCAGATTGTGGAGAGCAGTCGCCGCCTGTTCTGTGCAGGGAAGGGGATGCCAATGGGTGCTGCCTGAGGCAATTAGCCTGCGGCTCTGCTGTGGCCTAATTAGCTCATTTGCATAACTGGGCATAGGCTTAGGGGCGTGTTCAAAGGGAAGGCTCAGCCGATATCAAAGCAAAACTGGAAAACATCTTTGCACCCAGAGAGAGATGCAGTGGGGAGACTGGAGGGGGGTTACCCTGCTGCCAACAATTAATTTCAGATGGGACTGCTTCCACGCAGTCTCAGTTGCTCAGATAGAAATGGCCCTACCCTGGTGACCCCATCCTCCTGGGCATGTCCCCTGCCCTAAGTGCAGGGGGAGCACCCTGGTGCCCTAAGTGCTCTGGTCCTGCCTAAGTGCCTTGGTGCTGCCCTAAGTGCCCTGGTGCTGGCTTTGGAGGGCTTGAAGCTGTGCCCCATGTTTGCTGGGATGTTTGCTGGCAGCTGGGAAGGAGTAGGCAGGGAGCTGCCCCCGCTCTGCTATCACAGGGAGATGATAACCCCGTAAGAAGCTAATGATGCTGCAGAATGAGTCACTGTCCCCCACGCTCTCCAGATGTTCCAGCCCTTTCCTGGAGATCCCTGTCCTCTCCCCAGCCCATGTGCAAGGACAGAGGGACCCCATCCGGTGCCACAAAGCAGGAAAACACCCCCTATGTCCCCAAAAGCCCTCCTCAGCCCCATACCAACTCCCTAAGCACAGGGCATGATATGCACATGGGGGTACCCCAGAGAGGGAGAAAGGTTGGGGGCTCCCTTTTCTTCCCTGTGAGAGTTGAGACCCTGCAAGGCAGAACAAGGGAAGCCCCCCAGGGGGCAGGGGGCTGAGGCTGAGTCAGGCTGGGTGGGAAATGATAGGATATCTCCCAGCAGCTGCAGCAGGGAGCTGTGAGTAACACAGCCTCGTGGTGTGTGCCTAAATTGCGGCAAAAGGAAAGTAGGAGGATGCTTGGCGTGGCCCAGAAGGGGCTGGGGGTTTGGGGAACAAGAGGATTGAATGGAGCCTGGGAAGCAGCCATTCTGCCCCATTTGTGCCATGCACATGGACAGAGGTGATGGCTGCATCCCATATCCCACAGCCAGCTCAGAGATCCCATGTGCCCAACATCTGTGGGGAATGGCATGGGCTGGCTGAGCTGCGGTGCGACGCCTCTGGGTCTGAGGTCCCTGTGGCACAGTGGTACCCCAAACTTTGACTTCCAGTGCTGAATGAAGATTAAATCAGGACCTTTCTTCCCATCCATGCCTGATCTCAGAGCCTCCCAGATATCCATCCCACTTGGGGGATTTCCCTGTGGAATTTCCCTGCCTTTGACTCAGCCTTATTGTCACGTCCCTGTGCCAGCCCTGCGGTCACCCTGAGCTTGGTGACTGCGGCACAGCCCTGCCCTGAGCTCCTGCAGCCCTGGCTGGGATTTTCCCCACCGTGCACCCCGGTTTGGAGTGCTGGGACCCCTCCCTGGAGCCAAGATGGGGAAGGCGTGAGGCATGAGTCACAGGCGGCTACTGCCACTAATTCACCCTTCTTTCATCCCCACCAAATATAACAGATGAACTCATGCTTCCTCCCAGGCTCTGACCGCTGCGGGGTTTATTTACAGGTACAAATGAAGAGTAGAACCGCAGGCACTGGGGTGCATGGAGTAAAGTCATTGTGATGGGGCTGATGGCATGGCGTGGGGACACCGGAGTTCTTGGAGGCTCCATCCCTTTGAGAAGAGAACGGGGGGACACAGCCCCCGCCACGCACTGATGCTGGGGAGCAATGCGAGCACCCTGCTCCGACCCACTGCATTCTGCCCAGCAGCAGCTCACAGAGCCCACCGCCACCGCTAATCCCCACCGAGCCCTGACCTAATTCCCGGGCACGTGAGCGTGTCTCCAGGCAGACTGTGCTGCGCTGGGGCCGGAGATCAAAGCGGGAAGGATGGCAGTATGGCACTGCACGGCACCGCTCGCCTGGAGACAGCGGCTCCAATCCACTCTGCTGCTGCGGGATTCTCCCTGGCACCCGGCAGCTCCTGCCAAGTGGCTGCTTCAGTGCAGTCACGAGGAGAAGGCAGCTCCAGATTGGGACCCGGAGACAGTGCAGGGGGAGAGGACATCACCTATCAAAGCAGGGGGGGCTTGTACGTTTCGTGCCAACGGGCAGTAGCATCAAACAGTGTCATCACTCTCAACCCTGGTGCACAAGGTCTCTGATCTAAAATCTGTACTAAAGTCATCCTCTTAGCAGTGCTCAGATGTCCCCCTCCTGCAGGACATTGCCCTGCTCCTGTAGCAGCAGGGACAGCACCTGGCTGAGTTCCACTATTCCAAATTTCAATGTGTTGGAGTAATGGAGCAGCTCTGGGGCTAGGGGACACATATTCCCCCCATCCCACCTGCACTTGCAGCTTCGACCCATCCCGTGCCCATTCCATCTCCATCCCCATCACTGTTCCCATCTCCAGAACCGCAGCCACCACCAGTCCGCATGGGAGCCATTCTGGGGGAGCCATAGGGGCAGCCATGAGGCCATGGGTACACAACCAGAGGAGCCTCCCACCCCCTATCAAAATGTGAGATGCTCTTGTAGTGTAGGGAATACTTCATTTTCTCAGACATGTTAAGATCTGGGAGTTTGAAAACCAACTACTTCAGCCCCTTCTCCTTTTTCTTGTGTTTTCTAGAAGTTTTTCCTCTCCATTTGCCAAACAGCAGCATGAATAGGGCATTCATTGGGACCCCGATGCTTCTTCCCCAGACCTGCTTCTCTCCCCAGCTGAGGCAAGGTTCAGTTCCCGTATCTGATTTCTCCCCATTCCCCGAAACTGACCTTGACTTCTGCCAACAGAGATGGGGTCCTGGCCATGGGGATGGAGACTACAGGGAGAACGGGGCCAAGTGTGACCCTCACACGCAGATTGTGCCCACTCCCAACCCCCTTTTCCAGCACTGATGTTTTACAGCCCAAATGCTACAAAACCCTGCAGGAGGATGCAGGGGGACTGATGTCTGCATCCTGCACAGGGCTGAGCATCACCCCCCAGCCGTGAGCTGGGGGACCCCCGCACATCCCCCCGTGCAGCCACTCCCTATGGGGAGCACTGGGGGCACACAGTGCCTGTTCCCCCGCCCGACGGGGACTCTGCAGCCGGAGAGCAGAGAGCAGGGAAGCGATGAGGTCATGTTGCTTAATATAGAGATTTCATCACAGCCCTTCTCCCCAGCAACACAGTCCGGCTGCTGCCGGCTCGGGCACTGCGGGGCTGTGCCTGGAGCCTGAGTGCCGCCCTCAGGTGCAGGGCAAGGGGTGGATTGGTGCACCCCGCTTCCAGCAGGAAACCCCGTGTCCCCCATCTCCTCAAATAGGAGCTTTGTTTTCCTCCTTCCTTTTTCTCTGTTGCACTCACACGCTGTTTCTCAAATAGAAGCCTCAGAAGTTTGCAAAACAGATTTTTTTTTTTTTTTTTTTCTGGAAAAGAAAAGAAACCACCCAGCTTCTAGTAAAGGGCTCTAGCCAAAACCAATAACATTTTACTTTCTGCCACTGACACTGTGTGCCAGCACCCTGCAGTCTGTGCCATCCCCACTCTTGCATCCGTATGGGCAGCATCCCAGCAGGACCAGATGAGTGCAGGGGGGCTCAGTGTGGGCAGTGCCTTACTGGTCTATACATAGGGCCATTAAAAAGTCGGAGACTAACCCACCCATGCTGATGGTGGCAAGCATTCGTGGGACACGAGGAAGGATGCAAGCATGGACTCACCTGCCAGAAGAGCCTCCTTCAGCTCAGTGTCATCCAGCACACCAGGGTCTGATCGGTAGAGCAGCTCACTGTCGAGACCTGTAGAACAGCAGGGAGACAGGGATCAGTCCTAGAACCTCAAATCCTGCCTCTGGAATGCCTGTGATAGAAGCAAGCAGGGACCCACACTGCAGGATGCCTCACTCTGCCCATGCTGCAGGGATACCAGCATGCTCAGGGTGAGGGACAGCTGTGGCAGTGCTCCAGGAGCACCAGTGACCATGGGCCGAGTGGGTGGCTGCCCCTTGGCTGCCCATACCTTGCTTTTCGAGCGCCTCGATGAGCCTGGCCACGGTCAGCAGTGCCTGCTCAGGGAGGGCTGGCTGCTCGGCGTGCTCTGCCTGCCCCGAGAGCCCTGTTGGGGAGAGATGGGGAGAAGGGCTTGAAGTGTGCTTCTTCCATTCCCAGCTTGTTGTGTGCATTGCTTCCCTCCCTCCCCCTTTCCTTTCCCCCTTTCTTTCCTCCTTCCTTCCCTTCTTCCTTCTCTCCTTTCTTCTTTCATTTCTTTCTTCCTTCCGTCCTTTTTTCTTTCCTTCCTTCCATCCAAATTTATTTTCCCTGTTGGTTCCCCCAATAATCCTTTAATGGGAATTTAAATGCCTTTTTGTACTCAGTACAGAAATTTTGGAGATATCTGAGACTGCTTTAAACATTAAGGCTTTGTTCCTCAATCAGTATTCAAGAAATTGAGTCCTTAGGTAATACAAGGACCATAACCCCATCTGTACATGTGTTGACACCGTATTTCACCGTATCACCACCCAGAGAGAAGGTGAGTCCATAACAGCTACCTTCATAGTCCATTTTACTTCCTTTTCTGTTTTTAGTAATCTCTCACTTCCAACTAATGATGTAATTAACATTTCCCAAGAGGATACATCAGTCTGTTTGTGGATGCTCCATCCATCTACCCACCACCCATTCATTCATCCATCTCTCTCCCCTCCAGGCTCCTGATCTGTTTTAGTGGAATTGTATTAAAAATAATGGTTAATTAAATAAAGGTGCTGTGCTTCCCACAAAAGCTGAGTTCAGTGTGGCCAGCTTGCTCCCTGTGTTTGTTCCCTCTTCCATTCAGAAGACATGACTGAGCGGTCCTGGAGGTGATGCTCATGGGAGGTGATGTTCATGGGACAACCAGGCAGGGGCACAACAGCCTCCAAGCTCCTAGGAAGACCCCATGCAGCAAACAGCACTTGGCTCCATACCAAAGCCATTTTTAGGAAGTTATTTAATTTTAAAAAGACCATTCCTTCCTGTGGTTCCAGCCCTGGCTCTGGGGCACAGCTTGGAAATGCATTTCTTTCCTTGTGAGCTGAGCCCTTCCTCTGGCTGGAGAAAACCCAGGTCACCCTGTTTGGGGTCCCAGGGTACCCTACTGGCCCTGCAGCTTAACAGATGCTGTTCTCTTCCAAAAAAGGCTCCAATGTTTGTAAGTTTTCATTATAGGGAAAATCCCATCAGCTAGAGGATTTTAATTCAAACCAACATTTAGTTCAAAACCACTCATCGTCCAGCAGAGAGATGTCCCCTGTCGCAGTGCCTGGTGACAGTGCTCACATCCCCATGCAGTGGCACTGGCCGAGGGGACAGGGACAGAGCGTGCCCATAGGTGGCAGCACCGCTGCCCCAAACCCTGCTGGTAGCGGATCAAAATCATCTTGGTTTTACCTATTTTGTTTATTTGATTTGATTTTCCACTTGCCCAAGCCTTGATACGTGCAGTGTGGGAGAGGGTCTGTGGGGAGGTTGAGGACACACTGGGGCCTGGGGGGTCAGTGGGAGACCCCCACCTGGGCTTCACATGCGAGGCAATGATTTTTTAGGACAGAAGCTGCTGTTTTGGATTCCCCAGCATGCAGTCAAGCCCCTGCTTGCTGTTTCCATGCGGGCTGGCAGCTCTCATTACCGAGAGGCCGGTGATGGATGTCCACAGCCACACGGTCTCTGTGACCGGCGTTGATCCCAAGATATCTGCCTTACAGCGCTGAGTTTGATAGGGCTCTGCCCTCTGAATAGCTCGGGGAAGAGGGCTGCTGGTGTGCCTCTGGGCTTAGCTGGGCAGGGGACATAGAGCTGTATTTCCCCATCCAGGATGGCAGCACACAGCTGCTTGCTCCTCTTTACCGGTGCTGCAGGAGCAGCAGGATTGTGGCTGCCTTGGTGCATTCAGGGCATGAACTAAGGATGGTCACCCACATTTTGGCAAGGGAAGACAGAAGTGGCTCCCAGCCTCCATGCTTGCAGGGAGCTGCAGGAGCTGCATGGCAAAGCCCATGGGCAGCAGGGTGGCAGCTGGCATCAGGGGATGTCGTCATTGGCAGCGCTGCTGTGAGGAGGGAGGGATGGGGGCAACCGGGGGATGCTCTGTGCCCAGATCCCAGACTGGATCCCACACAACTGGGAACAGCTGCAAAGCAGAGCCTGGAAACCTGCAGTGGATGCTATCCCTGCTCCCATCCCTCTGGTTCAGACAGCTCCCAGCATTTTATTGGGGTCCATCCGGACCCTTCTAGCAGGTGCACCCCCAGACCCATGTCCTGCTCAACCCAAGGGCTGAGCGGTCCCATTGCTGCTGTCTGGAACCATATTTTGGAGGGGACTCCTAACCAGCAGATGCCCATTCTGCTCCCCCAGCTCTGCACAGCAGCGATTTCTCCTCTGTCACATCCCAGAGGAAGAGAGGATCATGGTGTGCAGGAATTGGAACTAGATGATCTTTGAGATCCCTTCCAACCTAAGCCATTCCATAATTCATCCTAGAATTCCCCCATCCCCACACTCACCCCAGGGCTGGCCGGTGGGCACAGGGGTCCCGGCAGGTGGCTGGGGCAATGGCCGTGTCTTGGCCTTGGTGGTGGTGATGCACACGGGGCCCAGGTACTCCACGTAGGTGCCGGGGAAGTGTCCGCGCTCCTTGGTGCGCTCGTTGAGGCCATGCAGCCAGCCCTGGGGGCTGCGCTCGTCCCCGTCCTTGTAGTTGGGGGCAGAGAGTAGTGCAGCCCTGCTGACAGTCAGCACGTCCCCAGGGCTCAGCGCCAGGTCCTCGTCCCGGTCCTTCTGGTATTCGTAGAGCGCGCGGTACTGCAGCCCCTCCGAGGAGGCCATGGAGGGGATGGAGCAGGGAACGGCAGTGAGGAAGAAGAGATTGTTGCCTTGGAGAGGGTACCCTGACTCCTTCAGTCCCAAAATTCCACACTGATGCTCAGTGAGGTTGGCTCAGGGATCACTATGGTGGTGAGCAAATGCCGCAGACCCACACGGTGTCCCCTTCTCAGCCCGGTCTCCTTCTGCCCTTCATCCTCCCGGTGCTGGGGAGCTCTGTTGGGGCAAAATGCAGCACATTGGTGCTTCCAGCCCACGCCGTGTCCCCACCAGCGCTGGGCACAGCCACGGCCGGGCCAGCACTGCTGCTGTCACGCACCGAGAAAGTACAGCAAGTCTGGAAAGTAGGGCAAGAGATCAAGCAACGTGCTTTTAAAATAGACACACGGGCTGAGCAGCCGCCCTGCAGCCCCGGAACAGCACACGGGGTTGTGCAAAAATACAGGATTTTAGTGATTTCTTTTTTTGTTGTTGTTGTTGTTAATTTTTCTTTTTTCTTTTCTTTTTTTTTTTCTTTTTTTTTTTTTCCTTAATGCCTTTTAAATATCTCTCAGACATATAACGTCAAGGAAAGGACCCCTTCTGCCTCTAGGATTAAAGTTCATTTATTTGTTTATATATTTATGGACTAATGTTTATTTATTTATTTATTTATAAATATCCCTCGGGCAGATAACAGCAGGGAACCCCCCCCTCTCTCACCCCCCCACCTCCCTTTTTTCCCTACGGGGAGATGGATGCAGGCGGCTACTGAGTCCTCTGTCCATCCATCCATCCGTCCACCCATCCACCCGCTGCCCCCCCCCTCCCGCCTTACCGGGCGCTGAGGCTGCCCCGGCCCCGGGGGGCGGCAGCGGTGAGCGGTGAGCGGGAGCGGAGCCGGCCCGGCCCCGGCGAGCAGCGCCGGGCGGTGATGTCAGCGTCCCCTCCTCCCGCCCGCCGGCACCGCAGCGCGGCGGGGGGGGGCGGCCTGCCGGTGGAGGGGAGGGGGGGGGATGCCGCCTGCCTGCCTGGTGAAGGGAGGAGGTGATCGTGGGGATGGGGTGAGCCGGAGGTTCCCCTCGGGATTGGCTGGAGCTGATGGCAGCTCTAATGTTGGAGCAAGGAGGGCAATGTGGTATTGGGGGTATAGGGCTGGTGGGCTGCGGGTCTGCATGTCTCAGCATCCAACCCATGCTCTGGGTACCCATCCCTTGGGAACTCATACCTTAGACACCATCCCTTAGCAATTATCCTTCAAGCACCCATAATTGGACACCCACTGTTGGGCATCTATGCCTTGGACACTGATGCCATTGGTACCTGCTCCTTGAACACTCATTCCTTGGGTACTCACGCTGTGGCACCCACCCCTTGGGCACTCGTCCTTCAGACACCCTCCCCATGGACATTCATACCTTGAACATCTATCCCTTAGGCATCCATCTTTTGGGCAACTCCTTTGAGCACCCAACGTTGGTCATCCATGGTTGGATATCCATCCCTTGGACACCTATTCCTTGGACACCTACCCTTTGAGCATCCACCTCTTGGGAACCCACCCCTTTGGACACCCACCCCTTTGGACATGCATTCCTGTGGCACTCATTCTTTGGACTCCACCCTTTGGACCCCATCCATCGGGCACTCACCTCTCAGCCATGCAGGGGCCATGGGGAGCTGCCATAGAGAACCACAGCCCAGGGATGCTCCACTTCCTCTCTCTCATTTACCCAGAAATGTTTCCCAGTCCAGGGTAAGGGTCAGGCACCCCATGAGATAACACAAGGCAACACTCCTGCGTGCAGAGAGGCTCCTTAAAAATGAACGAGGCAGTGATTAAGATTTAATAGGGCAGAAATTAATGGAGAGGGATGGAACAGCAAAGTGCCTGGCTCAGCTGTGCAGGGCTGTGCCCACCAGCAGCCTGTACCCAGGGCACTGCTGCTACATGCAGTGAAAGCACCAGATCTCAGCTCTGTGTGCCTGGGAACCTCAGCAGAGCTATTTCATTTGGGTATGGCTGAGATGTCCAAATATTTGGCTGCCAGGTGGGCACATCCCATCTATTTCTGCACTTCCTTCCCTGGGGCCATACCTACAGGACAGGAATTAGTACAGCCAAAGGACAGCCCTTGGTTCTGTCTTCGCCTTGATGGGCGAGGGAATTCATGGGATTCCCTCAAGGCAACCACCTCAACATTCCACTCAGCTCTCCCTTCTCCCCACTTTGCTTTGGGAAACCCTGGTGTGATCCCAGCCATGGCTGTAGCTAAATGGAGCATAAATGCATGGCTGTTAATGTGGTGGGGTGAGTGAGGCTGCAAACATGGGGCTGAGTGTTCCCAGCTGGAGAAATTAAAGAGAAATAGGGTTTGATTCCCACTGTACATCAGCTGATGCCACTCCTGGTCCCTGTCCTCCCAGCACCCCAGGTACTGGGACAGATGGGCAGAAGTTCCCAGCCACAGACTGATGCTCACTGAGCTGGGGCCAGCCCAAAATCCCACCAAGCCCAGGCTGCATGCCCTGCTCTCCATGGCCCCACATGGAGTTTGTTACCCTGTGCTTCCCAGGGAGGGAAACTGAGGCATAGCTCAGTCAGAGTCCCCATGGACATTAATCCAAGCAAGCTTCGCTGGTTGGGATGGACACGGGAATGCCACCGGGCTTGTCCTGCTGTGGGCAGGCCAGGAGAGCCAGAAAATCCAGCCCTGGTCCCTAATGGGGCAGTGGGGAGCGCCCATCTCCAGGTGCGTGGGCAGGTGGGGGTGGGAAGCAGCCACAGCAGCACGTCCCGGGATTTTCCCTGGGGCTGTGAATGGAACTCCTCCATTGCATATATTTATGAAATTGCCAGAATTATTTGTGTGCCAGCAAAATTCTGCTCCCCGAGCAGCACTTAGCGATGGCTCCAACTCCCCCCCAACCCAACCCAGCTCCCAGAGGAGGCGGTGATGGGCGCAGGCAGCGGCCGGGCAGGGCGGCTCGGGCAGCAGAGGGCAGCAAGGCACCGAGCACCTCGTCGAGGGCCCTCGTGGCTTTGCCAGCCCCAGGGGGTGGCCCTATGGTGGTGGGGGGGGCTCTATCGGAGGAGGCGGCCGCTGCTCGGGCGGCCCCCGCTTAAAGTGCGGCGGGGCGGTGTGGGGCGGCAGAGTCGTGGCGTTGGGTCGGGGTTGCTGGGGCTGTTCGCTGCTCAGGTAGGAGGGGGAGGGCGTTGTGGGGGGAGCCGCGGCGGGGATGGGCTCTGGTAGGGTTGGGAGGGGCTCGGTGGGGTTCTCAATGCCCTGAGCCCCAAGAAGGGAGGTTGATGCTGGGTGTGGGATCCTGCTGGTAACGTCCGTCTGCTCTCTCCAGGTGCAAACATGGGGTGCTTCACGTTCATCAAGGTCATGATGATCCTCTTCAACCTCGCCATATTTGTAAGTGCTCTGGTGGCTGTCCCTTACCAGAGTGACCTGGATTTGCTGGGCCCATGCAGCTGGGATGGGGATGCCGTGTGGACTGGATGACTGTAGTGGTCTTTTCCAGCCTTAATGATTCCATGTGTGCCCTATGGTCTGTCTAAAGCTCGATGAGGGAAAGCAGGGGACAGTGCTGAGCTTTGGGGACAGTGTTTGTTGCATCAGCCACCTGAGTCTGAGTCTGTCCCTGTGCTGAGCTCTGCTGGGGTGCCCAGGAGCTGCAGTCTTGTTGGGTCCCTCCTGCTGGGCTCTATGTAGAATGGCAGTGATTGTGGCTCAGGTGATGGGGCTCTATGGGGCTGGTGAGGAGGATGAGCCTGGTGGGGAGGGTGGGGGGGGATATGGGATGGGATGGAATGGAAGCAGCCCCTGTGAGGAATGTGAGTTACTGAGCTGCTGCTGCCTGCAAAACACACCTGGCTGATGCAAATCAACTGGTTGAAGTCCTCCAACGTAACATCATGGAGCAACAAGGCTGTTCCTCTCACCAAGAACCCCCACGACTCCTCAAGCTCAGGAGCTGACACGTCTCTCTTCTCCCCAGCTCGGCGGTGGGACCCTCCTGGGCATTGGTATCTGGGTCACAGTGGATGGCAAGTCCTTCATGGATATATTTGGGTCGCTTTCATCTAGCGTCATGCAGGTTGTGAATGTGAGCTACTTCCTCATCGTCATTGGGTCCATCTTGGTGGTGATCGGCTTCCTTGGGTGCTGTGGTGCCCAGAAGGAGAGCAAATGTCTCCTGATGATGGTAAGGACCCGTCAGCGCTTAGCTATGTTTTACCAATCCTTGTTGGAGGAGGGTTGCTAGTGTGGGAGGTCTGGGGGATAGACTTCTCCATGGTAATGCCCTCCTGGGGTGTTCCCATATTATGGAGAGTTGGGTGAGCCTTGCAAAGACAATGCTGAGCTCCAACTCTGCCCTGGAAAGGGTGGTATTGGTCACTGGGAAATGGGTAGGTTTCTGGGAGGGGCAGCTGTTGTTCTGACTTCCTTCCCTTTGCTGTATCCTAGTTTTTCTCAGTGGTGCTGATCATCTTCATTGCTGAAATTGCTGCTGCTGTGGTGGTTCTGGTCTACACAAGTATTGTGAGTGGCATACCTAATTCTTGGGCTGGGCTGCTTTGGGAAAACAAGAGGGACGTCAGCCACCTGCCTATGTGGACAGGTGGGGATGGCCTGGCCATGGAGGGGCTGTCCAAGGAGCAGGGAATGGGGGTTCCCACTGCCCTATAGAAACAGGGGTTATCGTATAAGTTTTGCCCATTTCTTTCTTTCAAACACCTCAGTCTAATATGAGCCAAGGCTGGACATCTCATGGTAGGAGCCACGCAGGAGAAGTCCCTAATGCTTTGTGCTAAGCAAACCAACCCCTTATTATGCACTGGAAAATCCACCTGGGGAGAAAAGTGACTACTGCCAGCTCGTGCGCTCTGCCTCATTAGACACAGGAGAAGTCAACCGCAGGGCAAACGTCATTCCTGGCTCCCTGGGTTGTGTGACTCACTCACCGTGCGTGGCCTTGCTGCCAAAATGTGGGGTTAGGGAGGTTGTCCAGCTGCTCTCAGGCTGATGCGGTGTGACGTGCTCTTGGTCCAGTTGGCCTCATCCCTATGGGCTGAAACCAGTATGGGATTGGGTGGCCCTTGGCTTCATGGAGCTCACCGGGATCTTCTCTGATGGTGTTTCTGTGCCTCTTCCTGCAGGCAGAGACATTCCTGTCACAATTGGTGACTCCTGTCCTGAAAGAGAAGTATGGGGAAGATGATGCTCTCACACAGATCTGGAACGTCACCATGAATGAGGTGCGCTGAGCCCAGGAGCCTGCACCCCTGGGTCGGGGCCGTGATGCTTCCTGCACTGGACTGGTGGTGCCCCAGATGGGCCTGTGGGATAGAGATGGGGTTCTGTTCTGACCCTGCTTGGGATCAAGAGGTCCCAAGGCTGGGGCAAGAGCTGTATGTGGGGTGTTGTTCCTTGAACTCCCAGTGAGCTGGGCTGAGGGGTGTGATCTCCTCCATGGGGCAAAGAGGGCTTAGGAGGAGCATCTGGTGGGAGGATGAGCACAGAGACTTGCTGGATACTCTCACCATCTCTCTTTCTCTTTCTCCCCTGTAGGTTCACTGCTGTGGCCTGAATAACTACACAGATTTTGTGAACTCCCCATGGTATTTACAGCACAACTACACCTTCCCAGGTCCCTGCTGCAAATCTGTGTTGCCGTGCACCTCTGTAATTGCAGCACAGGCCAACGTCTCGGTATGAACACATGAGCAGTTCTGACTTTCCAGCAGCTTGGAAAGTTCCCCCATGTTTGGGGGGCATGGGGAGAGGAATCCATCCTTCACCTCCAGTCTGAGCCCTTTATTTTTTTTTTGTGTGAGGTCCCTGGGGGATGTGGTGGCTTTGGTTTGTTCGCAGTGGAGATGAACATGCTGCTCTCATTGCCTGGTTCTAAATCCCCCAGTTTCCTCACTCCAGGGGGATGAGGTGAATTGTACTCCGGAACCTCCAGGCCATTTCCATGGTCATGCAGTTCTGGGCTTGGGAACCTGCTGTATCTCCCTGGGGACAATGGGTCTCTGTGGCTGGGGGATCACAGCCACTTGCTCACGCTCACCACTTGGTTGCCTTCCTCAGGGTTGTTTTGATCAGATCCTAGAAGAAATCAGGACAAACGCAGATGTGGTGGGTGGCGTGGCTGCTGGCATTGCTGCCCTGGAGGTGAGTTCCCAGGCCTTGCCATACTGCTCCCTCCTTATTCCTGTGGGATTGATGCAGCCCATGGGCCACCATCTGCTTTAGGGCGGCTACTGAGCCTTCCTCCCTGGGCACAGCTGCCTCTTCCTCCTTGTGGGTGCTTAGACTGGGTGCTGTGGGCTTGTGTCCTCATGCTGGAGGCACAGCTGGGGCTCTGACTCTCCTTTTTCCTCCCAGGTTGCAGCCATGGTGGTCTCTATGTACCTGTACTGCTACCTGGACAAGAAGTGACCCTGCGAGGCAGCAAGAAGCCATACCCTCCCCTGCCCTGTATTGGGGTGCTCCTGAGGGCCCCAATGCTCCCTGGGCCTGATGCTGTCCCATGCACTGTGATTTATAGCTGTGGTTTGATCTACTGAGCTGGGATCTGTAGAGTTTATACATTGTATATTTTTGTACTGATATGGCACAATGCATCTGTACATAGAGATTTTTGTTGTTTTGGAGGGAGGAGCGCTGGATCTGACCTGCTGAGGCCAGCAGGAGGTAGGGCACAGGCTGAACTCAGGGCTGTGAAACAGGCGCTGGCCTGGCCCTGCCCAACCCCTGTGGGCAGGTGGCTGTGGTGCCTCTGCCATGCTAGCACCTACCTGTCCCCAGCCCTGTGCATGGGGCTGGTGCTTGCCCAGGGGCTGACATCTGCATGCTGCTGGCCGGAGCCCTGTGCTGCCCCTGCCCTGACATGAAGCTCTGCTCCTGCACCCTGCTGCGATTTCAGTGTGGATTTGTGCTGTAAAGGAAAAGAAGAAGAAATAATAAAAATCATCTTGGATATAAATCACTTTCTGCTGTGTTCAATAAACTCCTGTTCCTGCAGCTTCCTTCCACCTGTGCCTGCTCTGCCTTCTCAGTGCTGGAACCGAGCAGGGCTGTGTTTGCACAACAGTTATGGTTGGGAGCTGTGCAGCTCGCCTGCCCTCTGGCAGAGCCCTTCTGTATTCTAAGCAGGACTGGAGCTACAGGGGATTTTCCTGGTGTCTGTGTAACCCAGTTCCCCCTGCAAACAGCCTTAGTACAGCCCTGCTCCTGGGAGCTGAGCCCAGTGGGATGGGGGGGTCTGGCATTCCTGAAGCAGAGGCAGCCTGTCCTCTTGCAACTGCCCCCCAACTGGGATTTCAATCCATTTTCACTGCCATCCCATGAGGCTTAAATGCTGCATTCTGCCGGCCCTGTCCCCACAGCAGGGCCAGTTGTGGGGCAGGCGCAGGACTTGCTCCCACCCTGGGTGACTCAGCCTGGGGCCATGCCCTGTGGGAAGGGCTGCCACTCTTCCTCCTCTTTCTCAGCAATGGTACCAGTCCCAGTTTCACCACAACCCTGTGACCTCAGGGCTGACGTCAGCGCTTTTTGTTCATACTCTCCCATGCCGAGCAATGGAAGAGCTGGCGCTGCCCCAACCCTTCCTGGAGGTGCCGGTGTTGCCTGTCCCCATGCTGGTGCAGGAGGTTTCTGCGGGCGATGCAGTTTCTGTGGCACTGTGTGATCTCCTCTGCCCGCAGGAACTTGAAAGACCAGTCTCTCCTTCCGGATGCGGATGGAGGCAAGGAGGAGACCAGTTCCTCCCCTCACTCTTTGGGGCTCAGCTCCTCCCATGATTGTGGGGCAGCCATGGGGCAGAAGGTGTGAACCTGCCACAGGGGTGAGTTGTCCCTAGTGGAAGGTGGGGACTCCATCCCTGTGGGTCGGAGGCCCTGGCCCTGTGTGCGGGGTTTTCATAGAATCACGTAATCATTGAGGTTGGAAAAGACCATGAAGATCACACAGTCCAATTCCAACCCACGCTACCATGCCCACTGACCTTGTCCCTCATCCCCACGGTTCTCAAACCATCTTCCAGGGATGGGAATTCCCCCACCTCCCTGGGCAGCTGTGCCGGCGCCCAGCAGTGCTGTGACATCAGCAGGTAAGGCCAAACACCCTTGGTGCACGTGACAACAGCAGAATTTTCCTTATTGTCCCATGGTGGTGTCCTTGGCCTTGTGTTCTGGACAGCTGATGGGATGCGTGCGTGCGTCTGGGTGTGTGTGCTGCCAGCAGCATTGCCTTGCACAGGGCTGAACCACAGGGTACAGCCACCTCCAGTCACATATCTTCCAGCCCCTCTGGCCACTTGGCTTTGCTCTGAGCAGTGAGCTGGTGATGGGGACATGAGCAGGGTTTGCTTTTTGCAAGGAAATCATAGAATCATTAAGATTGGAAAAGGCCTCTAAGATCACCCAGGCCAGCCTCACCCCACCCCACCATGCCCACTGACCACATCCCTCAGTGTCACAGCTCCACCTGTGGTTCCTGAACACCGCCAGGGATGATGACCCCACCACCTTCCTGGGCAGCCTGTGCATTACAATTCTTTCTGAATGGAATTTTTTTCCTAATATCCAACCCAAACCAGCTCTGTTCGCTGCTGCCTTCTCCCATCTGCTGCTGCCCCCCAAACCCTGAAGCAATTGAGACCATTCTCTGATGCTCTCTTCGCCCCTAATATCTGCTTTCTGGGCTCCAATGGGGAATTTGGCCCTGCTTGGAAAGCAAGACAGAATGTACTGGGATGGGGGCATGGCTGCTTTCACACCTGGGAGCCCCAGAGTGGGACTGATACACCTTCTGAGATAGGTGCCACACACCAGCCAGAAGTCCTGGATGCGTTTGCTACAAACATCACGTGCACTGGGGCAGGGTGCCAGGCAGGGCTTGGCTCTGGAGGAAATGAGCTTACCTCTCCTTTTTAATTACCTTTGGTGGGGGTCAGTGACAGTTGTCAGGAAGAGGAAGAATTGCAGCTGTTACAGATTGTGCCCATAACGAATGCAAATGGAAAACAAAGCAAACTCATCCATACTGCCTATCCAAGAAGTGCCAGCTGTGAAGACATCCCCTCCTAATGTTCCCATTGGAGAGCAGAGAACACCTTTGAAGGGCATGGGAGAAGTGAGGCATTGCCACCTTCACCTGCTCCTTCTTCCTCCTTCTCACCCCACGATGACCCCCTGGGGCAGCTACAGGCGTGGGTGCTTTCAGGCAGCTCCATGCCCAGATTTATGGCAGGGCTATCAGATAAGATGCTGTCAGGGATAACAGAAATGCAGGGTGCTAGAGCTGATATCAGAGCTACTGGGTTAATCGTTAACGCTGTGCTGGGCAGGACGCAGTGTAATAAAGTTCCAGCAACAATCCTTGGTGCCCAGTTGAAGATTAATTTGCTGCCAGGCTTTGTTGTATATGGATGGGAGGTGGCCCATGGGAGGGGCACGACCATGCTGGGTGCCTGGGGACAGTCCATTGCCACTGGGACCAAGGGAAAAAGTCTTTTCTTGGGGGCAGTTTGGGCACCTTGCCACTCCTTGAGACCTTGGTGCCAGGGCTCTCTGTAAAGCAGAGGGTGTAATAATGGGAAATCTGCTCTCCAAGTTGGGATGAACTTGGTTTGGATGCCTCTCTTGCAAGAACAGGGCCAGGGCCAATGTGTCCCAGGCATTGGCACCCCTATAGCATGGAGATGTCTTCACCTAGGAGGATCAGGACATCGTCCCATCCTGCTGTCCTCTCCTTGAGGACATCTCCCTCACTCCATCCATGGGGCCATATTAATCAGCATTGCAGTGAGGGCACTCCATGATCCCCCAGCACCTGTGGGTACTGAGATGCCTACAGAACAAACATGATGCAAGAAGAAAAGCCACCAGAAATTATGCAAAATTACTCTTTCCCTCCCACCCCCAAGTTCTGGAAAGGTCAGATTTCATGCCAAGGCTATTTTGCTTTTGTTTAATTATCAGCCAGCTCCTGGGACATGGAGCAGCCTGGACAGGTTCTCCTTTGTAAGGCTGCACAAAGGCAGCAGGGCCGGGCTGCGGGGGGGCCGTGGGGCTCAGACCTGGGAACCAGGATTTGGATGACACCAGGGCTGAGGGGGGTCGGGATACAGGAGCTGGTACATCCCTGCCTCACTCCTGTAAATGGAGCTCTGAGGAAACTAATAGCCCCTTGGGTTTTGGTGTGTGTGAAAGGGGGGGGAGGGGAGGGGGAAGTCTCACCCACACCTACCTACCTTCCCTATGCTTCCCTATATCCCTAGCTGGTACCCTATAACCCCA
Organism: Chrysolophus pictus; assembly: GCA_037305975.1. NCBI lineage: Eukaryota > Metazoa > Chordata > Aves > Galliformes > Phasianidae > Chrysolophus > Chrysolophus pictus. The sequence continues at coordinate 21,147,286 of CM074583.1, forward strand.
CAGGGCTCTGCTGTTTCCACAGCACTGAGCCGGCAGAGTCCCAGCACTGCAAGGATTGATCTCTGGAGGTGGTAGATGCAATGGAGAGATGATGGTTCTCCTCTGTCCCAGCACTGCCAAGCATCTGGGGGAAAGCCTCTAGCATCTAGCTGCGCCTAGACCCTGGGAGGCAATGGGAGTAGGCTGGGCCTCACCCTGGGGAATGGGTCTGGGCTGGTTGGGACTGATGGCTGCTACCTCCACATCCCAGTTTCATTTGGATCCTGCTGACAGCAGCCACCTTTGTGCCCTGCTCTTCTCAGAGCGCAGGTTCCACCCCAGCCCTTTCCAGTTCCCTGCTCCATGGGATGCACGGCTGGGAGAGATCCTCCACATACCTCCTTTTTATTTTGTCCTCATGAACACACTTGGGTTTAACAGCTTAGGCTGAGGCTGGCCTTATGTCCCCTCCTGCTGCCACTTCCTCTTGCTGTGACCTTGGACAGAAGTTGGGCACAGAAGAAAAAAAAAAAATCCCTCATAGCCTATTGCACCAAGAGGAAAGAAGCCCAAATCCAACGGGAGCAGTCAGAAAGAAATGAGACCTGTGCTGCCTGCTCACTGCCCCCACCCCAAGGATACAGAGCTGGGAGCCGAGGAGAAAAGCAGGGGCAAGGGTGGTAGTGGGCAGCACAGTGGCTCATTATGCACAAGAGCCAATAGGCAGAGTTTCTGTCAGTTACTGAACTGCAGATAATAAAAAAAGCTTGAGGAGAAAGCAGCAAACCTGCAGCAGCCACCCTGGCAGCGGGCAGGGCTTGGAGGACCTCTGCTGGCACCAGAGCTGCAACAGCTCCAGTAATGCTCAGCGAGAGATCTCACACTGGATTGCTCCCAGGACACCACCACATATACTATAGGCAGAGGAAAAAAGAGAACAGCCTCCTCTATGCCAAACCTACATCCCTTTCCTTTCTATGGTTTGGAGTTCAGCATGCCGTGCAGAAGGTAACCAGGCTCTGTGCCAGCTCTCCCAGGCCAAACCAGGAGACATAGAGCCCTTAAGGGCTGTTCCTTAGGAACTACATACCCAAAGCAGGATATCTGGACCAACAACTGAGTGCAGGCTCCTGGCTGTCACAGAGTTCTGTACGTGGCACAGAAGATGTCCTTTCCAGGCAAACTGGCCAGGGCTGGGGATTTGAGCCCAAGGTACACAAAACCAGATATGAAACACACCCAGCTCAACAGCTGTGCAATGTTTATTCTTGAAAAAATAATTCAATTCAGAAAGCGGCGAGCCCTGGGGATGCCCTTGCCCCCAGCACTACCACAGCTGCCAAATGGGAGCCTCACTCAGGGAATGGGGATGGACGGAGAAGAGCACCCAGCAGCTCAAGGCAGCAAGCAGAGAGGGAGGGGATGAGGAGCTCCAAGCCCATGGGGAGAGCCCTGCTGTTTTCCCTGGTCGCTGTGGGACGGGGAGCAGCACACAGGGGAGCAGAGGATCCTGCCCATGGGACTGCCATCCCCTTAGCCCAGGGGTGAGAAGCAGGCCCAGCCTGAGCTCCGCCAAACGAGAGGGGAAGAGGGCACTGGGTCAGGGAAGGAATATGGGGGCTTAGGAACTGAGATGCCAAGGGCATCACAACAGAGAGTCACAGAGGTTCCTCCAAAGCCGTGCCTGGGGAGCAACTGGCTTTCCCACTGAGGAGGCAAAGTCCCTTTCCCATAGCAAGTAAATGACCTATTTTTTTAATACTTACAAAATAAAATAAAAGCCTGGCGATCCACCGCCTGTGGGTTGCCGCACCAGAGCCCCTGAGAAGTGCAGTGCTGTGGGTGGCAGAGCAGGGAAGGGTTGAACCTGAGCCTGAGGGCTGGTACCGCAAAGCCTGAGGGGTGCCACCACCTCCCTGCACCCTCAGCACAGACGTGCCACCTGGCATTTCTCTCCTGCACCTGCCCTGGGCCAGCAGCACTGACCCCTCTGCTGGTGGAGCAGATTTGCTGGGTTCAACGTTTATTTTCCCTAACCTGGGCAAGGAAGAGAAGGGAACAGAGGATGGAGCCAGGGTGACAAGACACACCTTCCAGGACTACCTCCTTGCAGGCTGAGGGCTGCTGGTTCTCCACACTACTTTCCTGCTATCCTCCCTTTTCCATAAGCAATAAATAAAGGAGTGTAGTGTAGACCCCAGCAGGTGCTGGGGTGTGTGCTCCCAGGAGACCCTGATGCTCAGTTCACAGTGAGAAAATGAAGGGGATGAGCTCCTGGCCCAGAGTGCTGCACCCTAGGGAACAGCCCTCACATACATTAATCTCTGTGACCACAGGGAAAGGGCTGAGCAGCAAACCCTGCTCACAGGAACAGGCCAGAGCAACTGTGCCTGAGGATGCAGGACCTGGGCAGGGAACCGATCTCTCGCTGCACAGATGAGACAGGGAGGTGCACTGAGCAAGGGACTAGAACAGGTCCTAGTTGGGAGGAGGGCATTAGTACCAAGTAGATGGGGTGAGAGGGGGCCTGGGGTGCTTCCTAAGGCACAGGAAGGAAGATAAGGACCCCCTCCCTCTCCACAGAGGGCGTACCAACTTAGGAGAGCCAGGTGACCCATCCTGACTCAGCTCACAGCTTCCTTGCTAGCTTCGTACCACAGTAAGGGTGGAGACTTAGGAGAACAAACGCTCCCACTCCACTGTTAGAAAGAGAGCTAGGGTTACCCAGACGGGGTGGAGGGAGAGGCAGGGCTACAGTACCACAGGCAAGGAACATGCCAGGATGCAGCAGCTCTCTCTACAGTACCAGCTGCTGGAGAGCCCAGGTCCAACTGGACTCTGCAGCTGCGGGATCCCCACTTGCTGCTCCTACCTCGCTCTACAAGGCACTTTCATCCCCTACTCCTATGACTCAGGGGAGGCAGAGCTGCTCTCCATGGAGAAAGTGGGTGAGGGCAGTCTGAGCAGCACCACACAGCCTGGTCCTCCTTCACTGAGTCATCTCCAGCTCCCAGAACTGCAGGGAAAGGGAACCTGACTGCCCTTCAGTTGGAGACAGGGTATCTTCGATGCATCCACAGCAAATCCAGCTCATCCTCAGTATTCCCTTTTGCCTATGAGCTGGGCTGCATCAGCTGTGGTGGTCCAGAGTGAGATGTCCAACCCAGTGCAGTCTTCAAGGTGCATCCATTGTACAGGAGAAAAAAAAAAAAAAAGCTGGTAGATCCCCTCTTTACCACTGTGCTCACCACTGGGCAAGGATCCAGCTAGGCAAGAGTTAATAATTAACACCCAGCTAGAGGGCTGCAGCACTTGTACATGAGCATGCTGCCTTCTTGGGACTTGGGGGCAAAAAAGGGGAGCAGAGGTGTTTCTAAAAGCCTCCTCCAGCCCCCAGCTGAGCATCTCCTTCCTCCAATCTTGCCCAGCCAGGAAGCAATGGGAGCAGCATTAGTAAAGAGTCTGTGTTAAAAAAAAAAAAGTTCCTTGGATGGGAAGGTGGCATATCTACAGGGAAGGACTCTGCCCCTGTGCAAAGGAGAGGGAGACCACAACAGGGGGCTGAAGGCAGCCCAAGATCTCATTCTGCAGCCTGAAATAAATGTCCATGTTAAGTCACCAGCCTCCAAGAGCTGCTGCCAACTCGGTTTCTGCACCATGGGTGTCTCTGTCTTCTCCGGCCCCATTCACTTCCCAGCTACCAGCCTCATGTCTGTTCTGCTGCAGCAACTGCTGGTACTGCCACTGCCCCCTCCTCTTTGGCAGGGGGCTCCATGTAGACTGGCATCACTGATGGTGGTTTCTTGGACCTGCAGGTAAGAAGGATGGATGGGAGATGGCACTAGTAGTACCACAAAGTCTCAAGAGTGAGCTGGGACAGAAGCAGAAGACATAGTGTCCTGGGCAGGGGGCAGTGCCACAAGGATGTAGGGCAAATGCGTAGCAAATTGCTATGCCCTTGATACTCACGAGTAGGGGGAGGCAGGGACCCCCACCACGAGGAAGTGGTTTTTCTTTCGGAAGAGCCGCCACAGCCCCTTGTGGTTCCCACGGACATCCAGATCCCAGATGTGGAGGCACTAGGATGGTAGAGAGGGAAGAAGAATCAGGGCCTGGGGATAAACAACAGCTGAGTATTCTTCAGCAAGTAAAGAACCATCACCCTTGTCCTCACCAAGACACAGCAGAGAGGGAACATCAGTTTGATGAGGGCAGCTGAGGGAAACACGCACCTCCACCCACCATCATGAGCAAGAGTAGATGGGGAGCTTGCTTCACTCCCATCCCTGCTTCAGGGCAGTGTGTTTGACCAGCACCCTCCAGGCAAGTGATTCTAAAGAGCTCAGGCCATGAGATCCTACACAGGGAGGCCATAAGCTTTATCACCACAGAGCCAAGAATCAGCCTAAAAATGACCCACTGTCCTCTGTAAACACAGAGCTTAACTATCACCCAAGATAAGCATGAATCCATTTGCTCAGCTGTCTCTATGCCATGGACACAAGCAAGAGAAGCAGCCAGGTGTTTTCCAGCAATGCCAAGATCAGTGAAGGGATGAGGGTGGGCCATGTTAGGGCCTTACCTTGGCGAGCTGAGTCCAGGTGGTAAAATCTGCTTCCTGCTCCATCTTGATGAACATGACATAGACCTTGCCCTCTGTGTCAGGCACAAAGGAGTCCTCACAGGGGTTCTTGCTGTGGTCCAAGACTTCAGCCTCACTGCAGAAATAGAATGAGGAGAGGCAAGCAGTGGATAGGGCCACCTCCATTCCTTCTACTGTCCTACTTGGTCCATCCAGGAAGTTCCGTGGACTCCCATCCTTCTTGCTGGCACTTACCCCAGGAGCCGATGAATTTCAGCCTCATAGGCATCCTTCCTCAAGCTGTTGGAGGAAAAGAGCACAGAGGTCAGGGCAAGAGTCAGTGCAACAAATTTCAGTCATCTTGGGATGATCCTTGCTTAAGGCTACCCCACTGTAACACTAAAAGACAAGTTGGAGACCATGGACAGAGAGCAGAGACCATCATACATCTTAGCAGGATATGGCAGCAAAAATGTGACTATTTACACTTGCCAGATCAATTTTGAACTGCCTCTTACAAAGAATCCATGTCTTTAGAAGAAAATAATAATAAATCACAGGGCTAGTTGTGCACAACTTGAGAACTCTAAGAGCCAAGCTTGGAGGATCAGGCACCTTAACAGTGAAATGGAGTAAAAAGGGACAGGTGTCTGTCCTTCAATGTTAATGGGGTCTTACAAACAAGAACAAGGGATGCTTTGTGCTCAGGCTGCTTTCGGACTTCCTGGAAGATGGGTTAGCTACATGCAACCTCACAAAATAGCACTGCAAGGATTCCCACAGTGGAGCACATGTGCTGTGAGTGGAGGTGACTGATGGTTGTTGTTTGGGAAGGAACACACCTCAAGCATAAGGAAAAATGATCGGGTCATGCAGCTGCTTTATTCAAATCTCCTTCCAACTAGCACTTACCTTTCCACATTTTTAAGCTGAACATTTGGAACAGTGTTGAACTTGTGCTTCTTGAAATAAGCTTCCTGGTAGGAAGAGAGGAAGGAGACAAAACAGGGTTCAGCCAAGAGTGAACAGTACTCAGAGGTCACCTCAAGTATCTTTGCCACCTGGAGAGGCATGCGGGTCAGAATTTGACACCATGACAGGGTCTGGCAGAGCTGTTGGCTGAGGGAAGTCACTCACATGAAAGTAGCCATTCATGTTGAGGCCCACAATGCCGAAGTGGTAGGAACGTGAGATGTCAGGGATGATGCACTCCCGGCCCTTTCTCTGCTCAGGCATCCGCATCCACATGTCCCAGTCCCAGAGCTGGAGAGGAGAAACTGCTGCTTACATTCAAGTTTGAGGATATCATTCAGCACTGTGGCTGTTCATGGACTTTCTGGATGCCCCCTCAAGCACTAGCTGACACAGTCCCAGCTTGCCTGGGCTGCTGCAGCCAACTCTGTGGCTAGTTACATGGTCCTCAAGTTAATGCCTATCCTAAATCCATTCTGCTTGGCATCTTGGCCAGGTGAAGCTCAGGAAAAGCCAGGGCTCCTCCAAGAGCTCTGCTCATGACAATCAAGGGACTGCTGATGTGCAGAGATGTGCTGCTGAAGACAGCGCCCCTCTAGGATACTCACCTTCTCTGGGGTTGGCCACTTTGGTTCCAGCTCATCCTTGTATAGGCTTTTCCGAAGAACCCAGCCCAGGCCTGGCATGGTCTCCACGCGGTACAAGAGTGAGGGATCCTCAGCTGTGTGCTCATAGCCCTGCAACGTTATGGGAAGCATTCAGCTCCCTAAGTGCATCCCATGCCTCTCCAAAGTAACTTGCCCTATCCTATGCTGGCTCCCAGCTTGCAAAGCAGAGACAGTCACTCAGAAGCACAAGGCAGCAATAGGATGACAGTTTCCAGGGGTATTTGCAGGGCTGGGGAAACATACTCAGGTTGATAGGACTGTGGGCAACACCCTGCTTTACAGAAGGCACTCAGACCTCACTCTGACTTGGGAACAACACAGGACAGAGCTGTCTCTCCTCCGCCATCCTCTCTGACCCACCTGGTCATTCCACGCTGAGATGCAGTACAGGCTCTCGTCCTCCTCCAGAAGGTATATAGACTGGCTCAGAAAGCTGAGGAAAGAGTTGCCCAGATTCTGGTTAAATATCCTTCCCACAGACAAACCAATGCAAATTCTCCACCAAGGGATGAGCCATCCACAACTACTAGGACTGTTTAACCCATCTCTTGGACTGAGGTGGCAGATCTTGGCATAAGCATGTGTGCGAAACAGATCAGTAGTTCCAAAAACGAAAAAAGGACAGGATCCACAAAATCCCAGATGCCCAACCCAAACAGAAGCTCAGTGATCCACAGCTTTACCTGAAGAAGTCAACAGAAATGTCAAGATCTTCCTCCAGAACCACAGCAAATTTGGCATCCTGTAGGGCAGAGAGGTGTCAGAAGGACGAGAGAGGGCCAGAAGAGTGCAGAGACACCAAAGAGCATCCGCTAGCTGTGCTGCTCCCTTCCCCATAGGACAGATTCCAGATCCCGTAAGACAGGCTGTCAAACACCACTATCCCACAGACACCCTGTGCTGTCTCACTCCCGAGGGCCCAGATAGAGGTCTCACTTACTGGGAACAGGTTGAAGGTTGCAGTCAAACTGGCTTTGTAGTGCTACAAGAATAGACACATAATTGCCTGTGTTAGCATCAACTCCTAGACCACAGGGAGGGGCTGCCTGGCACCGCTGTGGGGCTAAGCCTGCCTCCCTCAAATACTATCCTGGGAAATAACTCTCTCAGGGGCTGGTAAAGGTCTCTCACCTGAGAAACTCTGGCATTTTTAATGCTGATGGGAGTGTGCTGGATTCCTGAGAGGCCAAACAGCTCCACAACATCCATTGGCTCCTGTAATGGAAATGTACAGAGCTCAAATATGTGGTTTAGGACATGTTCTCCCTACCCTCTGGCACAGCATCAGCTCCCTGGAACACCAAGAACATGCCTGTAGGATTTCCTTTGCATGGCTGTTCTCTTGAGTGCAGGTGAGGCTCCAACCAGTACTCTGCTGAAGGGCCTCATGGCAAGGAACTCACCGAACCATCTTGACCCTTCTAAATATCTCTAGCCTTGGCCATAACCTTGCTAGCCCTGCTGACTTCTGTACCCAGACCTGTATCCAAAGAAGCCTCAAGTTTCTGGTCCCCCATGGACAGTGCAGAAAGAAAACAGGTGTATCTAGGAATATCTTGAGCTGCTTAGTATCAGGATCACAAACAACTAAATTTTCTTCCACAACTGCCAAGAAGAACCTCTGTCCAAGCACATACTCATCGTTTCTGGGATAAGAAATAATCTTAGAACCATCAAAGACTCATAGAACGGCTTGGGTTGGAAAGGACCTTATAGATCACCTAGTTTCAATCCCCCCTGCCATAATAATCCATGTTTTGGCTAAAAGTCCTCTGCTCCAAGACGGCCCAACCAAGGCCTTCTCCATCTTCATACTGCCCATCCTACCCCCTAGTTGCAACTGAGGGAAGGAGCTCCCATTACTCCAACAGTTCCCTCTTTTCTTTTTATCCATCATGGTAGCATGAACATCCAAGCTGCCCCCTCACAGATGAGGGATACTGCTTTAGTTGCTATGGCAATGGATGCTACTATCTTTAACAACTCTGATGCACTGCAGTAAGAGCCTGCATAAACACACCAGCTGCCCCAGTCTGACAGTAGTGGGAAAAGCCTGCAAAGGAATGAGCCTGTTCTCTTCCCCAGCTTCATCACAGAGTAACTGGACAATACCTTATGGGCTGCTGCACAGATGAGCTAGAAAGCTCCTTAGACTCACTGGGATCCCAAAGGCCTGTCCTGGAGCTCACTGTGCTGTCAGAGCTGTGGGAACAAGGACCTGGTTACAGGGACCCCCAGGAGCGCTCTCACCTCATAGTACCCATCGATGAAGACAGTGATCATCTGAGGATTGACGCCCTGAGCTGACAGCAAGGAACGCAGCATCCTGAGGAGAGACAAGGGGAACTGAGCATAGCACATTCCCAGTGAGTCCAGGCCACCCTACACAGAGGTATGGATCCCTTGGGTTGGGGTAAGGGCACAAGGTGAAGGAACAGAAACCGGTGCCCTGGGCTTTTCCCTTCCCCATAGCCAGGGGCCCCAGGACTTGTAGCAGCAGGTCTGCGCACGTTGCTTGCACAGCCCTAGGATAAGGCTGATCCTGTCAGAAGGATGCAACAGAAGGCTTAACCATGTATGGTCTCATGGCCCAGAGCAGAGAAACCACGACCCCTGAAGTGGTTACCTGTACAGGTAGTTGGGGCGGTTCCCTGCAATAACAGCTACAGGCACATCGAAGACTTTATTGTCTTTGAGCTGGAAGAGAGAATATGTGAGTGAGGCTGGATGAGACTATGCCACACCAACCATGCAGGACGTGATCCACTCAGCACTGCTGGAGACCCTGCAAGTTTCCTCCCAGTGCCTTCCAGGTACTTTGCCCCAGTACTCACAGGATCAGGGTTGAACTCAATGGGCGTGGGGTCTTTGCAGCTGCAGACACTGCCATAACCTTCCACTTTGCTGCAGAATCTTCTCCGGCGGCGATTCAGCTCTGTATCAGGCCAATGACACTCAGCATCTAGAGGCACCAAGGAGAAAAAGTACAGACTGCTCATTCCATAGCCTCTCCTTGTGTACTCTTGGCTGCCATGCAGACGGCCCACTCTGGGCTCAGCCACGAGTAAACCGGTTATTATTGCCATGAACAAGCATCATTGCAGGATATAGAACATAACCACAAGAGCCATTTAAAAGCCATCCCCTCTGCATAGCTTCTCTAAGCAGCAATGGGCCTTGTTCAAGATCAACAGTCAAAAATGATTGGACCAGGCCTAATTTGAATAGGTGATGAATGGCCAGACCATGTCCTCAGTCCCTCATCCTCACCTCTCTCTATTATCATGTCTGGAATTGCTGTGGAAGCAGGAAGAAGGAAAGCTTGTGTCATTGTAAGTCAGCATCTCATCACAAACAGCCTTAAATCGATCCCTGGATTCCACTAACAGACCTGTGGCTCCAACTCAAAAGCATCAAGAACTGTGGGCAGACATCCCCAGAGACATCCAGCAACAGAGAACAAATCTAACTTCCTTACCTTCCACAGATGTCAGATGAACTTCTGTCTTCAGTAGCACAGGGTCACCCCATGTTGAGAGGGCAGGTGATTTGGCATGCTTCTCTCCATATACTTCTCCTGAAATAGGGAACAAGGTCAGAACTGCCTGGAGGGGCTCATCTGAACTGTGCTAAGACATAACCAGAGGCTGCAGATCAGGGTAGTGGCTTAGCATCTTCTCTCCACACTGGGGCCCCTGGGGAGCTGCTGAAGGGGCATGCTCTGCCCCTTCCCTCCCTTCCCTCATCCCCAAGAACAGAGCAGCTTACTCTTTGTGACTCGGTGCTCATACAGTGCATTGAGAATGGACTGGGACTTTTTACCAGCATTCTCTCCACAAAAGGGGCTAAGAACCATCTCCCAAGTAGTGTACACTCGTACTTACCTCCCTTCTTCCCCACAAACGTCCACATGTCTCTCCAGCTTAAGAACGGTGCAACTTGGCTCCCCAGGCTTTTCAGGACATTCTTGGCTGTGTCCTTGAGGTGAAAGGAGCCTTCATCCTGGAATAAAACAACCCCTCAGCTGAGGTCTGCATACAAGGAGAGCCTATCATCAATACCAAAGAGGTACACGACCCATTTCCTGAAATCAGCTCAGTCAGAGACCTTCAACAGCAGGTTCCCAAGATCTCCATGCCACTAAACCTGCTGGTTTTTTTTCCCCCCACTATAACCTATGGGCAGGTCAACGGAGTCAGAGTTCTGTTTCCTCGAGACCAAATTGTTCTCAAGCAGGGACAGAATGGATTTACCAATACTTTACACATGTGAACCTGCAGCAGCCTTAAAGCGCACTGTTGCTCACACAGTAGCCCAGAGCCAACAGTCTACAGCTCCTGCCAAAACAGCCTGGAACTGGCATAGTTTAGGACTGGCACAGAGCATCTCCTGGCCAGGTCTCAATATATCCTTACATTTCTTCGTGTTCATTCTCCACTTCATTTATGGCTGCAAGCTCTGATACTTGTTTTGTTCTTTTTGCCCTGCAGTCTCACTGGGCACACAGCAATAACAAGGAAGAATGAAAAGACAAGGCAGGTGATCCAACCAGGGAGACACAGCATAGCTGGAAATGTAACACTTAGCCTTAGAAATGCTCAATAACATTCGGGAGTTGAGCCTGAAGGTGTCCTGACTTGAAGCAACTTTTCTTCTGACACTACCTTAATGGTGAAAATCAGGATCCGGCCCCGGGCAACCATATTGAGGAAAAGTACCATAGCTTCATCTTCATGAGGAGAATAGGTGTCAAAGACCCTCTTGGCCATCACATGACCCTGTTGGTATTCAAACATCAGATGTATCTTAAATTCCATATGATCAGGACAAGTAGAATTAGAGAAATCTGCCTTTGAAGTCTCAACCCCAAAACAACATGAATTCTTTTTTTAGTAGGCTAGGGAGCAAGTACCCAGAAAAACTCAGCCTTCACACAGCATACAAAATGCTGAGGTCCACAGGACAGCTTTACCCTACACCCCACTACTCTTCTTCTGCATGTTTCCCAGCATCACCTCTGCTGCAGTTTACAAGTCTTTTGGACCAAGTCCAAACTACTTGAGAAACCCACAAAAGCTTTTCTCTAGCTAGGCCAGTGCAAGAGAAACACTGCAAGGACCTTTTGGGTGATCATGTCATACTCTGGCAACTGAAAGCAAACATGTTCAGGGACACTGTCACATACATCAAACAGAAAAACAGGAAGGACATAAACAGCTCAGGAAGGAAGAGACACATAGATGTGCAGGGTTGCTTTACCGTAGCCTGATTTAAGACGATGACATGGATCCCTCTTCCCTGCTCCCGAGCCTCATCTTCCAGGACCTGCAAGTGGAGAATTGACAAGAACCTAAGCCAGCATCCCTTATTCCCTGCACATCCAGCAGGGCCCCTGTTGAGATTTTGGCTTTGCTCATAGTATTCATGAACACCAGGGTAGAAGACAGTGCAGGACAACATCTCCAGTCCCCTAGGATCCTTTTTTTTTTTTTTTTTTTTTTTTTTACAGCCTTAAATCAGAATTGCTTCTCACTGCCCACGGTTCAAGGCTTTACCCATTCAACCCCAATCCATCATTTGCTCACAGGAACAGCCAGCAACCATCACTTACTGTTGTCCCATCCACAGCAACGTAGACCTTTGATCGGCTGGAGTACACCTCAACATCCAAGACCTTCTTGTTGCTCACAGGGTGCCTAGGGGCCTCCACATTCAGCATCTCATCATCTATAGGGGAGAAATGTCCAGTCTCAACCAGCCCAGACACCTCTGGTTTGTCCCTGCTTGACTCTAGCCCATCCAAACCTCTAGGACGTGATGCCTATCAGGCATTCCAGTCCACTATACCATGGGTCAGAGTCTAAGGGGAAAGGAAGTAAAGGAAATCCAAACGAGCAGCAAGTCTGGTCCCAGCTATCCCCATGCAGACCTCTGAAGCTATACATGCTAAAGCCTTGAGTAGACAGACCAAGAAACATCCTTTTCTAATTGTTTTTGTTAAACAGAGAGGCACAAACCTGTCTTTCATAGTGCAGCTCACCACAAGTTTCACTTGACTTAAAGAAATTACTCCTTTCTCTCTGATTTCCATCCCTTCAATGAAATGCCCCTCACCATAGTCCTGTGCAGACTCCTCTTCCTCCTCATAAGCAGCTCTCCTGGTGTCCAAGATCAGCTTGATGTTCACAATCACAGTTACAAGCAAGAAGAGGACAGCACCTGTCTGCAATGCAGGATGCTTTGTGTTAGCAACTTGTAAGTAACAACCCCAAGATCAAGCCTCTTCCCTGCCATAGTCTGCAGGGCACCCCAAGGGGATCTTGCTAGGAATCTTCAGTACCTGGCACTTCCCTCTTTCTTCCAGGGGAAGAGAAAGAGAAGGAAATACAGATGACAGTTTTAGGGTGAGGTGCATCTTCAGGTGAAGAGCACTGAGCATTTGATACACGAGAATTAACCCACTTCCATTGTGCTCCTGTTTCCAGATCTGCAAGCAGATTGCTACTAAAATACTAAGCCTGAAGGTCTCTGAATGCAGAGAATTTGGTCATTCAAGTTGCAACTCCCACAGTAACCTCAGCCTCTGCCCCTACTGCAGCATCACTGAACTTGCCTCTCCCTCTGAAATCACAGGAGATATCCAGGATATTCACAAGGAGGAAGAAATGCTGTGTGATCAAAACACAGCAAAAGCAGAAAACTCAGGTCTAACTTCAGGAAACTGCACTGTGCCATAGGCTGCAGAGAACAGCTCACAGCCTTACAGTCTGCAGCAAACTACGCGGCAGTTCACAAGGATGCAGATGGTATTGTGTTGGGAAGGACTGGGGCTATGGAGCAGTCCACAGAAACCCCAATGGCAGCACTGTCACTTCCAATGATTTGGTGTATCTTGTCCTGTCTTCCCCATTTTCAGTATTTTCCCTTGTATTCAGAGCCAGAGTAAAGCAGAAACTATTCCGTGCCATAAGGAAATTTTTTTGAGACAGGAAGACTTGGACCACAAACACCCAGTGGTGGGAAGTAATCAGCATTCATGTGAAAGCTGCAAGAGCAGCACTGGCCACAGCCAAGAGAATGGTCTTACAGTTGCAGTGCTGGCCTCAGATGTACAATCTTGACTGGTTTTGGAAGTCTCCCATTGCCCCCCAAACACCAGCAACTTCATTCCTAAGGATCCTCATAAGAACAACTTCTCCTCAGGCTCTCTGAGGCCTGGTATGGGGGTGAGATTACACACACTGGTCTGCTACCTTGTCATCTACTACCTCAAAGCTGCACGCTGCTGCTATCTCTGCCATGCTGCCAAATGGGTTCAAAAGTAATTGAGGAAAATGAAAAAACAGCAATAAAACAACAGATGGACATGTAGATAATGTGACAATATAAACACCACTACAGCATTTTAGCTCAGTAGCTTGTTGACTCAGAACTATGATCACCTTTCAGGATCTGAGCACAAAAAGCTTTTAATTGGTCAAGAATAGAGCTTGGGCTTGTTGCTAGGAGCAGGCTGTGTGTGGTAGCCAGTAGAGAGGTCGTTGTTAATAGCCATGTTAATACCAGGGGAGCAGTCTGTGCTCCCAGAGCTGGCAGACTGAAGGAGGCAGCATCAAGCAGGACCAGCAGCCAGGTCTAGCATGGTTGATTCAGCCAGGGATGCTGATAGAGACCCTGCTGCTGTAGACTTATAACTGCAGCTCTGGTTTACACATTTTAAGCTCAATTTTCATTTATGTCTTAATTCCTATCAGTACCACAACAGAGCTCAGGGCAGACAGGCTCTAGCTCACTGCTCCCACCACAATGAGCAGTGCTGGCCTGAACAATTGGGTCTATTCCCAAGCACTCCAGGGGATGCAGGACCGAGCAGTCTGCTTCCCCAGGGAGTCCCTGTGAGCCCACCCTGCACCATCTGCCAATTTTCACCAAGTCCTGCTCATCTCAAGAACAGCTCCTTTTCTGCAGCTCACTACCCTGTGACCAAATCCACCCTGTCCTTACACCCTTTAGGATGCCAGCTTGGCTGAGGATTAGCTGTTTTACAGCACAGCCAAGCAGGGCTGGAGCTCCCCCAGACACCAGCTGCTTCTGGGGCACAAGATCCCATTCCTCAGCCTATTTTATCTGTTCACCTGCTGTGAATTACACCAGGCTTGGTTTGCAAATCATATTCGTCAGGGAGAGTCCTGCTGCACACAGCACAGGTATAGAACCAGGCATGCTTTCATCTGAAAGTCTCCCCGGAAAGCCTGAATAATTGTATCTCCAGTCATAACCAAACCATTTGCAGATAGAAGGAGCTGGTAGATATGACAGACCCCACCACACACGAGCACAAAGCTAGCGAGATGGCTTTTCTAGGGACAAGTTATACATCCCCGACACATTAGGTCACACAGGACTCCTAGCAGACCCACCTCCATGCCCCCCACATCTGCTCCATAAGCTTGTAAACCCCAGATTATCCTCCCTAATCCACCACAGGCTTGCGAATGAGTCACCTGGCACAGCTTCCTCAGCGCCCGCTGGTTCATCAGCTTGTACTTCCAGGCCAGGTACCAGCTCCGCTTCTTGTGGGGCTTGATGATGGGGTTGTGCTTCCACTCATCCATAGTCACCAGGGCCGCATGGGGTGAGGGTCAGGATGCGCTCAGCTCCGCTCGTGTGTCCATCGGGGCTCCCTGCCCAGACGGGGTGGATACAGGGTGAGGTGCAGAACCTCCGCCTAGCACAGCCACAGCCTGTCACTGAGGGTGGCTGTGAACAAGGACGCGACACAAAAGCTGCACAAAACTTCCCTCCCCATCAGCCCCACACGGACACAGGGCTTTGCCGGAACACCCCATAAGGGGGGCAATGGGAAGCTCTCGATCTCAAGGCCCAGAGAGGACCTCTGCCACAGCACCGGGGAGGGGTTTTCCCGCTGGAAAGCCCACAGGTACGTAGCAGGACACCGGGCCGGCAGGCGCTGGGCCCAGGAGGGGCTGCGCAGCTGCTCCGCCCGGGTAGCGCTGGGTACGAGCCCAGGCCTCCCCCACACACACAGAGGGAAGAGGAGGCCGGAGGAACGGGGAGGACAGGACGCAGGGGGCCACGGGGAGGACGTAGGGGCGTACCGCACAGCCCAGGGCGGCACGAAGCCGCGCTCCGGCCGCGCTACTCACGGTGAGTGCCGGCAGGCGGTGAGCGGGGCTGGGCCGAGCCCGGCTGGGCGCCGCCGCAGCCCCTGAGCACCAGCGGGACCGCGCCGCTTCCGGCGCCGCAGAGACGCGAGGGGGCGTGGCCTCCGCTAACTCCTCCCACCGCGCGCCGCTCTGCGCTGCTTGGAGGACTTCGCTGGTACGTGGGCAGGTGGCGGGGCGGGGCCGGGAGGGTGGTCGCTACGGGGGCGTGGCCAAGAGGTTGTGGGCGTGACCGAGGCGCAGGGGGCGTGGCCGGGCTGACAGCGCCGCCGCCTCCGCCCCGCGCGGTGCCGCCGCCGCCCCACCCGCATGGAGGGCGGTGGGGATGCGCTGCCCGCGGACCTGCGGGAGCTGGCGGGCAAGGTGGGCCGCCGGCCGCCCGCCGGGCTGCTGCGGGGGCTCCGCGCCGAGCCCGCTCCCGCCCCGCCGTCCCCGCTGCCGGCTCCGGTTCGCGGCTCCCGTCCGCCGATCGCCGATCGCCTCCGTGCGCTCCGCTTGGAGCTGGTGAGTGCCGGGACCCGGAGCGTGCCGGGGCTGGGGACACGGGGCAGTCCCGGGGCTCGCCGTGCACTGAGGCGACGGACCTCCGCTTTGTCGCTCGCCCCCGGGAGCTGCGGGGTGCTCCGCTCCCACGCACGGGCACCAAACGCGGCGTTTCCATAGGGAAACGGCCTCCCTGCAGCTGCGGGAGCGCTGCCGCGGAGCGGTGAGGTGGGTGCCCGTCCTTGGCCGTTGGCTGTCCCCGTTTCGACTCCATCCCCGCTTCCCGGCCGCACTCCTGACCGCGGAAGGAAGGTGCGGAGCTCGGGCTGCTGGGAGGAGGAGGAGGGAGAGAAGGAGGATGGCCGCCTGCCCCGCACCTTTGGGCCCTGACTTTAAATGATGGCCGAATGTTGGGGCTAAAATGTCATTAGGACCCGCAGTGTGGCACAGCACCGCACCCGGCTCCGCGCAGCCCCGTTCCCGCAGCGGCACTTCGCCCCGCGTGGGCGGCGCGGGGAGGGGACAGCGCTTTCCCACTCGCTTTCCCTGACCGAGGGAGGATATTGTGTCCCTGGGGGCAAATTCCTCTCTGCGGGAAGAAGGGAAGCATGAATGAGGCGGGGGAGTGGATTCTGCCCCCGTGCAGGGCAAAGAGCCTTTAGTGCCCTTGAGGACTGAGCAGGGATGGAGGGGATGGGCAGAGGTGTTGTGAAGGTGGAAATCCCGACTCCAGCTTTGCCCCCGGACACTTTGGCTCATTTTTCACCCCGTTACCCAAAAACTGCCAGTCTCCAAGGGAAAAAAGTGCCAATGGGTTTCTTGGGTAATGAGCAGGGATAGGAGACTGCAGCGCTGGGAGGATGGGATGGAACAGAGAAACTGAGGCATGATGTCGTGCCCTGAGAGCAGGGTACCCTGGTGGGTCTCCCTGGGAAAGATCCTGGGAAAGATGTTTTGTGGGGAGGAGATGTGTAAATGATACTTTCCAGCAATGGGAACCAAAAGTGGGCAGCGTGTTCCCATTGGCACCCAACCCCTAACATCTGACCCCAGAGCCTTGCTCCTTCCCTGCCCTCTGGCAGCACCACTCCATGAGCTGGGGAAAAATGGCACTGCTCAGGGCCTGGAGACAATGTCAGGAGGTCCCAGACTTCCTTCATGCCAGGGCCAATGTTTTGTTGGAGCATGTGGAGAAGCCTGCTGGAGCAGTCTGTGAAATAATTTGCCTAGAAAGGAAGTTTCTGCAGCTCAGAGCTGGCTGCTGCCCCAATCTGGGCTGTCAGCAGCTCTCCCATCTCTTCTTTTTTTTTCAGTCCAGCCTGGTGGCTTTGAGGAGGGTCAGGGAGATTTGTTTTCAGATCCCGGCAAGTGTCTGCCCGTTTTCTCTGCACCCTCTGACTTGAGAGGCATCCCGTGCCGAGACCTTGACTTTCCCAGGCTCCATTTTCCTCCCAGTGGCCTTGTCCTGGTGCCAACTGTGAGATGCAGATGGGGCTCCCTGGAGACCTGTTGAGGGGATGCTGCGGTTTCCCATTGGGCTTGGCTGAAGTGATGCTCAGGGCTGCGTCCTGTGAGCTCCCAAAGCATGAGTGCTGCATGCACTTCGGGTTGTGTTTGGAGATATGGTGCCCACAGCAGCCAACGGGTTGTCCCCTCATCTCCCCTCACCGGTACCTGTCCCACTGTGTGTTTCTTTCTCTCTCTTCCCACTGCCCTTTTGTTCCCTTTCCTGGTGAAATATTTTCCTCCTGTGCAGGGGAAATCCAGTGGCTTTCAGCGGCGAGCATCATACAGACAGGAATGTCTTGGCACGCTGAGCTTTCCATTAGGAAAACAGATGTTTGTGCAGCAGCTGCGGTTCTGCAGAGAGCTTCTCCTGGCCTCGCAGGGCAGGAACTGGCTGTGCAGGGAGGGAGTGCTGATGGGGACTCCAGCCCCTGTCCAGGGTTGCTCCAGGATGGGCTCAAGCACAGGGCAGGATGGGCAGGCACTTTGTGCCACCACTGTTTTTTCTCACCGTCTAGAAAGGCTGGGAGGTTTGGGAGTGACTCGGATCTTGGGCTCCAAAGACTTTCTTGAACCTGGAGCTGGAGGTGAGCAACCCATCCCCAGGTCTTACCCTTTCTTCATACAGCTGGCACTTGGGGTACTTCAGGGATGGAGGGCACAGTACATCCATCTCGCTGAGCCACCCTCTCTGTCTCTCCACCAGGCATACCTACGCGCAGTGGACGTGAAGATCCTACAGCAGCTGGTGGCAGTCAACGAGGGCATCGAGGCGGTGAAATGGCTGCTGGAGGAGAAGAGCACACTGACCAGCCGCTGCAGCAGCCTGGCCAGCAGCCAGTACAGCCTGGCGGGCAGCCAGACGGCCTCGCGGCGGGGCAGCTGGGACAGCCTGCAGGATCCCCCCGACAAGCTGGACAGCATCTCCATTGGCAGCTATCTGGACACATTGGCTGACGACATGGATGAGTATTCTCAAAATGCCGCCGAGCTCCCCAGAGCTCTGGGAAGGGCTGAGCAGGACTGGGGCAGGCTGGACCCTGAGAGGGGTTTCACGAAGCAGGAGAAGGGCAGAGCAGAGCATGAATGGCCCCACACAGATCTCAGCCCGAATCGGAGCTGCCCAGACCTGCAGCGCTTTGCTAAGGAGCCCCAGGTGGCCAATGGCTACTCGGGCAAAGAGCCCAAATCGGGGCCTGGGGAAAGGCTGGAGAAGGGGAATGTGGGTGGGAAGGCTTGGAAAGCTGAGGCCAACTTGGAGAACTGCAAACTCAACAGTGAACTGCACCTGGAGTACGATGCCCACTGGCTCTGGCTGCAGTCCCAGGACGACGTGACATTCTTGTAGCCCGTGGCTCTGTGTTCCCCGCACCGCCCGCTCTGCTTCATTGGGCTCTGCTTGGGATTGTGGTGTGGTTGGGAATGGGAGCCGCTCCTACATGTCCCATTTGGTGGCACCAGCATGTGCAGTGTGAGCCATGGGGCAGGGCCATGGGCTGGGCATCCCAACTCAGCACTTCCGTTGTATTTTTCCAGGCAGTGCCCACCAAGGGTATATGGAGTTGGGAGGAGCTGGGGCTCCAACCAAGGTGGTCGGTGTTGTAAGCTCTTCCTGGAGGTGAAGGTGGTTGAGATGCCTCTGTGAAGCCACTCAGTGGGACATGGAGCTCCAAGTTCCCTGGGTTTGTTTGAGGACTGTTCCACCATGTGACCCGGTGTGGTGGAGTGGCCCAAGACACGTGGCTCCTCTGCTGGTGTGGATCTGCAGCCTGGAGATGTCCTCTCTGCCCTCTGAGCCTTGGCTTCTCACTGTGCCTTTGACTGCCTGCCCCCTATGTACCCAGCACCCCCAGCTTGCAGAGCATGGCTTGCACTGAGCTGTACACTCACTTGGGCAGCATCTGCGCCTTTCTTGGGATGTTGCAGGGAAGGACAGTGGCATTCCACAGCTTCAAGGAAGGGTTCTTTCACACACACGGAGCTGAATCCTGGCTCTGCCCTTGTTGGTATGGTGGCATATGGTTCATCATCCCTCGGAGCCAGTGGGAAACCACTACCTTCCTGGAGTGGCTGCAGGGTGAGATGGATGTGGCCAGGAGGGCGGTTGGGTGTACCTTGGCTGCACATGCACTGCCCTCCATTGGTGGGCAAGAGCAGAACAGCGTCCAAATCATGGGAGTGGCATCTGCTGAGGACTTGGGGGCATCCCAAATCCGCCCCATCCCACCTGCCTGCCAGCGGCTCATGGCTCTATGCATGGCCACCATGTCCCCAAGGCTTCGCTTCTAGCTCTGCATGAGAATCCCCAGGGGGATAGGGTAAGTCCTCCAGTGCTGCTAAAATTGCTGTCGGCAACAATAGCTGTGGCTTAATAAATGGTAACTTTTCTCCAAGGCCACGCTGTCGGTGCTTTGTTGGGTCTGCAGAGGGTTAGGGGCAGAAGAGAGCTGGAGCTGCCACCCCTGAGAACAATAGCCTGTCCAATGTGAGCATGAGTCACTGATCCAGACTCTTTAGCAAGGTATGTTGTGATAGGATAAGAGGAAGCGGTTTCAGCTAAAAGAGAGGAGATTAAGACTGGATATAAGGACAGAGTTTTTTACAATAAGGACAGAGAAGCACTGGTACAGGTTGCTCAGAGAGGTGGTGGATGCCCCACCCCTGGAGGCATTCAAGGTCAGGCTGGATCAGGCTCTGAGCACCTGGTCGAGCTGTGACTGTCCCTGTTCATTGCAGGGGAGTTGGACCAGGTGACCTTTAAGAGACCTATCCAACTCAAATGATTCTATGATCCACAAACCTTGGCATCCACTCAACCCTGAGCTCTTGAGGCAGATGCTGAAGACAGCAGGATGGGGAAGGGTTTCCCCATGTACTGCTGGCTTTAGGTAAAAAATAAAACAAAAAGAAGAAATCCCATAGAAGTAAAGTCCAGCCCATTCTACAGCCCAGCTTTTCTGTCCCTGTAGGTTGCCCAAAGAAGCTGTGGGTGTTCCATCCTTGGAGATGCTCAAAGCCAGGCTGAATGGGACCCTGGGCAGCCTGATCTGATGGAGGACAACCAGCCCACAGCAAGGGGTTGGAACTGGATGGGTTTTAAGGTCCCTTCCAATCCAACCATTCTATGGTTCTATGCCCCCAGAATAGGACATCCCCTCAAATCCAGACCTTGGAGCTGGATCTGGAGAAATGAGAGCTGTTGTGTTCCAGAGCTTCCCTGGGGAAATGCCCTGGGGGATGTCTGTCTGCTGATGGATGGTTAGGGTTAAGCTTAGCAGTGGGTGCAAAGCTGCTGCCCCTGCTGTATCACAGGGCTGTTGGGTGCTGGGAATGGGCAGGAAAACAAGCAGATAAAACAGCTGAGCAGTGCCAGAAAACGCCCACTGCTGTTACAACAACACTGCCTGCCAATTCTTCCTTTTAGATATACACAGAGATTAGGCCGTATTAATGAGGCAGTAAAACACTTTAATAACTGGCAAGGGGAGCTATTGGAAAGTCCCCTGCGCTCTCCCCTCCCTGCATGCCCTGAAAGGGCCTGTCCCTGGAGGGCTGCAGCCACATAACAGCTCCCATCCAACCACCTTTTCCCAGGGAGGGGGAGAGCCTGCTGCCAGGTCCTATGTTCACCTTCACAATCCCCATGCTTGCTGCTACTGTTTTGCTCCTCTGGGGGTTACACACCAGATATGCCACCTTATTCCCCTCTGTGACCCATTGTCTGGGAAATGTCCCTCTGTGTTCCTGGGGACACATCACTCTGTGCCATCCTAAGGGTGACACTGCTGCTCACCCCACTGGGGATCACCCTGTCGCTGTCTTCTGCCCACCAGCCCTGCTCAGGTCTCTCTTGGGGTGGGGAGGACGAGAAATCAGAATCACTTTTCTGAAAAATTAATCTGCTTTTATCGTCTTAGCCCAGCCTGACCTCACAGAACCCCTCTGTTGTTTTTTCCATGGGGTGTTTAGAGGGAAAATTACAGTAAACACTTTGCAAAGAGGCCGTGAGAGATAAGGACTGGATTGTCAGCAGGGAAAAATTGGCACAGCGAGCTCTGCACAGCCACTGGCAGGATTTCCCATGCTGCCCTGCTCCTGGGAGCTGGAGAAAAGGGCATCATCATGAGTGGCACAAGGTCTCAGAAACAGCCAAAGGTTAAAACACATTGGGTGCTGCTGACAGGCCCCAGCTTGGGGACTTTTGGCTGGGGAGAAGAACTGAGCTGCTTATGAGAGAGATGGTGTGGTAGCCAGAGGGGCTGGGGAGGGACTGATCTGTGCCAAACCCAGGGAAATTGCGGTGTCAAGTCCCCCTACCCACCCAGAGCCCGTATCCCTGTCCTGCATGGCCACCTCTCGTGGTGATGTCCAGACATGTCCCTGCATGGAGCCACTGATACACTTCTCCCAGTCACCCTCTAGCACCACCTGGAGTCTCTTACTGCCCCATTTCATGTCCTTCATCCCCAGGACCTGAGCCCAGCTGCCCTTGCAGTGCTGGCATGAGACATGCACTGAGGAGCCCACTTGTGACCATGGCATAACTGCAGTCCCACATCCTGCAGTGGCAGTTTGGGACTGGTGGCTGATTTTGCCCAAATAAAATACCAGAGCCCAGGTCTTGGTGTTAAATCCAGATGGGAAGTGTGGAGCTCCACCAGCACCTAAAGCTCGTGGGAAAGGGCGCAATTCCCGTGCCAAGAGTTTCCTTCTTATTATAGGAGATATTAGGAAAGAAGGAACCCATCACCCTCCGCCAGCCCCTCGTGTCCCCCTAGGTATTTTGCCCATCCTGTCACATCTCTCTACTGGGAACCATGGAGGTTTGAGGCCATTTTAGGGTTTGGGAACCTCCCATTTGTGAGGCTGTGCTTCAGGCAAGAAGAGCAGTGTGGATTACGGCTGCTATAAAAAGTGCTGGCACCTCTCACCCTGCACCCTAAGGCGCTTATGGGAGGAAAGCAGGACTTAGGGAGCTATGCTGAGGCCCTTCCCAGCCTCTAGGGAGGCTGGATTGAAAAAAGCACTGCTTTCTTGGGGTACTATTTTCAGCCAAAAGCCCTGCACAGCTCCAGGCTGCCCCAGGTGCCCCCCTTCAGCACCTAGAGGGGATCTGTGCTTCACCAAACCTGCATGCATGGGGGTTCAGTGGATCAGCCATGGCATCACCGGGAGCTGCAGAGCTCTGCATATCCTTCCTGCCGTTAGTTGCTGCTGATTTGATATTTCGTGCTCCGTGCTCTTGCAGTACCGCTTCGCAGTTGTGCCACTCTGCAAGACGAGCCCTTCCTTTTTCTCTCCTGCCACATTGTGGGATCTCGGCCACGTCCCACAACCCTGCGACGTTCGCATGGGGAGGGGTCCCGGCTGCAGGAGGCCCGGGAAGAGCGGCCACAGGAGGGAGCCGTGTCCCTTCCAGGACAGCGGGTGACAGAGGGACACTGTCGCTGAGAGCCCTGGAGAACCGGATGCTCAGCCCCAGGTGCTGAGAAGGCAGGGCAATGAGGAGACCCGCGACTCTCAGGAAAGCTTCTGCCCCCCAGGAACTGAGATCCTCCCGAGTTTCCCAAGTTCCATCGCTGCAGCCAGGTTCCAAAATTGCAGGCATCACCCCTGACCCCCCAAACAAAGCATTCTTCCAGCTCAGTGCAGTGGGCCAGAGAAGTGAGATGCTGTGACAGTGCAGCCTCAGTGGTGGGATCAGCAGAAGTGCCCCCACCTTGCCAGGCAGGACACACAACGTATACACATATACACACATATACACAGGGAATTAACGTGGACTCACATAATCCTCTGGCTCCGTACGCCCTTACAGAACTGCTCCCCATCTCCCCTGGCATTCCCCATTGCAGCACCACTTCCCTTGACAACCACAGCCCCATGCTTCTGGGAGGCAGATGATGCTCCAACCCCTGCTATGGGTACCTGGGGCTGGGTAATTGACTCTGCTTGGGATCAGCCTCTCTGGCCTTTTTTGAATTTGGAAAAGATGTAGAGAGCTGTGCAGTGCAGAGAAGTGGTGGATCCTGGCTTCAAACATCACACGTGTGGCTGTGGTGAACCCAGCACACCCTCAGGGAGTCACACAGCTTGGAGGTGACAAAGGGAACCCAAAGGGGTGAGCCAGGGATGCAGCTAATGGGGACCCAAACAGCTCTGTTCACTGCTGGTGGGTCCCTGCCCTCCCCTCCAGCATCATCTCTCCAACTGCATGGATATGCTGGGAGAGATTTGTAGGGACATGTATTTCTTGTACGTCTTCCTTGTCTCCCCACTTTGCCCTTCCCAACACCCCATTCCCATGACGCAGGATAGCCGCATACCAAAGGACCACCCTTCTCTCCGCCTCGCCTCTGCTCGCTGTATTTCTCCATTTGCTTTTTTGCTATTCACGGGGAAAACAAGGAAGCTGATGGACCCACAGGACTGACGATCCCATGGCCCTGGCAATGTCCTTTGAGCCTGGAGGGCTTTGCCCCATGCGCTCTGCCCATCCCGCAGCCCCTTTCCCTTTGCCCCCATCCCTGCAGCGCCGGTTGCTCAGCAGCAGACAGTCCTCTGTCGGCAGTAGAGGCGAACAAGGAGATTTCCCCTGGTCCTTCCCCGCCGTGCTCATGCCATCACACTGCTCACGTCTGCTGTGGCAGGTGGCAGGTCTCGCCGATGGCGATGACCACGTCCTGGGGCTGGCGGTCGTGGTGGCGCGGCACCTCGGGCATCTCGCTCATCTCATTGACGCTGCTGGTGATGCAGTTGACGTCGCTTTTGTTGCTGTTGTCATCTGGGTTGGGGCCGAAGATCCAATCTGGGAGTGGAGGAGGAAAAAATACAGTTGTAAGAGGAAAAAATACAGGTTGTTCCCTGATCCAAAACCCAGATAGGAAATTCTCCATTCCCATCCTCTGTTGAATCTTGAGCTCTGAGTATGAGGTCCCAGGAGCGTCCCTTGTCCTCTCTATCCCTGTCCCCATCCCTGTCCCATCCCCACCACTCCATCCCATCACCACAGTGCTGTGCCACAGCCTGTGCTTTTCCCTCTTCTTTTTCCCATTTCTCAGGCTGCTGCTTTCTGGAAGCCCTCCTGGCTCAGGCAAATGAAATCATGCTGCTAATCCTGAAAATTAAAATTAAGTGTCTCCGAAGCGAGGCGTGCATCTGGGCTCTCCGGCACAGGCAAACAATGTGTTCTGTGCCACGGCTTTTTGCTGTCAGGAATGGAGGGGACGATTAAGTAACTGTGTGACATCCCAATGCATCTGCTGCTGCAATAAGGAAAAATGGCCTGAGCTGATGGCTGGGGATACATCCACTGTGAGAATGCACTGCAGCCATGTGGGGCTTGGGACCCTCCTTGGGCTGCTCTGGGGAATTGGGAATGAGAAATGAGAAAAGCAATGAGAAAAAAATGAGATAGGGAAACCCAGGTGAAAGGAGAGTTGTTTATGGGGCTGGAGGCAGTGGAAACCTCTTCAAGTGGTACAGAACCCTCTCTGGGGTGGGTTTTGGTCTGCAGTGCCTGACCTGACCAAGTGGGGGTGAAAGGGGATCAATTGTGTCACTGCCATGCAGGGAGAAATGGAAAAGTCTCCCGGAAGATATCAATTTGATGCAGTTATCACAGAATCATAAAGTCATAGAATATCCCAAACTGGAAGGAACACATTAGGATCAAGAGTCCAATTTGCCTGTTGCACTGCATTTATTTAACTTTTCTCTCCAGGCTGAACCAGATGGCCATGCCACCTCGAAGGAACTGGTGTCCATAGGCACCCAGGCTGGTGGTACTCCTCATGCAGCATCTTGGTGTGACGAGGAATCAGAAGGCAATAAAGAGATCACCCCTACAAATACTATTAAAGCCCTCAGCTGGCTTTTTCCTTGACGTCAGCACTAAAACTCCCATGGGAGATGGTCTGGTTGGGAAAAAGAGGAATAACCTGGAGAATGCAGAAAGATGGGCGATGGCTCTACATATATCAACCTAGGAGGTGGACTCGATGATCCTTATTGGTCCATTCCAACATGGGATATTCGATGATTCTTCAATTCCACATCCCAGGAGTGGTTGGATGAGGGTTGCAGTGTACAGAGGGCACAAAGCAATGGGAAGAGGAGACAATATCTTTGAGCAAGGGGAGGTAGCAATTGGTGGCCAGGTGGAGAGCCCTTGGGGATGCGTGCTTGGAGAAGCAAGAGGATGACATGGCAAGGCAGCGGTAAAGGAAGAAGTACAGAGATTAATCTTTGGGGAGAGCACTGGAGGGCTCAGCAAAAGCCATTTCCTTGAGAAAATGTCACATCCAGGAGGATATTGCCTGGTTGTGAGGGGCGGCTGCTGGCTGCTTCTTGAGTGTGTGCAGACTGGATTGTGTGCACTAATCCCAACCACTGTTTCCCTGGGAATTATTGCTGGAGCCTGCTGGATCTAATTACCTGGTAATCTGCAGGAAGATGTAATTAGGTTGTCATTAGAGGGTATTTACTGCGATGCCTTTATGATTTGACTGTGTTAGTAAGGAGTGAAGTAATTACGCAATTACACGTTATTTGTGGCCATTTATGGCCTGTAACTGCAGTGTGGTGCTGTATGTGGATGAAGGGAGGCATGGAGGGCAGTGAGGTCCCACATGGAACCAGCAGAGGATTTTCTGCCAGCAGGTTCATGAAGATATTGATGCCATAAAGATGTTGATGCCCTTATCTCTTGCCAGCCCCCATCGTGCATTCTTGGCAGTGGCTGTCTGCTCTGGGATGGGATGTGGGCACTGAATCACAGCAGGGGACAAAATGGGGTCCCCCAGGATGTCCCTGCAGCAGGGACCAGGGAGGAGATGGAATGAATGTCTTTGGCCCCCCTGCAATGATAACTTGCTCTGATGAGGGAAACTTTGCAGGGGATGGAGATGGGGATGGGATGGGATAGGAATGGAATGGAATTGGGATGGGATGGGAATAGGGATGGATATGGATGAGAATAGGGACAGGTATAGGGTGCTGTACCTCACATCATACTGAAGCATGAGTTAGAAACCTCCAGTGCCAAATGCTGCAGGAGGATTTGTAACCAGCTAATGGAGGTGTGAGCAGCCAGGAGAAGAGGAACAGTGGTTACCAGCTGAAAGCAGATAAAGCCCTTAGCATCATGATGGGTATTTCTCTCTCCATCTAGTAAATCTGACAGGCGGGCACATAAGCAACATAAAATGGACACAACTGCTACCAAGAAGAGAATGAAATCTTGTTTTGGAGCAAAGAAGAGCCCAACTGCCAGGAAAACGGATCTGGTTGCGACCTCGATAGAGCAGGGATTTGTCTTCAGGAGTGAGAATTGCGGTCATGAGAGGGGCAGAGGGAGCAGTGAAGGGCTGGAATTTAAATGCAGCCCAGTGAGCGAGATGTTCACACTCCCTGCAGAGCTGGCAACAAGCAGCGGAAGGGGAAATGTGTTAGATGAACAACCACCCTCGTGCTTGTGCTTTATTTGCTTCAAATGGAGCCAGGTGTGAAAAGGGCTGCTAAAAAAGCCCTTGTTCCAGCAGCAGGAGCAGAAGCACCTCGTGTGAATCAGGTCCTGACCCACACGTCTGCAGATATCTCCCAGATTTTTCCACTTCAAAGGGTTTCTCTGCACCAGCACAGCCAGCCCCAAAGGGAAACTGAGGCGGGGGGAGGTTAGGACTGAGATGGGGACACAGAGGGGAGCCTGACATGGTCTATTCTTTTCCAACAACCTTGATAGGCAAATGAATCATCCGCAAAGCAGATCCTGAAAAGGAGACATGAGTCCTCTCTGGTGGGGCTGACACCATTTGCGGTCCCTGCCTCCCGACACAGCCACGGGATGCAGCATCCAAAGGCCCTGCAGTTCTGCGTGGGAGCAATTAAAGCAGATCCCAGCTCCCTGCAGGATCACCCAGCAGCTATTTTCAGCAATACATTCATGCACAGTTTCTTTGTTCAAGGAGACGACGGCTCCTTGAAAGAAGCCCAAAATGTGGTGGATGGAGATAAGGCTGAAAAATAAAAATACAGCCAATGGGGTGAAAGGGCGAAGAGAAAAAAGACCCCACTGCAAGGACAGATCGGGGCTTTGAGCAGCCCCAAAGCCAGCTCCCAGATCTGTTCCACCAGAGACTGCCCTGCATGGGACGTTCCAAGGGGGGATATGGGGAAGGGCACTGTGGATCAGTGATGTGAGGAGACCCAGGCTGACCTGGGGACACCGTGGAGCATGAGCTCCCATGCAAACAACAGCTCCTTCCCACGTGGGTCCCTTGCAGACAGCCCGGTGCTTTCTCTGGGCATCACCTGCACCACACATCCCCATGGCAACTGCTTTGTTTTGAGTCAAACTTTTCTTATATTTCATTCCTAACCCCTTTTTTCCCCCTCCATCTTTTACTTTGTGCTTAAATAAGGGCAATTTGCAGTGAACTGGGGAGGGAGGAGGAAGGGCAGGCTGATTCCCCAGGATTGCAGTAATTAGGCACTTCCTACGTTGGTGACAGGCTGCTCATCTGCCAAGGCAGCACCTGCTGTCTCCAGCAGCGCTCCGAGTTAAGCTGCTTTCTGAACACTTCATTCCAATTTGTCTTAGCCGGCTCTGATCCTCACCCAGCATGCAGCCTTCCTCCCACCTCGAGGCGCTCACCTCCATCCTCGCTTGGTGTGGATTCTTGGAAGAACCCCCAGCTGCTGGGGCTGCTGTTGCCCTTGCAGTGATTTTGCCCTGTGCTCATCCTCCGTGGGCACTCTGTTGGCCAGGACTATGGGAAGAGCATCACTTCTCCCTTTGGGGCTGCCTCCCCACCAGGTCCAAGCTTTCATTGAATTCTTAAAAACAGCAGCAAAGGGCTCAGCTGCCCATTGGGATGGAGAAAGGAAATGCATGGGAAAGGAGCAGTGAGCCCCTTGGCCAACCCAAACCTCAGCATCCGCTGTGCACAGTCCCCGTGAGCTGTGCCCTACAGGCAGGTATTGGGGAGTCAAAATCCTCTCTGCCATCGCTGAGGGAATGTTTAAAGCAGTGATTAACTATTCATACTTTAATCTCTCCGAAACAGGCTCCAGCCCTTTGGCATCTTATTTCCATCTGTCTCTGTATCCTTCTAAATATGATTAGCACAGAAACGCTGATAGCGGAGGTTTGAGCTGCTGCTGAGCGTATAAATCCAGTCATTGTGTTTGAGCAGCTAATAGAGCAGCTTCTTATTTACTGCCCCAGACCTTCTGCCCTGTCCCTGGAGTCATTTGGAGCACACTCATTGGAATGCAGCCCTCTCTGTACAGGCTGGAGTTGGGCTCGGAAGGAGGGGATCATCCAACCTGAGAGAGCTGATCTTGGAGAGACACAACGTGCTCTCTCTGTGCCCACCCAGCTCTGGGATGGCCCTGGAGCATCCAAAGGAAATCCCTCTGTGAAGGGCTTTGCGGAGGACAGAGTTCAACAGAGTTCACCTTGTGGGGACAGCACATAGGGTGCTGGGCTGACCTGATCCTGGGGCAGCTGTGTACGTATTTATAGGTGCTGCCCCTGCTGCCCACCTCTGCTGGGAAGGCAAGGCAAAGTAAGATGAGCACTAGAGCAGAAAAACATTACAACCCCAGCAAGCTGCTGATTAAGTGTTAGATTTAACACTTGAAGGCTGTTTCCGTTCCCCCAGCTGGGATGAGAGCAGCCCTCAGCAACGGCTCCATACCCTCGCCATAGCTGAGCCTCACTTGAGCCCCTGAAACCCTTGCCAACATCTGGGGACTGCCTGCCCCGGGGGCTTTGAAAAAGGAAAATAAAGGGGAGTAAGAGAAAATTAAGGGAATGACTAGCTAAACAAATTTGGGGGCAAAACCCAAGAATATTGGTGAGGGCTCACCACAACAAGCCAAGTACAGCTGCCTTCCCACAGTGGCAGCAGCCAGCAGTGTCCAGCTCATGTGGCTAATGCTGAGGAACCTCATATATCAGCAACAGGAGGATGTGAAGCAGCTGGGAGGTCACATCTCACAGCAGTATTCACTCTCTGTACTGTCATCTCACAGAGTTGTCACAGCAGCCCCAGAGGTTGTGATTGCCGTGCTGGGTGCTGTGTAAGGCAGCAAGGTGGCTGAGCTGAGTTTCCTAGGAGGTTTGCTGGTGTCTAGTAACTGGGGAGTTGGACTAGATGACCTTTAAGGGTCCTTTCCAACTCCAATGATTCGATGATTCTATGACAATAAGGAGCTAAGCTGATAACGCAGGTTTTCTTGTTGGGTTGCTACCCTGTGCTCAGGTATCTGTTGCCATGAAACTTTTTGTGTCAGAGACCTTTAATCAAAGCTCAGATGAAGCTGGTAAATGGGTTTTAAAAGCATTTGGCAGCACAGACGTATGCACACACGCACATTTACAGACACACACAAGCACGCACAAGCCTTGCTTCTTTAGGAAGAAACTAAGCCCAAGGATTTCCTCTGCAAAGCTGATCAGTCTACAGCTCAGTACAGAGAACCCAGTGCATGGGTTACATTCACACACAAAAACGTGAAGGGGTCAGGGCTTGGACTAACATCCACCCACCCCCAAGAAAATGGTTTGCATGATCTTTTTGAGCACACGATGCCCACACTCACCTATAAAGTCATGGATGAGGTCCTTGATGAGGTGCCCAACGATGGCGTATGCCACTGCCACCACCACCAGGGCTGCCATGAGGAGGTAGAGGACAGCCTTGGGCAGAGGGATGGCGTCGCGAGGAGGGGGTTTGTACTCCTTGTACAGCTGGTCATTGTCGGAATAAGAGTACTGAAACAAGTGGTCTAGGCCGGCCGTGAAGTTGCTGGAGTTCATGGGCTGGCTGTTGGCCAGGTAGCTGTCCTGCTCGGGGTCCTGCAGGACGCTCACCACTGAGCTGGTAGTGGCCTCCACTTGCTGCACCAAGTTCAGGGTCTTGTTCACGCTGGGGAGGATCTGGGAGAGGAAAGTGCTCCAATCTTTGATGGCACTGATGTTGCAAATGAGCATAGTTGCAATGAGGGCAGAGATCTCCAAGCCCAAGAGATGTAAAAGGGAGAGAAATAGGCAAAAATTGCTGTGCTTACACCGAACCATATACTTCAGGCAGAGAAAGTCTCACTGGAGTGGGTTTCTCAGTATCAAATTCTTACATGATCCGGTTGGGATGCATCCGTGGTACCGCTGTCCTCACTGCTGAACATGCATGCAGCAAACCCCTATGGGCACGGAGTCCCTTGGGAAAAAGTAGATGCTGGGATGAATTGGAGCAACATCATTTCCATTCCTCAGCTGCCTCTCCCTAATGCCACTTGCTGATGGAAAGCAAAGAGCCACGATCCTGTCGGTATTTTCAGTCATCTGGAAAAGAAAGACGAATTGCCCTTCCCCAGCTCTTTACACAGGTGTCCGTCCTTGCTGAGAGATGAACCCCCCCAGTGTCGCTCCAGCACCGGGTGCTGCAGCGCTGGGTGTGCGGTGATGCGCTGTGGTCGTCCCCAAAGTGTTTACGGAGGAGAAATGGATCTTCCCCAGCGCCAAAGTTCAGCTGCTCCCGGTGTGCTCCGGAGGTGCACAGCTCCCGGCCCCAGCAGCAGCAGCAATTTCTGCCCGCATCTCCCGATCGATGCCTTTAAAAACAAAATCCCGGAAAAAAAAAAAAAAAAAAAAAACCCACAAAATAAATAAATAAATAAATAAATAAATAAAAAATCCAAGAACCCAGAGCCCTGTGCTGTCCGAAAGGCACCAATCGTCGGCTTTTACCTTGGGGACTTCTGCGAGGGAGCGGCTACGCGATGCCCCGCCTGGCTTAATGCCGTGCTCCCTGCGGAGCTCCCTGCGAGCTCTGCGTGGATGCCCCCGTCCCGCGCGGCCCCGTGCTTCGGCGGAGTTAATCCCCAACGCTGCGCTCGGCTCGGGCTCCCGGCTGGAGGAGAAGACGCGGCGACGAGCAGCCCGAGGGCGCGCGTGGGCGCGGATGCACGCGTGGGCGCGGAGCCGGCGGCAGCTGGGGGTGCCCCAGTGCCCCCTGGGCCGGGGCCGAGCCCCGCCGCCCGCCCGCCCGCAGCCGGGGCTGAGCGCTGCCGGGCTCCGGGCACTGCGCTGCCGGCGGGCGGGATCACATGGCGGGCGCTGCCGGGAGGAGGGCAGCCGATCCCATCCCCATCCCCATCCCCATCCCCATCCCATCCCCATTCCATCCCCATTTCCATCCCCATCCCATCCCCGTCCCCATCTCCGTCCCTGTCCCTGTCCTTGTCCCCAACCCCATCCTCATCCCCATCCTCATCCCCATCCCCATCCCCATCCCATCCCATCCCATCCCCATCCCCATTCCCATCCCTGTCCCATCCCATCCCCATCCCTATCCCTGTCCCATCCCCATCCCCAGCTGCACTGCTCCCTGCCGAGCCCCAGCCCAGCCAAGTTTTGGATGCCCAGCTTGCAGGAATTGAGTGCTCCCCACACTGTGAAAGCTGGTAAGAGCCACCTTGATGCTGGTTTTAAACCGGTCCAGAGTGCATCACCTTTATCCACTTTGGCAATGGGATTTTGCTGGGGTGCTGGCTCCTTTGGGATTTATTTAAAGGAGGAAGAAGGAACCTTAGAGAGGGGGAAATTGTCTTGCTATATTTGGAGGGGAAAATAAATCACAGCTCCATTTCTCACATCTACTTTTCTCTGTGTGTGTGCAGTTTCCCCATGTAAGAACTAGCTCTTATGAGGGCAAAGAAATCACCATGTTAGGCTGAATGCAGACTAACAGATCTTCTGAGGAATTATAGCAAAAGACTCACACTTTTTCTTGTGCCAGAAGCCAGCAGCAGCCCTGCCGGCTGCCTTTAGGATGGGAGGAAAGTAAACAAATTGAAACATCTCACCCTTACGATGGAATCCCCAGGGCTCAGGTAGGTGATGGACAGACTGTCCAGCACCAGTAGCAAAAGAAATGTGGAGGAAAATGGTTTTCTGCCTCATCCTTGCAGCATACATAGAGCACACTGCAGCGACTTGTCTGTCCAAGAGGGAAAATGTGGCAAGATTTATTTATTTTTAACAGAACTCTTCAATGCTAGGCAAGTTTTGAGCTCTTGCAGTGGCACTGTGGTGCAGCCTGGCTTTTCCCCATTTGGACACACAATATTTTTTCCCCATTTGGACACACAATATTCAGTGGGGTCCCCAGGGGGAGAAAGTGACCCCAGGGTATTCCTGTTGGTCCTGAGGGACTGCAGCTGCTCTGAAGCTGTGTGTTCACCAGTTGCCATGGCACCACCAGCGTCAACCCAAGGGAAAGGGAGAGCATCCTGCTGGGCTGAGCCATCCCTATGCTGCCTGCTGCCTGGGGCTCTGGGTGCCACTATCCCATGCCCAGGAGGTGGATGGAGCAGAGTGATCTGGAGCAAATTATTTGCATGGGGGTGTGTGCATAGAGAGGGCAGAGAAATGCTTAATATCCTACATCTGTAAAGCTGGGTTGGAGGCCCAGATGGTTGAGGCAGAGGCTCTGCCCTGTGCCATATGGGGCAAAACAACCACGACACAGTGAGCCATCAGTTGTTGGACATCCAACCCTGGAGACAGTGGCGACAGATGCAGTAGGACGGGGAGCAGCCCCTGAGGCTTCCCAGATATCATGGAGCAGTTCTCCAAGGTCTGCTGCAGGCACTGAAGTCATTATCAGGCTCAAAGTAACACCCAAGCCCTCTTCCTCTTCTATCTCCATGCAGTGGAAGTGAAGTTGGCCTCTTTCATTTACACTAAGGCCCATACTGGCTCAAAGTGTTGGAATAGATGCTTAACTGTTCATTTTACACCCTCTGCCACTCTCATCTGAAGGGGAGGCTTTATTTCCATGATTATCATTTCCATCCCATTACAGAGGGAGAGAGCAGGGAGAAATATAAAAGTGGAGGCTTTAATAACCTGATATTTCAAACTCTCTGATATTAAAAAAAATGTTTGCATTTGCAGTGATGGTGGGAAGATTAAAAGGATTGCTGTGGATTCCACTTAGGGAACATTACTAATGATATCAATAAATCACCTTAAATAAAAATCACAATCTCCACAATTCCACCCAAATGCCATTTGGCAGAGGGGTTGATTATGGGAGCAAAATGAATTTCAGAATTAGCTGCTTGTCCTAATGCAATTGGAGAAATTAAATTTAGGGATACACACATACACAATGACACACACATCTCATGCAGAAGAGAGATGTTTTGGCCCCTGGGAACAGGAACAAATAATATGTAAGAGGGTCAAGAAAGATGCTATGCCTTGTGATAGATGTTCAGTGTTTATTTCAGCTATTTCCATGGCATTTTTGCTTTATGGCTTATTCTCTCTGCAACTACAGTCATAGAATGATGTTTTATTTCCATATGGGTAGAATCACACTGACACATCTATGATGCTGTTGTGTCCATGTAGATGCAGAGCTTTGTTGCATCTCTCTTGAGCTGGCTGCCAACAGAGAGAATCATGGAAAGTTAAGGTTGGCAAAGACCACTGAGATCATCCTCTTCAACCATCAACTCATCACCACCATGCCCACTCACAAATCATAGACTCATTAAGTTCAGAAAAGACCTCTAAGGTCATCCAGTCCAACCGCCATCCCATCACCACCATGCCCACTAACCATGGCCCAAAAAACACCCAGCCCTGATCCCCACCAAAGCTGCCACCTGCTTGAAACAAACAAACAAACACGGAGCAGTAGCAGATTTTACAAGATGAATCAGAACAAGCTATCTTTATCTATATACAAAAATACCTTTTAATTTTTTTTTTTAATGCTGTGTTATTCATGCTGCCAAAGCTGAAGTCATCCAGATTTGAATAATAAATGCCAAAATGAACATACCATTGCAGTGCCTGGGAAGGAGCTTCCCTATCTGCTGTCTCTGGTAAACAAAGTGAAGTTTTAACTGCATGTGGCAATGTATCACGGCCAGCTCAGCTTATTCTACAGCTCTTCCCCACCTTAGAACATGGCACTGGATTTGGAGACTGAGGACATGCACAGAAATACCTGGTGTGAAAAGGATCGCGAAGGAAAGAGAAACATTTCCCAAGTGAACAGACCTGGGGTGATGGTGGAGGTGAGGTGGGAGGAGTGAGATATGTGTGCTTTTTGCAGCCTCAGAAAGTGCTGCTTGGTCACAGCACAGACAAAAATAGCTGGAAATTATTTGTAGGACCTATTTATGGGCAAATCTGATACCCAGAGGCAGCAGAACAGACAGACTCCATCGCAGTAGGTGAAAGAGCAGTGGGTTTTCCATGTCCTCTCCCACTCTGCTCACAGCTTCATCATTCCTTGCAAAGTCTTTGCTCCAGTGTTCTCCTCCCAGAACAGGACCTGCTTCTGTGCTGGGACCTTCAGACCCATGTTCCAAGTGTGGAAGAGGATCTCAGTGGGGTGATCTGCAGCTGGGATGCCAGGCAGGTTACAAACACCCTCCATGACTCGTGATCAATCTGCTGCTGCATCCGAGAGGTGGTGCAGTGCTCTCTTCTGCATTGCAGATGGTGCCCTTTCCCCATTGCCTTCCATAACCCTGACCTGCTGCTTTCCAGTGCAGCACCCTGTAGATGCCAGGCATGCTCACATTACAGGAGCTGATGGTGGAGGGAGGGGGCTGTAGCTTTACCCTGTGTTCGACTTCTAGTGGGCACCACAGGACATAAAATCATAGAATGTCTTGAGTTGAAAGGGACACATAAGGATCACTGAATCCAATTTGTGCTCCAAAGCAATGAGTGCAAATAGTAGGTCATGATGAGATCTTCCACTGGCTATAGGAATGTGGTGCTGGAATCCAGGGAAGATGTGAACACAGCCCTTCTGGAGGAACGGCTGGGATGGGACGGCAGTGCCCCATTTCCTCATTCAGGCCAGGCAAGATGAGACGCAGCGGCCCCAGACTGAGTGACAGCAGCATGACGGAGCTCCAGACTGGACTGAGCTCTGCAGTCTCAGCAGGGACATTGCCTGGAGCACCCCGTGGTGCTCCACCTCTAGCAGCAATGTTTCCCTTGTCAGCAGCAGGCAGCTGTGATTGGCAGTGGCAGCAAAACACCTGATGACTTTGAGATAGAACAAACTCAGGAGCAGACCCAGCAGAAGACAAAAATGTGTATTTAACAAGTACTGAAATAGCTTTCAATCCATCTGCAACCAGAGGTGGGATTGCACCCCTTCTGCCTTATTTTGTGACTACAGTGCTGCATGTTGTATTTTCCAGTCTGCCTGACTGATACCACCAAATGAACGTTCCCTTACAGGAGCTGAAACCCCGGAAGAGGCTAAATTAAGAGTAAAACTGAAATTCATCGTGAACAGGGCACTATTTTGTTTAGTAGGCTGTTAACCATACATAGGAGAGACATAGAATCTTAGAATATCCCAAGTTGGAAGGGACCCATAAGGATCATTGAGTCCAAATCCTGGCAATTCCTGACATAGCCCTTGGGCTCCAGCATGTTATTGCTAGGAAGGCATTCAATGTCCTCCAATGTTTTTAATAGCACCAAGGGACCTTGGCCATCAGACACCACACATAGATCTATATAGGTCTATAGGGCTGTAGCTCCCATCCTACACAAAACCTGCTTTTTCTGTTGCCTGTATAGGGTGCAGACAGCTTCGCACGGCAGCAAAGACAAATTCTTCTCTCGAACACACTCTGCTTCCCTGTGTGTCTCATTCTGCTCCCAGCCCTGCTCTCCTGCCCCAGGGCATGCTGCAGTCTGACTTCGTGGCCTCAGATTTGTTTTGCTGTCGCGTTCTGCCTGCACCAGCCTCCAGGCAGGGAGCAGCACATGGGCCTCCATCCACAGCTGCTTCTGATTTATCACTCTGTCAAAAGCCCCAGGGCTCCCTGTCACTCTATGGGTTAATGGTTGCCACCTAGGGAAGACCTTGCAATTTTAGGCTTGCTTAAACAGGTGTCCAACAAGCGCCTGAAATGTAAGTGGCTTTGATCGTTCTTTTGTATGGCTCATTCCAAGGTCAGAGCGAAGAACAATACGGGTTAGCCATTGTAAAACACAGAAAGCCTTCTGCAAACATCCACACAGGGTCCTGCAGTATAAGAGCACTTTTATTTTCCCATTAATAGACAGAAGCCAGAACAGCATCCCCCTGCTACAGATGGGGAAACTGAGGCATGTGGCAATTGAGCAGCAGGTCCCAAGCTTACACAAAACAGGGACTGGTTCCTCCTTGGCTTCATTGGGCTTTAATTTGGTCTCATAAATCCAGGTGAACTGCTCAAATCACCTGTTTTCTAAGCAAAACCTTCTCTACCAAAGGAGAGAAGCAGTACTAGAGGGAAGGAAGTGTGGATGCCAAGGGGAGGGGGAGGGGGGAAATAGAGAGATCTCATATCTGAGACCCCAGCATTAATTTGTATGTTGATGAATGCCATAAATTAGACTGCAATCAGCCTGCATTCTCCAGGGACCTATTCCCTGTAACGAGGCAGAGCCGAGGCTGTTAGAAATCCAGAGGAATTCTGGAGACTCTGAGCATGGTTCCTTCCTTCCCCACCCTCAATAAATAAATAACGTTTGAAAAGAGGAAGGCATTAGCTGTGAATGGATTTTAATTGAAGCAATGGCAAATTCATTTCATAATCTTTAATTAGTAGGGGTACTTGCTGGAAATGTAATTTACAAGAAATGTGCTCTTTCAGTTCTAGGTCTCTGGAAGGTCCAGGAAATGGGATTTAGAAGGATGCTCTTTCACTGCAGGACACTTCCTCTCTTTGGAAAGAGAACAAGTGATGAGGGATCCTGAGAAATTCTGGGAGCAGATTTAGCCATTGGACTGGAGACATGCAGAGGTTCCCTCCAGCCAATGTGCCTGTGAGGTTCTGGAACTAATTGGGACTGGAGACCTAAGCTATGAGTGGAGATAAAGGGCGGCTTTAGGTGCAGAGACCCAGAGTCAAGTCACAGCTCTTACTTCTCCGCTCATCTTCTTTGTTCATGCTCCACTTCTTGCCTGCTTATGTTAGGATGAAAGCAAGCTCCTTTCATCTCAATTCCTAGCAGATCTAGGGTTATCCCAGCAAAGGGAATGTGAGCTGGTTCTGCTCCTGAAGACTATTGACACATTGCTAAAAAAATCCAGTTAGTAGGAGAGGAGGAAGAGAAAGGAGGCTCTGTCTTTTCATAATGAAAACTTTGTGGAATGTCACTGAAAGAGCAAATTGTTGCTGTTAGCTGGAAAAAAAAAAAAAAAAAAAAAAAAAGGAACCCCATATTGAGATTTGAAGATGGTGATGAGAAAACAAGAAAAAAAAAACTCTTCCTGGTAATATGAAAGCATTTTTCAAGGAAGCTAAAGGGGAGAGTGTTCGTTATGCCCTTAAATCAAGTATGGTCTTCAAACTTGTTGCTGAGCATGTATGACACATCTCCCATGCCTCAGTTTCCCCCTGGTAACAGAGAATCATAGAATCTCAGAATTGCAGAATAATTTAGAATCATAGAATCATAGAATCACTGAATCATAGAATGGCTTGG
Source organism: Chrysolophus pictus (assembly GCA_037305975.1). Lineage (NCBI taxonomy): Eukaryota > Metazoa > Chordata > Aves > Galliformes > Phasianidae > Chrysolophus > Chrysolophus pictus. Next base: position 21,185,197 of record CM074583.1, read on the forward strand.
GTTGGAAGGAACCTCAAAGATCACCTAGTTCCAACTCCCAAGATCACCAAGTCCAACCAGCAGGTATCAAATCTGTCATTCAACCACATCCCCAAGCACCACATCCAAGTTGCATGTGGTTGGATCAGGGGTAGGCCTCAGTACTCCGTGCTGGCTTCTGGCCATCTGAGCGCAGGCACAGGGAGGTGCCTAATGCTGGCAAGTGCAGTAATAACTGCACTCATGGGTGACTTTCTGCAGGGAGATAGGTGTGACACTGAGGGACATGGTTAGTGGGCATGGTGGTGATGGGTTGATGGTTGAACAGGATGATCTGAGTGGTCTTTTCCAACCTTAATGATCTATGATTCTACGGTTCTGTTTTGATTTGTTGTGACCATGGAGCACACATCGTGAGACTCAGGGATGGGGTGCTATGGGGATGGATAGGCCCAGCCTTCCTCACTTCCATAAATAAGGAGAACAAAGAAAAACTAGAGCTGAAAAGAGAAGCCTTTCTGGACACAGCAGGGAGCTCCTGTTTTATTTCCCCTTCATTAAATACCGTGCTTTCCTCTAATGAAGGGGCCATCCAGAGCAATAATGAGACTCTTCTCGTATCTTACTGTTTCAAATGCCACTTCCCCTTTCTGTGCAGAGAGAAACCCGGGCTTCAGCGGCTTCGAGGGTGGGAGCCTCACTGCCACCTCACTGTTTCTCTATCAAAATAAAAGGAAAATTAGTTCCCCAACAAGAATCATAAAGCATCCACACAGGAGGTTTCTTTCTTCATCCCTTCACCCCCTGCATCAGTGATGCATTAATTTCCTTCCCACTGAGCTCTGCCATGCACCGCCTTGCCAAAGAGGGTGTTTCAGGAAGCAAATGTGGCAGGCATCCCATCAGATCCAGATGTCTGCCACTGGGATCTTGTTGATTTTGCTCAGGATGTTGCTGGGAGGATGGCGGCGGTGGCAGCGGCTCCAAAGCGGCTGCACAGACACAGCGGATGGCCTGTAAGCGTCTCCTCATCCATCATCAACATGAAGTTCAATTACAGCCTGTTGGGGTTTTCTCGATTTGCCAGTTAATTAATAAAATCTGCATCACAGATGAGTTCTATTTACATAAGAGCTGAAGGAGGCAAGCCTTCATCTTGTTTAATAGCAGTGAATATTCAGATGCTAGATTAACTCATTGCTCTTGGTGCCAACTTATTATTTACTTGGTTGTTTTACAGATACTCTGAATTTTCACTTTTTTATTGTGAAGCAGTAATGGGAACGTTGCTTTCCTGAGCTCTGGCTGTTTTATTAAAACAACTTCCAATGAGCTGCAAAATCATTTCTGTATCGTTTCTGACTCCCTGGCTAGAACAAACAGTGCCTAAAGGGGTAATGACAGAGACCTACCATAGTATATCATATCTGAGAGGGAAGTATCACTGTCTTTCCTCATAACTAGATGTTTCTGAAAGCAAACAAGCAGTAGCCTTGACATAGACACAAGTAAGTTGTTTTTTCCATGAAGTGCAACCGAATTACCCAATCTATTGCCACAGGATATTGTGGTGTGAGTTCAGGGAGGGATTAGACAGAACTGTGGTGGCTGTAAAACCTCAAGAGATGAATGCATCTTCTGGTGGAAGCCCTGTCCCTGGAGACATTCAAGGTCAGGTTGGGTGGGGCTCTGAGCACCTGATGGAGCTGTGGGTGTCCCTGTTCATTGCAGGGGAGTTGAACCAGGTGACCCTTAAGTGACCCTTCCAACTCAAATGATTCTATGATCCTATGATTCTAATCAAGCTCCAAACCATATATCACCAAAGCTGAGACGTTTGTGTCAAGATCACTTTATACATGTCCTTTTTCTGTTGCGTTTTATGCATCTGTTGTAGCCACAGAATTTAGTGGGCCATTGATCTAATCTCATATAGCCATTCCTATGGCAACCTGACTAACAATTTGGAGAGGAGGCAACACAGGTCCCTTTGCTTCCAGATCTAGTAGAACCAAGTAGATATGTATGTGAAGGCTGAAAAAGAGAGCTCTGCTGGGACATAAGGAATTCCTGAGTGGCGTTGGATTCTGTAACACTTTAAGGTCAAGATGCCACAAGCCAATCTGCAATATAGCGTGGGAGAGAGCTTCCCTTAGGATACTGTTCACATCTGACCTTTGTCTGCTGGTACTTCAGCATTGTCCTTGTCTGATGAGCTTCTTGGAGAACTGAAGAATTAAGAGGCTGTGGAAGTGCCAAAAGAAATTAGGGAATGTGATTGGGAAGGAAACCTGGGAAATGAACCTTGCTTTTTAATCAATGTACCATGCAAAGCTGGGCTAATCAGCATTAATCAAGTAGAGTACTGCTGTTAGATGGAGGCCCTGATTTAGAAATGGTGCTCTAATAATGGCCCAGCAAATGCAGGGGAGTTTTTCCAGCTAGAATTCCCTTGCCCAAGGCAGTGATTGATCTGCTGAAGATGCATTGATCCGCTTTCCCAACTGCACAGCAGCTCAGCTCCGCAATTGTTTCTCCTGTTTTTGCAGCAGAAACACTGGGTGACCTCCTCTGAAAGAGAGTCCCATGGCAGCAGCCACAAGGCAAGCAATAAAAACAACATCCAGCAGGAGCCAGGCATTTTTGTTTTCATCATGCAGCCAGCCCGTGGGCGTGCACGGCTCTGCCCTAGCAGCAGCTGTCATCCTGTAGGCAGATCTGCACAGGCTGCTTGAGCAGGAATTCCCTTGGAGAGCAGCCATCGCTCCACAGAAATGCCCAGCAGATGATGCTGGGAGGATGCTGAAACCAAGGCCCTGTGAGGTGCCTCCAGCACTACAGTAGTGGACGAGAGCATTGGGTTAGATCCTCAGAGGCAGTGTTATGTGACCACTTTCCAGCACCAGGACTGCTTTATTTCCGTAGCTCCATGAGCTCAAGGGGCTCCCTCCTTCATAGAGGGAGCCGTTCCCTGTTGGAACATGGGTTGGATAAAAGGGGTGGATGGAGAAGCTGAGGCACAAACCAAAGGAGCTGTCTGGGGTCGGTGGCAGAGGTAGGAGCTCCTTTTCTCCTGGAGATCCCAGGTCTCTCTCCACTCCCAGCAACACACTTTGCTTTCCAGACAAAGCAGATTTATTTTTTGGAGTCCTTGCTTCATTTGAGTAACCAAATCCTTTCCCTGCCTTACCATCCCCAATGTTTGAAGTGTCAGACATGAAAGCAAAGGCAAGTCAATCAGATGTGTGATGGGTTATTGGAGATAATTGGCAGGCTGGGGAGAAGAGCATTATGAAAGTGATGCCACCAGCTTCTTTCTGATCTTTTCTTCCCCCTGAGCAGAAGTGGGCTGAGAAACAGCATTTGAGGATGGCGTGGAAAAAACAGCAAGTCATGAGAGAGTCAGGCAGGTGAACCTCTCTCATCCTCTTCTCACCCTCTTCCCTCACCCTCTTCTCCCTCAAAATCAGCACCAGTACTTTCTAGCAATATTCCCAGTGCTTTCTATGAATCTCCACATCACTTCCCTGGCATCTTTCTAGGAATTTCCCACATTTCTTCCTAGGAATTTCCCCATTATTTTTCAGGAGCAGCCCAGGTCATTTCTCAGGAATATCCCATGTTGTTTTTTAAGAATTCTGTAGAATGTTTTCTAGGAATTTCTGCTTTGTTCTCTAGGAATATCCTACAGGGATCTATCACACATTTTCTCAGAATTTTCCAGAGTTATTTCTAGGAAGCTCCATGCTACTTTCTGGGAATTTTTCAGGTTGTTTTCCAGGTGTTTGCCCCCAGACTTCCAAGAGCTTCCCCAACTACTTTCAAGGAATTTCCTATGTTGCTTATGTCCTAAGATGTTTTTTAGGAATCTCCCAAGAAGTTTTCTAGGATTTTTCTTGTTGGTTTCCAGGAATTTCCCCTTTTTGTTTACCTGGAATTTCTCTCCTTCTCCCCCCCTCACCTTTTATCTTTTTTGGTTTTGTTTAGTTTTTAATTTTTTTAGAGTGCTTCCTATGATTAATAGAATCATAGCATCATTAATATTGGAAAAGACCTCTTAAGATCACCCAGTCCAATTCCAACTGACTCCATCATGCCCACTGACCACGTCCTTCAGTGCCACATCCCACTGGTTGTTCTGGAACACCTCCAGGAATGGTGACCCCCACCGCCTCCCTGGGCCGCTGTGCCACTGCATCACCGCTCTTTCGGAGATTTTCCCAATATCCAACCTTCCAAGGAATAGCAGTGTATGTTTTTTAGGAATTCTCATCTACTTTCCAGAAGTTTTTATGTTTCTTTCTAGGAATTTCCACATTGCTTTCTAGAAATCTCCTCTTTGCTTTCCAGGAATATCCCATGTTACTTTCAAGGAATGTCCTAGTATGCTTACCAGGAAACTTGCAAATGTTTTCTCAGGATTTTCTGGGATCCTCTGTAGGAATTTCCTCTCTTCTTTCTAGGAATCTTCATGCTACATCCTAGCGATGTTCCCAGGGTGCTTTCCAAGAATCCTACAACACTTTTTTTATGTATGTGTGTGAGTTACCAGACCTTTTCTGCTTTCATGCAGGTCTTCTTGAGGTTGGGGAAGTGGCAGAGGTGGCTCCCTGAAAGCCTTTTGCCTTTTTTTAGGGACTTGGTTTAGTGGGAAATATTGGTGGCAAGTGAATGCTTGGACTGGATCTTAGAGTTCTTTTCCAACCTTAATGATTTTATGATTTTATGATTATTTCTGTTCCGGATTTTGTGTGGAATTGTGCTTATAATGGCAGCCCTGGGAATCCCTTCCTTGCTGTGCTCTGAGCAGCCAGCTCTGGTGTTTTGTTCTACCATGCTGCTTCTGAGCTTCTCTCCAGCTTCTTTCCTAAGTGAACATCTATCTGCTGCTCACTCAGGGAGCTTACTGTACTCCTTGCAGTAACTCAGGTGTTGAAGCATCATTTGTTGAAATGGTCTTAGGCCATGCCTTGTGCTCTGCTTCAGCAATAAAAACAGTGCTGAGGACGTTTCTCTTTTTCCACACACTTACTTTTCATTCCAGCCACAACCAAGCTGCCCAGCTAGGGCAATCACAGAGCATGCTGAAGAAGGCACCTGGATCAGCAGCAGAAGTGGGGATGTTCGCCATCTCTACAATATGGTCCCATTAATCTCCTAAGAAGTTAATGTGGTTTGCATGTAATGCCTGGAGATGAAAGTTGGGCTGCAATTTTTAAGGTGTTAGCAAAATCCTGGTGAAAGCTAATAGCAAAATCCAGGGAGAGATCCAGAACTCGTCTGATAGTTTCAAACCTTTGATGTGATGCTGATTTAGGGAGTGACCTTGGGTGTGACCTTGGATCCCCATCAGCTTTGGACATGACTGAGCCAGCCAGGCCTTTCTCTGCTGCTGTCAAAAGTGGAGCAGGTTTATTGAAGCTGAAACTTTCAGAGGGCAAAATGAGAACAGCCTTGACAAATGGCTCAGATAAAAAAAAACAAAACAGCCCTGAAATTCTTGAAAGGTCCTACTTTAACAATCAAGATTGCAATTTGAAACACCCTTGTTCCACTATTTAGGCTGATTATTAACAGCATGTTCAGAGACTACTGAAACAAAACATTTTAATTGACCCCAACCAGTTGGTTTTGTTTTCATTTTGTTTCATTTTTCAATTCACAGAAGCTTGAGATTTTATCTTTCATCTTCAGCTGGAACAGGAGGAAAAGAAGAAATCTCCAGAAGCTTTGTGAAGTCATACCCAGAAGAAAGGCTTGTCCTTCTGTGCCACTGAGCTCCCTAAGCCTTCCTTTCCCCCAGACAAATAAGAATTGCAGCTCTCAGCTGGGTGTCCTCCTGCAAGCGAGCACACATAGCTGTTAACTGGGGAGGATGAGGCACGGGCACGTGTCCCTCTTGGCTGCTGTTGTCACGGGGCTGGGGACACATCCCAGAGCAGAAGATGGATTGGTCAGGGTAACACTGAAAGGTCCTTAATCTGGATTCTGTGTTGCTTATTCCTCTCAGAACACACATGTCCAAACTCTCTGCGGTGCTCATGTGTAGGGATTGCTGAGCTCAGGCTGCCAGCAGCACTCCCTGTGAAGAAGCACCAGACAACCTTTTGCTGGGCTCACCCCAGTGTGTGCAGTGCAGCTCTCCAAGCAAACACGACAGCTGTAAATAAGCAGCTCATTTGAATGCTGAGCCTTCCTTGAAGAAGGAAAGCGCTCGAGTGTGTTAAGGGGCAGCTATTTGTTTTCCTCAGCTCCCATTGAGCTTTCCAATTAGCTAGAGAATGCATGCATGATGGAAGGAACTTCTGTTGAAGCAATCATGTACGCTCCCTGCTGTCGCACACCTACCTGCTATGGGGGGGATGAGAAGCAGCTCTCTCCAGAGTGGGGAGTTTCCTTCAAATCTTTGGGATTCCTCTGTGTGGGGGCACCTCATGGCTTTCAGGCCCTTGACATCCCCAGTGGGGCTTCAGTCCCTAGAATAAGTTTCCAAATCTGATGATAGGCTCCAGTAACCCCTGTGCTAACAGCACCTTGAGTATCTCCATGCTTAGAGAAGAATTATGGTCCAGCCCAGGGGACAAAGGTGAAGTGCTTAACAGAAGCTTGACATCATTTAAACTGTGGGATTATTCAGGATGAAGAAGGATGATGGATGGCAAAGGTGAACATCAGAGCAGGAGTGAGGAGGGGCAAGAGGGATGTGTGCTGGACAAGATGTTCCAAGAAGTCCTGTGTTGCTGGGGGCTTCTTGCATACCCCTCTCTCTGAAGCAGCAAGCAGGTCAGCATCCCCACTGTGCACGACTCAGGGTATTTTCCATCCCCGCTCCTTAATTCCAGCTATTAGGACCTCTGCCTGACACAGACGATTATTTCCAAGGAGCGCAGTCATTTGGAAAGGAACAAAATATTTTCATCAAGCAAGGAAATTCTCCAGAGAGAACAACAAGCAGTGAAACAAACTGGGTGGGTTGAAGCGAGGAGCAAGGAACTGTTGGGCACAGAGGGTGTGCAGGTGCTTTGCTGCTGCGTTTCACGCCTGGATACCTGGCTCGTGTAGAAACCCTCCTGGTCACAGCATTGCTCCTGCAGCCTGCATGATGCTGGTTGCAAAGCTCTGAGGATGGGAAAATCTGTGCCATATTTTAAGATATTTTTAAATGATGGATGCTGGACACAGTGTTGTTAGCAGCATGGTCAGGAAAGCCATCTTTTTCACTTGAAAATTGATCGTGTTTGATCTGAGCTCTGGTGCGAGACAGTAATCGTGGCCCTCTGCAGTGTTGTTATTAAAAGGATCATCAAGTCAGAAGCTCACTTTCATGTCATTTCTAGTACATCTTCACACAGGCAGCAGGCTGGAAATCCATCCTGAACCCACCCAGAGCAGCTGTAGCTAATCCACTTTGAATGGCTCTGGAGGGTGCGCCAGCCCCAGGGTTCAAAGGGGACCTTGAATCATAGAGACACAGAATCATTTGAGTTGGAAGGGACCATTAAAGATCATCCAGTCCAACTCCCCTGCAATGAACAAGTACACCTACAGCTCCAGCAGGTGCTCAGAGCCTTGAGGGGTCCTGGCCATATCCAAGTGTTGTTTTGTGTTTATGATGAAGGACAAAAGCCATCCCTCCTTGGAGATCTGGGCTGGTCTTTGTGACTTTGGGCTGAGGAAGGCTTTTGGGATGCTATAAATAAGGAAGAAATTCAAGTGGGGACTTTGATTGTGACTATGCAGAAGCAGGTTGCACCAGGTATGGGAGGCACATTGAGTGTGGAGATGTGCACCCAGGCTGTGTGACGCTCTGCCAGCTCTGGGAACCATCAGTCATGTTGCAAGAGGGTGCATGGGGTCATTATACAAAGAATGAGGCAAGTGGAGGCTTGGGGAGTGGGAGGCAAAGTGGGGGGTTTGGTCAGTGAGATATATTGGTCAGCTCTCCCACCACCAGTAGTATGAAAAAGGAACATGAAAGGGAGTGTTAATTTGGCTCCAATGAACCTGTTCATAGCCTCACAAGTAATATTTTCCCTTTCATCCTGCTGCTTACCCAGCATGTCTCTGCAGAGCTGCATTAGCAGGCGAACTTGAGGTCTGCAGGTTATACCACAGTTATCTTTCTTTATTTGCTGATTTTCCTTTGAAACAGTTTTGGTTGGTTAGTTGTTGTTTTATTCCTTTCTTTCTCTGTCGCTCAAAATTTCCCCAAAATGCTGAGGTCTGCAGCATTGCCTTAATGCTGGTCAATGGGTGAGCAGGTGGGAGTAGGACCAACATGATTTTCAGAGGTCCCTTCCAACACCTACAATTCTCCAGTGCTGTGACTTCATAGTGCTGCTCTTTCAAGAGCCATCTATATTTTTTCCTGAGTTTCTCAGAAGACAAGAGATTAAGCTACATGGGGACAGAAGAGAATTCCTCCGTAGTACTCATGTTGCTAATTAGTTTTCTAAACACATAACAAGGTGCCACAGCTGTAGCATGGATCCTGTTGACCTTTCAAGTTGTAAAGCATACTTACCAAATGCCAAGCTGCCTGAAAAACACACAGAGTGTAGTTTTCTTGGCTCTTCTCTGTTATATGGTTTTTTTTGAGGGATGGAGTTGAAAAAGGAATCTCACCAGAGTATAGACAGTCATGAATAGAGAGAGGTCTCATAGAGCATCTGTCCCACAGTGAAATCAAGCTTGGAAGGATCTTTAGGCAAGACCAGAGCCCTAAGCCTGTGTGACTTCAAGAGATTTGCAGAAACCATGGCCACGGGCCAGCAGTGCTCCATTGGAGGACAGAGCATCAGAGAAGAGGCCAGCAGGCCAGCCACATCCACAAAGCCCTAATGCGGCTTAGCGATGCGATCCCATAATAGTCAGCTTGTCCAGCAAAAGAAACTCTAATTCAGCCTGTGTGTTTATTTAGGGAGATAGTCATTTCCTCCAGCCCAGCTTCCCTGCTCCTGTGCCCAGCTAATCACCTGCCAAGTGGCTGGAGGTGACAGACCGGAGGAGGGAGTACAGAGCAATGAGAAATCATTTCTGTGGGTGATTTTTAATATCCAGGAGACAGTGGCAGACAGCAGAATGATGGAAGTGTGGATGCTGGCAGCTCATCTGCCAGGAGCTGCCTGTCCTACGGCAAACAGATGGGCCTTTCAGCATGCGTTCAGCAGGGGAGAAGCCTGCAGTGTTACATGAAAGGGGAGAAATGTGCCAAAGAGTGAAGTCTCAGGGAGGGCAGCATCCCTACAGCAAGCTTTTGTTCCCAGGGAATTCACCTGCCTCTTTTACCTTTCCTGCAAAATCCCCCCCCCCCCCCCCCCCGCAGCCAACCAGGGAGAGATGGTGAGATTTCAGCTGAGTGTATTTTGGAAATGGATTTTCTATGTCATTACCCCACCTAACACCTCTGAGAAGAAACGGTCAGAAAGTTAATTCTTTCCTCCTTTCCATTGCTAGTTGGCAATAAAATGCTAACAGAAAGGGATGTGGAAACTCCTCTTGCTAATTTAGATTTACTTTTACTGGTCCCTGTAATGAACTCTAGCTGCTTCTCAAGGACCTGCTTTCTAGTCCTAATTGCTTTCTCTGTGAAACAAATCCCCCTTGTGCACTAAGGAACTTTGATTGCCCTGAGCAGCTCCAGGTGGGACCCCATCCACCCACACTCCTGCATATTGGTCTGGGGGTTCTATTTAAGCTCAGGGCCTCTCTGGTCCTGGTGCTTGAACTTGACTTTTATTTTTCTATTTTAGTAATAATTTTCTTTCTAACCTTTTTTCTGACCTTTTCCCTTGATATTCCTTGGACTTATGTTGTAAGTAGCTTGCCCCTGTTCCTTCTGGGGGTCCTTGGGTGGATGCTGGGCCTCATTCGTCACCTTGCCTCTGCTGAAATTGTCAATGGATGTGCTATTGCTCCTCTGCTCACCTCATCCAGCTCAGCTCTAGTTGCTCCATGATATCTAGCCTGCTTGAATTATTGGCTGGGGATATGCCTATGACCCCTGGAATAGCAGGAGGAAGCTCCTGCCTGACTCCAGAAGGATTTGTTCCACTACCATCAGTTCTCTGTATGTATCTCTGCTGTCTATAATAGGAACTGGCCAAGGGGAGGATGTCCTGATCCAGCAGCAGAGCACACATTCCTCCCAAAAGTCCTTGCCTTTCTCTTGAATCTATTTCTGTCCTCCAGTGTCCTTTGATCTTGACTTCTAGAGGATGCTGCAGCTCCTTTGCTCTCCCTTTCTTCTTGCTGTTAAGTAGCTCAAGTAAGAAGAGGGGGGTGAACAGAAAAGTTAAACAGTGACCCTCACCTAGGGAGGGACTCACTCCCTTCCATACTGGGGCCGTGCATTGCTTTGACAGCTGGATTCAGGTTATGTCTCTTCTTCCTATTAGATGTTGGGTTGAGGAACAGCTTCCCTCTGGGGTCTGTCTCATAAGGTCCTTCTTAGCTCCCAGCTGCAGCACGGCAGCGGAGTCACCACGTCCTGGTCCTTTCTGCTGATTTTTGCCTCTAATTTGGGAAGTGGGATTCCATTCAAAGCACTGCTCCCGTGCACAAACTTATCTCTAGGCTGGCTCAGGAGGCTGTAACAGAGCTATAAGGTAGACTACTCCCTACATCCCCATTTGCAGCCAGTTGAGCTTGCTGCTGGCAGGCTCTCTGGTCTGAGCCTCCTCTCTGATTTTCGTTTTGGTCCCCCCTGCTGGGTGCTTCCCAGTGCCTCCCCAGCTCACTCCATAATCAGATCAACTCCCTGCAGAGATCTGCAGAGGGACACTCATTCTTGATATCTAACTGATTTGGTTTGTTTCAACACAGGCTGAACATGAAGAGTTTTTGTCAGGACTGTGTGGTGGCTCTGCCTTTGGAAATGGAGATGCCCTGCTATTTCAGCAGTTAATCATAGCTTTGCGCTGATGAGCGCTGGCTGGGCTTTGTACACCTCTCTTTGGAGGTTTTTTCAGGTGATGGATTCCTCTTCTGTTTGAAACTGACTGCAAGAGGAAACAAGCAGCTAAATTTCTTGGGTATTTTTTTTATGCTGTGCAGTGAGGCTCTTCCTTTGGGTCAGTGTACCCTTGGGGTGACATACTGTTGTCTTGGTTTGCATTTTTAAATGGCTCAGGCTTGGATTGGATTACTTTCATGATCCTGGCTCAGGCTTCCCTGAGGCAACACCCCCAGCAGTCTGTCACTTCATTCATCTAGCTGCATCCTAAATTGGGTCCTTCGTATCTCCAGAGAGATGGAGTTACCATCGTTGGAGGTGTTCAAGAACAGTGGAGATGTGGCACTGAGGGACACAGCTTGTGGGCATGGCTGGGGGTGGGTTGGGGTTGGTCTAATGATCTTGGAGGTCTTTTCCAAACTTAATGATTGCATGAACCTACTAGGTGGCCAAACCCCACCTTGGATGCATGTGTCTCTTTGTGATCCTTATTTAGTGGACTTTCTCACCCTTCAGAAGACAGAAAAGCTTCCAGTACTGCAGAAATCCAGTCTTCTAAAAAGCAGAATATGTTCATCACAACACTGTGCTCTGTGCTCAATCTCCAGCCAGATGTATTCCTCTGTTGGGCTTTTCTATTGTTTAAGCCAATAGAGCCCAGGCCTTCTTCCAGTGAGCTCAAGCTCTTATCTGTTGTTTCTATAGCAACCTCTTAGCCTAAAACAGGCTGAAATCCCTTTGTAAACACAGCTTGAGGACATGCCCACAAACCCACATGGGAAGGAGGACGGCAGGTGCCCTAGAGCTTAGAGGGGCACCCAGTGGACAGCCAAGAGTTCTCCTGCACCACTTGGGCTTTGCAGGATGATTTGAGAGGTTGATTTCTGCCAGCCCAGCTGGTGTTTTAATAAAGATTCTGCTGTTCTGCAGGGTCAAAAGACTTGTGCCTGCAGGTGGCTGTGGCTTCAGGTCACCAAAGGACTGCTTCAACCTTCTTACTTCCCTGGCTTTCTATTGGCAGCTTTGCATCCAAAGAAGCCTTGATCTAACATCCCGGGGTAACAGTAAAGGCATTACCTTGAGTGTAATGGCATGGATCTTGTATGAGCAAGTCCAAACCTGCTTTTTCTGCAAGACTATGAATCATAGGATGGCTTAAGTTGGAAGGGACTTTAAAGCCCATTCCGTTCCAAACCCCTGCCATGGCCTGTGTGCCCCCCATCAAGTCAGGCTGCCCAGGTCTCCATCCAAACTGGTCTTGGGAACCTCCAGGGACAGGGCACCCACAGCTCTCTGTGATGCCAAGTCATAAAGGTAGAAACAGCGAACTCTGATATGGCCCCATATTTGTTGTGATCCATAAATACTCAGAGCTCTCGTGGTTAAACACAGCATGGGCTAGAATTGCTCTCAACAGTGCTTAGTGACAACACAACCATTCTGCAGGGATCCTGATATCCTTTCTCTGGATGACACTGAATCACTAGTGCATGCTGGATGCATTTAATATTTATTCTTTTTCTTTTTTTTTTTATGATGGTAGCGTGTGCTGACCATATGGACGGCTGCTCAGAGACAAGTCTGCTTTCAGGAATGTAAAAATCTCACCTTTTTGGCCATGTATACCCAGTGCCAACTGACGTCCTTAGGCTCCTCAGAGGACTTGTGGGACCTAACTACACAGATATTTTTCTGTGCTTATCTGTGGATGCTGGCACAAACCCAGAGGGAATCTCGCTGTGAAGAACATATGTAGATCATGCAAAAAGTAATTCCTCCTGTTTAGTTTCATGGAAACAATAACAGATATGAAGAGCACAGTAACGCTATTTGATAGTGGTTTCTAGCTAAGATCTTGCTCTGTTTTTCAATATAGTCACCACTGTTAGCTGTGCATTTTTGACAGTGATGAATAAGAGCCTGTGTACCGCGCTCATTAAAAAACCTGCACCAGTGGAGATGACCCATTGCTTCACAGCTAGGATGATATTACTGCTAGGAAAATGTTGCCCACACAGTGTATTTTTCATTTTCCCAAATGGAAGGAAGTCAGGATGCTAAATCTGGACTACACTGTGGGTAGGACAGTCCAGCCAAGACTAACCATGTGCCCCGTGGTCTTCAAATTAGGATGGGGCCTGATGTTATCCTGTTGCAGGAGAAAGGTGGTATTCCTCTCTGTTCTGACCCTGCAAGTTTGAGCCTTCAGCTCAGTCAGTGTTGTGATGTAGTGATCAGAGCTGATGGTTTGTCTGAGTTCCAAGAAATCCAGAAGGATCACCCCTTTCCTATGCTAAAAGACAGTGCACATCACTGTATCCACTGAGGGCTGTATCTTGAGCTTTTTGTTTGGGGAATTTGCATGCCACCACTCCATGGACTGCTGTTCTGACTGCAACTCATATTGGTGACACCACTTTTTGTCACTGGTAATGATGTGATCCAGGAAACTGTCACCTTTGATCTCTTCTTGGTTCTGTAGGTCCTGACAAACTTGCAGGCAGTGTTCTTTCAGGTGTTTGTGCTTTCTGAGGATGTAGAAGTTGTTTTAACAGTTCAGTGGTCCCCTTAGTGGGGCTGGTTGGCTTAGGAGAGTGCAGCCCCTGGTGTAGGAGCATTAAACAATTGGCAGGAAATTATGCTGATTACTCATGTATTAATTGGAAGAAAGAAAAGCTCTGGAGGAGGCTCAGACTGCTAATTTCCCTCCTGACACAGGCATGGAATGGTCTCCAAGCAAAATCCACTCTCTGGAGAGCTTTTCTTCAGCACAGCTGTGACTACTGCAATAACAAACCCAGGGAACTCATCCTGTCACTGGTTAAGCTGGGTGATGTGACAGTGTTTTGCATGCCTATGTCTCACCTTCTGTCCCAAGGTGATGCCTGGGTTGTTCAGAGCTGCCATCATGGCTCTTGGGGTCAGCCCTGGGAAAGTGCTTTCTCCCCTGCAGCTCTCAGACCCCTTCCTCTGGGCTGGAAGCACACCAAGAGCCATCCCTTCTGCAGGTGGAGAGCTTGTCCTGATGTTAGGCTGAAGCATTTCATTTCCCAGGAAATGCTCACTGTGGGGAGCCTTGCTTCCTGGTGAGAGCTCTGCCAGCTGTGAAAGGTGGAAGGGAAGCAAGGTGGAGGAGATGCAGTGGTTGCTGGGAGATGGGGGAACAGCAACAGCTGAGATCACCCCCCTGCTTTCTTCTCACAAGCTTGTGACTGTCTGTACCTGTGAAAAATGGACTCTGAATCCAATGCACAGGAGGGGGAGGTGTGAAAATCCCAACCTTGGAGATGCTGGAAGTGTGACTGCTGTGGTGACTTCATTTATTTTGCTGCTTTGCTTTAAGGATTTGCTGCTGTCCAGTGCAAACACTGGCCAGAAGTTGAGCTCAGTTCTAAGCCTTTTGGTGTAGATTGATCTTGAGATACCACTTCTTTTCTTGATGCACTGCCTGTCTGAGCAGTCTGGTGCTGGGGCATGCCCCACCCTGGGGGTGATGTGGGTATTTGGATTCTCACCAAAAGGAAATGTCAATCTGTGCACACCACTGTTTTGCCACAGCAAACAGCAGTTTGATGTGGACTAGGAATTAAATTGCTGGGCAGGGTGAAATCATCGCTTCCTGCTGCCAGCAAGGGGAAAAAGGCTAATTCATGGCAGTAATAACAAATGACAAATTCCCTGCTGTTCCCCTGGGCTGGCAAGTGACATCCCTGGTGAAGAAGATGGATGGCCCTGACCTTCCCAGAGCACAGCTACCCTGCTTCCCTGAGCAGCCCATGAGAACACCAACACTTCTATGGGGTGTACTAACAGAATAGTACACAGCGATGGAATGAAAGACTTTCAGTGCTAGTGCCCTATCAGGTCTCACTGGGAACGGTGATGTTAGCAATGAGGCTGAGGTGTGCATGAGGTTGGAGGAAATACTATGAAAACAGCTGAGTACAGGGTCCCTGGGCAGGAGACTTGGGTTAGGTCAGAGTGATCGCTGGGGCTCCGTCCCACTCCTCTGTTCCAGAAGCACACACAAACTGAGTGTTCTGGCACCTTCTGCCTTTAGAGATATTTGGGTTGGAATTAGCTGACCAGTTTCCAAGCAGAGTGTGAAATGAATGACATGCAGGCAGCTACATGTGGTGTGCTGTTGTTTCTCTAGAAAACCTGGTTGATAATAGTAATAAACCCAGCAGCTTTATGGCTCTGGTGATGTATCAGCATGCTGTCACACTCTGATGGCAAAACACTTCAATCCAAGCAAGCAGAAAGTGATGGACCTGCAGAGAGACATATGTTCCTGCTCTATTATTTTTATTGTTGTTAATAGCAGGGTTTTTGAAAACCCTTTATTTCCTGATCACACCTGTAAGTGACAAGAGCTGGTCCCATAGGATGCGAGGGCAGGGAGGATTTTACAATCACAGAATGGGATGGGTTGCAAGGGACCTTAAAACCCATCCGTTTCCAACCCCTGCTGTGGCTGGGTCACTCCATCTCCAGCCAGGACCCAGCTCAGGAATCCTCAGAAACTGCCACATCTGAGCCCTTTGGAGAGATTAAGAGGAGCCTGTAGCTTCTGTGCCCGTACTTGTAGCATGACAGCTGCTGTTCGTAAGCATTAGAGGAAAGTGTCATTCTGTAATGGCAGCAGAGTGCACCTGGGCTAATGATGAATTGCAAATTACTGGTGTTTTTTTGCAACAGGGCATCTTCTCCCTCTTCTCTCTGCTCCATCTCTCCTGAGAGCAAAATGAACCAGACTGAAGTAAATGCTCAGGCAGATGAGCCCATCTGCGCAGGGACCTCTGTAATGGCACCCCTATAACCCTGGGAGAAGGGAGGGGGGGAAGGTGGAGATGCACGTGGATCTGCTCTTCATTTCCCTAACCAAAAAGGGAAGCAAAGTGGGGAGGGCTGGATACAGAGTTCAGGAGAGAGCTTTGTGCGTGGGTGGAAGTGCTGACAAGCAGGAAACCTCCTGTCTGATAGAAAATGCAACCTGATGGATGCATGCAGTGGAGGAGAGAGCTGGAGCTTCAATGCCTGACAATCCAATGAGGGGGAGACGATGAGGATGAGAGGACTCTGATCTTTGCAGTTCCTATGTGTGTGTGTGTGCCTGGGGGCTTAGAGCCAGGCTGGTGCTGGAGTGAGCTAAGCTGGCCACTGTATGTGGGGGAGATGGCCCAGCATCCCCCAGCAGTGCTTTCCTCCCACCATGGTAACCTTAGGATGTTCCCTCTGGGATGTGCTGGTGTAGGGGTTCCTGTCCTGTTGCAGTTCATTGTGATCTGTACTCCGCCCTGGGCCAAACCCGAGTCAAGCACTCAGCATGGTGTGTGTGACCTCTCTGGCCTTCCACCAGTCCAAGTCCAGCGTTTTGCTCCAGGTTCCCACTGGTCAGCATGAAAATGGGGCATCCTTTGTTCTGCAAAATGCTTAGAGCACCATCGGGAAGTGCTAAAGGAAGAAAGAAACTAGTTTGGTCTGAATGGAGGGAGGGTAAAAGGGAGAAGACTGAAAAGATGCATCCCTGCAAATCCATGGGCTAGGCTGGTTTCAGTGATCAAAGATGATATCAGAGCGGTGCTGGGAGAGGAGCAGTTTTAAATAAGTGGTTTTCATCTTAATTGTGTCTCTCTAAAGCCAGTATGGGTGCTGTGGGAGGAAGCCTTGGAGTGAGAGCCTGACTTATAGGATGATGAAGGAGGAAAAGGGTAGCTGTGTTCCACAGCCATGCCCTGGGAGCAAGCAAGGATGCTGATGTGGAGCTGTGCCATCCGTGGGCATGCAGACTGGAGGTGGCATTCTGGTTGGGGGAAGCAAAGTGGGAGCCATGGGCACAAGACACTGAGGTGTCTGCATCCAAGTGTGGGGTTGTAGGGGATGTTAGGTGTCGAAGTGACTGTGAGTGATGGAGATGAGAAGGGAGACAGGAGTGACGAGATCTCCTTGTGCTGCCCTCCTTGCATCCCTTAGGCTGGGACCCACAACCAAGCATAGGATTTGGGTGCACAAGGCTGGAGGGAAGCATAGGGATGCTGCATCCCCCTGGTATGCTGGCCCACAGATGGGATGCTGGTGGAGCTGGCTGCTCGGGCAGGAGGTGGCTGTGCCCTGATGCCAGGGACGGTTGCATAAGCCATACACCCTCCTCCAGCTTCCGCACAGGCATTCATGCTGCACAGCCCCTATTATTGGGCTTGCAAATGACACTAATTTCCCTTCCCAAGCCCTCCCTATAATTTAGCAGCAATGTCCTGTACTCAGATATTATTAGCTGTCTTACGTGAATGGTTGCCCTCTTTCTGTTGGTATGGGGAGATAATGAATTTGATAGGAACAGCAGCCCCAGACCAAACGCCTCTGTCTTTATTTTTTAATTGACTGGGCTGGCTGGAGTGGGAATGGCATTGCACAGGCTCTCTTTCCTCCTTAGCTGTCACCATCAGCTCAGAGGGGTTCCCCAGCTCTCTGCACTGCAGGAGCAGGGTGTTGCAGGGAGCCAGCCGTAAAGGCAGTTGGCAAAGGGCTGTTTAAAATTTAGGTAGCTGTGATGTTTACAGACCTGTCATTCCTCAGGGCTCAGAGCCACCCAGGTCTTTTGTTATACCCCATTCCTTTAAGGTTATGTTGTTCTGGGCTGAATATAAGATGACCTTGGACCCGAAGAATACTGCACACCCAGATCAGTATGTGTTTTGTCAAGAGCAGAAAGAAAAATGAATCGTGAGGAAGACGTGCAAATACATGGACCTGCCCCAGACTTTTGTGCAGTGAGCAGCTCAGCCCATACCATTCTGTCTTCCTCTACACGTCCTATCACCCAACAGAGGCACCATTTTCAGCCCAGCACAGGATGCCATACGGGAGATTCCTGATTGCTCCAAAACCATTCAGCCAGGCTTGGATTCCAGCTCCTTGGGCTCCCTGCCATAGTTCAAATATATACTGTGACCACGTGCAAATGGTGTTCCTGCTTTCTAGCTGACATTTGTGCTTGCCAGGGCAAGTGGCACAAAGGTGGAACTGTGAGTGTTCCTGTCTGATGGAGCGGTCACTGTGATGCTTCTCTAATCCATGCTAATGAAGATAACCTCCAGCCAGCAGGTGGGAGAACCATAGAATAATTAAGGTTGAAAAAGACCTCTAAGATCATAAAATCCAACTGACAACACATTACCACCACATCCCTCAGTGTCACATCTATGGTTCTATGTGTGGGCAAGCGCAGGACTCTGAGCTGAGAGGCTCAGATGTGAGAGCAAAGCTGCAAGGTTCTGCATGAGACCCCTTGGTTACAGCTGGAGAATGCTGCTGGAAACATGGCCTTGTCTTCCAGGCACTGGAGGGAGAATATTTTCCTTCTCTCACGTAGTCACCAAGGAGTGTCTTACTGGCAATTGACAAAGGACCAGTGCTCCCACTTTGTTAATTTGCTGTGCATACTTTTAGTCTTTGCATCTGGCTAAGTAAATATTAGAGATTCAGTCTGTATAGAAAGAGGAGATCGTCATCTGTTGACCCTTCTCTCCCTGACTGCCAGCCTTCCCCTGAGCAGGTGCTCAGCTCCCCAGCAGGGATCACAGATGTTGGCTTTTTCTCAGCTCAGTTTCTGCAGAAGTGTAAAAATCCTGCTGGTAATTAAAGCTGAAACCTGGGCTTTGCTACAAGCCACCTTTACTGGCTACCCAGGAACATAATTTGAAGCTTAGCAAAGGCTGCATTAATATAAAAGCTAAGGGGCCATGGGGCTGGGGCTGTGATAAAGGGAGGACCCCCAGTTAGACTGAATTGGAGCAGCTCATGCTGCTGTCTCTTCTAGCTTTGATTCATTTCTATTGGGAATTCACCCAGCTGGACCCCACTCCTCTCCTTGTCACCCTGGGCTGCTCCGCCAGCTGGCTTCAAAGTGCCAGAGTTTGGCAGAGAGCTCTTTGAAACACCCTGCGTTCACTAAGACTGCAGAAAATAAAAGGAGGGGAAGAAAGTAAGCTAGGAGAAGAAAAACTGTGTGGGTTTTTGGGAATGCCTAATGGGTATGTTCCATGCCAGCTCTGTGCTAGATTGCAGCACATGTGCTAGAGACTTTGGGATGATGTGCCCACCTGCTCTTGGAAGCATTCAGGCTGGCTGAGGGCATGAGAGGGAAGCCTTGGTGACTCCAGGGTTGGAGAGGCCATCCAAGCTGGAGGCTTCCTTTCTCCCATTTATGCTCTGCTAAGGCCAGCCATCTGAGGGCAGCTAGAGTATCTCTTCCAGCATAGAAGCAAACAGTAGCATCTCCCTGTGATCTGAAACCATCAGAAACTGGAAACCCTACTGCTCTGCTAGGCAGCTTGCTCACATTTGTGTTTCTCTGACTTTTGATGCAGCCCTGGTAAATCTTTCAGTGCTGTACTCAGAGAAGGTAGTGATTGACAACTGTGCCTGCAGCAGGCTGTTAGAACTAGGTATCTTTGCTCCTTCCAACCAAAGCCATTCTATGATTAAAGGTATCTGCATGGGACATACAGGTCCCCTCACTTCGCTTATCAAGGGTGACTACTTGGATACAAGAGCTGAATGAAGATGAGAGACAGCTAGCAGGTGTCTGTGATGCTTGGGGGAACCTCCCTGCACTATCAAAATTGTTGATCTCTATATTGTCTGTCTAGAAGGATGTGGTAGTGGTGACAGCTCATCTTTCCTGGCCAAGATCCTGCTGGGGCTTGGATTAGCACCAGTTCCCCCATTTCTTGGTATGTTAAGAAACCTTCAAAACAAACAAATGGGCTATTGGAGGAGTTGAGCTCATGTTGTTGATTATCACCACTCTGATCAGTGATGCTCTGTAATTGCATTGTCTTTGCTGGAGACGATGAGCTGCTCTTTATCGCTGCTGAGATAAACGTCCTGTGAGCAGGACACTGTCAGTGCAGAAGGTGGAAGTGGCCGCTGGGGTAACAAAATTGGCTGGTGAGGTGTTGCTATGGATCCTATTTGAGACAGCAAAGCTCCCAGTGTGGGGCAGCCTGTGAGCAAAGACAAGCAGAAACATGCCACGTTCAACCCATGTTTTTACCTTTTTTTTTTTTTTTTTTTTTTTTTTTCTGGCAAGAAAATAAATCTCTCTCTGACTTCCTCCTAATCTCACATCAAATGTATCTTGATTGAGCATGACAAGGAGAAAATGCAAAGTGAATAGCCCGGGGCTGATAGGAAATTTGTCTTGCTCTTTCTCAGCAATGTGTTTCCCCTACTCTGCCCAGCACTGAGCTGCTCACTTGGGTAAGAACTGGTGTCTGCTCTGCTCAGCCCGCAATGCACATGGACAGCCCTGTGGTCTCTACTCTGTTCTGCTCAGGAGGAGATGACTGCTCTCCCAGTTTGCAGCCAGAGCAGCAGGCCAATTACCTGACACGTCAAGCAATTTGGGAGTGATTTCACGCTTCCTGGGTGTACCGAAGCTGTGCTCGGAGAACCCATCCTTTCAGAGCACAAATGCTAAACATCAAACAGGACCTGAAGTTTTCAGTGTTTAATTTCCCATTTAGCTAAGGCAATTAAAAGCATCACCATGTAACACGGCTGATTTTCTTCTGCATTTTTATTTGCTTGTGTCCTTAAAGAGAGTGGCTGAGAAGCAATCATATCTATCCCGCAGCATGTTCTACTGCAGCGTGAACAAACCTGTCTGCTTGCCACACCAAGGACATCTGAATGTCTCCTTGCACAGCCCTGAGAGCCACAGCTCTCAGAATATTCCCTACTTGGAGAAGCACACTGCAGGCACATGACAATATGAGAGGACTGTTCTGGTGCTGATGAGGCCAATAGTTCATGGAAATGAACCACTGATGAGAGGAAATGGCCTGAAGTTGCACTAGAGGAGGTCCAGATTGCATATTAAAAACAATTTCTTCTCTAAAAGAGTGGTGATGTGCTGGCACAGGCTGCCCAGGGAGGTGGAGGGGCCACTGTCTCTGGAGGTTTCAAGAACTGTGGGGATGTGGCAGTGAGGGATTTGGTTAATGGGGGTGGGTTGAGAGTTGGACTGAGTGATCTTAGAGGCCTTTTCCAACCTTTATGATTCTATGAAAATGAATGCTATGTGCAATCACTAATTGGGTAGTAGTGTAGAGAAGACAGAGCCAGGCTCTTCTTGGAGATGCCAAATGAAAGAAAGAGAGCAATGGACACAAGCTGTGACAAGTGAAGTGGCAGTTA
This sequence comes from Chrysolophus pictus, assembly GCA_037305975.1. Taxonomy (NCBI): domain Eukaryota; kingdom Metazoa; phylum Chordata; class Aves; order Galliformes; family Phasianidae; genus Chrysolophus; species Chrysolophus pictus. The sequence continues at coordinate 21,206,336 of CM074583.1, forward strand.
AAAATTAGGAAAAAAATCACCCTGAGAATGGTCAGACAATGGCACAAAGGCCCAGGGAGGTGGGGGGGACTCAAAATAAGAACTTAGCTGGATGAATACCTGGGCAGCCTAAGCTGAGTGGTCTTGCTTTGAGGGTTGTTGAATTAGAAACTTGCTGAGACTCACAGCTGCATCATTCCATTTGTTCCGCAGCAGCAGATGGATTTTTAACCAAGTATTTAATGGTTGGTTCCACTCGTACCTGAGATCCTACCAGTGAGGCAGAGATAAGGTAATAGCAACACAGCGGGTTCTCTGCTATTATTCTGGCTATGAATTAATCGCAGACGCTACAGCACTACGAATAAGTGCATTGATCATTTGCTACAACAATAAGAATTTCAGCCAGTTATGCTCTCCTCTCCATAAAAGCTTTGGAGACTGCAGACTTAATGAATACAAGTCCAGGCTCTTTCCAGAACACTAATAGCATCCTTTAAAAAGCTGTAAAACAACAAAACCAAAGCCCAGCCCTTTTTTGCTGTGCTTGCTAAAAGCCTCTTGCTGTTAAGTGCCCAGTTCTGGGTGCTGCTGATGGAGACCCAGCTCTCTAGTTTGCAGGAGGATTCCAGCTGTTCCCTGATATTTGGGCAAGGACAAAAAGCAGCTGGAAGCCAAACAGGCTGGTCCAGAGAAGGAGATCTGAAGTGAGGAAATGCAAGATGGACTATTCATTTACCCAGAACTTGTGTTTTGGTTTAGAAAATTAATATTATTAAAATAATTAATTACCATTTTTTAAGGTTCTGGGCTTTATTATCCACTTGTTAAAAGAGGACTAACAATCTTTGGTCTGGTCTGTGCATTTAGAACTCTTCCATCTCAAGACTATCTTCTAGTTTGCTTGGCTGGGAATTGGTGGTCTTGTTTTCAGATGGAAACTCTGTGCATGCTGTTTTGCAAAGAACAGTAAGGAAAATTCCCATCCATCCCTAATGATTCAGGCAGGATTGTTCATGCCACCCAGACAAATACAGGAAGCAGCTGTCACAACCAAGATCTGACAAATCTTTCCTTGGAAATCCAAACATTGACTTTTGTCGCACCCCCAAACTGTTTAACTCCCAGAGTGGCTCAAGCAATATGTTTCCTTTAGATACTCAGATGTTTTATTTTCTTTTTCTCTCGTTAACCTTCACTTGAACTGACATTGTATAAATTAAATTGATTCAATTAAAAAGATTAAATGTTTAAATTAAAGAAACATTGATGTATGAGGCTGGATTATTTTATTTTTAGAATCATATTAAAAAAAGAATGTGGGCTGAATCAGAATGTTTTTCCATGTGTTTTTCTGTTTGAGCCAAGATATCTGCCTTTAGTAGGCTTTGGCAAGCATTTTGCAGGGTGACCCAATTTCAGCCCACTTTTCCCACCCATGGAACCTCATTGCACCAGGGGAGGTTCAGGTTGTGTATTAGGAAAAAACTATTCTCAGAAAGAGCAGTGATGCACTGGAACAGTCTGCCAGGGGAGGTGATGGGGTCACTGTTCCTGGAGGTGTTCCAGAACTGTGGAGATGTGGCACTGAGTGACATGGTCAGTTAGCATGGTGGTGGTGGGTTGGGATTGAACTGGATGATCCTAGAGGTCTTTTCCAACCTTTGTGATTCTATGATTATGACAGCCCAGGGAACATAGGAGAATGAAGACAGGTTCAGTTGTAGAATTTATCCAATTGCTAGTAAGCACCCATCACTGCTATGAAACTATTGCCACGTCTTAACAATGACTTCAACTTGATGCTGAATAAACTATCTATTTGCCAGAAGTGCAATCCAGGATATTCCTTCACATGCAAGTGATAAATATTTAAATACCTGTTTCACCACGAAACAGCCTCAGGGCCAAAAAGGGTCTGCTAGGTTTATCCCTTAGAACTTTTCCTTAATTGAACGCAGCTGTACAAAGAAAAAGGAGAAAACGTGGCAGTAAGAGGTAGTTGTCTGGTCATTGCTGGAGGATCCAGGCATGGAAACCCTTTTTATCATTAAACAGGAGAAATTCAGATGAGAAATTAGGGCTTGTGCTTACTGTACCTTCTGCCAGAGATGCCCAAAGATGCTGGGATTAGCAGCATGAGGAAAAAAAAGGAATGTTCCCAGTCAACCCAAGATAAGACATATTTTCTGGCATACTGTTTGTATATACTTTCCTCGCCCTTTCCAATCCAACCCTGGAAGATGGCTCAACTATGTTATGAACAATTCATAGGTGGACTGGCCACAGCACACTTACTGATGGAGTGAGTGTGCCCCTTTATCACTGAATGGGACTGACTTCACCAGGACACTGACTGAAAGATGAAGGAGTGAGGGTGAGAAGTTTCAACAATCTCAAATCGTGCAAAAGGTAGCAATTAGTAAGTATATTGTGCCCCTGACAGACACAAAAAATAGGAGCATCAGTGGAAAGATTTGAAAGAAGCAAAATAACACATTTTTTGTTATTAAATTATGAATGTTGTTTTTCCAGGAAGGTGTGAATAGATGTAAAAGCAGCCTGAAAATGTAATGGAAGTAGCGTCATTCAGAGCCTGCTGATGGCTATGTGACAACCTCCAAGAGTCCAGCAGCCACAAAGTTCTGGAAATGGGGAAGAAATTTGAATAAAGGATCACTCCAGACTTGTATTTTTTTCACTTACACTCCTACTAATGTCTCATGCCACTGCAGTCATGAGTGTATGATGAGCTAGACCTCCTTACATTTCTTTTTGTTTTATGCTGCCCACTGTCCATGCTTTTATTTCTACCCATGGCAGAACTTTTCCTTCCACTCAGTTGGAATTTTTCACCAGGACATGGCTGGCACATTGACAGGAAGGATGTCAAACACTCAGACTACCACCAAACCTTTGGAAATCCCAGGCCCAGAGAGAAGGTTTTGACTTAGAAACCATGAATATCAAGCATTTTTCCACCCCCCAGTTAGCAAGGAACTTAAAACTTTCTGAAATTGCTGTTAAGAGAGAAGGAAGCTCCAGACTACCCTGTACAAATATACCTATATACTGCAGACCCATAAACTTCACTTTGGAACCAGTCCAGCTTCTCCCTGGCTTAAGTCTGCTACCCAGCTCTGAGCTGAAGGCACCCAGAGGCACTGAGTACCGATCTCCTTGAGTTTGCTCTTCTCATTTATCTCCCTCTCTGCTAAAGATATGTGCCTTATGTCTTATTTGCATTTGTCTGACTTCATCTGTCAGCCATTGGTTCTTGTTCTGGCTTTCTCTGATAGATTAAAAAGCTCTTTAGAAACTGGTGTTTTCTTCCGCTGACGGCTCTTATGCACTGTAATCAAATCACCTCTTGACCTCCTTTCTGATAAGCTAAATAGACGCTTTCCTTTGCTCTGAGATTATTTGTAAGTTCTTTCCTGCAGCACTCAGCCTAGGAAGCAGCAGGGATGAAGGGGGAAATGGGTACTTAAAAGAAATTGGAAGAGTTATTTCATGGCTGAGGCTTTGGCTGAGGGTTGACCTCACTTGAAGGGGCTATGCCCTTCAAGAACACCATGTCTTCCTCTCTTCTCCTCCACCATTCACTACTCTAGCTCCCCTTGCTGATCTGTATCCCTTTTTCTCGGGCTACAAAAGCAGCATCCTCAGTATGGGGGAGATATCCCCCATAGGAGTGTTTTCCCTCCTTCAGTCTCTTCCTTTGCTGCAGCTCTCTCAGGATGACCAAGCATCATCTCTGCAGTATGACAATAGTTGTTGTGATGTAGGACACCCTTCTTTCCCCAGCCGGATGTTATATCAGCCTTTAGTTTCTTGTTATTAGAGACTCCTCTACTGCTCCCATAGCATTTGTGTTTTTTCAGCAATGAAGAAAGCAGCCCCAGACTTGAAGCGGTCCCTCAGTCTGCCACACTTGGAATGGCTCCACCACTTTTCCCCACAGCTCAGAGGTATTCAAAAGGTATTTAATTAAACCCACATCAGAGAGCTGTTAGCAAGCGTTCTCCAATTAGCAAGGTGGAGAGCACTGCATGTCATGGGGGGAAATGAGCGGACATGAAACGATTTTGTTGCCTGAGCCTTCCTCAGTGTCAGATTAATTGGCACTTTTCTTCCAATTTATGGCAGAGCTCTGGACACAGAGGTCACAGTACCACTGTGCAATCCCATTCAATTTTCTCGTTTCCTCAATCTTTCTTCAAAAATATGTTCAAAAATTTCCTTAGAAATCTGAATCAAGTTCAGCTCTGTCTATTGGGGCAAATGAAGGAGAATCAGTGACACTTGATTGCTCCTAAGTGCAGGCTTCTTCTAGGATCTCCACTGTGCTCTTCCTTAGCTACTCTTGAGGGGTGGATCTGTGGCTTGGGTTGGAGGGAGCCACATGTCAGACAGAGCTGGCTGTATAACCAAGTCCTGCTTCTTGGCCATCCCACATGGGCAACGACGCAGCACTGCCACAGATTGTGCTTTGAGCCGTTAGGAAGGAGAGGGAACAAGATGCTCACTCCAGAGGATTCAACAACAAATTTAACATCTCTTTCCTTTGGCTCTGAAAATTGAAGTCAAAAGCAGTTTTTATCCTTGGAAATCCTTACAGGAGTGTGCTAAGGGTGCTAACAATCAGCTTCATTTTTTTGTCTCCCACCTTTCTCCCACCAAATGCAGTTAATTCTAATAACACAGCAAATCCTCCCCTAATAAAGCAGGTGATCAGGTTTTGTTTATTATTTGCAAACTGCTGAGCAGCACATACAAAGGAGACCTACCTCAGTGTGAGAGCCAGCGACGGGGACACGCTGCTATGACAACAACATGAGGCTGAATCATCCAGACAGATAAGACACACATAATTGTGTGATCACCTGTTCCCTCTTGTTCAAAGGAAATTTTATTAGCACCACTGAAAGTACATTAGAGAACAAATCATAAAGCATCCACACATCAATCAGGGCCATGCTAATCAATGCAAGCACTGCCTGAGCCCACTGCCTTGCTGTTTGGACATTCAGCATTTCACAGACTTCAGGACAGCATTTAGAGAAACTTGTGTCTGCACGTGAAAGGCCCAGAAAAACTCTATTTCCTCTGAATCAAAGCATTTATGGATCTGAGGTCTTGTTGAGAATACCAGACTTTTGTCTGTGGGTTGTTTGTGACCAATGGAAGGTCAGGCTAGATCAAGGATGATAGTTAGAGAATCTTAGCATAAATAAAAATAACAAATTAAGAAAGGCAAGAAGGAGAGGAGAGCTGGCCTACTGTGTTACAGATAATTGGAGATAATGCAGGGCCTCCCTTCACTTGGCCCTAAATATAAATCCATGTGCATTTATGCTGGGCAGGTGCATCAGACACAGCATCCATTTCCAGCTGGTGGGAGAAACTTCCACTTGGTTTCCTCGCTAACATAAGGGCACCAAAACCATGACTCTCTGATCGTAAGACTGCTTCAAACATCCATTTCTTTCTCTGTCCTTTCTGAAAATATTTTTGGTTTTGGTTCCCCAAGTCTTTCAGACCTTAATTTCATATCTTAAGATTCCAGCAGGTACAAAGTGCTCTTCAGGTGGAAAGACATCCTTTGGAATTATTGATCTGGTCAAAATATTCCACAAGACATTTTTTTCCAAGCGTTTTGTCAGGATTTCAGCAGTCCATGACAAAAAAGAGTAGCCTCACTGGGGTATTTACAGTGTTTGAAGACTTTCTACCAGAAGCAGCAATGGCATTTTAACTTAGAGAGTTTTCCACCAATGCTGCTTTCTGCCCCTGCCCAAATAAATATCCCATTACGAGTTCATCCAGAAACTGACAGGCAACACTGCAGGCAGCAGCAATAAGATCTGAGATGTTTTCCCCCACAGATGTTGCATATGCATGAATGTCTCACTGCGAGCATTTCCATCTGCTCCATGAGTATTCCACGAGAACCATGTTGAGACCTCTCAATCAAATGCTGTTAAAGGCAGCCCCAGAGTAATCTGAAAACAAGAGGTTCAGATGCACAGACATGAGACGCTGACGAATGAGCCTGAGCTACAAGCCAGGGCTATTCCCTCCAGTGACAGAGCAAATCATGAATTCAACATCTCTCCCAGCTTTCCCTCGCATGTGGCACCAAGGTCTAGCCAGGTGCAAATACAGAATGACTGGAAGTCAGCTTCAAAAGGCAGTGAGAAAGGAAAAAAAACCAAACAAACCCAAGAGGAAAGACAGTGAAGGATGACAGTGGGTTTGCAGATAAAAGCAAGATCTCTCAATTGCTGGACATGAGCAGAATAAGTTACTGTGAAGACTGGCTGAATGGCCATGCCTGCTGGCTGGTGGTCAGTGGTATGAGGTCTGCTTGGAGGACAGTATCTAGCAGTGTGCCCCAGGGTCAAAACTGGCCACAGTCATATTCAACATCTTTAGAAATGGCATGGATTTTATACTATCAGCAAGTGTGATGATACTCGGTCCAGATCTGGCAGCTGTGTTACTAACGACACAGTGTTAACAGGAATCTTCAAGATCAGATGGTGCTATAAGATTTCTGCTGAAGAATGGGTGAAAATTTGATTGCTTTCCTAGTATTTAATCCAACAGAGATCTGGAAAAAAACCCTTACCCTCCTGATTTTGAATTTCCTCAGCATCTATAGGCTGTACATCCCTCTTCTTGGGGAGGGACTCAGAGCTCTGTCTCCAGCAAGAAGATCATAGTCTCACTCCATGGCTGCACACGGAAATCCTGTGGGCATGGCTGTCACCTCTCTGCACTTTCTTAGCTTTGCAGATTCTAGTTAGAGAGACAAATTTAAAGCGTGAGCCTCGGTGGCTCAAGAATGACATAAAAAAGCAGTCCTATGACCTTGCACTGCTTAAAAACCTGTGGGTACCTGTTAATGGGGTCGCTTTGCCATATGTTAGGAAACCTCATGCATGAGCCTTTAAACTCAGTTTCCTTCCACAATTTGTCAGCCAGATTTTGTAATCTGGAAAGACCTGACCGAGCTGCAGAGAACAGATCTGCCTCAGATCTCCTCCTTGAACTTTTCCCCTGGGAAACAGAGCCTGTGAGAATGGAGGTGATGGACACTGTGTGAAGTGTGGGGGTGGCTGTCATTCTGCTGTCACATGTTATCAGTCACCTCCTCTCACCAGCAGTGTGACTGAGGAAAGATGGGCTCTCTCTATCTGTCTCAGTGAATAAAGAGAAGGGAACACAAGCACAGCAGAGAACAAAAATAAACTAACCTGGCTGAAAGCAGACACTGTCACACCTTCAAGGGGAAAATTGATACAGATGCTTTCTTCTGTTTCAGAATCAATTTCAAGCCCATTCCATGAAAGAAATGGCATAAAGGGCATTAGGTCTTGCAACAGAGCCTGCTATCCCTGGGATGATGGATGGAAGATGAGTACAATTACCTGGAAACTGAGAGCTAGGACACAGACTTTTTTGTTCAGCAGGCTCTGGCTGTCCTTCCCCATCAGCATGAAGATCAAAACAAACTCTGCAGAGACTCTGACGGTGCCGGACTTGTCTCTACTCCAGCTGTCTTGGAGAACAGAACAAGAAGCAGCAATCACAGCTGCTCAGAAAGGACTGTCTGTGCTGTTGTACTGAGGATGCTCTGCCACACAGCATGCAGGGGAACCTTTCAGGCACAGGCAGCTCAGTGCCATGCTCTCTCTGCAGTCTGGTGAAGTGCCGTGCCCCAAGCTGTCGTCCCATATACGGGCAGCGCTCACTGCAGCTGCCACACAGCCTCCCTAAAAATGAGCTGCCACCTCCTAGATGCAGCTGAAGCTGCTGTACCCTAGCCTTTGTCCCAGTGGTGTTGGTTCTAATAGCATCAGCTACAAGCTCTCCACTGCTTATCTACCAAAAGACCAACAACACGGGGCTGTGCTTGCAGTGGTTGCAAAAGGTGATGTTCAGTTGTCCCTACACCAGCCAAGTGTTGACTCCAGTTCTTTCAGCCCAGTGCTGCGGAGATGCCCTGCTCATCCCCAAGGCTTGGGTACACCAACACCCCAGAAAGACTTGTAGCACAGGCAATTAACAATCCCACAGATCACTATGGCTGCCATCCCATCACTCCCAGTCTCAAAGCAAAGGAGAAAACACGAGACCAGTTCCTTCACATGCCTTGCTGGTGACGTTTTGTTTCTCTTAGAGCTGACACAGACAGTGGGGCCACCAAGTTCTCACTGGGTAGAGATGCTGAGGTCCTGGCACCACTCACATACCCCTTTCTCAGGAGGCCACTCATGGGATGGCAAAATGAGGATGCGCACCCACACTTGTGTGATGCCCACAGAGCTGGGAGAACCCCATAGCCTGTAGGAGACCTGGATAAAATCTCTGTACACCTCCAACCCCTGCACTTAGCTTCTGTGGGAGGTGGTGATTGCTGAGTTGCACAGGGACTTCTGCTTGCTCTCCAGCTCTGCTTTCCTTTGGAAGCCACAGACAGCTGGAAACATCAAAAAGTGGCGATCCAGAAGCTGTGACCAACTGCTTCCTCAGCCCACGAAAGGACAGACATCCACAGCCAGCTGTAGGATTGATGGGGACCACTGCGTCTCATGCTGTGTGGTGAAACTAATGAAATCTAGCCTTTTTTTTTTCTCACACAAATTGAAATGCTTTGGGAAAACTTCATCCTCTGTCTCGTGGCTGCAGGCAGCTCTCCTGAATAAGCTATTGTCAGGCCTCTGAGACGTGAGTCAGAGCATCTTTAATCTCTGGACGGGAGCGTTCTCCGTCGCTTTCATGCTTTGGAATAAATCTTCAGAGACGTTCCCAAATTAAGCACGATTATTTTCTAATCTCCTTGCACTTCTTCCTCTCCCCATTTTATCAGTCAGGCTCAAACACATTCAGCATGGCCTACTTCGAAGCAAACTGATTAATGCAATTGCTTCAGGTTTTAGGAGGGATCAGTGCTTACAGCGGGGGAAAGAGCTCCTACTGTTGCTGGCTGCCCTGGCTATGCACTGGGGGGCTCATGGGGAGCTGACAGCAGGGCCTGGCACCTCACACTTATGTGGATATCCCAGGGTTGGGGGTTGGAATTGGATCTTTAAGGTCCCTTCCAACCCAAGCCATTGTCAGCTCATTTTGGAGGACAGTATCAAAATAGGACATCAGTTACTTAATGCAGAAGCTCATTGAGCTTGTGGAGAATTGTGGATGTTGACGGTGAAGGAGAATGAGGAGCACAGTTAAATGAAAAAAGCCTTGACAGACGTAGCCTCCCAAAGCCATTGGCTCCCTTGCTCACCCGCAGTGTCTGTGCCTTTGCCCATTTGAGCAGTGTCACAAGTAGCCCTGCCAGCTCCTGCCTTTGCAGCCTGGTCCATAGGTCCACAGTCTGCCTTTTTCTCTTGATTGACAAAAGTAGAGGGTGCACTGGCTTTAGTGAGTGTATAATGGCTGACCTGATTTATTTTGAAGCTTTGGAATAGCTATGCTTTCTAATTACTTCTTCCCACCTGCCCGAAAGAGCACTTTTTGCTTTCAGATTAACTTCTTGCTGTCTCTTTGAACTTGTGCCTTTGTACCGCGAGCACCCTGGGTTTTGTGAGATCAAGGCAGGCTTGGTTAAAGCAAAAAGCAAATAGTGATTGAGTTTTGTTTTGTTTTGTTTTTAATCTCTTTTCTACAGGAACGTGCAAGGGTTGCTGATTAGACTTTGTGTGGCAGCATCAGCTGACTTATGGTCCTTGTGCCTTCAAAGCACACTCTCCAAGACAAACAAGGATGACTTTGAAAAGGAAAATCCTTCTCAATGTTCAGAGGGGCATCAGAACTATCCAGAACACGCATGTATTTAGGCATGAATTTAAGCATAGAATTTGCATCATCTTTATAGCTTAGAGCAGTGGGGAAGGGATTGCCATGAGCTTTGCACAGCACCGTGCACACAGTGGAATCTGACACACTTGCTTCTTCTCTTCTAAGCCCCAAATCCTCCTCTGTGGGAACTGCTGAGTCACAGCCTGAACCACTGATTGAGCACTTGGAGAAATGGCCCGGTCAGCCCTGGAAGCACAGGTGAAGGCAGTTCACCTGTGCAACCAGGAGCCAGGCTCCACCCCTCTTAGACCTCATTTTAAGGGCTGACTGCCACTGAAGAATGGTCTCCTGTTACAGATCCTTCTTGTGTGGAGTTTTTCTGTAAGTCTGCATCTTCAGGTATGAGCATCCTTTTTTTTTGTTGTTGCACCTTCCCATTATGTGTATCTGGGACTGGTTCTCCTGCCTTTCCACCTGCTCATTTATTTAAGACAATGCATAAACCTGCCAGCGACAGCTGCTGTCTTATGGAAATGTGGAAGTTAGGTTGGTGATTAGAAATTAGGCCATAAGAGAGGTCCAGGGGTCACCTCTATCCAAAGTTTAGCCCTTTAGATGAAGGATGTATTGCCTTAATAACTACAAAAATTGAATGCCCACCCTACCTGGATGGGATTATTTTTCCTCTTGGCGAGGTTTTCCTTTAATTCTAACTTGTATCTTCTAGCTAAAACTGAAACCTAATGCTCCCTTTCCTAGATGTAATGATCACAGAGAAGTCCTTCTCCATAAGGTCTTTTTGCAAATTTGCTGATTGCTCTCATATTTCCCCTTTTCTAAGACTAAACAATCACATAACTTTGCAGTTCCCTTCTATGCTTCTCAAGTGGTGGTCACACTTCTCGCCTTCTAATACTGGATACTGTAAAGCAGACACAGTATTGCAGCTGTGTGGAGAAGGGTGATGTCTTAGTGCATCTGAGGTCTCATGGTGTACCCCAGGACATAGCAGAGCTCTTCAGCAGCTGCATGCAGCGTGTCTCAAGCTGTTCGTTGCTGAAAAAGCCCAGAGTGCAAATTCCTTCCATGCTACAAATCAACTCTTTACTCCTGCTTGCACATAAGCTTATTTCAGCATTGCTCAGAGCAAGCTGCAAAACCCTGCCATGAAGCAGAACAAGTCGCCTGGGACTCAGCCAGGTTGAACTTCTGCATCCCATAGAGTAATTCTAGAGGCCAGGTTATGCTTGGAAGATGCGATGTTTAATGTGACTGTCAATGGGAGGTACTTCACGCCAGCAGTTTCTCTTCTCTCCCTGACTGCCTGTTTAACTCAGTACCTCCGTGAAAAATCAGTGGGAGCAGCCAAAGGATTTAAAAGTTATTAGGAAGGAAAAGAGAAAAGTGGCATAATTCTGCTTCCTTCAGAAACGAAGCTTAAAAAAGATGAAAGGTATTTGCCTCAACTCTCTGCAGGCTCCACCTCAGCAGCTGGCTGGAGAGGCTTTGGGAAAAGCCTGGAGCTCTTAGCATCAGTAAGAGCTGCCGCTGGGACAGCAGAGCCATCTCACTGTAATGTGCTCTTCTTCCTGGCAGCTTCAATCTCCTTCTAGCAGTTTTTGGAGCTGAAGATCCCCTGGTAGCTTCATCTGCTCCCTATGCAAGATAGACCAGATGGCACGTGGCAAATGATTGCCCACAAATGTCAGGCAGATTTCTTGCTTGGCAGGCTATGGCTGTGCAGTTCTGCCTTTTTGTTTTACTGCTTACTATCAATAAGCAATTCCTGTGCCTTCAGAAATGCAATTGCTAAACAGACTGAAAGGAGGAAAACCAAACAAGGATGAGAAACCAGGTGTGACAGTTCTGGAGTACAGCTTAGGGGCTGTCCCTAGAGATCCTCAAAGCTCAACCAGGCAAAGACCAGAGCAAATTTAACTTCTGACATAGGCCCTGTTTTGTGCATGGGGTTGGGCCAGAGAACTCCAGAGGTCCCTCCTCACTCATGTCCCAGATGAGTCCATGCAGATACTTGCAATTTTCTGGTCTGAGGTCTTCACCTCTGGAAGGAGGGAAACTCATCTTCCTAATTCTGCATTATCCAGGCAGCCAAAATCATAAAGCAAGGAGTAAAAAAATAAGTTAAAAAAAAAAAAAAAAAACCAACCAATTCCTCTCTTTCAAGGTTGGGGAGATTGTCGTGCTTGTCAGATATTTCATTTTTTATGACATTTTTGCTGATTTTTTTTTTTTTTTAAGAAAATGTTATTGCTTTTCAGCTTGACTGAAAAGCTGCTTTCAGAGAGGAGAAATTATCAATAGCCATTGTGATAATGCTTTCTATTTGTTGCTGTGGTCTGTTTGTTTTTAATATATATATGATTAAAAGCCCTCATTAGCAGAGTTCAGAATCCCTCACGGTCTGTCTGTTTTGAACCCTGCAAAACGACAACAGATATTTATGCATTTGTCACCAAAATAGTTTCCCCCCCCTTTATTTTTTTTAAGTCCTTCCATTCAGACTCTAAGCTTTTCAGGGCGAAATTGCTTCTCTAACAATGTCATTTTACAGCTTCCACTTCACCATGGTTTTCAATTTGGATGGGAGCTCTAAGTCAGATAATCGGTCAAGACCACAATGTCTCTGGTTTAAAGCAAAGCTGATCTTTTTAAGTCATAACTCCAAACTAAGACTTTCAGTTTATTAAAGAGTTGAGTTTTTGCAGATTTTTTCTTTTTTCCAGTAGGTTTATTTGTGCCATGGTTGTTTTGTAAACTAGTATAGAAAATAATGCTTTTTTTTTTTTTCCAGGAAGATGCTGTAAGTTCTCTGCTTTTCATGAATTGCAGTCATCAGATACGGTTATCCCAGTGCCTGACAGATCTGTCATATCAGCCCCTTCCCTTTATGCTTACAAACATGCATCATGTTGATGAATTTAGATGGTCATTTAAAGGCAAATTGCTTGTCCTACTTTTTGCTTCTTATTGATTGTCATGTAATTAACTGATTCATTTTGTTAATGTAATCCAGAGTGTCTGCAACCCACTTAATCAGGAGAGCCTGATCAGAAGACTAGGGTTTAATTAGAGTGCACTAATTGCCCCAATGAAATGCTGTTTCCTCTGTCCTGAGCCATTACTTACAGAAGCCAGATTTTTTATTTCTGCTGAGATTTAATCAAGGGGCAGAGAGAATAACATTTTGTCTCTTGCTAGGGGAAGGACTCTTCCAAGCCATTGCACAGCAGTTGGGGTGACACATCCCTTCCCAGATAAGCAGTCCCTGGCAGAGCAGTGTGATGCTCTGTTTGTCATGTAAAGCTCACTGAGTTTCAGGCTGCATGATCTATGTTGTGATCATTCAGCTGGCCTCAGAACTCACTGGGGGACTGTGCAAACTTCAAAAGATATCTTCCAAGAGGTGCAACTCCGCCAGGCATCAAGATGATTTGCTCCAGGTAACAAATATGGTGCTGGGTGTAGAGAGCATCTCTGTTGCTGGCCAGCCTTGCTTCTAGCCCTTGGAGCTGTATGCATCACAGATATGATACAGAGAGACCAAACTCTTTTGCCAAGGGGGAAAGGGCTTGCTCTCTGCAGGGCTCGAACAGCAGGGAGGTAAGAAATTCCTCCTTTTATGGATGGGGGGCAGGGAAGGAGTGAAAATATCCAGAGGGAAATCTTTTTTAGTTGTGCCAGCTGATGATAAAATGTTTTTAAACATGGTGGAAGGTGCTTGGTAGATTAACTGCTTAGCAAGTGTGTGTATATATAGATACATTCATATATATTCTGTTTTTCAGCTTTCATGTTCAAGCTGACTGTGATGAGACTCTTTCTGGATCGTAAAAGTGATGTGATGCAGGCTGCTGTTATGCAAAGATGCTTGTAACCTTATGTACTTCAGTCCTGATCCTGCAACAGGACAGGCACAGAGGTGCATTTGTACTCATGAGCATGTACCCAAGCCCTGAACACAGCCCCCAAAGCACTCTAGTGGCAATGCTGGTTGGTTGGAGAGAACCCAGTGTGATCAGGGACTGTTCCTGGTCCATGAGGCTGAGTTTTGCACTTGGATTTTTTTTTTTCTGTGGTCGAGTGCTCTGCAAAAGTCTGAGCTTGGCAAAATAGCATTTGATTGTGAATTTCTTGCAGAAAAGGACATTCAGAAGGGCTAAACCAATTTGCAAAATCAAAAGCTGAATTTGGGAAGTCATTTCAGTCTGACCACTTCCTCTTGAAAACTGAGGGATGTGTTTTTGGAAGTGCTAATATAGTTTGAGTCTAACATTTCTTAAATCCAGCCTTTGTAATGTTTGCAGCTTGCGTTGTTGACTTGTGTGTGCTCATAAAGGTGAAACAGATAAGAGTGGCTAATTAGCTTGTAAATAAAATAGAACATAGAAATTCTATAGGCTGATTCAGACCCTGAGACAGACTCATGCACATTTAAAAATATTTTTTTGAAAAAATAAAAAAGAAAATCACTCTTCAACCAGTACCATGAGCCTGAAAAAAATAGGCTGCTTTGTGTCATATTAATGACAGGGCTGTGATCAGTGCTTGATGCAGCAACAATACAGAAGGAGAAACCCCAAGGCTTTGACCCAGGTCCTTGTCCCTTGAGGAGGCTGCTGTTTTACCTGGAGGTAAGCTGTCCCCTGCATCCCCTTGGTCCATATCCTCCTCCTATACCCTTGGCTCCTTCTCCATTTCATTGCTCCCCAGCCGTGACCCGGGGGTGGTTGGTGTAATATCCAGCACAGAAACAAAGGGTTTGGAGATGGAAGTACCAGACCCATAGTAGTGGAGATTGCAGCATTCCTGGGGCTCAAATCTTGCTGGAGAAGCATCTTGGAGGTTTATCAGTCTCGGATCCCCCTGCTCCTCCTGCTTTTGCTGCTTTAAGAAATAGGATTTTGTGGGTTTTTTTTTTTTTGGCAAATAAACAAGATTAGCAAAGATTTATTTCTTCTCCAGCAGCAGTAATAGGGATTAGGTACCACTTGGGCCAAAAGGACAGCAGTCATAAATGAATCAAAAGACACCATGAAATTTCATGCATGGTTGCAAAGAGCTCTGAGACCAAAGCAAGCAGCAGCTGTGTCCCCAGGCTGGATGACACCAGGGCTGTGTCTTGGCTGCGCCCACCTGCGTGATGGGTGCTGTGCAGCAGCTGTAACCCCAGTTCAGTGCTCACTGCTGGGATGTGAACTGTTGTCAGCTGCACAACTTGAACCCAGCTCAGCTCATGATTCAATTTTCCTTTGGGTGGTACTTATGTAAATGTGCCAAAAACAGCTGCAGCACTGAGTCCTTGCTGCTGAACCTCTGCCTATATCCGGTGTGCAGCCTGCCTGTATGTGAGTGCATCCGACCTCAGGGAAGGAAAAAGGATTTTTTTTCTCCTTGAATTTAATTTTTTTTTTTTTAAAGCACTTAGCATTTCCTCTCTCACAGTAAGTGGCTTTGGTGGAAGGGCATTTGAGCTGCCTCTGACAGTGATGAAAGGGGATTACAACTCCAGCTGACAGCAATTTGGTGTGGCCATACTCAGTTTCCCTCTTGTGGTTTCTGCAGGAATTAAGTGGAAGGATATTTAACTAATTACCTTCCCAGCTAAATTTGTCCCAGTTAAACTGGTGGTGCTGAGGTCCTGATCCTGCAGCCCTGGTCCCTTCCTAGCTTAGCTAGGAAGATCCATGTGGCACTGCTGAAGCTGCTCAATCAGGCCCGAGGTTTGCATCCATCAGGAGACATTTTGTCACATAACCTCTCCCTCATGCTGTTTTCTGCCTGCTGCTGAGGTCACAAGCTCCATGGAGAGGACAGGAGGCTAGGAAGGGCCTGTCCTCATTACCTGGTGCCTGCAAAGTGCTGGATGCGAAGCCCTGACTCCTGCAGAATGAAAGGAAGGAGCCTCAAAAAGAGGAGAGAAAAGAGGGGAAGGAGGGGTGAAGAATAAAAGAGGATCCTGCAAGTTGGGAAATCACTGCATCCACTAGAGAATGGGATAGGACCAGGAGGGAGGAGGAGGATGACAGGCTGATCCTGCAGAGTTCTCAGGGAAGATGTTTGCCATCTCTTCTTGCTTGTACTGAAGGGACTTGGCACCCTGCAGAGACAGCAAGGGAAATGACAGGGTTATTCCCTGTGGTGATTATGATTATCTTGTGATCTCTCTGGGTTGTATAAATGGGAGTTGATTACAGCCAGAGGAGGAGTAAATTGTGTAATTAGACAGGGAGAGGGGAGGATGATTTAACCTCTGCCTGAAGGTGATAGTTTAGAGAGAAGGGTGGAAGTGAGTGCAGAGCGTTGGGGTCTGCTGTGCTGGGAATTGCTGTTCTGACCTTGTCATGGGCAAGTCCTTCAGCCTTCCCTCAGGAAAACAAAACAAAAAAGCACCAAAAAACAGACAGACAAAACCTTTCTTCTGTATCTCATAGCATTTTTATGTCTGGGAACATTTCACAGCATGTGTTTGTGCCCAGCACAAGGGGATACCCTTGCAGCTGCCCATGGTGCTTCAGGCTCACAGCATGGCTGTTTGCTGACGTTGTCCCAAATTCCCCTCTCCATGAATGATTAGCAGAGAAAAGCTAAACTAGTCAAGGGTCTGCATTCCTCAGTTCTACGTTAGGTGAGAGAACTGAGATCTTCTTGCTGCAGCAGTAATGTCTACACACAGCAAGGAAGAACACTTTGCCTTCCCTTCTTGTTATCAGTTCAGCCTGCCTAGGCCGGAAAATGTGTCAGCTCCTATAGCAGGCAAAAAGCAGAGAGCAGGACTGCTCTCTAAGCCAGAATGAGGAAGGCAATTAATGTGAGTATTACTCATGCCAGGAAAAATAGCCAATTACCTTCCTATGGAGCTTTGCTCTGCCCAGTGAGCCGATAACTGCAGCATCTGACATTTGTCACTGAGCTCTCAGAGCACTTCAGGAGCAAAATTCTGGCAAATGGATTTGGGCTGTGGAGAAAGAGACAGGGAAATAAAGTTGAGGGGTGAGGTGTAAGGGGCAGCCTGTGTCCTCGTGTGTGAATGTGGCTTTGCCTTATGTCCGCTCTGCTTTATGGCTGTACCTTAAAGGGGCATCAATATGTTAACATAAAGGTTAATATACTGAATATGGCGTGCAATGTGAAGTGGGGGTACAGTCAGAGGGGTTTCTTCGTGTTTTTCATTAATGTGAGGCATGGGGGAGTTTCCTGCACTACCCACCAGTGAGTGGAGCCTGAGGAAACTGGGCTGAAGAGTCTATTTTGCTTTTTGGAGTTAAAAAAAAAAGAAGAAATGTCTTATTTCAGGAAGTCTGGGGTTTCTTGGGTGCGGCCAACGGGATAATTTAGCTGGATATCTTCGCATGCTGTGGTTTTGCAGCTTGTAAACACTTGTCCTGTAAACCTCAGCGAGCATCAGCCACGATCCAGGTCTCTCTCAGGGATAACAAACCCTGATCCGCCGCGGCACCCAGAGCGAGTCGATGCGGTTCGATGCGCTCGGCGCTCACTTAGCCACGCCTGGTGCTCTGCCTGAGGGGCGGGGCGGAACCTCCCGCGCTTTTCGCGCCTTCCGAGCGGCGCGCGTCCCGTCGCTCACCTTCCCGCCCTCTTGGCCCTGTGCCGGCCGTTACTCCCACCCCCCCCCCCCACCCCTCCGTGAGGCGATGGTGAGTGCGGGGCGGGCGGCGGTGGGGGCGGCTGAGCCCTCTGCTCTGCGCGCTCCTTCACGCGGTGTGCTGTGCCCTTCTTACAGCGCAGGAGCCTGGCCCCCAGTCAGCTGGCCAAGAGGAAGGCGGGCGGCGAGGAGGAGGACGGCGAGTGGCGGCCGCCCGCGGTGAGCGAGGGGTGCTGGGCGAGCGAGGGGATGCTGGGCGGTAGCGGAACGGGCTCGCCCGTAGCTGCTGGGTGTTGTTGGTTCTGCCCTCGGGCAGTTGAGGCGTGTGGTGCTCAGGGATGCTCAGCTGGCTCTGAGCTGCGGTTGGGCGCTCGCTGACCGTGACGGCGGCGTCGCCGGCCGCTCACAGGCTTTGCCTCGGTGCTGTTTTTCAGACTCAGAAGAGGCAGAAGGCTGGCAGTGAGGCGGAGAGCGGGGACTGCTACAGATCGCCGTTCCGGAAGCCCTTGACACAACTGACCAACAGGCCTCTCTGCCTGGACAGCAGCCAGCATGTGAGTGGGCATCGCTGCCGGCACGTGGTGCTGGGTGAGCTGCACACGGAGCTTGTTGACCAGCACGGTCCTTATGCTTCTGTGAGCCCGTTTATCCCAGGTGTTATGGAAGGATCACACGTGGTTCTTTGGAAGGAACTTCACTTGCTCCTGCTGTTGTGAGTGTGGTGGGAGTCCTTGGGCGTTGACAGATGTGGGAAGCTCTCCACATTGATGGCTCAAGTGCTGTCTGCTTGTTCGCTGAGCTTCCACAGAAGCCCAGAGAAGATGGAAATGAAGTTGTCTGAGATGGGATGTAGTATACTTTAGACCTTACCTAGCTCTTTTACAGGGGAGAATTGCCTGATTGAATTACTTAAGGTTAAGGAGAAAGTAACTGCATTTAAAGAAGTGAATACTGTCAGTGGATTTAAGTAGATGGAGTTATGAAAATAAATTTCATGCATTAGAAAACTTAAGCAAAAACAGTCTTGGAAAGAGGAGTAGGGGGCCAGGAGCAGTTCTCTTTTGTTACTTTCTTCCTTTTGCACATAGAAAATAGTCGGGGTTGGCTGGAACTTGAGCAATTTGAATAGAGGAACTCTTGGCACTAGGCAAAAATGAGTTCTTAAAATGTATTTTAGGCTTGCTGTCTTGAGCGATCTCTGACTTCAAACTTGTGAAACGTGTGCTTTCTCTCTGAATTCTTAGGAGGCTTTTATCCGCAGCATTTTGTCCAAACCCTTCAAAGTCCCCATTCCAAATTATAAAGGTAAGATGGTAAGGTTTAAGAATTATTTGTGTTGTCTGACTCTGGGAAAACATGATGCTTTGGCCTGTCAAATGTACCTGTGGGGATTATTGTTATTTTTTGGAGTGATGACATATGTTCCAGATTCCAAAAGAAAAATACTAGCATATTAGCAAAATCTTCATTTTTTTTTTCTAGTATTTTGTTTGGATAATCCTACATTTCAGAACTGGATTTTGTATTGCAACTATGCGTTTGATGTAGCACCAGAAGGTTGTATGCCACATTACAAATGTAGAAGCAAGATGAATTCTAAGCCATGGAAGAATATCATCTAAAAAATACCCAAATTGTGCTAACAGACTGCAGGCCAGGGTGAAAAAGACAGTATGTGCCAGTTCTCTTTCTACTTTACTTGGTTTGTTGAGTCTCAAGGTGATTTTCAAAACAAGGGTAATTTTGAACTTCAAAGCCTCAGCTGGTTTTGAATCAGGCAGCACATGATCCCAGAAACAAATAGGACTTTTCTTGTCTCCCTCTTCCTCTTCACCCTCCAGCTGAAAAACTGAAGGACGGGTCTATTTTACTTAAACATTAGTGATAAAATATGTCTGTAGACATATTCAGCAGGTGCTGAATACGAAACAGGTAGTCACAGAAGAGTTTGTTTGGCGTAGTTCTTATTTGATGGAGAAGTAGATTTTTCAGGAAACTGAAACAGAACTGTATCTTCAGAGACTTCTTTTTATGGCTGTTACTTTTCTCTCTTAACTGGGAGATGAGATTGTTTCATTTACTTTCTTCATGGAGAGGCATTGTCCCAACCTGTAGTACACTGTTCTTTTGCAAGGAATTTCAGCAGGTGGCAGGGGATTAATTCTGCTTGATTTTTTTGCCAAGCAAAATCACTCCTGGGAGCATAGTTGTCTCCCAGAACTGAGATGAGTCTTTGAGCTGGGTTTTGACACAAGCAGTTTTTATACATGCTGTTTCTATGTTCATCTCCATTCCAAAACTGTGACATCAAAATATAACATCAGGAAAAGAGGAAGAGAGACTCGTCCTTATTTTCTTCTTTTCAGAGAAATTGGCTCTTACACCAAACATCTGCTATTGCTCAGCAGAGAGCAAATAAGTCTCTAGACTACGTAATGGCAGTGTGAGTCTGACTATGA
The DNA here is from genome assembly GCA_037305975.1 of Chrysolophus pictus. Taxonomy (NCBI): domain Eukaryota; kingdom Metazoa; phylum Chordata; class Aves; order Galliformes; family Phasianidae; genus Chrysolophus; species Chrysolophus pictus. The sequence goes on from CM074583.1 coordinate 21,226,211, forward strand.
TACTGTAGAACTCCATTACTTTTACAGGCCTCTTTCTGATATTATACAAAAGATAGAATTCTTCCAAAGCCTTGGTTAGATGGTCCAAAAAGAGGTTTTGACCCAGTATGTACAATATACATGGAAATGTATTTATTGAGCTGCCAAACCGTATATCCTCGAACCTTGCTTTCAAAAAAATAAAACAGCCATTGAGAGTAGAACAAGTAGTGGGAGCAGCTGTGGTGCCTGAGGGGAACATTGTGCCTTGGATCTAGTATGGCATAGAATCCTTAGAGTTGGAAGGGACCATTATAGGTTATCTAGTCCAACTCCCCTGCAGTGAACAGGGACACTTACATCTAGATCAAGTTGCCCAGAGTCTGATCCATCATCCTGCAAGTTAGTGTATACTCCCATATGCCAGCATTTCTGGCATCTGCTACACTGAGTTGTTCCCATTTTACTGCATCCAACATGGGGGGAGCACCATTGCTCCATCTTTGTCTCTGCTCTTTCTTTGCTGCGATAGAGCTATCCACTGTGTGCTGGCAATGCAGTCTGCAGTGGTTGCCTTCTCCACTTCAGCGCTGTGTGCAATTAATTCAGCATTTCTAAACTTAATCAGATGCTTCTACAAGTCTCTGCTTTCTTCCAGGAGGATGTTATTGAGTTGTGCCTTTGTTTGCTTTCAGGGCCAACAGGCTTGCGGGCTCTGGGTATTAAACGGGCAGGGCTGAGGAGTCCTCTCCACGATCCTTTTGAGGAAGGAGCTCTGGTTCTGTATGAGCCCCCGCTGCTGAGTGCCCATGAGCAGCTGAAAATAGACAAGTGAGTCATTACCTGGCGTAAATGTTTCAGCTGTGACCTCCTTGTATGTGTAAGTTTGTGTGCTTTCTTCTCACATGTGTCTGAGCTGGGCTCTGAACATCAAGGAAAGCTTGGTTCCAAGTATTCTGCCATTGAATTGTTTCAGGTATGGTAACGATCAAAGGAAAGCATGTACTCATGCCAGATTGTTTGCTTTCTTTCACAGGCTGTTTGATCTTCCACTCATCAAAAATATAAACGTGATGCACAGAATAAGGATGCGTGCATGGATAAGCTGTTTAGGAAATCTTATGGATCAGTTTTAAGTCAGGATACATCAGCATCTAGAGACAGCCAGAGGGAGATAACTGACAGTCAAATGCTAATCTGCCTAATGGTTTTTATTGTTAAATAGTTTCTTCTGTGCTGTCTTTTTTTTTCTTTTTAACTGAAAAGGGCTATTAGCTGGATCTTAGATGAAGGAGGTGTTCCTTGATTTACTCTCTTAATGCAATTACTAAGAAAATATTGGCTTTTTAAATACCTTTCTATAAGATGTTTTGCCCTTGTTTTAACCACAGCTCGGCTACTGGTTTCATTGACATTTCAGATTGTAAATCAGGCCTGTGTAACTCCATTCCAGAATTGAATTAATCCTTTTTTCACTTTCATTGATAGTAGTTGATTCTCTTACTCCACAGAGAAGCCCTCAGAATAGCAGTGAGATTTAAAAAACAAACAAAAACCCTTAACTAAGCATATGCTGGGCTGAGTACATTAATCATACCTTTTGTCTTTACTACCTCCTGCAGGGATAAAGTGCCTGTCCATGTTGTGGTGGATCCTGTCCTCAGTCGTGTTTTACGGCCTCATCAGAGAGAAGTAAGTTTTCTGCTGGAGCACGAAGCTATGGTTGGAGAACTTGGTGCATTTCAGAAAGGTGCAGTCCTCTGCTGGAATTGTAACCCAGTAACTCTGAGGTCTGCATAGACTGTCTAACAGATTGGCATGTTGCAAATGTAAGGTGAAACATTTGTTCTAAACACCATCTTAGTGGCCTGAACGCTGAAATACTGTGTCCTGTCCTGAGCAAGGGAGTGTGCTGGGAGTGTTACAACAGCCCTGTTTGTCCTTAAAAATGGGGGAATTTATTGTTTTCTAGTGGGCAAGAACTTTTTTCCTCTTGCCTCTGATCTAGCAGAGTCAGAGCATTCCCAGCCTACACACAGTACTGCCTAATGCAGAAGTTTGTTCTCTGCAGGCTTATAGGTCAGATCAGCTTATAGTGGAATTCTGAGAATTTGTGGGCATATGTGCACTGGTTGCATAGGTCTTTTAAAGCACATTGGCTTGAATTTATGTCACCAGTGATGCCCTAGGAAATTACTAGATTCTGCAGAGAGATGGGATTTTACTAAATAAGGGTTAAAAGTTTAGACTTTACTTGAAATCTGTAGATGTAGCTCTTCTGACTGGAACGCTGTGAAAGATGATAGAATGTAGTTACAGTAACTTTTCTTCTTGCGTTGGGCAGGGCAGATTGTCCAGCACTGTTTTGTTGATCACCAGAATCAGTTGGACCTGCAATGTCTACCTTGGTACACAGCAAAGTTCTCTCTGGTACTGTAGTTCCCAACATGGTATGAGGTGGTGTCCTACTTCAATGTGTTTTATTCAGAGATTACCTTTTGTAGTTGAAAACTGTAAGTGACTTACGTAGACTTGGAGTTTACCAGTGGAGTTTGCTTAAAAATGTTTTCTGTCATAACGTGGAACATCACAATACAGAAGCAGTTGGAATTAATCCACAAATGTCTAGTGTAGGTATCTGCAGAATTAAGTTTATCACAAATGCAGTATGTAAGCCTAGAGGCAGCGCAGGTAAAAGCTGTTGTTGCTGATCTTTGAGCTAAACAGGTCAAGCTGTATGTACTGCTGTATGGGAGATCTTCAGGTGGCACTTTAGCAGCCTACAGCACTCTCCTGGTTTGTGCTTTTATCTCAGAATTGATACTTAACCCGTGAGCCATTATAATGCTGGCCTCCGGCTACATAGCTGGAGGGGCTCTGTTTTGTGTAAGATACTGCCTGCTGGCACTTCTGTCAAGTAATAATAGTTATGGTGGTGTCCTAGGCACGTTGTTTTTTGACAGCTAGATATCTGAAATAGCGGTCTCTGTTCTAGTCTGACTGATCAGTCTTTGCTTGCTGAGATTCCTGTGCTGGTTTTTTTTTTTTTTTGGTTGATGCTCTCAGGCTGTTGTACAGCCTTGTTCTTTGTCACGTCACTGGGAGGTTACTGAACTAGATTCCCAGCCAAATTCTTTTTTTTTAGTTAGTAATATATTTGATAATTGTTCAGCTGTCTTAAATGAATGAGCCTAAGAAAGAAAAGAAATGTCTTGGAAATTTAAGTGGTTTATCTTCTAGTCTTGTATAGTAGAACATAAAGGGTGTGTTCAGGCTGTATCTCTCACTCCTAGTTTGGTTGACAGTATGGGGATCTTGTCCATTGCCAGGACAGTGCCTCAGGTTTTCTTTGACTGTATCATCACATGATAGAACACCTTGCAGACTTTTTTCTACTTTAATCTGTCTTGGTGATGTTGTCAGAGCCTAGCAACCAGGCGTTCCATCATGCGATGAGCAATAACCTCAGCCCTGTTTCTTCTCTGAAGTTAAATCTGGTTTGGTCTTTGAGTCCCAGGTGAGTCACAGTGGTTCTTTGCTTCTAGGTGGAAACAATGAGAGCTGCCGAGGGTGTTCTGGGGGTTAATCAAGGAGTAGAAACAAGTCTGGACATTCCATTGGGTGTTTTTAAGATGCTTAACATGTTTGCACTGATTGACGCAGGTTAGCTAATGGCTTCAGCCTTAACTAGTTTAGTTAGGGTAGAAATTCCTGGGAATTTTAAGTCAGGACACTAGTTACAACAGTGCAGTTAATACATAGTATGGTTTTGTATGTATTTTGAAGTGTATGTCATCACCAGCAATGCTTTTCCAGACCAGATGTGGCCATGTTTTAGCTGTGTCTCGGCTGATTTCCCTCTGTCTCATTAGAATGCTGCATGTCTCTTGGGATGTGCTATACAAATTTGCTGTTTGTTGTAATATCAGTCCTGTGCATTGCAGTAATAAAGCTCTAATGAAGTTGTCATTCTGTGAATGTCCCCATCCTGCTATAAGAGAACAATTTCTTGGCAGGGTGTGAAATTCCTCTGGGACTGCGTGACGAGCCGGCGTATTCCTGGGAGTCACGGCTGTATCATGGCAGATGAGATGGGGCTGGGCAAAACCCTGCAGTGCATCACTCTGATGTGGACACTCCTCCGGCAGAGTCCAGACTGCAAGCCTGAAATCGAGAAAGCCATGGTGGTGTCTCCCTCCAGCCTGGTGAGAAACTGGTACAACGAAGTAGAGAAATGGCTGGGGGGAAGGATTCAGCCACTGGCCATTGATGGAGGCTCCAAAGAAGAGATTGACCGAAAACTAGGTACAGAAATGTTTGCAAATGGTGTGTTTGGCTGGTTTAGAGTGAAACCTTGCATTGGAAGAAGCTTACAGCAGCTGAAGTGAATATTTCCGAGTGGTTGTTAGAGCTCTGGAGGCTGACAAGACTGAAATTCTCTTTTCTAACATGTTTAGATCAGATCATTGCATTTTTGGTAAAAGTTACTCTTTTGGAATAATCCAAGTCCATTTGTGCCCTTAAGTTAGGGCAGTTCCTGTGTGTCATCTTTCTTCCAGACAGAAGCTAGAGCAGGAGTGGGCAGAGGTGGGAGAGAGATGGAAATGGGAGCAGCTGTGGGGAATGGAGCATGGATATATGTGGAATCAGCTCTTTGTCAGCAACCAACAGCACTGAAACAAATGGAAAGGTTTTCCTGCATGTTTAAAAGTTGATTTTTACTGCAGAGTTTGGACCCTTTTCTGTTACTGTTTTCATCATCCTTTTCCTACTTTCCACCCACAGTTGGCTTTATGAACCAACGTGGCCTGCGAGTGCCTTCACCTATCCTGATCATCTCCTATGAGACCTTCCGACTTCATGCTGAGGCGCTACAGAAAGGCAGTGTTGGCCTGGTCATATGTGATGAGGTATGGTTAAATCTCTAAGGAGAATATATTCCTGATGTTTTCTTGAATTTCAGGCAGAAGTGGTCCAACTTTCTTAAAAGGCAGGGGGTGAGGATGGAGGTGTCAAGCAAGGTTTGCCTGTGGAGAGCACCCATTCCAGTTTGAGAGGCTATGGGTACCCAGCTTATTCTTACTGGGTGAGCCTGAATGAGAAACTGTTCTCAGAAGCTGAAATAGGAAAAGAAATAATCAATAAAAAAAAAGAAGTGGTGGTCAGTATGGTCACTTCTTAGGTCCCTGGAAGACTGGGGACACCTACATCTACCTTGCAGTATAGTATGTAGAGAAAGAAGATTCACCACCTATCTGTGACTCTGAAAAAGCCCTTGCTCTGTTGGATCCTTGCTGATCTTTCTTGTTTGTCCAGCAGTCCCAAGGCATCTGTTCCTTTAACATAGAGTGGGTGAAAGTGGCCTGCTCTTTGCAGTCACAAATTCAGGAGACTTTGTCTGTGCTGGTAGGGGAGTTTGAAGGGTTCACCCATAGTAGGACCCTCTTCCCAGAGTGTAGCATACTGCTTGGAGTGGAGGTAGGAGATGTGAATAAGGAGGCCCTTTCTGCTACTTGTTCAAGGACTGACCTGGCTTGACTCCCTGTTCACTGACTGCTGGGATCTAGCTTTGCCTTGCCTGGTTTTCAAGTTAAGCTTTCACGTGTCTGAACTTGAGTTTTTCTTTTTGCTTTATCATTCTATATTTGTGATTATAGATAGTGAGAGACAGAGATATTCTTGAGGAGAAAAGCAAATGACCTATGCCTCCTTGAAATAATGTAGCTGGAGGCCTCAGCCAACTGTGTGTCCTCTGTGGCTTTTTAGATTTGTTAGAAAGTGGTGCCACCCAGCGGTTTGGTACTTTATGTGCTGGTTATAGCACTGAGAGGGACTTGGACATCAGAAGTGTGATGGCTCCCATTCACCATTTATGCTCTAAGTCTGTGGCTGTCTATACTTCTCAGTGCCCCTGGAACAGGAGCACCAGCTCGGGATGCTGAGAGCACAGGTCCTTGGCTCTGCATCTTCCCTATGTTTCAGCTTCTAATAAGCATCTCTCCACTTATACTTTGTCCTGCAGCATAAGAATAAGAGCTACTTTTTCCCAGGTTGTGTTTTGCAGCACTTAATGGAGTTTTGTTTGTCATCCTTTAGGAATCAGAGGTGTCAGTAGTCCCAAGTATTTATATATGGAGCATCAATATAACAGTTTATCTTTGGAAAATAAAGCAAATTTTAAATGTTCTTTTCTTTTATTTGTTTCATTCTTGTTTGCGGGGCTGGTATTTTGTTTGTTGACTTTGATTGGGAAACAATTCTTATAATTAGAACTTGTGATTGTCAGTGTTTTCATGGCAGGTTCTTTTCCTTGGGTGTGACTCGTATGTTCCTAGCCTGGGAAGCTTGTAATGGAAATGGTATTTCTCCTCATGTAATTGCTCTGGGTTTCCTACCAGTTTCTTACCTTTAAAGGAAGTCACAACACCTGAATACAGGAAAAACACTTCTTCTACTGTGATGAAATGGAAAGCTGTGAGGTGCTTTGTCACAAATGCAACATGTGTTGATGATGGTCTTGAAACTGCTTCCCATCAAGGCCACTGGATTTTTCAACTACGTTCTTTTTTTCTTTTTCAAAGGGACATAGACTGAAGAACTCTGAAAACCAAACGTATCAAGCTCTCAACAGCTTAAATACACCTCGAAGAGTCCTTATCTCGGGTACTCCCATTCAGAATGATTTGCTTGAATATTTCAGCCTGGTGCATTTCGTTAATTCTGGCATCCTAGGTGAGAAAAATGAATGTGTAAGGCATGAGAAAGGGGGAAATTAATGGCAAGGCTTCCTCTGGTTACCAGTGCTAGTGAAAGGAGCAATCAAAAAGTTAAAGAAAGGAAAACGTCTGTACAGATTGGAGACTTAGTCTCCTTCAGAGAGTCCAGAAAGTCTAGGTCGTGGTCTTCTGTTCCAGAGGCTGTACAGTATTGGAGCTCTGTTTCAATTTAAAGTATGCATGTCAAACATGTTTTAAGAGTATTAATTATTAAGATAAGATGAACATGTGGTCCTGAGTACAGTACGTTTGATCTCCTTACGTAGCTCTACTGATCAACCGGAATGTCTGGGGCTAGAAGTGTTACTGATAATGTGCACTTTGAGGTACTGCAGGAGTTGCTGAGCAGGAAGATCTAGCTCAAAATAGTACTTCCCACAATACTTACAGCCTATAGTAAATTTAGAAATTTAAGCCAGGTACAATTCCTTTGTGGGAGAGGCTCCGGGGAAAAGGGTTTTATGTGACATAGTCCTTGCACTCTCTACAGAGGTAGCCTGGAAAATGTGCTTTTTCCTTTTCTCTCTGTTGTGTTCATGTGGATTAGGAGTTTGAAGTGACTGTTGCAAGGTAGAGTGGTGTACCTTAAGACAGAGCAAACAAAGCCCAAATCTTCGGCAGTCTGCCATTCTGCTCTCAAATATATTGAGAGAAATTTGAGGATGATGTCTAGAACTTAGAGTTAAGATTATACCATGGCTTTTGTGTTTTGTGTTTGTATAATGTGGCAGTTTGGTGGTTTTATTTTTCTTTGATAAGGGAGGCCTGTGAGTCTGGGGTTGAAAAGAACCTGGAATAGAGACACTGATTAGTGTGAGTGTTCAGGGGAGTTGGAGCTAGATGATCTTTAAGATCCCTTCCAACCCAAGCCGTTCTATGAGTCAGGATCAAACACCTTCTACAGTTGCTGGTAACTGACTAGAATATTCTATCTCTAGCTCCTAAGCTCTGTTTGTTTTTGAAAAGCAGAGTAGCTTTTGCATTCTCTTCTATATCTTTGGGTTAGGAGCTGGTCTACTGCTTTCTGGTGTGAAGCAGCTTGTCTTTGTCAAGAAGTAATTTTTCTGTCAAGGACTGAAAATAAACTGATCTGTAAATCATTTATTTGCTGCATCTTGTCACCCATCTTTGTGTCAGTCTTGGGAATCCTGTCAAAAAGGCTTCTCATTAATTCTAGTGTGTGTACAACTCTCGTTAAGCACCTAGTCATCAGTTTCTCAGCCTTAAAAGCAACATTTGGGCTGTGTTTCTCAAGGAAAGGGTGAGATGTGGTACATGCTCTGCATCTGCTTTTTCCTTGTTTTCAGCTTCTTTTTTTTCCCTTTTATATTTGATGTGACTTTTTTTCTCTTGACACAGAATTGTGCTTTGGACACAGATTACCTTCCCTGTACTTGCAGTTCTTTCTCTCTGAGATGAGATTAATAGTATGAATACTTCTACCAGAGCCGTATGCATGCAGTGGTCACTTTTCTCTCACTCAGCCTGTGACCAGTAATAAGCAACTGATTAGAGACTGTTTTGCAACAGGCACATAATTTCCACACTGTTGCTGACAAGGATACAAATTCTGGGAGTAAAACTGTAACTGGAATGAAAGCAAAAACAGTACATGCCTGATAGGACTCAGGTTTAACTAAATTTTGTATGACCTTTGGCAGTGCCGCATAATCTCCTGTTGTACAGATTTGTCAGCCCTGTTTAAATCTTTCCTGGCTAGAAAGAAAACCAAATCCTACTGATGGGGCAAGAGTTTGTATTATCTGCTGGGCCTCTTGTTTATAGTTTGATAGCTGGGGCTGTGGGAATATTGATCAAAGGTTATTTGGTAGTAGCTGTCACTTTCTCATTTTTCATTTCTGTTTGTGCAGGGACTGCACAGGAATTTAAAAGACATTTTGAATTGCCTATCTTGAAAGGCAGAGATGCAGACGCGAGTGAAGCTGAACGACAAAAAGGAGAAGAGAGGCTTAAAGAGCTGATCAGCATTGTGAACAGGTGAACTTCATCCCTCTTCTCTTTGCAGAGCTTTTGCATAAACCCTTGATGCATGAATGTCTTCCAGAATGCAAGTTGTAGCTGTAACAAATATCTTGCTAGTTAAGTCTGTTCAGCAAGTGATTATGCAAGTGTGTATTGCCTTAAGAAATCTATGTAGTATGTAGCTTTAGTCTGAAAAGTAGCATATCGAAATGGCACAGTTAGTTGCAGTCACTCCCAAACAAACATGCTCAGATATGAATCACAGCTTTACTCTTATGTTTGCTTTCTTTTGGTATCTAATAGTCAGGTAGCATTCTTTTATTTGTGTTAATTTAACTGTAATGTGTAGACTGGGTTGGACTGCAGACTGCAGACCATCCAGTCCAGGTGTGAGCAGCAAAGGATGAGGAGTATTGCTCAGTTCACTGATGATATCCAGGTCACAAAGAAGTTCAGCTCATACTTTCACAGCTGTGTTGGCTTTGTAGGGCTAATGGGATTAGAGTACTAGCATCAGAAATGTGACTTCTGATCCCTAAGGAGCACCTCTGTGAAGTAAAATGTCATCTGTCTTCTCTGATGTTTGATATTTCCTTAAATATAGTTTGTTTTCTGTTGATTAATAGAACCAGTGCATCCACATTTGCTGACAATAACTGACCCCAAAGAACTCTTACTAGAAACTCCTTTGAATTCTTAGCATTGCAGTTGTTATTTCTTTTTCTTTCTTTCTTTTTTTTTTTTTTTAATCTGAGCTGTTGCAACCATCATGAATACAATACAGCAGATCATAGTCTTGGTAAATGGAATTTCACATTGAGTATAGCCTGTCTGTAGAGATAGCCATGACCTTGGCTCAGATTGGCTTGCGAAACTCTTAAGACAAAAAATAGTTTTGGAGAAGAGGTTATTCTTCTTTGAGGCACGTTATTTCTTTAGTTTATCAAAAAAGGATGTAAAAGTGTGTTCAGGAACGCCTGTACCTGACTGTTGAGGTCTGTGTCCTTTTCTTTACTCTCCTACAATCTTAGCAGACAAATGGAGAAGATGAATCACCCTGGCAATATCAAGAGAATTGGCAGAAGCTAAGTAGGGCTTTCAAGTGAGACAGTGATCCAAAGATATGTGGTGTCATAGGTGTGGGGCTGAAAGGCTCTGGATAAGGCACATAATCCATCTTGATGTATTGAAGTAGAGGATGTTAGACCTAAAGCATCTGTTTGCGTAATCCCAGCAGAGCACTGGAGACCTCACAAATGCTCAGGACACCTTTTTCAAGGCATCACTGTCTTTGTGCTTAAAAAATGCTCTTAATATGTAACCTAAATCTTCCTTACGGCAGCATAAGCCTGTGTCTTTTCATCCCACTGCTTATGGGTTTGAAGACCAGATTATTCCTTTCTTTAACAACCTTTGACAGATTTTGGGGCTGTCATATATCCCTGGTGTCTTCTGTGGATTTTGTAACCTCATGTTTTTGATGTCTCTTGGCAGAACTGGGTCTTTGCATCTTTTTCTTATTTCGGTTGCTCTTCCCTCCCTCCTCCCCCCCCCCTGGTTCTTTTCATATTTTCTGAAGTATGGTAAAACACCTTTAGAACCCTAAAGGATGTGCCCTGAGCTCAAATCTTGGGCCTATCTTGATAAGTTACTTGGGAATCTGACTGCTCGTACTGTGTGCTGAGTGCACTGTGTGGTGGCTGAATCCTTTCCCTGTTTGCTGTCCATGCCACTGGTCTGTTATTGCTCAGCAGCTGAGAATGCTCTTGGTAGCTGAGGAAGGGCTGAATATCTCTGCTAAGGAACTGGACTTTGATAGCTGTGATGATTCTTTACCCCTCCAAATCACATGAATAGCAGTTGGGAGCCTCACAAAGATGGCAGGCTATTCCAGTTTCTGTATGAGATAATGTAGGTGCTTAGTGTGGATGGTGAGTGTCCAGCCTTTGCCGTGTGTTTGATTGTCACAGGCTTTTGGAGATTAGATGTCAAAACTTCGTGTTAAGCATGAATAACATTGTTTAAATTGAGTTTTTGATGTCATTTAAGCATCTGATTTTCATTTCCCTCCTTGCAGGTGTTTAATCCGAAGAACTTCAGACATTCTCTCCAAATACCTTCCGGTGAAGATAGAGCAGGTGGTCTGCTGCAGGTACTGGAAAGCGTGTGCCCTTCCCTGAGAGAGGGGAGGAATAACTAAATAGCTGCAAAAAGCCCTGAATTCTGTGCTTGTGGTGACAGTTTCCTTCTAGGAATGAGATTGTAACCATTAGCATTATGTTGCTTTACCATCTGAAGCAGGGGTGGCCAACTCAGAGCTGATGGTTTTGCCAAGTGACTGGCATGCTTTGTGCAGCTGTGGGGCAGCAGATCCCTGAGCTGTGCAGAGTATCTGTGAACTTTTCTTCCAGCTCTGGACTGAAATAACAACATTGCACCATCAGTCATGAAGGCAGTTTTTAGGTTGTTTGGGATGTAGCTAAAAAAAATTGTGTGCTCAAGTTAAAAATGAAGCCACGGTATGGAGGAAGAGAGATGGTGTAGGTTTGGTGGTAGAGTGACTGCAGGGCTCTTACTCTTTTTCAGACTGACGCCTTTGCAGGCTGAGCTGTACAAGAACTTCCTGAAGCAAGCCAAGCCAGTGGAGGAGCTGAAGGAGGGCAAGATCAATGTGTCATCTCTCTCTTCCATCACTTCCCTGAAGAAGCTCTGCAATCGTGAGTTGTTCCATTCATGTGTAAAGGGTTCAGTTTTCATGCTGTTGGTGGATTTTTGGGTTTTCAATGTGCGCTCCACAGACTTTGAGTTGTTTGTTCTCCAGACCCTGCTCTTATTTATGATAAATGTGTGGAAGAAGAAGAAGGTTTTATGGGAGCTCTGGATTTGTTCCCTGGTGGCTACAGTACCAAATCTGTGGAGCCCCAGCTTTCAGGTAGTGTGGAGCTCAATAGTAGAGATGTTCTGCCTAATAGGCAATCATGAGAGTGTGTTTACTGTACTGTTAAGTGACCCTTCCAAGGTCAGGAATTTGGGAACTTCTGTTCTAGCTTGCTTTCTTTTTTCCTTTTTATCTAGGAAAGATGCTGGTTTTGGACTACATCCTTGCTGTTACAAAAAGCACCAGTAATGACAAGGTGGTTTTAGTGTCTAACTACACTCAGACACTGGACCTATTTGAAAAGCTCTGCAGGAACAGAAGGTTTGTCTTTGGGCTTTATTTGTCTAATCTTGCAAGACTGTACTCGCTGCCTACACTGCAAAAGAAACTGGCTATTTTTAAAGTTTTTGTCAGCAGGAACTTCTGACCTGTAATGTACCTCAGATGTTCCTGAATTGGAACTAACATGGCTTGTATTCTGGCTACTGAGATTACTTAGCAGAAAAGTTTTGGCCCCTATGCAAAAGCTCTTAAAGCTTTGTTGCAAGGCAGTTTGTGGAAGGTTTTTTCTCTTATGAGTAGGATGCTTTAAAGGTCAGAGCAGTCAAATTGTAGTAAGTGTTGTATATTCTAGGTACTTATATGTCCGGCTGGATGGCACCATGTCCATTAAGAAGAGAGCAAAGGTTGTGGAGCGATTTAACAGCCCGTCAGTAAGTAGAACCTAACAGATATGGGCAGTTTTCCTGCCTCTTCTTGGAGTGTGAGTAAAAGTGTTGGATGCCTCTGTTGTTTAATCCAAGCCTGCCTTTCTTCACAGAGCCCTGACTTTATCTTCATGTTAAGCAGCAAAGCAGGTGGCTGTGGTTTGAATTTGATTGGGGCTAACAGACTGGTTATGTTTGACCCAGACTGGAATCCAGCTAACGATGAACAGGCCATGGCTCGTGTGTGGCGGGATGGCCAGAAGAAGACTTGCTACATCTATCGACTGCTTTCAGTGAGTCTTTATCCTCTTCTCCTCTGCATGGGGATCTTGGTGCTAGCCCAGGCTGCAGCAGACGTGACTGGGACCAGAAGGGAGACAACTCTTATGTCAGCAACCAAGACTGAGTGGAACTTGGTTGCTTCCTACCTTTAGATATATTGCCATGAAAAACAATGAGATTTAAGCTGGAAGGTCATTGTTTCAGGGCTTGATTTCTAATGATATTTGGCTTCTGAGAAATAGAAATGACTGAGGATTTCCAGATTACATATTTCTTTGAAATCATTAAGGCATCTGACTTCTTTAATTTTGTGGGTTATCTGATGCTGAAGTTGCTGCTTACCAGTCTGGCTGTGGTCTGTTGTGGCTGGGCATATATCTACTTAATAAAAAGTGACTACATTCCCAGAACTACAGAAGCTTTTGGAATGGGGCTACCAGTTAATACGGAGCTGCTTTGTAAGGAAAACAATGAAGATGACTAGTACTTTCAGAAAAGTACTAGTACTTTTCAGACTTGAGGGTTGGAGATTCATGATCCTTGAGGTCCCTTCCAACCTTGGCCATTCTGTGATTTCAGGCTACTGCTGTAATAGTTTGTTAGGGAGTGTCAGTAGTGATTACTGCTCAAAAATATCTTCTGTGTGCCTTTGTTTATCTTCCCCTTTCAGTTCCCTGTAACTTCATCTAGTTAAGGATGACTTTTTTACTTTAAACTTGTGATCCTTGATAAATTATTATTTCACTTTGACAAAACATCTATATCTTAGTTGGATCCGCTCCCGTGGCCACAATGAAAGACAAGAGAAGCAGTCATCAGTAACAAAAAGGGAAGTGGTCAGAGTGCAGCTAGTAGGACTTGCCTCTCATCTGTACTGGTCTGATAAGACACTCCGTGGTCCTGACTGCTGCTTGATCTGTGATGCTTTCCCAGCATAGTGTTCTACACTGGCATCCCAACTATGCTTCATCTCTGACCTTTTCTGTAGACAGGGACCATAGAGGAGAAAATATTTCAACGCCAGACCCACAAGAAGGCACTCAGCAGCTGTGTGGTGGATGAAGAGCAGGATGTAGAGAGACACTTCTCGCTTGGGGAGCTTAAGGAGCTGTTTGCATTGAATGAGACCACCACCAGTGACACCCATGACAAGTGAGTATATGATGCAGTATTGGCTGGAGTCAGTAAAGAACTCCAAGCTTGTTTTACTGATTCAGAGGTTCCTTAGTTAGCAGGAGGAAGTTCAAGAGAGAGGGCATCAAGTGTCTCTATTTCAGAAGCTGTTAATCACTGAAGATTAGCACTTCCTTGCTGTCTTCCTTTTTGTTGTGTTAGAAAAGCTGCCCTGGCTGAACAAGTGAGCAAGGCATCTTGTTGGCTGTTTGTGCTTAAAGGCTGTGAAATACTGCAGTTAATGAACAGCTTTGCCAGTACTGCTCCTGGTAGTGTGAGTGGCTTCCAAATGCCAAGATGCATGTTCCTCACTTTCAAGAGAAGTCATCCTGAACTTACTTTAGGCCTTGCTGTCCTTTTCCTACTTTGCTAGAAGTTGTGGAGAACGTAATTTGAAACAAAACAGGTTTTCAAAATGTTTTTTTTTTTCCCCCTATCTGTCAGACGTGCCAGAGAGTGGTTGTGCATTTAAATAAAGCATGGTAGCAATTCATCCTGTCTGAAAATCCAGTTAGCAGTGATGTAGGTGACAGGGGGAGTCAATCCACATGTTATTGGGCTGTATTTTTAACACTTAAGCAGAGAAGAAACCTTGCACTGATTTTGTTCCAGGATCAAGTGTCGTCGCTGTGTGAATGGCCACCAAGTACGGCCACCTCCTGAAGGGTCTGACTGCACCTCTGACCTCTCCCAGTGGAACCACTCTGCTGATAAGCGGGGCCTGCAGGACTCTGTGCTGAAGGCTGCATGGGATGCTGCTGTCACCTTCACTTTTCATCATCACTCCCATGAGGAGCAGCGAGGGATTCCCTAACAGGTTACTGTCCCCTGTGGGGACAAGGGCAGGCTGCTGTAGCAGTCTTTAATCCCTTTCAAGGAAAGGGGCAGTGGGTAGCAGAACAGTGCTGGATTTGTTGTGTTGCTGTGGGGCAGCAGAACAGCATGGTTCCTGAGAGGCTGGAAGGCCCTTAGCATTGATCGGTTTCTGCTGCAACAGCAGTGAGTTCATCACTTTGTCTCTGCTGCCATGTCTTATACCTGAGAAACAGCATATTGGGAATAATTGGAACTTGTGTGGTTGATCAGATTCAGTGCTGGTTCTTGTGCTGTGCCTTCTACTCAGCAAAATTCTGCCTTCAGGTTTATGATAAGCCTGCAGTTTTAGAGCACTTGATATGCAATCACATTTTTTTTTATTGGTAGCTGTGACTTACAGCTTTGTTGGAAAATGTGCAGGTTCCATTTCTGTCACAGAATATGAACCTTAGTTCATTATTCAGGCTCAAGAGAATCTGTGCCAAAAACATCCTCAGCTTTTATGTTAAGCATCTCATCTTAAAGAACACGTAGACAGTGGAAAATTGGGCTCCATTTTGGTCACTACATTTTTAAAACTACTTGCTGTGTTATGGGTGGGATCCCCCCCCATCTGGCAAAGTGTTTTAATTAAATCACATTAAAACCCAGTAATAAAATTCAAACTTCAGTATGAGTCTTAATTCTGTTTTTATTATAAAAATGTTACAAAAAAAAACAACTATTCAAAGCCTCTGAAAAAAAGATGCAGACAGTGGATAGGGGCAAGACCAGTCATTTTCCCAGATACCGTGATAAATGATTGCTAAGAAACAGCAGAGTATTTGTATGCAGCTTTTTTTATAAGGTAAACAAAAGGTTGAAGTGGAGAGCTTTATGTTTTTTTTTTTCCCTACTCATTGTAAGTGGAGGGAGAAGTTCTTATTTGAAGAATCACAGACTAACAGAATGGCTGAGGTTGAAAGGGACCTCTGGATGTCATCCTCTTCAACCCCGGTGCTCAGAAGCTGCATCACCTAAGTGTGCTGGTCAGGGTCCATGTTCAGTCAGCTTTTAAGCCTCTCTAGAGGTGGAGATATTTATGGATATGATATTAGGTACAACATGAAATTCGTACAGAAACCCCGGTCCAGAGGTCTGCGGGATATCACAGAAGCTTATTTAGCGTATCTGTCCCAGTTAAGTGGAGAAGATAAGAGCTTAACTGGAAATACCCAAATGGTCACCTATATCACTTCATTGTGTACCTCTTCAGAGGAACAGAAAAGTGACAAGAACTGTTCACTGCTTGAACCAGGAGAAGAAAACTGCCATGTGTGCTGAGATAAGTTTTAGTGGCTGTGGACTGAAGTGTTTCAGTTCAAGCTGATCAGCATTCTCTTGTCCTGTGTCCTTTACATGACACTGATGTAGTCAGCAAAGGCCTGAGAAGAGTCCCATGAGTCATTGACCACACTGCACACTGCTCTGAGACGCCGAAGTGCTTCTTGAGCTGTTTCAGCATCCTGATCCAGCCAATTCTGAAAGAGCCGTAAGTGGGTGAATTGAATCTTTCCCCCTCTCTGCTGGATGTAGCCTTCCAGCTTCTTTGTGAATTCCAGGAGCCCATCAGGTTTGATGCAATTTGAGCTGCCCAGAAAAAGGAGGACAAAAAAAGTCACTAGGAGTCTAGGCTATAATTTAAGCAGTTACTGTTCCATCTAATAGCTGTCTACATGAGGATGTTTCAATGCAAACTTCCCTCAGCAATACAAAGTGTGAATGAACCATTAATTTAAACTGGGGGAAAAAAAAACCTCCTGAAACACAACAATATTAAGGGCTGGAAGTTTTTAAAAACTTTTTAACTGTGGGAGGAAACCATGAAACTTACTCTCCTGGCCTCCTAATGCACGACTGGAGTAGTCCTCATTATGACCTTATAATCCTGTTGGACTCAAGCTTCTGTCAGTGCCTGTCAGTCTCATATCAGCTGACTCGACCCAAGGGGCTTAACCCAGTCCACAGTTCCCAGTGCAGCCCTCAGCAGTAAGGGATCATTTCTCTCTTAGGAAGTGTGGAGAGGAGATGTCAGATCCCCATGTTCCTAGATTAAAAGATCATTTCTCTTCCATACATGCATAAATAGAAAGTTTCACAAGATTTCATCTTGTGAAGAGCACATAATAGCCAAGTGGAGATGACAAATTCAAGATGCCAGACTGCTGAAAGGATGGCTATGGTTAGATTCTCATGCCTGCGTACTCCCAGTAAGCTGAACCTTTAGGATGTAAATGTAATGTAAATGGGATTAAAATCAAGTAAAACAGTCAGTATTGCAGACATGCCACCCTTCACCTGCTTTGTGAAGGTTACTGCCTGTGTTTATGGCCATTCAGGCTCAAAAAACAAAAAACCAAAAAAGCCCCAGCAGTAGTTCAGGTTGAAAACCAAAGAAGATGAAAGGAATACAGAAGCATTCACAGGATCTGACAGTGCTCTCTCTGTGCTGGAGCAGTGGGAACAGAGCTGTTCATGCTGATGGCTATGAATAAGTGTAGGTAGATACATTAATTCTAACCTTAAGAGCAAAGAGGGTGTGCAGTAGCCCCTCCCAGGGGAGCAGAAAATGAAAGCTGCTTTTAAGATGGAACTTTGATTCATTTATAAATGTGACAGTGCAACACCTCAGGAAGCATGGCTTGGCCTTAGTCACTGGAGTTCCCTGAGGTTTTTAAGTGCTCACTGCAGCATCCTCTAAGCTCTTCTTGTGCATGGGTTCTCTTAAGCAAAGAAAAAATCTGTTCAGGCTTTTATTGCTGTTCTGAGCCTAGCTGAGCTCTGGACATCCTGAAACAAATTCAGTGTGTTCAGAGCAACAGAATACCTGACATCCAGTTGGCAAAGAGAAGAGGAGGAATCTTCAGAGAAAATATCTGCCAGGGCAACCAGCCTGTGATTCCCTAAGAGGAGAGAAATGCAGCTGTTAGTTCCTAGCTTGCATCTATCTTAAATATTTGCATGGTCAAGAGGCTGAGATATTAATGGAGAAGGGAGGCTGAAAGCATGCATGCCCAGGACTCATCTTCAGTTTGTCCTTAAAGAGATTTAGCCTTCTTAACACTGAGGTGGTGGAAATATTTGCTAACATTTCACTAAAAAAAACCTCTGATTTTGTTTGTTTTAAGAGTCAAAATGCAGCTTCGTTTTAAAAATGGACAGATGCCAAGGTTTAAACACAAATCTCAACAATAAAAATGCATTTCAGGTGATCCCTTTTGTTTCATTAAAAAATCAGAAAAAACTTGAAATGCTTTTCTCAGACACTTCTACTTGGCCTATAATCCAAAAAACCAATTACTTCTGTAAATTCAGTTCCACAGCTTTGACACAAACTCTTCCTTTAGTAGGTCCTGTCCTTTCAGTGGCCACTAAGAATTTTTAAAGCTTCTGAAGCGCAAAATACCCCAACTGAAGCAAAAATCTGTGCCTCTGGATGAGAAGCAGTGCATCTGGTGATGCATCTGCTGCTGGGTCTGTTCCTGTTAAAGCATCTGAAGCAGATCACTCACTGTTCAGTTGCATCTGGAGTCATGCTGATACCTGCTTTTGCCACAGAGGTAAGCAACTGTAACGCTCATGCAGCACCTGGATGCTCTGTACATTGTTGAATGCAACTGAAATTCTTCCTGTAAAAAAGTTACCTCAGCCCGCCCTCGCTTGGTGAACTAAGTGACAAAATTGATGCTGTTCATGCAATATGTTAAGTTAAACACTACGATCACGGGCTAGCAATGGTCCTAACTACAACTCTGAAGCTACCCCCTGCAAAGCTAGTCTAAAGTCAAGGCTGACATCTATGGTACGCACCAAGGCGATTCCCAGGCAGTTTGAGGCTCTTCAAAGATGAATTTCTCTTTACTGTATTGATTATTTCTGACAAAAACTCAGCAGTGCAGCTTTCAAATAGCCGGCAGAAAGAGAACGTTATTTCTATGGAAGAAATGGATTGTCAGTACATGTTAGTACTCCCTTTGTGCTTAATTATTCCACAATTAAATCCTACAGACAGCTCCAGACTTTAATCTATTTGCAAGAACAAAGCTTCCCTGGCAGCAGACCACGTATGAAAGCACTGCCTTTCCATCAGTATAAAGATGGCAATCCTCACACCAGGGAGGTGACTTTGCCAGCTGACTCAGTTAAAAGCTGATCTGCTCTGCAGGTTAAAAATCTTTGTTTTATAGCCAAGTCGATGGACTCTCCCCTAAAACATGTGCCAACTTTGCATCTGATCTTTGCCCTGCTAGCACAGAGAGCCAGACTTTCCCACTCTTCCAGCATCTACAGATCTATCCCTGAGACACCTGACTTTTTAGTTAACACTGCACATCCAAATACCACCTCCTAAGTGTCAGCCAGCCAGTCACAGTCAGCTGCAGCACCTTTCCAGGCACCGGTGCCCAGGAGTTTGCTGTACCTTGTAGCATGGGATCCTGAAGCAAAAGCAGAACTTCTTTCTGGTGATCAGCCAGGTTCACATCATGAAAGCTCAGCTTCTTCAAGTTTGGATTACACTCTAAAAGCAAAACAAGTTCTCAGATAAAGTACTGTCTGGTCTTAGGATAAAAAAAAAAAAAAAAAAAAAAAAAAACTTGATGTAACTAACAGCTAACACCCAGAAACTGTACTGTACTGTGGATAAACTGCTGGATTGTGAATAATTAAAAAGAAACCCATCCTGTTGTGCAGGATCATCCACATGTTCAACAGAAAAACTGGGATGGCTGGCACCCATTTTCTTTTCTCAGGTAATTCCAAGGATTTCTGCACTGAAAGAACACTCACCCAAGCTTGTTCCAAACTAAAAGAACATGGATGTGAAAGAGCTTAGAGTTTCTATGTAGGAGGCTCAGGTACCTGAGCAACTAAGGACTGCTGGCAGATGTGCCCCAGCAGCTTGTGCAGTGGAAACACTGCCAAACTAAAGCTGGGCACAGCAGAACTGCCAGCGAGGGCTAACTAAATCAGGCCCTGGCAGAGTCCAAGCTAACTGACAAACAAGCAGTGATGCTCCAGTGATGGGAGATTGCAGCAAGGTAGTTATTTCATGTATCACAGTGACACTACCTACACGTTAGCAGAATACCTTTGAGTGCCTGCAAAAGGAACCCAAGCTCCAGAGATGAAGGCAGTGTGGCGCTGTCAAGGGACAACTGCTGAAGGGACTTTGATGCCTTAAGCACTGGCAGCAGGAATGCAGTGTGCAGAGGCTCCCTGGGGAATCGGATCTCCAGCTGCTCCAGGCAGCACTCTAAGACAAGGAAAGAAAAAAAAAAAAAACAACGAAAGAGATTGGTCTGGAGTACCTGTCTTCAGCATAGCTAGGTCCTGGAGCAACCAAAAATCTGTGTGCCCTTCTATCATTTAGGTTGGTAGGAAGAGCAGATGCTCCTAAACAATTTAAAGACCTGGTGGGTACATTCCCTGTGGGCTGCATGGACAGTCATGGCTAGCAGTTTAGTCCCAGCCTTGTACAAAGCTGTGCTGTATTAGGTTGGCATGCAGCAGTAAGATGCTTTATCAAAGACTCAGGCTCCACAAGAGCACATCATAGACTGGGAATGACAGTGTGTCACCATCTCAATCAGAAAGGGGAGGCTGTAATCACTTAATTATATGTCACTGTGACAATGCAGAGTTCAGCTCATTTACGTGCCACATCCCACTCATTGCTCAGAATCAGTTTCCTACCTGGGACTTCTGCATCACTGCAGCTTGGATTCCCCTCTGGCCTGTTTCCCTCCAGTTGGCTTTTGAGGTCAAAGCTGACTGAGAGTGTGTGGAGCCGGGGAAAGACACTCAGGATGCAGCGAACAAGCTCCATGCAGGGCATGTGGGAAAAGACATCGCTCACACGCAGCACACGGAGGCAGCAGTCTGAGTGTTGGGAGAGGGCCCGGAGCCCAGAGAGGATGCAGAAGATGTTAGCACCCAGGCCTGGAACAGCATTTGTAGAAAACGGAGTTAGACATGTCTGTACAGACACCAGTGCACATGCAGCTGGAGCTATACCAACAGTGGAACTTTCAGCCCAGTGCCAAGCAATGGAGTCAAAGATTGAATTCACAGGTTCCTCCTAGGTACTCTATCCATACATGCTTAAGTTACAGGATCAGCTATACACATGAGATGGAGATCTAGTTCTTTCCTTCTCCCTCTCTGGACAGTCTTTCAGCACAAGGCTGTAGGCTGTTTTCAGATAGCTGAGGCCCATTCTCTCTTGCTAGCATTTGTCTTTGTACAAATATTTGCTGAAACGCAGAGCAGCATGCAAACATCCAGTTCTCCTGGGACCTGGCACTGCCAAAGAAATTCTTTGCAACTGTATAATGCCCTATTCCAAGGTTACTCAGAAATCAGACCGGTCAGAATAAAAAGAATTACGTTTTACCTGGACTTTGTCACTCTGTGTATGTCCCACATGGCTATAGCACATCCCTGTTTCTCACTGTATTGTCTCTCCCAGGCAGAAAGGGTGCAAGACCAAAATTGAATATATTCAGGGGGGTTGAAACTAGATGAACATTATAGTCCTTTTCAACCCAGACCATTCTGTAATTCTATTTCCTCCTGCTAGTAAAAATTAATCCAGGAGACTTTCATTGAGTCACGAATAAAGGGAGAAATCCATATTGCAAAAATGGACCGTAATATCTTTGAGGATACAGAATTATGCAGTTAGCGTTTGACTTTTAAGTGTTCTGCTTTGGTCTTTTGCAAAGATCAGCACTAAAAGATACAAAACCAGTAAGTGACACATTTGTGTCCAAACCAACAGACATACAAAATTATCACAGGCCTATTTTCCCCAGTTCAATACCCACAAAGCTTCCTATGCTTCATTCTCTGCATATCACCACTGTCCATTATCAGTCATTCATCCTGTCACTCACCCAAATGGGTTTGTGCATCCATGTGGAAAAATGCTCAGCAGATTCCTTTGAACATTCCTGGAAAAACCTGCAGGCTCAGGCTCTGCCACAGCTCCCCACATAGAAGGAGGAGCCAGTATCTGACCAGAGTTTGGTTTGCCACCCATTCTGTCTCCAAGCCACCCCATCTGTCCTTGTGATCCTACTGAGCTTCCATTACACCTCCTTTCTCCACCCCTGATGTGCTGTGCTTTTGCAGCTGCATGTTTTCATCTCAGCACCATTTCAAGACATAAAGATTCCTCTCATATTTCTGACTGTCTTCTAGCACTCGAGCAAGTCCTCACTCTCTTTGAACATCTCTGCTAATGCCATTCTCAAGATCAGGAATCAGTACTCTTACAACGCTTGTTTCAGTAAAAAAATAAATCAGTAAGACCATATCACAGCTGAAAGAAAACATCGTCTTCACACCACTAACCATTGTAAGACAGAACCAGATTTTCTAAAGACACCCAGGAACTTAGCAGGTTACTCAGAGTCCGACACGTGTCACCAGTCAAAGGAATGGAGAACAGTTCCAGCGTGGACACACTTCGGAAGCGATGAGCAGCTTTTAGAGAAAAGATCCCAGTAGATCCTCCTCTTCTTTTACAGCCAGCGTGGCTGCAGCACGGAGATCCTGTGGAGGAACTAGTCCAGTTATCAGCGTTTTCTCCCTCTGTTATGGTGTTTTGGTCAATTGACACTGAGCTGTCCTCTCTAGCAACAGTAAAAACAAAATCATACAGGTCATCCAGGTCAGCACAAAGTCCCCTGCTTCGTCTGAGGCAGCGGCGTTTCTTCCCTACCGCAGATTTCATCCGTCTGCGTGACTTTCGAAGAACAGAGCGATGGGACAGCTGTTCTGAGAAGCAAGAAGACCCTCCTTGTCTGTTCATGTGGTCACAGGACAGCTTGATGTTTGCCTCCTCACATGCTTGGTTCTCCAAAGAACAACAATTCAGTCCAGAGAGGGCAGTGTTCTGGCCAGTGCCAGCCACCGGTCCATTCACCTCTGCTTGCATATCGGCCTTCTCTAGAGCTCTAGGGGATTCCTTCTGGTGCTCACCATCACTCCACTCCCTCTCACTGCAGCAGCCCTTCTCAGGTTGCTCTTGTGTTGACTTCTGGCTTTGAGCATCGCCCTCCTCTCTGCAAAGGCCACACGGGCTGCTGTGATATGTAAGAGCATTTCCTGACCGCCAAAACCCAGCACTCATGCTCAAAATGAGAACAAGAAGAACTGTGTCAGGCACAGGCCAGGCACACATGGACACGTGGCTAACAGAGCCATGGTGAATCAGCCGGTGGAGGAGTAAAACCAGTGAACGCCTGATGGACTGGTCAGAGGAGAGGAGGTGCTGGAACTTCAGGATCCGCAATGAGCCAGCCAGGTTCTCAAGAACTTTTTGGTTGTGCTCTGCAGCAAGCTCCACCGCGCCCTGCAGCATGTTGCACAGAGTAAGCTGGCTAACATGAGGTGAGCTGTGGAGCAGCGGTGAGAAATGATGGTCATTGAGACGCCAGTCAGAGGAAACATCCAAGACACCGTGAAGAACATTTGAGAAGAATGTTTCAAAGAACTTCTTCCTCCAGCAGGGTATGTTCTGCAATTAAATCACCTTAGAGTCAACCAGGATAAAAACTACTCAACAGGGCCCAAAGTCAGCTACCATCTTTCTCACTCTCTTTGAATCAAATTATTACACAGGTAAATGCAGTATCCAATGAAGCTACAGGTAGCACAGCTAGCTTCCTAATTCTCAACATCCTTCTTCTGAGTATTTGTTCAAAATACAGTGCTGCTCCCACTGTTATCTTTTCATCCCGCTCTGGCCTAATTTATACATAATCAGTAGTTGAAAACCAAAGCTAAATCACATTTCTGCCAAGTAAAGAACACACCATCAGGAATTTTCTTCCCAAGAGGCCATGGGTAATTTGGTGACCATTCTTCTGTGATACTGAATTGGTGGAGTTTCTTTGGTTTTCACATGTAAAATAATTCTTTCAAAATTCCCTCTCTTCTGTGTTTTCTAACACATCGGCACAGTTTCTGCACATGTGTGTTTAACCACAATACTGTTTCTACCTTCTGTTCCCCTAAAAACTGCATCTGTAAAGACAGAGTTTATTCTTTCGCACACTTACTGCAAGTGATAGCAAGGCTGTGTACAGTTCATTTCTCACAACAGATGCTTATTTCCCATAATTATTCTTACACAAGAGCCGTGCCTTGGTCCCAAGCTCTACAAACACTTACAAGTGCCAGCAGTGCTCAGCAGACGTGGCATGCTTGAGTAAAACCAGAACCTGGGTGTCAACGCAGTTTCCTCACCTCTGAGTTGGGGGGCCTGGTTTTCATCACGTCGTCCCACAGCTTGCGCCAGATGGGCTGCGTGGACAGCCCTGAAAAATGAAACCAGGTGCTCTCAGCCCTTCTTCCCCAGCTGGAAGCCCTGCTCAGCGCTCCCACAGACACGGGCAGGCAATAGAAGTAGGGGGGATGCAGGGTCAGACTGGGACGAGGAATGCCTTCTAAATTCATCCCTCAGAGTGCGATGAGGTAAAGGCTTAAGGTGAATCAAATGAACGCCTCGTGCTCCTGCATGGAGCGTCCCTCTGGGTTGGGCTTTTCTCCAATTGAGTTGGGGTCCCTTCAGTTTGGGGTGCAGCCCTCCCCTCCGGGTTTGGGGGGCTGTGATCCCTCTAGGTTTGGAGTTACCTCCCTCCAGGTTTGGGGCTGCATCCCTCCAGGGTTAAGAGAACCCCCAGGCCCGCCGCCCCGTTCCCCACCCCTCTTACCTGCTCTCCGCGCGGCAGCCTCGGCTCGCTCCAGACGGAACACGGAGAGCAGCGGCAGGAGCCCCCGCAGGAGGTGTCCGGGTAGCGCTGCGGAGAGCGAGAAGGAGACGGCGGCAGCGTGCGGGCAGGTCCAAGTCCAGGTCCCGCTCCCAGCGCCCCGCGCCGCCGCCGCCCCGCGCCTTACCCCAGACGTCGGGCTCCAGGGCCGCCATGCTGCGGCTCACGGCCGCCGCGCTCAGCGCCTGCAGGCTGCGCGGCCCCTCCGCCGACATCGCATCTCTCGGCGCCGCCATCTTGGGAGGGACGAGCCACGCCTCCCTGCTTCCACCGCCATTGTGGGGGAGTTGGGGAGGAAGAGCGGGCGGCCATCTTGAGAAGGTAGCACAAGGATTCCCCTTTCTCACGCTAGGGCCGGGCAGGCTGGCGTAGCGACGGTGGGCCAGCAGACAGAGTGCTGCAGTGAGGGCGAAATACGCCCGGCTACAGCGTTGTGATTTCTGGATATAATGGGGGGGAGGGGGGGAAAACAGAAAACCGGCAGCCATGTTGAGGAGGTCAGGGGTGCGGCCATGTTGGGAGGGGAAGCGCTAAGGGTGGGAAAGGGTCAGGGAGCGCTTTTAGCTCACTTCCGCTTCCGGAGCGGAGAGTGGCACTTCCGGCGGGTGACCCTGGTTAGTCCTCTCGTACCGCCATGGGGCTGCGAGACACCGTTGTTCACGCCGGGGAGCCCGAGGTGAGCGGAGCCGGGCGGGGCGGAGCGCGGGGAGCGCGCTGTGGGCCGGGACGAGGCCTGGTGTCAGGGCGGGCGGTAACGGCTGTGCTTTGCTTTGTCCGCAGGAGGAAGAGGAGGAGGAGCTGGTGGTGAGTCGGGGAGCGGGGTGCGAGGGCCGGGGAGCACGCGGCGGGCTCGGGCTGCGGGCCCTGGCTGCCATCTGGGCTTAAGACGAGGAAATCTGAGGTAAATCGCCGCCCTTCGGGCTCTCTGCGCTTATGGCGTGCCCGCAGGACCCCCTCACCACGATCAGGGAGCACTGCGAGCAGACGGAGAAGTGCGTGAAGGCCCGGGAGCGCCTGGAGCTGTGCGATGCGAGGGTGTCCTCTCGGTCCCACACGGAGGAGCAGTGCACGGAGGAGCTCTTCGACTTTCTGCATGCTCGGGACCACTGCGTAAGTGCAGCGCTGCTGCGTGGCACATCTCAACAGTGCTGGGAGCTGAAAGGCCTTCGGCTGAGCTCCTGAGCATAAAGGCAGTCCGGGTGTGAGAATGGGTTGCTGCTGAGTCGTGGCAGAAGGAGCACTTAAGAGCTGTGGGCTTAATGCTTTTCTCCCTGAAGGGAGGTGGGGGTCAGCGTCTTCTCCCAGATAACTGCGATAGGATAAGAGATAACAGCCTTAAGTTGTGCCAGGGGAGTGCAGGTTGGGTATCTGGAAGAATTTATTCTCAGAAGGAGCTGTGATGCGCTGGCACAGCTGCCCAGGGACATGGTGAAGTCACTGTCCCTGGAGTTGTTCCAGGACTGTGCAGTTGTGGCACTGAGGGATGTGGTCAGTGGGCATGGTGGGGTGGGTTGAGGTTGCACTGGGTGATCTTAAAGGTCTTTTCCAACCTTAATGATTCTATGACTTACCTTTTCAAGCTTGAAAGCTTTGTAAGAAAACTAGTTAATCTGCTTGAATTACCTTGTTGCAAAAAAATGAGGAGTGCAGATAGGGCCATGTGCATTGGTGACCTGGAGAGCCAAGAGCCTGGTGGTAAAGCTGTGATGGTTCCCAGTCCTTTTGTACTTGGAGAACTGTCAGTTACTGAGCACTTTGTCTCCTTTCCAGGTTGCCCACAAACTCTTCAGTAAGCTGAAGTGATTGCAGGAGTGATTGTCCATCTGCTTCCACGGTCCATCAGAAGAGCCTCGTCGGTTGCACAGTACTACTTCTGCCTGTTTATTGCCAATGTGAAATACAAAGTGGCTTCTTGGCAGTGACTGAGCACCAGAATGTCACTGTGTCCTCATTGAAGATGTGCAGCTACACAAAAACCATGTGAATGTTCTGTAATTTTCCATATTAAACATTTAAAGTTCCTGTGGAAATGCCCTCAGTTTATTTCATAGTCCCTGTAGTGCTCATTTGTACTGGTAGGGAGTTATGATGAAAGTAGTGAGGCTCAGACCTCACCCCACCTGCTTGTATCTAGAAGAGACTTTTTCTCCCTTGTAGGAATGTCCTTTCTGTGCACCCTTGATGAGCAGAGGCTGGTGCCATCTCACTGGTAAGAACTCAGCTGTTAGAGCAGCAGACACCACTGAACTTATGACTAATGCTGTTCATTCAGTGAGTTGTGAATAAATTGGTCTTTCCAGAGACATTGCTACCCAGAGGAAGTGAAGGGGTGACCATTTTCTAGGAGGCAATATGATTCCTATAACACACTTCAGCCCTGTGAGCCATGAGGTGATGCCATTCCTGTTTAATGTGCTTTCAGGGGAAAGCCTTCAGCCCCTATTGCTAGCAGAGGTTGGAGGAGACTGTTGTTGCCACCTGTGTGTTGTGGCCCAGAGCAACTGTCCATGGGGCTGCAGGTGGGCACAGTGGTGGTGCCATGTGAGTCTGAACGGTGTCCGAGTGGTGCTCTGGGGCACTGCTGCTGTAGTAGCACTGTAAGCACCAGCCCTTTCTGCTGCCCTGGGGCTGTGGTGCAGTGAGGTTGAATTCTCAAATCGCAGAACATCCAGAGACAGGAGGAGCCCTAGGGATCATGAAGTTGAAGGCAACCTATCAGTTCAGGCTCTGCCATTCTGCTTCAGGGCAGGAGGTTTAACACCAGGAACACTACAGGGCTGTTTCCTTGGACAGCAAATACTTCCTCAGCTCTTTCACCAAGCAAAATGGCACATTTAAATGCGGCTGCTATTAGTGCAGCAGTAGCAGCAATGCAATCCTTTTGCTGGAGGTTTTCAAGCTCAATCATTAACGGCTCGAAACAGCTCTATTCGGATAGCTGTAAGGTCCGCATCATGCCGGCTCCGGTTACCACGTTCCCCCGGCAGCCTCGGACCCGAGGGAGGGCTGGAAGCTCCGGTCCCGCCCCGGAAGGCGCTGCTGAGCGCGGCCATGGCGGCACGGAGCGGCGGTGCGGCGATGCTGCTGCGGAGGGGTCCCGTGCTGGGGCTGAGCCCGGTGCCTCGGCGGTACCTCTACAAGAAGAAGTGGGTGAGAAGGGGGGGGGGGGGGAAGCTCCGCGCTTGTTTTCTTCCCTCCGATCCGTCTTCGCTGTGCCTCTCCCATCGCACCTCCTTTTTCTGTCCCCATCTCATCCTCTTTACCCCCCCAGCTCTGTTACTTCTGCACCCTTTTCCCTCTCCCATTATACCCATGGCGGCTCTCATTGCACCCTCCTGCACCCCTCACCCCTTTTATCCCAGGTTACACCCCATATGCCTCTCCCTGAGCCCTCCTGCCTTTCCTCTCCTAAATGCTCCGGGTTTTGGGCTCCCAGCCCCTTCACCCCTTGGATGTCTTTCTCCAAAGGCCACCACCTCCCCGCGCATCCCGGCCACACGCCTGGCACTGCACCACTTTGACACCACTTACAGCCTGCAGCTGCAGGAGCGCTGGCCGGCCGTGCGCTCCGCAATGCTGTGCGAGCAGAAGTACGGAGCCCTGCTCAACAACTTCGCCTCTGCCGACCTGACTGCCCAGCAGTTGGAGCTGCTCAGCGCCACCGATTTTGTTTCTGAAGCTGCCAGAAGGGCGCAGTGTTGGCAGGAGAGTGAGAGCGTAGAAGTGGAGAGGAGGAAAACTTCCCTGGAGGGGTCTGGTGGAGATGGGACGATGGTGCCAACAGCGACGTCACCGCTGCTTCATGCCTCTGTCAGCTCCAACATCAAGTGCTACACCTTCCCCAGGGGCGACATCTCACGCTTCCATCCTGCATGGTGAGATGGTTCTCCTGCTTCCTTCACCCGTAGCGCAGCCACGTTTAGCAAAACAACCAAAAAAAAAAAAAAAGCCATTTTAGTTGACATTAATGGTGCTGGCATTACCCCAGTCAGGGTAATGCTTTACTGACTGCCCCATATCTGGAGGTGCTCAAGGCTGGGGTGGATGGGGCCCTAGGCAGTGAGAGCTGGTGGGGGGGGCACCCAGCCTATGGCAGAGGTTGGAGCTGACTGATCCGTCCATAAGGTCCCTTCCAACCTAGCCATGCTATGATTCCATGAGTCTGTGTTTCTATAACTGTTCCTGCTACAAACCAACATTGCCAGTTGTAATGCTGTAATCTATAATCTGATAGAAAGCACAGCGATAGTAGAGGGGTGGTACAGTCCTAGGCTGCAGCAAATGAGAACAAGCTCAAATGTAGCAGCTATGGATACAGAAACAAAGGAAGAAAAACTTCTTACCTTTAGATGTTCTCCAGAGAGATACTCTCACCTCCACTGCCAGCCCTTAAATGAGGTCTGGGAAGGGCTGGATCCTGGCTCCACCCCTTCTGGTCACTCCCCTGGGTTGGCCCTGCCTTCCCACCAGGTGCTCCATCACTGCTTCAAGCTGTGACTTAGCATTTCTGCTGCACCAGTGTCAGGCTGTTAGCACCAGCTCCTTTTGGCCATACTCATCTTAGTTTCCAATTGTATTTTTTTCCCTTGCTTTCTATATGCAAAATGGTGGTTTCCAGGCCAGACTCTCTTGGGATCCTCAGCTACTATCTCATGGATGCAGCATCCCTCCTGCCCGTTTTGGCCCTCAATGTGCAGCCAGATGACCTCGTCCTGGACCTCTGTGCAGCTCCAGGTGGCAAGACACTGGCTCTGCTGCAGACTGGGGCTTGTGGTAAGTGGAGGACTTGTTTTTCAGCCCCATTCTGTTAGCAGAGCTGAGATGGAGAGAGTGCAGGGTACATGATGATGCCTCTCTGTTCATCTTTTCTGCTTACAGGAGTTGGTGTGTTGTTTTTTTTTTCCAGAGTGAATTTCTCAGCATGCTGTTTCCCATCTCTCACCTCAGGGCATCTGGCAGCCAATGATGTTTCCATTTCCCGAACAAAGAGATTGTACCACATTCTCAAAAGCTACGTTCCCAAGGAAATCAGGGAGACTGTGAGCGTTACATCGCATGATGGAAGAGACTGGGGAGAGCTGCAAGGTGGAACTTTTCATAAGGTGAGTGATTGGAAACCAGTGAAAGAAATCATAGAATGG
Organism: Chrysolophus pictus; assembly: GCA_037305975.1. Classification (NCBI taxonomy): domain Eukaryota; kingdom Metazoa; phylum Chordata; class Aves; order Galliformes; family Phasianidae; genus Chrysolophus; species Chrysolophus pictus. The sequence continues at coordinate 21,255,764 of CM074583.1, forward strand.
TTGGTTTGAAAGGGACCTTAAAGCCCATCCAGTTCCAGTCCCTGCTGTGGGCTGGTTGCCCCCACCAGCTCAGGCTGCCCAGGGCCCCATCTGACCTGGGGAACCTCCAGGGATGGGGCACCCACAGCTCTCTGGATAGCCTATGCCAGCACCTCACATCTAGTTTAGTTTCTTCCTGTTTCAGAGGAAGACAGCAGCTTACCCAACAGTGTAATTGTATAGTTTTGCATAGCCTGATATGCTGAACAAGAGCTAAGACTAAGCCAGATATAGAGTAATATTTCCTTTGGCTGTACCCTTCCTCCAAGATCTGGGTATCCTGAGTTGTACTTTTATCTGGTGGCATAAGCTAGGCAAGGTGCAGAGGGCTGCGTTTGTCTGCCTGGTGTGGTGGCAGTATTGGGTGAGGTGAATCTGGAGGATTTCTGAGACAGACCAACGCCCAGAGCTGATGTAGAATCTGTGCTGCTGCAGGTCCTTGTGGATGTGCCCTGCACAACAGACAGGCACTCCGTCATGGAGGAAGAGAACAACATCTTCCACAAAATGAGAACCAAGGAGCGTCAGATGTTGCCAATGATGCAGTTACAGCTGCTGATGTGAGTGAGCTTGAAGCTGTTTTGTTGCTGTATGTATTAGCACTGAAACCTCTTCTTACTTACACATGGCTAGTCAAGAGCTCTTCCCACCCCATATGGGTTATTTGCTGGCTTCCTTATTACAGTGCTGTAATCCCATACTTTCCTCTTCCTCCCCTGATGGTATGTTTGTTCCATCCTGTCCGTAGGGCCGGGATCCTTGCTGCCAAGCCAGAAGGAGAGGTGGTGTACTCCACGTGCTCCCTCTCTCAGCTGCAGAATGAACACGTGGTCGAGAGAGCGATAGACATTGCAGAAACCCAATTCAACATCACTGTCCACGTTGAGGACCTGAGCCACTTCAGGATGCTCTTCCAGGACACGTTTTGTTTCTTCTCAGATTGCCGACTGGGGGAGCTCGTTCTTCCTCACCTCACAGCCAACTTTGGGCCTATGTATTTCTGCAAGTTACGCCGAGCATAAGGGATGGCAGATCTGGGCTTGGGGAAGCTCAGCTTTCCTCACTGTACATCTCTGGGCCATCACATTTGGAACTGATGTTGTTTCACCTTTGCTGGCTATCATGAAGTACCCTGAATGTCCAGGGAAAGCATATTTAAAGGATATTTATTTTTCTTTTTAAAATGTCCCAGATGAGCTCAATTGTTTTCATCTTATATCAGGATAATAAATACTGCTGTGGATGGATCTCTGGCTTTCTCCAGGTCTCTACTCTCCTGTCTGCTTTTAGAAAAAGCAGATTAAGATCCTGAAAGAAGAGGATCTGAAGAATGTTCCTGTGCTGGGGTTGGAAAAAACACTCGTGATGCTTGAGGTCTGCTGGTGGAAAGAGCTCAGTGCTGTAGGGAGAGATGTGTTGCCATCTCCCACAGATAGGCAGAGAGGCTGAGAGGGGTGTGAGCACTGCCATGCATGCTGGATGCTGTGTAATGGCCAGTGGGAAAGTGTATGATTTTGGGTAGTAACTGCACTCATATGATCGTATCCATCAGTGGAGGGTTACTCAAGTTTATTAGAACATTTTTATTTTTGTGGGCAGCATAGTGGTGCAGTAGTAGATAGACGTGGATGTGTTCCATGCAGGGCTGTTAGCCACATAATTGCATCCTCTGCCAGCAAGAAAACGCTACTGAGTTTTGGAATCCTTTTCTCTTATCCTTGCCCTGCTTCTTGCAAGAGGCTGCGTAGATGAAAATGGAGGTGACCACCCATCCATATCCATCCTTTCAGGAAGGTGCAGTTCATGGATTGTTGATCATTTGAGCTCAGCATAAGCCAGTCCTGCCCGCTACGTCACATCTCTGACAAGACAAGTGTTGGTGTGACTGCACAGTGTGCTGGTGGGGAATGCTGGATAGTTATTAATGCAGCAACAGTGGCTGGTTGTTTTCAGCCACTGGTGCAAATGGGGAAAAGGTGAACGAGAAGCAGAGGAAGGGGGGTCAAGTGTGTTGTGAAGCTGCAGTGTCCTGTGGAGTCTTTGAATATTACTGTTTTTCTTCAAAGGAAGACTGTGATGCAGGCAAAATTCCCTTTAACAAAGAAGGTTGGTGCTGTGAAGTCTTCATCAGTGTGATGAAGTGATGAAGTGCTGCAGGCTTTATGCTGATGTTTTGGTCTCTGCCTCAGCTGCTTGGCTATTTAGAGGTGAGTCCAGCAATGTCTCAGCCGAGACAGGATAAGAAGGCAGACTTACAGCCCTTGTAATGGCTACTGAGGAAATGGCTGTGTCCTTTAACAGGATCTGTGCTTGTCACCAAGAAGAGGGGCAGGAAATAGCTTTTCTTTCTTCCTTCCCTCCTTACTGTAATTCTATGCCCTTCTGATTACAAAAGAGAGAAGTGACACAGAGCTGACTCCTTCCCACCCTGCTGAGGTGGGACTGGAGGGGCTACGCTGCTCTCTTTGCTCGGCTGAGGGTCTCCACCTCCTTCATGAACCGGAGGCACAACTCTTCCTGCCACGGCAATGCCACACACTGCACGGCCACAGGCAGCCCCACAGCTCCTTCCACAGCCTGCAGTGGGGACACAGGTGGTGAGGGGATGTTTAGGAGCTGCAGTTTTCAGTGACACCGTCACCCTGAACATCCACCACTTCCTGTGTCACGTACCTGCTTCAGCATCCTGTCCCAGAGATCATCACAGCATCCTCGGTAAAGCTTCAGCTCTTCCTCATCAGCCTCTGTCACTGTGCTGACGGGTACGACCCCGGCGGGGAAGTTGAGGACGTTGTACAGCATCGTAGAGGAGATGGCAGCTGAAAGAAGAAAAACAGACAATACATGTGGCCACAGGCTCATGTTCCTTCAATTATATCTGTGTTCTTTGAAGGCCTTGAGAAGCAGCTGCTGCTTGGAGATTAGATTGATTAGGGCCGATCATCCACGAGTCCCAGTCCTGTTACAAGGCCAGTCCTCTCCCCCTCCAGAGAGGGCAAAGCTCACTTACAGAGGAGTTTCCCAGGGAACCCTATGGTGAAGGCTGGCCCCAGCACAGGGCACAGCATGACATCCAGCTGCAGTTCCTTCCATTGGGCGATGAACTCAGAGCGGTACACCTGTGGAGGAAAGGAGAGACATGCCAGGACCATTTCAGTTTCTTTGGAATATGCACGGTGGAGGAACCCTTGCTGGGTCACAGTGCTGCCACTGCAGATAGAGGTCACTACTGACCCAGTCCTGAAGTCCCACTGCGTAGAACCAGCTCTTGCAGTCTCTTAGTGCTGATATCCCCAAAGGGAGACGGATACTAAAATCCAGTGTATAAGCATCTGTCTCCACAGCACATGGAAAAATATGGACAGGAATTGGAAAGGTCGCTCCTTAGCCAGCCCTGTTGCACTGGGATAACTGAGCATTGGCATTTGGGCATTGACCACTGTGCAGCCAGTGAAGCCTTGACTGGCTTGACCCAGAAGTCTCAGCTGTGCCATTCTCAGCTCTCTTTTGTGCATTTCTTTCTGTCTTCTTCCCAGCACCCCACTTTCTTAAATACTGACATGTCCACAAATCTGGAATTTGCCCTTAAGCCTCAACTAATAACATGATGCTGGAGAGAAAAATCCTCAAAACGTACCTCTATTTGATGCTGATGATCCCACATCTCCTTCACTGACCTGTGAGTGGAAATCACAGCAACTTTTTATAGCCATTTTAAAGCATTTTGGTGAGGAAGAGAAACTGCTCAAACAATTCTCTAGGTTGATAACCCTCAGTGATTCTAGCAATTACATAAAGTAATGTATCTTGCCCAATTTCTCCGAAATTTCCTTTGGCATTTGGACTTACAGTTAAACAACAAATGTTTGGAAGATTTCTCTTCCTACCCAAGTCCCCTAATCCTTTTGGTAACACCGGGGACAGTGTCACACCAGAGGAGTGGGGCAACAAGTTCTTGAAATCTGAAGCGTCCAGGGCAGGACAGGTCCTGCAGAAAGTGTGTCAGAACCTGTTGTGAACCCAGCACCAAACACCCCACTGCAGACAGAGGAGAAGGTAAAGTTCATTTCCACAGACATTCCTGCAGAGGATGCTGTCTTACCTCATGCCACACAAGGCGTTCAGATAATCAGCCATGCGGGGAAACTGGGCAGGAAAAGAGTTGCTGTTAGGGATGTGAGGTGGGTGCAGCACCTCCCAGCCAACATCCACCGCTGTTCTGCCTCAGCCCTTGAGGGGGAGTGTGACACTGCTTAAAAAGGCTCCACGTGGCTCTTGTTTTCTTTGCTTCCAACCTAGGGATAGAGCTTCAAATCTGACTCCCCCCTGCCACAGTATCCCAATGCATGAATCTGTAAGGAAACCTGGCACCACTAGATCTAGCATTTGGAGAACCACTTGCTGTGGGCTCTGCACTATTCTTTCACACCTCTTAGCTGGTCTTGTTCTTGTTTTTCTTTGCACTGGATAAACCCCAGCAGGATCCTAAACAAGACCTTCCCAAATCACAGCACGTGCCTTGGCCTGAAGTCCCAGTGTTCCTAGTTGGAGGTGTATGCCAGTACCATCCCATTTTCAAGGATCTCAAGGCTTGCTGACACCACTCAGCTTTGTGAATGAAGCCAGGAACTCACCAGAGGTTTAAGAATCAGAGCCAGCATCTTCTTCCCAAGCCTTGGGATCCTGCAGAAATTCACCTGGGGTTTTAAGCTTGGATCTACAATATTTCCTGTACTGAGAGATGACAAGAGGAGGGGATCATGTCAGAGAAGCTGTTGGCCCTTTCTCAGAAAGCTGAGTATCTCCTGTTTGGAGTGTGAAAAGAGCTAATTTTGCTGTGAGTTGTGTTCATGGGCACGGGGAATGCTTCTACTTACAACACATCCAACCAAGCACGGCCTCCATCAGCAAAAAATGTTTTCAAAAACAGTTCAGTCATGACATGGTGGATGTGAAGTGGAGAAAAGAGCACCAGCTGCATCAAAACATAAGATCATGTGGCAGCCTGAGGACGTGAATAATTTCCATGGCCTGACTATGGATATACTTGTAGGCCTCTGCAGTAGAAGCCTCCCTGGGCTCCTCACACTGCTGAGCAGCCCATTGCAGCCCTTTGCCATCCCAGCCATCTCTGCTCCCATAGTAGTGCTCACCTCGTGCCCAGCTGCCTGAAGAGCCTCCCTGGTTTCACGCACTGCCCTCTGCATGCAAGGAGGCAATGGGAAGTATCCATCTGTGTCGTAGTATCCGATCCGCAGGGGAGCAGAGCTTGAGTACACCTGGAGCAAAGGAGACACCAGTCTGGTGCTGCCTTCCTTGCATGCTGGGGTGTCTCAGTCTGATAAACCACAAACCACAGCAGTACTGTCAAGATAACTGGGTCCTTGAGGCATGCAGGACCTTTGAGGACAAGGCTCACCTCCTCATCAAAGGGGATGGGGGGCACGGTGGGATCCAGCCGGAACATCTCCTCACAGAGCAGAGCCTTCATGCAGAGGGCCAGGCTGTCCACATCCCTTGCCATCGGCCCCAGTGCACACAGAACTGGCATGGGATGAGAGAAAATGTCTGTGGTAAACAAAGGGGTGTGCCATCATGCAAGGAACCATTGGGCAATGAGGGGGGATGTTCTAGATGGGCCCCCCACGCAAATCTTGGCTGTCTCAGCCCTCCTCAGGCCTGGGGGATGACAGAAGATCTCAGGGATGACATAACTTCACTGAGGTGACCCCAGGGAGACATAGCAATTTGCATCTGGGCTTCTTGAACCTAGATCAGTGTCTGACAAGGCAGACAGATAGAAGCAAACCTCAGCCTCTACCACATTCCACTCTCCCTGCTCTTCACAGCACCTGGAGAGAAAAAATCTGAAATTCACATACCTGACACAATCCCATCGACTGGGCCACTTATTCCAGACAGACTGCAGGAAAAGAAAAAAAGTATATTGTTATTTCAAGTAAAAGCAAAATATTCCCAACATGTCCGAATGCATTGTTAGTCTCCAGTTCAGGTCCTGAAATAGAATAAATTTGAACTGAGTAAAACAGAAAATCTTGATCAAAATGGTAACAAAAAATCCCAAACCGTAACAAATCTTTGTTTAAGCAAAAATTGTTCAATTTTGGAGCTTTCAGAGATTTAAGGACTGAAACTCAGACAGGTCTGAGTTTCTCTCACCAAAGACACCCTACATGAACAGGCAGCAGATGCATCTGCTTACTGACTCTTCCCTGAACATGGCAGATAGGTGCACAAGGTGGGTGTGAGCTAAGAGTCCCCTAGCAAAGTGGGAAGAACAGACCCCAGCACTTACCTGAGCCTTTTGGCTGTGGGTTTGAGCCCACACAGCCCACAGAAGCTGCATGGAAGACGGATGCTACCACCGATGTCCGAGCCAATGCCCAGGAGGGAGCCTCCCCCTGCAATCAGAGCTCCCTCCCCTCCTGAGGAGCCCCCAGGGGTCTTCTGGTGGTTGAGGGGGTTCAGAGTCTGGCCAAAAATGAGATTGCTGCAGTCGTAGCTGTGGGGCAAATCAGCAAGTAGGATGTAAGGAGCAGCCAAGCCCCTTGAGTTAGTTGTCTGTTCCTTGCAGTGGGTTTACACAGCGTAGCCAACCCCACCTTCCACCCTGTAAATCCTTCAGACATGGCTCATTCCCATTAAGCCACCTCCCACTCACAAGTGCACTTGATTTCTGTTATGCCATGGTGGGATTTTTTCCCCCTTAATCTTATTGAAAAGCCATTTTCAGGAGAGCTGAGATTGTTGGCAACAAATGGAAGACAGATTTGTCTCGGAACATCTCAGGAGACAGGAAGAAGTCTGTCCCTAAAACCCATGAGCTACAGGCTGGGCTTTAGGTACAGGAAAAGAGATATTTCTAATGATGTATGTTACTTGAAGAGGGATTGTGGCACATTGGTCTTAGCGAATGGGATGGCCCCTTGTCTCTTCAGAACCTTGACTAGGACACTGTCCTCCTTCTCTGGAATGCCAAGGAACTTCACGAGCCCACAGGTTGATAAATGCCCCTGCAGAAAGGAGAGGTGACAGTGGTCAGTGTCAGCACAGTTTCCCTGCTGTTTTGGAAGGAATATCATAATCATAGAACAATAACATGGTTGGGTTGGAAGAGACCTTAAAGCCTATCCAGTTCCCACCCCCTGCCATGGACTGGTTTCCCCCAACAAATCAGGCTGCCCAGGGCCCCATCCAGCCTGGCCTTGAGCACCTGCAGAGATGACCCACAGCTTCTTTGAGCAGTTGTACCAGAGCCTCCCTGCCCTCTGAGTAAGATCTGGTGTTCCCTTTGGGGTGTACTAATCCACTCCTTGCATGAAGGGCCAAGGATTCCCACTCCTATCATAAGCACAATGCTGCCAAACACAGGGTTAAGGCTTCTCCTGAACCTATCCTTGCTCTTTTTCATGCTATTTCTCTCCCCTGACATAGATGCAACATTGCAGGTATTCTTTGTTCACTTGCTCAGGATCAAACCCAGAATCCTGCTGTCCAGGTGAAGCATCTGCTGAATGTTCAGAGAGGGAATACAAGCCCTAGGCAATGACAGCATGGTCCTTTTTCTGTTAGCCTTGTTTTCTGGGTCTTGTTTTGGGCTGAGAGTCCTCTTAACTGTGTTGGTAAATCAGCATGAAGCTGATCACCTAAGAAATCATCAGGACTCAGCAGCAGCTCCTAACTGCCTGGGTTGCAGAAGCAATGAGATGTGGAGTCACAACCCCAAGCCTAACCAGGTTCCCATGTTCATCCACTTCACCACCCAGCCCAGCTCATGATGGGATGTTTCATGGGCACTAAGGGAAGCACCTTGTGGCCAATGTGATCCTTGATGCTGACAGGAATGCCATAGAGAAGTCCTTTCTCCCTCTGCTTTTCTATTTCCTGGAGCTGCTCTTCACACTCTGGGATAAAACACTGCACACAGTTTGTCTGCTGGGTCACTTCCAGGGCCTTTTCCAGACAGATGGAGGAAGAGGTGTTAGTTAAGAGCAAGGAAATGACATGGCTGCATCCAGTAGCTATCTGGATCTTCAAAGTGAGAAGCTTGGTTTGAATGGTAACCCCCTCCCCAGAACATCTGAAAGGGCTCGAATCATCTGCAGGGGTTATTTGGTGATGAGTATGACCCATTAGACAGAGATATCCCTGTCCTTCTGTATCTTTCTTCTGGTATCTGCTATATTAAAGACATGCCATAATCAGCAAGTTCTAGCAAGTCACCATCCCACACATCACAGCACAGATAACATAAGCAATTTGCTCTTCAGGATGTAAATAGGAACTCACCTTCTGTATGTAAGTGTAAAGGACTGTCCTGGGGGACAGAGACCCCTCCTGCAACCTTCCAGAGAGTTCCAGCAGGGGCAGGGACAGGATGGCATCTGTCTTGTCACTGGGGACCTGTGACAGAAAGATGAAGAAGACAGTTTTAAAAATACGTACTTGTAGCTGGTATGCTTTATCTCCAGGTATTATTATTATATTACTGCTGTAAATGTTGAGTTGATTGAGCTGGAACACGTGGAGAAGGAAACAGGGCAGGAATGAAGGGGGTTAGAAATGAGTACTGCAGAATTTAGGGCTGCATCCATGCTGGCTGGGTGGGTGCCTGTCTCATTCACACACTTGTCACCTCCTGGTTGCTCACAGGTGACACTGAGTGCCCTGTGTTTCATTAGTTAGGTTGGGTCAAATTTTGCGGGCAGGGTTTGCTGGCAACCCTGGTAGAATTTCTTTTAAAGACTCTTCAAGAGCTACTCAGAACCCAGGTTTTACAGCCGAGGATACAGGCGTGTGGACAGATGTGTTACCTTAGACTCAAGAAGAGTTTTTGCTTCTACCATATAGGCAAGAGACATTTTCATCCCTAAGGATCTACAGGATTTGGACCAAGTGATTACCCTCACTGGTAATGATCTTCATTGGTTCAAATCCTCTAGATCTTCAAAGGCTTTGTCACCTTTGTCCCAAACCTCTTCCAATTGTAATTAGCATCTCCGTGGCTGTAGGCTTTCACCACATCTCATCCAGCTTCAGAAGATGTGATCTCCCTTCCTCCAAGGGCAGCTCTTGCTGAAGGCTGCCAGCACATCTCCTCTGGGATCCTTGTTATAAAAGCTATGGAGAGGTGAGCTAGGAGGAGGAGCTGAAGAACATGAGCAGACACCCCAGCGGGTCTTAGCTCCTCACGAGGATGGGTTTACCTGCTCCCTGAACTCTTGGACAGCTTTTGCCATTTTCTTCACACCTTCATCCCGCATCCTTCGAGCCTCTTCCATCTTCTTCCGGATGTGCCTTTTGCCCAGCCATTTCCAGACCACTACAGCTGCTGCCGAACCACAGAGAAGGGCAAGGGCAGCAGCTGGAGCCAGCTCTGTCTCTGCCATGAGCCGTCTCATCACTTTGTGCGACTCTCTGGTCTTTGAGGATGGGTTGAGAATGAGAAGCAAGACAGGTGAGAGTGCTTCCCTGTCTCCCCAGATCAGTTCCTCCTCCCAGCACCACTGCTGTGTCTCAGCAAATAGCTTATAAACCCAAAGCTGACCTATGCAGAGGTGCCTTCACTGGGGCATGAAATGGAGAATGATTGACCGAAAAGTGCAACAGGTTAAGCATGCAGAGCTAGTGAACCCTGGCTGTATCGGGTTTATGCAGGCTGTCTGCACTGCAGGAAGTTCTCTGCTGGGGAGGAAGAGCTGTGGGATCTGCTGAACAAAAGAAGCAAGGAAATATCTTGGCTTCTGTTTCCTGCATAGCCTAGGAAGACAATGGAAGGAGGGGGAAAAAAAACACAGTTTGAAAGCAGAAGATTTCCCTGCACAGAGATGAGGATGGTGTGATGAGAGGATGCACGTTTGTGGGGTATTTACTCATCCACCAAGCTCTTTAAACCCATCCTACTCCCATAGCTGCCTAAAGCTGCTTCAGGAGCCCTATCAAAGAATCACAGAATCACTGAGGTTCTAAAAAAAAAAACAGTAAGATCACCCAGTCCAACCCCACCCCACCGTGCCCACTGCCCACATCCCTTGGTACCACATCCTCACAGTTCTTGAACACTTCCAGGGACGGAGATCCCACCACCTCCCTGGGCAGCTGTGCCAGAGCATCATCACACTTTCAGAAAATAAGTTTTTCCTAATATCCAACCTGAGCTTCCCCTGGTGCTCTCATCTTGGAGACAGGGCTCAGCACTGCAACAGTGTCTGTGTGCACCAGAATAGGTGGGTCCATGCTATGAATGAGCACATAGATATTGTGGTGAGTCCCACATGATTGCAGCCCAGAAGCAAAATATTCCCAACAGACATGAGACAGCCAGTGGCTGAGAGTAGCACCTCTTGCCACAAGGCCACAAAGAGCATCTCCATGCACTGAGATGAAGGCAAGAACTCAGCAAACATCAGCCCCTATGGGAAACATCAACTTTGGCATCCTCTAAAAAATAGTGTGGAATGGGCAATTCCACAATTAACCAAGCTGTAACAAACTAAGCTGGTTATCTACTGTGCTCCTTTTCAGTGGCAGCCTTGCTTAGCGGGCATGGTGGTGATGGGTTGATGGTTGGACTGGATGATCTTAGTGGTCTTTTCCAACCTTAATGATTCTATAATTCTGTGAATACCCAAACCCTCTCCCAACCTCCTGGGATTTGTGCAAAGGCTTCCTAAGGAAGAGGTGTGCTCTTTGCACGTGGCAGTGACACAACCCCTGCACTGGGCTGTGCGGATGTGGGAGTTTATTCCTCTTGCTGAGAGGCATCAGGGCATTGGGTTCTCACATCCGCTCAGGCTCTGGGTCCCGTGCTCTGATCCTGCCCTTTAGACACTGCAAATGTTTAACAGAGACAAAGCCAGCTGTGTCCAAACCAACTCGGTGTTTCAAAGGGCAGTTTTATTAGTGAGAACAGCTGCACTTCCAGATGGCCGGATGCTGCTGAGGAAGCTCTTTTCCTATCAATGGACAAACGTTTTCACCTCCCTTGTAAACTGGAGGCATAGCTCTTCCACCACAGCCTGCAGTGGGAACACAGGCAGCAGAAAGCAAGTGGAGGGGAGTGAGGATTGAATCCATACAGAGGGATGGGATGGTTTCAAAATCCAAACTTGTTTTGCACCTTCTGAGTAGACCTTTGGGCAGCTGAGGCACTCCAAAAACCATATGAAATGAGAGTCCCTAACAAGGAGAGGAGCAGCTACATAGAGGCAGATAGGCTGAGCTGTATGTGAAATCAAAGGCAAAGGGGATCAAGGGGTGCTTGGAAACCTGATGAGAAAGAGACCTCTGGCCCTGTGGGAAAAATGAGGCAGGGAATGTTCCAGATCAAATCTCAAGTCCCTAGGAGAGGAGTCAGCCTGCCTAACTCACAGTTCAGAGTTCATTCATGAAGATAAACAATCAAGGCCAAGTGCAGTACTTTTACAATGATGTTATCGCTCCACTCAATCCAGGTCTAAGGTCACAATGTCAAAGTAGTTGTGACTGTGCTTCCATGAGTTGCCAGGTAATACTACAGGTTTGTGCTTCACTTATAGCTAAGCACCTCCCCTACACTTTAACAGGAGCTTCAGGACCGCTGCTGAGACACCATTATAATGTCCAGTCATAGATACTGACCCTTCGAGGGCATCTACCTGCCTCATTTTTGGACATTCTCCTAATTCGAAGTGCAGTTTCAGGTTCATCAGCTTATAAGAGGCAAAGCTGATCCAGTGCCAGCATGAAGACTCCAGATAGATCTATAATTATTTTATAAATGACACACTGCCTATCATGCTTGGTGTTGGTGACATAGAAGAGACAAGTTTTGAAATAATCACCCAATTGACTTTCTTTGCTGTCCAGTCAGTGGTTTCCTCTTTTTGCTGTTATCCTGGTGCCGGGGATAGAAATAAAAATGCTTACCTGGTTGCATGTGGGGCTTTCAGATGTTGAGCAACGCAGGGAGAATAAGAGGAAGTACACTTAAGTGGGTCATGGGACAGAGCCAAAAAAGAAATGGAAGAATCCCTATTCCTTTGGTACTCATCTGACCCCTGAGACAGAATGCACTGTTATCGTTCCTCCTATTTCTGCAGACCTCCTTCACAGTGCCTCACACAGAAAAAGGCAGCAGACCAACCCAGGCAGTCTGCTCCTGTTCCCAGCAAGGCTGTATCATCTCTGCTTGAAGAAGCAAGACAACGCTAGCTTACTGTCATTAACCTCCACCCAACACCTGCAGCTCTCAAGCAGGCTGGTTTTCATTAGAACCTTTACATAAACAATCCTCCCTCCAATTTGGTAATTTTTTTTTTCTCTTTTTTTTTTAAGTCAGATCAGCTTAGAATCCATTTTGATCAAAAAGACAAAGAATTAACCCTGAGAACTGTATCCCATATTCAAGATTTTTGTATCCATACATTCTGCTGTGCTTTTCCAAAACAAAATATGTTGACTATGTTGCCCTGAAACAACTTTAAAGACATTTCAGAAGCTGTTGAAGTCATAGTGAAATGGGCTGGTCTCCTCTAGAATTGTTCCGTTTGACTCAAGAGGGCTGAATAAATATTTTCTGGGAACTCTCCAGTTAGTGACTCATTTCAGCCTGGAATATCTATTGGAATCATAAGATTTTCATCAAAACACATGCTTTAATTCCAGTCAAAATCCATCAGCAGTTGCAGAACAGCACTAACCAACACGAATCCTGTCAGAAACCTCCCATTACTGTAAATGGGTCGTATGGATCCTACTCACAACTCCAGCTACACAGCTGCTGTCAGCCAAGGCAATGCAAAGATTGGTTATTATAATGCAGTCCACAGCATTCCTATATCCTCCATCATGCCATCATGCACAGGTCTGATCCTACTGAACAAATGATCTCAGATACTTCAGCAGTGTGATGGAGAATGATGAGGTTGTTCCCAGCTGCTAAAAGGCTGGGCACAATGTTTATTGCAAGAAGCTTGCTTTTCAGTGTCTCATCCTGGGCATGCAGACAAGAGGAGGAAGCCAGATGAGCTGAATGCAGAGGAGAAGAACAGTAATGGGGGTGGGGGAAGAGCAGATTGGAACCATGCTTGGAGAGTTGAAACAGCTGTTTCTGAGTGAAAGGTGGATTAGTCCTAATTGTTGCTAATTTCACCCATTTCTGGACACTTGCTTTTAGTTACTTCCTCACTTGAGCATTGGCCATCACGTCTCTAATATCTTCTGTCACATTCTGTTACACCAGGCAGTCCTATCTATGTCAGATACTGTAAGAGAACAGTGATCTGTCCTAACAATGTATGTATGTCCTGCTGGTACCAGTTCTTCTTTGGATTGGAGCTTTCTGTGCTCCCAATATTGCAACAAGACAAAGTTTACCCTGAAAAGTGACGAAAAATAAGCAGATATAAGTCCTTATTAAAATTCTCCTGAATAATCAAAGCAAAGCCTACAGCCAGGATGTTGTGCTGGACATAAGAGAAACAGGAAACCTGGAGTGCAATGGCTAGGTCAAGGACAGCATACAATTTTCACAGTGAAGTTGGAAGTTCCAAAACTGAGCCATAGAAAATGTTTGAACTCAGGTTTCCCTTAAGTAATTATAGGCAATGAAAAGACAAACAAAATAGCACCTTCTTTTCCTATTGCTATTGGAAGAAACAATGGGGAACAGGACTGAAGGCAGATTATTTACTATTTCAGACAGCGTGTGCTCAAACAGTGATAGCAAAGCTTTCCACTACTTGCTGCCCAATGAAACTGTAGAGCTCGCTGCCATTGTATGGTGTGGAGACCAAAAGAACATAAGAGATGAAGAAGAGCCTGAACTAGTTATTAAATCATTGATGGCCAGTTACTGATGGGCTAACTGCAACCTTTTGTCCACTATTGGCACAGTCAAAGAGAGAATCCTGCCAGGTTATACTCTCCCTTAAACATGTGCTACTGCCACTGTTGGAAATAAAAGATAGAGATAATCAGCTCTTCAGCCTTATATTATACACAAATATTGTTTCACTATGGTTTTCAGACTCCTTTGGTCCAACATGAACTCTCTTGCCTTTCTTTTAGTTTTCTCATAGAATCAAAGAGTGGCTTGGGTTGGAAGGGACCTCAAAGATCATCCAGTTCCAACTCCCTGCTATGGGCGGGTTGCCAGGCACTAGATCAAGCACTAGACCAGGTTTTATCTCACTTTAATGAAGGAGGAAGTTTGGACAGAGAATAGATTTTACCGACTGCTTTCAAGCAGCATTTATTGCCATTTTACTGAAATGGAATTTGGAGTCTGCAGATTGCTATCTGTGTTGCACACTGGGTAGAAGGTGACTGGAGTGATGAGCAGGGTATTAAAGGTCAACATAAGCAAAGCAGATCTTGAGAAATCACACATTTCTCCTCATGCCACGGGAAAGGTTCTCCACCTCTTTCATGAACCGAAGGCACAGCTCCTCCTGCCATGGCAAAGCCACACATTGCACAGCAACAGGCAGCCCCACGGCTCCTTCCACAGCCTGCAAAAATTAAGAGTGGTGTTGAGTCAGAGCACACTGTGGGTAATACCATCTTTTGACAGTACAGAAAGTGAAAGACAGATATACAAGGAGACAAATGTCATCATAAGATGGAGAAAAGACAATGTGCCAGGGGTGCAACTGTGCCAGTCATGGCCTTCTGCTAAGACTTTCTCTGCTCACCTCTTTCAGTCTCTTATCCCAGGGGTCCTTGTAGTGCCCTCGGTAATGCTTCAGTTCTTCTTCATCAGCTCTTGTGACTGTGCTGACCGGCACCACTCCAGCAGGGAAGTTTAAGACATTGTATAAGTTGGTATAGGAGGTTGCAGCTGGAAAAGATCACACAGAGCATGCAAATTGGCAAAATTTAAGTGTGCTGGGCCAGTGAAGACTTTCAGATGATAATTCAGTTTGAAGCAATTTTGGACTGGAGTTGCTGGACCTAAAGAGACCATGGGACTCCTGGTGGGGAAGTTTGAGGGCCGCATGGTGGATATTAGCTCTGCTCTGAGAGAGATAGAGATGAGTATTTGATCTGAGGCAGACAAAGTCTGAACTTGTCTTTCACACCTCAGGGTAAAATTCTGATATCCAGGTCTGTAACACCATCTAGGGCGTTTTAGATTGCAGAGAGCTGCTTTTAAAGGAATGGAGGACTTTGGATGTTTCCTGGAAGCTATCAAATTGCCTCTTTATGCAGGTGAAAGGCAACTTTTCATGTCTGCTCCTTGCGAAGTATTGGGGAACATAAGATGGCCACATTCAAAAGAACTTGTCTTGAGATAAGAACTGCCACCACTCTAGCAGCTATCCTCACGTGCACTTTCAGGAAGTCCGATGACACAGTGGAACTCACCCAGTAACTACTGGGACTGATGTGTCACTAAATGCTGCCCATAATAATCCAAACATGTGCAGCTCAGATGAAGTGGGAACATGAGGAGACACACTGAGTGGAGGCATTCCCTGTGGTAACTTCCCCAGAGAGAAGAGCAGACACTACACACAGTCTGAGGAATGTACAAGAGACCTAAACATCTCGCTGCTGCTCTGCCCACAAACAATAACATGGATGCATCCATGTCTCAATGGAGATTACCAAACAGCTTCCCAGCATAGCCATGGTTAAAGGCTGGACCAAGTGCAGGACAAAGAATCACATCCAGTTTTTGCTTCCTCCATTTAGCAATGAATTCAGTGCGGTAAACCTAGAGGGAAAGACAGAGTGGATGACAACCAACGCCTGTTGGACAGCAGTGGCAGATCAATGTCTGTAGCATGGAAAAGGGGAAAAAAAGCATGCTTAGTTAAAAGTGAAAAGTGAAATAAAATCTGAGCTGTACTTTGAAAGAGCCAGCAGGCTTTGTTTTTCCTCTCCCAGGTCTATCCGGCCCAGACATGGGCATTGATGTCAGGTGGGCATTTCAGAGTTGACAGCTTTCTTTGCATGTTTTACCCAGTCCTTACGCACAGTTTTGTCTTTGCATTTGATTGAGTGGAGATCAACAGTAGTTCAAATAAAAGTCCATTTCCTAAAAGCTTTGTTAGTTTGGTAGAAGAATCTAGAGTCTACTGAACATCAGGCAATGAATGAATCCATTCTCAAAATGCTGCTCCACTGTCTCTTAGTAAATTAATATAGATGGACCGTACAGCTTCTTGAGCAGCCTCAGTGGTACTGAGGGGCATGGGAAGGTGGGGATAGGTTGGGATTGGACTGGATGACCTTAGAGGTCTTTTCCAACCTCAGTGATTCTATGATTCTTTTTTTTATCTGTTCTCAAATTCCATATGCAGACTGAGATCATTCTGCTGAAAGTTTGACGAAAGAGAGGGTTTCCAGGAAATACAGTGCAAGTAGTCTCATGTTTTCCTGAGAGGAAAGCTGGTAGTGAGCCAGAAATTTTGGATCAACTCTTGTTTGTAATAAATGAAAACCATGAATAATGCTTTGCTGAAGAAAAAAAAATCCAAAATACCTTTGGTTACCAAATCTTTTTAGAGGATTTTTCTTTTCTTTTCTTTTCTTTTCTTTTCTTTTCTTTTCTTTTCTTTTCTTTTCTTTTCTTTTCTTTTCTTTTCTTTTCTTTTCTTTTCTTTTCTTTTCTTTTCTGGCAGGGAGTGGGGTGGGAGTAGGGGAAGAATGATCTGCTTTCAATCAATTAGACCTGCTGCTGGGAGCATGCATTTCCATCTCATGACTGACACTGATGGAGGCTGCATGGTGGAGGCTGGAGGCATGTTTGTTCTCAGGGATGGTTGTAAGGGACACAGATCCTTGTGAGGAGATGCTAAAATAGCTCAACTCCTTCAGCCTTGCAAAACACCAGCTAAAAGGGGATACAAATGCTGTCTGTAAATAGACTAGGATCGAGTGGAAAATACCAGAGAGGAGAGGTGTTATTTAATCTCAGGGATGGAATGAGTACAAACTGCAAGTGAACAAACAGCAAAAGAAATAAGAAGGCTTCCAATCATCTGATCAGAGAGGAGAGGAAATGGGCAATAAAAATAAGAGCATATGCAAAACCCAGATTGTTGTGAAAAGGAACCTGATTGGTTTGTGAGCAGCGATGGGCTCAGTTGTCCATGACAATGCTTCCCGTCCCACATTGCTGAACCAAAATGAGTTCATACAAAATACATCTGAGCCAAAGAGTTCACAACCGCAGATATTTACTCTGTCCTAATTTGGTCTGGGGAGAGTAAGTAAGTACAGACCTCTACATTAACATCGATTGAAAAGCCCAGCTGCTTTATCTGAGATGACCCAACACCAGATCCATCACAGAGGTGAAACCAATGATAGGAATCCCTCACTGTGTTTAGTAAGGAAGATAAATCATCCTACCGCCACAGCTATATGCTGATCCCAGAGGTTTTTGGCAGACCTGGAATGGAAAAGATTAATCGGAATTGGGACTGTGGCAACACAAAACAATAATAAAAGTACAAATACCCCATCGTTATGGAAACTACATGGCCACCCCGAGAACAAGTCATAGCATCGTCTATATGGTTCCACAGGCTTCACATGTGCTTGTTCGTACATCAAAAGAGCCTACTGCCATGATGCCATTTATTCTGGCACCTAGACAAAAATCACGGCAGTCTTTTAAATTCAGCTGCTCTCAGTTTGCTTGTTTTTGTCTCTCAGAGGGGTCTGTACTTCACATCATACTGCATCCATATGCAGGTACCTCTGTACTGCCTTGGCACATTGCCTTCTGTGCACCAGAATCCACTTGACAATGAGGAAAGCTGCCTTTATCTGAGTGAGCTGAGATATCCTAGTCCTGCCATGGTGAGGAACTTTGGACCCTTAATCTCTGGTGCCTAGGCCTAGACAACACCATGCTGAGACATGGCGACTTTGCACAGCAAGCTGGCATCCACTTGCATGAACCCAGTGGACACATTCATGTGAATCCGTTCCTCTACTTCAGTGCCACTTACCCCACTCCACAGAGAGCACTGAGATCCCGAGCGATTCGTGGGTACTTTGGGAGGAAGAAGAAAAACTTGGGATTAGTCAACAACAATGCAGATGAAATGGATGGGACTTTATTTTGGGCATGCTTCTTGCCCTAGTAGTAGTGGCTCTGAAGAACAGGTACAGTTTCCAGTAGTTGTAACCCAATAATAACTTACACATTCATAGAATTATAGAATCATTAAAGTTGGAAAAGACCACTAACATCACCTAGTCCCACTGTCAAACCATCACCACCACACTCACTAAGCCATGTCACTCAGTGCAACATCCATCCTTTGCTTGAAAGCCACTTGAAAACCATCACCTCTCATCCTATCTCTGTTTCCTGGGAGAAGAGGCTGACCTCACTACAACCTGCTTTCAGGGGATTGTAGAGAGCAGTAAGTTCTTGCCTGAGCCTCCTCTTTTTTAGACTGAACAATCCCAGTTCCCTCAGCCACTTCTATCAGACTTTTATTCCAGACCCTTCAGACCCTTTGTTGCCCTTCTTTAATTCAATTACAACAACCCCTAGGAATAAGGCTCTAGACAACACTGCTAGCCCTGGAGAACATCACCTGGATGTGGAGATGCAACATAAACTTGCATAGAGACCAAGTTTACTTAAGGGTATGGCACTTTGATAACCTCTTGACACAAGGCAGCAAAGCATTGAGTGGGGCAGCCCATGTGGAAAGCTCCCCACCTTGCTGACTTCTTAGAATACAGATGAGATATCTCCATACTTACAATAGGCTTCAAAATGATAGCCAGGATCCTCTTCACCAAAGCAGGAAGCCTGTAAGTATTGAACTGGGACTTCAGATTGGGATCCACGATGTCTCCTTTGCTAGAAGGACAGAGAGCAAAGGGTACTCAGAACTTGTGCCAGAGGGCACAACCCTATTTGGAGGTGGCCAACCATTCTCCAAAGTCAAGTCCAGGGCTAGTTTCAGCCTGAGTGCCTCAAGCTGAGTCTGCTTTACCCATGATAGCAATCAGCAAGCAATCTGTCTTTATCTTGACCCATAAGCCTTCTATTTTCCCATCCTATTTTCCCTATTATAAGGAAGGGCGGTGAGCAATTGGCTAGGTGGGCATTGGGCTGCTCACCAGGGCTGATCTTCTGCAGCTCTGTGGGAAGTTACACAGCTTGTGGTGTTCTCCATGTGCCATAGACTAATCACATGCATAAAAACATTTGCCCACAGCACTGCTGACACAGGCCATGCTGATACCCTACGGGGTTACCCATGCATGTGACCTACTGTAGTGAGCTTGTTGCTGTCCATGATGAATTCACCCTTCCAGAAATCACTCCTCTGCTGCTCTCTCTTTACAATCATAGAATCATTAAGGTTGGAAAAGACCTCTAAAATCATCCAGTCCAACAATCCACCTACCACCATGTTCATAAAAGCATGCATCCACAGTTCCTGGCACTTTGGATGCATCCAAAGTCACACCATGTCAAGTCTCAGGGTTTGCACTGAAAGCAATGAGTTTTACTCACAAAGAGTCCACCAGGTGAGCAGCACCATCTGAGAAAATCCCTCTGGTAAACAGTTCATCTACCATGTAGTCAATCTTAGGTGGTGCAAAGGGAACGATCTGCAGGAAAACCATTCTTGTTCAAGAGGCAAGAAAGACAAATGAATGACAAAGCCCTGTGTAGACCTCCCTCCATATACAAAGAGACCTGGGCCGGTGCCATCTGCCCTCTGTCCTTTCCCGTTTCCAAGGCATTAGCACACAATGACATGACTTTACATAGCTTTTCTTTGCTCCTTAGAGGAATATATTTAGAGGCCAAGTTTTCAAAACACCAAATATTCTTAATTTATACTTGTCATTAGAACAGCACTCATACAGAAAATACAACTGGCAGAACCACATTGTAGTCTAGGCTAGAAGTGATCCCTGGGAGCTCAACTGCTCCAAACCTGTACTCCATCCAAAAGCCTGTAGACTGGATTCAGCAGATGCAGGATCATGGAAGCTGCTGCAAGTTTGATGTTTATGGAGATGCAAAACATGATGGAAAAAACATTGCCCCATGCCATGCTTTATAAAAGAGAGATGTGAAATGACTTGTCCAGACTCCGTAAGGAGCA
The DNA here is from genome assembly GCA_037305975.1 of Chrysolophus pictus. Taxonomy (NCBI): domain Eukaryota; kingdom Metazoa; phylum Chordata; class Aves; order Galliformes; family Phasianidae; genus Chrysolophus; species Chrysolophus pictus. The sequence goes on from CM074583.1 coordinate 21,275,905, forward strand.
GGATGACAGCTCCTAGTAACCACAGGCATGAAAACTTACTGTATGCCCTGCTTCCTGGAGGAGCTTTCTGGTCTGCTGGACGGCCCGTTTCATACTGGGTGAGGGTTGGAAGTAGCCATCTTCTTCATAATATCCAATCCGAAGTGGCTTTGAACTGGTGTAAACCTGTGAGAAGAGCCACTGGTTGGACACATATCAGACCATTCCTAGGATTTAGGAAAGCAGTGTCCTAGGCTGGAAGAAAGACAGGACATTTGGGCTAGTGGAAAGAGCCATATATCAGGAGTAATTGTCTGTACAGCAGGGACAATTGAAAGATCCTAAAACCTGAGCCAGAAAGCAGCAGATGGGTAGAACCAGAGAGATAATTGCAAAGCTCAAAGATTTCTTAGGTTCATGGCTTTTAAATAAGGCTCTTTTTAAAGATGCGAGGGGTGAATTTCTCTGATCAGGAAAAATGAATTCCTTTAGGAAGCCAACAAGTCTTTTCTGGGCATTGCTAGGAAGGCAGTGGTAGGGATCAGCATTCAGCAGGTCTTGTCTGCCAACCCTGCTCTGTGGCTTCTTCTCATGGTTGCTCGTGCTGGGACCCATCTGATCAGCAGCATTGCTTCCCCTTCACTGTATTCAGATATGAAATCAGATGAGAGTCTCTCAGGATCTCTCTTTAGTGGTAGACAAATGGAGGCATGGGACTGCCTCTGAGCCTCACCTCCTCATCAAAGGGGATGGGGGGCACGGTGGGATCCAGCCGGAACATCTCCTCGCAGAGCAGTGCCTTCATGCAGAGGGCCAGGCTGTCCACATCCCTTGCCATTGGCCCCAGCATCCCTATCACTGCAAGAACAAAGATCCATTATTTCAGGCAGCTGGCCCTGGTGCTCCCTTATAGTAGCTGGTAGTGGCCCAGAGGACAGGAGTTTTTATTCAGGCCAGGAAAGAGGAGTGGGGAATGAATATGCAAGAAGTGAGAAAGGAAGCCTGCCAAGGACAGTCCCTAAGTCTCAGAGGCAGGATGTCATCTACTGAGGTGGACCTTCTGGGCCAGCCTTCTGCAGGCAAAAGTCCCATCCAGGAGGAAGGAACAAGGACTGCAGCCATGCTGCCAACAGCAGAGAAGGTTTGGCAGTAGTAATATATTATCTGGATGAACTTACCTGAACTCATTCCTGCGATAGGAGAAATCACACCCAACTTGCTAGAAACAGAATGGGAGAAGCAGATTAGATATCTGAAGTATTAGGCTCTAAGGTATGTCACCATGCTGGGTTGCAGACTTCCCATTTGCCACAGTGACCATCTAGGAGGACCAAAGGCCCTGCAGAGACTTTACCCCTTCTAGATTAGGAAGACTCCCAGGAGCATTAAGTTGCTAGAGATGTTTTTTATCATTTCCTTTCCCTGGTGCATATGCAATTCCTCATCTGGGAATAACCCATCTCTAATAAACAGAAATTTATTGTGCAGTTTGGTGCACTGCAGGGAAAACTTTTCAGCCTCTACATTAGCTGGAAGGAAACAGTTGTTAGGGTGTACCTGATCCTGAAGCCTGTGGGTTTAAGCCCACATAATCCACAGAAGCTGGATGGCAGGCGGATGCTGCCAGCTACATCTGAGCCAATGCCCAGGAGGGAGCCTCCTCCTGCAATCAGAGCTCCCTCCCCTCCTGAGGAGCCTCCGGGGGTCTTCTGGTGGTTGAGGGGGTTCAGCGTCTGGCCAAAAATGAGATTGCTGCAGTCGTAGCTGGGGAGAAGAACAGCAGGTGAGTGAGGTACATCTATCTCCACAAATCATAAAGACAAGGTGCAGGGATTAATGCGGAATTAATGCTAGGTGTAGAATCACTGTGAAGTAGATATATTGATTAGTATAGAAAGAAAGAGGCATCAAAAAGAAATACTTTCTCTGTAGCATTCTACAGAAAGACCAAGGAATGGTAGTTTGAAATGGGGAGGCAATGAATTCAGCGTGTGTGATTTGTTTGGAAAAGGGTGGGAGCTTGTGCACATTCCCTCTCAGCTCACAGGACTTGTATGACAGAGTGTTTTCATGCAGGTGCACACAAAATTACTTTATCATTGTCTGCGGGATGTTGGTTTTCACGAAGGGGATTGCCCCCTGCCTCTTCAGAACCTGGACGATGACGCTGTCTTCTTCCTTCACTTGGCCCAGAAACTTCACCAGCCCACCAGTAGAGACATGACCCTTGGGGATGGGAAGCAAAGCTCTCTAGGTACCAGTAAAGATCCTGTTCAGAGCTGTGACAACTACAGAAATAACACATATGGTCCAAAGCATCCTTGTCTGAGGGCACCCTTGGCTAGCTGTGATAAAAAGGATAAAGCTGGATCCCATATACAGGGGTAGAGACATCCTGGACATCCTTGTCTGTTTCCAGCCCCAGGCCAAGGGGAGGGGATATTAGGGATGTACCTTGCAGTCAATGTGGTCCTTGATGCTGACAGGAATGCCATAGAGCAGCCCCTTCTCCTTCTGCTTCTTCAGTTTCTGGAGCTGATCCTCACAGCCATGGATGAAGTCTGTTACACAGTTCACCTCCTGATTCACCTCCAGAGCCTTTCCAGAGAGGTTGGATAGAGTAGCAAGATGAATGAATAGATGGAAGGAAAGAAACAGCACTTTGGGTTTTCAAGCTGAGAAGTCAGTCTCCTCAAACCTCCAGCATTCTTCAGCACTCATTATTCAGACTTTACCTATGAATTTTACATAATTATTTTGGGGATAATTTTCTGCCCTGAATCTCTGGATTCAGCCAGAAGCCACCCTTCATCCATCACAGTACTGACAAATTGTGATCTCATGCATTGCCATTCTCCCACAAAATAGGCTCGTTGCAAGTGGCACCAGAGGAGCCCTGCAGCATCTCTCCGTGTTGGAGACATCACTCACTTTGCCTATATAGGAGTAGAGAACGCTTTCTGGGGACAGGGACCCCTCCTTCAGCTTCTCCGCCAGCTCCACCATGGTCAGTGAGAGGATGTGTGCAGTCTGGGTGCCTGGGTTCTGCAAAGGGGAAGAAATTTGGTGCAGAAAGAGGAAGACAACAGGAAAGGCTGGTGTTGAGATTGCAAATCCCCTGTTCTAACATCTGCCTGGCAATGACCCTGAGTAGATGTCACAGTTCAGACTGATTTCCATGACAAGGATCTGTTATACGGCACTCGAACCAGCTAAAGTTTTACAAAAATGTATCATTAACTTGGAGAAAAAAAAAGTGCATAAACTATTTACAGCCTCCCACTGCTCCTTTCCAACAGAATAGCAACTGGTGTTCATTTTGGGTTTAAAACCAATCCTGAATCCAAAGACTGAATCTTCTGAAATCTGTGTGCTTGATCCAGGGGTATGTGGGAAGAAATGGCTTTTGGTCACTGATGTGCAGATGTTAGAGGGACCTGTACATTGAGGACAATGTGGTGGATATTGGAAGTTACTGCCTCAGGCTGCCCAGGGAGATGGTGGAGTCACCACCCTTGGAGATTTTCAAGATGTTTGCTGAGTAACAAGGTCTAAAGTGGTTACAGATGTGGGTTGATGGTTGGACAAGATGTTCATATTGATCTTTCCGATCTTAATGACTCCACGATTATGTGAGATGTTGGGATTGCAGAGGTGAGGAGGATAGGAGCAGAAAGTCTTGGCAGGATGAACAGATGAGCAGTGATATGGTTCAGACTCCAATCCATCACTCACACTCAGGATTCCCACAACATGATCTGTATTACAAAATATCTCCTTTAGGCTGCCTTTTCAGCTTGAGATTTTTGGTAACAATAGAGGTTATGACCCTTAAAAAAAGCTGCTGATGATCAAAGTATGCATATTCCTGCCTTTGCCCCAACAATCTATCAGGAATTCTGTTTCTTCAGTTACCCAAAATACAATCCCATCTGTCCACACATGCTTTCCCCCAAATTACCTCTTGTTTAAACCTGCGAGCTGCCTTCTCCATTCTCTGCAGAGCCAGGTCCCGTGTTCTTCTTGCTTCTTCCATCTTCTGCTGGATCCGCCTATGATCCAGCCATTTCAGCAGCACAATGGCTGCAGCTGAACCACAAAACAAGGCTGAGAGAACACGAGGGTCAGCCCACAAGGGGTCTAGGCCCTGCCACAATCGCTCCTGGGTCATGATTTTTCTCCTGGTCTGGTGCAGTTACAAACACTGGGGTCTCCCACCCTCTCCTAAGGAGAGTTGATGTATGAAGAATATTCAGTTGCCTTCTGGGCAAGATCAGCTCTGAGGCAAAGTTGCGTTAACAAAGTCCAGGAATGGACTTTTTAAGACTGTGGACTTTGAAAGGGTCTGCCTGCCTGAGGAACACTGTGGATTGGACTGCAAGCTGCATGCTTGGATCACATGAGGTCTGGAGGGGATGTCCCCCAAGGTTGTGGCTCTCCAGGCCACTGCTTGCTGCTAGAAATAGTTGATTAACAGAGCAGAGTATCGTAAAACCCTTGCCTGGGTTATCCCTACATCTAATAATTAATTAGCAGTTAAGCCCATTAACTAGAAGCACCCAACTGTTATCTCTCTTCCCCTAGCAACAGCATGCACAGCCTTCAGCACTGGATGGGCCAGCCTTGCTCTGGGAAACTTGCATTTATTGGAGAGGAGGGAGCTTAGAAGAACAAAAGGCTAAGAGTGAAGATTAAGCACAAGCAGGAAATGATTCTGGAAAGGCAGACTGGAAGGACCTATCTGAAGCTGCCTCCAAGGAGTATGACTGTTCTGTCATTCTCAATCCAAGCCTCCTTAAAAAGTGTTTTGGCAATCCATATCAGGGAAATCTCCTCTGATGGGTTCAGCATCCCAGCTACTCCCAGTAGGGTAGTAGAGCTTGTAAGGAGACTGGGTCCTGGGAAGTCATCACTCTCTGATGGAGAGGTCTTCCTTGGGAGCTGAAAGCCAGTGCTCGTGCTGCTGTCGTGTTACCTTGCTTGTTACACATACATCCCATGGGATTATTACTGTGGCAGCAGGAAGGGAACTACAGTGAAGAAGCAAGACTTCACCGAGAAACTGATTGCTAACTGGAAAGAAGAGGGCATCCTTCTTGTCCATCTATGATAGAGAGCAAAAACCAGCTAAGTCAGTGTGGACATCACCAACCTCTCCTCGCTGACTGTGGGGAGGTGATCCTCATTCACACATCCCAGCTTTAAGTTTGAGGGCCAACTGCCTGCTTTCTGGCTGCTCTGGGCTGAGGTCCCCAAAACCACGCAGTAACCCCACTGCCCCTGGCAGTGGGCACAGCTTGTTGGAGGCCTTTGCTCGGGGCTTCTGGAAGAAATCCTTACTGGTTCAGGTCCACTGGCATCTCCACCCATAGGACTCCTGCACCCCACCCACCTCCTTGCTAATGAGAGACTGGTTAATGAAAGTGGTTAAACTAACGAGGCAACACAGCTGGCTGGGCAGTGAGCTACACCCTGCCAGCTCAGGCCAACACGTGGGCATTCCTCCTCCTGGGACCACCTCCTCCCAACTTGAACTTGAAAGTGCAAACAGAAAATCCCGGACCAACATTTTCCATGTAGGCAGTGATTGCCTACAAATGGTGAAAAACTCAGTCCAAGCTTCTCTGGAGCTGCTTGTTACATAGCATTCAGTCCTGGGATGCCTGAGGTTCCCCTCCCTTTCTCTTCCACTCCTTTTTTAAAGCCTGTTGATAAAGAATTAGAGCTCTGGGGCTGCTATCTGACAGGCTGGGCTAAACCCTCTGCCCAGCTCCTGATGAAAACTTATCATTTCTATAACTCTGGTTTAAACAATAATAATGCCTTTAAAACCAAAGCACCCGTACCTTTTCCTGTCAAAGCTTTGTTTTGATCTATCTGTGAGCAGCTGCATCAGGAAAATGCATTGTGGACTTCCTTTCTCAGACACCCACAGATGCCTTTTGGGAGCAGCCGCCTCTGCCAATTGCGGTGTGGGTGTCTGCCAGCAGCTTTGAGACCTTGCTGAAAACCTGGCCTGGCTCCCTCTGCAAATGGAAGGCACGAATGTACAGCAGAGCTGTGCTCTGACACTGGCATGCTGCTGGGTTTGTGCAAGACAGTGAACTGTAGCTGTTTATACCTCTGCTCTGGGGAAAGCAGGCGGACCTAAGGGATGGGGGGGTTGCTAAAGTTTTTCCTCTTTATGCTCACCCGTGTCAGAGGGGTGTGAGCAGCTCTACCATATGGGAAGTGGTCCAGCTCTTTCCCTGCTTATCAGAGGTTCAGTTTTGACCTTTGACTGCTGGTGCATGACAGGGAAAACATTCTTTCTCCCTCATAATGCAACTTCTGTGGAGCCGAGGACTGAAGGCACAAACCCTTCCTACGGCACTGAAAGCAGGAATCTCAGTGTCTTAGATAACATGTCCAAAAAAACCAAACCAAACCAAAACAAACCCCACCAAACCTCCCCACAAAAACACACCTGAAACAGACTTTCCACTAACAAAAATCACTGTATTGGGACAATTGGTGTAAACATTTGACCTCATCTCACTTTTCCACAATCCACCCAATCACAGATGGGAATGCCAGTCCTGCAGGCAGGTGGGATGTGAGGGCAGCTTGCGCCGCTCTTAGCTCAAATCCTGCTCTGGGTGAGGACTCAGACAATCATGTTTTTCTTCATGACAAGCGTCTCCACTTCCTTCATGAACCGGAGGCACAGCTCCTCCTGCCACGGCAAGGCTACGCACTGCACAGCCACCGGCATCCCCTCGGCACTGCTAAAAGCCTATGGCAAAAAGAAAAGGGAGAAGGTAGGGGATATGGCAGAGATGAGATGGGGACACTGTGCCCCCCAGGAGACAACTCACCGTTGCCAGGGCCCGGTCCCACCAGTCTTGGAAATAGCCTTGGTAGTTCTTCAGCTCCTTCTCATCCTCATCCGTCACCAGCGTGACGGGGACGACACCAACAGGGAAGTCCAAGGAGTTGAAGAGCATGGTGTAGCTGACTGCCACTGGGAGAAAAAGGGAGCTCACAGCAATAGGAAAGACCTTCACCCTCTCTGTGTGACTACAGCACATGTGAATGCCCAACAACACTTCCAACTAACAGGCATCTGTGCTGGGAACTCAGTGGCTGCAGGACAGAAGCCTGCCCCTTGGCTCCTGCACACACCAGGGTGGTTGTCCAAAAGCCCAGCTACCCAAGTGCTGAGCTCTTCCCACTGTTGCCCAGTGCCACAGAAAGCATGAGGAGGAGGAAGAATGCTTCCCATTTACACCGGCAGGGAGGCTATGGCTTGAGGTCAACCAGACAGTCCTACCTGAGAGCTTTGCTGGGTAGCCGATAAGCAGAGCTGGGCCCAGCATGGGACAAAGCATCACGTCCAAATTCAGCTTTTTCCACTGGGCGATGAACTGGTGGCAAGACTCCTGAGGGGCAAACACACCGGTGGTCAGTGGGGTGGATGCACTGTCCCATGGTTGTGGCCCTGCTGGGCTCCCTGTTGGGCTTCATCAACTGTGGGGTGAACTACATCAGGCCCAATCCTAAAATCCAGTGGCTCTTTGGGAGCCACGGCAGCTCTTCTCTACTGAGAAGCAGGCCCAGTATACCCATCACCAGCAACAACCAAACAGCAATTTGCTGCCTCAGCTGAAACCAGGACGAGGGAAGGGCGTAGTGCAGTGCTAACCTCACCTTTCACACCATCACACACACTCAGTCACATTGAAACCTGTGTGTGTTACATGTTACGTGCCCTTGTACCGCTTGGAGAGTGTAACAGTGATTACCAATAATAATATTTCAACCTATCTCATGGCATCTCAAAAGAAAACAGAACCCAAAAAAAGAAAAACTGTGGATGAAAGAAGAGAACTGAAAAAAAAATAGGAAAGTCTGTTGAAAGAAATTTGGGAAGTAAAGCTGCTTATGTCAAATTTTAAGCTTTGGTGACAGACGAAAGTACTGATGCTACAGGTGTGGCTTGATGTGCCATTTTCATAGGAGTTACTGGTAATGAATATAATGTCACTGAGGAAATGGCTTCTTTGGTGCCTGTAGAAGACACAACAGATCTCTTGATTTGGATAAGGCAGAAAAATATACATTAAAGCGATTTTCTTTAACCTTTGTCAACAGATCTGGCATAGCTACGCATAAGCAATGGTTGGTAAAAAAGAGACTTCTAAAATTAATAAGAGATCATGCAATTGCTGCCAACAACTCACATGTGATGAAATGTCATTGCATCATACATCAACAAAATCTATGTGCAAAAGCTTTGAAGATGGATAATGTCATCAAAGCTGTAACTTCATCAAGTCCAAGGGACTGGCTCATTGCTACTCCAGTTGTTCCTTAGAGATATGGATGCTTTTTATGTGGACATCATTCACTTTTCTGAAGGAAGGTGGCTAAGCTGGGGTAAAATGCTAAACAGATTTTATGATTTGTGAAATGAAATCAAATCCTTCACGGAGTCAAAAGAAAAATCTGTGCCAGAATATGAAGATTAAAATGGCTCAAAGAGTTAGCATTTTTGGGGAATGTCACTGCTCATTTAAATGAGTTACACATCTGTCTTCCTGGTGAAAATCAATTCATCTGTGCTATGTTTCAAACCATAACAGTGTTCAATATGAAACTTAAATTAGGGCCAGCTCAAGTTACCACAAATAATCGCATGCATTTTGTTACAGTGGCTAAACCCAACCCTGTGAACAGCAAAAAATGTGAGAATATTTTTCTATTTGAGGTTTCAAGACTTCCAAAAAAATCATCATATTTGACTGAATATTTGAATTCTTGTAGTTCACCAAAAATCTCTGATGAAAACCTTGACAGCTCACTAAAAACTGCAGCCACTTCCACCGAACCAGTCTGATGCACTAGCTTCACAAAAATTAAGTCAAATATCCCACTAGTTTTACATTTTTGCTGCTCTTTTTTATATTTTAATTGAAAATAATATTTTTAAAGTTTGTTAGTTCTATAGCTTAACTCTATTATATACTTTGTATGTGGCTCAAGACAAATCCTTTTCACTCAGTGTGGCCCAGGCAAGCTGAAAGGTTGGGATACTTATGCTTTACCTCAATTTCATGATGAAGACTCCAGAGCTCTTCCACCGTGCTGAAAAAGGAAGCAAAACCAATGCAAGTTAGCGAGAAGTGCTGCACAGAGCAGCTTTATGGACAGAGAAAAGCATCAAATAGCAGACGGGCACTGGTTAGCTCTGCTCCTGGAGCTGCAGCCAAGGGAGGACTTTGGCAAAGCTCTAGCTTTCCCCTCATTGCATGACAGATGCATTAACCAGTACCAAAGCAGTCAGCACATTTCACTCCTGCAAACTTCATCCAGTTCATAAGCAAGAGGCTGCAAGTGCCCGCCCTTCTTTCCATCCTCAGCGCTAAAACAGTTGGCAAAACTCTGCAGTTCTAGTTATGACACTGATATAAACAGTTCTCAGTTTGCTCCCTCCCTTGTATTTTCTGCCTCATATTTTCTCAGATGCATGCAGCTGGGGAAGTAGCCCTAACATAGCAAACATTGCTGCTCTCCAGAAGAGAAACCCAAACCCTCACGTTCGGCATTTACTCACTTTGCTCTCAAACTTCTTATGACATTTGACAATCGAGGCACCTGACAAAGAGAATGTAGTAAAGAAAATAGCTTACATTAATCCCAGCTCTGTCCTCTCAGACATCTCCATCACAAATGCAAGCCACTGATGTAGTGCTCAGGCAGGACTCGTGGCTTTTCCCCAAAATGGGGGGAGGGGGACAGAAATAAGTCACTCCAGTTTGGAGGAGGCATGTCTGAGCACAGCCAGGATGCAAAGCCTGGAGATTTCCCTTTGGTAAAGTCTTACTGCAATAGGAGACACCTATTGCTTGACTTCATCTAAGCTAGGAAGTAGTGCACCTTACAAAGGGTTTGGTAATCCAGGACAGCAGAGTTTTTATCCAGTTTGGTGACTTCGCCAACCAGAAGAATACCCCCAAGTTGCCTTTCTCCAGCTCCCCTTCACTGAAAGAGAAGAAGAGTGTTTAGCTGAACAGTATTAGAAAGCAATCACAGCAGATCAACTTGCACACAACCAACTCTTCTAAACAGCATATCTAAGTGACAAGAAGATTTTCTTATTTCCTCTGGGCTCCCCTGTTTCCCATGGGTTTTATAGGCTCTGCACCCAGTTCCCTTTGATCTGCCACGGCTGGCAGCAGTCTTAAACAGAGCCAAAGTTCACCTTAATCTCTTGAATATAAGCTGCCCAGTAAATCCCTCCACAGATCAGCCACTGTCCACATCCAGAAGATCTGCTGTCCAAGTCCAGATGCTAGCCAGACCCCCGCGAAGGATTTCCATAGATAGGCACCAACCACACAAGTCATTCTGGGTTATACTCACAAATTCTTGAGAAAAGTGACACCTCCATCTGCAAACATTCCCCTGAAGCAGAAGTTATAAACCGAGTAGTCCACGTTTGTAAGTTCAAAGGGCACCAGCTGGAAGGACAACGGATGAGGTGTCAGTGGTACAAGCACGAACAAGCTGCACAGGAGGAGCCATCAAAGGCTAACAAAAGCCCAAGCCCTTCTGACATCCTTCCAGGAAGGGCTCAGCCATTTGATATCCAACCACCTCAGAGCACAAAGAACCCTCCAAAACCAGCAGCGAAGGACAGAGAGCGCAAGGACTGCTTGGCTACAGATGAGCTGCCATCTGCATCTACCCCTTTATTTTCCCTATGGGTCCTGGTTTCCAGATACAAAACCAGTCTGTGGCTTTCCAAGCATGCTACATGCAGTACACCTGTGGAATTGCCTGCCAAAGGACATCACACAGAAGAGGTGAAATGGGTTTATTTATGAATGTTCTTAGAGTCCCAGAATCATTAAGGTTGGGATAGACCTCCATCTAGTCCAACAGTCCACCTACCACCAATACTGCACACTAACCATGTCCCTAAGTACAATATCCACTCTTTCCTTAAACAACTCCAGGGGCAGTGACTCCACCAATTCCCCTGGCAGCCTTTTCCAATGCATCACCACTCTTTCTGAGGTGAAATTCTTCCTAATATCCAACCTGAAATGTTGTGGGAAGTTGAATGGATTGAAGGCCCCTTCCCTGACAAATGTGCTTTATGGTCACGTCTGGGTCCTGAAGCCAAAAGGGAGCACAGCTGAAGTACGACTGCTGGGTTCATGCAATACCCTACCGTGTGGCCAGCCTCCTCCAAGAGCTGCTTTGTCTCCCGAACAGCACGTCTCATGGCAGGGCTTGGCATGGTGAAGAAATCTGTTTCATAATAGCCTATGCGGAGGGGCCGCGTACTGGAATACACCTGCAGAACAAGGAAAAGCTCTAGCTGAAAGACTGTCAGAAACCAACAGCACACACACGACGCAGGGCAGGGCACTTATCTCACCATCATACCAAACCACACTACATCACAGGTCGGCACGCCACTGGCACTTTGCCTAAGAAACAACAGCTCCTCTCACACCCCTGCCAGGTCCCTTACCTCTTCATTGAAGGGAAGGGGAGGAACAGTGCTGTCCAGGTTGAACATGTCCTCGCACAGCAGTGCTCGCATGCACAGTGCCAAGCTCTCCACGTCTTTTGCCATCGGCCCCACAGCTGCGGTCACTAAGGGAAACCAGGAGAAAGCATTTAGGGCAGAGGGTCTTTTAAGGGACACGTCCCCCTCTTGGCATCATTCTGACTTAGTTTTGCGTTAGCAGCAGTTCCTTTTATAAACAGGACTAGGAATGCCTATAGGTCCCTTCCCACCAACAGCCCATGGATACAGATCCAGAGTTGTTATCCAACAATATCTCTCCATTGTGCAGCTTACAAAGTAGAACAAAATCTTCATGGATCACAACCAAAGACATCCTTCCAACCACTAACCCCACCTCCCACAAAGCTGTGACAGACATCACAGCAAGCTGGAGGGTTAGAGGATGTATCTTCTCCAGAGCTGGGCATGCAGGTGGCTCTCTGAAAGAGTCCCTGAAAAGGAACCTGCTTTTCTCTTTGAAAACGTAGGAGAAGCTAACCCTAGCTCAAAGTCCTTCCCAACTCTGCCTTTCTCCCCTCCCTGCAGGGCAACTGCCAGTTCCTACCTGACTTCTGCCCAAAGATACCAGAAATGACTCCTTTTTTGCTGCAAAGAGAAACAAAAGACAACCACTGAATTTTCAGAGGAAGGAACACACTGCCCTCCCTTTGCAGATGCTGAGGTTGGCTGAAGGGGAAGCCCAAATAACACCCAACCTAGGCCAGAATGGTCGATATCTGACCCATCAGCAACAATTATATGCTCTTAGCATGCAGGTGCAGAATCTTCCACTGCCTCTATAGCGGAGGAATTGATGCTTCCCTCTGGGCAGGAGGGAAAAGTGAGCCCTTCCTGGTACCTCCCACATTTCCTCTTGCCCACAGAAACAAGAGCATCCCAGCACAACAAAACAGGTGGTGGTGGGCATCACCATGAGAGATTACAGCTTGTAACTGGCAATGTTGCCCGCAGTATGGGGTTTGGAACTTGATAATGTTTAAGGTACCTTCCAACCCATGCCATTCTATGACTCTATGATTACTCACAGTACCTGAGTCTGTTCCCGGTGGGTTTGAGCGCACAGATCCCACAGAAGGCAGCAGGGAAACGCAGGCTCCCTCCTAAGTCTGTGCCAAAGCCCAGGATGGACCCACCTCCTCCTATGAGTGCCCCTTCTCCACCGGAGGAGCCTCCAGGAGTTCTGGTGTAGAGCAGAGGGTTGCACGTCTGACCGAAGATTAAGTTATCACAATCATAACTGGAGAGACAGAGAGTGTGTACATGAGGGGAGCACAGACAACTGCTGATACAGAACCTGGTCACTCCTTTCCTCCCCTTATGGGTGGGATGTGACAAGCTGTCCCCAGAAATGCACTACCAGAGGTCACTTGGCAGGGCAGAGGGACATGAGCAGGACAGTAAACCTGACCTCACCCCACATCAATAACATTGTGAGCAGTCTTGGCAGACACAACAGCAGGTTTGGGGACAGGATAATTTAAGGTTAACTAGCTAATGAGCCTCCTCTTCCATACATTTGCACTGGCCCTGCCAGGCCTGCTGCTGAGGGGTTAATTAGATTAAAAGAAAAGAAAAAAAAAAAAAAAGATTTCAAAACACCCAGCACAGGAAAGAAGGGCAGCATTTTTTCTCCTCTCCTCCTGCTCTCCTGTGTCTTTGTTTCATGTGAAGCTAGAATGAATTTTCATTCTGAGTGTCTTTACAGTGTAGAGACACCAAGGATCTAGTGCATGATCTGGTGGTTGGCAATCCTGCCCACAGCAGTGGGGGTGAAACTAGATGATCTTTGAGGTCACTTCCAACCCAACCCAAGCCATTCTGTGATGGGGTCATTATTTAAAAAGAAGTGCGAAATGAGAAAAAGACTTGATAGAAACCCAGCCCCAGGGCTGCTCATGTACCTGATGAGGGACTGGGGAACATTGGTTTTCACAAATGGAATTGCCCCTTGTCTCTTGAGCACCTGCACCAGCACGCTGTCCTCTGCCACGGGCTTATCGATGTTTTTCACAAACCCCAACATGGAGTCATGGCCCTGGGAGCAGAGTACAACCAGGTTTCCAAATGCAGGATTGCACTTTCCCCCATGCCCTGTATTTTTATCTAAATCTAAAAGCATGTGCACGCACCATCCACCAATACAAATTGTGTGGTGTATTGCTAACAAAATCCAACCAGCCTTCTCCATTGGCCTGTGTGGGAGATGGGCAGCAAATCCACCACAGCAAGGGTATTCTGCATCAGCTATGACATGAGGCTGAGGTTAAACCTCCCCCCACCACTCAATTTCAAACCTCGGTCACATCATGTTGGTGGTACCTGGCAGTTGATGGAGTCCTTGATGCTGACAGGCACCCCATAGAGCAAACCCTTCTTCTCCCCAAGTTTTGTGTGCTGGAGCTGGGTCTCGCTTTCCTGCATGTACTCCGTGATGCAGTTTGTTTCTCTAGCAATCTGGAGGGCCTTGGGAAAGGAGACAAAGCCCACACGTGAGACACAGCCTGCAGTGTTGGACAACCACATTCCAAAAAGCACACTTGCCTCTTCCTGCTTCCCCACCTCCCCACCTGGCATCAGGAAGCCCGTTTTATTCCTTGCCAAGAAGCTTTCGTGCCAAATCCCAACACTTGCCCTTGCAAAGTTGTGGGCTACATGGGTGCAAGGTGGTGCTTGCCACTCCTCATTGCTCCAAACCAAGCCCAAGGCCATGACACCAGGCACCCAGCCCTCACCTTTCCCACGTAGGCATAGAAGACGTGTTCCGGAGGAAGGGAACCATCCTGGATTTTCTTGGAGAGCTCCGGCAAAGACAGAGAGAGGATGGAGACCAAGTTCACCGAGGGATGCTATGGGAAAGGTTGGACATGGTTAGGGTTAGCTGATAGGGTCCTCCTCTTCCCCTGGCACCCGCTGTATGTCCATCCTAGAAATAAATGCTGCTCAGTGGTCAGATGTAATATTTGCTCCTGGTAATGGAATGAAACCCACAGGGTCAGCAGAAACCCAAATTTTCTGCAGCCTTGTCTTCCAAGCCAGACTGACTCAGCCTTTGGTCTTCCTTGGCTCTGTTGTGTTCAGACAGGTCTCAGCTGGGCCCTGGGGGAGATGCTCTGTAACACATGATTGGCTGAACTGTGGGGGAAACTGGCCACATTCTTAGATATTGCTTAGCAAAGAATGAAAACAGCACGGTGCCAGAGCTGCTGGCATCACCAAGGGAGCTCACAAATTGGCTGAATGCAGGGAGTTCATCTGGGGCCAGCAGAAATCTCCCTAGCAGGGATGAGCACCAGACTCATGCTGGGCTCTGAACCACAAGCTGGGCAGCAGGATGTGACCGCAGAGCACGGCGTGCAGCCGGGTTTGTGGCGAGCAGCCCCCACAGCCTGCCAGCTGTCCTTGGGTCGTGCCGTGCCGCCGTACTTTGGCCTCCGCTAGAAAATACGGCCTCTCCCATTTCCTACGGCTCCTTAACGAGCAGGGGGCTGAGCGTAAAGCCATGGCGGATGAGGCCAGGAGGCAGAAATAGCGCTTTCAAACGTGGCGCTGGGATTTTCCTTCTCTTGCTGCTGCGAGCTGCTTTTTGCTGACACCCGCACTCATCCCCCACGATGCGGGCAGCCCTTCCCTCCCACCACACCACGCTCATCAAGCGGGGCTCCGGCCACATCCCTGCGGGGTGCGGGCATATAGCATTTAAAAGAAAAGAATCACTGCAGATGAGGACCCACGATCCTCACTCCCAAACACCTGCCCAGAAACCGCAGGCATTGCTGCTCATCAGCCCGAGGGAAGGAAGCCCTGTGCTCTCCCCGTCCTCAGCACACGTGGGGTCAGGGGAACTCATCCGAACCCTGCTAGGGGTGGGGAGAACGCAGCTTCCTGCACCCACCTGCTGCCGAAAGGCGCGCACAGCCTTGTCCATCTGCTCCAAGCCTCTCTCCTGCCTCTCCCGAGCCTCCTTCACCTTCCTCCAGAGTCCCCTCCAACGTCGCCATCGCAGGAGCAGCAGCAGCAGCCCGGCCGAGCCGCACAGCACGGCGGGCAACGAAGGCACGGCAGCCCGCATGCCGCTCCCCGCCCCGCCGGCCTCCGGCTGCCCGCGGAGGTGGGGAGGAGGGAGGAAAACCCGGGGAGGACCGCCTGGCAGGGCGGGCTGGGCCCTGCGGAGCGAGTTAACCTCTTCGCTGCTTGGGCGTAGGGTTGGGCAGCGCTGAGCGCTGCGGATAGAGCCCCGCGGTTCTTCTGTTGGTAACGCGTGCTGCTCTTGCTTTGTGCTGGAGAGGATGTGTGTGTAACCGCCTCGCTGCGAGTTATCAGCTGTCTGGCTGTAACCTTGACTGAGCACACCGAGAGAGCAGGGGGGGCCCAGTGAGAGGAAAAGAGGGGGGAAAAATAACAGTTAACGTGCCAGCCGTCTGCTTCAGGGCAAGCACAGCACGGCGTGGTGCTGCGCTTTGCTCGTTGCTGCATCCTCCAGTGGAAAGCAGCGTCTTACTGAGGCCCTATGGGGTTCGAGGGGAGCTCCAACACCTCTACCTTTTCACTGGCCTTCCTTTGGTCTGTCTTAAAAAAAAAAAAAAAAAAAAAAAACACAAAAAAAAACAGAAAAACAACCACTCAATGTTTGCATAAGTGCCCAAATATTTCAGTTTGGAAAACCTGCTGGGAAGGGTTTGGACTATCTTCTGCCTCCCACCGCCTCCCAGCAGGACCCACTGTGCCAAAGCCAGCCCTGACAGATGCAGAACTGAGCTACAAAACACCGTGGAGTGTTCCACATCTCCAGCCCTGGCTTCCTGCTGTTGTGGTTCAGGCCACCTGCTTTCCCTCAGCCTTCCGGCTGTCAGGGCTGCCCTGGCACAACTGCCCTGGGCTGAAATGCAGCTCCATGCACAGAGAGTCCTGGCACCGGCTTTACTGATGGTAATATTCAGCCTTGGGAATGTTTAGCTCTTTTAACTCATTGCTTACAGCTTCTTGCTCTCTGTCTGAGGACAAGCAGCTCCTTGTTTATCTGGGTCAAGCGTATTACATGCAAGAATAGCCTTTGTTTCCTAGACCTTGTGTTTTTTTCTCTCATTCTTTTCCTTTTCTCCTCTGTCCTTTCAGACAGTGGGGCTCAGATGATCACAGAGCAGGGTGAGCTCCCCAGGGCACTGCACTCCCATGCAGACCGAAGGCAGCAGAGTGGCAAGGTCCTGCTTTTATGTCCATACACATTACCAAAGCTCAAACTTTGGGATGACAGATATTAGGATGGATCCTAATATGCCCCTGCATCTCCCACATTGCCTTGGGGGTCACCAAGCCCCAGTGGTGCCATAAAGCTGTGTTTACTGTGGGAGGGACAGAAATGCACAGCACACACTGTTGGCAGGACTGGTTGGTCTGACAGCAGCTGAGAGCAGACCTCAAGGGCATGGTAAGCACACAGGAATGTTTTCCAACGCCATCTCCTGGCATCTGGAGATGTCTGGCTTCTCAAGTTTTAGTGACGAATAGCTGTGTGCATGTGCAGAGAGATGTTTCTTGGATGAAGCAATCCAGCTCTGGCATTCACAGCGTATCCACACACTACAGGAAGCAACATCTCCTGTTTGCTGTCCTTGTCTGATTGCACTTACTGCCCTTTTTGCCTGAAGAAGCAATGAGCA
The DNA here is from genome assembly GCA_037305975.1 of Chrysolophus pictus. Lineage (NCBI taxonomy): Eukaryota > Metazoa > Chordata > Aves > Galliformes > Phasianidae > Chrysolophus > Chrysolophus pictus. The sequence goes on from CM074583.1 coordinate 21,293,125, forward strand.
ATAGTTCTCAGTCACCAGGAACACACACACTACCATTCTCCTGTTTCATCCTGTTGCTTTCAGGTTGCTCCCAGCAGTTAACCACCTGCCACCACTGCCAATCCCCCTTGCCAGGGCCTGGCCTTCTGCAATCAGATCCAAGTTATGTTTACAGTGATCTGTCTTCTTCATTTCTCCTCTCTGTAAGTAAATTGCATGTTTCAACCAAACGATCCACTTGGTGACACCCTTGGCATTCACTTTGTAGATAGCTCTACCTGTAGAAGACACCTCTACCAGTAGAAGATGATCTTTTGCTCCTTGGGCACTTGCTTCTTACACACAGGGGGCAGGATAGGGATCATTAGCTGGCTCACTACTTAGTTAGCTCATCAACTCGGGAGAACAAAAGGATTGTTCATAGTATTCCCATCAGCATTATGGATGACATAATATGCAAGATATTTTCCCTTGTCCCCTTATTCCCAGCCCGGGTGACTTTCAGGTGAGAAACACAACAAATAGGTGCAGATGCATTCATTTGCTATGCTAAATTATGGTGCTTTTTGGCTAGAAAGGGACATGGGATATTGAGAAGTGGTTCTCATGTTCAGTCAGCTGTGCTGTATCAGGTATGGTGCTGTTATCGCATGGTCCCTTGGTGGGAAGGAAGGAAGGAAAAGCTGAACAGATCCCAGAAGTGAGGTCCCCAGGATCAGGGATGTTCTTTGACAGTTGTACTAGATGATCTTAGTGGTCTTTCCAATCTTAATGATTCTCTGGGAGATCTCTGGTGTTGTTTAAAACCACTTATGCAAACAGTGCACATTGAAAGCGCTGGGGTCAGGCTCTGAAAACCTCCTCCCTACATAAATGAAGGAGTGAGGACTCATTTCTAGCAGTGCCCATGTTACAACAACTCAAATCCAAACAGCTTTGCACGTGAGCATGTGAACATTAAAAACTAAAGAGAGAAAAAAAGAAAAAAAAAAAAGAGGAGAGAGAAAAATATTTAAGCATCTAAAATTACTCCAGTAGTTGCTTTACACAGCTGAATGAAGATAATTGTGTTGGCAATTGTGAGTGATTACAGTATTATCTGCCATCAAAAAAGTTATTTTTTTGAATGCTAAAGGAATTAATGATACATAAAACTGTGTTTAGATTGAGTGCATTCATCAGCAGAAATTCTTGGTGCTGGCACTGGTACACTGTAATTACTCCAGCAGCTCGGAGGGAGGAGGAGAGCAGGAGATATTGGGCTATTGCGGATATACTGCCACAGATTTACATACATTTATGTGCTGAGCACCTCTCATGATTCAGGAACGGGAGCAGAGCCAGAGCAGAAAAGTTTGGCCCCTTCTTTAGTGCACGTTACAGAGTAAAGCATAAGGGGTCACCACTATGTTGAAGACTGGACAGGTTGAAGGCAACATGGAGAAAACGGTCAAATGCTCCTTTGAGCAGCATGGGATGAGACTTGGCTTCATGAGATCACAGAATCATAGAATCATTAAGGTTGGAAAAGACCTCTAAGATTATCCAGTCCAACCATCCTACCACCAATGCTGCCCACTAAACTGTGTCCCTCCCTACCACGTCTCCACATTTATTGGACACCTCTAGGGACAGTGAGTCCACCACCTCCCTGGGCAGCTGTGCCACTGCATCACCACTAATTTTCCTAATATCCAATCTGAACCTCCCCTGGTGTAACTTGAGGCCATTCCCTCTCCTCCTATTGAATCCACAGAGATGCTGCCTCACGGTGTGTTGAATTAATGAAACCATTCCTGGGACCACAAGCAGTGGTTTTCCAGCTCTGGGATCCCGATGGTGGTGATAAGCACAGCAGAGGTGGAACTTGGGATATCCTATGATTCATCAAGGAGGCACAATACTGGGAGATGCATAGACCCCAGGAAAGGCTGTTGGATGGGTTGCAAGGCAAGTGGCAAATCTCAAAATCCTTAATGGTCTCCATCTCTTTTTGAACAATATTTTAAGGTAAATTAATAAAGAAAAGAGAGCACAAACTCCCCTCCAGCCCATGGGGAAACACGGTGCTTAGGAAGATAGCTCTGCTGGATGCAGTTGGCCTTTCGGATGTGAGCCACCAGAGAGCAGGATTGAGCTGCTGGCCCGGTGGAAATCGGCCTCTCACGAGTCTTTTGCTTTCTAAAAACTCGCTTTGTGCCCTCGATTTGCAAGGAGCGCTGAATGAAGCAGAAGGCTCTTTTCTGAGTTATGTGTTGATGGGGCAGCCCAAGCTTTGAGGGAGAAACGCTTTGATTTCAGGCGATTTGAAGTGCCCATATAAAATGATGGAAGATTTGCTCTTGCTCCATCCAAACCTGCAAATTTTTGCTAGGCACGGCATCTCTGCAGGGCTTGGTTCTGCATATGGTCAGTGCTCAGAGACCTGAGCACCGTGGCTATGAGGATTTACTGTTGTGCACAGGTCCATGCCTTGAATCCAGTACAGTGTCAGCTAAGGTATCTCTGCCACCCATCTGACTGCGTAATGCAGAAAGAAAGAAATGGATCAAATTGTTCCCCTGTGAAACCTAGTTTTGAGTCTAGCAGGAGCAGCCTTGCATTTAATCCTGATAGCCTTCTTCCAGATGAATGTTACTCCATAGTTCAGGATCAAAATTTAAATGGGGTCCTAAGTGGTGAGCGTGGTCCTGGTGCATCTCCGAGTGTGGCTGCTCTGAGCCCTTGGTCACCAGTATCATGGTTTTCCTTGTATGGAAAACACAAACTCCACATTTTTCTTTTTTTTTTCCTTTTTTTTTTTTTTTTTCTTTTTTTCTTCTGAGCTCTGCTTTCTGAACAGGCCAGGAGAGGGAGACAACCAGCCAGTTACTGCACTGGCTGGATTTCCAGCTCTCCCTGTGTGCCATGGGATGAGAGCAAACACACTTAAAAAATCACACTGATTTCCCCAGAATCCTGAAGGGGAGATTTGATTGTGCAGACCTGCGAGTGTTCTGCAGTTCACATTACACAGATAGGATGGTCATAGAGCAGGAGGGGAAGCTGAGGTGCAGAGCAGCCCCATGCCTTGCTGGAACGGGTTGGTGACATCCTCCTTCTTGGGGACCCTCCAAGACCAGTTATGGGCTGTGATTATCCTGCACCAATTGGCTCTGGGTGCTCTGGGCGTGGGGTGAGTGCAGAGGGACCATTTTAACACCCCAGATTTCACCCCTATGCAGACACAACTCACAACCACCCCATCCAGGCTGAGCATTGGTGCCAGCACAACCGGAGGCCCGGTTCACACCGCTGATGGTGAAGCACTGTGGACCCCCAATAGGAGGAAGAAGTCACTGGTATGCAGACGCAGGGAGTGTTGGAGGGGCCATCCTCCCAGCGACCAGCAAGGTGCAGAGCAGCAAGGCCCACCTTCACAATGAAGAAGTTGATCGATCAATCAGTCCTTCATGTTCCTCCGCATTGTCCTTTCCCTTCATCTCCTCTGGACTGGTGAGATCACCCCTGCGTTGAGAAGAAATAAATAAATAACCAAATAAAAATGCTGACGTGGAGAAGTCAATCAGCTTTGTGTGGCCTTGTAATATCTCATTTTATCCGCGCCACGCTTTATTAAATTCTCATAAACCTGTCAATGAGGACAGATACCATTTCAGTTTACCCCATTAGTTCTACACAATGACATTGGGGAGAGGGAGACTGGGAGGAGGGGGAGGCACTCAGTGCAGAGAAAAGAGGAATGAATTAAGAAAAGAGAGAAACTCAGCTTCGTGACAATAATGTAATAGCATCGGCGCCCAGGGAAAGTAATTGAATTAAGTGGCTTTTGTTAATGGTTTTAAGATTTAGAAATGTAAATAATAGTTAGGACTCTTTAATGGGACTCTGGTTTTAGGTAACTGCAGCCCTGAGAATAAGAAATGCTTTGCTGTTTAATATGATGTCAGATAGTTTTGTTACTGCTCCGGTTTCATGCCTGCAAAGCATATTTTGCAGTTTTAAAGCCGGGTGTGTTTATCATCTTCCCTTTCTCACTTCAGACGGAGCTTAATTCGGGAGTATTTGCATGAACCCTTCTTAGCCAGTCCCTATCAGTTATTTGCACGGCCAGGAATAAAGTATTATTTCTCCGAGCTGCTTTGGAGAACTTCCTGACGGGAGGGTCACCCTGCCCAGAAGCCTCCCATCTATTTACATGTTCATTAAAGCAGTGGAGCGGGTGCTGCCCTGGTGAGGCCGGATTCAGCACAGGGGAGTAGGGCTGGGAGCAGTGCTGTTACACCCAGCTTAGCGCAGTGGGGATGGAGGATCCAGCCGACAGGTAGGATGAGCCGAGCGATTTAGAAATGACTTTCATGGGAACTCGTTCTGCTTAAAATATTATTGGATTTTCATTTAGGAACCTATCAAAGTGCAAGAATAAAGTCTGAGCTGCCTAACCCACATAGGTCTAAACAAACAGCCTCCCTTCTGCTGCGGGATCTGACGGCTCGAGGATTGGAGAGGGTCCTTCTTCCAAGCTGAGACTCAGGGAAACCCACAGCGCTGGGTAGAATAGGGGACTTTGCCTCCCCTGTCACCTTCAGATCCTTGGCTGGAAAGGGCAGAAGAGCCCCAGTTCCAACCCTGACCTGAACCAGCTCATGCGGGCAGAGGAGAGCGATGTCAGGCAGTAAATGCAGAAAGAAAAGGTTTGAGTTGCACGTTTGCCCCACAGGATTTCTTAAGTAGGTTGTCTGCAGAAAAAAAAAGAAATAGTCCACTTCTTCCTGGAGAATTTGAGAAAAGGTTTCTAGCTGCTGACCTTTTTCCTTATTGCTGTCCCCTAAAGTGAACCTGGGGTAGAATAGAGGTGCTTGTTTCCTCCCGTGTAAAATGAAATCAGAATGAGAATAATGCTACAATTAAACCAAGAAATCTCTCACTATTTTCCCTGCATTAGAAAAGAAAACTCAACCGCCCTCATTATTGACCGAATTCTTAAAACCAGCCCCTGCTCCAGCAGGATAGCAGCTGGGAAGAGATTAGCACAGCCCTATAGACAGGTGAGGGCTGTTTAATGCTTGGAGAGCCATTAGAGAATTTGCCATGATAAGACCCAGGCGATGCTATTTGCTGCAGATAAAAAGCAGGTTATTTTTCATGAGCTGCAAAAAGGCTGAAACTTGCCACTGGGTCTGTGGCTCGACATGATGTGAACGGATGTGAACAATATCCTCACCCCAAATAATTGAAATCCACTGAGCAGCTGGAAGGGAGCTCACATTCTGCCAAAACAGTGTGTGGATGATAGTCCAGCCATCTCTGCAGCACTGTGGCCATAAAGGATCGAATCAAAGGACCAATCTAGTGGTTGGCAACCCAGCCCATGGCAGGGGAGTTGGAACTAGATGATCTGCAAGGACCCCTCTACCTAAGCCGTTATATGATTGGTAGCACTGTTCTGGGACAGGGACTGTCTCTGCTGACAAGTTCCCTGCTCGGCCAGGAGCCTGTCAGAAGCAGACGATGGAAGAATGGCTCTGCGAACCAAAGAAACCAGACTTCAGATGATTTACATGGAGCATGAGGGGCACCAGAAGGGCAGCCAGCCCAGAAAATGAGATTATAGACTATCATCCTCTGTTACACGCTGGGACGTGTCTACAGGGTGGCCCTCTGGCATCGCTCAGGGAGGTGAAAGCAGAGGGCTTTTGTCTCCTCCAATTGGAAAATCCCCCATCTGAGAAGTCCCTGAGAACACATTAGGGTTTCTGCCACCTTCCAGACCCACGTGCACTGCCTGATACCATTGGAGGGACAGGGATGTCCTGACTGGTCCCTGCTGTCCCATGACACCGTCTGAGCCAGCCTTCCCACTGAGTTGCCTGATGGCCCTGCAGATCACCTAAGGGCTGAAGATGGGATACACAAGCCCCAGTGTGAATGCCCCAAGCTGCTTACGCTTGGTATAGTGTTCAAGCAAGGTCACTGTCGCATTTGAGCCAAGAAAATGCAGAGTAGCCCATCTGCTACGTAAGTATGAAACATGCTGATGGAAAGTTGGTTTTTTAGTGCTCTTCACCTCTGCAGTGTGAACCAGTAGGAGTGGAAAAGACACACAAACAGGAGTCCTCAGAAGAGACAGAGGCTGGTGTTTAATCTGAGCTGGCATGGAGGTGGTTAATAAGATAATCTCCGGGCTCTCTAACACAAAGGAAAAGTGAGTTTTCTGATCCATAAAGGATCAGTCTGCAGGAAGCCCCATCAGACTCCTCAGCGTGAAATTACACCACAGCAGGGGGGTACAGTCCTGCTACTGTACAACATTAAAGAGATGAATTAGGACTTGACATTCATGTGCTTAATATGCCTATTCCTGGCATTATCCCACAAGGACCAGCCACCACCAAGGACTTACGGTCACTGGGTCTAGGGAGGTATTTAGAGTTGTTCGTTTGCTTGCTTCCAAAGCCAGGCTATCTGGCTTCCCTATCTAATCTCCCAGCGTTAGGAGCAGGAGGGATGCAGCCAAGCTCGAACCTCTTGCAGCAGTCTGGTCGGGTGAAGAAACGCTGTGTGTGCTGCTGTTGCTCGAGTAAATCACAGCGATCCTCTGGGCTGGTTCTTGGTGAGAAAGGGGAAAACATGATGCGCAGAAAATCATAACTTGGACATCTAGAGGTTCACCAAGGGGGGAAAGGGAGAAACCTCCTGCACTGGAAGTATGTCCCTCAGATAGTTGCTGCTAATAAAAAATAAATATTTGTTGGAAAGGGACGCTTTAGCAGATCTATATTGGAAATCATTAGAAGTGGGTTAGCCTGCCTGGTGTTAAGCTGGTTGGAGGTGTGCCTTTGAGCTACTTGGGTGAACCAGCTTTGCCAAGAAGTCAGAGTGTTTCCATGCCCCAGGTCTGGGCTGTGTGAAAATCCCCATGTGTTTGAACTCTGAGCCAGGGCAGAGTGCTTTTGGTTTGCTTTTTCTCCATGAAATATTTCGACGAGAATGAAATTTTTGGGGGAGGAGAAGAATCTGCTCTGAATTTTGGAAGAAATAAAAAGGAAAATGTTGGCTATGGGGACACATAGTTCTGTTTTTTTGAGCTGATTGTTTTCCAAAAGAAAATCTAAACTTTTTTTTCAGAAAGTGGCTGTCCTGCAGGAAATTCCTGATTACACGGGTGTGCCTCACTTCTACCAAGAGCATTTTTGATCAAACTGATTGAAAAGCCAGTTAATTGGAACTGTTTTAAGAACTGTCTGAAATTTGGCGGGGTTAATGAGGGAAGCATGGACAGGACCAGGAGAAATAAATGAGAAGCAGAGTCCTCCCAGAAGCTGATTTTGCAACGGTGTGGTGTGGAGAAAGGCTGGCAGCCTCCCAGTGCAAGGACATCCTTGCAGCTCTGATCACATTGTGTGGCACACGGGTGCTTTGCCGCCCTCAGCTCCTGCTTCTGACCATCCTGTTTGGAAACCCAGGCTCTGAATTAAGGGGAGCAGGCATGTGGTGGGATCCTGGGACTCATCCAGATATGGGTGTGGTGTAGCCAGAGCCCAAACATGTAGAATGAGTCCTAAGCCTGGCCATACAGAAGCATCCCTCATGTCAGACCAATTGGATGCCCAAATTTGTGACCCGTTTCTATAGCACATTGAACACTGTGCAGTCTTTTTTGCCTTATTTGCTAATAACAGAAAGGTCATTCTGTAAATTCATGGAAAAAAAGGTACGTTGTGACTCTTAAACAGAAAGCTATGTGGTTGCTGTGGGGACTGTACTGTCATGCTGCTTCTCAGGGTTCTTCTGGTCTTTATTAAGCTCCTCCTCACCAATACTGTGTTTTTTATTCTGTTTGTATTTTCGGGGCTTCCTGATGTTACACCAACCTCGGAAGAATAGCTATAAGAGCATACAACAAGGACATAAATCTTTGTACACACCAGGACCATGAGGTTAAGGACTTCTAGAGACCACTGTAATCCATAGGCTCAGACCCCATGGAAACATTTTTGTACAGAAGTCAGAGATAACACTGTTGTGGATGAAATCAAACAGCAATTTATACCTGGATATTTTAGTCTTTCCTGTGTGACATGTTTTGGTGCTGGGCTCATACATCCTGAAACCAAGCCAAGCATGGAGGTGCTCCTTGGACTTGAGGTCTCTGGTCGATGCAGCTTCCAACTGAAAAATGGCAAATGGACTTAATGACTGAGGTGTCTGAACATGCCACATCTATTGACAGAATGTGTCCTTCCCAGGAGCTCACTGCCTAGAAGCCCCATCTCGAATGGGTGATGTGTGGTGACCACCCAGTTTGGTGGAGTGCCTAGCAGTGAAGCTTGAGGAGTAACATTTCTGGATAAAAAGACAATGTTATTTGAGATAGATGCAACCAGGAAAGGCACAATGAGGCTTAATTTTCCCTGGACAGAAATAGAGGTGTGTGGGGTGAGCCATGATCTGAATGGCTGCTGTGACCTCATCCCTGGAGACAAGTGCACCTTGTACCACGTGGCCTTTCTATCTCCCAGATCTTCCCCAAATTGGGCCTCAAGTCAAAATAAACACTGACAGAATGAGACAAGAAAAGAGCCTTGGATCTTGAAAGCTGACCACCTTTTTGGTTGTCCCATCATCCAGACAGGGCAGACACAAAGTGTTCCCAAACCCATTCTGCTAATTTGAAATAAATTCCAAGAACAACAACAAATTCACAGCCCTAAATGAAGTAGTGAGTGAAGGGTGATGGAGTACTTCACACCTGAATGATAAATCCCCATTCTCCAAGCCAGTGACAAGTTTTTTTTTAATGTGCTTGGCTTTTGTCTCCTATGAAATTAGAAGTCTCCCACTGAGGGCTAGGTTTCATTTCTGGGTCACAGTTTCTACAGAAAAGAATTTTCATTATGGTCTTGGAAACACTTAAGCCTCCCTGTGCAACTGATCTAGCTGAGCTTTTTATAATCAGGAAGGACAATGGATGCCATCAGCAATCAAGGATGAAATCTCAAGCAACTCGAGAAGGAGGTATGAGCCTTAGGATGAGACAGGATCTCATAGAGAGATTAACATGGACTAGGAGAGTAATTAACCACAGTAACAGTTTGCTGAAGGTGAGGTGGGGAAAGTTCATTCTTGTTGGCAGGCTTAAAGGGGAGAATAGATTCCCTGTTTCAAGGGGGAATTAATTCACTGAAGTCCTTTGGCTTGTGATGTGCTGGGTGACAGACCAGATTATGAAGCTGGAAACAGAGATTTGGGAACAGTCTAGTAATATCTGAGTCTTCAGGCCACACAAAGTGCGAGAAGTAAATAGCTATTCCCAACGTATCAAATAACATGGCGTATTCCAAACAGAGATGAGACCTAGGAACTTCTCACAGGGCATAAAAACCTCCACAAACAAACTCTGATTGCAAAATTTGAAGAATAAATTCCTTAGCATGGGATGTGTTCTGGTTTTTCGTTCCTGCTCTTTAACAGCATGCTCTTCACGTAGATGGAAGAGCTATGTGTCTGAAGCTCCATATGCTTTTCTCTTTACAGATAACACAACATCAATATTTGTAATTTTTCTTTATGGATAATGTTTCCTTATTATTCGCATTATTTTTCTCTGGATTCTCTTCACTTAATACACATATTCCTTGAAACAGCATTCAAAATCAGAGATGCTTTCCCATTTCAGATCTAACCAGAGATGAACAGAGGGATGGTGATCCCCATGTTAGGAGATGCTGTCAGGGTTGTAAAAGTGACTCATGGTTATCATATGGCTTAAATCAAGCAGTTATGCTGAAAATGTGTGACAGAAGTTGCGTAGGCTGAAAATGGCACACTCTTTTGTGATTTCCCCCCTCTTGTTGTTGGATATGATGAATATGTGGAATGCCTTTTCTCTCCACGTGCCTTTCTCTGGAGAGGTGAGATGCCAAAACCACAACATGTGTTAAGAGGAAGTAAAACAACTATTGTAAGGTGGCCCTTTTCGTCAGAACCCTGCATTCAGAGGTTTTCTGCATTGACCAAAACAAGTTTTGACATGCAGTTGGATGAAAGAAGAGCTGGAAAGTCTCTACCATGGTGCATAACCAGATCATGGGTGACAATACCTTGCGATCCAGCTGGATTCCTGAGGCTTGGGGTTTATGAGCTGTGAATCTCAGGCATTAATGAATGTACAAAGATTTTCAGCCTCCTTTGACAAACAGGAAAGCCATAATAAAGAAGCTTTTTTTCCAAACGACATGTAATGGGGCACTGGATACAACAGAAGGGGTTGAAGTTGCCCCATTTCTTAGTTGAAAATTCATCTTTTCATGTGGGTGGTGGGAGCTCTGGGTTTAGGTCTCTGTTCTTATATAGATGATCTGATTTTTATCTCTGGGAGCCACTAGGCAGTCTCACAATGCTCTTCTTGTTCTGTCCTTCTCCTACCTCCACCTTCCCCGTCTCCTTCCTGTTGGGGAGTCATTTTTACATGTAATCATAGAATCAAAGAGTTGTTTGAGTTGGAAGGAACTCTTAAAGGCCATCCAGTCCAACTTTCCTGCAATGAACAGGGACACCTACAGCCCCAAAATGTTGCTTAGAGCACTGTCCAGCCTGACCTTGAATATCTCCAAGGATGGGGTGTCTGCTACCTCTCTGGCTATGCAGAACACTCTGCACAATGGGGCTCTCATCCTCCCAAAGAAAAACAAAACAAAACAACAGTAACAACAACAAAAAACAGCAACAACAACAACAACGAAAACCTCAAGAAGAATGAAAATAAGTACTACAGACAGGTTTGTGGGGCCGCTCTGTGGAGATAGCGAGGCAGCCTTTAGGAATGCAACCAGAAAGGGATGGAGGGCAAGGGGAAAGGCAGCCCTTTCCACTGACCCCCACCTGCCCCTCTTTCCCCTACTGTGTGAACCTACTGTAGATTTCTTGAATTCCCTTTGATGTTTATCTCCCCCAGTAATTCTATTTGGGGGATTTGCTAAAGCGGCGGTTAGAAGAATACAGCCTGGAATAAGGAGGCCGAACGGCAAAAGAATGTTAGAAACAGGATTAAGATCATATTCTACAAGCGGTTGTCAGCCGCTGAATAGGGCTAAAGTTTCTTATCGGGCCGGGGTGCCAGAGCTCCTTTGGATTCTTCTCCCCTCTTTCCCTCCCCTCTGCACGGGGCTTTCAGTGCAGTGGTGAGAGCACAATCGTTGCCCTGAATGGGGAGATGGGCGCTTGGGAGCGTCACCCCACAGCACAAGAGCTGGGAGAGGGGTCAGGGGATGGCTGTGAGCAGGCAGCCCATCTGTAAGGGGATGGAAAAAATGGAATAAAGCCATGGCGGATAGCGCTGAAAGTGCCCAGCAGATTTTAAGGTAACTATATATAAGAGCTTTTGCTTTATTTATTTATTTACCATGTGATTTCATGGCTTTTGTTGGGCATTCAATTGTTTTTCTCTCTCTTTTTTTTTTTTTTTTTTTTTTTTTAAGGTGGGATTGTCATCTCGGTGGGAATTTAATCAGAAATATTTAGGGCTAGATGCTTGATCTTCCAGACGTGAGGAAGGAGAAGTTCCAACAAAGCAAAAGACTGTGGAAATAAGGAAGAAAAAGATATATAGTTCAAGAATCAACAGAACAAAAAATGCTTCTAAAAGAGAAGAAATTTGGGCAAATTTTGAAAGCATTTTCACACGAAACAACAAAATTGCAAGCAGACTAAGCTTGCCTGGGCTGTAGGATCAAGTGGTATTAAATTCACCTGGGAAACTCTCCTCTGCTCATTACAGAAAGCTGAGGGGTTTTGAAGTTACCACCTGTAAGTTGCTCACGCTCTTTTTAAAGGCTAAAGCCCTAATAGCACTTTTGTGGCACTGAGTGATGCATGGACTGATGATTGGGCTGGGTGATTCTTGTAGCCTTTTCCAACCTTAACGGTTTATGATAATAAAGAAAATTTTGAAGGTGGCAAAATTTCTCCAAACTGAGACACAACAGCTGGGCCCGTGTTGTTCCCTCTAATATGCGTGTTCCACAAGAAACATGATTAAAAGAAAAGGTTATGATAAGATATTTGGACTCCAATCAAGGGTTTTGTTTGGGTAATATACTTAGACTGCATGGGTGTGGAATGTTTTTTCACCTGTTCTGCACAATGCAGCAAGGAACCCTGCCATTCCTTCTGGGTTATGTTGGAAAAGGAAGTTGTGCAGGTAATATCATTTCTGGGCCGATCAAAGCAGCTTAGGAAAAGAACCAATCAGTTTTTTTTTATGTCATGACTGCAGGTAACTATTCTATAATGAGTTATTATGTTGTTGCATTTCTTTTCCCACCATTCTTCCTTGCTTGGAAGTGTCCGGAAAACTTTTGCCAAAGTGATTTACAAAGTGCTCAGAAGAAGCATCAGTAGTTGCTCTTGCTGGTTTTCTTCCCCTGAGTTCATTTGGGCAGTGAGGGAGATGAAATGTGCTTAAACTCCACTCCTGAAGTCCTGTGAATGTGGGGCCATCTTGGCTTTTAAATGAGTTTCTCCCTTGTGTTTTACAGATATTTGACAGCTGACTACTGAAGTCAAAATGTCCTTTATCTAAATGACAAAATCTCTCTAGTTATTTTAGGGATTTGAGAATAACTTCTTTGATGTTCCCAGCTGGTAGTGATGTGAAACAGAGAATGAACGATGTTGCCATGTCCAAAAGCAAAAAGATTCAATGAAGTTAAACAGCCCACACAAAATGATGTAAAATAAATTAGATTTTAAAAATTCTTCCATTTTTCATAGCTGTTAACAAATAATGCTTTCAAGTCAAACTACCAGGCTACATTGTGTAGTTCTTATTGATTTCAGTTGGAACTCTACCTAAATAAAATGTGCCCACTTTTATTTTGACTCTTTAAATCCATCATTCTTTGCTGCTATTCCTTGACTTTGTCACATTGCTCCCTATGCTGATCAGCCCTCGTTGTGTGAGCACAGTGTGCCATTAGAGCTCCTACTCCAAGGGGATGACGAACGGTGGTATTTTCACATCTAAAAGTTATGCTTTCAATAATCCTCAGTCATTTAAAGTATTAGAATGTGAAAGATCGCTCCTCATGCAAGGTGAGCACAAGGAGATAGGGTCATGGGAGTAGAAGAGAAGATGCGTGAGAAGTAGGGGCAGAATCACAAGAGCTATGTGGAGAAAAGGTTCTCTGTCTGCATCCCTGTGTGTCACTCGCATATTCCTTCTCCATTTCTGCTGTTGTTATTTTGTAATGTAACTCAACAGTTAATATGAAAATGTGACAAGCAGGTTGTGCAAGTTGAAGGCAAAGTCATTAGGTTGGTTTCACAGCTGGTAAATTCAGAATACCTTCACAGCCATATCAACAAGTTGCTGTAACTTCATCCAAATGTGTCAGATTGGGAACCACATCATCTCTGCAATTACAGAGTAACAGGAAAATGTTAGGGCAGCTCATCATGGGATTTAACCCCCCATGAAAAAAAAAAAAAGCAACACAGCTTTTGGAAGCAACCAAATCCAAAGCAGAAATGGTTTTGGCTTTTTCATACTCACAGTCCCCCTGTCACAGCAGTCATTCCATCTTGTGCAAGGGCAGCTCTACAGAACCACAAAATTATAGGATGGTTTGGGTTGGAAGGGCAATTCAAGACCATCCGGTCCCAACCTCCCACTATGGGTGGTGTTGCCTTCTGCTAGACCACGTTGCCCAAACCCTGCTTGAATGCTTCCAGGGATGGGGCATCCACAGCTTCTCTGGACAACTCATTCCAGTACATTGCAGCATGTCCTGTCCCATGCTGTGACTTAAGCAGTTAAAGCAATATCAAGTGTTTCTAACACCCAGTGATGTGTATAATCTCTTTGGTACTCTACACCTGCTTTCTCTTTTTAACACAGGTTGAGCCATAATAAAACACGAGATGGTACATTTGAAAGAGGAGAAGCCATTCCAACAATCACTGGGACCCATAAAATGGAATAAGAACAGTGGGAGATTTGCTTCCACCTCATAAATTAATGACAAAACTGCCTGCTATTACCTCCTAGTTGGTTTGGTGCTGCCAGTGTGCTACAACATGCTGGCCACTGCGTCACTCAAAGGCAACCTCAAGAGTCATCCGAATAGAAGGAAGCTCAAATATTGAGTTTGTTTCCATGATACTGGCCTGAACTGTTGCTGGCACAGGGTGATAGGGTGACAGCTGTGAGCTTGTAAGGGGTACAGGAGACTAAACACATGCTTAAACACGGTGCTATTTGCCCAATAATCAGTAACATCGAGAGGGCGACATTAAACAAAATAATAAATTGTGTGCTGAGCTTCAAATTGGATCCCTTTTTTATTTGATTTTGCTAGGATTTATTCCGTTTGACAAACCATGCTGTTTAGAATACAATAGTGGCATAATCACAGCCCGAGGCCCTCATTCTTCAAGATAATGGGATACTTATTCATCTAAGGCAGGTACAAGTCTGTCCTTGGCTTTCATTTTACAAGATTACTTGTATTTCTGTCTCGTTTGCAATAGGTGATATCTGTCAGAAAGCAATTTTCACTCAATTTGGGGTTCTTCATATTTTGTCTTTAAACTGGCTTTGTTGTTGATTTTTCTTTCCCCGCTGCTTGACATGCATTTGGCAAGCAACCTGCAGACAAGTCGCTTTTCTTTTCACACAAATAAATAAATAACCAACATCCTGGCCCTGTTTACATAGCTCAACGATTTATTAGTTAAGCGTGACAGCACAGGAATTTTTCAATGTACAAGGCATCCTGGCTGGTCTGTGTTCCACTTCATCCTTAAGAAAAGAGAGCTGTGCCCACTTTCGTTGTCTCTGACTGTCTGAAAGTTCACCAGATAACCCCTCATCCCCTCCAAGATGTGCCAAAAAGCAATGCCAACAGAAGTAGCCAAACAGAGGTCCTCATTCAGCAACATGCTCTGAGGGCTTAGCTTCGATGTTTTGTTAATTGAAGGCAAATAGAGGGTTGGTTTGTTTGTTGTGGTTTTGTTGTTTTTTTTTTTTTTGGCAGGAGTGGAGATGCTTTTTTTTCAGATGCTGTTGGAAAAGGGAAAAAAGTTGGTCTACTGGCAAGGTTCTGCTTAATGCTGAAATGAAACATTTGGATTGAAGCACGTTTTCAGTTTAAAAAAAAAAAAAAAAGAGCTGAAATGGGGAAAAATGTACTAATTTGCGTGGACCTAGGAAATATTTAGATAACATGCTCACCGTTTGGGATATCAGTCTTTCCATATTCTCTACGCAAAACCTGTGTGATGGAGCTGTGTGAATCCACAGCTCAGTGAAGTGTTCAGCCCTTGATGACCAGTGGTTGCCCATCCCACCATGCATGCTATGAGCCACCCAGATGCTGGTAAGCTTCAAAGATGGCATCTTCTCAGGTCAACAGTGGGCTTAGCCATTTTCAAGGGACAGTGAGACATCTCAAGGTGTCTGAGACGCACAGGTGGAGGCAAAGCAAACAGACAAAGTTGGGGAAACGTGGCTGAGATCAAAAGCGTATCTCTCATCTCTGTTTAAGCCAGTTTGAGCAGCTCTGTGCAAAGAGGAGCTACTCTAAAAACTCAGACACCTTTCTTTTCTCTCTGGGTATCTCCAAAAACTAATTTACTCCCTCTGCTCCATCAGCTGTCCCTTCCACTGTTCCCCACATATGTCATTATTTTTGGTCTTACTTCAGAAATATTCCTGCCTGAGCAATAGTCTCCAGCATGAAGAGTGGGGAGAGGAAATTAAGGCGTTACTGAGGGTTGAGAGATATCTCATGTTTCAGAGTGGATCAGAAGGAGGTTTTTCTTCCTTTAAAATGCCTGTGACGGGGAGGTTGGGCAAACATTCTAGGTGGCTTATCTGGGAGAGAGGGCTGGGGTGGAACAGGGTGAGTGTTCAGGGAGCCGGAACGCTTTGCTTTTCAATAAATGTGTCCTTAATTCCTCAGCTGGGTCCGTTGGCACAGTAATCTCCTGGAGAGAAGAGTTTCATCTTTGGTGGTCTCCACAGGGCAATCACAAGGAGTTTTACTAGGTGGATAAAAGTTCCCAATTTTACTTGGAGAATGGGGGAAGTTGGGTGGGAGTCAGTTGAGACCTTTTATTTTTTTTTTTTTTTTGCAAAACTGAACGTAACTTTTGAGTGATGTTTTTTACCTTGAACAATCACAAGCTGAAGGGAGCTGAGCCACTTCCACCAGGAGAGTGATTTATCTTCTGATAGGAAAGTTCATTTTTTAACTAAAGAACAAGAAGTCTGTACACATGGAAATCCATCAGCAATGTTTTATGCGGTGGATTTCACTTTTTCCCGTATGTTTCCCTGGATAGATGTGGACACCCGCATGGAGATTTTAAATTGGCTCCAATATTGCTTTGTTTCTCTCCTTTTCATGGAGACCTCGGAGAAATGGTCTCCTGTACCTGGCAGCCACCCAGGCTGGAGCCTTCAAGCCATGGAGATGGCCATTGGCTCAATTCATTCAGTCTTTGTGGCTCTTGTCACCTATGAATTGACTCCATAAGGCAGGAAGATCGGATAAATTAGCATTACTGTTGTAGTTCTGATTAAATTGTGGCATAAAGTTAGGTTTACTGTGCAAAAACAATGGCTCCAATATCAATTGGGGAATAGCAGGTGCCTTATCTGGGCTTCTTTGTGTTTGACTGAACGCGTGTGTGCTGCATGAAGCATCTTTTCATAGGAAATAGCTCCAGCCCTGTCTCTTCCCCATGCACTTCCCCATGCCCAATATTCTGTGGACTTGCAGCCTCCCAGTGTTTGGTGGAAATGAGTTCCTCAGGTAAAAACGCACTTTGTGAAATGGCTCATTCTTTGTTTTGCAGGTGCTGCAGACACCTTAGGTTTGACCCCCAGTGGTTTCCAGTCCAAAAGGCACAACCCAATGGTTCTGAGGTCTGCAGGCTGTGGCAGTTATGGTGGGTAGTGGGCTGGAAATCAGCCTTGCACAGATGGTGCCACCACTGCAGAATACTTGTGTTCATTTATATTGTTTTATCCTGGATGTTTTAAACATACCCAGATTCCTCAGTCATGTCCTAGAGCAAAACAGTCATTCCATGATGTGTTTTTCCATTATGATCCCTCTGAAAAACATAAGGAGGAAGTTTGATCTCCAAGGAGATGAAAAATCTTACCAACGTCATCTTTTATTGGACCTTCTGCTGTGTTTATTGAAAAAACCTCACACCGCTGTTTATCAGTTCTCCCATGTGTTTTCTTGTGGATATGGTGCAATCCAACACTGATATTTTGCTTTTTTTAATGCAAAGAGAATGTGTTTGAAAGAAGCCCAAATTGCAGGAAATCCCTACCTTCCTGGTGGATGGGGCATGCTCTCTGCCTTTGGCTGTTGGTGGATTAATGCTGTCCTGTGTCCATGCATTCCCTGTTTGGGGCTTCTTGGGAAGATTTGCAGGAGGAGCGTTACAGAGGGAACCCTGTAGAGAAGCTGCTGCTGTGGGAAGGGGCTCAAAGGTCAGCAGGAACAGTCACCAGTTTAGTGGCTGCCAGGAGAAGTGGAGTTGGGAAACGAGCTTGTCTTGTCTCAACTCTGTGGAAGCCAGAAAACTAAATGCCTTCTATGCTCTGCGTCCAACCTGGCACGCCTAGGATAGCCAAGATACAGTCCTACTGCATCTTCACTTGGATGCTATCCTGACAATAGAGAAATTAAAGTATTTTCCTCCTTTGACTTCAAAAGGCAAAGAATGAGTTGTCCAATGGGCAGGAGGCTGGGCTTCAAACTCACAGGGTCATGTTCACCTGGGGACACTGGGCTATCTGTAGTGCCAGTGGGACAGAACTGGGCAATGGAGCTGAAGAATTTCCTGGCACAGAAAGCCAGCCTTCATCAGAAAAGAGCCTACAAATCCTGAAGACACCAAGTAAAATGTATGCAAAAGCCTCAAGTGATAGACGGACAAAAGTTGCAGGTATTTAAGTCACTTAGGCATTTTTAATATTTGCGTTGTCAAAGGCAAAATAGGTTTCTCTGACATGTGCCTTGCAGCAGGTTGGAATAAAAGACCAGCATGGTCCCTTCTGGACTTGCAGCTTCTGAAAACAGAGACAGCCCCAGTGTGTAATAGGATCTTCACTGCTATGCCACGGCTTGAATAACATTATGGTGACTTTGCATAGATTTTTGCCCTTAATGCAAATGGGGAAATGATTTTTTAATCAGGTAAGATAAGGCTGAAACATGATAGATAGAGTTGAGGTTATTAATGAAATACAAAGAAGTAGCCTGTAGGTCCATAAACTGTTCTTAAAAATAATGCAGTAGTGAAAAAATGAGTTACTTCGGGTAATAACAACGTGAGAGACCCTTGATGCAAATCTTTGTAATGAGTGCATTTCGATGAGTGTTTGAAAAATATATATGTATTTATTTGCATTGATATGTTTATATGGCTTTACATATCAACTTAGTCAGGAAAAATTGAATAAAATGTCTCAGGTCTGGGAAATGAGAAGAGATTATGAAAAGCAGATTTAATACAGCACCGTTTTTTGATGTTTGTGGCACATTTCATCATATTGCCAGAGACACCCAATTACACAGCTTGCAGAGTAATCAGCAAATGGGGGATCCGAAGGAGAATATTAACTGTGGTCTTTTTCCCCCTTCCTCCTCCTTCTTCTTTAGCAAATATTATGTTATGCTTTATGGAAATGGATCAAAATGCCACATGTGCAGTTAATACTGAGCTCTGGAGCTCTTTCAAATCTTATTTTTCCCCTCACATTGTATTTTTCTGGAACAAACTTTCGGACATGGCTCTTAGGGCCAAAATATCACCTTGAACTTCCTGGAAGTTTGGCTTCCAGTTTTAGCAGGTGACAGAATATACTTTGTCGACCTTGTGCCACAGGCAAAATTAAGTCATACTCGTAATTGCATAGAACCATGGTGGATGCCTGTAGATAGTGAGCGTGATATTTGACAGCCTCGAAGCTTCCGGACTCTCTTTCTCAAAGGGTTTTGAATACTCAAAACAAACCTGCAACAGCACTGAAAAAGGAAATCTAGTGATTAATAAAGCTACGTGACCCATCCTCTCACTGTGGCACAAATAGAAATAGTTGCAGTCTAAGGCGATGGTGGATGACTGACATTTTGTGTGCATGTGATCAAATGGTCCTCAAAGGCACTGATAGAAATGGGTCAAAGAAATCAACTAAAAATATTGCAGGCAGGTTGTTCTCAGACTGTGTTCATATTCCCACTGTTCCTGGCTCTCTGCTTGGTCTAAGAGAAAATCACTTTTCTTGAGAATATCAGAAAAGTCATTAATCGTTATTACAAATGAACTTGCTTTACTTTCCCAATTATTTTTTCCCTACTGCATTTTTTTCCACTAATATATTTCTACAGTTGGGAAAAGAATCTAGGAAGTCATATTAGTCAAGTTTATGCAGAAGACATTCTGATTAGTTTCTTTTTCAAGAGCTTCATTAACAGATCAGTAAAATCTCAATAATTTCAGGAGAAAACTTTTTTTTCCCCATCAGCTCCATCAAGCATCAAATTAGATCTGTAGCCAAGATGAAAAACATCATCACCAGATTCTTGCCCAAACAGAAGCTTCTCCATTTCCATGATGTTCTGTCTAAATCAGAGAGTAGCAATGTGGAGGAATGCTATCTTGTCAAGCACAGCCCATCCTGGCTTTCTTGACCTAGAAAAGGCAACAAATCTTCCATTAAAATAATAGAAAATTGCCCAAGTTAGGGAAAGCCCCAGCCATTTGAGAACAGTCAGATTTAACCTTTAAACCAAGCTCTGTCTCTGGTCAGGTGTCTCCAACCATCACCCCATCACACATGATTTTGTCTCCTGGTTTGTGCTGGAAGATGCCTGGCAAGCAGACCCCTTGTGCCTGACCTTTCAGTACTATCTGTGTCTTGCAGACAAAGAGGACTTTTATTTGCCACCCCATCTGGAGGCAGTGGGCTCTAACAGCAAGATGCTGATTCCTTGATCCCCATGAGGTTGGCCATTCAGTGCCTTCCCCGAATGATGGCTGATGGCACACATCACCACCAGCAAGGACATGTGGCAGGAAGCACAGGTCTTGACATGGGCACCAATGCCTGGCCCATCCTAAAAAACCCCATGCAGCCACCACTGACAGGTTGGCCTGCTTGCACCCATGCCAATCTTCTTGGGTAGCTGTCAATGAAGGATGCACAAAATAAATTTTCCTTGATTTTTCCCCTTTTTATTAGTGGTGTATGAAAACAGGCAATAATTTTACAGAAAGCAGGACTGGCACAATTGGTACATAGCATCATGCTGCAGCTTTTCTGAAATGAATATAAACTCTTTTTCTTCTTCTTTTACCTATCAGAATAAATAAATATGATACAAGTTTGAGTTCCTCGATAGTGAATTCTAAAGCACAAGTTCTTACACTACAGCTCAATTTTACAGCAATCTGTACAGTATATCACTTTGTTTTCCTTTTTGTTTTCCTTTAGAAGCCTTTGTTCCTTTGCAAGATAGGTTTGACACACAAACACGTTTACACATTGGAGCTAACTGTATACCTCGGGTCAGAAGCTGGAAAAAGATTGATTGCCTCCTGGCATGAGAAAGAAAAGAAACCACAAAGTAGTTTTCTTTTGCACAGACACACCTAAATTTCTCCAGCATGAGACAGACCTGCTCAATAACTAGAATAGTTTTAAAAGGCTTTGGCCATTTAGGGCAGCAGATGCACTACGGGTTTTGTTTGTGTCTTTCTCAGCTTTTGCAGAAGGCTTTTAGCCTGGAGCCCAGACTGCTCCAAAAATAAAAATAAATTATACGATTCTGTTAATATAAGACAGATTTTTTATTCTTTACAAATTAATGTCAGGGCTAAATTTTGTTTGAAATCAGTGCAATTGCTCCACCACAGTATCAGAGCAGTTCAGAGCAGTGTTGATGTCTTACTTTACAATCATAGAATCATAAAATGGGTTGGGTTGAAGGGAACCTCAGAGATCATCTAAATCCACCCCTCTGCCATGACCAGGGTTGCCAACCACTAAAGCAGGCACCAGATGAGACTGCCCAGGATCCCATCCAACCTGACCTTCAACACCTCCAGTGACAAGGCATCTGCAGCTTCTTGGTAGCTTCTTCTGAAACAAGAAAGATTTCATGACTTGGGACATATCTGAACTTACAGGTCCCAGTGGCACAATCAGTGTTGACATTAATCAGAACCTTCATCAAAGAGAGGCATCCATTTATGAAAGAGGTGACATGGGCAGCTTGGCTTGTATATCCCTTCCTCAAGCAGTTCTAGAAACCAGGGACAACGTGATCATCCCTGTCCACATAGCTGGGGATGAAACTGTGCATCTGAGAGGTCTGGAAAGCAAAGGATGTTTCATCATCACTGGGCTGATTTGGGACATGGTGAGAATCCACACACAAGTTTTTTGTTTGTTTGTTCATGCTTTGCTGGATTTTTTTTTTCTTATTGGAACAATCTTTTCCTAACCTTCTATCATAAGTTTGTATTGAAAGCAGATCTACTTAGAGAAATAGCTTTTTTCACTCAATAGTAAACACAGGAGGTGTACTGCATTGCTCTGGGACAGACTGTAAAAAATCAGCAAGGGGTACGTGGAGGAGTAAGGAAGGAGGGATAGAAAAATCAACACAGCTTGTAAAAACCAGCAGGAAATTTCTGTAATTGAATTTTTTTTAAGCCTAATTGAGTTATGTTTCATAGCTACTGTAATTAAACTAATAGAATATGGTAGATTTGAATTTACATTTCCTCTCTACAGAGGTTTGTTTAAAATCCTTCTCATGTGAACTCTTCAGAAGTATCGTGAAGTTGCTCTAAGTTGTCATGCCAATGGAAATACCATGCATGGCACACGGGACAGAAACAGTTCCCTCTGTGTCCATCTGCCCTCGGCTGGCTGCAGTGCTAACAGAGACCTGGAGCTGCTAGAATTCCTTGTTACGAAATGCCTCAGTGGGAAAAGAGATGCAGGGAGCAGTCCATTTGTTGAGGGTTATTTTTATGTTTGGGAGCATTTTTGTATTACCTGCACATTAATTATGATTTTTGATGGGGGAAGTGGAGGAAAAACTTGCGTTGCTCTTTGTTCCCATATAGGAACAAAGGATAAAGGGTAAAACATAAAGGATATTTCCATTTGTTTGACATAAAAAGAAAAATAATGTAAAAAAGGAAAAAAAAAAAAGCTTTTCTTCCTCCCAGCATCATTGCCAGTATTTCTCCTGCACCATTTAAATACCTCTTTCATTTTATTAACACATATCAGACTTCTCTTGCAGAGCAGGAGAAATTTTGCTGCAAACTCTTACCCTGAATATCATGACTTGTTTTCTCATGGGCCCCTACACTGAATGGACCGTAGCTAAAACCCCTACAAATTCAATAAGCAAGGGCTGAAGCCATGGCTGGTTCACCAAGGAAAGGAAGTGGATCAGATCTCTGCAGGGACAGCAAGGGGAGGGAATCCTCTTTCTGTTCTGTTTCTGAGACTCCATCAACAGATTCTTGAATAGCTCGGAAAGGACAGGGAACAAGCAGACCTCACCTTCACCATCAGCAGTCTGGGGAGGTTTGCATCTGTCCTTTTCACTCAATAACATTTTCAGGCTTTTAAGATGTGAAGAGGAATGACACAGTACCATTCCCCTCAGTCTTTCCACTGTATATACTATATACTATATATAGCCCTGAATTGGTTGGGGAGTTCCTCTTTATATTTTTTTTTCTTTTTTTTTTTTTTTTTTTTCAAATTCCCAGAGGCATTAAAACAATTTGCAGGAAAGGGTCTGTTCTGACAGATAATTCTTTACAGAAGTTGTACAAACTGGGAGCCTGAATTCTTGCTTTTTGTGCTTCCAAATCAGTTTTTGCATGATGTGTAAGCTTACTCTCGTTTTGGAAGTTTTAGTTAATTTTGGCCATAAGGAAATAAAAATGCAAAAAAAAAGGGATTAAATATTTTGGTGGGCTTATATAGATCTGAGGCAATGGTATATGGGTTTTTTTGTTTGTTTGTTTTTGTTTTTGTTTTTCCTGTTATTTTTAATTAGGCAATTTAATCCCAATTCAGAATAATCTCAACATAAGAAATGTGATGTGGCTACACCAGGTGAAGGCAGATGAGCAGGGAGATCCTATGGAAAGGCTGCATCTGCCCCGGTGACAAAAAGGGGGGCTTATGGATTTTTGGAGTAAGAGGAGGACAAAAATGAAAGCTTTTCTCTGATGTCCCTGGTTTGGTTGACAGGCGCCCAGTGCTACTGAAGTGAAAGCTGGGATGTTCAAGGGATCTTTCTGGAGACAGTAAATGTGCTTTGGTGGTTTTAATTTAATTGGAGTTCCTTCAAAGTGGCAGCCAAAAATTGACGTCCCACAAATACATTTGGTTTTGGCAAAGCATAGAATTCTGCAGGGATCTGACAAAGTCAGGAAAGCTGAAGAAGGAAACAAAGCCCCGGAATGAAGCATTTGGCAGAGCAGATCTATTTAGGGAAGATGTTCCATTTACCTTGGAAGTTTGTGCGGTCCATGAGCTGCCCTTCCCTTTCTTGCAACAATTTTAAGAGGGATAAAGCATCATTTCCCACCAAATTTGGCTATTCTTGTGTCTCAGTTTAAGGATTTAGATGCTTTTTTAAGATGTATTATTGGAGTTGAAAACACTCCTTCTCTTTCCCCCTCGTGTTTAAAGAGGTAACTCAACCCACGGCTTCTGCATTAGTATGAAGTAAGGCAGGAGCAAGAGGGTGTGTAGGCTATGCACACGTTGCCACTACATTTCTTCTTTAAATCAAGTAGGGACCAGATGATGGCCTGCAGTGAATTAGCCCAGCTCTGCTGCGTGTTAGTGGCAGACCTGGCTGACACCCTTTGGATTCCAACCTAGCACCTGCCACAGAGCCAGTCTGCATTTTTGGTCCTAGGCAATATTAGATTAGATCTGGATTTCCTCCCTCCCTTCTGCTTGGTGTGGTGAGTTCAAAGGATTTATTTGATTTGGAGAAAAAAAAAAAAATAAAAAGAAGTCATTTGGGTTGGCAGAGAGGTTGCTTCTCAAGAAGGAAAAACACTCTGGGTGGATTACTAAAATGAAGGGTCATTCCAGAGAAATAAGACCAAAACTGTGGACTGAAATCACTTTGCAGTTGGTGAGTTTTGGTTACTTGAGGACGTTGTACTTTTGGCGAGTGTATCTACTCCTTGCTGCAGAGAATAGAAAGCCCCTGATTATCACCTCGCTTGGCCTCCAGCATTTTTCACTTGTTACATTCTCACTTGCTAACCAGGGTCTGAAGCTGCACAGCTTGAGGGTAGAATTTGGTGATCGGAGCGTTTTTCTAAGAACAGCTTGCATTAATCGTGGTTTTGTCAAGGAACCATATAATTCATGGTGTATGAACACAGTGGGAGTTCATACAAAGTTTTTATTGTTCTCTATTGTTGAAGCTAGACCAAAATGCTCTCCAAAAAGAAAACCCCATAATTTGTAAATAGGGGAGTTTACACTTCACTGAAGACCAAAAAGGAAACAATCAAGTCAAAAGTAATCACGTGAATTTAGCTTTCATTTTTTCTCCCCAGCCAGCAGCATTTGGCCAGTATTTTGTCCTCTGTCTGTGAACAAGTGCTATTAGACAGTAAAGGAAAAAACGCTTGCTTTTTTGGAAGTGCTTAAACAGGAAATTCACCGTTGCATCATTTCCTGGCCGCTATAATATCAGCTTTAGCAGAGAAGAGCGAAGTGGAGCAGTGAACTGCATAATGGTTTTTCTTTGCTCTAAGCACCATTAAGACTCTGAACCCAAGAAGAGCAACTAGCTGCGAGCTGAGGTTGGGAGCGCGGCTGATTTGTGACTTTGGGACTAGCTACCAAAACTGAGAGAGAAAGGGGAATAAAAGCAAAAGAGACCACAGTTCTGTAACACTGACAGTAACACACGGGCGGTGGATGCTTTCAACATTGTAAACTATGTACAAGACAAAGCAGGACTCTTTGTTTTCCCAAAGACAACAAAAGAGGGTGTATATAACACAGTTGGCACGTTATCGCAGGGTTGAGGTGAGGGGGCTCTTTCTGAATGTTATAGGCTTAACTCACAGCAGTCCAAAGGGACAGTTCATCTGTCTAAAACAACATATCTTCTCCCCCTTCCTCCTTAAATATTTAAAGAAGACCAAGCCAGTAGCAATGTCTGATGCAATTGTGTTGCTAGTAAGACAAAGTTTTCCCTGGTAGGGAGCACCTTACTCCAGGAAGAGATGAGGGTGGAAGGGATTCCAGGAGTGACATGTCTGATGCCAACCTCTGGTGCATCTTCTTATGGGCAGTGGTTGCCCATCTGGCAGTCAGTTGGGTAGGGTGTCAAGCCCAAGGGATGCTGCATGCTGCTTTGCCCGGAGCCTTAGGTTCTCAATACTTGTTGTTTTACTGTTCAGGCTTGGAAGAGAGCTGGAGGCCTGCAGGATGGGTGAGGACCAGACCTGCTGAGCGTGGGAGAGCGATTGGTAGTACGACTGACAGTGCAGGGAGCTCAGAGGCGCCATGTTGACATTCATGCCCAAGTAGGGCATGGCAGACGGTGTCCCCATTTCGAAGGAGGAGTAATGGACCAAGTTGTTGGTAGCTGCCATGTGCTGGCGGAATTGCTCCTGCAGGCGGAAGAGGCTCAGGGGTGAGGAGGAGTAGGAGTGAGTTTGAGCCAGGCCACTGCTGGATGAAGGAGTCACAGTCGCGCTGATGGGAGACTCTGCATCAGGAAACAGAGGGAACAGAGATTATTTTGGCAGGCTGGACGTGGGTGCTGGTCTGCACCCAGTAGGGTTCAGACTGCAGCAAGGTCTTCTCTTGTGCAGCAAGGTTGCAAAAGACAAGAGCTGTGTTAGCACAGAAAGGCTAAAACACATTTCCAGTCCAAGCATCTTATTTCCTAGAAATGGAGTTGACATCTTTGCTGTGGCTTTCTCACTCTTAATGGACACTGTTCTCCCCAGGTTGTAATCTGAGCAGAAGATCTTTACTCTTTCTACCATTCTGCTTCAATAGATATCATGCCCTCCATTGGACAAGAAGACAAGTCTGGACAGCCTACATGCAAGCACCCAAACCATAGGAAATAAGGGTGTATACCCAACCACCAGCATTCCCTTTGGAAACACCAAGGTCCTGATCCCAGTTACCACCAAGATTTTGCCCCTCACCTGCTTTTGGGCTCGCTCTCTTGCAGTTCAAAGCCTTGCTGTCCGCACCAGGGCTCTTGTCCACTTTAGCCTCATCCAAGGTGCTCTTAAACTCCTCCTCTCTGTCAGTCTGGTCCTCGGGCGCTGACTCGCTGGCTGACTGCTCTGACAGGGTTAGGTTGAGGTCCGTACTCACTTCACTTGGGAGGCTCTGGGTCTTCTCAGTGTCAGGTATTGTGGACTGGGTCTCCAGCACTGGTGGTTCTGTCTTCCCCTCACTGTGGCTGCCTTCACAGTCCTTCTGCTTCTGCAGCTGCTCCTTCTGCAGGCTACGCTGCTTCTTCCGGAATTTGGCCCTTCGGTTCTTGAACCAAACCTTCAATGTCACAAATGGTAAAGGGGAAAAATGTTGAAAATCATACATAAAGCCAAATTCAGCATCATTCAGTAGGGCATCTTCAGGAGACCCCCATATATGAGATACTGCAATACCACTGTGCCCAAATCTCATTCCACTCTGTTGTATCTTAACCTTTTGTCAGCGTTTCTATGAGTAGCACAATAAATATATCTAAAAACATCAGTCCTTATGGTTTTTTTTAAGTCACCTCATTGTTTTGTTTCTTTTTGTCTAAACTGATCAGGTTGTTGCATCCAATCAGAATGTCTTGTGTTTTGTTTGATTACACTGCATTGAAAAGTGCTCTAAATGGTGTTTGCTAAAGTCATTCTGAGTGCATCAGAACTACAGAGGAGACAGTCAAAGTAAGTCATTATAATCATCAGTCATTACAGGTATAGACTGGTGTCTTGGAAATGAATCTAGGGAAGGGGAAGGAGAATCCATGTGCTTTTAACTAGAATCAGTAGACCTGGATTGGAAGAAGTATATTTGTAAATATTGTTAGTGGGTTTTTTTGGTCGGTTAGATGAAGAAACAGAAATCATGAAGGTCAAAATAGTTTGACATTTATATAAAATAATTATTTTTTCCACTGTTTATCCCCACTGAGAAGCTTGCTATTGTGTCTTGTCACTGCAAGAACCAGCCCACCAGCAGGTTATGAAGCAAGTTGCACAAGTTGTTAGTACTTAAAAATAAATAAATAAATGAAACGTTGGCCTGAGATGTTACAATTATTGACACTGGTGGAAAAGAGCAGATGGAATTACTTGGGTTTCTGCTCCTCTGAGAAAGCCAGAAAAGCCTTACAAATAAATAAATAAGTATACTTCTGTTGATGTTTCTAAAATTTTCCCCAAAGAAATGTGAAAGAACAGATGAAAACCAGTGTGTGCTTCAGACAACCCTAAATTAAAAAAATACGCCTTGGATTTAGAATTTCTTTAGCATATGTTGTGACCTCAGTTGAATGGTTTAGGAGTTGGGGCTCTTTTTTCGTTTGGTTGTTTTTTCTCTCTCTTCACTGAGAATTGTATTTGCCACAGAGTGTTTTGTTACACTGGGAATATCCTGAAAGATCGAGAGAGCTCGTCAACCCTCCGGGTCCATTGTGACTAGGGAAGGGGAAATGGTTTTAAACTAAAAGAGGAGAGAATTAGATTGGATATAAGGGAAAAGTGTTCTACAATTAGGGTGATGAGGCACTGGCACAAGTAGCCCAGAGAGGTGGTGGATGCCCCATCCCTGGAGATACTCAAGGTCAGACTGGACCGGGCTCTGAGCACCTGATGGAGCTATAGGTGTCTCTGTTCACTGCAGGGGAGTTGGACCAGATGGCCTTTAAATGTTCCTTTGAGCTCAAACAATTCTATAATTCTGTAACCCCAGTTACATTCATTTAATCATCCCCACTCACAAACCCACATAACAGCAGTACCTGGACTCTGGCTTCAGGCAGATTTGTGCACATAGCCAGCCGCTCTCTCATCACTACATCTGGATAGTGTGTCTTCTGGAAGGTCTTCTCCAGTGCCTCCAGCTGCTGGGCAGTGAAGGCCGTGCGACTTCGCCTTTGTTTGCGGTGCTGGGATCCATAACGTGCCTCCAAAATGATGTCTTGAAATGTACAGCCGTTGGAAGACAAGAAAAGTGGCCAATTTAATTATTGGAATTTGTATGCTGACAGTTGAATGAAGCACTTGCTAACAGCAGATGAGCCAACACAGTGGTGTTTTCATGGGCTCTAGATCTAATAAAACCCATGCATGCTTTTTGCTGGTTAGTTGAGGTGTCTGAGGAGGTGAAAGCTGGGACTAGAAAGCTTCTTCTGGAGCAGAAACCTACTTCTATCACAGCTGTGGGAACTATTGAGACTCCTGATCTAAATTTGTTTGAAATAAGCCAGTGTCAGTGAGGCGGAACATAAAGATACACAGCCCTCAATGTGGCCTAGACCTCTTAAGGCTCTTTCGTTAAGAAAAACAATTGAAAATAAGGTGTGTGGATTCCCTGTGGCAACTGGGAGAGGAATCCAACATTGTGTGTCATGTTCTCCTTGAAGCCGCGGGCAGAGCTTTGATCGGCTTCAATGCTGCCATGACATGGTGTGTTGATCAGTGGGAAAAGTCCATACAGCTCAAACACAGCTTTCCAAAGCCTGTTTTGTTGGCTGTAGCCACACTAGAAGATATTCACCTTCCCAGAAACCAGGCTGAGCTCGCTATTCTGTAGTGTCTTGTGTGTTGCTCACTGTAGTCCTCAAGGCATGACACTAGAAAGCTGTCCTGGGCTCCAGTTCAGGAAAGCACTTAAGCTCATGTGCTTTTGTGTTTAGCTTGAAAGCACGTGCTTTACTGAGCATGGACAAACTCCAGCATCTGGGGTAGAAAAGGCAGCCAGGAACCCAACCCAGCCCTGCTGACTGCAAGCCCAGAGCTCATGTGCTGAGCCCATCTTGGTGGAGGAGCTGCTAAGAGGGTTTGAAGTTGCAAACTGTGCTCACAGAATTGAGGGCAGAGAAGAAATTCAGGCTGGGGGAAATCTGAGGCCCACATTTAAGGGCTTATTATTTTACCACAGGCGTTACTATTGCACAACAGTTGGTGGGAGTAGAAAGATCTCAAATCAACGAAAATAAGTTATTTTAGAATGAAAAAAAAAAAAATCCCTGTATTTCTCAAGTTGGGACATGTTGTGCTGCAGTGCTGGAATGAAATAATCTGGCAAGAGGTTTGCTCTCAAAGAGGAAAATGCAGAAAGAGCTTTAGCGGTGTCTGGTATCATTTTTAATTCAGTTAAGAATGTGACTTCCAGTAGAAGAGAGGGATAAACACACTAGAAAACAACCTACCAGGGAGAAAAATCAGCATTATCAATGTGAGGAGCCAGATGAAGGCTCTCGCTGCTGTTTGTTTGTGCTTTTGTCATGAGTATCATGGCATGAATGTAAACAGTAAAAGAAAACCTGCTGTCAGGCCAGCCCTAGAACCACACAGCTGGGTTCCAAATATGTCAGCTAACGAGCGTAGCGAATCAGCCCTGCACTGCTTGAGCATTCCTCTTCCCAGCTTCCAGCTGTTTCATTCTAGGTCAGCATTTGCAGTGCCTTTCTGGGTTATTGCCAAAGCAGTGTGGTTTTGGCAACCTGGAAAAGACTTGATTGGGGCAAAGGGCTTCGGCCAAATGCAATATGGCCCTGGGTGTGTATAAGAGACCTCTGTGTTCGAGGTACAAGGTTCAGAGCTCTTGGGTAATTAAAACTGGTAAAAGCTGCCACTTTGGAGGCAATGATCTGAAGTTGAAGCTGCTCCTAAATGTTTTACAAAGCTAACAATTGTGTTTCAAGAAGAAGAAAGCAGGAGAAAGGACGCTGGTTTAACACCCTACCTGGAGGCTCCTGAATTTCTAGAGCACAGTTAGACCAACCAGCTCCCCAGAGGCAGCAGCTCATGCATTAAGTTTGGCCACTCCAATGAGAGCAAACCAGCAATTATTTTAATGTTTTAACTATGTTTTCAGGCCTTGTGCAAGAAGAATATAAATGGCAGGTGAGGCCTTGCAGTTACAATCAGAAACCTCTGTTTTCTGACTTAAGGTCGTTTGCTTTTGTGCTGCTTTATTCTGACTGTCCCTAGAAGGCAAATGAGATCTATAACCCTGCACTGAAAGATATTCAGAAGTAACAGAATGTGAAGCAACTGCAAAGGAGCCAGCTCATAGGTATGTAATGCGTTTCTTCTACCAAAAATAAGCAGACAAGGAGGCTGTGGGATTTAATTCAGAAAGGCTTCCAGATGGAATATTAATTTTAAAGATAAGAGGTTGGAAGACAATTGAATCTCCCAGTCAACAACACCGGAAGAGTTTTTTATTTCGTCTTTTTATCTCCCTCTTTTACCCTAGTTAAGGTAAAAACATTAAGTCCTCCATGCTGTAGTGTAAAAGATAACAGGTGATGACAAAAATCTTTGATGAGATACTTGCATCTTGAAAGGGGCACCTTGAGACCCAAGGTCTGGAAGGCACATTCCCCTCTTATCATCTTTGTGCTGGAATGGTTGGGGCAGGAGAGAACGGGAGACCAGGACAAGCAAAGTGCTCATTTGTCCTCACTTTGCAGCTGGTGATTAATAGAGACAGGATCAGTCTCCTTCTCTCCACTTTGAATCCCTTTTTTTGAGGCAGAGACTCCCAGTTCTGCCCTATGGCCTCCCAGAGATCACATAGGCTGCAGTGAGTGGCTCAAGGAATCATTTTGAGGCGGCCACTACTAGCATTTCCTTCAGCAGATGGATAAGGGAAATTTACTGCTGAGAAGACTTGAGTGGTTCACTGGTACAGACCAAGACCTTCACCACCTTGCCTACTTGGCATACTCACTTGAGTGGACTGTCCTGAAAATTCACCTTTTTTTTTTCTGTCAACATATCAGACAGCTACAAAGCTTGCTTAAAGCAGATGAGCAATTTTCACACAGTCAGGCAAGATGATCTATTCTGGAAAGGGCTCTAGAGTTGCACAGCAAAGTGACAACTTTAGCTTCAGCATAATACTGCAATACTTCTGCATCTCTCCTGTTGTCAGGTCTGGTCTGCCACACCACATCCAAGTCGTGACCAGAGTGCTAATTTGGCTGCTGTTGGCCATTTGAACTGCAGAAGACTTTGATGATCTCAGCCAGATTTGGGTGCCTATGGTAGGCTAAAAAGCAGAGCGGATGGGTTTGCCTTATCATAGTACAAGTAAATCTTCAGGACTCTGTCAATTATTTTTCAGCAGTTTCCCTCTACCAAAACATAAAATATTACGTGCACTTTGCACTGCCTTTTAAATGGGACTCGCTATCAAATGGGAAAACAGGTCAAGCTAAGGGTTTGCGTTCCCTGCTGAGAAAGAGTTCTGCAAGGTGCAAGAATCAAGGGCTTTTCCCAAGGAAGGGCAAAAGCCGTGGGTTGTTCTTACCAGCCAGTCTCTCCGCCAGGGTGAGGGCATGCACTGAGGGCCGGTAGTCGGGCGCGTGCTGTGCTTGCTGGGCTGCCTGCTGGTGCAGGTTGTACATGGCGCTCAGGGAGTTCATGGCGTGCAGGGAGTATCCGTTCACCCCATAGTGCTGCATGGCGACATCAACCTGCAAAACAGCGGCCAGATCTTTGGAAGAGCTGATTCCAAACTCATTCCCAACCTTGCAATGCCTGCAGGTTTGGGGACAGGTGCTCCTAAAACACCAGTGACACCAATCTGGCTACCAAACGTAGAGATTAATATCTGACTGTATATTACACATGATATGCAGAAGGGATTTTTAAGCATTGTTACATACATACCATAATAAAATAAATGATATTATCATTGCCTTTAATGAACCGACCCAGCTCCATCATAGAAGCAGCTGAGTGTTTCTTCCTTTCATTGCCTACAGTAGGCTGTTCCACAGGCCCTTTGCTAAAATGTCAAACTAGGTTTTTTGATCTGAACCTACTCACATGTAATTTATTTCCACCCATTTTCCTTAAGGTTCTTCATAACAAAACCCAAGTGATAGGAGGAAAAAGAAAAAAGAAAAAAAGCATGTGGTATAAAGGAAAATAAAGCTGTAGCTTAATAGGGCCAAAAATGTTACTGCTAAAGAGGGAGTTAGGTTTGCAATAAATAGTGAAGACTCATGGCTGAACAGCAAAGGAATTATCTGAGAATAAACAAATGGCTTTTTTTTCCATGGTGGGCTCTGCATGAAACTTCAAACTGTTTTTCCTAATGTGCCATCTATAAAACCAAGCTAACGTTGATCCCAAAAGCCGAGTGATGCTACGTTCACCCACATTATGAATGACGGAGGGCCTCTGGGATGTCATTTCTGTAGCTCATGAGCCGTCAGAAAGGATGTTGGGAAACATTTGCCACAAAAGAAAATTTCAAAAAATTCCATTTACACCAGCAGGTCATCATCTGGAAAGTCAGTGTTATGAATGGGCAGTGAGAGAAAAAGCCTCGTCTGCGTGAGCCGAAGGAAAGCAGGCAGGATGTGTAGGCAACCTCTTAGAGAACAGTTCTGATCATTGATCATTGGATCATTGGTGGCAGCTAACTTGACTTCTGCCATTTTAGGAGGAGCGTGATGCAGTAAATAGCAATCCTGTTAGGATGGAAAATTATGTGCTGCTCTTTTTCAGCACTGAGGACTCTTTAACCTATTGAATGTACTGGCAGACGATTTTATTATCAATAGATGATTTATTGAATAATGCATCTAAGGGATCCCGATACGTATGTTGTAGCTAGCTGAGGAAAGTGGGGGAAAAATTCAGATCTGCTCTGTATTAACAAATTCAGGCAATTCTGAATTCATTTTCAAAATAATTCAACTCAAAAGCTTAACCCAAGCTCATTTAAAAAAAAAAAAAATCCCCAAAATAAAATAATTGATTCACCTTATCAAAGTTTTATTCATTCCAATGGGAGAGAAAACCAAAGCTGCTCTGAGCTGAGTCATTGCGACAATGGATGTTTTTTTGATGGTTGGACTGGATGATTTTGGAGGTCTTTTCCAATCTTAATGGCTCTGTGATTCTATATTTGGTACAAATGCTGACGTAAACACAAGGATGCAACAGGCCTATGCTAATTGAGCTCAGGGAAGACTTAAGCCATGCTAGAACTGTTTGGTTGTTCTCTAAGTTGAGGGCCTTCCTGTGGCCACCAGAAAACAAATCCCATCACCTGAGAGAAGGAAGGTTAGACTGGAGCTCGTGGCACATCCCCAACACAGATACTTCTACAGAATCCACACTGGGGCTCAGTCTGGCCAGGAAATACATGGGAAGCCAAGTAGCTTTAACTCCCCAGCTCACAGAAATGCCTTTTTAATTCTTAATCCCATTGTATATTCAGGGAAGAAAGAACAGGAGGGGAATTTTCCCATATCATCACTGCTGGAGGGCACTGCAGTGGTGTGCCTCCCAGCTTCCACTGGAACCGTTGCTCCAGGGAGATTCCAGGTTATGTGAGCCATAGAAGACTGCCAGAAAGGAGGTTGTGGTGAGATGGGGGTCAGCCTCTTCTCCCAAGTAGGAGTGACAGGACAAGAAAGAAAGGCCTCGGGTTGTGCCAGGAGACGTTCAGGTTGGATATTAGGAAACACTTAGGAAAGCGTGGTGATGCACTGGCACAGGCTGCCCAAGGAGGTGGTTGAGTCACCGTGCCTAGAGGTGTTCAAGGAACATGTAGATGCGGTTCTAAGGAGCATGATTTAGTGGGCAGCACTGGTGGTATGTGGCCAATTGAACTAGATAATCTTAGATGGTTTTTTCGGCCTTAATGATTCTATGGTTCTATATCATACACTTTCTGTATGATACAATTTGAACTCATAGGCAACGTTAACTGAGATAGAAAACAGCTCCCATTTAACCGTCAGCTCCGAGCACACTCCAACCTCAATAAATTAAATATTTAAAAGACATCATACAGCATTTTTTTTTAATGGAGAAAGCCATTCATCAAGCCACCGCTGTGTTTCACAAGCTGTCGAATAGTGCTTACACTGGTTAAAATAATCTTTATATTTCATTAAGCAACCAAATAAGCTGATCCCTCCCTACTGGCTGTATAGATGGTTTTAATTTCCAGAATCTGCAAATGCATCTTTTATGTGTCTGGTGGTTGGAAGGCCCGGGAGGAGGCTGAGCGCAGCCACCTGCATGTTGCATTTTGCCTGATGTTGTAGGAGAAGCTCCCTGGCTCCTCTCCTTTAAAGCCCAACATCACCAGACCAGTCCCAAAAAACTCCTCTTTTACTGCTGCTTAATTTGGTGCAAAGCAATGTGCGAATTTATGACTGGGGATGGGAACTCTGCTATCCTTGAGCACTCTCACTATTCCCTTCCCAACATTAGCCCCAGAAGCCTCAAATTCCCATGAAATCATAGCATGAGCAGTGTGATTTTTTGCACTTAATGTAGCATGTGGGGGAAATTTGGCTCTGAACGTCAGTCTCATCAAACACAGTGGTGTCATCTGACTTTGGCTTCTCAATTTGTATAAAATTCTTGCAAATCCCCTATTTAACCATTCATAAGGTTGTACAGAGGCAAATCATTCTGTCCTGAAACAAGACATGAAGAGGAGAAAACCACCCACTTCCTTTCCAGGTGAAAACTCCTATTCCTGTTGGCCTGTATTTCTGTATGCATTGAGTTGAAAAGAAATTTTTAAAATATGATATTGAAGTATTCTGCGAAGTGCCTTGTGACAAAACATCTGTATCTTTCTCCTCTAAAGGGGGAAAAAAATAACAATAATAATAAATAAGATCTAGAGCTGTACTAATTTCACTCAAGAATTTGAGTTGAGGGATGTTTTCTGCTTGCTGCTCTCCTCATTCACCCCTTCGCTCCCCCATCAATATGTCACCAGTCAGTCTCTGGCTTTGCACGCCAGCTGCACGTGAGGCATTCAACAAAAATACACAACTGACAAAACTTGTTAGGTCAGAAACGTATCGATTGCTGCAGCCCAAGTGTCACGGTGCTGGCCTCAGAGCTCGCGTCAATGCCGCAGAGCCGTCCCCATGCTGAGCTGTGCTGAGTGAGGACATCCATGGCAGCTTGGCTGTAAGAGGAGAGTAATGCCGAGCCAGTACAGTGCTTTTGCTTCTGTGTGTTATCCTGGAATAAATACTTCTACTCCTTTCTTCCTCTACATGAACGTAACTGGGTCTACATGGAAGGATTTTCTTCTACAGTTCATTCTGGCCAGTTTTCCTGGGCAAGAGTGGAAAATGCCAGGGGTGAGATATTTGCCCTTCTCAAGGAAATGACATTGGGTGGGAGAGATTTGACGTTGGGAGTAAGATGCTTTGCCAGGGCTTCGGGCCATTTTCACTTTTCTCCGCAATTGGCTCCTCCCGATACTGAGCCATTCCAAGCTCAAGAAAGTACTGGGACTAAACTTCAAACCTCCCCACGGCAGGTGAGTTGGAACCGGATGATCTTTGGGGTCCCTTCTAATCTAAGCAATTCTAGGTTTCTAAGCTGACAGACCTACATGGGATCCTCAGATGCCTTCATGAAGAATGGGGCAATAAAACCTATGAGGCACAGGTTGCCCAGTGAGGTGGTGGATGCCCCATCCCTGGAGACACCCAAGGTCAGGGCTCTGAGCACCTGATGGAGCTGTGGCTGTCCTTGTTCATTGCAGGGGAGTTGGACAGGATGACCTTAAAGGGTTCCTTCCAACTCCAATGATTCTATGACTCTGTGATAAGGAAGACAAAACTTTTCTTGGAGGGGTCAGGAATAGGACACTGGTGGGGTGTTCTCATTTCATTACCTCTTTCCAAAAATTGGGGAGCACTGGAGTGTGCAAGGGCTTCTTTATATAGAAAGTAATAAACTGTGCTACACAAGTGACATCTGGATTTTGACAGCTCATTGGTGGAAGTGGGTTTCAATACCATTGTTCAAAGAGAAGAGCCAGAGATGTGTGTGAGGTTTGGAAGAGCTCTGCGCTGCATCAGGTCTGTGCCAGGAAGCAAGATGCTGCTTGGGAATGGGAAAAATACTAGGGAAAATAAAACAAGAAAAAAAAAAAAAAAAAGTAAAGATATAGTGCTTACAGGGGACCTACGCCTTGTTATTGGCATTTGGGGTCCTGTAGGTGACAGCAATATGGGAGCAGCCTTGCCATGTAAAAGCAAAGTTGCAGTCCTGCAGCCCGGCAAATCTGCTCAGTCGATGCGAATTCCTGCTTGCATTCTCTTTGCCAAGCACGGGAATCTGGTCACTATTAACAGGGGAGAACAGAAAACAGTTTGTGCTGACAGTGTCCCCATTATTACTGCTGGCAATAAGCCTCATCAAAACCGAAGTAACGACAAAATATTCCCCCCTCCTCCCCCCAAGGGCTGCTCTGCTTTATGATTTCACGCTCTGAGTCCTTACTCAGAAACACTTCAAATCAGCAAGATGGATAACAAATCTCTGCCCCTGCGTGTCTGACAGCACAGGGAAAGAGGCTCCATCCATAGGCGGACAGATGTTTTATATGTACTTGGTGCTAAATGAGTTACATGCCTACGAGGTTCTGAACAAATGGTCCTTGCAAGAGGTTTTCTTCAATCTTGTTTTTTTTTATATCCCTAAATCTTTGTATAAAGGTCCAAAATCATGTAAGATAATAACCAGCGTGCCATAAATCAGTTTTGTGCCTCACATGAGGTCGTTCCCTCAGACATTCAGTAATCTCACCTTTGTAGGGGATGAAATATAAATAATTTCCAGTACTGCAACACATCATATTTTCCCATTCAAACGTCAAGTCTGAGACCAACATGCACCATAAAACCACCCTTCCAAAGGGCTGAAATTGAAGAAGTGAGAACAGCTCCCAAAAAATAGAAAAAAAAAAAATCAAGATTCCCTATTTCTAAAGGACTGGTGATATTTTTACATCTGTTCAAATTCTTGGATTGAAACACCGTTAATTCTAAGTGCAGAGTGAGATCTTAATTAACATCTGGTCTGTCTGGACAAGTCACAGCCCAACGAAAGCAAAACTGGAGTTATTGGGTTTGTAGGTTTTCAAAGCCAAGACTGAGAACATGCTGCTGGGATGGGGAAGTTTTAGGGCTCACAGGACATGGGGATGTGAGCAGCTGAGAGCCGAGCCTGGCTGCAGCAGTGATGCTCATTGGTCACTGTGATTTTTATTTAAGGCTTTTGGGAAATCACTTTCCTCCCTCCCCAGATATCAGCACCAAGTGATTGATTAAACAGATCCTGGCTAAGGAATTTCCAGGGTCTGTGCTTTGCGAAAGCGTGCTTTGAAAGGCAGCCTCTCCCGGTCAAAAATAAAATATAACAAAATGAAATAAAAAAAGAAACACCTTCACTATCCCTATTTTTGAGCCAGGCATGGCTTTTAAAGCTTGGACCCCAGTGATGTGCAGCGCAGAGACAAGATTGGATCGCTAAGCATCACCGTGGTGCTCACTGTGCTTGCAGATCAGCTCCCTTGGAGAGATTCAATAAGAGATTCTGTAATTTGTGTTGAAGCAAAAACATTTTCCTGAGTAAATAACACCTCTACTTTCAGGATTTTGTTCTGCTTCCAGTTCAATCAACAGAAAAAAAGAAAAAAAAAAATTGAAATCACATTTTTAGGCAGATTTCTTCTGATGAGCACTGGGGTGAGAAATGAACTCTGCAGCCCACCTGGTGCTGAGGATGGGAGCACACACAGCCCTGTGCTGTGCCCGTGGATGTCAGCATGGCACAGAGCTGGGCTCCAACAGACCGCACCGCTCTCACCTCTCAGCCCATCCCTGTCTCCAACCTCCCCTGAGCCCAGCTGTGGGGTAACCCTGAGGATGCTGAATTCACCAACAGCTTGAAGTGTTTGACTTGGCTGTTTGTATGAGGGAAAAAAAAGTCCTTTCCCCCTTGCCCCTTCCAAAACAAGCATGTTTCTGTCTCCGTTGTATTTGTAAGTGGGTTGTCTGGCTCAGCTCTTCCTCTCACTGTTGTGAAAATGGTTTTGCTCAAGAGGCACATTTCGTTTGCTTTAAAGTTGGCAAAGTTGATTTTCCAAACCTGGCAACGAGGGAGACCCAGAGATCCCAAAGTGCCTTCAAGACTCCTGGCAGCACCAGGGGATGCGACGTCCTGGAGGTTCCTACCCATCATGGGGTGAGGGACACACATTGTGTCCCCTCTGCTCTCCCTTCAGGCAGAGGACAGGGACAAACACCTACATCACTGCTCATCCACTGACCCCCAGATTCTGGGTGTTAAACTGAGAGCAGATGGGCACTGCATCTTTGTGACATGCAGCAAGTTTGTGCTTCATTGTAGTTTGCCCCATTTGGCACAAAAATGACTTTCTAGATGCTTTTCCAGCTGCAAGGTTGGCTATAAGGCAAAATAACAGACAAGTCAAATGATGAGGGATGTGGTTTGGTGCTTGTGGTGGTGATGGTTTGGCGGTTGGGCTGGATGATCTTAGTGGTCTTTTCCAACCTCAATGATCCTATGATAATAATAATACTGAAAGGCACCTCCAGCGAGTCACACAATTCTGGGGCATTTTTAATACCTTCAAAGAATAAGGCAAATGTTTTGAGTTTTCATCCTTTACAAGGATAACAACACTAATATTCCTCCTTGCACTAAAAAAACCCTCTGCTTCCACACCAGGACTTTGCATGGGTTGGAGGGAGAAGTGTCCCCCTAAAAGCACCGATGTGACTCATCCCTTCCCGTAAGCTCTTGGCTGCACGCATGGAGCTGAGCACAGCTGCCAAGGTAAGCGATGCGCTTTGGCCACCAGCAGGTGATCTGAACCCATAGGACGGGCAGAGCAGCTGAACACCCAAGCACCCTCTTCCCATAAAACACTTTGCAAGTTGTCATCGGGGCGGATTAAGGCAGCGTTCCCCCAAGCAGTGTTTGCTCTGGCTGCGATCTCTCCCTAAGGAGCCGTGCAGCAGCTACCAGGAGCAAACAACGTCTGTGCCGTGGCCCACCCACAGCCCTGGCTGCAAGTGCTGCTCAGCCCCATTCCCGCTCCCTCCCTCCTTTGGGGACCTTTCCCTTCCTACGGGCTGTAGCTGCGCTTTGGAACTCATAAAAGAAGGGCCCGATCCCAAACCCAGCGGAGTCAACAGAAATAAGAAATAATCAATCCCAGCAGCTTTTGGGCTGGCGCAGGCTGGAGGCAAAAGGCTAAGGATTTTGAGCAATCCTGTTGCACTGTGAATTAATACAAATACATATTTAGCTGCATTTCAGAATTTTCCACGTGTTGCAGCAAGCGTGTTTCAATGTGTTACCCCAAAGTAAGGTAATTATCAGTAGCTTTGTAGAATTAGAAAATTGGAGCTTTCCGTGCTCTTAATGTTTCGCACTTAATGCTTTTGTCAGATGAAGCTGTAAGCGTTTCTGTTCTGACGCGGGCACTGAAACTCAGTGCCGAATCTCAGCTGACATCCATCAGTGAGCTGGGTTTGGGATGCCCATGAGAATTCTCTGACCGAATGTACCTGCAGGCTTAGAACACGCTGCTTCAAGCTGAAGCATTGCCCTATCACAGCAATAACCACATCACGGAGAGCTGCGTCCCACACCCTTCCTGCAGCATCTCTGCTTTGGCAGAGCAGGCAATGGGGATGACACAGAGGAGTAATGCCCTGCTCCTTCTCACTTCCTTTCTTTAGGATGCCCACTTTCTCAGCAGAACTCCTCTTTAAAGGAGAAAATTCACGGCACAAGGATCAAAACTCTCTGTATTCACTCAACTCATGACTACATTGCTTCTCCCTGACCTGCAGGAGCTGCTCTGCTCCTTTGGTGCAGGTAGAAGAAGCAGCAACACAGAGAACATCCCAATTGCCTGTTGAGTTATCTTTAAATTACCAGGAAAAGCTGGAAAGCCGTTCTACCTGCTTCCATTCAACAACTTTGGATACATGTTTGCATTGAATACATTGGTGAAATTTAGTGCAACCTCTCATCAGTTGTGGGGTAGCAGAGTTGAAGCCGCTCGCAGTCCTTCAGGATTTTTCTGCTCTCTGTTAAGTACCCAAATGGAAAAACTGAGCTTTGAAACACCGTCCAAAAGCCAAAGGGCTGTCCCACACAGGGACATGGGACAACTCGGTCTGAATGAGTTGCCCAGGGCTCAGAAAGGGGATGAAAAGAGGCAGGAATGGCTCGAAAAGGTGGGGAAAGGGATGCTTGTGGTCATCCTACAGACACAGCTCAATGAGACCCGGAGGATGGCCTCTGCCGGGAACTGATTTCCCCTCATTTGCTTTGTGCTGCCGGGCAGAGGTGTGAGGAGAGAAAAGCCCCTCCAGCTCTGCATTTGGGGGAAGCGGGAGGCGACTGCAGACAAAACTGTTATCCATTAACATCCAATTATCACTTGGTCCAAGCCATTAATTATAAATCAGCCTCCTAATTGGGATAATTAGCTCTCTGCTACTTAATGTAGTATGACTGATGCGTTTGGAAAGAAGGTAATCACTCCATTTGTTTAGCGTTAGGAGAACAAATCCAACTCACACGGTTTAATTTCAGCCTTAACCCCTCCTCATACTCCCCCTTCCCCCCCCCCAGCAACACGAAGCGCTCACCGCAGCCCCATTCATTGTCCGGGGGTCGCTGGGAGGGGTGCACGCAGCCTCGAGGGGTTGGGGCCGGGGCTGGGTGGGTTAATTGCAAAGAGTTAATTGGAGGGGACGGGGTTGAGTCCCGATGGGACCCACAGGTGCGATGGTTCCGGAGGAAGAGGGGAGCACAGCAGCCCCCCCCTCCTACGGAGCAGCTTCGCGTTTGACACCCGTTTAAAAGAGAGCGGAAAAAACTTTGCTCCTCGCTAATTTTCTTCCCTTTCTTCTTCCCCCACCCCCATGCCCCACGTCCCCGAGATGTCTCATTAATGCCGGCTGCTCGGCGAGCCGCCGATGGCTGCGGGACATGATTAGATATTTATTACTGTCATTTACATGGAAAACTTGAGCTAACCAAGTGGAACTGGAGGGGGCCGCCGGAGGGGACGGGATGGGGCCGAGAGGGGAAGATTTCTTTTTTTATTATTATTTTTTTCTTAATTTTTTTTTTTCCTCCCTCCGGCATTGAACACAGTCGGAGCCCGACCCGCCGGAGCCCCCCCACAGCGGGATGAGAGCTGCGGGGCTGAGCCCATCCCGCTCCCACGCTTTGGCTGCGCTTTTCGTTTCGAAAGTGGACCGAGCAAGGCCCGCATCCCATCGGGATAAAGCGGATTTTCCCCCTTTGGGCTGTCGGGCGGATTCAGACCGAGACGATCCCGGAGGATAACGGGGATTTGGGCCGGGATGCGCTGAGCCGGGTCGCTCTAAAGCTGGAAGGGATGCCTCCGAACTGCGCGTCTGCCTGGAAATCAACGGGAACGGCAGCGGAGGAACGCTCAGGGGGTGGGGGGCACAGGGCTCCAGGCGGGGCGATTCCATGGAAAGGAAAAAAAGGAAAATCCAAATAATAATAACATTATTAATAAAAAGGACTGTCGCGGCAAACCTCGGTGTTAAAGCTCATCTCCCTCGAAAAACGGACTTCTCAGAGCGCTTTTCCTGGAGCGCATCGTTTTGCCTGCAGGAAGGAGCCCGTGTCAACCCATCCCCGGGCGGGACCCCCACCCCGGTGAGGTCCCCTCGCCCTCTACGTGTCCCTGTCACGGTGGCCGCGGTCCCGGTGTCCCCGAAGCATATCCGAACGCGGACTTTTCGCCCCCCCTCTCCCCGAGCCGTTATCCCGTGGCCCGAGGGGCGGCTCTGGCGGAGATGTATGAGATCTCAGGCGGTAAAAATATGCATGCTGCTCCCCGTTTGGTCAGCCCCGTAATGGAGGTGTAAATAGGTTTCGACTGCGGAGCCTTTCATTCATCAACCCAGCTTGACAGCGCGGGGCTGGGATTTATGTATCTCTAAGAGTGAGAGTGGGGAAAGAACCCCTCCCTTCCCCCCAGATCTTTGGGGGCCAATGCCCAACCTTTTGCCCAACCTTGCGAGGTTTGGGGGGGGGGGGGGGGGGGAGGTGATTTCCCATAGAAACATATCGTAACGCTACGGAGTTTCGACGCTGCCCCTTCTTTGCTTAACTTCAGCGGCACCGAGAAGAAACCCCGTGGCCGCCGCACCCCACGCCGGGATGCACCGCTGCGTCCCGGCCCGCTCTCACTCACCGATGCTTTCCCCGCCCGGCGGCTGCGCCGTTTATTCAAACATCGTTACGTAAATGGGAGAAAATTGCTCTCCCCGTATCGTGGCAAACGAAGGATGCGCACCCCCCCCCCCCCCCCGTGATTCCCCAGCTGCCAAAACGCGCACCGCCGATCGCAGCGCGGCCCAGCGCCCAGAGTTGTTTTTTTTCACTTTTTTTTTTTTTTCTTCTTTAAGAAAGCACGATATGCTCCAAATAGAGGAAAACAAAAAGAGAAAGAAAATGCGCACCGCGGGCAATGGGACTTGCGCTGCGCTTCCTCTTCTCGCGGTGCGCTCGTCCCCGCGAACTCTCCCACAGAGGAACTTCCCTCCATCCCACCCAGCCACCCTCAAACTCTCCCTACTTCCCCCCACGGAACCCATTCGGGTGGCTGTTGGGATCTTACCTGGGGCGGCGGCGAAGCCTCTCCGCCCGCAGTGGGAGCGGGGACACGCGTGGGGAGCGGGCGCGGCGCGGCGCCCCGGCCCGCCCTACTCCATCCGCTCGCGTTTCCTCCGCGCTGCCTCCGCGCCCGGCGGAGCTGCCATCTACCGGGAGGCAGCATTGAAGAAGGATTTTTAAAAGGAGCTTCAGAACGACCCGGGAGCTACCCAGCAGGATTTTCAATGGTCCTCCACCCTGTCAATCAAAACGGGGCTGCTGATAGATTCCCCCCCCCCCCCCCCCCCAATCACCACCCCTTGCCTTTCCCCCTCTAAGCCCCCCCCCTCCTCAGCACTTCTTACCAGTCATTTACTCCAAGCCGAGGTGTAAACGCCTAATTAAATCTCTGGGAGCGGACGGGATGCTGCTGAAGGGAGGAAGGCTGAAGCCGGGGGTGGG
The DNA here is from genome assembly GCA_037305975.1 of Chrysolophus pictus. Lineage (NCBI taxonomy): Eukaryota > Metazoa > Chordata > Aves > Galliformes > Phasianidae > Chrysolophus > Chrysolophus pictus. The sequence goes on from CM074583.1 coordinate 21,336,337, forward strand.
GGGCTGATGGGGTCCGTAAGGCATAGGGGAGGGAACCTGTGCCCCCCTCCCCGCTCCCTGCTTAACAGCACGCCCTGAAGTTTTCCTCTCCCCGATAATCTCCCGGCGTTAATCACGGAGCTGCTCCCGGCCCCCTCCCGTACCCCTTTTTTGAGACGGGACGGGTGAAACTGGGGACAATGCGAGGAGCCCTAGGGCTGGGGGCGGCTCTGCGAGGGCGAGGAGAGGGAAAGCGAAGAAAGAGGAGGCGAGAGGGGAACACTTTAATAGGGAAGAAACAACCATTAAACCACCCTGATTTATTTTTGTTTTGTATGTATATCTATACGGACACCCTAAATATTTTTTCGGGAAATAAAAATAGGAACCCCCTCTTTTTCTTTCCTTATTTTTTTTTAATTATTATTTTATTTTTTTATTTTTAATTTCTTCTCCCACCCTCCCCCTTCCTTTCTCTTTTCCCTTCCTCCCCTTTTTTTCTTTCCTTCCCCTTTTCTTTCCCTCTCTGCGGGATCTCCGCAGGTACCCCCGTCCAAGCGGCCGGGCTGGGATCTGGCAGAGCCCACTAGCTGCAGCCGTGGCTCTATTTGCTTTTCAGCTTTGCCATGCCTTCGCAGCAGAAAGAGCAGTTTAAAGCCTTTAGAGAGATTGCTAATAGATGCCAGCTCCTTGCCTTTAGATTCTCTCCCAGCCCAGAAGGATTTAGGATGGGATTGGGAGACAAGACGCCATTTCAGGCTCCAAAACACCCTGTTTTAAAATGACTGCGGGTAAGAGGATTAAAACAATAATACCCTTCTCTTCTTGAAGGTTTTTTTTCCTCTCTCCCTCCTATAGAAAAGATTTCTTCTCCCAGAGCAAAACCGTTTAGACAGGAATTAAGGGAACAAGAAAGAATAAGAAGGGGGGAGAGGACCTTTTAATTTGAGCTTGATATTTTGTACAAATTCTGACCATAAAAAGAAAAAAAAAAAAAAGAGGGAACCGGTCTGTCTCAAGGCACCCGAGGATCCGAGTGCCACTTTCTTGTATTTATTCTTATCGTATATATACTTTCTGCAGAGGTTATGCGGAACCAAGCGATTGTCCCGGCAAAGAGAGGGGTGAGGGGTTTGCGTGGGGAAAATCCATTTAAATCTCTTCCATCTCTCCCAGCCCTTTCTCCCCACGAAGGAGGGGAGCCCTCGCGTTGCGTCTCCCCCAGCCCCGATAATTGATAACCACCCGCTTTTGTCCTACAAACCGATCGGGAGAAACTCGGCTCTTTTATTGCGGTCATCGCTTTTCGAGGGCGTTTTTTTTTCGGGAGTCTCGGTCGCTGGTGTTGCGTGGGCATCACCCCGCAAAGCTCACGGGGTGCCTGTTTTGGGGTGACTCTACGCAGCGATCCCCCCCTGCCCCCAGCCCATACACCGAATCTTCAAGCAGCGCCATCGCTACCCCGTAAACCACAACGAGTTGAACCGGGGGTGAGCGAGGGGCGGGCGGGCGATGCTGCCCCAAATTCGGCCGCTCGACTGGAAGCTCCCCCCGGCTCCCAAAATCCCGGCCGGCAGCAGATCCTCCCCCCGACCTGTGGCTGGCACGAGTCGCGGCCCCTGGGTGCAAAAACCCGCACGAGCGGCCGCCAAACTTCGAAGCATCCTCCGTTGAATTTAATGGGGAAGGGTCGCCCCGTGTGCCGGGAGGGAGTTGGGAGGGATCGAGGTCTCCTCGGCCGTTCCCGAATTGCTGCTGACAGCCCGGGCATGAGAAATCCCGACCCCTCCGACCGCGATGTCACTGTTGTCTCGCCTTAAACACGGGAGATTTTGAAATTGCTTCGATGAAAACTCCTTCGTTTTAATTCTCCCACTTTTCCCCCCTCCCTGAGAATTAATAAGAGTTCCTCTCCGTTTTCACAAAATCTTTCTGAGCTCTCTACCGTCGGGCTTTAAACAGACCCGACAAAGAAATAACGGCATTTAATTCAGCGCATCTTCGCGGAAAAAAAGTAAGCGGTGCGCTCCGCACAGCTCGCCAACGTGTCCTCAGTTCGTCCGCACAACCGACTGAATAAATAGCCCCCCCGAAACACACCCCCAGCCCCAATGTATCGATACGAGCAAAACATCGGGAAATCGGCACGGTTGTGTGCGAAGGGGAAGACTTTACTCTCCGAAGGCGGGGAGACTGGGGGGAGCGCAGCCCGCAAAGCTCCGATCCCCTCCTTTGCCCCCCACCAAACCGGGCTCCCCATGGGGCTCCGAGGACTCGCGGCCGGCAGCGGTCCGATGGCAAAGCTCGGCTTCTCGGGGTGAGAAAGGGCTGCTCCCACCCCCGCCGGTGAAATCATCATCATTAAAAATAATAATAAAAAAAAAAAAAAAAAAACGAGGGGAGGAAAGGGGGAAAAAAAAAAAAAAGGTGATTTTTTTTATTCCGCCGAAGTTTTGCTGAGAGGAAGAAGAGGCAATGTAGAAATGCACACATCTGCCACCCCGACTCGGTGGGTGGGGGTGGAGGGGCTGTTTGCTCGGCAGCAGAAAGGACGCTTTCCATCCCCGTGACATCAACGATATAATTCTGGCCGGCGGTGGAGACCGGACACGTCCCCCCACATCTCCCCGAAATGCCATTGATTATATCTTTCCGAAGTGAGAGGTGAACTTCAGGTTTGGGTGTAGGCACTGAGCGCCTTCACCTGCAGCACAGGACAGACAGCAGAAAACTGCTTTTTTAGGAAGAAAAAAACCCTAAAATTCATGGAACGATCAGAGCGTAATTGTGTTTTCCTCATACATATTGAGGAAAATGTGAAATGTCCGTATGTTGGGTGTTTTTCCCCCCTCTCCTTGCACACCCTAAATATGTAGGGATACGCAAGAATATCGCCGTGCGTCTGCCCCCAAATCGTGGCTGTTTGCTTCAGAACAACTAAAATCACAACCCAGCTGGTTATGTTTTAAACAGCCAATGCATTAACTCCCTCCTCCTCTCCCTCTTTGTTTTTGAGAATTGTCTCCCACCTATTCGGACAGCGAAGTGCGCAGGGATGAAGGGTGTCAGGGACGAAGTGTGCTGGGGATGGGATGTTTAATTTCAGATTGAATGAAGAGAAATAAAACTCCATCCTCTGAGGATGGACAAGGGAGAAAAACTGTATTTACGGCAATACAGTGCAGGATGATTTATACTCGCCTCGAATTATTGTGGCAACGAGGTCTTAAGATAGTTACTTAACTAAATCAAGAGCACTTCACCGGGTTTTGTGTTGTTTTGTTTTATTTTTTAGGTATGGGGCATCTTTTGGGAGGTTTGAAATGTCCCAGACATTGTCCAGGACTTTGTCCCCGACGCCAACCGCATTCGTGTGAGACCGAAAGGGGATTAACTTGTGAACTTTTAAAAATCAGAACTTAAATGAGAGGCAAATCTAGGCCACAGCTCATTGTGGGAACCGTTTCTTAAGCAATTAAAGCGAGAAGAAATTCCTCGCAGCCTTTTTCCTTAAAGCAGCTTTCTGAAGGATTTAAGGAGGACTAGTGTCCGGTCCATCAAGAAAGATTTAAACTGCACAGTGATATAGAAAATCTCCACTTGCTCTTATTTAAAGGGGCACTATCACCATTTCCATAAGACCCTTGACATTGTTTCTTTAATCTTGTTTATAAACTTAAACAGATTTAAAAAGTTTTTTTTTTCTCTCCCCTGCCTCCTTTTTTTTTTTTCCCCCCGTGAATTCATTGAAAACATATTTGATGCAGCATTTGAAAAGAGACCAAAACAGGCTCACATTTAAGGATTTTCTGTTACTAAAAAGTCTCAAGCCACAGCTTGCCACATTTCTCCCTTTGCACTCGGAGGTTTGGAGGAAAGCAAGATTAGGAGGAAGAGGAATTTATATTATTTTTTCCTCCAGGGTCGACTATGCAATAAAAGTTCCCTTTCCCCCACATGAGGAGGACGTGGAGCACCTTTTCCCCCAAACCGACTCCAATCTTCACTGCTTGCACATTTTCTGTTGGCTGAGAGCAGAACTGCATTCCCCCAAACCTCCTGCAATGCCATTTCTTGTATCCTCTCCCTTCTCTCCCCTTGCCCCACTCCATTTGTGCTCTCTCCTTCACGAGTCCTTTTGCCTCAGCACACACTGGGGCTGTCCCTACCCATATTTAAAGGTCAGAATCTCATACAGTTTTCCCCCATCACAGCACTCAATGCACAGCTTTACAAAATACCTGCTAATCGTATCTAGCAAAACCAGTTGTTCTCCCTTAAGTCTTTAAAAGAAGAAGGGAAAAAAAAAAAAAGAAAAAGAAAACAACACAAAACAAAACAAAAAACAATTGAACACCTTGGAGTCACCAAAGCTTTTGGTGCTTATAGCTAATTAATAGCCCTAATGATATTTTTCCAAGACCATGAATACATTATGTTTGCAATCCAAAAAGGCGTTAGCCCCATTCAAGGGTACTTCAACATCTGCTCATTTAAGGGCAATTAATCATTTTGATATATGGTTTAAAATTGACTGCTTCCAAGGGACTTTTTTTTTTTTTTTTTTTTGACAAGAATAACAAAGCAATTTGCCAGGAGCCATCTTCTGGACATGTTATTAGCAGAGCCTTCATCTTAAAGAGGGTTTAAAAAAAAATCCTCAGATTTAGGTACCTGCTTTAAAGGGAACCTAACACCTCCTCTCCCGCTTCCCTTCTCCCACCTCCTCCACTGCTCCATCTGCCCTTTCATCTCCTGGATGAGAGCTGGAGATCTCTACCCTCTTAGACCTTGCGTGGGATGTTTGTATCTGGATGGCAGAAGATGTGACTTTATAATATTTTATAATTTTGGGATGGTGAGCTGCATATCACAGATACGGGGAATCCTTCTCAGTCTTCTGCTCTTCCTTAACTATGATAGCAACTATCCCCATATAGCCCTACGGTTCTATGGAGTATGGATGCTTTGTTTTCCCTCGTTGGCTTCATCCAATGGGAATTTCTTTTTGCTATGAACTGCAGTTTGTAACCACCATAAACCATTTCTTAGTTTAGCCCATTTTTAAAAAAAAATACCTGTAAGGAATCAAATCTACCAAGAGTATTAGGTGAAAACAGCCAAAGAGATCAATTTTTTCAGCCTCTGGTTCCTGGTAAAAGTGTTAGCTGGGAGAATGTAAAGGGGAAGTCTCTCCCGTGCAGGGAATTTAAAGTATAGTCGTGATGGGCAGATCTGCTTTCTTATTTATTCTGTGAATCCCAGCTGTGCTCAGAGGTTGCTGCCGGACCAGGCTCTGCTTGAGACTGGGATGAAGCAGGATGGAGAGCTCCCAGGGCAGGGGATGTGAGCAGAGAGGTGATGGGAAAGGCAAGGAGCTGGACCAGGCCTGATGGCAGCATTGGAGTGGAGGTGATGCTCGGGCACACCTTGATGCTGGGGTTGTCCTTCCCATGGGGACACCTCACTCCCAGGCTGCTCTTTGATTTAAAATGCTATTTATAAAGCCTAGAAGAGAAGTGTAGGCTGTTCTGATTTGTTTCCACTGCTATGGTGTTGTTGGGTATGAAACACCTCCTCTCTCCTCTGATGATGGGGTCCTATGGACAGTGGACCTCCCCCGGGTGGTATGGGGGAAGATGTGGGAATGGGAGATTGGAACCTTCAACCACCACATTGCCAAAAAGACCTTTTCTAGCTGCTTGATTTTGAGATCTTCTGAGGAAGGTGTTTTTCACGCATTGGACTTGAGTAATACCAAAACATTCCAGACCCTCCACCTCTGTAAGCTGCTGAGAATCTGAAAATGCATCACTGTTCAGCCACAGCTGAGGAGCTTGAGCAGAGGCTGAAGAGTGAACCCATCCTCTTTTGCTGCAGGAAGAGCCAGGGAATCTGCTCTGTCCCTACTCAAGGGGTGGACAATGGGCGGTGTTCTCTGGTGGGCCTGTCTCCCATTGATTAACTTAGGGGGAAAATACCTCCTAGGGCTTTACAAGCATCACACTGTGTGTCCAATGTGGGCAGTGTCAGCTCTTGCTGTCTTAGACTGATCCCAACAGAGAAAACCCAAGCTCTCTCTGCAATACCCAGCCATGTAGGCAATTGCCATTTGTTGTCAGAAGATTTGCTCCCTTTGGGAATTATGCCATGCACCCACCAGTAATGAAAGCAAAGAAGTTTCTGACCCAACCTCACATCTCTGAAGCCAAAGGAGGGTTTTGCCATCGTCACTACAGACCCATCCCTTATCTAGCACAGCACAGAACTGGATCTGCCCACCCATCTTATCAGGAAAAAGTCCACTTCCTGGTCTCTTGGCCATCAATGAGATCTCTGCCTATTCTGGCAGAATAGCTGGATGCAGTTTCCTTGGTGTGCATCCAAAGTAATTTATTCAAAAGAGATGGTATTTATCTAGATTTACATCATTTAGCACTAAGTTCGGTCCTTCAGTAACGGATGCTCAAATGCATGACTGCATTTATTTCCTACCTACCTCTGAGCAAAATGATAGATATGTTTCCTGGGGGATAAAATCCATCTCCCAGGCACAAAGCTGGGCTGGCCATGTTTTCTGCAGGAGAAATTTCAAGGACATGAGAGAGCTGGGGAAAGTGATCTCTCCCTCCTAGAGCGCAGCATTCATCCCAGTGGCTGCCTCCACGAGTACTACTGGGATTGTGGTTCTAATCTGTGTGTTGCATTTTGAGCATCTAGAAGAAGCATTCCCATCCAGTTTCTCCTATCGGAGACCACTGTAGCCTAGACCCCACCATGGGGATGCCTCCATGAGTGCCAGCCCACCACGATGCCAACCCCTGTGCCACCCCATTTCCCCAATGGAGGACAGAGGAAGGGAACAGAAAGAGCCCTGTGTGGGTTTGGGAAGCATCTGACATGAAATATGTTAGGTAAAAACCTTATTAGAAATGATTTGCCATCCCTCTGCCTCTCTCAGCTGCATATAACTCTATCTCCAGACTATTATAGTATCAAATATATTTTACAAAAGTTTTACCTACAGGTGACTTGCTCTTTATTATTGGATGTAGGCAAAATCAATACTTTAGTAACTAGAAGATAATTTATTTTGCTTTTTGAAACATTTTTCAACAGTGGGAGAGCAGCTAAACCCTGCGAAGCTATGATTAAGAACCGCAAACTCTACCTTCCTTCCCTTCTCTCCCTCCTAACCCATTTATTGACTTAAATAGGTAATTTCCAAACCCAGAACAACCCAATCCCAAATAGCCACTGCTGGAGTATGTTTTTTCTTTCTCTTTTTTATTTATTTATTTATTTATTATTTTTCCCTTGCAGACAGATAATTCTTTAAACTTGGGTAATTTCAAGGGGGAATCAACTTAATATAAATGTACCTGTCAGTGGTTGAAATAGAAGCAGATTCTGGCCTTTCAATAAGGCCACTTCTGCAGTCCCACACTGGGGAAAAATCAAAAATTGCTGGGAACTGATAATGCATTCCTACAGCGACGCAGCCCTGATGGAGTTCAGTCAGGCCAAATACCCTGCCTGGTTTTATGCGTTTATTTTACCTTCTGATTTGTTTTGAAGGTCATCTGATGCAAAGAGGTTTTGAGAAGAAATGCTTGTTTTTTAAGGAGGTTTGTCCCTAAATCACGCTGCCCCGCTGCCTGCTGAGCACAGTGGCTGCAGCCCATAGGGCTCAACCAGTGAATTAATCTCAGGGAGATGGAATATCTGTGTGGTCACTGTAAGGTCAGCCAGCTCAGTAGGGTCCTGTCCCCATCCTTGCTCCAGCAGTGGGAATGAGATGCCAGCTTTATGGAGCTTCCTACGTCTACAGTGATCTGTGCTTCCCAGTTCATGAGTTGCTGTCACAGGGGGAAATGCAGACTGTTTCTCCTAAAAAGAACAGGAGAGGTGGGTCTCATTCGGGAGTTCTCTCTGAATTTGAATAGTGGCAATTTTTTTTTTAAGTGTTGCAAGATCTATATTCATGAGTCAAGAAAAATAAAATCGTACTAGATCATATTGAGAGGTAAGGTTGCAAGGCAGCCATCTGAAGAGTGAAGCAGATTAAAGTGTTGTGAATATGTATAAAACCTCAGGTTTTTGGAGGACTGCCTGCAAATGTGCCTTTGCTTGGGTAGCCCAGTTCAGAAGCACTGAAGATGCACAGGACCGAGCTTGGTGTGGACATGGAAGGATGTTGTTACGTGGGGGTTTTCTGCTCCTTCTCTATCACTTAAGACTAATGGCAGAGCTGATCCAGGACCTGGTGCTGGGAGGTGCAGTACAGATATTTTATGGGCATGTGCCCAGGTGGAAGCATCTCCCAGAGGTGGGAAGGCTGAAGGTCACCGTTTAGCACATCTGGTGTCCCAAGTCCAATTTCCTCCTTGTTGCCCAAGCCTCACCTTCCCCCCATTCTTCTAGATGTAAGAACCTTTCCAACCTAAGCCATTCTATGATCCTCTTGTCAACTGTTGCTGAATTTTCCTCGTTTTGGGAGGAAAGCTCGTGGGGAGGCTGGGAGGTGGCATTCAGGCTGTCTCACAGCACGCACTCTGCAGTTCACTGTTCCCACCAGGTCTGGCCATCTTGCATGCATGACATGTCCAGCAACGTTTGTGTCAGGGGGTTTAAACTTTAGATCTGTGTGACCAAGGAATTCCCAATTCTGCTGCATGTGTTCCCCTGTCTCTCCCGCTCCCCCCGTCTTTCTCTTGGCTGTGAAACAGCACAAGGAGACTCTTTGTATGCTCCTAATCCTGAAGCAACACAGCTTTAGCAACATCCAGGGATAAAAGCACCATCAAACCACAACTTTATGGGGGCAAATCTCCTCTAATCCCTCGCTTTAGCTAAACAAAGCTTCTTGCCCTAATCCGCTATCGCTTTAAAAAAAAAAAAAGCTCAGATTTTGTTTTTAGTAAGAAGATGATCCAAAGGACTAATTTTAAGAGAGACTAACCAACTCTGACAGCTTTTAAAATAGACGACAAGAAAATAGATGCAAACTTCCCTCTCAATTCAAGGGTTTTCAGGCTATGCAATACGAAAAATATCCAGGGTTTAACTGCTTTCCTTTAAGCTCACTCTTATTGTATTAAATGCTCTGACCAACTCAGATTCAAATCACCAGGCCTAAATGCCATTTGATCTTTAAAAAGAGAGTTAAAAAGTGTGCATATTATTCCCAGGAAGGCAGTCCAAGGAAAATCAATTATCATAAACAAGGATTATATTACACACGCAGTCAATATCGAAAAACAAACATGATGCTGATAATAGGCTGTGGAAGTGGCTCACATCTGGAGCCCCTTTGACTGCAATAAAGACAGTTCCTTATTAATTTAAGGGTGCGTGTGAGTAATGTAGTAGCTAGCAGTAACTGAGCTCTTAAGCAGTCAGACTAAGTTTTGACTCCAAAGCTGAAACAAATCTTGACATTTTCAACTTTTTTTTTCCCCTGCAGGAGGTTGGAAAAGAGTTAAAACTTGGCTTGGGGTTTTGGGGTCTGTATGTGGCTTAGAACTGTTTGGTTTCATACGTGGGAAAATGCTGGGCTCAGGGAGCAACAGGGAACAGCTGCAAGGGTGCTGCGGGAAACCCATTGATTTCTTCCTCTGGTTTATGTCTCTATAATTCTCAGTTTTTGGGTTTCTTTCAGTGTCTGGTCTGGCACTCAGAAATCCGGAGGAAAAGGAAAGAACACCTCCAGGAATACTGAGGGTGTTATGGTATCACTGTTTTGTCTTTACACCTGCTATACACCAGAGCAGCAGGTCAAATAACACCCAGCTTTTCATCACGTCCAATACAGTCTGAACACCTTGCTGATGTCAGAAAAAAGGAGACGTTGCCATGGCTTTGCCCTTCTGCACACCTTGGCCAGTAGGGAAAGATGTGTGGGTGCTCACTCATCTGCTCCATGCTCTGGTTCCACCTCAGATCACCAATGGGACCTTTTCTGATCACAGAGCCTTCCCTCAGGCACAAAAATATATTCATACCCCCAGGGGAATTCCTTTTTGCAATGTGGTTTGGTGAAAGTCTCTCTGGGAATTCAGAATTATCCACAATAATTTTGGTGTTGTGACGACAAAGGACGTGAGTAAATAATGCATGTGGCACGAACAGGGAATGGGACAGAACTGTGGCTGTGGGAATATGTTGACATAACATAAAAGCAGAAGTTAAATAAAGCGAGGGAACTCCCCCTCACGTGGCATCTTGCTGAAATGTGTCACTTTTGATGCCCAGCGCCCTGAGAAAATCTGTGCAGATTCTTTGGATATTTTCCTGTTCTGAAAGGAGCACAACATGTTCTTGCCACGTGTTGGCTGATCACTGTCAGATGGGGAGTGATCCTGCCTTCATGCGCTCAGAGCATCCCCACGGACTCAGCTCCCAGGATCATCGTCACCTTTGAGCAAACCAGCTGATGATCTCCAAGATGCTCTACCTGCTATATGGTGCCATGTTGGTGCCCATCAGATGCCCCTGACCCACTGCATATCTGCGAGGAGGAGCAAGAACCCAAAGTGCCTGAGCATGGGAGCTTTGTCCTTGACCAAAGAGACGTGTATAATCTTTGCTAAGCTCCCCCAGGACAACCAGCTTTTCTCTGCTGAGCCTCACAGAAAGGGCCCTTTTGATGTCTGCCCGGCGTGGCGGGGTGTGTTTGCGTGCCGATGGCGAATGAAATTGGTAAACATCATTTCTCAACGAAAATCTCCAAAGTTCATATCCTTTCAGCCTGAAAGTTTCCCTTTCTCATTGACCTGTGCCCAGAAATGACTCCTGATTTGAATAGTAAATAGTAGCCGTCTTTCCCTCTGCGGCTCAGCTGTTTTCTTTTCTTTCTCCCAAAGAGAGGTGGTATCTTTTCATGATGATCTTCAGAGCAGCCATGCTGCTGTGGAGGGGAAGGGAAGGTGATGGAGATGGCCCATGGTGGATGCCCCCAACCTGGCTTTTGCAAAGAGACTTTGACTGTCCTGCTTTTTCCCTATGCAGGGCTGGACAGCAATGATTTTCCACTGGTAACAACGTGTCATGGCACAGGGCTGAGTTTTTTTGGAGGCAGACATTGGTTTGGCTGACACAGACAGTGAACATCCAGCGATGGGCTGATTTTGCAGCATCTCGTGTCACCTGCTGGTAATTTGGAAAAGAGAAACCCCAGTGGAGGAGAAGGATGCTCTGTTCAACACTTCCAACATCAGATTATCTCCCTTGGAGCAAGCATATACAATGCATCCTATTGCACCCCGTTGCATCCCATTGCACCCCATCACACTCCATTGCATCCATTGCATCCCATCCCATCACATCTCATTGCCATGCTGCCCATGTGCAGAGCAGAGATGAGCCACCAGGTCACAGCTAACACCCAACAGTCATTTCCAGAAGATAGAATCAGTTGGAATTAAGCTTATGGAATGCAATAATTGGATTATTTTTGCAACATATATTCCCTCCCTGTTGGCCTTTGGGCAAGCTGTGATTGTCATATGGCTATGGGCTTTGGCTTTCCCAAAAGGACTGTAGGAATTTAGTGGTCACAGGGGGCTCAGGAGAGCTCAGCTCAGAGCTGTGGAGGTAATGGGATGTTTTCTGTCCCTCTAACGGAGCAGCCTGGGAATGTTTCCACAGGTCATTGGTGCTTTGCCTTTTCAGTGCTCTTCCACTGGATCTGGACAATAGGGAAAGCGCCTTCATTTGCTTTTGTGCTAAGGAAGTCAAACAAGCACCAGGGAACTTGCAGTGGGGCTTGGTCTTATGGGTTTGATCTTTACTGAAAAAAAAAAAAAAAGGGGGGGGATGTTTCTTTGGGTAAAGCATCTGTTTGGCTGAGGGCATCTCGTTCAGTCTCCAAAGCAGAGCAGTGACTGGGAGTAAAGGAATTTTGCCCCTAGATTATATTCGACCCTACATTATGTCCCCATTTTGGCAGAAGGAGTGGGATGCAGCAATACACAATGTGAGCTCCTAGCTGGCACTTGTTTTCTGAAACAGAAGTTGTCAAAGCCTAAAGCCTTGTCAGTAGTCCTACATGCCCTCCACTCTCAGATCTCCAGGTCTAGAAGCCTAGTGATGGTACAGGACTTTCCCTTTTGACATTTAATCAAACCTCAGGATGGGACCTATGTAGCATTTTAATAGCCTGAAAACCAGGCTTCTTGAGATTATAAGCTCCACTCCTTTGTTGTCTATATATGCAGCTGAAATCTACAGGGTTTGCTGTATTACCACTGCTGTGGTACAGCTTCTATTTTTTACCCAAACAAAATGACAGGACACAGAGTTTCAGCCCCAGGTTTCAGATCCCAGAGCATCCAGCTCTCTTCTGCAGGGCTTTCTACTTCCTATTGCCTTTCTTAATATTTGATGTGAATGTATCATAAAAACCCTGCAAAAAGCAAGCCAGCAGCAAACCCAAACACATCTCTGCTGCAGCAAATGCTGGAAGAAATAAATTGAGCTGAAAAATCCCTGTCTTGTTTTTTTGTTATATTTCTTTCTCTTGGATAAGGCAGTGGAAGGAGGAAAAATTAAAATCCCTTGGTTGCAAAAATGCCTTCAGTCAAGTTCTCTCTCTTACTGACAGCTCAGTTCCAGCTACAGGAGTCTTAATGATATTTTGGCCATAATGCCAAGAGAAGCAAGAAAGCCCCTTCAGACACTTGGAGCTTTCACCTGACTGGAGCAGTAAGTAGACAGCTGAAATGTATCTTTGAACTCAAGCAGGGGAAAAAATAGTTTGCTGTGGCATCCCTCCTTCCCATGTCTGGATGTGCAGATGCTGCAGGCACTGTTTGAGGCTGTCCCCTGCAAGGTGGTTGGGATGGGAGGATGCAATCACCCTGCCAGCTTGGTGCTAGATCAGGAGGGCTTGTTCTTCTTTGCCTGGTCTGGAGATGTGTTGTCAGAAGTGGTCATCAGCAAGATGTGCTTCTGCAGTCCCCCATGGAATGGAAATAGTTGGATGCCTCGTCAACAGCAATCAGTCCTGGTGCCACCAGCTGCCTGTCTTGTGGGCTGTGACACCTTATGGGCTGAAATGTCAGAGGTCTGTATCAAATGGAGGTTGAACTAGGGGAAAAGGATCTGCTTTCCTCTTAACCATGGGTGTCCTAGAGAATTCAGCACTCCACTAGTCCAGATGGGCTGGTATGCTTTCACCAGCCTTGTTAAGCCCTCAGTGGTTGTGTACAGCAAACATCTGGGGAATGACCTGAAAAATGACCCAGGATCTGTCCCAGAGTTAGAGGTGTATACTCCTTTTCTCTGCTGCTGACACCAAACCTCCAGTCTGCTTCTAATGGCAATCCTATTTTTGCAGCAACCCTACAGTATTGTCCTCATGGGTCTCCAGCTTTCAATGGACAGAAGTAAAGTGATATCACTGTAGAGACCACATATCCTTCTGCTTCTCTGCCCTAGCTGCATATCAGAGAAATCCCCTCCTTTGCCCATCTCTTCCTTGTGTCCTCCATGGGGACACCCACAGGGCTACTAGTCCGCCAGTAGAGGCAAAGCCCCAGTCCAAGGAGGGTTGTGTTCTGCTCCCAAGGCTTTGCTTGCTCAATGAAAGGCATTTGGGAAAAACAAACAAAACAAAACAAAACAAAAACAAACAAACAAAAAAAACCCCAACAGAATCTTTTACCCCTTAATCAAAGTCTTAATCCGTATGTTTTATTCGTCTTTAAACCCCAGCTGGAACCGTTTGCATCCCTCTCCCAACTATTGCCTGATCCTAAGTAATAAGCACTCATGTTTGAGCTTCAAAAATCACTTGCAATGTTGCAGCCTGGTAAAGCCATCTGGTTGAAATCTATCAGGATTTATTTTCCATTGAAAGTTTCTCTCTGTACAGATCTGATGCTATCTTTTGTTATCATGGAGAGATGATCATATTAAACTAATTACAGGGAATAACTGGTGACAAATTTCTCTTTAAACTACAATCTTTTTTTAAAATCAGAACTAAGGTCATTCTCCAGGGCTCTGATTTTGGAAACTCCCTGGCAGCAGTTGTTAGCTAGGTTAAAATATTTACAAATGTGTATATTGTCTTTTGCTCCCACTTTGAATGAATAAGCAGAGATTTGTTATCTAGGCTCAAATTCCCCATCAATTTATAGGTACCAAGTATTGTTCCCATGTACTTCCTCCACCATGAAGAGTAGGTGAGAAGGGCTTTCAAACAAGTCAGGTTTTTTTTTTTTAGTGTAATTAACAGAGTTGTCCCTACACTGCTCAGAGGATCTCCTCATCATGCAGTTTGTGTCCCTGCAGTGGATGGCAGATGGGCTGGAAGGAGTCACCGAGATGTGGGAGGGATGACTTCATACTTCAAAAATCATTTTCCTGTGATATGATGCAGTGTAATGCTTGAGCTTACTGCTATGTTCTTAGGATGTCACTTGGTACAACTGCCTCCACGCATGCGAACAGGAGCAAGTGGAGTCCTTCCCTTAGGGCTTACACAAATACACTATATTTAATAAGAGTTAATCCTTTTAACACAGTTGCTGGCCTTGCCTTTTGAAATTGGATTAAGATTGATGCACTATGAAGAGTTTTTAATGCCAATGAATTCAACCTGTTCTAGAAAATGGAAGTTGTAAACATGGTAAGGATGCTAAGATCATCCTGGCCCGGGGAGATGGCCTTGAGAAGGGCTGAACAATGGCCTTTTTCACACCTCTTGTTCAGCAGGACCCAAATCTGTAGATGTGAGCAGGGCTATCAGGAGTTAAGCTGGTTCTCTGCCACCCTCAGAGGCATAATTCAGTGGGAGTGAAAACTCAGCTTGTGAAAGTGTCCTAAAGTGGAAAAATATCAGTACCAAGTGATTGGAGAAGTCAAGCTCAGATGCAGCCTTGAGACTGAGTAAAACTGTTGTATATCTAAACTGTTATGGGAAAGAAATTGTAAGCATCATCATGGGGTTGGGCACCCAGTGCTGACTTGCTGATGGGCAGCTGGAAATTGGCTACCTTCATGCCTTTTCTAATGTCCTTTACTTTTCAAAATACTAAGGGAAGGGACATGCTAGTTTAGCCTTCCCTGTTTTGCCACTGTTCGTAATATGAAGCCATATAATTAAAATCGGGATATCCCACCCTATTGATAGGCATGGACAATCCCAGGTCCTTTCCCCCTCCATGGCAGAGGCAGATCATTGACACAAGCGACTGCATTTCTGCAGTGGCATTTGGATGTGTGTTCCCTGCAAACAGACCCAGGGAACTCCAGCTTGACATAAAAAACAACGTGATGGATTGTCCACAGCGGCCATTGGCTCATGTGGCTGCAGGACAAGAGGGAAAAAGAAAAAGCAAGCAGGAAGGAGAAAAAAAAAAAAAAAAAACAGGACAAGCAATCTGCAACCAGCCTAGGAAGATTACTGCCATAAAAGCAATGCTGGAAGGGGCTAGTTATCAAGTGGAAAACAAGAAAGTACAACTAGCTCCCCAGTCACCAGATTTAGGGGACTCTGGTTGGAAGGTTCATACTCCTGTGGGCCATTAGGGCAGAAACAGAAATGGATGCAGTAATCCAAAACATATTGAGTCTCTGGGTTACCATGAAATATAATGCAGGGAGAAATGAATTATTTTCCAAGGGAAGCTGTAGAAAGCACATATATAGATTTTTTTTTTATTGGAACTGTGTTATCAACAGTCTCTCTTAATAGTCAAAAACAGCTTCTTACGTTTTTTATAGAGTTTTAGAGATCCCTCTGGACATGTCTGGAGGGGTGGGATGGGGGGAGCTGCAGGCGGAGGAGGCAGTGGGGGAAGAGAACAAGGGAGGTGGATGCTGTCAGACTGAATGTGGGCTGGTTTCCTTAGACTGTCACAGCATTTGGGCATGGTGTTGCGTTACGTTTTGTCTTGCTCCTTGTGTAGAAATAGCACCACGTTTCGTTTCAGTTATATGTGGAGCCTGGTTGAGCTGGATGATCTCCTTCATAAAAGGGTTAAACGGAATTTCTACAAAAATATATATAAAAGTCAAAAGTCTGCCTCCACCGATTTGGTGCTATCCTAGAGTAAAGGTGGTAGAAAGGAAGCGAGAGAGCAAGCTCCTCCTCACCTTGGAGGTTCAAGAGTCATTTCCTCGCCTCTTCCCTCAAATGACAAACAACCAGCTGAAACTACTGAAGGAGACAACAGCCTTGTAAGCTGTGCCAGAGGAGATTCGGGTTGGACATCAGGAAATATTTATTCTCCAAAAGAGCAGTGATGCAGTGGCACAGCTGCCCAGGGAGGTGGTGGGGTCACCGGAGGTGTTCCAGAACCTTGGGGATGTGGCACTGAGGGATGTGATCAGGCATGGTGGGGTTGGACTGGATGAGGTTACACATCTTTTCCAACCTTAATGGTTCTATGATTCTATAAAATCAGCTGTGGTCCTCTCAGGCAATGGGTATGCATGGTGCCTCTTTGGGGGTGAGCTGGATCAGTACAAGGACTCAGATGAGGAATGATGGCATGGAATGGCACAGAGACCTCGCTGTTGTGATTTTTATTCAAGCCCTGCGTCTTGGAGACATGCAAACATCTATGATTTCCTTTCATGTTCCACAAAACAAGGAGGATTCTGGCAAATAATGTCATGAACAGCAATAGGTGCTTCAGTGTCTGAAGACACATGATAAATGTTGACCCAGAACTTTATATACATCCCTATTCTTTAAAAAAATCTCATGAAATCACTCTCATTACATTAGTAGGACTTTAAATGTTTGGGATTGAAAACATTAAGGAAAATCTAGGTTTTGATCTTTTTTCATGCGCAAAGATCAGTTTTATACTTTAATGTCTTCTAATATTAACAACTTGTGCTTGTTAACAGCCATACAGAGAAATGCCTATTGCAGCTCAACATGCCCATCTTCACTCCCCCTCCCCAAAATGTATCCCCAGACCTCAACCAGTGCAGTAAATGTCCCAGGTCCCAGGTTGACAGCCAGCCTGCAGTCCTTGGGATGGATGGCAGAAGCCCATTGGGAACGTGTGGGATGTGATCTTGGCAGCATGACTGACTGAATGGGCAGCATCTTCCTCAAGGGCTCCTCCAGCCCGTGGGGTCCAAGAAACAGAGATCCCAACGTGGCACGTGCTGGAATTTCTTTCTTGCTGTGCCAGGCTTCAGGTCTTTTGGGAGCATTTAGGGTTTGCAGCAGGGGGAGATTGGCACAGATTTATATGCCAGGCTTGTCTCCAGCCCTGACTCTATTGTGGCTTCCTTCATTTAGAGCCCTTTGTTACAAAATGTAATGGTTATCACCCTAGGAGCTGTTTCCAATTGCTTGTGACCACGTAAGAAACAATTAGGCAAAGCATATCTTTTTTATATCCTCACTGCCTCCTTTCCTTGGAGAGATTTAGCAATCCCTGCCTGTTGGGTTGTTAAAACACTGCTCTTGGAGACAGGTTCTGAAGAGACCTGAAGAGGTGGATCATGGTTACAGCCCTTCAGGCTGGGCTGGGGCTCCAGGAAGAAAGGTAAGGGTTAAAAAACAATTCTAATTGACAGAAGGAATGGAAATTGAAATAATTTCTTTTTTAATTTGTGTCAGACAGGTTTCTGATGCCATCCTAAGGGTAGTTTTCAGACGGGCCTCACTCTACTGAACGACTGAACCTATGTTGGGCAATTGAAAATATACAAGATGCTGAAATCCATATGTAAGTGCCTGTGGTAGATCAGCCAGAGCCAGCTGGCTGAGAATCCAGGCAAGGGGTGGCAAGTGATGGTGGTGTGGGAGGAAGCAGATACAGTGCTGGTCTGTGGCTGCAGGTGATGCCTAAGGAAGTTCCTGCCTTGGGTTATCCTTGCCAAGCTGGGCTGAAGGCTGGATACAGCAAATTGTACCTGGATATGGGCTCCTGAGCAGGTCCTGCATGTGTTGTAGAGATACAGAAAGGGATGGGGAGGGAGGAGACATTCTGCTGCTTCTCTTACTACTTTGAGGGATGCTGATGGGGGCTGTGGGCCCTGGGTGTTGTTTCACTTGGAAAGGGGTTCTTTTGAGTTGAGTATCCAGCATGAAAGTTTGTAAGTCTGGTCCTGAATCTGGTTGGAGCAAAGCCAAGGGAGATCCCAAAGGCGAGAGACGCTGCTGAAAGGGGCAGAGCGTCATCTGAAATCAGGAGAAAAGGGAGAAAGCCCCAGGAGAATTTCCTTGTGCAGATTTCAATCCCTGACAACACCTCTCTCCT
Organism: Chrysolophus pictus; assembly: GCA_037305975.1. NCBI lineage: Eukaryota > Metazoa > Chordata > Aves > Galliformes > Phasianidae > Chrysolophus > Chrysolophus pictus. Next base: position 21,354,552 of record CM074583.1, read on the forward strand.
GAGTACTGTCAGTTTGGCAGAATTTTGTGCTGATAAACACATGGGACAGCATGAAGGGCAGTGGGACACTGGAGCCTGCCTGAGCGCAAGGATGGGCTCCATGGGAGGCTTCTGAGCACACAACCCCTGTGCTGCTCCACGATGGGGCTTCCCAGTGAGAAACTAGAGACTGCTGTCTGATGGGTTACAGGGATAGAAAGCTTGAACTGATGGGGCTGATCACTTCATCCTGCTTCTGGTGCAGGATTAATCTCCACTGGATGTTACTATATGGTCTGCCTTCGTCCAAATGGCTCAAATGATGGGGCTGCTGCTCCCAATAACTGGGATGAGGACACTCCATCTATTAGACATGTAACTGTGTTTGCCCATAAACGGACCCTGGTTGTAAACACACACACACACGAAAAAAAAAACAGCCAAGAGCAGGCAATGCCAGCAGTGAAATACTCCTGCTATCCGCGGGCAGACACACTGCAGCCCCTGTGCCCCCATTAGACAGGGCAGGCCCCTTCATCAGCTTAACGAGCCCAGAAATCTGCATGCAAACAAGGGTGGGGGGAAGCATTCATCACGGCAGAAAAGGGCTTGGAGATGCTCACAGCACATGGCTTATCCTTGGGAAATTGTAGCCTGAGGATAACATAGTATTCGGACCTTCATCTGGCAGAGGGAATAAACTGGGAGCTGCCTTCCTCAGTCATTTCAAATAAATCTCAGTTACTGATACAAAAGGCTCTCAGGGGGTCATTGATAAACCTCAGTGTGAAACCCAAACAGCACAGCTACCTCCTGGTGAGGAAGGAGCAGGTTTAGAATGGGTTAATTAGAAAGATAATGAGCTAACAAGGCTTCATTTCTGTTCAGTGGCTCAATGAGGAATTCATTAGGAAGGCTTAATCTAACTGAACAATCCCACGGTTTAGAGAGATTGCCCATTGATTGCCAGCCTGAACTGTTTATTTACAGGTTTTTGCTGGCTGAGAGGTCTCATTCCTTTATTTCTAAGGCCACTTGGATGTGCCATAAGGAGATGTTGCCCCCCCCCCCCTCCCCCCCATCCAAAAAAAAAGCAGGAGCAATAAAATTCTGGCATTAGAGACAGATGGGAAGGAAAAAAAAAGATCGATGCTCCCAGAAACACTAACCATCTAATTTCAGTGTCCTCCCAGCTGAGGGTGAGACCAAGGGAGTTTATATGTAAGCCTTGGGTGCTGTGGAGAAGAGATGAGAAATGAAAAGTTAGGAGAGAAAAAAAAAGGAGTGCAACTGGAGCCAATGTCGGTCCCCCATGGTCTCGTCTTCATGTTTTTACAAATTGCATCAGTGCTAAATTGTGCTGTGTGAAAGTCCCAGGAGGATTTCCTAGGTGGGATTTTAGCCTCTGGTGGTACTTCTCTCCTGAGAACTGGCAACATTTCCAGCCAAAGCCTCTGTTGGCGCACCAGGGATGGTCCAGCTGTGCTTCACAGTGGTTATGCTTAGGCCCACTGTTCTGCTGCATTCTTGCTTTTATTTTTTTCTCATTAGGAAGTAGAGCTGTGTGGTCAACTCCTCAAGATGAAAACAATGTCGTTCGTGTCCAGGAGTCAGAACCTACAGACACATAGCTGCAAAACTGTGCGTTCATTCATATCTTCATCCACCCATCCAACACGTACTTTGTGGGAGAAGTGCTGTCCTGGACAATGGGGTAGGCTCTTTGTAGAGATGCTACCACTGATAAGGCCATCTGTTATTGTCAGAAAAGAGGTGAGGATGATGAGAGCAGATCTGAGCAAACCTGAGGGCTGCAGGCTTTCCAAGAGCCATTGCTCATCTTCCAGTGATTTAAAGCAAGGAAAGCCAGAGTGCCTTTAAATAAACATCTCAGGTCTTTGTAGCCACTCTGTGCTCTGTGAACACGACCATAGATCACAACCATTACATCTGCACCAGCCAGCGAGGCTGGTGGTAATTTTTAGATGGAATATGTTAGACTCACATTATATTTGCAGAGGTCTTTGCTAGATTAGTAGCCTTTAAAAAGAGAAAAATCTATCTTAGAACCACATTAAGCACAGGCCACAGTGTATTAACTGACAAAACCCAAATTGTTCTTTAATATTCCTAAAGCTGGTGTTAAGCACAATAAGGACAATTTTCACTTTCAATAAGAATCTGACCCTGCCTTTGCCCTCTGCCCTGACCTGAGTCTTTCTCTACAACCATGAGGGACCATGTGGAGTTGTTCTGTGCTCCCTTGAAATGATGATAATTAAAAAGCATTTACTTTCAGATTATTATTATTTTTCTTCCATCTGATTATCTCTCCACCTTTGGTCTCCCTCCTCTCCTGGGTATGCATTGGACTTCCTTTTGTGTTTTTTTTTTCCTGCTTCATCACTGAATTCTTCTATTCTTCTGCTGAATCACAGCACCCAGAAGTCCAAATTATATTTATCACTATGTTGATCTTGCTTTGTTTGGGGTTTGTTTATGGGCAAGAGAACTAATGTGTTTGCTGGATGAATGCACAGTACTGGTTGCCTTTTGCCTCAGTTTCCCATGCTGTAAACTCTGAATAGCAATACTTCTGTGGAGTTTTACTGAATAACTATAGCTCAATAATGAGGAATACATCAGAACTTGGAAAACAAACAAACAAACAAACAACAAACAGAATAAGCAGCAGCATTTTCCATTCATGCAATGTGTTCTTAAAAGGAGGAGCTTGGTATGTCTTCAGTGCCTGCACCTGGATATTTATGTGCTTATCCCCAGTGTCCCTTTGCCATTTGCAAGGGAGATGAGACCTCATGCTCTGGGGTTTAAACTGATCTCCAGGTGTTAGGACAGTTCCGTGTGGTCACGGATCATTTGCCATCATGCACCATTATGGCACCTTCTGCTGAAGTCTCTGGTGCTGGTTCCTGGCTGAGGTCAGAGATGTAATAAAGATTATGGCAGCTTCTGGCCACCCAAAATTGCAATGAAAAAGGAAAAGTTTGCAAACACAAGCACCATCAGTCTCATATCAACGTTTAGTGAAACCTCCAGCACTGCGTTGGTTTGAGAAGCCAACATCTTCCCCTCTGCCTGCATCTCTGCCTGCCTTGCTGAGCACCAGGGCACTGCTGTTATCCCAGTGGCCAAAACAATACAGCTTAAACATGCTCTTCTCCTTGCTTTTTTCTTTGTTTCTTTCCTTTTTTTTTTTTAGGACAGATTTCAGCCTGGATCAATCAGCTGAGCAGCATGGGGGGGGTGGAGTACAGAAACTTCTTAAGCCACTCCGAGGAGTGGATTTAGAGCCACCGAGGAAATCAGGGCAATTCACTGCCCACAGTGACTGCTGCCAATGTGTTTTACGGTTTTGGTGCTGCAACATAAAATCAGTGCTGGGTTGGTTTTTATTTTCCTTGATCAGAGGACTCAGTAAAACTGCACTGGTGCAATATTGCAAAATATTTATTAGCTCAGAGAGGAGTGTGGGAAGAATTGTTGACAGTAGGACTGATGTTGCTAACTTGCAGCTTTTTGGCTGTGGTTGTAGGTACCTGCTCTAGCAGAGAAATAGTTTCGGGGGGTGGAAAGAGAAAATCGTATTGTCTGTGTTTCCCATGCATTGTTCCCTATGAAAGCATCTCCCTGCAACCTTTACCTTCTGTTCAGACGGCCCCAGCCTGCGAAGAGAGAATGGCAGATTTGTGCTTTCTAAGCTCCAGATGGGGCTCCTTTCTTCTTCCTCTGTAAGTTAATGGTGTCTTGCTGAGACCAACTGGGCATGTAAAGATTTGGGCAAAACTCACAGCAGTGGTCTCATAACCTCAAGGCTTCCCAGCCTCATCCTAACTTGACGGCCAGTCCCCAGCGGAGCTCGCCTGTGGCTCTGATGTGGTGCCAAAGAGATGGGGAAGGTTATGTTGATTACATCTGTTTACCAATGGTTAAATAAATTAAAAGCCCATTGTAGACCACCAGCAGGCGAAGGTCCCTGTACAACTAAGTGGCCTGATAGGGCTTCTCTGCTTATAATTTCTTTGATTCTCTGAGCTAAGCCATCAGATCCCTATTTGAGGATTTTTTTATAATTCATTCCTAAGCAGCCAAATTACCAGCCATATGGACAAAGGATACAGGGGGAAGATTATTAAGATTATTAAAACAGATTACTTTTGCCTTTGGAGCAGAAGTTGTGATTAGTGTTGAAGGTCTGAGCTGTTCCCCACTCCTCTCACATGCTGAGATTGCTCCCAGTGCTTCTTCATTCACAAGGTCTCATAAGGTTCTGTGCCTTTCAGTAGTTATCCTGGATACCTGGAGGCATGCTGTGTACCATAGGGCCTTGTTCACTGAGGCAGTAGTGTAGCACTGTGAAAAGTTCATCCCACTGGAGTGAAGGGCATGCTTGTCTAATATTTCAGGGAGGGGATACACCAACTTGTGTGCAAAAAGAAGAGCTCAAAAATGGCAACAATTGAGACCAAGGTGTTTCTTGGGGACTCTGGATGTCTTACCTTGCATTCACTGCTGTATGGCTTTTGGGAAAGGAGGCAGAAACTCAGTGAATTGTCTGGTTTTTGTCCAGTCTCTATAATGAAAGGGACATACCCTTTTCTTCTGTTGACATGCTCTGGTTGGGCGATGCCTGTGTTGCTTCAGCTTTCTTTTGCAGTGGGAAAGGGTATAGACCCATGAACTCATCAATGCAGCAGCATGTTAATGATGCATTTCTCTGGATTACACAAGGGTATTTATAAATGAATTAAGGACTTCAAGATTCTTTTTGAAAGAGAGTCTAGGTCTAGATGAACCTGATGCAGTTGGAGCTACCAGTGCCTGCCCGTCTTCCTGATGCTCACATCCCATACCCACTGGACTTGGGAAATGAATAAAATAGCATATAGCATCAGGATGGAGAGCCACCAGGCCACAGACACTCCTCCTAGCCCAACCTGACCTCAGAGCTGCTGATGCTTTCTGGAGCAGAGGTGTGTAAAATGTTCTGGAGATGCAAAACCTCAGTGTAGTTGTTATCAGGTGTTGTTACCAAAGGTGGTGAAAGGAATTGTGCCCAAGAATTAATATTTATCCATGCATCACTAGGTGTGCACGTGGAAATTGTGTGTGAGTCCCACTCTCTCTGATGGATACTAGTACTGAGGGAAAATCTTCTATGATAATTGACCCAGGAGAGAATATCTCGTCTATCTGCTCACCACTATTTTCAGAGATGATCTCTCTCCTTTCACTTCATCCATCACTCTATTTGTGATGCCATGAGCGTATCCAGGTCTATAGCAGCAGAAGCACAAACCACAGCACCGCACCGATGGAGGAGCTGCTGGGGTAGGGAGGCCCCTGGGAAGGCCAGGCCACGCATCACTACAGAGACTTGCAGAGGTACCAGGCACAGACATTATTTTTAGTATAAGTGTTCTTGTTTCAAGTTTTTTCAGGTGTGAAGTTTCGCTGTTCGACAGCCCATCAATCACATTGGGGGACACCATTAATAAATCTGTCCCTGCTTCTCCCTTGAGCTTGAAGAAAGAAAAACTCCAACTGTTAACAATTATTAGAGAAAATTAACTCCATGGCTTTAAACAAAGACTCATTGCAGGCTATTTTTACATCATAAAGAAGTAAAAAACACCCTAGGAACTACAATGATATGAATTTTAAGTTCTTGGTAAAACACAGATATATTTAATCCTAGAGATAGATGTAAGTTCAATTCCTTCTGCTAGTCTCCTGTTGAATTTGACTCCTTCCTAACTCTTTGTTGTCTGGACACTGTAGAATGTCGTAATGGGAGCCAGCAGTATTGCATTTAAAGAGCCAGCAAGGCTTGCTGTGATGTTCTAGGGTCACCCAACAAAAAAGACTTCCCTCTCTTTCCTGATTTTTCACAGCATTTGTTGGCCAAGCTTGGCTGTGTCTTTTAGAAAGCCCCCAGTCTTGATTTCCTGACTGTGAGTGGCTAATTGCCATGGCTACCAGAGATTTGCATGAGCTTTTGGGTTTGCACATTGCTGACTTCTGCTGCCAACCTCTGGGTGTTATGGCTTCATCTTCTAGATTATCTCCTTATACCAGTTGAAGGAGACCACGATTCTGTCCGTAGCAGAAGGGAATCAGCAGAGAAGAGGTACAAGAGTGTAACCATAGAAGAAGAGCCCTGTCTGCCCAGAGTTCCCTTGGAGAACAATGGAATGTCATAGGAAGGAAAGTTGCTGGGGATTTTCATATGCTTATGCCCACTGAAGAGCAACCATCTTTGATGTGATTGCTTTGCACGCACTGAGGAGTCAAGATTAGACCCAAGGAGCTGTCCTACAAGAAGTGCAATGCCCTACTGCCCTACACAAACTTTGATTGGCCACAGCCCACTGGACTCCTTCATTGCCCCCCAGATTCTTGCTATCTCCAAGGAGGCACTTAGTTGAGGTCTCCTTTTCAATCCATGTGCTTCCTGGGAGCTCGGTGCAACCTTACTGTGTTCCTCCTCCTCCCAGAGCTCTCTATACAGAATCTTTTCCCTTCCTTCCTCTCCCAGAAGCTTTTTCTGGGTTGCTGAATCCTTGCACACTGGTAAGTTATATTCATTTGTCTTGTTCTCCAGTTCATTTATCATAATGAGTATTCTGTTGTGAAGAATCCTGATAGAAAGTCCGCTTATTCTTCTGGTTGGCTGAAATGTGGCATTTCAATCAGCTGATTGCTTATTTCCACGACCTTGCTGGAAAATCTAGACAGCACCCAGAAGGGTGGGGAGAGAGGTCTTCCTTTGTCACTTTTCTCATGCGGAAGAACGATAATAGCATTTTCATTTTTCTCCTACTGGCTGCTCTGAAGAGTTTTGCCTTGACTTTTATTTTCCAATCCTGCATCTGGGTTATGAAGCTTTTATTTTACCCCTCACCCTCAGATAGTTCATTATCTGGAACCCACCTAGAGCAAAACCAAGGCCTGAAATCCTTCAAGGATGGTGATCCTCAACTGCGGGTGTCCCATCGCAGTGCTGCACCATCCTCAAGGAGCAATTGGCTCCTTGATTCATGTCATGTTGCTTGGCACTTCAGAGAAAAAAAAGTCTTTGTTGCCACCTCCAGTTACTTGACAGCAGCATTAGACCTTCCCTTAGTCCTTTTTGCCAAAGCAAAGAAGCTCAGCTGCCCTTGCCTCTCCTTGCAGGATGTGCCTCAGCTCCTTCGTCCCTCTTGAACTGCAGGTCCCAGATGTGGATGTTACCAGCTGTGGCCTCATCGAGGCTGAGCAGAAGGGATGATTGCTTCCCTCTATCCTCTTGCTAATTCAACAGTGTCTAGACAAAAAAATGAGCAAAGTCCATCAGCACTACATTCTGGTGATTGCAGGGGAGAAACCTGGGAACAAGTGGCTTCTTAAAGTGCCTGCTGTCCTAACATCTGTGAGGCTGTGACCCACACTGCAAAACCAACCCAACTGCCTGTGAAATATTTACAAGAGAAAGCAGAGATGCTCCAGGATGGGGTGTGAATGGATGTCATTTGCCTTGATCTCATCTGGCACAAATGATGCCTGCAGATGATTTGGTTTGTATGTATAATGCATTCTCCCTGGTGCAGCCACTTCCAGATACCATGTCATTTTCCCACGAAGCACCTGCTACTTGCAGATGCATGTGTGGATTTAACCTTATGAACAGAAATGCTGAAGACTGGATACTTGAAATAAAGAGCTGTGATGGATGCTCTATCCCTGGAGAGATTCATGGTCAGGCTGGACCAGGCTCTGAGCACCTGATGGAGCAGTATGTGTTTCTGTTCATTGCAGGAGAGCTGGACTAGATGGCCTTTAAGGCTCCTTTCCAACTCAAATGATTCTGTGATTCAACGACTCAACAACTTTTCAATAATGTATCTTACTGTGCTCTAAACTTCAACAGTACATTTTAATACCTCCCTCTGCATCCATCCTTTTGGCAGCAACAGACTTAGTAGGGGAATGTGATGCAGTCGGAACCTTTCCCCATCGCCACTCAGAACAAATGGATTCCAGGAGCAAAGCACACCATGACTTTATCATTCTTTTGACAGGTAATTTTCTCCCTGGTGAATATATCAGAGGCTTTCTCAAACCACCTCCCAGTGACTGCGATGAAGTGGTTTCACTCCTGGCAGCAAGGAGTGAGCCCAGCAGTGGTGCTGGCTTGTTGCTCTGTGTCTCTCTGAGCCCCACGCTCCTGAAAGCCTGGTGAGATTCTTTATTATCCCCTGATTATGTCATATGTCCTCTCTCTCCTGTTGTGACCATCAGGCATGTAATTTATTACAGTGTTTTTCCAGCAACCTGGCGTGGTCCCTTCTCTGGGGCATTTCACATGAAGCTAGGAGATAATATTCTCTCCCAGGAGTTCCCAACAGAAAGGCTTACTGAGCTGCCAACTCTGCTAAGAGTTGCATCTCACCTTGATAATCAAATCAAGATTCAGATGTGAACAACACCATGAATGCAAAGAAGACACAGCCTCCACTGCACAAAGAACCAACATCACAGATAGATAGAAACAAGTTACCAGGGGTGTTTCGCAAGGAGGAAATTCAACAAACGAAATGCAGTAATGGGTCTAGGAGGGAAACTGGGGAAAGAAGTGAAGGCTGCAGCAGAAAATCTCAGGTTTTCAATGAAAACTGAGGTGAGAATATTTCTTTTCAGCCCCCACAAAAATATGGATATCAACAAGCTATCATCACTGCTTTCCTCTGCCAGGTTTCAAATCCTCCAGAGAGCTCAAAATCCCAGCTCTGGGGGAATGAGCCCCTTGGAGGGAGGCCTGTTAGGTTGGGAATGGGCAGAAAACCCCCAGCTCTGGGCTGTGTGGGCTCCAGGAATGCACTTTCTGCCATGTACTGGAGGATGTGATGCCTCCAGGGAGACTTGTGGTGGAGAGGGAACAGGAGGAACCCAGCTGCCAGTTCCTTGAACTGACACAACCAGTCACGCATCTGCAGCATGAGGAAGGGGGCAAGAATGCATAGACATATAGGGCAGGATAGGAACAGAGCACAGCAATCCTGATATAAATAGGTTTCAATTGGAGCAAAACTGGATCTGAATGGCTGAAGGTCTATAAAGGGCCATCGTTTTTGTTTGGATGTCTCCAGTTAATTCAGGGATCTGAACTCCACCACCACAAAGCCATGGAACTGGGCTGTTCCTGGGATGCAGGCAACAACCACGTATTTCCTGAACAAATCAATGAATGACAAATGTATTTTTGCCATCAAACTTCAGGTTTGGGGAAGAAAGAGAGAGTAAAGAGTGCTGGTCACTGCTGTCAGCAGGTAGTGTTCCATGGTTTGCTATGGATCTATCCTCCCTTCAGAGCACTATTTGGGATTTTGGTGGCCACCATGCGAGGTTTGAGGAATATTTCTTCCAGCTGGTAATATTTATTTTGAGACATGGCTCTGAACCAGGACTGAGTAAAAAAATGCAAAGCAGTCTTCATGAACAGAGAAGGTGATGTTGCTACCTTGGTTCAGGTGTATTGAAAAATTCTGCTTCGTGCTTCTTGCCATTTCAGTATGGATTACTGAGAGGTGAGTGCTTCCCTCTGTTTGCTCAAATGCTGACATCAAAAATAGTAAACAGAGAAATAGAATACTGGGGACACTTTAAATCAGAAGAGGTGGAGGAGCCTGTGATATAAGTCAGATTTCCTTTCTTTCTCTCTTTTTTTTTTTTTTAATTTGAAAAAGACATCATCTCAGTGGAGCCCTTCCCATATACAGGCAAGTGATGAGCTGATCTGGGAGCAGTAGAGCTGGCTGGCAGGGACTGACTCCCTACGGATTGGCCCCATCCTGCAGTGTGCCTGGGCTGTGACTTGGCTACTTCTTGTGCTGTGCAAGTTTACTGCATGTTTTCTCCTTCCCTGTCACATGCTGGTGAAGATCTGGGTGTCCTGACAATGAGAACAAAGGAGTAGGGCAAAGCATTTCTTTTTTTTCATCTTACAGGTTCATAGAATCATAGAATTCATTGGGAGGGATCATAAAGTCATCCCATGCCCAACCCCTGCCATAGACTGAGTGTCCCCACAGTATCAATAATAAGCTGCCCAGGGCTCACTCAACCCATCTTTGAGCACTTCCAGGGATGGGGCGCCCATGGTTTCTCTGGCTAGCTGTGCCAGGGCTTCACTGCCCTCTCTGAAAAATTTCCTGCCGACATCAGATCCAAATCTTCCTTTAGTTAAAAACCATTCCCTAGGAAACATTCCTAGGGACGAAGAGGGGGCAGCCACCAGGATTCAGCCTTTGGAGTGGAGGAAATGCTGTATGGGGGAATAGTGCCCAGCTCCCTCTCCCGCATGCTCCATCACACAGCCCCCAGCCCCCGAGCCTGCTCAGTTCTTCTCCATTTGAGCAGATCTATTTAAAATTCAGCTGAGAGATGGGCTCCAGCTTGTTACAATGCCATTGCTGGAAATGGAGTCATCACCGGAGACTATTCCTTTTTACAACTTTAGGTATATAGATTTTCTCTCGATTCAATTTATTTTTATATAGTGTCTTTAATACACGGTCTCTGCAAACGCTTTAGCAGATAGAATTGAAATAATGAGATAACGCTTTGCAGAAGTGTGTGCAGCCACTCTCAGACGGGCAGCGGGGCAAAGCGAGAGACGGAGATGGAGCAACGAGTGCAAGGTGGAGGCAGCAGTAATAGCAGCAGCAAACGGTGCTGCAGACCATTATGGTGAGCACAAGAACTGATGGATATGGGGAAAAGCTTGTAGTCAGGTGCACTCTAAAAGGAGGAATTAAGGAGCAATTTGAACTGAGGAAAGATGGCTCTAAAGGGGGACGCATCGGAGACAGGGGTGTTTTCAGATGAATGGATCAAGGACAGTGAAAGCAGGCTTTAATTCTCTCTGTTTGGCAGGAAGAGAGCTCTTGTTTGCTCCTTCATCACCACAATATGCGGCAGAGCCAGGGAGAGTGCAGGTGCCACAGCCCTGCTGCAGGGAGATGCCCCAGTGACCTCCCTGGGAATGGCCAGGTGTGTGCAGAGGTAAATACTTCCACATGGAAATTCTCCCTCAGCTTGGTTTTGAATAATAGAATTGTATAATCGCTTGAATTGGAAATGACTTTTAAAGGCCATCCAGACCAACTTCCTTGCAATGAACAGGGGCACTTATAGCTAGATCAGGTGCTAAGAGCCCCATAGAACCCGACCCTGAGTATCTCCAGGTAATTTCTTTTTGCCAGATAATGTTGATTTGAGATGAGCAAAAGATTTTAGGGGAGAAGAACTGGTCAGGAAAGGGAACTGTGTTTTGGTCTCATTAACACAGAATAGACTGGTTTTGGTCAGGGAAATGGAATGAGCCACCACCCCTGGAAGTGTTCAAGAAACATTTAGATGTTGTAATAAAGGAGAGGGTTTAGTGGGAAAACATTGGTGGTAAGCTGGACTGGATGATCTTGAAGGCCTTTTCCAACCTTGCTGATACTATGATATCAAGATTCTGTGATGTTTTGGCTTAAGACAAACACCAAAACAAATACATACTGTGAAGAAAGTGAACAAAACTGTAAAGAAAACTTAATTTCATACACTTTAGCTTAGTTTTATTTTGTAGGAAAGAACAGCAAAAGAAATTTCAGGGCTTTTTGTTTTCATTACACTTTGGACTGGCAGGAAAAAATGAAATCACAGGTTTTCCTGCAAAAGGGGCAATCATGTCACCACTCAGACTCAGTGAGTGACGTGAGAAAAGTCAAAATGCTTTCTTGGACTGGGATTTCTGGGCCTAACCAGTGACTACTGAACCCAAGGGTAGTTTCAGTGGGACTTTTTAAGAGACAAATCTTGAGTGACGGGAAAGCCACCGGCAGGCAGAGGTTGCCAGTCAGAGATTGAGCAAGAGGATAGTGCAGGCTGACGATGCACGGCTCTACCAGCCATGAACTGCATCCATAAGCAATGCTGGAGCTGGGGTTGGGATGGATGCAGAGCCCCCAGCATTGCCTCCCCATCCAAAATACCTATGGTGAAATGCGAGGGATGCTGGCTGGCTCCTCCCGGATCTGCCACTGGATGGCTCTGCCTTTAGAGGCTGCCAAAAAGGAGCAGCCTTGTCTTGAATATCATGGCACATTGGGTGGCAAACGCCAGGGTAAGGGTTGTGTGGACATCTCCTGGGGTCTTTATTTGGACTTCAAAGAAAAGGTACAGCAACCTGAATTTTGATTATGTTTCATTTAATGAATTTTGAAAAGATTTGGAGCTGAATTAAAACTAACAAAAAGCCAGGGAGATGAATGACCCTTATATTAAATTCAATTGGCTTTTGTGCAATTTGTTGCATAGAGAAGCCTCGTTAATACATTTCGCAGGCGTTTGGGTCATTTGTCATCAGAATCATACTTTATGGAAACTAACTTTCCTCCCTCTTCAGTTATTTTGCTCTGAAATGAGTTTCCCTGGGTGCTATCTGCTGGCAGGAGCTGAATTGGCTACAGCAGAGCCACACAGTTTCATGTCAGAGAAGGATCTGGCCTGTTATTTTCAATATATGTACGTAAGTTGTCCTTAAATAACATGTTCTATGGTTAACATCTGAAGTATATACACCCATAGCCCTCATCCATTACAAAGCAATCCAGACCCATAATATAGTTAATAATATTTATTGTTTCCTCTTGTTTTTCTTGAGAGCCAGTGCAGCTTCCCTCTCTGGAGAAAAGAAAGGTTGAAAAAAAATAGAAAAATCTTATTTCGTTTGCATTTTCCTAATTTACTTTCCTCTGGCTCAGACATGTGTTGCCTATAAGCTATTAAAACTCTTTCTCTAGGGTTATTCTCCCCCTCCCTCCCCCATCTGATATTCACAACTTCATTCTGCCTGGATCAATGCCTGCAAATTTGCTTTATGACAACTTGAACAAACCCATGATGGATCAGAAAGGGCCTCAAAGTAGGCTGAAGCCTACTCAAGTCAAGAGCACCAGACACGTTTGTTAAAGACCTCATTGGCCTCTGATCCTTGGGTTGCTGCAATATTGATTTTTAGGGTCCGAGCTCAATTGCACTGGAAGTCAAGTTGCACGGAGTCTCATGCTTGTGGGGAAGATGGGAGCTTTATAATGGGAATGGATCGATGGGGAATGATTTAGCACAGCGGGACCTGGAGGCTTGGCAAGGAAGTTAAGCAGTAATTGAGCTGGGAGCCGTTTCTGGCCAGTGTTCTGCCTGTCTCACTGCACACGGCTGTGCTGGCCGACCCGCTCCGTTAATCTGCAGTAGGTGAGTGTCAGCCTGTGTCCCCAGCTCCAGGCTGAAGTAAAGCCAGTCAGATGCTCGGCTGCCATGATCCAAGGCCTGGCAGTGTCAGCCTGCTGCGGTGCTGGGCTTTCCCTATACATGACTTTTCTGCCGGGGAGATAGAGCATGTGTAGAAGTGGCACACTGCACAGGCTTGCAGACATTTTTATCTCTTTCTTCTGGGACTGTCTTGCAAACAGTCTTCTCCATTCTCTGAGCCCCCCAACAACACTGAAGGATGTGGTTTTATGATGGGACTGTTTAGGTCAGCTTGTTAATTGCACTTGGTGATCTTGAAGGTCTTTTCCAAGCTAGACAATTCTGTGATCAGTATGGCTGAGGAACGAGAGACACGTGGACACTGGCTTTCTGCTGTGTCAGCATGCAGAATCTTGCAGCCCCACTCCATACCTGGTTTACCTTAACCAGTATCACATGAAAATACCAATAATTCCACTAAAATGAAAATGAGGCAGGTTGCAGATGAAACACCGAGGCTTAAGGTTCGGGTTATGGTTCTTTCTCTATTGTACAGTGTCTCAGTTTACCCCTATTATTGTAGTTAATCCTCACTGTTGCCCTTCTTTAGGACAAAGCTGATACCTCTCTGGTGGCTCCATGCATGTCACCAACAGATTATTTCAAAAGCTAAGTGAGGTTCTACATTTAGGGTGCGATGGCTTTTTGAAATTTTTTCATCTCCAGTCCTAATAGCTCCGAGGAGTAGGGTGCTGTCTAAGATGGACCTCAAGGGCTAGAATCCAGCTTTCATCCCAGAGGAGTTCTCCCCTTTCTGTTCTATTATCAGGGTGTGCCTCCTCTTACTGTATCTCTCCAATCTGGCTCCAGGAACATATTCTCCTGTGCAGTGGGCAAGGATGTCAAGGTGCCTGAGCTCCAGCCTGGAGCCAGGATCTTTCCACACAGTAGTGCTGTAGCAGATATGGAGCAGAAAGCTGTACTACAGGCTTGAGAAGTCTTTACCCATCTAAATTAGAATCACAGTATCATTAAGGTTGGAAAAGACCGCTGAAACGATCCAGTCCAACTCTCAACCCATCGCCACCATGCCCACTAAACCACGTTCCTAAAATTGTTATAATTATTCCATGGTCCTTCCCATTATCCCATCAAGCTTTAGCTGAGTCTTGGTTTGGCTGTTTCAGACCTGTCCACCCAACTGGAAGTGCTATTTTGAACTATTTCTGCTGCTGGGAAGCTTCCTCTTTCCCAGTCTACGGATGTTCACAGTCGCTTCCAACTAACCTCAGTGTCCCTGTCCAGCCTCACCTGTACATCAATGGAAGGATCTAGCAGAAACAGGGTTAATCTGGAAAAACACTAAAACCTGGCAGAAAAGGTTGGCTCAACACCCAAGTGAACACAAACCAAGATGAAACAACTTGCCTAGGTTGTCTTGAACCCAGTGTTCCATTTTCAGATGGCTACACCTGAGGCTGAGTCCTCTGCGATTGCATTTCCAAGAGCTTATGTTGCAAATAAATGTATGTCTAACTATATTTATATAAGAGTCTCTGCAAAGGAAGCTCTGCCTTTCTCTATGGATAGACAATTTCTCCATCCCACTGATGCTAAGTGACAGCCGGTAACAGAGGCAGGATGAGAGCAGGTGTAGGGATCCAGATAAGTGCAACTGGTAAATCTTTGCTTGATAATTCACAATATTTTGGGGAAAGATAGTGTTGTACGAGCACAGTGACAGCTAGGTGCAGCTCGTGCTCTAAAATCTTTGCAGAGAGGTGGGAAGAGGCAGCCAGGTTTTGTACTTAAGGGCAGATTATAAAGTGTGGAGATTAGTGAGGAGTAATTACAGTGCCTCCGCTGTATGTTAAGTGTGTGAAACAATACACAGGCACTCAGTGTGTGGCAGGCATTATGGTTGGGTGTCATCGTTGATGTTTTTACTATCCATTATTCAAAAATTGATTCCATGCCTGACGATCAAGCAGCATCCAACTGTACTATAGGACTAGCACAACAGCACTGACATCTCCTAAGAGCTTTACAAACATTAACTAATTCTGCCCACCCCCTCCACCAGCAGCAGGTAGGAGATGCCATTTCTGGCTGTCTGAATCCCTGAAGCTGTTGTAGATGGGGATACCCCAGAAGCAGTCGATGTCTGTGGCTGAAAAGTGCAGGAGTGCAGCCAGAATTTGGATTTTTTCTTGTTAAAGTGAAAAAAATGCACTTTGCCCAAGATATATTTTTGTGACTGGAAGTGTCTCATTCAGAGAAAGGTGGGTTTTTTTCCCTACTGAAATAATCCATGGATCCAGAAATTAACTGGTGTATGGGTCCTAAGTGCAAGGAGCAGTAGCGTCTGCTGTAATAGGACAAGTGGAAATGGTTTCAAACTAAAAAAGGGGAGATTTGGATATAAAGAAGGTTCTTAAAATAAGAAGGTGAGGCACTGGCACAGGTTGTCCAGAAGTGGATGCCCCATCATGGGAGACATTCAAGGTCAGGCTGGACGGGGCTCTGAGGATCAGATGGAGCTGTGGGTGTCCCTGTTCAGTGCAGGGGAGTTGGACCAGATGGACTTTAATGGTCCCTTCCAACTCAAATGATTCTATGATCCTTCTCAGAGAGCCCAGGTGATTTTTGGTGTGTCCACTCCTGGATGGCTGTTGACAAGCTGAAGTTCATCTTCCTCTCCCCACCCCTACTTGACTTGAATCTCACTCCCAAGCCTCCGTCTTTTTAGGCAAATCCTCTCTGAAGATTACCTGCATTACCTCCTTCTCCCTGGAAACAAGCCTCTGTCCTGTGCTTTCAGTTAATGAAAGCTCTCACCAAACCTTCTGTTTAATTGCACCATTTTGAACAGCAGCCCTGACATTCCAGGTCAGGCAACACTTTGTGCTGGGGATAGATTTGCAGCTTGTGTTAAAATCAGATGCATATAGACTCCAAAACAATTCCAACAATCTGCACTGAAGCTGTAAATATGCAGAGCCAGTAAAGAATCAGGTAAGAAACCTTCAAGAAAAGGGTAGATGTGGCACTGAGGGACACGGTTAGTGAGCTTGGTGTAATGGGTTGGGGTTGGACTGGATGACCTTAGAGGTCTTTTCCAACCTTTGTGAGTCTGTGATTTGATCTCCAACTAAACAGGACCACTTCCAGCTGTGGCTGCTCCTGTGGGGTGTCACACTGGTTATATGGGGATCACCATATCCATAAATGTACCTGGCAGTGCTGGGTGCCAACAGCTGGGACAGCAAAACAAAGAAACAAAGACGTGCCCTTGGGTCCTGCCTTGTTTGGAGGTTAAAAATAATGCAAAAGTTCTTAGAAAAATAAAATATATTTAAAAAAAAAAAAAAAAAGAAACCACCCCCACACTTGAAAGAAACCTGCCCCTTTAAGAAAGGATTGAACGTAATCTATTTCCAGCGTACGAGAGATCGGCTAAGGATTGCTGGGACATTTTCACTGACACAAATCTACATAATCGTTTTAAACTTCTCACCATTTCTTCCGATTATTCTCTTTCTGTCACTTTAGGAAGCTCTAAAACTGATTTTCTCTCCGTAATCTTCCAGTATTGCTTAGCACCCAAATCTCTAATATTTTAAGAAGATTATTTCATTTATAATTGATTGAGTGTATTTGCCAGTTTGCTACTTCAAAGATGTTGTGCTTTAAGGGGTTCAGGTAGAGCATTATTAAGTTTCCACCCCTTTACCCCCCAGCCTAAAAAAGAGCCAGGAAAATTCTGCATCCTGCCTGACACTTGATGCAAAATTTTTTTTTATGACGATTGTTATCAGTATTATTTACATTGTCAGCAGGCTGAATAGCTAAAAAAGATCTTCAGAGATGAAAGGCAAATGGAGCTGCCTGCAGTGGCAGGCTTGTGGCTTCCATTGCAAGGTGCGGGATGGGGATCAGTGATTGTAGGAGGTAGCTCAGGCAGCTCCACATCTTCCCATGCAGTACTGGGAAATGGGTTGGAAAACCAAGAGGTATTGAAGCATCTTTTTAAATAATATGCTTCTTTCATTATTTTTAATGGACGCAAAGCTTTTCAGCTGAATCCACACCTTGGGATGTTTTCCTGCACTGAGGTAGAAAGGATTGCATATTCGGTGGGCAGGGGGAGGGAGAAGGCATTGAGCAAAGAGTTTTTGTAAGACACATTGGTGCTGAAAGCCATCTTCATCCAACTCAGGGCCAGACTTGGGTAACTGTTGTCTGGATGCAAGTGGACTTCATCCCTCAGTGGTAGGTTTTGCCTCAAGGGAAGGAAATAAAGCTGCAGTAGGCAACATTCACTGATAGTAGAGGAATTAGCACATCTACAAGCAGGAGGGCAGGCAGGGAGGTGCAGAAAGAGACCCTACCTAATGCACTGTGTAACCCAACAGCTTCAGAAATAAGGGGGATTTTTCCCCGTTCTCAGCACCATTTGCTCTGTGTCACCTGGGAGCTAGCAAGGAGACGTGCAGTGCAGTGCAGTGTTCAAAGGAAAGCTCTGAGCTTTCTTTTAGGGCTGGCAGAGACTTAGTGATGCTCTGTCACAGTCATTTCGGGGAACGGAGCAGCTATCAACTAACAAGAATGAATTTCAAGGCTGATCACCTGCAAGCCAGGGATAATGGGAGGTCTGCACAATCAAACACGTCTCCTGTTATAGTAAAACAAGCAACACTTGAAAAAGACATGGAAACAGGCTTCTTTAAATCCAATTCAGGGATTTGGAATCCCCACTAAACGCTTAATTAATTTTTGATTAGTTGAGAACCCATTAAACAGACTGATTCTTCTAGCTTTATAAGTAACGACAGCATGCTGCTTTAATTAAATTAATACTAAGAGATGTTCATTTTCAAATCCTTATGTTGGTTATTTGAGAAAAATCATTTCATTTCCTTCCCTAAGAGGTTTACCATAGTCTTTGAGCCCACTGAAGTATGTCTTTGCACTCTGTTTGTGTTGCTGTTGGTTTGTCTGGAGGAAGGATCCTCCAGGGTCCTCATCCCAAGGACAGGGGGGTACCCCGGCAGTTTTAAGGACCAAGAACCTCATTTTCCTACAGAGTTTCATATCTGAGCATGTGTATTCCAACTGTTCGGAGTCTTGGCTTCTCCCATCCATTCTTCGTGTTGGGTTGCTTCCTACTGCAGGTAGGATCACAGAATGGTTTGGGTTGGAAGAGGCTTTCAAATATCACCCAGTTCCAACTCCCATTTTTATGGAAGAGAACTTTTCCACTAGTTCAGGTTGCCCAAAGACCCATCCAACCTGGCCTTGAGCACTAGATAGCTGATCCCTCCTTCACAACAACAGCGAGATTTATCATTTGCTTTTTGAAGGTAGAGCAGTTGACACACAGCTGTGCCTGGGATATCAGGAAATGTGTTGTGGCTTCTCTGCCCCTGATTTTCAAACCCTAAAGGCTTTCTCTGTTTCCCAGTGGGAATCAGATTACTGGCCAGCCCTGTTTTCTTCTCCAGTGACTGGTATCACCTAGTCTGTGCTGGATCCTCTGGCCACGGGACACATGGAGTCAACTGTTGGGCCTTTCCTGGAAGATGGAGATCTGGGATGGAATGGAGGCATTGAGGGATGTGATAGGGCTTGTTCTTAGAGCAGCACATCTCATGGGGGGATTCAGAACCTCCTGCTGCCCAACAAGCAGCTGTGTGCTGGGGTGATTCCCCATGGATATAATCACAAGTCCATCAGCAAGTCCTGATGTTAGACAGGATCTGGAGAGAGGGACTCAGGGTGCAGCCCCATCCTCCTGCACCTCCATCCTTCCACAAGCCTCCCCCTCTTCCCACTGCCCACTTCTTGTTAGGAGCTGTCGGAGGCAGCTGGCTGCTCGTGCATTAAATTAGCAGATGCTGTGGCTACACAACATTAAGCACAACAATACTGTTAATGTGCCCTCCGAAGCCCACTGCATCCTTCCTCACCAGGCCTCGCCAGACACAGCCTCTCTGGAGGCAGATTAATTTCAACTCTCTGGATCATAATAAATTAATTTTTATTAGAAAAGTAGTGGGGGAGGACTGATCTCCTGAGCTGCAGAGATTTAAGCCAGCTGTCGACCGTCTCCTGGCATTTGGGTTACGAAGTAAATACAGAAGGAGGGGATTTTTTAAAGAATGCTGCCAGCCCCTCCTCTGTGGGAGGAGCACGAGGGAGGATGGGAGGCAAGGGAGAGAAGATGATGTTGTGGGGTCGTGTGAAACCAAACAAGGGAGAATCTTCCTTTTTTTCTGATGGGGAATCTTCATGCTACATCCTGAGGACCACCCTTCCTCCCCTGATGTGGGGACCCAAAACAGGTCCCCATGTTGGCCTTTGCTAAGGATTTTCCAAAGGATGTTCATCTGAATAGGATGAGCTTTGTGCTGCTCTTGGAGATGGGTGGAAGGTCCTGAAAACTCACAGCTCCTTTTGGCTTAAGTAGAGGTTGTTTGTACTCAGTACTTATGAAAATAAGCCCTCAGTCTTTGCTTAGATTAATGACTGGTGTGAGAGTAGAAGATGCTGGAAATCCAGATCTTCTTTTATCAGTGAGGATCATGTTGCCAGCCTGAGTGTGGAAGAAGAGGGAGCTCATCTCATTCCTGAGCTGTACATTTGAACCTGCTGGGTTTAGTGTCAATTGGAATAACTGTTGAGGGACCTGGACTTTGGCAGGACTGTGGACATGAGCATGTTATCTGTTAGTGCTATCTTAAATGGCAGTACCATTTCTACTAGATCTTTAAAATGCCAAAGAAAGCGGCCAATATCTATTCACAGACATCCACATCAGCACCCTCTCTTCAGCCATGGAGAGCTGGTGAATGAATGTAGCACAATAAACTTGTAGTGACCCCTCACCAGACCCCTCACCTTTCTCCCAAGACCCCCAAGGAGTGTGCCTAAGGGACTCTTCATGCAACTAGAATGGATTTTAATTTCTCCAGTTGACTTGATCATTCAGTACCAAGGAACTCCATAGATGGAACAAGTTTAAGGTGAAAAATTATTTTTCCTTTTCCAGCTACTCTGAGCTGCTGTGTGTTGCTCCAGAGGGGAGGGCTGTGAGGTGCTGCAGCAGTTGGGCGAGGACCTTCCCATTCAGCTCTGAGAGCTGCTGGTGTGCATCACCCACGGCCCTCAGCACATGAACATCGCATTCATTCAGTCATGAAGGCAATGCCCAAACCTGACCCCATCACCTCACATAGTTCTCCTGAACTTCCCTTTGACAGGAGAACTTGGGAGAAGGAGAAGGACAGCAGGGGCTGGGAAGGAAAGGGGTGCTTGTGATAACACGAGATCAGATTTCACTAAACCTTTTTCAAGCACCAATTGAAAACCCCTTCTGTCACTTGACAAGTTTCCAAAATCCTCTTTCTTTCCAGGCTCTGCCCATGGCCCTTGAGTGGGGAGAAGAGGCTGTGAAATGAAAGCCCTATTTGCTCTGTGAAAGAGCTTGACAATGTGTTGAGAGAAAGTGTTACTCACCGGCTCTGAGCATTCAAAAGGCATCCATTTATCTCTCTCCTTTTTATTTTCTTGCTTCTTCTAAGGAATCTCTGCTTGTAATCCCTCTCTGGGATTTTTCACAGTGGTCTGATAATGTTAATATTTATCCTGGCTCAGAGATGAACTGACAGCACTGTACTCTCTGCTTTCATTTTATCTCTGTACATCTATTAGGTGTTCTGTATGGCTTTAACTTCATTAACACCCAAGTCAAGGACAGGTAAAACCAGCTACCATCACTTCCTTTCACCTTTCTCACTTCCAAGGCTCTATTTTCTTTGTTTTCACTTATTTATTAGAAGATCTAAGATTTTGGACAAAGTTTGGTCCTTTGATGAACAGGACCTACTGGGAGATGGGGTTCCTCTTACTGATGTTCAGAGCAATCTGGAGAATGGAGGACAGTGAAAAACCCATCAGGGTTTCTGTTTCCCTTGGGAGAGATGCTTGCAGAACACCAATAGCCACACATAATTTTGATGGAGGCAATCAGAATTTCCCTCTCTGGGCTGTGGCACAAGCAAGTGGGAAAGAACAACAGCTGAGTTTCCCTGTATGGAATCACAACTTGGACTCTGCGATCCTTATGGGTCCCTTCCAACTCGGGATACTCTGTGATTCTAATACCTGCCAATGCTTAGGATTTTGATTTGAGTTTTGTGAACGGCTGTATTTATCTAAAAGCCTCCTAAACTGGGTAAACTTAATTTGCATTTGTATAAAAATGAGATTACTGGTATCATGTATGACATATACATCTGAGAAACAAATAAAAAGGCTCCCAAACTGGTTTAGAAAAGCATGTAACAGTTAAAGTAATCTTGCAATTGCTATTACAATCTCCATATTGCTAACTGCCTTAAATTGACTCAGAGAACAGGAATGTTTGCAGCCAGCTGTACTCTCCCAGTGACCTCTGGAATATTTACAGTTTACCCTTAGCATCTCCTTTGGGATGAAATGGACATGGGGAAGGTCTTTGAAGCCAATCACAAGAAAATGCTTACAATTTTAAACTTCTACTGGTGCAGTAAATCATAAAATCATTAAGGGTGGAAAGACCTCTAAGATCATCCAATCCAACCCCACCAACCCCACCATGCCCAATAACCATGTCCCTCAGTGTCACATCTACCCTTTTCTCCATCACCTCCAGGGACAGTGACCCCACCACCTCCCTGGGCAGCCTGTTTTCTAATATCTGACCTGAACCTCCTCTGCTGCATCTTGAGGACATCACTTCTTGTCCTGCTGCTGTTACCCTGTAAATCACCATCTTTCTGCAGGAAAGGACAGTAGCTCTGCAGTCATAAAGCTGATGAAATATGGAACTACTTTGTGGTTTTGAAGAGATCAGATTCAGCAGCAATGGTACAGATACTATGGTGTCTGTCTGACAGTGGGAGCACCCATGTTCCCAAAGCTGGAGACTCCAAAGTCCCTCCATTTTGAAGATGTTGCTGTAAGGCTGTTTTTTGATACTACGCCCATCACAATGTTATTAAGAGTAAAAAAATCAAATCAACCAGGATGTTTTGTTGCGTGAGGAGGAGCTGTTGTTCACCTCTATGTGCTGGCTTGTTTCAAACTGAGACAGAGTAGAATCAGACCAAGAATATCGAAAGGAACAAATCATTTAATGAGAGACTGCCACTGAAAATATCAATAATGCGAAGATCACAGCTTCTTTTTTGAGATCTCTGCTGCAAGCAGCAGCCCCCAGAGAAAATCCAATTCCCTGCAGTCCACTGTGTACTGTAGACACAGAAAGGTGTGTTACTTCACATGTCAGCACCCCTGTCCAAGTGCTCCTTCCCTCCCCATGAAATCACATTGTGGGGTATCACTGATGTACAGATTCCACCATACTGCATGAAGACTGACCTCAGTAATCACTGCTGCCAAATCAGACCAGAGTGGGAAGAACCATTCGTACCCTTCTCCAAGCAAGAGGAAAATATGTATGTTAATGTTACGCTTATTAATTATAAGTAATTAATTCTTAAATTACATACTTGGTGTGGACATGTCACTGACTTCTGTTGCAAAACTCCTCCCATCCTTTGACCTGCCTCCTCTGAGCAAGTTTTTTTTTTTTTTTCCAGCAGAGCTTTTATTCAGTTCTTCTGCTAGATTTGCAAAATATATGCAGATTTATACAGTGAGGCACACGCTAAATACTCTGGGGGAAGGAGTAAAATAGACATTAATCAGATATTAAAGGACTTATGAGACAGGGAGAAATATACATTTGGGCATAGTTTGGGATTGGTTTTAATTGTTACATAGATGTGTGTATACAGTTACCATGCATATGTATGTGTTATTATTCTGTTTTAAATAGCTGGGTTGAAGATAGGGTAAGAAGGAAAAAGGAAGAGGAGGGAGAAAAATACTCAATAACAGTAACATTATGGAACTACAGCTAATTTGCAAATGGAAACCAAACGGAATCACGCTTCCTTTAATCTGTGTTGCTTTAAAAACCAAGAAAAAAAAAAAAAAAAAAAGGAGGAGGAGGAGGAGGCTGGGGTTAGTGAGCTATCTGTCAGTCTGAGCAGCTCATCTGCTTGCAGGGATTGGGTTGGGAGCAGATATTCCCAGGTGCCTTGGGTATCAAGCACACTGGGCACGGCTTTTGGGCCAAGTGTCGCCTTTGCTTCCCTGCTGGCTCCCACTGGAGGAAAGGACCTCCCAGCTGTGCAAAGAGGGAGGTGAGAGTGGGGTGACTGGGACAGGGACAGCACAGTGTTACATGTTTATACCAGACCCTGGCTGTGTTCC
Organism: Chrysolophus pictus; assembly: GCA_037305975.1. Classification (NCBI taxonomy): domain Eukaryota; kingdom Metazoa; phylum Chordata; class Aves; order Galliformes; family Phasianidae; genus Chrysolophus; species Chrysolophus pictus. The sequence goes on from CM074583.1 coordinate 21,378,156, forward strand.
TTGTAATTTCTAGAAATCAGAAATAAGCTGACGTGATTAGAGAAGAACCGATCTGGCTTAGTGCTCCTCAAGCTTAAAAAGGTGTTAAAGACTCGCTGAATTAGAAGTACAGAACTAATAGTGATCCAAAATAAGGAGGGTTTCCTAATTCCTTTGCAACTGGAGACAAACTGAAGGGCTGCATTGCCCATCATTCATGGGCCAGAGAGAATACCCAAGAGCTGGTGCCCAAGTGAAAACGTTTTATATCCCACACACCTTTAATTTGGGCAAGGCACAGTTTTTGCAGGCTCTTAGCTTTGGTGATGGTTTGTTGGTGACCCAATGGAAACAGTTCTGTTGTGTTGCTTTCCCCAGGGGCGGAGCCAGCCTTGGTTTTTCTTTAAGTCTCACTTTCTTTTTTTTTTTTTCCTTCTTTTTTCAATGCAATCTCTTGAAGTCATCTTGCATTAATTAGCCGTCATCTTAACGACACTGTTGCGCGATAGACGAAGAGATCTCTGAATTCAAATAAGACTTGACCCTAAGAGGGACCAGCTCTCTGGCTTTTTCTTCTCATCTCCTTAAATCTAAAAATTGCTAAGTGATCTCTGAGGCTCAGGCTTTCCTCGGAGATTAGTGTAAGAAAAGCCCCAACATCTGCAAAAGTGACTGCTTTTGACAACCGTACAGATATCTTAAAGAGCAGGAATTTCCCTAATAAAACCCCTTAAAATAAGTCTTCTTAAGATTTCTTAATGCCACAGTGATCAGTTTGCATGTTTCAGAAATTCAAGAATTTTTTATCTGCTTTGGAAAGTTATGAAAAAAAAAAAAAAAGGGAAGAAGAAGAAGGTTTATTTAAAGGGGAGAAGTATTTGAGATGCAGGAGAGACGGGGTAGCAAAGCTTAGGAACTGGTGATAAAACCATAAATTGTATAGCTCAGGGAATTTGCGGACTGACTAAAAATGACAAAGCAAAGCAGCCCAAGTTGGTCATCAGAATTATAACAAAGAGGACTTCTACCAAGAAAAAAAAAAGCACGTGTACCCACTGGCATTCTGTAGGCAATTTAAATAGCTTAATTCGGCATTGTTGTGATTAGCTATTTCCCTGATAGCCTGTGGGCTGGATCCTCTGCTGGTGTAAAGCAGCAGCTTTTCCAACCATCCTGTTCCTATAAAACACAGTCTTTAGGTGTCTGCTGAAATATGCTTAGATCCTATCAAAGACATGAAAGTAGTTAAGCATCATCACAAGGAAGCTGTCATGGTGCAGGTAAAAATCCAAGCAAGTGTGCAAAGCTGGGGCATAAGCCATGCCTGAGGCATTTCTAGTCAGCCCACCGAAATTTATCGTAGGCTGTTGGTTGTTGGCAAAAATGTGAGATCCTTGAGTTCATTCACTCATAGAGATTTGGAGAAGATGTTGACCAACCACCACCGTTGGGAATTATGGCTCAGTGGGACAGTATTGCTTTGCTGAACACTGGTTCTGCTCAGGGAGTGAGCTGAGATGGCAGCACAGTGTGCAGAAGGTGATTTAGCATGGGTGTGTTATCCCCTGGTGATGGAGCATGCAGATGGGGAGAGGGAGAGACAAAGGGTGAATGATTGTCTTCGTAATATCTGATTTCTATGTGAAAAACATTGGAAGATATGTCCCAATGATAACATCTTGAGTTTCAGGGGAAAAGTCCTTTTGAGAGCAGAATTTCTGGAGAATGTGTTATTTTGCATTTTTTTTTAATTTTCTTTTTATTTCCTCTCTCTTTTTTTTTTTCTCTTTCCTATTCGTGTGTCTCCAATAAACTGGAGAGAAAGAATTCAGGTTTCTTGAGATCAACAGAGAACACAAAGACACCTTTTTGTGTGCCTGCTCTTGTTCCTCATTCCCACACAAAGGAGTAGGTCTCAGCAGATAGTTTCATTTGAATATATTTTTTATTATTATTTGATTTTTATTTTATGTCCTAGAGAGATCAGAAGGAATTCAAACAAGGCACAGGAATTCGCCATGGAGATTTCCGTAGCAGCTAGCAAGAAGGAGGAAAATGGAATTCTACCAGGGATAAATTATAAAGAGATACACTTTAAAAAAATTAACTTGCAGAAAGAGGATGCTGGTGACCTATGGCTCCTGCTCCACCAGCAGTTGGAGTAAAGCAACTAATGAGGGTGCAACAGAGACTTTTGTGTGAGAACTGGCTTCATCTGGTGTGCTGTGGGACACAACAACAGAATGGAGTGGGAACCAAATATATTAAGCCACATAGAATTGCTTTTCCTCCTCCTTTCCCTTCATGGGGACACTTTCCAGCTATTTCAGAGCAGAGGGACATAATAAAGTTAGAGAATAACCCACTGAAACCAAGAAATCTGGTGCATTCTCAGCCCTAGCAAAGATGGAGCAGGAAAGAGATCAGGGATTAGACCCATGAAAGGACATAAGTTCACAATTACCATGTTAAGCTCTTCAGTCCAGCTGTAAAGCCTCCAAACCACCACCCAGTCCTGCTTGACCTTGGGCGCTCCTTAAATCTTTTTGGTGTGTTGGTTTTGCAGTGCTGAAACTCCCAAGTCAAGAAGAGGTGTGTTGTGGGGCCTCCTGGGAGCATCCCACCGTGCCCTGAGCAGCTCAGTGTCACTCCTCAGGTTCCAGAGATATCCCTCAGCCTACCCTACCCATGGTGAGGCACTGGCACAGGTTGCCCAGAGGTGTGGTGGATGCCTCATGAATAGAGATATCCAAGGTCAGGCTGGACTGGGCTCTGAGCACCTCACGGAGCTGTAGGTGTCCCTGTTCATTGCAGGGGAGTTGGACTAGATAGCTTTAGGGCTTCCTTCCAATTAAAAAGATTCTAATATTTTATATGGTGTCCATGTAATAAGAACCCCAACACCCTGATCCCAGCACTGTGGTAATGATGATGGTAAGGATCAGAGAGGGTGGTAGAAGGCATCACAGCTAGCATCTTTTCTCTCTTTATTTGTGGGTGCCTTCTCTTTGGCCCAGCAAATTGTTAAACAATTCTAAGGAAGAGTCCTCTAGGCTATCCTATGGCAGAATATGTAGGTTCTTGCAGGTGGGAGATAGCAGGTCAAATCCCCTGAAGCAGGGCCATAAATAAATGTATTGAGAAGGTGAAACTAGGCCCATGACATTGTGTGATCAGCCTCAGAATTCCAAAATATTTTGAAGAAAGCATGTATTTTTTTTACAAAACATGCAACTTTTTTTTTTTTTTTTTTAAGAAGTGGTACATTTTGATGATAGAGAGGAGCAACTCATAACAGAAAGCTAGATCTGGCAAATTCACTGCTTAGCATCTCCCCATCTCAACTTTCTTATCTGTGAAATGGGCACGAGTGCTTAAATGGTCCCTTCCTCTCCACCCTGCACTATGGGCTCCAGTGTGTGTAAAAGGTGCAAATTAAACATTGGAAGTCTTATCCCTATGTAGCAGAATTAGAAATACCAGTCTGTAGGAGAAAGAAACACATCAGGGAAGTTTTATTTGTGGTATTGCACGTCTGCATTTTCTGCTCGTAGCCTAAAAACGACAAGAACTTGGGACTGAAAAAAAGCAGCAAAAACCTTTCTGGTTTTATATCTCAATCAGAAGAACTGTCCTTTTTAATTCAAATGCCCAGGTCTAGAGTTGTTTTCCCAGCAGATGCTGCGTTGTATTGGGAATATCAGAAGCTGCCAATTGCAATAATGGTTTCTAATTCCAAATTAATTCAGTGTAAATGAACTGTCAAGAGAAGATTGATTTGTTTTGGTAATTGCCCTGATGCGGGCTGCTGGGTGACAGCGGGAAAGAGCAAAGAAGGGAGCTTTGGCAGGTCTGGCTGAGCCTAAGGGTGGGTTGAGGAGACAGAGGCCCAGCTGCAAATATCATCTGTCAGCACTGCTGCTGAGCCGGATGCTTTTTTCCAGCCCTCAACAATGTCTTCAGGAATGAGGCTGATGTTGCAGAATGCTCCTTAGGTTAAAGAGATCAGTGCGTGGAGCCATTAGCTGGAAAAAAAAAAGAGCATGAGGATCACCTACGTATAACCCCAAGAGATGTTTGAGCAGGAAATCCAATGAGTTACACCTCCAGTAGTGAGGAGAAAGGCTGAATGTGCCACGATAGCAGGGAACTACACTGTCCATGTGCTCAAGGCAGGTTTTGGAAGTTACTCATGATTTTTAATCCATTTTTACAAAGAAATATATAAGCTTTGTTAAAACTTCACCACAGCTACAGCATGCAGGCAATTGCTACAGTCTATAAAACAACAAAGCAAGAAAACTGCCTGAGTAAATGACACAGTAAACTCCCAAATGTTAATGAAGTTGCTTGCTAAAGCACTCCTAGATGAGCTAGCTTTTGCTTGCTGTATTTTTGGGGGTTGTTTTTGTGTGTGTGCTTAAATTCGCCAATCAATGCAGGTGCTGTGTGACTGAATTGCTAATGGAGATGGTAGATTAGTTTATCAATAACATTTAAATACTTTTCACACTTGCAGTAGATTTTGAATTATTTATTTGTTTCTGGTCAATTGCTTATGATCTCATTAGCATTAGTCTGTAAAGTGATACCAGACTTGTTGGAATACTTTAAAGATTTCCATGGCTCTGCAAATTTTCTTGGGTAAGGCGGTGTTGGACCTTAGACTCACAGAATCAAGGTTCTAAAAAGGAGTTATTTTATAGCAATGGATGCCAAGAGGACCACTTGGGAGACTCTCTTTCATTGGGAAAGGAAGATGGCATGATTATACGTCATCCTTGGCTATCAGAGAGCTGACTGTCATTCATCCATACTCAGTGGATGTCACAACCTCAGTTGTGCTCAGTGTTGCACACATAGGCACTAGGAATCCCAGTGTTTACACTGCACCAGATTCCCAAAAAATGAAATGAAAGAAACCTGTCACCCTCATTTTGAACTTGGTGTACAAATAAGTGTGAGACCCTACAGTAGAGCTACAACATGAGCTGAAGCCTTTTGAGTCTTGACTTCCCAACAGATCTGTTCATCTTCCCAATTAAAAAAAAAAAAAAGTCACAAATATGCTGAACAGTCTCATTCCGTTCTATTTGTTGTGTTATTGTGATTTAATGGAGGACGGTTTGCATTGTCTTGACAGATGCTATATTTGTCTTGAAATGCCACATAAAGACTCTAAATAAAGCTAATAACTAGGTAAATACATTTCAGAGGGAAGTGTGCCTTAAAAACACTGGAGGTGTATAACATAGTCATTATAAATGTAATTTAAAAAGGGAAGAACAGATTAAATGTAAAGCAAGAGTAGAAACCAATAGGAAGAAACAATAGAAATGTTAACTGAGGAAGGCTGTGGGAAGATTCTGTCCCTTCACCCATCTTTGACTTGCAGACAAGTGACTGCAACCACATCCTGCTACTGAGCAGAGCTTCAAAGACTTCCGGGACCTCTTCACCTTTTACTGGTCCTGGATTTATTTCTGATCCTCCCAGTTTGAGGCCAAATCACATACTAATGTTCCGAGGTAGTGTCACCCATCACGTGCTAAACTATTAGTAAATTTAGGGATTTTGGCAGCACTATAGAGAAGTCACATGCTGTCTGTTGCCAAGTAGTCATCTTCTGAGTATCTTCTGGGCTGCTCTATACAATTTCTCTTAGCCAGCTTAACAGAGCAAGGAAGCAATACCCAGAGCTGTGATCACCTCATCGGCAAGATGAAGTAACCTTCCTCTCCATTTTTGATGATAGGGGACTTGTTTTAAGTTTAAAAAAAAAAGAAATAAGGCAATCCTTAGTTTAAAAAAAAAAAATCAGTATATTCCTAAACATTTAGGAATATGTATATTATAATGTATATGAGCAGTGCTCATGACCACAAATGCCCTTATTAATGATAGAAGGCAGCGGAATAAATGGCCCCAAGTCTAGTGAAAAACAACCAAGATTTCCCTTGAAGATGCCCCCAGTCACACTGAGGAATCTTGCAATAATTTGCACGTGGGCTCTATTCCTGCCATGCACAATATATATATCACTGGTGGACAAACAGTGTGCAGTTTGGTAGCAACCACTAAAGCGAATGCCAGGAGTCCTGCAGTGTGTGGGAAGCTGTGGTGGAGAAGTCATGAGCAACCTGAGTGCCAAGCAAGAAATGCAGTGGGGTTTTTGACAGAGATGCACACCTTTTCTTCCTCTGAAAGGCTCAGGGGCCATGTAGGACTCTGAGCCAGCCAGGATCTTGGATGAAACCCCTTTTTACTTTTGTCCCCTCTTTTGTTTCCTTTTCTTTCCCTCTCGCTTTCTTTTTCTTTTTCAGATCAGCCTACATAATGATCTAGGACAGCACTGTCTCTTTAAAGGTGGCCTTTTAAAGTGCAACCTAATCTTCTTCTATCCACTTGGACCTTGGATTTAAAAATTTCCACCAATCCGGATTTCCAAATCCTTGCAGATTCCGAGGGGGCTTGTTTATGGAAGTATCCTTTAGAAAACGGCTTAGACTTTAAGATGAGGAAACGCAGGGAGCTAATGTGAAGATTTAGGACTTTCTAGGAAGCTTGCAGTGCCTAAGCCCTGCTTGCTTGAGCAGTCTGAAGGTCCTTTTGCAGACTAAGAGGGATTAATACCCCTTTAACCAGCAGGGCTATGCACACATTCATAAATATACCATCTCTCTCTCTCTAATCGTTTCGCTCCCTAATCCACAATGATTTCTTAGGAATTATCATTTTATCTCAGCTAAATAAGCACATTCCTTGTGCTTTCCTGCAGAAATAAAAAATCTTTCAGGAGCTATTCTTTTCAAAAGCCGTGACGTGAAAACTGAGCTTTTATTTAAAGCCTCGTGTAAATAAAGAGAACTTTATTTGCTCCAAAGAGAAGGGCAAGGGGTCCATCCTGACCTGCAGTCAGGACTGGGCATACTTGTTTGCCCAGAAAGTCAGGTGGAAAAGGTTTTTGCAAGTTACTGCCAATATGGATGTGATGATCATTGAAAAATACAATTTTTGGAGAATTCATTTTTTTGTGTTTTTTGCAGGCCTTTTTTTACTTCTGCTTTTCAGACATTGTGTTTTTGTGTTTTCTTTAGTTTTATTTTTATAGTTTTTTGCATTTCAGTTGTCCAAGTCATTCTGCTTTGCACTGGTCTCACCTTTAGAAAATGTCATCCTTATTTTATCATCAGCTGTGCTTTGAGGTCTCATGCAGCAACACAGTGCAAGTTGCAAACACAGCAGCTGAGTTTGTGAGGTTAGACTTGGGGCAGAGAAGAACTGCAGGTAAAAAGAAATCTGACTTCTAATGACATCTAGAAAAAAAAAAAAAGAAAATAGCTTTTTTTTTTATTACTATTATTACTAAGAATATTGAGCAGAACTGAGTATTTCTTTGGTAAATCGCTCTCCACTAAGGCTTTGGTTTCTAAGATCACTTTCAAATCCAGAAATGAGTTCAGGCAAATTCCAGCTGACCTGAAACACTCAGCTTTGGGAAAGGCTTTGAGTTTAATATAAAAAATAAAGAGCCTCAGAATTTCCTCTATTTCTAATTCTTGCTGATTTTGGTCAAACCCTTGTCTTCCAGTACAAAAAATACACATAACCTTGAGAATCAGTACACTTGTATTGTATGGGGAGCTTCAGCACTTATGGGTTCTAATATTCATGGGCCAAAAAAGCTTTGAGAAAGTATTTCTTCTGGTGGATTTATAATTATGTTTTGAATAGAATGAATAAGGAAGGAATTAATTGTAGATAATGAAAACTGTTTTTTGGATCAATCAATTCTGTTCAATTAACATAGAATTATTTTTAAAAACAGTTTGAGCATAGGAATTAAAATATGTGTCTATTTTCTTCGTAGATATAATACTGATAAATGAAGAATTAGAGCTCTCTTCAAGTACTTCCAGAATTCAGAGTTATTTGAACCTGTGGTTTGTGTTATGTCCCTCTCCACTGAGACCATTCAATTTAATAAGACAGAAAAGAGTGTGGCAAATACGTTGCAGAATTTTATTACTTCCAGTCCCTATGAGCTTTATATTTTCATCTACTAACCCTCTCTCCACTCAGTGGTCAAAACGTTAGAACAAAAGCCATAAATGGAAATCAGAAGTGGAAATCAGACGTCTTGCACTGAAATCTTTGTCTTGCTGAGCCTATTTTTGTTGAGCAACCTCAGGCTGTTGGCCCCACTGTCCCAGGGGTGCTAAGGACTGATCCCATCAATGGTCCCCCTACAGAACCTGCAGGAGAGCCCCATTCCTTCTCATCACACCAGGAAACCATTCAGTGTTGGAATGGGTTTAAAGCAGTTTGAACCACCTGGAATTGGCTTGAACCTCTTGGAACGGGTTAGAAATGGTTGGAAACAGTTGAAACTTGCCAGAAGTCATTGGAATGGGCCAGAATCAGCTGAACTGGTTTAAACTGATCAGAAATGGTCTGAACTGTCCAGATCATTCCAACCAGCCAGTGTCAACCATTTCAAAATGTTTCTGGCCTGTTTGTAGAATCATCAAGCCACAGAATGGTTTGGGCTGGAAAGAATCTTAACCATTATCTAGTTCCAATCCCCTTGCTTCTGTCTTCTCAAGGGTTTTAATGGTATTTGAGGAATGAAAACATACAACCAGGGTTTTCCAGCCTGTTGCTAGGACAGCTGTGGTCTCTGTTTGCTTAGGGAATCATCATCAATAATCCCTTAATCTAATCACAAAATATAGAAAGCTGCTGCACAAGACTGACCCTATTGGATGTAAACAGTAAGCAACACAGTATGGCAATGGGCATATCCAATAGCAGCTGCTTAGTTACAACTGTATCCAGGAAAAGGCCATGTGTGCAGACACCTTGGAGGCGTATGAGAAGTCTTTTTGTCAACGGATGGACCAAATGCATGCCAATAGGATAACAGCCATACTGTTATTATTTCCCCGTGAACAAAAACACCTAAGCCCACAAGAATAGCCATACAAAGCCAGATCAAATGTCTGCTGGAGACAGTTTTGATCCTAGTTCTGAAAGTGTCCAAAAAGAAGGGTGACATTTTCCCAGAATAGTTTCTAACCTTCGACACTTTGCTGATCAGACTTACAGAGCCAGTGGTGGTGTCCTGCAGCTGAACATCCCTCAGAGGTTTTTCTTCCATTAATTTGTTCAGTTGCCTTTTGAACGAGGACAAACTTTTAACATACAAAATATTCCTTATCAAGGAGTTTCATAGCTTGTTTGCATGCTCTGTGTTCATTTTGGATCACTGTTAGCATCGTTCAGTTATATCTGCTTCACATACTGGAAAAGTCAATGAACAAACATCTCTAACTTGCTGTCACTTTGCTTTTTACCACTTTTCAGAGATGCAAATGCAATTTCAGACACCTTTCCAGGGGTTCACAAGCACAAGGAATAGCAAGAATATCCCTGAATCCTACATAATTATGTTTTCATCTCTTTGAAATGCATACCTAGTGAGCTTAGAATCACAGAAATGAACACTGAAAGAAGAAATTAGGTATAATACATAGGAATAATGGTGCAGACATTTGAATTCAGACCTGAAATAGTGTAAGCCTTGATGCATTTGGCATGTGGATAACATACGCTGGTGTGTGCACTCACATCAGAGTTGCAGAGCACAGGAGTGAATTTCCACATATATATTGTAAAGTTGGCAACCTTTTTGGGGCACAATACTACAAAACCAAACCTCGAAACCTTGTTGCATCAGCCTACAAAAGTTTCTAGTAAGCCCTTTTTTGCTGTTATGGCTCTCTAAAGAACAGATCAGGCAGCAAAGCTGATCACCTCCGTTTCTTTCCACGCACTGACAATCCAGAAGGATGAAAGTTATATTTCAAGGTGAGCACACAGGCCCTAGTTCAAATGTCTCATAAATCACTGTCTAACTCTTGTAACTCCATCTTGTGCCTAGGATGAGCAGTGTGATTTACTGCTTAATTCAGAATTTGATCTAAAGTCAATTGGAGTCAGGGGGTTGATTCGAAGGGGTTCAGCCCCTAAGGCTGTTTAAGCAGGTCTTATTGAAGAAGGCACTTGGAGATACAAACTTTCTGTCTCCTGTTGTTCACTATTTTTTATTTTGATCAATGGTTCCATGTTCCAACCAGCCATTTCAGCTCCCAGAGTTCTGTTTTCTACCATGGCTTCAAAGTCTGCATAACAGTCCAAGTCAAAGTCAAAGTCTTTCATGTCCCATAGGAGAGGGGACAGAATTGCATGAACTGCCCATAGGAATGGCTAAAGCAAACAGCAGGGACTATTCACCTTTTCTGAAACTTTATTGTGCTGAACCTGGCCTAATTGTGCATTTTACTATGGATATTCTATATCTCCTACCCAAATGGGAGAACTAATTATAATAGTGGTCTTTAATGTCCACCCCTATCCATACTGGGAGATTTCTAAGGCAAGGCCCAGCCTGTATGAGCTCCCCACACCCTTCACGGTCCTTAAATTGATTCAAAGCCCATGCTTATTACATAACACTGGATTACACGTAGCTAAGATGCAGTCCACCGCAAAGGGCAGAGACATGGGAATGGCCACTTAGAGAAGAGCTTGGGTAGCTTCTGCACAGACACTGTGAAGCCAGGAAGGCTATCAGGAGAATGAAAAAAGGCCATGAATTGTGGGTGCTGGCAGACAGCCATCCACACTCCTTAATGCTCTCATTTCAGACAGCACAGTCTCACTGGCAAAGTAAGTTCTTATAACTCATAGTGACCATTGATCATGAGCTGAATCAACAAAACAAGTTTGAAAAGAAAATGAAAGGAAACAAACAAACAAACAAACAGGCAAAGAAATTACTAGTGCTTGCTCCTTTTAATACTGAAAATGAAGGCAGATCTGCAGCCTGGGTCAGTAATTGCTGATGTGGCCCACATGTGACTTTCTAAGCCTCTGTTCTTGAAGAAGACCTCATCAGTTCAAGGTTCTAGACAGCTCTCGGATGACATCCTAATCTATAGGGCCATACCCATAGAAGGTCTGGGGGCCTTTGATGAAATCCTTGGGTAAAGCTAAAGTGGTTCTCAAAGAACAGCCAGGGTAAGTAAGCAGAGAGGTGGGGCTACCACGAAGGGTTTGGTGGTATTTTGAATGCTTTCAGAGAGAACATGAGCATTGTCATAGGGGTCCATGCTTTTTGGTCCTACCACTGGGTAGCTAGCAGCCTTGTTTGTCCCAGGGTAGAGACCTACATCAGGCTATAGAAATCTGCCTACACCTAGTAATCCTTGGAACCCTGTTAGAGCATAAAGCTTATTTAGAGGGTGAGATCTCTGCACGGCCACTCACCTGTATAAGGTCTGGGATGTCAAATAAGGTCCCAACATTTCCACCCTGCCAGAACCGTGAAGGTCTTTCTGCTCTATCAGAAATTTTAGGAAAAACTGTAGAAACTCCCCAGCTGTCTAGGGTTACCATCTGTTCAACGTGACTGATATTACCAATGGATTCAGAGAAGATTTCAGCTGTCTATCTACCCAATAGCAACCTCATGGTTGCTACTGTATGGAAACTGTGGGGAAAAGACCAATGTCACATAAGCCCTCACTGGGCATATAGCACACTCGATGGCTGCAGTGCCCAAGGCCCAGTCAGGAGATGAGGGCTGCTGGTGATCCTTGATGCCTCTGCTCTGAACATATGGCTCCAGTGCTCCTGAACCTTGTCTAACAGTGATTTTCCTTAAATGCAATCCTTTAAGGTGTTAAACCTAGCTTTAACTTATTTGGCTGATCCAACTTAGATCAGATTATGTTTGTATTTATTGGGATTTATGGATGTATGATTGCCTCTGAGCCCATATGGACAGCTAATTTGTCAATTAGAGCAATGCTGATCATTGTGAAGTCATGGCGTAGGCTGTTAAGCACCATTATCGGTTTCAACCAGGTCTGACCTTGAGACACACATTTATTTTGCCTGACAACCTTTTATTCTCAGTGCTGGATTACAGATATGTAAATTGGGCTAAAACCTTGAATATTCATCTTAGGTATGTCAAAAAATCAGAACTTGTTGGAGATGAAGAATATAACAGGAGAACTGCCGAGCCACACGCAGAGAATGAGATCTGCTCAGATCTTGCCACAGCAGTGGCAATGTTTGGGGCTAGAATATCAGGGCACTGACCAAGGAGTCCAACTAAAATCAGTCAAGGTGCCAAACCTGATTGTTAATTAAAGGCCATTATTCATATTCTGTAGTAGCTCTAGCAAGGGCATTCTCCCTGCTAAATTGCAATTGAAGGGTACTAACTGATGACTTCAGAACCTGGCAGAAATGGTTAATTCTTCCATGCTGGTGTCATTCCAGTAACTGGTGGGAAAACTGAGACAGCCCTGTCATGTGGTCAGATCTGAACATCAGAAACAAGATAGTGTTTGAGAAGTCAGGATGAGAGGAAAAGAAAGTCGTGGTGTAAGCCCATCTTTATTCTTGTCCTGTGTCACAAGCTATTCAGAGATACTGTGGTGTGTATAAATGGGAAAGTCATATGTGTTTGAGGCAGCAGATGCATGTATAGGTTACTGTGCTGCTTGGGTACCTGTCTCATCTAACTATTTAGAAGTGAGGTGTCTGGGCATCTCCTCTGACCAAAGGATAGATTGTCTGCTGATGGCAGGCACTGATCTCTTTGCTGGATTGAGAAGAAACCTTGGCAACCAGCTTAAATAAAATACCTAAATATTAAACAGCTACAGTCAAGTGAGATGAATGTAACTGTGGAAATAGGATGCAAATATGGGCCCAGGAGGGGAACTGAATGCTTCTTACCAGCTTCCTAGCCTTCCTCTTGGGCTCCTATGACCACATTAGTCAGATACTTCATAAATCATGTGTCTGAAAGAACAATTGTTCCACACACGTCTCAGTGATTCCATGCCTGTCACCTTGACCCTGATGTTTTACAGAGAACAAAAATTGTACCTGCACCTGTTAAAGGACAAGACTGAACACTAAGGAAGGAGTTGGTTTTAGCAATATGTCCCTCAGCATTATTGTTTGTAATGGACTTCATAATGAAGACCAATTTAGAGGACTAAATTCTCCAATTTGCCATCAGCACTGAATTATTTCTTTTGCAATCATCAAGTACAAAATCTAAACTAAGATAGATTACGGATGCTTTGTTTTCAGAGAAGATATAGATTTGGAGAGATCTGAGAAGAAATTTTTATCACTTTTTCCAGGTTGCTTAATAAAGTGAAAAAAGGGAGGGAGGGGGAACATTTCAGTTCAGTAATTCACAACTAACCATTGTTTCCAATGAAACTTTTGTTTTTCTCTGTCGGAGACAAGAGAATTGATGCTGATTTTCTTGGAAAGACCCACTGGTCAGAGTCCCACAGCATGAACACCTTGGAGGAAAAATATCCCACAGGGGCAAAAATAGACTAAAAATAATGGGCAACAAAAATATTAACTCTTCAGAGTGAATAGCATGGTTACTTGTTTACCAAAAGGGACATGTAAACCCATTACATAAAATGTCTTTCATACCCCATATGCTTTCTAACCTAATCAGCTTTGAATCCTGTTAAATCCTAGATTGTGATAGCAAGTGAACCTCTCAGCTTGCTGGAAGAATGGCAGCCTCTTTCCGCTGGGTATTAAAAAGAAGTAAATGTCAAATATTTCCCCATGGATCACCCAAAAAAAGAGATCATGCCAATAACACCTACGCTTTTCTGTGCTAAGTAAGTATTACTGAAAGTGAAATTAACAGCAAACACAACTAAAGGGCAAAGCTTCAGATTAAAGCTCACATGATGGCTTTGTACAGGATGGAATACCTCGTCCTAAAAGAAGATTTTGGCTTCCCAATCATACTGTGATGATATTCTTAACTCAGAGAAGGAGACGCTGTTGGCTAACGTGCCAAACCAACACAAATGGCAACCCTTTGTCTCAGAGCATTGGAACTAGGTTATCTTTTAAGTCCCTTCCATCTCTTAGCATTGTAGATTCTATGTGAGTACAAAAATCTTCAGTAACTGCAAAAGTTGTCAATCACTCAACAGTTTTCTTTGTTCCATAAGTCTGTCACATTTATGCTGACAGTTGTTCTGTAAGGACTTTCTATGACCATTTCTGTTTATCTGTGTCTACCAATCAACTGACTGCTAATCAGAAATTAAAGAAAATGGCTAGTCTGGGTAAGCTGCCACCTCATGCTTGTTGCATACATTATTTATCAACCCGTATATAATCTTACTCATGGATTTCTTAGTGGATTTACACATGCAGGTTTGCAAAGCTACCACGAGAATATCTGTGCTGTTTCATCAGCTCATGGAAAGGTCTTTGATCTAAATGAGAGAAATCCTATTTTCAGCACCCTGCGTACGATGGAGATATGACGACCAGGTGAATTATAGGACCTGTTCTTCAGGGCAGCGGGTAAAACTAGGTCAAGAAGTTACTCACTGGCTCAGGAATTTACTGTCTCTTGTTAATGTTGGTTTGGTTTTTTTGTGTCTGGTTTTTTTTGTTGTTGTTTTGTTGAGTGCTTGATTCCTAGCAAGGCTGTTGTGCTGAGTGTGGGGCAGCACTGTGTGGACAACCCTCTGGAGATTTCCATGTCCTCTCCAAGAGCTTGCACAAACCAATGGCTCATCCATGTTGGACACGAAGAGATGCTCCATCTACAGCCACACTGTGCAGATGAGAGCCTCTGCTCTACATTCACTACACTGCCGCTCTTAGCCCAGCTCGAGCTCAGACTCAAAGCTTCAGTATTGTTTTAGGAAGAGCAAAGCACGGACTATCTCCTTGGGCACTGGGCTGTTGGGTGCCAGGTCTGTTCTTGGCTTGGTTCTTCCAGACCACTTAAGCAAGACCACCTCAGCTGTGATAAGTTCTAGACAGATTTCATCTTCTCCACCCCAACATGACAGGCTAAACTCAGCCTTTGTCCAATGCTATGTTTAAATAGGGAGAATGAGAAACTTGTGAGGGAATTGGACTGGGATCCAACTCACCAGTTTGCAGTCAGTATTGATGTGCTCTCGGTTGTAGGAAAAGCATCGGTATTTCTGTTGCTTTAACTTTGAAGCTCCACAGATTGAGATTTTAGTAAAAGCCTCAGGACGGATGAGCTCTTGAATGTCAAGGAGGATAGCATCATCCGTATCCATCACTCTACTATTGCAAAAAGTGCTCCCAGCTGAGCGCTGGAGAAGGTTGGGTGGTAACCTGATTTTCATCTATAAATACCTGCCCAGGAAGCAGAGTTCTCATAGCATACAGATTTTTAATCTAGCAGACAAAAACTAAGCGAAGCCTGATGGCTAGAAGATGAAGCAAATTAATTTAGAGCAGAAATGAGAAGCAGATTTTTAGGAGGGATGAGAATTAAACATTAATGAATCTTTCCAAAGGAAGTTTTGTTTCTCTGCCTTTTCTTTCTCAGTGGCAGAGCCTTTTTGTTTGCCCAGGCCCATACCATAAAGGTCCTGGAAAAACAGGTTGGAACAGGACTTTGTGGGAGAGTGAAACCATTTTGAAGTTCTCTTAGGGCATCCTTCCACATCGCATCTCTGTTTACCCAAGCTCATCTTTCTGCTTGTGCCTCCCTCCCTGGAGATCATCCCATTGCAGAAAAGGAAATTGTGCTCAGAACAGCTGGACACAAGCTCTGAGCTGACAGGTTATGTTGCTGTTAGTCTCTAATTTTGCAACAAAAGCAACTTGATTTTAAGTTTTCAAATAATGTTATTGTATTGGAACTGATTTTTAAAAATTAGTGTGAAAAGAGCATCTTTTAATTCCACAATGAAAAGAGCAAGTAAAGACAAAACTCCAGGGTGAAAAAAATAAATAAATTGATAAAAACAGCATTTGAACCAATATAAGAATTAGAAATTTTTACTTTCATTCATTCATTGTTATTTTAGCATTCTAAGGGAACTCCAAAGTTGCATAAATGACTGGGGTGGGGAAATTCTTATTTTTGAATCAACACTTTTTGGCTTGTCAGCAAGATGCAGTAAGCTGGAGAATAGAAGAAACCAGAAAGAAAGACATCCCACCAAATTCTATAACAGCTTTTAGGCTTCA
Source organism: Chrysolophus pictus (assembly GCA_037305975.1). Taxonomy (NCBI): domain Eukaryota; kingdom Metazoa; phylum Chordata; class Aves; order Galliformes; family Phasianidae; genus Chrysolophus; species Chrysolophus pictus. The sequence continues at coordinate 21,394,236 of CM074583.1, forward strand.
GAATAAAATCAAATACTGAGGAGTCGTGGGTTGTGATAAGGCATTTTTTGCTATGAATCTCACTCCCTTTGGCTGAATGAATGTTTAGTTTAGGGAAGGTCTGTTGTTAACTTACCTAAAACCATCTCATGAACAAGGTGAGGAGATGAAGACAATAAATTTAAAAACAAGAGAAGATTTACTTAGGACACCTAATTAGGGTTTCTAATCAGGAGTCATCAAGACCTATAATTAGCAGGGTTGTTCAGACTCATTGCTTTCCCTTTAATGGCCATAGGATATCCAAACGGTTTTAAATTATGTACCATGGCTTCTAATCAGTTTATTGAACATCATAAATTGTTAAAAGGAGTTAATAGCTTGTGTTCCTTGATAGAAAGTGCTAATACTTGAGGCAGAGAACTCATCAAATGAGCCTCGTTAGGAAAGGGAGGAGGGGGATTGGGTCTCAGTGTCTCATTTTGTTTTAGTAATTAGCTTTTACTGGATTATCCGATCCAAATCTTTATTCGGTTTACTCTGTCAAATCTAGTTTGCATTTTAAATGGAAAATTGACATGGGGAACAATTTGTCTCCTGACCAGGTTAACGGGTCTGGCTGGCAGAGGCCCATGGAGAGCAAGGGGCCCAGCTGGGGGGTCCCCAGCAGCTGATGACCTCCAACCTTCATCCTGGACACAGGGCACTCTGTGATGGTGGCTGGCCAGTGCAAAGTCATCATCCAGGGGCAGATCAGCCAGTTGTGAGCAGGTTGTCATCTGTACTGGTGGCTGATACAGATAGCTTTAGTAGAAATTGTAAGGGAGCTCCTGATGGACAATTAAGAAAAATTCTCCCTACAGGAAAAGCATTTCCTAAATTAATGATGGGTTCCTGGTGAGAAGTGAACACGTGTGGTGTAACAATCAGAAGGATCAGTGCAATGGAATGGTGATACAAGAGATCCAGTGACAAAGGGACTATTGTGGTGGAAAAGTGTTAAAAAGAAAAAAGGAAAAGTACTTTCCTGTCTCTGAAGATCTAGGGAAACACCACAAGAGCAGGATCTCCAGAAAGAGAACCTTCCAAAGTGGCAGTCAGCCCTTAAATGGGGTCTAAGAGAGGTGCAGCCAGGCTCCACCCCTTCTGGTCACACAGCTGAATTGCCTTCACCTGTGCTCCCAGGGCTTTCCCCAGGTGCTCAATTAGTGGTTCAGGCTGTGACTCAACAGTTACCATATGTGTGGTTATTACAAATTCACCTTATTTGCTGTGAGAAGATGTGTTAAAATGCAGAGATCCCTACTGCTTTACCAGCTGCTATTGTGAGGTCCATGCGTGTGGTTTTGGTGAATGACAGGAGCTAAGGATTTGGCGTATAGCATTAACTTTTAAACTTGGTCACTGCAATGGTGTTGCTATGAGTTATGGTTCTTCCATAGAAGAACCTGCCTTACAGGCCAAAGCTCAGATAAAAGCAATCTCCTATTGCCAAGCCATCCATCACACAGTGGTTGTTCCAGTTGTTACTTGTTTGGCTGGAGGGAAAACCACAATGCATTTCAGTGTTTAGGGGGTTCATTGTCAGGACAATAGCATTTTTTGCTTTGTCTTTTAATTTTGCATGATGCCTTTCTGGCACATACCAGTGGTGAACTTCCAATAGTTGTGTATAACAAGGTGATCGATGCAAGGATGACCAAAGAGTGTTGGTGTTGGAGATATGTAGTTCTGAATGTCATAGGATCACTGGAGTTGGAAGGGACCTTTAAAGGCTATTTGGTCCAACTCCCCTGCTATGGTCAGGGACGCCTACGGTTTGATCAGGTGCTCAGAACCTGGTCCAGTCTGACCCTGAAGTTCTTGCATTGAAGACTTTCCTTCCCTACAAAAAAGACAAAAATCCTTTATCCTTCCAAAAATCTGAAGCAGATTGCACCTCTGCACCTTGCACGTTTCTATGCCAGGTTCCCTGCTTTACAAAATTGTCTCAGCCCATCTGGGACATCTGATTGTGGGACATTTCATGACTTCTATAGTCAGTTGTATTATTCGTCACCATGGACCCTATTTTCATCCCTACTTACATCTACACTGTGCAGTGAAATGTTGCAGAATTAAATTGGACCCAAGATAAAAATTACTTGGACAGAAAGCAAAACAAGAATCAAGTTTCCATGTAGGATCATACATGGCCAGTTGGTGGAATTATTCCAGGGCTACAGTGAGGAGGAATGGTGTTTACCTCCCCTGGATTACTAACATGATTAATTACTTACATATGGTACAGATTTGCAGCTGGAGGAATGAGATCACAGAATAGAGATTGAAAAAGACCACTGACCGTGTCCCTCAGTGCCCCATCTCCACAGTTTGTGAACACCTCCTCAGACAGCAATTCTACCTCCCTGGGCAGCCTGTGCCAGTGCATCACTGCTCTTTCTAAGAAGAAATGATGTCCTGTGACTTCAGCAGAGCAAAGGGGTGCCTAAAGCACCAGTGCTGGCCTGAATGAGGATTGGATATCTCTGGTTGAGACATCACAGCCCTGCTGGCTTTAGGAAAGGGAACATACAGCAAAGAGATTGCAGCTTGTGCTATGTCTCTTGCAAGCTTCTCTGAACCTATATAACAAAACAAAAGCAATTCATTCCCCTTCTCCTGCCTAGGAAGAGGGGTCAGGAAAGTGAGTCTTCCCATGCTAATGTCACACAATTACCTCTTAACTGCCAAAACAAATGGCAGAAATGGGGAAAGTGACACCAAATCAAAAATGTCACAGGTGATCGATTCATGTCATCTACTGTCGCCGCAGACGAGGCTGGTGAGAGAGACACAGTGATAACACAACACTAATATTATATTACAGCCTTCACGGCACCGAATGCCAAGTGATGAATATGTGTCACTTTATGTGTCGCTCACTCTACGGGCCTGGGCGGGCGAGCATGGAAAATGGAGTGTTCAGGATTAATGATATCGAAAATGATAGAGAGGAGATTGAAAATTCCTTCCTTCCTGAACCATGCAGATTGAAATGTACCTCAGAGCTATCTCTTGCTGCCCTCCTCCTCTACCCACTTTTCAGAGATCTTTCTCACAGCATTTTGAGGAGGAAAAGAAAAAAAAGAGAAAAGAGAAGAAAAGAAAATAAGAGAAAAGGGAAGAGAAGAGAAGAGAAGAGAAGAGAAGAGAAGAGAAGAGAAGAGAAGAGAAGAGAAGAGAAGAGAAGAGAAGAGAAGAGAAGAGAAGAGAAGAGAAGAGAAAGAGAAGGAGAAGGAGAAGGAGAAGGAGAAGGAGAAGAAGATGTTTTACTTAGAAATGACTTCCCCTGTTCCTCATGGTTTGATTATGATCAATATTCCTGTTCTTGGATGTGTCTTTTCCCACACCAATGGCTAAAGCACAGAATACGTCCATGATTTTAACGCTGTACCACTGGTTCTCAGTTAAGACTGTGATGAGACCAGAATGTTGAGATCAGAGTGTGATGTATTATGATTAATAAGCGATCTTTCTGAGAGATCTCAATGAAAACTGGAGTATTTTAATGCTCATAACTTCTCTTCTGCAGCCTTTAGAAACCTTGTGTAAAAATCAGAGTCCTGCACTGCTGGTAATTGCCATGTCTAATGAGAAACAGTCATCTGCAAGAAGAATTCTTAACAAAGATGGATCACAGCTTTAGGGATAAAGTGACCTGGCCAACATCATGGACAGAACTAAAGCTGATACATGGCTCCTCCATTCCCATTTGCATGAATGCTGCAAGACAACCCATTCCCAGGGACCCAGACGCTTTGGAGGTGCTGGGGTTACAGATGTGCATTGACAGATTAGAACTTGCAAGCCCATGGACACAGTGTTGTGCAGTCAGTCTGCTTGCCCTCATCTCTAAGCAAACTCTGCTCTGTGTGCTGCAATGCCATTTGCAGCAGCTGGAGTTATTGAGGCATTTGGCTGGACTTGTGCAGGACATGGTTGCCTGGAAGGTCACTTTGTCTGACCGTGGATGCTTATGACCACTGAGGATTACTGTCTGCCTCCTTATTGTGCCCTCTTCCAGCAGAGCCGGGGGCTTTTTGCCCTTAAGGGACAGAGTCTGTTTTGTTAAGCTACCAATGCAGCATAATGGAACAGCTTTTTTTTTTTTTTTCCTTAACCTATTATGGCTTCAGAGAAAAGTGTTTTGCACAGAAGAGAGAATAAAATCAAATCACAGAGAGCTGAAATGGGATGCAAAATTTGTTTGAACGTCATGTGAATAAAATGCTAGGATAGATTCTTTACACGGGCTACCAGATACGTGCTGAACTTTATTAGCCTCTACTGAAGAATCAGCACAAATATTGAATGCTCTTAAGGACTCAAACCTATTAGGCAATAGGCTGAGTTTGCAAGGAAGAAACACAGAATCAACTGAGAGTACCTAATTAATTGCATTATAATTACATTTGGAAAGCTAAAAGGTAATAGATCTGTTTGAATTATGATCATCCCAGGCTCTTCAGGGACAGACTATGCACTGTGAATCACTTGCAGATGATCACCAGAGACACAAAGAATTAAATGACTACAAATATTTTAAATAAGAGCACTTGTTCACTGGCGGCAATATTGGCTGCCCAGCTCACTGATATTTGCTTTGAGATTGCTGTTACTGACCTGTTGTATTACAATTTTTTAAAGGAAAGCTGAACCACTCTGGAGTAGTCCATTTTTGGAAGAAGGGTTGAGCCCCAAAGGAAAGTGATGTCCAAGAGATTAAGATGGCATATGTCCAGTGCTTTCTTCATCACATTTCAGAGGGGCCACATATAATTCATTATGAGATGAGAGGGAACGGCCTTAAGTTGTGCCAGGGGAGGTTCAGGTTGTGTATTAGGAACAGTTTATTCTCAGAAAGAGCAGTGATGCAGTGGCACAGCTGCCCAGGGAGGTGGTGGGGTCACCATCCCTGGAGGTGATCAGAACCGTGGGGATGTGGCACTGAGGGACGTGGGCAGTGGGCATGGTGGGCTGGGGTTGGACTAGACAGTCTTAGTGATCTTTCCCACCCTTAATGATTCAATGATTCCATTCTGTGATTATCGGACACGTCTTCCTATCTTTCTGTCTTTCCTGACTCTTTGCTGTTCGTGTAAGCATGCAATACTGGCTTCTCTGGCCTTGAATAAATACTTTTTCCAGAAATTATTTTGACAAAAACAATAAACTAGAATAGAAAGAAAAAGAGGCATTTCAAAGATAGAGAGTCTTAACGAAAGCCTGTGGATTTCCAGCACAGAGTAACAGGGTGGTGGAAGTATTTGATCAGAGCCATAAATCTAATGAGATGGTAATGATATGCAAATTAACAGCACCATGAGCCAAATGGGTAAAGTTTCTTTATTGAGCATATTAAGAGGCATTTTGCCTAAGTGGAACGGCTGGATAAACAATAAATACTGAGCCACAATATGCAAGTATTGGTTGACAGTTGTGATAAGATAAATAAAACAGATGAACACAACTATTATTCCCCATTTAAAAGGATGGAAACAGCCCTCCTACAGGAGGAAGCTGCAGCTTGACAGCCTTCATGGAATATCAGTGATTTTTTATTGCTCTTGTTCAAATTAATACTCACAGAAAACTTCTTGAGAACACATTTTTGAACTGCCTTTATATATTTGTAGATGGACAAGAAAATGCGAAACCTCAGGCCAAATTGTTTCCTAGAGTAAATTAGTTAACTCCCATTAGCTATGCCAGTTTACTCTAGCTTTGGATCTGGATTCCAAACTGTACCTGCCAGAGTCTGACTGTTGATAAATATTGAGTGGTCTCACTATGACATTTTAATTATAGCATTATGGATTTCAGGAGGATGGGGACCAAAAGAAGAGAAAGCATTTATTTTTGCTTTTAAGCTTTAAAGGAAGAGAAAAACTATAAAAACAAAGGAAGAAAATAAGAGCCTCTCAGATCCCTCTGGAATTTAGCACAGTTCATATGTCAGTTCCTACCATTTTCAAGAGCTCTATCCAAACTTATTAAAGCCTTTTTCAGTTTTCACATAGGATAGCTTGAGAACTCTCAGTGTTGTCATTTGCCACACTGGTGATGCCTTTTGTGCCACCTTCTTTATATTTGGAGACTGGACAGACTTCACAGAATGGCCGGTGTTGGAATCAAGGATCATGAATCTGATCAGAAAGAATGAGAGCTGAGTTGACACACATTTTCTTCATGAAGTGAGAACTCGTTCTAAATAGGACTAATGATTAGGATCAAAATTTTCATTTCATGAGGGACTGAGAATGGAGAACATGGAGCAGAAGAGGAAAAGGAGTATCACCCTCTAGCCCTGAGATCCTTCCTGAGAGATACCAGAAGGAAGCTTCTTCGCCATGTCTTCAGCATCCCACAAATGCCATATGAATTACATTGTCTTCCCCCTCCTCCACAGGACTAGTCTTCAGAGCCCAAGAGAGCCTCCTGTTGATTTTCATGGTCTCATACACTGGGCATGTACTGCTTTAGTCTCATCTCTCTAGGAAATTTGTATTTAACCTTGGCATCATCGCAAATGAAGCCAGAAATTAGCCTATTGCCTGGAGGTGAACATCCATCCACCTGACAAGGAGGAAAACCAGCTCTGTGCACAGTGCAGCCCTCCAGCAGGCAGCTGGACTTGGCTGGAGGGGATGCAGAGCTGGTGTCACTGCCACTGCCAGCCAGGTCTGGGAGATGTGACAGCAGGACTCTGCCTTCTCCTTGGTTTGGTCCCAAGGGGAGATAACTCATCTTTCCTTCTAATAGGTCTCTCTCATTAGGCCTTCTCTTTGAAGTGGAAGAATAAGCCTAACATCGGGCTTACACATATCAACTACATCTGCATCAGTATCTGTTTATTTTGGCTGTAATTCAGTGAGCTGTGCTATGCTGAGAAATACCCAAAGAAAGTGCAGAGTGCGTCCCAGTCCACCCACCACAATGGTCTCAGTGGGCATCAAGGAGAGGCTCTTGGGTCATTTTGGGTGTTTGCTGGCCAGCTGGAAAACTTGCCTTTGACTTCCTTCTATTGGGCATTCTGAAAAAGATACCCACAATATCTGGGTGTTATTGTGTTCTCTGTACCTGTTGCTGTTTCCATGGAAATAAAAAAGTCCACAAGACAAGCAGTGTCACATCTCTCAGTACAAAATGTTGGCATTTTACCTGTGGTTCGAACTGTCACATGTGGCCAAGAAAGGTGAGAAGGCTGAAGTGTTTGACAAACGCGGTTCAGCAGATTGCATGTCAGTGTAGGAGTCAAGCAACCCGTTTTCTGCTCCTTGGTGTGATTTCTTAGTAAATCTCTTTCAGATCCATGGATGAAAAATAAGATTCATCAAAGTTAAAGCTAGAAGTGTTATAGCGGCATAAATGTGGGTGCATGGCATTTCCCCTTCAGAGCTTACTAATAAAATAGTCACCTCCATCTGTGGTCAAGTTTAATATCTGATAAAATCCATTCTGTTCACCTCTATTTCACAATTTGGACTGTGCTGTCAATTATTAGCATTGTGCTCAATGGAGCGGCCACACAGCTCATTTTTGTGGTTACTAGCTTAGTAAATATATATGTCACACTAAGCATCATGACTTCTAAGGGAGCTTGAAAATAAGCGGGCAAGTTAATAGATGCCAAACTACGTTAAAGCTACCAACTTACTCCCTTGCAGACAGCAAAGCCAGTTACTCTGCAAGTAGTGTTGCAGCCTCCTCCTCTGCCTTTTCCCACCATAACATCAGGTTCCTGCAACATCCCCTTCTCCACCAGCACTCCCACAACACACTCAGACCTGTGAATGCCAGAGCTAAAAGCCCACAGTGAAATCCTCATGTCCCCGCAGCCCCTTTCCAGTACCTGAGGACAAGATCCCCCATACAGCAATATCTCTCCATGCCAAGCCAGCATGAAGCCAATTCAGTGCTAAGTGCAATGTTGCCCCCATACATTGCAGATAGAGCAAAATTATCCTGTATTAGGGAAGTGGCTGGCTATGTCACTTGCAACATGTCAACAGCCATAAGATGATATTGGTTTTCAGACTCCTGCTGTGTTGGCTTGGGCATTTTCTGTTCTCTTCTGTGAGAGTGCTCTGTTCTCAGTGGAAATGTCAAGACGCCAATGAGCCAATGAAAGGAATCTCCTTAGTGGTTAGCCTTTAATATTTCCTAGGCTCTTAATCTTGGGATGGGAAATCTAGTGCTAGGGAAGTGAAGCTATAGAATGGCTGGTTTTCTTTATTCATTTCCTAAAGAATATGTATCTGGCAGTTCTACAAACGGGCACTGGGTCTTGCACCATCAGTTATAGAAGAAAAACAGAAGCTGAAAAAGACTTGCTGCAGAAGGTCTTCAGTAAACAAGCTTTGCTCTTGTGTATGTTTTCTGAGCTTGTGGGTAGCAGAAAACTGAGACAGAGCCAAAGGTGGATTCACGACCACGCCCCTGCCTTGGCACTAGAAGGAAAATCAGACTTCCTTAGCAGAATTCCTATGGCCTTCCCCATGGGGAATTTGCTGAGTAAGACAGATTTGTACCTTGTTTGTACTGAAATAACTTCAGAGTGAAATTAGGCACTGTCTCCTCAAGACTTGTCTCAGTAACATCTAGGGCACCATACAAGCTGGATGCTGGAACCCCTAAGATGCCTCGTACAGGTGATCTGGGCTGTCCCAATGAGACTCATCGGCAACCCTGAAAAGTAGAGCTAGCCTTGTTTCTATTTATTTCATCTTCAGTGTTCACTAGCACACTGGTAATTCAGCCTGTTCATTCCGTGCCAAATAGGACACCTTTTAACACTGCTGCTTCATTTAAAGTAGCTCACAAATCCCACAGCCCTTTTCTGTCTGACCCTGATCCCAAATCCACCTTTTTTTTGTCAATGTATGTCCCAAATCTCATCCTTCAGCCAGGCAGCCCCCAAACACTGGGAACCTTTGGTAAGATGATGTGAAGGAGTGTGAAATGATTTGTCTCTTTGATGTGCCCTCAAGGGAGGGATGGGAGCAGGGGACCATCCCAAAGGGTGAGATGCAAATGAAGGTGTTAAAAGAAGGGGGGAAATATAAAGAAGATGAAAATAAGTCTTCTTGGTGAAACATAAATGGAGTTCTAGCTAGGTATCATTTGCCGAGGAAATTGCATTTCTATTTGGGAATAAATGAGTGTAAAACTTGTTTGAGGCCCAGGTAATAATAGAACGGGGGAGAAGGAAATTGAAATTTATGACTTTGCAAATGACTCTTGTAGAAAAGAAAGACACACATCAGAGGTGTCTTTTTATCCCCCCTCCTTCCCTCCCTCCTCATTTTCTTCCCGTAGATGAGGAGGACAGGTCTGAAATAAAACAGATCTGAAATAAAACAGGTCTGAAATAAAACAGGTCTGAAATAAAACAGGTCTAAGCTTTGCCGGCCCGGAGAGGCTGAGGGGAGGAGGGGGGGCAGCAGAGACATTAGCGTTTGCCGCAACGTTGTCAGCGCCGATGTAAATGGACGTGCTACATAGTCAACAAGACACACTTGACTGCCTCCAAGTGGGAAGTACTTAAATCTTGGCACTGATAAATGAAATATTTTTAAGGGAGCTAATCAGTGAAAATGGGGTTTCATCAGGCACTGACATGTCTCTCTTGCTTCATCGAGTCCAAGAGAGAAAAATGATTGCGTGGTGCGGTCCGGAGCAGCCGGAGAGAGGGAGCAGGGATGAAGGCAGAACTGCTCATACTGAGGATGCTGTGGGGCACGAGCTGTGGGGTCAGAGCTGGGGGCAGCCCCTGTTTCTGTGTACCCCCGGCCCCTCGGGTCCCTGCTTCCCACCGCGGCTGGGCTTGATGGATGGCCCCGCACAGAATGGGCTCGGTGCAAATCCCCAATCTGCAGCCTGCTGGGCTCAGTTGGATCAGCAGTAGGCTAGCTGGTATTGCTGGATAAACACTCATAAATCTTCCTTTGCTTCCCAGCGAGCGGTGCTTCCCCTGCCTCCCCCAGTCCCCTGCGTTCCTCCTCTCCTGCTGGTGCAAGGGGAGAAATGAAATTGGGGTGTGGGAGGCAGATGGAGATGGCCATGAAGACCTGGAAAATGCCCTACACTAACGGCTGGCAAAACTGTCCACCAACCCCTCTGCCTCCAACTCTGCTGCTGGCTGTTGGGCGAGTGGGACAGGTCCCATTCTTGGGTCTCAGTTTCCTCTCTCTGGAGCCATGGTGATCAGCCCTTTCCTTGCATCTCCCAAAGACTGCTTGAGCAGTGGATGCAAGGGGATTCCCAGGAGCTGGATGTGGCTATTAGCCCATGGGGAGATTGGGATGATAGTACATAGGGGGTTGTTCTTGGCATTTTTAGCTCACCCCATTGGAGGGAGCTTGAGCAACAGAGTCACAACAGCCTGGGAAAGAGGGCTCAGACATGGCTATGCCTCCTGAGTCAGATCCTGATGGCTGCAATCCAATGGGACCCATGTGCTGTTCCCGTGGGATGTAGTAGGTGAGTGACCTGTGACCCTCAGTATCCCATCAGGGCAAGGCAGAACTGGTCCCCACTTCAGACAAAAAGCCATTTGATAACCTTCCAATAAGTGACCTCGGGAACCTTGGTGAACCAAAATGCAAGAAATAAAGGATGTAACTCCTGTACAGGACTGAAGCGCACTCAGGACGCAGTAGGACATGCCAGGTTTTCTTCCCATCCAAAAGGAAAGGTCCATGTGTGTGAAAATAATCATGGAGTGAAATTGTTCTGACAGGCTAGCAGAGAGAAGAAATACATAAATTAAAAGATATATTAAAAAAAGAAAGCCTGGTGCTTACATCCTTAAGTCATAAAGGTTCAAAGCAGGATTCCCTCAGTAATCAGGAAATGAAAATGTCCTTCAATTACTGAGCATTTTAAGACATGATTATTTCATGTGCATGCTATTAAGAAAATGACAGTGGAAAATTCATCATGAAATAAATTAATACTTAAACATTTTTAAAAGGTTCCCTGGTGTATTCTTATCCTCCTCCCTTTCTGACACAATAATGTGTTGTTTCCAAAGAAAATTCTGCTGGACTAAAGATGATAAAATACACAATGAAAAATACATTTGGAAAACAAATTCATAACTACTTTTTTTAAAGGGGACAGCTTAGCTGAAAATACGAAGAAAACACAAGGGCAATTTATTATTTGCTGCTGGTAGAAACAAGTCTTTTTTTTTTCTTTATAAAGTGAAGAACACTGGTGTTTGAATAATGGCTTTCCAAATTCACATAAAGCCAGTGATTTAGGCTACATTTGCCCTTTTTTATTCTACATCTTTCCACCCCCCAGTGCAGTATACCACTAAATGTCACATTGCAGCATGCACAGATCTCCACCAGGACAAAAGTTAATAGTTGCTGAAAAATTGCAGATAACTATGAGATGTGTTTGATTTGATCTGATTCCCAGTGAATTTGGTTCTGGGGACAGATATAGCCACATGGCACTGGAGACCTGAGCTCTCCAAGTGGGTCTGTTCCAGAGTCTGCTGAAGTCAATACATTTTTTTTTAAGGATTTCAATGGAGTTTGGCTTAGGAGATGCCTCACGGGAGCTGCATGATATTGCACATATTTAACTCTGAGCCTTGCTGTGCCCAAATGTCCACCTCAGCCTAGCAGCAGAATGACATACGTACATGTACACCACACACTGAACCAGCTGGGAGCTGAACACCAGCTATGCTGACCCAAGGGTGCTGAGGTTCAGGAGATTTAAGTTGAGGCAGGAAGCTCTGTATCATCCATGAGGACATCGCACTCCCATCTGGAACCAGGTTTTAATGCAGGAGGCTTGGCTGAGCAACTTGCATTTGTTGGTCTTTAACACCAATGCGGTGGGCTTTTTGGCACAGGAGACAGAGCAGGCTGAGGTTTGCTCCTATAATGGGAACAACACAGCTGGAAGTCCCCTTCAAAGCCAAAGGCAGGCCAAACCCTACAGCTCCTTGGGACATGGAGAAGCACTGGAACAGGTTACCCAGAGAGCTGGTGGATGCCTCATCCTTGGAGACATCCAAAGTCAGGCTGAACCAGGCTTTGAGCAACCCGACTGAGCTGTTGGTGTCCCTGTTCATTACAGGGGAGATGAAACTGGATGGCCATTAAGAATCACCTCCAAATCAAATGATTCTATATTCTGTGAAATCACCTGTGAACTCCAAGGAAAAAAGAATTTCTACCCCATCAGAGTGCAGAGAATCCTACACAGACAGGATGTGTTTTTGTTGGGTGCCATGCACAAGCCTACCTTTAATTGTATCTCACCTGGCAGCCAGCTGAAAATAAAAAACTGCTCCAAACTCAGTAGGGAAATGAGTATTGCTGCCCATGTCTGCTCCTTCTTAGAGCATGCTGGTAGAGGAATCACCTTGCATTAGAGAGATAGTCACATTACAAGCCTGCTCTGCCACAGTGCTTTTGTATTTGACCCGTATTGTATGGTCACGAGCACCTATTTTTATGTTCCATGGTTCATGTTTTGAGGGAGGACTATAATTCATGAGGGGTGCCTGCCTAGATAACTCACAAGTGGGATATACATGGCTGTCTCTTACTGAAGTACATTTTGCCATTATCATGTATTATATTTGTAAAATGCCAGAGGGGGTGTCTGCAGGTCTAAAAATGTTGGTTATACCTACAGCTACTCATGCCATTAGTATAGTTGTAGATATTATATGATTTATTGATGTGTTTTTATTTCCCACTGGTATGGTATAAATATATTTATTTCACAAAAGTGGCCAATAAATTTCCCTTATGAATCCTGTTATCTGCACCATTAACCATTGATCATTTTTATGAGGTCACAACTTAAGGTGTACATGAATTTACACCTTAATTTGTGACCTTTTCCAAAATAATACATAGCCACTTCTGAACTATTCACCTCACGAGAGGCACTGCTCATTTTTGCTGCTTCCTACTGCACTTAATATTTGTTTCCAATCAGATAATATCTTAACATCGTGTGCCATTCAACTGCTTCATCTTCTTGACATACAAACGTACGCATCAAGGAGATGAAACTTCATTAGCCCCAATTCATTATTACAGCACTCTGGAATTCAATCAAGATAGAACAAGGTGATAAAACAACACTAATAAACATAAGGTCATGCATTGGCCTTCCTGCTAAAAAGGCCAAGGCTTTGTGCTCCTAACAGCAAAGAATAGGAATTCCAGAAATTCAGATATTCCTAAGTTGCCATCTCTCTTTTCTTACTTTTCACTGTCTTATAAATGACCTTGTAGATGCTGAGCAGCATGGGAACAGCTCTTCCCCTGTGCCCTTCATCACTTTGCTTTTTGATTTTTTCAAAGCACTGTAACCAGGAGTATCATATCTTCATTTCCTTATCACAGTCGCACCTGCTCATATTTACAGGGTGAAGTGTGGCTGAAAGCCTTGGGTTAGATGAACACCTCTGAAGAGATGGTGAAGAGAAGGCCAACGAACAGTGAAGGCCAACAGCTGTTGGCATATTTAGAGGTATGATGTCCTCAGACGTGGTGCCCTCAGCCAGTGGAAGTGCCATCCTGGGTTTGAGGGAAGTGGCAGCTTCAGATCCTCCCTCTACCAACTGTGATTCCATGATATCAGGAGTCCCACAGCCCTTCAAAATTAGAGCTGGGGGAGAACCTGAAAACCTCGGATGCTAAACGAGCCTTGCAGCAGGGATTATTCATAGGTTTTAAGCAATACACACGTGAGCCAGAACCCTCCTTCCACAGACACCCTCCGCAGCTCTTCTCTTCATCTGGAGTTTGGCTGCCCAGACTTTTTATTTGCACACAGTTGTCCTTAAAAATAATAAGTGACTATTTGCCTGTTCAAAGCCTGAAACAAGTTGACCAATTGCTGCTGTGTTTTACTTCAGGGTATCCATCTAAAGGCAGAGAGAGAATCAGGCTGTAATGGTTTGCCTGGCTCGAAAACTCCATTTTGGGCCACAGAGAGTCATATTTCAGAGAGTATTGATCACAGTGCAGTTTGTGTTTCCTCACGTCCATGATCCTGTTTGCAGCCCTGTAAAATAATAACAGTACTCATGTCAGTAAGGTAATTACCATTGATCTAACACACTGTGACAAATTTTTCAGTCATGCCACTTGATTCATACTTAAAGTTATGGCACTACTGACTGCTCCTTAAATAATTGAAGGATGCCCTTTGTAAATCAGCGCACTCTTGCCAAAAAGTGGCAGTTTCTTCTTTGTTTCAGGCCTTGTTCCTTAGCTTCATCAGGGATTTCAGAATTAAACAGACAGCTTTCCACAGCCTGTAGTTCACACTTAGAGCAAATATCATCCGGGCTGGCAAATCACATATGACACCTTTGTTCGAGAAAAAAGGTGAAAAAGAAGATAAAAGTTAAAGTACAAGGAAGACCACGGTTTTTGCAGTGGTGGGGTTTGCTAGCAGGTGGTAACAACAAGAGCAACAAAACCAAATTCATTTTTTCCCAAATATCCATGAAAGAAGGATTTTCCCAGTGGGTTTGAGCTTTGACAAGTCTCCCAGCCGTGATGCGGAAGGTGCTGTTCCTTGGCTTGCCTGGATTCCTTCCCAGAAGGGGTCTGACATGACGGGTAGGATGGATGAAGCACTCTCAGCTCTGCCAGTATGGCCCTAATCCATTACATTAACCTAAATTCACCTTGTAGTTCTAACACTAGATGCTACTACTGACTCCTGATATATCTTTGGGAAATAGTGGCACCACTAGGCAAGTAATAGTTGGACAATATGATCTTAGTGGTCTCTTTCAACTTTAATGATCCTATTATTCGATGATCAAAATGGAGACGGCTGTGTTTGGTGGGATCCATTGGCAGCTAACCATAAAGCAGCACCTCCCCCAGGGAAATGTGGACACTCACAAGGAGAGCTTGTATTAGCTCACCACTGTCTTTTATCAAACTAGTCTCCTTGGTTGTCAAGGAAGCCTAGAAATTAATTTAAGCTGGACATCAAACACCATGGAGACATTTCTCATTGACACTGATGGATAGAAGTCTGCTCTGACTGTGAAGTACCTTGCTGAAGAGCCTATCTCCTTACCTATGAAACTCAGGGACCATACACAGTGACATACATCACATGGTTGCTTTTGGAAGATACAGCAGTCAATAAAAACCCTGTCTTTCATGTTCAGGGAGCCCGTCCCCAGATGCTAGACCCTCTCCTCTCACCTCTCCTATTTAGACACTCTCCTTTACACTGTACAAAGGACACTGCAGTTGTTAACACAGGTTCAAAAGCAAAGAAGGTAAGAACAAGCCATATAGCTACAAGCCGTGCATCATCTCCATTGCTCAACCACCTTATTCTTTGCTGTGAAGTCTATCTCTGGGAAACTTCACACACTTGGGTAGGGAATCATGGCTATTAACACCTTGGCTGAGCTTGGTTTGAGGAGCACACAAATGACCTGCCATTAGGTCCATGGCTTGGTGGCTCTCATGGGACCCTCGTTTTTGGGAAGAGTCTAGCTTTGCAACAGCTATCATGGTATTACAGCCTTTGGAACGCAAATTAAATGAATCGTCTTTCAGGAGACCTTCCAATCTGCCTTTTCTGTATTGTTGGGACACAGAAAGCGATGGCTTTGATCCACTCTGCTCCCTGTAAAGAGCCCTCTTTTGTGGACATTCTTGTACCTGCTTGAGGAGAGGCCAGAACAAACAGAAAGCATCTTAGGGAGCTTATTAAATAAGTCTAGGATTGAGTGAACAGCATATTCAAGGGGTCAAATTTAATTCCTTCCTTCCTTTTGTATTCAGATTAGAGGCCAAGGTAGATTTGTGGAAGCCAGGACTCTTCTGCTAATGCTGCTTTTGCACTTAACCTGCAATTTACCTGTCAGTAACAAATACATTAAAGGCCAGCTAAGCTCTTCAAACTTCCAAAAAATTTACCTCACCATCAGATGAGCTCTTTAGCATCCAAGAGCACAACAGGCTGTTCACATCTAACAAAAACATCTGCCACCTAAATAAATCCTCATCAAAAATGCGTCTGGTCAAATAAACGTGCATACTTAAAGAAACAACGTGTTTTAAGTCAATCAAACACCTCAAAAATAACAACAAAAAGCCTTCCAAAGAGTCTACTTGCCAGTGATGTATCGGCTTGTCTAGGAAGGGCTGTGTTTTCCGAGTCTCCTGAATTCCTCAACTCAAGCATTGAGTGGAGGTTTATTAAGTGACCTGTCTGGATGTATATCAGCCTTGTCCCTAGTGGGGGTCCAGTGTTAAATTCCATCATTAAAACCTATTACCGAGCTATCAAAACGAGCCGTAATTCCATCTAATGATCTCATTTCCCTAAGCGTAACTCAACGTGAGGGCTGCTGGTGCGATGTTGCCTCTTGGTAGACCCCAGCCTCTCTGCAGAGCAGGGGGTGGTAGGGAGAGAGGGAGAAATCAATGTCTGCAGAGATGACAAGGCACACGGCCAGTGACTGGGGACCACGAAACTATCCAATATCCCATTTCCTATCCAGTCTATTAGCAGCTGAAGGCAGCCTGGGCTCTGGCTTTGATTGAAGGCTGAGCTGAGACCAGATAGAGGAGGAGAAGCCCAGGCAATATGGCCACCAGGCGAGTCGTGTTCCCAGCTCGTCAAAATCGCCTGTTAAAGACTTTATTTGGATTACTGCATTAAAAGTTTTAAATGTTCTTTTTACTTGTTTATTTTTTTCCCTCACCTTGCTCTGGTTCAGGGGTGGACACAAGGAAAAAACGAAAAAAAAAAAAAAAAAACCCAACCCTTTCCCTTCTCCCCCCTCGATCTCCCTTCCACACACACCTCTACTTGCCATGAAATCATTTCGTAAATACAAAAAAGGCCCCTTAGGCTATTGGTGCCCAGACACTCATTTTTAGAGTGGATAATTGACTCCTTTCAGTTGATAATTCATAGCTTGCATATGCCAGCTAATACATCAGTGCCCAGAGACTCAGCAAGAGCCCCAAGCACAAACGGGAGAGGGAGAAAGGAAAAGGAAAAAAAAAAAAAGAAAGAGAAAAAAATATTTCAGATGATAGATGAGTGCATTATGGCTTTATGAATGAATTATGTCCCGCAAATACCTTGAGCAGGAGAGTCTGTCGGCCTGTATCTATACTAATCTGGGAGGAATTATGACGATTTTCACATTAAAAAGGGAAAAGGGAAAGAATTAATTGAGCAATTGGGCCATTAAAAATGTATGTCGGCATGTTCTGTATGTCCATTTTCCAATTTATCATATGCTGGGAAGCGTCCTCCCAGGGTGACTGCCATTTTTCTTCTCTTTCTTATGTTTGATCTTTCCTTTTTTTTTTATTTTTTTATTTATTTATCATAGATTGCTGTCACACAAAACCCAATTGGGATCGCTGTGACAAGACAAAGTCATTTTTCCTTTTGCAGGGATGCTCAGTGCATGTTCTCCCTGTCCAAAGAGCAGGTTGGGGGAGCAGGGTGAATTTCTTCTTTGCGTCCCACAGTCAGCATTTCCCATGTAACCACTGCCCACTCCCACACTTAGCTGTGGGTCATATCAGTGCTGGCCAAAATTACATTCTCAGTGGTTACAGCATTTAAGTTCTGCATATATTCATTGTAGTCTGTGTTAATTATTTTCAGATCTGAGAAATAACCGAGTGGATTGCCAGTCGAGGGAATATTTTTAGAGTAACAGGGATTTTAGGAACAACTCTATAATTAATTGGTTTGGTTAAATATCTGAAATAACTACGAAATGTGTTTCCTTCTTTCTTATACATAATATATTTCACTATATTTGCTGAACTCTGCTTAAAACATTGGCACTTTTATAAACATCCAGGATTGTAGCATTGAAATATATACCGGTAGCTCAATCAATGCAAGAAAAAAATGCCCATATAAGATCTTCTGACCAACACACACTGTTCAGCCTGTGTCTTCAGTTTTCTAATCCAGGAATTATGCTTCACCTGAACTTCCACTAATACAATTAGCGTGGTGTGTTTGCTGAAACATAATGCCTTTACAGAATAATGTTTTATGCTGCAAAGCATAGCTAATCTCTTCACGCAAGCCACGCTACGGAAAATCATTTTATAATACGCAGGAAATTTCTGATGTTGTTTATGTTCTTGTGTTTATGAGCTCTTTAATTGATTAATTGTAAGCTGCTCTTTAAATACTTAAAGATTTGAAACAAAAAAATCCTATTAAATTTTCCTGATTTTCTTTTCTGAGTTATTTAATATTTGTTAATGAACAAGCCCAAAGACATGAGTGCTGGAGCAGAACTTCAGCAAACGATTTTATTATTCCATTACCATTATTATTATTATCTTATTAATTGGGACCTTTGTGAAGGGTATGTGAATTTATTATCTTAACTGAGATTTGGCTGCTGTATACATGGGTGCCTGTGAATTTTGCTGTAGGTTTGATTCAATTATTCCACATAATGAAGAGATAAGTACTCCTCAGTGCAAACATCACCCTCCTGACTCTCCGTACTTTTCCAGCAGCTGCTGTGCCAAACAGAAGCTTTTGGAAGCTCTCAAATAGCTGATGTATGTAATAGAGTATGGAACAGATTTCCGGTCCTGCAAATCTTTCTGAGCTCTGACAGATCTCTCTGTTCCCTGGGAATGGATGGGTTTCAGGTGGGCGGAGCAGCCTGACCACTTGTCTCCAAGAGTGGCACCTCCTGCTGAGCTGTGGGACCTGGATGGGAACTCTTGGATGGGTACAGCATGGGGCCAGTACTGAGCAGAGCCCAATTCCAGAGTCACAGAATGGCTGAGATGGGAAGGGACCTCATCTGGTCCATCTCAACAGGGCCACTCAGACCAAGTTGCTCATGCCCAGATTTGAAGAACTTCAAGGAATGAGGATTCAGATGCTCTGGGCAGCTGGTCTTATTTGCCCCACTACACATAGAATCATATAATCATTAAGGCTGGAAATAAAACCTCTAAGATCATCTAGTCCAACCCCAACTCATTCCCACCATGCCCACTACCCATGTCCCTCAGTGCCTCCACTGGCTCTTCTTGTCCCTGGCTCCGCAGTGGGAATTATCCCAGCAGGACCTCCCACACCATGGCAACTGAACATACTTCATCCAAAAACCAGCACATCAGTCTTGCTGATTACACATGCCTTCTTCTGGTAACACACATCTTGGTAAAGGATTAATGACAGCCAGAATCCCATTAAGAAAGAAACACAAGTTCCCCAGCTTACTTAATATCAGGTTTCTTGCACCTGGGTCACCGACGTAGGACGTAACCTGCAGAATATAAAACGTCCTGTTATTGCCTTTACCACTGACAAGAACAGAGAGGGGTGGTGAGAAGCAGACATCCATAATCCAGCCTCCCTTTGACATGCTCAGGCAGGCACAGACCTGAAGGTTGCATGCAGCCTTGGCAGCAAGGTTGCTGCTCTGGATAGCTCAGCTGCTCCGGTTTCGCCTGCATATGCAAAGGCGTGGAATTTCCTGTCTATATCCAACCAAATGCCAGGAATAAATGCTTCCTGGCAACACCTCCATGAAAACCTTGATTCCTTGAACATGAAGGTCTCAGCATGTTGAAACATGTCACGGCTTTGCGCTGGGATTTGGGTGCTTGTAACTTCCAAGACACATCACACATTTCTGAAAACGTGCTCCAGAATGCAACTGGATGAGGAATCTTGAGAGGCAAAGACCTTCTTCCCTGTCCTTCCTGGAGGACTTTACATGGGAGAAACGTGCCTACAGACAGCCTCGGTTCTGCGGAGGATGATGTTATGTCTTTTGTCCAGTGTATTTATCATTCTGGGGTTACACCAGGCGGGAGAATGGCCAAATAAATATGGATCAATAAGGCTTTGAATGGAGCAGGCTCCTGCTGGAGTCGACAGCTGTATCATGACTGCAGTGAGCCCAGACCCTGCTGCTTCTCTACCTGTGGTGGCTCCTGGCACCCAATATGACCCATCCAGATGCTCAGCAGGACTTGAAATAAATTAGCCACAATTTGCTTATTTTTGTTACAATCTGTGCTTCCTATTGCATTTCTATAATGGTGCCACTGCAACTGCCCAGCATCCTCTGTGTGGCCATGTAGCGCTGAGATAGATGTGCAGAGGACTCCTGCACGCAGCTGAAGTGAAAATGGGTCAGGGATGTGGTGCTCTTCTCACAAAGCCTCACACCTCTGCTGGAAGCAGCCTGACACAGAAAGCACCCACATCCAATGCCATTTCTCCACCGAGCTTTGCTCCGGGTCCTTTCTGGGTGAGGAGTTTTTTGAGAGAAGGATTAGTTTTTATTACTGATAATGAAACCAGCCGTGCCCTTTTCTCCCCTGCCTTTTCCCAAATCTCCCTGCGTTCAGCTACCTCCTGCTGCTGGGATCCCACACTCCGACTGTGCTGATAACTCAGGGAAGGGACCTTTCTTATTGAACAAGGTGGGAAAAGCGGCTTCAAGTGTCAGGAATTTCTCCCAGACGTTCAGCATCTGTATTTAAATTAAGAGGCTTAAAGCTTTCCGGAACTTTTCCAGGTTTTTGATTTTAGTTTAACTTCAGGAGTGTGGCTTTAGGCCCAGAATATCATATCTGGAGTGCCATCTACCGTGTCACTCAGGGACTGCTTGGGAGTTGTGGCTGAGCACTGAGGGGTGCAGATGTGCAGAGCTCCTACCTGAATGCTGCAGGAAGGTGAGTTAGAGAGAGAAGGAAAGGAAGAGAAAAAGGGAGGAAGGGAGGAAGGGAGGAAGGGAGGAAGGGAGGAAGGGAGGAAGGGAGGAAGGGAGGAAGGGAGGAAGGGAGGAAGGGAGGAAGGGAGGAAGGAAGGGAGGAAGGAAGGAAGGAAGGAAGGAAGGAAGGAAGGAAGGAAGGAAGGAAGGAAGGAAGGAAGGAAGGAAGGAAGGAAGGAAGGAAGGAAGGCAAGACAAGAAAGAAAGAAAAGAGAGGAGAGGAGAGGAGAGGAGAGGAGAGGAGAGGAGAGGAGAGGAGAGGAGAGGAGAGGAGAGGAGAGGAGAGGAGAGGAGAGGAGAGGAGAGGAGAGGAGAGGAGAGGAGAGGAGAGGAGAGGAGAGGAGAGGAGAGGAGGAAAAAAAAAAGAAAGTAGAGAAGAAAAGCAAAGCAAAGAGAAAAAGAAAAAAAGAAGAAAAAAAGGAAAAGAGGAGAAAATATAATAGTAGAGAAAAAAAGCAAAGCAAAGCAAAGCAAATTAAAAAAATGAAGAAAAAATGAGAAGAAAACAGAGGAAGAGAGCAGAAGAAAAGAGAAGAAAATAGTAGAGAAGAAAAGCAAAGAAAAGTAAAGAAAGGAAAGAAAAGAGAAGAAAAAAATGACAAGAGAAGAAAACTTCTTTCTTGTGCTTCTTATATTTTAAAAGCCTTTCAAAATTCTGAAAGACAAAATAACTGAGTATTTTGCCCTTCAAACTCAAGGTATTTTATATTAGCAGACACTTTTTTTATTATTATTATTATCATTCCTGCCCTTTGCAAACCTCTCAATGGAAAGCAGATCTCTCCAAAATCCCAGTGCCTGATATTTTAGCGATATTTTAGTGATATTTTAGCAGCCAGATAGATCTCCCCGGGTTCAGCACTAAAGGATGCTCTGGGGCTGGGACTCTTGCACAGTGTGTTTGTAGGCAGCACATCGCAACAAATAGCCACATGGGAATGGCTGGCATCTACCCAAACCGAGAAGATCCAGCAGATTTTGCCCAGCGACGGACGAGCTCACAGCTCTCCATCCACTCGTACTGGTGCAGAGGACCCACAACCTCAGGACATGTAAGATGGGTGAGAAATCGTTCATAGAAGGGCAGCGAGCTCCCTCTGCTGCCAGACTTCTGCAAGAGGCAGGCTAAAGCCCTTTTTTACTGCATCATCTTAGAAAATAAACATCCATGAGATGTACATATATATATTTACGTAAACATGAATATATAATTATAAAAAATACTAAGATCCATATAACATTTATATAACTATATGTATACACACACACACACATATATATATAATTTGTGTATTGGCTGGATCTGGGGGATTCGCAGGCTCTCCCATGGTGCCAGATAGGTTTCCAACTGGGTTGAGGTCACTGGCCATTCCTCCACCTACAGCCAAGTGGAATGTTTACCTTGGTTTGTTGCTGTTGTTGCCAAATTAATTGCACCAAAAGGCAGATTGGCTTTCTTGTGAGCGATTTACTGCAGCCAGATGCAGACGGATGGCATGGGTCTGTGTCACTGTGTGGCTCTGCAGCTTTAGCTGAAGGATTGGTGTAATCCCTGTAAATTCATTAGCATTCGTTAGCTCCCTGTTTGTGGCTATTCGGCTCCTTCCCTCCCTTCCTGCCCATCTCTTTGCATGGAACAAAGATTTATCACTGAATTAAGGCTGGCCGACAAGACGGGGAAGGAGGATAATTCTATTACCTGCCAGAGCAGTTGAGGGGGGAAATTGTGTGCAATAATCGTGGCTGGAACACAGGCTCCAGCAGTCCAAGCCTGTGAGATGTCATGCAGATGAAGTGAGAGACAGGAATCACTGCTGGATGCCCATAGAGGAGGCTCAGTAAAGACTCTGCACCGTGTTGTTAACCCACTGGTTTGTAGCAGGATGCTGAGGAGGAGAATTTTCCTGCTTGCAAGAAAGGCTGTGGTCCCATAGGTGTCAAAACCAGGCAAATCCAAGCTGTGGACAATAGCTTTCATGGAATCATAAAATCATAATATCATTAAGGTTGAAAAAGATCACCCAGTCCAACACCACCCCACCCCACTCACTGACCACATCCCTCAGAGCCACATCCCCGTGATTCTTGAGCATCTCCAGGGATGGTGACCCCACCACCTCCCTGGGCAGCTGTGCCACTGCATCACCACTCTTTCAGAGAATGTTTCCTAATATCCAAACTGAACCTCCACCTCAACCAGGGCTTTATTCTGGGGGCTGTCTGCAGTTCAGGGAGGTTGGCAGAGCAGTGGGATGCAGTCTGGCTGAGCACCACCAGTGATTGCTGCTGAAAGGCTGAGGGCTGTTTTGTTCCCCAAGGTTTCCTCCTGCAGCCTTGGGTATAAATTTCTTCCCATTTACCCATCAAACCTCCTGCTATGTTTGGGCTGTCAGCGGTTGCCTTGAACATTTAGGTCAATCACAGATACTATTTCCATCTCTGGCTCTGGCAGCTTCTCATCCGGGGCCTTCAGCTTTGTGTCCTGCCTATAAATAAAACAGCATTCAATCCCAGAACAGTGGGAGGAGGCAGCAATGAGTCCCCCTTGTTAAGCAATCCTATTGCCTCAACAGGAAGCCTGGAGGGAATCAGGAGGGTAAAGTAAGCATTAGAGCTGAAGTGTGTACAAATGTAAAACTTGTGTTTGCAGAGCATTGGTCACATGCACAAACTCTCAACACTGGAGGCTTGTACCCAGTGAACAGGGGTAGGAAATGCCAGAGCCAGAGGTGTGCAGAGACACCTCTATTTACCTTGATCAAGCCGTAGGTATCCTTGTGTGCTGCAGGGGAGTTGGACCAGATGGTCATTAAAGGTCCCTTCCAACCCAAACAACTCTATGATTGTATAACTCTGCCTTGACTCCATCAGCTGAAGGGCTGCTCTGTCTTTTTCCCAGCAGCCAAGCATTCTGACATTCAAAAAATAACAATAAAAACTTTTACACAAAAGTACATAACCAGAGTGCTTACTAGAGGAACTGAGGTTGCCCAGCTCAGATGCAGTGGAAAAAACCATGTTGTTAGAGGAAATAAATACATGCTGACTGGGGGCCAACACTCTGCAGTCAGTTATCTGATGGTGCATGCATGCAGATTTATGCACTGGGAACCATTTTGGGTACAAACACATTTGAAACATTGACTGCAAAAGCTGCTAAAACATACATCAGTCAGGCTTCTATTGCTGTATATTATTGCTACCCTAGAGCAGAAATGTTTATAAGCTCCAGGTCTTTGTTTAATCTCCTCCTTCCTTATGAGTGCATGCATATTGTTTTGTCATTTATTGGAGTCATTCTGCAAAGTGGATCCGGGGTGTTTTCACAGAGGGTTTACATTGCACATGATTGACTGAGCTGATTCCATTCCAGGCACTCATGTATCCCCTGCTGCATCAATTGGAGCTGAGCACTTTTTATTTCCTTGCAAGGCAAATGAGCTCTGACAAATGGTGATGACACAAATATCACGTTATTTTGGGTCTGAGAGAAGGGTGGGGGCATGTTGCTGTCTTTATCTTTTTTCTCACCCTCTACACTGGAATAATCCTTGTTTCCACCAAAATAATCCCCCAGACACCTGGTGATTATTGTATTATGGGGTGATGAATTGCAGCGCTTAAAAAACCTGAAAATCTTCTGTCTTGTATTTACAGCCACGTTGGCAGGGAGCGAGTCAAATTTTGGCTGGGGATGATCCTGTGGAGCTACTGGCAAAGGCAAAGCGTAGAATCACAGAATCATAGGAGTTGAAAGGGACCCTTAAAGGCCATCTGGTCCAACTCCCCTGCAATGAACAGGGGTATCTACAGCTCCATCAGGCGCTCAGAGCCCCATCCAGACTGACCTTGAGTGTCTCCAGGGACTGGGCATCCACCACCTCTCTGGAAAGCATCTGTTGCGTGATCCTGTAGCATCACAGCATCCTCAGTGCTCCTCAGGCTTTGCCTTGGGCCAAGCTCACCACAGGATCTATGCCTTATGGACACAGGTTTTCCTGTTAGCAGCAGTTCCTGCCCATTGATGCAGAGCCATTGCTGTGAGACCCTGCTCTTTGTAACTGGTTTGTCCCCCTGGTAATTAGTCCATATTTAATCATTACCGAGGATAAAAGGCAGGGACACATTGCAGTCATCCTCGCAAATCATCTTTTGTCCAGATGGCCCACAAAGTACACTGTAAACCTCATTAACAGATTGTGCCAATTAATTACCCAGTGTGGGAATCACTTTGCTAACTGCGGGCAGCAGCTGCCAGCAGCCAGGAGCACAGCCACAAACCAGTGCCAATGTTGCCATCACCATTGGGGTTTGGTTGAAACTTTTGAATTTTTAACTTTTTTTTAATTTTTTTTTTTAATAACACATTTTTTAAGGGGAAATGATGGCTGTTTTGTTGAAATTTTTTCCCTCCTCTGCTCCGTATCAGGCACCATGTGGATTGATGCGGGTTGGCCTCTAATCTACCTTTATCTTCATGTAGCTGCTTTTCTTCATATATAAACATATCCCAAAGTAAGCAGACTAAAAGACAATTTTCTCTCAGATTAAAACTCAGTGCCTATTGATAAATCTGTAATGAATTTGTACTCGAGGCTGTTAATTGCCTTGCAGATGTTTAGGCATAGGATTCCAGTGTAGAAAGGGATCAATAGATGTTGAGATTAAATTATCCAACTATTTCAAAACCCAAACAATCGCTGCCTGAGCTTGTTTAGTTTGGGCCCGAGACAAAAGTCAATTCTTTCCCCGTGGACATTTCTATAAAGTATAGTTGACATAAGAAATGATGAGACTCTAGAAAACGATATTGAACCATAAATATTCAGCTCTGCAGTGGATCCATGAATAATAATTTAACTTTCTCTAATGCCCAGCTCTTGGAGTGCTTAACAGACTCCCTATTCTTGACAATCCTCTGGTGTTTAACAATTCAGAGCCTCTAATCCATAACTTGGGAGGGAAAAATGAAGATTTAGTTCCAATAAACCCTCAGCTGACAAAGTTAGCAGAGCTTTGCCATGGCATTTGCAATCAGCTGAACAGAACATAAAGGGTGGAGATGAGTGCCCTGTCTGTAGGTGGCTGTAGCTACCCCAGATGAACTCTCCTGCCATTTTTTTGCCTGCTTATGAGTTACAATTTCATAGAAACATTAAGGTTGTAAAAGATCTCTAAGATCATCCAGTCCAACCCCAACCCATCCCCATGCCCATTAAACCATTTGCCAGCACAAACATCCCCTACTCGTGTCTACTGGCAGTTCTTCCTTCCTTCCGCTCTCCTGAGCCCTTCTTGGCTCTTCCCAGCCCTCACACACTTTGGGGTAGGGCAGAACCTTTCCAAGCTGCAGCCAGAGAGAAGGTAGCACCCATTTCCTCTCTGATGGGAACAGGATGGGAATTTAACCCCTTGAAGAAGACCCCAGCATCAAGGGAGGTGAAGCACAATGCCAAACCACATTCATAGAAGTGCACTGCGAACAAGGCGTGCTTCCAGCCTGCGTGCACGGTGCTCACGTCCTGGCAGCTCTGCTACGTTCTCCCAGTTCTCCCAGCACCTCATCCTTCCACCTAAGTAGAGAGCTCGGGTGTTGTTATAGCAACCTCAGCGTGGTGAAGTCTCCAGAGGGAAGGTTTACAGGGAGAGGCAATCTCTTTTATTAGACTGGCTGATTCGGCTGAGAGAGAAAAAGGAAACAAACAAACAAAATTTTAAGTAAGCCAGAGAGCAGCATGAAGCTCCTCAGCCACCTTATTGCCATGCTTCTCTTCTAATTCCCAGCCCTGACATCACCCTTCTGCTGTGCCTTCTTCCAGCACATAGAATCACAGAATCATTAAGGTTGGAAAAGAAGACCCCCAAGATCACCCAGTCCCACCCCTCCATGCCCACTGACCACATCCCTCAGTGCCCCATCCCATGGTTCTTGAACACCTCCAGGGACGATGACCCCACCACCTTCCTGGGCAGTTGTGCCAGCACATCACTGCTCTTTCTGAGAAGTTGTTGTTCCTAATATCCAACCTGTACCTCCCCTGGAGCAAGTTAAAGCCATTACCTCTCATCCTATCGCTGTTACCTGGGACCAGAGGCACATCCTCACATCACCATCACCTCCTTTCAGGGCATTGTAGAGCAATAAGTTCTGTGTCCTCTGAGCCTCAGCACAGCCAGCAGGAAGCAGCTAAAGGCTCAGTCTTTGGTAGACACTGAAAAACTTCATCAAGAACTTTCACCTTGTTCACAGAAACCAAAGGGAGGATGACATTATGACCCAGATGGGAGGATTGCACAGCACTGGATCCCCTCCTCCTCCCAAGCACTGCATGCAGGATGTATGGCACTGTCCTGCTGCCATCTAATCAGATCACACTGGCTCTGATTACATTCAGGGAGCTGATAAATAGCACATCTGAAAGCCACTCACCCTCCTCAGCCGAAGTAGCTTCTTGTTGTAGGGAGTGAATTAAAGCCAAGAATATAGAGAGTTTTTTTTTTTTTTTTATGATTATTTTCATTTTCGCTGCTGTGGAACTTCAATTTTGGGGAAGCTGGAGGCAAAATGCAAGGAGGCTGCACAGAGCTGTTTCAATTCAGGAGCACAGTTATCACTGCAGGTCCAACTCTGCATCCCTGGAAGTGCCCAGAGCCAGGTTGAATGGGGCTCTGTGCAGCCTGACCTGGGGGGGGGGCACACAGCCCACTTCAAAGTTTGTCTAGAACTTTTCATCAGAACAGGTCCAGTTGGAGTATGTTGGCAAAGTACAGCAGGGGCTGAACCAGAGTGGAGTCAAAGCTCAGGGCAGAGCAGACAGTAAATTATAAGCAGTGTGCACACAAGACTGTGCTTTTCCTCACTACAGCCTCCTAATTTCCACCTTCTGGAGTAGCAAATAGCATTTGCGAAAATAGACTTAAGCCCCTAAGCTTTAAATAAGGTCTGGAGCCAGGGGAATTAATTGGAAAATGATTGAAGGCCATGAGATGGTTTTGCATGGCTTTGAGGGTGGAAGATTGCACACAACTGGCAAGCAGAGACACGTGTGTCCAGCTGATGCGCAGATGGGGTTTCTCCCAGTCAGACAGTCACTGCTGGGTAGGTAGGGTTGAGCCATGATCCCATCACATTGCTGATGAGGCAAAACCCTGCATCCCAAGTGCCTCTAGAACCATGGGGACAATGGAAGCAAGAGGCAAGCCCTTGGCTCCACCTGCTGCTATGCATTTTGCTGTGAGAATAAGACAAAACATCTCACATCACACAGCCTTTTTCCTTCCCCCCCCCCCCCCCCCCAGCACCTGCTCGTTAATGAACACTCTCCATCCACATCAAGCAGGGCTGGTGCAGCGTTGAACTTTGGGTGCCTTTTCAGTGTCGTAGCTTGGTTAATAATTACTGTCATGACTCACTCCACTCCATGCTGCTGGAGCACCATTAAGAGAATTGACAGCACAAATAACAGAAGCATTAAGCCTAATGATGGTGTGAGCGTTACCCTGCTGAAGTATCATGAGAGAAGAGCCCTTCCCTTTAGCACGTGACCCTCCAAGGGGGCCTTTTTCACCCCATCCCACACAGCAGCTCATGCCTCTTTTGGGATGCAACAGTACCCACCTGCATTTCTGAACATCCCCATTCCAGTTCTGCAAACTCTCAGAATCCACGATTTCAGTGCATTCCTGTAGACTGACACCCAAGAACAGCCCTCTTCGTCCCATCTCCCTCTACCAGCTTGCCTGGATTATCCAAAAGTGCCCCATTTTCACCACTTTCCTGACTTTCTCTCCCTTGCATAGCATCAGGGGATGCCCAGCCCCTCATGGATGGTGGAATTTCAACCCCTGGATGCTTCAGTCCCCAGCGCCTTCACTTTCAGACATGGCCCCACATTTTTTAATTAGTTTTCATAGAATCATTAACTTTAGAGAAGACCACTAAGATCATCCAGTCCAACAGTCAACTCATCACCACCACGGCCGCTGACCACATCCCTCAGTGCCACATCCTCACAGTTCTTGAATGCCTCCAGGGATGGTGACCCCGCCACCTCCCTGGGCAGCCTGTTCTCAAGGGCTGCACTCACCTTTCTGATGGCAGTGTTTCAATCCAGCAGTGTGAGCAAAGCTGCACATCTTCTCCCCCAGCAGAGCCCTGCCCACACCTGAGGAGCAGAAGTCAGCTGCCACTCAGTCACAACACAACCAAATCACACCAGTAATGTAATTCCCTGAAATACCCCTTTCCTTTTCTCTTCAAAGGAAAATTCAATTTATCTTCTTTTTTTTTTTTTTTTTAGCCAACCTCCCTTCTGTGCCTTCATTGCTATGAATTCCCTAATCTTGTTATTCTTGGGTGTTGGAAAAGAGTAATCATCCAAGCCATGAAATCGAAGACAACAGCAGCACTTCCAGGGAGATGGCTGGAGTCAGAGGAATTAATTCTCCCAGCAGACAGCTCCTCTCTAGAACAAATGTGAGTTTAAGAATCAAAGACATGATTTTAATGAGTCTGCATGAAAGTATGCGTGGCCCAGAGCCATGCCCAGAGCCAAATTCAGTGTTATGCCACAGAAATGCATCATTTCTCAGGAAAACAAAGAGAGCAGGGTCATTCAGTGAGCTCATTGCTCCTTCAGAGAGAACCCATTTCTGTTCTTACACAGTGTCTCAGAGACACTCTCCATCAAACATCCATCAGGCCAGAGAGCTGCATGGATAACTGCATTCTCTGACACAGCAAGTGAATACAGAAACCCAGGCAAGGATTTCAGCAGGAGAGGTCTCCCTGGAAGGGCACAGTGTCCATAAGCTGGACAGTCACCCATGTTCCACATTTGAGGGTCACTCTGATGCACACTGACAGCATCTGGCAGTTGGAGAAAAGCAGCCTTTCAGCCTCTGTGCTGAGCACATTCGCTATGGATGCACTGGAGACTAATGACATAAAAGCTCAGTTATATATTTCTTTTAAGAGGGACTTCGCAAATATAAACTTCACATTTTCATGGATATTTCTGCATTTTCATGGATTTTTTTTTCTTCTTCTTCTAGGATTTGCCTAGGGAAAAAAAATAGCCCCATTTCTAACCCCGGAAGGTTCGTAATTTCGCTATGAGTTCTGCAAAAGAACAGCAGTTCATGAGCACTTATGGAGCAATGGGTGACAGAGGGAGGTGAAGGTTTCAGGGAACAGCAGACATCCTACAGGAGAGAAGGATGGAGGGGGTCAGCCAGTTCAGCCCCATCACAGGCTGCAGAAAATCTGCAACAGATCTGAAATGTTTCAAGGACAAACATTTCCTGGAGGTATCCTGGACAAAAGACATTGCTGGCACAAGGATAAAAAAAAATCAAATACAAATAAATTCAGGCTTGGAACTAGAAAAGCTTAGTTGTAGTCCATGTAATGGTTCTAGGCTGTACTTCCAGGTAGAGAGAGAAGCTCAGGGTTGGGGTTAGCAATGGGGAGGTGGCAAGAATGCTGCAGGTCTTGGAGAGAACCAGTAGATGATCAGCAAACCCTCCTCTGTGCTTTTTTCTCTGGTGCTACTTTAAGAAAAGCCCTTCTAGGAAGTTCTTTCTAAAGGTCAAAAGAAATCCCTTCTGAAGGGAGCAGGTTTGCATTTTACACACATTGTCAGTGGAGCCTTTTTAGCCAGCTCATTTCCCAGGTCTTTAACCAGCCAGCCTGCCTGGAGCACAGAGATTTCTTCTCGTATCAAATCACTTGGCTGCACATGGGAGAGAAGTCCTTTCACAGGGTGAATTTGAAAAACTCTCAAATCCTCTTTATTCCCACATGCTGTCCCTCATTGCCTCATCTCCAGGAAACCGTGTTGGGTTAAGCCCAGAAGGAGCACAGAAAGCTGACAGCACCCATCCTACACACACACACAGTTTCTAACTCTTCCCCATACCACAGTTTAAACATTTATAATCAAGCCTGGAAAGGATCTCTGGAGCTGTTCAAGCACCGTGGGGATGTGACACTGAGGGATGCGGTCAGTGGGGATGGTGGGGATGGGTTGGACTGGGTGATTTTAGAATCATTAAGGTTGGAAAACAGGTCTATCCCATTGCCAGAGATGCTGAATTCAGAGCAAGGGTAACGTGAACTCCTAAGGGTGCCCTTCTCTTGAAGTTAGTTGCCCAGGCTGGAGAATCAAGCAGAACAGCATGGTGCACAATAAAAACGAAAGAGGCTACCTTAGGGCTCTTACCCATAAGCTACCAACAGACTGGAAGAGCAGGCAAGCCAGACGCTTAATGAGCGCAATTATTTTAATGAGTCTATCTTTTCCAAAATCCACATTGCACATATATAAATAGTATTCTCCTTTTTAAAAAAGACTCTCACAATAGAAACTGTGACTTGGAGCACAAGAAAGCTGCCCTGTCTCCTGCTACACAAGAAGGCGGCACAAATTCACAAAGACGTTAGTACAGGCAATCACAGTTACAGACAGATATGGAAATCCCAAAAAGATATCAAAAGGAAAAAGCAGAGCTTCCATGCTTTGGAAAGCAGCAGGTGTTCCTGTGTGGGATCTGCCATTGTTTTACCCATCACTGATAGCATTCCATGGTGCAACCACAATAAGGAGCAATTCCAGTACACATACTCCAGACTCAGTTTTCAAGCCTTCAATGAGTAGAAGAGGAATTTGCATGGTTACCACTTGATTTTACTACTTTTTGCCTTCAAGTGCCCAAAGAAAAGCACTGCAGTAACTATATTCATGTGGGCAATGCCTCTGAATGACCTTCAAAGCTTTGTGTGCTATTCCAAAACGCTGGTGAGCCAGCAACCTGAGAGCCAAACTTGGATCAACAAGTTATTCTGCTTATTTCCTATAGCAATTACCAGTAGGTAAAAACCACTGGAGCCTTTAGTTCAGTGTTGCAGTTCCCACAAGCCAAAGTCAGTGCTGGAAACAGATCACCAAGAAAACAAGCTCTAAAGGAGATCATACAGAGATCAGACCAGACAGATCCATCCACCTTCAAGCAGTCTGCAGATTCAGGTGTGCTGATACCAACCCTACTGCTTCCCAATGTTGCTCATCATTACAGCAGCTCTGCAGAGCTGGGAGCAGCTGTTTTCCCTCCTGCACAGGCAGGCAGCTGGGCACACAGCAATTAAATGATTTCCCCAGGACCTGGAGGCTAAAGCATAGATTTGAGCCTACATCTTCCCAGGCATGAATCCTTCTGTTTCTGCTCCTCCTAGCCAGTAGGCTAAAAATCATGAGTGCAATTCCATGATGTAGAAGAAACTGACAAAGGCAGCAAACTGTTGGAGAATTCAAGCCAGAGTTCTCGCTTCCCTCTCATAGAAGAATGAAATTCAGCCATCAGCTCTATGATGGCTCCCCAGAGCAACCAGGACCCCATGTATGGACTTTACCACAGCTCCTCTGTGATTTCCACTTGCCATCACTTATCCCAGTACACCAGTTGTACAGCCCTCGCCATCTGCTTTGCAGAGGTCTGCTGGTAGCCAAGGAGAACTTTGGCCACATCTCAGCCTTCCCTTCTCCTCTAGCATCTTCCCTTCAGCCCCTCCAGCACCTCATATACCTATGTGCTGGCCTCAAGGTCAGCCTAGCAAAGCACTGATTCTGAGCTAAATGAGTTGCTGGCCAAGTTGGGAAGCATTGCCTCCCTCTAACAACAAGAGATGTGAACTACCATAGGAAACAGATGAATGAAAGAAATGAGATAAAGACCCCAGAAAATCTGAGTGCAGTGGGGAGGCACAAGCTGGTTGCTGGCCCTTCTAATCCAGGAGTTTGGGGATTCAAGGGGGAGATACAGGGTGCAGGCTGAAAATAAAACAAGGACAGGGATCTACACGGCCTCTCATTAAGCTGTGCAACTCCATGCTGCAGGATCGTGGATGATACAATTTGACAGAAGAAGGAATCCATTCAGGGCTGCTTAATACAGGCACCACTTCCAGCTCAAGAAGCTCTAAGCAATGATGTGTTGGAGACTGGGGAGCACTTTGGACAAGATACACTCAAAATCCATCCTCCTGCTGCTGCCTCCCAGAGGTCTCCTTCCTCATTGGTCCCACATCTCACCAAATATGTGAATTTTCATGAGAAAATGAGCTCCATTAGCACAGCACTTCTTATCAGGGAAGAATACAACAGCTGCAATAATCAGCACCCTGTGCACAGCTCAGAATCTTCCCGAGCTGAAGGTGCCTTTGTGTTGAGTGGCTCTTCAAGAATTCTCTTCTGCAAACTCATCCCATTGACCAGCAAGCCCAGGAGCACCTTCAGCAGCCGGTTTCCTGCAGCAAGGAGTTCCATACCTGGTTGCCCAGTGCATGCAATAGATCTGGCAGCCTCCTCAGGAAAGAAGATACATCTTCCTGCACAGCTCTACTGAAGCCCATTCAGCAATTTGTCCCCTGTCCCAAGCAGAATGTGTCCCAAGCCCAACTTCCATAAAAAGACAGGAAGGAAGATGCCTCCCCAAGCACACAGGGCATAAGCACTGCCCAAAGATTTCATTTGCTGGGCCTTCCCAACCTCCATTTACCCCAGGAGTTTGTTCCCAAGGACTCAGCCATGCTAACCTTCCAAGAGACACCCTGCATTGAGCAGCACCACTGCAACCCAGCGTGATCAAAACAAGGAAAATGCCAACTCTAACTGTGATCCCCACGATTAATTGTCTCTTATAACAAATGACAAAGTCACCCAAAGGAAGGAAAAATGGGGCAAGGATTTCCAAAAGAAGGGAGACCGCTTCACACCGCGTTTTCAATAGTAAACACATACATTATGTCCCTACTGCCACAAAGCCTGGCCATAAAATGCTGAAATCTTCTTGTGACCGAGTGGCAGCAAGCTGTAATTTACTGCATTCCTGCTTCTATTATATCCAAGAATTGCTTCACTTCTGAAGAGAAAAAGCTGTCATTTGTCAGCCCCATGTAGCCGTCACATTGCTGCCTCCTGCTAGACAAATTGTTTCATCCTCCTCTTCCAATCTCTTCTCCCAAAAGCCAGTCTTTCCCCAGAAACTGTCCAGTTCATCCTTTTACAGTGACATCATTAGCAGTCTTCCTTGTGAAGCCAACTAATGGGCATGTTCCTATCAGCAAAAATTTTCATGCTGTTTCATCCCTCTTCCTTCAATTGTTTCAGCAAAGCCTGTCCGCCTGCTGGCTTGTCACAAGCACTTTCCCCCACCTCTGACCAATGGTACACCTCAGATTCCAGCCCACCCATCGCAGCATCTGTCTGGCTGCTAACAAAACTCTGCCTGGGTTTAGGATGCGGCCAGGTCCCTGGGCAGGTTGAGCTGTATTGCCTCTCCTCCTGGTGTGTACTTGGCCACTGGCCCATTGCCTTCCATGGTGAAGAGTTTGCAAGTCTTCGCGTTCTCATGGACTGGTGTGGACTTTTTTGAGGAGATGGGGGAATTTGTAGGGCTCAGCTGAACAGCGGTGGTATCCTGCACCGTGTGCTCACTAGTTTCAATTTCAAAAGCAGTGTTGCCAGGTTTGATGAGACCCATGTTGGAACCTGGTTTGGATTTTCTGGCCCCATGAGCAGGCGGCCTCCGGCTGCAGATGCAGCAGGCACCAAAGAATGTGAAGGCCACCACCAGCAAGATGGGTCCGATGATGATGGGAGGGTTGTTCATGGGGAGGAAGGTCCCAAATGCAAATGCTCCCACTAGAGTGATGTTGATCCCTGCCAGCATGATGCAAAGTCCACAAGCACAGCAGAGGGCAGGGGAGGGGAGGCCCTGAGGTCGTGTCTTTTTCTGGCTGGGTTTCTGGGTCAAAGAGGCGCTGCTCTTTTCACTGAACATGTTGAGGTGAGTCTTGGAGGTCACTTCAGTCCTTACAGGGTACATACAATGCTGAGAAGGCTATTTGTGGTCTTCTGCTCCCTTGAAATCACTACAGAGGAAGAAAAGAGCATGCAGCTGTTACAGCAAGAAACCAAAAGCGGCTTTCCACCACCAGCTCTTCTCCATGTTTGCTGGTACCAACAAAGTACAGATCCAAACCTGCTCTCAAATCTGTGCTCTCCCTAACCCAATGGCTTTAGCCATCCATGTGGATGGAGCCCAACTGAATCCAAGCACATGATGGCCCAGAGCTAAGGCTTTGGTTCTGCCTCACACTGCTCATCATCACCCAGACAACACCTATCCAAAATAGCAAACCCAGTACTGCTAGGAACAGCCCTCACCCCAGTGTGAATGCAATATACTAGAGGAGGATAAGGGTACTGAGTTACAACAAGAAATGGGACTGGTTGCTCCATGATTCAGTTGTCCTGTAGTTGAAGCTAGTCATCCAGGCCAATATTCTGGCTAGTGGAGAATAAAAGGCACCAGAAGGCAATTCAGGACACCCCAAATTGCCCAGCATGGGGCCAGAAAATCCCCAGCCCAGGTTAAGTCAACTATTAAGAGAACTTGAGCTAATGGTTAAATGTGTAGCAAGACTAACTCCATCTATGCTCACAGAAGTCAATTATGAGGTGGAAAAATGAATCTGGGTCCCTAGAGCATTTGTGGGGTTTAGCCTGCTAGCCTGCTCTTTCTACCTTGCATCTGCATTGGGTGTGATCATAGGAGATGATGTAGAAGGGGTCAGGTATTCTGTCTGCTTCAGCAAGTGTAAAGCCAAATTGATGCAGTTTTCCTGCAGGAGCACCACCAGCTCCTGGATGCAGGATCATGGCAAAGGAGAAATTTAAGTTAGAGGAGAGCTTGTGTGGGAATCTACCCTTTCCTAGGACCAAAGGCAGGAACACATATCCTTCAATGACAAGAGCAGCTTGTCCATGGAAGAGATTATTGGACATGCTGGGAGCTGGTTTTGAGTTCACTGAACTTTGCTGGGAAGCCAAATTTTCAGAAGCTAAATTGCCAGCAGTTTGCTGGTGGTGCCTTTGATTTTACAGGCAGGAGGGCAATTCTCATCCCAGCCTGATTGCAAACAACAGTCTGCTCTCTCATACTTTCCTGCCTGGCTCCTTAGCTTCTTTCCTCCTCTGCTGTCAAATCACATTCATAAAGACCGCAGAGAGAAAACTGATACCACACAGGTTTCTAATGCAAAAGCCCAAAATCACTGTTGTGTTATTAACACTCTGCAGCCACTACATTAAAAAACAAACTAACAAAACACCAGTAACAGAAAAATGAACAAGGAAATAGAAACCCTTACCCACCAACATGCCAGTGGGATCAGCCAGCCATTTCCCAGGGTGTCACATTTTCCCATACCTCCAGCTGAGGCAGAGCTCTCTGCCACTGTCTCCAGTGCCGTATCTCATCGCCTCTGCTCAGGCTTTCATTTAGGGCTGAATAGAAGTGCAGCAGTGAACTTTCAGTGAAGTTCCTGCTCAGTGAGACATCACCTGGAGCTGACAGGGATGGGCACACTGAAGGATGTGGCTCCTCCTCATCTGGGGAAGAGTCTGCAGGTGAAAACGTTTCAGAAGTGAAGATGTGTGAGAGTGGAAAGGCATTTTCTTAATCAGGCAGGCTAATAACATCTGTGCTTCTCCAGCAGCATCTTTTTATTCTGCTTGGGAACCTCAGCACACGGCTGTGAGCTAGAGCACCATTTTTGCCCCTTTCGCCAGCAAGGCAGCTTCTGGTTAAGCATCCACAAGCTTAAATAATATCACAGGCTCACTCCACAGGGCTTGCTTTCTCCTGGCTCCTTGAGAATATCCCTGCTCCCAGGTGAGCTCTAAAGGGATGGGTAAAAAGCACTCATCACACAGCAGCTGTCACCTGTAGCTACTCCAAAGGGATCGTGCTGGTTTCTGGCTGCTATCAAGGCTGCACTGATAGCAACCAGCAGCAGCTCAGTTCCTCTGCCTGACAATGTGTGTTGATGGCTGTGGTTGAATTCTATCACCTTCTAGAGCTCAGATTTGATACCGTGGGGAGAGGGTGTCCCCCTTTCCCCCCCCCCCCCCAACCCCTCTACAGTCACAGGAACCCACTGATGGGTGTTTGCCCTCACTGTTATCTTTCCAGAGGAAATCTGGCAGCTTTTACCTTCCTGCTTTCACTTCAGTCAAATCAACCAGTTCCAAAATAACCAGCTTTCTTTCCATTATCCTGTCCAGAATGATGGACTTCTTTTCCTTTAGGAAAAGTTCTTTTGGGGGCTGTGCGAAACAAGTTCTTTCTTATCAGTTAGAATCTGGGGTTCTACTCCAAACAACATCTCAGCTTGAAATGAACTGGTGGCAAGCATCACTACCAGGGAGAGTGAAATAGAAAAAGGAAAAAAGATGAGGAAAAAAAAAAAAGCTGCATATCCAAACCAGAAATCCAGAGGATAGAGTGATTCCTTCTAGGGCAATATTCATCCCTCCCTATATCCTCATGGGGCCAAACAGAAGGTTTTATTCATAGCTCTGAGAGTTCCTAGAGCTCTGAGGACATTCTGACATATCCAGGCAGCATTTTATAGCTATCTTTTAAAGCCACGCCAGCAGCACGCTCCGTTCCCTCTCAGCTGTAGCAAAGGGGATGGAGCTGTCATCTTCCCACCACAGCAGAACAGACCCCCAAGGAGTCCCAGTCCCCTTTCCAAAGGGGGCAGCGAAGGAGCGGCTGTGAGCAGCACGCAGAAATCCCAGTCAGACAGCTCCAGCCGCCCCCTGCGTACACACAGACTCGCGAACGCAAGCAGGAGAAGCCTTTAGGGGAAGCACGAGACTTTTCCCTGGGCAAAGTGCTCGGGAAAGTTCCTTACGGGGCCACGGAGAGCCGCGGTGCGTGGGAGCGGGGATGGTTACCTGGAGGTGCCCCGGGGGTCCCCTTCAGCCTTCAGACAGCAGCGCCCAAGCCACAGCGGGTCCCGGCGGGGCCGGGATGAGAACAGCAGGTTCTCCCATGTCGCCTTCCCTCTCTTCCTCCCCGAGCTCGGGAAACTTTGCTGGATGAGAACTCAGCAGGTGCCGAGCGAGCCCGGCCGCATCTTCCTGCTTCCCTCCGTCCAGCCGAGCTGATGCTCTCCTTCTTGGGCAGGAGGGGCTCAGCCGCAGCTCCGCATCCTCGCTGCCTCCCCTTCCTCTCCAGCCCCGCCCGCTGTCCGGCAACCTCCCCGCCTCTCCCCCTGCCTCCTTTTTATTCTCCCTTTCCTACTTGAAGGCTGCAGCCTCCGCCCCTTCAGCCGTCGGAGGTGCCCGAAGCAGAACAGCCCCTTTTCCCCAGCAGAAGAAGGCTGCACCCCGCTAGGGGCAGCCCCGAGCCCCGGTGCGCGGCTTACAGCCGTCCTGCAAAGATTTGGGAACGGCTGCGCTCGCTGTGCAGGGACTGAAACGCTAAAGGCTGGAAGCGTGCTTTGCGAATGGAACAAATAGCTGGTGTCAGGTGCTGAGCATCCTGGAGGGATGCAGGGGGGTAATTCCTGGCTTGGGGGGAAGGCGGAAGGGTGCTGAGCCTCAGAGAGGTGGGAATGCTCAAGATGTAAGAGCTGGTGAATTCAAAGAGCATCTTCAGCATCTTCGCGATAACACGGCTATCAGACCTTGTGTACACCCAAAGATACTGCTGGCATCTTTCTGCAAATATGCTAGACCCTGCTGCAAGCACAGCCAACGTCTTGGCTCCCACATTAATAAACTAGCCAGCCTGCAGAGCTGGTGCCCACTGAAGGAAGGAAGGCTGCTCGCTGTGAGCTGCACAGAGCATAGGTTGTCCTTCCTCAGCTGTGCAGACATTCACATGGCCATCATCTGTGCCCACACTGCTGTAAGCAGCCTGGATGCTGCCAGCAGCAACTCAACAAAGGCTCTTCTTCAGCTTATTGCAGAAAAAAACCAACCCAAATCGAACATGATTCATTCTCTCCTTTTTAAAATGATTGCTTTCATGCTCTCGAGAGAGAGAGAGAAGAAGGAAAGATAGCACAGAGATGGAGAAAAACAAAGGTCAAAGGAGAAACTGCTGAAGAGGAACAAACACACACTTCTCTCTGTTCTCCAGGCACTACTCCAGCCTGCACATTCTTAATCAAGCAGCATTTTCTATTGCATCCCACCTCACGGGTTGGCCTTGAAATCGAGGCAGAAACAAGCTTTGCAGAAGCTGGGCTCAGCCCTGCTGAGGTGGGCAGCTCTGCCTTCTCCCTGCCTGGGGCAGTGCTGTCAGCATACCCCAGGGGCTTGGCTGAGGGCACTGGGGTACCAGGAGAACAGCGCTGATCAGACACATTGCCCAGCATTCTTGAGTGAAATAACAGGGAAATCTAATTACAGAGATGCAGCATCTCTTGTAGGCATTCCCTGGCTCTGCGATGAAAGCTTCAGAATGGCCGAGTGCACTCATCCCCAGCAGAAAAGTGATGGAACCGCTGCTTGGGCTTTGCTTGGTACAACTCTGAGAGTCCCTCTTGCAGCAGAACTGTCACTGAGCGCTCGCTGACTGTTGCTGGGTGAAAACTGGAGTGCTGAACTCCTGGCACAGCCCCACAGAGCCCTGTGGGAATGGCCCCATAAACCGTATCCATTCAAGAGAGGCTGTCGGATGGAAAGATCCTGGCAGGGTCATTGATTCGAGTCCCCTGCTATCACATTGTATAACAGCAATCAAAAAGTGCTCAGGCTTCTAATGGGGTCAATTAATACCAAATGACCTGTAAGCCATTCCCTAATTGCATGAGGC
The DNA here is from genome assembly GCA_037305975.1 of Chrysolophus pictus. Lineage (NCBI taxonomy): Eukaryota > Metazoa > Chordata > Aves > Galliformes > Phasianidae > Chrysolophus > Chrysolophus pictus. Next base: position 21,433,696 of record CM074583.1, read on the forward strand.
AGTGATGAAGCAGGCTGCTTCCTCCAGGTTATTGCTGGCTGTTGCGTGACTCTCCATCACACTTTCAACTTAATGGGCCATAAGCCCAATAAAAAGGGGAAGGCTTTGCAGAAATATGACATATATAGGGCTCCACTGAAGAAACAGTTCTGAGTTTCACATATGTGGCCCTGACAACCTGGCAGGCTGCATTCGTGTGATTAAAAGAACAGCTAATTCAAGAACTAAAATTAAAGCTAGATTTCTCACTGGTATAAATCAGAACAGATCCACTGCTTTGCAGAGCTCTGGTAGCTCATGAGCGTTCATCATTTGCCAGGGGGCTTTGCCAGTCTGATTGTGGGCTTACCAGGAAGCAGGAAGCCCTGCCATGCTCAGCTCCCAGCCCTCTGCAGAATGCAGATCTGTATGTCTGGAGATGCAGCTTGTTTTCATTTTCTGCTGAATTCCAACATCAAGTCAGAAGTTTATGAATGAGAGGCACAATTTGCCTGCTTGCTTTTTCCCATTGTCGTTTCCTGAGCGTGGGTTTACACCGAAATCTGGCTCGAGTGCTCCTGCACCCAGAAACACTGCCAGGAAGTTAGCACTGCAGCAGGATCCAGCTCTGGCTCATGGCTTAGTGCCCCTGAAATCCAGAAAAGTGCAAGGCCAATTTCTGCAGCAGTGTTCACCTGTCTGTAACATCACGTATAGAAAGGAGGAGGCAAAAAAAGCAGATCAGTGTTCGTCATTCTCAGAAGCTGCTGTGAAATTGCTATGCAGGAGATTTAAACCCCCAGAGGAGGCAGCTCTTTGTACAGTGTGTAATTAAAATCAAGGACTCTGCCGTGGACTACAACAGCATTGGTGTGTTCAGAGCCAGCAGAGAGCCACAACTGGACCTGTCAGACACAGAAGACATGTGCAGCTCTGGGCTTACAATGTCCCTACGTTTGTGAGTGCTGGCATTGGTCAGAAGGGGAAAGCTTGCTCTTGGCTTGCCGTGGTTCTTGTAAGGCTCTGCTATTCCAGCCACTGAGGCAGAACAATAAGGAAGGTAGATGTGTGGTCTGGTCCCATCTCATCAGGGATGAAGCTTTTGTTGTTTCTGAATAGAAGAGACTTGGCAGCCATACCTCATGCTTGGTGTCCCCCAGGACACTCATTGCAGCTCAGCAGGGATAGCTCATACTTCCATTCTGCTCTTCCCATGAGCTTTCTCATCATGCACATCACTGTCTCTATAACAGAAAACAGCTGGAGCTGTTGTTCCCAAATCTTTTAGCAGGTGTTTCCATCCCCACACCAAAGCCCTTCCGAGCAGGAGTCTCTTTAGTTTGTCTGAGCGTTGCACTATATAGTGTGGGACCCTCATCCCAAGCTTCTGAATGCAATTCAAGTGCTTCATTATGGGCTCCAGAGAAGTAGCTTCAAATCCCTGCTCTGCAACAGGCTCCCTGTCTGGGAGTCTTTCTCCCTTCAGACAAAGTAAAAAAAAGGCTTTATAGAATCATGGAATCATGAGGGTTAGAAAAGACCTCTAAGACCCAGCCCAACCATCCGCCTACCACTAATATTGCCCATTAGCCCACGACCCAAAGTACCACATCTACAATATCTTCCAGGTATTCAAACCAATTTCTCCTTCCTAAGAAGACCTCTGGAAATGCTGAGAGCTGAAGAAAATTAGCTGGCAGCATCCTTGTTGGGAAAACATCTGTGCTAGCAACTCTTCTGTTACACAAACAGTACAGTAATTTTTAATGAAGCTTTCTCAAACAGGAGGAAATTAGCAGGTCACTTATCAGCAGGGGGCAAATATTTGTAATTAGCTTTCAGAGAGATTATGTCTCCTGTGTTTAATTCTCAAAGGTTCCCACTGGTAAACTAATTAACAAGAAGCTTCATTGGAAGAGCTGGCCTGAAGTTGTATGGCTTTATTATCCCAGCAGGCAGTTTGTTCTCCTGACAGCACGTGGCTGTCTCTACTGGGCAGAGCAGGTCAGTGAGGAGTTGATCAGGAAGAGGCAAAAAAGACCAGAAATGATGGTTCGATGGCTTTCCCATTCAAGCTGTTGTGGATATGAAGCCCCAAAACAGATTTAATGTAGCTCTGTGGGCCAACAAGAGGAGACTTAATTTCCATCTCTTATATCTGCCTGATGGTCAGCTTCCAGCACACCAGACCACAAGAGACACTAATTATCATCAGCATAAATCACACTACTCCAGCCAGTTTTGATTCCTGAACAATATAGCTTTGAGGAATGTCAGCCTGAACGTTGTCAACAGATGGTGTATCTCTCCGGAGGAGAGTCATGTCCTTAATCAGACCAACACTACCTAGGGCAATGATGCCCTTGTTTCTCGCCCAACCTTTTTAACCCAACGACTGAGGCTCTACACATCTACTGTAATGAGTAAGACCTGGAAATACAGCCAGTGCTGAAAAGAAGTTCATGGTCTCTCCAAGATGTTTTACACCTTGGACAAAGGTGAGATGTCTTGAAAGTTTTTCTGCCTTGCAAAATCTGCTGGGTTTCTTGTGGTTCAATCTACAGTACAACAGCAGAAAGCTTCGCAAGTCCTTAACTCTTCAGAGCAGCGAAATAAACAAGACTTCAATGAAAATTAAAGGTCAGAATGGGGAGTCCTTACTCGCCCTTATGTGAAACTCTGGAAACCTTTTCAAAGCGTATCCTATTTCCTCAAAAGCAGGGTGCAAAAAAGAAAGCCAGGCAGACTATTTGGATCCTTCTGCGCTTTAGACAGATCTCACACCACTTCATGGAAGAGGCTGCAGTGATTTGAGTGAACTGTGAACAAGGTCTGTAGGATGCTGCCTTGTGAATGTTTACCCTCTGGTAGACAGCAGACGTCCATGGACACCATATGGGATATCAAGTTACAACATGGCAAAGCACAGATCATTAATCACACCCTTAAATGAACTGATTATAAGGTCATCACGTCAAACATTTCCTAGCATCATTGTGCTTGCACAAGTTTTATTTTACATAGAGACTGAGGAAGCGTCTGGTTAGAGCACCTGACTGACCCATTAGCTCTGCCACAACTCACTCTCATAACATGTTTAATCTTTCTGCTTCTCAGCCCCTACACCACCACCTCAATGTCATCACGAAACACAGCAAATAGGTTCCCTTCTCCCTCAAAGTATGTGCTGTCTAGATGAACTCAGCTCTCAGACACAACAGATCAGAAATGCTGTATTTATCCATGGCAGACATGGCCACACACGTGCCCCACATCAGACCCCATAATTACCCACTTGTCTATAGGGAGCAACTGCTTCTCACAGGTTTGAGATCAACTGTATGTGATAAACATCTCTTTGCCTTCAAGAGCATGACCCAGAGGGGGGAAAAGATCCCATGACAGCTATGAAGAGTTAAGGGAAAGCATTACCCACCCACTGCACTTGGGTAGACAACTGGTGGGGCAGGATGGCAGCTATAGAGGCATCATTTTGTAGACAGGCTTTAATGGTTTGTTAGGTTTAGGAGTCACTGACGAGCACGTCTCATTTCCCTGTATGTGCAGTTCCCTATATGTGCGTAGTCTGCACATGGAAAGGGAAAATACAATTTCCCTTCCTTGCACATATAGGGAAAAGCTGAGCCTATATGTTCTTTACCATTGTCAAGACCCTACAAACTCCTATACAGAACAAACTGATTAAGACCAGGTAAGAAATTAAGCACTGGGCTCTCACCTAAACTTCAGCACCAGCACAACATGAAATTCCAATTCAATTTCACATCCTTTATTAACAAGACTCGTGGAGCTGAGAAATTGAAGCATCATTTGAATGTTGGCTTACAGGAGCTCTTTCCTGATTACTCCTCCAGTGACACAGATGGGAGCAGAGTCAGAGACCCCTTCTTCATCACCCCGTCCACCACCACATCAGCAGTTGTAATCAGAGATGCAAGCAATACGACTGAAGAAGAGAAAGACAAACAAATAACAACAGGAAACAGCTTGGACTGGTGTTTCTGTGACTGTCTGAAGGCAGTAAGACAGTCTCCTCTAATAACAAGATTCCCCTCCATGTTCTTACAGATGCCCATTTATTTCTCTGTAACAGGAGAGGTGTCTACAGGGGCACAGGAAAACTGCTCATCAGCTGCTCTGAGCATCTCCCCCAGGGCTTCTCTCCTCCTTACAAGCCCCACATCTCTATCTCCAGCCTTTTAATATCAGCTTACCCAGGAGGAAGCTGATCCTTACTTATGCCTGGGTGCAGCAGGGAGGCGGGCGTTTTTCATATTTAACCCCATTTAGTAAAAATCAGAGGGAAACACTCCCTCCATCCCTATCTCACCTGGGAGAGATCTTCTGTTGGCTCCTCTGCATTTCTGAATGGGTGTGATTTGTTGCTGTGAGGATTGAAAATGCACTCGTTCTTCCCTTGGAGACTTTCTGCTCGCTGCTGGGGACTGTATAACACCTACTCATCTCAGTGGGAAATGGTATATATCTCACAGAAAGAGCAAGAAGCCGAAGCACTGAATACATGCATTCCTCTTACATTTCTGTCGGCAACTGGAGATTATTCCTGATTCAATAGCATGGTTATCCCAGCTTCTAGGGAGGCAGATTGAATCAATGATTAATTTAAAGCAATTTATACCTTTTAACCATTCAAGCACGTTTCCCAGGTCTGAGATCAATGCCTGGAAATCCATGACTATTACAGATGGAGTCATTTATCCCCCGTCTACAGCAACATCCCTGTGACTGAGGAAGCAGCTGAGCTCTCGGCTCAGCCCAAGTGCTGTTTTCTGGTGCTTTGGGTTTACTCAGTGAAAAGAGGTTGTTGTGACTTAGGAAATGAGATGTGCCCATCCCTTCCTCCGTCTGCCCACGTGGCACCTTAGGTGTGACACAGCCTCTACGCACCTTGCTCAGAGCCCTTCTGCAAAACAGTTAATTCCATCTCAAGCCTCCCTAGCTCTTCTGCTTGGCTATAAACCCTCCTGCTCTGCACCTTGCTTCAAGCCTCCAGTCAGCTGAATGACCAGAGAATAGAAATAGCAGCCAATGGAGTGAGCTGACAGCAAGACAGTTTTATGGGCAACATAAAGTTGTCTCTAATGCTTGAGCAGCTGTGCCTGTGTGGGGAGGGAGCAGCAGAAGAGAGCAGGGCTTGGCTGCAGGAGGAATGGAAATATTAATCCAATAAAATTTCCCCGGATAGCACTTTATAGGCTGGTTATATCACAAGTGGCATGTGTGTTAGAAAGCATTAATAAAGCCTGCAGTAAAACTTGGTAGGATTCAGAGGAAACATTACGCGTGGATTTACGGGTCTGCTGCAAAATTTTATTCTCCCAATAGTGAGGCTGGGTCCTGGAAGACAGAACTTGGGGTGGGCTGGAAGCTCTCTAAAACAGGCAGGAGGGAAAAGCTGGGGAGGAGGAGAATCTCTTGGGGTGGCAGAATCCCAATAGGACATTAAGCTGAAATGAAGGAAGTCGACGTAAAGGATAGAGAAAAATAGTTGGCAGCTTCTTAGGGAGCTACTCAAAGAAATAAATGCCTTGATCTCTTAGAGAGAGTGCCAGCTTACACATCTCCTGCTTGTCATCGTTTGCTTTTAATTTGCTCAGCCTATAATTGGTTAAGCAGGCTGTCCATAGGTACCATCTCAGCGTTGGCTATTATACAAGGTGCTGCTCTTACCCAGGAGCACAGAGAAACATATCAACATCAAGACTAGGGATGCAGCTAGGAAAGCTAGCTGATTTCACTGAGAAAATACTAAACATAAATTGTGCCCCACTTCCATCCTGTAACACTTTGAGCTCCCTGCAACATTAAGACATCACAGTGCAATTAGGACATCATGCAGAGCAAAGATGAAAGGCCACAGAAATAACACAGCAATGTGGCTCATAGTGGGGACCCAGGTAAGAAGTCAGAAAACCCAACCCATGCAGTGTGCCAGGCTGGAGTCTCAGGTCCCCAAAGCCTCCTGCAGCTACTAAAAGAAACTGGATTCACTGCAAAACCCACTGAGCAGCAATCAGGCCTGAGAGCAGACAGCTCACGCAAAAACATGACTCTACCATGCAAAGAAATGGATTTCTCAGCCTGCTTTAAACACTCAAGGACAGCTACAGTCTCTGAATATAAATAACATAAGGCATTTGGCTGTTTAGATGTTTTATTAGAGGAGGAAAGATTTAGAGCTGAATGGCTTTTGGTTTATGTAGAAAAAGGATCCTCAATGAAATATCAGCTTCTGACACCTGCTGAAGCCTTATGTGCCCTGTACAGACCCTCAGGACGCCCAGAAACCAGAAGGGTTGGACACCTGAAAGTGATTCACCCAGCAGGGAAGCACACGACAATGACTTCAGGTGCAAAATCCCCCCAGGCTCCCATTTTCTCCTGTCTGTTTCTTTCTGCAAAACTCACTGTGGTAGGCAGCACTGCTTCTGGGGAAGCTGCATTCCACCCTTCTCAAGATGCTTTCTGGCTCCTTTTGCTGCTGTTTGGAGCAGAGCCCTGTAGCTCCAGCACTGCAGGTGCTGACAGCCTGCTGTGTTAATGTGCCCAGCCCTGCTGCACGAGCACTTACACACGTCTGCTGGGTCCAACAAGGACAAATGCCAGTTTCAGTATGCCAGAAGCAATCTCTGTCAAACAGCACGCTGCTCAGCTCACCCACAGGTGAACCCATAGAAAACAAAGGAGTAAAGGGACTACAGAGCCCACGTGAAAGCTTTTAACCACACTCCTGTAATGTTCCTATAGGCAGGTGCAATCCTCAGAGCCGAGAACTCTGCAGGTGCAGGAGAAAGTTTTGTCTGTCCACACGTGATTTGCAATGAAACGAGACAATTCTGTGGCCAGCAGTTCCCACCAGCTCCAGGCGATCCTCTGATTGCAGGCACAGGGAGGCCACAGGTTTACAACCCACTCTGGCATCAAACATGACCATTTGCCCCAGAACAGCATCCAGTTTTCTTCTCCTTCCTTCACATCACCACCCCTCTGGGTCTTTCAGGCTGCAGGAGCAGGGCAAGGCTGCCTGGAAAGCATGCAGTAGGGTGTGGGAGGCTTCATGATGGTTTTTTTTTTTGGTGAAGATCATAGAACTGTAGAATCATTAAGGTTGGAAAAGATCTCTAGTCCATCCATCCACCTACCACTAATATTGCCATTTAAGTACAGCATCTAAAGATTTGGCAATACAAAGCAGAAGATGGTGGAAACAGACATTCAACACCTGCTGTGCTGGATCGTTTTGTCACTGATTCAGTAGGCAGGAACTCTTCCCAAGATTGCTGATACATCCCATCCAGAAAGCTCAGACTTTCCAAGTGATATTACAGGATGAAGATTAACTGCCATTTCTGTAAGTCTTGTGAGGGCAGTGTGACACAGTGCTTTTCACCCACTCTGCCGTTTTCATCTGTCAAAGGAAGCAAATATCAGCTCTCCGAGGCCAGACGTCTTCTACTCAGGTTTCACCACCAACTAATTATTATAAGGGGATAGGAAATAGAAACCAGCCTGGATCATGCCAGATGCGGGCTGGGAAAATTCTCAAGTTCATCTTCTGTGGTAAAGCTGCCTATTACAAGCTGAACGAGAAAGATGATTAAAGATAGTTGCTATTGCAGCTTAGAGCCAACAGAGACAGCTTGTACTGGGAGGGAAGTACAACACATCGTGCTTGAGGAAGTCTGCTTAAGTGTTAGATTACATTTGCTCAGAAAAGTATCAGGCTGAAAGATGGAAAAATTCAAATCTTCAGGCCCCCAAACAGCAGCAAAACAAAGGAAAGCTGAGCGTAGGAAGTGCAGCAGAGTAGGATAACACATAGGATAACAGACATCTTGCTACCTGCTCCTTGGCTTCCTAGCAAGGCTAGTGCATGTATCCCACATTCAGGTCTTGCAGACCCAATGGGGTGGGCATGACTGGTGTCCAGCCCATACAAAGAATGATGACACAGGGAAAATCCTTGTCCTGCCTTTGACAGAAACGCGTTAAAACGAAGTGGCTTGCATAGGATCACACCACAATGCTGTGGTAGGGCTGAAGCCTAAACCTGCTCTTCTTCCAGCCACTCTCACCAAGACCATGCTGATGAAGACCTTGTCCTCATTTTCTCTCTGTAGCGAAACATATGATATATGCCTTGCTCTGGCGGCCAAGAAGGCCAACAGAGCCCTGTTGTGTGCAGGACTGGGGAAGAGACTGTGCCCCTGTACTTGGTTCTGGGGAGACCACATCTAAAACACTGGTTCAGTTTTGAGATGAACACCCCTCCACTTGTTCCAGTCCTTTTGCATTAAGTTTCCTGATGCTCAGAGCAGAAGAGGATGTGGCTCTGCAGCTGCTTATAAATCTCCCAGCCAATTCGGGAGGGTGGCTGTGTTTGTACAAGTTTTTGAAAATGAAAAGCTGCTAAGCAGAGAGGGGAAAATAAATCTCACTGGAGGAAGGGCAACATTTGGCTGCTGTCAAGTGAATCTAGATAGAAAATGTGAATGTCTAGGCCAGACCAGATGAGCACTGTTCTGCAAACGCTCAGTGCTAACACAGCCAAGGCAATTGCATCAGCACAGAACAGAAGCTGGCACAGGTACCCTTGTATTTGTAACAGTCTCCATCCCACAGTAGCTGCTTTGGTTGTAAGCCATGAAGCAGGAAAGACAATTCTTCTGTAGCCTTCAGAAGGAGACATCCAGAACTCTGCATTATTGCCGGAGTCCTTAGCAGCCCATAAATAGAGCACTCATGTTGAGAGGCAGTCTATCATTCCCATTCACACTGCCAGAAGCTGCCCTCCCATAAGCACAGCAAGAGCACTGTGGAGTAAAGGACCTTGGCCCTCCAGAGCTGGTGCCTTATTGCAGCTGGTAGCTGCAAGGCCCTGGAATCTGGGAAGGAGGAAAAAGAAACAAAGCAGCAGAGGCACAAAAAGGATCTGAGGATAGGAGCATGGCTCAAGTTAGAGATGCTAGAGAAAGCAAACAGATTTAAAGCATCAAAGTCTCTATGGAGTCCCTCTGGGAAAGAGGAACACTGCTTTCAGTGAATGCATTTTTAAAATACATTTCTAAAGAACAGTAGGTATTTTGTTGTATTTCAGAAATCCCAGCACGTGTGGCCGGGTATTGTAGGCTTGGCCTTCAGCTTCTGTCTGCAATTAAAACAATAGGAAAAATCTGTATTCCTCTCTGTGAATGTTCACACAAACAGCAGCACAACTTCAATTAATATAATTAGCAGCCGTAATATATTTCTGTTCTTACAGCTGTGAAAACACAGATGCCTCAAACTGCACAGTGGGACATTATGTCCTCTTTCAGTGCATGAAACCATGGCCACAACAAAACCTCTTCCTGAAGGGTTTTCCATGGGAAACTCAGGAGAACGTATGATTTGGTGTTTCATGAGAGCCTGTGGCTCTTTACTCCAGCTTTACAAACAGTCTAATTAGATCCAATAAATCCTGACCACAACGGTGAGAAACCCTATGTCGGTTGAAGCTTCCTGGATAGGAAATGATGTGATATGAGACAATGCATTTAAAGGTGTGACTTTGAGACCAGTGATAGCTCTGAAATAAATCCTCAGTAGGGACCAAGGATGCAGAATGAAAGACACTGTGAATGTGTGCCCAGAGGGCAAGAGTCAAAAAGACATATTATCCCTGTAATGTACATAGACACATGGTAGTAATCATTAACTGCAGTCAACTGTATTATCTCTTCATGTTCTCTTCTCCTGCAGACCTGATAATTTGTCTCATCCTACACCTTAAGAGATCTGATAGCTGGGAGATGTAGCGAGTGAAATCTCACACCACAAGACATCATTAATTTGACTACTCCTACTCGAGACTGTTTATTTTCTCCAACACAAGGCAGAAACATTTAAAACCTTGACGTACAGTCATGGGAACAAATGAACCAAGACAGCCCCAGTGCTGCCTATGTCCTAAAAGACCAAGAACATCCCTCACTGCCTCAGTATTCCCCACACCTGACTTTTCTCACTGCGTTTTCTCTTTGGTTTGTTTGAAGAAAGAAACTGAAATGAAGATTGTTTCTACCGAAAGATGGTGGCAGCGGCTGCAAAGCTCTTGTGAATTACAGAAAGTCAAAGAGGATGAGCTGCTGAATGAAAGCACGGGTAGCGCTTGGTGTCATCAGAGGACCTCCTGGGAAGAGCAGAGCCCTGCGTGTCCCAAAAATTAAGAGCGTAAATTGATACGTGCTCCTTCGCTCCACAGAATCTGTGCGTCATATGAGGCAGGGGTAGCTGTTACCACGGTAACTAATCTGATCTTTATTTTAATTTTTGCTATAGTCAGATCACGTCAGATAGGAAATAGCCACAAACAGAATTAGAGCAGTTGTATGTGTGAACATATGCACAACATTTACACGTAATTGTGTACGTGGCTGTGGCCAAATGCAAAAAACAACAACAACAACAAAGTTGTTTTTATATGGGGAATATAATTTTTAAAGTAGAATCAAATTGCACTCCGTTACAGACACGAAAAGAGACCTGTGTGCACAGCCATCATATTGAGTGTAACTCAGCCACCTTGTTTACTGGCCCATGGGAAGGAGCTGTGCACTACTTCTATACTTTGTGTATAGAAAAGTACCTTATCCCACCCCAAACTGCTTGTCTTCTCATTCTGAAAGCTCTTGAATTGCAGATACCAAAATGCCTCAGGCTCTGAGCAGAGAGGTGTGCAGTGCCTGAGGCACAAAGCCCCTTATGGACAGAGCTGGCATGGCAGAAGTTCCCTTATAGAAGATATGGAGAGATGGAAAATTCCAAGGGATTCAGGCACTTGTGTGGCCCCCAGTTATGTACTCTCCTTAGGCCATTGTTGCCACCACGGGCTTCCAAATATCACAAGGCTGATTCTCTCTGTCTCTGAACTGGCATAGTTTTCAGGGCATAATCAGAGCTAAGCTGTTTTATGTCTGTCTATGTTGTTTCTTCAGAGTCCTTTAACAGACTCATTTGGGGGTTTATTTCAGGTTATTCCTAGTAGGAGAGCCAGATTTTCCAAGAAGTAATCAAACTCTCATACTACCGCTTTCCAGAAGGAAAATCCTAGCCTCTGGCAAGGGGTTACAGGTCCAGAAAATATACTAGTTATATGTGTTCTTCAGCATCTCTTCCTGGCCACTGACAGGAACAGAATGCAGAGTCAGACAAAGCTGCCTTGACCCAAAACAGCCTTTCTAACTCTCAGCAATAAGCCAAGAGGTTCCAACCTCCAGCCTAGAGGATGGAGGAGTCACTTACTCTTCCCTACAGTGATTACTAAACCGGGTCCTTATTTTGAGCACTGGTCTCTTGTTGCACGTGAGGATACAAGCTGCAGTCACAGAACAACAGAAGCTGTTTCCTAAAGTTGAAGTTCTTCTCTGAAGCAGGGATTTAATTTAAGCAGATGAGATAGGTATTCAGAGAGAGATGGATGTTTGCGCCTGGAACAAGAACAAGCAGAGGAAGCAGTTCAGTAAATGATACGTTTTTAAGTATTTTTAGTAATGCAATGCAGCTGTAAGAGGAAAACAAAGGAGGAAGAGCAAGAAACAATGAAAATGAGTTCAGCTTCAAGAAAATAGGATCACAGTGGTGCATCAAAGTGAGCTCCTGAACAGCACATAGAAGTGCAAGATAGAATATGCCCATTCTACTATGGTCTCATGGTTCAGCAGGAGATCTAAGCCTAGAGTGGGGCTGAGAAAACCCCATTCCAGAGGATATTAATGACATACCATCAAGCCAAATCACTCTCTGTCCACCTGTTACTGGCTGCTGCTGGGAACCTTTCCACCACCTCCAACTGCAAAAACAGCAGCTGCAATCAATAACGTGCAGACACTCTCAATTGCTCATCTCTGCAGCCATCTGGCTTCATATCACACATATCCATGCAATGCAAAGCAGAAGGTTGTTTTAGCTCCTGCCACCAGCTGATGAAGGATGGACTAAGAGATAAGCAAGACTGATGAGAAACAGAAGATAGATTAGAAACAAGCAAGAGGCAAAAGGTAGGGTGCTCAGTGACACTTGTGTGCAAATGAAAGGGGATCAATCCACCTTTTTTAAGTCAGCATTCCCTGAGGATGCACTCTAGGCAGCACTCCATTAGGTATCTCAGAGTCATTCACTTTGGCTGTTTTCTTTTTTTATTATTTTTATCCATCTTCATTTTTCTTCATTTTAGTGTCCTTTCCCCATATTTTCAGTGCAAACAAACCTAAGTCGGATCTTTAACCATTTTATTTTAGTGTAGTTCCCTGAATGTCTCTACTGCAGTGCTGACTGAAGCCAGCCTTGTACCTTCAAAGGATTATAGCAATCACAGGCCAGATGAGTGGGATTTTAATTTCCAGTTAAAACCAGTTTAGCTCAATCCAGAACCCCCAAATTTTGCCCAGCTCTGCCATTCAGCTCAGTGCTCTGCATTTTGCATGAATGCTGGCAACACAACAGGAAAGAAATTAGAAAACATACTTTCTGTGCACACAGTTAAGATAATAATATTAAACTCATGTAGCTCTCAGTGTAATTTAAGTTCAGCTGCAGAATTTCACTGGGAGGAGATTCAAGAGGCCCTGGTCCTGTGCAAGGTACTGGCTTGCATGAAGACTCATCTGAGCCACATCAGCTTCTCAAAGGTCTCCATTCCCTCATCCCTGAAACGTGTATGACAGTGATATCTCTGGATGACAAGCTCTATTTATTAAATTCTCATATCTTGCCTTTTCCATCATGAAAACATCTTTGCTTCAAAAATAGAGATGCTGACATTGTTTGCACCTTCCCCAAAACTAAACTGCTGCTTAACAAGGAAGTAGCTCTTCCTTAAGCAAGTATTCTTGGAGCTGGATGCTATTAAATATCTAGCCAGTTCTGAAAGGGATTCACTGTCAAGTCCTTAAGGGATAGAAACGTGTCAGACATCCTGACCAGCATCTTTGTAGCTCTCTCTTTGATAGAAGACAATGGTCTACTCCCAGGACTTTGTTTCTGCCTGTGCTTTGCTGTAGCTCCTGTGCTCTCTGCAAGCAATAGGACAGCGTGCTAACATTTCACTTCTGCCTAGAGAAGCACGAGCATTCTGCATTAATCTGACTCAAAAACAAAGAGCATTTAGCACTGACATGATATTCACATGGTTCTCTGCCAGCTTTTTAACTACATATATAACATCGAACAGCAAAATGAGATTCATCCTGAGTTTAAGGACCTGCTCCCAGAACACCAGTTAAGCTAATGTAAAGCGGGCCCAGAACACCATCCTAGTGCCCTTGTCTTGCATGTTACCTTATGTAGGTTCCTGCTTCCCAACCAGCTTACGTTTCTGTCTGATTCCCAAGTTCTGAGAGCTGTCACCCTGCAAAGGAAATGAGAAACCTTGCATATGTCCTCACCTGCTTAGAGACTTGTTAGGACCATTCAGGCACCAAGAGCTGCTGCTTCAGTAAGCAGAGATGGGGACTCTGGAAAGAAAAAATGCACAGAGAGCCAAGGACTAAACATTCACCTGAAATGTGTTGGTGTGCATCTTAGTGTGAACAAACTCAAGCTAATAGGGGCTTAATCTATGTGCAAAATGTCATGGTCATTTTTTTAAACTCTGCTCTGTGTCACACTGTAAAACCTTCAAGTAAAAAAAAAAAAAAAGGAAAAACAAGCTGGAAAAGAAAGAATCGCTCTGTATACAAACCTTGATTCACATAAACATGGAAAAAAATCAGAGCTGCCAACAGATTCACCTACACCTATCTTCCAAATTAGCACAGCTTTGTCTCTTGGGAGAGTTAACATCCATTCTCCCATATATCATTCCTCACTGCAGATCCTGCGAGGCAGAGGGAGGTTGCAATGAGATTTCTGTGTATTGTCATCCATTCCTTCAAGGCACACTTCGCTCCCATATTTCTTTTCCTGTGCAGGGTGGGTTTGGGTTTCTTTCATTCTGTTTTTAATTCCTTGCACACTTAAGACAACCACAATTTGTTCTGTATTTCCACAAGCTATTCCGTGGTGATTTGTTAACGATGTTGGGTTTGCAGTCAAACGACTGGAAAGATAAAAAAGTTGGCAAGCTGCTTCCCTCATTAGGGAACACACAGCTCTCGAGCATTCAAGTGCCAGTGTATTAGCTGAATTATTCAACAGAGGAAGAAAAAAACACATGACAAGAATAGGAAAGTCACAACAGGAGTGGGAAGGGAAAGGAAGCTCAGTGACTTTGGTGCTATTGGGAAAATTTGGCAGCAGTCCACAAAGTTCAGTTGAGGGATTAAGCCCATCTAAGGAACTCATGCAAGGCTCAAAGGCTGTAGGGGAACAGCCAGAAGCTGGCAGTCATCAATCAGATATTGTTGCAGTCTTGAACTGATAATGAAGAAGCTCAAGGGGGACATATTTCCAAAAGCATAATTTAAGGGATCTGTTTATGTGCAGCCTGTGATTAACTGATGGTGTTGGAGAACTTCCACATCCAGTCACAGGCTTTAAGCACACAAACAACTCACCTCAACTGGAGGCGCCCAGTAGCAGGTTATGTGTGTGCTCCCATCACACAATATATACGATGTAATTCAGAAGGGCTAACAGCCCATGAGAGAGGAGTGAGTTGCCTTGCATATGCCAATGGCAAGAGGAGGTGATGCGTAGCAGCTTGTTCCTTTCGCAGAGCTTTGAACCAAAACAAAACCCTGATGGGAAAATCTGGCTTCTATCCTCACGTAACCTGAAAAGCAAAAGGAAAGAGCTTGCCTTGTCCAGGGTGCAGAACTTTTTCAATACTTTTGTAGAATTTCACACAGTTGGTTATGCCCAGCCCTCTCTGCAAGGCTGCTCTCCCGTCGAGGGAGACGACAGCTCCTTCCAGTTTAGCATCATCCACAAGTTTACTTAGTTTATCTTTGAATCCTGCACCAAGTCATTCATGAAACCATAAAAGGGCACCAGAATGGAGCCCTGCAGAAACCCACCAGTGCATGGACAAGCATCTGTACTCCAGAAGCAGCACAAGCAGAGAGAGGAAGGACGTTATCTGGATGGTTCACAAATCAAATCTGCAGGATTTAGATTTCAACTGGTAATCAAAAGTGGAAGAAATTTGGACTTGTCAGCGTTGTGTCAGAAATGGGAAAGAAAACAGAAGAGAAACGCACACGAGATCTCTACTTTTACTTACAGCTGTATAGTTCCCATACTAAAGCAAAAGGCATTAAGTATTTTGAAGCTTTATCAGCAGCAGGTATCTGCTTATTTTAATTGTCATGTGGCATTAAGAAGACAAAACCTGAATCTAGAGATCTGGGAAGCATGTCCTTTAGCTATTCCAAAGCTTGAAAGAGCAGCACTGCTTACATGGCAGGCTACCACCCACTCATTCATTCCCAAACATGCTCATTCTTTCACTGAGAAACACCGTTCAACCAGATTTTGCTTATTTTTGTTAAGAGATTAGTTATACAGCTCCTGTACAAGTAGCTTCAGTCATGCTAGCTTCCTAACAGAGGGATTTGCACAGAAGCCAGGATTTTTTTGCCACAATTGCACTGACAAAAGAGGATCTAGTGAACAAGGAGAAAGCAGCAATTAAATCCATCAAGTAATCATCTGGTGACCAAGACAGTCAGAGAAGCCAGGCAGGGAGATCTGCTGATGACACTGAACCACCACTTTGAAGAGGACTGCAATATCAGAAGCAAGATGATGACAGCCTCAGTAATATAATAGGGCAGAAATTCAATTGCAGGCAGAAACGCCATTAGGGAGCAACTGGAATTTGTGCTGTAAGAGCAAAGACTTGACCTTCATTCTATTGTTCCCAGAGGAGAGGAAAGAACTGGGTGTTCAGAAGCAATTTAGTGGCTGAAATACTGAGACAGCAGAGCAACCTTAACGCAGTCAGGTGAAATATTTCTGGTCAGCAGAGAAGCACAGATGCTAGGGGGAAAGATGGTGACATGCCCCTCTGCATGTGGCTGGAGTTGGGATGGGGAGATTTTCCCACCCAAAGGGCTCAGCATTTACATGCAAAAGCTGAGAAATAATGCAATTAACAGGGATGACTTTTAGAAGAGATTAAAGCAAATTGTCCAAAGTGGCTTTGAACACTTGGATAGCAACTTTTTTCCCACTGAACAAGAAGTGGGAGAAACTACCTGTTAGTGTTGGGACATGTTTGGATTTGCCATTGGTTAAGGAAAAGGCCTGGGTGCTCCACAGATCTCAGACAATACTTTCAACATGAGGAGGTGTGCTGACATGGTCTGACAGAAGGTAATTATTCAGAAGCCAGAATAATTGAACATTCTCATTGCTGCCTATTAATCTGATCACTTCCCTTATAAACTCATAACCGTAGCTCCTGAACATAGCAGATCTTATTTATATGCAAAAAAGGTTTCCAATTCTGAGACTCACAGATGTCTGAGGACAGAAGCAAAACTGGTTACAAAGCAAAGCCTCCTTTCCTCTCCGAAATGCTCAGCTCCACACAAGGCTGGAGAGAAAGAAAGAAAGGGCAGGAGAGGAGGAAAATGCCAAGAATTTTTCCAAAAATAGCAAGAGGAAACTGGCAATGATTAAAGAGGAGGGGAAGGGAAGGGAAGGGAAGGGAAGGGAAGGGAAGGGAAGGGAAGGGAAGGGAAGGGAAGGGAAGGGAAGGGAAGGGAAGGGAAGGGAAGGGAAGGGAAGGGAAGGGAAGGGAAGGGAAGGGAAGGGAAGGGAAGGGAAGGGAAGGGAAGGGAATTTCACTGACACCTCTCTTCATTCGGGATATGAGTGGATATGGGATGCCTGCAAATTACTTCATACCTTTTTTTTTTCTCTCCCTTTCTCCACTCTGAGGAGTTCCTGCATGGGGAAATTGGATGCCACAGTTGGGTATTTGGCATGAAGAGAGGGACGATAGCTTGCAACGCTGCTCAAGTGGTTGAGGCTCCAAAGAAAAGAAATGGGGTGGCCAAAACCTGGAGGGTGAAGCCTGTTCCAATTTTAATTAAAATGAAATCAAGTGATGAGAATGGAGACACGTTTTGTAGATTCCACTTCCTGCATCGCTACGAAGCTGAGAGCACCTTCAGAGAGGAGAGGGAAAGTGCTCTGATGAAACAGCATCACTGGGCATGGAGTCACTGCAAGGCAGTTCCAAGACAGGACATGAGGAAATCTGCATGCAGCTGCTGGTGAGAAGATGTGTAGCAAATAAAGGGCATTTTCCATAGTCATGAGTGACATCATCTTTTCATTAAAAAAAAGAACATTCTGGATGGCATCCCCCCCTTAGACTGAACAGTACTGCCAGTCTGCTGCAAGCACAGCCTGGAAGGACCCAAACTACTTGAAGATTGCTGCGCAGAACAGTAATATGACACAGCTCAACACTAGAGGAATCTAGCCACTGTGAGACCAGCACTTGCTGAAGCTTTGTGCTGGAGTTCCGTGCTTAGGATGGGATTGGGAGTTATTGATCCACAGAAGGTTTTCATGGCCAATATATGCATTTTTTTCTCCAAAAATGGCATGTTCCACAGCTAACGCCACAGGAACAAAACACAATGCACAGAGGTGACATTAAGAAAAGTCCACTGCTTTGACTATCCCATGGGACCATGCAAAGTATTACAGCAGGGACACATAGGTACACCTCTAACTGTGCATTAGAGATCCTTTAAAGTTGCAACATTTCATATTAGAATTTTTCCTATCACACAGTTCTCTGACCGAGGAGGACAAGACTTGGCCCTATGTTCTCAGTTCACCAACCTGTGTTATTCTGTTGGCTGTCCTCCTGCACATAGCTCCATGACTTGTCTCCCCATTTCATTTCACAAGTTTGCACAGATCCCAGCGCTGTGCTGGAGCCTGCAGGCTAAGTAAGTGGATCTGAAGCTATTACAAGGTACACACCTGGATGAAAGACAGAGCAAAAAAGATGAGTAGAAAAAGGAGCAAGAAATACAGGAAGCAATTTTGCTTTCTCTACACGCAGGCTGGAGCTGCAAGCATCATTATTTTCAGGCCAGCTGACCAAAAACAATTTCTGAAATTGAGGATGGTCTGGGGGGTGAGGGAATGGTGGAGGAGACGGGATCCATACCTCACTCACCACACAGGTGTTACAAGCTTTGCTCTTGATCAAACAGAAAGCCTCACTCTCGTCTACGTGGCTCACACTGCCACATGCAGCCCCTGCCCTGCTCCTTGCTTAGCAAAACATTTCGGAAGGCCCCATTCCCCCTCCCACTCCATACTGAATCAGAGCAAAGTTGATGAACTGTGGCTGCTTGTCACCCTGCCAAAATTTGCTAACCAATCTTAGTGTGAAAGCATCTGTGACAGGCAGCAACTGAAAATGCAGCATCAAACGAACCAGCTGGAAGGGACCCAGCAAAGCACTGCTGCTCTCTCTCCCTGTTAACCATTGGATGAGTCAATTTGTTTGATGGGGTGCAGGGCCTGATTCCCCAGAGCAGCTCATTCCAGTCAGTCCCCATAAAATAACCTAATGCTAAAGCATTTCTTTTAAGGCTTTTTCCCACCAGAATATGGCTCAGTGACATCTCTCTCCAGACTCGCAATGGCTTTTTGTGCAAACAATACCAGTGAAATACCACCATTGCTTTTACAACTTTTGTTTTGTGTTCTTCTGAGAGAATTGCACCTCTGTGCTCGGAGCACTTTGAATGCACTGATTGAAGCTGGCAGGGATAACCAAACATGCACATATCACATGGGAAACGGAATGGTGGAGGGAAGGAAGGGTACAAGCAAATATTTCTTCAGGATTGTCAAGCCTCTCCGTTTCCATGGCAGTTTGTTTCCATGGAAGCCACATTTTGAAGCCTGTTGCTGCCAGTGGAGTGGCCCAAAGAAAAATTATTAGTTCTGCAAATTAACCAAGCTGCTCTCTACCTTGAGAGCCAGCCCACCCACAGCCCTGAAAAAAAAATTAAAAAAAACCCAGCATCTTTCCATCTCTGATAAAGGATTCAATAAACAGGAGGAAGGAGAAGACAGGAGAAGAAAATACCACACAATGAAAAACTGCAGCTTCCTTTCATGCAACCAACAACGCTGAAAAATTTCTGAAACCCACAGGCAAACACAAATCTGAACGTGCTTTATGAAATCCTGCAAGTGAAGGTCAGCAAAATATCTGCCAGATGCTCGGTACCACCAGATCCCAGAAGGACAAAGGCAGGGCACCTTGAGACTAGTGGTGTTTGGCTGCCATTTGCTTCCTTAAAATTACCTCCCCTCCCCTCCCTCCCCCCCCAACCATACTAATATGCCTGTCAGTTGGCTCACCCACTTCTTTCCTTATCTGCCCCATTTGCCCACCAAAAAGTAGCTCACTTCAGCCTCTTTCTTAAGTCAGGAAGCCCATATAAGCTGCCTGCTCTGGTTGGTTGGTTTTTACCAGTAATTGAAATAAAGTGGTACAGATATTCAAGATATCCAGCCCTTTCTGGAAAGGAGAGGGTGCAATTCAGCAGTGAAACACAGCCATGGTTGAGAGGAGACATGAACATACTAAGTTCAGCTGACAACAGAAAAAACATCTGTGAAACAGTATTTCAAAAGAACAGAGCACTGATACTCCAGATTTGTGACTTCTACCAGCAAAGAAGTGCCATTCCCCTACTGAAACAAACAAACAAAAAGCCTCAGAAAGGCGTACCTACGGGCCTTCTGGGAATATAAAGCCCAAAGAAAACTCAATTCTCAATTGTAATTGAAAGTTAACAATCAGATAGCAAGGAGGCACCTGTGAGGGGAGTGTTAGACCAGCAGCTGAATCTGACTTTATTTTGAGGCAAGTGTTTAACATCAGTGTTATGAGAAGACGTCCTCCTACCATTTACTGCTACAAGGGCTCCCATGCTTCATGCTACTCCTCTTACAGGGGGGAGAAGAATAAGAAACAGAGGATTTTAAAGCCTACTTCCAACTAAAGCTCTTGATCTGGATATGGCAAGAGGATTTCCTTTAGAAAGCAGTGAGCACAGAGGGCCTGCCATCTGTTCTGGGATTCCTGCTCTATTCAGATTTTAATAGGAAAAGAAACAAAACCCACACTGTTTGACACAGATCTGATTGTTGCAGGTGAACCTCACATAGGAATTCCATCTCCCACAATGATTGCCTTTCAGGAAGAACAGCTTTCCCCATCCAAACTCAATTAGAAAGGACTAGTCATAAACCTCCAGAGAGACACAGAAATTGCCCTGCAAGCAATGGAAGCTAGTTTACACCTGATAATAGAACAGTTGACTTAAATGACTGCCTCTTCCTTGTTTGCGGCAGTTTTCTTAGTTCCTAATTTTACACAACTCTGGCATAAACTGCTACCAGCTGCTCGTCTTCCTCTCTGCCAGAAGTTTCTGCCTTGAAGAAACACTCCAGATTTTAGCTCTTGACTAAAAAGCCCAACATCTCAGCTTCAAGCCCTGAACAGGTAAGTTTGTAAGTATGCATCAGCAGGGAGCAAGGATGCTCTAATACAGGTCACACATGGAGGCAGCTGCTGGCAGCATCCACAAGGCAGCTGTGAGCACCACGAGAGCCTCATGGGGCTCAGAGCCACCAGCTGGAGGGCTTGTCATAATCATCAGACAAAGTTTAACAATTTAGTGCAAGTCCTGCTTGGCTGCATTGGAGACTGATAAAATAATACAGCCACAGGAGTGAAAGGTATGCTTACATTCAAGAGTAACCACAGAGAAGTAATTCATTCCTGATATATATATATTTTTTGAAGTCACCAAAAATCAACAGCAAAAAACCACACAGAAGAATTGTCAAATGTGTTAAATCCATAGCTTAAAATGTTTTAATAAAAACAAAGCAAAATACATTTCATAGTCACTGGCACAATGTATAAAACCTTTTAAATAAGAACTTTAATATTAGTCACAAAATACAGCATGTTGTATAAAAATAGTTGTGTGCACACTGATAAAAGAATGTAAAACTGCTCTGAATAGGACATACAAAGACATTCAGCTTTGACTACTCAAATTCCAAGCACTTGTTGGATCAGCTACTTTAATCCTTCTCATTCTGCTTGGGAGGGTTTTATGCTTGCAGTGGGGGACCCTCCTTCTACCCTCCTCAGCCTGTGCACAACGCCCCAGCAAACGTTTTCATAAATGGCTGGCAAGGGTAAGGTGCATCATGTTGGGCATCTCAGCCCAATTTTCACAGCTTATGTTTTAGAAAGTGCTCAACTGTTGCATCCTTCTCAATGGACACCTCAACTTGGTCACTCAAAATCTTCAGCTTTTCAGCCAGTACCCTTCCAAATTACTTCTGATCCCTGGTGCATCACAGTACTAAAACTGGAACTTGAAATCTAGTCCCTCAGCCTGAGATCACTACACGAGTGCAGCTGCAGTACTGTTTTTGAACAGATGTACCTCTGGATTTGATAATCCTAAATTGTTCACGTACCAAAATTTACTCAAGCCTGTCCATTAAGAACTGCAGGTAATGCACACAAATGGATCTGGAAGAACATGAGTTTCAAGAAAGGAAGGTATAATGGACAATAGCGTTAATATACAAAACAAAGCAGATACTAATCATAATAATATGTAATAATGTGGTTATCAGACTTAAGAGTATAACTGCAAGAGAAGGGGACAATGGACAAAAAGAACTGGTATAATATACAGTACATTGTGGTTGAGAACAAGGTGTCAAAAAAAGAAATAACACTTCCAGATTTTGTCCCACATGCTGACACACAAACTATCAACAAGGGTAATAATAAAAAAAAAGCAACACAGTCCTCATCTCTGCAAGCTTGAGACCTTCTTACACCTTTACAATATTATTCACAAAACATTTATGCCCAGTGAAGGCAGTGGAGACAAAGATCCACCCCCAGTCATCACCTCTGTTTCCTGAGTCTACAAAAAGAGAGATGGGCACTGTTGGTTGAAAACAGTCCCTGCTGCTGACCAGTAGCAGCAGCACCTTGCAAGATTTGCCATCAAAGAGAGCAAACAGGTATGTAAACTTTGTGCTCTGCCAGGCAAAGCAAGAAAGTATTTTTTTCCAATGTTTTCAAGCTTGACTTTTAAAGTGTGCTCTTCCAAGAAGAAAACATGAAAGCTTTGTGATGTATCACCTCAGATAATACAGCAGCAAAACCATCTTCTATAGTTTAAAAACATCGGTTAAATTATCTTAATGCACCAAATCTGACAGGCAAAAACATTCCCATAAAAGCTACCCCCTTTAAGTTAAGAAGCACATCACAAGAGCCAGCTTCTATTCAAAGAGCAAGAAGCAGAGAAGCTTTTATCAGTTCTGAAAATCCACATAATAAAACAGGCTGATCTTGCCAATCTATAGCAGGAAAGAAGTTTAAAAGGCTTTATGGGGAACTGGCTGAAAGTCGCTGTTTTTGGTGGCATGCGTCATTGCTCTGCGCTTGGCAAGCCGGGATTTGGATGGAGGAGAAAGTTTCATGGAGCACACAGCACGGGCAACACTCTCCTGCTCTGTGCTGAGCTCGTTCTCGTGCTGAGACAACTGGCGGTTAAGGGCTATAGCCTCAGCTGCAAAAAGCGTCAGGTCTTTTGTGCTACTGTTCCTATCAAGGGAAAAGGAGAAGGCAGTTAGAACACATGCAAAGAAGCAGTTTGGCTATTTACCCTAACAGCAGAATAATGCATTTCCAAGCAGTTTTCTTTCTCCTATCGAAACACTGACATGGTAGGCAAAAAGACAAATAAAAATGCTTTGAGATTTTGGAAACACAGTTTAGTCCTTTGTCTGCCATGAAACCCCAGGAAAACCCAGGAAGCCACCGTGCTTCAGTTTCTACATCTTAAGAAAGGAGAGGCATGTGGGACAATACTGTTTTTCTTCAGAGAACTGCAATCCCTCTAGAATTGCACATCTGGGTTCAGGAATTGCATTTCTGAGGATTGGAAGAACCTGGAATTGCCAGTGGCAGACATGGAAATAGAAACAAATGTGTGACTCAGGCCCTACAGCATGCAGAATCTGCCATCAAACCGCTTTATACAAAGCTTGTCCTGCTCATGGTTAAATTGCTACTGTGATTACCACATTTTCAATGGAAGTCAGATCCGAGTCTGTACATATGATTATCCACCCATCAAAATGTAGTCTCTTTGGGTAACACACGCCTTTATGCCTTTTTTTGCCTCCTGGGCAGCAAACTGCCAAAACCATGATTATTTCCAGTCTAAGATTAGCCATGCTCCACAGGAATCCTCTCCAATGCCTTTCCCACAAACAAGTAAGATTAGATTATGAAGAAAAATGACAGCTTTAATATTTCTGATGCTCTTAACAAAATTAGTGCTGCCATACTTATGTAGTTCCACTATTAACCACGGATCTTACCCATTCATTTGCCACCTCCTAACCCTCCCATTCTTTCAGTAACAATTCCTGACCAACCTGATAGATATTTAAAAAAAAAAAAAAAAGTAAAAAACAGATTACCTTTGAAGGACTTGAGGGGTAGGTAGTCCCCTTTCAGGAGCCTGCTAGAAGAAGCAGTTAAGAAAGGTTAGTTATGTGTTACTAGGTGGGAATCAAACATTCACAAGAATGATTTTAAAAAACAACAGGTAACTCTCTCAAATTTACAACTAATGGATATTGTACATTAACTACTTCACTGTGGGTTTACAAATCACTGTTGACTGATTTTCTAATCAACCTCTCCCATCACAAAAAGAGACCACCATTTGCAGGTATAATACTAAAGCTTGGGAAGCTCTCCAGAGGGTCCGTCTGTTCTTTCTTGAACTAAGAACTAAAGCAAAAGAACATACTGCTGTTCATTTAAAACAGTACCTACCAGCATTCTGCAGCACTGTATTACAGAGCAGCACCACAATAAGCGCACTGCAGTGCTTAGTTTCCACAGGAAAGCTATTTAAAATGCATAAAGCAAATTAAAAAAATACTTAAAGCTTGACAGAGTCATCCAAATATTTACCACACAGAGCTTCAGGAAGAATAAAACCACTGGATATAATGTAATTAATCAAGACACGAGCACTAAACATGAAATATCTCTACTAAATATTTAGAGAGAAGGAGCAACTTGTTTACAAGTCAGGAAGAAGAATAACCCTTAAAAATACAATGAGATACATACTCCTTGAACCCATGAATGTTGCAAAACTTGAGCAGCACTAAGTCGTTCTTTAGCATCATGAACCAGCAACTTTGAGATGAGATCTTTGGCCTCAGAGGATATATGTGACCAATCCTTGTCAGGAAATTCATATTTGCCTTCCTGAATGCTTTCAAAAAGCTTGTTCTGGTAAAGGAAAAAAACTTTAATTTAAACAGCAACTAGAATGTAACCAGATGACTTCTCAGGTGAGATTCTTTTCACTCAGTTTTATCCACTTCATAGGGTGATAGACAGCTGAAAACAACTAGTCTCCTTATAGAGCAAATGGAGGATGACAGGCAGCTCCACAGAGCAATGCAGTACATTTTAAGATGGCTGTGATACACTGTCTGCTGACAACACCTCTCACTCTCCAGTAACTGTGAAGTCCACCTATTGTTTTCAGAAAGAATAAATTCAGGCTCTGGATAGAAATTCCTTGGGAGCACAACTCTCACCTGAGGAATTCTGGTGATTACTGTCAACCAGATCAAGGATTAGAGAATACAGTGAGAGTGGGGGAAGGGCAAGAGAAAGCTCTGAGATCTCATCAAGAGAAGAAAGAGGTATCTTAACAAGCATTACATGAGAAAGGACTGTCATAACTCAAGTCTTACATTACCAGATTCACTTCTTGGTGAGAGCTTATCTTCCCATGTAATTAATATGCACACCACTCTTCAGAGCTCTATCCAGTCTTACACCCTACACTCACAGGGCAAAGTACAGTGTCTTAAGTATGCCCAGTATATGCAAATTCACCTGGCAAATTCTGCAGACTTCTCCTCTGTCCCAGCCACAGTCTGTGCCACAGTTGCCCACAAAAGGAGGGTAACCACTGAGCATGATGTACAGAATCACTCCTAGGCTCCAAAGATCACACCGTTTATCGTAGAACGTGGCCTCCTCTGTGAAGACTTCAACTACTTCAGGTGCCATGTATTCTGCTGACCCACACTAGGAAATCAAATTTAAATGAGATTTTGAAGTGAGGCTTGAATCAAAACAAAGCCTAATATTTATTTTGGTGGTGCTCTTGGTGGTTCTTTTTATTAAACATTCTCCTCTCTTTACAATATATGCCTTGGTCTAAAAGCAGAACTGTGCATCAGGATCTACTGAAGCTTGCTGTTAGATTTTACTGCAGGTCTCACTTTGTTAAGCCCCACAGAAAGCAAACAGGATTCTACTGTTCTTTAGCAGAATTATAAGCTGCTTCATATTAATCTATGATTTTATTCATAGTATCTACTTATTTATATTTCACACTTTTAAATCTTGCATATCCATTTGGGACTTTTCAGAAAGTAAAAAGTATATCATGAAAAATGATTTTTAGAAAACAAACTCGTGCAACAATCTGACAGGTTATTTTTTCCACATTAATGCCATAAGAACAGCTCTGTAGTTTTACAAGTTTATCTGTTTTGAAGCAACTGCTTGCAGGATTGCATGCCATCTAGCTCATGGGTCTTAGCTACAGAAACCAAGTTTGTAGAAACTTAGATTAAAACTAAGTTCAAACTCAGTCCCATAAAAACAAAAAAAACATGAAAATCTTTCTTATCTTTGGGGTAGTAAGATATAAAAAGGATCAGTGTGATGCATTCTGGCCAACAGGAGAATTAACACAGTGAGCTCCTATTCTTTTGTTTACTTGTTCTATGACTGGGAAACCAAGACAGTACTTTCACATATACATCTTCTTTAAATGAAATATCCACCACTCAGTGTTGTTGCAGTAAGCCCTTTGGAAGCTATACTCTGGAGATGTGAAAAATAGTTTTATGGTAGAAGGGGAAAAGCACAAAGCCACAGTACATCTCTTACCGGTGTTGTTAACTCTGGAGTAGTTATTGGAGTACATGCACTGTTCAGCTTCACCCCACTACCAAGATCAAAGTCACATATTTTTACTGGAGAGACCTAAAACCAAAGATAAAAACATTCAGATTCAGAAGACTGAGACTGTCTTAGTTTCAGCTGGGATGGATTTTCCTTCAAAGTGTCTGGTATGATGCTGTGTTTGGTTCTAGGAGAAAAACAATGCTGATAACACACAGATGTTTATAGTTTCTGCTAAACATTGTTGTACAAAGTAAAGGCCATTCAGAGTGAAGGGCACAAGGAGTTGGGAGGCAACAGAATTAGGACAGCTGACTTAAACTGGACAAAGAGATATTCTGTATCATTTGACATCAGTTTTGAAAAGAGCAGGAGTTCATCTCACTCTCTTCCACTGCTCAGGAGGGTTGGTGAGAACTGGTCAAGGGGGTGGTGAGCAACCTCCCTCAGTTGCTCCCACATCCCCAGCATCTGACCCTGTCACACTACTTCTCTATTTGGCTGGGCAAGTGCCAGTACACAGTCGAGCAGCTTGGGAAATACACATAACATGACCAGCTGGACTGCAAACATTACTTGTCCATCTGGGTATTACCCCAGGATAGATGAGATGCTAAGTTCTAGTTGCCATGTCCTCTCAAAAATCAGTTGGCTTTTTATCAGCTGGACAGAAGCTCACATTTTTACAGCTCACAGAAGAACTGAGACTCTTCCAGGCTTCCCTTCTACTAAATTCTGTTGAAGTTCACCAATAGATTTGGAAGTTTTCGTGAAAGGAACAGACTGAATGTGAGCACTGACTTAGGAAATAAAGTTTAACTTTATAAAGTGTGTTTTTTTTTTAAAAAAAGAACAGAGCAGCACCTTTTCTGGAGATTCACACAGGATGTTTTCAGGCTTCAGGTCCCGGTGAGCAATTCCTAAACAAGAATACAAATGCTGATTAGAAAATGTTCTATTTCTCTGTATTTCTTTTTATTAGAAAGTGGTCTGGGAAATATTCTAGGCCTGAGTTTACACACACACACACACACACACCCCGTAATGACACTGCAATTAACTAAATTGCAGTGTTTATTTGTAAAAAGTCACTGTTGCATCATGCTATGCCTTTATCATCTTTAAATGTATACAGGAGTCAAAGAAACAAGAACCTGCTAACACTGGAACACTTTGGCTAACCCTAAACTTAGCTAATTAAAAACAGCTTATTAAGATGACAGAGCTGTAGGAAAGTGTACTCATGTACATGATCTAGTCAAAAGATTTTTGTGCCTTCTAGAGGAAGGCCTTTCTTTCCAGAGAGATCATTCAACAGCTTGCAGAATTCCTTTCAGCACAGACACTACCTGATACACTCCTTAGAAGAAAACACTGAGCTTCCAAATGAAAATATAGCCCCTTTACTGTCATGTACAGCTACATACTCGCTGCTGAAGCAAAAGAAAATATCAAGGCTTTTGTGCCAGAGGTAGAAGAAAAGTCTTCAGGAGAACCATTCACTCAATTGCTACCAGAATAGGCAGACCCTGGGAAACACAAAGTACCTGCCTGTGCAATTCACAGGCAAAGCCAGTTCTGTATGATCAAAGCAGTTCTTCGATTGCCGAAACATATATTTGCTGGAAGTCCTACATTTAATATGATCAAATGTAACAGGAAGGCAGAAAACAACTAGCAAAAATAAAATCAAATGAGCAACTTGGCTGTAAGCAGCACTCTAGTCTTGTTTAAAAGCACTCTAAGCACACTTACTAACTACTCTGTATTACGAGATAGAAGATATGCCACCAACTTCTAGTTAAGGTACTAAGCTCTTTTCTCCAGCACAAACCACAAGATGTGACTTAAAATCTAACATTCGTAGCATAGCACTGACCTAAAGGAATCAGAGCAGTTTCCATTGCTTATGCATGGAAGAGGGGAAATGTGACAAACATCCATCAAGATAGCCCATGTTGACGTTTACAGTAAGGCAATATGAAACCTAACAGCCTTGTTTTGTATTACAGTTTGAATTCAAATGTCTGCTTATATAATGTTTTATTTTGCAGCCGCACACAGCACTGAGAAAAGAAAACAACTGTCTTTAAACACTCCTCCAGTGGATTATTAGCAATAAAGCACACATACCCCAAGTGGGTGTAAGGCAGCATTATCATCCAGCTGGGTTTTAAACTGCTACTAGCAAAAGAACTAGTTCTCCTAAAAAAAAAAAAAAAAAAATCTGAATAACTATCTAGCTGTAGAACTTCACTGTTAAGCTGTGTGATAAAACTGCTTGCATTTCCTGTTTACTTCAGTGTTCTGTATGGTACTTACTAATTATTTTAATGTGACACAGAAGAACCATAAAGAGAACAATAAAATGAAGCAGGATGCTGCTGTAGCTGATTCTGCGAGACATCCCCACTGTACCAATTCACAGCAAACAGCAGGAAAGAAAGTATATCGATGCTTTAACACCATTTTAATGAATCACATCCCTTTTGTTTGGGCAATGGGGAATCAAGGCTAAGCACTCTAAGAGAACTACAGAAAGATATTAGCTGAATAGATATTAAATTTGCTTGAGCAGTATTCCTAGACTTTCTGCTGTTAACACGATGAATGTGTGTCTCTCCACATGTCTGGCCTAAGTTTCCTGTTTATTATTCACTCCGTAATGCCAAGTCTAAACATGGGTATTCAAAGATAACATTCTCAGCAGATTTAAAACTTGGTCACCACATAGCCAGGCTATAAATATTACCAAAAATCTTGACCCAAATTAAGCTCTTCCCCACACTGGAATTAACTTCTGATCATAGTCACAACATTGGGCAAGATCAATATTCCTCGATTTTAATTTATTTACTCTTTCTGCATTGTCACTCTTTTTTTGATAGGTTCAACCTACTGAGGTATAAATATTGTGATTCTAACTCTTCAAGCACAAGCAGCCTTGTGACTTAGAAGTAAAGCCTACAAATGAACCTATTTTATTTTACTCAAGAATTTAGATAGGAAACAAACCTACAGACCACCTGCAAAAGGTGGCTAACAAGAATAGCAAAATGAGTGGAAAGGAAAGCTTGTCAAAATAAACAAACATAGCCTTCAATTAAGTGCCATTCAATTCAAAGGTAGTTACTGCAATAAAATGAAAGCAAACATTAAGTAAAGCTGCTTAATCTAGCAGAACCAGATAATCTGGACAAGGGTAAGGTTTTATAGTCATCTATCACATTCCACTGGAACACACAGCACTGAGTTGACCATAATACACATAGATGTTTTGCAATGAAACCAGAGTACTCTTAAGTAGAAAACAGCAGGAGGAAAACATTTTAAAGTAGAACTCTTCACAAACAGAAGTACTTTTAAATCTAACCATATTCCTATTGAAATGAGGGCATCTCCAAAGAAAGACTATGTTTCACTTGTCGGTCCCTCCCTCAACAGTAGGAACTTGAATGTAGAGACCAAAAGCTAATATGGAGGTCTTACAACTAGCAGAAACTCAGGGTAAATACAGAAAAGCATCCCTGCAGATCTGAAAGAGGGGGAAATTAAAAAGAAAATCAGCTCCCTTTTGAGTAACCTCTGCACAGTGGCTTAGGTAACACAGACAAGCAAATGAATTCAACCCTATTGTTAATTCTCCTCAGCTGTTGATTTAACTTCTGTTTTTTAAAAGGCTATACCATCTTAACACAGCTGATCACTAAATCTACCACATTATGAAACGATTGTTATAGAGGAAAATAACATAAGTCACCTGGCATGGCTGGAAATGGAAATGCTATCTAAGTTAAGGCTGACTATATGCAGATAAAATCTTCATTTGCTTCACATTCTAAATGCACAATATCAAGTAGTAAAGATGGAGAGAAACTTCTCTTACCTTTTGTATGAAGAAAATTCAGAGCTGAGGCGATATCTCTCACCACTTTGCTAGCTTCTCGTTCATTGAAATGCTTCCTCTTTTGGATATGGGCCAGGATTGAACCTGTACGAATGTACAGATAGAAAATCTCAGTGCAAATGCTGCTTGACTCAACAAAATGCTCTGTCAATATATGGATAAAAGTGCAGTATCTACTACTGGTCTGCAACAGAGGGAAAACAGTGTGAACAGAGTCAGAGAGAATTTATTTAGAAAAGTTAGTTCTAGCAAAACTCAAACATCAGTTTATATGTATGTAGGACTTTAGCAAAATACGTCCATCTCCAGGTCACAGCAGGGCATCCTGGAACTAACTGTCCTCTTTTGTGTAATCTGACAGCTGAAATCTTGCTCTGAAAGTCAAGTAAACATTTTTATTTTTTGTTTTAAATCTCAGTATCATCAAAATGAAAATACATACTTTAAATATACTGTTCCTACTGACATCAAGATAAGGCTCACACAGTGAGCTAGGAGTGTGAAATCTGACAAAAGGCCTCTCAAATATGAATATACCAAGGGACTGGTGACTGGCAGCCAGGACACCACTGGTATCTTTAACAAAGGATAAAGGGAAGTTTATTTCCTTTTCTTAAAGTGAATTCCATTCATCTTCTCAAAACATTAAAAAAGCCTTTAAAAAGTAATTAAACATAATCCACGGAGATCCAACCCCATTAAACAGCCTTTCTACTTGCATTTTTTAATATATATATATTTTTAACTCAGATGTATGTTTTTTACAGCAAATAGGCAGAGAAGTTAAGTAACTGTGACATTTGTGATTAGCTCCAAATACTGCACATATCTTATATATCAGGTGAATTCATTTTTATTCCTAAATTCTAGATGTGGAAGAACACCTCCCCTCCTCTCTTGTAGGATGCCTTACTCTTACATGATCAGTACTGCTGCCACAGTAAGGATTCAGATAGAAAAAAAAATGAAGTTCACTGGCAGAGACAGTTAAAAGAAGGATGAACAAAAAGACTCTTCAGATATGCTTTAAAATACTATTTCAGATGGCTGGAAGAAGACCACTTTGGGCCAGACTATCAGATCTCAAAGACACAAAGTTTCCCCTGCTGATAACACCACTTCTAAGCTTACTATAGATTTTTTAAGGGCACAGAGTTCAAGGGATTTTCCTGGCAGAGTTGCTCTTTACACATTTACAAAGTAAAAACAGTTCCTAAAAATGCCTCCATCTTTACAGAAAAGCCTGCAGATTTTTCAGGAAGCAGGTTTGAGCCACATTAAGTGCTCATTTCACTCAGCAGATTTATTTCAGATCACCCTTCTGAATATGGCTGACCTTCCAAACTCTCTCAGCTAAAGGAAGGCAAAAATGGAAAGCCCATTCTATGACCCAATACTGTAGTTAGCAGTTCACCTTTGAGACTGGATCCAAAGTAAGATTCATGACCAGCCATGTTGTTTACATCAACACCGGAATTTGCAGCGCATCAGAAGTTGGTCCAACCCCCTGATTTCCATTCTTCTTTGATAATCATTCAAACCCACATAATTAACATTTCAAATACTGACATCTTTCAAAGAGAAAAGCTTCAGCTCAAGTTAAGCACTGGAAAAACAGTAGGTAAGATAGTGGAGAAAGTGCAGCACTATTACCCACTCAGCAGCAGCGCAGGAACAATGACACACATAGCCTCACATTCAATGAAGAGAGTTAACGAGCAGAAGGATGTGGAGATGGGAAAAGGGACAAATGCAGGCTTATTCCAATCTAGCCCTGCTACAGCTAATTTGCCAGAGAAGTCTGTGCAGTGAAGAAGAGAAACCTAGGCAACAATAATGAGATGATACAGTAATTTTAAAGGAAAGTGAATAAAAGCCCTTTCTCAATGAAAAGGCAGTGTCCTTAAGAAATTGAGTTCTGCATCCCTACTAAAATAATCTGCAGACGTGGTTTGCTACTGTCCTCCTGGTCAGTGACAATAGATGGTATTATACAGACAGGTGCACAAAAACTCAGTTGTTCTTCAAATGACACGTCATACTTTTAACTCATGCTTTCCATACCATACAGTTAATGGATACTGTAATTATGCACTACACAGACAAACAGGAGAAAGTGCACAACGCAGACTTCTTGTCCACTTGAATGCTTGATGTAGCTTCATTCCCCAGTCAGTGGTAAATGCTGGTGACCAGTGACCACAAATGCTCACTTTAATGGCTCTCAGACAGCCACAAGCAGATAGTTTTACTACTGGAGCAAAAGTAAAATGTCTTTTTTCTAATAGCCACTGCATGAGTTTCAAGTAAATAGCATCAATCCTACACTGAAGGAAAACATTACCAGGATATCTAGCTGCTATACCACAGTCATGCACAATACTCAACATACTGTCTCCCTCTGCTGCCTCTTTGTCTTCAAATTGTCAGGCGTTTAAAATAAGCTCTTCACTTTCTTTTGAAACACTGAGACAAACAGGACCCAGCTGACTCAACGAGCAAAGGCACAGTTGCTGTACAGTACCTCCTCGCAGCTTCTCAAAGACAAGGTAGTATCTCGTGTCATCTTCAAAAAATTCTATTAACTCCAAAATGTTCCTTTAAAAAAAATAACAACAACAAGGGTAACTATAAGAGTGAAGGAGAGATTGTAAACAGAGCAATGAATGTTTCGTTACAGATAATTAGGAAGTGCCAGAAGTAACCAAAAATGAAAGTGCTAATTAAGCAAATTGTTTTGGTTGCCTATCGCATTAAAATCAATTTCCAACCCATATTGAAATTTAAGCAGTGGAAACAGGCCAAAAACCAAAATCCTCATCAGACAGAATTGTAAAAGACTTCTGCTACTGCTCAGTTGACAGGAAGATAACTGATAATAGGCTATATTTAATAAGTTGGAAGAGTGCACTTGTGCTGAAGGCAAGAGCAAAAAATAATTACACTGGCATTCCTTCTCTGCAGAAATCACAAAGCAAATCACACAGGGCTCACAGGAGACAGGCAACTATCAACGTGACATTAAGTCCAGGACATAACTTGCCATTTTAAAACCAATTTTGGTTTATTAGTGGACAGTCTTTGCACAGTTTGCAACACAAACACCTCAAGCTGCCTTTAAAATGTCCAACATTTAAGTTCATGTAAGAGTTTTTCAAAGCTTATGGAGAATACAAAATCTGAATGATGAATGTAGTCATAAGAACTGCGTTTTTTTTCAATCAGTTGCATGCTGGATTATCATATGCTCTCAACAACACAGAGAACAAAGATTAATCTGCTTCTCTACAGCACAACTTAAACCCAAGTGTTTGGTAAACAAGCTTGGTTTTAGATTATCTTTAACAGTTGCACTTAAAATTTGTTTAAAAATAGGCCGTGACCCACACAACTGTACCACAGAAAGCAGCTGCACTATGTATTATACAACAACATTTTAACAGAGATATCTAAAGGAATAGTTTCAGAAACTGCTTATACTCATCACAGAGCATGCTGCCATTGGCAGCACAAGCTCTCCCTTCTTTTCAGACATGAGAGGCAGCTCTAAAGTTGCTTCATCCTGTGGCTATGTGAAGTCAGCACAATCATCCAAATGAAAACTAAATTAGCTTTTGGCTTATTTAAGAACTGCAAGCAGGAGGATTGACACAAAGAAGAAAAAGCATGCATTAAGAAAGGGTAAAACTGTTGCATTCAACAGCAGCTGTTACTAGGCCAGCTTTTACCAGTGGTGAAATCATAGGGGAAAGTGTCAACATGTTAATTCCTTATTTAGACAAAAGGCACACATTACTGAAGCACACTCAGACTACACTGACCTGGATGATGACTGAATTATGCAACTTAATTTGTAAACATTTATCTAAATTTCCCAGATAGGAGGAAAATCTTATTTTGAACAGATCAAGTCTAAATTCCAACTTTTTTTAATGTTTTAAGGAGACTGCTGTGAAGTTCCTAACCAAAATACAAATAAAGAGGCTTCAATTTGAAAAAATACTCAAGATACTTTAAACAAACAAGAGACTCTATACTTACTTATTGCCCTGACACTGATACAGTGTTTCTATTTCACGAAAAACCCGACTTCGACTGTGACCAGCATTTTTTTCAATGATCTGTGGGAAGAGATAGAGCTCATATTCAAAAGATTACTGCAGGAACTGTGCCTCTGGATTTGGATAACTGATCTAGAACGTCAATCTCATATATGATCACCAGAAAGAGATGCTCCACATTTTTCTGCCTGTTTAATTTGTCACGTGTCTATTTACAGTGTCAGCAGAATCTGGAAAGCATTCAAAGGACAGGAGAAATGAGGACAGGAAGAGAAGAAAGGAACTAAAACTGCCTGTTACCACAGTTACTGATCAGTTACCACAAGGCTTTTCTTGCATCATTTTAGTTCTGCAGAAAAGGAGATCCTTGTGAGTTCTAACAAAAATAGATTTGAGTCATATCAGACATGAAATAGACAAAAAGAACAGACTCATCATTATGTGCATTTAATTAAAAAGTACTAAACTAACCACAGAATGAGACATTGGCTCATGGCACAAATGTCACAGAGACCCAATAGCAAGACCTAATTTTATTAAAGCAACCACACACAATCTCAAAGTCCTTCTGCAGTGCCATCAAAAGTCGCCTTCCTTCACACATCCCTCAGAGTGAAAGAGGACAAAGGCTTTCCACAGGAGTGGAGACTGAATGACTGCAACATGAACTGAAAGCTCACAACGTTGCTGCAGCCACCAATATGCAGTATCAGGTATTTTTACATCCAGACTTCTCTAGTACGTGAAGATGTGTAACTCATGAGGTAGCTGTTTATTCCAGACTTCAAATATTTTACAAACAAAATTACAGCACCTACAGGACTCTGTATTATGTAGCAGGCCATCATGCTAGATAATGACTTGGCCACTTCTAACACAAGAAGAGGTTAAAATATATATATATAATATTATAATAATATTATAACATATATATGTAGGATTGCAATCAAATTAGGACATGATAAAAAAGCAAGCCCTAGACCTAACCATTAACAACATCATTTAAGGTCTGTGAATTTTACCTGTGGCTGATATCACAGTTCATTCTAGAGGCAAGGCACTTAGAATGACAGATCTATCAACAGTCAGACTCATTTCATGCATTAAGAATTTCCTAAAAGCTTTTGCTATTAACACACTTTGTTCCATGTTTTAACTTAGATAGTAGGAGGTAGAAAACATGTTACAGGTGGTAGGGATACTGCTTCTATCCTATACTTACTTTTACTGCATATTCCTTCCCAGTTTGGAGGCTGACAGCACCCTGAACTTTGGCATAAGCTCCCTCACCAAGAAGCTCTGCAGTCAGCTTGTACAAATCTGCCAAAGAAATCCAGTAAATGGGAAATAATAGCCAAAGCATTTGTGAATAACACTGAGATGAGCTATTTATCTGATGAGCATCCCTCACATGACAGTAAGAGAGAAAACGTCCTTAGTAATGACCACAGAAAACAGATTTATGAAGTATTAAAGTAGATGTGCCAGGATTAATTATGCCTCATTATTCACCTTTTTTTCTCCTCACGTTCCAAGCAAATTTAAAGTTGATTTCATCCCAGCAGTAAAATTACAAGTTTGTTCATACAAGCACCATTTTACCTCAGTGACTTCTAGGATCTAATCCACCTTCCCTGTCTTCATTTACAAGCCAGAATTGATTTTTCTCAACTGAAAAACACTTCCCTCCTTGATCAGAAAATGCCTACCACGTGAAATCCACTTGCAGATGTAGTATCTCAAGTATGAATGAAATTTTAATGCTTAAGCCCAGAAGACTGCTATCATTCTGGCTTGTAATCTACCTTACAATGCTACTTCCTCCCAAAGAAGTTTTGTACTAGTCAGTTTTGTCCCATTGAACTGTATTTTGATGATAGTGCCTTGGCATTTTTGCTCACATCTAGTAGTCAAAACACTGATTCTATTAAAAAAAATCAAGTATTAATAGGATACATCGATTTCAAAACCACAAGAAATTAGAAGTAACTGAAGTCTGAAAGATTAAAGAAATACAGAAATGTTGACCTTTAATGTTGGCCAAAATGCAATGTTTAGCTACGAAAATTATTAGAGACAATGAGCCATTACAAGTAGAAGCTCAGAAATTACCACCAACCTTCAAATTTCCCAGGGACATGATCTGTGGCTCTGGTCCTTTTCTTTTTTTTCCTTTTCCCACTGTCTGCTATGGCAAGAGGCTGACTGCTGACCATCTCTGCGTGACAGAATATAAAGGTGCTTTTAACACAAAATGGATTACTTCAGGAGAAAATGCACATACTTGTGTTTGTGTCCTTCAGCTATACACAAGTATCTCTGCTTCCTTACCGCAGGGTGAAGCCATAGAAACAGAGGAAACCTAAAAAAGACAAGCTGGGTGCTGATTAACAGTTCTGGGGAGGTTTGATAAAAGAAAATAATTATGCATCTGTTGTGACTCCTCATCTCACAGCACACTAAGGGAAAGCACAGGAATAACGTCACTAAAAGCCACCATGAGCTACCTTCAACATAATACATGCCCTGAAACATAGAAGGGAGGCTGGAAGGCTGAAGATGGACAGGATTTTTATCCCTCATACAGGTGCTGTACTTTCGGTTATGCTACTGTTTAAGACATTTTAAAGTCAATTTAAGAAAATGAGCTCCCCGGACAACAGAGGGTGAAGAATGGGAAGTCCCAAGTGCAGCAGTGAAAAGCAGCAACCATAGAAGTCAACAGGTCAGAAGAGCAATCTAGGTCAGTTTATGCTGACAACAGGCCAGCAAAACATTTCTAATAGATTCATGACATTCCTTTCTGAACCACAGATTGGTGGATAACCTATGCTCCAAAATGAGCATGAGATCTTACCTCTTGCATTAAAAACTGCAAATATTACAAGAGCTTACTCAGAGGTAACTTCACTGATGCAAAATAATTTGGCAGAAAAAGAAAAAACATGCTCTGTTTTTAAAGGAAGGCCTAATCAAAAGCAGTGCCCTACCAGGGGCTACTTCAGACAGCTATCCTATTTCCAGAAAGGTTAAATGATTCCACAACCCACTCACATGAGCACTTCTCCAACACTTCAGTCATACCTGCCAGCCTGGCTCTGCCAGATAAATCAGTGCTCAAAGTCTTCAAGACAGCACCAGAGAACTGCTAAGACATTATATAGCCATTATACAGTTGGGTCTTATATCAGAGGAAAAAAAATAGATCCCTAGAAATAGTATGATTATAACAGTGACTGAAAAGTAATAAAACCAATAAGTTCTCAGGTAATTCTCCTTTAACGGAGAATCTTTTTGAATAGAAGTTTTTTTTAAACTTTGTAACTGTTTTTATACTTCCCCAGTCTCTAAAGTACTCTTAAAGGTTCTGAGGTATAAAATATTACACAACCATCTACGAAAACATGAGAAAGAAAGAAAAAACTACTTTTCTTGTCAGTGTCTGTCAGTAACAGCTATTATGAGTGTCACTTAGAACTCGCATGCTGTCTCAAATAGACAAACGTTATTTAGAAAGCCCTCTAATGTCTTACGGCAACACTTGAAAACGCATCACTCAAAGCCACAATCATCTATTCAAGAGAACAGTAAATCCTCATTTTCAAGTCTTTAGCAGAATACACTAAGAAATCATCACAATGGAAAACGCTTTTGAGTTCTGAAATACAATGAGAAAGACACGGGCATGCATTTTTACCTGCTTCTGAAGAAACAGTTCATTTTTAACTCAAACTGACACTTAGATAGGTTCAATAAAAGGGCAGCCTTTTAAATTTAATTTTAAAATAAAGGGCAGCCTTTGACAGCAAGTCCCAGCTCTCACTGACTTCAGCATACATGAAAAGTTACTTGGAGTTGGGATTAAAACAACACACACGAAGCTACTCAGAGTCACAGCTGGACTTTTTGAAGGAGGTGCTTCATTCCCAAGTCAAAACATCATACCTAAGGTATCTTAGTTCAAATATTACGTGGATTTAGAGCTTATAACAGAGATTAAAAACTATGCAAAAAAAAAAAAACAAAAAAGAAACCCTTCATGTTAGCACAGCTGACATATTTGTTCATGATCATCTCCCTCACTCTACCAGTGATGGCTATGGTTGGCTATGATATTTACAGCCTGGTGTTTAATGCCTCACTGCATTATTTCAATTCCTTTTGGTCTGACTCAATTCCTAAATTACAGATAACTGCTTCCTTAAAACCAGAAAGTTCACTAGTTATCTTCACAGAAATCAAATTATGAAAACTGACATTTTCAACCCATAGTCTAGACCTAACGTACTACCAGACAGCCATTAAATGTTTGCTTTATTAGATTATTATTTTTTTTACCCTTGTGGTTTGCTATTTCACATCAGTGTACAGTTCACTTCTCCGTCAATACAGCCTTTCCTTGATAGGTCTAATAGCTTCATCCTCACCGGGAGAAGGAAACTAGACCTAAGCTTAATTAACAATTGGAATGACAAGAAATTTCCTTCTAATGGCTAAGCAAACACCTTAGCAGTTCCTCAAGTTTTCAAAGCAATGTGACTGCACATAAACGTTTTCAATGACACTGCAAGACTGCATGTCTCAACCTACAAAGCAGTGCTGAGGTGTTCTGCACACTGCATGACTACCTCCAGTGACAAGGACACCTGGGCTCTCACGAAACTCACCCTGCCAGGCAGAAAGCACAGACTGGATGAACTGCCCTGGAGAAAAAAGGCTTGCAGATGCATCAAGTCCGGGAGGAACATTAAACTCTGCCATTTAAAGGTCATTTTACAGCATGGCTCACAGTGCTGAATTCCTGCTTACACCAAACCAACTTGCCCATCCTGGCTGAGCAGAGGGAGGCGGGTGCAGAACAGGATTTGGTGCTTAGAGCACTTCTTACATCCCTCTCAATCACAGCAGAGTCATACTGCTCTCCAGCAAAGTACTGGCAGACTGAGCTGACAAAAGCTGAAGAAACAGGGAACAATTCAAACTCTAATCTGCCTTTCTTTTCCAGACAGGTTAGGATTACTGCTCATGGGATAACACAACCCAGCAAAATCCATACAGCAAGAAGAAAAAAAAAAAAGTCTGCAAGTTTTTGTCTTAACTGCAGTGGTATTGAAGGCTTGCATGTTATTATCACCATAATTCAGTGCTGAGGTAATATTTAACATATACATTATTCACAGCCTTGCGTGGGATGGTAATAGTTACAGTCTTCTCCTTTTGCAATTGTGGCTTCTATAAGTATTTTCAAAAGGATGAATAAAAGCACTCATCATATAGAAGACTCTCAAATAATGACAGCTGAAGAAGGAAAAATCAACACTACATCCATTACCTTCCTAACACTCCATATACAAACATGCCACAATCCACTATCCAAAAGTAACTCCCTTCTTATTCTTATCTGCTTTCCCAAAGGAAGGAAAAGCATATTTAAAAAACAAGCATACACATATCCAGGAAGCACTTGGAAAACACAATACAGATGGCCTTCTTCTATTAAGAAGCAGATACCTTGTTTATGTGTTTGAATTCAATGGGAGGAAGCAGTTTAAGCAGAGTCCAAGTACTACCACCTGCTTCAACACTGTGTCTTGCTTGAGCTCAGTTGTTCAGTAACTGAAAAGGAACACATCACATTTACATTCAAAAAATCACATAAATATTGTTATATACATTAGGGTAGCATCCAGAGTCTCAAAGGATTGCAAGAACCAGGTGCCGTAGGCTTCACAGGAAAGCACAGTAAGGGCACACTTTTGCATTAAAGACTTCATCACCTATAAACACAGAATGCAAACTATAGCACCGTTTACAATGTTCCAGTCATTTCAGCTGATGGTCATTCATCTGTATGGCAGTTTGTTGTAATTCATCCTTAGCCATCAAAGTTGCCATATAAAAGATGTTACAGCAATCTTTGTCTCCCTACTTCTCTCTGTGATTCCCTTCAGCCTCACTTTTGGAAGACCTTATCTTCTGCAAGTTGCAGTCCAACACCACACAAGGAGTTAGGCACCTCCCTTGCAAACTAAGGATGGGGTTTCTGAGGTCCTGAATCAAACCCTCCAGCAATGGATGGATCTCACTTCACAGGATAGCACAAGCTTACTTCAAATAGATTCCTCCTACCCAATTTATTACTTCACCATCACTAGGGAAGCAGGGAGAACCTTAACAGAATGGAGAGCACACCCTTCCCTCTCCCTCTCCCTCTCCTGTAGAGTGAGAACAGTATATTTTAGCACACATGCTACAGACAAGAGGACTTCTGCTGAGATCAGTCTATGCGAATACACCTGCATTATTTTAAAAGCACTAGTTATCACTCAGAGAAACAGAAAGAGAACTTATCATTCCCACCGGAAAGATCCAAAGGCAAAGAAGACAAGCATGATGACCATAAAATGAGTTGACGAAGAAGGATAACAAATGAAACTGAAGTTGGCTCAAAAACGTACTACAATCTTCCCAGTTTCTTGTTCTAGGACAACTTGCCTCTGTGGCAACCAGGTGGATCACAGGATGAAATAGGATGTAATATTCCATCAGACTAGCAAATAATCATGAACAGTAAGTGTTGTCTGGGACAGCGTGGCATACATACTGGTTAGGACACTAAAAACCATCTTCCTTCCTTCCACATAGAGCTCGACAGCCAAATAAAGTATTTAATGCTACTGACTATTGCCAGACAATTCATATTTAAGTTTCTATCACAGTGCATAGGACCTGAGCTGCAAAATTGTTTTAAATTCCAGATCATACGTATTTTAAATAAGAAAAGTCCTTGTAACAGTACTTTGACTCAACTACTCAAAGCTTCTCCAGCCCCTTGAGCAGCTTTAAATTAAGGAGCTGTGCAGGACAAGTAAGTCCCAAGGACCAGTTATGAAACAGCAAGCTGCTTCCCCTCTGCAATATCTGATGGCATCAAGAACTCTCAGCAGATTGTCTCTGCATCACCAATCAGCTCCTCTAACCCCACACAGCAAGCTCCCTTGTCAGTTTTTAAGTGTAAACCAAAGAGAATAACTTCTTAGTAGACAACTTTTCATTTAGAACAAACAAGATAAGGATTTCCTGCTCATACTCAACACCCCACAAACCATCAGATAAGGACATCTCTCACAGGGAAATACGCTACGCAACACACTCCCATACTACAAAAGCCTTTTTTGGAGGGATTCATTTACCACACAGTGTTTTTAAAACCTGAAACAAGAGTGATTTTTCTTCCTGTCATCCTCCTCTTTTCTTTCACCTAAAATTAACAGCCATTGAACTGCAGTGAATCCTCATGTTTGATGTAACACACACAAAAAGGTGTACGTTTTCATACCTTGTTTCCAGGAAAGGTACAGGAAGGTAAAAGGAAATTCCTCATAGTCCTAAGTACCTCGTGTGTGTGTGTGTGTGTGTGAGCTTTATAGAGTACTTAAGCAGCATTCATACCATGGAATAGCGTTACCATTGACAATATTTAACTTCAAGGGGCTCTGGGATGCTCAACACACCCATTTTCGCAGGAAAGCTGCCAATACCACCCACAGTTACCTTTAGGAGTGCCGTGGAAGGGGCTCAGCTCCACAGCTGTGTTCTGCCCCGCTTCCATCCAGCATCTGGGAGGCATAGGGAGCAGCTTTGTATGGATGAAAGCCAACGGGTACACCTTCAAAGTTACCAGAACAGGTGCCAGGCTTTCCAAGCGAACTGAGCAGTGTTCATCTGTATGAAAGAAAAAATGCCTTTAGAAGCAGTCAGCTCATAAGAGAAGAAAAAAACAAACCAGCCATCTAATTGGCGGTTTACTTTCAAACAAATTCAACACTTTACAAACCAGCACCAGCACTGTCAGGGGAACGGGCTAATGCTTGGCTATCACACATGTCCTGAAGCCAGGAGCCGGCTGTCACTGCTGCTGCTGGCGTTATTCCCTCACAAGCACTTCACAAGGTCACCGCAGAGATAGCAGCGGTAATAAATACATTATAGTAAGATGTTCGGTACCCCTGGCTCACCCTGCTCGCAGCCGGACCCGCCGGCTCCTGCCACAGCCTTCCCCTCCCACACCTCCCCTCAGCGATGTGAAGAGCGGCAGCCCCAGCCGCCACGCAGCGCTCCACCCTCACCTCCATGGCGGCCGCCGGCGTCCCGCGGCGGGAGTGGCGCTGCGCCGCCGGACAGCCCGCCCGCTGGGGAGGGGGGAGCGCGCATGCGCGAAGCGCCACGTGCCGTGAGGCCATTTTCGCTTGCGGGGGGTGGGCAGCTGGCGTGGGAGTGAGGTGCGACGCACCTCTTCTCGATGCCAGCAGGGAAGGGGAATCGTGGAGATGGCTGGGCCACCCAACTTGAAGTCTTACTTGAGTGTGAATGAGCGTCTGCGTTCCCACTGGTGGCGAGAGGGCCCCACAGGGGTAACCTGAGGTGGAGGTGGTCGCCATCTTGCGCTGCTGCCCCTTTCCTGGGTTGAGATTGTGGTGGTCGCTGTGTTGTGCCACACTCCTTCCTGAGTGCCTGCTTCTTCAGGGCCTTGTGAACACAGGGCTGAAGTGGCTGTTTAGCTTTGGGCAAGACACCAGGCAATATAAATATGGTATATATGGTAGCCCCACATTTGTGTGAGGAAATGGGAGGTATGACACTGCAGGTGTGGCTACCATGAAATGTCCTCAGAAATGGGAAAACCCGTCTTGGAATCCTGTTATAGATCCTCTAGAATGTACACAGGGTGGATCAGGACTGCTCAGTGGGGAAGAAAAACACCACAGGAATGAGCAATCAAACAACATTCAGCTCGTTGTTAAGGCAATACCTTCACACACACCAGTGCATTCAAGAAAGTCAGTGAGTCTTTCTCATCTCATGGCTTCATCAAATATTTGCTCTTGTGAAGAGCTAGGGCACAGAAGGGATGATAAGGATAACTTTATAGAAAAGTCTTTTTGGATTTTTTTGGTTTTGTTCTGGCTTTCCTGTCAGATTGATTCTGTAGTGTGTGTGTAATGCCGGCAGCATAGCAGATAGTTTGAAAGGTCATTTCCTTGCCTGCTATCTTTGTCCTGTGCTCCTACAGGCATTCTTTGTAAGCTGTTGATTTTTCATGGGTTTCCAGGTTAGCCTCAGGACCAAGCTGTGGGCTTGCATATCTCTGCAGTTTTTCAGGCAACAAGGAGAAAGTTTTCACCTCCTC
This sequence comes from Chrysolophus pictus, assembly GCA_037305975.1. Classification (NCBI taxonomy): domain Eukaryota; kingdom Metazoa; phylum Chordata; class Aves; order Galliformes; family Phasianidae; genus Chrysolophus; species Chrysolophus pictus. Next base: position 21,476,913 of record CM074583.1, read on the forward strand.
TGCTTTTCAGAGCAGTGTGGCTAAAGCAGAGGGATTGGGGTTGTGTCTCCTGACACCCAGTAAGCCCAATACATCTTCAAGCAGATCAGGCTAAGAGAGATGAAAGGAAAAAGTACAGTAGTAATGCAGATACCAAACACAAAACACTCCTCAGTAGCTTATCCATATTCTAGCCTCATTTTTTCACCCCCCCTTCAGGAATAAACAAGTCTTTCAGCAGCAAGAGAAAAAAGGCTCACTAATAACAGAAACCTTGCCTTTGAATTGGCGGATGAGCTTCTTCTCTTAGTTTTACAAAGAGAAGCTCTGATCTGCTTCTGAGGAGTTAACTTTCTCTTCCTGAGCCTTTTTATCAGTGCTATTTCAGTAAGGCTGAGCAAGGTGGTAGAATCATTTGCAGAGAAGTATCCCTGGCAAAGAGGAGCTTTCTTCCATATAAACTCAGATTGACATTTTCAAAGGTCATGCTCTATTTGGGTGACATTTCAATCCTCCACTCATTGTAGTAGATTAAGTAAAAAGACTTAAACTGCAAAACATAGAGTCTGTATACGAAAATATATATATATTTGTATATATATATATGAAGATGAAAATCCAGCAGTCCAGCAAAAACTCCTGTGAGGTACTACTCCTTACCTCATATTTGCAAATAACTAGGAGCTTGCATACAATGCTACCACATTTCAAACAGGGGACAGTAAGTACCTATACCCTAAGCACCAAAATGCATCTCCAAAGTGTTTTGCAGGGAGAGGAACTTTTATTTATACAAGAACCACAACATTTAACTTTCCTACCACATACAGGGCCAATAAGTTGTTGTTAGCAGCATTTCTCACACAAAGCTCTTCTGTTCTGCTAGTGTCAGCTATTGTTAAAATGGCTCAAGAGAAACACGAAATTCAGCTCAGTCAGTGATTTATAGCTTTAATCCGTGAGCATGCCAGAACTGTATGGTTTCAATCTGGACATGCAGATTGGTATCCACAACTCTCAAAGCCACAGGCTCAACAAGTCTAATGCAAGTAAAGACAGGCTACTTGCTTTTGCTGCCTTCTCTGTCAAGGGGCCAGAAGGATACACCACAGCTTTAGAAAGCTGCCAGCTCTTCCTATATGTTCAAAAAAAACAGTCCAGAAACGGAAGAGCAGGGCCTCAGACAGCTTAAATCTGAAGGCTGCAGGACAGAATGGGGTGTATTGAACACCAGGATACCTTTTTGATAGCCTCTTATAGGATAAAGACTTGTTTTGTTCTCATCACCAAACTGACACGAAAGTGCACATTGTCCTTCAAACAGCGTAAGCACTGAAGCAGTTTCCTAGAGGTGCTTGAGTGTATTCATGCAGTGCTCTGATATCTAGCAAGAGGCAAGCCTACATGAAGATTTACCCACAGTGATGCCTCTCTTGACAGCTCTTCCTCACCTGGACCTCTAGAAGCCCATCTTAGCTGAGGATGTTCCTCAGTCTCTCTCTTTTAACAATACTTAGAAACCTTTTATCCTTGAAGGGCTCAGGAGTAATTCTTGAGCATCTTCCTTTGTATTCCTCCACTTGAACAGAATTAAAGGCTAGTTCAGGAGAGTAACTCAAATCCAAGCACTTTCAAATCCTCAGCATTTAGAACTGTCTGTGCTCAGAGATGATGTCAAACATTTGTAGCTTATTTTTAGATTGAATTTATCTGGATTTTTATTTCCATCTGTTGTTTCTTGTCACACCTTTATCTGCTGGTTTAAAGGGCTCTTACACAGCACAGCATTTTCTGTCTGTATAATAGGCATCCATTCTCAAAGTAAAATGTGTATTCTTGAATCTTTCCCCTTTGTTACTTGCAAAGTAACCCAAATGCACAGCACACTTAACAAGAGGGCAAGACTTAAGTTTCAAACTGGTTTGCTGTAAAGCATTAAAGAAAGGATTTTTGTTTTCATTTCTTGTTTTTAATGAGATAGGCATGGCATTTCTAGGAAATGGTTAAGCTAATACTTCAGGATAAATTCCTGCAAAAAGTGAAGAAAAAAGCACCTTCTCAAACTGTAATTGCTGTATTAACCACAGTAAAATTACTAGCTCCTCCACACGATTTTTCCTTTTAATACCTTTTCAAGAATGTGTCTGCTTTTTACCTCGCAACACAGAGAACATAAGGAGCTGCCCATATTGGCTGTTAAGCACATAAGAAATAATTACCAAAATAATTACCAAAGGTAATTTTGATTTAGCTATGTTACAATTGGATCGCAGTGCTTTGGTCTATGTACTACTAAAATGATTTTAAGCCTTGCTAGAATTATCTCTCAGTTTTCTGCCCACAGCCAAGCACCTAAATCTGTATTTAAGCACCTGCAATCTACTCTAGTCTGGTTTTCAGAACACAGAGCATGTACCGTTCCCTTTGCTATTCAAGGAAGCTATACAGGCTCCGTTTCTCTGAAAATTATACTTCTCATTTGGGTGATTAAACATTCAGACTTCAGTGTCATTTTTTTGTTGTGAACAGCCCTTCTTCACACAGGAAAAAAGGTGCTGTTTCTTTCAGGAAACCTGATGATTTACGTGCAACATAATGGGTGGCATGGGATACGCCTACAAATAGAGACCATATTTCCAGCCATATTTTCAGGATCCCACATGCCAAAGCTGTACACAGAAGGGGACAAGGTGAAGTTCTCAAAGTGGACATTAAAAGTGCTAGTATGGATGTGTGCAAATGCCAAGGTGAAACTTGCTTTTCCTGTAGCTAGACCCATGAGGACTACTCACACCTTGACACAGTGCCAGTCCACTACCTTTGAGGATAGAGTTCCTGAACTGACTGTATTTAATAGGAAGCCAAAGTAATATGGGACCTTGAAAATATATGGTCTACTGGACACGAGCAAACCAAACTTTCTGGAAACAAACAGAAAATGCTTGTATCCACTGTACAAACCATTCATTAATGATTGTTACTGCTTTTTATGCCTCAGGAGGACACATGATGCCCAGACATTCATACTGTACTTTTCCTTCTATTTGCCTTACATTCCAAAATAAATCAGATCAACTCACAGGGCCCTCATCCAGCCAAAATTGTGCTCCCTTGTTGGTCAAAGCACTCCATCAATACACAGCCTACATCTAAGCAGGCCATACTCTGTACAGTGCGTTTTGACACCTGAAGGGAGTCCCTTCCAGAAGGGAGAAAATCAAGGACTGAAAGAAAGTAAGTCCTAAGAAATGAACAGTCACTAAATCTGCAGAACATTGAGCCATAGTGTCACTAAAAGAGGGCTTTGATAACATTATTGCTACTTATAGGTAGCCACCTAAACCAGGACATCCAACCTGCTAGTTTAGCCTGTTACCTCCCAACTCTTATTCCCTCCAGCGCATATATGGAGAGAATCTTAGCATTACTGGAAAGCTGCAAGATGGTAAGACCCAAGGGAGGAAGATCATGAGGGCAGCGCTGGTCCTCGTCTCCAGCTCAGGATGCCTACTGTGAGTTGCCCCAGTACTGCCAGCTTTTACATATGCTTACCAAACCAGCCACATGAATGGATGGCAGAACTCTTACTCCTCATGCTGTCATTAGGGCATAGCCCAAAGCAATTGGAAACTGGCCCAGTGGATGTAAAATATTAAGTGAAAAACAGATGGGTCTGTTACAATATGGCTACTCCCAAGTAGTACATCTTCATTAAAGTTTGTAATAAAATAGCATCTGGAGTGTTACCCATATTGCAGCAAAGCTTCTCTTCTAACACAGGCTGAATAGTCTTATATGTTAAAGAATCATGAATCCTCTGTCCTCCAGTCCATGCTCTCTACAGTAAGAGATCTCTTGTGTAAGCAACCTTGCTTGCTGTTGCTGTTTTACTTCCACACAGACGTGCACTCAGTTCCCCACACTGCTGGCATTTCAGCTCTGACTCAGGGTCTCTTTGCAGCAGGCAGCTGAATGCCACACTCTGTCTTCATGGTTTTCTTGACACTTGTGAGTCATTTGTCCTTCCCTGACCTTCATGAGGAAATCCGGTTGGCCAGGCTGCACTAGCAAAGCTGCCAGCCTCCAGAAGGAAAAAGCTGCATGCATTCAAGAGACAATCTTGCATCTCATTGTGAAACTCCCTGCTAGAATCAGCATTTCCCACCTCAAAGAAAGCAATCCAGGAATAGCTCTCATGTCATTAACATGTCTTATCTTTTTCTACCCCTCAGTGGTTTCATTATCAGAATTTTAACCCTTGAAAACAGCTTTTTCTTAGCTCATTTTTCTCTTCCCACATTTTCTTTTACATCTCAAAAACTTTCACCAAGAGAGGAAGAATATCTCAGACAAGCTGACATGGTTTTGTCACCATCCACTCAGGACTTACCAGCCCCCTGCCCTAACACAGGCTTAAATCCCAGAGATTTCCACTGAATCAAGTTTTCAACAGGCACTTGCAGAGTTTTCTTCAACAGTTTTGCAAAGCTGCCTGTTGCTGAGGTCTCGACACGACACTGAGTTCCATCAGTGTTACAGCTGTCAAGGAAATCCACTCAGGTTATCCCAGGTGCAATTTCGTGACATCTTACTATGAATAAGGGAAGAACAAAGGACACCAGGCTCATTCCTGCTTCTTTAATTAGTGACAGAACAAAAATGTTTGGACTTTTAATGATTGTATTACACAGAAAATATTGGCATGATGTATCAGATGGTTTGTGTCCATTTTGTCCCATTTTATTTCCATGTAAAAATATATATCTGGTACATAAGATTAAAAAAAAATAGATTTTCACAATAAAATAAGTGCTTTGAGCACTAAAAATCCACTTGCAAACTTGAGTGCTGTCTTAAATATTTACATTTTCTACCCACGTCCCCCCCTTCCCCTGGAATGGGCAAGCCCTTTTATATACATATCAGCTGTATCTTCCATATAAAATTTTCCCAGAAAAAGACAAAGAAACACAAACATAACACGGTGGCTCAGACAATTTAACTCCCCCGAAATAGTAATAATTAAAAAAAAGTCAAACTCTTGTCAGAAGAACAATGTCTATGCTACAGTCGAGTAATGGAAAGGCAATGATTTCTACAGCCAGCATCTGCTTTTTGGAGCCAGGACAACACATCAGGAAACGTCACTTGTTTTCTGGCATGTTTCTTTCCCTCACTGTGTATCACAATTTCTGAGTATGCAAAATACTCAGGTAGACTGCTGATCACTCTGAAAAATGGCCCAGTTCACCTCCATGTGTCATGGGGCCACTAGTCCAAGTGGTATTGGATGCATCTTAAAACATCCTGAAGTCCCTTCTGCCAAGCATGAAAAATTCCTGGGGGGGGGGGAAAGAAAAGTCTCTTTGGTAAAGCATGAATGAGGGCAGAAGGAGAGACATTCATAGCTCGTGGTTAAAAAAGGGACATTGGCAACTAACCTCACGGAGTCAGTTGGGATCAAATGTCACCAGCTTTACAGAGCTGATCTCAGAAGTTATCATAGTTCAATGCATGTGAAAAAGGCAACAGGCGTGACTCAGTAGCCAAGGTCACACCTGCTTACAGGGCAGGTCTCGCTAACAAAACATTTGGAAATTGATGCATCCAAAGACAAAGAAGAAGAAAGGCTCTTCTGCAGTTTTCATAGTTCAGTTGAAATGCCCAGAGCAAGTCCTCGGGAAGACATCTTCCACTGCAAGGTTCTTGTCCCACTGAATGCTGAATGATCTTGCTGAGTATGCCTGCTGAAATCGTTTCAGTGGCAAATTCGTTCTGTCATTTCTTTCTGCATTGAAGGGGAGGAAAAAAGAAAGAACCAGTAAGTGCAAAACACAGGTTTTGGTGATGTGATGTGCAAAACAGTTTGATAGGTATCCAAAAATAATCCAAGGAAGTGGCTGTATGGAGTTCAGAGATTGTTCTTGTTTCCCATGGTGGCCCTTTTGGGAACCTCTCTGCCCCAGCAGTTCCTTCCTGGCATGCTCCTTGGTCTCAGTGTCAAGAGGTTAGTTTTAGTGTCGTGAGCAGTCCAAGGAAAGGGTTGAAATGTTTGAGCTGCATGTCCTGACTCAGCAAGGAGCAGACAGAGAAGTGGTGCCACTCCCAGAGCCTGGGGATGCAAGGTGCTCCCAGTAGTGCTGGCCATCCTCCAGGTGGTGACAACAGCTCACTGAAGGGGCCTGTGGTTCTGGCAAGGGATCCCATGGCTGCGCTGTAATGCAAATGAGTGCTAATAGCAAAGGGCCACAAAAAACCTGGTGACAACTCACATCTCTGGCCTTCAGTATTGTTAGTATTGTTAGCTTGATGTCCATCTCCTGGGGTCTCCTGTTTTGTGATATCCCTAATACATAAGCACACCTCTTCAGTTTGAGCAGCTCTTCCAGTAGCCACACTCAGGGTCAAACATCCATAGCCAGAATTCCCTCCTCTCGCTGTTATTTCCCAAATGCTTCATCTACAAAACCTAGTCCTGAGCTACCAGTGCTGAACATAGGGAGGGACAAGATGACAAGAGTAAGCTCCGTGTAAGCTAACAGGTTGCTTTTCTTTGCCAATCAGATTTTAGGACTGCTGGCAGTGCCAAGGTGCAGCCTTCCTGAGGTAACAGGGTGGTCAGAAGGACCACTTTCTGTCTTTGAAAACTGTTTGCAATCTTCAGGACCTTGTCCCAGCTCCCCACCCCAGTACTGCACTCAGCCCTCTCTGGTTGCAGGTCACTCTCCTGCACACATACAGCACATCATTGCTGAATGGAAGGAGGTCTCATGGGTGCTTGAGGCTGCTGTAGGGTGTGGATTCCAAGTAGTGGATACCAAGCAATGGGCACACCAGGAAACAAGATGTACAAAACCAAAGAGAAGTGTGCCTCATTTCCTTGTAATTTAACCCTTCTTGCATCACACAGGAAAATCTGTTCATCTCAGAATCATCCAGAACCATAAATCATCTCACATTGCATGTGTGTTACTGGCACTGACAGCCTATTTAGCAATGTCAGTCTCTGCTTTGGCTATTAGCTGCTAATTATTTACATTAGCAAGCATCAGTCAAAGGAGATGACACTATTATGGGCCCTATATCAATGTTAAAGAAGTTTATCATGAGGAATAGTTATGAGGAAGAATAGAGGACACAGTGATGCTGAACTGTCAATTTCTGTGGCTGAGGGCCATTGTGATAACATAGGTCACAGTCACACTATATGAAGTAATTAATTAATCAATCTGCTATTGTCATTCATGTGTCCCCTGGTTGGATCATCACCCCAGCTTCCAGGTAGCAATCAGAGTAGAGGAGGCAGCAAATTGACTGAGAAAAAAGAAAGCAGGAAAGGAGTTAAAGTTTTTAGCACTCAGGGTTAGGGGCACCCGTGGTACTTATAAACAGGCAGCTCATATTGTGACTTCTCTCAGCATTTTGTTTTTGAACTCTCCCATGCTGCATTTGACCTTTTCTGCAGCCCATCCCTTCACACAGCATACTAATTACTGGGTTCCCTATTATTCTTCCCACCACAACAGGTTTCCATCGGCCAGATCATGCTCAACATGGCCTGTGACACATTTGCTTTTCTTACAGAATTGCATATTTTCTAGTTTATATACCAGGACTACATATCTCTTCCCCTTACTCTCCCCTCCATGCTATGTTCAAGGTCTCTCACTTTCTTGAGCTTGACTAATTGCTTTAATTGCTTCCCAAGGGAGGCTGCAGTGCAACTCCTGCTAGACCCATATTACCCATATTAGCTGCTATCTGGAGCTGTATATCCTGCACAGGGCAGAGTCTGACCCTGCCTGAATTTATCAGAGCTGTGTTCAACCCACTCTGCTCTGACCCTCTCCTCTTCACCATCCCTGGGGCATCCTTACCAAAGGCTCCAGCTCTCGGTGGTCAACAAGGCTGAACTCCCTGATGAAGTAGTAAAAGTGCTTGTAGCAGGTGTTGACATGAGCCTCAGCACCCATGTTGATGATGCTGTCAAAGTGGTGGATGTAGACATGGACAAAGACACGGAAGAGGCGCGTGAGGATCTTAGTGCAAACTTGCTGGAACTGCTTAGGGAAGGGAACACCTGCAAAGCAGAAGCAAGTTAGAGCCATTTGACCATTTCCCAAAACAAATAGAAACCCCAAACAAGCTAATGTTTAAATGTCCAGCCACACTCAACAGACAATCATGGGTGCATCAACAGAAACAGAGTTCCAGCTGGTTTTAGGATCCTTTTTTTCAAATAAACGTGCCATTAAAACATGAAGAATAATGCCAGTCTTAAGGTTGCAATGTGATTGCACCTGTACGGTGCTCCTTACGGAAATATCCCACCAAGGTGTTCATGCACCAACATATACTTTTGGCCTTGTCTTGTACAAGGACACAATTTATTACTCTCTATTTACATCCTTATCTAAATACATTGTTATGACAGCGAAAATCTCAGATGTGTCAGGAAACTAAGGGAAATTTCTACAGAAAACCTGGCTTTGAAACCCCTGAATATTTTTTGAAAGGTTGAATGTGAACCAAGTGGAAATTGTTTTCCCGAAGGTTCTTTCTCTCCCCCCAGCAATTCAATGCAGATTTGCATAGAGCAAAATAAAATCCTCCTTTCCCACAGCGCTACCTGTCTCCTCCCTTGGCTTCCTACTAATGCAGCACTTAACCTCTTAAAAATCTTTCCAAACAATCCCCATAGCCAGATCACACATCTCTTAGCTAAAAAAAATGCAGATGGCAATGAGTTTTCCTCAATAAGCACTGAGCTTACTGTCAAAGTACTTGTAACAGAAGATTATCTTTGGTCTGGAGCGATGTCACACTCAGCCTGGTCTCACCTTGCTTTGTGCAGAAGGCACAAGTTTGGGTTGCTTGTGCCATGGATAAATAGCTTGGACTCATCTTGAGGAAGTTGTGCATCTTGGCTCAGCAGCACACCTACATGGAGAGGGGGCTGAGATTCATGGCCACTGCCCTGCATAACAATGAGCATCCTGCAGCAGTACAAAATCCATTGGAGTCTTTGACATCACCCATTAGGATTCTAATAGCTCCTCCTCCTTTCTGCCAGGAACCTCTCCATGCCACTGATAAAGGATCTGCTTCTGCCCTGACCCTTAGCTATCGTGCTTGCTCTGCCTGCCTGGCTAATACGGTCAGCGAGCAATCTGCTGGGCTTCCCTGCAGCCAGCAAAAACACTATGCTTTATCAAAGGCTTCATTTGAGCTTTTTGCACTGAGTGAGAATTTGCTGAGCAACGAAAAGCCCTAATCACGCAGCTGGGGCCTGAAACATGCTATTAGGGTGGCTCCTACAGACCAGATCTGAGGAACTAGCCATAAAAATATTTCTTTTAATAAAGAAAAACCCATCATGGCAAGTAATTTGTGATGAGTGCACGTTCCCAGGCCACAGCTAAGGAATACACGCTGTTCTGAACAGTCTGTCCTGAGACCAAGGATGAGCAGCTGCTGCCAGGAGCTCAGCAAGGTGCCAGCAGGCAGGCAGTGATCCACGTGTTCTCTCCAGTTTGTCACTGTTCTCTGCCTGGTACCTCCTCCTCTCAAAGAAGGCAGAGAGGAGCAGTGATCTTGTACGGAGATGCATAGCAGCTACAGGAGCTGCTAAGTCATTTTACTCCTAATGATGAAATGATATCATGAAAGATATCACTGGGCTGCCAAGACCTAACAGTACCCTTCCAGGCTATCCACTGCTGTGGCTTCAAATGAACCCAGCAGTATCACCCGGCTCCTGGGGTATGCAGCTGAGTTGCTCTTCCCTGTGTCCATCACAAGGTGTCAGTGTGTGCATGCCCTCTGCAGACGTGGCCCAGCCGTGTTGGTGACTGGCCACCAACGGAGTCCATGGGAGTCACCAATGGACTCCAACAGGTCACCTCTTAGCCTACCATGCTGCGACATCACCACTGCTATGGTCCTTTTGGCCCAATGGATCGCAGGGGACTGGTTGGGGCTCCTTCTGCCCACATCACCTCTCTTGAACACATGAAGCACATGGTCAGGCCCTGCTTTCACTCCCCATGTTGCAGCCACGTCTGCTTCTCTTGTGACACTCTCCTGTCCTAGGACCCTGAGGATGTGTTGTGAGCATCTACCATGGGGAAACATGGGCAGTGAGAGAGATCAATGGCATAGCTGGACTTGGACAATCTATGAAAGGCAACAAAGTTAGTAAAGGGTCTTGAGCACAACTCTTATGGAGAGCAGTTGAGGTTGTGATGAGATTGGTAGTCAGCCTCTTCTCCCACGTAACAGTGATAGGATGAGAATAATGGCCTTAAGTTGCATCAGGGAAAGTTCAGGTTGGATATTAGAAAAAATTTCCCTCTCATAAAGAGCAGTGATACACTGACACAGCTGCCCAGGGAGGTGGTGGAGTCACCATTCCTGGAAGTGTTCAAAAGCTGTGGAGATGTGGTACTAAGGGACGTGGTCAGCGGGCATGGTGGGGATGGGTTAACAGTTGGACTAGATTATCTTTAGAGGTCTTTTCCAACCTTAATGATTCTATGATTGTAACCCAGATCATCTCCAACCATAACCTCTCCAAAAGGCTCCAGACAAAAGCCAGCCACCCAACAGGGCTCACCTGTCAGATGCATACACCTTCCTCCAGCTGAAATACTTGAAACATGAATGGTCAGTGGGAATCAACCACATCCTGAGTCCCTTCTCCAACATTTCAATCTCTTCTCTTTTCCATCATCTGGGTTTTCTGAAGAAAGTCTCTCCCTCACCCTATGCACATGCAGACCTCAGTCCAGAGCCCACACTAGGGAGAAGGCTGATGGGCCTCCTCTTTCTGCACAGCAGAAATGGTACCAACAGGAGCTGAGCAGAGCAGCGATGCAAAGCACAGAGCATCACAAGTGCTGGAAGCCAGCGCAAAAGCTGTAAATACAGCAGGTTCTATTTCATCAAGGCGCTGGAGAGCAGTGTGACTCACTGCCTCAAAATGAATTAGCACCTTCAGTTTATCTTGGATGTTTTCCTTGAAACCCAAGATGTGATTTAATGCTTAGAGAAGTCTGTTTTCCACACTCTGTGCTGATCACTTCAAAACATAAGGAAGTCATGTGGGACTGTGTGGAAAAGGAAATGAAAAGCATCTGCACTTACGGGAAGGGAATATGAGTGGGCCTTGGATCCTCCTCACCATCTCTCTCATCCCCAGCCCTCATGCACAAGCCAATTGCATTTTTTCACGATGAAACAGTGCTGTGAAACTATTTTGCTTCTTTACAATTGTATTTTTCCCTCTCCAAAAGCAGTAATTCAATGAACTGCGTGATGAATTATTGTTGTTAATATTATTTCCAACATCCAGTCTGGTCTCTGGATTGTTCCATGATTCGTCTTCTCCTAAAAATAAGCCTTTAAATCCAATTTGAAATTAACGGTATGATGGCAGCTGCAAGCTGGTGTGGCATTAATTTTGGAACAAAACAGGGAGAAAATAAAAGACAAACTGAGTTAAAAACAGCCAGTTGAGAAAACTGCAATAATTAGCTGAATTCTGAACATTTTTCTCCTGTTATAGAGAGAAAGAATTATTCATCGAATTTTCTCTGCTTTTTATCATTGTTTTGGGAATATACGTGAACAGCAGAGTCTAAGCATAGAAGAGTTTTCCAAGAACCATCCCTGAGCCTCCTGCGAATGATGTTCCTTCCAGCCACAGACAAGCTTGGCAGAGAGCACGGGGCGTTTCCAATGCTGGTTTTCATCCAAGCCCCACGTCTGTGCTCATTTAAAAATGGAGAGATTTCGGCATACACGTCAGTGCTGGCATGGGACACATAGCCCTGCAAACTCCATCCACCAGAGTCTTCTTCCCACGTGTTACCAATGGCCCTGACACTGAGTGCTGGGCATGCTCCCACTGAGACACTGAATGAAACTGAACGTGACTTCTCCTGCCAGCAGGCACCTCAAGGCACAGCGACTACTGGGGATGGTGCTATTGTACAGGTGGTAATCTGCTCACGAAGAGATCTACTGACATAGTTTTACCAGCTGCTAAAAAATACGCTTGCAGAATCACTTATTCTTATCCCTCCATGGGAACAATGCTTATTCTGCATGTAGTTCGGTTTTTTTTTCAGCCCAGCTACGTTGGTTGGGAGAGCGGAAATGAGCACTAGAACATGCTAACTGATACGGGTCGTATGGAGGAGCTGGAGAAGATTTATGACAGCCACGCTCCTCCCGTCCAGGAAGCTGTCTCATCATGATCGGCAGACAGACAGTTTTCCTTCCAAAGGATTTGTAAAGCAAAGCTTTTCAGTGGGATTGAACCCTGTGGGTGGATTTCCCTGGGGATGAGGAAGATGCCTCATCTCCTCCACCATTCTATCTCTGTTTCTGCTCGTTTCCAGCTGAGCCTCTGAGCCCAGCATGAGAGATTTTCCCACTCTGACCCCAGAAACACCTCTCCCTTGGCTGCCAATACAACTATGACTGAGTCCCACTGAATCATGTGCTGCTCCAGGTTTTGTGGCTTTTGCGGGACAAGGATGCTGAGGTTAGCCCCAGACAGTGTTAGCTGTCTTGGGTCACACTTGCTGTTTCTAAAAAAAAAAGTTTGATTTGTCTGTGGTCAGGTAGCCTTAGCAGAGAAATCTTTGTCTTAGGACAGCTGCATTGCAGATGGCAAGGATGGAAATCAGCAGTGTGCCTGGGGCACTGTTCCCAAACCCTGCAACCCTCCCTGCTGCATGGCACCATGAAATGTGAGTCCAGCTAAGTTCCCTTATACAAATGAGAGCCAAGGTAATGAAGCACACCAGCAAGAAGGCTGAAGTCACTCAGGGATGCACAAAGATGCTTGAAGAATGGACCCTAGTAGTGGCCTTGGAAAAGGAAATATGTGTTTGTGCAACCAGAACAGCCCCCCTTAGTCAAGAGGAGAGATGATAGCTCTCTTTCACCAGAACCCACTGGCCAGCATCCCAGCTCCAGGCCTTGAACATCGCCCCAAAACTACAAGAAAGCAGCTCAGCAGAAGGGGCAATGTCAGTCACTATAGCTCCCGGCCAAAGCAGGTCATCAGCAGAGCCCTTAGGATTGCAAAGCTCAGCAATACCAACCCAGAGGTGCACCAACAGCTTGGAAAACTACATGGGTTACAACAACAGCCTCCTGTAGAATCACAGCACACTCACCTATTCTGGTGGGGAAGATGTCCTCGTTGTTAATGAGCATCTCAATCCAGTCCATCAGCATACACATGTACTGTGGGGCTGACAGCTTGGTTGGCTTCTTGTACTTGCTATCGTCCTGCCACCTGTACTCATACTTGAGCCCACCCGACATGATAGGGCAGCTCTTCTCCGTGCAGTACTCCGACATGGTGCCGTAGATGAGGTTGATGCGGTTGAAGAAGTCCACCACATGCACAGCTATCCAGTCATTGATGCTCTCGCCAGGAGGCAGCTGTACCACAGCCTTTAGGTCCAGCCCTGATTTGAGGGAGGCCTGAGCCTTCTTGTACAGCTCGAAGCGCTGTGTGCCAGGCTCAAACTTCTTCCGGGGACGGAAGGTTTTGTCTTTGTTGAAGACTTGCTTCAGACACAATGCCATCATGGGTTGGGCCAGCCAGTGTGAGGGCACCAGGGTTAGCGCTGAGGATCTTCAGGGTTGGAGGTATCTGAGAGGAGGAAACAAATTTTGGTCATCTGTACACCTGAACCGAGATGAGATAACACAGGGATGCTGGGAGCCAGCTTCTTATCTCCAGGGCTTTTGTCCAGAACTACTGCAATGAAACACAATGAAGTATGATATCAACAGCATTCACCTACCTGTGGCCCTTTCCTTCCTGGCGAAGGGGCTGTGCCTCTTCCCCACAAAAATAGCCCCAGTGCCATAGGGACAACACTGTGACTGCAGCTGGCTGCTGGTTCACACAGCCCCAGCACCCGGATCAATGGGAAAAGGGGGGATTCTTGTTGTTGTTTTGCCTGTGTGTTTGTTCAGAAGAACAAAACCCACAGCCAAAGAAGGGAAACAGCGTCCAAGCACACCAGGGCCAGGATGTGACACAATGCACGGGAGCCTGTGCTGCCAGCGCTCCCCATGGCGCTCCGATCCCACAGCACCCCGGGAACAGGGGATGTGACCTGGAAGTCACCGCTCAGCAGTGCTGAGTTCATCCCTTCCTGAGGCTGCCAGTGCGGATGAGGTCTGCGGCATTTCCCTTTTTTCCTTCCTGAAGCTCCGGTGGAAATCCCGTGTGCTTGGACAGGCTGAAACGTGCAGTGCCCTGTGCCCCTCTGCAGCATTAATAATGGGAGAGCAAGGCCACAGTGAGCTCAATGTCCCGCCAAAGTCTGGGGAGGCAAAAGACCCCAGGCAGCCTCCCCCAGGGAGGAGGAGTTAAAGCAAAAAAGAAGAAAAAGGTTCACAGAAAGGGGAAGTGATTTACCCAAAGTCACGAGTGGGAGGGAACGGTGTCCAAGTGAAGCTTGGATGCGTGTTCGTCATTAAAAAGGCATCTCTTAGCCAAAAGCTTGCTCTGTGAACTCTGCTTTGTGAACTCAGTCCCAAGCCAAAAGCAAATCCTGTTTTATCCAGCAGAGATCAGCCAACCACCTTGCTGGAGGAGCCTGGGTTCCCCCTGGAGTCCCTCCAGGACACAGGAGCTGTTCTGTGGGACTTTCCACATGGCAGCAGGGGAGAGCCCTGTCGGATGCCACCAGAGGCCAGTGGGGACAAGCCACAGCCTTCCCCACAAGTACAGTGATGTGTTACCACCATCACAGAGCTTAGGAGAACAACTCAGTGATCCCTGCATTAGGCTGGACCGATGCTTTGGAACATCAATGAAACATCAATTAAAAAAAAAATCAAAACACAGAGTAAGAACCCTGCTAAACACCTGCCAGATGTTTTCCTACTCTGCATCTGTTTGCTGTTCCCAGGAATAAGAGCAGTACCCAGTGCTGCCCAAATGCAGAGCAGACCTGTCCCCAGGCTAGCTGCAGCTAGGCACAGCTGGATAATGAGAGTGGTTTTGCTCTTGGGATCCTTGCCAGCTTCGCTACTGAATTACTGAGCCATTTAAAGGCCTCGTGAATCCTAACTGGAATCAGGGAGAAAAATGTACTCCAGAAATTCAATTTAACGCAAAGCCAAGAACATATCCTGGGATTTACAACCAAAAGGAGCAGGCGGAGGCACCATGCCAGGAACCAGATTCTTTCCTAACCTCTCTCCAAAGCTCCCACTGCACAGGGTCTGATGGGCAGGAAAATCCACTTGAGGCACAGGGAGCTGCAGGAGGCCAGGAGTGGGGCTTTCAGGGTATAGTCCTGCAATAGGAACACTGGGGCAAGCTGAGGCAGCAGCTCCTGCCATATGCTGGCACGCATCCCACTGCCGAGGGGCCTGGGTGGGTGCCTGCAGCTCCCACCTTCCGTTCCCATGTGCAAAATCAAAGCTCCCCCCCAAGCAGCCCTGGCATGGCTGCAGCCTGCTTTGCAATGCTGCCTTTCCCATAGCAGGGAGGTGCTGGCACCCACAGCCATGCACTAAGGGCTCAGGGAGCCAAGTCTGCACAGGGTTAAAGTGTGGGGCTGAGCTGCTGCAGGATGGCAGCAGGCAGGGACATGTGAAATCCTGATTTCCTAGACGGCTGGCAGGTCTGGGGGAGAAAGGAAATGAACTGGATAGGAGGGAAGTGAGTTCACGGTCAAAGGCAGCTGCTAGTTCCAAATCTGAGGAGGATTCTGTTTCTTTCGTTTAAGGGGTTGTTTTATTTTTTTAAATCATTTGAAATCCACACAACGCTGCCAAACAAAGGCTTTGTTTTAAATTAAGAACAACACTGAACAGTCTCTGTTTAGAAACTAGCAAAACAAAAGGGGGGAAAAAAAGCAAAGCAGGGAGAGGAGCTTCCTCTGCCTACCACAATCAGTCCCACCAGTCTGAGCAAAGCCACTGGGTCAGACCTGCCTTTGTGACCCCAAATTGGTTTCAATCTGAAAAGCAATGGGGAGGAGTGGTTGGGGCAGTGCTGAGCTCTGGGCTACAGCAGAGATAGTGCCACACTCTCTGCCTCAGTTTCCCCAGTTTCAAAAGTAATTTCTCCCTGCTGAAAGGCCCCCTGATATTAAGGCTACAAAAGCCAAGAGTTGGCTTCAGGGGCACTTTGTGAGTGCCCCTAGTGATTATTACTGACCAGGGTCAGTGCTAACAAGGAGAAAGGCACTGACACAGCACCTCCAGCTGGCAGTGGGTCCCATGCCCAAGTCAGCCCTGGATCTGGCCCGAGACGCTTACACACTTGCACAAACATCTGCCCTGGAACCGCAGAGCTGTCAGCAAAGTGCTGTGAGCCGTTCAGGGGAGCACGAGAAGGACTCGGCTCAGCACCATGTAGCAAAGCTGTGGTTCAAAGCTGCCCACCCCACACATCCCGCTGTGCTTCCCCAGGCGTTCCCCCAGAGGCTGGACTCCCCCTTGGTGCTGTGGGGGGTTGCCTTCTCTGCTCTGCGGGCAGTCCCTCTTGCCACGTCCCTGCATGGCGAGCCTGGCGTCGAGGCAGTGAGCCAGAACTCTGAGACAGACAGACAGCCTCCAGCTGCCTGCTGGCCAGGGGCTCTGCTGGCTTTTCATTGCAGAGAAGTCCTTTTTCACAGAACTATTAAGGTTAGAAAAGACCTCTAAGATCATCTAGTTCAATCATCATCCCATCACCACCATGCTCACTAAACCATGTGCTTAAAAGTCAATTTTCATCTTGTCCCAGAGAAGCTGTGCAAGTGGGGCTTCTCAGTGGTGGCCTTGCAGAAATGCCCCACAGCCCAACCCTGCCTCCCTTGAGCATCCCTCACAATGCAGGTGACACAACCCTGAGATCCAGCCTGGGGCTGATGGTATGTGATGGCCCAGTCTGGTTTTAGAGGCAGAGAGGTTGTTTTTAAGGGTTTAAATGCAGGAGGAAGATGCTGGGGGCATGGCTTCAGAGTTCTGGCCCCTCTTGCTCTCCTCACACTTCCTGCTGGAGCCAAGTCCCAGCTGGGCTGGCCATGAGAAACGGGGGTTCTTGGCAGCCAATCCCAAATATAACCCAAACGATAGAACATTCCAGGAAATAAGCCAAGATGAGATGCTGGGAGAGGGATCGAGGGCCAGCACGCCAGACAGTGGGACTGCAGAGTCCCACCAGCCCCAACACAGAGTTAATTCGTGTGCTTCTGATATACTCGTGAAGGGCCAGAAGCATCTTCTGGGAAAGCCCCCAGCATCCATTTCTGGAGGGACCAACTCCCAAAGGAGGCTCAGTTCCCCATGCTGTTGCTTCTCCCAGCTCTGCTGACACTCGGAAATCCCCACCTCATGCAAATCAGACCCAGCACAATTTCAGTAAGAGGACACAAAGCCCTCTCATCCAATCCCCCCCCATTTTCCAAACCACAGCCAATCAAAGTCTCATCCCTCCAGCGGTGGGACACCCGGCACACTTTGGGGGTGATGCTGTTTGGGGTACCTTGTTCTTGGTGCTGGAGTTTTGCTGCTGCCAACAGGGACTTGCTTGTAGCCAAGGTAAGTCCTGAGGGTGATCACTCCATCATCAGAGCCGCAATCCCAAGTGCCGGAACTCCAGGAAAACGATTGGAAGGACACAAGCCAGCTGCTGGAAGTGCATCCCCACAGCTTTCTCTGCCCAAAACTTCCTGCCCTCCACTAGACAATGGCAAAGCCACCTCCAGAACTGCCGCCAGCCCTGGGATGATAGTTGACCAGCCAAAACCCTGGGCTCCCTGCTCAATTCCAGCTATCTACACTAACCCACAGCTGCAAACCGGGATCCCTCAGCATTTATATGCTCGCAGACAAACTGGAACACCCACAGAACGGGGAAGAGCTCCTGCAAGCACCCATTCTGCTTCTCTTGGGTTTACCCAACCTGCACTAAAAGCACCCCAGGAGCATCTTTAGGAATGCAGGAAACACAGCACCAGCTGGGACACCGATGCTACTCCTTTTTCCAGCCCCAGCACTCACCTCATCCTCAGCACGCCTGGCTGCCAGCACACAATCCCGCTGCACTTTCTGCACTTACTGAGGGAAAAAAAAAAAAAAAAAAAGAAAGAAAAAACATTCAAAATAAAAGCCCAGAATCCGGCAGGACGCCCTGCAGCACAGAGAGCAGCCGCACGCTGACTGAGGTTTTGGTTGCAGAAAGCGGGGGCTGAGGGTTTTTCTCCCGCCAGTGATGTCACATCCTGACCCTGCCGGAGCCACAGCTGTCCCTGGGACACGCCGACAGGCTGCCCTCCTGCAGCCGGGCACACGCTGATATGTGCACGTTCGTGTGAATTACACATCCCTCTCAACTTGGCACGTTGCAGGGTTGAGTGCCAGGGTAGGTTGGATGCCTTCCAAAGGGGAAAAAAAAAAAAAAAAAAAGAGAGAGAAAAAGAAAGGAAAAATGAAAACAAAAAGAAAAAAGAAAATCAACAACAAAAAAACCCATTTCAGTCCACAGAAAAAACTGACTTTGGTTGGGCTATGAAGCATGTCATTGGCATGGGGCTGCAGCACCCCTTCCCTGCAAGTGTGGGTTCTCAACCACAGATCTGACTTGGAGCCACGAGGATCAGAGCCAGCCTTTAAAAAGCAAGTCACCTGCAGACATCCCCGGTCACCAGCAGGACACAGCTAAGGGCAGCTCAGAGCTGGGTGGCAGCTGGAGACACAGTGAGGATGTGTAGGGTTCACCCGTGGTTGCGATTCAGTCTAGCTAGGGGCATGGAACTGGCATCCATTGCAGCATGAGTTTGTGCAGAAAAGGTGAAATTTGAAGGTGAAACAGGAGTTATGACCTCAAGTTGCACCAGAGAAGGTTAAGGTTGTGTATTAGGAACAATTTCTTCTCCAAGATACACTGGCACAGGTTGCCCAGGAAGGTGGTGGGGTCACCATGGAATGTGGCACTGAAGGACATGGTCAGTGGGCATGGTGGGGTGGGTTGGGGTTGGACTGAGTGATTTTAAAGGTCTCTTCCATCCTCAGTGATTCTATGATTCCTCCCCAAGGACACAGTGGACACCGGAGTCCACGCTTGTCCCCAAGTGATACAGAGAACCATAACATGGAACATCCCAGGAGCTTGTGACTGAGAGGCTGGGACAGATGTCTGCAGAGCAGATAAAACTCCAAGGGCTTTGCAATGGACAGCACAGATCCCACAGGGAACCCACAACCACGATTTGCATCCAAGTGAAACAGAGTCAGAGCCAAAACACTGGTGGGCAGGCAGCAGCCAAAGGAGAGGGGCCAGGGACACAGCCCATCTTTCTGAAGGGCATTTGTCTGCTGCAGAGGAAGGAAGAGGGCGGCCTGGCCCCGCTCACGCAGGCAGGTGCACTGCTGAATTTATCAGGGGGAAGGAAGCGGGGAAGGAAGTGGGTCCAGAGTGCTGGTGGCTCCAGGAGGCCCCACGGGCAGCCATGGGAAGAGGCTGGTGCAGCAGGGCCCCATGCCAGGACACAGCTGCACAGCAGCAGGGCGGCACTGTGCCTCCAAAAGACGTCACAAGCGTGGCACCAGGCCGTTCACGTGTCTCCCTGGAGCCTTCCCTTCTTGAGGCTGCACAGCCCCAACCCTCAGCATGCCCTCGTAGGGCAGGTGTTCCATCCCGCTGATCATTTTTGTGGTCCTCCTCTGGACACATTCCAAGCAATCCGTGTTTCTCCCACACTGAGGAAAGCTATTGCTGAGTTTATTCTAACCTTGCACCCTTGCCAAGGCAGCTCACGTAGGATGCAAGGCTAGGACACTTACCTCCAGTGTAACTCAGTACAGCCCATCACATTCTCAGTGCTAGCCCATACAAGAGAAGCCTGGCCATCTTGGCATTTTTCACTACCAAACTGACTGTTTCAACGAAGCTTTGAGAAGACAGGCTTTGTAAACTGTGTGCTGGCAGCTCAGAATGAGGAAACATCTTCCCTCTAGTGGTTGAAACTGACTGTGCAGAACACAGCCACACTAACATTCATTTTCACCAGCTCTTAGGCTCAGCACAGATCACAAATGCACTTTTCAATAGCAGAGTTCATGGCTTCCTGGAGAATACATAGGGATAATGCTTCCAGGAGGGGCTGCATCAAGCTGTCCTCAGCAGAAGACCTGGAAATACCACCCAGGAGGTTGTGCAGCATTCAGCCTTCAGCTATCTTCGTACCACTGCACACACACACCTGCCTGCCTCTTGGCTTGTCTGCTGGTTGGGGACACATGACACAACACTGGCTCATCAGCTGCATGCCGAGTGATTTAACCCTGACACAAGGAGGGAATGTGTTGTGGTGTACACATCAAATCTCAAGAAAATACCCAAAGAAAAAGGGAGCCCTTGCTCCCCTAATTGGAATCAGTTGATTGATTCCGCCTCTTCTAGGGCCACACAAGGCACTTGCCCCATCCTCCTGGCAGAATAACTGCAAGTGGTATGATGAGCTTTGCCTTTTCAAGTAGGGTCTTATTTAATAACACTCCCAGTACACGCAATGCTTCCCCTTCTGTATTTTGCCATGGTTGTCTTAAATCCTCAGAGAAATACTGAGCTTGTGACTAATAACTTGAAAAAAAAAAAAAAGAAACCCACTCAAATTAAAGGTAGTGACTGCTTCCAGCCTTGATCTAGAGACTTCAGTCTTTTCAGCTCACAGGCAGCTTGGGTGTAGATCTGAAATCCTAGAATTTCACTCCTGTTGCCAATTACTCATCCAGGGATGTTAGATTAAACCTATATTAAAAATGAATCCAGCATCTTTGACTTCTTCAAAGCAGGAAGTGAATAATGAATCAAAATTGCCCTTATTTCAGCTAAGAGAAAATGATAAAAGGCGCATGAATGCTGTAAAACAGAAGTAAAAATGCTGTTCAATAAAGGTGATGTGCTGTTCAGGTTATAACAGCCCTATCCACGCTTCCCATGCTATGCAGACACTCACAGATCCAACCCAAGCAGAAACCACAAGAGTGCAATAGCAGGGAGCAGCACCACCTACTCACAGCACAGCCCTCTATAAAAGCATCCTTTATTTCCCTGAATGGACAACAGTTCATCTCAACACGTACAGGTCACTGCCAGAACAGACCTCAATGATGAAATCTCACTATCTATCTTCAGCACTCAGCTGAGCATTGCTCACATCCAAAGAATGGGCTGAGAACACATGGTGTGACAGGTCTCTGCAACTACACCAGCAAACATTGTGTAACTCAGTTAACTCGTCAAACCCTGTACTGGGTCACAGTTAAGGACAGCCCCAAAAGTTACTCTTCTTCTGACAGACAGACAAGTGGCTTATCCTTTGTGCCTCTGCTTCTTTGGCAAAGGAGGATGCACTGGCTGCTTCTGCTGGGGATGAAAGCAAGAGAAGCTCAAAGCACAAATGCTTTGGGATCTTTCTGTTGAAAGCAGGTTTAAAAAAACCTACCCTGCTGCAGCCCACGAAGCCCAGTTCCTACAAACACTGCTATGTTAAAGCAGCTGCACATATTCACACCAGTCGTCATTTAGCAACTGGGTGGTGGTGGCTCTCTTATTATGCCATTTCCTCATAGATAGCAGCTTTCCTGATATGGGGACAGGAGCTATTATTTTTTTTTGTCTCTTTAAATACCATTTGTAGAGTTGGCTGAGTAGATACCAGCCTAAGAAAAATCACTCCAAAAAGCATGTGGTAATTCCTCTTCACTACTCAAAAATATGCAGAAATAAAAACATGTTTTCCTGTTCCTCAAGCAAAATATCTCTAAGAAACCCAACCAGATGAAATAAATATATCAATTAAGAAGCAAAACACTCCCAGAACAAATCCAAGGCACTTTGTTCTTCATTCCTGAAAAAGGCACGGGCCTCGGTACACATCTGCACAAGGAACCTCACACACAAAGTAACAATGAGGAGTCTGTTTTAGACCATCAGACCTATTCTTTTTTCTTGATAGACAAGTCTGCATAAATTCCTCACAAATTAAAAGCACTAGACCATGCAATTATAATGGCAGAGGGCATTTTAAATGCATTTACAGAGAAGAAACATTGTTTGCTCTCTCTCTTGATGTCTACACACTTCATTACATAGCTGCCCTTTTGACATTTCAGATTTCAAAATAAAATACAGCATGCAGCATAAGTCAGAGATGAGAGAATAGCTCATTCTGACAAAGTTACGCCAAAGTGCAGTGCTTCAGTCCAGCAATTAGTTACCACTGCCCAAATGACCCAAGTCCTCATCCTGCATCAGTGCCAGACCCACTTGATGACCACAGTCCCAGCATGTTTCCAGATCCCTTTTGTAGCCAACTATAATTCACAAAACAAGAGATGAGAAGCATTCCAGATGAGAACCCCCCCCCCCCGCTTGCTGCTGGCTCCTTCACTCGCATGGTCAGGCTCTAAGACTTGTCAGAAACCTGATTAGGTCTCAGTGCCTTTCCAAGGCCACTGTGCTCAAGCTTTGCTATAACTGACATGTATTTAAATTCACTGGATCTGTGGTTGAAGGTCTCCACTAATTCATAGGTCTCAGAACAATTCGTTGCATAGAAGAGCTGCACCTGATTCGCCAAGCACTGTGCTTCGTGGACCACCTGCAAATTAAAATGAAGAATTTGTCACTGCTGAGTTTTGCCATTTCCCATTGAAAAAGAGTCTTTAAGGGCGGAAAGGCTGCAGTCCTATTCACCGTCTTCACAAATCATCTCACTCCTGCTCCTGACCTACTTAGACCCTTGAGCACTGTGCCTACAAACGAGCCTCCTGCAGAACCTATACCTCAGAGGACAAACATGCACCCACCCTTCATGGCCCTTACCCACTATAAGGCAGCAGAGATCCAAAGCCTTGCCTTTCTCTTCTTACAGCTGATTTACTTTGATTGCCCACTAAGACACAACAGGGCAAATGTATTATCACATAGTTTCAGAAATGATGTAAGAGGGTCAAATTAGAGATAGGGTGCTTTGGTTATTATCTTGTTCTACCACTCTAATCTCTAGAGCCATACTATTACAGATATGCAAATAACAGTACACCCACACACAGGGGAAAGAGCAGAGGCACCCAGGAACTCAATGCAAAGCTCTGGAGACTCTCGCTTTGACTAGTTCTACTAAGCTTCAGAACACTGATTTAACTTGTTGGCAGGTGGCGACCACTTCCATTTGCTTCCATTAGCAAGATCAGAAATATTTCTGAATTTTCTTAATGTTTCACAAAATAAACTGTAACAACCAGAGTAAGAAAAAATAATGTATGAAGTGCAAATACCAGACAGCCAAAGATTGCTAATTTCCTTCTAAGTTCCCCTAGATCGCTAAACAGATTAGGTTAAAGAAATCTGGTACTATTTGAGAAAGGATCTTTTTAAGACTCTAATTTGTTTTCAGTTCATAGAAACATGGGACCATTAAAGGCCATCTGATCTAACTCCCTTGCAAAGAACAGGGACACCTACAGCTTCATCAGGTGCTCAGAGCCCTGTTCAGCCTCATCTTGAGTGTGGCCAGGGATGCAGCATCCATTACATCTCTGGGCAACTACAGGAGAACAAGCAGTATAAAATGAGGGAAGTCAATGAGCATTTTTTTCTTACCAAGAACTTGGAGTCCATTTCTGCAGTCATTAGTACTATTCCTTTCTCCTCCTGCAACTCAGGATAATGGTACAAGACCAACTGGCTAGGAGCAGCTTCACCTTGAGTCTGAAGGGAGGAAAGAAACCTGTTGGTATCCCATAAAGAACTTCAGCTTTACTGCACATTTTTGGGCTTGATTATAAAACTTTTGAGTATTAGCTGCTGTGGAGACTGTCATTTCTCAAGGCTTAAGGGTCAGTTCTAATTATTTCTGGTACTTATAGAAAACAAGCAACTTGAAGAGTTTGAGTTTTTCTTAACCAAAGACTACCTTTAATATAATCTGCAATTTCTAGGAAGACATTGCATTTCATAGCATCTACTGGTATTCTAAACAGTTTGTGCAGACAACTCTGAAATTCTTGGTTCATCTTTCTATTCTGATACTGCTCAATTTCTACCTGATTCTTAGAAGAAAGAGACATTTAGTACCTTAAATTTACTGAATACCCATAATTAAGAGCAGTTTTTCACTGATAACTGTTTTCAAGTTAAGCTAGACAACGCGTTCATCAAATTATTCAGTAAAAATGATATATATTTCTGGACCTTAAGCCACCTTTGTCTTGTTATAGCAACTACTCACCTGAATGTTTATCAGAGAAGTAAAGTGAAGTTCTGTTCCTGACCACTGCCCCACAAAGAACTCATAGCCTTCTTTTCTTGGCAAAGCATACAGAAACTGCAGAGAAGGGATAAAAAATAAGACTCCTTTTCAGACTCCTTTTCATAGAACAAAATAAGTCTCAATGTCATACTGGCCTCCAATGTAAACTCTTAAGAGAGAGCCACAGCAGAAAATCACCAACATTGAGACATACTGTTATCAGTATTATACGAGACAAAGGAAAGGGCTATAGAGAACATTCACACTGACCTGTCAGCTTGCTTCTAAAAAATTAACAGTACTAGAAATGGTCACAAATAAGATGGGGAACATTCAGAGTTGCCAATTCTGTACAGTTACCTGATTACCTGTTCCAGAACAAGAGGCAAGCATTTTTTCTCTTTGAGACTTACAGTCTGTTTGGCTCCAAGAGGTAGGGACTTGCTCATTTTCCCACACCAAGAGGAAGGACAGTGTAGGAGCAGGAAACAAGCAGGATACTTGAATAAAAGCCAACGGACTGTATAGAAACGCACTCAAAACTGTAACTAACTTCCTAAGTGCCACATAGCTCAGGAATCCAGACATATTTGATCTTGGCAAACAGAACACACAGGACCAAGCCATCAATCTGATAAAGTTTCTCAATCAGACCTATGGTGTCACAAAGCCTAGCTATCCTTTGATTCAGCGAAGCAGTGAAGGATTTAATTTCTAGCTTAGCAAATGCAATCTGCACAAAGTCCATGCTTCACTGCACAAATTACTGAAAAAACACGGTACTTTCAGCAGAAAACAATACTAATCCAGCAGCACACAGTACAAAACTGAAGAAACATTATCTTGTTAGCTGTTCCTATCCTTTGCAGTTCAACTTCTTCAAAGCAACAGGAATTCTCTAATTGAGGCTTACAAGATACCTACCAGCCCCCATGAGAAGCAGTGAACTCTAATCTCAAGAATCCTCAGTATTTTATGCATTGTTGTGCTGTCATACACACACGGCACAACCCACTGAATATTTACTCTATGTATGTAACAAAGGATTCAACTACACCCAACTCCCCACTTCCTTCTCTTGTCACAACCCTTGACTTACAATGCTCTATAAAGGAAATTACACAGAACACCGTTTTTTATTGTAGCTCTCCCTTAAAGATATTTCTACTTTTATTTACTGCCAGCAAGCAAACGTGAGATGAAACAGGAACAATTCACATCAACTGTGAGACGAGAAAACTCATGTTCTCTATGTAGATGCGGTCTAATGCCATGGTGACGTGTAGCTACAGCTAACAGTTCTTCCAGATTAAAACACGGGCACTTTAAATATTAAGGAAAGATACAGAAGAACATCAATGAAGCTGGCCTACACAAAACTGCACGGAAGAGGTTTAACAAGACACCAGTTAGTAGAAACCAGATGCATGCTGCTATTTTTACAGTAAGAGTGGTGAGGCACTGGCATAGATTGCCCTGAGAGGTGGTGGATGCCCTCACACCTGGAAGCATTCAAGATTAGGCTGGACTGGGCTCTGAGCACCTGATGGAGCTGTGGGTGTCCCTGTTCACTGTAGGGGAGTGGGATTAAAAGACCTTTAAACGTTCCTTCCAACTTACACAATTCCATGGTTCTATGAAATCATTCCTTGGGAGATTCTGTGCTTACATTTCTGAACTCTACACCTTTTTTTCAATCTAGATACCTGACACTTGGACCAACTGTTCAGAACATCTGAATAGCCACTGCTTTTATCTGAACACTGTGACAAATTGCACGCCTGCATTTTACTTATTGAGCCAATACGATACATACGAACAAAGGAGGGTCAAAAGTTTATGAATTAGGCTTTAGACAGGAGAAATGCATTACAACTATACATCACCACACTGTGGATCTCTGCCAGACGTACCGATGGACACTTCTGGGCTCTCTTCCATATTAAATCAAACTTCTCTGCCTTTTGGGAAAGAGAAAAATTATTTTTTCATAATACAGCTGTGGATGCAGTTGCTACTCAGTATCATTTCATTAAACTTTACAGAGCACAACTCCCCAACTTCCAACTACAGCAAGTCTCACTGTGGAAACAGTTAACAACAAATGCACAGAAAATTACACGAGTGCTTCATTACCTAAATGTTATTGGCACCCTTCTTGAACAATACTGTCTCCAAGAGGCAGCAGGAAACTTCTTGGACCCACAGCTCTACTCAGTGAAAGCAGGAGGCCACGCTTTAGGCTTACATTGTGTCCTTTTTAGCAAGTGTGGCAACAACAGTTGAGCAAGATGATGCATTCCGGGCCCCAAATGATGGATTTTACATTACTATTTTCAAGTACTAAAACGCAGGATGCTTATTTAAATATTCATTGCTTCAGTTTGTATTAAAACCACAAACATACTTGGTTTGATGAAACCCAACCGTCTCATTCACACGTCTTCTGTGCTCCCCCAAATCTTTTGCCAGCTCTCTTCCTACCAGCATCTTGTGTTAATACCTACTCTAAGGTGTTGAGGAAAGAAAACACATGCTACCCATCAATACAAAATTCCTCCATCTGCGCTCTTGAGCACTTCAGAATTACGTGACGCCTTTCTTCCAGCCAACAAAAAAACTCCTGGCAGAAGACGTAGCTTTTTTCCCCCTCAATAACCCCACAGACTAATTCCCATTGTGCCTACAATATGCTTTGCATTATAGATTTAAAAAGCTCACTCCCAGAGCTCCTCTAAAGCAGCACAACAAGGAACAGTGACCCCACTCGTGAAGGCCTACACCACCTTAAGTCTATCCCCAAACTGAAACCAACCAACAAACAAACACAAGATTTCAGGTTAATGCAGAATAAGAGCAATTAACAGCTGGTAAAGTTATCAGGAATAAGAAATACGATCTTATCACAGGAAGCACCACACATTCTCAATGAACAACAGCACTGCCAACTTTAACAGCATGGAACTGTCATAATTAAGTACAAGTTTATTAGACAAGCATTTTAACACTGCCGTGTTAAAAGTACAAGTCTGTGCTGCAGGAAAGAAAGCAAAGAGAAGAGAAATCTTGAGAAAAAAATTATGTGAAAATACAAATGCTACCAAAAAGGATACTACAGCCTTGCAAAGAATGTTGGTTACTGTAAAGAAAGAAGCTTGGAAATTCAGACCAGGTGTGCAGAAAGAAGTACGAGCTTTGACAACAACCTTCAGGAGGGGAAAATAATAAGATAAACGTTTTCAGAAACAAAGGCCTTTATTCAATGAAAGCAATAACTCTTCCTGGCAAGAAAGTCTTTCTTGAAACCTCATTTGCTTTCACTAAGTTACTACTTACAGGAATAACAGCATAAACCGTATCTTTTGCAGAAAAGTACTGATTCCAAATCTGTAAGAAACAAAGGAAATCATCTACAATTAAAAAGCAGATATGTTAAATGCTTTAAAAAGAACTGCATTTGTCAACTAAGCTTTGTCAGCACTCTGAGGGGTCATTTTTCAGCCAAGTCTGACCGACAACATCGTAAGTGTGGAAAAGAAATATAACCAGATAAAAGGGAACAGTGCAAATCAAAAAGACAGTAGGAAGAATAACTTGATTCACACTGTTCTTAGAACAAATGCACCCTCCTCCTTCTAACCCTAACCACCTTTGGTTTGAGTACAAATGTCCTGCACGACAAAAAACACAAGTGAAGTTAGAAGATGGCCAAAGCTTTGCTTATATTCCTGCAAAACAGACACAGCATAATCCATACGAGTTACTGCCAGGATTCCCCTCTCACAGGGGCTTGCTGATTCCAACTAAACAGCTCCACATTAAACAGCTGCTATCAGTTGCAGCAGTGATACTTTCTGAGTGATCAAACACATGGTAGGTCACCTCATATATATATGTACATATTTATACACACATACATACATGTGTGCTTAATATCATTATTAAGCACAGGTGTGGAGCAAAAAAATCCATTACCTGCTTTATTTCCTCTGCTGATTTCTCTTTCACCATCTCAACGTTAAGAATTGAATCAAGTGTCTGCAAGACAAAGCATATGGCATCTGGCACAGTGACAGTTCTCTGATTCAAGTGAGATTTCAGAATGAATGGATGCAATTACAGAGAACAAAATGAAGCAAGAGCGACTTAATTCAATTTGCAATCTTAGTTCTCTGAATTGCCATAGAAACTACTAAACTTAAGCAGTAACATGCTGGTTAAGTTGGATTCACACTGAAGCACAACGCAAGAGATTCTGTCAGGACAGAGAATATGCTTCACTCCAGTTCTGCAGATCTCCAAAGTGCTGGAAAAATGAGCTGCAGCCTTTCCCCTTCACCCATCTCACACGTGCTCTGCTGGCAGCTTTACAAAGAAAGTTTGCCAAGATACAAGAAAGTTAAAGAGAATAAAACCATACTCCTATCCCTCTTCTGGCTGAACTTTGGAAATATATTTAAAGTCTGCAGAGGTAGCTTAACCCTTCTGATTTATTACTGGGAGCTCTGACATGCCTTGGCTAGCAGGAACGTGCAGGACGTCAGAGAGAAAGGATGGGATAATAAAAACAGACTGCCAGGAGTTTTAAGACTTGAACACAATCCCAGCAGTAAATGAATCCCACTAGTAAATGAACATCTGCTAATGAAGTGCAGCATAAGGAAGATTAGTTGTACCTCAAATCTCTTGGCTGAAGCACTGGTGGTAACAATAGGCCAAATTAACATCTACCCTTCACTTGCTAGCACTTGGGTTCATTGTCCTTACCTTATCTCGTGTGAATCCTTCCTTTGACGTCCTTGTACTCAGGCCTTCTGCCTAGAAAACATTATTCTTTAATTTTCTTCCAGCTGCAGTACCACTTATTTGCCCTGCCTGCCATGCATATCATGTCTGCTGACAACATCTTCTGAGTATGAGCTCAACTTCAAGATGCTCACAGATTGCTGCAGTGCATTTTATTGCAATAGATTTGTTACTGCTTATGGAAGCAATAAGAACAACAATGTGATCAGGAAAGATTTGTTAATGCAAAGTATTATTCATTTTGGATCCAATATTACTGAACTGTTGTTGTTTTCATTCGCATTGTTAAGGTAGGAAAAGACATCTAAGATGATCCAGTTCAACCCCCAAGCTATGCCACCATGCCCACAGACCATGTCCCTCAGTGCCACATCTGGAACACCTCCAGGGACAGTGACCCCACCACCTCCCTGGGCATCCTGTGCCAGTGCATCACTGCTCTGAGAAGAAAATGTTCTTAATATCCAACCCGAACCTCTGCTGGTACAACTCACTCAAGCCTCCTCTTTTCCAGACTGAACAATCCCATTCCCTCAGCTGCTCCCCATAACATTACCACTCCAGACCCTTGACAGCTTCGTTACCTTTCTGTGCAAGCTGATGTCTGATCTAGCCAAACTAATCTGCAACTAATTAAACACCTAAAAAAGCTCTCAAGCTCAGAAACTACGGGCTAAAAAACCAGCAGAATAACGCTGGAATGATATTCTTAGCCTTAGAGAGCAAGATTTGGGGCTCCTTTCCAGCAGGAATGCTGCGTTTGTAGCTTTGTGTTGATCCTACATCAAAACAAAGGTATAGAATCACAGAATCATTAAGGTTGGAGATCACCTGGGTTGATTTCAGAGTTGATCACCTGAGATCACTGCTGGTCCAACTGCCCATCTACCACCAAACCACGTTCCTTAGTGCTATATCTACCCGTTCCTGGACACCTCCATGGACCTCCATGTGACTCCACCCCCCCGGCTGTACTGAATGATCTCATGGTCCTTTCCAGCCTTAACGATGCACTCACTGACTCTACCAATTACAAGGAAAACCGGCCTTGCCTTTTCTTCCATGCATCTGACAAATTCTGATTGCTTCGAATACCCCACGGGCTGCTTTTTCACTTCATTTCTTTTTTCCATCCGGGATTCAAACACATCCGGACTGGACCTGAATCAGATAAGAGACCATTAACAGCGCCAAGCGACCGACCCCGTTCTGCCAGCCCCATTCCCTCCCTTCCCAACCTGCGCAGCTCCTGGATCTTATGACGGTATTTCCCGTAGAAGGGATTCTCCTCCAGCACCTCCTCCCCCGATCCCGTCACCCTCCGGCATTGCGGGGCCGTCGCCCCCCGGCACGGCGGGGCCAGCAGCCCGAGCGGGCGCAGCGCGGCACGGCTCCGCAGCGCGATCCCCAGCCCCCAGCCCTGCCCCAGCGGCCCCGCCATGGCGCCGCCGCTCCCGCTCCTCCCGCAGCAGCGCTCCGCCCGCCCCCGGCGCCCCGCCGTTCCGTTCCGCTGCCGAATGAGCGAGAGAGGCCAACGCTACGAATGAGCTTTTATTGAGATAAAGTTACATGAGAAAAGCGCGTGGTGTTCGGGAGCTACAAGCCAGCTCGCGCGGACCCGGGAAGCCGTCGTACGTTAGTGAAACGAGTACAGCACAGCAGCGAGCCTTCGGTAAACTCAAAGTACAAAGCGGTTCCTATGCAGGAGTCACCAAAAAATAAAATAACAACAACACAAGGTGGAAATGACACCGAGCATCAGAGCACGGAGTGGCACGGCGCTCCCGCTGCAACCTGGGCACAGACATCCCACGGCACCAGCACTGCTGCACCCCAATGGCAGTGCTTGTGGCCACCCAGGAGCCTCCACACCAACGTGAGGTCACCTTGCTTGTCCCCAGAGTCTCAAATCAGCCCCAGAGTGCTCACTGCTGCCGTGATCTCATTGATCTCTCCAACCTTAATGACTCTCTGATTTCACCTCTTGGTTTCCGGGCATCTCCCCTAGGACTTGCTGCCAAGGGCAGGCTGTGCTACTGAAGTGGATGTTTTTCCTACAGAAACATTCCACCATATCCTCACAGATCTGGACAAATGCATTCACCATCCCTCGCCTGCGCCCTCTGCCACGAGCACACAACAGCAGAGGAAGCACATGGGATTGAGATCAGAGGCACAGCAGAAGACCTGCAAGGATCACAGCAGTGCTCCAAGGCTGCAACAAAGAGCTACCAGCAAGCCTAGGCCGAACAGAAGCTACTGCTGCACTCCTACGTAGTCATATTTTGTTAAACTCAAAGCACAAGTCCATCCTACGTGGCAGCAACAGCAGCAACCAGCCGCACTCTGGACACACATCTCAAGCAGCACCACAGACAGCTGTGCCTTAATGTCAACTAGTTACCAACGGAGCTCCTTGGCTGCATACAGAGGACACTGCTATCTCATGCTATTCTCAACAAGCTCTAGCTGACAACTTCACTATTGCTGTTGAAAAGCCTCCAGAAAGTAAAGCATACAGTAACAAAACACCAGTAGGTTCACGTGGCAATACAATAATTCCTTAAATTTTAAGGTAAATTTCGTACAAATTATACTTCCAAAAATATTTTGCAAACTCTGGCATATGGCTATGATACAGTATGTACAAATAAAATACCAGAATGGTTACATTTTATTGCTAGGGTTTTATTATTATTATTTGGTTAAGGAATTATACGGAAGTGTATAAAAGGGTGCAGGAAGCAGCAAGAAGCAAATATTGGCTTCTTGGCCTCTTAAAGCCAAGGTTGGTTGGATTTGTTCTGAAATACTGCACTTTAAATGTCACATCAAAAGCATCTCCTTACTGGGTCATGTCTGCATTACCCAAATAGGAGAGAAGAGCAACAGTGAGAGAAGCCTAGGCAATGGGTAAAAGGGTTTCATTTTGCACATTCCTCCACTGATACATACTTCCAGAATACAATTATTCACACAACTATAAACATCCAGCCCAAAGTTACATAAAATTCAACAGCTATGAACTGACTTCCACATAAACTGATGTTTCGGTGAGGTGGGTACATTCAATTCACTAATCATGCAAAAAAAACTCCCAACAAGATTAGTGATATTGTGAGCAGAATCATCTGATTCAGCCCTGATCTGGCCTGCAAGATAAGATAACACCTCCTGCAAAAGTATTTTGTCATGTTCCAGCAGATTACAAACATGCTTGGTGTTTAGATCCACTAGCATAAACACAACTTTAAGTTCCTCTATACTAAGGAAACCTCACTCACAAAGCACCTGTCAGTAGAGACCCGCTGATGCAACCGCCTGCCCTGCCTTTTAAATCCTGCTGAGGAGAAGACAAAGGTTAAAGTACCAAGAAGCAATCACATGCATGTTAACCAGGAAAAAAAAAACCAACAAAAACAAATTCTACTTTAGCCTTCCCCACCTGCTCACAATCCTACTGACAAGGAACTTTACTCAGGGCACTTCATCAGTGACCTCAACAACAGTGGGTGGAAGAAGCCAGCAGCATCAGCAAATCTGATCACAAGGTCTGCAGTAATCAGTCAGCGTGACTCAGTGCACCTCTACCTGCACAGACAGCAGGGTTAGAGCTATTGGGCTGCTACTCAGCAGGCTGCATTCTAGGCTTTTTACTTCTTCAGTATCTGTTAAAAGTTCTTCAGTAGCTTTTTTCTTTTTCAAACCATTTAGACTCATCTTAGAAAATGTAATCTGGATGCAGTACAGCAAAGCTAAAAGAATGCTGAAGTGAAAACCCAAGCACTTGGTAGGTAATTGCTCCTGTAGGCTCACGATATAAAAACACATTCAACTCTTCCCTCTGAAAGTAAGTCTTGCTATAGATGTGCATGGTTCCTCTCTCCTTCCATCCTCTGCCTAACTCCAAACTCATCCATGGATATACTTAGTTAAAACTAGAATTCAGCTGAAGCTCTCAACCACTCCTTTTAGGCTCGAGTCTCTCATAATAAACAGTTTACTGCCAACACAACCCCTGACACTAACTTCTTAAATATGCATAATTTAAGCTATTTCAGATATTTACAAGCAGAAAAAGCCCATCTTTACAAGACAGATTTCTTTCTGCTTTACGTAAAGTGCAGCTCTCTAATTTAAGGCAAATTTCAGTGAAATATAAAACCATAGTTTTATTTTTGTATGTACACATTTTAAATTAAAAACAAGAACTCTCTCGGAAAGAAAGACCAGCAAGTGCTTCTAAACAAGTTTGGGAATTTTCTGGATTGTAATACAGTCCCAATATTATGCCATATTGACATCTAAACCTGTAAATTTCTTTTCAATAAATGCAAACGAAAAAAAGAGATGTCAATGTGTACACTCCAAAGGTCAATAAAACACTGGGAAAGTGCAGTTTTTTCACGTCCTGTAGTTTCCTTCAGCTACAGCAGCGTTCCTCAATATCACATTCCTAAACCACTATCCTATACACCCAAAGCTAATCTCAGTTCTTCTAAAGAGTATTTCTCATCACCATCTGTGTCAAATTTCTTGAAGATCTGTGAGTCTTGGGCTGCAGAGCCCAGCAGCTTTTGAAGATCTTCAAATGACAGTTTTCCATCAGCATCGTCATGTGTTTTGTCAAACAAATCCCGAAGATCTGCAAAAAGAACAATGATTTAGAGGTAATCCTTTGAAGCACACAGGAACACTGTACAAGTTACTCTTCCAGTTTTACTGCGTTATGAGTTACCACCTAGTCATTAAGTAAATAAAGCATCTCTGAATGTGTAGTTTGCCTTCTGTGCTGTCAATAAGTTCAGGAGGAAAAAAACCCACAAAACATGACCTTCAACATTTCTTAAGTCTTAAAAAAAAATAAAATGAAATTCCTATTTCTGGCCACAGCTAATAGTTCATTCTACCACTACCAACTGCATAAAGATGCAGCTATCTTTCACAAAAGCAAGCTCTGAATGACTGTTGCTATACCAACAGCACTGATCATATAAAGGAAAAAGTGTCTATTCACTTTCTGATGCAAAGCAATGCCCTTTCAGTAGCTGAAGAGACAGAACAGCAAGATCCAGAAACCATTCATTCCGCCAGGCAGCGCCCTCTTAAAGAGAGAAGAAGAAAAAAAGAAAAAGAAAGACAAACAACAGACATATTCACACCTCATTCACTTTCCTTCAGCATCCTAATTCTGACGTTGACTACTTTCCCAGTCTCTTGGGCATTTGACACATTACTTAATGCACTCAAAATAAACAACTGACTCTAATGAACACATCTGTTTAAATCTCTGCTGCTTTTTTTTGTTTATACATTTGTTATATCTATGGTTCTCATGCTTTTCAACTTGACCAAACTTATCACAAAATATCCAGACACTGCCATAATTGCAGTTATACTTAATGCCTCCTGAACATTTACATGAAAGATTTAGAAAAAGGAAAGGTCAGTCAGGAGAGGACACACCTTCTATGCTGGAAACTCCTGGTATGGACAGATGTCTCAGCTGTCTGTTCTTCTCTGTGCTGTCATCAGCTGACCTTGAAGCCAGCCTTGAAAGGTCTGTGGGCTTTGTCATAGTACTCAGACTACTTTCAACTGTTGCAAAACAATTTCTATTAGTCTTTTTAATTTCACAGAATTACAGTTAGCAGAAGCAAACAAAAATTCCAGAACTAATTCAAATACTTTTTGCATACAGAAGTCGTATGGGATAAGAATGGTGCAAAATTGTTTCAGAATACAGCAATGTTATGCACTTTTACTAATAACTGGAAGAACAAAAGAAAGAAAACCTGATTTCTGGACAGCTATCCAGCTTTAATCTTTCATACTGTATTTGGGAAAAGCATATATGTAAACATCATACACATAATGACTGGTTGGCAAATGCTTTTCACTTCCCATTCTGGAAGCACTGAGCAAGCTTTAGTAATTGAATCTACATCTGCCTGCTTGGGTTGCTTTCCCCACCTTCTCCCTCCTCAAGGGATGTATCATTATCTCCTCCCATGACAGCTACTGTCATCTTCAAACTTTTTGTATTCATATATCATTTTCCATGTCTAAGAGTTGCTTTCTGTGACTTCAACTGAATTAATCTCCAAAAATTTTAAGGAAACAGTATAACTTATTCACCTTCATTACTTGTTCTTTTAGTTACATGGAAAACATTGATTTTTAGAGGCTACTGTTGCACAACATCCTTACCATTCTTTGATGTCTCCATGGGTCGGTCATCATCTGGCTTACTTGCACGAGCATTGAGAAACTGAAGCTTCTCCCTTAGATTTAATTCCTGAGAATCTCTGGTTCCTGCTTCCTGCATGTGCGGAAAAGAATTTTATTACAAAACAGCCCCCTCAATACATGGAGAAGATTAGGGCAAGAATTAGTTTAAAGTATCCAAGTACTTTTGAATGACTTTGTGCTTTCCAGGCTGACCAAGTTTTAAATTATTAACAAGATTAAAAATAAAAAGAAATTAAAAAATATCTATGGGAACACGTAAGGACTAAATTCATAGCATCGATAACAAGACAATAGAATCAAAATCTAAACCCCAAAAGAAAGCAAGTATTTTGCCTATTTTTCCTAATTTTAAAAGAATGTGACATTTAATTCCCATATTTCTTAAATAAACAGATAAGATACAGGAAAATAGTACAATAAAAAGTTAACATGTACTTGGAATGAACATTTATACATATACTGAAATAGATAATTGTTTCAGATGTTTACAGCAGCACTGATTGCCTTAAGATTGACACTACTATACCTCTGTCAAGCACGATGTTTACATCTTTATCTCTTCTATTCCTTTTATTATGAAGTTCCAGACCACACCTTCAGTTCACAGCAGTTCAAGTCTGATTTGACAGCATAGCCAGGTCACTCATCTGTCTTCTTACCAGAAGATGGAAACTAGCCTTAATAGCACCCCTCAACTCCAACCTATAACCTCACTGTTCCATTAAGTCTGTTAAACCACATCACAGCCAGTCATTACATTGTCCACTAGTACAAAGTTCCCCTAAGTCATGTTTTGGCTGCTAGCTCCTCAGGCTACTGATCTGAAGTTAGAGGACTGTGCAAACTTGGGCATCACTGTCTTCTTGAATTTCCTTCCCATTATCCTTTCATATTTCCCCTATGCTGAATTATGCTTATCAAGAATAAATATAAGCCCAGGAAAGTTTTTATATGCAGGTAAATGCTATAACATCATTTATAGCATGAACCCTCAATAGTTGTACCAGCTCTGCTGAAAGCATGGCAAGGGGAATTCAAATTGAGCCACGTATCAAAGTCTCTCAGTGCAACAGCCAATGGTCTGAACCTCCCTAAACTTTCAGCTACATGAAAGGATATTACACCAGCTCTGCCATGTTATTCCATACATAATCAGAATGGCAAGACTTTAAACTCCAACTTGTCTTCTATCCTAATTCATTTTCTTTCCCCAAAATGGGGTAGTTAAGCTGTCCTCCTGTACTTTTAAAAGAAACAGATCAGATAAGCCTACTTGCAGATCTTTTCTCAAGTCTCATTTAAAACATGATTGTAAGACAATTACAGGGTCTACTAACCCAGTGTAGTTTGTTTCCTTACTTTACCTTCAGTTCTTTATTTGAATGCGTTTCATTATCTGGTTGATCTTCATTTTCCACTTTTAGAGAGGTAGTTGTATCATTCCCCTATAGTGAAAGTGGAGGAAAGCTGAGTATATTCATGTACTCACTGTTTTCTATAATAAAGCTTTTTTCTTTCAAGTTTGCTAGGCATAAAGCCTCCCAAGTTTTATTTTCACTGTAGTTAGACCTTAAGAAGCAGTGTATGTGCTGTGCAGAACAAACTGAAATTAGCAGACACCCATAGTCATGCTTACCAGGCTGGTAGACAAGTTGTTTCTTTTGTCCAGCTTATTCACAGCAACAGGAGTGTTTTCCAATAGCATAACCCTCTGGCTGAGATTACCAATGGCTGAATCCACGTTTAGAAGCTTGATGTCATTCAACTTCTGGTTTGTCACTACAGTATTATTTAGCTCCTCCAAAGCTGCGTGGAGTATCTGGCTTTCCTGAAATATAAAACCAAGAGATGTTGGTTTATTTGACTTCTGCAGCGCTGCTGATATTAACATGGTGGCTGACCCAGTTTAACCAGACACACTTCAGGCTGTCTCGTCACAGAAACACTGAAAACATTCAACGAGAAGCTTCCACAAAGTTATTCCAGCTTTCAAAGTTTGACTGAGATTTTTCTCAAGGCTAACCTCTTTGTTGCCAATGCAATCAATTCAGCTATGCCAGCAAATGCACAAAGCCTATTCATCTCGTCTTCCAGAGCAAGCTTAGTAACTACACCAATTATTTCTCCCCCAAAAAGCAGGTACTAGGCATATTTATACACTTTTAAGGAATATATTAATTATATTAAATATATTCAATATAATCACATTCCAAACCATTTGAGGTTTGATACTTTTTTTTTTTAATCCCCTGCCACATCATTATTTCAAGGGTGACTCAACACATGCCACTCCTAGATTTGCCCAGATTGGCAAGTACCTGCCATAAAATCCATTCAATAAAAAGCTTTTAAATCATTTACATGAGCAAAGTATGCCATAATTTGTTTGATATTCGATTTTTACTTTTCACTTAGTTAATACACACACAAGAAGTGCTTTCAGGCTACAATACTTTCATGTTTGCACATGCACAGAAACAAACTACAGTAATATTATCTTGTACTTGGTTTTGACGTATGCCATTTGTATTTTGCCTTCATTAAAACCATACTTTTTATGTATACTACTACACAGCTGTATCAATATTCTTTATGCAAGGGAGAAAAATACCTGTCTGCAATTTTCTGTCTGATTTTTCTCAGTCGTCGGCAGAGCAGTGGAGTGTTTCAGTTCCTTCTAAAGAAAGAAGCAGGAAGTGATGCTTGTAACAAATACTAAGCTCTTAAGAACTGGCAGATCAGAACTGAAGATATTTTGTGATAGTTACTGCTGCTCATGTCTGTTGTGTGTCCAGCATTTTAACTAGACTAATACAACAGAAGGTCAAATATGTTGTTTTTAATTAAACCCCCCAAATTGGCTCTTCTCCTTTAAAGTATTAAGGCACACATTTCACTACTGCCATACAGTCACATCCACCAAGTTTTTGCAGTACTCACTAATTAGTTTCATAAGATGCATAACAAGAATATTTGCAGATAAAATATAATTTAATTTACTGCACTGCAATTTAATGTACTGCACTGTAACTGAAAAACTATTTATTTGCTGTTTTTCCACTAGAAGAGAGGTCAGCATAAATATAGTAAGCAATTTCTGGTAAGGATGGTCAATAACCTCAGCCTTGCCCACATCCTTAATTCAACTAGCAGATCATCTCAACAATTTCACTTGTAGGACTCAGTGCAGACAGTTACCATAAGCAGCATTCTGCATCACAAAAAGCAGACAGTTCCAAGGCTTTACAAGAGTAGTAGAATGCAAAAACCTCCACGATAGAAAGTGTAGTTGTGATCAATTGTGGCACCAGAAAAACACATGCTTGGTATCATACAGAAGATGCTACACAAGGATGAGCAGTGTATTAATGTATCAACTGGCATCTACTGAGACTTGGAAAGTGTTTTGAAGACATAAGGTAAGAACTTCACAGAGCTCTTATGCTTCTTTCAAATGAGGCAGGTAAACTCAGAATACATCCTGTTAAACCAGTACAAGTTTCTTACCACATCATTCTGGAGTATTTCAATGGATTTCTTGTATTCTTCAATAGCTGTCTGTATGTTTTCAACGTCATGAGAAACACTGGTAAGAGTGCTACCTATGGTTGCTACAGTCTGAAAGGAAGGAGGAGACAAAAATCTCAGCAAAAATCCAATGTTTCAACGCCCTGAACACAATGTTTAGTTGATGAAGCAGCAGGCAGTCTGCCACAGAAACAACCTCCTTTGCAAACAAAACAGCAACTATACCCATGGCATCTCGGCCAAAAAATTAACACACCTACACCATGACACGCAAGGAAACCACAACTACAGCCTTCAGGTTCCCAAAGCAATGCAAACATTTTGGCATTAAATAATAAGTCCTGAGATAAAGACATTTTTCTTCCCCTTTGCATGAAGTATCAGTATTAAACACACAGATGCTGACACTGTTTATTTATCCTGCTCTAATCAGCTTTCAGGCTACTCAGGAGACGTGTCACACGCTGCAGAACTGTCTGTTGAAGGTTGCTAACCTGCTTTCCAAGCCAGCATTGCCCTCATTTTTTTAATGGAAGAAGAGCACTGAAGCATCAAGAAATCCCCATGAGTTCTGTGGGTCAGTCTACGTGCTGTGACACCACTGCTGCTTCTGACTGCTGCACCTTCATTCTTTCCTTCTCTTATAAGCAGGTGACTCAAATACACTGGGCACAAGTTGTTGGGCAGAGCATTTTCTCTGCACTCACCAAAAGCTGGGCCCCCCACCTACACCCAAAGCTCTTCTGACAGAACCTGTGCCATCACCCAGAGAAGTTTCACCCAGCTATAGCATCCCCCAGAAGCTATAGCATCACCCAGTGTTCTACAAGAACCCAAGACTTGAAATTCATTTGTTTTCATTTGCATGATACTGAAAAAAGACCAAACATTAAAATTGTTGCATTTAAACATCAGAATAGTTTTCAACCCTCATAGTATACTTCTTAGAAGGCTTCCAAGTTGCTTTTTATTACAACCACCTTATAAAACATACGTGCAAGAAAGATGGCATCAAAAGAGGAAAGGAAACAGATGCCACATTTGACACCTTCCTTCTGTTCAATAGGAGAGACTGAAATGAACTCTGGATGTTTCTGACATTCTCTTTCATTTTCATGAGGTATGACCAAGCAGACTTATCTCAACAGAAAAAAAGTCTGGCTGCTCAGCAGATCACTGCAAGATGAAACTTGTTGGCCCTAAAACTTTGTACTGATTAGTACTGTAATAAGTGCAGCAAGATAACACCAAGGTTACTACATAAACTACGTGCAGGAACTGAACTCTACTTCTGTATGACTTATGACACAGTGGAAATCCAGCATGCTTGTAACAGCTCTATAGTCCTCCCAAAAAAGAAATCCTAGCAGCCTGGTCAACCAAACCACACTGCTTGCTTTACTTATTAGCTTGTTGATTACATGATAACTTAGTAGGAATATGAAATGAGAAATGGAAACCTACAGAAGCCACAAAGAGAACTGAACTGACAACTGGCTTTAGCAGTAAATATTTATATTGGGCTAAGTAACAGAACTGCCATGAAAGAAAAGTCGGGAAAGTTTTGACAAGCCTTTTTTTAACCATCATGAACAGGTCAGTAAAGAAGGCTCAAGCTAAGGGCACAGAAAAACACTGTATTAAAAGAGGTCACTCTGTATGCTTGTGTCATTCATTTGGGCTTGTCTTTCAAGGAATTGTCAGGAAACATCCCAGTACAATGTATGCTTTGCTGTGCACGTACTGCGAAACTGCAGACAGACTTCTTCAAGTATCTTACATGACATTAAGAAAATCAGTAGCCTGAGGGAAAGCAACCTCCAAGTTAAAGAAGTGACAACATAAAGATAACCAGAAACATATGGATTTCCAAAAAGATAGAGCCAAGGCCTTCATTTGTGGTTGTTTTTTTCAAACATCTGCAACACATCATCTTAGGACCATACACTATCAGTTATATGAACTGCACTTTAAAAACAGTAGAGAAGCCACTATTTCACACGTACAGTTCAGGTAACTCCAGCTGTTCTCTCTGTCCCCAAGAGCCCAGCAGCAGGCCAGCACTGCAGGATGCACTTAGCAATACACATCTATGGTACTTGCCTTCTGGAGTTTCTCTACTGTGACAGGAAGAGAAATCAAATCAGAAGCAGACTTCACGTTGGTTTTGAGATGATTTACTGTTGAGGTCAATAGCGATATCTACAAAGAGGAATGTTTACAATCAGTCAGCATAACCCTGAACTTTCACATAATTAAGGACTTTACTGTTAACCATGATAATGAACTTTCAGATAATTAACGACTTCACTTTTAACCCTGATTATGAACTTTCACATAATTAAGGACTTCACTTTTAACACTAGATAGAACTAAATATATATATATATATATATATACATGCAGACACAAAACACCCTTGTTTCTAGGCTAGGAATCCTGCCTAGTCTATGCTAAAAATTATCTGCCTCTTGGAACAGAAGCAAGAAGTTTGTTTTTTAAACTGAATGACAAACATATGGCACCCTCTACCCATTTTATATTCATCCCCTTATTGACAGGTTGCTGCTGAAGGAAGATTGTTATTTTATTTTTATATTGCACAAGGAACCTTTACACAGAGGAAACACTCATCCAGTTCTGCATTTAGCAATCACAAACCTGCCCAGCAAAACCATGCAACTTCTCCAGATGAGTGATGGACAAAGAATGTGCACGTATCATTAACACATTCTGTTAAGAAGTGGTTTCTCTCAACTGTTTCACCCAGATGACAAGCATTCTATGACTCTTCAAGACAATTTATTCATTCTAATCAAGAGTCTGTCAAACTACAAGCGATCACAAGCTGGTCCTTTATTGCTGGCATTACCATTTTAAGATCAATTTGTAGCCACCAGTAGCTGAAACAAATGAAGAATCAGTTTCCTCATATTTGAGAATTGGAAAGTAGAGCACATAAAAGCCACTTTCTTCTAGCTGTGAAAAGGAGTTGTTTTGCACGCTGACAAAAGGGACAAGATCCTAGCTTTACAATAGGCCAACCTTGACCAGCTGGTGTGCAGGCTCTAGGGCTCTAGCCTCACAGCTGTGGATACTGGCTGAAATAATTCCCAGCAGTGCATCCCAACAATTCATGGAAAAACAATAACTGAATTGTGGCCAAGACTGTGACCAAACCCCAAAGTAATATAAGGGCCTGCAGGAACCATGTCCCAAGTATATTTCTAACACCAAGAAGCAGATAATAGCCTCCTAAAAGTCCCATTAAGCACCTAAACATCTATGGATAACATGTATTGTCAGGTGCCAAAGAAAGCAAGTCGAGTTTTCAGATGTATTTATGCACTTCCCACCCCTAAGCTCTCCACCACTGCATGGGGATGAAAACAACCCATCTGAGCAGGTACCCCAAAGGTCTTTAAAATGAGAAAGAAAGTATTTCTGGATACCACTAACTGTGAGCAGTCAAGAACTGTCACTAAACTCTAAGACAAGAACTTCAGTAAGAGCCTTCCTGGATGACTTGTTTGAAGTGAGCTAATACATCAGCTAAGGAAACAGCTTTCTGTTAAGTGGCTTAGTTCTACCAGAGTAAATAGAGCTAAGATTTACTCCAGCTAAGATTCCAAGTGAGTATTAGCAGATCTTGCATTCACAAAATGCCAGTACTTCCTCTGTAGCAAGATCAACTCACACTGATGCGAATTAACTTCCCTCTATGCAAACAAAATGTTTGGAGATATTCTCCTTAAATCCGAAATATCAAATCTGTCCTGGTAAACACCACAGTTATTTGGCAAGAAAATAAATAAATGCACAGTTCTCGGGTTTTT
Organism: Chrysolophus pictus; assembly: GCA_037305975.1. NCBI lineage: Eukaryota > Metazoa > Chordata > Aves > Galliformes > Phasianidae > Chrysolophus > Chrysolophus pictus. The sequence goes on from CM074583.1 coordinate 21,519,607, forward strand.
TTTTTTTTTAAAGTCTGCCACAAGCCTCCCCACCAGTTGCATAACTTTTCCTCTTTGCAGTAAGTCTCCAGTCTAACTGGATGTTCTGTCTTCCTTGGTTCAGTATTAATACACCATTCAACTTGAGGAGTTCAGCATCTGGCCACAGAAGTCCTTAGAGAATGGCTCATCACTGCACTAAAATGAGCATACAAGCTTTTTTTTTTTTTTTCCCTGCTAGCAGGTTTACATTTTCTGTAAACACCACTTTCAATTGATTTTTCAGAATTAAGCACTTAGTTCTCCTCACCTGTTTATTGATCTCTGTGATATTTATCCAAACTTTACTCAGCCCGAGTTCTCCAGTCTCAATTTGCTCTAGTTGCTTCTGCTGCTGCACCAAATCCTCATTCAGTTTAGGAATTTCTTGGAAGGATGTCTTTTGGTTAGACTCCACTAGACAGACAAACAAAACAATAAAACTTAGATATCCAAGTAAACAATGTCACACAGGCGAGGAACAAACTACAAGCAGAAACATCTACAGTAGTTTAAGGCAGCAGTAACAGTTTCTACATGAGTTTATTGCCACTTCTGTACTAAATATCTGCTTGAAACAGCAGCTCATGCCTGTAGAGAAAACCCAACAAGACCTTACTGAATGTAAGGCTTTGCAATAGTCCTGTCACCTTGGCAAACTTCAACAGGTCTTTTTTTAGTGCTGTTATTTGGCACTACTTTGACAGGGAGATAGGAAATAATAACAACAGTAAACACAAGCTATCAACATCACTAGGGCAAAGGAGACACGTGAAATGAAACTCAGTGCCCCATATAAAGAGGTCAGTGGTGATGCAGTGAATTCCAAAGAGATTAATGTGATTACAGTTCTTCCACATGACAAGAAGACAACTGAGAAAAATGGATAAGCTTACACACCAATATCTGTTGGTAAACAAATCAACAGACACATGCCTTGGAAATAAAGTCAGTCATTACTGCATTTAATAACAGAGAAGGGGAAAACGTGGCTCAAATGAATCCTAGTGAGCCTGAGAAATGCAGCTCTTCCGGGTGTGCAGTGACTAAGCTGTTTAGCTGCAAGTGCTATTAGGCAACCCTAAATCCTCGGGTATGGGAAACATGAAAGCAAAGCTTTTGAGATGGGGGTGACAGGATTCTGCACAACCAGCACCTCAGCTCTGCAATGCTCCAGCATAAACTGCCACCTTCCACAGCCCAGACTGCTGACAGCACTGAGACCTGACAGTGTTTCAGGATGAATTTCCACGTGGGAAATTCCATAGGGCCCAAAGAGGCAAAGCCCTTCAAGAGTGCTTGATGCCCACAGAGTGGATGCCTAATTACATCCACTAATTACACAGAACGTGTGCATTTTCTAAAAGCCACTTTACCTCTCTTAAAGCAAGTTCTAAAGTCACTTCTAGGAATGGAGTAACCTGCACTGATCGCCCAAGATTCAAATAATGCTTGTGGTTACAATGTTCTTTAAAGCTGTGTTTTAGCCAAATCAAACTCAGAGCTGCTTGTGCATTTGCATACCTTGATGCAATTACATGATACTGAATCAGATGTCTCCTCATGTGAGAGCCTCTTATAAACAGTTTACTTTCCATTTTGCTACTCTCACTGTGTACAGCAAAACTGCATTTAAGACTTCTCTACAGTGCTAGAAAGGTTAGATACTACATGCACATTCTTAGCATCACTACTAACAACCAAATGGCAATGCTACAATGATTGCCACCCACTCTAAATGTACTAGACATACAAAGAAGTCTTATTTTAAAAAAAAAAAAAAAGCTCTCATTCCACTCAGCTTGCTCAAAGGATGGCAGAATAAGAACTGCCTTAAGAATCTGCTCTTATGGGGGAAAAAATGGAGATGAAGATTCAGAGAAGACTGTTTTTTCTGAGCAGCCACAGGAACAACAGACCTGCGTGACTTTGCTCCTCCTTCCACCCACCTGTTCCACCAAAGCAGAGTTTATCTTTTGGAACCAGGTTATTCTTGCTGTCCGTCTTTCTGTTGTTGCTGTTCTTGTTTTTAAATGATGCCTCTCTCATCCAGCTTCTAGGGATGCTACTTCAGCAACAAGGAAATGCAGGACTGTTTTATCACTGCATGAAGGATAATGTGCTGTTTTTCTATCAGAGCTATTAAGGAGAGAACAAGCACAGCTGTGGCAGCCAGACAGCGTGCCTGAAGTGAACAACTGCTTTAACAAAGATGCCTGTGTACAACAGGAATGATGAAACTTTACTACGCCGAAGCCAACAGATGTCATCACACAGAACTTTTACTGCTAGTACACACCATGGCTTCAAGTATATCAGCGCATGAAGACCAGCAGTTAGCTTACCCATAACAGGACAAAACCAGGCTCAGCATGCTTAGAGCCTAGAGCCACAAGGCAGTGCTAGCCAGCCTTGGCAGACAGCTCAGCAATCAGCTCCTCCCCACCTTGCAGCAACCTTACACACCCAACAGGAAGCCCCAGATACCCACAGCTGAGAACTTCTCAAAGAACAGCAAGCACACTTCCTCAGTATCTGTTTCTACCATAAACAAATGAAGCTCTCTACCTGCCTCCAGCCTGAGCATCCTCAAACTATTCAATTCAATTCCAAGAACTTTGGCCTTGTTTTTAAGATTGTCTCAAGCAAGAAAAAAAAAAAATATATATATATATATATATAAATAAAAAATAGAAATCCTAACATAAAGACCAAAAGTTATGGGACAAAATCTGCACTGAACAAAGATACTCTTCAGGCAAAACTTCAAGCTTTGCTATCTTCTGCTCCTTTCACACAGCTCCTCTGCTTACTGCTGCCTCCTTCAATAGATGGAATTTTTATACACTACTAAAATAAGGTACCAAAGCATACTTTGTATCCAGAGGTAAGGCAAAGAGCACTTCAGGTAAACCTTGTCACTTGTTATACCTCAGCACTACAGCAGCTGTTACAGTACAGAAAACTTAAATGTTGACTTAAACAGAGGAAACTTGAGAAGCTTCACGTCACCTCCGGTCCAAAGTATCAAACATGATAAAACCCCACACCATACGCAACAGAACACTAAATTGAACAAACATGGGTTAATGAAAGCAAGATAAACTCCAAAGATATATCAGAACAACATAAAATAACGTTTAAATTGCAGTAACAGAACTGCAAGTATTAGAGGCAAGAGAGCTCAAGACAAGAACACAAACCTCCATTATTTTATTTTTTTTGGGGGGGGGTGTGGGAGGGAGGTGAAGAAGGATGAAAATTCTCCAGGCTGCTTTCTTAGAACTTTTTATAGCAGTGGCTTCAGAGGGGAGCACTGCCAAACCCAAAGTAGGTCCTTCAGAAGCACGTATGCACAAGTGGCTGTGTCCCTCTTCCTTGGGAGGTACCAGCAGTAAGAACACAGGCCACATGCCTCAAGCTTGCTCAGCCTCCAGTTATTTTGGGTTCAGAGGACTCCTCCAGTCACAGCAGCGTGTCAGCTCTGTGCCCGCAGGTGCAGAGCGAGCAGGTGGGCAGCCAGAGCTCTCCATGCAACCCAAAGCAAACACACAGTGGCACAGCCACACGTACTTACTGGTTCGGAACTTTTCCTTAATCACATCCAGGTCCTCCTTGAGAGCCACCTGCATCCAGACCAGGCCCACACACGCCACCACGCAGGCGGCCAGAATGACAAAAGCACAGAGCGGGTAACAGAACTTGCAGCAGCGTACGTAGTCCGCCCTGGAGAAAGCAGACAAGCGCTCTAAGATCACCGGTCCAACCTCACCCCTCCATGCCCACCGCCCGCCTCCTCAGCGCCGCACCACCCGGTCCCCGACCACCCCATAGGGTCGGTGACCCCACAGCGGCTCAGCCCCCGGCCGAAGCCCCGCTCTCACTTGGCGCAGCGGCCCCGTCCGTCCGCCGCCGCGAACTCGTCGTCCTCGGAGCTGGACTCGGAGTCGGACGCGGGCGGTTCGGTGCGCAGCAGCCGGTGCCCGGAGCCTTTCTTAGCGGGCTTCTTCCTGCGGCCGTCGGCGGCCAGGCCGATGAGGGCGTTCAGCTCCTTGCGCTTCTTCATCCTCTTGTGCGGCGTGGGGGGCGGCGGAGCGGCCGGCGGCTGCCCCTCGCTGCCGCCTCCTCCTTCTCCTCCTTCCGCCGCCGCGGCCCCCGCCGCCTCCGCGCCCCGACTCGCCAGCTCAGCGGGGCCCCGCCGCGGCTACAGGCGCTGCGCGGGGCCGCCGCTGCTCCCCCGCCGGCCCCGCGGAGCCGCGTCCCGGTCCCCCGCCCGCGCCATGGCAGCCGCCGGCGCCGCCGCGGCCCGCCCCTCGCCCGCCAGCAAGCCGCGCTCCCGTTGGGCGGCGGGACCCGCCCCGCCTCTCCGTTGGGGTGAAAGCGGTGTGTGGGGAAGAGGGTTCGAATCCCGCCTCCGCCAGGAGCAACCCGCCGCCTGCAGAGCCGCTGAGGGGATAGCGGTGGGAAACGTCGTGAGTTCGAATCCCGCCTCCGCCACGGAGGCCTTGCTGCTGTAGAGGCAGCCCCTTACCAGCACCCACAGAGCGGGTATTCCCTACAAACAGCGCTTGTGAGCACAGTGAAATGTTATTTTGATGCCAAGATAGCTTTATACTTGACGCCATTATCTCTCACCCTATGGCTCATACAGCTCTCTGAAAGGAGGTTGAGGTGAGGCGGACATCAGCCTTTTCTCCCATGTAACTGTGAGAGGATGACCTTATGTTGCTCCAGGGGAAGTTCTGGTTGGACAAAATGAAAATTTCCTTCTGAGAAAGAGCAATGATGCAGTGGCACAGCTGCACAGGCAGGTCACCATCCCTGGAGTTGCTCCAGAGCTGTGAAGATGTGGCACTGAGGGACGTGGTCAGTGGTTGCACTTGGTGTTCTCAGAAGACTTTCCCAACCTTAAGGATTCTATGTTTCTCCGCACTAAACAATCCCAGTTCTTCACAGCATCCCCTCATGTCCATCAGCCACCCCTGGTGCCCGTTGTTTGTCCCCATGAAGGCACACAGGAGCAGCCCCCAAAGCCTGGTGGTACCACTGTGTGCAAATTGCTGCAGGAACACCCGGCCATTGCTCAGCCATGCTTTGGGCATTGCTTTCTGTCTGTGACTTGCCCCGTGACAGAATTTGTCCATCCCTCGCCAAGCTCACTATGGAGAATGCACCTCCACATTTTGTGCTGAGTGTTTTTAAGCTATGGCTTAAAATTACAGCTCAGGTCGCGTAGGGAGTCACACAACGAGAGCATCACTGGAGTGAAGCCTTGAAACTCCACACACAGCATTTTTGCCAAATATGCACGTCGGGTCTCCCGAGAAGAAAACTGAATTCACTGGGGCAATTAGGAACGTATATACACACATAAAGGTGACGGGGGAACCCGAGGCAGCTCCCAGGCAGCTCCGTGCTTTTCCCCTCCTCCCTCAGTGCCCAGCACCGCCCGCGCTCCTCCTCCCGTTCTGCCCGATCCCCGGTGCCGGGCAGGGCTGGATGCTCCTCTCTCAATAAGCGCTGCCGTGATTCGGCGGCCACTCGGACCGCGGGCCCGGCCCCTCCGCCCTGCATTGGCCGCCGGCGGGGATAAGAGCGCCGGTGCCCGCGGGTACCGCAAGGATGAAGGCGTCCTGGTTCGGCGTGGATGTGTCTCGGGTGCTGCACTTAGCCGCCGTCTTCTGCTTGACGTGCGTGCTGCTGAAGGCCATCCAGCTGTACCACCGGCGGCGGGAGCTGCTGCGGGCTCTGTCCGCCTTCCCCGGGCACCCCACGCACTGGCTGCTCGGGCACGTTCAGGAGGTGCGGCGGAGCGAGGGTGGGCGCTGCGGGAGGAGGTGACGCGTGGGGGTGATGTGCGGGAGGACCGTTTTCTCCCCGTGCCTTTTCTCTGCTGGGAGCGGCGTGTGGATGCGATGGGAAAAGATGCGATAGGTTGGCAGGGAGAGGAGGCAGGATTTAAGGCTTTACGAGGTTGATTTGACACCCTGGCTAACTACACGCATGCATATAAAAAAAAGTCATGCTTCGAGCGCATGGCTGTACCTCAAGGTATGCATTTTTCCATGCAGATCAGCTTGGCTGTTGGTTGTTGGCAGCTTTGTGAGCTGGCCAGTGTGAAAGGCTTTTTAATTAAAGCAAAAATGGAAAAGCTTTTGAATTTGTGCTGGAAGCACTCAAAGCCCCATCAGCCTGGCCTTGAGCAGCTTGTTCTGGTGGCATGCATCCCTGCCTTGATGGTCTTTAAGATCACTTCCATCCCAAGCTGTGCTGTGTGTCAGCTTTTAGCATGCTGACCCCTCACCTGGGCTCTGCTGATCCCCTGCCCTGGCACATTAAATAACAAGCAATCCAAAGAGCAAGGCGGAAAAAGTGGTGAAAAGGTTCAGCCAGACAGGAGACCCCTGAGTGACCACATCCATGCTGCAGTCTCTCTTTGTCTGACAGTACGAATGAGCTCTTGGCAATACAAGCATGAGGCCAGGCCAGCTTGGGGGTTTGTTGTAGTGCCAGTTAGACTTTAAAACTGCAATTAAACAGAGCATGTTCATCAGATTCTCAGTTGTGCCACATTACTCTGGGACAGAATTCTTTGGTGCTGATCACTCACACCCACTAATCATTAGGTTGTTTTCAGTTTACCTTTCACCTTGGACAAAGGTAACCTTTTATGTTGGGCATGCTTCTGTTGTTGAAGGAGAGTTCTGTTAGTTTTATTCAGTGCTGCTAAGTTTGCTAGAAGCCAGCAGCTGTGAGCTGGTGAGGAAGCTGTTAGTGCCCTGGACACGTGCTGAAAGCAACATCTGGAGGTGTCTTGGTGGAGGATGTCTGGCAGCTGTATTCGAGAGAGCACTGAGAGCTCCTATTTCCATCTAGCTCTGTCTTACTGCAGTACCATGGCTATTAAAACCCAGAGCATCGGTTCCTGGCTACCCTTCCTCATGGGCACAATTCCTGGGGAGCGGAGGGAGGTGGCCCAGGAGGGCTCAGTCCCTCAGCAGCCTCTCATATGCATCTTGCCTGTTTCAGCATCCGGTGGAGGATGCCTATTTTTGACCAAGAGTGGAGCAGCTCAGTGCTCAGATTTCAGCTCCTGTGTTTCCTCTGCTTCATTTGTTATCAGTGTGTGGTCATTAAAAATCCCCTTAGGCACCTCTTCCCAGACGCTTTTAATGCTGGATCCATTCCAAAGCTTGCATTTCAATGTGAGATCATGCTATCGCTTTTCTTCCATAGAAGAGCTGGGGTTACACTTTCCTCTCAAAACACCCAAGGGAGGAAGAAACAGAAGTGCTGTTTTATATTTTTTTGTTGTTGCTGTTGTTTTTTTACCCAAAGCCTCGTGTCTGGAGCTCTGGTAAAGAAGCACGAGCTGTCAGTGGATGTTCCTCTCTGTCCTTCTTGGATAACCACAACAGAACTAGAGGTCATGGCCTTAGGTTTCTCCAGAGGAGATTCAGTTTAGGTATTAGGAAAAATGTCTTTTCAGAAAAAGAGGTGATGCAGTGGCACAGCTACACAGGAAGGTGGTGGGGTCACCGTTCCTGGAGGTGTCCAAGAACCGTGGGGTTGTGGCACTGAGGGATGTGGTCAGTGGGCATGGTGGGGTGAGGTTGAACTGGATGATATTAGAGGTCTTCTCCAACCTCAGCGATTCTTCGATAACCTCTCCTTGCATCTGCTTTCTGCTCTGGGTTTATTCCCAGTAGCATTGATCAAACTGGGTGCCAATGCTCTAAAGGTGCAGTGACTGTTGCTGGGACTTAAGCCATCTGGAAAAGCCAGGCACAGCGAGGTTTATTGCTGCCCCAGTTTCTTCCAGCATGTTTATGCTTTCTGTTATTGCACCAACAGGAGGAAACACAGGCACCATGCCAAGTCCCCTCTCTTAGACACTCTGTAAGGTATAGGCTGGTGGGGGCTCGGCTGCTGCCGGACCCTCTGGGACAGTGCTGGGGCACAAATACTTGCTTGAGAAATGCCAGCCAAGCAAATAGCTGAACCAAAAGAAGTCAGCACTAAAGGAACTGAGCAAACATTCACTCAATTCAGTAAATAGGGTGACATTTCAGCTCATTTCTACACCGCTATCGAATCTGTTGCACTTCAGCAGCTACCGTTTCAGCCCTAGCTCACCAAAATCCTTCCCTCCGCTTTGTCATAGCTGGACTAGGTTTGTGCATGAGTTAGCAGCTTTGGCAGAGCAGTTTTTGTTTAAAGAAAAGGCAATTTGTACATGTGGACTTTTTGTCTCTGCTTGTGACTCTTTGCAGTAACCTATCAAACCAGTTTGTTGCTTGTTGCCTGTTTTATATACAATAAAACTGGCTGTAAAAGCAATAAAACAATCATTGCTTTCAAAGAGGGAAGTGCCGATTACCACTGCTACAAGTATCAACATCCATGCATGCAGCAATAAGCAGTGTGCACTTCTGCCCATAAGGGTGTTCTCCATGGCTACGATCAATTGATAAGGAAATAATTATTCTATATGATGGTTGAAAGTAATAATGACCTTTACTTCTCCTGCCCTGCAAACCCAGGGCAGCCCCTTGCTGGTGATAGCTTGGTTTTGTGATACAGGAAGACCTTCAGCTTTTGAAAACAGTTGCTAAGGAGATTTTGAGTTTTCACCAAACCTGAGCTTTCTGTCTCTCCTCCCTTCTCCACAACTACAGTTTCTCAAAGAAGAAGATCTGCTGGAAAAGGCAGAGGCCTGGGCACTGAAGTACCAATATGCCCACCCTGTGTGGTTCGGGAGTTTCTCAGCCTTCCTGGTGGTCACCAACCCTGAATATGCCAAAGCCCTTTTTGCCAGAGGAGGTAAGAGGCAATGGTTCAACTGTGGAGCAGCAGCCACAGACTGCAGCTTTCCCTTGCCAGGATGGTGGCAATTCTCAGCAAGGCAGGGTGTCACAAACAGAAATCAACTTTGGGTTATTTTACAGAGAGAACTGGCTGCTGCGTGCTCCAGGCATGCAGCTGCATGGCCCACTGAGGGCTGCAAGGGACCAGAGATCCTCAAAATCTACTAGCAGGTCTACCTTCCTTGAGTCCTCCTTGAAAAGGTCCCTTCTCAGAGCCTAATCTCAGCAAGGAGAAGACAGCTCAGAGCTTTGGTGTTGGCTCAGTCCCACTGAGCTGTTGGTTTGGTGAATCCAGTGAGAAAAGTGCTCAACAGTGTGTCTGTTAATCATTTACCCTGCAACATGCCTGTTTGACTTTGGACTAGCAGTACTTTTGTTTACTCCAGTCTGAACATCTGCATTTATACATTTTCTCTCAATTAGGCCCAACAGTAGTGTTTTGCCATGAAACAGTGGTCAGTTCTGCAAGGATGTCACTAGTTCAGTTTCACACCCAACTGACAGCAATACCCCAGGGTGAGCTTTCAGGTGCCAACCAGTGGAGCGATGCTGGTGAAATGTTTACCATTTCTTTCTCTTCTCCCCTCTTTCTTTTACAGATCCCAAGGATAACCTCAGCTATAAGCACCTTATCCCATGGATTGGTAGGTATTCCCAGGCCCTTGCCTACCGGGAACTATCCTGAGGCTAGTTGGGAACACATTATAAATAAGCAGCATTGCACTTGTTCCTTCCAAAAAATGTCCTGAAGTTATTCTGCTTATTGGAAAAGGTGCTAAATAATGCTAGTTTTTGTGATTTTAAATTAAAGTTCAAACATAGCCACTCATACAAATGAGAATTGCTTACGCCTGGGGGTGACCACAACCTCTGGAAATGATCTATTGAGGCAGATCTGGTTGTGTTGTGTCTGTAAAAACCATTCTTCTTGTTCACTGATTGTATTTCCAAAGGGAATGGCTTGCTGATCCTACACGGCCCCAAATGGCACCAACATCGGAAGCTCCTAACGCCAGGCTTTCATTACGACGTCTTGAAGCCTTATGTGGCCCTCATGGCAGAGTCTACCAATGTGATGCTGGTAGGGACAGTGTCTGTACCTCTCTCTGTCCTATCACCCATGATCCTGATTGTAAACATGAGACAAGAGTCTACCTGCAGTGCCCTGGCTGCTAGTACCTGCAAAGATGAGCTGTGACTAGGGCAAGGAGCTGGAGGCCAGTTGTGTCAGTCCATTCCACTAGGTGGCAATCTGTACCAAAGACAAAATTCCATCCACATAAGCGCTGTTCCCCAGCCTGGTTTCATGCTGTGAGAATTCAGGTGTATCCATGCTCCTTTCTCTGTTCCCTTTCTCAGCTTTTTGGTCACCACTTCCTTATGGTTCCAGAAGGAAAGAGGATCCAAAGTAATTTTGCAGCATTTATGGTTTCTCTTAGGATACCCTATGGGAAGAATTGAGCAAAAGCTGTATTTTATGCTGAAGAAACACAGTGGAACAGAAATCATGAGATGCAGGGAAAGCCTTGATTGGAAGCTTGCATCCTAGGCACTAAAGTCATATGTTCTTGAGAGATAAAGAAAAAAGAGGCTGGGGAAACCTGGTGCCAGCACACGTTGCAACTAAGAGATCCTCTTAACTTCTCCTTTCCTTCAGGACACATCCCATGCTGAACTTGCTTAATGGGAAGGTGAGTGCAGAACTGTCCTTTGCATTCTCATTTTTGTCTCCTTTGCCCACTAGGATAAGTGGGAAAAGGTGATCACAAATGGGAAACCGGTGGAGCTCTTTGAGCATGTCAGCTTGATGACTCTCGACAACATCATGAAATGTGCCTTCAGCTACCACAGCAACTGCCAGACCGACAGGTCAGTGCCCAAGTCCTGGCTGAAAGTTTGCAGCTCAGAGAGAAAGCGGGCAAACTGCTTGTCAAAACACACCCAAATTTAGGCTTTGACCTAAATAAACCTGACTCAAATTGCAGGGTCTGTCAGGCAAGCACTTGCTCAGTAGTAGTGCAGCAGCCTTCTTACAGAAGGCTTGCAGGATACTTCCTGATGCTATTATCCCTTAATTCTTGGTTAGTCACTACTGATGAACGCCAGGGAGCCTGGGGACAGAACAGATTCCAGGTAGGTACATAGTGCCCTCCCAGCTTATGCAGCAGTGTGAATCCCATCCCTTCTTTCCAGGCAAAACACCTACATCCAGGCTGTCTATGACTTGTGCCAGATGGTGCACCAGCGACTCCGCATCTTTCCCTACCACAATGACTTCATTTACTGGCTCAGCCCCCAAGGATTTCGGTTCAGGAAGGTTTGCCAGCTTGCTCACGACCACACAGGTGTGTCATTATCCTCTTCCTAACCTTTCATATAGTGTGTCTGAAAGAGCCTTCAAGGAACAGATGTGGCCAAAGTGCTCTGCCTGCCACATCTGCTGTCTGCAGCCTCTGGCCCAAAGAAACCCATCCAGAGCTGGGAATCAGGCACCCCCATGGCAGCCCTATATGTGAGTTACCTCCTTGCCCATACTGTGATCCTGCAGACCAAGGGAGCTGTGGTGGACAAAAGTTTGTGGAAAAGGATCTGCTATTGCAACAACAGCCACATGTATGTCACTTATTGTCATACTCCTGAAAAAGCAGATCTACCTGCATGTAGAAATACACATCAGTGCACTGGGAGCAGGAGGAAGCCACCTTCTTAGCCAGCTTTATGTTCAGGGGGTGATTTCCAGGATCAGCATCTCCTGCCCTACTGAGTCTTCAGCTCTTATTTACACAGACAAAGTGATCCAGGAGCGAAAGGAGTCCCTTAAAGATGAACGGGAGTTTGAGAAGATCAAGAAGAAGAGGCATTTGGACTTCCTGGACATTCTGCTCTGTGCCAAGGTGAGCAGTGAGGTGCATGCCTCATCACAGCTGAAGAGGACACATGCCATAGGGAGCAAAATCCAGTCCCTGTGGTAGTGCCACAAACTCACAGACATCCCCAGGGGACATTATTTTACGTCAGCTGAAGGTATCATGCTCAGTCCTACCCAGATGAGGAAGAATGGAGATGTCCCAGTGTTCAACCGCTGAGATGCTGGCACTGTCTGGGAAGACAACCTGGAAAGGGATTTCATTGTCTTAATATAAGGAAGACAGACAGATTTACAAGCAAAAGAAAAGTGGTCCTAAATTCAGTCTATGCAGAGAATTATTCAAGGCCATCATCATCTCCCTTTGCAATGTCCCCTCCTGGGTTAAATGGGACCACTGAAGCTGTCTCTGTGTTTTTAGGACGAGACCGGAGCTGGCCTGTCTGATGAAGACCTGCGTGCTGAAGTGGACACGTTCATGTTCGAGGGGCATGACACCACAGCCAGTGGGCTCTCATGGGTCCTGTACTGCCTGGCATTACACCCTGAGCACCAGGCACGGTGCAGGGAGGAGATCCAGGACATCCTGGGTAGTCGGGACACCATTCAGTGGTAAGGCTGCGCAATTCCCCATTGCAATCATTCCTAAGTGAGCAATACCTTCAAGTCCTGGGAACTGAAGTGCTAAGGGATTGCTTTTTTCCAGGTAGCTGCATGCATGTTGTAGCCGTGGCTTTTTGTGTTTCACCACGATGTGTTTCATCATGTTGCCCATAAGCTTGCTGAATGGCTATTAATGTTGTTGGGGTGCCTAGCATGCAACGGCCTATGCTCCCTCCATGCCCCAGTTATTGCAAGGAGGAAGCAGGAGAGCACTTGCAACTCAGCATCCCCTGCCTCTGCAGGGAAGACCTGGGGAAGATGACCTACAGCACCATGTGCATCAAGGAGAGCCTTCGCCTCTACCCCCCAGTGCCTGGTGTGTCCCGGCAGCTCAGCAAGCCCATCACCTTCCATGATGGTCGCACCCTGCCAGAAGGTCTGTGGATTCTGGTTCTGCTCAGCATTACAGCAGTAAAATTGTGTGTCTGTGCCACTGAGCCCTTATTTCCTCCTCAACTACTTTACAGGCACTGTCACTGCAATAAGCATTTATCTCATTCACCGAAATCCCTCGGTGTGGAAGGATCCTTTGGTAAGTTTTGGTGCTCAAACAGTGGCATTTGTGCTGCCTCTGCATCGGGTGTAGCAATGAAATGCTCCAGGAAGCTTCTTGTAGCAGCAGACATGAAGATGATTTTGCTTAGCTTATAGATGAAGAATTAAATTGCATCCATGCGCCACAGTTTCTTAGTTGGAATCATTGCTCTGCCTGATTTGTGTTGGCTGTGCTTCTCCATGGAAGCCAAGGGAGTCTGGCATACGAGTCCCGGTCCACCTCAAAGTGCATCTTCTCTCCAGTGGAGTTGCTCAGAAATTATGTGGTGTTGTACTTCTGAGGGTACCAATCACAGTACCTTTGCTCCTTAAATAACTGTTTCTTTCTTGCTGTACATACTTCATTCCCAGGTGTTTGACCCGCTGCGGTTTTCTCCAGAGAACGTATCTGGCAGGCACTCTCACGCCTTTCTGCCTTTTGCTGCTGGAATGAGGTAAAACACTGGGCATGGGAAGGACAGTGGGATGCAGAAACCTATGTCCCTGGGAATGGCTTAGCCCAATGGAGCATGTGCCAAGGGCTCCTCTCTCCAGCCCCCTCGGTTGTCCCCTGCTCATGTCCCCTGGGTGATTGCTGTCTTTATGTCAGGAACTGCATCGGGCAGCAGTTTGCCATGATTGAGATGAAGGTGGCCCTGGCACTGATCCTGCTCCGCTTCGAGCTGTCCCCTGACCTCACCAATCCTCCCCGTAAGATACCTCGGATCATCCTTCGTTCCAAGAATGGCATTCACTTGTACTTAAAGAAAATCCATTGATGCTGGCAAATGGCCTGAGCATCAGTGGGAAGGACCGAGCAGACCGGCATGAAACGTTTGCCTGGGATACAAGGTTCACAGCAACTCGGGATACGAGGATTCCTCCGCTGCTGCATGGCTGCCAGCAGCCAAACTTGTCCCTGTGGGCACCCCAGTGCCTGCAGGTCAGCTCAGGGCTGACCTCATCTCTCTTTTCTCTCTCTATGCCTGATTGCACTTAATGCACTGGTTACAGCTTGGGCTTGGAACTTTTGCTCAAGCTGCAAAATATGATGTAATTTTTGCATTAATAAACCACTGATTCCTGTAACAGCTGCTGTTTTGAGTTTGGATTGCTAATGCTCACCAGCTCATTCCCACCAACCAACCCAGCATCTCATAGAATCATTAAGGTTGGAAAAGACCTCTAAGATCATCCAATCATCAACCCATCCCTACCATGTCCTCTGACTGTGTCCTTCAGAGGCACAGCCCCACAGTTTCTGAACACCTCCAGGGATGGAGTCCCCACCACCAACCTGAGCAGCTGTGCCAGTGCATCAACATTCTTTCCAAGACAATATTTTTTCCTAATATCCAACCTGAACCAATATTTTACTGAGGTTGTTAAGCATGGGACTGAAAGGTCCTCAATTTACCGCCGATGGGGATGATGGAATAGAGAGAACACTTATTAAAAAAATCCAGATGTTATGAAACTTGGAGAGTCTGCAAGCAATTTGAAGGGTGGTATTAAGATTTGAAATAATCTTGATAAATTGGAAAAAGTGCTCAAGTGGTTAGGATGCAGCTCTGTAAGGGCACACACAAAGCATAAAAACAGCTGCAGGCATTGCACAAAATGTCAAAGGAGATGGCTGGCTGTGCAGCAGCCTCTCCAAAAATGTATTTTGAAAAGATAGAGGACCATAACAGTAATGTGAATCAGTAATATCCTCCTATTGTAATCAAAGCAAACACCAAACCTGGATACACAAATACAAATATTTCTCCAAAACCTTTCCTTGCATCTCCTTTCACTAAATGAAATGAGTGTCCTTCAGCTCTATTCTGAGATTCAAGCATAAGGGCAACTGCATTAACTGCAAAATGTACCTAGCCAGCGTATTCTGAAGTACAAAATGAGAAAAATTTTTAATCAAAATAACTGAAGCCACCAGAACCAAACAATTACATTTCTGTATTGGATGGGGAGGGGACAGAACTAGGATAGCTAACTCAAATCTGCCAAAGGGATATTCTGTACCCTATAACATTGTGCTCAGCAGTAAAACTGGGGGAGCTAGCTGGGTAAAATGGCCATTGCTAAGGGACTGCTGGGCACTGGTCAACTGTTGGCAGGCATTGTGCATCATTTGTTTTGCTGTTTTTATTATTATTTTGTTTGTTTGTTTGTTTTCTTTCTTACTGAACTAATCTCAACCCACAAGTTTTGCACTTTTCAATTTTCTCCCCCATCCCACTGTAGGGTGTCTGTGAAAGGGAGTCATGGGCTCACCTTTTACGTGTGATTTCTGAGAGTGCCACCCGTCTGCCCCAGATAACTTCCTCTTGCTTGATATTAAGATACTTGACAGTAATAAAGAGACCCGGTCATGTGGGATTTTATAACCTGGAGCAATGCCATAAAGACAGCCAAGCTCTAGATATAGAGAGGTTACCTCATTCTTTAATCCTACTTTTTGCCAAAAGGGTAATTGCAGAGATAGTGAACTGACCTCGGACTCCCTGATTAAGTCTTTTAGATAACTAATTTAACTAGCTCTCGAGAGATGGGCTCTGCTGAGTGCAGTAAGGTATGTACTCATTAGAATCCTTTCATTGCTACAGCTGAACCCCATCTCTCACTAACCCACATCAGCCTGTTGGTGTCACCTTCTCACCAAGCACAGAGGGTGGCACATTGTCCCCAGGGGATGCGAACCCTGCACAGGACCCACTGCAAACCTGATATCAGGTGCTACCAGCAATCCCCAGCCAAACCCCACTGGGATTTTACACTGGGAGCAGCCTGTAAATTAAATAAATATTGTAGCATAGTTGTAAGGCAGCTGTATTAAATGCTTCCAGACATAAATTCCCCCTAGAGATGTGTGTGGTCAGATGGGATCCAGACAGCTCACATTACTCTGCGACACTTGCTGGGCTCTTTCCATCATATCCTCATATATCATGCGTTAGGAAGCCTGAAATGTTATTTCTGTTGGCAACACAGCTACATCTCATCTCTCAGCACTAAGCATTACAGGAATACACAGGGACAGATGGCTCGGACTCTTCTTCCTACCTGAATAAACACAGGCACACCCAGGGAAGCAGCTGCTGCAATGTCAATTTCAGGGGCAAAATACTAATTTGCCACCTACATTTCACCTGTTTGACAGAGCAGTACTTCTGCAATGGATGCTAACAGCATGCACCAAGTCATCACTTCTCTTGAGGTGTCTAAATTAAGTGGGAAGACTCCTTAAACCTGAGAGCAACTTTCATAGCTTGAAGTCCCCATAAATGAGGGTTTAATCACTCTGCTCTTTCTTCCCTATCAGCTGAAGGCTCTTCCTTCATTTGACCTTCAAGACAACCCAAGTATACTTGACTCCACGCTCAGCCGTTGATACTGGTTATTTAATAACTACTAGGGATCCAGACGGGTAAAAATCCACCCTGCACAGTTACCCATGATCAAACACATTTTCCAGGGACTTTGTTCCAGTGTGAATTTCTAGGGGATTATAAAGTTTAGTCTGACTCCATGCCAGTGATTCCCCAGACAGGTCCCTCCACCTGTGAGTCTTGGGTGAATTCTCTACCATTTTATAGGGGACTGCAGGTCCAGATCAGTCACTCTGGTAATGGGGTAGGTGTCATAGGACACCCCAAAACAGCTCCGTTGGTACCTGCCAGCGGCTCAGCTCCCATCTCTCTCTTCGTCCCTTACATGACACTGGCAAGGCACCCAACTTCTATGCACGTGCTACAGGTCTTCAGCACAAATGACCCACAGAAGCCATCCCACTGCCCTCAGGTCCTCAGCCCCTTTCTCTCTCCCATCCATAGTCATGTGTAAGGCCAGAGGAGAGGCTGAATGTTGATGGGCTGTTTCCTGGAGGGACTCTGACAAGACTGAAGGCTTTTTTAGAACTGGGTGAGAGGTAAAAGCATCTGAAGGAGAGATAGAGTCCATGATACAGTGGAGGCTGGGAATGGGGTCTCTGTAGCATGCACTGCTAGAACTTCAAGGTTACCCCAAGAATCGTGACAGATCTGTCCAAATCCTCTCTGTGATTTCATCTGGTTTCCCAGCCAGCCTGCCAATCAGCGCAAAATGCCTCCTCTCCTAATTACCTACTAATCACAACATTGAAGATGATGGAAGATGATCATAGGAGGAGCTGGAGGTGCTGTGGTAGAGAGAAGATGCATCTTCCACAGCCATGAAACCTCTGGAGTTGGTCACTCCTGCTCAGGAGCATGAAAGCAAATTGAGTCTCTCCTGCTTGGGCTATGGATGAATGTAGGATGAATTCCTTCCCCAAGGAATGCCTGAGCTGACATACTGCAATCTTTGGCCTCCTGGGCAACTTTCCACTCTCTGAATATTTGCACAGACCCATCGAGTGTAAGAAGATACACTGAGCATCGTGAAGCTGGCCAAGTGTGTGAAAAGCACTCTGCTTCGTCATGGAAGTTATCCTATCATAGAAGTTATCCAAGCCAACAGTTTAATCCTCAGCTTTGCCTTACAAAAAATATTGATGTTTTCTTTAAATTTCAGAATAGTTGGTTGATGTGACTCTAATGATTTACCAGGCTCAAACAATACAGCACAGTGATGCAGGGCAGAAAGCACAATGACAAATACCAGCCAGGGGATAAGCCTCCTTTTTTCTTCCACCTGAAGAACAACAGACACCATCTTAAAGGAGGTTCCAGGGGTGCAGCTCTTTGCAATCCATCTTCCCATCTAGCTAACAAGAGTCCAGTTAGCTTGAGTTATCCCAGCTGAGGAAATGACCTCAGCACTTTTTCTAAGGAAATGCTGAAGATTTGTGGTGTTACATACAACACTGGAAGACAAGCAAGAGTGTTAGCAGCCCAGGAACAGACTCAGAGTAGCTCATAAATGTTACATCTTTCAAGTCAAAGCAAAAGTGCTCCCTAGAAGCCCTCAGGTTTATGCTGTAAGCTCTCACAAGGGGTGGATAGCTCAGAGACTGTAGTATAAATGAAACCGCCCGTACCAAGGGCGCTCACTGCAATCATTAACAAACAGCTCACAAGCCAGCTGAGGGAAAAGTCACCCTGTTTACTAGCCTTCAAATATTGTCATGGAGTCAAGTAATACCTGGACAGTGAGCCTTGTGGGATATTTTCTTACAAACTTTCTGTCCCAAAGGTTTAAACATTCTGACTAGGGCTGTGTACATTCAATAAAGTGATTCTACCAGCAGAAAACATGGGTTTCAATTGGCTGTGTTCTAAGCCAGACTAAATGATAAAGGAAGGTGTCTATCCATCTGAAGACCCTTGTTTTGGAGACATGTTAAGACAAAGAGAAACATCCACACAACTCAGAAGCTTCATTGCTTTAGCAGGTTGGACTGACAGGTTCAGCAGCTGATTACCCATTTGATCCTCATAATATCCAAACACCCAAATGGGAAGCTATTTCAGCCCAGCTGGAATCCCTGTCTTTGCAATACACCTAGAAATCAGCCAAAAGTAGAAAATTTTCAGCCCAAGCCCTCCTGCAGTCCTGCAGGCAGGGAAAGGAAGATTCACAAGGACTGTGGAGCAAACCATCATATTATCACCCCTTCCCTTCAGGTTAAATGTCCCTCAGTGTTACTGCAGCTCTTTTTGCTGCTCTCCCACTCTTTGATTTATGTATTGACAGAGTCAACTCTTCTAGAAAATGCTTTTGTCTCCTGGCTCATCTATATAGGACCACTTGGAAAGCATACCATGATCCCTTGTCTGCTGGTCAGGTTTTGGCTGTTCCAATGATTACAGTCCAGCTGTGTGTTGTAACAGTCACTAAGAGCATTGTTTTTACAGCTGAGGGTTGCTGGATCAGTCCAAAAGAAGTAGCCTGTTTGCTTTTCACCTCATGTGGATGCACTGGGGACTACCAGCACTGAACTTTCATCTACCTGGGCATATGTGAGGGGGTCAGAGCTGGAGTTCTGTGCTGCTGCAAGCATTTTCACTCACTGTTGGGATGTAACAACCTTTAGAAAAAGTAAATATTTACAGGGTGTTTGCTAACAAGCCATTTCCATCCACAGGTTATTGCAAGTGGGTAAAAGGGTCAACAGGGAGTGTAGGAATTCTGGCTGTGGGTCAAGCTGACACATTGCTTATTGGTACACTTCTGCTATAAAACTCATCCAGACCTTGCATCAGCAGCACTTGGCCAGCTCCGCTGGAGGAGCTGTAGAAGAGAATCAGGGAGAACAAGGCAGTGTCGGGCACCCCAGACTCAGGCCAGCATGGTGTCTCTCCTGGACAACATAGTCAGACCTTCTGTTGTCATTCTGCAGTTGTCTGTGGTGCTTGGTGTCATCTTTGTCCTACTGAAGGTGGTCAAGTTCTACCAGGAGAGGAAGAAGATCCTCAAAGCCCTGGAAGCATTTCCTGGTCCCCCAGCACATTGGCTCTATGGCCACAACCGTCTGGTAAGGACAGAGCTGGGGTGGGTTTGTTCCAGCAGCTGCTTTCTCTGTTTCCCAGAAGGAGACAACTTGCATGTGGTTTCCATAGGAAGATAAATTTAGCATCTGTTCTCCCCGCACATTCTTATTTTTCTGCCTAAATTCAGTTTTTGCTTCACTATCGTTGCAGATAACTGGCGATAAAATGTTAAGTCTGGTAGTGTCACTGGGAGAAGAATACCCGTATGCCTTTCCCAGATGGTTTGGACCAGTGCTGCCATCTCTAGTAATCCACCATCCTGAATATGCCAAGACTATACTTGGACGAGGAGGTAATTCTCTTCACTTGGGTTTGGGGATTACAGTCCTCCACTCTTCCCTGGGAAGCGTGTTCTTCTACAGCATCAGCCACCACAATATTTGTGCTTCCTAGTAAATGCAGGAACGTGCATGATGTGGCACAGCAGTTCAAAAGACATCTGAAGACTTTCTCTCTGCTCCTTTTTGTGGAGTTGTCTGTGCTTGGTGGATTCCCAAGAACTTACGTTCGTTCT
Source organism: Chrysolophus pictus (assembly GCA_037305975.1). Lineage (NCBI taxonomy): Eukaryota > Metazoa > Chordata > Aves > Galliformes > Phasianidae > Chrysolophus > Chrysolophus pictus. Next base: position 21,539,542 of record CM074583.1, read on the forward strand.
TCTCAGCTTTGAGATTTGCCATGGTTGTTTATTTTCCACACATATTCTTACCCAGTTTTTCGCATGTTCACTGAGATCATAGATGTAGAAGATCACTTTTAAATTCTACCTCTAGCGTTAGAGTTTTCTACACTGGGAAACAAGACTGATTCTACAAGGGCAGCTCCAAAAGTAATGCCTCCTATTTCATTATGTTGGTCCATACAATCAGAAGAGGATGTTGATGGTGTGGCAGTAGAGGCTGAACCTTCCCAACAACATTTCATTACATTTTGTTGCCATACAACAGATGGCAAAGTAGAGAGGCAGCATGACAAAAGTGAGTTTGACACAGAAGTGTGTGTACAGAAAGAAAAGGTATTTCACTGAATTCCTGAATACAGAAAAAATGGCACCTGTTGACATTCATTGATGCTTGCTGAATGTTTGTGGAGAACAAACAGTGGATGTGAGCACAGTGAGGTGGGTGGTGGATTTCAGCAGTGGTGACAGCAGTGGGAAAGACAAGCCACATTCTGGATGGCCGTGCACAGCTGTCACTCCATGACATTAAGGGTGTCTCAGTCAGTTCATCTCTGGATTGCAACCAGGGTGCTGCATACAGAGCTGAATATTAGCTTCAGTGCATTGGGAACTATGGTGGAAATGTTGGAACATTACAAAGTTTACACCATGTTGGTCCCATGAGTGATTACACAGGAGCAGAAAGAACACCATATGCAAGTCTGTCAGGACTTATTGAGCAAAAAAAGAGGCTGAAGGTGACAGTTTTCTGAATCACATCATTACCACTGACAAGATATGATCTCACAACTACAAGCCCAAGTCATCACGGCAGTCCATGGAGTGGCAATTGGCAACAAGTGAATACTCCATCAAAGAAAACGTTCAAGATGCAGCCCTCAGTGGTTACAGTGATGTGCATTGTCCTTTGCAATAGAAAAGGGGAGATTCCTTCTGGTTTTTCCGGAACCCAAACTACTCATCAGCTCTGACTGCTTTATCATGACGCTATGCTGAAGGTTTGAACTTTGAGAAAAAGACAACCTTTCTCTTGTAACACTATAATGCCAGGTCATATGACAGTTTGAAGAGTGTACAAGAGGGGTACTTTGCCAGTTTTGGCAGGCATTCTTCTGACACCAACTGTGTAGTCCAGATTTGGTGCCTTCTGACTTCCATCTGTTTGGGCTGATGAAAACCAATAATATCATCCTAGCAGCTGTGAAAAAGTGGGTCACCTCCATTGGTGCAAATTTTTACAGGCGTGGCATGCAGGCTTCTTGTTCACTGTTGGCAAAAATGCACAGCTAATGGTGGTGACAGAGTTGAAAAACACTGATTTGTATCTAGAATTTGCTCTATCAAATAGTGTTATTGTGCTCTTTGTAGCACAATATTTCCATGGAAATAAATAGGAGGCATTACTTTTGGAGCAACCTACGTACATTGTGATAAAGAGGAGGGATTTTACTGACAATTTATCCTGAATTTTCTTGATACATTGAATTCATTAGTTACTTATACTGTTCTGGTCTTTATTTTCTTTTACAGATCCCAAGCCTCCTGTACCTTATCAGTTCTTAGTTCCGTGGATCGGTGAGTAATTTTCTTCCATTAACCCTAGCAGCCATGTCACATGTTTCATTATTCTCTTGTCTTCCTTTATTTCACTTTTTTCCATCCTAAAACCAGCAGGAGGATTAGGTTGTGAGCACTAGCACTGGAGTTATCCCCATCATTGAGTAGCATGTCTTCCCCCCAGGCTCTGAACATCACCTGCTGCTCGACCATGAGAGCAGTGAGGCTGCTGGAGCCATGAGCAGAGTGGAGTAGCTGATGGCTGTTTCTGGTGTCTACAGGCAAAGGGTTGCTTGTCTTGGGTGGAACCAAATGGTTTCAGCATCGGAAGTTGCTCACTCCAGCGTTTCATTATGATGTGCTGAAATCTTATGTGTCCCTGATGTCAGAATCGGCCAAAGTGATGTTGGTAAGAGAGGGGAAGAGACTTATATGGTTCCTAGAGCTCTGTCATTTGGGGGGGATTCTTTTCTTAAGTTTTCTTTTTAGTTTTGTTTCTCTGAAATTTCTTCCTCTGGCTGTGGCACTTGTTCTCTCTTTCACCTGCTTCCCAATGAAAACAACCATAGTTGAATATCTGTTCATAGCCCAGCAACAGTAAACACAGAAAAAAAAAAAAAATGCAAAGAATGGTTTGGTTATGTTCACAGGATATGCAGTGAATTAGGGCCTCTTTTTTTGGAGAAAATAATTTTGGATTGAGATAGGGACAGGAACCATGACCTGAAACTGTGGCTGAGTCTGCTCTGGAAGTCTGTCTCTCCTCACACTTTCTCCACCACTAGGATAAATGGGAGAAAAAGAAGTCAGTAGAGCTCTTTGAAGATGTCAGCCTGATGGCATTGGACAGCATCATGAAATGTGCCTTCAGCTACAGCACCAACTGCCAGACTCAGAGGTCAGCACACAAACTTCCCGATTCTGGGACAGCAAGTGCCCCTGTTTACTCCACTCGCACTGCTAACACCAGCTCTGACCTTGGCCTCTTACAGCAACTCAGACACTTATATCAAAGCCGTTTTCGACCTGGGCTACCTCATAAACAAGAGAATACAGAATTTCTCCTACCAAGATGCCTTTTATGACCTGACTCGCAGCAGCCGGGAGTTTCAGGATGCCTGCAGGCGGGCCCATGCCCACACAGGTATTTCTGCTCCTTGCTCTCCCAGCTGCACCTCTTGCACACTCGCATTGGGAGCAGCTCAGTGGGGTTACAACAAGCACTGGTCAGAGAGTTACAGATTAAACAGGGTCCAAGAGGCTGAACAAACAGTTGTGAGCTCTCTGGCAGGATGCATCTAACATTGATTGTTCTTCTACACAGATAAAGTAATACAGGAAAGAAAGACATTGCTCTCCAATGACAAGGAGCTAGACAAGATCCTGAAGAAGAGACACCTGGATTTTCTGGACATTCTTCTTTGTACCAAGGTGAAGGTTTGAAATAATCCCATCAGACACCATAGATTGTACTTCCATGGCACAAGGGTTGTACCAGCATCTCTATTTCCTAGCCTGGGGAAAGGTGGACAAAAAGGAAAGGTAATAAAGATGTGTGAGATGCAGTGACTGAACACAAATAGCTCAGAATTTCATTTTCCTTGGTCATTTCCATCAAATACATTCCTATTTTGAAAGGTGTGGGCTATCAGAAACCTGAAGAAAGACCTTTGGGGAGGTTACAAGGAGGCTTGGCTGCAGTCCTCTCAGGAGGTTTTGCTCCTCCTCTTCTGTAGTTTTACCTTCACAGATGTCTTCAGAAACTCTAGATAGAGTTTCTGTCATTTGGTGTTGAGGATGAAGGCACTGTGCTCACTGCTCTTTGTAGGGCTTCTGCTTTCTTTTGTGCCACCATCTTAAACAAAAGCAGGAAAAAAAAAACCCAAACTACTAAAAAATGTAATGGGGGAACAAATGGGTTGTCCTGCAATAGGCTGTCCTGCTGAAGAGCCAGGTGCTGGTATTGCAACAAAACCCAGCTCTGTTGACTGCAGAGTCAGCAACCAACAGCTCAGTTCTCACGTATACTGGATTTAATTTCTACTGGCTTAATTCTTGATATATAGGGAAATACAAGAGAAACCAAACCAGGTCCTTCTTCCTCAACATCTAGGGCTGTTTTTAACACCCAGCAGAGCTAGCCCAATTAATGAGAGCATGAGAATGCTATGTTCTCCTCTTTGCCAGGATGAGAATGGAGTTGGCCTGTCTGATGAGGACCTGCGTGCTGAGGTGGACACATTCATGTTTGAGGGACACGACACTACAGCCAGCGGGATCTCGTGGCTCCTGTACAGCATGGCATTGCACCCTGAGCACCAGGCACGGTGCAGGGAGGAGATCCAGGGGATCGTGGGGAACCGGGATACCATTGAGTGGTGAGCTAGCAGTTCTGAGTTCTTTACCTGAAGCTTTCTTCAGTAGAGGTAATTGCCTTAAGTTGTGCCAGAGAAGGGGCTCAGGTTAGACATCAGGAAAAATTGTTCTCCAGAAGAGCAGTGATGCGCTGGCACAGGCTGCCCAGGGATGTGGTGGGGTCACTGTCCCTGGAGGTTTCAGAACCCTGGGGATGCTGTACTGAGGGACATGGTAAGTAGGCATGGTGGGGACGGATTGGGCTGGCTGACCTCAAAGGTCTTTTTGCAACATTACTGATTTAATATCTCATGTCCCCATTGCTGCCAACAAACACAACCTGAGCCCTGATTTGCTTTCAGGGAGGACCTGGGGAAGATGACATACAGCACCATGTGCATCAAGGAGAGCTTGCGCCTGTTCCCACCAGTCCCTGCCGTGTCCCGAAGGCTCTCTAAACCTGTCACATTTTCTGATGGGCGCAGCTTACCTGAAGGTCTGTGTTCATCCTTCCTGCTGCTGTCCATCATGAGGGCGGAGGGGCTGGTTGGGGAGCTTCCAGTTTTACTTCCCTCTCCAAAAGGCTGCACAGAGCCACCACGCTCACTGAGCCTAGAAGGGTGACTGGTGAGGACCCAGGCACATGCAACAGGGCACCAAGTTTTCAGAGCTCAGAGTGGACCTGCAAATGCTGATCATGTCCAAGAGTAGGGGTTCACCCACCAGTACCAGAGTGGGGCCCAGCTTTGAGACCATTATTTCTTCTATGGGAAGGATTCAGAGCTGATCCACGTGGACAGGCTGGGAAATGTTTCTGCCAAAACTTCTGTCACAGCCCCTGCAGAATCCAGGGAAGGAGAGCATCCTCCAAACACTCTTGGTCTTCACTCTTCATATGATGAGTATTTTCACATCATGAGTATTTTTTCAATTCCAGGCTCTCAGGTTTCATTGAACATATTTGGTATTCACAGGAACCGGGATGTGTGGGAAGATCCCGAGGTATGTCACCTTCACAGCAAGAATGGGGAGATGATCTCAGAGCCCAGACTACCACTGTCTTTGAACAAGGCAGCTTGTACCTCCATGCCAAATTTTTGGGGTGGGTGGGTGTTCTTTTTGCCTTTTATTCCAATAGTCTGTATCCACATGTAAAGTTCAGTGATGTTACCAAACACCCCAAAGGCTTTGAAAAGGGTATTTAATAGCTTGCCTTTATGCAATGGAGCTACTCTTCCTGCCTTCAGCAGCTCTGATGAGATATCTCCAAGGGGAAGATCAGCAAAGCTACCAGCACCCTCTTTTCATCCATCCAGTGGCTTTGCAGAGGAATGAATGAATGTCAGCTGCAGCTCTCCTGGAGCAGCAAAGGCCACTTCCAGCCCTACCTTGGGAACCAGAGAACCTGGTGCTTCTCATGGTTGGGCCAATGTTGACCAAATGGCCTTGGTTGTTCCCACAGGTATATGATCCCCTGAGGTTTTCTCCTGAGAACTCAGCACACAGGCATTCGCACGCTTTCCTGCCTTTCTCTGCAGGACCCAGGTAGCAAATCCTTCATCCCTTTCCCTCCTCATATGTGCACGGGGTTGTGCTCCTGAGCCTAATCCCCTCAGTACACCTGGGTCAAGTTGGCTTGGCCATCTCAAGAAGTCTCCATGGTGGGATCTCTACTGAGCTTTGCCAGCTCTAGAGCTCTTCCCACACCCAAGACACTGTGGTCTCATAACTTGCAGGCTTCAACCTGAGCCTTTGTCCTCTCCCCAGGAACTGCATTGGGCAGCAGTTTGCTATGAACGAGATGAAGGTGGCTCTGGCACTGACCCTTCTCCGCTTTGAGCTGATCCCCAATGCCTCCAAGCCTCCTACACTGACACAGCAGCTCATCCTCAAGTCCAGCACCGGCATCCACCTGCATTTGAAAAAGATTCACTGACCTTATGAGGTGGCACAAGCAGTTCGCAAAGACCACTCTCCACTCAGATGTGCCAACCTGCAGCCTTCTTGAATGCCAGGGCCGAGGAGGGAGATACCCACCAGACCCACCTTATGTCTCATCCACACTAACCCTGCACTGAGCACCTTGTGCCTAGAAGGTTCAAGTCCCCTCCTTGCAGCAGGAAAAGCACAGCTGAGGTTTTTTGGAGGGTTGCCAGGGATCTTCTGCATTCTCCTCATCTCTAGCCTGTCCTGCTGGCATTTCTATCTGAGCACCTGTACATTAAGCTCAGGGAAGAGCCCCAGGGATGAGCTGCAGGCTGGCATTGTGCCTGGCATTACAGAAATGAAGACCAGCAGGTTTTCCCAACCCTCATCCTGGAGCTGAGGGTGCTTAGACACTGGGTAGCCTGGAGAAAGCCCTCAGCACCACGTGACCTTAGCTTCATCCCCCTCTGAATTGTGAATAAAGTCTTGCCAAGGTGGCCTGGGAATGTGGCCCTGGATGTTTCTGAACCTACAGATAGTAGGAGAGGAAGAGGCCAGTTGAGCTTCATTGCGAAAGAGCTGCGCCCATTGCTGTGCAGTACAGGAGGGTGCAGCCCTGGCATTGCATTTCCCCAAGCCACAAATGCTAGTGAAGAAATTTTATCCCCTGAGAAGAGAGCTTGCAGCCCTTCTGTGCTACGGGATGCCAAGCCCTCGCCAAGCACCATGTTAGCTTTTCTGTGGTAAGGAAGTAACCGCAGCAAGCTGCCTTTGAAGCAAAACAAAAGCAGTGGTAGCAATGACAGAACTCCATGGACAGAAACAAAGCATGGGTTGGTCCCAGGACTTTTCCTGTGTGAGCTGAGAACTGAGCACTCAGTACACGAGTGAAAGGCAAAAACCATCAGAGAGCGGTGCCGGAGGAGTTTAGGGGAGGGCACGGGGAGGTTCTCTATGCCCACCCCATGAGGTTGGGGGCCGGGTGACGGCTGTAGGACCCCCCCCCCCTCCTTTTCCCCAGCTCAGCTTGCAGGTCCGCGCAGCTCCGCTGGGTGGCACCGGGAGAACCGGGATACAACCAAATCTGCCCTTCTGGCTCTGAGTGCAGCACAGCCTGGTACTGCCTATGGGCTCGCGGGAGGGTTGTTAGGGTCAGGAAGACGAGTCATTGTCTGTTCCCGGCACAGCGAGCACCGGGGAAGCTGAGACACAGGGGCTGCACGCAGATAGAAGTGCTGATGCCGTCACCCTTGCAACACCCATAGGCTCACGCTGCTCTCATAGATCTGTCCCAGCTCTCCTCCTCCCCTCCAGCTTTGAAAGAATAAAATCCCACATCCTCAAGGGGCCGAGCTGTTATGTACAGGGAATGATTTGAGCTTTCTGCTCTGCATCAGACATCTTCCCTGTAAAAAGGCTGCGCAACACAACCTCCTCCACGGACCTCACTGCAAAAGCAGCATGAAGAGAGAATGCTGGAGACCTCGTCTCCCGAGTCCTGTCCCCAACACCTTCTGCCAGGCAGTGACAATTCTGTGCTGCCTCATCTCTCTCCATCCATCACCATGGATACAGCATCCGGATGGGTGATTCCTTACCGGGTACCACAGCCCCTCAGGGAGATGCCACCAGAGCCAGCCTCTTTGGCAGGGAGATGCTTCAGACTGTACACACAGCACCAAAAATCCCTTCCCCCGCCACGTCCCCCCCATCTTCCCCTCCCTCCCCTTCTCTTTTTTTCCTTATTATTATTTTTTTTTTTCCAATGCACAAACAATGGAGCTAAAAGGTTGGGTATCAGGCCGATAATCATGAATGACGTGTCGTTATTACACGCCGCACATCCATTATCTCCCAGTCCAGCCATGTCACAGACGGCTGGAGGAGGGCAGATAACGGGGTGCCTTCATGCAGATGGCTTATTATCAGGATGTTCCAGGAGGGGCTTTAAGACAGTTAGCAATGCTGTTTGCCAGTTAAAGATTAGAGACCCCAGAGAATAATTAACAATCCCCAAACCTGTTTTTTTTTTTTTTCTCCTGGATTCTTCTGCTTTCTCCCCCCTCCCCTGTCCTCTTTAATCTATTCACTCTAGCAGGTGTAATAAAGTGATAAGGACCGGCTCCAGGGATGTTTGTTTGGCTACTAAGGGTGTATGAACCAACAATGGATGGTATTTTACTCCTGGCTCTCAGTACCTTGAACCAAGACCAAAAACTTTGTGGTCCCATTGCCCACACGCATCTATCTCACGTGCCCCGCTCCCGTTTGCACCAATGCCACCAGGCAGCACCCAAGGGGCTGTGATAGTCCCCTCCACGTGCTCTGCCACTGTTACTCACTCCCATAGTGGTGCCAAACCCCTCTTTGTGCTCTGCAGGTCCAAATCCCGTTGCTTGGACGCTGATGAGCCCAGCACCAAGACATCAACACAGGCCTGCGCTGCGTGGGGCAAGGCTGGAACAAAACTCCCGTTCTGCAACACTTCAACCCTATACAGCAACCCCTCAATTAAACCACCTGAAATAATTTACATATCCTTAGGGTTAGGCAGAATTAACCTGCCTTTGCTAGTGGTATCACCTGGGGCCAGCAGGTGATTTTAATGGTTGGCAACCCTGCCCATAGCAGGAGATTGGTAATAGGCAATCTTTGAGATCCCTTCCAACCCAAGCCATTCTATGGTTTGATGACCCCAAGGTTCCAGGTGCTGCTGGGGGCTCGAGGGCATCCTTCAGCTCATGGGGTCAGTGCAGTAGGTGCCAGGACACTGTCTTCCTCACCGTGCTCTTTCACCAGGAAGGGATGGTGCATCACTGTGCTACAAACAGCATCCCCAGTCCTATCAGTGGGAGATGAGATATCCTAATTATGGCAGCGCAGGTGAGGATCCAGGCCATATCAGCCAGCACAGAAAGGTAAACAAGAAAGACAACAATAGATCCTTAACACTCATTAGCTGCGTCAGATAATACCTCACTTTTCTCCCTTTGGGGCTTAAAATCTAATTAAGATTTTCCAACAATAAATTTCATTTATGCTTGCTCCGTTTTGTTTGTTAGAGACCGCCCGGATTCATCCCAAATCCCCATCCCTGCCCTTGCCCAGACCTACACCTGCCCTTCTCAGGAATGGGATGCCACACACTGAGCAACCACAGCATCCCTGCATCATAGAATCATTAAGGTCGGAAAAGACCTCTAAGATCATCTAGTCCAACCATCCACCTGCCACCACTGCCCATCCCAAACCCATCATGGCTCACCCAGGGCGTGCATGCAGTCGAGGACAACTTGTTACTCATTATAAGGCCGCTGTTTTGTAACTTCTTTTGCAACTGAGAGGTAAAAAATTAATGGGTTCCAATCTTTTTGCCACTCCTCAAGCCACGAGCCAGAGTGCTGATGCAGCAGGCTGCAAAATGAGTAATCCTTGTACATTCTGCTGAGCAAATCATTACCAGGAAGATCTGGGAAGCTTGTTTGTCCGAGCTGTGCAGCGTGGCAGCCACCAGTGAAAAGCCAGGAGGTGTGCTGGGGATGGGGGGGGAGAGATCCTTCCCATCCCTATGGCCATACACCCCCAAAATTCCCTGGGCATGAGGCAGCATCAGTGACACTCATCTCAGAGCAGCATCCAGATCCTGCTGCAGCCCTGCAGTCACAAAAGCACTTCTAGCACAATGCAGCCTCCATCTGCAAAAGGAGAGCTGCACCACAGGGCTCAGCCCTTGTGCCCCATCTTCCACCCCAAGCAATTTCCCTGATGCCATTGTGATTTCTCAGCATTGGCTCCACGATGTTTACCTTAATGGGGAGATATCTGGCACGGGACACTCCTGTTTTGCACCACGCCTGAATTTCTGTCCCCACCCATCAGGGACATCAGCAGCATCACCTACAGAAGCTGTGGCTGCAGAAAAGGAGCTTGCAGCAGTTGATGGCACCAGGACACAACTTGTATATGTTATCACAAGCTACATCCCCTGGTGCTATGGAAATCTAAGTTAGGAAATAAGCATTGGATTCCACCTATGAGGTTTTGACCCCTCTCTGAGCACCCTTCTCCATACTGTCCCACCCTCCTGAAGTGCCATGAAGTGCTGGAGAATCCTATGGATCACCAGCAGAATGAGCCTGGATGGACAGCAATTCCCTTTATTGCTGGCAGAGAATATATGTACAGGGGAGGCGATTTGTTCTGAGTTTGAAATGCATGGCATGGAGCCTTTGTTCATAAAAAGGAGGATGAGATGTTGACACGAGAGTGGGTTTTCCATTGACAGTTTCCCAGAGGGGAAGGGATTTGGGGAGGGAACATGGGGTCCCATGCATGCAGCAGCATCTGGAATGGGTCAGCATCCCCTGGTCCAGGGGCTGGGGGACATCAGCTGGGCTAAGAAGGTGAGGGGGTGGCCACAGGGCTGGGGAGGTGACAGCCCCAGACCTTTCTTAGGGTCTAACAAAGGGACAAAAGTCTGAAGGCCTGGGACAGAGGAGCTGCCATGCATGGGGATGTCAGTGCAGAGGGTCCCACCACCAGCTGGTGCTACATGGCAGTGGTGATCACCTTCTCCTCTGGATCCAAAGTGTTTTCATAGGCGTGCTTGTTCTCCTTGGACCTGTCAGAGGGAGAAGCACAAGCTGTCATCGTGTCCCAACACTTGCCAGAAGACAGAGCAGGACATGACTCTGCTGAGCCTGAGGGTCACAGGGAGGAGTCCTGCACCTGAAGTCCATTGCAGAGGTCACGTATGTCCCTTCACGTCCGTTGGGCACAACAGCTTCTTCCTTGGCCCCAATGCTCACCACTGTCTCAACGTTATCCCTGGAGGGGAGAGGAAAGATCCCAACAATGGGGGCTGTGCAGGGGTAAGGGGAGAGCAGCAGAGAGAAGGGAACAGCCATGATGGCACAGGGACAATATGGGACTCTCAGCAACGTGTGACCCTGGCTAGATCTGGTGGCATCTCAGCAGGGTGCTCCTGCTCATCCATCCACACACACACACAAAGGGTTGTTTTCTCCTGCTAACTGGTTTTTCCAGTTGCCTTCTGTGTACACCGTTGCAAAATGATCACCCACAGCCAGGAGTGACAGGGAAAGATAGGCAGGGCAGTGCCTCCCCTGGCACAGCACAGTGTTTGTGTGCATGTGTGCACATCTCGGCCCTTCAGCACTTGTCCTCATCAATGCTGGGCTTCCAGACCAAGTCCTGCAGCCCAGCAGGCAGGCAAGGGGTCAGCCAAGCTGAGCAGTGACCCCACACTGTATCTCCCATGGGTTGAGTGCACATCACCGTGCTGGTGATGGACAGGATAGCCCCAGGGCCCCAGCACTCACTGCTGCTTCTTGCACCAGAACCTGTTGACCACGAAGCAGATTGCCACCAGCACCAGAAACACCACCACAGCAATGACACCTTGTGACCAAGGCTGAAGTTTGCCCCTGGCTGCAGGGAAAGAAGGAGAAGAGGGATTAGAAATGCATTTATGTGCTTTACCCACTTGGATGAGATTCTCCAGCACAGTGTCAGCAAGACGCAAAAGGGAGCTGAGTTCTGCAGAGCCATGTCACAACCACTGTTAACAGGCACCAGTGGGACCACGTCAGCCCAGTTCCAGAGACTTATATGGCTGAACACGCTGTCCAGACAAATTTCTGCTCTCAACTACAAATAACCTTTCCCAGAGGCAATAAAAGTGGACTGTGCAACCTGTGTTTGCAAACCAGTCCCTCACAGGCATGCTGCTTGTGCTGCCGGCAGCTGTCTCACCCTTCCTCCTGCCTGTGCAGATGTGCTCACAGCAAAACCTTTGGATCGACACTCAGGCAGAAGGAATCCAGGCAGAAATGCCCTCTTGTATCCACATCCCTCAACTGCAGCCCCTTAGATGAGTGCTGAGCAGTGCCACATGGATGGCAGCAGGACTTGGTCACCACCTGCAGTACCCAATGGGCAGGAGGTGCTTCTGCCCTGCAGCACAGCCCCAAAGACAAACGTTCCCCCTGCCCTGGGGGCCTGACAGCTTCATTTCCTCCCTCGCTCAGTCCTTGGCTGTTATCTCTGCTAGATTTATTTATTATTTGTGTTTTATTTTCCTGCTGGGGCCATGGCTTCCAGCCCGCAATGAGGTTTGTGATGGGGCTGAGGGAGTTCAGGGTCAGCTTAGGAATGGATTGGCGTCAAAACAGCAGGAAGCACTTCTGTGCTGTGCAGGTGATGGGGCAGCAGAGCACGTTTCTCCTTGGAGATCTTCAAAAGCTGCCTGGAGCTGGGCCTAGGCACCCTGTCATAGGTGTTTCTGCTGGAGCAGGCGACCTCCAGAGATCCCTTCCCACTTCAAGTGATCTGTGGCATTCAGCAGTGATCAAAATCTCCAAGTTCTCTTCTCTTGATCTTCCAAGAAGGAAGGTGAGAAGATAAATGGTAGGAGAGCTCCTTCAGCCAGCTGTGCTCAGGAGATACAGGTTTTGCAAGCAATGCTTCCTTCAGACTGTTGTTCCCATGCAATTCCAGAGCACCCAGAGCTAAAGGGATGAGCAGCACACAAGAATGGGGCAGTTCTGGCTTCGAGCAGCCTCACAGCCTCGTGCCAGAAGGTACAAGAACACAGTGCACAAATATGAGCAGAAAACCAGAGCAGAGACAAAGTGCTCAGCAAGGTGCATGACCCTGGGGAAGAGAGACCCCTTCCCAAAAAAGGTTTTAATGGAGACATCCCTCCTAGAGCATCCCTGCCACCTCATCTCCCTTCTGCCCATAGTAATGATGTTTTTTTCCATCACACAGGAACTCCTCAGCCAACTAATGAGCGTGGGATGCAGACTCTGCACTCCCTGGCAGACACACACCCATCCATCTGCAGCTATAAACAAGACCAAGGAAAACATCAGTGCCAAAATAAGCCCTTTCATGTGCTGTAACTCTGTTTTCATGCTCCAAGGCTGGTCTGAAGGCACATCCAGGACTTCTGGGCCATCTTCCCCAAGTGTTTAGAAGGCATCAGCCATCCCCTGAGCTTTCATACAATCATAGACATCGGAAAAGACCTCTATGATCACACAACCCCAACCCCACCCCACCATGCCCACTGACCACGTCCCTCAGTGCCACATCCCCACGGTTCCTAACACCTCCAGGGACAGTGACTCCATCACCTCATCACCTCCCTGGGCAGCTGTGTCAGTGCTTTGCTATGGCTGAGGAAGCTGTGCCAGCTCTGAAACTTCACTTAAGGATTTTTTTTTTTTTTTTTTTTTTTTTTTTTCCTTTCAAGGCAGCAGCAAAACACGCAATCCTGCTGACGGTGGAGACCCCACACTGCTCAATCTCTTTCACGAGTTGGTAAACAAATAGAGGAAGAGCGGTCAAGGCCGGGGCATCAGGAGGAGAAAGGGGGAGGGAATTTTCCAGCTCTTTGGCAGGATCTGATTTGCTTTAATTACTCCTGATTATTTGTAGTGTCAGACAAGTCCCGAGTTTCGTAAAAATAATGTCAGAGCAATAGGAAGTTTCTCTATTAAGTCTCCAGGAAGGGAATGAAAGCGTGATTTGCAGAGGAAAATATTTGGCCCTGTCACCTCCACGCAGATCAGAACTACAGATTAACAAATCCTGCCACTTTGAGAGCGAGAAGCAGAGCAGTGCCTTCCAGGGGGAAATAAGAAAGCAATTTGTAAGAAAACACATCGCCCATCTCTAAGTGCTGGGGATCAGCTGGAGCTGCTGCATCACCGTGTAACCTGGCATCAAGCTAAACAGGTAAAGACTGTTCTGCCTGCAGCCAGATCTATCACCGAGCTCACATAGGAAGGCAGAGCTACAGGGGAAGCTGAGGCATTTTTTCCCGTTCCCAAGCAACTCTCCTGTCCCAAAAGCCACCCCTACCCCTCGTGCCTCAGTTTCTCCAGGAATGGAGCTCTTACCTTCCTGGCAGCTCGCGGGCTCCAGAGCCAGGAGGAGCCCGAGGGCGAGGAGCCGCAGGGCCGGCATGGTGCGGGGTAACGATGCGGGGCGGTAGGGCTGCGGGTGGCGGTGCGGGGCCGGGAAGAGCCGCTGTGCGTTCGGATCCCTCCGGCAGGAATGAGCCGGGTAAATTATCAAACTCGTTAACTCGAGGGTGGCTGATGCTCACACCTGGGTATTCAAATCCGACTCCGGGAAGGGGAGGAGGGGTGTGGAGGAGGTGTCTCTTTCTTCCGCCCCAGAGTAGAGGGATTAAGGGGAATTTGGGGCAAGGTGACTTGAACCTGGCTGTTCCCTTAGGGCTTGGAAGGGAGCCGAGATACACGGACAGCGATTGTACGGGTGCGGGAGGAAGAACTGACGCCCTCATCGGTAAATCCCTGCTGTGGTCTTTGGGGAATGCGGCCGAGCAGAGAGCTGAAATCTTAGCTCTGAAAGCTCCCCGGCAGCACCACTGTCCCACAGTGCAGGGGTTGGGGATCCCCTAGGAACCCCTTCCCACCCCTGTGCCCTATCCCAGCGCTGGAGTCCTGGGGAGCACCCACAGAGCACGGATCCCACACACTGCACAGCTCAGCAGGGAAACGGAGTGCCAGGTGCAGGAGAGGAATGCTGCCGTCCTTTGCAACCAAGTGTCATTAACAAGCTGGGAAAACACATTTGTGGCTTAGAAACATCCTTTATTAAACTGGCCTCACTGCTGATTGCTGCCTCCTCTATCACAGACGTTGCTAGATAGAGCCTATTAAACGTCGTTAACAGAGCGTTGGTTTTATTGAGCCTTCAGGGCTGATCCTGAAGTTTTTCTGACACCACAAGAGATAGAAACACACGACAGCAGTGCTGTCATCCTGCTCTTCATTCCCCCGCTTTCCCCAGACCTCAAGCAGTGTCGTTTATCCTGGAAATGTGTTGGAGGTGCACAAACCCAGCCCCCAGATTTTCCCCGAGTTCCTTTGCACACTCATCTCCCCAAGCCTCAATCCCCCATGCAGCACAAGGTGGGCTCAGCCTCAGCCCCACCAGCTTTGCTCAGGCAGGGAAAGGGCTCTCCAAGGAGGGGACTCTGTCCATGCACCTGGGAAGGACCTGCCCATAGTGTGTCCCTTTAAATGCAATGCTGTTGCAAACCAAAAGGGATGAGCTGGCTTAGGAAGAAATAGTAATGAGAGTGACCTTTGGTTTCCCAGCAACTTATTTGCATGTTATCCATTCCAAAGAAGCACTCAGATCTTGTGCTCTTGGCTGCTTATTCCTCAGTACAACCCCACCAAGAAAAAAAAAAAAAAAAAGCCTGCCTTCAGCAGAAAGCTTCACCAACACCCAGTCCTGGGGCTGTCCTTAGAAAGTGCAGCACCTGTGACATCTGCCATCTATTGCTGCCCACCCTGCATCCGCACCACTCTCAGCCCCTCCACACTTGGGGACTTCTTCCCATCTTGTCTGCTCAGCTCAGCTCAAGGGACAGCAGGGCTGATTTCCAAAGAAAGAAGAAACTTAAGGCAGGGTTCTTCTTCTGCCCTTGGCCATGAGGGCAGGGACTCATTCCTTTGCTTATCTCAAAGGTCTTCTCTGCTCCCAGGCATCTGCTGAGCCTACGGCAGCTATTAGGGAGGTATGCACAACTGTGGCCAAAGGGCCCAGTGGCACCTGCTTGGCTGCACATCACTCATCCAGGCCTGGGGGGGGGGGGGGGGGGGGGGATGAGGAACAGCAATGGCAATGGGTTTACTGCAGGGACAAGATCAGAAATTTCAGCAAATAATTTGCCACCACTTCGTCCTTTTGTGATTCTTGCAGTGGAAGCATGCAAAGCAGAGACAAGAAGCTACAAGTTCCCACTGCAGCACTTTGGATGTGTTGTCATCCCTCACGTTTATGCTCTCAGCAGCACAGGGATGTGGCAGAGCAAACCCTTTTGGAGCCATTTTACTGAAGGGGGAAACTGAGGCAGGGAAGGGCAATTCTGTCTGCAGCGCTGAGCCCCAGCACAGCTTTCTCCAAGGGACTCCTAGGAGCTGTTTCCCATAGAATGGGACTTGGACAAATCTGGGTATTGGCATTTTAGGATTATGTTGATATCCTCAAAAAAAAAAAAAGATATTTCTTCCTCTTTTAATTTTTTTTTATTTTTTTTTATTTTTTAGCCAAAATTAACATTGGCTCAGAGCACATTCCTGAGCCTAAAATGTGTTCCTGGGGGATACGGCTCAGAGCAGATGCCAGTTCCTCTTTGAGAAACGTTGTGGGCTTCAGTGTTTGTATGGAGGTTGTTTTTCTTTTTCCTTTATTTCCTTCCTCCCTCCCACCCACCTCCCCTCTTTCACCCATCCCATCTCCCCCCCACTTCACCAGAAAGAGCCATACAAATAAATAAATAAACAAATAGATAAAGTAGATAAAAGCAAGCCTGAACAGTGCAAAAAGAAAAAATATATATACTTTTTCTTCTATTAAAAACGTGGGGTTTTGCCCAGACTCCCCAGCAGGGTCAAATCAGGTCTGGCAGGACGTTCCCCTCCTGCAATGGGTAAGATATTTCCTTGGCTGGTTATTCAGTGGCAGAGTCACTTGGCAGAAGAGTTGTGCAAGGTCTGGGAAGCAGGGAGGACGAGGGACATCCAGAACCACCACCCCCCAGAGGAATTTCATGAAACAGTGTCCAATTGGACTGTGTAATAACCAGTGCTCAGAGGGAGCTGGCACCCCGCTGCCATCATACAGTAGAGCATGTCTGCCCTACCATGTCCCATGGGGCCTTCACCCCACCCTGTGCTTTATTACATGGCTCAAAGAGGTCCCACAAGAGCTGGTAGGTGGTCCCTAACGTCGGTGTTGTGACTGTGACCCTTCATCCACCCTAGGGCTGTGCTACTCTCTTCATTTTCCTCTGAGATAACAAAATCATTGGGTTGAAAGGGACCTTAAAGACCACCTAATCCATCCCTCTGCCATGAGCAGGGACACCTGCCACTAAACCTCAAAGCCACGTCCAGCTCAGCATTGATGGAACATCCACAACTTCCCCGAGGAACCTGTTTCATTCCCTCACCACCCTCATCGTGACAAATTTCCTTACATCCAATGTAAATCTACCCTCATTCATTCTTAAACCACTGCTGCTGCTTCTCTGCCCACCAGGTGAAGGAGGCTGGTGGGGCTAATGGCTCTGGGGCTCCGGCTCTGTGTTCACATCAGCCTGGCCCCTTGCTTCTGCTCTTCCCTAATACTGCTGGAAGAGCAGGAGATGCTCAGACAGCAAGGAGGGAGCTGACTTTTGCTTGGATATTCCCTCCTGCCCAGAGATATCAAGTGGAATGAATAATTCACTATCTGATCATCTCTAATCTTCATCCCGCAAAATCAGCAGCAAGCTGGGAGTGTTTTGAAGCCTCCAGCTGCATTTGCTGATAAGACACAAGGCTGGAGAGATTGGAAGCCCATAAAAATGATAATCTCAGGCTTCAGCGTAACTCGGTGGAAGGGGTTTCTCCTGTCCTTTCATTAAGGATGGATTTCATGATCTTCCTTAAATAACAACATGCCTTCTTACAAGGAATCTCCAGCCCGAAAACCAATTGCATTGCCATTAGGAAGCAGGAGACCAATAAGGCAGAGAAAAGCAGCAGGACTGTGGGTTGTGGCAAGTCTACACAGAGAAAAGGCATCTGCATCTATAGGCTGGGAGGAAAGTAAATAAGTGATGAGAGGCAATTCCTGAGCGCAGAGGAAAGCTCTGGGCATTAGGTATTCCAGAGCATTTCCAGTCTCCTTAAATGTTTTCCCAGTTGCACCATTTTGTGAGTGGGAGCGAAAGGCATTAGCACTGTGCCATGCTGCTGGCCACTACACCAGCCATGAACCCAACAACTGAGCAAAGCTCCATCATGTCCTACACCTCCTTGGCATGATGGGAAACACCACATCTCATTTTAGTCAGGCTTGGCACAGCATCCTCCCCTCCGTCCCCACATTCCCTGAGTCTGGCTATTGCCTGGGAGAAGAACAGAAAGGAACAAAGCCAGCTCATCAGCCATTCCCATGTCAATCATTACCAACATGACCAGGAGGAAAAGAAAGGAAGAGTTGGCTGCTTGGTGGGTGTGGATGATTTCAGGAAATAATTATCCCGAATGCCAGAATAGGAGAAAATTGAAAGTGTAAACTATAATCAGATGTTAAGTTGCTTTTCTTCTGCTAATTGAAATAATGTTTTCTCTGCTACCCACCACTCTACCCCTTTCAGATGCTAATCCCTATCAAACACGGCCTTACAATTACAAATTCATAGGCATCTTTCCCAGGAGCAGAAATTGCTTTGCCCTGTAACCTCTAAGATGAGGTCTTAATAGGAATTCACGAGCAGTCTCTGGTAAAGCTTCATTAGCTGGAGAGAATAGGCAAGGGCAAGTTGCTGTGCTCCCTAACCACTCTAGGGAAAAATTAATTTAAATTACTTTGTAAAGTAACAAGGACAGATAATGTGTTTCCTTCTTGGATTATTGTTTTCCAACACCCTAATACGCTCATAGATTAGGTTACTTTGCCTGTCTTGATGGTGGTCCATACTAAGTTGTGGGTTATGGAGAGCAGCATCCTTCAGAAGGAGAAACACCAACAATGCCTCTGGGGAGAACTGAGTGTAGAAGAGGTGCAGATCTGGCTGGTGATCACTGTGGGATTATTGGGGATGCTGGGGCAGATGGCAGACATCGCCAGCAAAACTTCAGTTCAGCTTAAGAGAGCTGTCCATTGAAGGTGGATGTGGCTCTCCCTGTTCATTGCAGGGGAGTTGGACCAGGTGACCTTTAAAAGTCCCTTCCAACTCAAAGGATTTATAAAGATGACAGCTGAGCATTTCCCTGATGGAAGGAATCCTCCTGGGTTTGGACAGCTTTGGATTTGCTTCCAGCAGGCTGCAATCTGAGCAGTGTTCCCAAAGGGCTCAGCATCACAGCAAACCTCTGCCAGCAGCCACCATCCCTCAGTTTGGTTCCTGACCAACTGAAACCAAAAAGGCACTAAAATGTGCTAAAATAAACACTTTCACCCATGGATGTTGTGATGTTTCATCTGCCCCAGCCCCTGTTGAGTCTCCCCAAGGGGACTTTTAGCTTTCTTCTCCCAGCACCAGTTGTATCATTCCCTGGATGCTCTCATGCTGGCTTTGAGCCCTACTTGCTGGCCACATTTTGTGTTTTCATGGAAATCTGCAGTGTGTGGGAGCACCGAGGAGGAGACATGGGAAGATGCTGTGATAAGAGGCTTGGCAGCGGGGCCGTGGCTCTCCCTATCCTCCACACTCACTGCAGGATTTCAGTGGGTTATTAACCCAGGAGCTGGCGTGCAGAATGGGCCAGACTGGCAAAATCGTCAGGGGACTCCGGGATCATTCAATAAAGACACAAAGGGTTCAAAGGGCTTTTCGGCAACTGGAGAGCGACAAACAGTGCTGATCATCCGAGCTGATTACATAGGTTCCCAACTGCCCCAGGAGTCCTAGGAGACCACGCTGAAGCTGGGAAGATTTATGAGGAGCTACCTGAATTAGGGAGAGAAGGCATTCATTTCGTTCCTGGCTTCGGAAAGGGGATCGCTGCTTTTTATTTCAGAGCAGAGAAAGAAGGCTGGAGGGACGTGCATCGAGACAGAGGGAGAGATAGGCGGGTAGATAGAGGGATGGATGGACGTCTCCCAGGCCAGCTGATCATTGTGCTGCCCCAGTTACCCTGGGGAAGGCGAAGCACCCTTGAAACACGGGGTCCGAGTTGCCAGAGCCCTGCCGGCTGCCTCCAGCCCTATTTATTCCCTCCACCATCAGCGTGATGTCAGGCGGTATCTCACTTCTCCCTCCCAGCCCCACAGATTCTGCCTGGCATCTGAAGGGAAAAATAACGGGGCCATCGGCATCGAGCGAAACGCTCCTAATAACCTCCACTTCTTTTCAATGAGCTCCAGTTGTTGCTCGACAAGTGTTCTCCAACCCCGGCGAGTGCCAGACAAAAGCTCCCCTCTCCTCCTCTGTGTCGGCTCAACAGCCGCATTATTTCCTCAGCCCGCATCTGCCGGGTGGCAGCTGTGATTTCCATAACACAGGGCAGGGTTTGGCCCGGCTGCTTCGCCTCTGGGTTCTGCGGCATTTGGCTGGCTGCAAAATTAAAAAGGAAAATAATAGTAATAATAATAAAAAAAATAAAGTCGCTGTTCTGGCTGTGACCCAAGCAAACTGGTGCAGGTAGTGGAGGGAATGGGGGAAATCGCAGCACCTTCTGCCTCCAGTGCAGCCCTATATGGGGCTGAAGTATGAAAGGTGAAAGCTTCCGGAGGTGTCTTTGCCATTTGCATTGGTGTGGAGGGGCCGTTTCAATGGGTGAAGAAATGGGGAGCCTGGGGAAGTGGGGAGAAGGGGAAGGGGAAAGAAGATGAGGAGAGGAGAGGAGAGGAGAGGAGAGGAGAGGAGAGGAGAGGAGAGGAGAGGAGAGGAGAGGAGAGGAGAGGAGAGGAGAGGAGAGGAGAGGAGAGGAGAGGAGAGGAGAGGAGAGGAGAGGAGAGGAGAGGAAGAAAATTAAAATAAGAAAGAGGAAAAGGGGGAAAAGGGAAAGGAAATGGGGAAAAATGGAAAATTGAAAAGGGGGAAAGGAATAAGGGAATGAGGAAAAATGGGGAAAGGAGAAAAGGAAGAAGGGAAAGGGAGAAGGAAGAAGGGGAATAGGTTAAGGAGGAAGGGAAAAGAGAATGGGAAAAAGAAAAACGGAAAAGGAGAAAGAGGAAAGAAAGGGATGAGACGAGCCGTTAAGATACCGGGCAGTGCCGGCAGCCCCCGACCGCCGTCACGAAGCAGCCCCCGCCCCGCTCGGTCCGGGCCGTGGCTGCGGCCGTCCCGCAGCGCCCTCTGTCGGCGGCTCGGGGTAGTGGCAGCTGGAGGCGGCCCAGGGCCCGGCAGCAGCCGCAGCCCCGAGCGGCACCGCCGGTCCCGGCCCCGCCGGCGGGCAGGAAGCGGGTGCGCTGCGGTAGCTTTGATGCAGCGCTTATCTGCGACGCGGAGTGCCCTGAGCCCGTTCCAGGGAGGCGGCAGCGAAGGATGCGCGTGCAAAAGTGCGGGCATCGAGCGCCGTATGTGAGTGAGATCTGGTTATGAGATGGGTGATGGGAGATGGGATAGGAGATAGGTTGGACCCTGTGGACATACAGGGTAGCGTGAAAGAATCATCTCACGCAGTTTGAGTGACAGAATCACAGAATGGTTTGGGTTGGAAGGGACCTTAAAGCACACCCAGCCTAACCCCTTGCCATAGGCTGGGTGTCCCCACCAGCTCAGGCTGCCAGGTCCCATCCAACCTGGCCTTGAGCACCTCCAGGGATGGGGCACCCACAGATCTCTGGGCAGCTGTGCCAGGGACTCATCACACCCTGAATACAAAACTTCTCCCCTAACCCGATCCACGTGGAGTGCTAGAAGGGACACGAGCGAAGCCGCCCTGGGTCTCGTAGCCCCATCCCCGCAGCTGTCCCGGCCCGGCCCGGCCCCAGTCCCGGCACATCAAAGGGCCGGGGCAGATTGAACTGCGCTCCAGACGCTCCCTCCCATTTCCTGCTGGATTCCCGTCTCGCTCCCTTTGCCCGCATCAGCAAAACAGAGTGTAAAAATAGAGGCCGGGCTTCACCAAAACACAATGGTAAATTGTTCCCCTAAAGGTCACTGGGGCGTCTCAGAATAGCTCGAGGAGAGAGGAAAAATCGATGTGTCCGAAGGGTGACAAACCTGAAGACGACGGCAGGACCCCTGACGTGAGGCTCCTTGGAGCCCCGTGTGCTTTGGAGCATCCCCACCTTCATTCCTAAATGGCCATCATTGTGAGCCTTACCCAGGGCTGTGACAACTCAGTGAGCCCCAAGTGGTGTTCAGGTGCCGGGCAGCAAGAAGCAAAGGGAGAGGCAGGAGAACCAGGCAGGCAGGGGAGGGATGGGAGGAGGACGGCTCTGCCCGTGACAGCATGCGGTCCCCTGGGCACCCGCAGCCTTTGTGTGGCTTTGTGTGAACCCTGGCAGCCGTGGGATGAGCAGAGAGCAGCTCTGCCAGCAATAAATTGCTGCTCCCAGTTGTCAATGGATGCTAATAATGAAGGTGAAGCTTTCCCATCGCCTGCATGGGTGGGAATATCTGGGGCCTGTTGTTCCGTGAGCATATTTTAATTTGATAATGTGGGAAGGCACTGAGTAATGCAGGTACTTGCTTTTTTCCCAGTCTAGTCTGCCCTGAAGCATAGCTTTCCTAAAAAGGTTGTAATTAAAGCCAGATAATGAGACTGGACAATGAAAGCTGCACGAATTTGGGGTGATTTTGCTTTTTGGTTTCTTGTTTTGTTGGCTCTAAACACGTGCTCCTCCCACCTTCTCTTTTCTTATAGTTTTAATTCAATTTTATCTAAATGCCACTTCCTCTCCTTCCTAATTTCATCTGTGCCACAGCCATTGCAGAACCACAACGTGACCAGGGGATTTTCTGCTCCTGGGAGCCTTCATATGACCAGGGGCACAGGAAAAGGTGAATGAACAAAATAGCTTTCAACGCCACCCTATGATTCGCCAAAAAATTCCCTGCAGTAAGAGATGGATCAAAATTCCCATCATTTCTGAAGATAATGTCCATAACCAGTTGGCTCCATCCAACACCAATGGTGGTGAACCCAGGTCTGAGCCACCCATAGCGCCCAGGCTATTGTCCTCTGTGCAAGGGTTGGCCCTAAGGAGCTTTTCTCAAATACAGAAAATATTTGGGGCCGGCGCAACGTTCATCACCCGTTGCAAAGAAACACCATTGTAAACAAATAAAATTAACAAATGGTGAAAGATAAATTGAATTTTCCACCGGGAGTGGGAGCGTCAGGGGTGACACAGTGAAGGAGTGGCATCACTCCTTCCCAGCACTTTCCATAGAGCTGTATATTCAGTGTAAACGTGTAGGGAGCGCTTATAAACTCACCTTGGGTGCATGCAAGGGCTGCATGAAGGGGGAGGAAGAGGGAAACTTGTCCTGGGCAGGGAGCAGAATAGGATGTGGGAGGGAGAGATAAAGGGTGCGAGAGCTATCAGCTCCATCCGGGACAGAGTGGGGATGGGGTTGGAACATCTGTGCAGCAGTGATGGGGTTGGTAACAGATAACACCCAACGCCTCAACTCTGGGGCTCTGCCCACCCTGATGGTGACTGCCAAAGTCATAGGGATGGAAGGGAATAGTGCTGTCCTCCTGCTCACAGCACGCCTGTGGCATGCTGCAGGCATTCACCTTCAACATAGCCTATAAATGATGTATATGTGTATATATGCCATCTTCAACATAGCCTATAAATGATGTACGTATGTACATACACCACCTTCAACATAGCCTATATGTGTATTTATGCCATCTTTAATATTGCCTATTCATAATTTATATTTATGTATATATAAATATACACATATATATGTATATAAATGACTGATGTCACCAGCTCAACTGTTTTTTAGTATTTTTAGTGTGCACCAGGCTCTGACATTCATTTCTATTTTTTTTTTTAATTAAAATAAAGGAAGAATTCCTATAATTACCCACCGTTGCCTATCGCTGCCTATTGAGCCATAGCCAAACACTGCTCAGCTCTGAGCACAGCAGCGTTGTCCCCAGCAGCCCCGTCCCCAAAAGAGGGACAAGGCCACCACTGAGGGACCTCTGGGGACATGCACACAGCAGGTGGCAGTGCCCAGGCACCCACCCAACACGGGGGATTGCTCCACACTACCGCTTCCTTCCTGCTTTCAGGATGGGGAAATGGTTTTGCAAGGGATCTGCTGGCTGTTGGCAGCTTTTCCCAGCTGGGCACAGAGCTGAATTGCCAATGGGTGCGAGGGGGGGGAGAGAGGAAAGCGAGCGGAGGCTGCTTTGTAAAACTTTATTTAGAAATATTCTTGATATATTCATTATATATATATATTTATATATACACACACATTACAACAAATGTGTTTTCTAAATAGCACATCCACAGGGGGTCGAGAGTCAGGGTACCGGGTCTGGTTAACTTGTTTCTGCTGAAAAAATGCAGAAAGCCAAAGGGAGGGTGGCAGAGAAAGGGACAGGACTGGGAGAGAAAATAATGGCAGAGGGAGAATTCAATCACACGGTACGACACTGAGCAGCAGTGCTGTTCCAACAGAACCGGGGCGATGTTCCACACATGGAGACGTGGAGCAGGCAGGGGGGAAGGTGGGTGGGTGGGTGGGGGAAATGTACCATTCAATCACAATTAAAGGACAACTGTACATACCCCGGGAGGACGGCAGCGTGCTATGGGCAGGTGTGCGTGTGGGGACCGAGGAGGTTGTACCATTGGCCAACTGTTCAGCTACCAAAAAGGGAGAAATTAAAAAACAAAACAAAACAAAAAAACAACCAGAATTCTGGGGAATGAGGAATCTCAGAGTGTTGGTGGGGTTTTTTTCTTGCAATAGTTTGACAAAAAGTGAATGAGACCCCCGCCCCCCCCAAGGTCACCAACCAGGTGCCCATCCCCAGGGACACCAGTGACTACAGCAGCCCCTCGTGCTCAGCACTGCCCCATGGTAACTCCTTCACTTAAGCTGTCCCTGTACACAGGGTCTGGATACAGGAGGGCATTGTCCTCCTTCTCCCCACTACACGCTGGGGGATGCTGTTGGTTTCTGACATTTTGGGGCTGAGCTCGAAACCCTGGCTTGGGCTGGGAGTACATCCCACCCAATGCACCTGCTCCATGCTGAGAAAAGTCTCAGCCTATTATTTACAAGAGGCCCTAAAACCAAGCTCAGAGGCTTTCACCCTTATGAAGGACATGTTTGGGTTGTGGTTGTAACACTGTGATTTCTTTGCCTTGGAGCCTCCATGCATGAAGGAACCAGAAACAGAGGAACCACAGAGCACTGACACTTGGTCCCAAACCAGCTCTGCAGCCCCTAAGCCCTTGGGATGATCCCATCAGTGCTCTTAGCATTCACCCCATGCCAGGAGATACAGCAAGGCTGTGGCTCCTACCAGCCTCAGCCAATCAAGGTCCTCCTACTGTCTAATTGTGTCTGTGGGCGCTTGCAGAGGTGCACTACCACCACTACTTTCACACAACAAAACCAAAAAGTTCAAAGCATACCACCGAAACCCTTTTATAACCCTATGTACACGCAAACTGTTGATGCATCGTTCATTCCTTTCGCTTTTTTTCATTCGAAAAAGTCCCTGGTTCAAGGGGAGGCATCACTGGTCACCTTTTCTCTCCTTAACCAATTCTGAGTTTCATCTTCCTTGAGGGAAGCTCAGCCCTACAGAAACCTCTGGGGAAACTTGAGGAGACCACTGTAGGGCCTCACCCACTGTGTTACAGCACGGGGTTGGGGGCTCAGGGGGCGGTGGGGAGCGCAGAACACCCTATGTACCTTTATGTTCAGTGGATACTGCATGACGGCGTTGAACAGAAGGAATCTCACGTCATAAATACAACACCCCAAACAATCCAATTTTAGGGAGAAGGGAAAGGAAAGGGGACAAAAACAATTACAAAAAAAAAAAAAAAAAGAGAGAGAGAGTGGAGAAAGAAAGTCTCAATCCTTTTAATAGTTCTTTTGCTGAGGGCATTTTTCACCTCGTTAAAAAGATACAGTCAGAAGGTCTTGGTCTACAGGAGCATGGCTCGGACCAGTTGCTTGTGCTCCACAGCCCTATGTTTCATTCCTCATGTCCCAGCCTCACGACTTCTTGAGAAGTGACCCTCAGGCGGTCCAAAAAAACCCTTAGAATGCTGGAGGGGTGCTGGCTGCATTCCCCTCCCATCCTCAGAGTCAGTATGTACAACGAAGACGACTTCAATGCTTTTCTTCTTCGTACGATCCCGTACCTAAACACCGAGCGTCCATCCCATCCTGCTGGCCAACGTGCCAACCTGAGCCGAGCAGACGGGGAGACAAAGGTCCCAAATCCCACCCGCCTGGGTCTCGCCACCCTCTGAGCGCTCGGGGAGTGATTTGGGGTCATCACCGCTGCGCGCTGCCTTCGACGGGGAGGATGGCATGGTGCAGGTTCCGTGCGTGCTTGGAGTCGAGCGTGTCGTGCTCCTCTGTGAAGCTGTCCGGGCTCGCTGCTCCATCCAAAGAACTTCCACAGCTGGAGTTCGGAGACAGCATGTCCTGCAGGAGGTCTTCCTGAACTATCCCCGAGTCTTTGTTCACTTTGCCCCTTTGGTTTCCTTCCTCCTCCTGGTCGTTGAGCAGCTTGGCCAGGAAGTTGATGTATTTCATAGCCAGGCGCAAAATCTCGTTCTTGCTCAGCTTTTTGTCGGGCGGGTGCGTGGGGATGAGTTTGCGGAGCTCTGCGAAGGCTCCGTTCACGTTCTGTTGCCTCCACCTCTCCCGGCTGTTGGTGAAAATGCGGCGGACCACCTTCGTGTGAGGACCTGCAATTGCAATGGCACACAGTTATCAGCAGCGCCCAGCGGGTCATAGAATCATAGAATCACAGGATCGTTAAGGTCGGAAAAGATCTCTGAGATCACCCGGTCCAGCCATCCAGCTACCACCAATAGTGTCCAAAACCGTGTCCTTCAGTCTCCCATCTCCATGGTTATTGAATCTCCACCATCTCTCTGGTCATTTAATAGTTTGCTCATTTCTCAAGTTAGTCTATTTATTTTAGTCCCATCATCAAGGCACAGGACCAGGAGTTTCTAACTAGCAGGAAGCTAACCAAGGAGCCGCAACAGCCACAGCTCCTGTTCAGTGGAAGGGAAAAGTTTGAGTTGCGCCATTCTAGATGCCCCCTGAGATGCCTAAATTTAGCTCTCCGAGGAGAATGGCTCACCATTACGTGTATTTTTAGGGTATCTCAGCAACAAAGATTCTATTAAAAGGCTAGCTCACCAGATGGCTTTATTTTTCTATCCCAAAAGTCACATCGCTGGAACAGGGGGAAATTGGCACGAGCTGAGGCTTTAACAGCTCCGAGATCCCAAGATCTTCCTTCTGCCCCGATCCTTCTACCAGGATCAGGAGTTGGCAGAGATCACCAACCCTCCAGGTGTTTCATGTGATGGGGCAGCAGGACTCGCCCTGGTGTAACACAGTGGAAGCAGTGTCCTTGCCTCAAGGGTGACCATGGGAAGAGGACAAAGCAGCTTTTCAGTTGGCCCCTGGACCTCTTGCTCCCTCTTGTTCATCAGTGCAAGGACTTTCCATCAGACACTGATTGGAGAAGGGTCTCCCAATTGCCAGTGATGACCATTTGGCTCTGCTATTGTCAATGCCAGCTAAATTTCTAATTTTACAGCCATATTCCTGTAGGGCATGTAACAGAGGAGGTGTTCCTGTGCTCAGGAATGAAATCATCTGTTCTCCCTCTATCAGTTCTCCTTTCAGCTCATCGAGTCAGCTCCTGATAGCATGAGGTGACATTGCCTCTATGCTGGGACAGACCCAAAGCAGAAGTCTGCCCAGAAGTAAAATCAGGACTGCAGGTCCTTGGATCCACAGAAAGCAGTGTGTGGAAGGAGACACTGCCATCGGCCATCTGCATCCTCATCTCCAGTACACACTGACAATGGAAGGACACAGCAACCGCAAGAAACTATGGGAGAATGACCATGCTGGAAGGAATAGGGAACATCACAGGCAGTGAAAATCACCACAGATGTTGAAGCAAGGTGTTCAATTAACATGCTGATGAGCTGCACCCTGAAGGATGGGCTGTGGGATTCCCATCACACACCTCAGCCTCTGTGGGGTCCAAAGGGACCTCAGCCACCAGAGCTGCCTGGCTCTGCTGAGTGCAGTGACAACGTGCTGCCATCTCCTACAGCAACACAATTCCTGCTCTTAAATGCTCTTTCTGGACAAAACAGAGCACACAGCCCTTGATTTAGGAGGTGCAGCTTAACATCTTTTTGCACTCATAAAGGAATAAGGAAAAGAAATGTGTTAATTATCAAAAAATCTCCATCTTCACAGGCTTGCAGCACATCTCATTTACAGGAAGCTGCCTACTAAGAGGCAATGTCTCACAAAATGCTGAAATCAGACATTGACCTGTCCATTTTCCTCCCCAAACGAGATCAAGAATATAACAAATTCTGACACCACTACAGTGTTTGATTCTTGCATCAGTGCCAGCAACTGAATTAACCATATTTTTAAAAGAACAGGTTTGGGGCAAAGTGTGTCAAGCAGTGGAGAAATTTAAAATACCCCTTAGCTGTATTATAATGGAAAAACTTCATTTCTCATAAAGAAGCCCCCTAATTAAGCCAAGCAGTTGGCTGCAAACTTATGCCTGGATTTTGTTCCAATCAATGGGTTGATCAATGCTTGTTAAATTGTAATTGTAATTACAGATTTGAGGAAAGCCAGCAAGAAGACGAGCTTCCAAAATTACAGAATATCCTCTCAGATAATTTTTCACATCTCTGTCTCCCTGTGTCTGTGTTTTGTACAGAGTGGCACCATCACTGTGTGCTGTCCCCATTCCCCACACACCCCTGCAGTGTGCCATCACCATCTGAGCCCACAGGAGCACAGGGACAGCCCAGCAGTGGTGACACGTGCTGACTCCTCATGTCCAGATCACACCATCCAGTACTTGTATTCCCCCTCCAACTGCTCCTAATTTTGCAAATTTACATGAGGTGGGATCTGCAAGATTCAGCCCTACCTATACACACCTGGAGCCAAAAATTTGGATACAATCAAATATCGTCTACATATTAGAATACAGCATGTCTATTTCCATAACCATAGAATCACTGAGGTTGGGCAGGACCTCTAAGACCATCCAGTCCAACCACCAACCCATCCCCACCGTCGGACCCCACACCTCAACACACGGTGCCTTCCTCTGCCGTTCATCTCAGAGCGACTTGTGAGGCCGGCTGCCCCCAGCCCAATGGCACCACCCACACTGCACACAGACCTGTGCTGTGCCTTCCCCGAGCTGGGGACACCCGCCGCATCCCACGATATTCCCCAGTCACATTTTGGGCTTTTCCCCGTACTCACCGTCGGTGATCTCCATCTCGTAGGGCGACGGTCTCCTCTTCACCCGGTTGCTGCCGTACATAGAGAAGGAGTCCGGCTCGCCGAAGAACCCACTGCAAACAGAAGCAGAGCGGCGTGAGGCGGCCCGACCTGTCGGGAGATGCTCACGGACCCCGCAGCCCACGGGGGATGGAAGGGACGCCCGGCGTAGGATCCGCGCTGTGCTCGTGGGGCCATTTTCCGTCCCTGGGGCTGAGCGGAGGAGCTCGGGGAGCACCGCACAGCTCAGCCTCTTTCCTCCCTATACTCCACTACAGGACCACAGCGAAAACGCCCCACATCGGCTCAGCCCGTGGTATTTTTGCCAGGCTTTTTTTTTTTTTTTTCCCCCTCTAGGAACGACGATTTTTCGTTCCGTTCTTTTTTTTTCTTTTTTTCCCTTTCTTCCTTTGCAAAGTTTGCTTTTTTTTTTTTTTTTTTTTGCGATGACTCAGCCCTCCCCCTACCCCCCCAAACAACCCCCCTTCCCTCCTCTCCTTCCCCTCAGCCCCGGACACGCGGTGAGGGCCGGGGGGAGGCACGGACCTGCCGATGGTGCCCAGCGGTTGCCCCAGGTTGTAGAGCATGGCCCTGCCGGGGGGCTGCAGCGGCAGCGCGGGGGGACTCAGCTGCACCATGCGGGCTTCGCAGGCGGCTTCGGCGGCGCGGCACGGCTCGGCGCCCGGCGCTCTCTGCATCGCTTCCCCCGCCGCCTCTCGGCTTTTTATGTCCAATGAGCCCCCCCGGCGCACCAGCTCGATGACGGGCACGGCGGCGGCGGGGGGCCCGGGGGAGGGTCGGCCCGCCTCTTTGGCCGCCCCGTTGAGCAGCAGCTGGGGCTCGGCCGGCGGCTCCATGCCCCCGCGGCTGCTGTCGGGCTCGCTCGTGGGCTCCGCTTCGGGGTCGTGGCGGCGGGCATCGCGGGGGTCACTGCTGGGGGGCGGCGGGGCGGGAGGCCTGTCCATAGTCCTGCGGGGAGAGCAGCGCTCGGGGTGGCCCGAATCCGACAGGGAGGTCTCCCCGCTTCGACGACGTGACGTCACGCAGCGGCGGCGTGACGTCACGGCAAGAACCCCCTCCTCCCCCCTACCCTCCATTGTACCCCTGTACCAATGACCCTGGGGGGCACCGCACCCACAAGGACAGGGACCTGGAAGGAGGCCGGGGGTTCTCCCACCTCCGTTTCGAGGACATTTCGGCCCGCTGGGGGGGAATTTGTACTTTATTCGTATTAGAATAATTGTTATTAATTTTCAACATGGAAACCAAGCTCCAAGCGCTGCCGAATGGGGGGGAGAAGCGCTCACACAAAGCCCCGCACCCCCATGAGCTCAGCAGGAAGGAGGAAGGGGCCCCGGCTCGGAGCAACCGCGGCCGCGCACGGCAATTGTCTGCGGCCCCGCTCCCTTCTTTCTCCCCAGTAACGAAACTATCGCGACAGAGCTGAGGGCGGGCAACGCTATCGCGACTGTTTCTCCTTCTCCCACCGCCCTCCTAGCTCTTTCTTTCTTTCTTTTTTTTTTTTTTTTCTCTCCTTATAAATAACGGAACAGATCCCATTCCCGACATCCCCGCTGCTTCTCTTTGGGTCAATTATTCTCATTTCTGGGTTGCTCCAACCCCAGAGAAAATTATTATTATTATTATTTTGTTCACATCTCTCCATCTATAATAATAATAATAATAGTAAGAATAATATCAACCGTTCAACCCAAAGCTTTACTGCCTCCCCCCGCCCTGCCAGCCCTCCAGAAAGAGCATCTAATTGCCTATTCCCATATTGTATAGGAAGAGATTACTCACATGTGTCATATTTAAGTAGGGACACCGCGAGTCTCTCCCGTTTCAACAAAAGCGCTCTCAGTGTCAGGCTGAATTTACTCCTCCCACCTCGAGGTACTTACGATTTTACAGAGAGGAAGGACACCCGCAACGGGATAAAACTGCTAAAGCCTGGGAGGAAGAGAAGGGGGGGAGAGAAAGGGAGAGAGAGGGTGGGTCTGGGGGACACGGGAATGGCACCGCGGGGACGGGGGCACCGCGCACGGCCCCGGTACACGGCCCGAACCTGTGCGGAGCGGGGAGAATTGGTGTCTATGGGAGGAAAGGATGATAAATTCAAGGGGAAAACTGGTTTATTTAGGGGAAAAAAAATAATATATCTAGGGGAAGCATTAATAAAGAAAAGTAAAAAGAGAGAAAAAGGAGAAGAAAAAAAAAAAACCCACATATTTTGGGGCTGAATCAGGTGGTTTTTTGGATTTGTCTCCTCGGAAAGGAGATTTCGGATGGGGTCGGGGTTTTGGTTCGTTCCGATGGGGACGCGAATAGCGGCGGGGCCGCTCCCGGACCGCTGAGCACAGCGCGGAGGATCGGGGCCGGTGTCCGCCCGGAGCGGCCCCGCTGCGATCAACAGGAAGAAGAGAGCCGTCCGTGCCCCCCCCGCAGCGAAATGCCGAGCGGGGGCTTTGCTCTTCGTTAAACAACGGAATAAACCCGTCGGCTTCTCCTCTGGGTTGTTTTTTTATTTGTTTGTTTTTGGGGTTTTTTTTCGTTAAAACGAAATAAACCAAAAAACGCCCCGAATCTGCGGGGTTTTCGTTTCGTTTTGGGGTAAATGTACGGAGAAAATGGAGGGGGGGGGGTATGAAATCCCCGCCCGTTCTGTTCTTCGCCTCCAACTCCTTTTGTTTTGCGGCCGTGGATGGGCAGGAAATTTCCACCCCGGCCGCGCACCTCTCCCTATGCCCTTGGTGGGGGTAATTACCCCCCAAAACGGAGCGGGAAAGGGATGGGGAACGGGGTGGGGAGAAACCCCCCATGAGCCGTCCGACGGTCGGTTCATGTCGGGCCCCCCCGGCGGGGCTGTGGGCATCTGCCCGCATCGCCCTGCATGGCCCAAAGAGCCCCGATAGTGGGAGACGCACCCGGGTGGGGGGATAGCAAGGAAAGGCAACCTCAGCCCCCCCCCCCCCATCAAAGGAGAACAACAGAAAAAATAAAGCCCAACCGTGGAAAAGCCGCATTTGTTTCTTCCCCCCCCCCCTTTCACCTGTCTTTAACACACTGCAGAAGACCCCTGCGTGCCCCAAAAATCCCCCTCTCCCCCCTCCGCCCCCCATCGTGCCCCCCTCCAGTTCCGTCCCGCTGCGGGGCCCGATCCCTCCCCACTCACCATTTGCTTTTCATTGGGAAAAGTGAGTGGAGCCATTTTGTGGCCTACGCATGGCGGCTATATTTGTAGTAATGTGGGGTGGCTTCAGCTGGGGAGGCTCTAATTCCACATCACGTCCAGTTTCCTATTTAGTATGGAGAGCGGAACACTACTGCAATGTGGCCGAGAGAGATAAAGCCCCAGCAGTGGCCCGCCTGCCCTGATAAGCTTCTAAACCCATTATTTATGAAATGATTCATTATTATTTGGCAATTTTATCGAAGGAAAGCGGAAAATTATTGCAGGGATATGCATAGGAATAACTCCGGAATGCCTTCTAGCTTTTTATGTGTGTGTGCTTAGATGCTCTTAAAAAGACACTGCAAAAAAAAAAAAAAAAAAAAAAGAGTAATAAAACATTGCACTGTGCTGCCCGAGTCTGAATGGCGATTCGATTCTTTATTTTAGTCCTCTCAGAGGTTATTATTGCCCCCTGCATTTTGTTGGGTGCTTTTTTTTTTTTTTTGCTTTTTTTTTCCTTTTTTTTTTTTTTTGATGGAGCACATCCTCCGTTCTTAATTAAATTTAATGAGCCAAAATAAATTGGTGGAGATGCTGAAAGAGAGAGGGAAGGGGTGTGGGCTTCTTTGGCCCCATCTGCAGCCTTCATCCCCCGATGCAGTGAGGGTGCCCTTTATTAGCGTCTGGATTGGGGTGGCCGAGCATCCCCCACTGGAAGATGGGGAGGGATCGGGCACGGCTCGACCTTGGGAAATTTGGGATGGGAGAGTTTGGGAGAGCTCAGCGCCTCAGGGCCCAGGGCAGAGCATGCAGGAAAAAGGGGAAAAGGGAGAAAGGGGGAAAGAGCCGGACCCGGCAGCGCACCCCGTCGGGGCCGGGGTTCGTGGGGACGAGAAGCTGGGAACGGGAAAGGGGGAATGGGAACCGTGCCAACCTTCCCCGTGCGGGCTTTGGGGTATGAGGGTGGGGGTAGGGGGACATGAGGGCACCTCCCCACGTTGCCCGGCGGAGAAAGCGGGGAGAGATAGGGATGGCAGAGGGTGCCATTCGTCGTCTCCACGTCCATCTGTCCTAAAGACGGCGGCAGAGAGCGATTTTCGATCCCTCGAAAATCAACGAAATTACAAAAGAAATGGCACGGGGAGGCAGGGATCGAGGCTGGACCTGTCTCGGGAAGGGCCTCGATCCGCTCTACGGGAGAGTGAACCTCCGCCGTGTCATCTCCGGGGGAAAAGGGGCGGACGGGTCGGGCGGAGCGGCCGCACCTGCCCGCGGCGATGCGCTGGGGTTGCGCGGGTCGCTATTGTGTCCCCGCCACCTGCACGCACACGGGCTCGAGCGGGGAAATGCCGGAGCTGTTATTCTTCCTTTCACTCCTTCCCTTCTCAGCTTCCCTCTCTGGATGCGGCCGTGGGAGAGGTTCGCCCCCCGGGTCGCTGTGCGCTCACGATGCCGGCAGTGCGTGTGCGGGTGCGTGCGGCGGGGCCGGTCACGACGCGTTGGAGAGCTCCGCCGTGCCTCCAGCCAGGAAACACGACCATTTTCAAGCCGGCTCCTCTAACCAACAGGAAGTGTTAAAGATAGAACAGCCGGGGCTGGGCTGGGGAGATTAGGAAGACGAGCATCTTCTGCGCGCCCCCAGCAGAAGCCCCCCGGAGAGGTGGGAGCTGCGTCCACGGGGCTGTGAGGGACCCTCGCTGGACAAGGGGCTGCTCAGATCAGCTGGGGGCGCCCCATCCCTGGAGACATCCAGCCCAGGTTGGATCAGCCATCAGCCTGTGCTGATGGGGGGCAACCAGCCCACAGTAGGGAGTTGGAATTGGATGATCCATAAGGTCCCTTCCTACCCAAGCCATTCTGTGACTCTATGAACTGTAAAGCCTCGAACAGGGTTGCCCCCTCCCCACAAAACACAAAGCTTGAGTTTGGTTACAGCTCCAAAGAGGAGCATCTTCCAGTTGCTCAGCACTACGTTGTGAAAGGAAATGCAGTTTTAGGGAAGGGTGGTTTATTTTGTTGGTTGGTAAATTAACAGCTCACTCCATTTGCCATCAGCATGACATGATTTGTGTAACTCAATGCAATACCACACCCTCATCCCGAGCTGTGGGCAAGCAGTTGGGCTTTTGTTTTCCCATTGGTTCTAGCTCTCAAGCATCTGAAGAAAGTCTTCAAAATATTAACCAATACAACTGTCATCTTCCTGTGTTTCCAGACATTTTACAATAGGAAACAAAGAACAAAACCCTACAACAATAGCTCAGAGGTATGAATTGCCTCATTCATCCCAGTGGAATGTCCAAAAACATTTAACTATTTTTTGACTACTTCAGCAGAAAACAGGCTGCCAGACAGCAGGCCTGGACCTGAGCATGGCACAGGCTCCTTTCTTCTCAGCATAGGAAAGAAATAGCTCCTGAAAGGCAGCAAATATCCATACTGATGGCAGAGGCTGCTGCAAGGAAAGGAATTTTGACACAGCTCAATGCAAGCTGCTGTTTTCTGTTCCACACCCAGGCAGTTAGCCTTGCTCTGAAATAGCAAGTGACTTATTTTTCCCAGTTTTTTAGCTCACAATGGCCTAGGAGCTGGCAGATGCTAGAAAATACTCTTGCTGGTATAATCAATTAATTAGCAATTACTACACACTCAAACCTACCATGAACTCACAGAGTTACTGTAGTCCTTTGGATCTGAACAGGAAAGACCTGGGACATTAGCGTGGGTTGCTTTAATTTCTAGTTTAACACCCCGTGAGCAGGAAAGACAAGGTCAGCAGCAGAGGCCGAACTTCTGTTGAGACAATGCCATCATTAACACAGATCTGAACAAACTTTGTTTTAAACTCAAAGCATGTCGATGTAGCAGAGCCAGGGTGAAAACAGATGGCTCTGCTGTCATTCAGCTTTGGCTGAATGTAATGATGGTGGGAACTGGACTAAACTGCAACTTCCACTGCTGCTGTCTCATTTCCAAGTCCAGGAGGTCAGAAGGGAGCTGCGTTACACCACAGTGATGCTGGCTGAGCTGTGGCCTTAGGCAGGACTTGCCAAAGGAAGCAGGGCTGTCAGAGCCAGCACTGAGCACCTGGGACTTCCAGCAGGAAAAAAAGAAAGCACAGACATGTCTACTATACCTAAAAATTCAACCAGGAGTCAAACTGTTAACAGAAAGGGAACAGTTAATTGATAACTGAATTCCTCAACTTGTGGAACAGCCCTTTTCCATAATCCTGTAACAGCAATTTCAGTAATAGACTGTAATGCTTTCACAGACTAATCTGTATGTTAATAAGGAACAAAAGTAAAACAATTTTTTTTCTTATTTTTGCTTATCCCACCACCCAATATTGGAATTGCTGAATACCAAGTGACAGTGACTTTGTCAGCCGTGCCACACAATGACAGGGAATGGGCAAGTTCATGCATAAATACCACAAACAACTGAAGGTAGTTTTATTTGTTATTTTTTTAATGAAAACTTGGACCTCCATGAGCAATATGTACGTTTTAATAAATAGAAAGCATACAAAATAAAAATCACAAGAACGATAAAAGTGCTGGTTTTTCCAATTTCCTTATAAGATCCCATGATACAGTCTGTTACATGTGCCATCTTGCCTGAAATCAAAGTGATTTTAAGCACAGTAAAGCCATGATTACACGGCCCTTCCCTCCCAACACAACCCCACACAGCAATCCAAACAAAGCTTCTGGAAGTTAGTGCTCTTGCTCCATTACCCCTGCTATGCCACACAGGATCTATGGCTTCACAGTTGGCACAAGCAAGTAAAAGTCACTGTTTAAAAAAAAGTCAATTAAAAAGCATGTAAAAACAAGCAGCATTATTGCAGCTAAGCAAAGAGGACATCTTGCGTTCAAGTCAATTCATCTTTTAGATACTTCAAAATCATGTTTAACTGTAAACAAAAGTGCAAACATACTGCAGACACCTGGAAGTGGCTGTCACCAACCTGAACCAAAAGCTCAGTTTTGCAAGCTTTATGTTGCTACAATAAAGTGACCTCATAAAAAGATAACTTAATCCTTGGTTTCCTGTAGTCTTTTACAAAGGGGTCCCTTTTAGATTTGAAACAGTATCTGCTAGTTATCTGGGGAGATGCTCAGAACAACTTCGGCAGCTGCCTGAGTTGCTTCACGTCAAGAATG
Organism: Chrysolophus pictus; assembly: GCA_037305975.1. Taxonomy (NCBI): domain Eukaryota; kingdom Metazoa; phylum Chordata; class Aves; order Galliformes; family Phasianidae; genus Chrysolophus; species Chrysolophus pictus. The sequence goes on from CM074583.1 coordinate 21,575,780, forward strand.
GTGCCAACAGAATTCACACTGTTTGACTGGCTTAATGTTCCAAGGGCTGGAGCATGCAGATTTCCAGCAAATACCTGAATATCTCCTCCACCTTTCCTGCCAGGCTGTTCAGTGAATTCAACCTTCCCAGGTAACAATTTGTGCTTTGACTTCAAATCCTTTAAAATCTGAACTGAGTTTTCATTTGCTTGTTCTGTTCTGGGAAGAAAAATTTCGTTTGTAATGTTTCTTAATATAGGGCTGTTCAATTCTGGCAGAAAAGCATTAGCAGTCAACTCTCTGCTGGAACTTTTCAGATGAATGGGGGTTCCTTCATCAGCTCTTTTGGATAATTCAGTCCTGTGGTTTAAGCCATCCAACAGAGGGGTAAAGTTTTTGTGCAGTACACTTTCACTTTTGACAGTGCCGTAATTGCCATCTTGAACATGCAGTTCCTCTTCATCTTCACTACTGTCCCCTCCCTGTATCAGTCCATACCGTTTCATGTACTTCTTGGTTGCAAATGACATATTGTTGGGTGAAATCAAGCTAAGACCCACCATGCTCTTTTCCACATTTGAATGCAAGATGTCTTGGAAACAGCAATCAGTAGGAAGATTTTGGCCCGAGCGACTGAGAGAAAGCCTAGATAACTGATTTTCACTGAGATACTTGAGTGCTATAGCATTTGCTTCCATGCTGAGATCAGCTACATTAGGAGTTAAGCCACACATGCTGACATTGGCAAACGACATGTAATTTAGTCCAGGAACCACCGCTTCAGGATTTATGCATGCTAAAATGCTGAAATAAAGCATCAAAAAATGAGTTCAGATTTACAAGGAAAGAAGTATGCATTTCACAGAATGATCTGATAAATTATTTTGCTCACTGTATTGATTTCTCCTCCTTTCTGAACATTACAGCTCAGACTGTGCAGTGCTGAGACCAGACATTCTGCATATACTAAAGAGCATCTCTACAGCTAGTCACACTGATAGCATTCAAACAGTATCTTGGAACACTGGTGATATTCCCTCCTGATTCAGTGCTAACCACAGCCCTGCTATTGAGAAGAACCAACCTCCAGCACATTTTAGAGCTGACTGTTCACAGCTGATTTGAGTTGCTGGCCAACTCTCATTGCTAAATGAGAAGTTACATGCCTCTGACTCTAGGGCTCTGGGTGCTAGCATCCAATTCCAAATTCATATTGCAATAGAAGATGCAAACCCAGTAACAGAGATATCAAGGACACCTCATGTTTCCCAATGCCAAGGTTCTAGTTTTTGAAGACATCCCTCAGTAAGAGGCACATTCATTCACGTGTCTGCCATACTAGTTTCTTGTACACGTAGAAGTATCTGATGAACTTAATGTGAAATGGAGAGAAAAGAGCTTAGAGACTGTACAACTAGAAACAGCTTTTGATATATAGCTGAAGACTCACAGTACTCTGCTTGATTCTACTTCTGTTCATTTGTTTGTTTCACCAAGGCATCTTCCCTGCCCAGCCACTACAGCCTCCCTCTACTTTAATTCAAAGCATTCACAATCTAAAGTGATTAGGACAGAAGCCATTTTGAATATATGTGGAAGTTATGAGAACAGTTTCACTTACGCTGGCAAAATGCAAGATGTGGGTTAAGAGGTTGTGATAAAAATATCTAATGACTGCTGCTTAATGTTCAGCCTCACAAGTTTTTAAACGGTGTCTCTCTGGAATACTCTGACATAGCCCAGAGGACTGAAATTACTCAAGCATTTTTTCTAAGGAATTATGTGCTTCCACACACACACACACAATACTTAAGAATCACCAGATGCTCTAATGGCTATTTGTATTACATTAAATTGAATTTGCTAAACAGAGCTCTCACACCTATCTGAAATACCCATAGCGTGAGCCAGTGTTTCATCTTTGTGTAGGAAATGCAGAACAAGCTGACAAATAATCCCCACTGGCAGCAAATACAGTCCCTTCTTTGCTCACTAAGCTGATTCTCATTTGTGGTCAGATCTAGAAATTACTACTCAAAACAGTCATTATTTTACCTGGCATTCTCCACTTTGTGTGTATTTTTCTTCATTCTGCTGGGCGACTCAATTGCCACTCCAAGACTTCTCAGCTGTTTGAGTGTAGCACTAATCACACTTTCTTTATCCACCACTTCTGTGTCAGTCCCTGAATCCCTTTCTGTTCTATCACTGATACTTTGATACTTTGCATCATCATCATTAACAAATCCTGCTTTTACAGGCAAGTGATCTTGTTCTTCTGAAGACTTTAAGAGATGGTTTACTTGGCCCTAAAGAAAAAAAAGGGAGCAGGGTAAGAGCCCACATTGCCAGAATCGTGACATGTAGGAACTGCCATAAAACAATTCTGTTTTAGTTTCAAGCAATTATTTTGCAATGTACAACTAGCTGAGCTAAGAACTTATTCTGACAAATACACCAGACTCATATTCAGCTTAGGTACAATCAAGTAATATCACAAAAGTGTACACAGAAGTTAGAAAAACATTGGACTATCTTACATTTCAAGTTTTCTGTAAGCACCAATTCTCAATTTAAACGCAGCACAGTTCCAAATTAAAGCCTCCAGTTAAGGGGCCTGAAGGTAAAGTACTGTGATATTCTAAAGGCTAATTGGGGAAAGCTATCTACTGACATCAACTTCTAACTACATAGTTAATTTGGCAGTAGATGGTACTCCATATATGCACAGAAGAGTGAAGTAAAGAATGGCCATTTAAATCTCAAAGGGAAGACCTGAAAACTCAGAGCTTTCCATAGCAGGTAACATATGACCTTGAAAATAGCATAATGATTTCTCTAATGTTAATACCACCATATGACTTCAGCAGTGTGTTGTACTTCTATGCAGTACAGACTATCAAATTTAAATTCATTACCAGCAAATCCTGATAAAGTTTCTGATCCTCTGACAGATGCCGGGCCAGCACGGAGATGGCTGGCTCCAGGTTTTGCTCACTTGTTGCCACCACGTGGCTGCTGGCTCCCTCTGTTGGTTCTTCCTGTAAGCACATGCTAGCACTTTCCTCTAAGGATGAACTGTGAACAAGTGCTTGGGAGACATTTCCAGTTCTGAAAGAGACCGATGACATAACTAGATGTTTCCTTGAAGAGAAGATAAAGATATCACTCCTGGTGTCCTATTGTGAACACCAGAAGAGAAGATATTGGAAAGTATATTGGAAATAGAATCTAGCATTCCTTGATTTGTTTTCTGCCTAAGACTTTGAAAGAGAACAACTACAGCAAGGAGCCTTTTGAAGACTGAAGAAACAGCTTCCAGAGTAACATTACAACAGCCTCATTGTTTTTCCAAAAGATTGGCTTCTCTGGATTAGTCAAAACACGATGACGATGCTTAACCTTAAAGCAGATTAAACAAATCACTAAAAAACTGGAGTTAGTCTTCAGTATTTTCATGGGCACTTCAGGAGTAACGTGTTTTCCATGTGTTCTGAGAATAACTTACTCAATTTCTTTATTTTAAACCAAAGCAAATAACTGGTAACAAAATTGCTGTGGTAGTTTAAAGCCCACATAAGAACTTCTTAAAGATGCTGTTACAAGTACATACATATTCAGTACACACAGAATATGAATGAATTGAAAACAAACCCATAGCTGAAGTATTTCTAACAACTGTGAAAGAAAAAACAATAATTCACCCTTTTTATTCGAAAACCCTGGGGTAGATATTCTAGAGTGAGCAACAATGCATCCTCTCTCACTAGCCAGCATCTGCATCTCATAAACCTTCTGAGATCAGATACATCAATAGCACCATCATCCCAAAGAGATTGTTAAGCAACCCTCCTTCCCCTGCCAGTGTCTCCTCAAGAGAGGAATGTAAGATAACACAATTTCAGAACCCAACTGATCAATTGCCTGTGTTGAAAGTGATAAGATTTAAATCACGTGACATGCCAGATAGTCAATGTAGGTTATCAGTTACTGTTATATTAACAATTAATCATCATTCCCAAAAGTGTCTCCTTCCTCTTCAAATGAATCTGAGTGATGCTGCATATCCTCATATAAGAGGGTATTATCATATTATAAGACACTTGCACAACTGTCTCACAAGTTTATGAATCCAAATTGAAGAGAACCTTAAGACTGCATTTCTTTAAAATATGATATTCAAAAGATTTATCTGTACCAGTAACACTCATGGTAACAACATAGTAACAGTCTTTAGATAAAAACTGTAATCAAGGATATGAATATTTAAGTTCTGCCTTCATTATAATCCATCTTTCCCAATATTATTATTACTTTAGAAACATAATCTAACTGGAAGGATATTTCATCTCCTTTGTTTTTTGTTGTTTTTTTTTTTCCAAATAAACTAATATTCCCTGAGCATTAAGTGCCAAATTGTTGAGCTATTCCATACATAAAACTAACACTGATGTAGTAGATAACTAAATATTTTAGAAATTTCCTCCCAAATCAGACAGATTAGTTATTGTAACATGAGGAATCTGACCTTAGAAAATAGTGAAAAAAATCAGTGAAGTTTGCACCTGCATATACAGTGTAATTAAGTGTAGAGGAATTCAGAGGACAGCCATATAACCAAAAACTTTTTGTCTTAAGCCCCTCAAGAACTGAAAAGGTTTGGAATGCTGCAGAGGAAAACAAGTAGCTACAGCAATGTCCCCTTTCTGCTCAGGAGTTAAGGTGAGAAAGGGAATGCTGCCAGCACTATACATGCTTTTCCAAGCTGAAGGCTTCTGCCATCAGCTGCTGCTGATAGGTAAGTAGCTAAATGTGCATGACTGATAAGTGCAAACTCTAAAGACAGCTGTGTTTTGGCGAGCTGCACAATTCCAAGCATAATCAAAAAACAAAGGGGAAGAACATAACTGAAGTCAGGTGATTATTTATAATTCCTGAAAAAAAAGAATTACAAAGAGGTTGTAACTTCTGAAAGGCAGCTTAGCTTATGTGAACACCAGATATTTCTAGTTACTTACTGGAGAGTATTCTGATGAGTTCCTTCTTCCACAAGACGAATACTGTCTACAAAGCTGGGCATGTCAACAACCTTTAAGGAAGAAGCAATACTGGTGTTGCTTGCATCTTGTTCAGCATTAATTGAAATGCTTATATCTTCCTTAGAAATCTCTGCATCCTCTTTCTTTCCCTGTGGTACGGTGTCATCCTGTTTTTCTGAGGATGTATTCCAGAATAAGCTAGCACCTAGAAGAGAAGAGAGATTTACCCATTTAGGAAAGCCATTGGTATCTTTTGAGATCCTTTGGTATTGTAAAGCTAGAGGAATTACTTGTTTGCATTCATTTTTTTCAGCATTTTATAAGTGATTTAAGGTTCAGAACAGCCAGCCAAGAGCTGCAAAAACACTGCTTGAGTGCTACTTTAAAAAGTATGCTCACCAAACACACTTGATGAAAACAAGTGAGCCGTCTTGAAATTACCAAAATTATGTTTTCCTATAGATTAAACAGGAACCAATACAATAATATGTAGCCTTAAAGTAAGATGCAAAACTTGCTAGATCTGAAAAGAACAGTCTTCCTTCATGCATACACCTGTTTGAGTCACAGATAAATATATTTATTGCTTATTGTGTTAAGATAATCAGATAAGGTAATAGCTATTTCTTTTCAAAATAGTGCATTAAAAAAGTGGCTGTTTTCTTTTTCAATAATTTTTCTTTTTAAACAATTAAAAACAAGACACTGCTAAAGCTATCAGAAAAATAACTCTTCCAGTAATGGAAATTGCTGCCATTGCAGCCTAAACTCACAAAGAACCAGAACTCAGCTGGTGCTGGTATTGAGGTGCACGCTTTTGAACATTCAGCATTTCTGCAGTATGTTACCTCTCTTACAATCAAAATCACAGAAACATCCATGAAGTAATGACTGCTTTTTCTTAAGGAATGACATTCTACCTGTGCTCACAGCAATGCTCACACTCTTCCTCAGGGGTAAGCTTGGTGAGGACTGTGTTTCCATAGTAACAGGTTCCTCTTGCTTCTCAGGCTGCAGAGCACTGCTGGCTGTGGCTGCTTCAGAGGAAGAAGCCTGATGAGCCTGTGCTTCCAATAAGCGTTGGATCTGCAATGGTTATCAGAATGGTGTAATTTGTACAATGAAATACAAAGTATAATAGGCAGAAGCTAATTAAGTTTGTATCCTTTAAGATCTGGACTCAAATCCAGGATGCACTGCCACAGACATCTCATAACATTCCATTCTCAGCAGCGTGTGATGGCAGAGCTACCAAATAAGAGGTTTTGTGCATGCTGGCAGGACTACACCAAAAAAACCTGAGTAAAACCTATTTATGCAACACTTGTTGGAAGAATTTTCTGTCCCTTTTATCCATATGCAAAGCTATCATTCACCAACCAAGCATTTTATATGCCAGCTGTCCATATATCATGTCAAAACAACTTTGTATGAAATTATAAATTCAACAAACAAGCACTTAAATGATAAAATTACAGCAATCCAGGCAGTCTTCACTCAAGTCTTCACCCTGCTTGTTGATTACTCCACAGCTCCAATGTGTTTATACAGTGAGGAGTGGTTGCCTTCCCTGATGCACAGTTCATGCTTTGAGAGCTTGATTTTACATACAGGAACTACAACTACAGCCTATTTCAGGTTTCTCATTTAGGCAGGAGAAATACATATTGCTTATGATTGTACTGATTTTTTCTATTCCCATCATTCATCACTAGCAGCAGAATTCAAACACTGGCTCGTCAATCCCAAGTCACACCCTGCAGAACACAGGGCTAGCAGTGTAATTCAGGAAGTGGGCATTTTGAAGGCACTTAACCTGCTATTAAAATAAAACTTAATGAGAACAGCAAAACCCAGTTCTCCAACCCAGCAAACACCTGATGAATCCTGCAGATTTGGTACAAATAATTGAAATTTGAAAGCAGGAAGTTTCAGCCTTGAAGGTGGACAAAATAACTCATGAGAACAGTCCATACTTCACCTGTATGTTTACATTAATTCCAGTCTCTAATCTGTATATACTGACAAACAGTAGTTTAGTTTTTCTTAAAAAAAAAAAACATACAGAGAAACAATTATATAGAAGGCATATCAGTTTGCATTATAAACCAGCCTGCTGAAAAGGAACCTTCACATTACATTTACTGTTATAATTCCAGAAAGTTTAACTAGGGAAGGATCAAAAAGTGTGTTTTGAGCAACATCAATTAACAGAGCTAATTCCGACCCCAGACTGGACCAGGTATGATAGGCTCTCTTCCTGGTGAAGCTCAACGTTTACAGGGAAAGTATCAAAACAATCACTAAGAGGGCAGAGGAAAAAGAAGCCATGTCAACAAACCTGAGCTTGAAGTAATCTGAGTTGCCTATCTTGTTCTGTAAGAACCCGGTAAGCATCTGGAGATAATCCCATCATCCCATTATCTGATCCTGTTGTAGAAGCAGGCGTGTGCAAACAAGGTGAGTGAGCACCACAGCACTGGGGACTAGAGGGGCTTGCACTTGTAGGCAGTCTTATTCCAGGTGACAAGCTATTTTCAAGAGAACAGCTCCCCATTTTCCCACGATACCCCATACTTATAGGGCTACTTGTTGTATAACTGCAGCAAATATTTGGACAAATGGTATTCTGATGGAACATTGTGCATGGGTTCTGTTGAGCTATCTCTGATTGAACTTCTGTTCCATGTTTGGGGTTCATTTCACCAACTCCTTGCCATGAGTTTATTGAATTATATTGGACTGAAGCAGGAAACTGACAGTTGCATGCACTGGCTGGACAATAAGGTGGAACGTGAACTGGCACCTGCAGTTCTGGTGGTCTCCTGCAGCTCTGCAGTGAAAAAGTAGAGGAGTTGTAGAGAACTGACTGTGTAACAGCAGGAAGCTGCTTGGAGTCAGATACTGAGGTTTTTCGAACCAGAAGTTCTCCCTGCTGTGCAGCTCCCTCAGGATTGAGTACAAGTCTTTGTGGTGGCCTCCTGGGTTGATGCACAGATGTATCTGGGGAAGGTTCACTGCAAGGGGTTGAAGGAGAAGAAGATCCAGAACTTTTTCTTGATTGTGGACAAGATTTCTTACACGGCAACTGTTGCTGTATTAGAGCCTGCTTTCCCCAGGAAGACCTCGAAGTCGGAATTTTCTGGTTTAAATGGTTTGGTAATTGCCTCAAAGAAGGATCTCCCATATTAGCAGAAAAGTCTTGTTTGTCTTCAGAGCACTGGGTGGGATAATACACAGGTCCTAAGTAGCATTTCTTTTTAACAGACTGATGTAGCGCTTGAGGAAGACTTTTAGCATTTGAAGTCCCTGCAGGCTTAGGCAATTGTCCTGATTCCACAAAGCTCCCATCCAAAACAAGGGACAGTTCAGGAACTGATGGAAAGATCCTGGTAACCTGAAGGTAATTACATAAGCAAGTTTAACTTTTCTCTAAAATACTGTTCTTCTGCACTTCACAAGCAGAACTTCCTAGTATTTGTTCAAGATATTGTTTCCATTCAAAACTGTATGACTGTTACCAGCTCCAAAACAGCTATATAAGGAATATCTTTTTAATGAGTGGAGAGTCCAGACATAGAAAAAGCAGAAAAATCTATAGGATCAGTCTTAAAGTACTGCCTCCATATAGCTTAATAGCTGTATCTACCAAACAAAAGCCTTGTCAGCCTGGAATTGCAAGGCTACATCTCCTCTCTTAGTACTCTTAGACCCAGCAGACAGCACCACCCTTGTGGATTATTAAATACATTGTTGCAGGTACTCTGTTATAGTCGTATGTACTTCAGTAAAAAACAGAAAACAAAACAAACCCACCAAGATAAACTAGCAGATAATCTTTTCCCAAATACTAGCATATGCAGGAATTGAAGTGCCTATGATCTCAGCACAAAAGCAGGCTGACTAGAGACAGGAGCTGGGACTCCCTGGAACACTTCAGTTCTGTTTCTGTTAGCACTTTGAGAATGAAGCTCTCATCTCCTTACAATTAGCTTCAGTTATCACATCTTCTAGAATCTGAGAAGCCTAAAGACATTATTTAGTTACCTCTTGACTCACTGGGTGAGGACTTGGAATTGGCCTTGGGGATAAATCCTCATCTTCTACACCAGAGTCATGATCACTTGCTGACAGCTTACCGGGTGAACAACCATGAGGAGGGCTAAAACAACATCAGTCAAACTGAAAACTGCTTGTCAGATTGGGCAGTAATATAAACATTCACATTATTATTTTTTTTTTTTTTTAAATAATCAGCAGTTGTAAGTCTCCCTGGTTAGCCAGAAAGTTCATTTGGCAAACAGCTCTAGGACCAAAAAATGAAAATACAAATGCTGTTTTGGGGCAATAAATATACTAATCCTCTTCTTTCCACATCCCCGAACATACATCTTTTAAATGCCATTCCAAAAGAGAAGCATTGATTTATATTAGGAAGATAGGAAGTACTAAAGTAAAGAGTAAATATTGTGGCATTGTTTAAAGAATAAAGACAATAATGGCCATCTTTCAGCCCTAGATAAAAAGTTGAGGGATAAGTCAGGTTTCCCAAAATCCTTAAGTTTCAACCTATCCAAATCTCAGCTCTGAAAGTCAGAAGAAAATAAATTTTTACCAGTGTAAATACATTTCAGAGATTTGAGCCAAAGGACTCCAAGCTCTATCAGTAAAGAGGCCTCCACAGAAACATCTAATGTCCAAATTACAACCACCAGTATCAAGAGTAGAATTACTAGTACTTTCTCTAGCAATGGAGAAAGAGTTTGACCATCTTGCTTGAATGTGAGCTCTAAGAACAAACAAGCCCATTCAGATTTTAATGCAAAATCATCACTATAGTCAGAGCTAGCCTGACAGCCTACATAGAAGATGTAAAAATAAACTGATTAAATAGATATTTGATTTTTGTGCATAAATGACATCTGAAAGATTTACCTTTTAGTAGGAAGTTTCTTGCAGATTCTGCTGAAGAACTCTGTTTCTGCATTTTGTTTCTCTGCACTCAATACAAACTGGATAGGGCTCTTGTCTGAAGGTTCAACGTTCTGAAATGAAGTTTTTTGTATTTGTGAAGCATGCCAATGTGAAGCTTTTGATAACCAAGACACTGCTCCCAAAGAAATAGTTTCAAGGAAGTTTGTAGCTGATTCCTTGTTGCTTGTTCTTTACTTTCAATTCTCAATTCTTTCACCACTACAAGTAGGCAGGCTTCCTTTCCTGTTTAACACTGTTCCCCTTGCTACTCTAGTTGGCCTAATTATAGCCATGAGCAGATGCTTCCTTGTTGTAATTGCTTAGATAGTCTTCCACAAAGCCTTCATCATCATAGGAAACAACAAATACTCCTATACCAATTTACACAGCTGGGAACAGCAGAAGGAAGCCTCAGTTACTAAAGGCCTTGCTGTCTTCAGAAAGCCTTTTCTGGAGAAAGAGCAGAGCATAAGAGCATTATGCTGTGTGTTTCTTTACCAGAGCATGCAATGAACAAGTGTTCAACTTCAGGTTCTGCATTTTCCCAGGAAAACATTTAAAGAACAGATTTTCTAGGATTTCCTCAAGCCCTTTGAGTACTTCCCAGGTACTGTATGAAATTTTTTCAGAAAGTTACCTTGCAGAAAAATAAAAAATTTCTCCTGCTTTGTTACTGCAGCACAGAAAGAGGTCTGCAAGTTACCAACCACTGAATGTCATTTTGCATTCAACTCCGAACAAAAAATAACTAGCTAGGCCTTGCTCTTCAGAAAACAAACAAACACGCATCACCCTGCATGTTTGTTTGTTTGTCACCAGCAGCTGACAGAAGTTTAAAGAGCACTAGCAAAGTTCAACACAGCACACTGCATTTTAAAAAGCAGATTCTTAAATACTACTAGAAAAGTCAGCACCTGCTGAGGTTCTCTCTCGCTTTGATACAAGCTCAGCTTATGATTAAAACACTGTCAAAACAGAAATAAGTAACATTAAATAGCTGTCATTTATAAGTGGTGCAGTTTCATTTGGGTCATATTATTTGTCTCCTTTAAATACTTTAACTAGCATTGTTTTTTTAACTACTGTGATGCAGTAAGTAATCAAGCCACTTACTTTGAAGAGGTGCACTGTTTCATTGCAAGTTAAGAGCTGGAACCCTAATTCAGTCTGCCCTCTGCAAGGACCACATTCATAAAATTCTGGTTCTTTGTGTGTCAGTGAATAAAGCACAATAAGAAAACTTCCAGATTCTGAGAAAACCCTAAAATAGAAAAAAGCCCACATCTTAAAAAAACAACAGGAAGAAGGTCATTAGCTTCTCAATATATTGGACAAGTTATCACACAATTTATCAGACTGGTCGCTTAGTGCATTTTGAGTAGCACTGAGCTATATATAGGTAGAGCAGAGAGACTTGTGACTGATGCCATATGTGAGAACCAAAGCCAAGTACAGAAATGGTGGGAATAATTTCTTTGCTTTCTACCTCCTTTGGGATCACTTTGGCTAAATTACGGAAAGACTTCAGTAATTGTGTAGAAGAAAACACTGTAAAATTGATGTTTGTTACTCCTCAGCATTCAAAAAACACTCAATGTTAAAAACATTTCTGAAGAAAAATTATACAAAGTTTTTGGGTGTTTTTTTTTTCTTTAAACACAAGTAGAAAATAGTGAATTTACAACAGTCAACATTAACACAAGTCCAAGCAAGGTTAAAGAAAACGATCTGCATTTCTAGGAAACTGTATGACTACTTCCATACTACTTTCTTTTTTTTATTTCTATTTGTGATAGAGAAAGCAGTAAGAATCAGATGCTTGAAAAGCACACTCAGACAGAACTTCAAAATGATTCTTACAACTTAAGAGTCGAAGATGGATGATGTACAGATTAAGCAGTCAGTCTGCAGAGGTAAATTCTCTTTGCATGATTTATCAAATCAACTCAATTCACTTCAGGATAAAAATCACAGAAAGTTAATGAAAGTCAAGCATCTAACTTGGCTACACAAATCTAATCATCTAATTGGGCTCTTATCTGCATCTGTGTGTATTTAAATTGCTTAAGGAAAAAGTCTGTTCAGTAATTACAAACGTCTGTTCACCAAATGTGTTTTCATTTAATAATTGAAAAACAAGTATGACTGAGCATAAAAAAAAAAGGTTAGATACAACTAAGGAAAAAACACATATAAAAAAAATCAAACAGAAGAAAAGTCCAAAAACAAAACCAAAACCCCACTTCTGTTTAAATGTTTTCTGCCAATTCTTATTTAAAAACTAAAAAAAAAAAATGCAGTGACCTTGATGATATTAATATTTACCTTCTTCTGTCTTTGGGATGTTTAACCCAGCTTGCTAACACTTATCAGTTTCCAGAAGATTTGTGAGGCATAAGTCAAAACCAGGAGCAACAACAAAAACAGACAGACCCAACTCCTATACAGCATCAATCAGATATTCTCTCAAATACCCTTGAGCAGAGCACATGCTGTCATGCCTTCTGGGCAGGACACATTTATGGGTAGGCAGTAATTTATGTTTTGTAGATAGAAGTGACTTGCCTTTCTTGAATTGAAGAACTGAATAAATATCGCAGGCAACAGGCCCAGACTTGAGGACTATAGATATGAGTAACTCCACTCATCCAACTAAAGTAAGAAGAAATATCTAATTAGAGATCATTACATTACCAAGTTTCCTCTACATATTCCATCAAATACCTCTTAAATCAGTAAAAGTATTAATCTATACAGAGCCAAATACTTACACTCCAACTAATGGCAGAGCATATGCCTTTGGATCAGAGTCAAGCAGCAAAAGTAGCTTTCGTGTCTGGTCCATAGTAAGGTAGCTGAAACAAAGATGATTTATTTATTTTCAATATTTGGTAAGTCAAGAAATCCTGAAGAGACAAATGAAAGTTTATAAAGTATCAAAAGAAAAAAGGTTGGGGAAAAAAGATCAAAACCATTCTTTTTCCATATCTACTGCTTTTCACCAAAGCCCTGTGCATCAAAGAATTATCAAGCACAATCCTGGCTTAATATTCTTTTACTAGCAATGAATCCAGAAGGGCAAGTCATAATAAATTTAACAGCAAATCATAGTAAATTTAAAGAATAACTTTCAGAAATGCATTCACAAGGTCGCTCAAACTAAAACAGCATTCAGTTGCCTCAAATTCTTTCCCTGTTCTACCCTATTAAAACAGTTACTAGTCAGAATGACAACTCCTCGCCGTCATCTTTAAAAGCACGATTAACAGAAAAAGCTTTTTTCACATTTATCTGACGCTCATTTTAGCATCAGCATGGGAACTGTTTAAACAACTGAATGCTGTTTTGTTAATTATGTACACCTCAGTCTGGCCCAGCAGGAAGGTGCTCCTGAAGACAAAAGCCAGAGATTCTACTGAACAATCTAAGATTTTTTCTTGACTCTGTTTCCTGTTTATAATGTTTTTCTAAGTACCAGAAATTATGTCCTTTTGGTGTCAGTTGTTTCATTAAAAACAAAAGCATTACGATCTCCACCTCCCTTTTTTAAGGAACACAACATACTGGCTGGCCAATTAAGGAGCTTGAGCATTATCCTTTACTTACCCACACTTATAAGTTCCTTGAACTTGTGCAATATTCATAGGGCTGTTCAAATTCCTTGCTAGGGCTGTGGGAATAATTGGGACAGACTTCACTGGTGTATATTCCAAAATATTTGCTGCTGTAACAGAAGCCCAGTGAAAACTAAAATTTAAATTATCCAGGTTTTCTGTGAAAACAATGTGAGCTCTGACAGTGAGCAGTTTAGAAAGATCCAGTGAATCTTTACTGCACAGGCTGTCCCGCAAATCCTAGAAGCAGGGAAAAGAGAAAGAAGTTAAAGAACAAAGTTGTCTTCATATTATTACTACAATTCAGCTTTTATTACAGTGGAAACTCAAATTATTCATTATAGCTAGTACTACAGTAGGTACTATAGAAATGAAACCTATTAGGTCATGTTTCCAAAGCTCCTGGCTATACTGAATATAATGAATAATAATGTAAAATGTATTTGAAATTAAACTACGCAGATATTAGCACTGCTTTATATTATGTTCAGAAACCCAAGGTTACTTGAATTGTATGAAAATTAATGAAATCATAACAGGCAACTAGAATCTCAAAGCGAGTTGTTAGTTTTCAAGAAATTTGTATTTTAACACGTGGATATATCACCCTGAGGAAAATTTAGATGGAAAGTAAACATTACTGGTGGTATAAAATATGAGTGAGTATTTTAATGCATTTATCACAACAATAACTACAGACAAATAATTAATGAAATTGATGGTGCATATACTAGACTATCTGTCCATGGGGTCCAGATGAGACATATTTCAGATATAAGTATTAGCCTATAGAGAATTAACAGGTTTTCTTGCATGTCATTTGCTTGACAATGTTTTTTATGAGCTGCCATGTAAATACTGCAACTCACTCAGATTTCAAAGAAAAAAATGCTCTTTCTTGTTTAAATCTGTTGCTACCACAGATGTCCTGCTCATTTTGGGGGGTTATACCAGCTGAAGATTTATGGTCACACAGCAAGAATTTAGTCCAAGTTTAAGGGTTACACTCTCTTTAAACTTCTCTGAAGACTACTGATTGCAGTACTTTTCAACATCCTTTTCAATGACATTCAAACAGCTCATTTCACATAACCAACTAAGCGGTCTTCTTTCAGCCACTACTTTTGTGTGTTTGTTTTAAATCAGTGGGGCTGGAAATCAAGCTCTGTGCATAGCCTAATCTTCCACCTAGCAGGCAGCTCACTGAAAAACCTGAAGGCTGCCAGCAGTCACCTACCTTGAAAGCCAAGCTGATGTCTTCAGCACTGTGCACTATAATGCTGTCTGAAGAAGGTTCCCAAGCATTAACTGTACATGTAATCAAGAAGTCTCCAGGAAGAGATGCAGTTGGAACCTTGCCCGATCCGCTGGCAACTTCTCGCCCAGGATCAAACCGGTCTATTGTTAGCGTTACACCTTCCCCATCTTTGAAATAAATAAAGTTAGCATCCAAGAGCAACAACTCAGACTCCTTGATAAAGGCTTATTCAACCACTATTGTCTGTGCACCTGATATTTAAAGTTACCTTCATCTACTGTGAGAGTCCCAAGCAAAAAACAGGCAAATGATTTTTTGTCGCTCTGCTTAGCATGGCGATAAGCAAGTCGCAGGGGTTTCTCCATCACGGACAACTTTGGATTTCTAAAGAGACAGTAAGCAAGTTTAAGACCCAAATTACTTTCAGTGTGTCTTACTGCAATAATTTCCTGACTTTTATCATCTTTTAATTAGAAAATGTTTAAGGCTTTAGGCTGCTTCTTTACATCAAGGTGATAAAATTAGTGTTTTGTACGACACAAATGTTATCTTACATTCTGTGCAACATCCCAATGATCATATTCAAAAAGAACCTATTTTAAATGGAGCAGAACTGTATGATCACCTCAACACTTATTTACTTGACTTGCCCAGCAAACATTCGAGAGCTTTTTTCCAGGGAGATTAAACAAGGAGAGAGAAGAGCTTTTTAGGCTGGAGGGCAACATTTTTGCAAGAACTAGAGATGAACAAGTGAATTATTTTAGTACCAGGAGTACCTGCTAGAAACACTAAGACCAAAACACAGAACCTCCAAGGAGTTTCATAAACCAAAAGAGTAGAGCAGGCCACAATGCTTAACAAATTTTGAGCCCATATTCTCCCATTTTAGCACAATATTTAACAGGGATTCTAATAGGAGGAGTAGCTCTGTGATGTAGGAATGTAAGCCAGGAAAAGAATTAGATAACTAAAATGACTATTCAATAAATAAAAGTAGGAAAGTAAGAAATCTGGAATCTTGGTTAGTAAATACATCAGCATCATTTTAGCTCAGTATAGCAATTTTGAGTTGGAGAAAGTTCAGTGTTCCAAGTAAAGCTGTGGGTTTACAGAAATAGTGATGATGCATATTCTACCTGCTCAATAATCAAGTATACTCATAAAAAATAAAAGTAATCCATTTAAAATTTTGTCAGAATGTGTAAAATCAAGAAACGTTATGCAGCAAGGACATGTGGAAGCTGCTCCGACCTGTGTGTAAGGGCTGCTTGTGATCACAGTTTGTTTTAACTCTTTGCTGCCTTAAAAAAAAAAGGCTATCCTTACCTGTAATAGGCAATATGTGAACCAATGACATCACCCATGGGAACTGGGTCCCAAAGAGCATACTTTGACAGAGGGAAACTGAAAGGGACCATCCTATCAGGAACAAACCTGGGAAAAAAGATGGCAGAGAAGAAGAAAGTAAGGTACTACGTTCAATGAATTCTCAAATAACATTTGTCAGAAGGAGCAGAAAATAACTCACGAAGGAAAACAACCAACTGGACACGTGAACAAGCTGTGCTTGAAACAACACAGGCAATGAAAAGGATTAGAAACTCCTGATGTGCACACACACAAATATCACAATTTGCCAAGCTTAACATTAGATCAGCTTCTAAATCCCCATGCGGCTCATCGTTTAAAGTCAGCATTAAGCCCATTTAAATGTGGAAGGCTTCAGAAACAAAGCAGTTGTTTAAGGAATATAGAGTGAGATTGGCTCTCCTGCTTCTGAGAGGCTGAGAAAACCACCACACAAGCACACAAAGGGATTCCCACGAGCAGCAATACCTTTGCTATCAGGTGCCTAACCGACTGCACTAACCCTTATGTAAAGCACAGAAGCCACGACGGCTTGCAGCAGGTATCTCACTGCTGTTTAACAAACAAAACTTCCTTGGGAGGCACTGGAAATCTCAGGCCCGGCCCAGCTGCTGCCTCAGGAAGGAGCTTCCATCGCTTTGGGGCAGCTCTGGCGGCAGCTCCCCTACCGCGCTCCTTAAGTGATTCCCGTGGAATCCCCGCCGCTCTCAAGGAAGGGCTGAACGGACCCTCCCGAGTGGTTACCTAGGCTCTGCTCCAGGCAGAACGGGCTTCATGCAAGGGGCTGCCTCACGGACGCGGTGCCGGCCCGTCCCAACCGGGAGCCAGAGGGGTCCAGAAGCGGCCCTGAGGCCGCGCAGCCACAGAACGACACGACGCTCCGCTCCCCGCCTCACCTCCCGCCGTTCGCACAAACCCCTCGCTCCGCGCCGCCAACTGCCTCCAGCCAATCACAAGGCAGAACCAGACGTGCTCCCGCCCCCGCTGTTCGCTCCGAGCCAATCGGCGTGCAATAGGAATGACTCTCTCTACCAATCGGAGCACACCCCGGGGAACGAACCGCCAGCGCGCGCGCAGGGGGGTTTAAAAACGGCCCCATTCCAATAAACGGTCCAAGGAGGCGGAGCGCGCGCATGCGTAGTCCGGCGCGACGGCGTTGCTATGGCAGCACGGGGCGCCGCCATCACTGGGCCGGGCCTAGAGGAGCGGAGCCGGATCCTAAGAAGCGAGGCGGCCCGCCCCATCCCGGCTGTCCGCCTCCAGGCGCGGGGGGTGGTGGTGATCCGGCGTACGCTGCGCGCTGAGTTGTAAGGAGAGAGCGGCGCACAGCGCGGGGCGCTGCCCAACGGCCGAGTGGCTGCCGGCTCCGCGTGCACGAGCCCCGCCCCTCCCGCCCGGCGCGCGCCGCCGGGGACCCGGAAGCACTTTGCGGCGGCGGGGACACCTCAGCGGCTGTCGGCGGTTCTGCTTCAGCCCCATCACCGGTCCCGGCCTCAGCGCCCACCGCTGTCCTGCTGCTGCTCCGCCGTCGCCTCCTGCTCCTCATGAAGCCCGTCGTTGTCTTCGTCCTCGGCGGGCCCGGGGCGGGTAAAGGGACGCAGTGCGCTCGCATCGTGGAGGTGAGGGCGGCGGAGCGGGCGCTGCACTGGTGGGAGGGGGGAGGGGGGCAGCGGGACTACATATCCCAGCATGCCTCAGGGCAGGGCTACGGGGTGCTCTGCGGGCGTTGCCGCGGGGCACGCTGGGGGTTG
This sequence comes from Chrysolophus pictus, assembly GCA_037305975.1. NCBI lineage: Eukaryota > Metazoa > Chordata > Aves > Galliformes > Phasianidae > Chrysolophus > Chrysolophus pictus. Next base: position 21,593,766 of record CM074583.1, read on the forward strand.
TAGGCTGCCGCGGGGTCCGGCCCCAGCCGCCCGCAGAAGCGAGGGGAAGGTGGCTGCCTGCGGCGCCTGGGGCTGAGCCGAAAGGCCGCGGCGCTGGGTGGCGGCGGGTGACGGCGCTGCGGCTCTCAGGGCTCGAGGGCTGCGCCCCGCGCAGCTGGCAGCGCGACGTGGCAGGGAGGTGGCTCTTGTGCTGCTGCCAGCGCTGCACCTTCTGAACGGAGGCTGATCAGTGCCGTGGCAGAGGTCAGAACGTGTTCTGTAAGGTTACTGCTGCTCTCGCTTTATCAGCTGATGCTGTAAATGCTGTATTTTACCCATTTTCAGTTTTCCAAATAGATTTTGACAGCCCTGTGAGGTAGAGCAAATGCAAAGACAGGAAGGTGCATATTGTATTCGGGCACAAAAAACAAACCCAGCAGTAATTGCACAGTAATCCACATTATCAGTGGATAATTACAGAAGTATTTAATGCCTGGATGCTTCCAAACACATCTATATTGGATTTTTATGCTTGTTTTTTTTTTTTTCCCCTGGGCAGCTGTACATTCTTTGTCTCATTGAGATCTGCAAAGGTCTGAGGTTTGTCCATACCCACGTTGAAAGAAATGACAGAGCTGCAGCAGTGCCCATGTTTCTGAATCTATTAATGGAAGGAAGAAACCAACCAAGGCACAAAGCCCCATTGTCTGGCACAGGCATGTGTGTCCTAGTTCTAATGCTGCAGGTTCCCTCTGCTGTTACATCCCTGTCCTCTGCATGGAGGAACTCGTTTATGTGAATTTGATCCACGTGACCAAATGATGGCATGAAAAATGCCATTATGCAGAGTTCTGAAGGGCTTTAACCTCAAATTATAGACTGTTATTCAAACTGCCTTATTCCTTCTATTAAGTGGTGGGATGAAAGGTTCATAGCATTTGTAAAGCCTTTTTGGTAAGGTCAAATTCTGTCTCTGGTACATAGCAAACAAATGAGCTTAAACTGCAGGGAATTTTTGTAGGCTGTCATTAAAGGCTTCTGCCAAACCATAGTGGAGCCTCAGGGCTGAAATGCCTCATGTGGCTGTTGCCATCTGTTTAGAAGTCTAAATGCCTTTGGCTTTATAGGTTAATATAATCTGGTAAGGACCGTGTTGATAGGAATGAGTCATTTCTACTCAAACTGGAGCTGCAGCTAAAAATGGAAACAGAAAATTCACTTTGCTTGTACTGTGTTTATTTTCTTTTTGAGGCTAGCAAGAGAAGTCCAAAAGCTAATAAATGTAGACTCCCTCTAAACCTGCACATCCCATTCACTGCATGAGAAGAAGCTCCTGACATCATGTTCAGGAGTCACTGGCTTTGATTTTTTGGGAGAGAGGGTCTGAGGAGGCCTGGGCTGGGTGAACCTGGTAGAAAACCTTTAAAAGATCTCGAGTGTGGACATGGATGAAATGCAATTGAGGTGCTGTTGAGCAACAGATTTTCTAAGCACACACCTTTGGCCTGGTCCTCACAGTCCCCGTGAGAGCCCTGATGCAGGCAGTTGAACAGCCTTCATGAAATCAATGCTGCTTTCAGGTTGAAAGTATAGTTTTGTTTGGATTTTAGACACTGTTGGCAGCTTGCCACAGAAAAAAGGAGCTGTAGCTGAGTCATAATAAACCTCATTCATCCTTGTTGTATAAATGGACTGATTAATATTAGTTTACATTAGGAATGAATCTGATCCCATATCTTGCTCTAAATCTGAAGTTTGTGCTCAACAAAAAGCCAGTGTGCGCTATAAATACTTCTCAGTTGCTGTACATTCTGGAGATCTGGGACAGAGCACATCACGTGCAGGAGGCTCACTTTGCTGAGGTGAGATCTTGTTTGATTTTAGCTTCAAGTGGTCTTATTCAAAAACAACAGCAACAGTGGAGTAGAAGTCATATTGGAATCAAAATCGATAAGGTTGGAAAAGACTATTTAGATCATCTAATCCAACCATCATCCCATCACTGTCATGCCCACTAAACCAGGAACAATTTCTCAAAAAAGTGTCATGATTCTTTTACTGACTGTTTTACGTTGCCTGAAAATGAAATGGCATCAGTCATAGTGTTTGGGAAATACAGATTTCACCCACAAACCTAAATCTCAGCTTGTGGAGCCCCTCCTAGGGAGGTGTTCCTGTCGTATTTGGACCAAAGTGGAGAAGTGATGTGAGGGAAGAATTTGCAGTAACAAGTGGGAATGAGTATTGACACAGTGTACAGAAGGGAGCAACAGGTAAGTGATGAGGTTTTATTATCTTGCAGTTAAGGTTTAAAGAGACAGCTGAACCTGCCTGCTTTTTGCTGATAGGGAGAGAAGCCATAAATATTCTGTATGTGCACAGTGTTGTCACAGAAATGTAAATGCAGTAGAAATGCTGCTCTAGACCAATTCTTCCTATTTATGAAGAGATTTAAGCAGAATTCCTCAAGTTATTCTTCTCTCCCAGTTCTGCAGATGAACTCCTGCCACTTCCCACAGTTCAGGGAGCTTCTGACGTCACCTGAGACTGGTGCATAGCTTGTTGGGTGAGGCACAGTATCTGAGAAGGTAGTTCAGATGGAATCTGAATGCAGGTGCTTGAGATAAACACCATGGAGTGCATGAAGGTCATATCTTTTGTGATGGTGAGATTACTGTGTGTGTGCAAGACAAAATGAATGTGTTTTATTGCTGATTTCTGAACTTTGCCTCACAAAAACATTTATGCATTTATGGTACAGTCAAGGAAAAAATACTTTATTCCTCAAATCTGCAAAAAAAAAAAAGGCTTTTGTAGAGTTCAAGTTTAAATCTTTACAAACTTTACTTGAAGCACAAAGCTCTCTTTGGGGGGGAAGCGTGATAACTAAGTATTTAGTCTTCATTCTATGCAAGATTTCAACTGATAGGGTTCTTTTTTTTTCTGCTTTTTCTGTTTGTTGTTGGGTGATTTGGTTTGTTTTTGTTTCAAAGTGACTGTGGAGGTTTGGGGTATGCATGACATCTTTCTCTGTGCACACGAAAAGAAATCAGTCTCCACCACAGGCTCGTGCTGGATGTTTGTGTTGAGTTCCACAATGAATCCCAGCAAGTGGGATGCTGAGCTTTCTCCTTCTATAAGAGTTTCAGTTGGTATCCAAGTGGAGAAAGGTGTGAAGTTGTTTTGGGATGTACGTTAAAGATGTTCTCTAGGGAGAAGAGAACTTGGGAAAGAACTTGTTTCAGGAACGCTCCTCTGGAAGCAGCAGTAGGTTTAGCTTTTGTTGTCATGTATTAATTGTCTTCTGGAAGTCTGTTGAGAGACAGCATTAACTTTCTTGAAATAAAAACGTTTTATAAGTTATTTAAACTCAATTTCTCAAATCTGTTCCAAGAGTGCCAATTATTGGTAGCCCAGTTAGCTGTGAAGTTCTCATCATTGTTTGCTGGAATGTGAGTTCTCATTCCTGAACTTTGGAGCTGTTTTGATTGTTTAAATCTGTTTAAATCCTCTAAAGATTTATTCTCTATATGCTTCCATTTCGCAGAATGCAGGCTTCCTCTCTGGGCATTGAATTTTGGGCTTTCTCAACCTTCTCATTGAGCTCAACATTCCTGCAGCACTGGGGTGTTCTGTTTGCCCCCTCTTTCCGGAGGCTCTGTCAGTGGGATCTCCTTTTTGTTTTGTTTTGTTAATGTGGTGTGGGTTTGTGTTTTTTGTGTTGTTTTATTTTGCTTGTGTTTTGTTTTTCCCCAAAGGCAGAAGTACATCTCTAACTAGGAAAATAGCTTTTAGCTGGAACCAAGCGGATAGGAGGGCTGCTATTGCATATGATTTATGCCCTAAAGTTCTCTTTCCACGTGTTGATGGCACAGACAAAACATTTTAGATTAAAAAAGTAAAAGTATGAGGAGTATGTGTGCTTTCCAAGGTTCTATTTTTATTTTAACTAGTTCTCCAAGAGCACACCTGAGAAAACACAGCAAACTGTGGTTGTTTAGTAAGATTGCTTAAGGTACGGCAAGCTGGAACTGAGGCAATAAAAGTTTGTATTTTGTTTGTTTAGCCCTTTGACTTTCATTTTTTCGGATTAACAACGATAAGCCAAGATAGGATTCAAGGTCAGAGTGGTAATTCGTTTTGCTTTTTCTTAGCTTCTGCTCACTAAGGGAGCTTTCATACTCTGGATGCTGCTGTGTTGGGAAGAAACTCTTGTGCCCTGTGCAAGGCTGGCCGTGGGAGGAGTCCCAACAGCAGCTGATCTGTGCTGCTGATCCTGTCCTACTGCATGAAGAAAGTTGCTAGAGTGAACTCTGCCCTATTCAGGAGTGGCATAGATATGACTCATCTGTTCTCATCTGTAGTTGATATTAATCTATTTATTGTATTTACAGTAAGTAAAACTTGTTCTGTTTACAGACTGTCAGCCAGGATTTGCAACTTCTCCATGTTAGCCCTGCTGAGCGGGGACGGCCTTTTCCAGGTCTTTGTATAAAGAACAAGCAAACTGTGGTTTCCTCTGTTTTATAGAGCACTGCTAAATGCTGTTCTAAGGAAAATCGCTCAGCTGGGATTGTTGGAGATTTGGACTTGCCTTTCTACTCCGCTGTGACCTTTGAAAGCGAAGGAGGAAGGTGTCTACACTGGTGCTGAAGACGGATGAGATTTTGTCTTTTGTTGACAGCTAATTTTTGTAAGAGACTGGATTATGGTTCCCCAAATATAAAAACATTTTTGAAAACAATGAAAACAGCTGGTTTAGTAGCTGCATACTGATTTAGTGTTTTGTCATAGAAGAACATGTCTGCCAGCTAGCATAGTGGAAAATTTATCTATGAGATGCATCTTAGAATATTTTCTTTTCTGTTCTCTAGTCTGAAAATCTGTTTAGATTTCAGGTGCCTTGACATCCAACTCTTTTGAATTTTTTGGTTTAAGCTAGTTTCTGACTTAAGTTGTCCTTTCAGCCCTCTGCTAACGTCATGAATCTAACATATATGCATTCTTTAAGAACTGAAGAAACTGCTTTTTCATTACTTGGAAGCTACAACCATCCCTTTCTAATTGCGAGGAGAAAGTTTAGGCAGTGGTTGCTGTAATCCCCAGGATGGAGCTTGTTGCAAGATGTACTTGGCGCTTCTGGAAGTTGTGCTGGCACAGTGCAGACTTGTAAGACGTGAGTGCCTTGCCCCAGCTGTTGTGCAGGAACATTGCAATCTCTTTTGCAAGCTCTTGGGGAGGCTGAGATTCGGTCCAGCTCAGGACGCTTGCTGAGGGTTTGTCTTGCCTGAGATGAAAGAAGACATTGTGTCCTGGAAACGTGGCTTCATTCAGACTGGCGAGGGCAGCATGAGCCTCTCTGAAGCCTGCTGTGTGTGGAGCAGCAGTCCAGCCTCTGTCTGTGCTGTTGGTGTTGTTTAAGCTGACATGTTGTCTTTGGCTCCCGCGCTCCATGCAGTTAACAAATAGATGTTTTGCCACTGAAGGAGAAGTTTGTTTATCTAACTGCCTGGCTAATACATTCTGAAGGTTACTCTGGAAGACAATTTACTATTATCTAAAACAACTCCATTTATACAATAGCACTCTGAAGCACTTTCTTTTACTTTCCTGTTCAGCCCTTAAGAAATAATCCAGCTTGCTGTTGCAAATGACAGAAAATTCCAAAAATTGCCTGACTCCACTTCCTTTTTCTGCATGAGAAGGGACATGCCAAAGAAAATCAAATGGGTTGGTAATCCTCTGAAACAGAAGGGATTATATTTTCCTCCTGTTTTCTTCTGCATAGGAATTTAATGTTAAAAATATCATCGTTCTGTAACTGTACAGAGAAGTCCGTGTTAATTTAGGGTTCGGCAGGGTAAGGTTTCCTGCTTAAGAGAAGAGATTTACTCTGGCTTACAGTGTCTGTAGTCCATAGTTAATATGCAGATTTGTAGTTAAATAAGCATATCCAAATGCAATGCACATGAAAGCAGGAGTACAGTGAGCTTACAGAGGACGTCAGTGGAGGTTTTTCTTCACAGTTACTTAAAGCAAAATCTTGTTTCCTTTTCTTTCCAGATGTGTAGCATTTTAGAGATTTAGGTAATTATATCCCTTCTTAAATTACAACTATGCAGAACAAACTTTCCACGCTTTTGTGGGTGAAATTGGAAAGCAAATGAAATGTTTCTAAAGCCACTTAGTGGGTTGTGTAATATTTCTGTTGTACTTAGTCCAGTCACCAAGTTTGTAAATCCCAAGTTCACAGCCCTAACATGCATTTAGTCACATTGATTATCCTGTTCAGGCACCATTTTTGAAATTTGCTTTGGAAGCTGCTGCAGCCAAGCTGATAACCCTGAAGTAATTTGCTGCTGTTTTTGTTTTGTGTGAAAACTTTAAGACAAGTATGTATAGGTGTATTCTGTTTGTGCTGTATGGCTAGCTTAGCTGTTTTATTGCCAGTTTAGTTTAAGTATTCATCAAAGAGATGTCTTTATGCTTGTTTTTATGTAGTATACTTGCCCAAGGAGTGTGCTTGGTTAGTTTTCTGGTGGTATTAAATGAGCTGAGCAAGGGGTTGTTTTGTGCTCTGAATTTTCCATTACAACAGCACATCTGTATTTTTTTACAACACATTTGTAGCTTTGCACTACATTTGTACATGCCTGAGAAATTCAATTATAACAACTTTCACCAGCGTTTTGCATTAGCAAAGCTTTCAACTTTTCTCTGAGGTGAAAGAAGAGGGTCGTGGTGTTTGTTGTTTCCTGCATGCTGATCCCAAATCAATAGACTTGGACCTGATCTCTGCTGTTTGCAGTGTGTGGTGTTAAAATGTTTTAGTGGTTATTAGTCAATAGATCAAGTCATGATATAGCAAGTGAAGAAGCTAAGCAATAAAATTGTGTAGGAGGGGGTTGTAGCTCAGAGAGAATCTGGAGTTTGTTAAAGGTCTCATTGTACAATGCGGCATTTCAAGAAACACCCTGGGGACTTTGAGACCGTCATATTTCCAAATGTGACAGTGCTACCTTTGGAAACAGGACATGAATGTCTGTCCGAGTCCCTGCTGACTGTTTTGCCCAGGAATCTCTCATTGTGCTTTCTGTGCATCCTGAAGGTGGAATACATCTGTCACTAGCAAGCTGCTATTTCCTGTATTTTTCTGTTGTAATACAAAGATAGATGTGGCTGATACTGTTGACTGATGTAAGTTTGCACGTGCACTGATTCAAGGGTATCTGTGCCTGTTTCTTCTGCACTTTTCAGAAGTATGGCTACACACACCTTTCTGCTGGCGACCTCCTTCGAGACGAACGGAAAAGGCCAGGCTCACAATATGGAGAACTCATTGAGAACTACATTAAGGAGGGGGAAATCGTACCAGTTGAAATAACAATCAGCTTGCTGAAGAGGGTAAGGAAAGAGCTGTTTCCTTGCTGGTTCACTCTTGCGGACTAAGTGACAAAGCAGTGGCAGTATTTTGAAAGAACTGTCCCTGTTACCCCTATTTTATCAGAATAGTCAAGCAAAGGAGAGGAGAGGAGAAAAGCACCTGCTGATGTTCTGTGGAAGGAAAAGTTCCAATCTTTATCCTTACTAGATGTCCAGGAAAATAATCAGAATATCTCTTTTGAGATGGAAGAGGCTTCTTTTGCTCGTTCAGCTGAACTTCTTTGGAGTTCTTTTCATTTGCATTAACTCTAGACCAGGAACAGTTTAGCATCTTGTACTGCAATGTGCTGTTACATAATATTGTAGAGTATAAACTTCTAAACTTGGGCTTTAAAAGATTTTAAGCATAATGAAATAGTGTAGTCAGTTTGAAAGGAAGCTCCATTGCTGCATCAGTGAAGTAATTAGAATGGGTTGAAGATGAAACAAAAAAATACATTGTAAATTTGCAAGTTCTTTACACAGCCAGTGGTGAGGTGCTGGAACAGGCTGCCCAGAGAGGTTGTGGGTGCCCTGTCCCTTGAGGTGTTTTCAAGGCTAGATTGGATGGGACCCTGGGCAGCCTGGTCTAGTTAGTATTAAATGTGGAGGTTGGTAGTCCTGCATGTGGCAGAGGGGTTGGAGATTCATGATCCTCGAGGTCCCTTCCAACCTGGCCATTCTGTGATGCTGTGGTTCCGTGCAATAGTTCTACAATAAATGTTTCTTAATTAAATATATGAATACTTTGGAGGTGATGAAGGAATTGATAAATAATTGCCTGTGCAGGAGGTGTTGATTTGAATTCTTTTATCAGGCTATGGATCAAACAATGGCTGCAAATTCCCAGAAGAACAAGTTCTTGATTGATGGCTTTCCCAGAAACGAAGATAATCTTCAAGGCTGGAATAAGACTATGGATGGAAAGGCGGATGTTTCTTTTGTTCTCTTTTTTGATTGCGACAATGAGGTAATGAAGTGTGTTAGGCTGTAACTTCCTTTCTTGCTGTATTGTGAGAATCATTCAAGAAGAACAATAAAACTGTTGGGTAGTGAATCTTCCAGTATTAATAGACTGGTGTAGGAGTAGAAAGAAAACGTGGTCAGTGAGTTTCGGGGATTTTTGGCAGCCTGTTTTTGCAGATGAAAAACTGCAGGCTTTTGAAAAAGCAATTGGATAATTACATGTGGTATAATCTTGTACAAATAAATTACATTGAAGAAACAACTCAAACAATTGCGTTCTCAAGGAGAGTTTATAAAACCTTTAAATATATTGAACAATTATTTGATTCATTGTCAGAAGACGCTGCTGTGTTTACTCTTAAGGATTTCAGAGTACTTGTTCATCAGAAATCAATTTAATAGCAATGTTTGCTTTAATTCTGACGTGGTGACAGCATACATCTTAATTTTCATAGTTGTGAGCTGTGGTGGAGGTACCCAATGATCAACACTTTACTCAGCAAGTCATTAGATTTAAAGGACTTTTTGACAGTGATACAATTAGTCCTTTAATAAATGTGATGGTATGCTGTCTTTAAAATATGGCCCTTGAGGGATAAAAACTGATACAAGAAAATCCAAACATCTTAATCTTTCTTCCTTTTTTTTGGTCCAATTTTCTCATAAATAGATGATTGTTTAACTTAATTGCATGCCACAGAACTTGATGTTTCTTTTGTCTTCACTGTTTAACTCTGTGTGAATTCTGGGTTGCTTACATCGAATCTGGACAGTATTTTGAGCATCAGGCCTATTTAGATTTTTTTTCAAAGATGTGCTATTAATTCAGGTTTTTTTTGTTTGTTCCTGCTTTTCAGATAGCATGTTATGTTCCTGGTTGTGATTGTCCTTTTGATGCTTGTTTTGTAGATATGCATTGGTCGCTGTCTTGAAAGAGGCAAGAGCAGTGGCAGGAGTGATGATAATCGAGAGAGTCTGGAAAAGAGGTACTGTATCTCAAGCATTTCAGTTCTCTTTTCTTTTAATTCTATTATGTAATGCTGCTTTTTTTTTTTTCCCTCCTTTTCTTTCTCCTAGAATTCATACATATCTGCAGTCTACTAGGCCTATAATAGACTTATATGAGAGAATGGGAAAAGTTAGAAGAGTAGACGCCTCTAAATCGGTTGATGAAGTAAGTATATAAGCCAAGTAGCAGGGTATGTATTGATGGTGTTTTTCTAGATGTGTGTCTGGCTGGTGAAGTCAGTTTGTTACTGGTGTTCATTACTGGTGGAGGCTGTAGAACTTTCAATTTGGCTCTTGAAGAACCGATTGAGACGGGAATAACTAAGAAATCAATTTCTGCTTGAACATGAGCTGGACTAAACAGATTTTTGGTGTTTCTGTGTAACAGTTTGTTGTTCTTGGCTTTTTTTCCACTTTTATGAACTTTGAAATACTTAATATTAAGTCCCCATTTCCTAGAACTGATTCAAATTTTTCTACTAAATAATCAGAAGAAATTCTAAGAAAACCATCTTTAAATGCTATCAATTATTGTGTTCTGGATTAATTTCAAGTGACTGTTTACCTAACACTTCATAAAATTAATGATCTTCTCTTTCTTTTTAGGTCTTTGAAAAAGTTGTACAAATATTTGACAAAGAAGGCTAATTTCCAGCTTGGAAAATCGTTTAAATTTGTGCTTGAATCTTGCTTGAATAGCTGCTACTGCAGTCCACACTTTGTAATTGTTTTATGCTGGGGTTTTTTTGGTGTTTTGTTTTTTTTTTTCTTCTCACATATCAAATCACAATTGGAAAAGCAGTTAATTAAAAATGAATCTTTTTTTTTTTATTTTAAATAGAAAATCTTTTCTTGTGGCTATAGTTATGAGTTTTGTGGTTCTCCGTTACTATAAATTCAGTTGTTCACACAACAAAATCACAGTTAAAACATCTCTCTGAAAAGACTGTTCTGTCACAGTTCTGTGCCTACCACAGGCAGCCCTTGTTCCTTATTGCCATACACCTGTTCTTAATGATCAATTAAGCAGCAGCATTAAGCAGTGCCCTTGTTTGTCTTTTGGATGCTTGGACCAAATTGAGGATACTGGTTTTTTTGATTTTATTTTTTTTTTTTCAGTGTAATTTTTGTCACCAAGTTCTCTGTTATCCCCAGACATGGATTCTGTAGGTAAAGTGCAGTTAGTATGAGAATCTGCTTTTGTAGTTCTCACAAAACTATTTAATATGCAGTTCAGCAATAGACATACAGAGTACTTAATGGAAAATGGTGCTGTCTTATGATTCTGGGTGTAAACTGTCTTGTAAATTCTTGACTACCTGGATTGACATGGCCCTGGGCTATGCCTTGTCTTCATTTCCAAAACGCTGAGGGTATCAGTTTTTAAGTCAGGTCAGTATTTCCATACTCATTTATTTTGAATGATAGTTTTGTTCTTAATTGGAGCACGGCCTTCACAAGGTGCAAAACTATTAAATTGTGTACATTAAGGAAATTCTTCTAACAGTTCTGTCTTTTATAATAAGTAGAAGGGATTTTCTGTATTATAATTATTGCAATACTGTGTAACTGAACGCTTTAACGTTTATTACCTGGGGAAATATTTTTATGGTTAAACTTGTGAATTTGTTTCCCTAGAATTGTATAATTTTAATAACTGTTTGTTTGAGAAGATTATAAATTATTGCACTTTTGTTATGATGTGGCCAGCAAAAAGGAAGATATCTTGCAGAAGGAAGCTCTGTTCCCTTAAACAGATTTGATCCTGCGTTATCACATTCTCTTGAATTAGTGCAGCCATTATATTTGGGAGAAGCAGATAGCAAGCTGAAACAAACAGTGTTTTAAATATTTGTACAGATGTGTAATCCTGCCTTTTGTTTAAAGTAACCCCATCTCCCCACCTCCCATCAGACTAGTATGCACAGGTCTGTGGGGGCCCAACCACGCATTCCTTGCACACCCTGAGCTTTCTCTGAAGAAAGCCCCAGAAGACTTGAGGATGGGTGTTTTAACTAATTTTAGTGATACAATTTGTCTTGTTACATTAACTGACATTGTAATTGGTTTGTGATATGCTAATGGGTATTGCCAATTACAGCTTGGAAATGTCGGGGTTCAGCTTTTCTTTATTGATTACTCTCTATTTAAAGAAAGCTTTAAATTTAGCCTAGCTCCTAACGAGAATCAGATGTGTTGGTCCTCATGCTGTGATCTGTTCTGTGCTGGCAGATTTGTATGTGCATGAGTTCTCATTTTGCTGAGGTTCTTGAGGCTCTTGGACTGGGTAAGAGATAAGTTCAGAAACAAAGGGTAAACTACAGTATCTTTTCTGGTTCAGTGGTAGTTTTAGCAGAGTACTGAGCACAAATACCTGTTTACTACTGCAGAATATATGGACCATGACTACTGCTGTGAGTGTGGGAGGCTAATGTTTTTGCTTTACGGATTTTCCCTTAAATAAATCATGGAATGTAAATCTTATTCTGTATGTATGCTGACATAGGATAGGATCCAGTGAAACTGTTTTAATGTGAAGGCTAAAATCAAGATTTTTTTCAAGAAGACTTCAAGCAGGATTCCTTAATCTACTTAGAGATTTAATAACTTTTCTTTCGAAGTTACTGTCTCTTGCAGATTCTGCTGAGAACAGAAGTTTTCTCATCATATACTTTTGTGTATTTAAGTGCTGAAACAAGCAAAACCTTTATAGCAAAGTTGGTTTTGTTTTGTTCACTTTGTTTTTTAAAAAATAATGTTTCAGCAATATTGAATTTGGAGTGGATTGTAATGTGTCTGTGCAAAGGCTAGATTATTTTTGTCATTTTATTTATTTAAGATGCCATTAATTGTTACCAGTTCTTTCAAGTTGGAGTTAACATTGAAATGAAGATTAAAGGTAGTATGCCAATGTGTCATGCCCATTTAGCAGCAAAACTGTACAAAGAATTTGAGAAGATACAATAAACTTTGTTCTGTGGCTTAATACAAGTGCTTGGCTTGCAGTTTTCTGCCATAAGGGGTATTTTTCATATAGTTGTGTGTGTATGTGTATATATATGCACTCTTTATATATCTGGCATGCATACATACATACAGATCAGTGTCTACAGAAGTTCAGCTTTCCCCATCAAAACTGAAGTCCTCAAGACCTTTTTTGGCAATGGATAAGATCAGGCTAATGCCTGTGGAATTGGTATCTTCTTGCCTGTATAGTTTTGTCAAATTTATTCTTGCATTTTCACAGTGGTAGTGCTGGAAATTGTGTGCTTAAGGGAGCTTTTCTTCATTCTGCAGTACTTATCAAATGTGTTGGTTGAGGACTTGCTATTGGACACTGGTCTTGGTTCTACTTCAGGAGCAACAAAGCTGTTTTGGATATCAGTGCAAGCAGGACTGGCATATTGTGTTGTGGTATTTGTGTTTTTTAAAAACAAACACACACACACACAAAAAAAAAAAAACCACCTGAGAGGCTGCCAGGCTAATTTTAAGTCTTCACATCTCATATAATGCACTTCATGACAAACCTCTATTTATTCACACGTAGGTTTTCAGTAAACAACGTGTTGGTGTTAAAACCTTATTCTGGAAAGATTTGCACAGCAGGTCTGAAAGGGACTGGGAAGAGCAGGGAATTTTCCAGCAGTGTAAGTATCTTTCTTCTGGTAAGACAAGTTAAGCAAATGTCTTTTCAGAAACTTGCTGAAACCTGAGGGTGTGGAGTCTCAGAGGGAGCAGAGGAAAGGGGCAAGGCTGCGTTAGCTTGACCTACAGCAAGCTTTTCCCTCCCATGAAGACTTGAACTGAAAATCTCTGGCGGAACAGCGCTGGTTTGGTGGGTGTGTGAGGGCAGGAGGAGAGACCAGCATGGAGAAAAACTGACGCATGGGGTTGAGTATTGTGTCAGAGTAAGACATTCCCCACATGCAACGTTTATTTTTAAAAGGGTTTCTCGAGGGTGTTCTGAGATCTTATGCAAAATGCTGTGTCTTAGAAGGAGAAACCTAAGTGGGAAGGTTGTGCTGCTGCCCAGGCTGAGAACTGAGGAGAAAGGAAGAGTGAAGTTGAAAGATCCTCAGTTCAGACTGGGGCTGCTGTTATCTGTTGGCAGTTCTGAAGCTGCCAGCAGTTAGAATCCTACGTTACAGATTAGTGAATTACTACTGTACTTTAAGTTCAGCACCAGTTCGCTCCCTGTTCTGAAGCAGATGTCTTTGAAAGCTGCAATCTATGACCGTGCAGTTGGCTGCCTGCTTAGGTGAGAAGAGCAGATTATTGGAGCTGCAGCAATGCTTGGACACTGCTCACCTGGGGCTGTGTGCTCGCCATAGTCTGAAGATGCCAAGAGTAATAGCTGAGAGTGAAAACTGCAAGATGATGCAAAGACGATTCAGCTAATCGGATAACAAAGGAGACAGCAACAAAAATATTAAGACTTGATTTCATAGAGCAGCAGCTCTCACCCTCTTTTGATCTGCAGACCTTTACAAATCTTCCAGTGCAGATATGGTGGCATAGATGAATTTAATCCTGCTGCTCTCAGCTATTTTTCATGGATTGCTTAGTTTAAGATGGTGGTTTTCAGCCTGTGGTCTGTAGAGTATTGCTGTTGGTAACAATAGATGTCTTTATTGAGTCTGCTAATCTGCTCAGCTGAAGTATTCTCTATCCTCTTTGCTTTTTGCCTTTTAATGTCTTTTCCTTACCTTTCTGAATTGCAGATTCTCTTTGGGATGGCGAAGAGTTGCTCTTACCAATCTTTGTTCCTTGCAAAAGAAGCAAAATCTTTATGTACCTTCAGCCTACGACTGTTTCTGCCAGTGAGCTAGGTGCCTAATCTGCTACAAAACTGACATTGTTGAGCACATTGTGGTTTTTATTTTTTTTAAACTATAAGGAATCTTTGTAGTACCTGTGTGCTTTTCTCCTGTGAGTGAGATCAGATCTGTCTATCAGGCTTTTAGCACAGAGCTTAGCAGCGATTGCATGTGAAAATCTCAATCACTAGGCACTGAACTAGCAGCGACCTGTTATGCCTTGGTGGAAGTGAGTGAGATGAATGAGGAGGGGAGTAAAAATGCTTATGGAAGTTCAGTCAATTCTGCTTCACTAATCAGACTTCAGCTTTAGATATATATCTATCTATTCTATTCAGCAGTGATGCTTGTATTTAACCTAGCTCATCTTTTCCCAATTATGCTGGTGAGAAATTCATACAAATGCTTTCCCTGCCCTGAAACTGGCTCTCTTGCCTTGTTGTCATTTCCACCTGGAATTCCAGGAGCTGCAGGGATGAGAATCTGTCTTTAGGGTAAAGCTATAGAAGCAAAGCTGGGCAGAATGAAGACAAGTGGAGCCATTCTTGTGGAAAGCTAGATACACAGCTTTTTTTTTCACTGTGAACACCAATGCCAGGCTACTTTGTCATCCTGGTTTATAACTGCATTCAGACAGCAAAAGAGAAATGTTCTCTTCCCCCACAGATATTTGGCAGAAAGCTCGCTTTTGTCTAAAATGCTCCTTAAGCACTGTGCAAAACATTCAATCCTAAACCAAATACCAGTTTGAGTTGTGCTTTTTCTTTCTTATTCTTAAATAGAAGGGTTTGGGTCAGTTTCATGCTGTAGTGAGACAAACAAACAAACAAAAAAAAAAGCAAGGCACCATCCCAAAAGATATTATCTGCTCTATTCTGGAGGGCTTTTTAGCACAAAGCAGTTCCTTTATGGTAAGAAATGGCAAAGGCTGCCCGATTGCTGGTCAGCTGTCAGGGTAAGTGTAATGATATGTGACAGTACATGGAAATGGTATCTTATGCAGCAGATCTGCTTGTGCAAAGCTAAACTTCTCAGCACACTTCTTCATTTAATCCTGTGAGATGTGAAAAAGGTGCTTTGGAATAACTTGTCAGTTGGATCAAGTCTTAGGAGTGAAGCTTAATCTGCCATGGAAGCTTCAGGGACTGCCAGAATCTCTTAAGGTATTTGGAAGATGTAACGTGTGGTGGTGTTCTTTCCTGGCTGAGCACAGAGCTGTCTTTTCAGGTGAATGCTTCAGGCATTGCCTCTGCTGTGGCAGCCAGACCCAGCTGAAATCATCAAATATCCCAGTGTCTGTGGTGCATTTTAACCCAAATACCTCTATTGTTGGAAACAGGGATAGTTTTACTGTGTTCTTTTCATTTAAAATTTTCTAAATGCATTTTACCACTTTCTTGTGACCTCGAGCTCAAGTTTGAAGTGCTGCTCCTGAAGCAGGTGTTGCACTTGGCTCACTAGGTGTGACTCCAGCATCCAAGGAAACTCCACAAGTTCTTGTTGGTTAAAGCAGATTTCTTCCAGCAATAGACATCCCACAAATTTATGTATATTCTTTAAGAAAAGTACCAGGATTTTCTGCTAACTGCAGAAATTCATGAAGGATGCTTTCACCATCTGTTATTTGTTCTATAAGCAGCCTTCATTCAAAAGTAACCTTTAAGCAAACATCAAGATTAAGTAATTTAGCTGTTCCAATGTGACACGCACATCCACACTCTCCTCTTTAATTATGTTTGACACACGTGCTTATATTTGATTATTAGTGAGAGGGAGAGTCTTTCCTGTCTCTAGCCTGTAGACATTCACAACGTGGAGCAGACAATGTTTGGAGTCAGAAGTGAAAAGCTGGCTCGGGTTTTTGGCTCCACTTTTTTGGGAAGTGGCCCCACAGGCTCCTGGAAGTACGATTTGTGCTCACAAGGCAATTGCTTCCATGTACCACAAGGAGGGGTGCAAGGTTCGCACAGAGGAGGATGCAGATTGGAAGTGTCACTCATAGGCTGTGCAACGTTTCCTGTGGTTTGAAAGACTTTTTTTTTTTTTTTTACTTAAAAAGCACGTTTATCATTTCAGTGGTGTAACTTAGTTTCTTTATGGGATTTTTTCTTTTGTTATTATTTTGGGATCTGCTGCGTTGGTAATTTGACAGCAGTGAATGTCATGCTTTTTTTTTTTTTGTCAGTTTATTTAGTTTAATCTAATGAGAACAACTAGATGGGACCAACTTAATTAGCGTGGATGTTCTGTGCCACTGCACTCATGATAGCTTTGTCATCTTCATCCTGAAGCAATGAGGTAACTTTACAAGGCTGGCCTGGGGGAGGTCTTTCTGTTAGCAGAAGAGGAGTACGTGGTATTTTGGGGAGCTCATGGAACCATAGAAGATCTGGATTGAAAGGGACCTTAAAGCCCACCCAGGTCCAACCCCCTGCTGTGGGCTGATTGCCCCCCCAGCTGCCCAGGGCCCCACCCAACCTGACCTTAATCACCTCCAGGATTGTGTTCCTGGTCTCTCCATCCCAGAGAGCCTCAGAATTGAGCTCTGCCCTGTGATGGCAAGGGAATAAGAACTACAGGTGATACTGCTAGGGAAAGCCAAGCACTAAGCATTCAAATCCAGTTTACAGGGCAATTTTAGAGGAAAATGTCTGTAGCTATGTGGTTAAGAACCTCAACACACAGAGAAGTTGTGGGTGCCCCATTCCTGGAGGTGCCTAAGGCCAAGTTGGATAGAGTCCTGGGCAGCCAGCCCACAACAGGGATTGGAACTGGATGCTCTTCACTGTCCCTCCCAACCATTCTATGATTCTACTGTATAGACTATTTTACTCCTTCAGCCATGGCTACGAAGATACAATACTACCTGGCTACCCTTCAGCAAGCAACAATAATGGACACCCATGCTTCCTGAACGGCCTGCTTAGCACAGGACTGGGGACAGCTCATCTTGTTCCATACAAACCCATGGTGCTGGACAGGAACAGAGGAGGAATCTGCAGGCAGTCTGAAAACCAGAAACTATTTGGGAGTGTTTCCCCTTCTGGGATGTGGCATCTGTCAGTACTTTGGTCTGCAGCAGAGATGGACACAAAGACCAATTAATTATGCTTCAGATAACATGTTTTGAAAAGTTAATAAGAACATCATTTAATTAAAATAAGGCACAAATGACCTTAATTATAAGAAGAAAGGGTGATAACATTTGTTTTGAAAATTAGTTGAAAAATGACTCATCCATCAGCTGACAGCGACAGAAATTCCTCTGGGGAATGGAGATTTGAAGAGAGCAGGTAGGTTCCTGCCATCTGAGTACACACAGAGGCAATGCAGCAGCTAACCATAGTAGACAGGAGGCATATTAAGAGCCTTAATTAACTTTGTTGTCACCCTTCCATCACAGGCCATTAATTAACTCTTGTGTTATCTATCCTGCTGTCCCTGTCTGATCATAGTCCCCCTAAAATTGAGAAAAGAAAGGGGTAAAAGTAGGGAGAGCCCCACAAACAGCTGAGGAAATGAAGGGTGCAAAAAAGAGTGAGGTCCTTGGCAAAACCCCACAGGTGGCAGTCCTTGTTGCAAACGCAAGGGTAATGCTGACCAGCTTCTGATTGATTGCTGTAATTAGTTCCATCTGGGCACACAGCCCAGGTGCTCAGGGCTCCGTGGTGAGTTCGGGGCCCTACAGAAGGAGAGATGCCATTTTTGCAGTCCCTGCTGTAGGAACTATGGAAGGAGCAGAGGTAAGAGCTCTAGGTTTGGTTATTGCTGTGTTGCTTTGCTTGTAGGTGAGGATGTTGGTGCTGTTGGACTGTCCTGGCTGGGCTGTTTGGGGCAATGTGTTGGGAGTCTCTGAGCAGTGCCAACAACACACAGCTGAATTCTTTACATTTTGTTGTGGAT
Source organism: Chrysolophus pictus (assembly GCA_037305975.1). Taxonomy (NCBI): domain Eukaryota; kingdom Metazoa; phylum Chordata; class Aves; order Galliformes; family Phasianidae; genus Chrysolophus; species Chrysolophus pictus. The sequence continues at coordinate 21,611,864 of CM074583.1, forward strand.
TTGGATTGTGAGAGTACAAAACCTGCAGTGGACTCAAGCTCAGATTTTTGACATCTCTCAGTCTTGGGAGTTTCATCTAAATGAGGCAGCTTGTGTATGTTTAGTGGGGAGAACAATACAAAAACCATCCCCAAACCCTCTAGTTCCAGTATTACAAGCCTTAAAGAAATGCTAGCTCCACTCACTTAGAAAAATGTCCCCTGTGGTCTTTGTGCCTGTGGCACAGGTGTACACATGGAGCTGACTGGGCTTTGTGTTGTAGGCGGTGAGCATCCATGAGGACATGCGACCCCATCTGAGCCTTGTAGACACGGGCAGCCCCCAAAATGGCTCCTCTAGGGGTAACACTGCAGGCAACCCCCACATCCCCAGGTGTGATGTTACCATTCACAAAGCAAAAAACATAAAACTTATATCTTTATGAAGGTGAAGAGAACCCCAAGCTGTTCTATTATTTAAAGCAAGCACCTCTGGGTGCTTGCTGATGGGTGCCTGCCACCAGGCAGTTTAGTCTGGACCCAAATCCCCTCTCTCTTGGCTTTTCTCTTCTGAAATGGGAGCTGTCATCGTGCTGCTCAATCTTTTAAGTCGGCTGGAATGCCACTTGTCTCTCTTGCTTAATAAAAGCAAAAAGTCTCTAGGAATCTGCATGAGGTCATGGCTGTATTTTAAGGTGTGCTCTCTCTCATTCTTTACTATTTGCCTGGTCTCCTTTGCCTTGGGATTCAGGTGGAGGCACATTGCCCATGAAATAGGGATAAAGCAAAGCCTGTAGGGCTGTGAACATGCCTGTGAGGCCATGGTGGTCCCCAAATGGGCAGCCTTTGGTTGGAGGGGAGGAGGGATGGGCACTAGGGTGGCTGCAGGTCCCCCCTTGGGCAAGGGCACTGCTTGGGCTGGGTGATGGTGGGTGCTGGCCTCTTGATGGAAAACACAATGGTGAAACTGTGTGAATACTCATCATAAAAAATGAAAATCCACCATCTCTTGGGGTGGACCAGCTGTGACGTGTCTGGAAAGAATGGGATTGATGCAATGCTTAGATGCAGGTATGATCCTTCTGGAACAAATTCTTGCAGCTGGCACTTGTACTTGTTGAGCTATGGTCATTTCCTAGGCCACAAAGCATGATCCACTTGATGGGGGCATCTTTAAATAAACTAATCAAAGGGTGGTAGTGGAGAAGAAGCTGCTAACAGGAAGGGCAAGTTCCAGAGTGGGGGAGAGGGGTCAATCACCAAAGCGTGCTTGAATTGCATGGCTCCAGTAATGACACTTGATCAGTATTTTGATGAGAATGAGGAGGGGGCCAGTCTGGCTCCAGACAATACCTGGTGACTTGAGAAAGAACCACCAGTGCATGACACTGATCAGAGCTAACCTGGGCTGGTCATCCAGAAAATCTGTTTGTCCAGGTAGGACAGAGCAGCAAATCTTTGCTGTTAACCTGAAACTGCCAAAGAACTTTGTCTCATCTTCAGCATTTTTTATCAGGCAGCAACTCACAGTATGTGTGAGTGGGAAAAAAACCTGCTCATCAGTACATGTGTGTATCCATTGGTTTAATATGGGAATGTGTGTATTCCTAAGGTAATCACAAAAGTGTATCAGTTTATTGCTATTTTTAGTGACTGTAACACCCTGAATAGGAGGGACCTGCTGAATAAGCAACCATTGCCTTTCTTTGTGAGGAGATGGTTGTGTTGTACTTGCAGAAATTACTTCTGCCGTCGTGTTTTGCCTTCTAAAAGCAACACAAGCAATAAATAACAAAAGCATCTTGAACATGATGCCTGTTTGTAAGGAAAAATCAAGTTTGCTATCATGTGCGTTGCTCAGTTTACTTTATATTAATTTGATCTTTTTTCGGTGTGGCCTGATTAGTTCCACATGTTTTCCCCCAAGATTTGGCCAGTAAAACTGCTGCTCTGAGTCATCAACTAGATAAATAATTGGCAGCTTCAAGGGCCCATCTCCTAAATCACTCTGCAGTTGCTTGTGGCCCTCACAGATCCCGGTTGCTCGTGCACTCGAGTCAGCTGTAAAGTCTAATCTGGGCTTTCATGGGCCCCAGGAGCCCAACAAACTGCTGATGGAGGAGCCTCACGTCAGCTTGTCTTGGCACAGCCACTGGAAGAACACAGCATGCTGTGGGGACTGCGTGGCTGGGGCTGGTATTTAGGGCTGGGAAGCCAGCTCCAAATGGGCACCTGGCAGCTGCACAACGAGCTGGCACCAAGCCCTATGTGGTGGGGCTTGCTGGTGGGGTTTGGGTTCCTTTGGTGACCTGCCCATGGGGATGGTGTGCTGGTACCTGCTATTGAATGGGATCATCTGACATTTTCATATCTTTGTCTTCTCCTAATGGAACCACCAGTCCTAGGTCTGGCTGGCTGAGCTGCAGCCTTGCTTGATGTCCTGCAGAGCACAGTAGGTGTTGAGGAGCACAGTTGCCTCCTCCTCATCATCAGTGTTGGGCCATGTATGTATATTGGTAGATTTAAGATGGATGCGAACCTGTTCTTCATATGTGACCATATGGTTTCTGAGAAAGACTTGGTTCCATCTGTTGATTCCCTCTACTTGAACAAGAGAGGTGCTGGTCGTCAGCTCTCTGTCCCAGCTTGTCATTTATGGCGTGGGTTATTTTTCAGGTGTGCCATGTGGGATTTATGGAAATTGGATCCAAGATGTAATGCCATCATGGTAGGGTCCTGAGAGTGCAAAGGGAGCTGAATGAGGTGCTCCCTTCCTTGGTTTTGGGTTTGGATGGTAGCAAAAGCAGGGATAGCTCAGCAGTGGTCTCTGAGCTTGAAGGAAAATAGTGTACATCTGAAATATCATCTTCAGAGCTGGTTCCAGGCAGCTCAGCAGGGAGGCACAGCTTCTGCTGGCTGAAACAACAAAGCAGCCCAAGTGCTTCTTGCTTGATGTCCTGGCCTTTGGCTTGTGTTAGGTGTGCTCAGAGCATGTGTGGTGCCTTAGAAAGACAGGCACCTTCCCGCAGGGTTAGTCCTTTTGCCCTCTCTGTGCTCCCCTGGGCACAGAGAGAGAGCCCAGGTGAGCAGAGCAGTTTTGCTGCTTGAAAAGAAGCAGAGAGTTGGAAGATGCCTTTTGTTGAACCAGTGCAACTGGACAAGATGAATTATGTTTTGAAGTCTGACTTAACATTTTAAAGTGTGTTGAGCAGTTTGTACCATTATAAAGTTTTAGGAGCCCCAATGTAGATTTTTTTTTTTTTTTATAATTTACGTGCTGAGATTTGAGAACTTTTCTCATAGAAAATTCACCATTCAGTTTACTGTGTGCATGCTATTATTATTTTTTTTAACGTGTAGTGGAAGCAAGCATCTGAAATCATTCCTCTCCTCCTGACAGCAACATCTGTAAAACCTTAACACTGGGAGGAGGCAGGAACCAAGAGATTTATAACCCCCCGCTGAAATATTGGAACGACCTTATTTCCCAGCAATTAGCTCTGCTCAAAACATTTTTGTTTCCTATTAGAAGCAATCTACTAACATTTACATTCATGTGTTTAATAGCTGTTGGCCATCTCGGGATTCCAGCAGGCAGGAGGGAGGGATGTGGGCTCTGAACTGTGAACTGTTTGCATTGCATCGTTTGTTGTGTTTGTTGATAGTGGTGAAAACATGCATTATGCTACACTCGAGGATGGGGATGACATCGTTTAGGAAATAGAAGGGATCTGGTCTTTGGCCAACTTTTTTCTATGACTCCAATGTATCAAGATGAGCTCCAGCGAGTTTGCTGGGATTTTGGTTCTGCTGAAACTCGTAAGGAAAAGTGAAGGGGAGTGTGCCTACATGCTGTAGGAATGAGAAGAGGCTCTGCTGGAAGAGTGGTGATAGGGGGGTGTCCATTGACAAGCCAGAGAAAGGTGTGTGTCCAGCCCAGTGCCTGGCAGATTATTGCCTGTAGGCTTCAAGAATAATCTAACTTAAAAATTAGGAGTGGATGGATCATATTTTAGGCTATCGATAGCACAATGTCATGGGATGAAACTGAGAGCTGAGTGGCAATGTGAGGGAATGAATGCATTCATAACCTGGGTGGGAAGCTGCAGCAAATGCTGTGACTTTTGTCTTGAAGGAGGAGGAGAAAGAAATGTCCACTTGCGCCTTGGCTTTGAAAGCAGGGAGATGAATGCTGTATCGAAATAGAGTCCTGAGTGGATCTGAAAAAGATGAATGGTTTAATTGTTGGAAAAACACTGTTCTGGGAATGTTGAAACAAAGTTGAATTTGAAATACTGTGGATGTTTGAGGGCAGTGTCTTGTTTCTTTGTTTGAAAATGATTGATTTGCTTTGAAATTTGAGGGGAGGGATGGTTTTGGATACTATTAACCCGCTGTGGAATGTTCCTGTGATGGGCAACGTGGAGCAGAAGCTGCCTGGGGAAAGGCTGTAGCTTTGTGCATGAGGGATTGTCACCCTTGGTGTTCGATAGGATTGTGTTGTTTCTTTCTGGGAGATATCACTTGGGAAGTTTTGCTCCAGGATGGATAGCAGATGGTGTCAGTTTTTTTGTTTTTAAGTACATAGATGATTCACTTGATTGGCTGGATAAAAACAACAAACTGAAACCATTCCTGGCCCAGCTGCTTCCAGCTATGCTGCAGTTGGCCATCCCCTATGCTGTGCAGTTGTGACTTCTATCAGACTGTGCAGTTAGCTGAATAACCAATGCTGCAGGATAAAAACTACTGGAGATGCAGCAGGAAACATGGAGCTGTAGGCAATTTCTTACTATGATTTTACCTTGGAAGCTAAGACTTCATACAGTCACAAATATGAGCAAAATCTAGAGATGGTCTGCAAGTGAGGATGCTTTTAATCTGTAAGCATTGCCTAGGTAGTTGCAGGATGCTTTCTGTCACCACCCAGTGCCATCAGCTCCTAAGAGCAACTAGGATGCAGGTGGGCAGTTCCCCTAATCCAGGTTGGCTAAGTACAGGAAGCACAATCTCAAGTGACCTTGTGGTGGAGGCAGTGGGGTTTGAAGATGATGATCCACTTACACCACACATGGCACTAGGGATGCCGCCATGGCACCGAGGCAGAGTCAGACAGAGGATGCCCTGGTTCTATGGACGCCTTTTCAATGGTGGATGGTTTGATGGAGATGCCATCGTTCAAGCATGTCTGAGGGAAGGTGTTTTTGGGGTTGCTGTGTGTGTGTGGGACTGTCCCTGCTCTCCTTTCCTGAAGGACGAGTTTCCTTGCCACCCACCTGCAGGCAAGCTCAGCATGTGGAATTAGCTGAGGTTGGAGATGTGTGCTTGCACGTGTTTATTTTTTCATTTCTTTTGAAACAACGACGTTGTGGTGGCTGACAGCTAATCCTAAATTTGGGATACCTGACATTGTAACGAGAAAACAAACCTTCACTGCACTTAAAATGAGTGACAGGGCAGGTCTGGCCCCAGCAACCTTCAGAACTCATTTGACCTTGCAAGCAGAGCTCCGAGGCTGACTGACAGCCCTTTAGAGCCGCATTAGAGCCGGGCTGACCTTTTTTTTATCTGGGGATTCACCTGGGAGACAGCAGACATGTCCAGGGATATTAAGTCTCAAGCTGAAAATGTTTGCTCAGGTATTAGAGGGAGAGTTAATTTAGACTGAATGCCTCCTCGGTGGCACCAGCTCCTGCTCCAAGGGACAATGCACCCCTTGGCCGATGACAGTCAGAGACTTTCTTTAGAAATTGGGCTCCTTAGGGTAGAGATGGAGTGGAGCCACACAGTCTGAATTTCCTTTTGTGTGTTTACTATTTTTGGATAAAAGTGAGCCCAGGTGAAGGTGTAGAAGCAAATGTTACTTCTCCCTTTGTCCCTGCTGAGGCCAGGTCTTCCTCATCTGCTCTTTGGGTTGATCTTTGCTACCACTCAACCTTTACGGACATTTATGCCTAAATGTGTGACTTGTGCTAGATACTAGAGGATCCATGGGGATGGTTCTCTCTGTAAAGTGCATGGGGAGGTGGTTATTGCTATGCTCCAGCAGAGGAAGCATCGTGGTGGGCTGCAAGGATAGGAAAATAAAAGTGGAAATGTTGGAAACTGTGTGCTGAGCTAATTGGTGTTGACAGTGCAGGTATCTGTGGTGTGACATCCTCCCAGGTGGCAGCCCTTCCTGGTGCTGAAGAAAGTTGTACTTAGTCTGTTCCTCCTTGCAAAATTGTCTGTGCGTGTACTTCGGATCCTGAGTGTTTATTTCTCTTTCTGCCCCCACCTTGCTCGTCTTCCCCTTCTCAGACTCCCTCCTTGGAGCTGATGGCCAACTCAACCCGTAAGCGATGTCTGTGAGCTCAGTACAGCGTAGACACTGCTGTCTGTCTGTATGTCCGTGCTGAGCCATCCCAGCCTGGGCACCAAGCCTGGCGTGCAGCAGTTTAACAGCAGTCCCTGCGGCCTCCCCATGCTGGCGGGGCTGGGATTGTGCTGCTGAACTATTTATTTAAGAAAAAAAATATTATCATTTCAGGCGTCGGCAGTGTGGGCTGCATCAGCCATTGTATCAAAGATGTGGTTTTAATGCCCTTTCCTCCGCTTAAATGTTATTTGCCTTCTCCTTCAGGCAATTGAATTTAAGAAAACTGCTCGCCCAGGTTTGGATGGACAAATTGTCCCCTCTGCACAGAATTCCCAGGAGGAGCCAGCTCTGCAGAAATGCCAGGAGCTGTCACTTCAGTGCACGGCCATGCTGGGCTGAATGGATTACCCAGCTCTGCATCGTCTGCTCTTTTATCTGTCCCACAGTACTGAGAAGCCAGGAATAACCCCCCAGGGTCCCTCTGAGCAGCAGTTTCTGTAGCTGAGGGTCAGATAGTTGTTATTGCAGCTAAAGGTGTTTAACCCCGATTGATTTTGACAAGCCCTCTTAGTAGATCCCCCAGTTACTTATTGGGTATTCAGAGGAACGTTGTCAATGTAAGGCTTGGCTTTGTGCTCTGACCCCAGTGCTGCTGACAGGATGTGGCTGTACCAAATCACAGAATCATTAAGGTTGGAAAAGACCACTGAAATCATCTAGTCCAACTGTCAACCCATCAAGCCTACCTCGATGGATGGAGGAAGAAATCCCCATTGATCTTCAGGGCCAAACCGTGACCCTTCCAAAAGGCACCTTGGAGGTTGCATAGACAGACTGGGATGCAGTGCTGCTGGTTTAAGGAATGGGAATCATGAGGTCCCCCACCCTTGGGGCAGCTACAGTTAGGAAAGACCCCAGTTGACTTGCTGGCTGGTTGGGGATGCACAGCAGCAGCTGCCAATGGTAGATCACAGGGGAAAAAAAAGATTAGGCGCTATTTCTGCATGCCCAAACCTTGTGTTTATGACCAGTGTGGTTGAATTCCCAGCCCCAAAGCCCTGCAGGCTGGGGCCCTGGCTGGGCAGACAGGGAAGCTGTCCGGAGCCTCCTGTCTGTGAGAAACGCCGAACGCTGAGCTCTGAGGCTCACATCCCAAAGACGATTGAGATCATTTGGAAGTGAATGAGAGTTATGTGCTTAAGTAATCTCAGAGGATCTGGGCATAGCAGCACTGGTGATTTAAAATATATGTGATTTTTTTTTTCTTTTCTTTCTAAATGCAGCAATTGGGAAAGAAAGCATTATCTGGCAAAGGAAATCACTGCATCAGACTAGTATATACAGGTGGGATGAGGGTGTCAGGGTCACTGGGGCTGTTACATGTGCAAAAATGGGCTTGCTGGAAGTTGCTTTGGCAGCAAAGCAAACAGCTTCCTGGAAGCCCTGCGAGCCCCGTGCTTTGCTTTTGCATTACTGTTGCCCAGCGATGGCAGCCGCGCTGCCTGGGGTGTCTGATGCTGCTCCCAGCCAGCGCCTCGCTGCTGCTCTGTGATGCTTGGTGACAAACACGCTGTAAAACAGTTGAATTGGGACATTCACCAGCGGCGTGCCAGGCCAAGGGAGAGCAGGGAGAGCTGCCGGTGGTCTTTTTTTTTTTTTTTTTTTTTTGTCAATTGTTTGAAAGACCAATGGACTTAAGTGTTCTGCAGAAACAAAAGCATTGAATGTGCTGTTTACAGCCAATTCCCTCATCCTTCAATGAGTGGACAGGTTTACAAGCCACTTATTTAAAAAAGAAGAGGCCCTCATTAATCAGCTGCGCTTTTATTGTTTCTTAATCATTTGACAGCAATTCAGAATCATTTCTTGTTTTCTATTATGGGCATATTTGCGTTGCTGGTGCTCATTCCCCATCTACTATCTCTGAAGATAATTTTCATTTCGAGAACCACTCGTATTCTTCCAAATAAAGGATGGTATTTACTTGGAAAATATCTCTTTCAGATGACTGCTTTCAAACAGCCAGTTCCTTACCCTGTTTGGAGTCATTAAAGTTTTTGTTTGTTTGTTTTATTGCAGGCTCTTTTAGCTCAAGCCTCCAGAAATATGGGCAGCAGAGGCTGTTGCTGTAGGTGTTGGAAACACGCAGTGGAGATTTTGGCAACTGGCGTCTTGAGCAACTTTGTGGAAGTCACCCAATGGTAAGGAGCGCTGTTTTGCTGATTTGGGGAAGATATTGGTGATGTGGGGAAGCAGTTGTGTTTCCCCTGCTTGCGTGTGGGGTGGGGACAGTAGTGGAAGGAGACGTTCTGCTCCATGCTCCGTTTTAGGGACATGGTTAGTAGGTAACCTTGGTGGAAAATGGATGGTTGGATGGAATGATCTTAGAGGTCTTTTCCAGTCTTAAAGATTTCTATGTCCTGGCTGGCTCTCCCACACTGCTGTAGATATGGAGTTGGTTGGTTCTGAGCATGGGACATCTTATGCCTCAGTGTTTGGCAATGCCCTGTGAACTTCTCAGGGTTTGAAGCCTTGAAATGAGCTCAGTTTGTGCTGTTTTCTGGCACCACAATATTTAGAGAAATGCTGATGTTGATGTGAAAGCTCCTGGCGATGGCTGGTGTGGGTCACGGGACAGAAACAAATCACTTTCCCACTAGGGAAAGGTCATCTGTGAAATTTTACAGGCAGTTCTCCCGTTCTCTAAATATCCTCTTCCCCCTGGCTTTTTTTTTTTTTTTTTTAAATTTTTTATTATTTTTTTTTTCAGTGTGTCAGCCCAAGTGCACTCAAAATGTGAGCAGGGTCTGATACAAGGAGGGTGAAATGAGATAATCCATGTTTTCACCATCCATAGGCCTCTCTTTTCACAGCCCGTGGGCCGTACTTTATTAGGCTGAGCAGCTCTGGGCCTGCAAGAAAGAGGAGGACTTTCTCATCCCGATGAGAATGGGGCAGTGAATGGATTCCAAGTGTTTACTCAGCATTTGTCTCGTGGTTTATCAAAGGCATGAGGAGGAGGTGCCGACAGACCTTTTGTCCCGCTGATGTGTTATGACAATGTTCCATGAATATGCAGAATGGCAGAAGGGATTAGAGCCAGTACAATTCCCCTCCGGCACTGCTTTTTTTCCTCTTTTTTTTCTCTCTTTTTTTTTTTTTGCCTGGGATGTTCAGGGGTTTAAGGGTGACCTGCTTGCAGTCAGGGCACTAAACATCAGATTTCCCTGCAGATAGGGGTATAAAAATCCCACAGTTGTCCAAAGCTGTTAGCATCTGGCTTGAAGGTTAGGCTGCTGTGGTTGCTGCTGCTCTTTATGAATCTCTGCCTGGCTGAAAGCTTTGTGTTGTAGGAGACAGGGGGATATTCGGGTGTAATTAAAACCTGAGTCAATCAGTGATACGTGAAGCCCAGGCCAATGGTGATGTGGCTGCTGCCTTTTGGTTTGTGGCTGTTGGTGTGGGCTGTTGGCAGTGCACTGCAGTGCTCTGCTGCATCTCAAAGCCCTGGTCCCAGAATTTCAGAGCTGTGCAGCCAGAGGTGCTGGCATCTATCAGTGATGCTCTCCGTGTGTCCCTTTGTACAGGTTAATGAGTTCATGCACCTCCAAGGCAAATTTTGGGTATTTTCCACAAGGGGAGGTGGGAGTGTTGGGTATAAGCTCATACTATCCTCTTGTTTCTGATCCTTCCTCTCCAAGTGATGCTGTTTAGCAATGGTCAGCAGCTGTCAGCTCCTCAGGTACGTTCTGTGTTATTGAGCAAAGATACCCCACCTGAAAAACACCCTCCAGTGGTTTCCTAATTCTTAAGACTCTTTTCCATCCTGCTTCCCAAGTGGTTTGTCAGGGAGATCCCCAAATATATGAGGGGAATGGTGACTCTGTATCCTGCTTGGGCCACTGAAAGAGGCAAAGCCTTCTGGCACTGCACTGCCGCAGCCTGCTCAGTGCTTGCTGGAGTCCCTCTTCAGCCCCTTGGGAAACACAGGCAGTAACTGACTTAATGAATTTTGATGTAATTAGCCCAATGCCAGCTCTCAGCTGGTGGCCCACGAGAGCATTTGGCAATGGCTTCGATGTCTGCTGTGCCTGTGCCTGCTGATGGAGGATATGTGCTGCTGTTTGGTTAGTTGTTTGGTCTCCTTTTGATGGAGAGATGACAGTGTGTCTCCAGCAGCCAAGGACCACAGTCTGGCTGTGCTGACATCCTCTCTGTGGGCTCTGGCCAACACTGGGCTGTGCTCCTGGCAGCTGGCCATCATGGACCCAAAGCTTTTCAGGCTTCTCTCTCAGGCAGCCAAACTCTTGAGATTAGCTTAAAAAGAAATGGGGCATCCATCCCATCTGTCTGCTTTTTCACCACCATGAGCAATGCTAGGTCATTCTTTGCCTTCTGGGTTGTACAAGAAGGGTTGTGGTTTTCATACTGTGCTTTGCAATCAGGGCTTCTCAACCATGGTCCAAGGAAAAATAATAATAATAATAATAATAATAATGTGAACAAATCCTTGCCTGTCTGAGAAACCTGTGATGGAAACATGATTGGGAAACCTGGGGCCAGCCCCTGTCTGCCAGGATGCTTACAGCAAGGCCACCTTTCCTTCACCAGGAAAGCCTGGTGAAAAGCTTTCCCTGCTGCACTGTTTATTGTCCAACCCCTGGGTTTTTGTTGGCTGCCCACATCCAGCCCCCAGCTCCTTAAGAAGACAGCAAGCAGTGGAAGAACAATTAGCAACTGCCAGCCTTGGGTCTTTATGACTCTACAAGGCAAAGCCAGCTCTGTGTTGGCCTATGGGATTTCCTAACACAAGTTGGGCAGACCAGTGAGCTGAGTGTTGGTGCTGTGGGGTGAGGGTTGTGAGCAGGAAAAGTGGGTTGTGGAGCAGCCCTGGGAGCTGCAGGCATGACAATGGAAAGCCAATAGAAGGAGAAGTTGGAGATCCAAGCCTCTTTTACAGATAGACCAAGCCTGGCATGGACTCATCCAAGCAGAAGCAATTAGGCAAATCCCACATCCTGACAAGCCAAGATGCAGCTGGGTTTGTATCCACTGAGGCAGGAGCAGAAGTGATGGGTGAACCACAACTTCTTTCTCTGTGTACCCAACTCTGATGGGATCTGGTGTGGTGTCAGCTGCCTCCTTGCATCCAATGCTGCTGAGATGTGGAGGTTCCCATCCCAGGTGGAGGATCCCACTGACCACAGCACTTCTGAAGTGGAGAAGATTTCAGTGGGTTTCTGTGGACCTCCAAAATAATGAAAAGGTTTCTGGGTTGATGCTCCCAGCCCCAAGCAGCACTGGGCAGGGATAGTTTTGGCTAGGAGGAATGTGAGACAAACACTGTGATTCACAGTTGTCCAGTCTGATTTGAGTCTGAATTGCCTCTCTTGTCTTATCATGGGGAAATTATGTGATGAGCAATGACTTGTTGTGGCTGAAGACCCTTTTCCTGAAAATTCTTTCTGCGTGGTTTTAGTCATCATCTGTGGAATGTTCCCAAAACCAGATGAGGTCTCTACAACCTAAGCCAGGTTGTCTCCTCTCCAGAAAACCAACTTCTCCAGCAGCACAGATGTATGACAAGATGTCCCCACTTTGGGCAGAAGGGCTGGGGAACGTGGAGGCAGATGTCCTGCTCCTGGCATTGTCCAGGCTTTAGGATGTGGGTCTAAGAGACCTCTCTCCAAGCAAGCCCGTGGGCTTGGGAGAAACATCACACCTGATTCCACCACCTCATGAGCATCTCCGTGTGAGATCCTTCCTTTGCCTGCACCATCAGGATGGGACTGACAGAGGTGCCTGGCCAGGCCAAGGGGGATTAAAGAGCCTTTGTTTCAAAAGCATTTTAAACAGAGTGAAAAAAACCAACCTGCCAGCCTGGCTGCAGGCAGATGGGGTGGAAGGTACAAGACAGAGGGAAATTCTCCATGACAGAGGTGTGCTCCTGGCCTAAGGGGAGGGAAAAGGCCATTATGTTTGGAGTGAATGAAATCACTCCTGGCAGGAGCATTAAACAGAGGAAAAAGAGAGTGAGTAGGAAGCAAGCAAGATGGGACTTCAGCTGTCTGCCTGGGCTTGCAGCTAATCAGTCTGGTGGTGAGAGAAGGTAATGAGCCTGGTTGCCTGTTTCCATGATGGAAATGCCAAAATTCCATGTATGAGCTTTGCAGAATGACCCTGCAGGATGACAGGTTTTAACCATCTCCCTGCTCTGGGAAACCTGGACGGTGTGCATCAGGGCTCTAATGGGAAGGGATGGTTTCTAAGTGATACTCCAGAGTTCCTTGCAAAGGTCTGCTCTTGTAGGGGTTGTTCCCAGTCATGCTGTGTGATGCTTTCTTCACCATTTCTGTGGACCACGTAGCTGAAATCCTTCATGAACAAGAGGGAATACATGGCTGTGCTCTGCTCTGAGCAGTGCACTGTTAGGGCAGCTTCACCAAGAGACACTTCTCTGATCTGTGCTGTGATTGCACTGCAGCAATCAAGTGGCCTCTTAGTTTTTTTTGTTAGAGCACTTACTATTGTTTTATGGGAATTGATATCTATGTGTTCCTGACTAACCCTGTGCATAACTGTGGCTTTGCTCTTCTCAGTGTGTTAAAGGCACTGGGAGGGATTGCTAAGCCACCAGCTTGGCCTCTCCTTGTGCTTGGGTTTTGGAAGTGGGATGTGGAGATGGGGCAGAAAATAGACTTCTATAAATCATTTCAGGAAAAAAGTAAACTTAAATATTGATGACCACCAGATCCTGAGGTTTTCCTTATAAAGAAAGTACTGAAGTTTATGGAAGTCAAATCTCTAAAACTCAGAACCAAATTTTGCCCTTGGAAGTCATGGTTTTCAGTAACTTAAATATTTTTTCTATTTCCCTTCAGTTTAAGTAAATTCATGCTTCACTTAATAGTATTATTTTTGGTAAATAGGCAAGAAAAAAGAAAAAGTTTGGGGATTTGTTTGTTTGTTCCTCCATCCTCATTATTTTCACAGAAATGAATGATAACTTCACAAATTTAATTTTGGGAAGAAAATCTTAGATAACCATCTTGGGGGAAAAACTCCACAAAGGTGAAGAGTGGCTATAAGGGGTTGGTTTTTGTTTTTTGGGGTTTTTTTTGGACACTTTTACCAAGCTGGGGAACACTGGGAAAACACTTTGCCTATACTCTCTGTGAAGAAAGAAGAGCTGTGGTGTGATGGGAGCTTCTGTAGAGTTCTCTGCCTGGGAGCTGAGAGCGTGACTGGATTCAGGCAGCAGTGTGATGAGGGTGGGAGTGGGGATGGGTCCAACTGCTTCTATATCAAGGCAGTACCACCTGGCCAGCTTTCAGCAAAGGAAACCCACCTACATTTGGTTGTTGAAGTATTTCAGTGCCAGGCTGTGTGTCATGGCAGCATCCCCCAGAAAGCCTAGCTGAGATGCTGGGGGATGCTTTGGGCTGCTTGCTGCAGCAATTGGTGGGAGAGGAACTGGAGAACTCCTCAGTTCCATACCCATAGCTTGTCCCAGGGTGGCTGAGGTACAGAGAAAGTCAAGTGTGGTTTACTCCCTCTGCACTGTGTCATTGTAAAGAGAGACTCATCCCATCTGTGTGGTTGCCGTCTTTATTACTATACTGTATCACCCTGAGTGATAAAGCATGTGTGGGAATTAGTGTCTGTCCGTTTTGGATTTCCTCGCTCAGTGCTACAACTCGGTCTGTTTCCTGTCTGTGTGCTCCTGCCCACCTCTGCCCTGCTGCTTTATCCATCTGTCAAAACCAGTCTGACATCTGGGCCCCAAGGCTGCGAGGCTGGGAGCGGTGTGAACAGTCCCAGCAGCTCCCAGGTGACCCCACACCAGCTGGAATCAGACTGAAGTCCAACGGGAGGCTTCTCCCACGATGGATACAATTACATCAGAGCAGGGCCTTGGGCTATGAGCACCCCTATGGGTTGGGTCTTTGTGTCCTGTTGTCCAGATGAGATTGCTTTTCCTTTGCAGGTGCAGGTAGCTCCAGACCCAGCCGTGGTGTTGCATTCTCACCTCCAAATCCCTTTCTGATGTTTAGGCCACTAAAATAAAGAGGAAAAGAGTGATGTGATTGCTTGTGGGACCAAATGAGAAAAGCTTAGTAAAGCTTTGTCCTTTCAACTCTTTTTTCTCCCAATCTGCTTCTTGCTGTATCAAGATGCATACTGCTCTTTGTCACTGATCTCAGCAGTTTGAGTCTGCAGAACTGGAGGTTTCCATCCCCCAGGGAGTAATTTACCATAATTCAGACACAAAAGTTAAATGCATGCTCCTGGAAAAATATGTATCTGTGTCTTTTTCCCCTGGTTCTCCTGGGGTGAATGAATGGTCCCTGCCACGCTTTCCACTTGCTGCCCTCACTCGGAAGAACTGTCTTCCATTTGAGCAGAAGAAAGCTACAAGGAAAGAACTTTTATGTACAGCAAACGCTCTTCCTGCTTGTGTTGTTGTCTGCAATTGGCAGAAGAGTCATGGAGCCAGTTTACCTGATAGTACCAGAAGATCAGTGGCCAACTAGGAGTGGACCCAGCATGGCTGTAATGGACCATACATTTCCCTGCCTGAACCATGAAAAGAGCAGGAGGTGAACTACGAATGGAAAATAAAAGGAGAACAAAAACACAGACAGGCACAAGTGAGAGAACAAGTGAGGGTGAGAAACAACTTGGGTGATGAATTCTAACTTAGGCTGTAAAATAGAACTACCAGGAAATGCTTAAAGGAAAGGAATGGAGAATCTTTTTGGAAGAGCTGGGAAAAAGGGCTTTTAGCTGCTCTGCTATTGGAAATACTTCCAGCTAACATGCAAAGTTGAAGGTTGTGATTTATTTATTTTTTTTACTGCTCATGGGATATGAGAGATCTGTCAGCATGTTAATGGCTCAGACATCTCCACCTGTCTTAATGGGATGTGGATGTGCAGCTATATATCAAGCTGTGACGTGGCTGTAAAATTCCCCCATCTTGTCCAGCCTACCTTAGTGTAGGTGGAGTGTGAGGCACAGAGGAGATGCTCAGTGGCAGATGAGGATGACATGAAAGCCCAAGGCTTTTTTGGTGCCCATTTAGCAGCCCCCGGTTGTGGTACTGGCAGGGCTGGCCATCAGCTTTGGAGTATAGGGTGTGACATGAAAAGTTCCAAGTGTTTTCCCTGAAACCCAACAAAGCTTTCTGAGTGTGGTGCACACCTTCAGCCCTGGCCATGTACAGTGATGGAGCGGACCCCCTGCACCTATACACCCCAAAAATGCCATCTCTGCCAGGCAGCTCCGACCTGGGTGCATCCCTTCCCACACTCTCAGGGGGAAGATGAAAAATCCTCGTCTGGTTTCCTTACCCAGGAGCTCTCACCAGGAGACTGCAGAGGAATTAAACCGGGATTCTCACTGAGCGGAGAAACTCCAGCTCTCATTGCCGCTGTGTCCCGGCCCGGATTGAGCGATTTTCCTACGGAGAAACAAAACGAAATCTAAGCAGTGCGAGGGTTCTGGGAGTGGCTTACCTGCCCTTAGGATGGGGGCCGGCTGTGGGATGAAACTCGCCTTACTTTGGTCGACGGGACTCGTCTGGTTTTGTTATCTTTTCCTCGGAGGAAAAATGAATTAAAAGCCAAGAGAGCGCCCCGGAAAATCACCCAGCCTGCCCAGGAGCGGATTTCCCCTGGGGGCACCGCTGCCAAAGAAAACCCCAGAGAGAGGCCGGGGGATTTACCCGTGGGAGAACGGTCCCATCCTCGGCGGCCTCCCCCCCGCGGCCCCCGGGGAGAGGGGCCGGGCTCCGCACGCCCCTCGGGGTGGGTTGGGGGGGCGGCCGCCCTATATATTACAAAGCAGCTCGGGGCCCTGCTCCCCATAGCCGGGTGCTGCCGCTGCGCTCATCCCCCTTTTCCCTTCCCCTCCCTCTCCCTTCCCCCTTGGGCGGGGGGCTTTTACTCCTTCCGCCCCCCCCGCTTTACCCCTACCCCTCCGGCCGTATATGAACGCGGCCGGCTTCCCCTGCCTGCGAGGCATGTGCACGCTGCCGGCCGCCGGCCCCGCCGCCTCGGCCAGCCCCGGCTCCCCCGGGCCCCCCCGGGGGTCCCCCTCCGCCGCCCAGGTGAAGCCGGAGCCGCGAGGTGCCGGGAGCAGCTCTCCGCTGCCTCCTCCTCCGCCTCCCGAGGAGCTGCCGCCTCCCGCCGGGGGCCGCCGGAGGAAACGGCCGGTGCAGCGGGGCAAACCGCCTTACTCCTACATCGCCCTCATCGCCATGGCCATCGCCAACGCCGCCGAGAGGAAGCTCACTTTGGGGGGCATCTATAAGTTCATCACCGAGCGCTTCCCTTTTTACCGGGAGAACCCCAAAAAGTGGCAGAACAGCATCCGCCACAACCTCACCCTCAATGATTGCTTCGTCAAGATCCCCCGTGAGCCCGGCCACCCTGGGAAAGGCAACTACTGGACGCTGGACCCTGCCGCCGAGGACATGTTTGACAATGGCAGCTTCCTGCGCCGGAGGAAACGCTTCAAGCGCACTGACATCACCACCTACCCCGGCTATATGCAGAACTCCAGTGCCTTCACCCCACCGCCTGCTGTTCGCCCGGTGGCCCCCGCCGCCCCCTACCCAAATGCCCTCTGCTCGCCCGCCTACAGCCCGCAGCTCTCGGGCACCGTTTTCCATCCCTACGCAACCGGGGTGGCACCGCCGGCGCAGCACTCACGGATGTTCAGCATTGACAGCCTGATCAGCGGGCAGCAGGCCCTGCAGCCCTCGCCACCTGCCGAGCTGGCCCACCCATCTCTGAGCTTAACTGGGACCGAACTAGCCCCCAGCTGCTCCGCCAGCACCTCGGAGCCTCCCTGCTTCCAGCCTCAGCCCGTCAGCCCTGGTTTGCTGAGCCGAGCTGGCCCCAACGCTTTGGCATACCCCTATGCTGCCTCACCGCCCCATCTACCCGTAGGGCAGGGCAGCTACTCACCTGGCAGCCCACAGCTCTACGGGGCTCCCAGCAGACTGGCGCTGCCCACTGTGCGCCCCACTGCCTGTCCTGAGCACAATGAGCAGCTGCTGGGTCTCCCCGCATCGCCCCTCGGCCAGTTCAGCTCCGGCAATGCCTACGGCAGGCAGCCCAACTTCAGCACCGGCCTGGAGCGATACATGTGATGGGACTGAGGATGGATGCGCCAAGGAGCCTGTGGATGGATGCTCTAAGGATCCCGTGGATGAACATGCCCCCATAGTGGGGATTGAGTGGGTGGGATGAGGTTCCTGCTCTTCGGCTGTGTGCAGACACAACCCCGTGTGCATGGTGAAGGGGACCAAAATCTGACTCTTCTTTCCCAGCTGTGTTTAATTGGAGAGGAGGTTCCTCCTGGAGGCAATGCTCGCATGGTGCAATGGGCAGGAACCCCAAAAGCATGGAATGGTCCAAAAAAGGGCTTTCTTCTCTTCGCTGGGTGCTCATTCATCGCTGGAATGAGTCACCAAAAAACCCCACTAAACCAATTTTAAAAGAATAATTAAGGTGTTTATCCTCTTATTCCCCCATAGGAAAACAAAACAAAACAAAAAACACCTTGCCTACTTCTTTTTTCTATTTTGAAAAATGACTTTCACTGTTAGAAAAGACTTTTTTAAAATAAAGCTTTTCTTTCCAACCTGTCCAGTGCTGCCATTCCCCTGCTCCAACCAGAGGAAATTCTCTGCTCACGTTATTGTGCTGCTGTTGTGCCTCCGCTGCAGGACTTGTACTTTTAGCTATGCTTTTTAAAGCTATTTTACTATGGTTTTTTTTTAAAAAGTGAATGGGAGCTAAATGCTGCTGGGCTGTGGGAAGGATGCAGTTGAGCTCTTCATCACCAGGGAGCTGCAGGGTATACCTTTCCATTGGCACAACAGGAATCCCTTGCAGGTGATATTCCTATTTAGCACCCCAAGTTAGGAGGTTTCCTCCCTTGGTGCAGCATCAATTAAAACCTAGTGCATTCGCTGCCCAGCCTGGTGCTGTTTATTTACAGAACTGTCCCCAGTGCCCAGCCAGGCAGTGAGGCATGTGTTCCCCACTGCTGGATTGTGTCCCTGTGTTGGGAGCTCTCACTCGTGCCTCTTCATTCCTTTATCCCATGCATGCTGTAAGAATTGAATGTGAGGTTGGTGTGGAAGGGGAGAGAAGAAGCTGCTTTTCTCCAGGCTGGGGGCTACAGGCTGGCAGTGCAGAAGGGGGTTCCTAGGGGAGAGCCAGATGCCGTGCAAAACAAGAATGGTGGTGGGGCGGGCAGGTGGTGCTGCAGTTCTCCAGACTTGGTGCTTGGAAACCTCGTGCTGTGCTGAGCCTGATCTTCCTCAGTCCCACTGGAGCCTTACATAGGTGGTAGCAAAAAGACATGGCTTGGGGAGAGTGGATGATCCCAAGCTGGTGTGTGGTCCAGATGCTGGGGGGCAGCCCCCAGATGCTGAGATACCCAGATGTTGGGGTGCAGCATCCAGCTGTGGGTCCCCCCAGCACCCCAGGCCCCCCTGCCAGGGAGCCCCAGCACCCCTCAAGCAGCACACAGCCACCCTCGCTGCAGGCTGTTAGCCAAAGAGGCTGCAAAGTACAGGGACCAGACCCCTTTTCTTCTTCTCCCTTCAGATATTAATCCCCCCATGCACAAGCCTCTGGCACTCATATTGTGATTGTCATTACACTAATGCCTTAAGAGTGTCTTCTTGGTTAACTTAATGTATCCCAACTAGGATTTAAGCTTTCATTTCAAAGCTTTGTTTACAGTTAGGGTGAATCTAGCAAATGAGTAGGATTAAGGTGTCATGTAAAGCATGAGCTGTGCTGAGACAGAGTAGTTTTAAGCTTTGTAAAGTTTATACTTGTGCCCTTCGCCTGTTTTAGCATCTTTTCAGTATATGTGTTTCGTGAAAAAGAGGGATTTGAATGAAACAGGAGTAATTATCACTCAGATTTGGGCTGTGAAACCGAGTCTCCTTTGAAATCCTCTGCTCTTTACTTAGCAACATCTAGGGAGTTCAGGGAACATTAAGTAATGACATGCATAACCATCCCCATCCAACCCACACAAAAAGCCAGAGGCAAAACTTTCTTTGCTCTCTGCTATTGTGGAATGAGTGTGATCCTTTGGGATCAAGGGTGCCAGAGAGGTTGGTCTGGTGATCAGGGCCATCGCAGGTGGCTTCTCACAGAGTAGCCATTAGAAAATCGGGCTGGATTCGGGTCTCTTATGTTTGGAACCAGGAGTTGTCTTCCCTTCAGAAATCCCAACAGCCCAGGGAGCACTTGGGAGCAAGCAAACAGGGCATTAGCTGGGATTGTAATAGAAGTACATTTCGTGAAGGACTTGTTGGTCCTCCGGTAGTGTCTGATTCTGTCTGGATGCTGCCAACCCCAGGGGTGGACATTTTAGACATTAATGACTTTATTTTATGCAATGCTTTGTCCCTTGTGAATACATCACTTGGAGAGGGCCAACAGTTTCTCCATCTTAAAGGAAGAGGTCAGGACTGAGCCTTTAAATCCAACCAGTGATGGGCAATGGGTGGTGGGTGTAGTGGAACCAGCAGAGATGGGCTTTGTTGGCTGATGAAAGCTTGGAGCAAATCGGGGTAGGGCAACCAGGGCTGGCTGAGCATTGTGTCTTGGGGGGCTGGGGTTGCATCATCACCTCTACCCCCTCATATTTAGGCCTCTTATACACCACTACCCAACACCACCCTGACTCAGCCTCTCCACAGGTGTGACGCGATGACCAGATCACATCCCGCAGCCAATGTGTCGCTGCTGTCCCACCTCGGGACCCCTCTACAAATGCATCCAGGGGCTCCATCAATGTCGACCCCCGGGACAGGGACGATGCGGCCCTGAGTGACAACCCCCGTGCTCGGGCCAACACTGACCTCCAGTGGAAATCCCTGGGAAGCCGCTCCCGACCGGCTCCGGGGGGGCTTACAGAGCCCCCGAGCTCCCCCTCACCAGCCTCATTCTGGGCAAGGGGACCTGAGGATGCTCCTTGTGTGGCATCTTTTAGCATTTGTCCTCATCGGGACACAGCAGGGTGTCACGGAGGCTTGGGGCACAGTGACCAGAGGTGATGGGATTCACTCAGAGCGGCAGGTGGGATGCAGCGTCCAGGCTGGGAATGGGGACCTCCCTTCTTGGGAGAGCACCAAAGGCTATTTATTTCCCAGTCTTGTCATTGAGACTAAGAAATTGTAACGTTGCAATAGGACTTTTATGCACGTGTTGAAGTAACTCTGTAACACCCAAAGCCAACAAGCAGCCCTGGCCCGTGGTGCCTTGGTGCTGCACAGAGAAAGGGTGCACCTGAGCTGGTTATGTACATGCCTGGGAATTTCCAATTTGCATCAGCTCTGCTGGCTGGAAAGAAACAGCAAATGATGTTGGAGGAATTAATTTACCAGTGCAGGTCAGACAAACCCATGTTTCTGGTTATGTCCCTCGGATATTCCCAGCTTGAGAGACAAGAGATTGAGTAATAATAAGGTGACACTGTTGCACCACATCACTTTGATTTTCAAAAAGATGCCTCACGTGGAGATGTAACTTCTGAGCATCCCATCTGGCACTTAGCCACATTTGCAGGTTAACAAACAGGGCTGCTGGACCCATTTCCTCATTGGGAATCATAAGTTCCACCATCCGTGAAATATCCAAAGACGCAGTTTGGGAACATTCTGCTCCCAAAGCCCAAACACATCCCAAAGCTTCGGTGCATTCCCTTCTTTGTCCAGAGATATCCAACCCATCCACTTGGCCACATCCCAATGGAGGTGATGGCAGCGAGCACGGCTCTATCTGCTGCACTGTGGGCAGCACCCACGAGGTGGCAGCCAGGTGACACCTGGACAAGATCCCATAGCCACAGAGCAGCTCCAAGCAGCATCTCCCCCAGCCCTCTCTTTCTGAGCTGTCTGCTGCTTGGATTCTCCCTCAACTGATGCTCACCCTCTAAGTATAATTGCAATACAAAGTCGTTTCAGAATAGCGTGCAATAGTGGCTAATTATTTGGAACAATTATACATAACAAAGACAGAGCCAAGCAGCAAGAGGGCTTAATTGTCTGGCCAAGCATGAAATAGCACCGGATTATCGCAGACAGGGGGAGGGGATGCAGGGCAGGAGAATTGCCCCATAGAATAGGCAGGAATCCTGGCTGCTCGGGAAGGCAAAGTTTATTGAAGAACTTGAAAATTCCTCTTTGAAGCATCTTCTGAAATACCGGAGAAGACATGAAAAGGATAATGACTCAGAATATGGGCTTAGTGCACAAATCCCCATGCTGATGGACTCCAGGCCTGCAGACGCTTAAGCACATGCTTAAATTTTAAGCACATGAATGGTCCCCTTTGACGGCTCACGTGCTTAGAGTTAAGCTCAGGCATAAGTGTTTGTAGGATTGGAGCCCAGATTTTTATTACGACGAGGCTCCTCTCTGCAGTGATGGGAAATACAAGACTTATGAAGTGCACGAGCTTCCAGCGCAATGCAGTGCTCAGAGTACCCACTTCAAGCCAAGGGACACCCAAATCTCTCTCTGCATGGGGACACCAACGCTTGGGAGTTCAGGAGCAGTGCAGGCAGGAAAGGTGCAGGATACAGCACACGAGCAACTCAGTGCCACACAGCTCCTCTCCAGGTGCTTTTTGCATAAGCATACACCTGCTTTTCCTGCAGAATAAGGTTTCCCTCATGTGAGACCTTCCCTGCTCCTTCTCTGTCCCTGAACATGTTTTGCAAGGCAAAATTGCCTTTTTTTTTTTTTTTTTTACTTTTTTCCCATTTACATAAGACAGTTTCCCAATGGGCAGAAGCATCTGTTCCCGTGCTCGGATCTAGCTCACTGTTTTTCAGTTATCTTTAGGGCTAGATGGATTTGTGTGCTTGGGATACAGGTGTTTGGTGGGGCTGAGCCTGACCATAGGAGGGTGCAAGACCCATGATACTGCTGCCCCCACAGATTCCCATTGCACCTCTCAGATCCAGAGATGCTGATGGCAAGGGTGCCCATAGCAGCCACGTTCACTCTTGGGTTTGGGACCACTGCTGGCTGCCACTGAGCACGTTATATGATACAGACACTGTGTTATGTGCCAACTTTGTACCTCCCCCAGAGGCAGACAGGTGCATAGGGTGTGGGAAGAACACATTTCCTTCTCCACCTTTCCATCCCAATGCCCATGCCGGGGGAACGGACAGCCCAGTTGTGGCCCTGGAGAACTCGCTGTGATACCTCAGCACATCACCAGCCCCTCACAGCGTGCCTGTGCAAGCAGCCCAGAGCAGGCTGGAGGATTTTCTCCAAAGCCAGAGGTTAATTATCCTTTATTGGATAATTTTCAGCTGCCAGTCCTGGCGATGAAGGGGATTTCCTCTAGATGGCACGCTTATCTCTGCACAGCGAGCGGTGCCGGCAGCCCGCAGCCTGCACTGAAGCGGGGTCCTGAGTCTGCGGCTGGTCCTGGGGACAAAGAACATTTAACCCTCATCCCACTCCCATCCCCAGCTGCAGTTCAGCCATTGCCCTGCTGGACTCAAGTGATATATTTTCAGTGAGATGTTTTACCCCGATGCTTTCTGCCCTCTTCTAACGCAATTGTAAATTGGCATCTAGACTGTAGGTTAGTGGGATGCAGTCGGCTGGGTGATGCTGAGCAGAAATCAGGTCTTTTCAAGAAGTGTAAGGCCAGATGTGAAGCATCAGCCTTCCTTCAGCAGCTCTCAGTGCAGCTTCTGCATGTTAACAGCTTTTCCTCTCTCATCCTCTGTTCAGCTTAGGGCAGCAATTTCTTTTGGTGGCGTAAAGAAAAGCATAGGGGATGTTCACAATGATCTGGAGCTGCCAGGGATGAATTTCTTGTGTGTTTCTTTTACCTATTGTGCACCTATTTTATAGAAATGGAGAACTGCCCCCTGCAGTGCCAGACTGTGGGGTGACACTGTGATGTGCTGGAGACACAGTGGGGCATTGGCACCCACAGCCGTGTGCTGGAGCACTGGAGCTGAGATTGACCACTGTGCATCTTCAGCCCTGGGCTGTTTCAGTGCTTCCTGCCTCAGTATTTTCACTTGTTTGCATCTGATAAAATGTCCACCAGCTGCACAGCCTCTTTTCTGCCTGGCTGTCATTTGCTGGATAAGGGGATGGGGTTAAGATGCTGGGCTCTGCTGCTCTGCACAGCCTTTGGTGAGATGCTTCACCTCCCTCTGAAGACTTCAGACTTTTTCCCTGTTTATTCAGCTCCTTCCCAACATGGGAATAGAGGAAATTAAACCTGTGCAGTAGCAGTGTTATAGTTGCCAGCTGACGTCATCCTATCTGAAGCCAAGAGCAAAATGTATCTACAAACTTGTTTGCAGGCAGGTCCGTAGACATCAGTGAGTATTTGCAGGACTGACCTTGTACAAGATTTGTCCCAGCCTCATCTCTATATGAGGACTGCTGGATACTCCCACGTAAAAGAACATGGATGTAAAAAGAACACCCAGAAAGAAGGAAAAATAATATTAAGTTTCCTGGGCATGTTTGGGATAACAAAATGCTAACACGGAAACCTGGACTACAAGACCTCATCGCAGGTTACTACAGCCATATGAATCTGGCCATATGGTCTTGCACCGGTGTGCCCACTTTTGGGAAATGTGATTCCTTTCCATATGGATCCCCACCCCCCAAGAAATCCTCCCTACTATTTTCAGGGGATTGAGGGAAGAATGAAATGATTTAGCAGGCTTGTTTTCACAGGGATATTTTTCCTTGTGCGGTAGGCACCGTCACCAGGCTGTTCTGTGCATGCTGCCATGTGCCAGAGCATAATTGCCTTTCACATGCATCAGCCTTTGGCTAATGTGTTTTTTATGGCAACCAGGAGAGCTGGATTTGGTGAGTCTCAAAAGTGCACCTGGTGCTTTATGGCTCGAAATCATTGCGCTCCTCTGAGTCATGGAAGTGTGTGTATCCATCTCTTTTCATGTCGGATTGCTGAAGAACAGTATGCAAAGAAAAGCTTACACCAAGTCAGAGTTAATCAGTTGGGTGTTATGAGCTTGCCTGGTGGGCTTCAGGTCCGTGTGGGATGGGATCAGTAATGAAAAGAGAGCAGCAGATTAAGCTGTTGAACTCCAAGTCCAAAGTCGAGGTCCTAAACTCAGATCCCAGCACATAACAAAGGTGTGTGAACATCTGAGTGCTGCAGGGATGGACAGAAGCTTTTGGCATCAGTGCTCCCCGAAGTGGGAATTGGGGGCATTTGGCGTCACCTGGCACTGCCATTCCCACCCATCTCCCTGTCTAGGGAAGCGGCTGCCACCTCACCTCGGTGATATGGGCTGGGAATAACGGCTGTGCTGCGGGGAGCAGCAAAGGTCTGAGCCTTGGCTATGGAAAGGAGAGAAATAATATCAAAGGAAATCACATAAGTGGAAAAAGAGCCCCCTGGGGCAGCCCGGGCAGCAGCAGGTCTGTCTTGGTCGTGTTTTGAGAGAAGTTAGAGGTCAGCCAAGCCTGATAACGAGGTAATACAGAAAAATCCGTTGCTGAGCCTTGGGGGACTTGGAGATGCGCTTCACGTCAAAATAAACGAATTTGGATGCTGCCCGACCGAAGAAACAACAACGATTAAGTCTTGCAGAACCAACAGCCCCTCTGGAAGGACCCGAAGCCCCGCAGTGCCCACGGAAGCAGGGCGGGGCTGCGGGGCCCGATGCTGCCCTTCCCAAGCAGAGTGTAGGATCAGGGCTTTGCTTCCTTAAATCCAATTATCGGGGGCCGCTCTGGCCGGGACAGGGACTTCTCGCAGCGGCGCTGATGTATTTGTCTCCCTGCAGCCGGCAAATAGAGGGGGGGGGAGAAGGCAAGGAACGAGCTTTGCCTCGTGGGGAAAAAAACCCGTTTGGCAGCCGGTGGGGATTCAGAGATGAGCCCGAGGGGGGGGGGGGACAGGGAGCCCCGGGGACACTGCGGGGAGCCACCTGCCCACGGGGCTGCGTTAGGGCAGGAGGGAAAGACAGTGAAAGTCCATTAAGAGGAGAAAATAAACGCTGTTCGGCGCGTTTCGGCTACTCCAGTTTCCCTATTGAGACTTAGGGACCGGGCAGCTTTCGGCCCCAGGCGCTTCTGATAGCACAGCTTAACGTGAGATGCGAGGGAATTGGGATTAAAACAGGAGATAGGAAAGGCCATCCGTCACGAAATATTTTGGAGAGGAGAGCAGAAAAAATTAATAATCTGCCGAAGGAAAAGAAGGCATAAGGCGTAAGGCATCCCTCCCACCGCTGCACGCGTGGGGATCGTGCAGTGCTGACGACCTTTGGGGGTCGATCTGTAGGGTCGCTGTTTCGGGAGATCGCAGCGTTCCGAACACGGCGCAAGGAGCGCCCATAGGGCCGGGTGGTTGCCCGGGATCCCAGCGGTTGCTTCGTATCAGCCCAGGCTTTCCCTTTCCTAATTTCAGGACGGCTGCCTTTTAGGTACTTTTTCTCGTTTTAATTTGGCTTCCGCGGTCGATGTTGCGTGATAAAAGCGAAGAAGCACCGGGGCTCCTCCGCCGTTTTTGCAGGCGGTGCCAAACTCGGGGCGCGGCGCTTTGGGGGCAGCCGAGAGCCACGGGGATGGCGGTGCCCACTGTGCCCGGTGCCCACTGTGCCAGGTCCTCTCTGTCCCGCCGTCCCCTCTCGTTTTGCCGTTCACAGCCCTCCCCCGCAGAGTAACAACGCGCAGCACCCGGCGGTTCCTTTCTGCCCCGGATCGCACCGAGTGGAAATTCAATCGCCCGTTGTGTGTGTGGTCGAAATCTCTGGCAGCTGCTTCGGAATTTTTTATGACACTTTCGTTTATGTAGGGGAGGCATAACTATTATTTTACTTAATAAAAATGGAAATGGGCTCGGGTCCTTTGCCTCCCTCCCCGCTCCCTTCCATTTGTTCTCCCCACCGCATTTCCGCGGGGCTGGGAGGAGAGATACCGCATCCCTAAAGCATTTCGCAGCGTCAGATGGCGGAGAATGATCATCGATGTACGTACGTACATGTAGGAGAGGGGCGAATTTAAGTTGCTAAAAGCAGCCTTAGAGCGGTTTAAAAGCGAAAGAACCCAGAAAAGCTCTCTCAGGACACACTCCCACCTTCGGGAGCAGCGCCGTTCTGCACCGACTTTTCCTTCCGTTCGATGAATCCTTTCCTAGCGCAGCGCTGACTGCGAGGGCGGAGGATGCGCTCGGCTCCGTGCGTGAATGCGGTACCCAGCCGGTACCGATCCGGCGCACGGAGTCGTTGGGGTTTGATCGTTAGGATTTGAGTAATTATTGTGAGCGGCATTTGGAAGCGGGGCCGCGCAGCTGTTTGGCCCGGCTCCCCGGTATTAGTGCTGGAGATTTTATCACCAAATGCTCGCACCTGTTAACAGCAGCGAGCGGCAATCCATCACCACAGATTCTCACACTGCTGAGCGCAGCTTTTGGAGGGGGGCATCGCCAGCCCCCCGGATGCGAGGGCTGAAATTGCAGTTGGTGGAACAAGGGATCCCGGACCCCTCGGGCTCCCGAGTGATACCCGAAGAATTTTGGTACATCCTATTACCACTATCCCCTTTCTCTCAGCCCGGCATCCCACCTCCCGGGGGAGGGGGAGCCCTCGGGAACGCAGAAGCTCGAAAGGAAAACCCGTGTGAGCGCGGCTCGCAGTACAGACGGGGAAAATGCGGTGGTCCCGTCTGTGTCCCCAGCCCCGCGCCGGGGTAGCCACAACGCTTTGCCCTGGGAAGGGGCACGGATCTGCGGCTTTGGGGGGGGGAGCTGAGTCGCCACAGGTCCCAGCTCCGCTCCTTGCACCTGCCGGGTGGCAGCGGCCCTGCGGGAGCCCTCGGGAAGGCGGCTTTCCAGGCAGGGTGCTGTCTCTCGGTGACGTGTCGGTGACGTGAGCACGCGGAGAAGAGGGGAACTAGCACCCCAAAATCACCGCTTTCCCCCCCGGCACACACACAGCGGGAGGTCTGAGGGCTCGGCCCCGGCGGGCAGAGGGCTCCTGAAGCCGTCACCGGGGGGGGGGGGGGGGGAAGGAAGGCTTAGAGGAGCGGGCAGCACCTTTCCTCGAAAGCATCGCCAAGGGGACCCGTGCAGGGCTGGGAGCCCCTCTCGGTCCCCGCTGGGACTGCGGTGGGCTCCACGTGACGCCGGGACGGCCGTATAAAGGCCCGAGGAGCGCTCGCAGGAGGCGCAGAGTGGAAGCGTTGGCCCCCGGTCCCAGCTCGGGAGGGGTGGGGAGGGGGGGAGCGCCTTCCATCCCTGCCCTCCCCCCTCCTTCTTCCCCCGTCCCTCCCCGTCCCCCCCCAAAGCATCCGCCGCACCCCCAGCATCAGAGATATATTTTTATCCCCCCTCCCCTCTTCCTTTTATTATCATTATTACTATTATTTGTCACTGCCGCTTTCCAGCTCCCTGCCCAGCCTCCGCGCTCCCCGTCTCTCCGCCCCCGCCCCGCGCCCCCTCCGCCGCCCCTCCCTCCGCAGCCACCACCCCGCAGCCCCGCCGAGGCTCCGCCAGCAGCGAACGGGGCGCGGAGCGGCGGCTCCGGGCCGCGGAGTCCCAGCGGCGGCCGCAGCCCCTCCGACACGGCGCGGCCCCGGGCCCATCCCGGGAACCGCCGCTAGGTGGGGGGGGGAGCCCGGCCCCGGCCGCCCCGGCCGCACAACAATGACTTTGGGCAGCAGCGGCGGAGGCGGCTGCGGGATCATGTCCGAGCGCTCCCCGGAGGAAGAACCGCTCTCCGAGGTGGAGGACGCGGATATCGACGTGGTGGGCCCGCCCCAGGACGGGGGGAAATACAGCGAGGACGAGGAGGAGGACGACGACGACGAAGAGGACGACGAGGAGGAGGGCGGCGGGCCGCTGGGGCTCGCCCTGCAGCGGAGCGGGGCCGCCAAGGCGCGCATGGGGGGGTCTCCGGAGCGGCTCTCCCCCGCCGGCGGCTCGGAGCCCGCGTGCGCCCGCGGGGCCGCGCCCGGGGAAAAGGCGCCCGCGGGCGGCGGCGGCGGAGGCGGCGGGGGAAAGAACCCGCTGGTGAAGCCGCCCTACTCCTACATCGCTCTCATCACCATGGCCATCCTGCAGAGCCCCAAGAAGCGGCTGACGCTGAGCGAGATCTGCGAGTTCATCAGCGGCCGCTTCCCCTACTACCGGGAGAAGTTCCCCGCGTGGCAGAACAGCATCCGCCACAACCTCTCCCTCAACGACTGCTTCGTCAAGATCCCCCGGGAGCCCGGCAACCCGGGCAAGGGCAACTACTGGACGCTGGACCCCGAGTCCGCCGACATGTTCGACAACGGCAGCTTCCTGCGCCGGAGGAAGCGCTTCAAGCGGCAGCAGCAGCTGCACCCGCCGCACCCCGAGCTGCTGCTGCGGGCCGGGGCCGCCGATCCCGCCGCCTTCCTGCCCGGCTTCGCCTACGGACCCTACGGCTACAACTACGGCCTGCAGCTGCAGGGCTACCCCCCGGCCCCCCCGCACCACCACCACCACCACCACCCCGGCGGCGGCGGCTCCGCGGGCGCTTTCCCCTTCTCGGCGCCTCACTGCCCGTTACCGGCTCCGCCGCCTCCCTCCGCCGCCTCCGTCTTCTCGGCCGCCTCCGGGCTGCCCTCGTTCCTGGGCGGCGAGCTGAACTGCAGGAAGTCCTTCTACCACCCCCAGCTCAGCCCTACGGCCCTCCCCGCCGCCCTCCTCCAGACCCTCAAGCCGGACCCCACGCCCGCGGGCAGCGGAGGCACCACCACCACCACCAACCCCTCCCGGCCCTCTTTTTCCATAGACAACATCATCGGGGGGGCCGTGCCCCCGCCGCCCAGCACCAACCCCAGCGCCGCGCCCGCTGCGCCCTACCCCTCGGGCCAGGCGGGCCCCCCGGCGCAGCTCCTGGCCGTGCTCAGCCCCGCCTTGGCCCCATCGCAGCCCCACGGCGGCCTGGCCCACGAGCCGCTCCTGCAGCCCGCGCAGAACTTTTCCGCTAAAATCACAAACGTGGGCAGCTGTCATTTTTAAAGCGTGCTGCGGAGAGGAGAGGGAAAGGGAGAAGGGGTGCGGGGTGGAGGGGTGGAGGGGAGAGTCGCGAACCAAACTGCCCCTTCCCAGCTCTCCCCCAGATCTCCCCTTCCCTCTCCCCGCTCTCCTCTTCCTCCCCTCAATCTCCTCCCGTTGTGTTTTAAGGTAGGAATTTTTTTTTTTTTTTTGTAATTTTATTTCCAGGCTCTGTGGCATCCGGATCTGTTTGTGTCTCTTTCGTAGGCGAAAAGAAAAAAAATAATAATAATTATCAGGAGGGAGGGGGGGGGAAATAACCACATTTCACCCCGCCAGCACCAAAGCTTATTTATAATGCGGCCATAACATAACCAACGTTTGTGGGGGACGGGGGGGCAGAAAGGGTCTGAGGGTCCGAAATATTTTCTCTGAGAGGTTCGGGTGTCTGAAAATCACAGCAGAGAATGCGGGGGGGTTCGGGTTGTGCGCGCTCCCAGTGTGTGTTCACCTCTCCCCTTCTCTCAGATAAAATGTTTCAACGGCCCCGTCCACTCTTTATTTTCTTCGAAGCTTTGGGTTTGGCTTTAAAAGGCACCGCTTTAGGGTATGTGTTGAAGAAGAAGAAAAGTCGGTGAAACTCAGGACTGCGGTTTAATTATTATTATTATTATTATTATTGCTATATATTTTTTTTTTCAATGGGACGTTCAAATGTACGTTGAAAGCAGATCCGATCCGTCTCGAAGTTCGGAGATTCCCACCCCGTTTTTTGCTCCCCCTTTTCCGACCCCATCCTTGCGTGGGTTTTTGGTGTATCGGTAATTATTTGTATATAGATTATTCGGGAACTGATGAGCGGACTCCTCGCTGGTTGTGCATCCATCATATCTATTTTATTGAGAGAGAATCTGTGAATCGTTTCGATGTGGGGAAAAAAAAAAAAGAAAAGGGGCGACGGCTTTTTTTTTTTTTTTTTTTTTTTTTTGGTCCACCCGTTGGTGTAAATTAATAAATGTTTGTGACCTGGTTTTAAAAGGAGAAGGGAAAAAAAAAAGAGAGAGAGAGAAAAAAAAAAAAAAAAAACCAACATCCAAACAACAAAAAGCAAAATGCCGATGGTTCTTTGCGATGTCCTTTGTCACGGAGCCCCGTTCGGGCCTCGGGGGGAGCGCAGCGATCCCACCGTCGGCGATGCGCGGTGCGCCCACGGCCGCGGGTCCGTTCGCCGTCCGAAGCCGTCGCGGCTGTTGCTGCCGTCCCTCCGGGCCAACACCCCCCCCAACCCAACCCCCCCCACCCCCTCCCTCTTCGTCCCTATAGCGGCCGCGAGGTGGTCCCCGCTCTGGGTCTGGAGGACGGGAAAGCCGCTTTCATTCTCCTCTTCGATTTTTTTTTTTTTCTTGCGTTTTCTTTTCGTTTCTTCGCTCGCTTTTTTGGTACCCCTCTCCAACCGTGGAGCCTCCAACCCTTCCTCTCTACCCCTACTCTCCCCCGACCCCTCTTCCCTTTATTTTGATTGAAAAAGTTGACACATGAGAAAATAAGTTGGAAGCTTCTCTTCCCTCCCCCCCACCCCCTACCCCCCCCAAAGCACACACGTCCCTTTGGGCCCGCAGCGTTTGAATGACCGCATGAAACTCGATCACCGCCGAAATTTTGCAACAACTCAGCGAGTAAATAAACATCTCCAAGTTTTCCCTTCTCCCCCGCCCCGCTCCCCAATTTATTGACAGGGACCAAAGGCGGCCGCTCGGTTTGTTTGGTGGTGGGGACGCGGATTTAAGCACTCGGGGCCTTTCTGCCCTCCGCGGTGCGCGGTGCGGGGCTTTGTGCGGCAGCGCCGGGGGGCGGCGGTCCTTTTTCTCTTCCCCCCCCGTCCATCCCCCCTCCGTTCCTCCCCTCCTCTCTTCCCTCTCTGTGTGCCACCCCGAATCTCGGCGCGGTTTGTTGATGTTGTTCCCGAACGTGCCGCCTCCCCGCAGCGAGCGGTCTCACATCTCCGCTTCACACACATTTGCTTTTGAAAAGCGATCTTCGTGTCCGGCACTTGGTTGTCTCCCTTTCATGTCCAGCTCCTACAAAAGGGGCTACAAGACTCGACATGGGAGAAAAGAGGAGGCCAATGAATCTATTTTCCAGATTGCCAAGCACATGGTTGGAAATTGAAGGGGCTTTTGTAGCATTTCCCCTTCCTCCCTCCCTCCCGGCTCCTTTTTCTTTTGCTGTGCGCAAATTGTTCAATTGCTCTGGCGGGGGTGTTCCTGACAAGCTCATTACTGGAAGGTGCCAGACCCCTCCTCTCCCTCTCCCCGAAGTCTTTGATGAAGTTAAAACGCGCTGATCGCCGCTCTCGGCGAGCTTTGTTCAGCCTTTAATAGCCGAACCCGCTTTGAGCGCACGGGAGCGAAGGGAAGAAAGCGGTGTGCGCTGGGGCTGCTGGCTGCTCTGTGTCTGGAAGGGTGGGATGGAAAAGATCTTTTAATATAAAGTCACGATTTAAAAAAACAAATATATATATATATATTCTTTTCTTCTTCTTGTTGCTTTGCTAAGCGAGTGCGGAAGATGAGCCGAGAGGGAGAGGATGGGATAGGAAACGGCAGCCGGAGTCCGTGCGCACGGAACGCCGCGTCTCGCCCTGCAGCCCCCGCTGGGGGTTCTCCAGGCCGGTGGTCCCCTGCGCTGCGGGGAGCTGGGGGGAAAGAGGGGGGGGGGATCTCTGCAGGGAAGCGCTGTTTCCCCGGAGGGACCCCTTCCCCCGGTGCTGGGGCTGGGAAGCGTTCCCCGTCCCTCTCCTTGTTTTGTGGGTTTTGTGGGCGTCTCTAACTTCAGACGGCGTTTGCTTTTCATCCCCTTAAATCCCCCAGCCCCCCCCCTCGGTCCTCAAAGCACCGTGTCTCTTTTCCCCGTCAAACCCCCACCGCCTGCAAACATCCTTGCTGAGCGGGGGATCGCCGGGATGGACCCGAACCCCCCCCCCCAGAGCCGTCCGGAGCGGAGGCAGAGGGGAAGGACTCGGAGCGGCTCCTGGGGGGCCTGGAGCCCCCGGGTCGGGCGGAACGATGTCTCGGCGAGGCGGGACGGATAATGGCTCCTAATGACGGGGCTGGCTGGCTCCACAGCCGCGATCTTCACGGGACATTATTTTTAAGCGTTCAGCGAGGCTCATTTTTCACGCCTCGCTGCCTAAAGGAGGCTTTTATTTATTTATTGGGGGAGGCGTGGAGGACACCAGCAATAACCGAGCACTGAAAGGAAAATAATTAGCTGTTGCACTCGCTGCTCGGGGGTCCCTGGCCAAAAAAAGAGACCCGGCATTTCCCTCCCCTCTCCTTCGTAGGATGGAGGCGAATCATTCCACTTCTCGCTGCCGCTCTCCGGGCTGTTTTGCGGGACCCGCAGCGGCTCCGCACTCACCGCAGGGCCCGATCCTTCGCTGCTGCTTTGGGATTTTCCCTTCTCTCCGCGTTGCTCGGCTCCCGGTGCGCGATCCCGAGCTGAGCTGGGGTGGGGGGAGATGCGGCTCCCACCGCCATGCATCCGTGCGCGGATTTGATATGCTTTTTTTTTAGTTTGTTTCACACGTGCACTCCTTTCTATATGCCAAACTAAGGGCTTGCAACGAGCCCGCGATGCTCCGTGCGTTCGTTCCGCTGTAGTTTTCCTTGCATGCGCGACGGAGCGGGCAGGGTGGATTCGGCGATGTGTATCATTTCGAGGCAGCGCAGCACGATCCGGCCCGGACCAGCCCTGGGACAAGCTCTCATTTCTCTCTCCCTTATCTAAACCCTCCGAGCAGAGCGGGACCGGCGGCGGCTGTGCCCCCTCGGGCAAATCCCACTGCGGGCTGCGGGCCTTTCTGCAGCCCATAGCTTTGGGGAATTGGGAAAATTATTTCTTTCCATTTGTTCCTTTTCCCAGTAGATTTTTTTCTTTTTTCTTTTTCTTTTTTCTTTTTTTATTTTTTTTTAGGTTTTCGCTTTCTATTTCTTCGCAGCCTCGAACGAAAATGTAGCTACCTGTCTTGCAGAAACTGCCGTTAAGCACCACGAGCATCTCAGCCACTGGCTCGCTGCTTTCCCCGCGGCCGTTTCCCTGGGACTGCGGAGAAATTCCCTTTTTCACATTTAAGATTTAACGATAACGTCGAGTACCCCCCGAATCCCAGCGTCCGCTCTGAAATCACTTTTCTGCCTCCTAACTTCGCGAAATAACTGCCCACCGCCACCTCCTTACCCTCCCCATCTCCCTTTCGTTTCTATCCTTTCCCGGGTCAGAAAGTGTGGAAACGAGATTCTCAAAGATTGCGAGGATGGCGGGAGGAGCTCCCGCAACCGCCTTAGCCGCAGAAAAACTGCTCTGGAAATTAAGTTCGTGTTTTTGAAATGATCCCGGAGGTGCCCGGGGCTCCGCGCTCGCTCTTCTCTGTCTGCCCGGCTTGAGGGGAGCGGCCGGGGCCGGGATGCGGCGGGAGAACCCGGAATGAGCAGCCCGAGCAACCCGCGTTGCTTCGCTTCCCTTTTCTATTTCTCGTCCTCTCAATAGTTCTCCTTTTTTTTTTTTTTTTGCCTTTCTTCCTTCCTTCCTTCCTTTCTTTCTTTCTTTCTCGCTCTCTCTCTATCTCTCCCCCCCCCCTTTCCTCCTTTCCACCTTTCCTTCCTTCTCTCCTCTCTTTCTTTCTTTTTCTCACTTTCTTTCTTTCTTTTCTCTTTCTCCTTCTCTTTCCTTCTTTCTTCCTCTCTTTCTTTCGTTTTTTATTTCTTCCTCTCCTCTCCTCTCCTCTCCTCTCCTCTCCTCTCCTCTCCTCTCCTCTCCTCTCCTCTCCTCTCCTCTCCTCTCCTCTCCTCTCCTCTCCTCTCCTCTCCTCTCCTCTCCTCTCCTCTCCTCTCCTCTCCTCTCCTCTCCTCTCCCTTTTCCCCTTTCTTTCTCACTTTCCATCTTTCCTTTTCTTTCTGTTCTTTCACTTTATTGCTTCATTTCTTTCTTCTTTTCTTCCTCTCTTAATTTACGCTTCCTCCTCTTTCTCCCTCTCCTTTTTTTTTTCATTCATCCCTCTTTCCCTTCTTTCTTTTTCTTTCTCTTTTCCTCTCTTCCCTCTTTATTTTTTCTTCCCCTTCTACCTCTTTCTTCCCTCCACTTCATCTCTTCAGCGTGTTCCTATCATTGTCCCCCTCCATCGGAGTCGCGGGGATCGCCCTCAGGGGGAGGGGAGGGCTGCCCCCATTAGTCCAGGACCCCCGAGCTCCGCATTTCCTTTCCCTTAAGGCAGCAGAGAGGCGAATTGCCCGGAACTCAGCGCCCTGTCCCCGGCCGGCGGCCCCCCCCGGGACTCGTGTGTACCCCCGTTTGCCATCAGCCGAATGAAGTGGCAACAGCCTCAGGCAAACTGCAGGCTGTGCCTCTCCGCGGGCTCCTCGTCCCCGGCCCGGGGCTCCTTACACCCAGGTGACCGCCCGAGGGGGTCCGCGCCGGGCAGCATCACAGCTCAGAGTCCTCCCCATC
The DNA here is from genome assembly GCA_037305975.1 of Chrysolophus pictus. NCBI lineage: Eukaryota > Metazoa > Chordata > Aves > Galliformes > Phasianidae > Chrysolophus > Chrysolophus pictus. The sequence continues at coordinate 21,646,735 of CM074583.1, forward strand.
AGAGTTTATTTTATTATTAAATAACGCACCCCGCATTTCCCGAGCCCATGACAGCAACAGGTGACGTTGCGAGTCGGGATGTGCTGAAATTACTCCCAGCGAGGGCTGATCACTCACTTCCAACCCTCGTTCAGGTGTAAATGTGAGCGGGCCCTTCGGCTGGTTGCTACCCAGGGGCAGAACCAGGGATGCAGCTGTAGCGGGTCAACCCGGCCTGACTCGGTTCGGTTCGGTTCGATCTCTCAGTCCGGAAAGCGCTCCTTGTGCCCCCGGCTGCCCCTGGCTCAAACGTAGCGGTATGGATGCGGAGTGAATGACAACCATTCGTCCTCTCCGTGTGCCGCAGCGGCTCTCGCTAAGCCGGGGGGGGGGGGGGGGTCGGACGGGGGTCTGAATTGTGTCATGAGTTAGTGCGTCCGTTCCTACGGTGAAGCTCCGGATCGGCGCATCGCGCTCGTTTATAATGACGCATTCGCTGTTTTTCTCCATCCTCCCCCCGGCTCGTTTCTGGAAACCGAGGGTCGGGCTCCGAAGTGGAGGGGGCAGAGATACGCTTTTTGGGGCCGTCGTTGTCCGTTCCGATTAGATTTCGATGTCCCCGCTTTAAGTCTCCTTTTAAGTGAAACGACATTCCTCATTCGTTAGTGCCGGGGATTTGAAACGCGTTAAACCAACTGCGGCGATTCCTTTAATTCCCGCAAAATTCCCAGAAATTCCACTTTTTTTTTCTTTTTTTTTTCTTTTTCCTCTTTTTCTCTTCGGAAACCCCATTGAGCCTCAGCGATCCCCGCACTCCCCCTTTAAAACTCAGCAGTGGGAACCTTCTGCCGGGCTCAGCACCGCGTTTATCCCCACTGCGCTCCCCGCAAAATCCGTGGGAATTTGGATTTTTTTTTTCCCACTAGACGACATCACCTGCGGGTAGAGGAGCTCCCACCCTCCCCCCTTCCACCCCCCGGAGCGGCTGTACTCGGCTTTTCGCCCCCCTCCCAGGGAATCACTGTGAAGGGAACCAGAGGGAGCGACCTCGCTGTTTCGATCTCATTTCAGAGTCGGCGGTGGCTCTGCTGGGTCTCAGCATCCTCCGCTGTCCCCCCATCCCCTTGGTTGAAGGGGGAGCGATGGGACCCATTTTGCGTTCTGCCCCAATTGGAGCGCATTTCGCCCCATCTCTGCATCCCCAGCGGAGGGAACGGGACGGGGGCAAAGCCTCGGGGGTAGGAAATGCGGCATAACCTCCGTGCTCGGGGTGCCCGTTGGGAACACTCACGCCGAGGAAAGACTTCGGGCGAGATACGGGCGCGGGGGAGAGAGCCGATTCTTCTTTAAATTTAAACCAAATCGGTGGAGAAGGGAAAACTTCGCCACGTGGGAATGGGGAAAAAAATGAGGCTGTTTCTCTGCCCGGATCACCCGCGGCGGGGGGATGTGAGGACGTGGGGACACTGGGGACACGGGGACACTGGGGACATGGGGACATTGGGAAAAGGGGACGGGCACAACGAAGTGCTGTTCGGCCGGTGCGGGGTGTGCCAGCAGTACCCTCCTAGAGCTGTGCCTTTCAAACACCCCTTCTCACAGCTGAACCCCCCGAGATTTTCCTCTGGTTATTTTTAAATGCTTTTTCCTCTCTCTTTTTCTTTTCTTCTTCTTTTTCTCTTTTCCTTTCTTCTTCTTTTTCCTTTTTTTTTTTCTTCCCTTTCCCCTCCATTTTATTTTATTTTATTTTATTTTATTTCCTGTCATTTCATTTCATTTGTTATATTGGCTCAATTGCTTCTTTTGCATAACCCGAGGCCGCTGCCACCTCACGCCGATCCCGGCACTGAAATCCGCGTCCCCTCTGTGACTTACATCTCAAATCCCAGTCCCATGACCTTTCTCTTCCCCCCCCCCCCGCCAAGTGCCCCCACCCTCGGTCATGTGGGACACGAGTAAATTTATCCACCCTGGTGGAAAGGCCTCTCTCCCTCTACACTCTCTCCAAAGAAGCCTGACACGTTTCACAAGGAGGATAATTTCCTTTCCCACCTTCTTTTTAATTCGGTTTTATTTTCATTTCCCCCCCACCACCACACAGAACTCACAGATCTTCTCAAGCATACTCCTGCTCCCTCTATCTCTTTCCATAAGCCTGTGCCAAGAGGATCACTTCATAGGGACGGTTCTGATGGCTCTTGAGCTCGGGAAGTGGCCGAAGGGGACATTTCTGCCCTCCTGGAGGCTGCGGCGAGCTCAGCCCCGCCTGTGTCCCTACTGCTGTGCCCTGCGCCCAGAGGAATAATCATCTCCCTTGGCCACAGTGAAAGTGCACCCCACTTATCCCCCCCTCCCACCCAAGTGCCTTCTGTAGGTGTCACCGAGATGGGGAAGCCGAGCCTCTCTCGGCGGCCTTAGGACTGGAGGCTGCGCAGTGAGGGGCCCAGGACCAGCCCAGCAGCAGGGTGCAGCCTCAGGGAGCCGGGGTCCAAGCTGTTGCCCCCCCCAGATCCCGCACCCCCGAGCTCTCAACCTCCACAAATAGCCCGTGCACGGCTCCGGGTTGCTTTGCGCCGAAATCCCCTCGGGGTGTTTTTTTTTTTTTATTTATTTTTCGGGAGTCGGATGGGAACGAGTCGCTCTCCGGCCCCGCTGGAAGACGCAGAAGGAAATTTTGGGGCAGCGTGCAGAACGCGGCGCTGAAATCTCGGCGCCCGACTACAGGCGCTGCCGCCGAGGCAGAAAGTTCCCCTTCAGGCAAAATACTGGGGCACCAGCCAGAGCCGGCCCCTATCAGAACTGCTGCTCCCACAGTTTTCCTTCTGCTTTTCCGCAGTATTCTACTCAGTTTTGTGCGTCCAGACACAACACATGGGAAATATTCCCTGGGAGAGAAAGGTGCTTTGCGGTAATCACGGCTCTTTTGTCAAACATCTCTTCTCATCCCGATATCGAGGAGGAAGGGGGGGTAAGGGCGGGGGGGAAGAAAGCCGCTCGGCAGCCGAAGGAGCTTCTCCGGCGAACCCATCGGGAATGGACATTTCCCCACGAACGAACCCGGTGAACGGAGATTCGCAGCGCGGGGTCGGCTGGACGGAAGGGCTCCCACCGCAGGTGCCGAGGCGGGGGTTTCATTCCGGCACAGCTGTACCGTTTCCTTGCTTATAGGAAAAAAAAAAAGAAAAAAGAAAGCGGAGGACCGTTTTCTTTACTTTCTCCTCGCTGGTCCAACGGGAGACTGTTTTATTTTCCCTTCGGCCGCTGTCCTCGGGAAGATGGAAGGAACCCCGAAGGCCCCTCTTGGCTATGTGTGCAAACGGGGGGTCCGCTTCGCGCTACTCTTTTCGGGGCCGGAGCGATGCGGCTGTAGCCGCTCCGGGATTTTGGGGCGGGGGTGGTGGAGAGAAGCCCCCCCCCAGGGGCGCCGATTCCCCTCTGTTCTGTGCCCGCTGGAGGGGGAAGGAGAGGTTGGGGGGTGGGGGCTGCGGCTGCCGCCTCTCTTTTAATGTCATTATAGTTGCCGTGGTAACCCATCGGATCACTCCTCCTGGAGTGAACCTTGTGACAATGGTTGGTTTGAGAGAAATCGGTAAATGTGCAACCGAGGGACACAGCTACATTACCGCGAACAACAGCGAGAGTTTAACATGTGACCCTTCCAATTATCCTGATGATACCTCACTGCAGCTGCCTCCGTCGCGCTGCGAGGATGCGGCCGCTCGGGGCTATGGGGACGGGGAGGAGAGGAGGTGATGGGGGGGGGATTTGGGGTGCCGCGAGGGGGGGGCACAGAGCTGCACGGGCGGAGCTGCAGCTCCGAAAGAGACAGACATCTCTCAGCACTGTGGTCTGGCTCTTTCCAAAAAAGGAAAGAAGAAGAAGAAAAAAAAAGACGAAGAAAAAGAAAGAAAAAGATTTTCCGGGGGAATATGGAGGGAAGTGGGCACGCAGAGGGGATGTGGAAGTGAGGAGCTGCCCGGGGCTGAGCATGGAGAGCCGGAGTGAAAAACACAACACTAATAGCACAGCTGTGGTGTGGATGTGAGGAGGAAGCAACCAAATCCTGCCCCCACCCCAGTGGAAAAAAAAAAAAAAGAAAAAAGGAAAGTTTGAAGTCTTAAAACGTGGTTCAGAGAATTACAAGTAATCAGAGCTGCGGGGGTCAGCAGTGCAAACTTTTTAAGACTAATGTTTATTTAGAAAAGTGAGTGGTGTCTGCGTTGCTTTCCTATGCCCCGGCACAAACGTCCTAATGGCTTTTGCAGGCTCTCCATATAAAACTCCTGTGCATGGTGTGGGGAGCACTGCAACAGTGACCCCAAACCCCGCTCCCCCCTCACCTGCTCTGCAAGGGGATGTTGGCACTGGGGTTTGAAAACACTCCTAGGGCTTTCCATGAGTCAGTATTGCCCTCTGCCCCCGTTTTGCCCTGTTTTCACATCTGTTTGATGCTACCCTGGGAAGGACTAATCTGGGAATGGGGGCAGAAGTTCCACTCCTTCCCCAGATCCATAGGGCTGAGGAGGAGTCTCAACTCGTGTCCCCCCAAGGAATGACTGTGATGTGCCATGTCCCACTCACTTTCTGCCACCCTTGAGCCACACAGCCATGCTGTCACTCCCTGGTTTGGGATCTCCTTGCTCCAAAAGTCAGTCCTGGGATACCCAAGAGGATCTCCAGGTGGGATTTGCCTCCCCTTGCTCAGACTTGGCTCCTTTTCTCAGGATATTCCTGTTCTTCCTGAGACTGAAGGAATAAAACCAGCCCCCAACGACTTGCATGCATTTTGGGGCATCTCCTTGTTTTAAGCAGGAGGTGGATGCAGGGGGAACCTGGTCTGGGATCCCAGTGCAAACTAGCAGCACCAGCCCGAGTGCTTCACACATATCCTAGGCTGGATTCTGCCTTTCACTGGGTAAGGACACAGCCAGGCAGGTGGGGCTGTGGCACAGGAAAGACGTCAGTATTTATAAACTCCTGAAATGCACTGACACTTGAGGGAAGATCCTCTCTTCTCTCTCAAGGGCTTTTGTTTGAAGGACTTGGCTCTGCCTTCCGAGCTACTGAGAAGACCTTCTGGCTCCCATTATCTCCCGCAGCCCCATGTCATCCTCCTTGCACTGAAGCACCTGCACTGCATCCCTGCAACTCGAAAATTGGGGCTGAAACCTTTTAAATGCATCTGACAGCGGAGGATAGGGAGGGAGGAAGCTGTTTCCCAGGGGCAGACGGGTGGGAGTGATGGTAGGGTGCCAGTATGGGTGTCAATGGGTGACCCCAAGGCTGGCGCAGCCTGGTTCTCCAGGAAGTTTCACCCTCCTCCATGACATAGGCAGGGAAGAGCCCCTCTGTTAATACACATGTTTTAAATAAGCAGTATTTTTGCTTCTCCTTGCTGGTGAGGTGGGCTTGGCACCCCTCTTTGTTTTCCCAGTTGTCTTGCTGGGATGTTCTGCTGCCCAAGTAAGGAGAAAAAATCCCTTGCATGATCTGGAGGTGTGCTTTGCTGGTTCTGACGTGTAAATATTAATAAAGAAATGACACCAAGGAGGCAAAAAAATCCTCTCCTACTTTTGAGCCCCTCCAGATCCCTTCATTGTCCGGGCATTGTTGCACTTGGCTTGGCTTTGCACCCTCTGCTCTCAGCCAGACTGGCAGCTGCAGCCATCCCCAGATTCCATAGCTATGGCCTACTGAGGGAAAACATCTGCAGAAGTTTTCAGATTATTGGGGAAATACATATTTCCAAACTCCACTGACATCCTTTCCAAGGCAGCCCCGCATGTCAGCATGGGGTCAGGAAGGCTAGTGTTGGCTCTGCTCCTCCTTGAGCTTTGGGTACCCTGGAAGTCCATGAAGCTGGGCTCCCATGACCACTAGCAGGCCATAGCAATGAGTATGCATGGAGTTTATGTTCCTACACCAAGCTCATTCTGTTGGCATGCATGGAGGTGACTGAGCTGTGAGATGCACACAGGGCTAGACCAAGTGTTTACCTGGAGCATCGCCATCATCCCACCCAGGGACTGTGGGGTTCCCTCTATGCCACAGCCTCTGTTCACCGGTGCTCACATCCCAACCCAGCACCCCAAGCCCTGGTGCTCAGCACCCAGGGGCACCCTTTCACACCATTCATCCAACCAACACTGCCAACAAGACTGCCAACAGATGGATGGCTCCATTGTTTGCTCCAGTTGTAAAGTGTGTGAGTGTGCAGGTGTCTGTGTGTTTTTGCATGTGTGGAACTCACTCTTGGCAGCACAGTGGAAGAGCAAAGTGTAAAACGTTCCCTTTATGGCTCATGAGGATAAATGCCTACAGAGAGCTCAAGCTGGAGATGCACCGCAAAGATGTGCAGCACTTCTGTGGGCAAACAGAGGCTCAGGCTGAGTTACCACACTGCAGGGAGTACCCCAGCACCTGCCAAGGAAGTGGTTCACGTGTTACCTCTGAGATGGGTTTTGTCAATGATTCAGATCAGGAGTACAGGAGAGGGATCAGGAAAGCAGGAGATAAAGGAAAGGGAGAATAGGCACAAACCAGCTCTGCAACCATGCTAGGCAAGAAGAGGTATGGGTGGTGCCTGTCCCTTGCAGCCCCCTGCATGAGGAGCAGGGAAATGCCTTTTCCCAGGGAATCCCATAATACTGACTCTGCTGCACCTTCCGCCAGGCCCCACGTGGGCAGAGCTGAGGCTTCCCCAAGCCCAAGATGGCAATCTTGGTCACTAATGAGTGCTGGATGTGCCCTGTAGTGTCAGATGTCCCTGAAGCTGCTGGCAGGGTGCAGCAGGGAAAAGACTGCTCTGCACTCACCATTTCTGACGCTCTCTTTCTACGCATCCATCACTGCTGGAGAGGAGATGCTGGATGGAGTTCTGGATGGAATCCCACAAATGAGCATGGAAGCGGAACGGCAGGAAGGCAAACAGGAAAGAAGAGGAGTAATATACTATTCTTGGGGGCACTGCTTGCTTTTCTCTGTTTGCTTTTCTGTGTCGTTTCCTTTTCCTCCAGCCACATACTACAGGATTATGGCAAATGAATTAAGGAATAAAATCATAAGGGAAAATTAGGATCCTGCTGATTGAGAAGCAGGAAAGATACCCAGATGGATTTGTTGAACTATATATGAAGCAAGAGCACTTCCAGTAGTGCTGTGGGTGTAGACAATGGGATAATTTATGTTGGAAGGAAGTGCTGAAACTCCCTGGTCTAACAGCCCTCAAACCAGAGCCAGCTTAGATCTATTTGACCAGGGTTTCATCTAGCAGTGTGCTGAACACTCCAAGGACACAATATCCCCAGATTTCTACTCCTCTCCAAACATCCTCAGAGTGTTCATTGCCCTTCATAGAATCACAAAACTCCAACCAACCACCAAAGGTTGCTCCCACAACCCATTTCTTGGGCTACCCAGCTGCAGAAGCAATAAAATGGACAGAAAAGATCACCTGCCTGGCTTTATTACTGGCTATGGAGAAAAGCTATTCCTGTCCCCAGTGCCCCAAGCAATCCTCCGTGATGCTGAGGTCACATGGCATTGCATCTTGCTCAGCCACAGCTTTCTGCGATGGGCTCATGTGCAGGTGGACCTCATCCAGCGCATTTCAGCAGCTGGAAATCATCTCGGTGAAAGATGAAGCTGTGACATGTTTGGCTGCACCTTGCTTGGGAAAGAAAAGAAAAGACAAAATAAGTAATCTGCAGCATCCCTGTGTGCCCCTGCCCCAGGGGGTGGATGTGAGGTTTTGTTTGGGGAAGAGGTAGCCTAGCTCTGCGAAGCAAGGAAGGGAGAGGCAGAAGTCATGAAACAGGGCTCTGTTTGGCCCAATTTGATTTGCATGGTTAAAACATGTTGATCCCATACAAGGTTTTCCTGGCTGGGAGCTGTGCTTGGTTCCATAGCCAAGCTTATTTCTTTTCCAAAGTGTTCAGCATAAATTAGACTTTCACAGCCGCCTTTGAGTGGAAGGAGCAAGAAATCACGTTTTGTCTCCTGTCCAGGAGCTCTGGGAGAAAGGAGCTGTCAGAAAGCAGAGCAGCTCTTTTGACAAGTGCTCTGTGCATCTCTGCTTCCCAGCTTTGCTCCCTCTCATCCAGAGCCCCGCACTGTAGCTCCTGTGTGCTGCTGTCCCCAGTGAGGGGTTGGTCTGTACTTTCCCCTGCCTCTGGACCATTTGGTTTGCTGAGTTTTAACACACAGCCCAACCTGACCAAGCACCACCTGCCCATGGGACAGAACCTGAGGCAGCTCCTCAGGGTCATGCCTTCACCCTCTCCAGTCAAACAAGCTCAGATCCTTCTGCATCCCAACATCAATTTTGTGCAACAGGCCTTTGGTGTGGTAATGGGTTTCTGTTTTTTTCTTATACAACTCCATGGGCATTTATGGAGAGGGACTAATTCCCACCAACACTACGTGGGACACCAACACTGAGCATCTCCTGGGAGCCAGGGAGGTGGGAAATCCCACCAGCACCTGCAGGGAGGCCAGCAAGGGACCCAGATTGCCCATCGTATTGAAACAGAGGTTTAAAGTCTCTTTGCTGGAGCCATTCCCTGCTATTGAGATTCATGCAGTCCATTAAAATTAGGGATCTTATTATGGGCTATATAAAAAAGGTAAAGAGGAAATGAGAACCTTATGAAGGGTTTCTTATGTGCACAGATGGCAGGGGCACCTGAGGCTGGGAAAGCCTCTCCAACAGGCTCTGTGCAAACAAAGCTGCTCACTTCTCTGCAAGTTTTCTCCTCTCTCCAGAGGACAGATAGATGCAAGACCACTTTTTTCTGTACATCCCCCACCTGGGATTGTCAGTGTGCACTGAGCCACCTGAAATGAGGCAGCCAACAGGCATAGGGTCAGAAACCTGGGATCTCAAATCTGGGCTGAACTGTGGGTCCACAGCCCCCATGCAAGCACAGGGTTGAAGTGCAGCGAACCCAACAAAGTGGCCAAGGCTCTGCTGCCTGCTCCCTCCTCATTCAGGCTCTTAAAATAAGGCTCACAGACCGGTTTCGTTTTCACTAATAAATCCCTGCTTGCACTTGAGGCTGCTGTGCCTTTTAAAACATTATCCGGGGCTCTGATTACACTCCCGATGAAAGCAGGCTTGGCCCTATTAGTTTTCATGGCAAGGAGCAGTGCCACGTCCCGCTGTCCCCTACACACTCAGTGTAACCCAAGTTCCACAGGAAAGGGAGAGGAGGAAAAAAGACATCTCCTAGAAGCAGTGTCTGCCTCCATGTGCTCTTCTAACCAAGGGCATTGTATCTCTAGAAATCCTCCCCCTGCCTAGGAGCAGCTTTAATTAATACATGCCATTATTATTATTATTTTCAATAGTGGTGTAGTGGTGTCTCCTTTTCATAGGTCAGAAGCTACAGGTTTTGGGGAGCAGGAGCTGAGTGCCTGCAAAAAGAAAAAAAAAAAAGCCATTCTCATGGCAGTACTCTGCTCTGGGTCATTAGTCCCAGTGTGCGGGTGGGTAAACTGAGGTGCCGAGGGGTTAATGCTCTCTAATGGGAGAGGATGGAGGGAGATAGAGGGGATGGGGAGCAAGCCCTGCACTCACCCTTTCGCTGTGCAGGTGTCAGCACAATCCTGTGGGCTTGAACATTTATCCTCCCTTGCAAAGCCTCCGGCCACTCTAGGAAGGAGCACACAGCTGCCCCAGAGTGAGCAGGCACTGACCTGGCTGGGAGCAGCGGGCAGCAGGTGAGAGCACAGCCATGGCCACAGCAGATGGGGGAGGCGTGACATTGCGTGGTGGGGTTATTATTTACCGAGTGCTCGTGTTTGTCATGGCTGAAGATGACATCTTATTAAGGAGTCATGACACTGGGGGATTTTTTTTAAGCCCGGGGGCCAAGAAGGCTAATGAACAGGGATCGCTCCAGGAATAGAAGGAGGGCGGTGCCATTTGCAGGTTGCAGGCGAAGCTGACTAATGGTTCCCAAACCAATTGCTGGGATATTTCCAGGATGTGGCACGGCTCTCTGTCCCTGCTTAGGGGTGGGTGCTCCTGTGCCACGGCCAGCTTCAGTGCTGTTGTGCTGGTGGAGGTCTGGAAAGGAGCAAAAATGAAAAATACCTGATACCCACAGACAGCTAAAGACTGCCCTACTAACAAGGGCCACAGCGTGGCAGGGAATGGCCCCCAAATCCATGCAAGGGGCTTGAAGGAGGGCTTTCAGAACACAAAATGCAAGACATTGAATGCAGAAGTCAGATGGAGAGCAGAATGGGGACCCTTTTCTTGGTAATAGCACCCCGTGTGACACCAGCACAGAAGTGGGGCTCTGCCCTGTTCTGTCCACCCCCGGCAAAGCCCTCCTTCCTCTCGCTCCCTCCCTCCTCCTGAAACCAGAGCTGCCTCCCATGCGCCGGCTCCTTATCGCTGCCCAGCTCTGTCAGTGCAGATGCTTGACTAATGTTCCCTTGTAAAATGTTGTGTTAAGCACATTCCAGCTGCTGACATTAAATACTTGGGCCGGGGCAGCAATGAACCTCCGGCGGATGGAGCAGAGCACTGAGCCATCCCCAGCCGCACGCCTGGTGCTGCCGCAGCAAAAACATTGGCTCTGTTCTGCCCCATCTGCCTCTCCCCTGCCCTCCAGCCGGGCAGCACCACAGCTCTGGCAGATGAAATAATAATTACTCTGTCCACATCTCGGCCTCCCTTGCATTCCTCCGTGCTAACAGCTCAGCTTATTTTGTTTTCATTCACAAATATTGACTCTCTGGGTTCTTTTCACCCTATGCCTATTAAAAAGGCATTGCTCTTATTGTTGTTATTGAATTTGTTCTGCAGCTGGGAGAGGCATCCAGTGGCTTCAAGGCGATTGCCTGCGCTCCTGCATGCCAGCACAGTGCCCTCAGTGCTCTCTTTCCCCATGGGACAGGACCTGGGGCAGGATGGGTGCTGCAGAGATGTGCTTGGTTCCCAAGGTGATGCTTTGCTGCTCTGTGCCTCAGTTTCCCTGTTACGCCTCGAGAATCCTGATCATCCCTGCAGTGAGTACTCATGGAAGAATGTGCAATTGCTGATGCAGTTCGGTTTGTACTCAGTGCAGCTTGAAATTGTGCAATCCATTGACTTGTAAGGATAACAAGAATTTGTTTCCAGGTGCCTTAATCACAAAATAACCGCCTTGTTTTCACTCTGAGCTTAATTATCCCAGCTACTAATGAGCGTGGCAGTGATAACCATCCAGCCCCAGGTATTTGGGATGTGGCTGTGGCAGGGTGCTTTTTTGCTTCTCCTTGTTGAAGCTTTCGAGGTGTGGGGTGCACATGTGATAAATCTCCCCTGGCAGAAGGCTGGGGCAGCAGAACCACAGCTTGTGTGTGAGGAAAGCCCATGTTCCAACAGCTGTGCTCAGCTCTGGCAACTTTCCCAGAATAAAACCAATGGGCACCACATTCCTGGGGCCTCCCCTCTGTCCCCAGCTATTGCTCCAGGAGAAATCCTGGAATGCTGGCACTTCACCCACATACCTCACCTGATTCCCAGATCCCCAGCTGGAAACCGGGAGCTGGGATGTGGGAGAAAAGCTGTGACATCACTCTGGGATGAGTGTCCTCATTAAAACCTTGCCCTGTCCTTTGCAGTGTCTCCTGCTTCTTCATTGGACATCAGACAGCTGCCTGTTTGTTCTGGGACACTTTGGCATCCTTTGCTCACACATCTCCTGTGGCCTCTGGGGGAGGACAGGAGCTCTGGGGGTGATGTCCATGCAGATAAGGAGTGACAGGTCTGCATCCCCCCCCACCAGCTGGCTGTGCTCATCTGTCTGACAGCTCAGCTGCAAATCTGCAGAGGACTTTCTGTGCTGAGCAGACTGACTGCTCCCTCCCATCCTCCGGCAAGCCTCTGGGTCTCTCAGCATCAACTCCTTCACACCAGCCTCTCCCAAGGTGCCCTTTACCTCCCATTCATACAGGAGATGCCAGCATCACCTCCACCATTGCCAAGGGGTGGGCAAAGCATGCTGATGGGAACATCACGTGGAAGGGGATGAGGACCATGAGGTGTGCAGGGATGGCCACAGAGTCATGATTCCATGCTGAACAAGTTGCCTCCTGCCCTGTGATCAGCCTGCAAAAAAGCTGCCTCCTTTTCTCAGTGCCTGTTCACAGAAAGCAAATGTCAGCATTGCCATGCCCAAGTGTTTATTTTCGCAACAGTGGAGGTCTGGCCAGCAGCAGGACATGGAGAGGTGGATCAGCTCCTAACACATCCTACTGAGGATGTGGCCAGCTTGGTGAGTGCTTTCCTCCTAGTTCCAGGCTGCATGGCATCAGGTCCATCACAAATACATACTGTCATTGTAGCAGCCTGCAGGAGAGTAGCAGCCTGCCCATGGGTACCACCCTGTACCGCACTGCTGGCCCTGCCCGATGCCTGGGTCATTCCAGGCATAGCAGCCCCATGTCCCTGCTGCAGGGACGGGAGGAAAATCATTGCTGAGGAGTGTCCTGTTCTCCTGACCTTTGCTCTCAAAATATTTAGGATCCCACAGCGTGCAGTCACAGGCCTTGTTCGGCTTCAGCACGATGCCATTTGCCTCCCGTCTCAGCTGTCCCCAGTAATTCATCTTGCTGAAGTGGGAAGGGGGAGAGGCACAGACAGCAGGGCCCCCTCCCAGATCCCCTCTGATCTCAGCAGACCCACATACCTTGGCCGCCCCCTATCCAAGGCCTGCCATCTCCTGAGGCTGCTGCCCCGTTTGGTTCCTGACCTTCATCTCTCAAGCCAGTGGTAGTGAAGGTCATTGGATTGAACCCTCTCAAAGGTTTTGGTATTAACAAAGGTTCATTAGGGGACAGCTGGTGTAATACGCAGGAGAAGTCAGAGGTGTCTGTGAGCCACAAAGAAGCAGCTCTGGATCCCATTTTAGCATGGGGGTTTTTGGTCAAGGGCCTGGGCTGGTGGCCAAATGAGTTGTACTGCTGTACAGCCATATGGGCTGGTGGCCATATGAGTCATGCATATGCTGTAACTCCCAGCCCAAAATGAGAGCACTCAGGCTGATCCCCCAGAGTTATCCAGAAGAACCTCCAAGAAGTGGAGCTAGAGGAGATCACTTTGATCTCTTGGTCCCTCTGTCTTCACATCTGTTCACTGTTTATGGGGATAGAAAGCCAAGGAAGCTCAGATTTTGTGTGCAGTGGAGCTCTGTGGGACAGTGAAGGTGTGTCCGACCTTTCCCACCTCTTCTGATAAATCTGGAGGAGTCATGAACCAAAACTGTGCATTTGCAGCCTTTAACAGAAGAATTTCTCTCCTGCCTTTCCTAGACCAGCACTTGGATGAAGCTTTATGGGAGTTCTAGCATGGATTCCACTAGGCAAAATACCAGAACTTTTAAGTGCCGTACGAGTTGGCCTAGAGTCCTCTATTCCTTGAACACTGTTGAGATGAATGTACTGGCCAAGAGGTCACCACTGACTGGGAGGTGGTAATTAGGCTGAGCATTGCTTTAATTTTAATGCAAAATCAGTAGATGACACTCGCTGGGACCACGCATTTAAAGATAATTTAACAAACTCAAACTAGGGGGTCACTCCCCTGAGTTAACACACCCAGTCAAATAATCCCTATCCACAGGTGGCTTTCCTACATATAGCCCTCTGCCCCTCAAAACTGGAGCTCTGCTCCACAGCAATGGGGAGGAAGGAGGTGTGTGTCCAGTTTGAAGGGGGAGAATAGAGGATAAAAGTTGGTGGCAATTTCTGCATGAGTTCATCTCCAATTTTCATCTCCAATTAGGAAAACAATAAGCTGTGATACTCACAGGTGCTACATTTATTGACTATAATCATAAAGGAGGATTTGAGATTAGGGATCCTGATGTTGGATCCAGTTCTCCTGAGGCTGTGGGTCCAGGTTGATGTTTTAGCTGGGAAGCAGAAATCTTGAGTGAGCAAAGAACAATAAATGAGTGTAGTGTTCATTTGTTATGCCTCTGTTAGAAGGGTTTTAAATGTGGAGCCCCAGCTGCAGAGAGACAGGTTAATAATGAGGTGAGGCTGTTGGGGGTTTGATTGGTTTTTAACTTTGTTTTGGAAAAACTTGAGTATTTGTGGAAGGAAAAATGTCTTATTCACTTTCTGAAGCTATTTTTAATGGGGAGAAAAAAAGGCATGAACTGAGCTTTTTGTGTGTAGCCAGTGTTTCTTCCTTCTCCATATTGAGATGGTAGGATAAACAGAAGAAAAAAAAAGGCAGTCCTAGAAAACCAGTCCATCTGCCCCAGTCTGTTTGATAAAATTATTTATAAAACAGTTACTTCTGAGATAGGTGTTGCTCCTTTGTGAAATACATAGGTTAAAAACTCTGTTTTGGTGAAATGGGACTTTTGCTTTTTAAAACTAATTTTGGCAGCATATCTTCAGTCTTTCTTGAGGGTCTGTATTGGAACTGCTGAGTCACAGCTTGAACCACTGATTGAGCACCTGGGGAAAGGACGGTCAGCCCTGGGAGCACAGGTGAAGGCAATTCAGCTGTGTGATCAGAAGGGGTGGAGCCTGGCTGCACCTCTCTTAGACCCCATTTAAGGGCTGACTGCCAGTGGGGAAAGATCTCTTTCTGGAGATCTCTCCTTGGAGACGCTTTCCCCTGTGAACCTGGAATCTTCTGATATGGGTAAGCAGTCTTCTTCCCTTTCTTTATAAGACCTTGTATCATGCTACTTTTTTCATCATCGTACCTTTGTTTGTAATGCCTTTCAGTTTTGTTGATCTGTCCAACTGCTACAGGGTTCTAAACTGCATTCACCCTGTATGCTCAGAAATCTTTCCGTTACTTCATCTTGCTTCAATGTCCATCTTTTTTTCTTAGGTAGAGCACTGGAGATGTGTTGCTGGAAAGCCATGCCTCCTTTCTCCTAATGAACCTCCAAACCTCCTGCGCTGTGAGTCAGTGGTGAAATAACTATCGTCTGAATAAAGCTTTTAGGGCTGAATGTGAAAAAGTAAGCAATGGGAACAGGGCTGTAATTTGTCTCTCTCCTTGGAGACGGCAGACTTTTGTGGCCCAATTGCCCTGCTGTCAGCCAGAACTGATTTGCAAATGAAGGGTCTGAAACTGTAGCAGGAGTCTATTGCTGCTCCTAGTGTCCATCCCATAATTTTCCTTTTCTTTTGTCTGCTTTATTGCTCAGGGGTAGGGCTAGGTGCCAGCAATATGACAGCAAGGGGTGAGCACTGCCAGTAGATCCATTTTAGGCTTAGCTATGAGTATCCCAGGTAATTTGTAAAGGTGTTAGCTAATAGAATCAGCCTGAAGTGTCAGCCCCCATCTGCAGGAGCAGGATCCATCTGGGATGTCATTTGAGAATGAGAAGAACCTACCCTGGGTTCCTCTACCCATTTGCGAAGACATTGGCTGTAGCTTTTAACCTCTGTTTGCTGGGATGGTCCATCTTTCATGTACCCACCAGAACTTTCCTTAGAAAGATCTTAGTGACTGAGCTGGGTAATCAGAGGGGGGGTGGAATGGAGCATTAGGACTTGCAACCTGACTCCTTTTTTCTTTGCCCAGGTTCCAGGTTGCCAGCAGGTGGGATCTGTGATCAAACAGGATATAACAACTTGCACCTGGATTACAAGGTAAGGGTGCTTTATTGTTAATATAAGGAAAGCTCCAACAGCTGTGGCAAGCAGCCAGCTATTTTGTGGCAAATGTGACTG
Organism: Chrysolophus pictus; assembly: GCA_037305975.1. Lineage (NCBI taxonomy): Eukaryota > Metazoa > Chordata > Aves > Galliformes > Phasianidae > Chrysolophus > Chrysolophus pictus. The sequence goes on from CM074583.1 coordinate 21,662,413, forward strand.
GTGACACTACTTAGGTCCTAAAATCAAGAGAGGAGGATAGAACAGCTTGGGTAGTGTTGCCTTCAAGAAACCTTGGGGAAAATGTCTGTTTGTCATGGATTCAGAAGTGAGGAAGTATTTCTCATCTTGGAGAGATGGATATGAAGTTGATTGTTGCAGTGTTTATTGTCATAGCTTTGCTGTAATACTTGTGGCAGTGTTTTCCTGTTTGACCTTAGTTCTCTTGTGGTGTTTCACAACTTCATCTGGCTGAGTTCTCTGCAGTGCTGCTTAGGGCTTGTTTTCTTTCTGTCTGATAAATAAGTGTCCTCCTCTAGATTTGAGGATAGTTGTGAAATGGATGGCAGTTACTCCTATTTTTACCATTGGTGTTTTAAAAGAGCTCTTTGTGCGTGTTGTTCAAAAACCTTACTGGGACGTGAATTGTTTGCTGCAGATAAGTGTCATTTTGTTGTGTAGACCTCTCAGTAATGGCATTCAAACTTTTTCTGGAGATAAGGGACTAGATACGCTTACTATGTTGCCTGCTAAATTGCACCACTTCATAATGCAAGTTCATAGGATCATTAAAACAAGAAAATCTGAGGCTTTGCTGGGAATAAACATACTGAGCAACATTTGTGAGTCTCATTTCTTTGCAGTGTTCTATAGTGGGAGAAGAGGTGCTCCAGCAGTGCATGAAACAGGTTTGAAGTCTGAGTTTTTCCTATCCTACCATGTTGCTGTAGGGTGGGTGGGTGGGGGTAATTTTCTACAGGTGTTTCTCTGAGTGGTGAACAAGCTGTAGAGATCAGGTGTAGCTGGAAGTGAATTAAACACTAACTCAACAAGCTGGGTCTTTCAGCTCTGTGGAACTAAGCTGAAAAACTTCTTGAGGGAAGGATGTGTTGCAGCTTCTGTGATTCTTAGGAATGCCTCCTTCTGGATGGGTTCAACTGTAAGCAGAGTAGAAACTGTGCTTGTCATCTAATGTGCATTTCCATGCAGCTGGGAACTTCACCAGATGATCTGTGAGTTAGGAAGAAAAATGGTTTCAATCTGGGGCTACTGAACACTGGAGAGTGCATACAGTGTTGTAAGCTTCATGTTACTTCACTGTTTAACAACATCACTCAGTGGCTTCTCCAGGACTCTGGATGTGGTACTGGCATTGGTTTGAGAAGGAATGGAGATATTTCATAGGGAGAAACTGGGATCTGATTTTTTTTTTGATTGATTTATCTCCTCAGTGAGCTGTCAGGATCCTAACTGTTCAACTTTAGGTCTAATTTTTAGATGGTTGGGGAGATCACTTAAGGCTATGTAGTACTCTATTCTCTATGTGAAATATGTTTGTTCTCTGTATATTTTCCTGTGTTCTAAATAGGCTGTACACCACCAGAAACAGTAGTCCTAATAATCTTTTAATTAGTTGTTAAAATATGGATTAAATCTCTCACTGATAGAGCGAAAAACTTTCAGCAGATATTTCTTGACCCTGCTCTGTCCTGGTGTCTGTTACTCATCTTTGGCACAATCAAAGAGCTGAAACCAGACTCCTTAAAATGCTGGAGTGGTTGTGTTCAACCTGGTGTTAATTACGTGTGTCAGTGATATTTAAGTGGTAGAGAGAGGGGAGATGTGCCAAAGATCAAGTTTTGCTGGGCCAAGATTCAGAAGCAAAACAGGACATGGCTTTTATAAGGAGAATTCATCCTTGGCAACTTCAGCTCTATATGCTGGAGACCAGAGCTCTCAGAAATGGGCACTGCTTAAGTTGGCTATGCTTTGATTTAGAAGGCAGCATTAGATTTGGTGTTGTGGGGTCTGGCAGAGTGGGGATGAGCACATTTCTGATGTGCTCGGTTTTGGAGCAGAAGAGCTGAGATGATGCCTTGTATCTAGGCAGGATGTCTTCTGCTGGGAATGGGACCAGCTGCCTTGTAATCTCTTGACCAGCTCTTGGCATATGAGCTCCAGAGCTCTACTCTGAAAATATCCAGCTTAAACTGTAAAGCTGCTTCTGACCTGTTTCTTAAAATGTAAGGCAATTTTGCTTTAGCAAAGGGAAATAAGGCTTTCCTGAGCAATGAGTCCAGTGAAATATTATCATTGCAACCTTTACATCTTCTACATCCTTGTGCCAAGCTGTGTCTCGTTCCCTAATCTCCTAATGATTTTCTGGGCAAGAATATCTACAGATGCATCTGTTTCTGAGCTGTTTGTGGTCAGCTGGCTGTATTTCCATGTCTGTGGGGCATGGGAATTGGCTTCCTCTTGAGGATGTGAAATAGGTTTGTTTTCTTTTTATTCTCTGCTTCTGCCGCCTTCCATCTAATTCACAGTAGTTCTGTCTGAAGTTCAATAATGATAGATCAAGGGATCTAAGTGTGAGTGTGTCCAGTATTTCTAGAGGAAATGGAGAAATCAATGAAACTTGCATCAGTGTTTTTAGACTCATCTTGTAAGGATGAGACGAGTTAAATGTCTTCATAAATGTCTTCATCTTAGCAAGATGAGCTTGATGTGGCTTTGTTAGTATGAGAGGTTTGTATGACACCAATCCATGAGTGAGGGTCTCTACTGGAGAAATGGCAGGGTTGAAACCCAGCTGTTAGAGACTGGGGGTGTGTGGTTTGCTGGAGTGTCTTGGGTATCCTCTCAGTTTCCCTCTGGAGGCCTTTCCATTCTGTAGGCTTTTCACATCGCACTTTGCAATTCAGTAATGAAGTTTGCAGACAAAAGTGCATCAGAAGGAGGAGTGTGCTGTACAGGTCTGGTTCTTGCATTATTTCTGAGTCTGTTGTAGTCCTGTGGCAGCTGTTGACCAACAGGGCACTTGCTAGCTGCCCCAGCATCAAATTTATTCTTGTATGGTTTCAGTGGGGCAGAGCAACTTGTAAGTAATAACTAAGCTACACAGAGTAATCCTGTGTAGGTTAAAGCTCTTGCTGATGCCTTGTGGGCACAAGTTTCTCCTGAAAATGGGATGGGACACCTTCTTGGCTGCCTTTTAAACCTTGGAAATGTTGCTGAGATTTTCTGCAAAAGGGGGACAATACAACCTCAGCTTAGAAGTTAATTATAGCCATGGAAATTTTTCATACAGATTTTCTGACGTGAAGCTGGTATTGCTTTTCAGCAGGCTAGAAGGTTTAGAAATGCCACTTTTAATGAAAAATGTTTTAATGGCAAATACTTTCCACACTGTAATGGTTTTTCTTGGGTTTGTCTGAATCCTATTGAACCTCTGTATTTCTTTTTCAGAGTTATATGTACCGTGGTTTGGATCTGGCTTTTTTTTGCTCTTGCTCAAATGCAATTCTAGTTTAGGTGAGGCAGATGCCAGGGAAATCATGGGAACTGACTTTGGTGATTATACAACTTCTTTTATTGCACTTAGACTGTTTGTATTGAATGTTGCATGAAGACTATTGGACTAATGGATATTCATCTGCTCTACCCTGGACACCCAAATTCTGGGCTTTATTCTCTTCTCTGTATTAAATTCAATTTGAACTATTCCTGATTTATCTGGGCTTAAATTTAGGGGGGTTCTCCTAACAATTGATCCTGCTTGGGATGTCAGCAGCGGGTATCATCTCACACAGATGCAATCCTAAAGCATTTTGTTGTTGGGTGGTTTTATTTCTTCATTATTAATTTTCTATTCTGTAGTGAAATCTCCTCTTATTCTACTCTGAACTGTGCTTTATTTTCTGGGCTTGTAGAATCTCATGCAGTGGTATAGTCAGAATTCAGATACTGTTTGCAGAGCTGATAAAAGTCCTCCAGCACAGTGCTGTGCCACTGCACAGCCAGGCACCTGCCTTTGCTACACCACAAGTAATAAGATGGTGAAACTCTGCCTTTTGATGTAATGATCATAAGGTGGAGTAGAAGGGTGACTAGATGCAATTGCTGTGAAGGACAGGCTCATCAGTGTCTGATCATGGAAACCTTAACCCTGTAGGAAGCTCTACAGAAAGATGAAGTGCTGGGGCAGCAGGAATCTGGATGCAGCGCCCTTCTGGCAAAGCTCAGACCTTGTGCTGTTGGTGGCTTTTAGATCACAGCTATCTTTCTCATGTTTGCATCACCTGAAGATCTGTAAGACCATCCTAATGACACTGAATGATGAATCATGGATATTGAGAGCAGTCCTCTTCTGCAGCCCTTCATGGCTAGATGTGTGTGTAAGAAATCTGGGGTGGCCCATGGTTTTGCTTCCAAGGCTGCTTTTCAATGTTAGGTAGTCACTCCTTAGTTCAGAATAAATCATTAGCCCTGGAATCAGAGTCCAACACTTTAGAGCGTAGAAAAAAATGATCCCTACATGCTTTTCTCTTTTGAGTTCTGTTGGTTTGCTGAGGTAGAAAGGTCCAAGTTAACCCTTCACTTCTGTAGGGTATGGATGGAGGCTGCCATCCCTTCTGGTTTTGCTATTATCACCATGTGACCGTTCAAGGTTTTGTGGCCATCTCTCTGTCTGCTGAGTCCTGCAAGATAAGTGATGGGCGTCAGTGTCCAAATAAATGTTAACTTTCTAACTGTAGGAACAAACTTAAGGAGATTCCTAGTTCATAACATCCCAGGCTGCAGACAAGTGCAGAAGTATTTCCTATTGTAACCATCTTTTTGAGGGCACGAATCAAGTCTATTTGTAGCCTGGATCATAATATACTCAGGAATGAGTTATGAAGCCTTCTCCAGCACCCATAAATCTCAGAGGAGAAACAGCATCTTCAGCACAGTACCCACCCAGGCCAATACCACTTCTTGCAGCTGGAATTAATCATGGCATTAGGCAAACAACAAGGGTTCATTAGGACCAAAGGTGACTTTAATTTAATTGAAATATAACTTGGCAAGTAAAGAGGCGATCCAGTTCACAACACCTAATGGGAGGTCTGGGTTATATATGGAAAAGTTAATGGCCGTAAAAATATCCAAACAACATATTTGTGCACGTGTTCCAGTAAAAGTCTGAGCCAACTACTTTTTAATGGTTTGGGTTTTCAAATGTATATATTAATGCTCTTAAAATAAGAATGAGACTATATGAGCACACACAGCATAGAAATATGAGGAGGGTGGGGGTGTGAGAGGGTGGGATGGCATCAATGGAGGCCATGTTCCTTCTTGTGGTGGTGGAGGCTGCTGAACCTCTCTGTTCCCCCAGACTGTGTCTCTGAGTAATGGCTGTATCAGCCTTGCCCTTTCAGGTTGAGGAATAAATGCTTTTTCCCCATTCTTATGGTGTTTTGTACAGAGGTGCAGTATAAATGTTCCTAGAAAGGATGTTTTGATGTTTTGGCAGTTTCGAGTATTTAAGCTTCTTACAAAATTATGAGCGTATAAAATATTTGAAAAGCCTTCCAATGAAGATATTGGCATTCCCTTGTGAATGACCACCCACAACCCTCAAAATAATCGTATTCAAATACTAATTAAGTCAGTCAGCCTGTAAATCAGCACAGCAATGCAGGCCTTTTAACTTTCCCCTCTCTTGTACAAAAGTCTCTTCCATTTCTGCATAAACACTGCTTCATAAATGGACTCCTACATAAATATTGTTTATATTTTAGTAGGTAAACATATGACACTATGCACACATCAGTGGGCAGTGACATCATGGGACCAGCCTGCAGAGTATGTAGCTTTATACCTGTTTACACTCAAGGTGTTTTGTAGAGAAGGGGCCATCTATGTTTTCATGGGCTTGTAACCCATATCCAGAGGTGAATGTGAATCTCTACTTGGAAATAGACCATTAGAATTAAAACTAAAGTCTTATAGGTTACTTTTCCACTGGTGTTTTTCTAAATTTATAGTGCATCTTGGTGAAAGGTTTCATCTGATGGGTTATGATGGAAGATTGTCTTGTATCTGTTTCACAGGGAGTTGGCCAGGGCTGGTAGTTAGATGCAATCATTGTGGAAATTCTTGATACTTGACTCTCAGTGCTGAGACTGAGAGTAGTTGGTGAGAGAAAGGGCAGTTCTAGATTAAACATAAATGGATAATAGGTGCCTACTTATGCATACATGTAGGCATGTTGGTTGGGATGCTCTGTATTGAAGGACTGCTACAAGGTGCTCAGAGCATGCTATCAGGCACTGGGTAGGAGCGCATCTCCTGACAGATCAGCTGAGATTTCCATATGTTTTGCTTAGTGCCTCTTGGGGTCAGGTCTGTCTTTTTGTTGCTTCTGTTCCTGTTTTTCATTTCAGCAGTTTCTTTTCTGATGGTTTTATCTCCTTTCGGGTTCTGGGCCGCTGGGGAGAATGCAGTTTCAGCAGTTGACTAGAGCTTTCAGCAGCGCTCACTTCGTGGCTGAGCTGGCTTTAAGCACTTCCTTTTCAGTAAGGCAGATATCTTGGAGGCTTTGTGAAATGATCACATTTGGAGGAGGAGGAAAATCAAAATGAGATAAATTGGCAAATGGAAGTCTGCTACCTCCTGTCTGCTGCAGCAGTTCTTCAGGTCCCAAGGGGTGGCGTGTGATTCAGTGTTAGCAGTGAACCCCTTTCATTAGCTCCATGGGCAGGTGAGAGATAAGAGCAGAAATAATGGCTAATCTTGGGTTTAACACAGATAAGTGTCAGACACCACCTCCCTGTATTAGAGCTGTCTCCAAAGGGCCATCCCCAAAAGGGGGAGCTTTTAGCCCACTGCATGTTGTATCCCCAACTGGGTGGCCTGTTTCACTGTGAAGGACCCTACTGGAAAGGAAATGGGTTCTGCATCTTGCATATCCCCCTTGAAGCTCGGCCATCTTTCCTGATAAGTGGAGAAATAAGCTGTAAATGTAGGCATGCTTTGCTAAGTAAGTTGTGATTTGAGTAACTTCATATTGGATCTCTGCTACCACCCTCTAAGACTTGGTGGTAGGTGTGTATTTGGCTCTGAGGTGGCCTTATGTTGGCTTGATGCCCTTCAGATTGGCCAAGGAGCCAGGCAAAATGGAAGTGAACCAGGTGGTCTTCTTTAGAAAACTGGTAGAGGAGAACTATGCTGTGCTCTCCTCCACCGCTTCTCTGACTGTCTGCAGCCTCCTTGGTCAAACTGCTGTGAATTTTCCTGCTCTGTTGGGCACAAAAGGCTGCAAGAGGTGCCTGGACAGGGCTGGGTTGGGAAGCATGCTGAACAGGGTGCTAGCAGGACAAATGCAACCGGTCTTCTCCACGAACTCAACCTCAGCTTTCACTCAAGTCCAGATGTAACCACTGTTGCACACTTGTTTCTGTCCAAACCTGGGGGCTTTTGAGGCCCTTAAGAATGTGCCAGCACTGAGTGTTTACCTCAGTCTCTCCCTCCCTCAGAAGTTTAGACTCGCTGGAGGTGCTGGCAAAAAGCAAGTTGTTGATGGGTCTTCTGTGCAAAGTAGCATTTGTCACAAGGTAAATGGAGTAAACTAGTTCCTAATTAGTACAAAGAGTCTAATGCCATAAATGCAGAGCAAGCGCTATAAATTCAGCCCCTAACTTGCTGCACGGTGATTTCCATGCATAGACAAGCCCCAAGTCACAATTCATTACAGCTCTGCTTCGTAGAGCCGGCGATGTTGTGCTTCCCCTTTGCTGAGGGCAGATTGTCAAGCTGTGACCCTGCCTTAGTTAATTAACCTTCAAATGGGATTTATTTTCCCTTAGTTACTTGTGCGTGCACACATTTGGTAATAATGACTGTTTGCTTCCCTTGTGTTTGCTAAGAGGGGAATAAGTCATTTGTTAGTGTTTTACCAGAGGTAAAAAATAAAATAAAAAAAATCTGGGCCTCAGCTTTCATGGAAAATTGATAGCTTTATGCCAGAAAGAGACAGTTCCATCACAGCCACTTCTTCAGCTGTCTGCAAATATTTGAAACCCTGAGATATTTAATGTTTTTCAGATGGCGATAAATCTGCAATAGCGCGGCCTCACTTGAGCTTAGTGAGAGATGAAGTGAGATAGGAGAAAATGCATGAACCAGCATGGGAGAGGTATTGCTGGTCACACTTCTGCCGATGTCAGGACAGGTTTTCAGAACCTTGCACATACCAGCCAGCTTTGCCAGAGAGAAGTGTACACTCGTGCGCACACATAGCCTTCCAGTCCATTTCCCAACCAGTTGTGAGTGCTGAATGTTTGCTTTTTCCCTTCTCCCCCCCCCCCCCAGCTTTTTTCTTATTATTTTTGCAATCTGACGTTAAAAATATGAACTTACAGCTGGGGAAGGAGAAATGTCACTGCCTGAAAGCATTTTTGCATCTGGCAAGCCTGAGACATTGCTTGGGGTTTGTTTGTTTAACCTTTTGTTTGCTGTGCAGACCCCCAGTGGCAAGTTGCAGAATGTGGTTGGGTTGCAGAGGAATAGATTGCTTATTTTTTTCTTAAAGAATTAAAAATAGTTGCATCTACTCCACGTACTTTGCTTGTGGTATTGCCTGTGCCTGGGGTTAAGTCTGGACATTTTTTCCATGTTCTATTGATGCACCTGATGTGCCCTGGGGGGTTGGTGAGTAGCGAAGATCCATGGGTTCAGTGGGAAGCAATGAGATGCTGTTGAAACACAGCAAATTGTGGCAGCCAACTAGGACTGAAATGTCTGAGTTTTATTCCTTAATTCTAAGGGAAAACAATGGTTGTAGTGGCAAAATGCTATGGCACTGTTGGGAAGGCCCAGAGATGAGTCTGGTTCTGTGGTGCATCTCATGCCAAATGATGGGGCAAAGAGTGATGCCTGCTGTGTGGCTGTGAGTCCCAGCCTGGGAGGGTAGGGGGCTGGGGCTGTGCCTCAGCTTGGGTTTCTCCCTTCTAGCCCACCATGGCTAAAAAAAAAATCCCCCACCACAGCTGTGATGCACTGATGTTTTTTGTCCAACTGTCTGTTTATGAAGTTTTAAAGAGACAGAAACACCTCAGCAATTTGATTTTGGCAAACAGCTGTAAGCCAAGTGTGGAACAACAACAACAACAAAAAAAAATCCCTGTAAAAATCAGGGAAAATGCCTGTGAATTTCCACACATTTCACAGAGGCAGTGTGGTCTTAGAGGCAGCAGGGTGGTCTGGATGCTTTAGCACTGGCGTAGAAAACAGGCGCTCCTGTGTGCGGTGCCAGCTCTGCCACTGGTGTGCCATGTGGCCTTGGCAGAGCCACCTGACATTCCCACGTCTTCATTTCTCTCCTCTCTCTTTCCCTAATTCTATATAAAAAAAATGAGAATCGGTGGCCCCGTATCTGGGTGGTGGCCAGTCTGGGCTTGGCACAGTTGAGGAAGGTGGGGCAAAGGTGGCTATGTTCCCGGGTTTCAAGGGTGGCCAGGGCTGGAGCTGTTCCAGGAATAAAGAGCCTCGTTGACCTCGATGGAGGCCCTGATCCCATAGAACAAGCTGTTAACGCTTAGCTGCCTTTCACCTTCCCTCTCAGAGCATCCTGGAGAGGTGAAGAATTTTGTTTTTTCAGGAATTTGGGATGCAAATAGAATGTGGTTAGAGCCTGGGCAATCTGATTCTGGCAAAGCCCACACAACCTATGTGCCCAGCTCTTAATTATTTACACCCTTCCAAATTGTTCCCTTTTGGGATGGTCTTTCTCAGGCTTCATTTCTGGCCTGTGAGATCTGAGGAGAGGAGAAAATCCCTTTTTCCAAAGATTGAATGTTGAGAAGAGCTGCAACAGCTAAAATGGCTCAAGGTTGTTCTCAAAGATGGGATGAATAGGGGATGGTTATAGGGAGATGAAGGTGTTGTTGGGCTGTGACTTTGTGGATGAGCTGGGAAAGCAACTCCAGCTGGCAGCTTCCTTCCCCTGCTCATCCTTGCACTGTCCATCCCGATCCATCCGCTGTTGAATAAATGGAAAGGTTCCAGTGGGAATTGTTTTAGATCCTAAGTTTAGAATGTTCTAAGAACATTCACAGCCTGCTACTGTGTTCAGTGGATATTTGTAAAATATGCAGCTTACTGTTATTTTGTCTTCTGCCATTTCAAAAAGATTGGAAACGTAGATGAAACAAAGAGGAAGGAATAACTGGTATATAATTTCCCAAAGTTGAGGGTATTTTCTACCTGACCCTTGCTGGGGTAAGTTGAATATTTACTTCTATTTGTGCTGTGACTGACTGTGGCAATACACAGGTTGCTGTACATGGGGATGCAAGTGGAGAGGGACTGCTACCCTTCCCCTGGTTCTGCCCTTGAGCATCCCTGAGTGGCTGTGGGTGGAGCTGCTAGTGCCTCTATCCTAATGCTTCCCACAGCCCTCCTGGCTCTGCTCACAGGCTGTGCCTCTACCTTATCACAATATGACCTTTCTCTACCTCTGCACGATTTCCTGACTATGGGGCTCAGCATCTCCATGAGAGGCAATTAGAAAGCAGGGCAGCTTAAGCTAGGGTTCAGAGCTGTCTTGGCAACTCAGGATTCAAAGGATGAAGGAAGCAGTGTCCATCCTCTCCTGGGTTCACCCCATTAACGATTACTGCAGAGCAAACAGGAGATGTGATGTGGTTGTTAACACTGCTCTTTCAACTGAGACCATTTGAGATGAAGCACTGGTGTCAGAGATGCTCCCTCTCATTGAAGTCTTACGTTTTCTCCCCTTGTGTTGGTCTTGATCGGGTTAAAATTAAGTCAAGAGACTCTCCCCTTATTTAGCTTTCTAGAGATGTAGCCAAAATTCATGTTGCTTTTGAATGCTAGCTACCGCCAGCTCTTTGCTAAAATGTAAATAACTGAAGAGCTCTATGGGGGGAATCAATGAATTCTCCATGTAGCTCTTCTGAAAACAAGTATTACTTGTTTCCCTAGACCTTCTGAATATTCTGTCTAATTAGCTCAAAATGAAATAACCGAGTATCATCTTGAGCATTGTGAAAAACTTCTTACAGTAACTGTGGACGTTTCTTGCCCATCAGTTTCAGAGTATAAACTAAATGACTGGAATTTTAGTTGTTACTGCTCTGAGCAGTCTGGCACCTCCTCATGTCCCACTTAATGCACTTAGCTTGCTGTCAATTCATGTTTTCCTGCAGCTAGTTCTAGTGCAGTTAAACAGTGATGCAGTGATGAGGTATTTCTTTGCAAGATGTTATTTGTACAGGCTATAATACAATGCTTTTACTGACACTTTATGATATATTATCAAAGCAATGGGAACCAAAATGTGTTTGCCAAGGTTTGAAATTATTCTAATATGTTTTGTAGTGTTGTCCTTACTTTTCATCATTTCTTTAATTCCTTTGCATCCAGATCCAACAAAGCACTTAAAGTACTATGAGAGTTCTTTGACAATCCATTTTCTTGCTGTTGTCCCCCTATCCCTGTTTGGGAATTACAGCTCTGTCAGCAATGAAGCTTTTAAAGTAAATTTTGTGTTCCTTGTGATTTCTGTGAGGAATGACTCCTCCCAGAAGCCCTTTGGTTAATGGATGAAATTGGGATGTGGCTGGGGCTCCAAACCTCTCTCTGGGAGGGTTGTAGGTTTCTACTGGGTTACATGGAGTTTGCAGGCCTGTGGCTGTGATCACCATGGGACCAGGACCTGCTTTCTGATATTTCCACAGAGGGAATAAGGACCTCTCTCTCCTGCTGGAGCTTTGTCTCTTCCATGTTGCAGGGAGAGACTTCTCACAGGCTGAAAATGCCCTTGGAATGGGAAAGTGGTTGGAAGTCTGACTTCTCTGTAAGCATGTGTTCAGTAGAAGGAGCTGGGATCCAGTGCCTCACTTGCTCTATCCTACTATCCTATAGTCTATAACAACTTTTAACCTTCCAGTAGATGTCTGTATCTCATCTTGGCAATGTTTAAACTCAGTATTATTTAATATATATTACATTTAAATACGTGTGGCATCTCATTTCTCTTGGTTATGGGGAACCCTGGCATCTGTGAAGCTCCACAGGGTCTTTGCCTATTTTTGCCAAAGTTAGTTCTTCTAGGAGAGTTTATAACTAAAAGGACCGTTCTTGGAGAGGGCCACCAAGACCTGATGCTGTTTAAAATGAGAACTACATGGTTTTTGTTCAGTGACTGATCCTAGGAACACTGCTAAGCTCTACTGAGGGACCAGGAATATTGTGCTGGAGGTAGGAAGAAGCATGTTCCCCTGGGCTGGAGAGCCATTTCACATTTCTGTGGAGCTGCAGAGCTCTGGTGAGGTTTCTCTTGTTGTAAATGAACTTCTTGGCTGCTTGCGCACATCCAAGTGAAGAATGGGCAAGTCCATACATATATTTTTGACAGCTTTTAATTATCATACCATAATTTCTTAAGTGTTATGACAATGTTCTGTAATCACCGGTCTCAAAAGATGTATCTATCTTTTAATGCTTTGGAACAAACTGATCTCTGGCCTAAACTCTCAGGTTAGCTGGAGTTGCACCGCTGATGGATTTGGACCTGTGCGTTCAGTGGCTCCGCGAGGCTGTTTGCAAGAGTCAGGCTCTGGCAAGTAGTCGGCTCTGAGCTCAGCTGGAAAAGCTTGTGAAATGAAATCACAGTGCTTTGCCCATTAGGCTTGGGATGAAAAGCAAGTCTTAGAGCTGCCAGTGGCTCATATTTCATGCACAGAGATTTACTTGTATTAAGATTGTGATGAGTTTGAGAAAGAGACAATTTGTAAGCCAATGCTGAAATAATACTTCCCTATAGTAAGTGTATAATGAGAATTGTTGCTGTTATTGGATTGAGTAAGTTTAAGATTGTTTAAGATATGCAGGTTTTGAATAATGAACCGTATCACTGGTGATTGACCTTCTGTGTTATTTTTATATTGCTTCTTATTTCTTGACATCCTGAATTTGCTTATTTGCTTCTGAGGCTTTCTTCCCCAGTCCTCTGCACTTTTCCTTTTGCACCACTTCCCCTAATCTTTCCTACTCTGGCTTTAGATGTCTGTCTTCTTAATGGACATCTGATATTTGTTGTGGGCAGTACATACTTTGCATAAAGAGTCTCTAGATATGATTGTAATATGTGTAAGCAATTTTGAGCTGTTCTTGCTTGGAAACAAAGCAGCCACAGCATCAAAGAACCTTTGGTCTTTCCCAGTTTGAGACACCTACCATGGTTACTTGAGAAGTAAGTATCCTTAATTTGCTTTATGTAGTAGTTCATGGTGTTTGGAGATTAGATCCCATTGAAAGAATTAATCTGTAACATTGAATCTGGCATGAAGACCTTACCATAGCTTTGTGTCTCAGTCCTGCTTGGTTATTGACAGGCTGCATTGTAACTGGGAAGTTTTGACTTTCGGATGCAATGGTGGGAGCAGCCTTCTTTGATCCAATGAGCAGACCAAAGAGATCTAAAGCTTAATTAAATTCTTGACCACAAAAGGCTTGCCATCTTCTGGATCCCTTTCAGAGCAAGAGAGCATCCTGTGCAGATGCATTCATCCATGCCTTTGGGGGGAGGATATAGTGATGATATATACATGATGTGTTAAAAGACCAGAAAGTTCCTCAAGTCTCCTTTGCAGCAGGACTAGATATCAAACTGGTTTTTAAAAGCTTATATTGAGACTGTTGAAAACTTGTTGGAGACCTTCTGAGAGAAAACTGGGATCTCAACCGAGAGGCTTTTCCCTTGGGTAATTTCTGCTTTCCATCAGACACTGATCATATAGTCTAGCTCTCTGCATAACTCCATTGTTCATTAAAACAGACAAATATGGAATATTTTTTGCACCATACCTTTTGCCAGAGTGTTTCTGTGTGTGTATACATATGAAAGGAAAGCTGATAAATATTTATACCAACTCTCCCTCTTCTCCTCTTGTGTGTATGATGCTTCTATAACAGCCCTTGTTCCACTAGGTTGTTTTGGGTCAGGCTTATTGCTATGCTGAGTAGCCATGGCAGGAGTGAGTAGCACAACAGTGTCTCTCTTGTAGCATGCCTCCAGGGCTTTTGAGAATGGTTAAGGAACAATCCATTGTAGAATAAAGAGCAGGAAAGACAAGAATAGTAAGGATTGTTGTGAAATGGTGTTTGGCTTTAATAGTATAAGGAGCAGTGAAATCGTGCTCAGAGTGGTTTTGGATGGTGTGGAGCATCAGATGAGGAGCAGGGGGTCAGATTCACCCCACCTGCTTTCCTCATAGCATGAGGGACATAGTTGGTGGCCATGGGGGGGCTGAGTTGATGGTTAGACTAGGTGATCATAATGGCCTCTTCCAACTTTAATGAGCTGGGCACATAGAGCACTGAGCTGGCAGAAGGCAGTGTGAGCACAGCAGGGGGCCAGGCTTGCCTTCATGCTGCAGCTTCATGGGTGGCAGCTTCAAGAGTGCACTGTTGGCTGCTGGCACGATGGGAGCAGTGCTAGGCAGCAGGCTGCTGCCAATGGGTGAAGACAACATGTCATGAGTGAAACCTCCTGTGGGGAGTAGAGCTACTGTCCCCATGCACAAGCAACAAGGCAGAGCCCGTGGTGACTTATGCAGTTGGAAAGGCTGCTATTGTTTAGTGCAGTAAGGGTCAGATGTCCTGCAGACTCCTGCACTGCCCCATCCAACCTGGCTGTGGTGATGTGCTGCCTTTCCTGATTGGCAGTTAGAGGTCAAACTGAATGATGTGATCTTGTCATTCTTGGGTCCAAATGGCTTTGAGGAGCTCATGCCCTGTGGCTTTAACTGCAGAGACCTCTTAGGATGGCAGCATCTCTTCCCCTCTGTCTGAATCTGGGGGTAGAGTGGACTCAGGAGGATGACTTTTTGGTTTGTTTCTTTAGGAATTTACTTCACCTACATCTGCTCCAGGCTGCTTTCAGACAGATTGTGCCAGCAGTTTGTGGCACAGATCATTCCTAACCTGGTCACGTTGCCCTTGCCTCTTGCCCTTTGCTTTGCAAATGTTTTTTTCCATTTGTTCCATCATGACTTTTGAACTGCCCCCGTTTAAGACTAAAATGAGAGAGATAAAATGTTCTTAATTTTAATTAAAACAAAGTTTATTTTGTTATTTCATTAGCTGGTCATGTTATTTCAGGGCTTGACAGTAAAGTTATACATTACCCTGTGGGTACTTCTAGCTGTGTTACAGGGTTTCTCATTCACTCTGTCCAGAACTGCTCAACTTCTGTGCTGAACTCCATCCTCCTGCAGCCTGGAACTAGTGCCATTAATGAAAACCACTCCAGTAATAGCAGAGGACTCTTGAGAGCTCCAGATAATTGGGAAAAGGTACTATTGACTTTACTGGAAGGCAAGCTGCCTGAGCTTTAAGAGCCTACTGCTAAAGATACCAAGAAATAGGGCCTGATGGTTTGGGAAGTAAGATAAGGAGGTGGAAGCTGGTCAAAGCAAACAAGCAGATCTGGGGGAAACACTGTCTGTCATCTCCTGGTGTACTGTCAGGAATGCTGCATTCCCAATGGTTCCCTTGTTACAGGACCCATAGGAAAATCTCATCCTTCAGATGGAAATGTGGCTTCTTGTCTGGATGCAGGAGTAATTCCTGCTCTATTTTGGGACTATCTGAGCTGGTCCTGGACATCTGATGTCTCTGCTGCTTCTGGCAGCCTCAGTGCAATGCACCACAAGAGATTGGAAACCATGGGAGTTTGGTGGGGGCTGTGCTCCTTACACATGTCTTTTCCGATTCATTAGAAGTCAGATTTCCTTAAATCTGTCGTTTAAATCCTCGTATCTTGTGCAGTGTGAACTCAAAGTGGCTGTAAAATACTTTTGCAGGGGAACCTGAATAGAGAATTACACTGATTTAGAGGTGTTTTATCCTCTGTCCCTGGTATATCTGCAGTTACTGCTCCTGAAGTTGTGCCTAGAATATATTTGCTCGTGCAGAGGGAAAGGTGTGACAGTATAATCCTTCTCTTGTGTTCCTTGTGCAATTTTAATGTTTTCAGGAAAATGCTTAATAGACATGTAAGGTCAGAATTAATCACGTAGAATGGAAGGGTGGTTTGAGGATTGCAGTGCAGTGGGATGGAGAAGACTTGTTCAGCTCCCTGTCAGGAATCTGATAGGTAATTGTTAGTAGGCAATTGTCTGACTTGGTGGACTGAATCTCTTTGTACCTGTTTTTTTCTCTCCTGTTGTGTGGTGAGTGGGGAAGTGTCATCTGAAGACTGGCTAGAACATAAGGCATCCTGCTCATTTTCTTCCTTGCTTCTCTTGGTTGGCATTGGAGGCTTACGTCACTCTGCAAAAATATGAACTGTTTGATTCAGTGCTTGGATTTCCAACAGGATTGCACTGTACTTAACCTTCAGTATGTTATTGTTTTAGTAGTTTTGTCCAATATGAATAACACCTTATACCATAACATCCTCAGTGGATGTAGAAAGATGTTCCAGAAAGAGCTGAAAAGGGTTCCAGGAAAGTCTAGCTGTATGGCTTGTTCGGTTTTTTTTGCTGTTTTGCCTCTTGAAGTAGCCAGGGAAGGGGGAATCAAAACACTGCAAAGGATACATTGCTGGATAAAAGATATTCTGTTACAAACATTGTCAGCATTAATAACTCCTATCTCTTCAGCAGTGCTCTGAGCTGTCAATAAGGAACAGGAATGAGCTGAGATACAAACGATCTGTCAGAAAGCAGATTGTATCAGAAAGATAATAGAATAAAGTTAATTTATGGTGAGGAGATTTCACAACAGACAACGAGGCAATACTGAAAACCACAGTCCAATGTAATCCCTTTGAAGCAACGTTGTACTTATTACAGCTGTGACAATTACAAATGTTTGGTTTGAAAGGCTGTGTTGCAGTCTGGAGGAAAAAACCCAGCCTATTTATGGGCTCCAGATTTTTAAAGATGGGAGCTAAAGAAAATAAATCCGTAGACATATGAGCTCAAGCTTAATATTTCCAACTTCATCTAAGAAGGGATGGTTTGAAGACAGACCTGCCAGCCTGAAGGAAATTTGGACGTGTCAACATCTTGTTGGGTTTTCAGGATTTTTTGGTCTGCAGTTAAGATGAAAAAGCCAAAATAACCGGCTCACCCTGAATAAGGAGTTCTGACTCAGTAGTGCCAAATAATATGTCTCTGAAGAGGGTTAAACTGTCTCAAAACAAATGATTCCATTTACGATGTCCGTCTTGACTTGAAAAAGCAAGGTTTTAAACTCAGGGAAGCAGCTAGGTTTGGAATACTTTGCTTCAAACTGGAAAGCAAAACCTTGCATTTGGAAGCATTTGGAAATGATGCTTTTGGTTTCCTGGAGGAGTTTTGCTTTTCTAAGATTTGACATTTTTCTTGTTTGGCAACAAAAGGAGGGAAAGGCTACCTGGACTAAATATTTTTTTCTGGTGGAGAGAAGGAGAGTAATGAAAACTTAAATGCAAAGATAGGACAGCACAGTGATGGTTCTTTTACCCCTCAGCAAAGCAAGTGAGGAGCAACCAGAGCAGTCTGTACCTTGCTGCCTTGTCTCCTCTGCAAGTGTCTGGCATTTTGGCTTGGCAGAGGGCAAATGTCTCCTGTGCTGTATCCAAATGGTTTTAGCTCATACAAGCTTTCAAGCATCCTCAGAAGTGGGGTCTTGAAGCGGCCCAAGAAGGTTTCTGTCCCTGTCTCATCCAGCAGAGAAAGCAGTAAGGGGTAATTGTCCCCAGCACCTGTTTCCTCCCTATCCAGTGTGCTGTGTTTCTTAAACCTCAAAATAAATTATCTGCAGCTGAAGTATTTGTTTTTAAAGGGCTGAATCCCTTGTTCCCTTCACACTGTCAGGGTTGCCCATGCCTGCCAGTCCTGAGCATGGGCATCGGCCGCAGCGTGCTTAGCACTGAACCCCCCCGGCTTAATGACAAGTTCTCACTTTGTTTGTTGTTGTTTGTTGTTGTTTGTTTTGTTTTTTTTCCCCTTCCACCCCTGCTGACATTTAATTCTGCCTCGGCTGGTTAAATATAACCCTGAAACCCGCGGGTGAGAAAATGTGGCTCTGTCACGCTCGTTTCAGAGGAGCCAATTAGCAATGGTGATCCTCAGGACTTGGCAGCCTCTTCGCAGGCACCCGGCAGCCCTGGCCCTGCCTGTCATTCCCAGGATAACATGCTAGGAAATAGGCTTGTGGTTTACTAAGAAAAGCAAAGCAAAACAAACTCCCTCCTTGGCCTCTGCAGCCCGACAACCCGTGGGCACAATTGATTTGCAGCTGGGACGTGGCTCTGTGGCTGATGCACTGCTCGCTCCTCTCTGGCTCTCTGCCTTTTTTCCCCTGGCCCAGCAGCAGTTCAGAGCAGAGTCACAGATGAGACCAAATGTGTGTTTTCCATGCAGAGAGTGAAAAAACCAGACAGGTCCCTGGTATGGAGGAACTGATGCGGAGTGCTGTGGGTGCAGGGACTGCTGTTGGTGTGTGCACAGCTACTGTGCTTTGAGCTGGATCAAGCCGTAGCCTGTCTTGCCCTGTTCCCTATCCTCCAAAAAAGCAACAAGTCCATGCTACCTTAAGCCTTTTGGCTACCGGACTTTTGGCTGGTTTATGGCAGGGATCTGCATCTCTGGGAAGGTACATGAGACCTGACTCAGAAGTGCTATCTGCCCTGTATTTCTAGCATTTGCATATTTTCATTTCCCATGAGGTTCCTCGCTTTGGCTCAACACCTTCCTGGATATGGGCATTGAACTCCACATGTGAAATGTCAACTTGAAAAGTGAAGCACATCTGTGTTGTCCATCAGGTCTTAGTGAGTGGGACTGCTTTGGATCAGTGCTGTCCAAAGTCACCTGTAGGCAGGGCAGGTGGGGATGCCCTCACCTCTGTTCCTGTTGTCCTGGGCATCTACTGGTACAGGGGTAAAGTGATGTTTGTGTAAAGGCTCTATTGTGAGCCCATCTCCAGTTATTAACTCACATCTGGTTAATGGCTCGGCTTTGATTTGCTGACTTAAACTTGCATGTGATAGATGGTTGTGCATGGTGCTTACACATCACAGTCACTTCTGTATTTTACATCTGGCTGCAACTTATCTTCAGAATGTTTGCAGCAAAATAGCTCTTCAAAACAATGTTTCCTCTTAGTGTTGAGACTTACTTTCCCCATGCTCCTTTGATTTTTATCTTTTCCACGTATTCAGTGCGCATTGCCCTAACAAGTCTTAGAGGCTGGACAGTGTCCATATCACATCAATACTAAATTTCATTATATACAAACATCAATCTGGCTCTGGGCTGCCTTTTTAAACTGTCATCCAAGCCTGGCGGTGTTCAATTTCTGTTTAGGTCTGACCGTGAAAAAGCATTGGTTCAAAGCTTGTTCCCCATAATGTTCAGATCAAAACAGTTCCTCCGTGTGTTTATAATAAAAATATATTTTCACCAGCTCTTGGGAGCATTGACATTTTCATCAAGGCAATTTTCTATGGCCCCAATCCATCATAACACACGAGCTGTTCCATTGGTTCCAGGATGACTACTCATTGCTTAAAGTAAATTGTTTGCTTAAAAGCTTGTTGGATCGGGGCCTATAAGTGAGAAAAGATTGCTGATTAGAAAGCACATTTGTTTCTGTTGTGGGATTTGATGGCAAATTGAGGACATTAGGAGGATTCCAAGATTAATGCCTATAGATTTGGGGAGAGAAATATTTTAATGCTTCTATATTATCAAGAGGCCTTATAATAAACAGAGCTTATGCAAATGGGACACAAAAGACTGAATCCCAGACATTAATGGGGTTCGATGAGAGTAAACTGAAGGCAGAATTAATCTCCAAGAGAACTAAATGGCTATTTTCATGCTTATGAACTTAACATACTTTCAACTCCACCTTAATGAAAGACACACTCAGTTCACTGTTAAAAGAGGCACTTAAAAGGTATTAGAGGCATAAGTCCAGCTGTTACAAACTCCAATAAATTTGGATTAGGTCTCCACTGTTTGAGTTGTGTGTGTGGGTGCCTGACCTCAAAGCAAGCTGTTGGTTTTTTTTAACTTATTGATATATAGCATTACATCAGGTTAATTGCATGTTGCTGTATTTCATGTCGGCTCGGCACAAACCTGCATGCATCACAGCATTGTACTGCAGAGTGGGGCATTGGGAACTGCTGCTGAGCCCTCCCTTGGGCTGGATGCTCCAGGCAGGGCAGCTGCTTGCATAGCATACTACTGGCACCCTGCCCTCTCCACCCCATCCTGTATTTTCATTCCCCGGGGTATCTTTCCATCCTTTGCTCTGTCTGATGAAAAAGTGTGTTTTGAAACTTTCTTTTGGTGCGTCAGAGCAAAATGCCCAGTGTTGTTGGGGGCGGAGTCACCTTTGGTGGAGTTTGGATGTGAATTTTGTCTTGCTGGCTCTGATCAAATGCTTGGTCCCCATGCTGTTTTGCTATGAATTCCTGGCCACCCGTGGAAGCGATCATAGATGGGTAGAGCACGTTCAGATTTACAGCTGCATCTGTGTAGATTTGTCTGGATAACAGCAAATCTTTTTGCTCCAAAGGCGCTGCAGCCACTACGACAACAAGATGGCTTGAAATTGCATTTCCATTTAAAGTAATGCCAAGTGGCGGGGCCATGTGAGGTACATATAAAGCTCCGTGATAGGGAGCAAAGGAGGCGAGGGGGGGAAAATCTGGGTAGCAAGGAACGAAAATAGATGAAGTGGAACAGTTGGAAATCTCAACTTGAGTGACAAGAGAGAGCGCAGGGATCCAAAGTCAGCAGCAGATGACTCCGGTCTCACGTCCCATCCCTTTTCCCTCCGCTGCTTTCCCAGCAAAGGGGAAGAGAAAAAACAGAACGCTTTTTCCAGATTGGGGGCTGGTGGCCTTGCATGTTGACACAGCAATAATTTTTAATGAGAAATTTTTAGTATTTGTGTGGGAGAAGTTAGCGTTGTGTACACAGATGCCTCTCCGGCCACCGCGCAGCGGCTGGGCTCGGCGCGTCCCCCTCCGGCACGGCCCGCAGGTCCCCAGGCAGATTCCTTTCAGGCAAAGGGAAACATTTAGGCTTGCTCACCTTTGAACTGCATGCGATGGTGTTTACCTTGGCAAGACAAAGTGGCAGTTTTACAGATATTAAAAACAGTCCTGAGGGGAATCTGGAGGCCTTCCTATATTTTAATCACCCAATTTAGCCAGCCTGAGGAGTCTACTGGAGGCAAAACGTGTGGCAAAGTGACTTTTTTTTTTTAAATTTAAAAACAGGAGATTTAACAGAAAACAATGTGCTAAAGCAAGAAAGGAGAGAAAGAACACGTGCTTTATTTTTGATAACCTCCCCTCTGGTGTGAAAAGTAGAGTGGGAATTTGCATATTAATCCATAGCACCTCTGTGCTCCATATGGTTTCTCTCCCCCATGCTTCCTGTGGGGCTGGGCTGTACCTCAGCTGACCCCAACTCCCTGCAGCTGCCCTCATCCTGGGGTTGGACTCCTACCTGACCAGCGTGCTTTGGGCTTGGGCAAGGTGTTGGGCTTCGCCTTCCTGCCTCTACTCTTTCTGGTGAGTGCCTTTGGAAGGGAAGCAGGGGCAGAACATGCTCTGGAGGAGTTGTGAATGATGCCTGAAGTTATGCTGAGGTCGGGACCTTGCTTATTGATTTTCTAACACAGCAGAACTGTGTATGAAAGGAAGAGACCTCCTTGCCTCCCTCTGATCCAAGATACTCCTCCAGCCTGTTTTTAAGGGGGAAAAAAAATCTGGCTGCAAGCAGTCAGGCTTCAACCAGCCTGTCAGACAGCTCTCTGCAGGAACACAATCCATGTTGATTTTACAGAGAAGGTTGTTATCCACATTTCACCACTGATTTATTGTTTTTTAACCAGCTCCTTATGCTGGGTTTTTTTTTTTTCCCTTAAAAAAAAAAATCATCCTTTTGCACTTTGCAAGCAGAGAGTCTGGCAGATCCCTGCCCCATCTGCCCACTGAGCACTGCTGTTACCCAGGCTGCCCACTCCATTGCCTCAATGGCAGTGGGATTTGTGAAATCTGCAGCCTGTGCCTGCCTTATGGAGAGCTGTGAGGGCTGAAACGTCCCCACCGGGCTCTTCTGCCACCAAAAGATGGGCAGGGTGAGGTGGGTTTGATGAAACCCCACAGAATTAAATTGGCCAAACGCGTCCTGTTGCCTCCATCTGCAGAATTCATTAGACAAGCTTGATTGGCCTTTGTTAAACAAAGATGGGATAAGGTTTCATACTTTTTCTGTGGGAGTCGAGCTAAAGTTTCAGGCTGATGATTTAGTCAGGTGTAAGCATGAAGTTTCCAATTTAGAGGAATAAATCTAAAGTGATTTTATTATCCTCTGCTTTACCCTGACACCCTACTTCACCCCAGTGACGTGTTTGAGCAGGCCAGGCCCTCACCAGCTGGCATGCCAAGCACAGAACACATCTTCCACCCAACAGTGGCCTTGCTGGCTGCTCTTTCATCATCTTCATGCTCCTCCAGGAGAGATTCTGAATTCCTTGTGTTCTGCCTCACTGTGAGGGTGTGCTCAGCTGGGCCCTTTGCCCTGCTATGCTTCAGTCCCTGTGTTTTCCAGGGAGAGCCCTGGGTGAGACAAGGCATCGTTTGGCTGGAGCTGTGCTAACCAGCGTGTGTACTTAAGAACACCCACAATGCTGCTTTTGTGAGCATTTGATGAAAGCTTTGAGAGCGTTTTAAAGGAAATGTTATGAAGAAATTAATTTTGACAATCTTCTGATTCAAAAAACCAAAAGCGATTAAATAAGCTGAAAATACCAGTTTTCGAAAGTTGCTTAAAGAGAAAGCAATATGAAAGTACAGATAGCAACACTGGGGGGGGGGGGGGAGAACCAAGCCATTTTGGCCAGGTTTTAAGATTCCTGTGATTAAAAGTCTGTACAACTTGGTTATTATCTAGAACATAAGGACACAGGATGCAACAGGTCAAATTCATTTCTTCATCTCAGATAGATCCCTGTTGACTTCGTAGAAGTTCCATTAATGATGAATTTGTCCCGCTGGCTCAGAGATAAAAAGCAAAGTTATTTTTGTTTAATATTTCAACAAGGGGAAGAGGTTAGCAAGGGAATTCAGTTTGTACAAGTTTTGTTTTTCCACAGAGTTTAACAAGGGCAACCACCACCTAGCCAACTCCATTGTATATTTGTCTTTTTGAGGGCTGAGTGCTTTCTCTATAGACTTTCCCAAACCCTTGTGAGGCACTTTTTGCCAGATGCAACCTGCAAAATGTGGTCCTGGTGCTGGTATGCTCCTGTGAGAACTGAGGAGAGCAGCTCTCATTCAGGTGCATGGTGATTTCATTTACTTTCAGGGCAGGCAGAGCTGTGAGCTGGGTTGCTTTGTCTTTGGCACCACAGCATCTGAGTGCCACCTGGTGCCCTCAGCAACGTGCCATTGCAGTTGTGGTTTTCCTAGGCAAGGCTCTTTCTGCATCAGTGCATTTTGCCCAGCACAACGACCTTTGCTTTCCTACATCTTTCTCTCATTGTGCTTTGGCAAAGGCTGGGTCTAGGCTTTTTTCTACCTCTTTTGCACTCTTTTGACTGAGGAACTGCTGAAGGCAGAGGCAGTTTGAGTGAGGCCAAGAAACTGCAAAGCTTGGGGGTGTGTTTGGAGGCGAATGGAGACAAAAGCCAGCTCTAGCAGAACTATTTTCCTTGTACCTGGGTGGTGTGGGTGGATAGCACTCAATGCTTTCTGTATCCCCAGCTTGAGCCAGACAAGGAATCAGCAGGAACAACGTGAAGATAGCTGAGGAGCTCTTGTTTTCTTGCATGTTCCAATCCTGGGTGAGCATGACAGTGTGGTAGATTCCATTTTGCATGTCCCTTGAGAAGACAGCTTGTGGTGTTTTGTTGATTGTATCTACTTAGCTGTTCAGAGAGGATTGGGTCTACAGGTGCCAGGCAAGTACGTGTCATTTCACTGCCTCTTGCTTGGGTAGAAGTTGAAAGTTTCACAGGTTTCTCTGCATGCTGGAGTTCAAGGCGAGTTCCTGTAAGCTTTGGCTGAAAGTAACATTTCTGTTGCAAACATACAGTTTTTAAACCTGACAGCAAAATGTTTTGATGAAAGTGGAGAAAACCTTCCTGGTGCTCTTCTTATATCCTTGGGCTCTCTCTACAGTCACTGAAAGATTTTGCAACTGGGCAAACCGAGGCACCAAGCAGTGCTGTGTGTGGTTTGGCAAACTTCTCTTCATCTCAGGTAACTGTTAGGAAGAATGTAGCTTTCTTAGAGGAAGAGCCTTAAAACAGATACCTTTCTGGAAAAGAACTGCCGGAGTTTGAGATGCTAAAGTGATTATGGTTGATCACAGTAGTGTAGTTTTATTTCCCCTTGGATCAGCTATCCCCGTTGCTGGCCATTACAATGTACCATGCCTGGCTCCCTGTGATAAGACTCTCAATGGGGAGAAACTGGAAATCTGGAGTGAAGATGAGGTGTGTATCCAACCCTCACCTGGACACGGGTATGGGATGTGTGCTGAGTGCAACGATTAGGAACTGATCTTGGATCTGCATATAGGAGTCATATTGTGTGGGCCTCCATCAAGAACAATGAGACTTTTGTGACAGATAACAACCAAGATTGGAAAAAAGAGATGTAAGGGATTGAGTGGAATAAATTGGATGATAAAACCTTGACGTAGCCCCAAGGCTGTGAGGAATTGGGCAGAGGCAGGAGGTGGCAGCAGCTCTGTGTGGTGCTCTCCTGCACTGACCCGGTGACGTTGCCCTCACGGCTCCTGCTGGTCCCCTTCCCCCAGCCCCTGTGCCAGCACAGCCCTGCTGCCACTCATGTAGATGAGCGTCGGCCTGGGAGACCACACGTGAACTTCTTGTGAGGTACAGATGTTGCAGAGTCAAAGCCTGGCCACCCTTGGTCTAGCAGGGACTTGGGTTTCCAGTGCCCCAGAGTAGCAGGAAGTGCAGGAGACACGGATATCATGAGAAAAGAATCGGTAGTCCCCCGTCGGCCTGACCAAATATTGGTTTTGCCGTTCGGTTCATATCGGTTTTCACTGCCTCGCAGGCCCTTGGGGTGGAGGCTCGCTCTGGCAGCCCAGGAGGAGTGTTTTGGAGGGGCAGTGGGAGCGGACATCACCCCAGGTAGGGGTGGGGACAAAGGATTGGTCACCTGCTGGACTGACCTTGGCAGGGCATGGCAACGGAGGGGGACTTGTTGACATCTAGTTCTCCTGGGCCAGCACCACCCCATTAGCTAACGCCACTGTGAAAGCTTATGTTGGAAGAGGTTTGCTGTCTTGCATTCCGTTTCGGTGCCCCCTGCCGTGCTGTGACTCTAGTGTGTGTTTAAGGTTTGATTAAAAAAAAAAAATTAAAAATCCAGGGAATGCAAAAGGATCATCTTGGATTTCATGGGTTTTGGAGTAGGCGCTTAATTTTTAGATCCAATCCTTAATAAGTGCAGCAATCGGGAACCACAATCCATCCTTCTACGATGATTCTTGCTACCACAACTTTGCAGGAGCACTGCTATCCAAACACTCACAAATTAGGATTTTTGACTCAGAATTGTATCTACTACTGCTGGAGGTAATGCTATTAATATATAAATACAGGCTAATTCTGTCCTTGTTGTTTTTCTTTGTGAGGTCACAATTCTCGTAGGAATTGCAAGCAAAACAGCAGAGCCTCACAAGAAATAGAAAAAATCATCTCTCATGGCATGAAAAAGAGAGATGCTTGGAATGTTTTTAGAGGATGTTCTCGAGCTTTCTTTGGTTGTAGTTTCTACCACATATACCATGTTTTTATTGGGTTTGCAAACGTTGGTGTTTTCTTCGTAGCACTGTTGCTAGAAGCTATACTTGGTGGGAATTATGTGGGTTCATTTTCTGAAAATGAGCAGCTGATTTATAAATTCCAAATGATGCAAAACCACTTTGAATCCCCGTTAAAATAACCATTTTCAACAATTCTGTGGTCTCGAGGCAATACTGACTTGCTGCCTTAACAAATCTTTGCCTTAATTATAAGTTATGTTACCTGATGGGGAAAATACTTTTTAAAACAGGATGAAATTGTGTATGGAATTTTTTCAGGCCATTTTGGGCCATTTCTCAGCCTGTGTAAGCCAATAGACTGCCCAGCCTTAGGAAAAAAAAGTCAATAGCTACCAAACTGTTGTTGAGTTTGTGATGTGAACCACCTGCTGAAATGAAAAATCAGGCTGATCATCAGATGTTCATTTTTAGTATTATTTCCCCATGTGGGTGTATAGGTCTTGCCTTACGGCTCTCAGATGTTAATACAAGTTTCTTTACTTGGGATGGTGAAGTGCTGGAGCAGGTACTTGGGAAGTCTGTGGGATCACCATTCCTGAAGACCTTGGGGTGACCTACTGAGGTGTTGGCAATAAACCTGCAATGGTTTGGAGATGGGGCTGAGCAATCTCCAGAACCTCCTTCCCCAGCAAGCACATCTGAACTACAATTCTGTCACATCTCTGCAAGTGTTGCATCTTCTGCTATGTGCTGAGGGGCACAGGCTAGGTGACGTTGACCCAAAGCAGCTGCAGTTTGTCATACCATTTTGGAAACAGTAGAGCATGCTGAACACTGATTTTAAATATTGAATTTGCAGGCAAAGATATTGTATTGTCATACAATGCAATGTAGATCTATACTTAGATCTCAGACTCCCCATGTCTGGTTTTGCTGTGGCATCTTGGATGGAAGAACCAAACTGCCCCAGGTCTTGCCATGTGTCTGTATTTACCTGCTGGGCTCTTAGCCCAGTGCAGATAGAGCAGGATAATCCTCAACATCGTAAATTTACCTGTGCAGATGTGACCCAAAGGGGATATTAGAACAACGAAGAAAAATCATAAAGGAAAAAATGTACCTATTAAGCAGGCTGAGCCTTTGTGTAGCCTTCATTAGTACAAGCAGTGTTGCAGTTACTTTTAATCATTCAAGTAACTATACTAGTGAAAACTTTCAACTCTTAGTCATTTAAATAGGAATGGTCTTTAAAATATTTATTATTACTGTAAATCACACAATTTAAGGTCAAAGCAAAAGCATTTGTTGGATTCGAGCAGGATCCAAAGTTGTTTTCTTACCTGGATGTTGAGTCCTGGTGGAAAGGTCTGTGTTTCTAATTTCGCTATGCTATTTTGTTACTATGAGATGATGGGAACACCATTATGCTGTGCTCTTTTCTATTTTTTTAATTGGTTGTTCATACACAGGCCTGTCTGGAGCTGAAAATCTCAGGGAAAAAGCCATTAACACCTGCATGTTTGACCTGCAGTTTATAAATCAGAACATATGTTTTCATATTTCTAACTGAAAAAAAAGCAGAAAAATGTGTTATTGGATATTTGCAGCAAACTCAGATGCACATTGTCTTTCCAGTGTCAGCAGACCAGAGTGTCAAAAGGTATAAATCACTGCAATTATGTTGATTTTGCCTGAGGTCTAGCTGTGATTGATGTCTTCTAAATAAGACATTATTGGGGATGTGAAACATGCACACTTCTTAACCTGGTGTGTTGAGGTTGCAAAACACAACTCCTTCTGTCTTTGTGCTTGTGTAGGGCATCTAAATTTGTTGGTGAGTTTCTACATGATGTTTGTGGCATGGATGTCACTTAGATTTTTTTTTTAGCTTGTCATTGTGCAAAATATTTAAGCACGTACATACTTATACTGTTGAAATCAGCAACGTTGACTTTACACTTCCAGTTCATCCCAATTTAGCTGAACATGATCACTAACAAAGACCGCAGAGTGGCTTACGCTGCTGCAATTGTGTCAGGAGAAATGCTTTCCTTTTTCAGTCTCAAAGCAACCCTAGCTAAGCACTGCTCCGACCTACCCATCTCATCCTATCCTTCTGACAGGCACGCTTTCAGCAAATGCACCACTGGAACAACCTTAATGCTCTCTCCTCATTGCTACTGTTGCTCACTAGTAGTATTCAGATTGGTGGTAGGTGGATGGTTGGACTAAGTGATCTTGGAGGTCTTTTCCAACCTTGCTGATTCTATGATTACGCTCGGTGCTATGCGAAGATGTGGAATGGTAAGATGTCCAGACATTCTTGCAGTTTTTTGGTCCTTTAATAATTTGTTTTGCTTTGATGTGGTACAGGGACAATGTGCTCGCAGAGATCTGTTTGAAGAGCTAGGAGAGCTGCTGCTATGAGTTGGATTGGAGCTGGGGATGTGGGCTGACTACTTGAAGGTCATATCTGAGACCTCATGGACTTCCATAGAAGAAAGCTTGGCACTAATTTGTTCCTTGAGGTGCAAACTTAACCTGCAAGGAAATAGAAATCTGCATTACATCTAGATATATTTTTCTATTTAGACTGTACATGTAAAAAGAAGTGGACTAATTCAGTTGTGCCTAGTGGATCTCTATGGGGGAGCAAAAAAAAACATAGAACAAGGATTTAAACAGAGGGGGGAAAAAAAAACTTCAGGTACTATTTTTTCCTACAGTAATGCCACTTACTTGGAAGCAGTTTTAATGGTTACCTTACCCTTTAAGACCAAAAGTTCTAACTTGAGTCAATGTACTTAGCTAAAAATCCCTGTAGAGATTCAGGTTTCTTGCTCGAGCTGCCTGGAGTGGTGAGTTCAGGCCTTTGCAGTGATTGTCAGCCAGGAGAACATTAATGGAGTATTAGGAAAAATGAAGTCCCCGACCCCTCCTCCCTTCTGGCTGGTTGTTTCTACACGGTGGGAAGGAAAACATTTTCCCCGTCAGCCATTTACTGTGCAACAGGGGGAAACTGTCAGTTTGCTATGAGCAAACCCCTGCAAGATAAGTCAAAATGATTTACCCTGTAAATAAAGTGGGCTGTTTTCTTTACTTGGAAGAATTGCCCATGTGGCGAGGCTTCCTATGGGAGGGGATGTGGTTGGCCCTTCGCATTTATCCGCTGTGTTTGTCTTTTTTTGAAAAAGCAACATTGGAAAGATTAACAAGTCTGTCACTGAAGGAACTGATATATCAAAGCTGCGGATACAAAGCAGACCATTCATTCCTTACGTTTCTGAAATCTTGCTTCCAGTGCAAA
Source organism: Chrysolophus pictus (assembly GCA_037305975.1). Classification (NCBI taxonomy): domain Eukaryota; kingdom Metazoa; phylum Chordata; class Aves; order Galliformes; family Phasianidae; genus Chrysolophus; species Chrysolophus pictus. The sequence continues at coordinate 21,691,339 of CM074583.1, forward strand.
CCAGGTCTTCCCATTTAGGTCCAGATTAAAGGAGGGATTTCCCTTTTCCTCCCTCCCCAAAATGTCTTTGGGATTTTTATATATATATATAGGTGTGTATACATATATATAAATGTGTGTGTATGTATGCATATGCTCATTCTGTATACTGCTGCTGGACCCCGTTTTTGGCACTTGGAGAGAGGCAGTGTCTCTGCCCAGGATACACAGAGATGGAGAGATGTGAGTGCTGGGTGAGTACTATGAGTGCTCTTAGTACTGGGCACAAGAAGCAGTTGCTTCCATGGCACCCTGGGCATTTAGGATGGGTCTCTCAGAATTTCCATTTTATCTTCCTCATTGCTAAAACTGGAAGAAGGTATTTCTGTTGTTTTGCTTTTGTTTGCTTGTTTTAATCTAACCAGAAGAGAGCTTGGGGGCAAGAATGGGGGTATGACAGGGATGCTGCAGTAGAGGGAATGGGATGTCTGGAGATCCCTTCCAGCTGTGTGGCTGTGACTTAAGGAGCACTAAGATTTTCCATCATGCAGAAACTCCTGTACAGAAATACCCGTATGCAAAGTATGCCTGCAGGATTTATGGTGCACGGAACACATGCACGTAGATCATATTGATTAGCACATATGCAATAGGAATTAAGTTCCCTTATCTCTTCAGGCTGAATTCCTGAAGTTGTGATACTGGGTTCTGAATACCATTTATAGGGGTTAAAAGAAGAGCATATAAAAGACAGCCCAGATATGTGGCAGTCCCAATTTGTGGTCAGTTCTTGGTGGAAGAAATGCTTTCTGGTTTCTCTGTTCGTCTTTTTATTGATCTACCTCAGCTGGTCACCTTTACATATATCCTCTTCCTTCTAAAGCAAAGAAACAAACACTGCATGGTTGCTCCCAGTGCCAGAAGCACTGTTTTAAACCCTCATGTGTGTAAACAGCTGGAGGCCAGATAAGGATTCCGGGATTAAAAAACACAAAACAACTCTTCTATTTAAAATTGTTGTTTGTGGATGTGCCATATGCTTCCCAGCACACTGAGCAGAGGCAGGAGGATGTGTGAGGCATGCTTTCCAGGGGTGTCACTTCCGTAACGCTCCCCCCCCTGTGGGAAAAGCCCCTGTGCTGTGAGGTGCTGCCTCTCCAGATGTTCTCGACCCCATCTGGAGACTGGGGCTTGGACAGCAAACTCGTGGTGCTCCTCTTCCAGCTGGCCTGCAGAGCTTTAGTCACCTGCTCCTAAGCTCTTGTTTATGCTTTGGGTATGGTGATGTAGGTATCCCAGGTTGCTATCAGGTGCAAAAGCTGAGCCAATAAGGCCCTGAGGAAAACGGGTTGCATCCCACCTGGTGGTGACTGGCTGGGGACTGAAGGGCAAACCTGGAATCACTCCAGCAGTTAAATCTGCTGCTCTGCTCCTGCTCATCACGTGTGTAAACAGTGCACACAACTGATGGAGGATGGGAACAGCAAACCTTGTTTTCCTCTTCTTGAAGTCATTTACCACGAGGAAACAGCCCTTCCTAGTGCTGCTGAGTGAAGTCTTTAAGTATTGAGTGTCTTTTGTCTTTTCCCACTATTTTCCATCCATTGGAAAGCAAGGGGTGAAGATGTCAGGTGTGTAACTTATCCAGCTGGCCAAAAAGTTCTGTGTCTGCATTGGAGGGGTCATGTGAGGGGGCAGTGAGGTAGTGAAGGTTCCTTCCTTGGATGAAGAGAAACATCCCTGGAGGCGTTCAAGAAAAGGGTAGATGTTGCACCAAATAATGTGGTCTAGAGTGATCACAGGCATAAGCTGATGGTTGGACTAGATTATTTTAGTGGTCTCAATGAGTCAGTGATGATTTCCAATCCCTGTTCTGATTCAGGCTGTGGCAGGAATGAATTCTGGGTTTCTTGCAGCTAAAAGTAGAGAAATATTCAGTGCTGTGCCAAACTGGACCTTTATATCATAGAATCATAGGTTTAGTTGGAAGGGACCCTTAAAGGCCGTCTCGTTCAATGCCTACAGCTCCATCAGGTGCTCAAAGCCCAAACCAGCCTGACCTTGAGTGTCTCCAGGGATGGAGCATCCACCACCTCTCTGAGCAACCTGTGCCAGTGCCTCATCACCTTTACTGTAAGATAATAATGAAATTCCTTATATCCAGTCTAAGTGTCTACTCTTCTAGTTTGAAACTCTTGTCCTATCAAATACATATCGCACCATGGTCAGCATGAGCTTCTGTGATTATATTTTATATGACCTTGGCCTAATTTTTATCCGAATAAATGAAAAGTGTTTATCTTCTGAACACCTGAGTTGCATTTGTGTAAGATATGTATGCTCCGGTGAAAACAGTAAATATGGCCGTGAACTCCTGAGCTTGAGTTTCTTCTTCAAATATCCACTGCTTCCCCAAGAAAAAAAAAAAGCCCAGAAAATGTTGAAGCTTCCCTGTACAAACGACAATAAAATACGATTGCCAGGCACAATTCCATCAAGTTTTACAACAATTGCTTTTGAGCTGTTAAGTACGCTGTGCTTTAGTCAAGGATCACTGCTTTTGTACACAAGCTTCATGTTTGGTGACATTGAACCTTCGCATGCAGATACTGATTATTCAGAAAAGGGGGGGAGGAAAGAAAACTCAGGAAAGCTTTTTTTTTTTTTTTTTTTTACATTTGTGCTGTGGATTGTTCCCTTTAATCTGCAATCAGAATAAAGACTCACTTGGTTTTTATTATGGTCCTCTCAGAGGCTGTTAGCTACAGTGTGAACCCCTTTGGGGTTGAAGTGCAGAAAAATTGGGAGAGGCTTGTGGTTTTGACAGAGAAGTGGAAGATTCCAGTGCAAGAGAGGTTGGTGCCTGTGTTGGAGAGTAACAGGAGGCAGTGCTAAGTGAAAGATGTTAGCTCATTTACAATCACTTTAGTTCAATTTACTCTCTGAGGTCGCCATCCTGCAGAGCTGTGTGCAGGCTTTCTGCTTTCACATTTGAATAGCTTCACTGAAGTCCTTAGCTTAATCAAGTCATTATCTATCAAGAACAAGCCACGGGCAGGGTGATGGAGGTGACACTATTGTTAGCCAGGTATACATAATACATACCCTGCCTGCATTGTCCAGAGCGTGGCTGAATACCACGGCTTTCACTTAGAAGTACTTCTGTTTTCTTTCTCAGCTCTTCCACTAGATCTCTTGTATTTCCCTCTGAATTCTGCATTTTGGCATCTGTGCGTGGGAGCAGGTTGCTGAGACAGGTGATGTGGTTATGCTGTATGGACAGCTGTGGCCTCAGCCCAAACACCTGCTGGTGAGTCAGGAAGGAGGACAAGATTGTTTTGTAATTCATGGGTTTGTTTTAAATCTTTTGGCTCTGAGGATGCAAAGAAGAAAGTGAGAAGTCACTGCAAGATGCTATTCCGGTCTGAGGTGGCAGCTGGGTGCTGTGCTGCTCAGCAGAGTGGGCACAAAGCATTTTGCAGCTCTCAGTGCTATTAAGTTCAGCTGTGTGGTGGGGACAGAACAGTTGTCTTTTGGGTGGTGCCGCTTCTCCTGGCCTGAAGGAAGGGCATTCCTAATGCCTGCATTCCCAGCATGGATTGAGAAGAAAGTGTGGCAACAGAACAAATTCTTATGGGGGGTCTGGGTGTCCAAAAGAAGACAGGACATCTCCTGTTCCCATACTGTGACAGCCAAAACATTAATGAACCAGCCCCCTTTGCCTCCCATCAGTCATCAGTGAGGGTAATTAAAACCAGCCACAGTAAGGGATGCTTTCTAAGAAGCTGTAGAACTCAGTATGGGGGTAAGTGGTGACCGTCTCTTCTTGACTTCATCAGTGATGAAGGGGGAATGGCGTGAGTGATAACTTATTGTGCCCACTACCCTCAATTTTAATGTGCATATTCTTTCTCCATCTCATGTATAGGGTATGCAGGTATTGTTATTAAGCATAATGTTTTATGGTGTTGCTGCATGGCTTTTCATGTACAGTATTTAAGAAGAACACATTAAGGAAGAGTCTTAATGAGTTCTTTTGAAATATTGTGCATTGAGAACTTAATGAGTCGCAGTGCGTTGCAAGAAGGGGTTAAAATAATCCAGACAAAAATCACCTCCTTTGTAACCTTTGCTTCAAAATCCTGACAAGCTAAGGATGTTTGCTTTTCTCTCTGAAGGTTAAGTTGTCCTAACAGGTGCTAATTTTGTGTTTTCCTATGGAGATCTGTCCATATTAGAAGCAACTGTGAGCAAACAGAAAAGCCAATTAGAGTGCAAGGGTGTTCTTCCTCCTCCTTGTTTCTGTGTAGTCCCCAGCTATCTCTATCACTCACCTTAAGCCGTAGACTTATCATTTCAAGCTTTCTTGAGAATCAGTAGGCTTGAGCCCTCTTTGGGGGAAAACCATCCCTTTAATGTCATGGGAAAAATACTGTCATGGCCAAGTAGATGATCCGTGCTAACTGGGGTTTGTCATCAGCTTTGGCAATCCGTGTAGCAGGGTTTGAGATTAATGGAGCCAAAGACTTTAAGCAAATATTGTTGGTGTATAGTTAAACTGTCAAGAGAGCAAGAAAAAGGCTTGCTCTGCAGCCACTAAATAAAGATTTGTATTCACCAAACACAGCGAACCTTTTATTAGCAATTATTTGCAGCTCACTACCTTTCAAAAAGGAAACAACTCAGTGTAACTTATTGTCAAAGGTTTATTTGCAGTTTGAGGCTTCCTCCCCCCCTTTTTTTTTTATTTTGAGGATTTAATTTGAGCAGGAATTAAGCTCTGCCATCTCCACCTCTTTCAGAGCATGCTGGGCCAAATCTTTGTGCAATAAATAGGTTCATTTGATTTCAGAGATTTGAGTCTTTGGCTGAATTTGTACAAGCTGAGAAAAAGAAGAAGAAAAGGAGAAAAAAAAATGGTTCACAGAAATTCCCCAAATTCAAATAGTGGCTATTAATTATTACAGTATGTTAACACAAGGTCCAAAATGTTTTCTTCCATGCAGTCAACTGTCTAGTTTGTGAGATGTAATAAACCAGAACAGCACATCAATTATAATATTTTATGATTATTTTATACTCTTGGCAAAATGCTTGTGCTGTTATCTCAAACCTTATTAAAGCTCAGCTGATTAAAGGTTGAAGTTTTTACATAAGTTATTGATGTTGCTGGTTTTATTCAAACATTTTCATAACAAACTAGCTAGGATAATATTTTTCTTGGCCAGAGTCTTAAGAAGAGAGGCTTATGTTGAAGGTAACAGTATGCAACTGTTTGTTTGGCTTAAGGACACTGAACAAACAGCTCTGTGCATCCGTCTTGGAGAGAGTTCTGTAGCACAATGCATCTACATTTTCTAAAAGGAGACCAATCTCTTGTGTGTGGAAAATGGGCTATTTATAAATGACACGTGTAGATCGCTAGCAGCTACCCAGCTCCCTAGCCTCCCTTTCATAGAATTTTGTTTGTGATACATCTACTGCCTTAAAATCCAGCAATAGTAGTCTTGAAGAATTAGACTGATTCTCTCTGACTTTTAAAAGGAATAATTTTTTGTTTGTTATGTTGTGGCATCGGAGAGAGATGCATTTTTGCATCCCTAGGCAGCAATGTGCTTAATTTGATCAGCTTCATAGCAGCAGAATGAAACTTCAGGGGTGAGATAAAATCGTGTTTAAAGCCATGAGGGTTACAACTTGCTCTCCAGGGCATCTCCTTTGTTCCTTCTCTCTGGCTCCCTCAGCAGCCTGGTAAGACACCTGCATCTCAAGCAATAGAGTACTTCAGGTAGCTGAGATGATGTTACAGTGGCCTGGAAGACCAGGTGTATCATTTTAGAACTCTCAGCAGACACAAGAGGAGTACCACCTCCTCTTTATCTGCTTCCAGCCTGCTGTCTTCCTGCTTCCTGTTACCTAGGGGAGGCAAGAGGGCTCCTAGCCTGCTTTATGAAAAAACAGGTGTTTAGAGATGTTATGTTACTTACCCAAAGCCTCACAAGCGCTTTGACAAAATGGAATCAGTCCCAGGTCTCCTGAACTGCTAGACCACGCTGTCAGGAGTGTTTGGGTAGTTTGTAGCATAGAAATAAGCAAAACTGTCGTAAAATCTCAGTTATTGGAAAGCTGGCATCAAGGCTTTGCAAGCAACGTGCCCTTCATGTGAATAGAATCCATAAAACTCTATGTGCCCAAAGCTTGTTTTCTTTAGCTGTATCAGCTGATCCAGGAAAAGACTGTTTAGAAACCTTGTTCCTCTATTTTCAGACCATCACAGCTACAACAACACAGCTCGTTTGGAGAAAGTACCCACTGGAGAATTGCTCTGGGGCCAATATGTACATTTCTGCTTCTACCTCTAAATGTTTCTCTCCTTATTCTGGGAAGGAAGTCTAGAGGCAGTTTATTACAGAAATGCCACTTAATTTTCCTTTGCTTCTTTGACACAGAAAACGCATATCTGATGGAAGTTATTTGTTTTCACTTGCCATGTGCTAAGAAAGTTTATATGCGGCGAGTATTACCAATCTAAACAACACAGGCTAATTGGTGTCCTTGTGAAAATAAAACAACATGGTTGTTTGAAGGATTGTCATGTGTTTCGGAGCACAAATGTTAAAATGTCAAAAAGATTCAGTGTCCGTGATTGAACTTCCATCTATCGACTGAGTTTACAGCTATAGGAATCCCTTCGCATCTCTGCATCATCTTCACATTTGACCTAATGCGAAGAGTTGGATTCTGTGCATTTTAAAGGGTATTTTTAATAGACAAAAGGACCTTGGTGTAAAGTAATTAATAATCCTGGTCACGCGTGTGGTGATCTGTACTCAACAAAGTGAGAGAAGGCATCTGAAAAATGTTTCTCAATGCTTCAAAGGAAAGTCACAACAGCACAGATGAAGAAAATGATGTTGGAAACAGCCACCTATAACATATGATGTACAGTGTGTTAATTGTGTCCTTGTAATTTAGTAATGAAGTAGTCACGTCAGCTTCTCCACAGTAACCTCCCTCCCAGTTAATAGATCTGCTGTCCGCACCTTGATGACGCACGGATTAAATTTGTAGTGGTCTGAGAGCCTGGCTGCACCAGTACATCATCTCTGCAGCCCTGCTGGGTCTTTTGAGTGGTGCAGCACCCTACTTATGCCTATACTAATACTGGGATAAAAATTTTCTGTTAATGTGGGCTGCTGTCACACAGAAGTGACTGCACCTTGGGTTGAGCTTGTTCCCTAGGCTTGTGCTGTGTGCAGCAGGGCAAGAAAGAGGTATCTGAGTGTGAACTCTCAGCCATTTCACTTTCTTTTGTGTCACTTGCCACAGAAACCAGCATGCTTAGATCCTAACAGCTGAAGAAGCTGAACTGTCAGCATATGCAAGAGTTTTTTTGGCAGAATGCTTTCTTTGGCATTCCCTGTGCCCCTTGGGAATGCTGGGCATTGCACATCCAATGCTGTGAGGAAGTCTATCACTGTGCATGCAGAGTAAACCACCAGATTTTGGTGGAATAAGCAGCATACAGAATGGACTTCTCTGAAGGCATGGTGCCTCAGTTAGGGATGTCTGATCAGAACTCAAAAGTAACCATAACAAGGCTTGTGCAGCAATGGTGCTAGTCTCTGCAGATAGACCTTGCACAGTGTAAGGAGACCACAGTTCAGGTTGTCTTGCTGGCATCCTCCCAAAGCTATTTCCTAAAGGAGAATTATGACCAAAAGAATACCAGAAACATTCTGGGAAATGCCTTGTGGTTCAGCTGGGTGTTTTGACCATTCAGTAGGCTGGCTGGAATCAGGAAAGTAGTCCATGTGAGTTTAGCTTTGAGGAAAATATATTTCTAAAGATCTTGGTTCTTGACTGCTGCAACAGGGCTCCTTGGAGGAAGCTGAGGTTCTAGCTAGAATCAGCTTCACGAGAACTGAAGACCTTCATGTGTGCCTTCAGTTGTTTCTGAAGTTCCTTTTTGAGTTCAAGAGTGTACTTTGCTTTTAGTGGGGGCTCCAGCCCCTTGCAGAAGAACCGGGTGACTTGTGGTGGGGGGAGTGGAGGCAGAAGGCTCTGATGGTTCCCAGCAGAAGCGCATATCACATAAGCTGCTTCCTCTCCAGCCCATCTCAGGACGCTCCTTGTTGACATATGTGTTTCCATTTACATTGCAGTATGTTTGCCAGAGGGCAATTGCTCCTTTAACCCGAACCCTTCTCTTTATGCCTTTTCTGTTTACTCATTTTAGCCCTGCTCCCTTTATCGCTGCCCATCCCTCCCTTTCTACCTCCTCCTCCTCTGATTCCGATTTCTTAATCTGCCTTCTTTTTCTACCTTTGTTTTTTGTTGCCATCTCCTTTCTTTCCCTGAATTTCTGCTCACTGTCTATCCCTTCTGCCTTGACGCCTTCTTTCTCTCTTTCCCCCTTGTCCATTGTCTTATTTTTACTTCACTCATGCTGAAGCTAAAGGTCATCCTCATGTGCAAAGAGGTGTCCTCTTCAGGGTGACATCTGTCCTTGATTTCATTTGATTGTATTGGAGGTCTCAGGAGCCTTGAACCTTCTTCTCTTTCCTCATAGCAGCTGAAGATACTGCTAGAGGCAGCAGGTACTCTTCCTCCAAATTTAAAAAAAAAAAAAAAAAAACACCCCACAAAGATGCATACTTGAAAACAAGGAAATTTCTGGTCTACGTTTGCGCCAGTGTAGTGCAGTAGAGCGGTTACAGTTCATACCAGCTAAGGACCAAGCTCAGTACTGGGTTTCTTCCGTTGTTCAAAGAAGCAGTTTGCAATATGTTCCTGGATTGTGTATACGCATTGAGTTTGCCTTTCAGCATTTCCTATCTTCAATTTACTTCGACATTGCTTGGAGCCGGTCCCCAGTCTCATATAATAATGCCTTTTGTATCTCTACTCAGCACTTCAAGCCAAATCATTGTCAGTGAGTGAACAGCATTGCAGTGAGGCATGGCTTTTCAGAAATTTTCTAAATATATATATATATGTGTGTTGGCAAATGCTACATAAATGTTATAGCTTATCCTGGCAAAACAGCACTTCTGCTGCTATGGTGGATTTCCTTAGGGAAACTGGTATAAATTATCCCGGCGGAAGCATCCTTTCTGCCAGTGGAGGAAGGTAGGCTCGGAGGGGTGCCAGCAAGCCATTACTAGCACAGCTTTGGCCTTGGAACTGGGTCGGCACTGTTTGAACTCTCATGCTAAGGAGGTTAGCATGCTTAAAATTTGAGCTGGAGCGCCTGTTTAGCTGTATGTGTGTTTTTTTCATAATGGCAATCTGCTTTTTTTTTTCTGGTATCAAAATATCTTTAAGAAAAAAAAAACCCTACAATCCCTTGAGCAAATCTGTGTTAAAAGTAAAGGAGTAAAGACGTTTGGATTGGACTGAATAGAACACCATGTGCTTCTCTCTTTTCTGCTCTGATGTCTGTGGGAACTTAGAGCTCAGTATCACCTCCTCAGTCCAAAAGACTCTTTGGTACCCACTGCCTTGTGGCCGTTGTATTTAACAGCCTTTATTGCATCCATGAGGACTAAAAAGTCATGTTTTGAGGGAGCTGGAACTGTTACGTCTGTATGCCCCTAGTTGGGACATGGAGCTGGTGGCTTTGCCGAACAGAGGAGCACTTGTTGGGCAAGAATTGCTCCATGGTTATGGCTGCAGAGGTCAAAGTCATTGGCCGTGTTGGAAGGCGGGGTTTGGGATCGCGTGTCCTGGCTCTGCACTTTGCACCCCGATCTGCTTGTTGTATCAGGGTTATGTAAACCCGGAGTAAAAATAATTTGAGCCGCAGCGTACAAACCCGTTGTGCCTTAATGGGGAGGACAGCACCATATTCACTCATCACACTTTGAAACTCAAGTTGTAATGTCATAAAAGGATATTTTTATTGTTTTCAAAGGACATAAAAGCCCTTGGAGCAAAGTCAGGAGGGTATTTTGCTGAATAAGGTCAAAGTCTGGTGTACATAAAGCAAGCATTGTACAGCTCTATAGGTTGTGTTGAATGTCAGCAAGTTACTGGAAGCCCCAACCCTGTAAACACAAGTGTGTACGCGTGAGTTTGCCTTTGTAAACACCTTCATTTGGATACAGCTGTAGTAAAGTTCTGCTCTAACTTGAGTGTTCGAAGAGTCAATGTTTTCCCAATAAAGCGGCGAGAAATCAGTATTTTGAAATCCTGAACTGACCCTAAAGAGCTGAAACATGGAATCTCCTATCAGGCTAGATTTTTCAGAACTGTGAAGTAGCAGTTGAAATGCTTTGGAGTATCTAAACAAACCCTTTCATTTCATTTTTTAAAAAATTACAGTATTATTTTGAAATAAATAATTTAACTGCAAAATCAAACAAAAAAGAGCACAGAAATGCTTTCTTCCTAATTTTTTCCCCTTACTTGTAAAATTTCCATATAAATCACCATATTTTTTGAGAAAGTCTTGACAAAATGCCCTTTGTCAGTGCTTTTATGACTAGCACTGATATTCATGTTAGTCAGAAAACTCTTTTATTGAAAAAAAAAAAAAAAGCAAGAATTCTATTCAGATGCTTTCTGGAGGCATTGGAGATGGTTTTCTTTAAATACTCCTTAAAATGAGTTATGTATTTTATTTAAAGAATAAAATCCTCAAAATTCTTATATGACTTGGATGTTTAGGGTGTACAAAATCTTTTTGTAGCAATTTTGTATTTTTCCTTTTTTTCTTAAATAAAGCAGAAATGGCACTTTTGTGGGAAAGGAGCTAACTCAGTCATGAGAAAAGTTTGTTGCAGAAAAGACAACAAGCACATGAAACTGCTTGAATTGCCTTGAGGACCAATATTCTGATCTTGAACTGCATCAGCCCTTCCCTTGGCTTCAGCTGACGGAAGATGAGATGCATCTCTATGTACATCTATTGTTTTGCAGCTCCCTTCCTGACTCTTGCCAGAAATAGATGTTACTAAGTACATAGTGATATTTATTTAACATCTGGTACCCCACCGTGGTCCTGTTCTCCACCCAGAGAAAGGATGCCCTTAGGCACAGGTGCTCTCAGTCCAGGAGATGTCATGGTGATATGTTTTATGGCCACGGTGTTGATAGGTTGATGGCTGGACTACAATTATTTTAGTGGCCTTTTCCAACCTAAATGATTCTGTGGCTGAGCTGGCACCTCCAGTGGCATAGGGTGGGCTCTGGGATGGTGTTGATAGGTTTTTTTTTCTACTGCTAGCAGAGAGGGGATGCGTTTTCTCCTATGAGAGCTGGTGATGCTCCATGATTGCTGCATACCCCAGCACCTTGCAAGGGCATCTTGCGTATGGAACGCACGTGTGCCCTTGCTCAGATAGATGGGCATCTTAAACAGTGGCTGCAAAGTGTGAGATACAGAGTGGCAAGCGAAGCCAATTGAACTAAATAAGACTTTCCTTCATTTTTAAATCTTCTCTGTGTGCAGAAAGGCAGTGTGCAGCATGACTCAGAGCAACACGCAAAAAGAACAGAGCCGTAGTGTGTTTGCTTCTATGTTTCTGCTTCTATGTTTTGCTCCCAAACCCATGTGGCACATGCCATGCAGATCTATTCTTGAACTTTTCCTGGTTTCTTTTTAGTACTGGTGGTGTGGTGCAGCCATCACCAGCAGTGGTGCAAATCTTGTTGCCCTACCAGCCCTTGGCAGTGATGTTTGGCCAGCGTGGCGCACAAGATGTGAGCTCTGCCAGCTCCTCCCAAAGTGGGTGTCTGTCTGGAGGAGAAAAAAATAGAAAAGAAGAAAAAGAAAAGGAGGAAAAAAAAAAAAAATAGGATCAAAGTGTTAATTGTAAAACATCTCATGGTGCCAGTTGGAAATGAAAGCAGGGCGACCGGTGAAATAACCGATGGGGATGGAACTGAAGTGCATTATCCAGCAGCTCATTAGAATAATGAGGAACCCACAAAGGACATGGGAGACACAAACAAGCTTTGTTGCCCTGTCATTATTTTTAGGAGCAATGTGATACCACTCAGGGCTGGGTTAATAACAGATAATTGCTTGTCTTTACTCTTGCTTTTTGCTCTCTCTTTTCTTCTTTTTCTTCCTTTTTTTTTTTTTCTTTTCATTTCTTCCTTCCCTGAATGATTTTATGGGATGTGGACTTAGTAATGTTGTGGCAAAGTGTCATTTCCTCTTTTATTGGAATGACTCAAGTCTGCACGTTGTGGTGGAGGTCAGGATCGCATTTATGAAGTTTGCATTGTGGTTAATCAGTAGGAGCAAAGAAGTTTCCTTCTCTCTTTCTCTCTCTTCATCTGTCTGGGGGGAGGTAACAAACCTTCAGTAAATTTGCCTGCATTGTGTTGTTCTGATATGAGATTGCTCTTGTAATGATGTACACTGAATTAAACCACAAATCTTCTCGAATTTGAGCTGTGCTTTAGCTCTGCCCCAAGGGGAAGTATGGAACAGCATGATTGAAGATATTGGAAAAAGAACTAGAAATACTGAGATTTAGTGGAGACAGTCAGGTGAAAACGTGACCAGAACAATCACGGAGAAATGGAGCTTCCCACAAAATAAACACAAATAGATGAGTGAGATTTTCATTGTCTGTCGGTGGTTTTCAAGACACTTATGTGCAGGGAAATAGAGGGAGGGTGTTTTATGCTCTTCATAAATACTCTTAATTGGCCTGAACCCATATAAGTTTAGGCTGAAAATACAAGCTTGGGTGTTTTTATTTATTTAGGTACTCCAATATGTCTGCGTAAGAAAGTTGAAGTCCAGGTTAGCAAAAAGCCTCTGGAAATACAGGTGTTCAAATCTGATCTGTTACACCAGTAGAAAATGTAGAATGCTATGCTGAAATATGTTGATGCCTATAAAAAAGAGTATTGGCAAAGAGGCTCAGCCTAATAAAAGGCATCAAGCAGAAAATTTTGTCATGAAATGGAAGTAAGCATCAGGTTTAACTTCATGGCTATTGATCTAGATGGGTAACGAATTTATAAGCGCCAACATGGAACAGTGAACTGTAAGGAAAGATCATAAATATTTTTTGAGACACATCAGTGTTGTACATGGGGAGGGAGAAGACATGCAGTGTTGGGTGGAGAGGAGGTAGCTTGTATTTCTCATTCTCCTCTATCAAATAATAACTACACACTGGCCTTTGTATGGAGTACTGGTATATTTTTTTCAGTGACAAGCTTTAAATTGGGAAGAATGTGTTAGTGACTGATTCTTATTGATAATTCAGGTGTTTATAGTATATACGGTGTTCTGGATGTCTTGCAGGTAAATGAGGGACTATTGTCCATAAGTTATGCCAGGAGATTTCAGGTTGGATATTAGGAAACATCTCTTCTCAAAGCGGTGATACACTGGCACAGGCTGCCCAGGGAAGTGGTGGGGTCACTGTCCCTGGAGATGTTTAAGATCAGTGGGGATGTGGTCAGTAGGCATGGTGGGGTGGGTTGGACCAGGTGATCTCAGTGCTTTTTCCAGTCTTCATGATTCTTTGAGTTCAGGCTGTTATGTACCTGGTGGTAGTACTGGACCTACTAGAGGCTAAATCTCCATTTCTGCTGCGTGGTTGGAGATGGAAACACCACGTGTCTCAAAGGACAGTTGTGATGGGATGTCCTACCCCATGTTACGCTTCACTGTATGCTTCGGAGCAATGCTGTAGATGCTGAAGTTGTCATTGAACCATAAAATGGCCTGGGTTGAAAAGGACCACAATAATCATCTAGTTCCAACCCCTCTGCTATGTGCAGAGTTGCCAACCACCAGACCAGACTGCCCAGAGCCACATCCAGCCTGGCCTTGAATGCATCCAGGGATGGGGCATCCACAACCTCCTTGGGCAACCTGTTCCAGTGTGTCACCCCTCTCTGTGTGAAAAACTTCCTCCTAATATCTAACCTAAACCTCCCCTGTCTCAGTTTAAGACCATTCCCCCTTGTCCTATCGCTGTCCACCCTAGTAAACAGCCGACATCAGAAGAATTGATGTGGTAGGGAGGTGAAAGAGGCAATAAGGGGAAAGTTTTCTTCTGATGCAGAGCAAGGAAAGTAATACTGTCTGTATATGCGTATACAGAGTGTGCCACATCATCTCCATCTTGTGAAGCTCAGCATCATCCTGGGCTGTGCTTTCTGTTTTGGGTGTCTCTGCCCATGCTGTGGGAGCCCCTGATAGAGTGTGTGGGCTGGGGTGGCAGAGGGAGGATGGAGGATCGTTCGAAGGGATGCTGAGGAGAAGGAGGCAGGGAGGTATTTACGCCAGCAGAAAGTCAACAGAACTGGTGCTGGCTTGGCTGTGTTCAGACTCCTTTGAGATAAACCATTGGTGGAGCAGAGACAGTGTTTACCTCCTGCAACCCTACAGCTTTCCTCATCCTTTTATGCCATATTTGATTTATAGAGGCACTTAGTGACCAGATGTGAGGGTACAAGCAACAGTCAGGGGGATGTTAATGTAGTCTCTTCTTGATCTGTTTCTAATGAATGCTCAATCATTTAGTCTCAGTTTCCTAGCTGTACGCTGTGAATGTGGGTTAAATCAATAACTGGTCAGCAGAGATGTTCAGAAGAAGCTTAAATAAAATAGAAATTCCCGACCCATGTTCAAGTCATGTTAAGAATGGTATGAAACCATCAAAAGGAAGGAAATTAAAATTGAAAGCAATCTTAACTCCTACAATTACAAGTGGTGGGGGGTGGGTGGGCTGGAAACACAATATGTCTCAAAGTGACCTTAAGGTGATAGCAGCAGATGAGATCCAAGCTCTTAACACAGTGCCAAAGGCAGGGAACAAAATAGCTACTTTAAGACCTCCCATCCAGTTGGAGAGGCAGCCCAACTCTCTGTAGGCACCAGTACAGCAAGCACCTGATTCTTGGTGTTGTGCTTCACAGAACAGCAAGTCATGTTTAAAGAGCTAGAAGGACTGAACTCTGGGTGTCTCTGAGATAGTGTCTCCATAGAGTGCTTATACAACTATTGAAAAATATTGAATGAAATACAAACAAGGAAAGAGAAGGAATTATTTAAGGTGAATTCTGTGCACGATTAAGGGAGGAAACTCATGTGTGGATTCAGCTGTGTAAAAGAAAAAAAGAATCTTCTGGATCTGGGAACAGCAAAAACAGAAGATGAATTTGAACTGGGAAACAGTGCCAAAACTATTAGCACTCTGTGCTACTCAAGGGGTCTACTCTGTGCTA
The DNA here is from genome assembly GCA_037305975.1 of Chrysolophus pictus. Lineage (NCBI taxonomy): Eukaryota > Metazoa > Chordata > Aves > Galliformes > Phasianidae > Chrysolophus > Chrysolophus pictus. The sequence goes on from CM074583.1 coordinate 21,706,525, forward strand.
CATCAGTGGTCTAATTTGATCTTCACACTAGTCATTCTGTACAAAGGACCTGAAATGAGATATCAGACTTTAGGAAAAATCCAGATCATTTCCAGATCGGAGTGTGAGTGTTACAAATCTAGGATCATCTCTGGTTTTAACAACAAGAAATATTTCCCTAGAACACCTGTGGGGATGCTCTGCTGGTAGATGGGCACCGGAGTGGGAGCACTAACATGGGAAGAAAACACAGGGTGTGGATGATATGCAGTGTACTCCGAGTAGTCAGCTAAGGGTGGTCCGAGTTTCTCCTCTTCCCCAGGAAGACAAAGAAGGAAAACAGTTTGTGCTTTTAATATCTGAACCACCCTTGGTGGTACACGAAGGAGTGCATGCATTTTAAATTACAGGAAAAAAAATGGTTCACAATCTTATCCCAATCTGCAAACCCACCAAGTACTGGGAGCCTTGAAAAACCTCCAGCATCACGAGGTTTGCCTGTCCCAACTTTGTCTCGCTGTTTTCCTTTCCCTGCACCTCTTTGCGTCTGGAGCCCAGCTGAGAATGGAATGAGCAGCGCCGAAGGACTGTGAGAAAGACTGTTTGTGTGGTAAACCCAGCACAGCCAGAAGCAGGAAGTACCAGATTTATCATGGGAAATCCTCTTGTTGTTAGTTGTTTCCAGCCCACTTCTTCAGGCTTATGCTATCTCATTGCTGTGTGTAGGCCCTGATACAATGGGGATGCTCAGCGTTTGCTTAACTTCAAATGCATGAAGTTAATTAGCACCCTGTTAAATCAGCACTCTGTCACTGTGTCAGACAATCCTTGTTTACTCTGAGCTGCTTGCAGATTTCCTACATCTTGGAGAGAGAGGCTCATTTGCTCAGGGTGCGTTGGGTTCCCCATGCTCTACACTGGAAGTGTCTTCCTGAGTTCTACTCTGGTCCTGTGTCATATGAGTGGCTTAGGGGCTGAAGGCTGCCTCCTGGGAGTGGGTTCTCTGCCTTCTGTCACCTGTGGCAACCCCATGGCTAGGGTTTGGGATTAGATCTTTATTGCCCCTTTCAACCCAAACCATTCTATGATTCAGTGATTGAGGTAGGAAGGGGTGTATTGATCATTTCCTGTGCATTTTCTCTATGCCAATTGGGTTTTTATACCCCCCCCCTCCCACCTCTAGCATTTCCCCTGCTGTAGCCAACCCTTTCATGCTGCAGGGCACCTTCTTTCTCCTGGAGGGGCCTCCATCACTGCTGCACTGGGCTGAATTTTATGCTGATCAGTACTCATCAGGAGGAGTAATCCAACCAACATAGCAAGGTGTTGTAAATGATTTATAATTACTTCCTCCTGAAACCACTTGACACTTGCTGTTACTTGAAGTCTGTTTGCTGTGCTTGAATCAGGCAGAAACACATCTCCTGTTGAACACAATGGAGGGTCATTCCAGTAAGCAAAACTGTATGCACTGTTGACAACTACTGTAGAATTTTATTGATTTAAAGTGTTTTAAGTAAAAGCAAAATTTCATGCCTGGAGATAAAGGTGCCTCATTTGTGTAATTGCACAGTAATCTTTTTCAGTGCCCCGGATAACACCATGGTATCTCCTAAATTATGGGCAACTTGTGCATCAAGTGATTAGGAGCCTGGGATGATGAGGCTGTGGTATGGAGGGTGTGAGTGAGTGGGAGGAGATGACTGAGTTTTAGGCTGAGACGCTTCATGAGGGCAGCCAGTTCTGCTTTGTGCTTAGCTGATATCCTGCTTGTGTCCCCCACTCATCACAGGGTCATAACTGGGGCTGTGAGTTACTCAGAGTGAATGTGGCTCTCTGCGGAGATTTCACAAAAATCTTGGTTGCATCTGGAAATGTAACTTTTGAGTCAGGCCAAGAAAATTTCAACTACTCCAGCTGAGTGAAAGGAGACCCAGCAAAGCAGGTTGAGGATGCTGAGAAAGAGCAAGCTGCCCTGTGACCTCACGTTTCCATACTGTTGTGTTTTGCTTTGATACTTCAGTGACTATTAAAAAAAAAAAGTGAGAAGTGAAAGATTACAGCAGAACGCATGCAAATGTTCCTTGTTATTTTAGCAAGTTAATATGGGCCTAGCACATCCCAGTGGGATGCCAGTGGCTTCCATGGAATTTTACTGGAAATGAACTGGGTACATCTGGTCAGAGGGAGGCCTGAGGCTGCCAGCAAACTTCTGCTCACTCTCTGATTATTTTATTTAGATACATACATATACGAATGTATACATAGTAATTTAAGGTTAAGACTGTTGTATTGACTATCATTTTCAAAAGGCCTTGAAAGAAAGCAGAAGCTCTATTGCCTCATAATGCAGATAGGGAGCCCTAGCTGAGACAAAGCTCTAATGTGGCAGTAAGGCTGCTTGGGATAATGCTCAGGGAGCAATTATTTTCATTCCGTTGTCAAACTTTCATGCTACAGCCTGGGAAATCTTAAGTACTCTTTTCTGGGCTTATTACCCTATAATTTTTTTCATCCTTTTTGGAAAGATGGTAGGAGAACTTGCCTATTAATTTTGGAAGTGTCCCTGAACAGTTGCTGGAAGCAGGTTTAGGAGATGAATGGGCCTGGCAAAACATGAACTGAGATTCGGTGAAAGGAAGGTTTAATTGGAGAAATAAGCAGTGTGAATATAAAAGGAACCCTGGACAGAAGCTCAGCAGAAACATTTTTGGGGTTGAGAGTCCAGCACAAACTAATGGAGGTCAGATGAGATGTGTTCATGCTAAAGAAAAAAGTGAGCATCTTGGTGGGATAGAAAGCATCCCAAAAGGCACATGAAGGGGTCCTTCCCCTTGGAATGTGTGCAATGAAGGCCTTGCAGAAGGGTCCTGAGTAATATAGCTGTTTAGAGGTAAATATAATATAGTTTAGAGGCAAAACCCAATGGGCTTGTGAGGAAGAATTGAAAGAAGCAGGTTGTACATTTTAAAACAAAAATAAAATAAATCAATGAATGAGGTGTCATATAAGCCTACCAATGCATTAAGGCTGCTGTAGTGGCAAGGAATAATCTGTCCATGTCTATTAGGGTTCAGGCAGAGGATTGTGGATTTAAATACAACCAGAGAAAGTCCCCTAGTGGAGGACAAGCTGAGATTGCTTGGTGGGGAAGGTGATCTACTGTGACCCATGAAACTGAGTCTCTTAGGTGGTGTCTCATATGCTTGCAAGGTGGAGGGAGTAAGAAAGGACACCTGGAAGGTATATTCATTTCTTTCTTACAGAGGAATGCAAACATGCCTTGCACTCTTGGTGCTAAACTTTGCAGCTGAATTGAGCACATTTTAATTAGTCTTGTTATCTGGTTCAGTAAAAAGCCTCTTGGTTTCTTGGGGTAAAATGTTTCAAGATACCTGCTGCTAAATGTTACCTTGCATGTCACGATGATCCACTCCCCACCAAGAGACTGGGATAAAGCTGGGAGGATGGTTTTGTCAGATTTCTAATGCTGAGTTTTGAAGGTTTGAAGAGTGAGTGTAGGAGAACCAAACTGGAATTGAGGTCTCAATTACCTAGGGCTTTATAGACAGGTACCTGAGAGATGACCAGGTCTGAGCAGGAGGTCTTGTTCGCTACCTCTGGCTCTATGTCATGTCACAGAGCATCTGCTCAGCACCAAGCGTGGGAAGAGAACATGCTTCCTTTAGGCTGGAAATGGCTCTGAGGAGATACGATTAAGGGTGGCAGATCCTTGCATGCATCCACCACACAAAAGAAAGATGAGAAGTTGATAGAGATTTACCTGATGTGGGATCCGGAGCCCAATTTTACTGGCTGATCCAGGCCTCAGGATCATAATCCTCTCCTGATGATCTAGTTATCCTCATTATGAGTGTCTAGAACTACTGTTGTCTTCGCCCTATCATTTTCTGTGACAGTGATGAGGCAGTAGAAGCAGACCCCACTTAAGGATTTGCTTTTATAGCATTTTGGTTTTGGAAGTCCTTTGGGATCTGACTAACCAGAAATAGAAAGAGAAGCCTTTAGAGTGGCATGCAGAGTATGTGAAAATGTCTGTCAGTTCCTCTCCTCTCGGGTGTGTGCTTCAAGGGCAAGGATGGCTGTGGTAAGAGCACAATCGATTACAAGGACTTGATTGCTTTTGAAATGACAGTGATCTTTTTATTACCATAGCTGAACGTGCTTTGGACTCTACTGTGGCCAGTGTTTAGGCTGAGGCAGACCACAAGAGGAAGAGAGAATGGCCCTGCTACTCAGATCCACATGTTTCTGTCAAAAATGGATATATAAAGAAAGGAAAAGAAAAAAAAAAAAAAAGTCCACATATTCCTGTCCTTATAGTTTTGCAGGCTGCTTCTAGTTGTAGGCTGCAGTTTTTAGGGTCCTGTGTTGCTAACTTGGTGGAGCAGGGGATATCCACATCCTTGTTCGTGCGTGCGAACTGAAAACTGCTGATTGTCCAAGCTCTGCTCTCAGAGAATTTTCTTAGCTGAATCCCAAAGAGAAGAGAGCTCTTCAGCCTGCTTCGGGCCAGAGCGGGATGAAGGCAAAGTTTTTACACAGTGCTTGAGACTGGAGGATAGCTCTGGAGATCATCTACTCCAACTACCATGCTCAAAGCAGGGTAGACTAGAGCAGGTTGCTCAGAACATTGTCCAGCTGGATTTTGAATGTCTCCATCCTAAAGATTCCTCAATCTTTCTGGCAAACCTATTCCAGTGTTTGACTACTCTGAATGTAAAACCCCTTTTAGTTTCCAAGCTCTCTGTTTCACTGAAGAGGATGAAAGGGGGTCTCTGATCTTTGTTTGTGCAGCTCTACACACTGTCCAGGTTACGTACCTTGACCGCTTTGGTGGAGGCCAAATTGAAGGTGAAGCTTCCATAGATGATGCCAACGCCTGAAACATGGCTCCAAAGGATGTGCATTTTGACTTATCCATTGCATTTCATATATCTCATGTTCCTTATTCTGAGTGCTTCTGGCCTCAACTGGGCTAGATCCACTGCTGGCTCCACTACAGGAGAGTGGGATTGTTCCCATTTCACCTTATCTAGAGGATAGGCCTGTTGTTTTATGAGATTACATTGAACCTGTAAGTGGTAGAGAGGGTTAGTGGGCCTTATCAAAGCCTTTTGTACAGCCTGGAAGGTGTTTTCTCCTTCATTTGCTCCCTTTTTCTCTCTCACATGATAGCTCTTGTGAATTCAACAAGGCTGGTGAGCAGAGTCTGGGTACAGAAGTTGCACTTGTGAAACATCTCCATTTTAATCCATGTGTTTGTTCCAGCTAGACTATTTTCACAGCTGCTTAAGGGAGGGGGGGGTCTGGGGGAAAGGGACACTAACAAATCTTGAGACCTCTCTAGTGCTTCAGTTTCTCATTTCCAAACATCCTTGAAAAAGAAATCTCATCCACTTACTCACACAAATGCCCCAAATAGATTTTTCTATAAACTGAGGGAGGAAAAAAATCAGTCTCTAGCTGGAACTGAATTCAACAAAGGGCTGAATCCTCCCAGCGCTGGAGCTGTTCCACATTTGCATCCGTTGAGGATGTGACCCTCAGCCCTAACTGAACTTTTGCGGCAGTTTTATACAGAAATGGGACATGCATGTTAAAAAATAAATGTTGATTTCAATGGGAAGCATTTTCAGTTGTGTATTGTTTCCATAGTTTCACTGCAACTATAATTCCAACCCTAATGATAAAAGCTATAGTATTACTAGGATATAGGGCTTTATTTTTTTTAATGGTCTTGGGTGGTCCAGAATGTGCAGTAATTCATGTTCTCAGCTGGGTTTCCACCACATTTCTGATTGACCTGATTACTTTCCCAATGACAGAATCCAAAATTGAAACCACATCAGAACTCACTGGAGTTGGTTCTGTTTTTGATGTTCCTGGAGCTTCTCTGGTGGCTCAGCAGGATACATGTCTTCATGAGGCGTTTTTTTCCTTTTTTTTTTCTTTTTTTTTTTTCCCCCTTCCTTCTCACGGTGGGCTTACATTTGGGATGTTACTAACAGGCTTTGGACTTCTACCTCCACAGCCTGAATTGGTTAGGGAGATCCTGGAGGGAGGGCAACATGGGAGAAGAGAATTGAATAGAGAAGCTAAATTTCAGGGCCAGTTCTGGACGTTAACACGTATGGCTTGAGGTGGTTGTGCAAATAAAAGATCCTGCAGGAAAATGGATCTTTCAGGACAGCAAACGTTGCACTGACCTCCTAACCTTCCTCTTCCTGTCAGTCCTCCAGGACCACTTCCTGGAAGGATGGACACATGTAATGGGAGGTGAGAACTTCATTTTTCACCACCTTTGCTACAAAGGATGGATGATGCTGAGGTGCTTCTGCTGGTACTCTGTTGGCACTGGGCAGGTTCATCTGGAAGTTGGTGGTGCGTCACTGGAACTTGTGTATTTTAATGTCATAGAGTGGGAAGTTGTTTTTTTTTTTTTTAATTATTATTCCTCTCTCAACTTATTGTTTCCCCTGTTACCGTTTAACAGAGTTCTGGTATTTCTAGGGCTCTTCATGTTTAGAGAAAAAATATTCCTGAGGAGAAAGAGGAATAATGCTTGGTTTGGATTAGGTTAATAAAACCTTGAGTAGGATGGAAAAGAGGAATGAGGAATGACTACTTGCAGTTTGCCTCAGTTTTGGAGCTAGGAGGACAGCTGCTGGACTGGTTGGGTGTAGGCTTAAAGCAAAAATGAAGCTTTGCATAGGACAGAACCTATGGGACTTGTTGCAGTAGGATGTTATACGGACCCACACAGCTGATGGAATGAAGCTGGGGATCAATAAGGCAAGGAGTAGTGGCCCACCCCTCTTCCTCTTTCTCCCCGATTGACATCAAATCTTTATCTCAGCCTCTGATGTGGGATTGGAGCTAGTCCAATTGCACCCACGTCTTTGAATGGTTAATATCCACATTTGTGTGATTCAGGGAGGGGCGCAGTCAGGTGAATATGTGCCATAATAAGTTGTGTTAATGGTAGTGTCACCTTCTCCCATTACATCTGCTCCCTCAAAAGGTATGGAGGGACTGTATTTCCACATGGTCGTAGCTTAGATAGAAAGAGGACATCCAGTCTGTGCTCAGCTCAGTAGCTCCTCCTAGCAGCAAATCTTCTCTCTGAGGTGTATTGTTTTCATAGTCTCTTCAAGAAGGTGGAAAAAGCATTTTGCAAAACAATAGGAAGTGGAGAGTGTTGTGAAAACACGCTCCCGCTGAATTTTGGCACCAGCAACAGAAAGCTTAAAGAATCTTGTCCAACTTCTCGTGGCTTTCAAATTGAACATCGCGATGCTGTAAGTCAAGTAACATTGTCCAACCCTTTTCATCCTGTTTGTAATTCCACTAGGGACGTCATTACTGTAACCGGCTGCTCTGGGATCCTCTAATGAAAACTTAGTTTCTGAATAGAATAATTAAAGTTTCATATTCAATTGTCATACAGCTCCGTCTTTGCTCGGTGCATGGATGTGATTAGCCACAGCAAACCATTCTGCAGCTTAAACACACAATTGCATCTAGTATAAAAATGATTAATTAGACGACGTGCTGTTTGGGAAGTTTACAAGCAGATCAATGAATAATGTTTAAGTGAAAATTTTATGGAGAAGTTACGGGCACTGCAGGTTGTGCAAAAGTCTTGTTGACGGCTTACGAATGTGTGTGTTCATGTCCCATAAAGAAGTTCTACATCATGAAGACAGGTTCTGCAGTTCTATAGACTCGGGGAGGAAAAGTCTGAGGTTTTTGGGGTTTTCCCTCTATAAACGGTGTTTTTTTTTTTTTTTACAGGAAATAATTTATTTTTTTTCTCTCAAAATTCAAAGGGTAGCTTCTACTTTGAACAGTAACTCTCCATTTCTGTTCCAAAATTGCCTTTCTTCTTGTTTCTTCCCCTCATTTTGGAAATGGGGGAATGGAAGGGGAAGATTTTGAATGTTACCAGTAAACTGGAAAGTCATTAACAAAAATAACCAATAAATTTAAACGAGGTGACCCTTGATTTTATTTTGCATATGTAGAGAACTGGATAGTTATATTTTAGTGTTAATATATCTTCTGTAAAGTTCTCCATTCTCTCTTGAAATGAATGAATTTGTCTTGTGACACACTGACTTCTGATATCAGAGTTGAATAGGGGCTTTTAGCTGTTTGAAAATCTTACCCACTGACTATCATATTGTTTTTTTTTATAGCTGCAGTGTTAGGTGTGTTATAATGAGGCACTTCTCAAGGTGTCTTTTCACCATTTATTTCTGGTTCCCATAGAAGGATTGCAGTTGTCTTCTGCTCCTTGCAGCAGGAGCCACTCTGTCAGTGTTAGCAGTTTGGCGCAGTGTTTCCAGAGCTCCTTTTCTAAGGAAAGCTGGTACAGAAGCAAAAATAAGTTGTCAAATAAAGATTAATTCTATCTTGCAGTGCATGGCCCACAGACATCCCCAAGTGATGCACCTGAGCCCTTTTTGCCCTGACAGTTGCAGCCTCTCTCCAAAGTTACATCAACTACATCTTGTCCCCCCATTTGCAGCCTTTGGGATGAAGACAAATAAACAAACATGAGCGCAAGAGCATTTCAATCCTGTCCTGTATGTTGCCAAAAATAGTAGTCAGATGGAAAAGATTTTTCCAGAAGTCTTCTGCTTCATAATCTGTTTCAAATAAAGATAATAAAATAAACAACTGTTTATAAAGAGAATGCAAACGAGCAGGGCTCCCTCGCTGCCTGCTGTGAGGGCACGCGGTGCAGGCGTTGTCTGTGAGAATTCCTGATCTGGCATAGAAGGTTCTGTTTTTTATCTCTGAGCCCCCCACTCTGAAACCCTTGGGACAGATTGCAGGAAACCTATGGTAAATAAAGCACCCCAGGAGACTCCCTGGCTGTGGTGTGGACAGAGAGAGGGTGTAGGGTCTGAATGATGGGTCCTGAATTCATCCCCATCAGCAGTAGGCAAGGTACGTGGTTGTTCCCTGTCTGTCTGTCTGTCCAGCTAGATGTTGGGAAAAGCATTGTGTGGAGTAGGAGACTTGTCAGGTAGCATGGCTAAAGGGCTTTGCAGATCAATTTGTGACCCCTGTGACTACTCTTCCAACAAGAGAGATGTCAATTTGATGAAGCTGTGTCTCAGTTCCCCTTTTTTTCCTGGAGGTGTCCAAGAAATGTGGAGGTACTGTACTTAAGGACATGGCTAGTGGGCAGTATTGGTGATAGGCGGATGGTCAGACTGGATGATTTTAGAGGTCTTTTCCAATTTTTATAATTCTATGATTTACCGTGAGTGTTCTCAAGGTCCTGAGTTTTCCAGAGATCTTTATCCAGAGGTCTTTATTCCCCTCCAGCACTGCTGTGGAAGTCTTTGAGAATCAGCTCTACTTTAGGATTTCCAACTCACCCTGCACTGAGTGTGGTGGCCAGAAATCCTTCTAGAGCAGCTTTTCACACCACACCACAATATGTTTAAGAAAGTCTGCCTCTGATCCTGGCCAGATAGCTTGAAATGCAGAAGAGCAACAAATGAATAAGAGCCAGGGAATGTGGGAAAGGAAAAAGTGACCCAAACTTGGTGTTGGTTTTTCTTTCTTTGGTTATTTTTTCTTTTCTTTCTCTCTTTTTTTTTTTTTTTTCTGGGTGGATTTTGATTCAAATGTTGGCCTTTGCTTTGGACTGATTCTCCTACTAAAAAGAAAGAAAAAGCTAAAACCCAAACCTAAATACAGAGAAATAGATTTCCCGTCACAGGAAACGAAGAGTGGACCTCCATGGCAAGTACAGGAGAGAAGATTGCCAGAGGTGGAAATTTTCTGGGATCTATAAGTTGGGTTCAGCTGGTTATAAGTGAGAGGGGCTAGATGTGAGTATTGGATCCCCCTCTAATTCAATTCTTATGGCAGTGATTATATTTATATACAGACTGCAGACTCCAACCAAGTGTGGTGTCTCCAGGGATGGCACAGCCACACGCAAAAGTGTTCCTACCCTAAACTGTCTGTAGTTGAAGCCAACAACAACTGAGAAGGGAAATGGAAGAAGAGAAAAAAGGGTGGTCACCGGGAAGGTTTGGATGTGAGGTTTTGATTCAGACTCCCCTCCAGCTGGGGAATCTGCCTCAATCTCTGCAGATCGCACCGCAGTTCATCCCTTCCCTGCTGCTGTGATTTGGGGTGAGCAGCTCTAGTCAGCACCCCACAGCACTGAGAACAGGCAGCTCTCTTTCCCCCTGGAAACCTACAACCTGGGCCCCTTGCCTGGATGGGGGCCTGAAAATGTGAATCTCTTCATAAAGTCGGGTTATCCAGTTTATAGTACAATTCCTTGGCAATGTATCCTTCGATGTGTTTTTCTTTTCTTTTTCTCTTCTTTCTCTGTTTATCACAACCTTTTCATTATTCATTATTCTACTAGCCGAAGTTTATATGTTATGGGCAGCAGAAGGTCGGGTGAAGCATATAAAAAGGGCTGATGTTTAGAGTAATCCAAAAATTACTGCCTGAACGCGCCGATCTGGTCAGCCCCGCGTTTACAGCCCATACCTCTTACTGGAATCCTTTTAACTGTTAATTTTGAACTTAACATAGAGTTTGTTTTCTCTTTCCTCCCTGCTCAGCCCTCTACCAGCATGCGCTGTGTGTGCTGGAACATTTTCTTTATCTGCAGACTGGCTCCCATCTCCTCCGTCCGTTTTAATTGTGGCCAAGGTTTCCTTAGAGGAATGAGGAGGGCAGGCAGGCTTGGCTATTCCTTTCTCATCCAGTCATTTCTGGGCTGCATTTAATTTTTGACTTTTCTTTAAATGTCCATAAACTTGTGGCCTAAGCTGGGCTTAAGAGTGCATCAGGAAAGCGTTAAAAAGCCGTGTCTCGAGCAAGGCGGAGAAGAATATGTTGATGCCAGGGCAGTGTGTATTTGATAAACATATGGATTCAAAGGGAGATAGGAGCAAGGAGGCACCTCGCCCGCATATAGCTGTATTATTTATGGATGTCCTTGCTGTGCAGTGAGAACCAGGTTCTGTTTAGTTCTCTTTGGGTGGTCCGCAGCAGATTCTGAGTAGCCTTCAGTAGCCTTCAGGCATAATTGCCAGGCATGCTCTTGTATCTGAGATAGCTTAATAAAGCATTACATATCTTACTGCTTCTATATTTTATTACCTAACCCAGTGCATGCGGTCAGCGGGTAATTAAATTCAGCTGTGTTTTTACTCTCTGTTTTAAGGTCGAAGTATGAATTTCTCCGTGAATTCTTTGAAACGCACTAATACGATGCATGCATGATAAAGGCAAGGCTAATCAGAGCCAGACTGTTAGTGCAATATAAGGTTGCCCCAGGTGTAATTTATTTTCATATTATTGGTGGTTTTACTGTTGAACATATTAGAAGACGAAGAAGAAATAATAATTCTTTTCCGTGTATGGCCAAAAAGCTGCAGCCTGGTTTGAGAAGCTGGGTTTTCTTTTCATTTCTATTTTATGCCATGTTTCAACTCAACTGCTCATGCACTGTACTGAAGTCGATTTCAATTAACCTATTCCTTCATTAACTCACTCTCTAAGTGCATGAGGATATTGCTAGATTGCTCTGTGCCATTATGAAAAGGATTGTGGTCCAGCCTTTATTAAAAGCAATGTCTGCAGTAAAATGTACACTGGAAAAAGCTTAAACAAATCTTTATCTTGGATTTGACTAGCTGGGCTGCAATGACCGCTTAGGTTCCAGAAGGTGGAAGATTTTCCTTGGGGTGAGAATGGGCTGGGAGTTGGGGAGGAGGAGCAGGGGCAGCTCAGCCCTGTCCTTATCATGTCTGTGAGTCTGAGCAAGGTAGTACGTGTTTGGGATTCTCCATGGTCCTAAATGAAGGCTGACTAGATGGAATGGAGAGATAAGATCACAGATACAGAACCTGGCCCCACTGGGGCTGAACCTTAACCTTTCAGGGACCCTCTTTATTCTCCGAGAAGATTTTCAGAATACTTACTGGAACATGTAGGGTGTGATTCACCTCTGCTCTTGACTTGACTAAATGAAAAACGTCTGTAGAGTTGGTTAACACCACTTCCCTTGGTGAGGAGAGATAGGCACCGTTAGGATACCACTCATCTGATGTGGTTCAGCATTTCTTTTAATCGTGCCCAATAATATCCATGTAAGTTAAATGATTAAAACCAACTGAGGAAAAAACAGCAGATGATGAATTGCCAAAGGCTCCTCCATTAGGGAAAGATGTGTTTGAGGTCAGTGCCTAGATTTAAATCCACTGACTGCAGCTGGTCCCAAACACACTGGCCCCATGAATGCATGTATGACCATGCAGACCTCACAATGGCAGCTGACAAACCTCCGCCTTTGAGGGGAGAGTTCATGCCACATAACCAAACATGGCAAAGGTGGTGCAAATTTATCAGTTGCCACATGTCAGATGAAGTGCTGTAACTTAACTAACAGTGCCCTTGTTCATGCCTATCCTGTGGCAAAACGCAATGGATTCATCTATCCCTTGCACACATGAAATCAGGTTCTTGATTGACCTCTACTTGCTCAGCTGCAAAACTGTGGAAAAAATGTCCACACCTTCATGGCTGGCTTTTTTTGTCTCTGAATTAATATCTACAAAATGCTCAGATCTCCCTCGCTAACAGCACTGCAAACCCCACAGCTTGACTCTGCTGTCACCAATTGGAAGGAGCCGTGCTGGGCTCAGAATTTAGTCCTATAGAAGTTAGATTATTTTATTGTTCTGGAAACAATAGGGTGGTCTGGCTGCTAAATTATAGCACTCCCTGGGCTGGGCCAGTGCTTTCCCTGCCTGCTTGGGGTCAGAATTTGGCCCTTTCTGGTTTCATGTTTTCCTATTGAACTCATGAACCTGTATCGAATGTCGAAGCAACAAGAACTTGATGGTGAGGCTCTGCCAGTGAAGGAAGGCTTCCCAAAAAATCAGAGCTCTATTTTACTGAATTCAATCCCTTCCTTGCCCCCTCCTAGCTCTCTCCCCACCCCTTTCCTATCTCCCCAGTAGAAAACCACCCCCTGATGCTGGTGAACCCAAGTGCTGCCTGAGATCCAGGAAAACTTGATAGTGTGCAGATGCTGTGCCGTCATACAGCAGTATTTACTTTTCTGATGGATCTTGAGTCAGTGTGAGGCCAGGAGAGGCTGGAGCCTCTCCTGAAACGATGAGACAGCCATCGCCTCCTCCAACTGGAGGTGGGAAGTCTGTCCCGAGCTTTTCTCACCCTCCTTGGCCTTGCCTGGGGAGTAGGAGGAGCAGAACCATCACCCCTGTTCCCTGACCCCTGACTCACTCCGTGACCTGGGTGCGGAGGAGACAAAAAAAAAAAAAAAAAAAAAAAGCAGCTTCTCTCCCTCTCTCCTCCCAAACGCAGCCTGGGAATATTCAGGCACTGTGATATTGAGTTCAACTTCGTTCAAACTTCTCCACTTCATCACGCAGCCTGCGGTGGGGGCATGGAAATGATTGCCAGCTGCTGTGAGTGTGCAGTGAGCAATGCCCTCTCCCCACCAGGGGACGGGTGGGAGGACAGAGAGTCAAAATGCTGTCGGAGTCCCTTTGCTTCCCAGGCATGGCTCTGGGCCCCCAACGGGCTCTTAGGAGATTTGAGGTTTTCTTCCAGCCCATTTCTGATGTTGAGATCTAACTTGAACACATGCTGCAAGCTAATCGCGTGCATCTGTGCCTTTTAAAAATGCGGTTGCCTGCTGATTGGGTTTAATTCTTTATCTTATTCCTGCTAATCCGTTTTCCAATCTGGATCCCATTTGGAGACAAATTCCCCCAAACCCCAGCCACTGGTGGGATGGATGTGCAGCAGTGGAGATGAGGGGGGTGGAAGTGGAGTGATGCTTTCCATGGGGCACTTGCAGGCCAAGGAGAGGACGTGTTACCTTTGAGATGCCAGATAACAAAATCCTATTCTATCTTGTGCCACAAACGCCTAGCAGCCTCATAACTGTCTCCACTTGGGATCCCATCTCCTGCAGGATGCTATTGCCATGAAAATGTGACAGCAACGTACTGCTAAGTATCCAAGGAATAATGGCCTGAGGTTTTTACTGGGTGGAAAGATTCCCCTGGAGGAGGAGCACACCACAAAGCTGGCCTGGTGGTCCAGCAGTAGCAGAACAACCTGGGCTGCTTTGAATTTTGTGGTCAGCATTGGGCTCATGGGACTGGCAAGTCCCAGCCAGGGAAAAATGCTCTGGATGCACAAACAGTCCTGTTTCTCTCTCCCTTCGTTGCCCAAACCTCCAGTATATTCATGTGTGGGGGCTGCCAACAGGGACCAACACACCCCAGCAATTTGCTGAAATATGTAGGAGTTAGTGAGAAGAAATACAACAGGCAAATGAGATTTACTCAGCTGCGATAAAGAGTTGGAAGATGTATCTTGCATTTGTAGATCTAGCACTGGTTTGTCCACATCCTTGAATGAACATTTCATTTCCTTCTGCCTCTGTTCTTCCTCCTGCTCCTTGGGCCTCCAGCTCCTGAGATGAGAGGGAACAGCTCATGCAGCTCTGTGCACCACTCTGTGCACTGCTGGGCTCCTTGAGTGTTGGCTAGGAATAGTGCCTTTGAAAAAGAAAATAATTAAAAAATATAGGAATGCGGTCAGTAAACGAAGCGGTGGAAGGATACAGCCTTCTGAAGTCATTAGAGGACAAACAGAAAAGCTAGCAAGCTTGTATTTCTTCAAGTAACTGTAGCAAACCTTCGTGGTGCTGAAGGGTAATGAATTTGAAGGAACAGTGCATTTTTAATCTGTTTCTAAGCGTGTGTGCGCACATATAGAAAATCTGCAGTGCATTTTATTGGCTGGCCAAAATGCACAGGAGTGAAGCGGCACAAGATGCAGCAGCCAAAAGAACACTTCACCCAGCCCAGGAAAAATTATGAGTGTAGCTCTAACCATTTTTTTTATCGTTTCCATCTCTATTGACTGACATGTATTTTCTTCCTTCCCTGACCCAGAACGCTAGGACTCCGAAACTACTGAAATGTTTGCACAATCTTGAAGCATTTATTTAAAAGTTGCTTTTCCCTGAAGGGTAGGTACGACAGCCAGATTCAAAGTCAGATCAAAAAAAACAAACAAATACTATCTTTACAAGCCCTTCATATCGGTATGTACCAAAGGACCTATTGGCTTCCTTTTCCTTTTTGGCATTCTGACAACAGCCCAGCGCCTCAGGCAGAGAGCTGGAGTACGTGTTTACAACCCTTTCAAATTCACAGGCCAAACAGGAAAAGAAAGAAAATGTCAAAAATTACAAATAAAACAGTTGATCTTCAAAAGCAACGAGGCCTGCAAATGAATAATTTTTAGGCATGCCGTATCAGATTTCTTAAATATTTGTCACAGCTGTGAGTTGCATAGTGCAGTGTTTGTTAACCTTAGAACTTGTCTTAAGTGCTCTCATGAATAAATTTATTTATACTGAAAAATCCAAGTGTCTTAATAACTAAAACGTTTTTCAGAGGAGTTCCCCCCCCCCCCTTACTATTTTTTCTAATGCTGCTGCAGGGAATTCTTCCCCATGTGCTCGACATATTGTGGTTTTCTTCAGCATAATGCAGGAGTGATGATAGAGATAGCGGAAGGAGAGAAAAGGAGTGGAAAGGCAGGAGGTGGAGAAATGATGGGACTTGTCTACATCTTGGGTTTTTGCGTGGACCCACCATAACGTGTTGTCCTTTTAGGCTTTGGATGTATTGCTGTGTTGGATGTTTTGCTTTTCTAAGCCTTTTTGGTCTTCATGGAGATTCAGTTGCCTGAGGAACTGAGGCACAGAAGGGTTTTGCAATGGTCTCATGTATATTTAGAGACATCTTAATTGGAGACATATGGTTTTGGTTAATATAGATTTTCCATGTAGTCAGTGGGGAGCAACTGCACCTCTGCAGGGTGATCCTTATTATCCAAGAGTAAGTAACAAACTTGCTGGGTGGGACGTATTTCTCTCCAATGTCTATTTTGGGGGATAAGTTTGGATTAGACCCCTCTGTTTTGAGTGGTTGGAATCAGTTGGGATGAATCTTGTTTTCCCCAATTTCTTGGGGAAAGTGATGGAAGGCAGCTGGACCAGAGCTCCAGAACTTGGCCAGGTACAGGGTCTCTGAAGGCAATGTGCGTGAGAGCAATTTGGGATTTACCCTCAGCTCATCTAAGCCTGTTTGCATACAGGAGTCTACAGTTTATCAATCTGCTTTTGGTGGAAGGGTAAACCGATGCTTTCTGGATGGTCTGGCCAGATGAACGTGATTTAGCTCCATGAATCTTTGTCATTTTGAAGGAAGAAAGAAACTGTTCCAGGCTCCACAGCCAATCAGATATGGTTAGATAAACCAGCACAGATTGTTTTGCCAAGAAAATGCAAAAAGAGACCCAAAGCAGAGTACAGCTAGTACCTGTCAGAACAGCTTGCCTGGGGAAGAGATGGAATGGCCGCCACTGTAGGTCTTCAAGGCACACCAGAAACGATTCATGAAAACAATTTGCTGCATTTTGACTGTCAGGTGTACGTGCTTAAATATTTTTCTGTTTATGTGCTATGGATCTGTGGTTCTCACTGTACCCCACAGATGACAATTTCTGGTCCAGGTTAAGGTTGGAGTTGTATGAGAAATCCCCATTTGTCATCTGCTGCTGGGCCACTGCTCTGCCCTAGCCCAGCCACAAGCGTATCTATGTTTGCCACCGTGGCATTGATTAAGAAATCCCCACTCTGATGCTCAGAGTAAAAAAGAGCTATATTTAAACCCACTATTTTGGCAATACTCACAAACTTTGTGTTTTGTTTTGTTGTGAAAAGCAATTCAACTTTGAATAATCTTTTCCTGTAAATGCATAGAAAACCTTTAATCAAACACAAATTAGTTCTAGGCATGAGAAAAAAATGTTTGATGAAAACATATCTTAGTCATGGCATATAAATAGCTCTTCACAGTCAGTATATAATCTTGCATCATTATGAAAGGAAGCGATCATTAAAAATATAATTTGGAGAGCAATATTTTACCTCCTAGTTGTCACAGACCCCCCTTTCTGTACACAGCTCTGGACAGGGTTAATCCCCAAATGACTTTCACCATTGTAAATCAGGAGTAACAAACCCTGACTTCAAGCAAAGGCTCTCGGTGTAAATCACTGAAGGATCTAATCCCGTCGCCTGAGAAAAAAAATGAAAACATCTTAGGAAAATACAACTGCTTTGGCACTGCAGAGAGGAAAAAATAAAGCAAAATGCTTTAAACTTCTAAGGTAATATTTCTTTTCAGCTTCACCTGTGCTTTTAGTCCTCTAAATCAGTAAGCTGTTATAAAGGGAAATTATATGTTCCAATCTACTGATGAATTGTGTAGTGAGACTTTGCATTAGTAACTATGAGTATTTACACTTTCCTAAGATTAAAGGCAGTTTTTCCAAAGCTGTGTCTGCTTATTAATTAGTGTCTGATGAAGACAGATTGCAGACAGAAATAGTGGTAAGAAAATGGAGCTAACCTTTAAGACTAAATTAATCTCAGGTTTAATGGGTTTTAATGTGGTTTAAGGGTTTTGTACATTTTCTGGTAAATTTCCAATAGAAATGAAAGTGGGTGCAAGCACAAAAAAGAAAGCTAAATACACAGAGAGCAGACCCTTAAGAGCTGCAGATCTGCCTGCTAGAATGAGCATTTGTGAATTTGTGAATTTTTGCAAGAGCACAGTGAGAGGAGGGGGTTTTGAGGGACCGGATCCTTGGGAAGCATCACCTTGAAGGGGCCTGATGCACTCCTGGAGTGGTCCCAGCTGGTGCTTTTTGGCCAAGAAAACCAGAATGCAACCAAGGATTGCACATGCACCCTTCAGGGTATCCACAGGAGCATCTTCGTAAGGAGAGTCTTCTTCCCAACCGCTAACCTCATTTTGAGGTGGTGCAAGTCTAACCCTCAGAGATGTATCTGGAGCAGAAAGCTAGATATGCTCTAGGGCTGGAAGGAAGGGAAAACTGAGTTAGCCTAGGGCCAAGAAAGGATATTTTCAGAGATCTTCCAAGATTAGCACTTTTTAAAATTTTTCTGGCATTTAGTTTTTGTATTTTGCTGTAGGGTATCATGCGACGTTAAAAGCAGTGGCAACAAAGCATGATGGAGAGTTGGCCTGGGGGGAAACCTGCTCTTGTACAACCAGTTAACATGTGTTTCTGTAAATCTGCTAATCTACTTCAGCGTGCTTTGAACATAATCTGGGCTCAGTAAAGTACAGTTAATTATGTATCCATTTTAATTGTAAACCAAGTTTCAGAATGCTTGTATTGTTACGTAAGTGCTTATAATTCTCCTATTTCTATCATATTTCCCTGGCACCTCATTTGAATTTACATGTATCTGAGGTCATAACGAGTGGAAGTTCTGCTTTTGGTTAACTCTGGAGCATAGATCAGTTATCATGAGTTTAATGAAAATGTTGTCATTTTAGTAGCTTGATTTAAAAAAAAAAAAAAAAGCAATGCCATGTTTGGTGACTGTTCTCTTCTGTTAGCACAAGACTGCTGTGTCATAGCATGCCATAGAGTAGTCGTCACTGCAGATTAAATGTACTTACCACTCAAAATTCAAGTGATTTCATGAGTGTGTACGGTATTGCTTACATTCACGTTCCTTGTGGATCTAGCCAGCCAGAGATGGGCAGCCAAGTTTTGCTCTGAGAGGCAAGAATGAAGGTGGGTACCACAATTAGGAGAGAGATGAGGAAGGGGCGTCGGCTTTGGGGTGCTCATTTTTACAAGCACATTCAGCCTTATGGTACTCTTCTCATTCATCTACACTGCTTATCTCTGATTTATGGTGAGGTCAGTTCAAGCTCTGTATCTGGAGAGTGAGTGACATCTGCCCCAAAAGTCCCCACGAGTGAGAGCTGGAAGCCTAATTTTCAGTCAATGCTTTGCCAGCCACTGGCACCTCTAGTAATTGTGTGGGCAGAACAAACTGCAAATAAGGGTTTAGAGTTGTGAGTGCACTTTATTTCCAGCCCTAGAAATGCAGGCAATCAGCTTTGGTCTTGATTGATTTGATGCTGCTGCCAGAGGGAAAAAAAAAGCCATTTTTCATTCATTAAAATAAAACCTCCTTTAAATAATTTTACAGTTTTGAGATAACAAACAGCAAGACAAAGATCACAGTTGAAGACTTTTATACCATCAAAATCGTTAGTCATTGTCTTTGAGCTTTGTATAAATAAATGATCAATGCCTCCAAACAAGGCCCTTGAAGGTGTTTTTATAAGGCCACAAATGTGTCAAGCAGACTTATTAGATGTGAAGGGAATGATTATTTGTACAAAGTGAAATGAACATGTGCAATAATATTGTAAAATGTTTATTAGTCTAGAGTGTGCTGAATTTTCCTAAAATATATCAGGTTCTCAGTTTGCATTTAATGTAGTGTTAGGTATGACGCTATATCCTTCCTAGACTATTTTCAGATAGAGCTATGCTTTTCGCAGAGTAAATCATGGGTTTGTATCCTTTATAGCAAGAGTATTATCAAATGTGAGGCAATGCTACCTGACTAGAAATTGAATGTGAAAGAAAACACATGTGGGTTCTTGGTTCAAAGGGTGGTAGATTATGTTGTCCTCACTGCAAAAATCTTTGCAGAGTAAAAGCCTCGGGAGCTCTTGAGCATCTCTGCTGATTAATTTTTCTGGGTTGCATTCTTATCAGTCTGTATATTGATTGTTACAGCAGCAGAATTTTTGCTTGGTTTACCACTGGGTGTCTTGAGTCATTTGGGTGTTTAAAGATGTGATGTGGTGGCAAGTACATCCATGTTAGATCTATGCAACGTTTTTGAGAAGTTTCAGCTAGACAGGACCTTTCAGACCTTCTTCAGGAAAAGCCTTCAGGAAGTCTTTGCTAGCAGGTAATCTGAAGTAGAGCTTCCCAAATTAATGCCACAGAACCTACTCTGAACTTTGGTATTGCAATGATAAGGAAATCTCTGCAGACCAACACCATCTTGATGAGAACTAGCTTTCACGTTTGTTGATTGCTGCACTGACTACTTTTATCTTTCCTTGCTGCTTCCTGCCCCAGGAAACAACTTGGTGGTGCTATTGGTTCTGGAAACTCCTGCAGAAAATTTTAATGTAGGTTTTATCCTTTTAATTTTTTTTGAGGCACATGGTTTTGAAATGAAATGTCTTGAAAATTCCTCAGGGAACCCCGTGGAACACATCCACCTTGATGACCTCATATTCTTACACAGAATTTAATGCATTTCAGGTAATTGTCTTCAGTTTATTCCTTGGCTCTCCTGGTTCAAAGAACTGGTTGAATTTAACAAAGAAATTAGGGGATCACACCTAGGGAATAAAGCTTGCTGTGAAATGTTTTCTGTGAAAGCCAGAACCAGGTGAAAATCACTTAGTTTCAGGTTTCATTACAAATTTGAAAACCATATCTCAGGTTCACTGAAAGGTTGGCTAAGGGTCATGCTGCAGGGCCTAGTTTGGAATGAATGTGACTGATTTATGTCGCTTACAGCAGAACTGGGTATCGTTCATTGCTTTGACCTAGGTTCAGGGGTCTGCTCCTCTAAGCTCTCCTTGTGTGCTGAAGTCAGTGGAAATTCCTCCACAGAGGCCTTGAAGGATCCATCTCTATGAGAAAATCAGGTTTCTGCTTTAAATGCTGGTTTTATTTCAATCCCTCACCACCTCCTCTGGTGTAAGTTAGCCTGGTTCCACGTTAGCCAGCTGAACTGCTCCGCTGCCCCCAGGTGAGGATCAAATCTGACTTGGAGGACAAGTCAAGTAATCTAACGAGGAGTTTGCAAAAATCCATCTGAGCTGAAATTGCTAACTCCTGCAGCCCTGCTTGAGGGTCCTGTTGCCATTAATGCAAGCAGACAAATTCACAGGTTATAAGCTCAACCAGTGTGCTGTTGGTTGAATATCAGCCACATCTTTGACTAATGAGCATCTGGTTCTTCTTACCATTAAGAAGATCCAAGCAACTCACAGGCAAGGTCTTGCAGACCTGGCTGGTGACACAGAAGGATCAGTCACTTCATCTCCCTCTGGGACTGTTGATCACTCCCACTTATGCTTCTAGGCTGTTGTTCACCTCCGTATACTAGAAAGGCAAGCAAACAGTGATAAGAAGGCTGAGTATCATCATAAATGTTCTGACAACCCAAGAGTGTCCAATGGAGCTTCATTACCAACTTGAAACCTTTCTGTCTTGCCTCTTTCCTATTTATTAATTACTTGCAGATGCTCACACAACAGCATTCCTGTGGGAGACTGACAGCATTAGCTTTAGATCCCTTGCAGCACTGTTGCCAGAGCAAGAAAATAATGATGCCCTGAAGTTCTGGAGAGGTTCTGCTTAATCCCCTCAGAAGCAAGAACACTTAGGCATGCAGTAAACCTGGAAAGCTAGAGTAGCAATGCGTCCTTGAGAAGTGGCTGGAGCAATTCTAAGTAAAGTGCTGGTAACGAAACCGTAGGTTAGGCTGACTGAGCTCAGTGCCTGAGCTGGGATATATAAACATTAACTCGGAAAGCTGATGGCTTTGTCAGTCCAACAGAGTAGAACTGAATAGTTTCATCTGATTTCCACTTTTATCTCTCTGGGAAAATCTTTTCCTTTCCAAAATCTTTTTGAAACCAGTGGTGCAACCAGCGCATGGATAAGTCAGAGCCTCTTCAGAATCACCTGCATTATCCCTGTGATGTCTTGGCTGCAAGACACACCGCTGAAGATCAGATTGTGGCTGGAACACTGTCAGTTTGGTGGGATCTCTGTGAAGCTAAGGCAGGTGATCAAATCTAGAGATGAACTCATCCTCTGGAGGCAGTGTGATCTCTGTAACATACAGAGTCAATCCCATGAGTCTTGGCAGCTCTTCTAGTGGCTGTCTTGAGATAATCTTGTGCATATGTGTTTTGGTCACTGGTGAGGCACTTCGGCTTAGCTAACCCTCCTTCTAGGTGGGTTAAATTAATCCAAATTACTTCATGTTTGTTGCATGCCAGGAATACGTACAGGCAGTTGCTGTGGTTATTTCCATAATGTAAAATCAGTTACGTCGAGGAATGCCAAGGGTCTCTTTGGCTCATTAATAGCCTATTATTTGACCATTGATTGTGATCAATAGAATACATCAAAGGAAAAACTACAACTTGACAAGCATCTGGTGGCATGTTTCAGCATCACTCTTGTAGCCTTCAGGATTTTGACTCAAACAACAACATCAGGTGTTGGTTAGTATATAAGGAGTTTTGTTGTTTTCTAATTTTCCTGAATAATTTGTTAGATTACTTACTGAACCCATGTACGTTTCAGAACACCCCAAGTATGGAGTTCTTTTGATTCACCAGATACTTAGAGAACATCTGTTTGCATTTGTATGTTCTATATTGGCTCTTTGGTGTTTCCTTCTCTGCTTCTCAGGCCTTGTGCTGGAAAGAAGAGCAAACATTTCATTCCTACTTGCTATGGACAGATCACTTAGGGTCCCGCAGATCTCTGCCACATTTCAACTCAATCATCTCTTCCAATCTGAGAAGTGTGCCTATGTAATCACATCCCATGTAGGAGCCACTCAGGACCTTGGATCATTTTTGGTGCATGAAAAATGATTTGAATCAAAGATTTTAATTCAGATCTAGACTCATCCACAATTACAGGAAGAAGAAATCGCATGGAAAAAAAAAAAAAAAAACAACCCAAAACAGTGGACATCCATGATCAGCAGAATCTGCTTTGTTTCACACTGGAAGCCCTCTCCATCTACCCCTCTTCTGTTGAGACAGGGCACCATTAGTAACATTCCTCATTACTGACCCAACTCTGGTTCCCTTGCATCTAAGCCCTGGGGAATTAAGGGCAGAGTGACAAAATGTGATGTTGAAAAGCTCTCTCCCAGGTTGACAGAGAAAGTGATTTTGTTTGTTCTTTTGGTAAAGGTGGTTGGGTTTTGCCTGTTATCGGAGTTTATACATGTTCATTTGCTTAAAAGGCTTGGGCTGCTTGGCTCTTGAGGCTTTCAGGGTGGAGTAGGGAAGATGTTCAATATGTATTTACCATGTTAAGACACGTTCAGCAGTAATCCAACCCCAACCTCTGTGTGGCCTTTCTGTTTTACATGCTACGGACAAGTACATTACTGTTTTAACAGTCGACTTCCTGTGAAATGGAAAGCTGGATTTTATTGATCTTGCACTGTTTCAAATCCACCTACTCTCAGCTGCATGGTGTTCGCTTGGAAAGCGTCTGACTGGATGTTCCTGGAAAAACCTCATTCCATGGAACAATACAATGCTTCTTTGTTTGTCTTCTTCTCACTGAGGCCAGTTAGCCCTATTGAATGAACCTCAGATGTTTTGATTTGTTCTTTGGTGGAAGTTTATATGACTTAAGCTGTCTTTTTACCCTTTCCTCCTTCCCCTTTAGGTTTCTTCTACAGAACAAAGCCAGTTGAATTAAATTGCTCTGTATTGGGATTTCAAACATTAATGAATGTTGTTTCAAAGTGTTATCTCATTTGGGGCCTGAAATGACTAAGGGCCACCATTCTTGTGCCAATAGAAGAGTCTCTGCGGCTTTGGGATTATTTGCTATTTCTTTTAACAGATCGGCACTTTGAAAGGGTCACTTGTTTCCATACATTTCTTATTACAGAAATATAAATAATGAACAGTTAGAAGGCCAACATAAAGCAGCTGTATTATAAGTGCAGGGAGATGCAATGTGCAGTCTAGCTATTGAAACAGCTCACTGAGGATTGTTAAAAAGAACCTCACTACTATTTTTGAGACCTGCAGGCATTGACAGTGTTTATTTTATGTAGGTAAGAACCCAAATTCTTTGCAGTGCAGTTCCTCCACTTCCTTGGAACTACACAGCTGAAGATGGCCTTCTGACACGGTGTAGTAAAGATTTTCATTTAAATAATGTGTCTCCAGGTAACAACCTTGGACTCAGCCTTTCAGGCCTCCTCTGAAATCATGACACAAAGGCTGTGGCTGTGCGTAGAAGCAGATGTTTGCAGTATGTGTATTTCCATTGGAGTTCACTGGTGACAAATATTACGTTAAAAAAGGATTTTTTTTTCTTAAATAGAAGCTGTTGAGTAGCATTCGTGGTAATAGGTGATTATGATCAAGTCAGGTTCTTTATTGATAATAAGCCCTGGTCCCTGTGTCATTGAGAACAATTTCTATAGGTACAAATGAGCCAGCATAAAGGAAGCCAGTATAATACAGCAGGGCTGGGTGGGAGGTTACTTCATTTAACTTCCGCCTTCCTTTCTTTGAGTTTCTATTAAGCTAAATAATGCCAGTCTTCAAAACGAAGGGGCGATTGAAGTGTGCCTACAAACCAATTATATCATTCTGGACGTGGTCTCCAGGACTCTTTGTGTATGTATGTGTGTGTCTTGTCTCCCTTGGCTGGGACTCTGACTCTCTTGAAACTGCTGTTTTATGGACATTGTGAGAGCTTTCAGTTTTCAGAATTGTTGCTTTTATTCTCCTCCCCCCACTCCTTCAGCCGCTGTTTGCATTTTGTGTCACAAAGGATTTTGTGAAGGGCTGCGCTCTGAGTATGGAGTTCAGAAACTGATCTTGCGTTTTGGTCCTCAGGCAAATCCCCTTGAGCTCTATCTAAAAAAAGGGAAAAGAGAATGAAAAGATGAAAAAAGACATTTTAACGAATGTGCGAAAAACAGATCTCACATCCATTGCCTCTCTGGGAATGTTACTGGAGAAAGGAATATCTGGGGTCATGTCTGGCAGGGGAAACATGAAAAGATCCTTCACATCAAAACCAAATACTGATTTCCTGCATGAGTGAGGGTGGGGTTAGAAAGACCCACTGCATCAGCTCACAGCCCACACGGTCATTTCTTTGACTGAGGTAGAGTTAAAAATAAAAATAAATAAATAAATAGTGGATAATTTTGTACCAAGACATCGTTGAGGGAAATTTCTTGCTCGCAGAAGTTAGATATCAATTAATAGAGGACTGAAGGATTGCATATTTTCTGTTTTATGTGTTTTCTCTGTTGTGGAGGAGTCACTGTTTCCGTCAGTATGCCATCTTCCTTCAAATCCCAGAGGACTTCTGGATCTGGAGCAGTGTAATGGGAAAGGGAATCACATGGGTTAATGGAGTAAGGAAGCAAGAATAAAACATCTTACAGGACTGCGTGCCCATCGGCTGCCCCTCCTTTCAGTTGTGATAGAGAAGAGTAAATGTGAAGTCAGTGTTTCTTTTCCTTGCTCTTTGTAGGCCCTCTCTAGGTGACTGGTTTGGGCTGGCTATGGAAGTTTGAGATAGGTAAAGCTGACTAAGACTAAATCAATGCCAAATAACTTATAAACTCTCTATTTCATCCATCACTGAGATGAGATTTAGAAAAAAAAGTATCTGTAGCTGCACATAACGTGACCACGGGATTATGATTTAGGAATAGACAATTTCTAGCCATCTACATGCATATAACTGATTAGGTGTGCCGTGACAACCATGTCAGATGTGATCAAATACACAAATCAGTTGAGGCTACGCTGTATGAACCCTGGCTCTTTGCTAGTTTTAGACTACAGTTGACACTGTGATGAGTGATATCCCATGACTGTGTGTGCTGCTTTTCATGAAAAATCTACTTGGAAATGTTTGTTAAGGATTTGCAGATAATTAATATGTGTTTTTAAAAAGATTATAAATTGTTTTGGAAGTCAACAGATTGTGTAGAGTCAAGGCTTAGAGCTACCTTTTACTAATGGCTTTGTAATAGCTTGTACCTCATAGTGCTCGTGTTCACCACCATGTTATTGCATCTATTAATAACCTCTTGGCTCCTTTTAAAAAACTTTTAAGTGCAGCTTTTGCAGGAAGTGGGACAGACATGTCTGTGTATCTGTCTGTGCTTTATGAAATGTTGCTGTAGCTCCGACAATATAAAAATACATATGAGCTAAACCTACCCTGTTGTATTCTATAATATATGTATTATGGGGATAGTGAGATTGTAGCTGAGATGAAGTGAGAACTTGCATATAAAACCTCTCTGTCAGTTTATTTCAAACTTTTTCAAAATGGTCTTTAGAGGCCAAATTATCATCTATTTTTTTTCTTCTTCCTTTTCTTGTTTTTTTTTTTTTTTTTTTAAAACAACTAAGATGATTCTTAGACCACAGTTTTCTCCATGGTATACTGGTAACCCACACTAGGCTGCAGAGAAGGAAAAGGAGGAGGCAGCCAGTGTTGTGTTGGATGGGAAGAGAAGCACAGACAAGGAGATGAAAGGTTTCAGTTAGGTGGACCACGTTCCTAAGCATCTGCAGCCAGCTTCTTAAAGGCAGACCTATGGGCTCTTGGTTACTGCAGCATCCAGGATGAATTCATAGTTTTTACACTTGTTTTGAAGTACCCGATCTTGCTGAAAAGTTGTAGAGACAATAGCACACTTTTACTCCTGGGACAGCCAGCTGATGACAAAGAAATAACATTACGTGAACAGTTGTCTCAAAAAAAAAAAAAAATCTGCCACTTGTTGCTCTCAGTCATTCATGTGTGCTGGTAACAGGAGAGGATGTCTTGAGACTCGTTTCCCATGTCACCCTCTACGTACCTTCCTTTCTTCCTACCTCAGTGCCATATAGCTCTGTTTTCAAGTTGTCCCATGCTTCTGCATCCTTTGATGTACTATAGCACGAACTCTAGAAGATTATAAAGACATATTGAGTAATCCATCAAACGCCAACCATCCTGATCAGTGACCAAAGCAGAGGCAGTGGGAAATAAAAGCAAATGGACTCTGGCATAACATAGCGAGCCAAGTAGCTATGCAGTCATTACACAGACATTCTTAGTTGAAGCATTTCCTGACTTTAGATCAATTCACCTGTGGACGTTTAATGTTCCCTACATGAAGGCAATTTCTGAGTGCAATCGGTGCTTGTATTTTTTAATACTTACCTCCAACAGATTGATGCATAACCTGAATTTCAACATCAGTAACTGTGTTTATTTACAATCACAGTTGTTGCTACGGTTATGCGGTGTCCTGAAAATGCTTGGTCTTTCTTCTCCTATTTATGTTTCATCTAGGGCTTGGTCAGGTAAAATAAATATCTTGCCTTAATTTAAGTTTTATGCTTGCTGTAAAACCTGTTAAAAAAAAAAAAAAAGTAACATTAAGCATTTCACAGTAGAAACACAAAAACTTTACATTGCCAGGCAAGTCGACTTTGGCATTTTTCCTTTAAGTCAGTTTGTTTTTCTAATATAAAACTAATATGACATAATGTATAATCTAATTTGGAAATTACAATTTACTTGCAAGGATTATGCTGCCAGCCAATACCAACAAAGAAAGAAATTATTCAAGAATGTTTCTTTCCTTCTTAACGTGGTCGATAATTTATTTTTCCTTTAGAAGATTACTTTTTTCTTTACGACATTTCCTGCTGGTGTGATTTGCATTAGGATTAAATAATATGTTCCATGCTTAACTTACGCACTGAAGAAAGTGAATTTTTCCTCCAATTAAAAAAAAAAAAAAGGTGCAAATTACTATCTTATTATGGACTTCACCCTACTTACTTCACGGTGAAGTGCGTTGATCATTTTCAGATGGTTTGACAGTAATTACTTTATTTGTGCTGACAGTATTTACGTGAAGGGGCAATTTGAAATGGGTAGATCTGTGTCTTTTGTGAATCAAGGCCACTAAGATGGCTTAGAACTGGAAAAGCTGAAAAACGGACGATCCAACTGCGGTAATTCTGACTAACACCAAATTATCGTGTTGATTCTTGTTAACCACAGAAGTTTAAGCGTTCCTCCAACCCGTTGCATTACAGAGTTGTAAGAGAACACTCATTCAGGAGCCTCACATCAGCCGCAGTGAGTTGGGAGCGTGTGTTAAATGTTCCCATATCTCCTGCAGATGCAGAAGAGAGAGCAGGAGTGGAGCAGATTGTTGGCCTCGAGCGTGCAAAGGAGCATTAGGAGGAAGGGGGGTGCCCAGTTGCTGGAACAAGTTTGTGTCTGGCACGGCACCTAAAAATGCAGCCTCTAGGTTAAGTGGAGAAAATTAGACACAAAGGACACATTTTGTGAAGAGTTTACAGTCCTAAGCAAAATATGGTGTGGACTAAATAAGACTGCTCTTTAAACATAATTAAAAAAAAAAAAAAAGAAAAGAAAAATATATCCGTTTCTGATTTCTCTGGTTAGATTAAAAGTGAGATTCAACTGTAGTGCTGTTACGGTTGATTTAAAAGAAAATCTGCTACTAGATTTGGATGGTATTGGGGTTGAATTTGGAAAATCTGGGCTTGGATATAACTCTGCCACAGACGTCTTATTGCAACCTGTGGAAAGTCACTTATCCTTTGCATGCCACAGTTTCCCATCTGTAAAAAAAAAAAAGAAAGGGCACTTCATTTTTTTTTTTTTTTTTTTTTTTTTTTTACCCTTCCTCCCCTTCAATTTCTTTGGAGCAGGAATTGTTTCTTGGAGTTGATTTCTTCTTCTTCTCTCTCTCTCCTTTTTTTTTTTTTTTTTTTTTTTTTTTTAAGTGTCCAGCACAATGAGACCTTAGTCTCAGTTGGGATCTCTGCTGTAATACTGATAATATTATTGTTGACAGCTGTTGTTGTATCTGTGTAATGTAGTAGCGTAAAGCAATAAAGCTTCCTCCCCTCCTGCTATTTAAAACTTAGAGAACAGTTTTGTTGACTCTTCTTTTTGTTTGTTCTTTAATAAAGTTAGCTCAAAGCTATTTTCTGCAAGGCTGATGGAGCACTTGGGGTAGTAAACCAAGACTGCTGAAGAAGTAAGGATGCTGTCATCCTGCTATAAATGTCTGCCTTATGTTGTAGTTCCTTATCAAGAAACCTTGGAGGCATGTTGATAGTAGGTCATCTACATTGTAGGTAATTGGGATCATCATTTTAAAGAGCTTGTTTGAGTTCTTAAAATGTTTTTTTTTTTCCTGCTCCAAGCAATTCTGTTCTTCTGTAGTTGAAAATTAAACTGTATGTATTGAATTTTTAGATTGCTTTTCCTTATGCAAATATGCACTCTGTCCATATGTCTGTCCTTATTTCTATTGACATGCTTGTCAGATTATGTGGAAAAGCTGACAGAAAATTAGAGATCTTAAAAAGACCACCTTCCTACCAGGTTCATGAAAATCCAAAGCTAGATGAAGAAAAGCGTCTTAGTTAGCTTACCCTGAAAGGGCTGCAGCTTGAGCTCATCCAAAGTACGAGATTCTGGAGAATCTAGGTAACAAACCTGACAGGATGTAAAGCTTATTACATTCTGCCACTCATTAATCTTCCCAGTGTACCATGGTTGAATCTTCTGATCTGAATGTGAGCCAACGTTTCCCATTCTCCCACCCATAAAGCCATCTTTTCTTTCAGTCTCATATTATCTACTTTGAGCTAATACCTGTCAGTATTAGGGTTGGAACTGATGGCTAGTATCTATTTTGGAATAATGTAGATTTCAGCCACTGTAAGCACAGAAACAAAATTTTGTTTGGACGCACATAATATTGTCCTCCCACTCCATTTACTGATGTCAGGTTAGTGCCAAAGTCCAAGAGCAGCCGACAGTTTATATGGCAACAGTGGCTGTTGAATGTTAGGGGCAGGCTGTACAAATCCACGTGTCGTCACTGCCATTTCCAGCCTTAACTGCCAGACTCAGAGAAAACAACGTGGAGATGAGGCAGTGATCTTACTTTTATTGAGTGAGTTTTGCCTTAAGGGTTGCCCACTCCGCTGCTTCTTCTAAAAGCAGATCTCAGAGATTCAGGAAGGCTTAACAAAGCTGTACAATATATTTGGAAAATGAGTATGGACACACTGAAACGCCCTCCAGTATATCCCACCATAAAAGACACATATCAGGTTCCTTGTGTGGCATTTGAGGACTATAAACATGTTGCCATGATTTGCTGTTTCCTGAGGGTTTACAGAAAAAGCGGCTTCTTTAGGAGACTGCCATATTGAGATTGACAATTTGATGTAAACCATGGCCCGGTATCCAATGTTCTGTTTAATGCAATTCTGTGTTTGTCAGCTGTAACCACTTATGCTTTTCATTGTGTTAAATGACACCAACATGGCTCCTTTCTACTGAGCTGTTGCTAATATCGCTTCCGTGGCTGAGGTCTACTGGGCCACGTCACTTGTAAACTGGTGCTCATCCTCCCTTGTGCTGTTGAAGAGCGAGACCCCAAGATCAGACCTGAATTCAGAAGCGTGAGGAAGGCTTTTCTGGGGCCTCAGGAATGGGATTTGGGAGAAAACGCTGGCATCTGGAGCAGAGTAGCAATGGAATAATCATCTGTAGCTAAAAATGGCATCCGAGATGCTTTTGGAGGATTGTGGTGTGGTGGTCTGCCGTAGGGCTGCTAATCCTGGTTTGTAATTGCAACTGGAAACCTCAAAGCTGGAATCAAGCTGAAGCTTTAATCTCATCTACTTCTTCCCATCAACCTAAACATAGTGAAAACCTTAATCCTCATGGTCCTAAGTGTGGTCCTGCACAGTTTCATTGTCTAACACCTGAGAGGACTCTGGAAAGTCAGGGCACTTTAAAAAAGAAAAAAAAAAAAAAAAAAAAAAAAAAAAAAAAAGAGATGTTCAGTAGTTGATTTGATTCATTATATGTGGCTTGTTGTTTGTGAAATTCTTAGGTAACTGGTGTCTGGCTTTGTACCAGTCTGTAATTGCCAGATGTTGTGGCAGTTGTAGGTCTTCAACACATCAGCACTCCATCATGCTTTGCTTAGTGCTGGGCAGCTTCTCTGGGAGGATCTGCAGGAGTGAGGGCAGATGAGGCCTGGGCCTGACTCTATAGGGCATTTTGAGATTTTGATCTTGGGATATAGAAGTGGCCATCTTGATGGTCTGTCTAATTCAGGATTGTGTCTCTGACTGAGGCTGCCAGTGGGTAGGAACAGAAGAGGAAAGATTCAGGGCAAGCATGCAGGATATTTTCAAATATTTTCCATCTTCCAAGTATTCTTGAAGGACTTGTGATCTGGAGAAGGTTTAATTTTCTAGTGACCCTCAGTATTTGTTTTTCCTTGAACTTGTGCAATCCTTCCTTTAATGAAATATCCTCTACTACAGAACCTATGGCAGAGGGTCCCACAGTGTAACCCCAGATTGTATTTGAACTGCCTGAGTCATTCCCTTGCATTTGCTTTGAACCTGCCATAGGCTAGGTTTGGTGTCCCCTTCCAGCAACCCCAATTTTCTGTAGGAAAAGACTGAAAACACCTCATGCTTACTCAACCACATAGTTTTGTACAGCTGAATCTTATTGCCCCCTTCTACATCCCTTTTCCAGCTTAATTATTTCTTCTATAGAAACCACTGACTACTTTTTTCTCTCCTCCTTAGTTCTTGAGCAAACCAGGTAGCAAGACTTTGCTCCGTACGGCAGTCATCAACCACTTCTGCTCTCTTCTCTCTCTTCACCAGGATGCCAAATTGAGTCCCTTAGTCTCCAAGACATTGCACAAAGCAGCTGGGACTACATCACCCAGACAAAACGTGGAAGTGTCTTGAGTCTCTCTCCTCTGCTTTGTTTTTCCAGTGTCAGCCATCAGCGGTGGTAGACACGGGTTTACATTACAACTGGGAGATGGGATTACTCTGCTTTTAGGAAGTCCAAGTGGTTTGTACTCTACTTGCAAATTTTATGAGGAAGTGAGTTTGGAGATTAGGGCCTAACAATGCTGCAGCTGGGAAAGGGAGGCAATCTGGAAAATACTTTTCATTTTTGACCTTCAGTTCTACTCTGCACTGAGTATGGGTTTTCCCACAGCAGCTGGATGAATGCCTTCACCTTGCCACTGCTGCACATAGCTTGGGGCAATGGAGAAAACTCTTCCAATCTACCCAAGCAGTCCTTAGGAGATCTGGGAAAAAAACAGGTTACCTTCACTCTGCAGTCAGGACTTTGCTCATCATTGGAGTAAGTGAAAGTCCTTCCCTCCTTGGTATCATAAATAAACCATTAAATCCAAGCTCAGAGGGAGGAAGCAGAATAGCACTTTACAAAGTGGTGTTGTTTCCTCTGAGGTCATCTATTAACTGGCTTCAAACTCGGAGTTTATTTGCTGCTTGTTTAAAAACAAAGCCAATCCCACTGTGGTGCCATAAACTTTTAGAAAAACAGAAAGACCTGTCATGGTATGAGAGATTTTTATTTCTTCTATGTTTTGCTCGGATCCAGCAAATACATGAAAAGATTGGATAAGCGACTACTCAACTGTTGTTTTTCATTTTTATCACTTTCTCAGTAGAAAGTTATTTTCTAGTAAAGTAAATAAAAGGAAGAAAACTTCAGTAATAATTTTCATTTTTTCCCTGTGAGACTTTGGTTTTTAAATGCTGAAAACAGCCTTTGTTTCCATCGCATTTGGCAACCAAAACTTCAGAACGACAAGTTTCTAGAAACTTAGCATTCCCAGCATTACAACATACCGTGACAAAAATATTAAAATAAAGAGTGATTTTCTTTTCATTCAGTGCTCACAATGGCAGTGGCATTCTCCAGATGCACAGGGCTGAGCGTAGCAGGGTGGGAGGACAGTAGTCCTAGGCATAACCTCACAATGACTAAATAGTGACCGTCCTTGCTCTTCCTTTCTTCCTAAATTTGCTGTTGAGTTTGAGTTGCCAGCTGCTCTCTTGGCTTTGCACATTGGTGTCAGTGAATAGGAGCTCTTTGCTGGCCCAGGAGAAGGCTTGGATCTCCAAGACATACAGGGAGTTACTTCTGTTTCCTGACC
Organism: Chrysolophus pictus; assembly: GCA_037305975.1. Classification (NCBI taxonomy): domain Eukaryota; kingdom Metazoa; phylum Chordata; class Aves; order Galliformes; family Phasianidae; genus Chrysolophus; species Chrysolophus pictus. The sequence continues at coordinate 21,739,370 of CM074583.1, forward strand.
GCCAGTTGATTTATGATTTGGTGCTCCATATGTGTTGACCACTGCTTACTGTCCCTCATCAACATTTGATGGTACACACAGTGTAGGGACCTAGTGTCTTTGCACAACAGCCCTTGTGCAGAAGGTTCTCTAGGTTGGTCTGTGCAGGTTGGAGCTCCTCTTGAAGCGTGCTCCTCCTCCTGTCTCTATGCTGCTAGGGCACCAGCACCCAGCCAGGATCTGTTGCTCTCCTCAGACAGCTGTTGTGAGTTTTCCAAGAGCTCTTAGGAAAAAAAAAATGAAGAAAAGCATGGGTTTTTACCAAGTGTGACTTGTAACAGGCCATTAGCTGAAAGCTGATTTTCTGGATAATGAACGTTGCTTTAAAGATTAGCGCTGGAAACTGATGCTTGCCCATAAAAACCATCAAGATAACTTTTTTGTGATGATAATGTGTTGTGTCTATAAAAGCATCCTGCTCTGCATTTCTCCTAAAGCTTTTCAAATGTTCATTGAAGATTTGAACCCTGAGAGGCAGAGATTTTTTTTCCCTAAACAGCAGATTGACCAAAACTGAGACTTACTGAAGTAGCACAGCTTTCTCATGGCCTCTGAAGGACACCTTGGTGGAGCTGGGAGATGAAGTATCTTCTCAAAACTGCTATTTTTTTGATGCTGTTTGCACAAGTAGAGTTGATATTTGCACTGCTATTACCTGACAATACCTCTCTGACCCACAGGCAATCTCTGCTCCATCCCACACTGCAAGAAAGGAAATATCCAGTCCCTGGTTATCTCTTTGACTAATGGGAATTGCCCTAAATCGTTAACTTATAAGGACAAAATTCAAATTAAGCGTCTGGGTTAATTCAGCATAAACTCACATTACCTGTGGAAGAGCTGGTCCCCACCTTTTTTCTCTCTGGATATCTGCTCCTGTCCCTTTCTGTGCATACCCAGGTCAGGAAATGAATCTGGCTGAAAGTAAATCCCATAATTTAAAAAAAGAAAAGAAAAAAAGAAAATTTGGAGTGACTGCTTCTCCTGTAGCATCCCAGCTTCTCCCTGAGCTCTCCCAGCAGCCCTGGCTGGAAAGCCATTTCAGTGCTTTAGGAAAGCATAACTCTAATGAGCTCAAGGAGACCCAAAAGAACAGGAGTAGCAAAATAACACCTTCCCCTTGCCCATCTCCCACCCTTCCACGTGCTGTGCACAGGCTGTGGATCTCAACTTGGCAATGGGCTTTTAGTGACATGAACCCTGCTGGGCTGAAAAGTCCATATTTACCCAACAAGCTGGGCTTTGTGATCCCTGTTCCAACAAATTAATCACTAAGCTACACTTCATACAGTTTTGGCGTAGCATCACAGAGCTCAAATCCCATCTGAATCCTCTGTCGGTTGGTGTGACCTCTCCAAAGACCCAGAAATAGCCTGCAAGAAACCTTGAGGCCCAGGGACATCAGTACAGTTTAGGCTGTGGTAACCCAGACCTTTTATTCTTAGCCAAACAGAAAGGAAAAACATATGAAAAAAAGAAAAGGCTGATCACACCTACAACTCCTCAGTGGCTCGTAAGAGGAAATGGAAAAGCTCTAGCTCTGCTTTCAGCAGCGGCTTCCCCCCATTCCAAGTGAGGGAAGCAAAGGGGTGTCATTGTGCTCTGAGCACTTTCCAGCATGCCTGGGGCCTTGCTTGGGATACTTGTACCCACAGCACTTGGTACAACTAAATAGTCCCAGTCTGGCCATCAGTAATTCGAGCTGATGGCCTGGAAAAATTCGCAGCAGATGACTGGGCTCCGCAACCATGCAAAGACTCAGATGGTGGGAATAGTTGAGTGTGTTCTGCCATTGGCATCTTGTCCTCACCATCCCAGATGGTGCAGGTTTTTCTTCTGCTTTCCTTCTAAAGCAGCCTTGGAAAGGGAGGTCCTTGTGCTCAGTGGCAGTGCTCTGAGATACTCTTCGTTTTCTTCTTTGGCAAATAGTTTTGAGTTGTTCCTTAGAGCCTTAAGGAGTACGAATAATTGTTCATTCATGCAGTTTGTGAGACTAATGAAGTAATGTGGCACTGCATCCTCACTTCCTGCTATTTAACATCATACAATAGGAGGCAGAGTTTGTGTAATAATGATAGAACAATTGTTCAATTGAAAATAATAAAAATAATACTATTAAACTCCTACTGGAATAAATAAGAGACATGCAGAAGAAAAGCGGCTGCTACATTTTCATTATATTTCGATGATCTAAAGGGTTTGACTTAGCATAGATTTTCCTTTTTCTTGTTTTTTCTTCCACTTTTCAGTAGTGGTTATATTTCTAGGAAAGGTTTTCCCATTTCCTCAGTGTCTTTTATCACCCACTGTTCACATGCAGGTAAAATAGCACTAATCAGTGGGACAACCAAAGGATACTGTAAGTCAGGCAATTGGGGAGAAACTTTGCTGGTTTGTTAAATTTCCATTTTGAGCAGATAGAGCGTTGTTAGGAAACATCTGAAAATAATGCCTGTTAATGAAGTGAGAAAATAAATGGCAAAGTATACATTTATCTGCAGCACATGTGATATATAGATAGAAAAATCTCTGTTAGCCACTTAAACTCCTTCTTTGAGATAAACTCTTCTTTGTTTTTGGTGAGAGAGAAATGCTTTTCTTGTTCGAACACATGGTAGAAATGATTCTTAGCAATCTTTTTTTTCCCCCTCTTTTTTTCTTTTTTCCTAAAAATAAGCTGTGACTCTCAAATCATCTGCCCCCAATTTACTCCTGTGTGACCCTAAGACCCTGATCTGTCAGATCTGTCCACATCTGTGCCCACCACCAAAGAATGTGGCAGATTCAACACAACATATGGCTGGAGCTGTGCATATGATATTCATGGGAAATGAAAGAAGCATCATCATTTCCTTCGTACCAAACACCTCCTTGAGCTATTTGTACCCCTTGCTCATAGAGATTCCAGAGTTTCGCTCTGCCGTGAATTACATTCAGCAGCAATTGAAGTTTCAGTGCAACTGTTTGCAGATGCCTTTCTAGGGATTTCTTTAAGGCATACTTTAGTTGCTGGGTTTTCCTAGCAAATAAATGAGCTTAGAAAACAAGGCATATTTTCAAGCCGTGACACCATACAGAGGATGTGGCAAGACCCTTCTGGTTAGGGAATTCATTTTGCATGCTATGAGGTTTAACTTATTTCCTTTTAAATCTCTGCTTTCTCTTCTCCACTTCTTTGGACAAGGAGTGGGAAATCCTAGAGACTTATGCTTATTCAAGGCTGTAGTTCAGGCCAGAATGGAAAAGTAACTCAGTACTGCATATTTCAGGCTCAGGGATGGCTGTCCTTCCATGTCAGTTATGATTTTCAGAGTATGAAAGCAAAATTACTGGAAGGCTTTGAATCATAGAATTGAGTTGGAAGAGATTGTTGAAGGACATCTAGTCCAGCTCCTCTGCAATGAATACAGGGACATCTACAGCTCGATCAGATTGCTCAGAGCCTGGTCCAGCCTGACCTTGAACGTCTCCAACAAGGGGGTATCTGTTACCCTGATTTACTCTTTTTTGAATATGTGAACAACTCCCAGCCACCACTGAGCCCAGGTGCTCGTGTGCAGGGTCTCAGCCCATTGCAGACATGAACTAGACTGCAGCTCCAACCTCAGCATAAAGAGTGGAGAATCTGTTATTCTGGCCATGTTTGTCTCAACTGAAGAACACACATGTTGTTGTTTATTGCTATTCAGTTGTCATGTGGTAGTCAATTAAAATAGTGGGAATTTACATGCAAGCTTTGGGTGCAAGGAAACTTTATAACAGCTTCCCAAGAAAAGTTATTGTCAGATAATAGGACTGTACCTGCACTAAGGGTGGTCATTAGTAGAAGGGTGTTGGCTAAAAAAAGACCAACGGCTCTTATTTCTAATAGAAGTAGATTCATAGCTACAAATTGTGTAGCCCAAACTCAACAAAGTAAGGATCTGCAATCTGCAACTCTGTACTCCTGGGATGGAGTGAGTACTGAACTTTGCTTAAGGAAGTTTGGTGTAGTTCATGGCTCTCATTTATTCTTCCCATGTGGAAAATAAAAAGAGAAAAAAGAAAAGCCTTATATTATTACATTTTTACAACAAATGCCTTAAAATAGAAAAGCATGACTTAACTATATATTTTTTTTTAGCTTATTTATTTATAGAACATGGGGAGAGATAGTGTGGCCAGGGGAAGCAGAATGGAACGATGTCATACCATTTTTCAGTTCTGCAGGCAGTCTCTTAATCAGGAAGAATGCAAATTGCTGCTTAATTGTTGACAAAACAAATGGTTTTGTGTATTTTAGGTGACAGGGAGTCTGTAAATGTAAGTATTTTGGTCTCCGGTGGAATAAAAAGTGCTCGTTGGGGCTTGTGTCATTTGGGACACACAGGTGTGCTCAGGGTTGGAGTGCCCAAACCAATGGTGTTTGTTGGGTTAAAGCACTCAGCCTGCAGATAAACTGCACAATTTAAGTTCTGGCTTAAAAGCTTTAGCATGGATGATACTGACCCTAAGCAAAGAAACCTGGGTGCCAGCTTCACCAGAGCAGTGTGTCTGGATGTGGCTACGCATAATTCCCAGCCTCCTCTCCCAGGAATCCTTTGGACAGGAAATTTAGGGAAGGCTTTTATGTGCTTGGCTGTTTCCCCTTGCCCCGTATGAGGATGGGCCTCCAGGCAGAGGCTTACCATGCCCCAGCACCCGTCTGCTTTGTCTGTGTGCTGCAGTCTGTGCAGAGATAATGGGACTGATCCCAAGCCAGCTCCGAGGCAATCTCAAGTCTTTCCTTTGTCTTCAGTGGGATTTGGATCAGGCCCAAAGCTTGTAAGCAGTTTTCCACCAAGAGTTCCCGGCACTTATGTCAGTCACTGGCAAAAAGGGAAGGGATAAATCCAGCGTCGGCCGCTTCGGATGCCAGGCGCGTTCTGCGTGTGTCACCACAGTATATATACTCACAGACTGTCTGGGTTCCTCCTGAATTACATGACAGCTCGCCATGGGCAGGCTGTTACCGGTCTGCTTCCAGCATCGGCCTCAAACAATTTTTGCCCAAAGGGAGCTGGGAGGATCTGCACGATGCCTGGGAAAGGCTTTTCCAAGGGCAGTCACCCCAGCCTGGGTATGGGGAAGGAGTAGGGCAGCTGCTCAGTCTGGCTGGGGATCTGTGCACCCACGAGGATGCAGCAGGAAGGTGAGTCTGGGTGAGATGCTTCTTCCATCGGGCTCCTTCGGGCTGTGTGCTTTGCAGGGAGGGAGGTTTGCAGGAGGCATCCACGAGCCCACATCAGCTGAAGGGTCCCAGCAGCCTTTGGCCAGCATCCCAGCTGTGTTTTAGGATCGGGTGATCATTTAGCACCAAGCTCAGCCAGATCTAACTGAGTGCATGGGAAGAGTGGCAGGGGGGATGAGAAGGCAGAAGGGAAGGTGTTTTTCTTAGGAGAAAAGCAAGTAGAAATAGATACCTCTTGTCATTATTTTTGGCAGGTGAGGGGAGCTTTGTGAGAGCTAGGGGTCAGATGAGCTACATCTTTGCCTGGGTCTTTATTTGTGCTTTTTTGTTTGTATGTTTGTTTGTTTTTTGTAAACTGATTGTTTCAGAGAGGGGGTGGGAGATGGAAGCTCCCATCACCTGCAGAGCTAGAGCAAGATGCTAGGATTTCCAGGTGCACCATGCAGCAGGTTGGGCTCCCCAGGCCAAGGAATTAATGATACTGTTATGGGAGAACTTGAATTTCCACATCAGTAAGAAAAGGAACTGGATACTTGAGGCAATAGACCAATGTCAAGCTATAAAGTAATTACATTTCTCTCTGCGTTTCATGTGTTTGTTTAATTTTAGTGTTTAAAGGGAAAGGTTTCCTGAGAGCTCTGTGCCAGCAACTCTAAAAAATAATTGTGTCTTTCTTTTACATATATTCTGGCAGGAACATCTTGCCTATGTTTTTGGAAAAGATTTTTGCTTTATCATTAGTCTTTAGACTAGGGTTTTAAGTGTGACCTGGAGTTCATGGAGCAGTAAAAAGACCACTAGAATGTCACCTTCACCTCTCACTTTCACCTGTAGGGCACTGGGGCCACTTGGCAGCCCATACCGTGTTAATCCCCATTGCTCCATGTAGATGGTTCACACAGCCATCTTCTGGCACTGCCTCCCTCCTGGCTGGACTAAAGTGTGAAAAATTGAAGCCCTTTAAAACTAAACCTGTGAGGATGTGGGGCTGGTGCTTTGCTCTCTGCTTGGCTTCGTTTCTGGGTTTCTGCTACACCTGCGGCTGGTTTGGCGACCAGGCACGGACCCTTCTGGAAAGAGTCCTTCCATTGGAGCAGGTGGCTCAAAACCTTTAGCACTTTTAAGGAAGAAGGCCCTGGCAACCTGTTCCAGTGCCCTGTTATCCTTGTGGTAAACATCTATAATAACTAATCTAAGTCTAACCTCTGTCAATTTGAAACTATTGTTCTATCACTGCCAGGTTGTGCACTGTCCTAATGATAACTACATCTTCACATAGCTTGCAAGGCAAAAAGTTCCTATTTTCATATGCAAAACCATACATAAATTCCATCATATTGTAAATACATATGTTAACACACCCTTCAGCAAGATGGGTGGTACAGGGAAGAGTAGAGGTCAGGTTGGATGTTAGGAAAAGTTGGATATTCAGTTGAATGATATTAGATTGGATATTATGAATAATTTTTTCTCAGAAAGAGTGGTGACATATGGGCACGGGCTGCCCAGGGAGGTGGTGGAGTCACCATCCGTGAAGGTGTTCAAGAAAAGGGTAGATGTAGCAGTGAGTGACATGTTTTAGTGGCATGTTGGTGAGGGTTGATGGTTGGACTAGATGATCTTAGTGGTCTTTACAACCTTAACGACTCTATGAAATGTGGAAAAAATATAGAGGATATGATTGGAAGCACTCTTTAATGCAAAAATAGCTTTTATATTTTTTTAGGGTATCTTTCATTGGGTGTAACAGCTAGTGAAAAGGGAGAGAACTTATGCAGGGATATACTGAAATGGAACCATAGCAAAAGCAGGTGGCTGGATGGGATGAATCTGAAAAATGACACAGCTGTTACTGTGTGCACTGGGTAAGTGCACAGTTGAAAGTTTTGTTTGTAAAGTAAGCTGAGTGTAGGAATTACATTGTAGAGCTCGTGCAGGTGGAGATTCAGCCAAACTCTGGTCTAAATCTTTGCTTCTTGGGAAGGACTGTGGAAAAGTTTGTACCAGCACCTCTGGGGATGGAAATGCAGATGCAGCAGGAATTTGTCTCAAAAGTAAGAAATGGTCATCTGAAACAGGTAGCAGAGATAATGTGTAATGCAATATTCGCTGTACCTTCTGCTTTTAGATCATCTCTAAGTGTTATTGAGATAATCGCAATACATTAAACAAGGGTGTGTTAATATGTCTTTACATTTCTCAAGGAGCTGCAGACAGCATTGTTAGGCAGATCTGAAAATAAAGAACACACAGTGTAAAATTTCCACAGTTTTCAACACAGACATTCAATATTAATTAACCTGCTGCCTGTAAAAACAACTAGAGATGCGTTTGTCCTACCAAATGGTTTTGTTGCTGTTGAAGCAACATTTGCTCCTCGAATGGGAAAAATGTGAATTTTAATACCGTGTGACTTCCTCTCTAAACAGTGTGAGTTTTCACAAAAGCAGAGTTTTCAGAGATTTTCAAATATCTCCATAAAATTTGAAGGAAAATCTGATTGAAGTGCCTGCTCGATGTTTATAGGCTGGGTTTACTGAGTATGTTCCAACATCTCTGAGCTGTGACTGTGTGTAAGGTAAAGAAGAGAAGATCAGAGACCCTCAGCGATATTTAGACATCATTGCAAGTGATGGGGTAGCTGAGGAGCAAGTTTGTGCTCAACATTTTTCAGCAATGAAACCATGTATACCTAAAGTGATTATGGCATACTGATTTGGAGACAACTGAATTATTATTACCTGGTGTAGGGAGCCTGCTTTGGCAGGGGGGTTGGACTCGATGATCTCTGGAGGTCCCTTCCAACCCCTACAATTCTATGATTCTATGATTATATTGACTATTGATTCTAAGATCATGCAAAGATTTTGGGGATGTTGGAGCTCTTTCATAGATAGAGTATACAGTAATGTGCAAGTTTTTCCTTCAAAACTACTCAGTCCCATCTGTCAGAAAGCCCACGGTGTGGTTGGTTTGTGTAGTCACCCAGATATAGAAGTTAGCTTCACCTGCTCCTCCAATTTTTATCAGAGTAGAGAAAAACAGCTTTCTGCAGCAGTTGAGGTAATGCAAGAAGGTGTAAATGCCTGTCATATTGTAAGAAGATGCACCATTCCCTTTAATTATGTTTTCAGTTGTGACTGAAATAGGCACAAAGCTGGTGTCTCTTGCCTCAAGCCTGTCTCCTTTGAAAGTGTTGGCACTTTGACTGTATATGACAATAAAACGGACAGATTTTCTAGGATAGAAAAATGCATGACTACGAAAAACCCTACTGCAAAGAGTCTTCAGCAGCATAAAGACTGTGAAATAGTATAGTTTCCACTTAGCTGTATGACAAACCCCAAAAGAAGCATCCTCTTTTTTAATAAAACCTTTCTCTGTTTTACCATCCTTCCTCTTGGTCAATTATCACTGCTTGGAATCTAACAGAATTCCTGATCTCTTGTCTAGACAGTGGGTTTTCTGACATGAAAACAGTTTTCTGGCCCTTCTGAAAGCAGTTCTTCCTTGCAAGCACTTGCAAGCTTTGCTCATTGGGGAGAATGTGGATTTTGCAAGGCTGGCTGATGCTGCAGAAGATATGGGAATCCAGCCTGTGGCTGTGCTGAGTGAAATACATCCTCAGACCAAGCAGCTGAAAGGGAACCATTTCAGGGAAGCTGTCCTTTCTTTTCAAGTAGGAGAGCTGTGGCACAGACTTTGGTGATGGTCCACGTGAACTGTGATTCCCAAGAGCTGAGAGTTGGGTACTTTGAACACAGACTGGCTGTGAACAGCGCTACAGAAGGGAGGAAAAGTGCCCGGAGTCAGACACAAATACAGTATGAGGTCTCCATTAGCCACTGATGGAGGGAGGTATCCTGTCCAAATGTGTACCCCTGTGTACTGAACCCATTCATGCTCCTGGCCTTTATACATGCTTAGGAATGAGCACAGAATGTCGGTGTTATCCACAATTTGGAGTTTCTCCAGGTTGGATTTCTTTGATGAAAACCTCAGCCTTCAAGCTGTGCACTCCAATGGGATAGATCATAGAATCATTCAATATCCTGAGTTGGAAGGGTCATCAAATCCAACTCCTGGCTCCGCAAAGGACCCAAAAATAGATGTGTTTCCATAACTAAAAATGGGAATTTTGGTTGCAAGGAACTGTGATTCTTAGGGTCAAAAAATTTCCTAGGATATTGTACAGCTAAAATAGCATTAGTATTTATGTCACTTTCATGTGGAGAGCTGATTTCCAGCCAGAGGGTCTCTGCATAATGGCAATATAAGTGTTTTGAGAGCAGAATCTGATTTACTGCTGTGGTGCTCACTGTACCTTGTGCATGCCATCCTTATACTCAAAATTACGTCATTTTTCTAGCCTGATTTCTGCCATCTCAGTACATCTCCTACGTGCTTTTTTCGCCCGACATCTGTTTCAAAGGGTGGCTGATGAAACAGTTCTTGATCATTTGTTTTATCTGTGCTTTTATCGTGCATCATTGCTAAGGTGTAAAATTGCTTCACTTTTCTGCCTCGTTCCCATTTTCTGATACAATAGCAAGGTCCTCCTGGACCCAGGATCTCTTGAAGGTGTTTTTCTCCACAATCCATCCCCTATTTCTCCTGTTTTGCAGTCTCATTACTTTTCTCTTTATGCATTTTGGGCAGCTGGGGACCTCAGGAAACCCAAGGGGCAAGTGGACACACAGTTTCTGACTCTCTCTTCTCATGCCTAGAGCTATGTCCAGCAGCCAAGAAGGGAGGCAGAGCAAGTCCTGAGCAAGAAGCCCCAAAGTGGAGCGAGATCAAGGCAGGCAGAATCTGTAGAGGTTTCGCTCCCAAAGGCTAATAAATCTTTAGTGGGAAGTTTTCAAAGGCTTTTCACTATGCCAAATTTGGATGCGAAAGGCGCATCCCCATTCCCAGGGTGACACCAAATTTCCAGTCCCCTTTCCAAAGCATGGAGGCGTGAGAGAGTCTCCAAAAAATAATTGTTAGAATTTGGTTTTGCATCGACTAAGCACTTTTCTCTGATCTAGTTTTGGAAAGCTGCCAGCCCTTCTCTTCTCCCACCCTCCCTGCAATTTCCTAGAAAATTCTGCTAGAGGCAGACACCTGGCAAAGGAGAATTTCACACCAAATAGTTTAAATGTGGTGAATGTAACTGAGAGCGGGGACTTCTGATAGCATGTGTTGAGATATCTGAGTGCTAGCAGCCTTCTGACATCCCTGTGCTGTGCCATATCTCCGACCAGCCTCCACTCTGGACCTTGTGCCAGGTTCATTGCTTGTTGCTTTGAGCAGAATAAATGTAAGGCATAAAACCACTCTGCTATTTGTGGAGCATTAGAGGTGAGCAGAGATGCAAGAGCACAGCAAGCAATCTCCACTTGTGCTTCAAGGTAACCTGGCCAGCACACGCCTCGTCCTTGCAAATGCCATACAATATTTTTCACTCTCTGCTGGAATAAAAAACTGCCCTAAGAAAAGCAGAATGAGGGCTGATGTTTTGAAAGGTATCCAAGAGTAACAAAACTCAACTCTCCAGGGCTGAGTTTCGCCTCTTGTGTTTCTCAACCAGGGTGGCTGAATGTGTTACAGACCTATCAGAAATTTTGCTACAAATGCACAAATATTAATCTACAGCCATTTCCTTTGCTTTCTTAAACATGAATGAGGATTTTTGTCTCTTTCTCCCCCCATAAATTGTTCATGGTCAGAGGGGGCATGTTCCGTGTCAAAGTCTTGACCGCCAGGATCAAACAAAAAACCCTTGTGAGCTCCAAAGTGGAGACAAATAAATGACTATTACTTTTTTCTTTTTTCTTTTTTTTTTTTTTCTTCTTTTGCCTGGAGTTAAACCTTTTCTCTGTCAACAATATTGACTTTGTTCACTTGGAAGGAAACAGAGAGAGAGAGAGAGAGGGATTTCTCTAGATGCTGCGCAGAAAAAAACATTTTGGAAGGAGGAATGAAAAAAGACAGAGGTTACAGGAAATGGTAGACATTTTTTGTTGAATTAAACCATTAGGAGTGACCCAAAAACCAACGGGAAAGAAAGGAAACAACTGGATACATTTAGGTCACAAGAACCAGCCAAACGGGGAGCTGAAACCAATTATCATAAATGAATGTTTCTCTTTTATTCATGACCACCGTGCATGCTCCCATGATGCTCTTTGTCTTATTATAAAAACAGATGAAACTATTTCGTTTTGTTCTTATACTTATTAGCTAATGCAGCTTTTGGGCAATTTATCAAACACTAACACATGTTGTGATTAATAAGCTTGAAGAATTAATCACTGCTAAAGCCCCTTAAAAAAGGGAGGATGTTGGGTCCTTCTTAAATATATGTTTGCACAGGATTATGTAACTTAAGCAATGCCATCTAGTTATGATGCATATTCATGCATTTTACATGCTGAAAGATTCCTGAAACCATATGTTCAGGCAAGCTGTGATTACAGTCACTTCCATTTCTACAGGGCTTTGCCATGTGCTGCAAGCAGAGCCCTGCTTGCCTGCCCTTGGGGAGCAGGAGGTGGGGCACAGGACGGCGTTTGGTGTTTGAGCTGTGACTCAAAGGGGAGGTATCACCACTGTTGCTGACCAGGGCAAAAAAACTGGCAGCTCCTCTTTAGGTCTTCCTGCCCCCCTGAATCCGTGAAGCATCAGTGGGGGGAGCAAAATGCCATTAAACCTGACGGAGCAGCTGTCAGCATCTTCCATGGTCCACTACTTCTAGCAAGCCTGAAGCACCACTAGCCACTTTGCTGAGTTTGGAAGGAATTTCTAAGTGCGTCAGAGGTGGATAGGGCATCCTGTGGCATCTCTGGGGCACAGAGGAGCTGCTGCAGAGTGAGGAGATGCTTTGTTATAGGATGGTGTGCTCAGTGGGGAGAAGCCCGTGGTCTGATGTAGAGGGGACCAGGGGAAGAGTTCTCCACTGGAGCAGTGTGGTGTTGTGGAAGGAGATGTCATGGGAGGCTGAGGATGGGTTCATGTCTCCATGATAGGTAGGACTGGTGGGAGGAGGCTGCTTTGGTGGGGTCTTGGGGCTGTGTAGTGTATAAATATCTCCCAACAGCGGCTGAACAGGAGCATAGAACAGACTCGTTCTGTCCTGGCCAAGGCACATTGTTAAAAGAGTAATGAAATTCTTTGAGAATGTTTTTCCCTTGTTTATATATATACATATGTATAAAACAAATGACTATTGGCTTTTGACTTTGCACCCCAACTCCAGACAAAACCAAATCTTAACATCCTCAGACATCGTGTGGGATGGAAACACCATGGTTTGTTAAAGTGTAAAAATGAAGTAAGGTGTCTTCAGTTTTAAGCTTTAGAGTTCATAATGCAGGTTCACCATTAGTAATGTGTTCTACTCAGCAAGCTACACGCTGTGTCAATATCCAGTTGACTTCAGCAGGAACAAAGTATGTGTTTAAGTCTTTTATTGACTAGGGAGGGACTTAAGCATGTGTTTAAATGCTTTCTAGAATGAAGGCATAAATGCTTGATTCTCAAAGCTCAGCAAAATAGTGGGGCTGGTCTTTAGTTGAGCATAAATTCTAGGGCTTGCTACAGGGGTAGCCAAATGAAATTCTATAGTACGTGTTGGATCAGATTTTCATAATGATCCTAAAACCTCTGTATCTCTCCGTAGACTTCAGTGAGATTTAGATCCTGCCCTTAAAAAAAAAAGCACAGCTATTATACTCTCTGGTCGAGGCATCTGAATGAACAGTTGCTTTCTTGTGAAGACCTGGGAAATGGAATTCATGCAAGCTTTATGCAGTTAATTTGTTGAATGTTCATCAAAATATGCAAAAGGATGCTGCCAGGACTGCACATGTGGAATACTCTGGTATTTAAAAGGACAAAACAAATAGTCCCTAGACAACACCTGCTGGCATTTTGCATAAGGACAAGATATTTTTCTATGCTTCTTACATGTTAATCACTTAACATTTTTTTTTTTCTCCCATACTAATCACAGTGAATTATGTATTTTTTATAAATAGATGAATGCCACCAAAATGTTTTCGGTGTGTCTTACCAGCAAGTTGGCCCTACGGGCTCCGTTTCTTTTGGGTAGATGGGCCACCTTCTTTTATTTCGAGTTTCCATCTGAGGTCACCAGAAAAAGAAAATTAAAAAGCAGACTTTTCGTTGTTGTATTTCGGCAACCCTGATGTGGTTGCCGAGGCATTGCTTAGAAATACAAACATTACAGCACATATGGAAGTCTACTGTCGAATGGAACTGAGTCCTAAAGCAACATGTTAAGTCGGAAAAATTTATGTTCATGCTAAAGCAGCAGTGTAGTAATCTGTTTCAGTGGAAGTAAGGGGAACGCATCAGAGATGGAAATGGCTTTCTCCCTTGGATGCAAGTGCAGGAATTCAGACCTACAGTCCAGGCAGATTGCATGAGAAGGAAGCCGCTTGTATCTGTGGGAGCAAATCAGGCTTTCAGCAGTGGTACTTCTCCCTAGGTATGTGCATTAATTTGTGTAGAAGAAGTTGTGTTTTGTGCGTCTGTTTATGCCCACTCAAAATTCCAGTTTTTGCCCTCTGGTTGGTTGTAAAAGAGGTTGTTCCAGGACTGCTTACAGTGGTGGAGGTGCAAGTCCAACTTTTTGCTTTGCCAAGATAAGCCATTCGCCTCGTCCAGGAGACTTATAAAAGTTGCTCACTCAGGATCCTCTGAATTCAGGAAAAGAGAGACAAGGATTTCCAGACAGTGACTTGTCCCTATTGTTTTAAGATGTCTGAATCATATAACTTAGACAAAATACATCATCTTAAAGCAAATATGTGCATAGCACTGCAGTTCACAAAAAACTCATGGAAACTTAATTGCATATTCAGCTTAGTATCTACTTATCTTTGAATATGCTCAAGTACTCCTAGTGCCTTGTAATTGCATGCCTCAGTTTCCCATCTGTGAACTTGATCATCCTCATCTGCCAAAAAATTATGTGATGATAAATACCGAAGGCTGTAAAATTTTCAGATATTAGGAAATTTAGAAATCCCCACCTCCAGAGAGCCCAGACAAAGATCCTCACGGATTTGGAGTCCAGAGGAGGAACGCTTTCTGTGTTGTGTGTCCTGGATCAAGAATGCTGGTCAAATGCAGCTTTGATGGTGAGAAGCATGGGGGAAAGGCACCTGTGCTGTCCTTCACCTGATCCTGTACCTTGAGATGTGCTGAGCAGCCCAAGCCTAGCTCTGGGCTGGCATGTCCCAAGTTTTGCACAGCCAATGCCTTTAGGAGATCAGTTACATCTAACTGGCTGGAGATGGCATGGGCAATGGCCAGAAAGTAATTAGAACCAGCCCTTACGTGCAGGAAATATTTTCTTCTTTTAAGCCTGGTGCTCAGTTGGCCCAAGAAAGGAAAAAGCAGTGACAAATTTGTTCCTGTACTGTCTGTCCGCCTGTGCGGTGTGGCTGAAGAGTGGGTCTAGGAGTTGGTGGGGTCAAGGCAGTGGGCATCTTGCAGCAGAGAGGGAGGTTTTGGGGGACCATGCACACAAATGCTTTGATTCCCAGCTACATTAGCTCCCCTGTACAGGGAATAGTCTGCCTGTTGGTTTGGACCTACAGCTAATCCTCTAGGAAAGTCATTCTGTTGCTTGTGGCCAATACTCTGTCTTATGTTGAGAGTTATATCAGAATGGAGCTGCTGCTTAGTCAGTGGCTGTGTTACAGCCAAAGAGACATCATGGGTTCTGGATGATTATCATTTTTCTTTTTTTTTTATCTTTTTTTTTTTTTTTTTCTCCTTAAATCCAGATGAATATTTAGATGTCATTTTCAATGTTCAATTCCTTGATTTTGCCCAAGTGAAAAAGCCACCTATTTATTTGAAAAATATTTTTGGAAGCCTGCAGATAACCACGTCGCTCCCATGGTTAAAATGTTTTATATAAAACTTGTTATTACCATAGATCAATGGGATATGTACAGAATATGTTACAATGGAGCCTGTGTTAAGCATTTGTCAAGATTTCCATTATAAACCTCTATTTTTGAGGGTTTATAACTCAGTCATAAAAATTCATTCCAAGCTAAAACTTGGCAAACAAGATGTCAACCCAGGAGAGATTTTCTTTTACCAGATTTGCTTTAATGCTTTAAACTGATTTGTCTATTTTAAAATTATATTAGGGCCCTGTTTTATAGACTTTCTGTGTATACAGGGTACGCGTGTGCGTGTGTGCTAATATAACATGCATACCAGGGAAGAAACAATGTTAAAAGCACATTAGAGCAGCAAAGTGAAACTAAAGAAAGCAAAATAAAAATGAAAAACACACACACACAAAAACAAACAAACAAAAAATCCCAACAGCCCAAACCAGAGCTAACACTGGAGTTAAATTTTCAGTTTGTGGACTGTTAAACATTGATTGCCAACTTTGGGCCAAATCTGTTGAAGACAATTTCAGCCAGCCAGAGCTGAGCTTCTGCCCCTTTGTGCTACCCCTCTGTGCTTGACATCATGAATGTGAAGAAGAGGTTGCTATTGAAAATCACTGTACATCCTGATGAAAGCTGAGAGATCGTCAGAGTCTCAGGGAATCTGGTTTGGCAGGGAGAAGATGTTCAGCTGATCTATCATCCAGTGATATTCTTGGCTATCCACTGGCTTCTTGCAGTGGTCAAGGGAAAGAATGAGGTGCCAGTATCGGATGATTGAAGCACAACTCTCTGTCTCTCCTGTGTTTTGGAAGCCAGGATCTGGCATCACCAGGTGATAGGTGGTTAGATCTGCTCTTGAACATGGGGTCACATTATTCTCTTGAACACAGATATCATTGCTGCCTTTGGTGCTGTGGCAGGAGGTCTGAATATTCCTCCCAGCTTTGGCTGTGATAGATGAGGACTGGCTCATTCCACTCCCAGCCTGAAGCCCTGCAATTGCATCTCAGAGGAGAGGAGGATGTGCAGCTGGGCTTGGAAACACCCAGGCTGAGGAGAGGTAGAAAAATGTCTGATAGTTGTTTCAAGCATGGTCTGAGACCTTTAATTTGTCCCTGAGGGAGCTAGTTTCCATCCTGTGACTGCAGAAGGAGTCTCAGATGACCATGCTTCCAGACTGAAGGCCTCATCTGGCTGCAGCTGAAGCAGGTGAACGTAAGATCTGACTCTTTACAGGACCAAGTCAGATCTGCTTCTTTCTGGAGGGAGTTGCATGAATCCTGAGTTTGGGGATCTCCTGGAGTCCTGGGGCATGAGTTTGTTATCCCAGTGAGACTGTGGCATGTGTCATCTCCAAGCATAACCAGTCTGTGTCACATTCTCCTCCAGCAGCTCTCTGCTGGCTCTTGTGTGGAGCTTCGTGTTGAGTCCCATTTGCTTATGGGCTTCCTTAATTGAGGGCAGAAATACGTTCCCCTTTCTACTATAAATCCAATGTACACACAAACATACTTGTAAGATATTTGGAAAAGCTCTACTCTGCATATCTTAACCGTGTGTGTGTGGGGGGAGTAAAGAAAAGCAATAAAAAGCCTACATTATACCACATGTGTGAGCAAAGGGCTGTGGTTAACTCCCTTCAGATAGATTTCAACCAGGGCCCCTTTGTAACAGCCCCCAGAAGACTACTGAAAAGTCGGCATCCATAGTTTTAAATAGGTTCATTTAAAAAATAAATTGTATTAGGGCCTTTTCCTCCCCCCTCTGAAAACCAAATACACAAGTGACGCAAATAAGGAAAACTGCAGCTGGCTGTGGCTTGCATTGGGCAGGCAGCTTCACCTCACACACCAGGGACATCACCAGGTCCCATGCAATTAAGGTGCTTGCTGGAGCACTGCCATGAGCATCTCTGTGTGCTGGGAGAAAAGAGGTGGTTTTGTGGTCCATGCACTATAGAGGGATGGCATGAGTAGGGTGGATGGATGTGTCTCGGTTGGGTAGGGGTAAGTGAAAGCCTGGACGCAAACAGAATAGATAAGCTACAGTGCTCCCAGGATCATAGAATAATTATGGTTAGAAAAGACCACTAAAGAACATCCAATCCAACCATAGATGCATGCCCCTGCCTCACCTTCCTGTTGACTAGGAGGCAAATTGTTGCTTTTTTTTGTCCCTCATATCACTGAAGATGAGGGGTTCCTGCAGGCAGTGATCCCTCTGCCCCCCTTGCTGTGCTTGTGCTGCATCCAGCCCTGAGCATCCCTGCCATGTGCCTGGCAAGCTCCGCGGCTCGCAGCCAAGCACTGCTGCAGTGCGTCCAGCTCCAAGCGCGCAGAAGATTAAGGGCCATTAATAAGAATCAGATTGAGAATAAAATGACTTGACAATTGGGTTTTGATTTTCCAAAGTACTTTTTGGATGAAAAATGCCTTTTCTCTCCTTTCTCTCTCTCTCTTTCTCTTTTTTTTTTTTTTTAACTATTTTTTATTTTTAACTGGATGAAGTTTTGCACAAAGAATGACGTTATTTGCATTGGCACCTCTTCCGGATCAGCCCCCAAAACACTCTAAGTCCAGGACTGTTGATTTTTCACTTATCAGAAAAAAAAAACAAACCAGAGTAGAAATGATGGGTTTTGGCTTTTGCTTTCCGTGTTGTGAAAAACAAATAAACAAAACAAATCTTTTTCTAGAATGGAAAATCAAATTCCCATTCTGACCACAGCTGCTAATTAAGCAAGCTAAAAGAAGGACACTACACGAGGGACACTCAGCATTTCCCCCTTCCCCGTAGCTGGTTGGATTGTTTGTGAGCATGGGAAATGTACCCCAAATGTGTCTCTGCATTGTTTTATTCGGAGCCAGTGCCAAAGAATTAAATATCAGATCAGTGGAAGCAAGATCTCACTTTTCTGTTGAGCTCAAAGTCAAAAATAAAACGGCTCTTAGAAAACAATATATCCACAGTGGAGGGAGCCGGGTCACCTTTTGGTGAATTTAAATGAGTTCTTAATGAAAAGGGGAATAAATTTTTCACACATTCCTCTGCATTAAAGAGGGGTCAGAGACTAGCATCAAGGTGAGCCTAAGCTCAGGAAAGACACAAAGGGAATTCCTGAGCTGCCGACAGAAATGTCTCTCCAGTCTGCCAGGAGCCAAAATGCTACTGCTGGAAAAACAGCAGACAGGGTGAAAATCTGGGTCCAATGAAGGGTCCGCAAGCAAGGCTGGGGAGAGGGGTCGTGTGGGGGGGAAGACAAACAGCATCCTCTGATCCAAGCAGTCAAGCCTATTATGGAGAGGAGGGCAGCAGCAGGCGTGCATGGTTGTAGCTGAGTGTTAGGGATCAACTGTTACATCTCCCATAATGGAAAAATTTGGAGCACCCAGTCCTAACTACAAAGATGTGATGCTTTTGAACACTGGCTCCTAAGATTTAGAAAAATGTGTGACTTTGGACCTCCTTGCTTCAGTTTTGTCATCTGTAAAATGGGCTGTTGCTCAAAGGGGTGTGCTGTGTGAGTTAGAAATTGGGGGTGAAGTGGGCAGAGGCAGCTTGTCTTGTCTGAGATCTGTTTTTATTAATCTGTGTCTGATGGCAATGTCAACGTGACAATCCAAGCTATCATTTGTATGGTTCTTTTCTAATCTGCAGTGCTCCTCAGAGAAGTTACTGGGCAGATTTAAGCAATGAACTTGCAAAACCTGAACTTTATTTGCCTCACCATTGGAGGCTGCCGGAGGCCTAGGGCTCTGCTGTGCTGCTTGCTGTAATGTTTCTACTCCATATCCCAACCCCTCCCCATGGCAGGCATGTCGCATGCTGCCAGGCTGTGGTGGGCCCAAATCATCTGCTGTAGGACTGATTCTCTCTGTTCCTTTCCACCAGCAAAGGACAGAACTGCAATTTCATGGGTAGCCGGGAGCCAAAGCTCTGCTGTTGGCATCCCCATGCAGAGTGAAGTTGGAACCAGGTAATGCACAGCCCCAGCTTTGCTTGGTTGGACTCATGGTACTCCCAGTATGATGGCAGGAGGCTCAGCCCCACTACATGGGGCTCTGGGGTGGTGGTGGCTGCTAGGTTCTTTCCAGTATTAAGCTCCTCCAGAGGGAAATTCAGACCTGAGTTGCTTGTAGTCCTCTCTTGGTGTGGAAAGGGACTCAGCTAGTTTCCTAATTTAAGCACGTTTCCTAATTTAAGCATCTCAATTGAAAGCCTCACATCTGTTGCAAAGACTCTCAGTCTTGGGAAAAGCATAAGAAAACATGTAAAATCTTGCAGATATCCCCCCTGCTGACAGCACCCACGAGAAGTGTCTCCAGGGGTTGGCAGTTGTATAGCAAAACACATCTTCTAGGGGGGAAACCAAGGGTCCACAGAGGTGAGAGATTCTGGATTGCCTTCCTTGTCTGGTTCCTTTTCTATTATAATGTTATTTAAAAGAGGGGGAGCAGTGGGGAGACAAGGAAAATATTTGTGTAAGAAAGCTACACTTTAAAAGACACCTTAAAACTGGGATTAATAAGTCTGCTTTTATGGAAGCATTTCTACATGTTGTAAAACATTTTTAAAAACATTGTAAAAACTACAGAGTTACACATTAAATATGGCTGATTTTCTTTATAGAGCTGACCTGCTTCCCAGAGGTGATGTATACACACCATATGACACAGGGGTTGCTAGGGTAGGCAGTGTTTTTACATTGATTACTGTAGTAAATAATAATGTAAAACCATGTATAAATAGGGAGTTCAATCCAGCGCTGCCCCCGGGGTCTGCTGCTCTTTACACATGGCCCATTTTTCATCACTTGTGTGATTATTTTATTTTTTGGGAGGAGGAGGAGGAAAAGGAAGAGAGAGCATATTGGGTTCTTTTTTTACGTTTGCCTTTTTTTGTGTTGGTCTCAAAAGTACATCACCTCTTGGGTCAGCTGTTGAGCAGAGGCCAAAATACTGGTTAATGCTACAGGGAATTTACTCCCTCAGCAATTGTACAGACAAAACCAACACGAAGTAGCTGAGGTTCCCCTTGGAGGAGCAGGCAGATGCAGAGTGCTGGGTGGGGGAGAGGCTAAGCAAGATGTGAGGACCTGCAAATCTCTCAAAGGAGCAGAAAACTTCATATGCATTGGAAAAGCCTTTTGATTGGAGGAGTGGTGTAAGGATGGAGTGGTATCCGTCAAGTCTTACCTCTGTGATGAGCCCTCTGCCAACTGCAGGGGATGATTTCAGGAGGCACGATGAACTGCCTCCTAAAAGCCCTTTGGTCTGGATTGTCACAGCTGGGGGAGGAGGGGCAGAGAACCCAGTAAGGTTATTGGCCACCACTTAGCGCAATTTGTTTCGTTCTACAGTTATTCTTCAGGGGAATTTTTATAAGCTCCTGTAATAAGTCACTTCTGCTGGGATCCGGAGAGGAAGTGAAGTGCATTAGAGGCAGAGGCATTACCTGGACTCCCCTCTGTGCTGGCTCAGGATCTCAGCAAGGTGCTTTCCATAGTCCCATGATGTTTGTGGGGGCTGTATAGCATGCTTGGTAGGTGTGCATGTATACGTATATAATCATGCATTAGTATTTACATATGAACATGGAGCTGTCTGTCTCCGGAGATGCTTTTGGGTCCTATGTGTTCTCTAAGGATGCAGGGGAGATAGTCGATGCTTGGTGGGTCCCACAGAGAACAACTCTCATATTCTCCATTGAGCTGAGCTCTGCTGGCTGCAAACAATGTGCCACACCATTTCCTCATGGGCAAAAACAACACACGTGCACACACACAATAAACGTGTCACCCTATTTCCATACAGATGAAAACAATGCTCGCCTCTACAACCACACACGTAGGGATGCGCTCATGTTCCTCTTCCAGATTCCAGCGAGGCTGTGATTTTTAACTATCTAAATTAAAACCAGACTTGATCCTCTGGCGGGGAGCTGCCAGCAGTACCCCCCCCTTCTCTCCAAAATGCATAGGGGGTAAATAAATTTGCCGTTCTCCAAAGGGACGAATGGTTTCTCAGCATGCAGAGGGGTTGGGGATGGGGTGGGAGGGAGACGGGACGCAGGGAGGAGAGGAAAAGGGAAGGCGCGGAATTACTTTCTAGTGGCAGAAGAATAAACAGCTTAAGTTAATAAAGCTGAGGCTGAGGAGAAGTGGTTGGGGAGTGTGAGGGAAGTCGGGGATTAGGGGGAAAATGGGAAATAGTATGATAGCACTGCAGACCCGGAGGGAGAAGAGGACGGGGGAAAGAGGGGAGAGCTTTGTTTAGAGATATATTTAGTAGAATTAAAAAAAAATAAAAGGAGAGTGCAGGGATGTGTGGGTACGGGGAGCAGTCAGTCCCAGCGGTGACACGGGCAGCTCTGAGTGACAGCCCCAGCACCCACGCTGCTGACTTGGTGACTTTTTGCAACTGTCAGGGAAGCTTAGCAGATAAACACACAACGGTTTTTATTATTCCAAGAGGCAGAAGCCTCGCCTTAGCAAGCAGTAACAAATACGGACATTCACGACCAGGATTAGAACAAACTGCACTGGTGGGCAAGGGCCAAAGGCAGCACTGAACTGCAGTGTAACCCAAAACCTCCACAGCTGTTTTCATTTTCCTCCCTTCAACACAGTCCCTGTGTGGTACTTCAGGGAGAATTATGAAAGTGGCGTGTAATTCAGAGAAGTAATGTCTTTTTTTTTTTTTCCCCCCCTTCTCTCTCTCTCTTTTTCTTGGAGTAATGAAAATTGCTGTGGTAGATCATTTTGGATTCAAGGGAAATATCGGATGCTGTTTGCTGCATGTGACATAGATAACGATGCGTTGGACCTGGTGCCTGCTGCTTTTGCTGCCCTCCCTTTCTCCCCAGCACGGAGATGGATGGGCAGCAGCTCTCCCCCCAGCTTTAAATACTGTACTTATACATATTTTTATATATTTGATAAAGGGAATTGCATAGAAATCCCAAGCCTCACACAGATGAATGTGGTGACTTCAGAGACTTTGTAGCCCGAAAGGGACTCACTGCTTTCGTTTCAGCACAAAGCCCGGTCTGTGGAGCTCACAGCTCTGCAGAAGGACTCAGCTGCTGTGGCAAAGCCCTGCTGGCTCCTGCAGCCGTATGGATGGGAATTGCCTGAGAAGCGTGAGGCCATGTCCTCTGCTGGAGCCCGGTGAGGATGGGCTGCCTACAGGGCGAGAAGACCATCCTCCTTCTGCAGGATGAGTCCCCTCCTATCTATGACAGCGAGAAGCTGGGCCCTCTCCCGCTTCTGAACAGAGAGATCGAGTCGTGGTTTCCCTCTCCTGCAAAAAGTACTGGCACAGTTTTTCAAGTTGTCATGCATTTTCTCATTGCAATCTCTTAATTTCCCATGTACCAAAAAAAATCCATAAAAACTCCTCCATCTGGCAGACTCAAAAGGGTTTGTTTAAAGTATTTTGAGGTTTTTCTTTTCAATTTTTCTGGTTTTATTTTATTTTTTTTTCTTTAAATATATTTTGAGTCAGAAAACACACCTGTCAGGTTTTTTTTTATTTCGGTGTTTCTGTAGCTCTTCCATTCTGTTGCAAAAAGAGTCAGGCAAAATCTAAATACATTTATAACGTAAATGTATCTATGTACTTACATCATTGTTTTTTTAGCCAAGAGAACAGTAAGAGAGAGAACAAATATTGAAAATATTTCAACTTTCCTTAATCTTACGCTGGAAAAAAAAAAAAAAATCCAGGTTAATACAGTAGAGTTAAAAAAAATAGAAATAAAAATAAATACTACTAATACTAATGAATTCTATCCCAGGAAATAATTCAGTGAATATTAAGAAGAATCTAACCCCTACAATTCTGTGTTTCTGTGAAGAAGTGATGATAAGTTAAATTTCTTGCCTGAAATTGTTGAGATTGTTCAGAACCTTCGGATAGCGGTTGCATCGTGTTATCAAATTCTGGTGGCCTCTCCACTAATGGGTTTCACATTATTTTTATTCAGCAACAACAAAACATAAAACAACTCTGGCAAACAACTGGAAACACTTCCATGTGCGCTCTGACACATCTGCACATACCATGCGAGACACATGAATTTAATGCTTGGTTGCTTCAACGCGGGGAGTGGAATTTGGTGTCAAGTCAATTAAAATATCCTGTTCCCGTTCCCGTCCTCCCCCCCCCATCCCTTTTTTTTATTATTATTATTTTTACTTTTCTTTATTTTTCCACTGAAGGATTTATCGGGCTGGCAGCTTGGGAGGTATGTGGTGTGGAAGCGGTGGGAGTCCTCAGCGTGCCGTGCTTGTGACGTTGCATTTGCAGAAAGCGGCTGTAATCGTCCCCCTTCTGCTGCAGCAAGCTGGATAACAGCAATACGGGGCTGAGTGCACACTGCAGGAAGGGGAACGGGGCTGCAGAACCACCAGGCTTCGTTAGGCTGGATGTGTTGGTGCAACTCCTGTGCCTTCCCACGCGTAGGCTACTGCAGATAAGGCAAAAAGTGCTATAAAGTGGGATGTTGTGAATGGTGGGCTTGTGTAGTGTGATAAAGATGAGCATTAGGTACCTGGGATTGGAAAGCACTGCTTTTCATCTTGTTGTGTGTTATTTTTCCTCTAGACTTATCTGTTGTTGATTGCCTCTCATCACGGGTTGTGTACGTGCACTTCCAGGAGTGTGGGGTCAGGACTGTGCATCTTCCACTGTCACCTTCCCATGGCTGCTGGGTACTGAGCAGTGCAAGGGGCATTTACAGCATGCAAATGTTTTATATGACGAGGGGGATTAATGCCAGTTATGGAGGCAGCATTGCTGCTGCAGTCATTCTAAGATCAGTTTTGGTTTCACCTTAAAAGAAGGATAGATGGGCTTTCCTGGGTTGTGCAAGATCCTTTTCAAGAAGTGCATTTTTTTTTTTTTTAATGGAGGTGTGTGAATTTTCAGTGTGGAAATTTATTAAAATTGACATCTATTCTGTCGCAAAAAAAATGTGGTACAAAATCTAAATACACTCATAAGGCAAATACATCTACGTGCACGCATCATCCTTTTTTTAGCCAAGAGGATAAACAGTTGTGATGTTTGGTATTGTTTTAGTGTTTCCTCCACTGTAGGCAACTTTGCAGAACAAAGCACTCTTTGTGAGCTAAGTCCTTCAGCATGTGAATGCTCACACATGTCCATTGCTGTTTTACTGGAGGCAGGAGGAGCTCAGTGCTCGGAGATAAGCGTGCGTGCGAGTTTTTGCAGAACCAGCCGTGACGATGCGCTGTGATCCCAGCACACCAACCCGTGTCTGGTTCACGTTTGGGGCCGCTCCCGAAATATAATTCGTACACAACATTTTATTAAGTGGCAAATCTCCCCCCAGCCCACCCCCTCAAATTCTCAAGGCTGCGAGGAAGGAATTTGTTGTGCGGTGGCCTCTTCCCTTCCTCACTACCCATATGTTTTATGACCGAGGAAACCTTTTATTGTATGTGATATAAAAGCTTGATGCGGTCTGCTGTTTTTTAATTTTCCATGGTATTAAATACAGAATGTATCCACTTGCAGAAGGTGGGCAATGGATTGTGGTCTGGGGCTGATCCAGGGGCATGAGCTCCTTCGAGCTCTGAGCAGGAGATTCACTGGGAAGGGAACAAATTTTTTTTCACATCCCTGTGCTGACAGAAATTAGTGGGATGAAGGCATGAGAACCCTTACCCATGGCCCGTTGCAGCGTTTGTCATCCCTAGCTGGTAGTGCTGCAGGATTAACACCGTTGCGGTCTGAGGGTGAGAAAGTGGCCCTCGGTACCACCGTGAAGTGAAGACAGTACCTCAAATTCTGCTGTTGCAATGTGATAAAGTGCAGAAATAAATGGCATGAGTGAGTGGGAAGATGATGTGGATGACTGCAAGGAGATACCACAACAGGCCTTTTGCTAATAAATAAGTCTGTTGTTCCTTTGAGGGAGGAAGGCACTGCTAGTGGCTAGGATGCAGGCGGGAGGTTTGCAAAGGCACAAACTCATTTTGGTGCAGTGCTGTTGTGCCTCTGCATCTCAGTTTCTCATTTGCTAAATGCTGTGGGCTTGTGGTACAGCGCTAACAAAGATCGGATGAAGGGGTCTGGAGAGCCAGCATGCTGATGGGTCTGTCTCCAAAAAGTGCTATAAATAACATTTGAGGCTTTGAATACAAGGATCTCTGACTCCAGAAAGCAGAATAGAAGACACGAAAGCATCTGAAATGCAAAATATTAAAGCCCTTGCTTGAACGATCTTTCTTAATATCATCCAGTTTGCATGAATAAACCCTTTTGAGACTGTGGTTAAGCAGTGTTAGAGATGGTGTGACTGCCTATTTGGGAAAAGGAATTATTTTAATCAAGACAGGTTAGGGCTCTTTCTACTACTGTTATTGCTGGAGTCCAATCCTGCTTTCTGGAAGGAGACAGCAAAACCAAGACCCAAAGATAAGTACCCATGAAAAGAAAGAGAAAAGAAGAACAAAGATAGAAAACAGCTTCTGGAATTAAGTCATGGCAAAGCTATGCTGCAGAGCGTCCTGCCTCATAGTGCCAGGTGAGCTTCAGCGTATAAATAAATAAGAGAAGCAATGTAATCTTTGCCTGTATCAGATTTTTAGTTTTTCATTTTTTTAGTATAGCAGGCCAGAGAGAGAGCACAAAGAAATAAACTATAGAAAGTAGATATGGGAGAAGAAGGGACAGCAAAATTGAGAATCAGGGCAGCAACCAACATGTGGCTGGAGGTGATCGAAGAGGCAATGTCACTGGCTCCTTTCCAAGCTGGTCTGGTCAGTTCTATGGGTGAAAGGAATAAGGAAAAGTGGTGGGATTTCAGGATAAGACATCAGAAGCTGCAGCATTTTGGTTAAGCTGAGAAGCTGTTGTCTGAGAGATCTGCAAATTGAAAGGTAGCCAAAGCAGATATTGTCCACAGTGTAATATTGATTCCACTTATCCAGCTCTGAATCTAGTTAATTATTCCAGAACAAAATAATTCCATTCCAAGTTTTACATTACCATAATTCTAAAGTAAATAATCCACATTCAAGATTTTAAGATTTTATGTACGGTGTTAAAAAAAAATATTCTGTCAAATGCATTGAAACTTAAGTATCAAAAAGGTCTCAAATATCTTGTTTGAATAATATAACAGGTTTAGCACTCAAACAATTGCTTGGTTAATTAAAAATGTTTTTTGGGCAGCACAGGCAGTCTCTGCTCTCTGCTTGGTGAAAGTGCTCCAAAACTTTCACCAAGATATGGAGATAAATAGAGTGCTGAGATCATCTCCTCTTTGCTGAAATACTTTGAAGCAACAATCAGGTAAAGAAGATCAAGAGTTGATGGGAAATAATTAGAAGCTGTTAAGCTGGCTGTTACCTGGGCCATGGATGTTATGCTGTTCATGTCATTTCACTTTGGAAGGTCAGACTCACCAAAATAATTGCAAGCCAATCTCAGGGGCAATTATTACTGTAACAAAACATCAGGCCTGCAATTTTCTTCATGGAGGGAAAGGAAAAATACCAATTTTACTTTTTGCTGGTAACAGCATTTAATGGCACACAGACAGATTTTGAGGCAGTTTCTCCCTCCCTCTCCAGTCTTTCTCCCCTTCTTTTCATGGATTGTGAGGTCTCCAGGACTTGTCCTCAGCTGGTTGCAGTCCACAGCAGTGCCCTGTCCTGAGCCATAAATGTACTGATGGTGAATTTAGGTGTGCTGCTTGCTCAAGTGACATAAGAAGGCTCGAAAGCTTGCCTAAATGAAGGTCTCAATGTCTGTTGTTGTGTTTTATGTTCATGCTGTTGGAGGTGAGTTGACCGTAGCTCTGGCTTCTTCACATGGGGTAACATGCTGGTGGCCCTGCTAGGGACCAGGCTGCATTCACCTCCCGGTCCATCTGGGACTGCAAAACATGGTCAGAGCTATTTGGCAGCAGGTGATGGAGGCTGAGCTGAGGCAGGAGGGCCTGAGGTGTTGTGTTCCTTCCTTGAGCCCCCGTGGCTTTGTCCTGATTGTCCCATTGGGGACCATCCCCTGCCTGGGGTGGTCTGCTCTCTGGAGGTGATGTTGGTGTGGTGAGGAGTGAGTTCAGGGCATGGCAATGGCAGCCCCATCAATGTGACTATTGTTGTATTGTGTTACCCACATCACAGGGAAAGTTATAAAAATGGAACGTTCGCTGTGCATGTGCAAGAGCTGTGTCTGAAACACAAATAGCATGGCCATTAGCTGAGGCTTTTCCTTTTTTGTTGTTGTTGCTTAAAGACAGTTCATATTATGTACTCAATGTTTTTCAAATTAAACCATTATTTATCCAGAGGTAGCCAAAAATGTAGCCGAAAAACCACCTCTGATTATTTTTGACCTCTCTAAGGCTAATAATCTGCTAAAACGTCTTTAAACCGTCTTAAAGAAAACAGAAACACTACTGCTGACAACTCACATACCTACTTTTTAATGCGGTGTTATTTTAAATGGCTGCGTTTATAAACCTCCAAAGACTGAGGTTTGTAATAGAAATGCTGACAGATCCTTAACACTCCATCCCATAATAACAAAGTTTTGAGAAAGAATGGGGCTGTGGACACCACTGTCCCCATTACGGTGCTGGGAATTTCTTCCCCATTATTGATTTTAAGACAAAAAACTCATTTTCCCATGAACGGAGGGTGGGCAGTGAGTGAGGATGGCAGGAGCCTGATGCTGTCATGGGGTGTTGTTCTGGGATGCTCTGCTCTTCCCCTATCATGGGCCAATGCCACCAGCCTCATGCTCATGCTTAACCTCTGCCAGCTGCCAGAGAGGAGTGCTAAATCAGAGGAGGTCTCCAGAAACCAGGAAAGGGATTTTTTCTTCGGTGTCTCTATTGGATAGAAAAAAAAAATAGGGCTCAGTTGAAGTGATGGACAGATGGTTTGAGGGGTCTGCGTGAGATGGACCACATTTGCAGTTGCTGCTAATCAACTTCCATCCCCTCTGCTAGCTTGTACCCAGCACAGGCAGTACGGGGAAAGGTGTTCAGCACGCAGAGTTGCGGCATCTACCAGGATGGGTGGCTTTGCAGACTCTTTCCACATAAGAAGTTCCTCATGCACGTCCTGGTGGATAGCTTTTTCCTGCTATCTAGCCTGTAAAAAAAAACTCCCTGAAGGGGAAGAAATTCTAAATGAGATTTATGTCCTCAGAAGGCAATGCGATAATTTGTGCTGTGCAGCGGAGAGGGGACGCTGCCATATCATCATTAAATTAAGATGTGCAGGCCAGATGTGAGGTCTCGATAACGAGCTTTATAGCGCAGCCAGCTCAGCCTTTGATGAGCCCCACAGGCAGAGCCAGGAGAGCTGTGCAGTCAGCACAAATCGCTCCATGTCCCAAGCCATTATCTCTCTGCGATCGCGGGCGTATTTGATCTTTGCACCCTGTGATCATCGAGGTCTCCATATAAAGTGCACCCACGTACTGCGGCAAGTCCAGGCTGCCTACAGATGCATAAAGGCGTGTATTTCTCAGTCCCTCTGTGGTCAGAATCCATCCCAGGGCGTTCCCTGGGAAGAAGAGGGCTTGAAAACTTTTTTCTTTCATTTTACTTTTGCCTCTTCGTACTGAACTGAGCCGACAGACGTAGTTGAAGTTTTTGCTGCCTTTACTGCGGGATTCTTGGCATCATAAAAAGTAAAGCTCAGGGAGCACACACAGGTATCCCACAGCCATTCTCCATGCTCCCTGTGCATCCTTATGTTGGTTTCCAAGTTTTTGGCAAGTTGGATCGTGCTTAGGAAGGAGAGCCAGATACATGCAGCACAACATCTTTTCCGTTGTAAAACTCCAGGAAAATGGCAAAATTTCACAGGCCAGTGCCCTGCCTGCATTCCCATGCAGCGCATTCCCCTTTACTCAAAGTTTTGATGCATGGAGTATGGCAAGGACCGGAACACATCAAGTGCCTTCCTGGTTCTATTCATTTATTTATTATTTTTTGAACACTCTGGAAGATTGTAGCCTCAGCTCTCTTCCCCTGTTTTTTTTTTTTTTTTTTTTTTTTTTTCCCCAAAAGCAGCCCTGAGGGTTGGAGACAAACCCTCCTGCTTGTTTGTTTTGAGCTTCACAATGAAGGGAATGGCAAATGATAATGAATTTATGGCCCTCCAAAAAAGAAGACAGAGAGAAAAAAGAGGGTTTACAGGCTGGAAGAACTTGTTTGGGTGTTAACTCGTATCATTCTCCTGCCTGTAAGAACAACACCGCAGCCTTAGACCTGCTGATGGAAACCACAACAAATCAGGAGTCAGTAGGAGTCAATACGATATCAGCGGGATTTAAATGCCATTTTTTCCTTTAACATAACCCATGAAGCACACAGGGAACTGTGCTTAGCTTCTTTCCCTGCAGAATGGTGTTACTGTCATGCTTATTCATGTATCGTGCCAAGTTCATAATTTTAAGGGTCTTGTTTGTAATTTTGTAAGATTTTTGGCTTTAGGGCTGTACGTTTGACTGTGTCTTTGGCTTGGCATACCGCATCCAACCAGCTGGGATCACTGCATATGTGTGTGTGGTCAAATTTACTGTGAACCGATTAGGATATTAAACAAAATGAAATAAACATGTAAATCTTAAAAACCAGTAAACCAGAGGTTTACTCCCATAGAAAGATGGAAAAAGTCACTTAAAATTAAAGACATTCCATAACAGCATTTCTTTTTTTCTAATTTTATTTTTTTGCCACTATTTTATTATCAGGGGAAATAAATAGACGTTTCACTCATCATAGTAAAGTTCCCGTGTCTCCAAGGAAAATACCCAGTGGCAGAAATATTTGTTTCAGATAATTATGCTGCTATATGTATTTGGATTCTCCACCGCGTGCTTGGATGTGTTCAAGCAGACAGAGAAAGAGAGGAAAGTATTGATTTTTATATTTCATCTTTCCAATGCTAAAATTCATCAGCTGCAGCGCCAGCTGTTCGAGAGCAAAAGCACCCCATAGGTTTCAGCAGACCGACGGGGATCTGATATGATCTAATCTAATCGATCTATGGATGAGAAAAGCTTTTCTTTTCGTGCCAGTTTGTTTGCTTAGCAAAAATGAGTCGCTAAGAGTGGCAGAGACCACCAGGAATAACGGAAATACCCGTAGAAAGTCAAGTCCAGTTTTCTTTTGCATCCTTGGGTGGCCTGCTAATGATTCAGATATGAGAAGGGATTGGATTTTTAGCAGGGCCGCTTGATCAGAATGTTGGTTATTTGTGACTGCTGGTGTTCTGCTGAAAAACGATATTCTGTGTGGAAAAAAAACCTGAAACTCTAAGTGTGCCTTCATTCTCCTTCAGAAAAAGGACTCCTCAGCATTCAGTTTTCTCACTTTTGGAGGTTTCTAAATCCTTTTTGATCTACCTGCCACTTTTTAGCTTATTCTAAACTTAAGAAAATTAGAAAGAAAATTAAGGAAAATAGAAAGAAAATGAAGGAAAATAGAAAATTAAAATGTGGGATTTTTATGTTATTCTGTGAATTGAATATTATCTACTCAGTAGGTATATTTAAATGAGAAAACAAAATACTGTTTCTCACAAGATAAATATCGGAGCCATTTATTAAAAATTGCTGAAATGAAATTTTTTAATTCTATCACACTTTCAACCATTCCGGCTTCTCTAAAAAAAATTATATATATATATGTATATTTTTTCTAAGTATAACAAAACAGTTTCAAGGGACCTAATTCTCCCAGTGAGTTTGATTGCACTGATTTTGTCTTTGACGAGTTCTAACAGGCATCACTAGATTCTTATTATTATATTTTCCCTTGAATAGCTACTACTTTTAGCTTTCTAAAGAAAGCCCTGTTTTGCTGTTGGACTAATACTGCTGCATTCTTCCTTTTTGGTGGTGTGCTGGTGTGTTTTCTATGCTGAGAGTCTCTCCCAGGTGCCATCACCTGAGGGTGGGATCAGAGGTGTTCGTGTTATAGCAATGAATCTCCTGGGTTTGACCAAGGCAGGTTTGCTAGCAGGTAGATGAGCTCTTTCTTGCAGTTCCTCTACCCATGAATTAAGATTTCCATGGAACTGATAAAGGCTGAATCCTCTCTCCTAGTTGGATGATGAATCTTTCCATCCATGGCTTAAAAATACAAACAATGGGCTCAGAATACACCTTTGGGTCTATTCTACTGCTTTTTTTCCTTTCATTTCCTTGGAAATCCCTCCCTTGCTTGCTCCCATCCAATAAAAGTGGGAATGTTTTTATTGATACAAAGGTATGATGGAATTGGAAAAGATTAAACTGTTTCTGTCATACATCAAACAACACTTTCAGAGTTCCTAGATATTTTAGGGAAAAAATGGTTATCTTCCTTCATTTTTTTAACTGTTGTTAATGATGAGCCCTAAAGCACCTGTAAGAGAAGTGCTGAAAATGGATATTAAATTTCATCTTATTGGAGATGAACTTGCTCATATGAGTTACCTTTTGCAAATCCCTTTGAGAGAGTCTATGCATCTCCATCTCCTCAACTGGCTCATTTGGCATTGTTGCCTTTGTCACATCTTCTACGGTTTGTTTTGATTGAAAGCTCAACAATGCTGTCAAATATGTGTTAATAAATAAACTGTCTGAATTTACATTTTCTGTTCAATGAATATACGTAGCCCAAATTTTTATCACAATTTGGATTCAGTTTTTAATACAAACACTTGAAAAATTGAGAATATAGTATTTCTCTTGCTATTTCAGTCTGATGGAAAATAGCCTGGCGTGTCAAATATGTATGCGGATTCTCTTTGAGTTATCTTGGACCTCATACCAAGCCTTTGGTGGTTCTTGTGCCTTTCTCATTTTCTTTAAAAAAATATTTTAACACCTGACAATTCTGCTGCGTAGCTGCTGAGACTGTGGCAACTTTTGAACTTCTCGATATGCCAGACAGAGGGAATTCCTTGCATTTCTTTAGCCTCCAGGTCATTTCAACACTGCTGGTTGTCCATCCCAAAAAAATCTCAGGTCGCTATTGTAGCAGTCAA
The DNA here is from genome assembly GCA_037305975.1 of Chrysolophus pictus. NCBI lineage: Eukaryota > Metazoa > Chordata > Aves > Galliformes > Phasianidae > Chrysolophus > Chrysolophus pictus. The sequence goes on from CM074583.1 coordinate 21,771,576, forward strand.
GGTCCAGGAAAAGGGAAGTGAAAGCCTTCGTGCGAGGCTTGAAGGACACCCATGTCTCAACAGCCCTGAATCCCATTTTCACAGCAGTACCGGTCCAGCCTCATTTCTGTAATGCTCTCCCACACACACTTTTTCAAGAGGAATATTTTGAATGTGAATATTTATGCGCGTACACAGTCTTTGGGAGCACTTGTGAGTGAAACAAATCAGGATAGCATAACATAAAAGAAGGAAAATATTTTTTTTCTGGAGAAAATTAGCTCCCCCTTTCTCCAGCCTCACATATGAATTTTGCTGTTGTTACAGTTTGGATGGTATTTAAAACAGTCTCACTAAAATATTTGGCTTTGTTTTCTGTCCTTCATTTTAATAATGCCTATTCTGCTTTGTTCTCCAACAACTGCTTACACTACAGTGACTTCTTCATGTAAAATCTAACACAGGCTTTAATAGGAACAAATGATAAAATGTATTTTAACAAGCGAGGGAATCTCCTGGGGAACTTGATCTTCTGACATTTCTAGGTAAAACTGATCTGGATCCATTTGGGTAAGTATCCATTCATCTCTCCACTGAGTCACATCCCCTGGGGAAGTCTAGAGAAGTGCAGCAGATGTACTCTGCCAACCATTTTTTGCCACAACCCGAAGCCCAGTGATGCTAGTTTAGGATTTGGTTACAAACTGCAATGGAGGTGCACAGGTCAGCAGATGCTGACAAATGGATTAATTTAACCTTGGTTAACGTTACAGTTATTCATGGGAATGCAGCAAGTAGACCTCTAATAGCTGTGTGTGGATTTAGTGCAAGACTTGGGGAACAAGGTCAGTATGTCTAAAATCATCTTTAATGTTTTATGCTTGTTGGAGGCTTATACTGGCCATCCAAAGTGATTCAATGCCATGTAAATCAAAGGTGTGGGATTTCATCCCCAAACACACAGTGATTTGTGAATGCCCCAGTTTTGAGCTGCTGTGGCATGATTTGTTACTTATCTCACATTCATCAGTTCTGCTCTAGGAGAGGGATTAAAAAGTAAGACCTTTAAAATCATAAGCATCAAGGGTTTCTCTTACTGAAGTAAACCAAGTGTTGTTTTCTCTTTGGTTATGCCAATCAACAATGTGTTTGTTATTCTCCACTATGTATTCAGTGTCTAATGGACCCACCGGTCCCTGAAGGACTGGAGTTGAAATTAAATACTTGAAGGCTTTCCAGTGGAATACATTAGAAATCTAAACAATAATGCAATCATAGTAATTTCATGCAGAGATGAGCCAAGTCAGTCATTTCAAATCCAGGTCCGAGGGGATCAGTTATTTCATTTTGTTGTTTTTCCCTATATTCCAGGTTTGTGTTCCAGCACAACATAATTCTGTGATAAACAACAGACCTCAACATACATAAATACATTTGTCCTCACCCCTAGAGAGATCAGACGGTGTTTAGTCTCTGAGCTCAATTTCCTCTTTCCCTCCCCAGTTATCCATTCAGATAGATTTGGAAGAACTTAAAATGAATTTCCTTTTGTTCTGCAGGAAATGCTGAGAATTGTGAAAAACTCATCTTGTAATAAAAAATAATTCTTTTCTCAGCCATTTGCGTTATAAGCGAGGATTAGATTATTCTGAAGAATGGCAAAATAGATGAGTCATTGTGGAGAAGAGAAATTCCCACCTTTGCAAATCCAGATTCAGTCTTGTGTGATGTAAGATGTTCCAGGATAGATTTGGTCCACGTTCATTAAAACTTTTATAAAGAAGACTAGCAACAGATAATAATAGTAACAGAAGCAAGGCTGCATCTCTGCTTTCCCTGCTACCTTTTAACATGCTAACGCAGGAGGATGTCGTTCTTTCCCGCAGTACAGAAGCAGAGCAGATCCTCAGCAAAGGAAATTGCATGCTGAAAATCTCTCTTTCACTGTTCTAGTCTGTACCTTGTGACCTTGCCATGTCCCAGAGTCCCGTGGCCTCCATTGTCTCATTCTCTACTCCCCATTGTTCTCCCGCAATCTGAGATGGTGCACACAGCATGGGCTGAAACTATTCACTGCGTGACATAATTTGGGTTAATCAGCATCAGTTACACCATCTGGAAAGGGAATAGCTCCTTAATGCTTCATCACTGGAGGTCTCAGTTCTCCACTTAAAGTGGTCTTTCTTCAGTGAGGTCTCCTGGTGGCCTAGCAAGTGTCTAGTGGGAAGCTGGTAGCCACACTTCAGGGTTGGTTCTGTGAACTTAGAGAAATTCAGAACCCCCAAGGAACCACTTTCTTGAGCAATGAACATTCTCTTCTGGGCTTTCTATTTTCACTGTGCTACCACTGCTCTACCTCACTGGGCCCAAGCCTTTCTTTCTCCTCCCACTGCCTTTGAAGATTTTACATGCCAGTCCTAGAGTCGCATCATTTCATTAGTAGATTGAGAAGGAAAGTTTGTAAGACAGCAATCAAAGCAAACAGAGATTACCTTCAGGCAGAACAGAATTTTAAGTGATTTAAGTGAGGAGGAATCCAGGCTCTGGCTCACGTGCATTGTGCAGATGCTAAAATCATTATCACCGTGTACAAACATATATGCAAGTTTCCACTTTTGCATTTCCTCACTGCTGTGTGCTATGATGCCATTTTCCACCAGTTAAGAAGTCCAGCAGCTGTATTGTTTTGCCCTGCACTCCCTCAAAGTACTTTCCAGAGCTCTTCTTGCTGACTGTGCACTGTGCTGGGTATCTGCAGGAGATTGGGTTGAGCTTTCCTCTCTGGGTCTACCAGCTCTCTCGGGTACCCTGCTGAAGGTTTGATTGCCTCCTCTGATGAAATTCTACTTTTTGCTGGTTTCATCTTTCTGATATTATGTGTGTTGTGGTGTGGAAGTAGTACAAGAAGAGGATAAGGCTGCTCTGCTGGCTGCAGTAGTCACAGCTGAAGGACCTGGGGGACTGATGAAGCATTGGTTGGAAAGTAACAGTGTTTTATACAAATGGTCATTTTCTTAAGATTGCGTTTTGAGGAGATGGGATTCTGGAAATACTAAAAATATTCTTCTGTTTCTCCCTCACATTTCCTTTCATTCTATTTCTCTCTTTCTAAAATGCTGTAGATACGTGAGAAAGAAAGAACACCCTCTTTGTTTTCTCCTCTCCTGTATTTTCTTTTCCTCTATTTTTTTCTCCAAAAATAAAGTAAAGTTTAAAAAAATAGAGGGAAAAGAAAAAAACAGTATTAAAAGAGGGAAAGGATATCCAGGAAATAAAAACACGTGAGGGAAATGCAGGTAATTGCAGTTTGGTAGAGTTGCTTGAGCAGTAGCTGTTGTGATAGCACTGCAGTAGCTACAGTGGAATTGTAGTAGTGTTGAAAGAGTATTAACCTGACTTGTTTCTGTAGTGCCCTTTGGTCGTGGTCTTATAATTCTGGTTAAGAATCAGAAGGTGCAATTGCAACCAGTGGATTTACTTTATATAAGTAAGTTCACCTTAAGCCCAGTTGTATCAATAGCATCATTCCTATAAAGTAACATGTGCTGTTTGCTTGTAAGGTGTCTATATCAGGAGCATGCTGGTGGGGTCCCCAAGGAGCTCAAATGTTTTAGGACATTTTGAATTAGAAAGGATGATGGTACTTAAAAAACCCTTTGTTAAAAACAAGTGCGATGTTGCTTGGAGCGAGTTAATTGCCTTGGAAAATTCTCCTATTTTGCAGATTTATAATGAATCTCTTACCATAGATTACCAAAATCTAGGGTAAGAGGCAAACAGAGCTTATCTTTCTCAAGGTAGAGATGGTGCTTGGAAAGAAACCCTTCCATTGTGATTTTAAAGATGATTTTAATTACATGGACAAATATTCATTTAAAAGTATTTAGGTTATCACCTAACTATTATTGGAGAAAGTCCTCGGTCAGACATTTGCTAAGTTGGTGGTGAAACATCTTTCTGAACACAGATTTATGATTTGTGCTCGTGTCTGACTTACAGGGATATCCGTTATATGAAGGCATGAAGAACAATAAGAGTAATGTATTGTCACACACATTTGTGATAAATGTGCGATAAAACTGTTTGACACACCTAAAAGAGTACCTTAGGAGTTACTAAAATCAGATCAACTTTTATTTTTCATTTACCAATCTTGTATTTCATTGAACAGAAGCTTTCTGTTAAACTGAAACAGATGATGTTTTAAACTAATACTAATTGATTCCATTCCTGGAGTTCACAGTGGTAGCAAGTAAAATAGCTCCCTGACCCTGCCGGTAAATTCAGATTTCAGACTGTGCAGTGCTTTTTGGCTTCTCTCCCTTTTGCAATGCCCACACAGCTCTGTGTTGGCTCCCAGCATCACTCCTTGAAGCAACACGCTGCCCAAAGCAGAGTAAGGTGGGGCTGGGTGCAGGAAATATGGTTCTCATCCTAGCTGTGTGAGTTCCTTCATCAGTGCACTAAGGATGAGGATCCACAGCTTTACATAGAAGTAGGATGAAATCCACCAGGCTCAGTAACAGTGAGGCCTATGTAAGAGTCATCTCATGTATCTCATTAATAACTGTTCTATGTTCTACAGATAAAGAAATCAGGTGCAATTTCTTTTTTTCTGCTTCTGGCAATATTTCCTACGGTTAAAAGTAAAAAAGGTCACAAAAAACCACCCAAGTCCTCTCAAAAGTCTAAGTTTTGGGGACAAGTGGCTGGGTCTGGGGAACATTCCTTCAGCCAATAATGTTTCAAAAAGACAAAAAGTATTGCTTAGATATCGTTATTTATAAAGGTAAGAAGTTTTTACATGTCATGCTGAGAGTAAGTGCTCTTGCATTCTTTAGGTTTCTGCATTTGTGATACAGCCACTTAATCTTCACCTTTTGTGGTAGCTCATGCTCTTCTAGGAGTTGCCAGTCAGAAAGCTTCATGCTATTGGCTTACTAGGAGGAGCTGCCTGCCTGTCTGTTCGTGCATCCCTTCATATGTTCATTTACATCCAAAACAGCAGTAACGTGTGCCTTCTATTGCAAGCCATATGCTCTTGGAATCATCGATCTGTCCAGCTCTCCAAGCAGGGCTCTTTAATGGAAATGTTGACAGATTACTAGGAGCTCTGATGTCAAAACATGTGTATCTGGAATTATGCTGGGTAGTTTTTTAACTATGCAGCTTGAAACAGTTAAATGCTGGAATCAAGCACCATTGGCTATTTGTGACAAATACAAAACTGATCTGAGCCAAGGAGATCTCTTCAAAAAGCTTTGTTTTTGTTAGAATGTTACAAATAAATCCCCAGAGTATTTCTCATTCCAGAAAGGGGCAAAAAAACCTTTTCTCCATGTTCCCAACTTTGCTTCTCTTCTGCACACACTTTTAAATTCAGCATAAGAATCTGTTCGAGTTGGTTTATATATTAAGGACTGAAGGTTTTAATTAGAGATGTTCCATGTAAGAAGAAAAAAAACCCGTGGCCTTTATTTAAGGCAGGTTTGAAGGAGAGGCATGAAAATGTGGAGAGGGCAATGGGAGCATCTGTTTTTGCATGTATCATATGTCTGTGGTGATTTCCTTTACTCAAAGAGAACTCGGGGGTAAGAAGACATGTTATCCCTTAGAAATGAAAAGTGGCTCACCTTTGGACACGATGGGATTGCATTCTGCTCACTAGAGGCACCAAACACCTTTTTCGTTGGAAACAAATGATTTTTGCTGAGTGCATGACTGACCTTTCCCAGAAGACTGAATGGGCTGTTCCATCCCCTTGTGCACAGCAGTGGGGTCTGGATGAGGCTTGGGTGGGAATACTGTGGGGTTCTGGCAAGGAGAAATCAGGGCAGGCTGTCACAGCTCAGAAATGTCTGCATTTGTGCTGCTCAGTGTCAGCCCCATCCCACAGAGACCTCCCTCAGCCTTATGGCAGTCCGTGTTCCCAACGTGGTGAAGAAGAAGAGCAATTTGGGCATGATTACAGTTCTGCCCACAACTGGGTGGCACAAATCCTACAGAAAGTGTCTTAATGACACTATAATATTACAGGCTATTATCTTCCCCTTTTTCACACCCAGATTTCACACACCCAGATTCATGAGCAATCTCTATTTCTTTAATGCTCCCTTGGCTCTTCCTTTCATTCTCTTTCTAGGGTGAGGCCTAGATCAGGCTGTTTGGCAGTAAATCCATCTGGCTAGAGAATTCCAAAAAGTACCAGAATGATCTCGATCACTGGAGAAGTTTTTTATGTAGACGTGGAGCTGGATTACATGTGTTCCTGAAGTGTTTCTTCTGTGGAATATATCAGTAGAGGGCTTGTTTCACTTTAAGATCATAAAAAATTGAGTTATTTAATAGGGCCCTTGGTTGGGTAATTACGAAGCAAAGGAAAAGCAGACAATCCGCCCAGGGGGTGTGTGTGTTTTTTCTTCAGTGGTGTTAAATACTATTTGGATTATTCACTGAATAAACATTAAATAATGTAATTTGGAAACCAGGTCCCATTAGGGATATTTAAATGTGTAGTCTGTCACTAGTAAAGGATTAGGATATTAGTGTATTAATGTCATATCAAAAGCTGCAGATTCCTTCTGTGTTGCTTAAGTGCTTTCTGATCAAACATACCCAAGTAGTGTTTTCTTTTTTAATTGCTTGTTTCATGCTGTAGTGAAAGAGTGGGTGGATAGAGCACAGTGTTTTGGTTTGTTTGCCTGCTTAGCTGAACCTCTACAAAACAGAGCCTGCAAGTCACATCCACTGCAGTCTAGAATTGGAGGATCTCAGCAGACCCAGACCTTCACCTTTGTTTGCAAAGAGGCCATCGTGCTTGGACATTATAAGACTCCCTTTGCTGCATCTCCCTCCTCTGTGCCCACTGCTTCCCAGATTGCCACATCAGTGATGCTTTATGCTTTTGACATTTCTGCTACTTCTCATCTCAGCGGTTTCTTGGGACAAAATGCTTCAACAAAGTGCTAATGAGTAGATATGGCTTTTCAGAGTTTCAAAAGCTTTTGAGTCTGACTCAATAATATGTCAAGATTGAGACAGGAAGGGAATTTGAGAGGCCCTGGATAGCACTTCAGAAGATTCTGGACCTTTTTCACCTATGGTCCATTCTGGAGAAGGGTCTTGTCTGAGTTTTGTGTGAGGATTTTTCTAGCCCTGTGCAGATGTATGCATGCATTGACCATGTTAATGCTGTTAGAGATGGAAAATATAGCTCTGTTTTCTGACAAGTCCCAACAACTTTACCCTGGAGTATTTGCAGTTGTTCATTTCCACTGATGTGGAACATCCACATCATGACACTTCAGCAAGTCTTAGGTGTCTGCAACAGACTCACCAGGAGCAAGTTCTGCTAAAATGAGCTCCTGTATTCATAAGTGCTTCCTTCTATTTTCTGTTTCTTCACTTCACCCCAAATGGCCATTGCTGTTCACTAGCAAAAGCAACACTGGGTGTTTTTGTAGAGGTAGGAGGCCCTTCTTAAGCAATCGCCAGTGATTTGACTGCTTGGGATTCTGTCTCAGGTGATGGACGCTCTAGTACTGAAGGAGAAAGGTAGAGTGGGTAAAAGGATTCACTTCCATTCATGCAGGAACAAGGTCAAGGAGTGTTTTACCAGGGCAAATAGAAAAGAGTATGTGAGAAGAAAAAAATGGAAAACTAGACAGGAAAAAAGATCAGGACACCAATATTGTCAGAGACTCTAAATGAGTGGTAATGGCGAAGTTTTGTACAGACAGAGAGAAATTACTGAGATCTGTTCAGCTATGCTTTTTGGTAAAGATAGCTAAGCATAAAATGATGTGTCCATCACACAAGCATTTCCTTGCGAAATTGCTTTTATGTTCTGAATTGAGCATAGCCTGTTGGCTTCTGAAGAAACGAGGCAAGTAAAATGTATGTGTTTGTTTAAGCTGTGTCAGTGGTGAATCTAACTCGACAGTTCATCCAAGACAAAACGTGTGTTCTAAATCTCTAGACAATCAGGCATTTTATTTTTGATAACCAGTCACTGTTCTTTCTAATATACAGTAATGTTTTAAAAGGAACAGGAGTGTTCCTGCTCGCTGGGTCAATTCCAAGTACTGCATTTCAGCAAATGAAGCAGGAACTCAAGTTGATGAAATTTGCAAACAAATCCCTGTGGAATCTTGTCCATTAAAAATTAGCTCTGAATTAGATATTACAAACAGTGCTGAAAAATAGTCTCTGTAGCTATTGTCTTGAAAGTCCTTGGTGTAATAAAAATTTCACATTTTCTATAAACAAGGGGAAAAAAAACGAGTTGCTGGAAAACACTTCAGTTCACCTAATTGGAAAATATAATTCAAATATTCATAATGATTCCTCTTAAAAATGGACAAAAAGAACATTCTTGAATATTATTTTGGAAGCAAGCCAAAATATGCACTTGTCGTTACTATGGCAATAAGCAAAAAGCAGAGAAAAAAACACCAACAACAGCAAAAAAATCCCCAAAAACAACAGGTTTGAAAGCAACTTGCCATGTATGAATTATTTTTATGATCACAAACCTCTTGCAGCAACCAATTTACTGAGTATAAGTGATCTAATTGAGGGCAATCGTTGTCAGAGGGACCAAAAATATACTAGGCCTCCATTTTCATATTAAAATGCCATGCCTTGGTTTAACATTTCCAAGTGGTTATTTTAGTCCTTTTTTGAAAAACAAAAGCCTGTTGAGGATAGGGTAACTCTGTTGACCAGTATATTATTGAACTTGTTTATCTCTTGGAAATGGGACCACCTGATCTCAATAGAGTTTTTCTTTTTTTGTTTTTTTTTTTTTCCTCCTTCCCCATCCCCCTTCCCCTCCTCCTGCCTCCCCCCCACTCCAATTGCTTGAAACATTTCACAATTAAAGCAGAAGAGGCTTGTTCTGTGGTTCTCACCTTTTGTCCTGAATAGCCTGGAAACAGAGGGACACTTTCCCTGTTGAAGTCTGGTGTAATTTCCCCTTGAATGGGCTCTCATGATAAGAACAGGGGTCACTGGATGGGATGGTATGCAATAAAGCTTGTGATTGCATGGTTCTTCATCATCACAAAACAGCCCAACACTCTGCTTTATGATAGCACAATTGGCACACACAATGGCTTGGGTAGAAAGCTAGAGAAACAGAGAGACGGGTATAGATACTAAGATGGAGATATCAGTCAAGCGATTGTCCCTCTTGGTGTGTTTCAAGTGCTGAAATGTACAAGTGGCTGAGAACAGGGTCCCCAAACATTACACTGAAAAGCAGTGAATGAATAAAAAGGGATGGCAGGAGTGGATGAATCTTGCCTATAGAATGCACCTTTGTGGTCAAATGTATAAGATAATATATAGCAGCTGTGTTATAAGCCAGCAAAGGGAATTGAATTTACAAAGCACAGGCTTTCAATAGCTTTCCTTGTGGGAACACCAAAAGTTTAAGAGGTGGAGGAGGGCTTATTGCTGACTAACGCCCACGCTTAATAATAGTTGTCTTGCATGCTGTGGAACCTATCCATTGGGCCAGTTCCTAAAGTCCTTATTTATTGCCCCTAAGTGGGAGCTTTGATTGAGTAAAGGCTGAGTAAAACCTGGATAAAGACTTGGGAATTGACTGTATGTGAAGTCACCACAGCAAGCCAACGTTTGGAGGGTTCTGTCCTGGAAGTTCTCAGGGACTTACATGGGAGCTTAGTGTTAGAGATGGCTGTAACAAACGCAGGAGCTTTTCAAGGTTAACACAAAAAATGGTAACAGTTGCCCCATGCCTTCTTTCCAAAGTTTTTAATAAAAACAAACAGGAGCACCATTGAAATGTCCTCCGGGTTTTCAGGAAATACTTTTCCCTTCCTCTTTCTCCCCTGCTTTTATGAAATCAGCGATAGTTTCTGATGAGCTAAGTAAGTGCTTTATGTGACCTGGCCCCAGTAACAAAGAGAAATTGCCATCTAGTGATGCATAAAGAAAATCTTACGCTATTTTTTTTTTCAAATCTCCATTCTAACCTTTCTGGAAATCTTCTGTAGGTGGCAAGGGTGGGAGTGAGGTCAAGGAAGAGTCTGCTAGAAGAGGAGTTACAATAACTCCTGAAGGGAGTTAAAATACTCGGCTTTCGAGTCAAATAGTGGGACACTCATAAAGGACCAGCTGCTTTTCAAGATAAATAATAGAAGAGAAAAAATAGCAGTGGAGCATACTGCTTTCACAACAAGGTCATTGACAAAAAGAGCTTTTAAAGTACGTATATTTAATGGCCTTTGTTAAATAAAAAAAAAAATTGATGGCAATAGGTTTTTACAAAGATTATCTGAAAACTCTTTTCAATTTCAAAAGTGAGGAGATTTTATAGCTTTGTTTTAGACCGTTCTCAAGACCAAAGGCAGGACTTGCAGGTAAAATAGTAAAATTACTACATCCTACCAACAACTTTACATGAGAAGGTACTGCAAATGTCGAAAGATCTCTTCTTCATGGAGGATATTGTCATACAGTAGTGAAAATGTTCTTTTTCAGTAGTCCACCAACCTATCAGCACCTGGTGGAACCTCCCGGTTTGTCTTACAGCATGGTAGAATCTGTAGATCTTCTATATGTCTAAAAATGAATGCAGATGTGAAAACCTATTTCCAATTCTTAAGACCTGTCTGGCCTTTAGAAGAAATACCCTGTCAGGGACACAGATTAGGGACTATTGTTTTGCTTCACTTGCTATTATAATTTTTGATTGAGTGAGAGTTTCAAGGACGAGCAGAAACTGTTGAAGGCTGGTCAGTTTGATGAGGTTTGAACTTTTCATTCAGTTCTGCGAGTACTGCGAACCATTCATACCTGTGGAGAGGATTTTTGTGATTAACTTTGGTTTCTGCGTCAATGATGTCACGTTCACAGGTATCTTTATTCTTTTTCGATTGCGTGGACTTTGAGATGGTAAGGTGTTGTGATGGGAAGTTGCCTCAAGTAGAAAAAAAATATTTCTGATATCACTGATTATCAGAGAGCCTGAAGTGACTTCTTTTTGTGTGGGAAGGGGACCAAGGGAAAAATAAGTGGCTAGGGAGAAGAAAGCTTTTCTTTTGGTAAGAGTGTCTCTTAATCTCAGTCAGAAAATCCCTCTTTAGAGCAGGGAAAAAATAAATATAATATAAAATACTCATCCTCGAGTCCACATTTCATTGGGAAGCAGTCGTTTACAGATATTTTTAAGCAGTCGACATTGATTTGAATAGATTTTTGGTAACACACTCAAGTAAGAGAAGAAGAAATGCCCCACAAACATATAGTGCCTTAAGGTTTGAAAAATACTGAGGTCTGGAGAAATCATCCCAGCTCTACTGCCAGCTCATGTTCTTGTCTCTTTCCTTACCTTTATTCTCTGTGGGCCTGGTGCAGAGCTGACAGGACAAAGTTGTCTCCCATAGCACAGGTAGTGTTCGCAGCATCTTGTGAAGGCAGAGCACATTACACTGATCCTTGGGTGTTGTCAAAGTTTTTTTTTTTACCAATTTTTTACCAATGAAACATTCTGAAAATGAGCAGTTTTGAAAATGTTGCTTTCCAAATCAGTCTGTAGCCAACACAAGCCAAAAGACCTCATTCTTTCCCAAAACACAGAAGGACTTTGGACCAGAGTCTGAGCATGATTAAGTGGAGAAATTGCTACTGGACATGAATTGCTGCTCACGTGTAATTTCTGGAAACAAACTGGAACTGCAAAAGTTGACTTCAAACTTCAAGTCTTTTAAAAAAGGAGAGGATTTATATCCATCCCAAACATGTGTCTGAATATTCTGAAGCTTTTTACTATTTTTATCATGGTAGAAAGTAATTAAATTAGGAGGACTTTGCTCTAGTGGAACACAATCCTTAAAATAATATCAGTGGAATTATTTACATAATCAGTGGCCAGATTTATTTAACAGCCAATGTCTAAGCTGTAGCACAATAGAATAAATGTGGATGCACATATATGCATACAAACCTCATATTTTGTTTCATGTATCATGTATTTTGCACTCCAAGTCTATATGTAAACTTTCATCTTAAGTAACACATGAGAACATCATGAAAATAAGTTCCTCAAAAATATATATGCACGTCCAAAACAATTAGGACAAGCAGCAAAAGAGGTACTTTGACCTACATGGACTGAATGCAAGAACCGCTGCTGGAGAAAGCAATTTGAGTGGAAGATTTTGAGGCATGATATAAAATAAGAGCAGAGGAAGAAAATATGGAACAAACCAAATGAAAAAGTCTGCTTGGGAGAGCAGAGTGCTGCCAGCCAGACCACACTGCTGGCTAGACATCATCTTAACTAAATTATTCAAACAAATATTAATTTGAGTTGCTAAGATGGAATATCTGGTTTAACTGTTAGAAAACTTTACCAACGTGCAAGCTAGTGATTAATAACAAATGTACTTCCACAGGAAAAAAAGTAAAGTAAAATGAAGGAATGTTGTACAAAACACTTGCAAGGAGTGATTTTCTTGCTCCAAAGGGCTTCAAAGCCGGAGCAGAGCTCACACTGTGTGTGTGGTCACACTGGGCTTGCCTTTGTGCTGGCAACATATCTGAGGCTGGGAGCATCACCAAAATAGCCATTTGAATTGGCTCAGTGACGAGGAAATCCAGTCTGCTGCCTTCCTACTTCATCAGGATCTCAAAAAACGAGAGGGTAAAGAGTGGGACAAACGGAAAAATAAGCGGTAGAGGAGGGAAGATTCATAATGATAGAGTGTGAGTGTGAAGGATATAACCAGTGCCTTCTTGGGTAAATCTTGCTTTTTTATCTAAACTTCCAGGCACCAGTTTATGTACATTTGTTTATGCTCAGAGAATGCAAAACTAGCTTAAATCAAGAGAAAAGCTGAGATTGTTGATAACATCGTGAGCTTCATTCAGGTTTTGTTGTGTGGGTATCAGCATTCGCTCATGAAATACATACAGATGACTCTTTGGCTTCTGTGAGTTGTGTAGCTAACTCTAAAAGCCCATATTCTTCAGGAAGATGACTGAAGCTGCCACGTCATAGCTGCATTCTGAGCAACCAGGTATCCTTCTGGCTTAATTTGGGATAGCTTGTACCATGAAGTCAAACTGAGGCTCCAGGTGTTACCTTTGAACACATTGGAAACCCCCTCCACCAGTCTCTAAGAGCACTACTGAGCTGTTCTGATCTAGTCCTCAGACCTGCTAGCAGGAGCTAGTAGGAACTCATTAAATCATTCCCCAGCCTTGTGACGTAGAACTTCTCTCACCTCTGCCCCATCCACGAAAGCTCCTGTGCATTCTGTATGGGAGACAGATGGTCTGTGTCACTGAAATTGTGCTATCAAACAGCATTGAGTCAAGAAAAATGAAGCACCACCCAAATTACCAGATCTGTGTGTGCAGCAGCAAAGAAAGCCCTCTTTCCAAGCACAGGGCATCTTTCAAAGCAAAATCCCTCAGCAGGGAAATTTGGTATGAACAGAGTATTTTAGGTTATGGTCCTTAGAGGGAAATGTCCTTGGTTGAAAGTCAAATATTCCCTCCTGGGGTTACCTAATGCTTCCAGTTTTTTTCTGTCTCAGTAGAAGATCTGAGCAGCTTCACATGTGACCTTAAAAGAAAGGAGTCGATAGAATAAGCTCAAAAGACACCACGTCAATTTTCAGCATAACGTTTTATCTAAGAGTCTAAAAAAGATGTCCAAGTATTTTTATTTTTTATTTTTTTAAACTGGAAAGAAACCTCGCTTGAATTTCAGTTCATTTAATTATTTTGTCTACGTTTCAAAAGGAATTAATCCTCGGCCAACTCTGAAGTTCATCAAAAAGACACCATATTTAGTCATCTGGCTTAGCCTGCTATTTGGGAATTCTTGGATCTGCTGCCCCCAAATTGCAGGATGCCCCAATCTTTACAGGGTTAAATGCCAGTAGGGCTCCTCTTGCTGGGTGATGATGCAGTTTTCTGATAATGCTTTTATCGGGCTTGATTTTCCATTCGTTTTCTATCCCTGTATTTGTTGTTCTTTGTAAGTATGAATAAACTCAGCCTCTGAAAGGACCTTGTGGAAAAATAATAACATTAGCAACATGTTTGGAAACTGGTGCTCGTAGAATTGAAGCCAGCTTCCCAATTTACAGAGTGGTTATTGTAGGTTGTAGGAAGGTCTGATCATGGAACTGTGCAGGCTGCCACACTTGAAAAGTTGAGTTTTATGATTCGCTAACTTTATGCAGGAAATCGATAGCAGCCGGGATACAAGAATCCAGGTCTCTAGGCTCCCATTTCTGCATAACAGGTTGTAAATCTAATGCCAAAATCACCAACATCCATCACAAAGAGCTTATCTCTTGAGTTGCACAGGTTGTAAGGAGAGCTGCCCTAGAAAGGAAATGAAGGAGCTCAACTCCTCTTATTTTGGATCCAGTATTCCCATCTCCTCCACATTCCAGATCTTTTCTAACTGGGATGGGCATTTCCCAGCTCCCTGTTCTAAATGTGGCCATTTCTAGCCTCAATCATTTCCATTTCATGTCTGTTTCTTGAGGGTTGTCATGGGTTCTGCAGCCTGTGCTGCCCCTTCACCACATATTTCATATTAAGCTCCTTCTGCAAACCTCATTTGTTCTGTGATACTTAGGCATCAGCTGTCAACTCATAGTGCAATGAATCCCTTGCAGCACTTCTATACCTAAGAAACTGTCTACAAATCTATCACATTTGGTCCATATCTTAAGACTTAATTTAAAATGGAGGCAGGAGGACTCCAGTCTGTGGGCTGCTATTTACACTGGTGATGCTCAATAGCAGTGACAGGAGTATATTTACATGTCCTCTTGTGACATGTGCTCTTTGTGTTAGATGAATCCTAGATGGTGACCTTGATTGTAAGAAAGCTGTCCCCAAGGAAGCTGTTGTGGCTGAAATTAGGGGAATAATCTTCATTTTCCATCTCCACACTCTGCACATAGCAAAAGGGAAAATATAATCAATGACCATGGTCCAGTTGGGAGGTGTTAGCTCATTAATATGCTCAATAAATGTGATCCTAGTACGTATTAGCTGCTTGATATTGTAGTGACTCCCTAGGAGCTCTTTCTTTTCAATCGCTTGGCCCAACACTCTGCTGTCTACAAAGAATGACCCTGTAGTTTTACCTCTGTGCTGGAATTTTGGGGATCTGCTCTATCTAGGTTACTTTGAGAAACTCTTCAACTATTGTCATATTCTGCTAGCTCAGTGCTGAAGTTGCTTAACCTTGTGATTTGGAGGAGTGAATCAATATTTTCCTCTCTTTGTATCCCAGCAGTTCCTGACCTATTTAGTCTACAAACTGTTTGGGTCAGGGTCTGCTTCTTGCCAAAATGCAGCGGTATTTCCAGCTCTCCTGGGACATCTCGGATCTCCTGCATTACTCTTGATGATGATGGACTGGGTTTTGACGTATTTCGTGACGTTGGGAATCTGTGATAATCCAGTTCCCGTGCTTCTTGTCTGTGTTCCCCTGAGTGTAAGGGTAGAAGTTGTTTGAGCCAAGGATGATCTTTCAAATCATTTTACATCAGTAAAATACCCAGCACATGAGTCTCTGATAGACATTCTTAGGCTTAAGTGAATACAAGTATTTTATTAATGCTGACAATAATGAAAGCATAATAATAGGAATAACAGTAATAGCCACAGCCTAACACAAAACCACTTGTTGTCATTTTTAAGCCAAATAGTTGTAAAAATATATCGTTTTTTAATATTTATTTGAAAAATGATCTACATTTTGTTAAACTAGAGTTTATTTAGATTTCAAGATTCTCAGTTTCTAATTTCAGAATTTTGTGGATTCATAGACTGAAAAAAATAGAGAGAAATATGAACTCTCTATTTTCAAAATCTTAAATTTCACTACAGTCTGAGAAGAGGATGTGCAGCTCTCCTCTCTGCTTGAATGTCCTTGTTTGGTTGCCACGTGCTTAGTGTGAGAGCTAACATTTGTAAGTTCAAAAATGTTCTTTATTACAGAATATACATTCTCAGTCCGTTTCTTTCCGTGTTAACTGCACCCCAGGGTTACTCTTTGCAAAGCTAAGATGCCCGCATGCGTACAAATTTCTCTTACCAGTAGGAGGAGAGCACTGTCATATGGATGTGACTTTTTAAGGATTGCTGTGATTGAGTAAGTGTTCTGTAACACATGATGTGATGCAAGAGTAGCGTCTTTCCAGTTGCTTTTCTTATATGCTAGTTGTGCACTGCATCTCAATTTGTGTCAGAGCACAGGCTTATGTTGTCGCTGTGCCATTTTGTCATGAGCTGTAATTCATGCCTGAACTTCCCAGATGGCCCTGGGCTACACCTCTGCTTCCCAAGGGCAACCATAGCTTGCAGGGATCCGCTCTGTAATTAAAGCCCCTCATCACATAAATAAATATTGTTGTAGCTAATTGAAGAGGAAGGAGAAACTGTGCCAAAGAGTTTGAGAGCGTTTACAACTAAACTACAACAACCAGTGTTTAAGAACCAATGTTTAAGTAGAATGTTACTGCTCTGTTTAGATGCAGGTGCCTTCTGAGCCATAAACTTATTTAACTGCTACTGAAGGGATTATAAATGAGTAAAGACATGTTGCTCCAGTGCTCATTGCTGCAGTAACAGTTGAACTCTTAAGGTCTTCCAGGAAATGGTCTTTCTTCTATGTGCTACTTATGACTGTAGAAATCTATGATTTCACGCTGTCCTGAAAGTAAGTGTTGCACTTCCACATTTGGACTTGTTTTTCATTCTTTTCTGTTGCCTTCTCGAGGGCACATTTTTCATTTTTTCTCTGTCTTCCTCTTCTCTTTGTATAATTATTAGTATGTAAATAAATCACGTCCTGCAAGTAACTAAAATCCTTGGAACATTCCTAGCTGCAATTTTCTATTGCAGAGAGCAATGAGTTTCCACATTACTCACTCAAAGTGAAAGTATTTCTAGTACAAGTCTGTGATGCTGTGCTTTCATTTTCCTTTCACACTCGTTGACTAAAACTTGTTGAAAGTAATTGTGCTGCATAGATTTAATGTCACTGAAATATGAAGGAGAAATATTCATCAGTTTATTAAAAATACGGCAAAAGTCAAAGTACTACCAACCCTAATTAATATGTGTTTAAATTCTCTGCCCTGGACCCTCCAGTCTTTTATTTTGTTTAAACTGAAGCTTGACATGTTCAGTCAGCGCATTATTGTCTAACAGCGGGAGAGTGAAAGCTATACCCCTTTCCTTAAACACACCAGGCTGTGGAATGTGCTCTGTCTTACTTCTATTCCCCTTCCATTTGTTAGGTACTGGACACGATATGTTGACTCTGAGCAATCGCTTTCCTTTGAAATAGAAGGAAAGAGTCATACCTTAAACCTTCCCTGTATCTAGCGTCCAAAATCTGTACTTCAGGAATACAAGAACAGCAATGGTTAAATCCTCCAGAACTATCAGGAAGTAATTATTTTTTCTGTACCAAACTACAATAAAATGTATTTATTTTTTCTGATTTTTTTAAACTTACCTCATAAATTATAATTAAAATAACGGAACAAAATCCCCATATGACAGCAACAGATAGTTCTGTCAATAAAAATGAACACTAGCCAGCAGGGTAATTTTCATGCTACCCTTGCAATATTTTTACTAAGAGCAATCTGACTTTTGGTAAAACTGTCCCAGTAGTATAGTTGCACAATCCTCACGTAGTGTCATTTATCATTTGCTTTCTCCTTACCTTCAGTGCTTCCAAGCAGTCCCTAAATTGGGAAGCAGTGGTCTTCTGTAAAAAAGCATGCCAGAAGAGCTTCCTCAGCTCCTGAGTGGCTGGATTTTTTTTTAACTGGAATATCTCATTAACCTGTCCTTGGCTTAGATTCATTTTCATACTCTCTGATGACTATGCCCAGTATCCAGAGTGCTTTTGGGCATGACCTTAGTGGTGATGCTGAAAGCTCCTCCTGAGACTTAGTAGAATATTCAAGAACATCTTCACTGGAATGATAGATTCTTGGGATCATAGAATCATTAAAGTTGGAAAGGACCACAAAGACAGTTCAACCCAACCCACCCCACCGTGCTCACTGACCATGTTTCTCATTGCCACATCTCCACAATTCTTGAACACCTCCAGGAATGGTGATGACCCCACCACCTCTGTGGGCAGCCTGAGCCAGGGCATCACCACTCCTTCTAAGAAACTTTTAATATCCAACCTGAACCTCCTCTGGTGCAACTTAAGGACATTACCTCTTATATCATACTCAGGTGATTTAAGAATCCCATTTATTTTGTGTCTGTAGAGGCTGTGTTCAATTAAACAGTCCTCAACAGCACAGAATAACTGAGACCATCCTCAGCTGTAGAATAGCAGCTGTTTTGCAGTAGCTCCCGATGGGGACATACATTTTCATTCTAAGTCTGCTTCAGGATGGTTTAGCTTTGCCCCAGTTTGGAGATGGGTTAACCTAAATCAAAACGCAGAATATCCTGCCTGGAGCACCAGTGTGTAGAGTTTGCTGAGCCTGCAATCATCTGCTAGTCCTTGACATTAACTGCTGCTGATTTCTTTGTGTAGGAATCTATGTCATTTGGCACAGTAACCCTTTAAAATAGAACAGAGGTGAGCAAATGCTTTAAATATTTTTTAACATTCTTATCATTTAGTCAGTCTCATTCCCATTAGCTGTTTTCTTTACTCTCATCAGTTTATCCACCTCCATTTTTCCTTGGGGAACCAAGGATAAGACCAGACTTAACAATAAATACTCCATAGCAGCATTCTATTGCTCCCCTCCCTCAACACTATTCTCTAGTTGCACATCAGGTTTGTTCCAGCTGGAATAAACCATTGCAGTGGCTGTAGGTAGATGGTTGATTGCAATTCTCTGTGTGAGGTCCTCTCTCAGATGAGCTCAGAGCATTACACTTGGCACTTCAGGGATCGGTTGAATCTGCCTCTCGAGATCCCTGATTCAATTTTTCCTGCTTTTCTGCTGCAGTACCACCTCGGTTTAGTTTGGCAAGTGTCCTGTCCCTCTTCCACTCATCACCTGTGTGCACTCAGACACAGGAGACCCTTCCTCCATGACCCGCACTGTTCTCCATCTTCACCTTCCAGCCCCAGTTTTCCTTGGCTTCTCTTTCTGCAATGAGAAATGTTGAAAGAAGAGGTCTCCACTGCTTCAAGTTAGCCAGAGAAGGTGCTTGTAACAGAAATGTTCCCCTCTTGAGATGGGCACCTTTGACCTAGCGCTATTAAACCGTCAAAAGCGTTCTTCAGCTGTGCTTTAAAGATCCACAATCCACCCAGCTCTAACATAGTGATATTTCATGAGCTTGTCAGCTTTCCTCTGTCTGTCTGTCCATCCATCTCCCCTCATAAGGCACCTATTTGCCTCCCATCATCACAGCACCTCCTGCTCTTCATGCACTGTCACCACAGTCGGTGTCTGAGCCATAGCCACATTAAAGCATTTGCTTCCGATAGAGCAAAAATGTTATGGTGAAGACTGATTATCTGGGCCGTGGGTGAGCCACATAACCACAAAACCACCCTTCCTGACACTGTATTGTCTCTGCTTATTATCACACAGATGAGCATTGAGCACATCCGTTGCAGCCCCTTGGGGCTCTTTCCAGTGTGCTGCACTCCACATCAAGGACTGTACAGTGTCAGGAGGTGGCAACAAGCAAACTGCCTACTCAATGAATGGTGTGGCTTCAGAAGTCATATTTCCTGCAGCTTTCTAGCCTTCTAGTTGAAATAGCAGTTGTTTTTGGTGCACTGTGATGCAGTTTCTCATGAGATTCTTGGTGTTTTGGGGGAATTGAAAACCTTACTCTGTCCATCTGGTTATTTGGTATTGCCAGGCAAAGTTGTACATGTGGCAGAGCACAACACAGTGATCACAGAATCATAGAATTGAATCATAGAATATCCCCAGTTGGAAGTGACCTATAAGGATAATCGAGTCAAACTTCTGACTCCAATGATCAAATAATAGTCAGCTGAAAGGTTCACAGCTCATTGAAGGAGTGGGAGATATTTTTTTCTTACACTTAAACAGCTTTGTTGATCTGTGATTTCAGAGGAAAGGAGTATTTTTCTTATGCTAATGGTCTCATCTACATAGTTTACTTGTACTCTGTGGTTTCTGGAAGCAATGTCCTTACTATGTTTCCCTAACATTGTGAGGTACTGAATTCAAAAACTCCAGAATCCAGATGTGAATTTTTGGGGTGTGTGAAATCAGATTTATCATCCTGTGTTGTTTTCCAGGGACAAAGAACAACTGCTGAAAAATTAGTCTTCTGTTAAAGTCATCCCCTTCACTGGTTCTGCCTTTGTGTGTTGATGCCTTCAAGAACAGTTTCTTAGAAGAGGATAAAAAATCAACTCCTCTATTTATCCATTGCTCAGCAAAACAGGGGACCATAACTTGATAGCAGATCATCCAAAATGAGAAATATGGTACAGAAGTCCTTTTTCTCTGACGGAAATTGATTCAGTTCTGTGAAAACACAGCTTGTTCCATTCTCTCTGATAATTTGGATTGAGATGGACTGAATTTGGAATGAGTTGTTTCTCTGCTCTCTTGGATGAAGAATGATCTTCTTTCCTCTGAGATCCTGAGGACCTGGGATCTCTTAATCTTGGTTTCCCAATCAATGTGTAACCCATGACACCTGACAAGTGCTTTTTGTACAGCATTGCATAGAATCAAAAAAGGAAATAAGGAATACCCAGCCCCACCTTCTCTGGCAGACTTACACAGAGTACTTGTTTAGATCTGATTCTATGATCTGCTGCTGCCAGGAATGTTTAAATCAGGCTTGTAAGCAAACACCACCTATGGTTTCACTGCAAAAACTGTCTTGAGAAACCCACTCTAACATGGCAAAGGGAAAAGAAACTTGTCCCCAGGCTTAGCTGGGAGATGAGTCATTTCCACCACTGCCTGGGACAGTTTACTTAGCATAGCTCCATCCTTGGTTTTCTGCTCTGTGAGTCATTTGGGCTTTCTTTTCAAATGGTCACCAACAGAGAGTGGCTTTGCGGACAATCAGGCTGTTTTCAAGGGATAGATGTCCCTTGCCATGAGCTCACTCAGAACAGGGGAGCCTGAGCTAGAAAGCCCTGTGCAATAATCTTGTCACACATCTGGTGGTAGATGCAGAATTTATGGAGGGATGGCAACTTGCTTATTTAAGTTAACCATGGTTTTCAGACATGTAATCCTTCTATGCTGTGATTGGTCTCCCTCCAGCTCCATCTGGTTCTCCAGGATGCAGACCTGAATGACACGTGGGAATAGCCTGCAAACCAGATGCTTAACATTTATTTTTAGTGATGAATAAACTTTGTAAGCATCTCATTATATAGTCGCCTGGCCTAATTAGTAACATTCAGACAAGCATTAATCTGCAAAAATGCTAAGTGGTACTGGGAGTGCTCAGCGGAGCTCTGAGGAAAAATCCTCTTTGGGGAGGGAAAGAGAACAGTGGTGCAAACAAATGAATGGCTGGGGCTTTGGTTGGATCTAGCCAGGTGTTCCAGTAGTTTTCAGTTAAAGTGGTCCTCCTCAGTGATTCAAGTTCAACTCTACCTGTCTATGTTGTGTTGCAAGTAGATTCGTTTACAAAAAGTAATTTGGTTTTGACCCAATGATTTGGGTCATCGTCCTGAAAAGAATGGAACATCAAACCATTTGTGTTAATTCACAGTGGTGTACATCTCTCCGTCTACTGTTTTTATCCTAATGCTTTGAAAATGTGAACAGGGCACAAAGGTGCAGGCTGAATTGATGGTTCTTTCATCTCTTGGTCCTATCCAGCACATCAAGCCAAACAGTCCCTTACAAATAGGTGTAATTGCATAATATCTTGTGTATGTAAACGAAACCTGCGTCTTGAGAGGAACTCCATGCTGACAAAGCCCGAACGTCATTACAAAACTTTTCTTTCAGGATGGGATCCCTCTTGAATTTCCATCAGACTGATAGTTTCCCATGCTGAAAGATAGAAGGTGAACATACTGATATTTTCTGCTGGAGGAGAGCCTGCACTGCAGCAGATTCACAGCTCCACAATGTACACAGCCAGAGTTATTTTGAGAGGTAGAGCAATAACTCTAATGCAAGACAGGAGACATAACAAGTAAGTGGAAATTTTCACATAAAAGAAAATATCTGAGACTACAACAGATATTAATGAACTGAGAAAACAGACAGATGTACGTTAGGGATTTGACTGATACCTGGGAGCGTACTTTATCTTATTTTGTTCATATTTTTACATCTGGCACTTTCACCATATTAATGATTTAAGGAATAATTATTGTAAGGTTGAGTTTCCTTTTAAAAACTTTCAGTGTTCCATCCTGGAATTCATTCCAGATGCTGGTAACTAAAACTGAAGAAACACGCTTCAAAATGATAGTCTTCTCCAAGTCAGGATGACAGCAAAATATGTAAACGACCAATGGCTCTTCTAGCTGCTTGGTTCTTTATGAGCTATCTGATTCCCTTCCAGTTTGTTTAAAATTTTTACCATGCAGATGTTCCTCCGGGTGACCAATTTTTATAGTTTTGAAAAGATTATATCAGTTTTCCATGGTATTGTGTTACTGTATTTCTTGGATTTTTTTATAGCACTTGAAAGGCTAATTTCTTAATCAGACATTACTAGTGGAATGTAGAAAGAGAGGTTAAAAAGCCAAACTGGCACTGAGAATTAAACACAGGTTTGTAATAATATGAAAGGAAAACAAAAAGCATCAACTCGAGGATGTTGTTATTGAATGAAAGTTGAGAAAACTGCTAGGAACATGCATTTTTTATTATTATCAAAGGTGTTAAAATATATACATAGCATATGTTTGGCACTGAATTGTTGTTACACAGTTTTGTAGTATTCAGCTGTCTTGGATAAAAACTATCACTTTGATACTGGAAAATTATTATGAAAATGTTAGTTTTGGGCCTACTAGTAAAAAGCAAAGATTGTCTCGCATGCCAGTAAGGTTTCAGTGAAGGGTTTGCACTGTTTCCAGAAACCATCTTTGGCAACTGCTAAGTTTCACCTCCATCAACAGTCTGCATAACATTTTGTCCCTCTTTACTGTTGCTGGGAGAGCTGATGGGGAGAGAGGAGACTTAGTTTGGCTTCTGCACCCTGAAAGTCAGAGACAGATTTCAAACAGCGCTTTAGGATTGTAAATAGCAGCTGAAATAGGACTTCAGAAACGCTGGTGCAAACGTTTAAAAGTAGGAAGAAAATAAGAAGTCACACTGTAGAGTCATTCTGTACTGTTTCAAGGTCACGGTGATTCTTGTTCTATTGACATGACTTATGTAGATGCATGACCTGGGTTCAGTCCAGTGCCGCCACAATTACATCAGTCAGACCAGATGCAGGGTAGTTTTTTTCTGACTTTTTCGGAACTCCAAGCTTCTTCAGCTCTGGGTTGTGACCTAGGCTCATCCCTGCAACAGGTATGCTGCTCCCAATTTCCTTCGAGTGGTATCTTATTTCTGGAAGCTCAAGATTCAAAATGTGCCGCCTATTTCCTGCTGAGTAGTTTCCATTGAGTCATATCATGTTCATGGGAACAGAAAAACAAACCAGAACAGTGTTAGTTTATAATATTGTGTAAATGTTACGTAACTTGGCTTCTGAGAGTTTTCTTTGCCTTCTTCTGAAACGCTGGAAATTGGCCACGGCCAGAGGCAGGAGGCTGAGCTGGTTGTGTTGGCGCTCCAGCTGGTGTTCACCATTCCTCTGGAGTCTACTCAGGGGGTCCTGCTCACACGACCAGCATTAAATCATCAAGCTTGGGGTTGGGCATAAGTTTTTCATCAGATGGCAGAGGCAGGGACCTGTCACCTCTTTGTCACAGCCTGTTGCTGAGTATGGCCTGGGAATTAACACCTAGCAAGTTCCCTTGGTGTTTGCAGGACCCCAAGACATCTCAGCATCTGTAATCTTTCCTGCTCTCCTCCTGGTTTATGTTTCAATTTGTGGGTCTGAGTCTTTTCTGTAGCTTATTTTAAGCTTGCTACAAGTTTTGGGGAAATGCTTTGCAGTTTTCTGTGTGTGTATGAGAGAGGAAACGGGGCAGAATTATTCTATATCCTACATTTCCATCGCTTTTGCAGTTGCAGGGAACTTGATCTCTTTTTGTTCCTCTGCTCTTAGAGATGTACTCTGCAGCAAGAAATGAAATGTTATAATACAGAAATATCAATTTTTGCTGTGCTGGAGGCTTGTGAAAACATGAAAGAACATGTGCCTACTTCATTAGTAGATTTGGGATGCAAAAAATGGGCAAAGTGGGTTTTCTAAGCCAGCAGGAAAACAGCTTTTACCCTGTTCTTCAAAAAACTCCCTAATGTTCTATAGCTGGGTTTGTTGTCCAGTTCTCTCTATCTGCAATCCTATGCAAAGGGTTTTGGAGCAGGGCTGTTGTCTGGGCTGAGGAGATGTGAGACTTCCCGGAGAGTGGGGCTGCTATTAGCCAAAGTTGCTAAGTGCCTCATTTCCACCACTATGAAATCCATGCACACAAAATGCACAAAGCCAAACCACAAGTTGCAAATCAGATTTTCCTCTAAAAATCATCAGCAAAGCCAATCTGGCATTTTCTTTCTTTGAAGCGTTTTGTTTTTCAAACTCTTGGGAAGCTGGCTACCTTCACTTCAGCTCAGTTGCCTTTGAGGTCATGGTAGCAGCTTGACCTCAGATGCATGTCGCAGTGATGAGGAGCTGTAGCTGCATACCAAGCAGGAGCAATGCCAAGGAGGCTGTAGGAGCTGAACTATGCTCAGTACAATTAGGAATAAATCAAACACTTCTGAGTCTTCAGTACCTTCCAGCAAGCTTGATCAAAACATAATCCTCCTCCTTCCTCGGCTGTTTTCTTCTCCCTTTGCCTAAATGAAGTGAAGCCATTCACTGGTTGCGCTGTGAGGTTTCTATGCCAGACATACGTTCTCTCACTAGATTTACCTGAAACTGGTTTGCAAAGTATGAAAAACTACAGTTAATATTACCCTTGATAACAAATATAAGAAATAGACTATGAAGAGTGCAAAAACTGGGACTTCTCCCACTGGAAAAGAGGGTGCTCCAAGCAGGCGTGCCCAGGAAGGTGGGCTGCAAGGGAATGTTTCCTCTGATCATTCTGAAGTTGAAGGGTAAATGATGCCTCAACTGATTAGGGACAGGTCTAACTCTCTGCAGACTATTTACAAATACCAGAATGGTATTTTGGATTGCTGTGACTACATTTCAGCCCTGCTGCTTCTGTTCTCTTCTATTAGGATTGCCTTGTGTTTACACCAGGGCAGAAATGACCTTTTGCTGTGCTCATCTGTATTTCAAGCACGCTGTTCTCCAAGGAAAAGGAAATGGAGACACTTCAGGTAGCATTTTATTTCCTACACAATGGCCATTCAAGTGAGAAATGAAGGAGATGACTTAAGAAAAGGCAATGAAGAAAAATATGGATAGTTATATAAAAGCAAAGTATCTTGAAAGAAAAAAAATAATTGGAAATTAATGTAACGTTCTCAAAAATCCAAAATAATCTATATTGAAAGGGTTATTAGGGTTGAGAAAATAAACATTTCCTGTTGTAGTTTCTGCAAAATATCGCCAGTGGCAGTTAGGTATTACCTTAGAGTCATCTATAATTTGTGTTCTCTTGAGAAATATTTCTGTGATTACATATAGGTCTGGAAGTTAGGCTAAGTATGTCTCCTGGATCAATGCAACCATAGGAATCTTTATCATCATTAGCTATAGTCTCCATCATTCCAATGCTCTGAAGAATAAGTTTCAGGTATCAAATATAGTCATTATAATGCAATAGGAAATAGTCTAATAAATTATCTGTCCTGTTATTGTTTCTGTGACAAATATTGGAAGTAGGAGAGATTTATGAGACGGATATATTTGTGAATTTTTCTTATAAATTAATTTTTTTTTAAAACAAGGGCTATTCTTCACACCAAGACCCCACAAGGATTTCATTAAAGACCCATTAGTCAGACTAATTCCTGACAAGGCATAGGTTTGTATTACACAAACATATTCGACTTTCCAAACGTGGCTGCAAGATTTGGCTTTTTTTGCTGCGAGATACCTATTGATAAATACAATTGGGAGAAATTACTGAAAATAAACGTTGGCTTCCATTCGATATATAAATTACCTTGTATTACTGGTGGCTGAGGGGGAAAAAATACTTCTGAATAATCTACCACTACCAAATCTATTCTAAGACAGTTGCAGAATATTGGAAATTTGTTTGTACAGGAAAAAAGTAAGAGCCACACACACAGCCAGAGTACATGCAAATGTTGTTGATATTTGCTAAGTCCTGGAATAGGCTCCCCAGGGAGGTGGTTGAGTCACCACCCTGAATGTGTTCAAAAACTGACTGAATGTGGTGCTCAGGGACATGATTTAGGGGAGGATTGTTAGAGTTAGGGTAGTACGATTTGGTTGTGGTTGGACTTGATGATCTTGAAAGTCTTTTCTAACCTGATCAATTCTGTGATTCTATTCTATGATATACTGTGAGCATGAGAAATAAATCTATACTGTAACATGGATAAAGCAAAATAGCAGGAGATCTAAGGCAGTGTCCTATCTGGAGCCCTTGTGGAAAGAACCTTGCTTGGGACCTCACAAGTGTGTCTTTCTGGGATGGCTGAGAAGCCATGCGTGGTCTGAAGCTTTCATCACTCCCTTAGCTTTGCAGACAGGTTATGATTTCTCAGTGGGACAATTGCAGAAATCACTGTACTATTTCACACTTACTGGTGGAACAGGTGTGATAGTGTTTCCAGCTGCTTCTCTCTACATTTTTTACAATAGAGACTAGGGAAAGATAAAGTCATCAGAGACTTTTGGTCTCAGCTTCACTTCTGTACCAATAACAACAGCAGTGCATGCAGTAAGGAATGGGCAGCTCTGGGCTGTGAATGAGCCCATTGCTGGTTGTCTGTGCTGGCAGAAGTTGACTGGAACAAAACTTATTGGAGCTGTCTCCATTGGGTTGGGGGGATGTATCGTGTGACTGGGCATTGCTGAGCCTGGCTTAGGTTTAAACACAGCTGATCTGCTTTGAGGTCTATTTCAGCTCTAGTTTCTATGGCTATATTAGATGTTTTCACACGGAGGTTTTACAGTGACTGCTGATACATCATACCTCAGCCAATGCAGCAGACACCTTGGTACAATTAGTAAGAAGATATTCCCCTATCACATCTAAAATGAAGCTTATTTTACAGCTTCTTGGCACAGAAAGTATTTTGTTAACCTCTTACTCCAGATCTGTAGAGGTAGAATCCATCTGATTAACATTTTAGCTTTGTGGCTTCATCAGAAAGGTCTTTTGCTGTGCGTGCTTCTCCAAAGGACAGTGACCCCTTCCTAACACCCGTGCATTAGCTCACAAACAGATCAGTCAAATTTTAACTTTTTAATTTTAATATCTTGGTAAGAGCAGCCTTGCTCTTACCAAGATATTAAATAAAGAAGGATTGTTGCATCACTTCCCATCTACAACTCCAGAGCATATCTGAGCAGACAGCTACTGCTGGTTTAAATCATGATGTTTCAATCTTGGTGGCTACGACACAGGCAGAAGGAACAGATCTTGCCCTCCCACAGCTGGAGCACAGATTGTGCTAATGGTTGGTGAAGGTGCCACATGCAACCCAAGGCTTAGTTTGGGCCCACCCTGGTGAAAAATTGCTTGTGGAGGAGAATGGCTCCAAGCCAGCATGTTTGGATCAGTGATTTCAATGAAAATTTAATTAACAAAAAAGCTTTCTGCAGCCATTCCTAGTATTCAGTAAAATTATGACTTTGGGGTTTTTTTTAGAAGTTTATCTGAAGATATTATAAAAAGTTTTATGTCCAAACTATTTTCTTTTTTTCAATTACCAAAATTTGTATTTCTGCCAATTAAACATGGTAGGTTTGAGATTTTTGGTGGATGAAGAAACCAAAGCCCTACTCTCATCCTGTCTTACCCCTGAAGACCCAATCCCTACAAGATTTTATATTTTTGCATCTACAGGGTTTTGTATTTTTGGGTTTGTTTTTTTTTTTTTCTGTTCACACAACTGGAAACAGGACTGACCTTCAAAAAAAACAGTATTTATAGGCTGTTACAAAATTATTGGGCTGCTACACAATATTTTGGTGAGTTTTCAGTATGGAAAATGTATGGAAAGCGGGGTGGAAGTGGGGAAGAAGTTTTGTCACCTTAGAAAGATACAGGGATGAATTAATGGCAGTGATCTTAGATCTTCCCCAGAAAAAATAATTCCATTCTACTCCCTTCATAAGACAGAGATTAACTTCATCTTCTTCAATAGAGCCGAGTATATGGAGTACTTTGAAATACACGGAATGTAATTATCCAGAGTAGCTGGGTAGATGAGAGGAAGTAAAAAGAAACTCAGTGTCTCATCTGTGCCCAGAAAATGGGCCAGCTTTACCAGAGAGAACAGATAAGGCACAAAAATCTCAAGAAATTTCGAAAATGAAATAACAAAAAAGAAAAAAGAGAGTGAGACAAGTTTTGTAAGAAGTTGATATAATTTATTTCTATTTTCTCTCTAAATGGCAGTAGTATGGAAGATTTGAGCCAATATGAATCACCTCTTCCAACCTAGAAACAGTAACTGGGTTCTCTCAGTCCTCAGTGACACCTTCACAGTCACCAAAGTTGAGTTGGTTTCCACCAGCCTGACATTTGGCCTTAAATCTCCGCTCACATGGCATTTCACCTTAATTTCTGCCTGCACCCAGGCCAGAGCAGGACTTCAAGGTGTGACAGTGATGCGTTTCAGATCACAAAATCAAGGCAAAATTCATTATGATGTGATTACAGCGTAACTTGATCTAAAGTATTGGAAAGAAGCTAATAAAAACAAAAGACCCTCTTCCATTTCTTTGTCTTCACCTAGCTTTTGCTGGGTGGACTAATTATTGTTCATGGCAAGTGCATGTAAGTCTGAGACTTCACTACTATTCATCTCCTTTTGGAAGGGGTATGAAGCACCCAATGAAAAACCTCAGAAGAGTGCCAACCATCATTACTGTTGCAGTCATAGGTGTTACTGTCATGTCCATTAGTCTTGGATGCTAAGATGCTGTTGCATTATTAGGGTCTCCACACCAGCAGCCCTGGTCACTCAAAATCCTAAAAGAAATACACTGATTTCAGAAGGCACTCAAGCATCCTTAAGATCGTGGTCATTTCTCATCTTTAATGGTTGTCACCCTTTCTTAGGGATCGATTTTTGTGGTTAAAATATTTCTTTATCCTTTGTCAGCCATTCATGTTATCAGTGATAATATTTTGTTTCCTGAGAATAACCTGCCTGAATCTAAGGACCGTGTAATGACTCCTACCACTTTTCCAGGCCCCTTCCTTTTCCTCCTTTTACTTTCATGAATATTATCAAAGATGTTGCCTTTTCTGGACATAGCCCAGTGTTTTGAGGGCAGCACTATCACAAATCTCTATCAAAGGCTGATTCGAGTATCCCAGAGAAAGATCTCTCCTTCCAAACTCCTTTAGAAATACCAATCAATGTTGCCATCTGGAGGACACACAGCTTTACGGTTGACTCTGTTTCCATGTTAAGCTGCTGCTGTGATACCCTCATCACGAAAGCCCAACTCACCACAAACAGTTGTTATTCTGCTTTTCGTGTCCCAGATTTTCTTCAGTTCCTTCTGCAACCGATTATATTTGTTAGTCTTCTTTTTGTATGTTCCATGGAGCCTATCATTATTGTATTACTTTTACATCTAAGAAATTGTTACCATTATCATTATTAGATAATAACAACCACATCTGCTATCTCAAATTGATAGAAACACCGAAAAAATGCCAACCCAAATCCTATGTTTCTTTTACCAAAAATATCTGGTATCTTGGAGAAAGCATTCCCCCTCAAAACAAGGACTGTGCAGTGCTGCTGGCTGGGAGCAGGCAGAGTTCTGGCTTTATCTCTTTTGAGAAGTCGAACAGCAGCATTTGGCATGGCACTGAATCATGGGTATAAAGCACTGAGCAAAAAAAGGTTTTTGCAGTTTTGATCAATTCAACACGTAGAAAAATTCCTAAGGATAGAGTATCATTTCCCATCAGACGTATAGATGTTAGATGCCTAATATAATTTCAGCTGCTCTGTATGAAAGGGGGTTGCCTTCACAGGCTCATTCATCCCATCTAACTGGACATCTGCTCTAGGCAGGAATAAAGAGCTCTAGAGCTCTCCAGAAAGGTGAACCTTTCACTGTTGTCATTAGAAGGAGGTCTAAGGGGTATTTTTTAATCAATTAATTGTTAGATAGCTGTAAGTAACTGAGGTGAACACACATAGCTGCCAACGTTGAGATAAAACATTAGATAACTTGAAACACTAACATCATTAATCTAGACCAAGGCAGGTACGCCCTGTTCTAAAGTAGTGATATTTTGCCATATAAACATATTAATTATTATCATTCTACAACTTCTGTAATTGGTTTTATGGTGATTTTCTAAACAGGTAGTCCAGATGCTCCAAAGAAATTCACTACTGCAATCACTAGCAATTATAACTTGTACCACAGCAGTAATTCTGCAGCTGCCCATCAGCATGCAGCTGTTATTCCAATTTACTGAAACCTAACATAGTTACTTAAAATAATCCTCTGGATTTTCTGCTTCTGAACTGCTTCTCTTCACTCACTGCTCCAAGAGGAGCTTCCTTCTGACCTTCATGGGTCCTGAATGTGGACCTATTTTCCTTCCATGTGCTTTGATTGAGATTGAGTGGAGGATATATAGTTAGTGTGTTGCTCTCTCTTTTCTGAGGCAATGTCTCTGATCTTCGATGGCCTCTCAATTTAAGAGTATGCCTCTTAATTTAAGAGTGGTTGTGATTCCTGAAGCAGGGATGTGAGGCAGCTCCCTGCTAGCACAGCCAGAAGGAGATCCAATGGGACTGCCTGGAAGCTGGGAGGTCTGGGATAGCAGAGATCTTCACTGGGTTACTTCTCTGTTCCCAACTATTCTGCCTGCTTCTTTACTTGAAGATATAGGGGCTTATGCTCTCTCAGATGTCTATTCCAGCCCCTTGGGTCTGAGTTAATTAACTCTGGATAGCATTTTGAGGAAGCACCTTTTAAGAAAGATGCACAACAGGATATTCAAGCGTTATTAGGAACAGATAATAGTGCTGGAAATGGCCATCAGAGGTCATCTTTGTGAACCTTCTGCCTCAAGCATGGGCCAGCTCTTGGACAGATGTTTCAGATGTTTGTTTAAGTTGTTCTTAATGGCTCTTGCTTTCAAAGATCCCACCGCTGCCTCAGACGACATATTCCAGGTTTTTGCAGATCTTCCTGTTTAAAAGAGCTGTTCTTTCCCCCTGATATTTTATACAAACTCTTATCCTGTAGTATGAGCCTGTAGATTCTCATCTTGTCCTCCACTAACACAAAGTTAGAAAATGCAGAGTCAAGAAGACAAAACAGTGATTTATTATTCTTATTATTTTTAGTATTTGAGATAGAGACATCAAACACAGTTGTCAATGTCAATTTGGGCAGCACAGATGGCCCCTCTTCAAACATCAGTCAGCCCAGAAAGTGATTTCTGGTTCCCAGTGGAAACAACATCTTCAAGTTGTTGTATCCTGTGAGCTCCCTGAGATAATAGCTTCCAGCAACACACACCACCATGTGCACAGTTTGGTGTGCCAAAGCTCCCGTGACCTGAGAGTAATAACTCGATTAGGCAGTGGCAGAGGATGGATATTGCAAGGTTCAGTGGGAGTGGTCTTTGTAAAAATTAATTGATTTTAGAACAGATTGCATCCCAGAAGATCTTGACAGTAGGATCCCAGGAGGAAATGGGCATCCATCCATTTTGTAACCTCCACTGCTTTTGTCAGCTTGCAAGTTAGGTTCCCTGCTCCATAGGGTGTTTATAAATCGTATGCAGGAGCCTGTATGGACACATATAGAGACATATGGAGACCTCGTGTTCCCTGGTCTAGGCTGTAATTTAAAGGAATGCCTCTTTTCCTAGCTGGCTTTCAGTGATTCATAGAGGATTCCTTCAGTATTCTTGTTTTAAACTGGAAAGCATGTTCAGTGGGGAGAGTTTTGTAAGCAGAATGACACGAACTTCACAGAGCTGAACATTTTATTTTAAAGGCAACCTAATTTTTTTCTTTTGTTGTCCTTTTAAGTGGTTTTGTAAGTAATTTTGTTCTCTACTTGGTGTAGTAGGGTTGAGCATCGCCCTAATCAATTCCTGTTAATTATTAGCAGCCTTCTTTGTAATTTTAATTTGTAAATAGTGCGAAGTCAGAAACTGACATGCTCAGATACTTAGAGCCACGTTGTGATACATCACATAAATCTCAAAACATGCTATAAAAGGCATTTCCCATCACTTATTTCAGAACACTCATGGAATCTGAGGCACAGCGCAGTAAAGTGAGTTCATCCAACAGAACTCTTCAAGCCATAGGAATGTCACTAAGACTCCTAAGATCTGCGTGTCCATCTCTGTGCTTTCCAAGCTCCCCAGTGCCCCTTTCCATGCCGGTACACTTGCCACTAGTGGCCAATATTGTAACTTCTGTCTCGCCCAATAAATCCAGCTGACATTTTCTGGTTGTTTTGAAGGATGTAGAGAGGATCCTTCTGTATGTGTCCAAGTGGATGCCTGGTCAGAAGAGCACACATTGAGACAACGTTAACAAAACTCTTGGTGGAACCACTTTCTGCTGCCTTGGAAATTGCAGTGTTTAGGGGAATTGTTTGGCTGTCAGCATAGTTTTCTTTGGCATCCCTTCCCCTAGTGGAATAGACTGCTTCTTTCAAAAGCAGCTTTGACTCCTTGGTGTGGTGTTACCATTTTTGTCCTGTTGAACAATCTGTGTTGGAGCATGACGAATGGTCATAGAGAAAAGCTAAAAAAAAAACCAAAAAACCAACAACAAAAAGGCTGAAATCAAAATGTTTCAGCTTTGTTGGAAAAACACTTTCCTATTGAGTCAAAGTGGGTTCTTCAAGGAAGTTTCCTAATGGGGAAATTGTAATTGTGAGCAGGGGGAATTGCAAGAAGCTCCAGGGATTTAGGAAAAATATTTATTTTTGCAAAGGATCTTGCAGGAAACATTTCCATAAATGACCCCAACAGAGGCACACTAACCTTTCTCCTCATCCCTGCGGGGATCAGAACATTTATAGAGACTTTTGGGATGGGAATGGGATTGGGAGTCTTTGAAGGGGAGTGTGCAGTTCTCACTATGCTCTACCACAATGTATTGCATTTATACCACTTAAATGTGGAAAGTGTGTCTTTAATTTCCAGTGAACAAAGATTTGGTTTCCAGTTCTGTCTTGTTTTCACCATGTACTTTTCAAACACACTTTTTTGTTCATTAATGTTCACCTTTAGCCTATTGATTTGCTATAAAACCAAACCCTTTTATAAAGGAAAGGTAAAAGGAAATGAGGGAAAACGTAAACACATTGCAGAAGTAAGGATTTCCCAGAATAAGCCCACATATAACACAAATATATGATGTAGCTTCTTTTATTAGCACTGTAAAATAGAAGGGAGGGAAAAATGTGAAAATACATTAGGGATTTTAAAGCCAAGCAAATCAATTAGTCATTACTGACATAAATTTCCCTTTCTCGGGGACGTTCAACCTTCTCATATCCCGTGGATGAACTCTAAAGCACCTGTAGTAGATCTGTTTTCAGTAAAGAGATTTAAACTACTGTAGATGTTTTTCCAAGGAAAATACAATGTTGACAGAATAATGCGTGGAAGAAGAGGCTACTAAGGCAGCTGCTATAAATTGCTAGCATTGTAATCCCTCTTGCAACACGCCCAACTTCACAGGATGTGCATTTGTTGATGCTCTACATATGGTTTTGAGTAAAAGTAATTCTCCCCTCCCCTCCCTCCCCCCCCCCAACATGATGAAAACTAAGCAAGCCCTGCAATTGAAAGGGGAGGATCTCCCTGAGCACAGGAACAACGATGTTCATTTTGAGAAGCAGCATCACGTTTTCACAAGGATCTCTGTAACAGCATGCCTGGACAGATGGCAGCAGTGCTGTCATTGGGTAGGATGTGAGTGTCCCCAGCTGTCCCAGCAGGTCCCAGCCGTGTGCTGAGAGCTTATGTGCTCCTTACACAGCCCAACTTTACTTGTGCTACCAGCAGAGGTGGTACGATGGGCATGTGGTGCCAGGCCAGGGAGCAACCTATGTCCTTTCCCCACGCAGTAATCCTATCCTTGGACACAGTAAGGCACTTATAGATCCTTCTGCATAGGTAGCAAGGGCTACCTGGGGCTGCGTTGCTGCACTGGGACAGGTTTTACATTTGTAAACACTGTCTGGATCTGTACAAAAACATCTCTGGAGCATAATTATGAAACGGGCAGGGGAAAGGATTTTGAAGTGGATCCTATTTGTTGGATGGGGTGTGAGAGCACTGTGCAAGTACCTGTGCTGGGAGATCAGCAGCAGGAACAGTTGCTCAAAACTTTGATCCTCTTCAGAGGTGCTGATACCTCAATGGAGGCCTTCCTGGGGCTCGTGGGAAGGGACACAAAGCTGACGTACAGAAACCAAAGACTCAGATCCTCTTAGGCTGCTAAACAATGTGTGGCCCTAAGGCTCCCTCCCAATGCTGTTCGGCCCAAGGTTTGATATTTGCTGCTTTGCACTTGCCGTATGGGTCTGTGACCTTTTTTTGAAACTTTTTCTTTACGAGTTTATTTTGGCTCGGCTCAGGCATTCATAAAATTCCTGGGGAACGGGAGGTTTGAAGCACGGCTGTAAAAGGAGGAGAGGGGAGGTGGGAGAAGGGATCGAGGAGGAGAGTTTTCCATTACCCTGTCATAGCCTCCCTAGCACGGGTCTTACGCCTTTGAGCTCCTCTCTAAAGCTGCGAGCTTCTGAACTGAGGAGAGAGGGGAAGAGGAGGGGGCAGAGGGGGGGAACTCGCTTCCTTTCCTGTTCAGGAGGCAGAATCAGGCCCTGAGCAGATAGCTCTTGCTGCAGTTTCCCTTGTCAGTCATCCTTCTGCAGCTTTTGGTCTTCGCAGCAGGTCAGCGGAGTTGGTGAATAGCTCGGAAAGCACAAGGCATCTGAAACAAATTAGATCTCTTATAGCCACCCAGAGACTGATGATGGATGGAGGTCTGTATTTACAGCAAAACTAATTGGCAACATACACAGACATCCAAAAAAGTATATTATTTTGCCAGACTTTGGAGTCGCTAGGTTCTTTTTTTTTCTTTCTTTCTTTCTTTTTTTTATTGTAGAACATTATACAGCTAGAGATAAAAAAGAACAGTGAAAGTTTTAAATCTAATAAAAGTGTTTGACTGCAGAGTAAAAATAACATACACAGAGAAGTTTGATTTGGAATCGAATTTTATTAATGGTCTTTTCTCTGCAAAATGTTTCCAATTAAAAAACAATTCTGAAGTGATGCATTAATAAACTTCTTCTCCCCCCCTTTGGAGGGGCTAAGACTTTTAAAGGCTGAGGTGGATAAAAAAAAGCCAGTGGATGTTATTAAAACATAATTTAATATAACCTAAATACAGCACTTGCATACCATGGAGAGAAAGCCCGCTGTATAATTGAATCCGAAACAATGATAGTATGTTGACTTTTCAAAGAGAAATATTATCAGACTGTGAGCTGCTGTTCAAAAGAGGGGTCTTCTTTAAGCACCCAGGCATGCAAGAAGTAATGAAGAGTAAAATCGGGCAGGTTTCACCGGACACCACATGGCAGGTTTTGATTCCTCAAAGGCAAGGATAGATGTGAAATTGAGAGCATGCGGTGGATGAGCAGCCTGCTTTCCAACAAGTGATTTTTGAATGAATGGCATCTTTTCTTAAAAAAAGAAAAATAAAAAGAGAAAACAGAGAGAGATGGATAAAATGGATGTTGCAAAATCTCCAGAAAGTGTTTGACAAAAGGGGATATTTCTATCTGTCAATCTCTCTGGGCTGACCATGGTGGCACAGTGATGCAGGCATGTACTGAGTGTTTTCCCTTTTGGGACTCTTTGTTCCCTGATATATACATTTGCTTGACAAACAGAGAGAGCTCCAGAGAATGCCTGGTTAGAAGGGAGGAGGCTTTCAGACTGATTCCCATGACTACGTATGCTTCTGTTTCCTTATTTTTGCTTCAAGGTGGGAAAGACTGGCCAGGTGATTTGTTCCAGAGTCTTTTAGTGCTAAAAACCCAACTCGCTCCTTGCTATCAACAAAAGAATGAGTTCCATGTCCTGCCCCCAAACACTGCATTGTCCACCAGGAGGAAGCCTCCCAGAGCCCAGCCAAAAGCATGGAGCCAGTGGGTAGGATTGAACTGCTTGTGTTCTATGGCACTGAGCTGGTGAAACAGTGTCATCTTCATACCTCTTATCCCTGCCCAGCACATCTCATCATCTGCATTTGATGCCCCTTTTGAAGAGACCTCAGTGCAAATAAGACTTAGCCCCTTACTCATCCTCTGCAGGATTATCCCTGATCACCCATTATTGCTATTATTACTGTGTTTCCTGGGGAGGATTTTCTTATTCCAAGCTTTTTTTTTTTTTTTTTTTTTATGCTGCATCTGGGAAGCCGTCCTTTGTGTAAACAGCTATCAGAGTGAGCAGGGGTATGTGATCCATTAGCTCTGCTGAAAACACAATCATTGTGTTATTCCAAGCTGATGAAAATGTCCTCTGTAGTTTTCTCTCGCAATGTCCACATGCCAATCAGCGTTTGTCAGTGATATAATTTTCTCGCATAAACACATCCGTTGTGCAACTTCCACTCTGGGTAAATAGATATAATTCCAAAACCAAATAGCATGCTTGGAGGGAAGTGGAAGATGAGACATATGAGGGACTGGAGGGGAGAGAAGCAGCTAGGAGTGATTGGCTTTAGCTGCAAAGGAGGAAGATGGAAAATTTTTTGGGAACTGGGAGGACTGCTAGTTTATTTCTTCATATGGCAAAATAATAATAATAATAATAATAAAAAGCCTGGAAAGATGAATATTTGGGGATTTTTTTGTTTTGTTTTGTTTTTGCTTTTTTTTTTTTTTTTTTTTTTTTGTTACAAACATTTGTGAACTAGGACCACCATGAACTGCTGAAAGAAGGATGGCTGTTGTTTATGGAATCGGGAAAACATTTTTTTTTCCCAGTTTGAAACAGAATAGACAATGCTGTGTGAGTGGGGAGGTGCCATTTCCCCTTTTCCAGCAGAAGGTCTGCTTAGCCATAGGGTTTTTTTTTTTCCTCGTCCTTGTTCAAAGCTTATGTAACCTCTGGGTAATTATATCTTTTAATCCAGTATTGCAAATTTATGCAAAAGAAGGTTTCCCATCCCAGATGTTTTCAGCATGTGTGTGTATTTGTGCGTAAGGAAATTTGTAAAGTAAATCCTTTATTTAAATGGGTCCCTAGACTTGGCAGAGCACAATTATTTCATGTGCACACATGCAGCATTTGTCCATGACTGTATGTGGTGCATATTTATGTTTATATCCCATCTACCCTGCCTACACACTGCACAAAAAGCATATGTGTACATCACAAAATACTATATGGCTATAGAAAATACATCTTTCCTTTTGGAGGACTGTTTTATATGTGATCCTACAGCAGTGCTGACTGTCCCTGGCATCCTATGGGCTGCCTGTGCCATGTGGGGGGCTCATACATGGCCCCCAGGAACTGATCTGGTTTCAAACCCAAGCACTGGATCACCTGATTTGCATTTTTCCCCATTTGAGGATCCTGGGCGAGGCGAGGGGAGAGCTGAAACCCTAAACCGCTTTGTGCTTATTTGTTTTATGATCCTATTGGGTGCAGTGTTTACTCAAATCCGGCAAGCATCTGGATTAGATAATTTGTTGGAAATTAGCGGCATTTGATGGTTATCGGCCCTCGTGTGATTAAAACCCTGCTGTCAGTGTCGTGCCTGGGTTTGGAGCACAGGGACACGGCTGCCCACGCACAGAGCTGTCAGAGGAATAGGGATTCAACCCTGCAGCGGGGTGGGACCCTCCAGCAGGACAGAGGTGCAGATGTGCTGGAAAAATCCTTTCATATCCCAAGCGATGTGAGTGAGGAGGGAAGGGGCACAGGGGGCTGGGATCTCCATTTCTTGGGCATTTTTGTTCCCCTCTTTGGGGACAAGAAGGAATGCAGAGTAGCTTTACTCCCTTGCCACACCACTTTGTATTTCCCATGCCCAGGGAAGTTGGGCATCCCTTCCCATCACTGCACTCCCCATCAGGGCACATAATACATAAATGGTGTATTTATAAAAAGTGCCCACACTCTTCACTCCTCTTTCCCTCACCCTCCACTTCAAGGTTGGATTGTGCTCACTTTAAGCTAGCTAGGATTTTAGAGCTCTTTTAAACTGTAATAAGCCCAAACTCAGTGGAAAGGGTTTCAGCACTGCTATATTAATGCACGTAGTTTTTGCATGGCTTCACATAGGAGCTTAGGAAATGGGACATTTAGTGTTAGAGTGACCCTTTCTTGGATATTCCAAGCAGATAAATGATTAAAGATCAGACTCTGTAATTTGACGGATAGGGTGTGGTGCATTTATAAATATACATTGTGTGTAACGGTCCTTTAATGTATACTTACTCATGTGCAGATGCTCAAGAATTAATATTTCCAGCTGTGCACATATAGATACATTCAATGTACAGTGTACATCAGCATAAGGTTGGCTCTGCATTTGCTGCACACATTTAGGAAAAAGAGCTTGATTATTCTCAAGCTGCAGGAGAATTGCTTTAAAAGTATAGAGGTATTATATTATACTGCCTTTAAAGCTCTGCAGCTTTTGGGTATATTGTCATAGTTGTATTAAATCAGCAGAGCTGAAATATAAAGGATTTGTTGTTTTTCTTTTCTTTTATAAAATGTAATGAGCTCTCTTGAGAAAGGACTCCAAACAATAAATGATCTCTGTGGCTCAGTTCTGCAAACTTGTTTTTTGTATATGAGCACACAGCTGTGTTCCTGTCAGGGATATGGGAAGCATGCATAACCCTCCAAATGCCATATTACAATGCTGAAAACAGCATTCATTTATGATTTACTACCCTTTTCAGTCTGGTGGTACGTTTTGCCATTAGACAGAATAAGCAAGTGAGAAAAACCATGAAGAGATTTTTTAAAATAAAAAAATAAAGGACATTCTGTCTCTCCTTCCCAAGAGACAGAGAAGATTTTGCATTGGGTTGAATTTTGAATTTGCATTGGGTTGAATTTTGAATTTGTGCTGCTTCAACCTGGACGCTGGTGGGACATCTCTGAAATCCTCATGTGCTGTGCATATCCCAGGCAAAAAGAGCAAAACAAGGTTTTGAGATGACTGAGAGCCACAAGACTTGGTGCATAAACCCAGGGAAGTTAGGTGAACTTTGTGAAGGTTTGTGTGCAATGAGTCCTACATGAGTATGTCTATAATGATCAGTACATGGACCTGAGTTTGGGCACAATCACAGTACTGAGCAGCCCTCGATCAGGCTTCATGTGTGTGTGTTCTCTACAGGCTTCTGGACTAAAGAAATTATCAAATCATCACTCTCTAAACCTTTCCAATCATGACCCGCCCACAGCTTGATTTCTGGGGCCTTCAGCTCTCCGGGCAGTTTGCTGCCTTGTGCTAATGAGTACCGTGCACTGAGTGAAAACTCTATCTGCACATCTTTAAATTAAACCAAACCACACACATGCACAAACTAAAATCATTTCAATCTACCCAGTGGGTTTTTGCCTTGCTGCATGTGCAGAGGCTCTTATTGATGTGGGATTTATAGAGCAGAAGAAACTCCTTAAATGTGCATCAGGACTAGTAATTTTTCCCTGTCGCCTGCAGCATGGGTTTATATGATATGATCATGAAAAAGGGAACGATTTCCTGCCCTGTACAATTTAATTTTATGAATGGAGCCATATAACACAGCATAGTAGCTTTAAAAAACACCATAAAAGACATTACAGGAGAAACCAAGTCATACGCTACTCCACCATCCAGAAAACAAAGCTAACTTATATGGATTAGCTTCCTTGTTTGCTCTTTCGTTGTGCCTTGATGGTAACTCTTGCGTTACGATTTTCAGAAGCACATAGCGCGGAACGGTTTATGATGTTTACTTAGCATATGGGACAATAGATGGAAAAGTGCCATAATTTGTGACGCTGGCTGCAAAATAAACCTATCATCGTTCACAGACATTGCTGTTCCTTTGGATAAACAGTCCTGTTGTTGGTTGGCAGGAGCAGACTGTCGCCTCCCGGCTTCTGGCCGGGGCTGCACATCTTCAGGCCTCACGCCACTGGTGTTGGAGCAGGGCTGCCTTTGGACTCCACTGGGGCAGCACTGGCATTGCACAAGCTCTTTGTCCTTATTTAGGTAAAATAAGAGTCCCTGAAAGCTTCCCAGCGCACACACAAAAAAGCCTCATGTGGTGCTTCACAATAGCTGCCGATGTGGGAAAGATGTAGAGTCCTCCAACCAACAGTTTAGATGTAAATCTCTTGGGGCAGTTCTGATATCGAGCCAGATCAGTGTTGTGCCCTGATTCCCAATGTCCTAGGCCTTCCTGGACTCTCACATATTGGTGTACCCCTGGTTGACTTATCAGCATAAGAAGCCTGCTCATTCTCACTTCAATTTCTGTCACCATCTTTAGTGTATTGAGGTGTGTGGAGTCCCAGCTGACTGAATCACCAGGTTCTTTCCCCTTGAGATTTTGGTAAGGCACCAAAATAATAGCACCAAAGGCAGTACTTAGTGAAT
The DNA here is from genome assembly GCA_037305975.1 of Chrysolophus pictus. NCBI lineage: Eukaryota > Metazoa > Chordata > Aves > Galliformes > Phasianidae > Chrysolophus > Chrysolophus pictus. The sequence continues at coordinate 21,812,465 of CM074583.1, forward strand.
TGAACCATGAGTGTCTGAGGAAATGTATCCAAAATATTTTGTGTGCGCTAGAATTGTTGAATTCTGAAGACAGGATGGGAAGGCATCTTGAGATTGTGCCGATTTGTACTTCTTCTCTAAGACCTACACAGTCAGACCTTGTCCATTCCTGACTTATGCATGTTGTAACTCTTCTTATAGCTCTAAAATGATGGAGGTATCACAACATCTCCCAGCCCTTCCCTATCTATTATAGGAATTTTCCCATAATGTCTAATGCCATCCCCCCTTGCTGCAGTTCAATGGCAAGACTTCTTGTCTTCATCCCATAAAAGACACAGAGATCTATGACATCCATCTTCTCATCCTTGTGTTTGTGAACTGTTAGACTGTGTCCTCTTTGGCTTTTCCAGACTGAAAAAAACCACTCATTTTCAGCCATTTCTTGTATGTTACTTTTTCTGTATTTCTTACCCATGTTTTTCAGTTCTGGCTTTTTCTCTATTTCAAGCAGATCTATGTTTTTTTCAGACCTCCCTCCAAGTCTGACTAGCCCTGGAGTTCATCAGCTCTGATCAGAAGTTGGTTATGGAGCCATCTTTGTGGTTTTGAGTTGAACTAGATCCAAAGCAAACAAATCCCATGGTGCTTTTTCCCATTGCTCTCTTGGGATGTGGTAGTTTTGAAGCAGTAGCAGAAGATAAATGCAGTGGAGGCCTTCCTGGTAGTTAGTGGTGGGGCAGGCTTAGCTCATGTGTCTTGCATAAGACACCCTGGTTTATTAATTTAAGCATGATGCTGAGGTTTACACTTTGACGTGTCACACCATCTTTAGATCAGCCAGGAGGAGTGGAATGGAAGAGAGGGAGGGACAGTGTGAGTGTTGAACTTTGCCCACAGCCTTACTGAAATAACAGCCTTTCTGTTTTGCTTTATCACGCATCACCCAGCTCACCAGCAATGATTTGCCAGGCTCCAGATAGACTTTTGAGAAACCCTGTTCAGTGTGTCCTGTTTGTCATGCGTGGGTCCACTGGTGCCCACTCTGGAAGTGGTTTTGCAACTGTTTGCAACATGAATAGTGTAACAGATTATCAATCAAACGGTCAAAAACAGGCACTGTTAGCCTCTTCCAGGCTTCTATTGTATTATTATTATTCAATCAAAGAACCTGTCTTCTGCAGATAGGAATTTTCTAGCTGCACATCAGTTAAAAAAAAAAATAATAATAATAATAATAACACCTCTGATAAAATAACCAGGAAAGTTTCTACTAAGAGCATGTCATTATGTCAACTCTGTTCAGCAGAGAAGCATTGCATTCAGTAAATATATATTCGGGAGCTACTTTGTGATCATTGACATTTGACATTTTTCTTACATCTCTTCCTATTAGCATGTTTCTGTTTGGAGTGTACTTGACCTATTTCAGAAATATTCCTCATCTTTTCCCATTATTTGCTGAGCAGCCATAACCCTGAGAAGAACCACTGCATTTTATAGGCTGCAAAGTTTCATGGAAACAAGGGGCCCCTCTTGTGTTGCTTAAGTATCTCATCTGTGAAGGTAAATACATTCCTGGATTTAATTAGGAGTTGTAGTATTAATATTTATGCAGATAAAGCCAGGTGGGGAGGCAGGAGAAAGAAGAGAGAGCAAAACTGACTCATTCTTCATGAGGGATGCTGCAACCGAATCTCTGTTATCATTTGCATGGAGAAATCTAAGGGAGGACTGGGTCTAAATCAGAGATGTGTACAGGATTTTGAACCTGTACTTCCTTGACATGGTTTTCGGATACTCTTCCATCTGTGAATTATGTTGAGCTGGAACATGTTCATTTTCAAAATCTCACGTGCAGAAAAAAGAATATGGATCAGCCATCAAAACCCTGAGACATCTCAAGTCTTTCTGAAACTTGTGTTGTCATGACCAGGAAAGGTAGCAGGAATTCCTGGCTCTGTTTTATCCTCGTGCTGACCTTGCATACCCCATACAAAGTGGAAGTAAACCAGCTGGGAAAGGTTTGGAGGTTCAAAAAATAGGGTGGCATGGCATCCAGCTTTCATGAGTGGTGTCATTGAGCCTAAGTATGAACACGAAGAGTTCAAAGGTGGTACCTCCCATATTCATACAGTGTGTGATGGAGGGTCCTGGCACATCAGAAGGTAGCAATCACTTGAGAACACAAAGCCGTGTCAGACACAACAGGGAAAGCATGCTCTTTCTTGCTTAAGGAGCAGTTCACCTCTTTGTTCTGTCTTTTGTGCCCAGGCTGCACCTGGCCCTCTTTGATTTTAATTATCAGGTACGTGGCTGTGGGGAAGATCTGGGCTGGCCCAGAAAACATCACCTTCCCTTCAGGCACAGCTTCATCTCTTTGTTCTGCTCTTATAGGGTAATTGGATGTTAATAAATCAGCTCTCTGGTTCACAGTATTAAAAATGTTTCTAGTGACTGAAAAAAAATTACACTCTTGTCTCTTTATTTCCTTCCCTTGGTTTGCCATGTGCTTTCCTTCCTTCTGTTAAGATCTCTGTTCTGGTGATCAGCTTTTGCTCATGCACAATTCGGTTGCTTTAGTTGGATGCAGATGGAAAAGGAGAAAGAGGCTCCAGCCCCTGATCTCTTCTGCTTTCTGGTCCCTTTGGGAAGTCACAACCAGCACAGCATCACAAATATTCCCCACACTAAGGTCCCACATAGCAGATGCTGGAGACAGCCCACAGCTCTGGAAACCTGAAAGCATTCTCAAGCCACACGCCTGCCAAGTGGCACAGGGTGTCCTTCCAACATGTGTCAGGACACATGGCACATTGCACAATCATAGAATCATAGAACGATGGAATCTTTAAGGTTGGAAAGACCACCAAGATCGTCTAGTCCAACTGTCAACCCATCCCCACCATACCACTAAACCATGTCACTCACTGTGACTCTTTTCATGAAAACCCCCCAGGATCATGACTCTACCACCTCCCTGAGCAGCCTGTTCCGATAACTCGCTACCCTTTCCGAGAAGAAATGTTTCCTAATATCCAACTTAAACCTCCCTTGGCATGACTTACCTCATTCACCCTCTCCTATCCAAGCCATAATCTCTACCTACACTCTGTAAAACCTGATGTGGATAGGGTTATCTGCCTCAGGCAGTGGTTGTAGCTGTGGGGAAGTGCGTGTTGCTCATCCTTAAGAATAGACCATGGATGATCCAGATCTCAGAGGGGGCAGCCTTGAATCCACGGGAATGGCAGTCTGGTCATAAATAGTATTCACCGCAAAGACACACAGGGAAAAATACCCACTTAGCAACAACAGCAACAGTTGCCACTGCAATTATTCCTGCAAATGACAGTAATTTGTGCTGACCACACTGTGGTCTGCCTACAGCTTGCCAACTTGTTCCTGCTCCAGCCATTAATATCAGTTTATTGTGCATATAAAGAAAATAGTTTTCATTTAAAGCCCTCTGTGCACTCCGTGAGTCATTAATGAAGTGTCATGGTATCTATGACCTAAAAAGAGCTCTGTGAGCTCCTTTTTCTTGAGCAAGAACCCCGACCTGCTGGTTGTCTGATGAAATCATTTATCACTTCTTGTCCTTCATATTTGTGGCCCCGTTCCTTGGAATAACAAGAGCTTGGCTTGAGAAGTGGGCATGAAATGTGGTTATGTTTAAAATTTGTTTGTTTTCATTGTTTTTCTTTAGCTTTGTTCTTGGAACTTGTACAATAATGGCAAATAATTTAAAGGACACAGAGGGCTGGAGTTAGGTTTTATGCAGAGTTTGGGAGGCTGACAGAAAATCTATAGCCAAGCGAAGGGACCACAATTCAGCGAGGCTGAGGTGAGCTGATGTGTTTAAGGACTCCGGAGGACTTTGAGTTGAAATAACTTCCATCTTCCCTCTCAGCTTGTAACTCACACCCTGCTCACACCCAGGCTGAACTCACACCCAGCTACTGCTGGGGAAGTGACACCTCTTAAGTCATCGACTGCAAAATGGGCTCAAGCAGCCAAAATGAGCACAAGTTGGGCAAACTCACCTGCCGAGTCATAACCCCAGAAAGCAACAAGGAAGAGACACTAAGCCTGAATGGATCACTGCTAATCACTCTCTCCAGTTAATTGACACATTCCTAAAATTCCTCTTGAACTTCTTGGCAGTCTGAGCTCCGTCTCCTTCTTCAGCCATCACCAAAGGGAAAGGCACATTGTGGTGTCAGAAGGATCCTTTCTTCTAAGTGAAGACACCAGTGCTGCATGTGAGGGCTCCAAGGAATGAGTGGGCATAGCTTTATCCTGGGAGGCAACCATAAGACTTGAGGGTGCTCCTCTGATCCACCCAGTTGCTCCTTCACATCCCATTTGTTTCAGCATAGCTGAGTGCACATAAACCCCGACAATTTCCACAAGGAATATCCCACAGAAGTTTCAATCTCACTCCCAACCCAACCAACAGTGCAGCTAGGAAGGTATTGAGAAATATCCTTTGCATAGTATAACTGGTCTCCAAAAGCCAAGTGGCTTCTCAGATGATTTCTGATAAGTTCATAGTAGTGCACCTTGACTGTGGGCTGCTTATTGAGATGGACTTTGTACCATTGCACACGCTGCTGACATGTAGCTGGGCTTGTCTCACCTGTAGGAGTGGCTAAAGAAAAGGTGACAACCAGTAGGTACAAAGAGTGTTGTTAGTTCTGAATCTGTGGTGTGAAACCCTTGACTGTCATGTCTTCAGGGGAAGGAGTTATCCTTCTCCTGTGGTTCTCAGCTCACAGTATGAAGATCTTAGGAGCTGCTTTAATGTGCTTTCAACAACCATTTGAGAGAGGATAGTCCATTCTCAGGATGACTGTCCTGGCGAACTGTGGGTTTAGAACATATCAAAACTTCTTAGCATCTGTTTGTTAGGCTGACTCCTTGTGGAGTCACTAAAAAATGAGCTGGATCCCCCAGAAAGATGAAAGAGACAAACAGACTTTGGTGATGCCTTAAGCACTCATTTCTACAGCAGAGTTAATGTTAGAAGCCTGGTGTCACTGTCTCCTCCACACATTAAAAGACATTATAAAGTATTGTCCCAGTGGTAGTGGTGATAGTAGAGTTGTGCTGTTTTCAGCCTCAGAGCCTTTTACTGGGAGTGCTTCTGGGAGGGACATCCCCTGGAAAAGACTGAGAAATCCTTGTGGAGTAGGTGGTGATTCAAAGAGAGTTCTCTGTGGCCAGGCAGAGAATCAATCACTTCTTGCTTTTTAAACACATCCAGAGGATAGAAGGAAGCATGTCTCCATCCTCTTCTTTTATGTGGTATCCGGGTAGCGACTGCATTTGGGGAAGGGATGGGCAAGGCTGTGGCTCAGTCCCTTCCACTGCCAGTGCATGTACAAAGGGACTGCTCCCAGCACTAGCAAATTTGTTGGATCTGTGGTCACTTTGGAGTTACGCCTGTGTCTCTGTCCTCTGGCATGGCTTTCAGAGATAGAAGTTGTGTCTTCCCTTTGTGCTGACGATGACTTTTTTTTCTTTCAGTATTTGCTCCAATTGTTTTTTGAGCCCCTTTTCAGCTTTGTGAGAAGCTTTTGTTGTTTGTTTTCAACCTGCTGCGTCGTTGTTTCTTTGGCTGATCCCTAAATCTTGTAAACTGAGAAAGAGTTTGGTGTTTCCACTCCATCTCCTCTGTGAAGCCCGAGGAGTGTAATAGTGTGACCGTACAGCAAACGGTCCCACACTGGTTTTCTTCTTTCCTCTGACTCACCTGTATATGGATTGACCCTCCCCAGTCTTCACTGGTGTGCTTCTTTACAAATTGATATAGATATATTGTTAAGATACTCAGTGAAAGACTGAATTAGAGAGAGATGGTCTAAGTAAGCTTCTAAGAAATCGCTGTTTATTAAGGCAAAGATTTCCCACACGGGATTCAAACCCATTGTAACTCACATTACAAGCTAAAAATTAGGTCACATCAGGTGCTCCCCTTCCAAAGCAGGGGACAGCTCAAAGCTGCTATATCCACTCAGTTTTCTAACAGCATATTTCTCTCAATTAAGCCATTGCTATGACTGCACTTCAGTTGAATGAGTTCAACATTGTCCTTTTTAAAAAGTGCTGAGCTCAGCAGAAGGCACTCCAAAGTTGCCTGGTTTGTTTTTTTGTCTAATTTCTGTTTAGACATATGGCTAATCATGCCTGAAAAACGCGTAATCGTATCCAGGGCAAAATTCATATGATTACATATGGGGAGTTCAAGTGTTTCCCTGTTATTTTAAAATAATGTTAAACTGGGATTACTCGGTATTATGCTCCTTTTGGACCTTAAATGTCCATGTGCATTTATATCAGCCGTTTGGCTGTCACATCCATGCTTGCTGCCTCAGTGAGTAGCAGGGCAGGAAACCAGCATATTAGCTCCTGGCACAAACAGGGGCTTTTCTTTATAAGAAGATAGCTGGGACATAATATAACTGCTCCCTGTTCTTCTTAATGGGAAGCTAAATGACATGACAGATGTCATGTCAGGAGACAGATAAATGACTGTTAATGATCTTTCAGGCTCTTGGAGTTTTGTAGTATAATAACACGTCCCATCTTCTCAGTAAAATTCTCACTGTACAATTTTGAGTAAAACCACAATATTTTTGGGCAAGATGTTATATGTAAAATAGCCCCTGTGCAACAATAACAAGCACAGAGCAGTCTGTGTGCACCACATCCCAAATCTTTGCAACTGAGATACATGCACAGAACTACTAGCCTATGTGAAGTGGACATCTAAACACACAGATTTATTTTTTCTCTCCCTCTGTGATGCACACAATCATATTTCGTATAATCATCTCTACGGCAGACACAGCACCCACAAACCCACACATCTCTACAGGTACGTGGAGGTCACATTGTATAATTAACCACATTAAGATCTCATACTATAATTCTAAATTTCTTGCTCCAATTCTCCAAAGAGAGAATTATATAAAAAAAATTCTCTGTGCTGCGTATCTATTTACAGATTGCACAGTGCATGGAGATTTATATGGCAGATTCATGCGCTTTGCCCACACACACACCTCCATTGGCAGCACCCGCATGCCAGGTAGTGGAATATCCATATAATATACATATCGGCGCATTATGAGCAGCTCACTGAGTTCAGCACAGTGCTCCTTCTGCTGCTTTTGTGCACTTCATTACAGAAACATACTTGAGTTTGCTCAGTTGCTTATCCCAAAGGCCAACTTTTGATCTTCTCTTGGGAACCTGTTGCACTGCCGTAGTTTCTAGGTACCGCCGCCAATGTGTTTACAAACTCTTTTTCTCTTTCTCGCCCTTTCTATTATGCGTCCCCTTTTTTCTGCCACACAAAAGCTCTGTGCAGAGATGTGTGTGGTCCCCAAGAGATGCGGGCCCGGTTATCGGTGAGGCGCTGCGCTGGAGGATCTGTGAACCCGTGCAATTAGCGGTTTAGATCCGGGACCCCACGTGTGGGAGCAGGGCTGGCGGTTGTGGCCGAGTGCTGGGGACAGCCGCCCTCGGGGCGAGTGCACCGACCCCTGGCAGAAGGGTCACAGACAGCCCCCGAGCTCAGGAAAAAACCCCGGGATCAGAGCTGCAATCTGTAGCGGGATGTCCCCCCGTGCACAACACATGGATTCAGAAAGGGATCATTTGGAAAGCATTTGCAAGCATATGGGTCATTTTTAAGTCAAGATTTCTTTAATTTGCTGTGTTTTCTAGTTTGTCTTGGTTTGGAGGGAGGAGCTGGAGTGAAGTTTAGGGGGGAGATGTTTGGGTTTGGTTGGGGGGTGAGGCTCTGCCTGCAGAAAGCCCGGCTGGAAAAAAAGGAGTGGTGAGTGGTGGAATAAAGAGCCCCGAAGCAGCTTGTTCCCAACTCATGTCCCCTACACAGAGATTAGAAGAACAAACACTCCGCTCTTCTTAATGATGGCATTACCAAGTATAATTAATTAGAAGGGTAGCCAAAGGAATCGGATCCCCGACGTTAATTACTTTCCTAAAAGGATAATATGCTCTTATGTTACCCGCCTAGATCTACCAAAATATGTCTATTACTGCTACCACTGCTAATAATTGGGTTGTTAAATGGAATACTCCAGAGATCATAGAATCATTAAGATTGGAAAGATGAATAAGATCATCTAGTCCAACCACCAGTACATGCCTGTGGCCAATCTAGTCCGTGTCTATGCCTGTGCTTATTGATACGTACTTACATTTATATGCATAAATGTATACATACACATACATATAATAGTCTAATAGATGCACACAGCCATCCACAGCTATCACTTCTTGTTTATGTGTGTATACTTGGAGTGATTCTTTAGGCATACACACTAATAGACTGCCAGGCAGAAAGACTGATAGTGTAGCAGCACTGCTTGTGGTGCTACTGTCAAGGGATGGAGGAAATGAGCAAAGGCTCCCACCTTTGTTTCTCCTGAGCTGTGCAATTAGGTGTAGGCTAGGCGCAGGGCTGTATTTTCCTTTTCTTGGTTGGAGAAGTGATGGCCCATTGGGTTGGTTGAACAACTAGTGACTGGGTGGCACCAGTTCGCAGGGAATTTTAGCTGCAGAAAGTGACCGGTGTTCTTCAGATGCCCTCAGCAGGCTGTGGATATTTTGCTTAGTGTGCTCTGGTTACTGTGAAGGATTGCTAAATAAACTGTGGGGTAGCAGTGAAAACACACAGCCTTTGGATTTTCAGGGGAAAACCTGCGGTGAGGAGTTGTTGTTATGATCATAACTTTACAAAGTGGCTTTACTAACTCTGAAATGACTTTAGTGAATCCAGGGGAGTTACCATCTGTATGTACAGTGCAGGGGGATGTGGTTGTTGCTACAAGTGCATCTGCCTCCTTATCTACATCTTGCATGCCCACCTCTTGCATGCATGCACATATGAGTGTGATGGATGTGCATACACATACATGCACACAAGAATATGAGCATATACTCATACATCTCTCTCTGCATGCTTGTATCCAGTGTATGTATGTACACCAGTACTGGTGTACAAAGGTCTCTGAGCTTATCTGTGCCCAGGCTGCACGTTTGCATCCACGTGTATGTGTGAGCAGGTATGGGTGTCCTCATGCGTTTTGCCAACAGGAGAAAACCTGCATGTGTAGCTGTGTGTAGCACCCAGGCGTGTGCCACATGCAGGAGCACAGATTTGGCACGGTGCTTTTAGTCTCCCATCCTTTCTGACAGCTTCCTAAAATATCACTGCCTCCCAGTCCCGCCATTCCCCCAGACTGTGAATTTTCTATGGGACTCAAGGCCTTTGCCCAGTGCTCCTCAGTGAGCAGAAAGCAATAAGTGCAATTTAATGTATTATTTATGAGTGGTGGGAAAGTCTAAGGGGGTTTTAATCTCTGTCTCTCCACTTCCTTCCCAGCTGAAAACCATTTCACCTCCCTTCCCAGATATTCAGCTCCAGCGCGCTCCCCCGCCCCACTCCCATCTGCGCCTTATTTGTACAAATGTTCCTGTGTCTTTAGAAATCATCTTCAAAAAAAAAAAAAAAAAAAAAAAAAAAAAGAAAAAAGAAAAAAAAAAAGAAAAGAAACCCCCTTGCCAAACCTATATTGTACTTAAACATTTGTGAAGATTTTGTTTCTCTCAATATGGTAGCGAGAGGGGGCTCTGGGAGGGGCTTTCTTGGAGAAATGTCTCATTCAGTCCACTGAACCCCCTCCTTGAAGTTTCTTTTCAAGGCTGCTGGAAAGTTGGGCAAACTGAAAAGCAAAACAATAATTAGAGATAATTGCTTGTGTCCAAACACAGGCATCAAAGCCTCGGGGGTCTCATTTGTGATGGGCCTTGGTGTGTGATCCAAAAAAAAAAAAAAAAAAAAAAAGGTAAAAAAAAAAAAAAAAAAGGTGACCCTTATTTTATTTTATTGAGTGGAGGAACAGAGAGAAAGTGCCAGATGGAAGGACCTCAGAGCAATCTCCAACGGCTCAGCCCTGCCTGCTTGGACGAACAGGCACTGAGGCCAGGATAAAAGGGATAGAAAGCAGGGTCAGGAGAGGTTGCATAATTACTGGGGTGGAGGTAAAAGGGGTGAGGGGGTGACAAGGGTCTCTCTGGCCTCACCATGAGGATATGTACAGCCCCTCAGCTCCCTGTGGCTGGTAGCATCCCAGGGTAAACACAGTAAGTACAAGGGATGCTGCGGGATGCCACATCAGGGCCTCATTGTGGGGGCTGTGGGAGTCCTGATTTTCTGGGGGCTGAGTTGCCCCCTTTCCCTTCCTCCAAGCTGGATACCTAGTGTAGATGCAAGGAGACCCAGACCCAATTTGTCCCATATTCCTTCCTGATGGGATGTACTTCCAAAGCCTGAGTGTGGCAACTCCTGCATTAACAACAGCGTGAGCATCACTGAATCCCTGGTGTTTTCACTAAGAAAAAGAAATACAGGGAAAAGGATGCAAAAGATAGTAATGGTGGGGATATAGATGAAACTTCTAAAACCAGTGTAAAAACCTCATCCCATAGGCTCTGCTGGGAGGATGCATTTCTCTTACTGCAAATGATGCTGGAAGGGCTCTAGCTAAGGGTTGGGGCATCAGATTTAGGGGGGACTGGCCCACCCCTTAAGGAGGCTGAAGGAAGGCAACAAAGGAGAGAAAAAGGGAGGGAGAAGACACCCCTATAGGAAAGGGATGATGGCAGATTTCCCCCAGGTCACTTTCCTCTCCTTGGGTTTTCAAAGGCACTGGTTCACAAGATGAGATGTGGCCAGAGTTTCTCCTGGCCTTGTCTGTCCTTCGATAATGGGCTTGTAATGACCTAAGCGATTTGCTGATTAGGGCCAATAAATCTACTGTTCCTGCATCTTTTCCAAAGGAGATACCGAGGCTCAGAAGTGGTGAATGCTGGGAGGCTTTGCTCCAGGGATGAGTTAAAAGAGGAGGAAAAAAAGAAGGGGAGGGGGAAAAAAAAAAAGGGGGGGGGGGGGGGGGAAAGACAGAAAAGAAAGAAAAGAAGGAAGGGGGGGAAAGGAGGGAAAAAAAAAAAAAAAAAAGGAAAAACGAATTGGAGAAGCCTGGTCGGCTCCTTTGCGCCGGTCCCCCCGAGCCACGCGGTCCCGCTGCACCCCCTGCGCCCCGCCGAGGGAAATGCAGCGGCTCTGTGGGAACCAACGCCGCTCCAAGATGAAAAAAAAATAAAATGAAATAAAAACAATTTAGAAAAATAATTTAAAAAATTAGGGAAAAATAAAAATGAACACCTCGCGGTGTTAGATTAAAAGAAACGGATCCTGAAGGATTTTTGCTCAAGTTCAGCGTCCGCTTCGTGGGTGCGGTGTCAGGATGGTGGTGTTGCTTTGGGAGGGGTGGGCAGCAGTGGTTCGCTCTTGTTCCCCCGCCCCGGTGCAGGTGCACACGGGGAAGGCGGCTCCGTGCTGGGTTATCCCGAGTGGGGTGGTCCCGAGAGAGGAGGGGTGGCCGTGCTCTCCCGGTGCGCCTCAGGGCATGGCACTGCCGGGCATTTTCAATTAGCAAATCAGGCTGGTGATCATTAGCGAGCAGCAGCCAAAGCAGCGCTTTGCCCGGACGCTCGGAGCCGGGCTGCGGGGCCGGGGCTGCATCCTGCAGCGATCCCGGTCTGCTTCCCGACCGCTGTGCTCTGGCACCTGGCGCACAGTTGGGGTTCTCCTGCTTTCTATTTGTCTTTCTTTCCTTCTTTTCCTTTTTAATTTTTTTCTTTTCTTTTTTTTTTTTTTTTTTTTTCCCCTTCCTTTCTCCCCCTATCGTTGCTCTGGTTGAGACAAAGTCATCCCACTCAGCACTCCGACCCTTCCCACTGCACAGTCCCTCTCTGTCTTTCTCATCATTTGCCACGTGTGTATATATATGCGTATATTCCCATTCTCTTTTAGCGTCTTTCATTTCCCTCCACATTTACACTCCTTTGTAATTTCCCTATCCTTCCTCACACACGCAGTGCTCGAGAACAGCAGAGACGTCTGCAGCTGCATCCCTGAAAGGAGCTTTACACAATCACACCACCTGATGCAAAATCACCCTGCAGAAATGCCCCCAAAACATTCGTCCCGAATCAACCAAATTTCGCGTTTTCTTTCTTCCGATTTCTTTATTTCCTTGCCATCCAGGAGGGGCTGATCTTGTCTCGATCCGGCTTTGATTTGTTTTTCTCCCATCTTCGTGTCAGTTCCGTTGCGGTGCTCTGTTCACATCAAACCGACACCGATGCGCCGTGCCCGGGGATGGGGAGGGGGTTGCTCTAATCGATGGTTCCCCGGGGTTTGAGCTTCCTGCTCATTTCCCCGCAGCTTACCCGTTCAGTGCTCACCCGCGCAGTTGTATCTGTGTACGTCCGTGAGACACAAGACAAATTCGCAACTCGTTACAAAACACATTTGAGAATTATATGACGAAATCTGCCTCCTGCGTACGGGGCACGTTATGGACACATTACTTCTGATTCGAAATTGCTGTAAATACAGTTCTACAAACTGCAGGAAACACTTCGAAGTGAATGTATGCACAACCTTAATTTAAGCACGACTTCCGTCTTAATTTCTTACCCGTATTTATACGAATTGTGGTTTTAAATGTGACCTTTGACAATTAGAATTACAGTTTATAACTTCGACAAGCGATATGGGATGCACACGATCAGGGCTATCTTTAAACACACTGCATGGACACGCATCGGATGTGCGCACGCAGATGCAGCCGTGCGGGTCTGTGGAGGCAGAAACGAGCCTTGCGTTCGTACATTTCTGGACACTTCTAGAATCATAGAATGGTTTGGGTTGGAAAGGAGCTTTAAGATGATGTGGTTCCGACCCCCACTTGCGGTACGTTTGTAGTTCGGAGCGCCGCTTCTCCCGCTGCCCCGGGGGGTCCCGGCTTTTCGCTGCGCGGTTAAACGCAGGCGGCGATGCGCGTTGAGCAAACGTTATTTTAAGAAAGGGGGGCGGCTGCGAAGAGCGAGGAATGGGCTGACGGGGAGCAGGAGAGCCGAAATCCACTCGTGGGGTTTGTTTTAACCCATTGATGGCATTCAGCACGTTTGAAGAGGGGTAGGCAGAGAGGCACGTCCCCTTCTGCAGGCAGGGAAACGGTCCCGACCCCACCAGCAGGGCAGTGCACCCACACACTGCACTGCTGTCATCTCGGGTGTTCTGCTTCTAATGGCTACGAGATGGTTAGCATCAGTATGGTCTGCTCCTTCCTTCTGTATTATCTTACTCGATATGTTATATAATGAAAAATACATTAGTCAGTATGTTATATATATAAGAAACAATATACAGCATGAAAAATGCACTATATACTGTATCATATTGAATGTGAATAATGGCAAGAATACAGTAATATGTGGGACTTTGCAAGATATTTTGTCTTAAAATCATAGAATAACCTGAGTTGGAAAGGGCTTATAATGATCACCGAGTCTTGTATGTGTCTTGTAGGTAAAGCTCCTGTTGCAAGCTGATGGCTAGGATGTTTTGTGATCTTAAGATCATTCATAATCAATTAACTCTTGGGACTAAATTATCCCACACTTCTGCTCTCTCTGGTCAGCATCTTCATAATCTTTCAGCCCCAATACATCAGCTGTCTTTGGGGCTGAGGTATAGGAAAACAGTGTGTCTTGTTCCTAATCTATTTGCCAGTGTGTGTTTACTCACAGTCTGTATTGACTATTTCTTTGCAGTTGTACTGTATGTGTGGGCACTTACAGTATTTACATACAGATACATATATATACCTATATATACTCTATAAAACCACAGAATTTTGACATTGGCAAGGCTCTTTTGTTAGAGATGTGAATCATTTCGAAATGCACCAAAAGCTGTTTTTTAAAGCCCAAGAAAGAAAGGAAAAATAATCCCAGAGGTGAGCTGCAGTGGAGAGATGCTTGCTGGTTGCACTTCTGGGCTACGTGACCACGTAGAACTGAGCAAAAAGCTGGAGGCTGTAGGAGCTAAGCCAGGCAAGAGAAGAGCTTGCGTGTCTTTTTGTGTGTTGCTAAAGCGACTGTGATCCAAAGCCAGGGGTGCACATTAGGATTGTCCTCAGGAGCTGTTTAGGGCTTCGGAAAGAAAATGTATTTTATAATGTAATAAGTTGCTGCTTCAGAGAGCTGTATTTTCTCCTGGTCTCTCCTACCATTTCTTATATGATATTGGAGAAATCATTTAAACTTAAGTCTTGCAAGAGAGTGGTAGTGTAAGTGCATATGGGTCTGCATGTGCGTGTTTGTGAGCTGGAGACAAACACCCACACGGATCCTGCAGCTGTCAATAGGAAACACATGCACAGTCACAGAAAATTAGCTCGTCTTTTGGGGAGGATATGTGTGTATGAGATAAAAAACAGAGTATGGGTAGGCAGAGGCATATCAGCTGATCACAGGTTATAAAAAAGCAATCTGAGAAGTCAATAAGGAAGAGCTTTTGTAAAGATGAAATCTATGCAAAATGACAGAAAAAAAAATCCCAAACTGTTACCATTAATGGCGTATCAAGCTGTAAAAACATGTGGAGTGGAGTTTATTCTCTGCATTAGTTACATGGTATAATCTTTCAATTTCAAGCTCTGTAATTATTTGGTCACTAAAGAGTTCTGTTGACTGCTTGGCCATGGCTTAAAGGTAACGTTATGATCTCTGACACTGGAATTTTATAATTCTTTTCTGATCATTGCTAATAATGTGTACTTCAAAAAAAATCCATGGCTTATTTCATATATATATATACATATATACACATTTCTTTTTGCCTTCTCTGAATTTAAAAACAGATTTCCAGCTTTTGTGGTTAGTTTGTACTCACTAAAAGTGACTCATACTCATCTGACCAGGCCCATTAATTTATTTGAACTGTTGTTTTTGAAAGGAAAGAAAAAAAATTCTTTAATGTACCATCAAGTGTGTTTCTTTTCCCCTCTCTGGTATAATGAGGTACATTTATTTTCCTTTGTGATCACTGTGAAAAACAATCAGAAACAAACTCATGGAGGAGAGAGGAGAGAATAGGACAGTTTTCCAGCCATCAGCTCAGGCTTGTCCCTCTCGTACAGACGGGTTGTTGTGGGGTTTGGACAACACCTTGGCTGTAGGTTTGCAAATCACCGTGCAGCAATGGCTCTGGCTCAGATACACACTGTAGAGTACTCAATGCTTGCCAGTAGGATGGGTTCAGGAGGAAGGGATTTGTAATAAAAACCATTGTGGGATTAGAATCATAGAATCACTAAGGTTGGAAAAAATGTCTAAGACAATCCAGTCCAACCCCAACCCACCCCACCATGCCCACTGACAGTGTCCCTCAGTGCCACATCTCCACAATTCTTGAATACCTCCAAGGATGGTGACCCCACCACTTCCTTGGTCACCTAAGTGTTCAGAGATCTCTTTGCCAAGTACAGACAATGGTCTCTGCTATGGAGTGATTTCTATCTGTTTCTGTTTCTGACACTATGTAGTGGAGAAATCCTGCTGCTTTGAGCTTGAGCTTTGAAGGTTGTCCTTCCATTTTCCTCGATCTTTTTTTTTAGGTAGAAAACACCTAAGACCATAGAGCTGCAAAACCAGAGGCACAGCTTCTCTTTTCCAGCCTGGGGAGCTGTCTGCTAGCTGGGCAGGCTCAAAGGTTTTCTCTATGAGAGCGTAGGATCCCCAGCGTAATTCATATTCCAGCCTTATATAGCTTCATACAAGGCCAGAATCCTGCTTTAGCTATCTTACCCTCAAAATGCCACAGAAATGTCCCCACAGACCGGGCCTTTCTCAGAGTCAGTGGGACTTCCTCTGGATGGAGTTTGGCTGCTGTCTCCCTCCAGCCCTAGCAGTGCCGATGAGGCAGCCCTGGGGATGACAATACTGTGTTTCTGAGGTCTGGACTTCTGGACTTTGCTGCTGGGAAGTGGGCTTCATTTCTGCATTTGGAGAATGGCTTCCCTCAGTCTTTTCTTTGTAGGTATCACTACTCACAAAAGTACGCTCAGTAAATGCAAGGTCCCAGCAGTGGCAGGCTCCTCTTCTGCTTCAAAATACCCCTTTTAATGTACTACAAAAGATGAGGGTGCATCTTGGATTGGGATATCCATGGTTTAAAATCTTTCCAAACTTCCAGCAGAGTCACATTTGTTGTTATTATTGCTTTATGTATCCTGCTGACATCAGTGACAGAATGGGACTTGTTCCCAAGAGACTCAGGGATCCCGCACTATGCTGTGGGTTCTGGGTGGGATTTGAATCAATGGCTCAAATTAGAAAGCTGCCTGGAGTGAGCTGGTTTTACTCCATCCCATCCCAACTCAATTCTAGATTTTCATCTATAATATCTAATCACAATCTATTTGACAAGTTGGGGTTTTGAATTCAAGCCATGCTGCCAAAGAGCCATGAATGGAAATAACCAAATAACCTTATATACCTCCTGCACAATGTAGCGTGCAAACAGAACGCAAACACCCCAAATCTGTTGTTCTGTCTTTGGTTTTGATTGACTTAGAAGGACCGTTAAGAATAATAATGAGAAGCTGATGACATCGCGGCTTGAGGAATGCACCACTGCTAGAGAACAGATGGTGCAAAGACATTTTTTGGAAACTATTTTTTAAATTATCTTGGCACCTGGACCTTTTGGGGAATAAATGTTCTAACTTGGTGCAACCACGGCACTTGACAGTTGGGATCCATTGAAAACCAATGATTTTGCTACGGAGAAAAGCAGTTATAGCAAAATATAGAACACAGGGTGGGATTCAGATTTATTTCTGAGCGATAATATCTTTTCTTTCAGATTTCAGAGTGCTCATCTCTTGTCCTGCATTATAACTGGAAGGAAAGTAACAGAATTCAGTTTTGCAGCTCTAAAGCTGATGTGACTTTAGGAACAACAGAAGTTTTAAAGTAAATGCATAGTTAGAAGATAAGGGATCATCAGTTTGACCTTCTGTTCTCTGTTATTTCAAGTTCAGTGGTTTGTTCTGTATTATTTCACTTAGTAGCCTACAAGAATTTTCAAGTGAGAGTTTAAAAAGTCTGTAGTAAATTTAATCCTATTAATAATGTAATGACTTTTCTCGATCTTAATTCATTCTGGTTGAAACAACCGATATCGTTACTGCTACACTGAACCCAATAGTCAGGCCAAATGAAACTATCTTGTGAAGAAAAGCATCTGAACGTGGTCTGAAGACTTTCAACTATGGAGCCCACCCTATCCTTTGACTGATGACTGCATGTGAAAATATCTATGCTTTATTGCTTATTCAAATTTGTCCGGCATTTAATTCCAAGCATTTAATCTCAGTGGGCATTTCTCAGCTAGATTAAACAACCTCTCTGTACCTGGTATTTTCTTTTCCCAGCTGCACTTGGACATCCTTGTGAAGTCACCTCTTAATTTCTGTGATAGACTAATCAGACTGAGCTGCGTAACTCTCTCACTGGAATACATGCTTTTTTTTTTTCCTACAGCCCTCAAATCATACGGATTTCCATACACCTTGACATCAGTGGAGATTTATGCTAGCTTGGAATTTGGCTATATATTTCAATTACTGTGAACATTTTGTGGCCTGGGGTGGAACGCGCCTAAGAGCATGACAGATTATTTGTAACAGGCGCATCTGTTGAAATTGGTGTAGCAATCAAGTGGAGTAAAATTCAACCTATAAACTCTGTTTTCATGGGTTTACATTCATCTTAAGTGCAAATGAGGCCATGGGAGCAAAGATAAACATCAGCCATTGAGACAGATGCTTTACTTATGCACCTCATTTTTCATGGCCTCAGTGTAGATACGCTGATTCACGCCAGCTGATGACCTTGGCCCACGGTGAGCAGCACAAACTGATAAAAGAGTCCAACCATCAGCTGGCCACTTGTTCCAGAGTTTGAACGCAACCTCAGGGCTTGGTCATGTCTCATTTGATCCCCCAGGTAATATGGTAAGGGGGCACAGTTATACTAGAGTAAGGCCGTACTGAGTTCTGATAGTTTTAGGGTTTCTGAGGGGGAATCACTGAACTGGTTGGGTTGGAAGGGACCTTAAAGATCAGCTAGGGAAGCTGGCTGGTTAGTTTGGTAATTATCTCTAAATACAGGGATGTGTGCAATTGTATTTTACACTTTTGTTAGATAAGACTGATGCTATGGATAGGAATGTGCGTGTGTAAAGCTGTTGTCTGGTTGTGTACAACACTACGATCAAGAGAATGTGAATAGAAGCTTGTGTGTTTATGTATGCATGTGTGTAGCTGGTGTGGGAAAGGGCCACTGGGAAATAAATGATACAAAACGTCTGTACATTCCAGGGAAATGTTCGGATCCTTGAGGTTAAGGGATATGCTCTAGTCATAAAAATAAACACAGTGGTGTAACATGCCATTGATATGTGGATAAGCTCACTAAGGACGGGTAAAGTTTCAGCTTTCACCTCCATCTGATGGTAAGCTAGCTGCTTCCCTCACTGCCTCTTTTGACAGTTCAAAGTAAAATGACATTTAAAATAAGAGGTTAAAGAGCAGAGGAAAACAGAGGCTTTCTGCTTGAACCAGGGGAAATTTGATAAACCGGTCTTCCAGAGATGCCAGTGATTTCAAAAGGCTCCATTTCCTTTCGATAAGGCTTTGAGAGAGTATTTCAGAGTGGGATCTGTTAGCCAGAGCTTTTGGCTGCTAAAATGCCAGATCAGATGCTGAGCTATTTCCCCAAGACTAACGCTCAATTACTGCAATCTATAGCCTATTGTGTTAAACTCCTTACAAAACCTTTGCACCACCACTT
Source organism: Chrysolophus pictus (assembly GCA_037305975.1). NCBI lineage: Eukaryota > Metazoa > Chordata > Aves > Galliformes > Phasianidae > Chrysolophus > Chrysolophus pictus. Next base: position 21,831,254 of record CM074583.1, read on the forward strand.
CCATCCTGCCTTTAACGTTGCACTTTGATTTGCAAGAAGAATGTTTGGACTTTTTTAATATGGAAAAGCTGAAAGAGGTCTCATGCTTTAAATCTTGACATACTTTTTCCAGTTATATGTATTTTAGTAAGAGATATGACCTCCTCTTGCAAAAATTGTCTTGTTTGTATGCTTTGACCATGATGACTGCACCTGCAGTCCCTCCCTAAGGAAAAACATCAAGCATGGTAGAATCCAGAAATGCAGAGGATAGAAGTTCTGGCCTGTTCTCTCCAATTGCGTTGGAATTTCAGCTCTTGTCTACTAATTTTCAAGTTTTCATTAATAACCATGGTTAATCAGTGGTAATGAGATTGTATAACCCTGTTCAGGTGTGGGGAATGTGTTTCATCAGAGGTTATAGTCTCAGTAATAGGAATGACTATAAGTTGTTAAATATAGTGTTAAATACGTAAAAAGGGTATTGGCCACCTTACTGGTGTGCATGAAACAAGACTATTCTGTATTTATGCTGGTTTGCATTAATGTTTTTCAGTTTCACTCTGCATCTAGTCTTTCCTGCAAGGGTATTTCAGCAGAATGGGACTGACTCACACAAGAGTTCTGGTGATGTAGATAGAATGGTTGAAGCCATTTTCACTGTGTACTGACATCTACCGTGCCAATCCCATGTTGGCAGCGTGAGCAGAGCTTACATTTCCAAATCAGCAGTGATCAAACTCTGATCTCTAGTGAGTTGAACTGTGGTTTAAAACCTACCTTTTCAAGTATCTTGGAAACCTGGCAGGACCTGGTAACAGGTTGTAACCCTAGCTAAGACACAAAGCCAAGTTTTACAGGTGAATCAAAATCATTTGTGCTCCTTTCCATGACCATGAGAAGCTCCAGCCACGGTGTGGCCATCTGTCTGCTGGGCTTTGAAACCTGGAGACAAAGATCCTCTTTTGGTGAAACTTTGCAGCTCTATGAACGTTGGGGAAAGTGGAGGTAGAAATACCCTGTAATATTGGTAGGAATTATTTGGTATATGAATTTCTCTGTGATGTTCCAACAAGTGGATGTCACTGCCGTCAGATATCTAAAGAAAAAATTTTTGAACATAACTCTGGGCACACAAGAGCATTAGGACTGTAGACCTCCCTGTATAGTCAACGTGGTGGGCAAACACAGAAAAAGAACAAATGTGTTGGAACCTTTGTTAATTGATCTTCTTTTGGTCTCTAGAAAGAAAAAAAAAAAAAAAAAGAAAGAAAAAAAAGCAGTGGGAATTTGAACAGAATACAATTCAGTTAATGTTTTGCTGGTTCAGCTGCCTGAACCTTCTCTGTAGGTTTGGAGAAGGAGGAAAACTGAGCTTCCTCCTGCTGTGAGGCTGACTGACTGCAGGTCACTCTTTTGTCAGGGTAGAAAGGAGCAGCAGGTTACATTACCATATGCTTTTATGCACTTTCCCCAGGATCAGAGGGTGATAACGGGGTTGTCAGAACACCAGTGAGTTGCTCTGAGTGACAGATGAGTTATGGTTTGGATGAAAGCCACAAGAATCAAACTTGTGAACTGATCCTTTCTCTATTAGGAACTGTTGGGTTCTCCACAAGTGGCTGGAAAACTTAATAGTCTGAATATATGTGAAAGGGAGTGGATTACAACCAGGACACCTCCACCTAAAGGGGGGTTATATGAAAGAAGGGGACAGACTATTTATCAAGATCTGTTGTGACAGGACAAGGGGAAATGGTTTCAAACTGAAAGAGGGGGCACTTTAGTCTGGGTATAAGAAAAAATTTTTTTACAGTAAGGGTGGTGAGGCACTGGCACAGGTTGCCCAGAGATGCTCCATCCCTGGTCACACTCATGATCAGGCTGGACGGGGCTCTGAGAACCTGGTGGAGCTGTGGGTGTCCCTGTTCACTGCAGCAGAATTGCCCCTGATGACTTTTAGGTGTCCCTTCCAACTCTATGATTCTATGAAATGCTGTCAGGATAGAGCTGTACATAGGTACAAACCCACTACACTCAAACACCAAATGGATCCTTGGCTAGGAACCTGACAAATTGGTTTATAGGACATCAGCTGAGAGTTTGGATGGATTGTGTGGCATAAAAGATATTCAGGCTACATAAACATGCATCCTATAGATGTGCAAGTGTGTGAATAGTGTGGAGGACAGAAACAGAAATCCAGCTATGTAAAAAAGCACAGCATCTCTCATTAACAAGCTATAACATGACATACTCAAGATCTCTGCTACAGATGTACAGCAAAACCTGATTTCCATTCAGGTTTTCTCAATCGCTGCTATCTTAACTCCAAGGCTCGTTAAATCAACCCCAGCTGAACTGTGGTACAATGTTACAGTGCAGATCCTGCTGTTCCCCAGTGGGAAGCTAACTTGGACTCAGGAGCTACCATTTAACCTTGGAGTCTCTGAATCAACAAGGCAGTTTCTGCAGAGACACCTGGCAGCATGCACATTTTATGCTCTAACATGGCTGGTAAATCCTGGGTGGTTAAGTAAACTTAACCTTCATTTATGAAACTTGCGAACCAAAGGGTAAAATGTGCCTTGTGCAAGTAATTACGTAAAGGTCTTAGAGAGTGGAGTTATCACTTAAAGACGCCGGGCATTGCTAATGAGTTGACTGAGAATTGATCTCTCTGTAATTTAGTTATTTATATGCAGTTCCTGTTTTCCATGCTCAGCTATAGGTCAAGCCCACTTTGAACTGCTCAGAGACCCCCAAGTTTGTCAAGCAAAGTCCCAAAGCCGTGGCACAATGATATTTTAGAAAGGTAAATATTGTCCTGAGGGGCTTTAAAAAGGAGGCAAAGCTGTTTGCTTTCTAGCTGGTTCTTTAAACTGGACAACTGCTTCCTGTTACTAAGGGGTCTCTCAGCAACGTGACTTTGCCTCTGTTAAACAGAAAAGAGCTTCAGGAAAAATGTCAGTGCCACCTTCCAGGTATTTTCATATCCCAGCAATCTGGGTATGAACAGCCTTTGGTTTCTGAATAGCAGAATGCTTGCACTGTAATGCAAAAGATGTATTGTGGGGTAAAATGGATTCTGGAAGCTCTTGCACTGAGGGAGACTTGTTGTGGCTCAGGGATGCTGCCATGCTACCTGTGCTAAGTAGCTGTCCTCTCCTAAGGCTGTCTTTTCTCCCAGGAGCACTTAGGGCACTCAGGATGCTCACCAACCATCTCTAGAGTAGCCACAGGCATGGGCTGGTGGTTGGACTAGTTGAGCCTAGTGGTCTTTCCAACCTTAGTGATTCTGTGATTCTATCATCCTGTATCATCCCTAGATGGATCCGAAGGACGACTGTGGGTCATGTCAGTGGTGGTGAAAAGAGCAGAAGGCTCCCAATGATGGGTGAAAGTGGCAGGAGAGACTCAGTGGCAGGGGTATCTCTCTCCTCACCAATCTTTGGCAGCTGGGACCTCACCTAGAGGTTCATCCCAAGACGGAGATCCTCAAACACGTGGCACCATCTCTTCAAGGAGAACTTTGCTGCCATGTGAACCTTAATAAACCACCCATCCATCCCCTTTGCTTTCAGCAGGCTCCGAATGTCTCCCCCACGTCTCACCTCAGTGAACCAAGCTCTTTTCTCCATCCCTAGCAGCATCCCAGTTGCTTTGCAGGGCAGAGTGCAGGGAGGAAGGCAACCTTCGCCATCTAGTGAGCAACCCTCACCAGCACCGGCACCTGTGGCTGAAGGAAAGGCTCATCCTTTGCTCCCATGAGAAACCCTTTTTTCTCCCCTCTGCAAGTAGTTTAGCTAAATATACAACATGAAGTTTACAGGTGGTCCCTGGCTGTGTTAAGGACAGAAAGAAAAGTCTCAGTGATGTTACACTGAAATCTCAGGAGAGATTTCATATTTTCTCCCTAGGATGCTCAAATATATGGGGTCCAAATTCCCTCTATTGCAATTTAAGAAAATTCTGATAAATTAGTGCATCTTTGGAGAGTTTCCAAAGGTTACTGGACATCTGCTGAGAGACATCAATGAGCAGGAGTGGAGGGCTATTGATAGACCCATTCCTGCCTTCCTGTCTGCTTTTCTGCTGCATATCTCCTATTTTTAGCCTGGTATCCAAAGGAAACCAGGGATTGTATGATTGCTCTGCACACATCCATCACTCCTTGCCGATTGCTCAGACAGGCAGGTTTCAACAAGGCTAGGGTATGGAATAGTCTTCTATTAGGCTCCTTGGTGAAATAAATAGCCAGGGGAAAGGATAGCACTGGCTGAAGGAAGAACTGTTGCTTTCCAGGACCATCTGACTCCTGATCTTTCAGATCTGGCTGTGGCAGCTCAGGAGATGGTTCAGGCCAGGCTCTGCACCAGTTTGGTGTCTGAGACCTGAGCAGGCAGTTCTGTGTCTCTTCGGGCATCACAAGTCACCAAAGCCATCATCAAAGTTCGGGCATCACACTGGTTTGTGATGCTATCAAATTCCAGAGCTGGAAGCTATTTTATAAGGCTTGTGTTAGGAAAATAAGAAGGGATTTTCTTTGCTTGTTATTAAATCTGAGGGACATCATGAACGAGAGCTTTGACAAGCCAGAGAATAGCTCATTTGCTTTATATGATACTGATCCATCCAGCATCAACTCTGTGCATCTGGGACCCTTCAGAATGAGCTGTTGCAAAGCAGAAGTTTTATCTTGGGCTTAACCCTCCCACTGCTGTAAAACATGTAAGCATGTCACTGTGGCCCTTTCCAGCATTTATCTTGCATGTTTCAGGGATCAGGAAAGAGGTCAAGTGTTATCTTGCAGGTTAGGAGATGTTCCCACAGCCAAGGGGCATTCCTGAACAGTGTCAATATTTGGTCTTACACAGAAGATATAAGCAGGAGATAAGAGGGTGCTGAGACACATCCACTGGGAAGGGGTATCTGAGGAGGAGGATGAAGGTGGGGTTAACAGGCAGAGGATTGCCATAGTATCATGTCACAGTGATGGCACTGCTTTGCAGCTCACCCGTGTTTCTCTTTCCATGTCAATAGCAGGTGGAGGAGGCTCTCTGCTCCTTAAAGGAGGAAATAAGCAGCTAGGAGAAGGTCAAAGAAGAAATTCTTGTTAAAATCCAGAGACCCTGAGCCCAAACCCAAAAACAACTTACTGCCTCCCAGATGATAAATGGGGAGCCATATATCCAGCTGATAAGCACAATGTTCTTTGGGAAGCAGCAAGGCAGCTGCCCATGTATTCTGTCCGGTAGAAATATATGATGGTTCTGGACCTAACAAATGCTAAATCCTGCGATATGTCCCCATGATATGATATGGCTGTTGCACTGGGAGCCAGAGGAGAGCTCAGAGAGCACAGAAGATGGCATGTCAGGGGCTGCTGCAGAGAATTAATATGGCATTAAAATCCTGGTCAATTTTAACGCATGGGGAGAAATTTCCCTTGGCTCTTCCTTTATCCCTAACAGACTCAGGCTGATGCCCATTAAACACTTGTTACGGAATTGCAGTATATATTGCTTACTTAAACGCCTTCTGCCACCTGATTTACATGATTGGCCTGTTCATTCCTCTGTTTTCCACCTGTTCACTTGTGCTTCAGAGCACCAGTAAATAGTCTGCAGTTTTTCACCAGAGGGATGATTGCATCCCATAGCAAAACAGCAAAGCAGTGAGTATTCTGAATCTGCTCCGTACCTCACAGTGTAACTTGGGTTTGGGGAGCCCTGCTCCTCCTGATGCCAAAGTTCAATGTAATGGAAAACTTTGCTGAGGTTTGTTGACAAAGGAATCCTGTCCCCACACCTCGGCCGTGGCTCTGGAGGCACTGAGCTTGATGGGCAATGGCATAGTCTTTCTCAGAAAGCATAAGCAGGCTGGAAAGCTCCTTTTACAGTCCAAACGGATGTTTCCCCAGGCTCGTAAAATGCACAGTTTAAGTAGTAGCTATATTTCTAGGGCTGGTCCCACACCTGCAACAACCTTGTAAATGGTGCAGGGATATATGGCTTTAAGGCTCCTTGTAAAAAGTAAGATCAACACAAGATTTACACAGTTTTATGGAATTGTTTTATAAGCTATTTTGACAATGAATCCTGCTATCAAAATCACCTCTGGTGCTAATCATGGAGGAAGCATTTAGCAGGAGCCAACAAAAATCAGCTTAGACCCCTTTCCTAACGAGCAATGGGGCTGAGCTGTGTCTCTCTGGAAGCCTGGGGCATTGCTCAGGCAGCAGCACGTTCTGAGGGGCAGTGGGTGCTGAGTTAAGTGTGTGCTTTGGCACCTTCTCATCTGTTTGGCCCACTTAGCTGGTCATTGCCCAGGGAGCTGGTGGATGCTCCATCCCTGGAGACACCTAAGGCACCTGATGGAGCTGTAGGTGTCCCTGTTCATTGCAGGGGGGGTTGAACCAGATGGCCTTTAAGGGTCCTTTGCAACTCAAGCGATTCTATGATCCTATGATTCTATGATCATACTCGGGCTGATCTCATCCCTCTGCGCACAAGGGATGCTGAACGCCCTGAGGATCTCCTTTGCAGTATGTGATGTGGCCACGAGATGTCTCTTCGAGCCGTCTGTGGCTCCAGCTCCACAAACAGGCTTGGCTATGTTGGTTGTTCAGGCTAAGGGAGAAAAGGCTGATTGGTACCTGTGGGTAGTGATATTAACAAGGAGAGAAGGGACAAGTTAGTTGACCAAAGAGAGGGAAAAAGAAGGAAGAGATGAGGGATGGATAGTTACAGGCTGTGACACAGCAGAGTTTGCTACTGATGGTTTTAGGAAAATACTTGTGACAAAAAACTAGTGAGTGCATGAGCTCTAATATACAGCAGGTTGAAGACTATTAACTCATCTTTTAATGGTACTTTTTAGGATTCTCTCGAGGTTCTGGACCAGAAAGTCAGAGGTAGTGTGATTGTTTTGTGAAAAATGTCTTTCAATTGGCAACGGAGTGCATCAGATGGGTGGTAATACTAAGTAATGTTCAAACAATAATTTCCAGCAGATTATCCCTAGCATCACAAATTGGCAACAGCGACTTGGCAGAAAGGTGACCCTGATCAAAAGCTCACCTGTTATTCTGGACATTATCAAATGACCATTTTCCAGCAGTGAAAGTGCTGGGGGTGATGCCAAGAAAAAGTCATCAGCAGCCAGTCGTTAGCTGGTTACCATCCCAACTCAGGGCCAGAACCATTTCTGCAAACAAGTGGCAAAATGTTTGCTTGATCTGATAGCTGGAGCCCTTTGTCAGGAGCTCACAATGTGTGAGAATTAAAAAAAAAAGAGAGAGAGAAGAGAAGGGAAGAAAAGCTCTGGCTGTAATGCAACTGGAATGAATGCTTTCCTTGCCTGCTGATCTGAGCAGATTATAGTTCACCTGCTGTGAACTAATCTCCCAGGGAGAGGGTCAGTTATTTGGATAGTGTTGCTAATGGAAGGCAAAACCTTTCTGCACGTTCCCTCCTTCAGCACAGGGTCTGTTTAGGAGATGAGTCAGTACTGGGTTATTCATCAACTTATTTAGGAGCTATCCACCCAAGTTCACAAGTACCTCTAAAGCGCTTTACAATTACAGGAAATTATACCTAGGAGCTAATGTTAAAACACAGTCATCCTCTCACTTTTCTGACAGGAGAGGCAGAGTGTCAGATTCGTGGCCTGCATTATTTCATTATGTTGGAGAAAATACGTGGGAGGAATTGATTCCCGCCCTCGCATCTCCTCTTTGTGGATCTGAGCCCCTCTGATGCTGGGGGATATTTCCCTGCAGGAGGAGATGAGCTGATGTTGCAGGAGCCTTTCTGCTGATAGCACTGGGCTCCTGGCTTGATGAGGAAGGCCAAATCAGAGCAGTGCTGTGGCACAAAGCATTTGCAGCCTGCCTGATCAAATCCCATCAGTCCCACACCAGCAGATGGGATTTCTAAAATGTCCTCAAAGGAGGTTGTAGTGAGATGCGAGCAGGTCTCTTCTCCCAGGTAACAGTGATAGAACAAGAGGGAATGACCTCAAGTTGCACCAAGCGGGGTTCAGGCTGGATGCTTGGAAAAATTTCTCCTCAGGAGGAGTTGTAATGCAGTGGCACAGCCTGCCCAGAGAGATGGTGGGATCACCATCCCTAGAGGTGTTCAGGAACCGTGGGGATGTGGCACTGAAGGACATGGTCAGTGGGCATGGTGGGGTGGGATGGGGTTGGAATGGATGATCTTAGAGGTCTCTTCCAACATCAGTGATTCTATGATTCTGTGATACCGTCAGAAAAAGCATCAAGTCTTTGCTCTCTCTGTATCTCTGTGTCTGCCCACTTTTTAGGAGAAATATACTCACTGCAAGAGTGCAGTATTGCTTTTATACTTCAGGTGCCTCTGTCCTTAGAATCACCCATGTGAGGGTTTGAAGTTTTCTGCTGCAGCAGGGGCTCTGTTAGCACCTTTGTGTTAATAACAAAATAACCAGGATGAGATTCTCAACATGTCAAATCGAGCTGATAGCAATCTTGAAGCCCTGAGTCCAACAGGTGCCTTTGTGTTGAGTTGATTAACAGCAGTCCTGAAGCCCTGAGCCCAACAGGTGCCTTTGTGTTGGCTTCACTGGGGCTTGGTACCAACCACCATGCAAGATCACAGGCTGCTGTGCCAATAAGCAGCAATTATTGCTGTAATATGACCACATAAATCCTCAAACACCACTAAACCCCATCTTTATGAGCAACAAAATGCTTTAATTTCTGCAGCAGTCTCTAGATGGCACTATGGCAGTAGAAGTTTTACAAAAGAGACTTTTGAAGGGAACCATCCAGGAGTCTGCTGGGTCCTCCCTTCTGCTGCACTGCTCTGGGCTGGGAGGGAAAGGAATCACACCATTTTTTCAGTACTCCCCAATCAATCAGTGCAAGTCAACTCTTTTTTTTTTTGTTTGTTTGCTTTCTTGGAGCTTAAAAGTAGTTTATGATCTGGAGGAGATTCATTCCTTACAGCTGTGTACAGGTGGTGCCCTGCCTCGTAGGTGGGAATAGAGCAGAGATGGATATGTTTCACCTTCATCATCCTTTACACGTTTTTCAGAGACTTTTCCCCACAGGGAAGGATTTCTGTATGCTTCCTACCTCACATCAGGTTTTCAGGTGTGATTCTTCAAGCATCCAGTACTTCTCTGTGACTTTCCCACTTAAACCACCAAGAATGTAGAGATACACTGAGGCCTGAATTCCCCCATATTAAAATTGGCACCATTAGTCCCTGGTGGGAAAAGCTATTATCTTCAAGGTAAATAGTTTGGTGGCAAATCATGCTAATAAGGTTTTTAATACCAGAGAGAGACAATACTTAAAGAGCTAGAACAGAGAAGATGGCAGTGTCACAGCGAGCGCACAAATATCAGGGTGGCATTTCACTTTCAGTTTACATATAGTTTTATGTAATTGTAACATTATTATTGCATCTATCAGAAAATTGCTTGTGCTCCTGCCAGATCAATGCTAATGTGCTGTGGGTTGGAGCTGGCTTCATTGTCTCGCTTGTTAAATGTTGTTTGACTTTTCAGTAGTTGGGCTCGAGGGATGTGTTCCCTCAAAACAGTGAATTGTTTTAAGTCTTCCCTAATTTTTTTTAAAAAGTTATCTTAATTTATGGCTGTTAATATCAGTGCTGGGAGAAGCAAGGAGACTTTAGCCATGCAGATGGGCAGACCTGCCACAAAGCACCTGCTCTTGAGACCTTTCCATGCTGGGATGCAACAGCACTATGGGATTAAATTAATGGTGCCTTCCCACTGCTGGCCTTCTGAACTGCCTACATGTTAGGAGCAGGCAACAAGCTATTACTGTTATTATTAAAGAAGTGTAGTGCTATAAGACAATCTCTTTCTCACTTCCATTGAATGGTTCCTGTCTGGGACATAAGGAGGATGTTTTGGTGATCAATACATTAGGGAGGCTTTCCATTAAGTGATAAGTGAAACCAAGGGAGGAAATTATGCTTTGTACTAAAAATCCATTTAGCCATTAGATCACAGCATCACGAGAATAAAAGAAGGGTTGTCTTAGCTTTCAGCTGGCCAGAAAATGCCAGTTGGAAGACAACAGGAGGCTCCCTTTCACAATGTAAGAGTCCTTTTTTCCCTGGATGAAGGAAGCATTTCTGCCTGCAGCCTCCTGCTGCTTTTCTGTGTTTCATTCTTCTTTCTGGACCAAAATACTCGTGTAAAAAGGCAGAAAACAAATCTGATTGCACATAAGATAAATAAGTCTTTCTGTGTATTAGTGAAGCATTCATATGAAATAATTTTTGAGTGCTTATTTTGCTGCTTTTGCTGTAACATAGGGCAATTTTTTTTCAACAGCTAAGCCCTATGCTTACATGAGCAAACAGTTTGTAGGGGAAATTAATATCACATCAACCACTGATAGCCAAAATGATACATAATGAGATACAGACTGCAGTGCAGATCATGCCTGGGTCTGACCTGTGGCAGCCCCAGTCTTAAATCTGAACATGTGGGGATGCAGATGCTGAAATCTGCTGCAATTCCCACTTCTATGGTGCAAATGAAAAATGGGAGAGGTAGAGGCTAAAGGCTGTCTGCAGGGTAGTGCACTGAAGATTCAAACTTACTGACAGGATGGGTGATCCCTGTGTTTGCTAATTGATTGGCTCCCATTGCTCACTTCATCCCTCAGCCCCTGGGCAGCCCTTCTGCTGCTCCTGTGCTCAGCAGTGCTTGTTGGCCTGCCTGCAGCTGAAAGAACACCACCTCAACTACTCTTCTGCTGAAGTTAGGCTTGAAGAACACTATGGTTTTGGGGAGGAGAATCACCCATTTTCTATTATTTTTCAAAGGACAACGTGTGCTTGGGATTTTTCTTCATGTAGCCTTCAACTATTGACTTAGCATGAGTTCTCTTCCAAGCCACCCAGTTACACCAGTCTGATGTCAGAGCACACTCACATGAAGATATTTTATCTACAGGACAGTGTAATCCTTAATCTAGAAGCAGAAAGGTTTAGTTGAGAACTAATTATCGTTTGGAGCTGTAATACCTAACAGCAATGTAAGACTTCCTAACAAATCTTTTAGTGATGTTGAAACATTTCTCAAGAATTTGTAGTTGCACCATTCCTAGGGGCTGTTGTTTCTGTGAGGTTTTCTTCACTTGCTCATCTTGTAGAAGATGCCTCTCTCACCAGTCTGCCCTGAACAATCTGAGGGCTGATTGGTGCCAGCAAGAGGATTTCCACACAAGTTGGGATGACTCATGTCAGTCTTCTCTTAAGCTCCCTTAGACACTAATACTAATGTGTTTTCTAACATACAGAACTGCTACACATGAAGTACTCAATACCTGTTGGCACCACCAGCTCATGGTTTAGACTGTGACCATCTGTCATGGTGTTTGCTTTGCTGTCCCTACTGTGTCTGGACTGGAAGAAGGGACCACATATGTTTTTTAACCTACTACCATCGTTTTTCTCTCTTCTCTCTCACCTGTTGCTGTGTTGTAGCTGATAGAATCAGTAGGTTAATTCAAGGAGAGCCATTTAATCCATAAATGAACCTTCTCATCATCTTTCATGGGAAGGGAAGGATTCCTGTGGCAGTGAGACAGAATAGCTTGTGGTCCAGAAAACTAGAGATGTAGCCGCAGACAGGACTTTGGATCTGTTTCTTGTTTGTTTATTTTTGACAAAATCCCTCCTTTCTCCTTGAATATACCAGTAAGAAAATAATCAAATTTTCAGCAAGAATTTTCCATCATTTTTTGTCAGAAATTCAGTAATATCAGGTATAGATGCAATGACATAGAGCACCTGTGGGACCTGTTGTAGCAAAGCTGTCGGACAGTCATCCTCTGAGTTTTGTAAGATTTCCCAACCTCTAAGGCAGGCTTGAATGAGTTTTGCACTCCCTCGGCCTTTCCCAACTGGAATCAGAAAGTAATATGTTTTCATAGGGGCAGCAGACAGCATGAAACGGGTTTGAGCTGAGCTTTGGTCATGCTTCAACTCCACCTACCCCCAGAGAGGGCTAACCCACACAGGCTTTGCAAAAAACCCAGCTTTTTAAAGGAATCTTTTACTAATGAGTTCATTCACCCCAAGAGAAAGCAATCTGCAGAGCTGGGCACTATCTTTTATCTGTCCTTGGAGCCCACCAGCAAAGCACACAATCACTCCCAAAGCAAACACATTCCAGTGAGGCTACCAGTAGATGAAAAAGCAGACTGTTGGCATGGATGAGGTTATTGCTTGAGAAAAGATTGCAGGATTGGACCCCTAAGGAATGAAAGCTGAGCAGAAGACAAGGCTGACAGGACGTACTCTGCAATTCCTCTGTGTCCACTACCTGCTGAATGGCCTGCTTACATCTCACTCTTGCTTTTTTATGAAATGATCCATATGTTTCCAGCACCAAAATAGGTTTATTTTGAATGGTAAAAGCAGTTGTGCCATAGTTGAAATAGACGTTCTAGAAGCACCTAGGCAGGAGGCTCTAGGCATGGCACCAGTCCACTGAAAGAAATTACAGGTAAAAGAGAGTACAATTTATTTACATGAAGCTGCATCTCATTTCATCTAATAGAGAACAGAAGGCTGCAGACCTCTTCATCTTCATCTTCAAACACTGCATCTAACACACAGTGCCAGATTTTTACAACAAACCAAAATCTGGTGATCTCTGGCATGCATTGTGCATGCCACAAGATGTGAATAATAGCATAAATACATTCCTGCCAGCTTGCTTATGGCCATTCCTCATAGTATCTTGGAACAGCAACATAAGACCACACTGAATAAGAAGTTTCCATGATTAGCCAATGGTTTCTAGTACTGTGATTATGGTTTAACCAAAGATTATTACTTTGTGCAGCCCAGCACTTCAGCAATATTATTATCAAATTATCACGTTGTATTGACATTTTGCTCTATACAGCCATTGCATTCTAGATAATGTTTGCTAACAAAAGATGGAGTTGAGGTCTTCAGTGGTCTGAAGTAAGGAAGGAGTACAATAGGTTTGATTTGGATAGAAACTGTTCATTGAAAATTATTCTGAATTACTGGTCTTGTATGTTCAGAGAAGGGAGGTGCAGTGAACAACAAAATAGTGATATCAACAACATCAGCAACATTTTAATCTAAAATATAAATGTCATTTTTTTCCACATTCATTGACATTTCAACTTTTCTGCAATTTACTAATGAAAGATGCATTATTATACCTGAGATATATACGTAGGTGATGTTTTTATTGCCATTTGCTGAATGTCTCAGCATCTAGCTATGATGCAATTCCCATAAAAATAAGTTGTATGGAAGATAATGAGGTGATCTAATTATAGGAAATTGCATGTTTTGCCATGATAGAACTCCGGGTAGATCCATCAGGACAAGTATTTTAAGTGAGGATTATGGCCCATTCTGTACCTGGTCCATTTCCTCACTTGCCTGGCAAGTTCTGCCATGATACATCTGTAGCAGAAATGTTGAGTCACAGCCTGAAACAGTGATGGAGCACCTGGTGGGAAGGCAGGGCCAACCAAGGAAGCTCAGGTGTGTGGAATGTACCTGAGTGACTGAAGGGGTGGAAACCTTATTTAAGGGTTGGCCGTGGAGATGTGGGTATGTTTTTGGAGATCCCTGAGTACTTAAGGCCTTCTAAATGTAAGTCTTTTTTTTTCTTCATTTGTTTCTGTGTCTATAGCTGCTGTGTTTGGGCTTGTTCTCATTTGCTGTAGCCTAAGTTTGTGCCGCTCTGATGTTATTGCTGTACTTTCCATCACTTTATAGTGTTACAACACACCAGTTGCATTAGAGATAGTTTGCATAGCCACACCAAAGCTGCACAGGCATTGAATATTGGTCAGCTGAGGTTAGATTTGGTTCTTCTTAAAAATGATTTTGAAATTGGGCATGCTTTGTAAGAAGTTTACTATGAAATGCCTTTGCAGGCATCACAAATTATTGCGTTCTCAAGTCAGAGCTCTGTCTCAACAGGGGCAAAGCACAACAACACCAATTAAGCACAGGATGTGAGCTAGAGATGCTGGGCTAAAGGAAGAGTCAGTCTGGGTGGTACCATTGAAGAAAGGCAGTTTGGGCAATCAGCTTTCAGATAGCATGCACTAGATGAACTGAATCCCATTGTGCATGTATTTGACAAAAGAAAGTAAGGAGGCAAAGGATTATGTGCATTATCTTTTTGCTTTCTGAAACTTCTCATGTCCTGTGGTTGGGGATACCCATACTCTTGCAGTGTTTGAGTAGATGTTGTGCTAGTAGCCACTCCTGGGTTGAGCCACTTGGCTGGTACTACACAGAGAGACCACTGAGTGCTGAACTGTTATGTCAGCCTTGTCTGAGAAAATATCTTTAAAACACTTCTTTCTTTCCTAGTCATTAAGGTTATTTCTAAATTTTCTGAGTGAATTTCACGTATTCTGCTTTTATGGAAATGGCTTCTTTAAACATTAAATACAAATGGTGCCCTTTGGTGCTTTTAATTCACTGTCTTTGCAGTAATTCGTGCCAAAAAAAGGAGGCAGGGGAGCTCTTATGAAGCTGTATTAATTGAAATAAATGAGCCATGCTTCTGAGAACAGAGTACCATAGAGGAAGGGCTGCCTTTTGAGTCCTAGTCCCAGAGTTGTCCCCCGTGAGTTCAGGCATGTCATAAAATCCCTGTCCACCTCATTTTCCCACCTTATTATGATGAGGCTGGGGTTGTTTCTTTACTTGACACCTCCGGGTGTCTAACTCAATGCTTCAGAAGTGCTAGGAAGAACTGGAATTTTATTTTTAAAGCCATAGCAATCTCTAGCCTTTCCCATACAGCGTTGTTTATGAGCGTACTTTCATTAGTGCCTCTTTTTTTTTTTTTTCCTTTCATTTTGAGACTGGAAAAATCTGTTGAAAACCATTTCTCTGATGCCTATGGGAGAAATCAAGCTTCTTGAAGGGTGGGAGCGTTGGGAGGCTGTGGAGCTATGAGGTCAGCTCTCTGAACCCACAGACAGCTATGGAAAGTCTCCCACTGGCTTTAGGCTAAACCCAAGCCTGTGACCTTTTTTTTTTCCCCCCCACTCTTTTCTTTGTACATCCTGGTTCAGAGAAAGGGTAAAGTGAAAAAGATGCACACAGAAATACGTGGCTGCTTCCTTCCTTCTCTCCGAAGATCATTTCTATCCATCCAACTTTTTTCCCAGATATGATAGCATGTGCTTCTGTGACTAATATCTAGGCAAGAGAGAAAAATTATTTTCAAAGTTCAAAAGAAACATAAACCAGCATACTTATGAGTGTTTTTCTCTTCTTCTCTGCCTCTGAAGGGCTAGAGTTTTATTATTCCTCTTGACTGCATGCTGAGATAGCATGCTGCCAGCAGTAGGCTTGAGCAGAGCCTATAGAGTCTCCAAAACTGGTATGCATTTTTGTGTCTGTGTCTTGCATTAACGCCAGTATTTTAGTGCTATTTTGACCTCCCCTAGAGTTACTGCTCTTGGGTAACAATGACACAGAAAGGTTGAGGTTTCAAGGAGTTTTGAGGTATCATGAAGAGAAACCAAGAACTTTGCTTATTGTGATGTGGCTTTCTATGTCTCTATAGAGCCCTGCTTCATGGTGAAGGGCACAAGCATTGGTGGGTCTTCATCAAACCTACAGTGGTAAAGAACCAAGTCCTATCTGTAACCACAGGTTCTGTATATGCAGCAGGAAAGAAATGTCTCCAGACCAATGCTGTTTGCATTCGTTGACTCAACAGAATTGGCTACAAGTAGGGCCAAGAAAAAACACTTGCATCTTCTTGAACTATTTGCATTTCTCTCTGGAGGAAATGCAGCAGCAGGATGGAATCATTGCGTGGGTTGGATCCTGCCCTTGAGGCAATGCTTGACTTGTGTATAGCCAGAAAACACAACTAGCTTGGTCCAACATACAACTGTTGCTATTGTGCTTGCAGTACACGCGTTATCTGAACTAATGTGTCTTCAAGTAGATCCTTCTGCCTGAGCAATGATATCACAACCGCTGCATCTACTTTTGGTCTGGACCATTGCTAAGGGAAAACAATTTCTGGCAAATTCCTTGAAGTGCTTGCTTCCTGCAATATGAATGGAGGCAGTTGTTCAAGAAGGTTGGGTAGGTGTGTGTTTGTCTTTTCCTCTTCTGAGAGATATTCTTTTGCCAGTGCAAAGTAGAAGATGATAATGCTTCCATTAAAAATGAGGTGAATGCACGAGTTAACTTGAGTGGGTGGAAGGACTTCACACAGGATGAAGCTGGGGACAAACCTGCCCTTGCCAAGATAAACAGCTGCAGCAATTTCCATAAAGCTAAAGGGCCCTTCTGCATTGCTATTCAAATAATTCACCCACATAGTGCATCTTGGGCTGTGTATCCATCATGTTATAATTAAAATCAATGGATTTCATCTGTAGAAATAAAGGTGCATCATAAGTCATGCAAGAGGACAGGAGAACTGATATCATTAGGACAACAAACTGATATTCCTTAGGACAATAAAAATATGGGTATGTGCAAATCAAAGCAGAAAGTTCCCACTTTCCTTCCTACATCTGTCTTTCATTTGCTTTGCCTCGCTCTGCCTGTAGTTGATGTTTTCTTGGTCCCTTTGTTCAAGCTGCCTCTCATGCCAAGAAGGCAGAGAGCACCAGGTGTGAATGAGAGCTGTGAGCGTGAACTCACTGTTGCTGTTATTATTGTTATCATTCCTCTGGAAATCAGTTTGAAGGTTTGGCTCTGTGTAATTTGTTCTGCTGGTTTAACCTAATCTACATGAAATATGGAAGTACAATGAAGTGAAGAGCTTTGGATGGTGGCTTTCACCCAAAGGTGCAACCTGATCTAATAAATGCTGGTGTGCTTTGGAGCAAGGTGTGTAAGCTATGGATTTGGGCGTGCTGCTTGAATGCCTTAGGTGTCCAGAATGTGATGCAAAGCCCATTGCAGTCAGTGGAAGGTCTCTGTTTGCGTGCTGGCTGCAGTTCTCACTGCAGCTGCACACACAATGCAGTTTACTGGGTGTTAAACCTGGAGAGAGGGCAGAATGCTTTGTGAGCTTTATGGGCTGTTAGGCAGGCACAGGTTAACTCAAAGATGGACCCATTGGGGTTTTGAGTCCTGATTCCTTTTCACATCTGCAAAATACGGTGGCAGTGCCAGGACTCAAAACCTTGAGGTGATTCCCATTGACCTCAAATCCACTTCTGAGATATTCCTGCAGTGACCAAAGCGTGTCCTTGCCACATGAAGTCCATGAGCTGGTGCAAGGTGGGGCATCTGGCTGGCAAGCTGCAAGAGGGACTGGCACTGTGCGTTTTAGCTTCCATTACCACTGCCCTTCCGACACCCAGTGCCTGAAAGTCACTCTTTAAATGCACAAAGAGATATTACAAGGCTCCTATTTAAAGTGAGAAAAACAGTCTGTTAAAAAAGCTAATATAGAATCTGTAATGCTCAATAAAAAGTTTGTGTTTTACGGTTTAAGACCCCAGTGAAAATAAGTATTAAATATTCCCACCATCCAGCTATTTAGCAGCCTAGACTCATACTATTTTTTCCTTTACTATTGTTCCATTACTGGCAGCAGACTTACAGTGTCTGGTTATTTTTGTCTTTGGACAACTTGTGATTTTTGCAGTTCCTCTGGCTCCACCTGTACATCCAACTGGGCTCCCTTCATTTGTCTAAGTGGTTCCCTCTGCTCCAGTTGAGTCCTTGCAAATGCTACAGGGCTCCTTTCTGAGGCTGTGTTAGATGGCTGTGGCTTTGGGAACGGTCTTGGAAAAGTCAGCAACAGGAGGCACAGACTGCCATAACCTTAAGATAAACCCCTGCTTTCTCCGTTTGATATATTGTTTCTTTCCTCCAATAATCCCAAGCTCCTCTGCCTTTATTTAGTAGTGATTAAATACACAGGCAATGATGTGTGCTGTCTCTAGGCCACGTTATATCGACATTTCTAGCATGACAGTAGTTGAGTGATTGCAGCCTACTGGAACTGCACCTTGGCTAGCAATTCTTAGGACTGCTTGTATAGGGTGAGAGGTTTCAAGTACAGTAATTTCTGGGGGTTTCATGAGAATAAGCAGCACTCACAAGGCAGCAGGAAAGCTCTATTAGTACAGGGTGAGATAATAAGATTGGGGTGGAGGGGAAACCTCCAAAGGCCAAAGCTCTCTTGGGAATACTTTTCACCTATTTAAATGCTTTTCAGGCAGAGGGAAGCAGAGTACTCCTTAAATTCCAAGCTGGTTAAAAGGAAAAAAGCTATATATAGAGAGCTAGATATATATGGTAGCAGACTGGATACTTCTGCACTGCTCTGCAGAGGGTATCTATCCTTATCCTGATCGAAGGAACAGTGTAGGTCCTGAGGATCTATGGCTGAGTGTTACAGCATTTGCAATAGATGGCTCAGAAAAGCCATTTCTATGCATTGGAAGTCAATTAGAGGGGTCTACTCTGTGCACTTGGAAAATTTCTGGGAGTTCATAAGCCGAGAAGATTGGAAACTGCTGAGCACAATGAGATGTGGGCTCACACTGAGGCTTTGTGCAGCTAAACAGCTTCCCAGCCCCAGCAGCATGGGGAGCACTTGTGGGTGGCACTCAGGATATGGGACCTGGGAAGCACTGATTCCAAAGGAGATGTGCTGCTGGGCAGCAGTGTGGTTATTGAGCTGCTCCACAAGGAAGACAGCAGCCTGCTCTGAGCCTTTCTCATCTCAGCTTCCCCTCTTTCCAGTGCGAATCTATTAACAGGAAAATCTCAAGTTAGAGGAAAAAGCTACAGTTACAGTCTGGGAGTACAGAGAGAGGTCAGGGTAAGGAGAAGCTTAAGCAAAAGTCACTGCTGAGCTGGTATCTGGCTGTGCTGACTGAAGGGTTGGATTGGGTTTGGGCCTGTGGCTGAGCAGGATGCTTCAGAGTGAAAAGGTTTGGCAGGAGGGGATGGATTGGGGCCAGGACTAGCTGGCAATGTGCAATGGGGCTGTGGCTGGGCCATAGGAATTGGTTGGGAGAAGTGGGATGGGCATTGCCTGGTATTTCAAGAGGTGGGTCTTTTGTACCCTGTTTTCTAGATTGCCCTTTTTACTCAATGGCAATGCCTTCCTGTGCTGTGGTTAGTTCAGTTCTAACTATCTTAAGTGCCTGTGCCTCACATTGTATTTCCTAAGGTAGATGTTTCTAAAACAGCTTTGCTGGTGGGATTCTCTGAATTACAGTGTGTTAAAGAGCAAATGATTTCTCAAGTAATTAAGAACCAAACAATAATTCTGTGATCAGCAAAAAGCCTGCAAGGCAGAATGCAGAGAACAGAAAGAGGGATATGCCATCAGGAAATCTCTGCATCTTGGTTGGGCTTCTAACTGCCAGTGACAGCAATGCCAATGCCACCCCAAACCCTTGACATAGAAGAGGAAAACAGGGCTCGTAGGTCCTTTATGGACCATGCAGAGCATTTCTCCAGCTCCCATCCAGGCATGCAGTGAGGTTAACCAAGTGGTTTCTCCCAGGTGACAAGGACCAGAGGCTGAGACTGCTTCAGAATGACTCCTTGCACACCAGGTGAAGCAATTTCTTCACATACAGAAAGGTAGCGGTGAGATTCTCCACAGCTCTGCTCAAATGAATGTAACAAAACCACATTATTTTAAAAGGATCCTTCCCCAGAGTACAATTTCTCCATCTGGTGTTGGTACTGGAAAACTCTTAAAATGGGATGTTCCCACTTCTTTTAGTGCTTCCATAGCTTTAGTGTAGAAGAAAGAACTTAGACATACAAGATTCTTGTGCTACGGATTTATAATATTTTATTAATATATTATGCTACAAAAATATTTTGACAAAATAATATTAGAAAGCATCTTTTTATTACACTCTTCAAAACAGTTCACAAAAGCAGGAGGCGGAACAGGAAAAAATATTTGAAATACATTTGAATCAAAAACTGACAAACATGCAACTTAAAATTCAGTGTGAGCATGAATCTGCAGGGCAGTTAATCATTCCTGTAAATGAGAAGTGTGGATTACTACTTGGCAAGATCTTGCTGTAGCTAGATTAAGGTGCCTCCTGAAGAGCAGGAAAGCCTGCATTTAGGCTGGGACAAAGCACACACGTGCACCCACAAACACACGTGCAGACACTCAAGCCCACGAGCTCAAAATTAGGAAACTGGCTTTCTGCTCCAATTAAGCCAAAACGGGCTGAAGCTGAAATCTTGCATGCCCTGTGGTACGTTGATCACTCTGGAGATGTAACAAGCCCCTATGCTTTTTGGATATAAAATAGAAATATCTTGCGGTACTAAGCAAAGTTAGGAGTGATAGCTGTGATAACCTCTATGGCACTTTGGTTTCTCTGACTTAAAAGTGTGATGGGAAACTCCTCTCTAACAGTGGTATATGTAAGGACTGATTGGGATTTAGCATTTTACTAATCAATGCACTGAGCACAGTGCTCTTCCTCTATCTCTCCTCAGTTGTATATTAAAGAACTTAGACAAACATACAGCTCTGTACCTTGGGTGTTCCTAAATTATGCTGGAGATTGGAGGAATGGGAAGTTCAAAAAGTACACTTTTGACACCTGTATAAAGCATAGTTATCATAAATCATCTAATCATTTTTTTCTGGAAGAAGTATTGCATTATTCAACAGACCAAGGGATTGCAGAGAAACTGCATCAGTCATAAAATACAACATACTTTCTGTCCCAGCTTAATGACTAGTTCTTCAAGTGGCAATGCATGTTAATACAGCATCTATAGTTAAACATTGGCAAGAGAAACATTAAAACAACTACAGAGTGGACGTCAGACCTGTTGCTGGTGGTATGGTATACTTACTGGGACAGTAGCTTGGTAGAAAACAACATTCCTTTCTAATATTACCACTACACATACTGTCAATTTGTAGTAGTGTCAGTTGCAGCTGAGTTGATAAGGTGAATCATGCAAACATTCAACTTTGGATCCAACAGTGGAAAATTGTGTACCTGTTTGCTAGACGTTGAATGACTCTCTTGACTGTGTTTCTTACAAGTAAATACTATCATCAGTATTTGCTGTCTTACATGGTGTGGATATATTTAAGTCCCTCTCTCCTGGGAATTTGTCACTGGAAATCTGAGTTTTCATTAGAAGAGACAAAGCAGTTGGATCCTCACCTCTGAGAAATCCACTGAATAAAAGTGAAGCTGGTAGTCAGTGTTACTTCCAGAACATACATCAAATCTGACATACACTACAAACTTACATGGAATAAAATCATGATCCAATGCGACGGATGTGCATAGATCTGTGCTAATACACCAATAGTGATGTATTTTAATACTGAGCTACTGTAGCTGATTAATAAATAACCTGTTTTATTAATCACAGTGAGGGTCTCATTTTCTAGTATTGCAATCCTTACATGCCAAGGATTAAAAAAAAAAAAAGTTACCCTAAGTCATAGCTTAGGGAAGACAAGAAAATAAAAAGTACTTAGTCAGCAAACTACACTGAAGCCATTCGCCTGGGGTTCCTGAGCTAGCATCTGTGAGAAGCATCTTCTCTTAAACTTATTGCAAGTGGTTTCTTCTTCCCTAGCCGGGGGAGATGGTGTGAGCTAGATGCTGTGAGCTGGCAGAAGGGTGCTGGCTATGAGCCCAGCAGATACCTTGCTTGGACACCTGCACTGCAGGATGACTGGGCAGAAGGATAAGTGAAATGTGGTGACCTCCAGCAACGTTCGTTCATTTCACAGAGATCATAGGCAAAATGCCAAGAAATGTAAATATGTCACAACATGCTTTGATGTCCAAGCTATTTACGTACTGTGATATCCAAACGTGCTGTGATATATGAGCTAGTATCTAGTATTACTATTACTGTCCAATGAAGGGGTGACTCAGGAAATATTTATTAGTGACAAACTGAGTGATTATTCTGTGTGGTGCAGTGACATCTGTGACTGTGTGCTCATTATACTAAAACAAAAAAGACCCCAGAGTCCTACAGAGAAAACCACAGGTTGGGTACAGTGGAACTGTAGGTTCCAGTCTTGATCCTACTGGTGGTTTTCCTTATGGTCCTGGTCATGCTGTTTCTGGTTTTTGCTCCAGTTTTTTTTCTCTCTGATCTTTAAATGGTCTTATCTATTAATTCTGTAAGTTCTCTGACACTGGGAATTATTTCTGGGATGGTACTGCAGAATCATTTCTGGACTTGATCAGATTACAGCAGATAAAATTGAATGGGCTTTGATTCCTTGGCTGTTCACTTTTACTGTGTAACTTATCACCCTTAAGATTTGCCTACCTTATTTGCAGCTCAGTTTTTGTGACTAACGCCCTGTCATTCAGTTCTGAACTCTGTTTTGAATATGGCAGGAGAACCAGTCTTTTAAAATGTGTGAAGGTTGAATTTGAAAGCCTGTTAAGCCATTATATTCAAATGAAGCCATTTTGGGGGAAATAGACAAATAAAACTGAAATGAAAGTTCTCAAAATATGTTTCCAATATCCAACTCAGTGCAATAAATATTATGCAAGGTGAATGGCTTCTGTCCAAAGCTAACATTTCTAATCTTCTGCTAGCCAAAATACACAACACAGAAGTATGCACAGGGTGTGCTTGAATCTCATATTTAGGGCAAAGCTTGAAGTTTTCCATTCAGCCTTATCAACTATTGTGCTTTATAAAACAGGGGCAGCTTACACGACTGTCTGCTGTACCCACTTAAGTCAATCACAGATGTACACATCCTTTTCTCCAAAATAAAGCAAGGGCTGGAAGTCGTGGGGTGCAGTAAGTCAAATGAAAGTAATGTGTTCTCCCTTGCCTTGGCAAAGCAATGGGTTGGGATGCATTGTGGAAAAGCTCAGTGTTTATCATGGTTCCAAGTAAAACCATGTATTTATTTCAGGCTGATTATTTTCTAAGCTTCTTCCCTGACTTATTAGTCTGATGACAAATGAACTGTGAATCCTAAACTATCTTCCACTCAGGAGACCTAAAGATGACATGGAATTGTCTCCATGTTCTGAAGGTGGTGCTGCTGCTGGCCCAGTAACAGTCAGATTTTTGTCAGTGTTCTTGTGATTGCTGTCATTATCTGATATGGTTTTTAAGGTGAAAAAGCAATGCTTTTTCATAGATGTGGTGTTTTCCTTTTTTTTATTTTCAGTTTTTCTTTAAGATGCTTTCATGACATCTCAGATTTTTGTATTGTAGATGACTTCAGGGGGAAAAAAAATCTGTTAGGATTTTTTGAATTGAAAGTCTTTTTTTTCCATCCTGTTTTTTGGGGGAAAAAATCAACATGCCTTACTAAGCATGGCTGTTATTAAGATGGATGTATATTTTTCCCATAGATATTGTTCATCTGATTAATAAAAAGTAGCTGCTTAGAGATTGGGTGAATTTTTCATTGAGTGCAAGTTGTCAGAACTTAATCCTTCTATTGACTTAGATGGGCATAGTCTACAAACAGAGGAAAGGTTTTGCATGACAGAGGAATTACTTTGGTTCCTGTAGCTTTGAATAGATTGTGGGCAGATTATAATTCAATATGAGAATTGCAACTCTAAGAATAATAGCAAGGTGCTGATGATTTCTAGGTATTTCCTCCCCTCCCTGCAGGTTGACTATCTTTTTATCGATTAAATTAATAAGCAGTTCTACAGACTAGCACGATACTGCATCTTCGTACTCAGGACAGACCAAGTCCTGCTCTCACTTATGTTGGGAAAGGTTTTAGGCCCATATTTATGTAAAAAGAGGGAGAGAATAATTCCAGTGGGATTATTGCAGACTTAAAAGGAAAGCTTTTCTTAAGAAAAAGATGCCTTAAGATTAAGGTAAAGAGGGAGACTGGTAATTTCTAGAGAAGTTGAATGGTTGAGTTAAAGACAACTGGGGAACTTAGAGGGTTATTTTGACCAGTGACTTACTAAGCCATATAAAATAACTGAGATTTTAGGTTGTAGCAGCTGACTTGAGAATGCGCTTACCCCTCTATTGGGCATAGGCCACAGAGAAGGGGATCTGCTTTATTTAGTCTAAGTTATTCTAATGAGAATTTTAGAAAAAGCAAAATAGAGTACAAATGTACTTATTGGATTGTTGCTGTAAGAAGTTACGGTTAAAGAAACAAGCCATTCATCTCAGTGCCACTTCAGGCATTTGCAGAGTTGTCAGTTAGAAAACAAATATAGAAAATATTAATTTATCTGTTTCACCATCGCTACTGATTACTAGGGATGTTATTGACATATACAACAAGAAAAAAATAAGTTTACCAGTCGAATAAATACACTTTTTCTTTTTTTCTTTATATGAACATGAATATTTTACAAAACCCCATAGCACTATGGGAAATAAAGATCCTTCTACAAAAAGAAGATGTAAGTCAGTGTTACAATAAAGCTTTAGAGTTTCAAAATGTATCTGGGCAAAGAGACAAAATCAGCTAGAAGGCACTCTTGATTCCATGAGAAGGTCCAGTCTGTAAATGTTGTCAAAACATCCAACTCGTTCATAAATTATCTCTCTTCTCTATTCCAAGGGATTGCACATAATACTAATGTGGTCAGGAAGGCTGCAGTAGATTCAGGAGGAATGAAGCTATGGCCACGTAGAGAGGAGCAGTCACTGATGGCCATAAAATGGTGGCTGAAGCTGAGCTTGTAGGCTGAGGCTGGGATGGGTGATCTGAACGTGGCCTCTGATCCAGCCGGTTGGAAATCCAAATGGGAGGTTTGACTGTGATATAGCCATTGGTTATCCTGATATAGGAAGGCAACGTGGTGGTGCTAAAAGAAAACACAAGAGAAGGAAATTAAATGGGAGAGCCCTTATCTCTGCTCTGTGAGTTGTTGTCCGAGCTGGCAGTAACAACCATGGCAATCACAATTATTTTTTGCCCTCAGTCAATCAGAGACTCCCAGAGGATGCTAATTGTGATGGTCTGGACACAGCTCTGATTCAGGAAGTCCCTCCAATTCTGGCTGCTGGTAGAATATAACCAAAGAAGAGATCGCTCTTGATATATTTTATTTATTGCACTCTTCTTTTTTTAAGCATCTACTACTGGCCATCTTTCAGAGACTGTGACAGGTGTATCCTTGTACTGACCCATTTGGAATGTCTCAGAGCCATGATTTCCCCACCAAGGACTTGATACCAAGTCCAGGAGGGGCTGGGAGAAATGTCCTTCTCCTGTTTCACACCTCATAAGGAATTCCCTAGGATCCCCTTACAAAACCAATAACTTTGGGCACAGGAGACCAAGCAGTTTCATTTCTTTTCCTAGTTTTAGGAAATTCTGGATCCTATGACAATGCCAAAAACAGACTCAGGGTGAAGTTTCTCCAGCTGCGGCTTTGTCTCAATAGTAGTGTGATTGCTTATTGATTGCAGCTTGAGTTAGTACTTTGATTTGAATGTGCACGTTGGAATTCATCACGATTCCCGTGACGCTAAAGGTCAAAAAAGTCAGTTCTCCATTGATTCGCAAGTTTTAAGTTGTAATTTCCATTTCATAAAACGCTTCCTTTGCACCCAGCACTGGATGGTCCATAATCCATCAGTTGTCACAGAGCAGCATACATGAGCATGCAGACTGTGCAAGGTAGATTCTGGACTTAAAAACAAGGCTCTGCTGTGGAGCAAGGGGGGAAAAAGACAAGTCCTTCTGAAAACAAGATGTGACACTAATATCTGCAGATTCTCTCTGTTACTTCTTAAATCTTCCATAGAGGGAATTTGGGAGCACTAAAAATGACCTTCACATAATTTCTTTTTATGGTAAGAAGCTCTGCAGTCCTGTAACTATTTAGCTACAGTATCTGAGATTCTGACCCTGGAGGAAAAAGGCTGTGCCTTGCATAACATCAGATAAAAGGAACAATATTTTGTTCCAGACTCATGCACAGAATTTAGTAGCGATGAATGCTCTTGTCTTTTTCTGTCTAAGCAATACTAAGATAGCACATAATTATCACCACTGTTCAGAGCTTTTAGCTCAGATGCTTCAGAAGTGTTGAATTGCTCATAAGATCAGAGTCCACCCAGAAGAGGAGGGCACTGGTAAACACATGTAGGTCAACATCAAATGCAATGGACAGTCACAGCACATAGCACTTCATTCTGGGTTTTGGGGTAATTCTCAGTTCCTCCCTCATTCTTTACACTGTCACCACATTTTCTGGGTGGGACCTTAACTGATGTGCAATGAATTGGAGATAAAGGCAGCCTAGAATTAAAGACATGGGGACTGCTTCATGAGAACAGATACTCCATTTAACCAGTATTACGTCTTGATAGTGAGAAGGAGTGCTTGTTCCAAAGGAACAAACTGCTGTAAACAGAGGATTCTGAAATCACACAATGCTGGAGACAGCTCTTATCTAAATTCCTATAGTGAGTGGTTGGATTGTATCTTTAATGGATGATGTAGGGCATGCAGCTTCAGAACTTGTGATACCGCATCAAAAAACCACTAGATTTGGGATAAGTTTTTATGCTCTGTTTTAAATCTATCCAGCAGTTTTGAGCAGTTAATTTAATGGTGGCAAGAATGAAGCCAGATTAGGTACTATTCAAGCTCCTGTAATATGAATATGTAATATTCATCAAATATGAATGGCATATCCACAGCAAATAAATAGCATCACTATAGCAAACTTCTGACAAAACTACACATGCTGAGTAATTTGAGAGAAATGCAGTCATACTCCAACCTTTGATTCAGATCTCATTTATCCTGTTGAGTGATACTGTGGAGCACAGATCTAGAATAATGATAGGAACACAATTTTGCTTTAACTCCATACCATTTGTCCCTAGTAAGGTGCTTGTACTCTTCTTCAGGTGATTTGTTGCTTTACAGAAATTTTTTTTGCACCCCTGGGTGTATGGTGTGAGTTGTCTGGGGTGGGGGACAGGCTGGTCAGGGATTCACAGCCAACCAGAAGGTTCCTAAAGGAGTCTTAAATGAAGAGTTTGCATTTCTGTATGATGTGCTTCCATTTTTTTAGCAAACTTCCAGAAATGTTTTGCTTTGTTTTTTTTTTCTCCGTTGGGGAAAAAAAAAAAGTGTTTTTGAGGAGGAAAAAAAGAAGGGACTATTTACTTAAAATCCAGGGCTTCCTGTCAAAAGACCTTAGAAGTTTTTACCACTCTTCTCAGCCACTGAGGTCATTTACTGGTTTCAAAACATTAGATTTATAGAAATGCTTCTTTGTTAAGATAAATATTGTTAGGTGGGGTTATTTGTTAGCAGAAAAAAAAATCCGTAAGTGCTTTAATAGAGAACAGCGTGTTTCCACTAACGTGTACAACACACACAAATAGCAGATGAATCATAGCTTAGCCATATAATACATTTTCTGAAATGCAACTCCACTTCTAGCAAGCTAGCCTACTGCCCAGGTGGTCTAGAGATAATTAAAGAGAGCGATCCCTTTTAACAAACACTACATACCTTCTTGTAAAGTCTTTGGTTTGAGTTTGTAACTTGGCTGTTTCTATGGTGAGCAGGAAGAAAAATCTCAGTCTCCAGGCGGTAGAATCATAGATTCATTAAGGTTGGAAAAGATCACTATGATCATCTATCTAGTCCAATTGCCAGCCCCTCCCCACCATGCCCTCTGGGGGTCTTCCTCTTCCTGCAGGTTACGCAAGGCAAGACAGCTTGGTTTGATTACAACCTCATCTTAGAGGTGGCTCAGGTGACAAGAGAGAACTTTTCCAAACTCACTCTAAGCACATTTGCCCAGGCATGTGGGAATCTCACTGACTCCCATAGGAAAGCAGAAGCAGGGTCCCCTGAACTAAACTGGATGCTTCCCACTGACCTCAGAGGTTTTGATCCTTCCTGAACTGTATGAATCACAGATCTTGGGGATAATAAGCTAAATTATTATCACACCTTCTCTTGCCAGCCGAGGATATTCCATGTTTGAGTTTTTTGCATCTGATAAAAATGTCTTTAGTAAAACATTCCACATGAGTGATGATGAATAGGCAAGCAGTGGCTCTGCCGTTCATATGTCTCTTTTTTGCTCCTGTGTATGGGATTGTTTTAAGAATTTGGAAGACTCCAGGTATCTTTTAGCCAAATGACCTGCGGTATCACATTCACGAGCTTGTACTTTTGATCAGATAATAGGGCAGTTTTTCAAACCAGTGCATTAGTCATACACTGTCTTACCAACACTAGAACGTGTAAAACTTTCTCAAAAATGGGGCCTCAGGCACATGCTGTATGAACAGACCCTACTGAATCCAATTACATGAATCGAGTCCTTTACGCTGGGGGTACGCTGAAGCGCCTTGATGATTTGGGAGCATGTTAAAATTGAAAAATAAAATGCACACACAGCCCCATGGGGGAATTTCTGTTCTGGTTTAGCTTGCAAGGAGCTTGGAAATACATTTTCAGTCTAACTTTTGGTTTATCCCCATAAGCAGGGCACATCTGGCCACATGTGACACCACAGCAGAATCACAGAACACTGGGCTAAGGAGGGACTTTCTGGCCCATCTGTTGTAAAGACTGAGATCAAAACTCTCCTGAGCTATGTGTCTAATCCAGTCTTCAAAACTGCTACAATGATAGCAATTCCAGAGTCTCTGCAGAGAGATCTGACATCCAGAATTACTGCCTCATGTTTCACCAAATATCCCATGCTACAGCTCGAGTTCGTGACTTCTGCTGTCCCCACAGACAGGTTCATTCCTTTTCTTTTCTCAGCAGCCTTTCAAGTAGTTTGAAAGCTTAACCATGTTTCATCTCAGTCTTCTCTCATATGTCTGAACAATTCTTCCTACTGTTGTTTTTTTTTTTTCTGCAAGCCCTTGTGAAAGTGCATGAGAAGCTCTGGTTCTCACTTAGGAACCTACTTTGCAGTTTCCATGAAGATGGTCTCTTCACTATTTCTGCTCCCAAACCACCCATACTGGGAGTATAAAGCTCCCAGCAACTGATCTCAAGCTGATGGAAAATAGGTGTATTCTGAGGGGAGGGGACTGGCTCAGTTCTGGTGATATTCAAGTTGCTCCAGGGGAAGTTCAAGTTGAGTACCAGGAAATATTTCTTCTCTGAAAGAGCAGTCGTGCACTGGCAAAGGCTGCCCAGGGAGGTGGAGGGGTCACCATCCCTGGAGGTGTTTAAGAATGGTGGGGATGTGGCACTGAGGGACATGGTTTAGAGGGTAATACTGGTGGTAGGCGGACCATTGAATTTGAGGATCTTTTTCTCACTCTAATTACTCGATTCTATGAGTCTGTATTTGCATGCATTTTTTTTTTTTATCTGCTGCCATCTTTTAGTCCCAACATGGTTTCCATTCAGAGCGGAGGAAGTGGCCTTTTAAAGCAGAACTTAAAAAGTGTTTGGGGATTTTCCTGGATCAAAGGAGCTATGTAAACACATGACAAGCATTTTAAATAAATATAAACAAATGTAGACTCAGGCTGCCTTTCTTACAGTACAGAATCTGATGAAAGCAGCTTATTAAGATGATGTGCTAACATAGATTGGACACTGAAAATAGGCATTTTTCAACTGAAAACCTCTTAATTACTGCCTTTCTTGTGGACGCTGTTCTTGCAGCCAGTGGGATAAGTCCTGCAGGATGCTGAGCCTCCTGGTCTCAAAGAAGCAGAACTCTTAGCTCTGCAGGCACAAGTGCTCCCAGAAAGGTTCGTTTGCACATACCTACAACTCAGCACGTTCTAAAACCTTGCAGGATCAAGGCCAAGAGGCTCATGCTTTGGCAAGGTTCATTCAGTTCATCAAGAATTAAAAAAAAAAACTCCAATCTGGATCAGATTAAGGAATCAGTGTTTTGTCCAGGGGAGGCCACTATTCATTTGCAGTAGTGCAGTAAACTGCCTTTGCATGTC
Organism: Chrysolophus pictus; assembly: GCA_037305975.1. Lineage (NCBI taxonomy): Eukaryota > Metazoa > Chordata > Aves > Galliformes > Phasianidae > Chrysolophus > Chrysolophus pictus. Next base: position 21,861,163 of record CM074583.1, read on the forward strand.
TGAATGAGTAAGCAATCTCGCACACTGGTTTGTGGCCAACAGAGAACACAGGATGAGCCAAAGAAGAGCCTTATCTTTATTATCTTCCATTTATCCTGGAGCTACAGGGAGCCTAGGTCTTTGGCCATTTTCCATTTTCCACACTATAAGAATCTGCCCTCTCTACAAGCACAGAGAGGCAGATGAAGCCACGCTGTCGGTACAGGGGTCAGGCAACAACATCAGGAGCATTTCAACAACCTGCCACCGTCAATCTGAGCTTCTCTTCCAACAGGATATCAATGGGAACTATATTCCCACCTGCAAAGAACTTGGAGCACAGATCCTGCTTTATTTCAATGCTCTGTCTCCTCTAGAGACTGCTGGCAAGCCAGCCATTCCCCTTTGGAATGAACATTTGGAACCTCCAGCCACCGAGCAGAAGCAAAGGGAGTTGGACTAGATGGCCTTTAATGGTACCAACTCAAATGATTCTATAATTCTATGGCTGCGATGAGCCCTGCTCTTTGTTAGGGTGTTGGCTTATCTCTAGGGGGAATAAGAGGATAGTGAGGGAAAGGAGGAAGCACAAGTTTCACAAGGCAATGGCTCTGAAAGGCCAAAAAGCCATGACCAAGCATGCCAGGATGCTGCGGCACTCTAACAAAATGTGCCCAGCATAAGGCAAATCACTGGATGGATGGTGGGGGGGCATCTTCCTTGCCAAGACCCAATGATGCTGCATGCAAGGACAGGATGCCTCCCAGACATGCTGGAGAGAGGCTGTCAGCAGAACCCGCAGAAGATGCCACCAAAGAGAATCACAAGCTGTCCTTCAGAAGCCCTGGACTTCAACAGGACTTAAAGGTTAGAATTAATTGTAGCTACAGGCTACAATTAGGCAGGCTTGTAGTCAGAGCTATTTATCTGTGTTTTCTCATTCCTCATTGTCTGTAGAGAAATCTCCAAAGGACACCATCCCCACAGAGACACCTCTAAGAATGAGCTGTTCTTCAGAGCTTTCTCTGTGGAATTAAGGTCTGCTGAACCTCAGCTAAGTTCATGTCCTGTTGTGGACTTTGGTAAGGACAGCTTACTGCAGTCTATCCTAAATTGGGCTTGGGGAAGAGGGAAAGAGAAAGATTGCTCCTTTCACTGTGCAAAACACAGTGAGGAGTAGAAATGAAGATTACCTTCAGGCTCTATCTGGACTTGAAGAGAGGCGCACAGATAGAACAGAACTTGGCAAAGGATGTTAAAAACAAGAAGGGATTATCTAGGTACATTAGCAGAATGAAAAAGAGGCAGAAGAGGCAGGCCAAAGAGAGCATATCTCCTTTAGTAAATGAGAAAGTAGAACTGGCTACAACAGATACAGAGAAGGCTAAGGTACTGAATGAGTTCTTTGCCTCAGTCTTCACTGGCAGCCAAGATTCTTGTATTTCTCACATCTCTGAAGCTCACATCTTTTGAGTCCCTAGGTGGGAACTGGGGGAGTAAATCTCCCCCCTTTCTCTAAGGGCAGAGCAAGATGACCTGGTGAGTCTGAATGTATACAAGCCTATGGGGCTGGATGATATGCATCCCAGGGTCCTGAAGAAGCTGGCTGATGTGGTTGCTGAGGCACTCTCCAGCATATTTGAAAAGTTGTGGCTGTCAGGAGAAGTCTCCAGGGACTTGAAAAAAGGAAATGTTGCTCCCATTTACCAGAAATAGAGGAAGGAGGTCCCATGGAACTACAGGCCAGTGAGTCTCATCTCTGTACCGATCATGGAACAGATCCTCCTAGAAAACGTTATGGCAGATGAGGGATGAGCAGGTGATCTGAGACAGCATGGCTTTATGAAGAGAAAGTCATGTCTGAGCAATCTAGTGGCCTTCTATGATGGAGTGATGACATCAGTAGACAAAGGGAAGGTGACCACTGTCATCTACCTGGACTTGTGGTATCTCTCTGAATTGGAGAGATACAGATTTGAGGGGTGGACTATTCAGTGGATAAGGAATTGGTTGGAAAGCCTTAGACAGAAAGTTGTGCTGAATGGCACTGTGTCCAGGTGGAGGCTGTGATGAACAGTGTCCCCCAGGGATCCGTCTTGGGACTTGTGCTCCTCAACATCGAGTGCACCCTCAGCAAGCTTGCCGATGACACCAAGATGAGTGACACAGTTGACACATTAGAAGGAAGGGATGCCATCCAGAGGGCTTTCCCAAACTTGAAAGGAGGGCCTGTGTTGAACCTCCTTAGGTTAACATAGCAAAGTGCAATGAACTTGGGTTGGAGTAATTCCAGATACATATACAGACTGGAAGAAGAACTTGAAAACAGCCCTGCAGAGAAGAACCTGGGGATCCTGGTGGATAAAAAACTAAACATGAGCCAGCAGTGTGCTCTTGCAGCTTGGAAGGCCAATGGTATCCTGGGCTCCATCAGAAGAGGGCTGGCCAGCAGGGATAGGGAGGTGATTGTCCCTCTATACTCTGTTCCTGTGAAGCCCCATCTGGAGTACTGAGCTCAGGTCTGCGGCCTCCAATAGAGGAAAGATGTGGAGCTGTTGGAGAGGGTGCAGGGAGGGCCACAAAGAAAATCATAGGGCTGGAGCACCTCCCCTAAGAGAACAGGCTGAGGGAGCTTTCAGCCTGGAAAAGAGAAGGCTGCAAGGAGACCTTACTGCAGCCTTTCAGTATTTAAAAGGGGATTATAAAAATGAGGGTGTAGCAGAAATGCTAAGTCACAGCTTGAAACAGTGATTGAGCACCTGGTGGGAAGGCAGGGCCAAACTGGGGGAGCTCAGGTGCATGCAATGCAGCTGAGTGACTGGAAGGGTTGGAGCCAGGATCCACTCCTCCCCAGACCTGATTTAAGGGTTAGCAGTGGAGGTGAGAGTATCTTGCTGGAGATCCCTGCATACGAGACCTTCCCAAGGTAAGCAAATTTTCTTCATTTCTGCATTTATAGCTGTTGCATTTGAGCTTCTTCTCACTTGCTGCAGCCTAGGCCTTTGCCATCCCACTATTATTACTGTAATTTCCATCACATTACAGCATTACAGAGGGGAATCAGCTTTGTTGAGGGTAGATAGTGATAGGGCAAGGGGGAATGATGGAATGGTTTTAAGATCAAGGAGGGAAGGTTTAGATTGTGTGTCGGGGGAAGTTCTTTACAGATGCCCAAAGAGGTTGTGGATGCTCTGTTCCTGGAGGTGTTCAAGATGAAGCTGGATGGGGCTCTGGCTGGTCTGGTCTAGTACCAGATCTGGAAGTTGGTGGCCCTGCCTGTGGGATGGGGGCTGGAACTTGATGATCCTTGAGGTTCCTTTCAACCCAAGCCATTCTTTGATGATTCGACAGCAGCAGGGATTCTGCTGGTGTCCTCTGGATCCCATCTCTTAGGGAGCTCTTGGGTTTGCCTCAGAGGAAGAGAGGGTGATTCATGGGGTCCTGTGGAGGAGGAGGACCCCAAGAGGAGGTTAATGCTCAATTGTCTCCAATTCTGGCCCGTGGGCTGACAGCCAGGACATTAAATTTTTTTATCCCCATGCCACCTGTTGGTGAAGCATAAAAACCTTGTTAAATTACTTCACTTCTGTTCCTCTCCTGACTCACAGCTGAGTCAAGACCTTGAAGTGTCAGTGTGAGAGTGAGGACAGAGAGGTGCAAGGAGAGACATGTGCATGTGTTTAGCAGGTAGGGAAGGAGCAGGTGAGAAACATCCCCAGCACAGCCTGAGGGCACTTTTCTGACCTGAACTTTCAGCGGGTGGGAAAGGTTTGGGATTTTTTTTGTACCTTATGGTTAGTTTAAGTTTCCCCTGTCCCTAGAGAAGACTGCATATGGCCCTATTCAACCTCCTGCCCTGAAACGCTGCAAGAAAACCTTACAAATACGTTCCCTGCAGATCGTGCACCCACACATGTGGCAGGAGCAGAATCAGGCCTGCAGCTACTTTTCAGACAACTGCAGAGTGGTGTAAAAACACATAATGCTGTAAAAACCAATAACCTTTGAAGCACACCCCCTGAGTAATTACCCCATTCCCATCTAATGACTTAAAGATGTTATATTCCTCTCTGATTTGGCAACAACAAAGATTTTGACCTTATTAAAACCAGCCCGTCAGGAAACTACATGTCATCCTTGAAAAAAAAAAATTAAAAAAAAAATTAAAAAATAAATAAAAAATAAAAAAAATGAAATAGTTTAAAATCTCCATGAACAATAATTTAAGATACTGTAGCTGAAGACCCATGATCTGTTGTGGAGTGTCTGGGTGGTCCTGAAGCAGGAGATGACAACATTAGCTCTTTCCTTTGCCCTTCTAAGAAATGCTTTGATGATTCTCTAATATCCTAAGAATATCCCCCAGTGATTCTGCACTGGGACAAGGCAATCACAGAGCCAGGATAATGCATTCCAGTTTTACCCAGCGTCTTGCTAGCAGGGGAATAGCTCAGAGTGCTTCGTTTCAGATGTCTGTACAGAAACTGTGAGCCAGGATGCGTTCACCAGAGCCTAAACAGTGATGTGGTCTCAAAAACATCCACCAACTCACCCCCGCTCTCTGCACACATCTGGCTGTGTACCTGATTTGTAAGTGCAATTAAGGCACTCATCATCACGGCTCAGATAACCAAATACTTGTTCCTCTGGTTGTTGGACAGATAATGATTGCAGCACTTAGCCAAAGTAAGTAAGAAAATCACGGATGCATATACAGACGAGCTTAGAATTGCAAAATTCTCATCAGTGATGCCATCTGTGAAGTTTTTAGGAACCCTGATCCTTATACAATATGGAAAGGGTTCATTTGATGGCACCACAATCAAGTAGCTTTGAACCAAACTGCAAGAATGAGCTGAATTATCTCTCTTCCTTTGTCTGTATTTTGCTCACTCTAAAACAGCCCTACATGCAAAGCAATTTGCATTTTTGGGGTGGTCAAATTCCAAATTCATATTTCGTTTCTCGGGTTCAAGCTTTCAACTAATTAGAAACAGAACGACTCAATCTGCCCTCTCCTATGCACATTCAAGTTTGTTTGGTATTGTGTGGGCCCTGTGGCTCAAATATATTTTGCAGATGCACAGAATTAACCATGCATGTTTAGATGTGCTTAGGGAACACATACATTCGTAGAGATGTATATATTTGACCCTGTCACTTTCTTGTTAAACACTGTAAAAGATATCGACTTTCCTCTCCAGATTTTAAAATGATTTAGAATAGGCAGCACTGGGGAAACACCTAAAACGTCCTGTCAAATTAAGTATTTTCTCCAAGACTATTCTCTAAGACACACGATTATTTCAGCTAAGAAGATGCCTGCACAACGTATTAAGGAACAGAACGAACAACAAAATATAAACTGGCTTAAATGGATGTCCGACATACTGCATTTTTCCATTTGATTTTAATTTTCTTTTTCCCTCTCCACGTTCTTTTTCCATCTTCACACAGCATTTTTTTTTTTCTCTCCGCTTAGTCTGTATCACATTTTTCTCTCTAATTCACTGGGCTCACTGCTCGTTATTTTTCCAGAGTCTCTCTGAATAAGAACAATTAAGATTGGGTCAGATCTCTGAACCTGTTATTTGGAACAGCACTGACCGCATGCTCATTCCACTGAACAAAAGCACTGGCTTCTTTTCCCTTCGAGCAGACTCGCTCTCAAAATAACAATAATAAAAAAAGAGGTTCATAAGGCACATCTACCAGGCAGAAATGGGAAGAACGTTAAACTGCTGCATTGCCCATTAGGAAAAACTTCTCCAAAAGATGGGTGATGCAGTGGCACAGCTTGCCCAGAGAGGTGGTGGAGTCACCATCCCTGGAGGTGTTCACAAACTGTGGGAATGTGGCACTGAAGGATGTGGGCAGTATCTGTGGTGTGATCTTTTCTATCCTTAATGATTCTATGTCTTAGTATCTATAGATTCTAGTCTAAGATACTAAAGCTGAGATCATTCCCCCTGCTTGCAAAGCAACTATGATGATACCAGCCATGAAGCAAGAGCTTCCAAACACTCTGAAAGCCTGGAGATGTCACTCGTGACTCACACAAAGCCACTTGCTTGCCTACAGGGCTGGAAAGGCTGCACAAGCTTTCCCTGCTGGGTGTCATAACCAGGACCCTGAACTATCTCCACAGAACTGAGCCAAAGAATTCCGTGAGCATGGTCTGCATCATGCCTCTCCATGGTAGTGCTATGCGAAGCATCCCTGACATCTAGCAGCTTGCAAGAAATTGGCTGGGTTCCCTCTCTTTCCAGCTTAATGGGCTCAGACCCCAGGTATAATGCTTACTTTGTTCAGTTATTCAGGAGTTGTAAAGGGGAGATGTGAGTTAAATCAGAATTTGGCCTGGCATTTTTATAATTGCAGGAACCCAGCTTTTATAGCATTGAAACCATATGAATTTATCTAATCCTACCACTCCTTTGTCCCAGTGAGTAACTGGACCTGGAGCACAGCTGCCCTTTGAGGTCCTGCTGGGTTTTCAGAGTGCAGTGCTGCCTGTGCTGCTCCTTACCCTTCTCTGGGTTAACACTGACAGCTTTACGTGTGTATTTCCACTGACTTTTAACAACAGCTTTCTTTTTCTCTATGGTAACCAAATGATTTCACTGGAAGACATTTCTGATAGGTTATGGATTTTATGTAGCTCTGCTAAGCCTGAAGTTTCACCTTGCAAATCAGCAGATGTACAATTTTTGAGGATTTAGATACCTGCTAGATATGAAAGTCACCCAAATGCATATGTTCAACTTAGGACAGCTGTGTTTTAGATGAAGGTTAAGAGTCTGAATGCAGAGATTGTCCCCAACCCATTCAACAGGGAAAGAACAACACTTCCTAATGGAGGATCTCTTTTTGTATGAAGAGCTGCGATTTAGGGAGCACAGGTGCTTTACTTACCCACTTCTGCATTGAAGAAATCCACCTCTCCCTGGGCATAAGCCCACTCAGCACTTCGTACAGCGTCTGCAACTGCAGTCAGCCTTGCCAGTTTAACAAAAACCACTCTCTTCACCCACCCCAAACAGCAGGGAAGAAGCGTTACCGTGTATTTAATTTTCTTTGCCTGTTAAAGCAGACAACTTATTTCTCAGCTGAGTGACTGAGAAGAGCTTTACAGAGCTATGTTCAAGTGCATTTTAGGTTTAGAAGAATTCCATTTATGAGAGGGTATCCACTGCATTTTCCCTTCTTATCTGCTTGACGTGAGTCAGAAAGACAGTTGTTTTCCTTTTGTGTGCAATACACAATATGCCACAAGGAGTCATAGTTAAAGGCTCCAAAGAGCCAATCCTCAGAACATCTGGCCAGTGAAAGCCCTGGATATGGAAAATATAAATGTCAAGGCTCATATTTATAAATTGGAAGGGCCATGACGACATCTGCTAACAAGCCCTCTTCCAGAGCCCATTTGTACATGGTTATGTGCAGGCAACAATAAACATGTGCATGGATCACATACACGGTCTGCACTCCCTTTCAGTTTTCGAAGGAACACACACTCCCATAACACACAAATGCTTTGTTCTCACAACACAAAAATACAAGTGTTTGCAAACCTCACAGCAAAGCTCTTGCATACCAGACCACAGTGGGATACGCTGCTGGAACAGACTAAAAATAGATGGAGAAAAAGCCTTGCATTAACACAGAAGACAGTTAAACTCATTTGGCATTGACTCTTTCAGTGGAATAAACACTCTGCTGCTTTTTTTTTTTTTTTTTTTTTGCCTCTCTGCATAGGAGACATTTTGTACTATAGCCCCGATCCTGAAACCGAATATTTATGGTGGAATAGTTGTGGATGGGAAGCTTTAAATACAGTCTAACCCATTCGATCGTGGTATCTTAATATTAACATTAAAACAAACTGAAAATAAACTTACTTCTCCAGCTTTTCCCCGACTTAATGCCAACTGTAAGCACGTATCTAATGACTTAGAAATAGAAAAATGATCCAATGCATTATCATCAGGGTTTTACTAATGATTTTGTTATTGTGGGTGTCTAGAGCACAGTTCAAAGGTGCAAAAGTTGAACCTACACTTGCATATGAAAGATAGAGACCATGCTGGGCATGAGATAATCCAGAGCAAACGCAAGCCTCCAATGTATCTAGCACTGGTCACAGTCATACAGACTGCTCACGAAGCTCCCAGAAGGAGGAAGAATATCAGCAGAAAGAACATGGAGTGCTTTATGATGACCATGAATTTAGCAAGGAATAAACGCTGCCACACTGCCTTTGTCCAGTAGGAAAGCAAAAGACATAGAAAGAATCCTAGCTATGCCTCCTGCAGTCTGCACTAATGCCACGTGTCAAAGACATGCTGGTTACTAGAGACACATTAAAGAGGTTCTGCTGAAGGCTCCCAAAGCATACACTTCCACTGATATGGACTGAGAGAAGTAATTTTCAGTGCTTGTAGAACTGCAGCCTCCTGTGGGATGAGCTCAGAGAGTTGGAGGTGGCATCCATGGTTCAGGGGTCTGAGGATGAAGATGGAAACAGTGAAGGGGCCCCCTTGAACTCTTCTCTGCCAGCCACAGGCAGCCAGTATTAAACAGGGCAGGAAGAACAAGTAGAGGAGAATGAGAAAATTCAAGCAGAGAATGGAGAACCGTGGAACTGAAAAGTAAACAGGTTGTTCAAGATTATGAGCAGCCCCAGCAGCGGGTGTGGAAATGAGACAGCATTGGCTGGGAAAGAGCAGAACAAGTGGGGATGTGCATCACTGGAAAAATGACAGTGAAGAGATTATCAAAACTCAGCAGCTGCTCATTTTTGAAACTGAATCCTAAGCAAACATCAGGCAGACTTTAAGCAGTTTAAAAAGGCTTGCTATGACAGAACTATGTTTAACCAAAAATACATACAAATGAGATGCATATAAACATGCAGTGTGGACTACCTTTACTCAACGTATGCCAAATGAAAAGTAGAAAACAAGAAAGGAAGTGGAATCTCTTAACAAGTTCCATAAAACCTCTTGTATTGTGTTTTCAATCTTAATCAGCATCAAGAAGGAAGGAACAGAAAGTGTTCTTGGGTACCCAGTGCTGAAAAATACCTCACTGTTCAAAAATCTGAGTTTTATGTGCTCCAATTTTGTTACTTGCTCGCCTTGAAAAATATGGGTTTAATATTCACGATGGATTTAAGCTTCACGAAAATAAAATACCTAGCACATTGCCAATAAAGAGTTTAGTTTCATGAAAGAATGAAATCTATATTCCAATTGTCTACTTTCCTGTGTTTTCATCTATTTTTAGTGTTCTTTATCTCTAATGAATTGATTTGCATGTATTTATAGTTTTCATTAATTTCATAGGTTATATATACAGCTTCAAATTCATCATAGTGGTGGTAAGATATATAAGAGTGAAAATAATAAACATGCAAAGCCATTGCTTGTGTTTTTTGTAGTTTGCCAGTCTCTGTGTTTCATCACGCTGGATCTGCATATAACACAGAACATCAGCAACATTCAACTATGTAAAATCAACAGAACAAAGTAAAGCATACATTCGTGTTTCTGTATCTAGCAGGTGAAAGTGCCTGCACGTCTCTCCTGCCCCATCTGCGGAGTAGCAAATTTATTCTTTGACTTTACAAGGGGAAAGAAGTTATCACTCACGGCCAGTTGACAGGCAGGGTCTATAAGCATGGAAATGCCAGAGTTTTGGACACAAATTTCAAGATTTCCCATCCGTTACTGCAATGCACAAGAGAAGTGTGTGCTGAGCACAGGTTTCACAGCCTTAATACGTTGTGTGCACTCTGACTAACCTGATAATCCAAGAAGCCTCAACAAAAACTGTCTAGGGACAGAGGATATGTCATCACCATATCATATGTTATAGTCAGGAGATTTGTTTCTTATTTATACTGCACTGAGATATATTGTGATAATATTTTATATCCATGGGAGAGCTTGAGCATTAAGGGCTGGTGAGAGGTGCCAACATTGGTGCTTGTTGAAAGGAGGCATCAAGCCATATGCTCATCTTAGAGGGGGTTCAAGTGGAAACAGTAAGGGACTAAGGAGGGGAAAGTACAGAACACCACCTGTTTTGCTCAGGAGGAGCTGAGGACTCACCTTTTCACAGAAGCATGATTGCTTCTTATGATGCACTGGCACAACATGCTCAGGGAGGTGATAGAGTGGCTGCCCCTGGAGATGTTCAAGGAGAGAAGTTGCACTGAATGACACGGTGGAGAAAGGTCACAGGCATCGCTTGATGGCTGGACTAGATGATCTTATTAGTTTTTCCAACCTTAATGATACCACAATTCTATGATCATCCCTAATTGGAGGGAGAGGGAAGGACCAACTCACACTGTTTCAGTGACCAAAGCATCTTCTTTGGCTCCCAGATAGATTTCCAACAGAGTTCACTGAGAACTGGCCAGTCGAAGATACAAAGGCGCAGAGGAACTGGGACGGAGAATTGTTCAGGGGATATTCCGTGACCGCTCAGCTGACAAACTACCTCTTCTGCCAAGCCATGAGATTTTCTTGGCATTTCTGCGTCATGCTTTAGAGACTGGAGGCAGTTACTGATAGGGACTGTGATCATGAAAGTTTCCCGAGGAGGAAATCCTGCCAGGAGAACAGCAAAGGAAATGGCAGGCAGAAATGTTGGAGGAAAGCCAACGGGCCACACAATGCAGTCAGGTCCCAACCAGCAATGAGGTGTGACAAGGGGAGGGAGGTGTGACTTCAACACGCCTATGCTTCCACTGTTCCTGGCTGCTGGAAGGGTCCCTGTGGGAGGCAGGTACGCTGTAACGAGTTAGAAAGCCCCCAAAGCTGTTCCTAATCTTTAGCCTTTGGACAAGGTTAGGCTGAACACAGGGCATGTGCAGTGGTGACAACTATCCTGCAGGCTGCATGGAAGCTGGAGGAGGCAGCAATCCCCCGCAGTAGGCATGCAGCCTCCAGCAGTATCCTTCCCAGAGAGGCAGAGAGGGTAATTTAAACAAACAAGGCCCCAGTGATGGAAATTTCAATCTCAAAGCTACCATGTGAGGGGAAATCATCTGACCACAATTTACCTGTTAGACTTCAAAAGTGTCTAGGTCTCCTCTAAAGAAAAGCAGCCTTTTCTTTAATGAAGCTAAGTACTGTATTTCAGCACTGCGTGTTGTGAAAAGGAAGCAATTTGGATTCATTTACCAAAATTTACCCTTCAGATGCAGTTAAGTGAAATTAAAAGTTTGTCTGAGTTGACAGTGTTCTGTTTTCCATCACCGCATTGTCTTAAAAGAAAGGATAACAACCTAAGTGCTTAAATTCCATCTGAACTGATAAGGTTCACTTTATACAGGCACACTTACTGCAGTTTATTACACACTGTATCCCCTTCATCCATCACTGGTATATATTTTTTTCCCCTCTAAAATAACTATTGCTTATAAAAGAAATTGTTATTTGTGATGTCATTGCATTCATCTGGGGTTGAGTAGTCAGCACTGGGCTATCAGAAAAATGCCCTTTCCAATTACAAGGGAAATTCATTTCATTTCCCATTAATGGTAGGTTTTGCAGAGCTAAGCTTACATCTAGGACAAGAATCTCTTCTTTCTCATCACAATTCTTTTCCTTTAATTTCTTTTCTATGCAAGTGAAGCATCTGTGTGCCCTCAGTGTCCAAGTGCTGGCTTTGCCCAGATCTCTGCCTTGGCAAAAGGAATGGATGATCTACCCATGATGTCCTCTCTAATTCTTTCTGCTCACTATTGTATTCCTCTTCCACATCCTCCAGCTGCCATTGCTCCTTCTAAGCCTCACACCTCCCAAACGCTCTCCCAGCTACTACCTCTGATTCCTTTTACCCAGGAGCCTCCCTCCCACTCTGCTGTAATGCTCCCACTCCTCTTGGGAGAGTTCTCCACTTGTTTTGTTTGGGCTGTTCGTTTGTAACCTTCAGCTTTTTGCCTGCCCTAGAACAAAGGTGCAATGCTGACTTGGCCTTCGCTCACTACTTTGAAACTTCACAGGCATTTCTCCGTTCTTTCAATTCACTTAGCAGCTCATCATGAATAGGCAGTGAATGATCTGTAATTAATTATATATATTACAGGGGAAACTGAGCTAACACAGTGTCAACAGGAACAATGACAAACACTGTGTGCCAGACTGCAGCCTTCCACTGCAAGGGCTTCGCCTCCCCTTCCTGCTGCCCCAGTTGGCTTTTGGCTATGAAAGCTAGAGTCTTAATATTGTCTGCCTTCAAATTCCTCCCAAAGGCAGGCTTCAGATCTCTAAAATCAAGTCATTAAAATAAAATAATAATAAAAAAAAGTCCTGCTATTTGAAATCTCCATTTCATTCTGATTCTTGACAAACAGTTTCAAATGTGAATTGTAGCCAGGCAGAACGTTTTCATCTTGTTTAGATTCAGAGGGAAGGAGACAGATGGGAGAGGAAACCACAGATTTCATCAATATTTTTTGCTTTCTTATTAGCCTTCACTGAATTGTTCAGTGTAGCCAATTACCCAGGAGACCAGCAAATCTTAGCTATGTCAGAGAGGATGAGAAGACAGAGCAGAAGCTTTCTCATCCTCCACAGCAGTTCTAGCCTTCAAACACATAAATCTAAACAGCGTCCACTCAGGGTTGCCAACTCAAATGTCTCAGCTGCTAAGACAGAACAAAAAGGAAAGGACAATCTCCAAGGTATAACTGAAAGTAAATACTAATAATGATGTGTGACATTAAATGACGACTCATTTTTCATGAGGCCATTTCAGATTGTAGCTATAACCTCAGATCAGACCAGAAGACTGTGTAAGATGAGGTCTTAGTGGAACCATTAATTATGGATTTCCTGGCTTTTATAGGCTGGAGTCTGAACTTTGATGTTTCTTTAAGATTGTTCTCCTGTGTTCATTTCCTTTGTTTCTGTGCTGGTAGCTTAAAAAAACACCTTAAGATTTCCACGGGAGTGTATGAGATAGCTGAGAAATCCATAGTCCAGAAAAGTCCTGCAATTCATGGCTCATCAAATCCTCTAACCCATAGTCAATAAAGCTTTGGAAAAGAGCTGTGTGAACCACAGTCATTTCACAGTTCAATGAGGTACACACAAAAATCAGCAATCTGGCTTAAAGTCACCTGGATTTGTCCTTGACCTGTATATTTCTCTCTGACTTTTCAGGTTGAAAGATGACTCAAACAGATGAATTCTGAAGACTTTTCACGGAAACAATGAATTTTACACAGCTTTCACCCCCCCCAACAAAGTAACAATGAACTAAATCTCTTACTGTGTCTCAAAGTTAAGTTTCGGGTGAGTTAGGAAACTCAAATGGGAAGAAGAACCATGCGGAAAGCCACAGTACTACATGAACAGAGCTCAGTCCACATAGAGTGGCTTTGTATACAGAAGCAATGGTGCTCCAATTTCAGTCAGGTCAGAGTATGAGCTTCCAGTACTACCAGATATCCTCCCGAAATGAGTGCTAACAGCCTCACCCTTCAGTGCTGATGAACTTTCCTGTGGTAACACAATATAAGTCCACGTGCTTCTCTGCTGCACAAGTAACACTTATTTGCCCATATTAGTCACCCTAGCTGTTTCTTCCCGAGAACAATCATGCTACAAAGTCTAGGGACAGGCACAAATTTCTGCTCTTTCCTTGCCAATCAGAAAGGAACCAGTTAGAAAGAACACACTGTTTACTGCCTTGTGCAAGGTCCAGCAATTAAAACTGATGAAACCCAACTGCCAAAAGCAGAACACGCAGCAGCCAGTTTTGTGAAAGTTGAGACCCCATCCAGTTTATGAAGAAACCAGAGCTGGTTGTGAGTCTCTGATTTAGCTGAACAGTTTGTAGTTTTTGTTTTGTTTTGTTTCCAGGAAAACAGCAGAAGTTACTCCAGAAGTATAGAAGAACTAAAGCCATCTGAAAGCACTAAGGCAAACTTCCCTTCCTCCAGCCCTTCCTTGCTTCTAGGGCTCTAATCTCCCACTAACATCTCCCCGGGATCTTTCAGCAAGCAGGCGACACACAGTGTCTGGTTCATCACCAGCTTGGTGGGAGCGGAAACTTGTGTTTCCTCATCCCAATCTCCATCCCTCTGAAATGGAAGTAAAGGGATAAAAGGTTTTGGTTCAGATGAAATCTCTCACCAGCGCAGAGTGAATAATTCAACTCTAGCCTGGAGAGCTACCCTTTGAAAGACTTTTCCTAGGAATATTTCGTACTGAAATAAAAACAACAAAAGGAACACAAGTCTGCCAAAGCTACGCAAGCACCACAGCTTTAAGTCCCCAGTTGCACATTTCCATAGCGGTATCAGGCCCAATATCCAATATCCTTTCTGTACAGATAAGACGAGGGCAGAAGGAATGTGGCTAACTGCCAAGCTCTTATAAGACTTTACTGTTTGAGGACTTCACTCATATTACACATACAGTGAGCTGGACCAGACACCCACGTGAAATGCTGGGACACCAACATTTGGCATCCCTCGGGTGGAAGATGAACAGAGAAGCCCCTTGTCTTTGGGGCAGTCAAATACAAAGCACCAAATGCTTTTTAGCTCATGCTAAAACATCTTCCACAGAGAGAATCCAACACTGAACAAACTTTGAGAAAAAAACAAATGAATTTGAATACCATCCTTCTTACCAAGGCTGGCATTAGCATCAGAATAACCCTACCACAGTAAGACTATTATACTCTGCTGTAATAACAACACTTATATCACTCATCCTAAGAAAAGAATACAATAAAACACAACAAAAGCAAGGCAACTGCTCCTTTAAAAAGAATGAACAAAAATAATTAAAAAAAAAAAACAGAACACAAATATGTAGAGAGCCTTTTTCATCAGTAAAAGGAGAGACTTGTAAGAAACTCTGACTTGTTTGGATTGCAAGGCATTTAGATGTTGTGAAAATGGGAATGACTCTGCCTGTGCCTCAGTTTCCCAGGTGTAGACATATACAGCAATGAATACTTCTGAAGGGTGTATTGTGATTTTTAGATGTGACATACCCTAATCTGGTTCTAACAAGCCATAAATAGATAAGTTGTCAGACAGTTAGACAGATACATACACACCCAGTGTGGTTAGACTCAGGATGCTTCACTTTGTTGTTTCCAAGGCAATTGGAAGTGTTAAATACTTTCAGTATCAAAATATAGAAGATCGAAAGTTAGATATGTCAAAATCCTAAGGTTTGGAAGATGGCTCAGTCTTTGGGTTGAAAACTGACAGTAAAGATTGGAAAATTATTATTGGATAAGAAGGGGAAACAATATTTTTCCTTGACATTATTTTTCTCTCTTTTTTTTTTTTTACTCTACTTTCTGTATATTTTAAGTATTCTAACCATCAGCTTTCACTCTCGACTTTTAGATTAAATATTCCTATTATTGTTCCTCTGAGTTCCTCCTTATGTTCCAAAAACAACACCTTACTCCTCATCTCTCCCATTTAGCTTTTCTCCAACCTTTTGTATGGCCTAATCAACAAAGCTGGAATGTGTAAAGGGCGGCAGGAAGAGGACAAGAATCATAAAAGTTATGACTCACCTGTCTTCTATCCGAACCCAGAGGTCATTGAACTGCCTCTGGCGATGGTGTTTGTGTTGTTTCTTGTGCCATTTCTTCTGCCTGCCAAACTCTTCCAGCTGGCTGATGCTATCCGGTAACAAGAGATGAGGAGACAGGCTGTCTTCTTCATCCATTTGTAGGGGCTTCAGGGAAGGAGATGTCAGTGGGACCTGTTCAGAAAGCTGCAGAGCAGGCAGGGCTGTTGCTGAGGACCCTTGTAAGGCAGGACTCGTCTTGGTCATTCTTGAACTGCAAAACACATTTGTAAGGTGAGAGATAATGCTAAGAAAAGGTGAAAGCAAAGGCCTATTCAACAACTATACTTGTTGAATGCTGCTAGCTGCTAAGAAGGTGTACGACAAGAGAAGTTTTTGCCTGGAATAGTGACGAAGCACAGCAGTGGTGTTTCCTAGAAAACTATCAAATAAACACTAAATAGCAAAACTCTGAGGAAAACTATTTTTAAACTTATATTTTATTTAGCTTATATTTAACTTGTTAACTAACGGATACCTTAAAAGATGCAAAAAACCCCAAATAAGATAACACTAGTTGCCTTTTTTTTTTTTTCTTCCTTCCAACTTTGGACATCATTTGCTGAAAACAAATCATTGTTTTGACTGCAACAATAATTACACTCATTCATCCAAATTAGGACTAGTGGCAGGGAAGCCCAAGCTGTTGACAGCAGCATAGTCTAATAGCAAGGCTGCTGGGATAAGGTTTGTGAGACCCAAACTCTAGCAGTTTCTGTGTACTGGGGAAGTGAAGCAAAAAAAAGGAGGTAAATGGCCTCTCTAGGACCACCATGAAGTTATACTACCAGAGCTCTTAACTTCTGTTTGAAATACTACCATCTCTTGCATTGGACTCGAACTCTGCAGCAAAAGGCCTTCTATTGACTTCATCTTCTAGAATTTCACTAATTTTAGAAAAAAAGTCAATATAAACTCTTCTTTGATATGCAGCCATGTCAGCTTGCATTTGAGAGCTAAGATATCTGAGACAAAAATCTAATAAAGCAGTACTGACACAAAGTGATTTTTTTCTAACTTCAGTAAAAGTTTCTGTTTGGTCTTAATTGCAAGAGAGGAACTTTTTCTGTCTCTGGGATGGCCCAGTGAGTTGTAGGTAGAGAAAATGGAAGAGAAATAATAGGCAATGTGAAGCTGCGGTCTGCAAAGCTATTTCTATTACATGGATGCTATTGCATTTATGACAGAAACGATTAAAGCCACGTGAAAAGTTTTGCCTCCTGAGTGAAACCAGTAAGATATTTTAATGAAAAAGTAATAAGAAATCCAAAACTTCATTGGTGACAATGTACAAAATGAACTGCAAGTGAAACCACATGTTTAATTTAAGGAACATTTAGTTCCAAAAAAAGTCACATCTACTACTAATGGCAGCCTTTTTTTTTCTTTTTTTCTTTTGCACTTTTGAAGTCCATTAAAATAGCACTCAAAATTATCGTCTACTGCATCACATTTTACCTACAGCTCCTTCCAATACTGAGCATTAATTGCTGCTACTGGGAGTGAGACTCATTGGCAAACACTGCAGTAATTTTGTCACAATTTTGTCACTTGTAGCCAACAGTAATGACATTTTTCAGAGATCACATAACTGAAGAAGAAAAGAAAGACACCTGTTTAAATTATTTCTAAAATTCTCCAGTGAAAATTCTTTTCATTAATAAAACACAAGAAAATCCCTGTTTTGTGTTTTTTTTTCCTTTTTTTTTTTCCTTTCCCTCTCCAAGCATTTAGACTTTTCTTGAATCAGTTTCAAACTCATTCATACTCATCCCATGCTCTATTTTACATTAGAGACAGATCTACTCGTACTGGCTATTTTTTCTTAGTAAGACTTTCTTTCACGATTCATGTTTAGCATGAGGTTTCATCATTGCAGCAATTTTCTTTGAGAGATCTTGGAACTCTCCAACGTTTTCACAACTTCTTAGACTGAGAGACACAGATCACAATCACTCCACCCATAGCTGAAGCACTGTCATCTGCAGAGTCATGTAGAAGGAAAGGCTTGCACAGGTTTGCAGTGGATAAATCCTTCAGGTCACAGTAGACATGAAGGTTATGGCATGCAGAAACATCTTAAGAAGGCAACAGCATGGAGCAGATGCAAGAAACCAAAGTTGACAAGCAGTGTGAACATCGCGGCTGAAACTGATCTACCGCCCATATTTCTCTTTCCACTGACCTTGTTGTCCTCAACAAAACTCTACCTCACGTTCTGTTCAGTCAGCAATGAGATCCCATCTGCAATTCCCTGAGATGCTGACGGCAGGAGCAGCCACCACATCGGACTACATCTGTCAGTAAAACCCTGGGGCCACCACTCTGTTCCTTGAATGTTTTTAGAGACATCTGAACACATACTTTCCACCATTTAACACCTACTATTCTGTTACACATGTTTATCTTGCTCTGAACTCCTAGTAAACTGGAATCAGTGGAGAGGTGTTTTTATGGGTTGAGATTTTAGAAACCACTTAAGAGGAATGGCAGCTCACTTCTTATTAAAATTAATGACTTTGGGCATCAAAATCCCACTGGTGGCTTTGAAAGCTTCTGGCTTAATTGTTTCCACTACCATCGTATGAGCCACAGGTTGTAAACTCAATATTCCAGAACATTCTTCGGGAGGAGAATAAATAAACACTGAAGAAATGTTAAAATGTTGTAACCCAAGGAGGGTTATAAACTAACCGCTTGTTCTTTAGAGTTGACACATAGGGAATACATCCATTGTGGCAACTGTGCATTACATTTGGTCAATAATGCTCCATTATTCCTGTACTACTACTGATTACCTCAAGACCTAAGAAAGACTGTTGGAGATTGTATGTTGACGCATGCTCACTTCTATGTTTTAAACTATCTTGAAGCTCTAGAATACTGGGCATGAAAGGAGTGAAATATCCCTGGTATAAACACTTGTAGACTCAACATCTCTTCCAAATAATTTAAAATATAATCACACAGTATAGAAACAATTAAAAAGGTCTAAAAAACATACAGCAAGAACAACTGAAAGCCAGTCATCAACTTATAGACTATAAAGAATGATTTTTTAGAATTGAATTCTTAATAACATCTAGAAACATGGCTTTCCCCAATCTGATTATCATTCTACAGATATTTAACCAGAAATAAAACTTTCAATCCATCTGAATATGCATATTGCAATTCAAAGCAAGGTAGGCTTCCTATCAGATGCCCGCTGATTTAATTAGAATGCATTTACATTCTGGATATTTTCCCCTAAAAATGACGGCACCATTCTCCCTCTCCTTTGGTTATTTGCAATAGGATACTTGAGCCATCAATCTCTTCACTGCATAAAGCTTTACCATTAGATTCACTGATTGTTTCATGGACTATTTCATGCCTTTCCTTCCCAATGCACTGTTAGCACAGCTGCACTGCATGAAACCATGGGGATGTAATATATTTTTTTTTTTACTCCTTCGCTACTGCTGAGACAGCTTTCCAAGATACAGAGCTATTTTTAAATCCAGAGAAAAGCAGGACTAATTTTCACTTTGTGAGGCCACAGTGCCTTTTCTCAAAAAACTTTAAGAAATATCCAAATATTTGGACCAAATATCCTGGTCCACACAAAGAACTCAGATATTTTTCATGAGTAACTCGATACAACTCCAGGCTGAGAGGTTCCACCCATTTTTTAAGTGTATAATTCCCACATGGGATCATCTTTGAGAAACTCAAAGTATTTCAGACCCTTAAGGTGGGTTTCTCTCATATCTGACCTTAATTTCTTCCCCTGGGATGTACAGTCCTGTGAAATATGTTCTCTAAAATCACAAAGTCCAAATAAGAAAATCAGAATGCCTCAGCAAGTAACTTAGGTTTCTTTATCCTAAAATACAGAACAGTGAAAACAAGGAAGCATTTATTCATTCTTGAAAGTGCTTAATCCACAGACAAAGATCCCTGTGGTTTTGTTTCTCTTCTGGTGGATTTGCCATCGTTTTCTAATTCTTTTCAAGAATTAAAAGAACAAAACAAAAGATGCAAGTAGTTTAGGCAGAGTTGTATGCTCCATTAGACTGCCTCAGCATTCCTCTGTCTTGCGGTTTCTAGTGCCTTTGTGTTAGCACTGATAATAGAAATTTGTCTCATCATCGGGATTTGCTAGGCTTACAGAAGGGATCTGGTCAAGAAAACGAAATTAACATCATAAAGTTCTGTACCAGCTTACTTTCACAATCCTCAGCTTATAATTGCTAAGGTCCCACTTTCACCCAACCCTAAGCCACCTGGGAGTCCAGACATGCCCTTCTCCCTGCCCAAGACAAAGCACTGCTCCTGCCCTCCCAACAGCCTCCCAGTTTCTACAGTTCAGAGGGCTGTGACCATCTCTAGATTTGAGTGCCTCTTCCACGGGCTGAACTGGAGCTCCCACGCAAACATCACACCTTGTCTTCAATGATGGGGATATTTGCAACACTCAGTTCATTAACGTCTCAGGAGCATCAGGTAGAGCAGACCTTGCCAACACACCTCTGCTCACTGATGCCATCATCAGTGAGATTTAGGGTGAGTTCTACTACACTGGCACTCAACATGGTCTTCAGCAGGGCCAGGAATTTGCCCCAGCTGTAGTTGATGAGAAAGATCTGCACAGAAATATCCTCTTATAGCCAACTGACTTCCACTGCTGCTTAGTATCAACAAGGAACCTGTTCCATGAGATAAAGCTTCCTAAGCACTTTGCTGCTCATACATGTTTTTCCACACAATTAAATCGGAGTACCTGTCAAATCCCTGCCTGCTTATTCATCTGAGGAAAATGCTCTGATTGGCTTAATTATAATAAGGTTATTTTATGTAGCATGCTCTTGCCTTAGGCTTGTTTACTACAGCTAGAGCATTGCCCTTTCTTAACGGAATTTGGAAACAAAGTTATTTTCATTTTTGCACCATTCTACAACTCACCATCAGTTAAATTAGGTTAAGTAATTAAATTAGATTACAGTCCACCAAAAACTTGGATGGTACCTCCGGACTCAAAAGCCACATCAGAGCGGACGTCTGGGAAGAACCACTGCTTTTCAACGACTGTGACCTTAGTTTGAGAGGGAATTTAGTTCTCTGTACAAACATATAAATGCAAATCCTCAACTCTGTGCATAAACAAAGTGAAAAGCTTGTGAGGTCAAGATATTCCCATGGATTTTAATGTTTTCTTTCCTAGTTTGAGGAACTATAAAATGAAAGATCTGTGTAGAAGTTTTGCTATTCCATTTCATTAAAAGTGGAGCAGAATTGGGGCGTAGAAAAAATGCAAACTTTTTTGCAATTTGAGTTTTTGAATTTGCAGAAGAAATAAGAGCTCTGAAACGTCTCTAACGTGCCATGCCCACATTTTCAAATGGTCTTTCATTTCACAAATTCAAAATGTTTAATTTCAGCACTTTCTGAAAAAAGCTTTTGGTTATTTTTCTGAGTCTTCTGTTTTCAAAGACTTAAATGCTACAAAACTGGCCTTTTTTGTTTAAAAATTGATCTGGATTATAAAGAAAAATCCAACTAATAAATAAAAATGACAAAAAACCAACACAACCCAACCACTGGCTTCAAAGATGTCCTCAAAATATTCCTTTTCAATTTGCTCTGAACTTATTTCCCCCTTCTTGACTTTATGGTTCAGTTCCTGAACTAAATAATCCTTTGTTCACACTACTTTAGTGTATAAGCAGCACACTCCAGCCTCAGAAGATGGGCTGTGCCCACAGAGGAGGAATGGGCTGACTCCCTAGTTTTGCTTCCATCTTCCACGGTAATAAATATCCTTCTCTGCTCTTGAGGCACACAAAAGAGATCAAAACCTCATCTCAAACTTTATACTCCAAATCTTCACTGTCCTGATATCACCGTACCTTTTTAGTGTTAAGCTATTTATGCCTAGATAGCATGGCCTATGCAAGATATTCACAATACTGCTTCCTTTGGTGCCTCACTGCTTCATGGAAGCTGTGTTTACAGCTCCTTAGATAGAATATCTATCCCATAGCCCAAGATAGTCCTACTCAATCCCTATCCCTAACCCAAGACATCTACTCAAGCATCTTAGCTCAACATGGGATCATGCGACTTTGCAGCTGTCCTGGGTCATCTGGTTTGTTCTAAAGTCTTCACAGAGGACAAAAAGGGCCAGACATTCAAAGTACGACTTCTGCAAGATCTGTCACTTCATATTAACTTAAATGTTCAATCTTCTAATGAATTTTTGCATGCTGAACTTGCCAAGAAATTTCAATATTTCTGCTGCTTTTCCCTGCAGAAGCAAATGCTGGAGCATTATCTCTGAAGGGGAAATCCTGACTTTCACCCAAATTCATTAATAACACATAAGTTTTCTGATGAATCTAAAGTGACAAAATTACCCAACAAAAGAACAATTTAGGCTCACATTTTTATTAACCTGGAGTATTTTCAAGCTTTACTCCACACTTTTTTTTTTTCCCCCTGAAAACTATTATTAACAAAAGCAAATACATTACTCTTTCTTTTTAACCTAACTTTTTAATAAGCACACATGTATTACTTTAATAAAGAAGAATGGTGGACTTATAACTGGGCAATGTAATCTGCTTCCTCTTTATAAAAATTTCAGAGCTTTCAATGTTAGCTTGAGGTGATGTCATATTAATTATACACAGTAGATTTTTCAGGTGCTGGAAATTAACTTCCATCATTCAATACTTTTTGCAAAGCATAAAATTCATATCCAGTTCAGCTTAATATGCAACAGTGAGTTTCTTGAAGTGTAATTGTGATTTTTGCAAGGTTTTGTTTTGGACTTTGGTTCTGGGCCAATTCTCATTCTAGAGCATTTTGGTTTGGTCAGCGTCTGAGAAAATAGATAATGGTGACCAAATGCCACTAACTCATCTCAGCCGTTATGAACTCAGACTCCAGAGATCAAAAAACAAGACAAGGGATAGAAAACATCCTTCTTTCTCCCCCACTTGCCATAACCAAACTAGAAATATTCTCCAAAACTCATCCCCCTTCTACCTCTATTTTAAGTTAATGGAGCTCCTGTTGTCTATGGCTGTCTGCTCCTCTCCAGTCAAGGTCAACCTTTGGGACACAGCTCTATAGCCATGGATAAAGGCAGATTTGCTACCTCAGCTGAAAAACTATAATTCCCAAACCAATCCTGACCTCTGCTTAAGCATAAAAAAAAAAAAAGAGAGAATTAATTTGTTCAATCCCAACAGTTGCCATCCAGACAGGTTTTGAGATTTAGAAGACTGACAAACAAACAAACAAAAAGGAACACCTCACAACTGGCTGCTAAATTTTATTGATTCCTCAATAGAATTACTATTAATATATAATGATTGTCTGTGTCTTTTTTGCTTGCTATCCAAACTGAATTCTCCTCCCAGATTTTGTCCTCTGGGGACAACTTTCCTTTCTCTGCTGGATCCTCTGGACAGAAAAACATCTGCAGGAATACATACTTCTCATCACATCTTAAAAAGATGCTCTCTGCAGAGACATCAACTGAACAAGGTACTAAATGTCTAGCTTGGTGCATTTTCACAGACTTTAGACTTAAAATAGGGGCAGACTATTCATTGTATGCCTGGTGCTGTTCACTTTCTTCCTCCGATGGTTGTGAAGCTGGGCTCTAACAGAGATGAGACAGACATAACGTGTGGATCACAGATCTGTACAAGCATGGCAACTTGCCTTCATTAAGTATCCTGTTCAGTCTAAGCTCTTACATTTGCAGGATGATAGATAAGATAGGCATATAAGTGCCTCCAGAAGAGATACACGGGCCACTTAGACTGAGCAGCAGGCAGAAGAGTGGAACCAAACAGCCCTAAGAAGATCATGCCTGTAAGAGATGCGACATCTCAGTTTCACCGAGTTCACTTTTCCTCTCTATAGCTGATGTTGTAAAGCATCTGCTTAGCCATTAATGGCTGCTGAGCTATAAAAAGAAACACAGAGCCAGTGTGCCTTTCTCCAAAATACTGTTATAGCCCATCTGTGCTGTTTTTATCACAGAGCTTGAGTGCTTCCAAGAAAAGAACTAAACTGTTATCATAAATCCTATTCAGACACTTCTGCCTGTCTGTGGGCATTTGTCCTGCACAGTAATGGACAGAAACATAATGAAGACAGGAGAACTCTTCCTGCAAAATCCATTTGCTTTAATGTCTAATGTTTTATCAAATCTGATGTTTAGTGACTACACATAAGGTCTATCTATATATCATCCTGGTTTCACTTGATTTCCCATTCTACATTAACTCATACTGATGAAACTGCTCGTATCAAGTACTTATTTCTGCCTGACAAATTCATCCTTCATTAAAACTCTCTATTAATGAAGCATGTATCTTTTTGGAAGAAAAGGAGATACTTTAGTCACTTTTTGTTGTTGTTGTTAATTGAAATCTATGAGGCTAAATCTTAAAATATAGTCTGAATATCTAGGAAGCATCTGAGGCCACAAGAAAGACTGATTTTTAATGAGTTTAGACAAAGCACACCAGCTAGTTACAATTCATGATGGCCTTGTTCCTCTTAGAACAAGAAAACTGTTCATCTCCATCATCTGTCTCCAACGCCAGTTCTGGAATGAGAGGGTCCTGCCCACCACACCGTAGGGATGCTGACATGCATCCCCAGGGGCTCTTACTATAATCTCTCCAGATTTAATTTGTCAATTAAAAAAAAAACCCAGAAATTAGAGTGGGCATTGGCAGGAACCAGAACCTTCTATTCTCAAAAGGTTTGGTAATCTAAAGTTACTACATTAAAAAAAAATATATCTTATTCAAGTGAACCATCTTATCTGTCCACGGGGACTGTCCCTTCCTTCACACCTTATGGGATTAGCTCATCCCTGGCACATGGAACACACACTTCATTTTCAAAGGGTCTGGAGGAAGAAGGGCTCAGTTTCAGCTTTTGCTTCTGCCTTCCTATCCTGCACTGAGCAATATTATTTGCTAGTTCTCCTGTGAAGGACTTCAGTTTTTCCCTCTTATTCCATAGGTAGTGCTCCTATATCTCAGACCACCTACCCCTCTAAGTGCTGAATTTGCAGCAGAGGCTGGGGATGAACCGTTCACCAAAATGGCCCCATAGGAAATCTCAGGCCTCCAACAAGGCCAGGCACAGCCCACCAAATCCCTGTAGGGCAGGGATTGCCCAGTGGTTTGGGGGTTAGTCATTTAAATAACACTAAACAGCCACGCTGTCACAGTTTCCTTTTGGGAATTAGAAATCTCTTTGTGCCCCAGGATTCCACCCACCATGGGAATAAACTCCCCACCTCACATCAAGATAGTGAGAAGAAATTCACCGGATTTTAAGAGAACCTGTGCTACCAGGGGATGCGTGGGCCAGGCTGCAAAACTGCTTCCCCGTGTTGTTGAAATATTACCCACATACAATGTTTTAATTAAAACCACAGAATGATTCATCTGACTCATCTCTCTGCAATGAGAACAAAGCCTCGGGGCTGCCCCACTGGGATCTCTGAGACAGAGAAGTTATGTTGAATTGAAGCATGGGCTCTTCCAGCAATGCTCTTTTTAAATGAGCTTCCTACCCAAAAGATAACACCACGCACACAAGTCTGTCTGTTTCTCTATTTCCTCCCTTCTCCAGTAAGGATTTGACAGTCAGTTGTAACAGAAATATTCCAAGCAGCACAGGTATTACAATAGATTATGTCCTTATTTGGAATGAAAATATGCAGGAAGGAGAAAGAACTTCTGAGGAATTGTATGAGCTCAGCCCTTTCTTAGATACTGGAATCCAATGATTAGAGAACTCACAAGACCCTTAAATCTCATACTGGTTTCTCGAAAGGGAAGGGAAAGTAAAGGGAGAGGGATGTGTGACAGGGCACCACAGCGCTGAAAGAAGCAAATGAATAGAACAGTTGGAAAGGACCTTCAAAGATCACCATGTCCAACTGTCTGAACACTTTAACCAAAAGTTAAAGCACAGAATTAATGGCATTATTCAAATGCCTTTTGAACACTGACAGGCATGAGGCACCAACCCCCTTATTAGGAAGCCTTTTAACAGTGTTTGACCACCATGGTGGTAGAGAAATTTTTCCTAATGTCCAGCCTGAACCTCCTGTGATGCAGCTTTGCACTGCTTCCTATCATTGGTCAAAGGGAAGAAACTAGCACGACCCTCCATTCCCCTTCTCAGAAAGTTGTAGAGAGCAGTAACGTAGCCTCAAAGCCTTCTTTTCTCCAGAGTAGACAAATCTCAAGCCTCTTCTACAGGACACATCTCCCAGCCTTAAATGAAAAAACAAAATATCTCTTGTTCCACAACTTCATCGAAGAGTTTTGATTGTCTGTGCGTATCATTTGCTTTCTTTCACTGACCTGAGTGGGAATTGCAGACCAGTCAGCAATGATTGTATAATATAAATATTTAAATACATAGAAACTGACGTAAATTTGTATCTTCATTTGTAAAACAAACAAACAAAATAACCTACTAATTCTACTTTGCTTGAAGTCTATATCCTTTCTACTTGAGGAGGATGTTTCCAAAGTTGCCTCAGGGATTTAAAGACTCTATGCCTGCTAAATGTCAATAGAAGTTGCACTTCCCATTTCACTTGTGGCCAAAGCCCATCATCTACACGTATGTTTGATACACGTGCAAAACACTCATTTAATGTAAGCAAGAAATCACATGCCCCTGGGGGCAGAAAGCTGCCCTGTCAGAAATGCAAAGCAAGGTTTGCTTTGACAAAATGGTTGCAAAAAAACCCCAACAGTTTGTGGATCTACTGCATCCACTGACTGTTAGTTTATGAGCTCCTGGGTGCCACTACTGAGGGAAAGGACATATAGCAAAACTCCGTGCATGCCCAAAGTTGGGGCAGATTAAGGTATACTTAAGCCCTTCAGCCAGCAGTGCTTGCTTTCCCCTTCAGAAATTGTGAGGAGACAGTACCACAAAAGTATTCAAGATCCACATGAACTTTGTTTAGCTACTGGGGTTTACATTTCAGGGGTATACAGAGCACAGAGACACAAGGATCTTGTAGATTGCCTCAGTCTCACTCCATAACTTGGCCTTTGCTTAACGATGCTGGCACTTATACAAAATATAGCATTCAGCAAAGCTCCACACCAGCAGAAACCACCGTAGAGGCTGAACAGCAGCCCAGTGCAGTCCCTTGTGATAGAGCTCTGGAAGGCTGTATCATTTTTCCTCAATGGACGGGGGAAGTGTTTATTTGGGAAGCATTTCATATCAATGACTCTGGGGAACTGTTTTGCTTTCCACAAATAGGCTGGTATGCAACTTCCAAGCACTCCCTATGGAAAAATTTGGAACACCAGCCATGTCTTTCCAGTGGGGATTTCATGTAGTTAATGCTCTGCATTTTTCATCCTGATTTATTCCTGCTTCACCTTGTTTCAAAGTGCTGCACTCACTTCAAATGCATCAAGAGGTTCATCTCTGCAAATGTGAACTTTGATTATCAGAGACTTCAGATTCATATTGTCTGTTCAAACATAAACAGAGATGTGTTGTCTTGACAGAGGCATTTCTGCGACTGCCTTTATTTTTGCAAGGGTAATCTGGAATTGTGAAACTGGGATCAGATTCAAATCTTGTGTTCCACAAGATTCCACAAGATTCCACAGGGTCTGAATCTGGATGTCAAAGCACGTGGACTCTTCTAACTTTGTAGCTGAGTTGCTACAGGTTAGTTGGAAAATCTTGAATTGATATATTTCATGAGAGTCAATGGAAAGGATTGACTGTACTCTTACAAACAACAGCACCAAATTAGGTCTCAGTGATCAGGACAAGCACAGTGGCACTTGTACAGATGAGAGCTGGTCTGACTTTCCAAACAGCAGAAATAATGGGAAATACTGAAATCCAAGTCCTCACATCAACACTAATGCCCTGCGGGACCAACTGCTGGAGTCAACAAGATTGTGGGACCAACTGTTTTCTTGGACTCAGTAGGACTCATGGCTACACTAGGTGCAAATGCAGACTAATTGTAGACTAATTTAGGCTGATATAAACAGACGTGGCAGACAGATGGGCACTGCCAGGTTCACAATAGTCACAGTACTCTAAGTACTCCCGCTGCCTCCACTGATAAGCTGGAGTCTCCAAGGCCTGCCACAGTGGCAAAGGATCAATTTTACAAAATCACAACTGCATGAAACTAACATGAAAGAGAAATCAAGGCTGAGGTCCAGAAAGATCATCTATTTCCTGTCAGTCTTTGCATGTATTAATTCTGAAATTGCAAGGCTGTAGCAGCACAAGAAATTGTCTTCATTCAGAACGTCCTTCCATTATATCAGTTGACACTCATTACGTCTATATGTATACACTACATCTGATCTGTGTTTCCTCCCTCCTGTTTCTATTCACAGGTCCATTTTTCATTCTCCCTGGAATGCAGAGCATTTGGGAGTGAAGGTAGAATGCCAAAGTCTTTCAACACCCATTAATAGAAATTTGTTTTATTAATTTAGATTGTGGGAAGAAAAAAAAATGTAACAGAGTTGATCCTTTGCTCTGAAATCATGAATCATTCTCATGTGCATGAGAAGACATGTCCTCTGAGACATCAGAGGCTGCCTCAGACAGAGTAAGTGATTAGAATTGCTTTGCTAGGGAGTCCTGAGTCATCTAACATAGCAATTTAATTCCCAGGAAATGGGAAACATATTGGAATGACATTGACTTGTATGGAGCATGAGCTCTAGAGAAGGGTGAGCTCTTCAAAGGTTCTGGAGATCAGTTCAGCTTGTGAAAAATTTTTAAAACTTGAAAGCTTCTCTGAAGCATATCTGATCTGGAGTTGGTAACATATTCCCAACACATGATTTACTCTATGAATTAAACTCTTTACATACTTTACAGATTACAGGGGAATTTACTTTGACTTCTAATAAAAATGATTCAATGATTATGACATGGAAAATATGTTCTGACTTCAAGATATTCCCTGTGACAAGAGCTTCATATATGCACTGTTCTTAATTTACTTGATCTATTGTAAGAACTTATGGCTTTGGTGTTTCTGTTCCTGCACCTAGCACTTAACTAGGAAGAGTACCTGACATACATTCGTCTTGGTCTGACCCTTCACCATGGTTCCACAGACATTTCTGATCCAAAGTTAGGCCAGGGCCAATGCAAAGCCACTCAGATTTGCTGAGATAGCACAAGCTGTTAAAAGTGAGACTATTTTGCACTGAAGTAGATGAGAAATGGCACAAGATTTCATCTCATAAGCATGTAAGAGTCACCCTCTACTCGGGGGGACAATTCAGAAAAGTTTAAGTAAATTTCAAAGGTTGCCACAATTAGATCTGCAAGGTGTGACTTGACTATGTCACTGGTCACAGAATTGTTCTGGATTATTTCTAACCTCATTTGGAAAATGAGGCTTGCACTATAAACATCTGATCACTTATGGAAGATGGAAGATGTATTTATCAGTAGAAAACTGTTTTCCAACCCTTTTTCTCTTACGACAAAGTTTCCAAAAGAATTTTGAGTGAAAGTGTTGAAGAAAAAAGCCATTGACTACTCTTTTGTCCTGTTCCTTTTAGGAACTCATCAAGCAAAATTACTAGTAATTACACTCATGTTGAATCAAGTAGCTTTACTGATTGCAGCACAATCCACAGACCTCCTGACTGAAAGAAGAGCAGTCAGCTCTGGAAGAGGAAAAGCTATCTAGACTAATGTGTGAGGTCTCTTTGCCTGACAACGTGATAGTGAAGGTAAGGAAAGTCAGCACTACATAGACAGAATGACAGCAAACAGACCACAAACTTCCTTAGATAAACGACATCTTTCAAACCACACAATGCCACTTGATACCTTTGTGCCCCTTGAGCTGTTACAAAGTACAGCTGCACTTCAGCCCAGATTGATATCGCTTGGGACTGAGGCCATCAATCCAAAGGCTGAATACACAAACAGAAAATTGTGATCTCTCTGTTTTGATATAATGCTGTAGAGAGGATGGTGCAATTTTCCGAAGAGTTCCAAAGGGGATTCGACCAAATTCTTCAAACAGGAGGGGAGTTCATCTCAAATGATTAATCACCTAAAACTAGCCAGATGCCTACTATAAGCAAGTTGGGAAGGCTAAGAAACCCATGAGCTCTGCTCAAGAAATGCCAGTCTTTTGACATTGACTTACATTGTAGTAATTATATGAGCATAAGCTCCATTTTCTACTGATTCTTTCATGGATCCTCACAATCAAAGATAGGAGATAATCATTAACAATCTTGTGTTAATGATGACCCTGCTCTAGCAGCTACTGGCACTCATAAAAGACTTGCTGTTGATGTGAGCAGTTTGCATCAGCTTTATCTCTAGTAACCATGGGCCAGACTTTTAATCTTATGACGTTAGAATAAGAAGAGTTGGCTGGAAGCAGAAAGAGGATGAAAAATCAGCTTTTTTCTGGAAGGAAGAATTCCAAAATTTGGCTGAGAAATAAAGAACAAGTTCTGATAGTTTTTAAGTCTGCCAGGCTCTCCATGTTGACAATTATTTTATAGAGCATGAGATCCAAATCTCCTAAAACCGATGGGCTGCAAAGCAGCTGAAAACCTAGGAACCTTAGCACAGGCTACAGGACAGACCATTGAGCAAGATGCCCTAAGCAAAAAGAAACAAGCCTAGGCTCCCCTATGGCCCTTCGTGCAAGTTCCTGAGGAACAGAACGGTATGGAATATGAATCCATTTTTCAAACTAAATTCTGCCAAGGACAAAATCTGATTACAGAGAACAGTAAATGCCCCACTGGGAACAACAGTCAAGCAAAATTACTGAGAAGTTCTGTTCTGTATTCTTTCACCAACACCGTGAATTAGCTTACACTTTTTTTTTTTTTTTTTTTTTTTGGTAGTAAGTTGCTGAATTCCGCTCTTTCAGAAGGCATTTAGTGTTTAAAGATAGCCTGAAGAACATGCAGACACATTGGCCCAGGGCAATGTGTTGTTCAGGAAGTGACGGGATAATTAAATTTCCATGGCTGAGAACTTGTAAGTTGACTTTGCTTCTCTACCATGTCTAGGAGCTTCTCTTTAATTTCTTTCCCTCTACTAGTTACTTTGATTGTCTCAGACCCTATACTTTGTGGATGTAAGGTAATTATAGACAAAGAAAATTAAATCACAAAGGAGGATATTTTAAAAGTACGTGGGAAACCCTTGAAAATGTAATGTGTGTATTTTCATGACAAAATGTTGTAAGCATTAAGTTGTTATATTCTCCAGTATTAGATGAAGCAATAAATTTGCCAACGCACGCAGATGAACCCCATTTAATCCCTATACACCATTTACTGTAAATTACACTGTCAGAGGAAACCCCCTAAATAATGGGTTTGCTTTTCTTCTGAGGGCAAAAAAGCCTGTGAAGGGAGTATGATCTTCAGGCTCAGATCAAGTCAAAGATCCAAAGGTTTACAATAAGATTAAGGAGAATTGCAGCATCCCAACCGGGAGATTATTCCACCCACGGATTTTTTCCTGTCACAGAAGAGATGAGATCCAGAATAGCATCATATCTCCCCAGCTCTTTTTCTTCAATTAATTCAGTTGTTCTCCATGGAAATGCCATAAGTCCTATGGTTCTTTTCTTCTCTCTTTTCTAATACAATCTTAATTATTTCACTTTAACTTGGGAAAACTTTAACAGGGCAAGGATGTCCCAAACACTAAGAGCTAAGAAGTTCATGACAGTGAGAGTGGAAGAACCCTTTCAGGTTGTCACCCTAAAGCCCAAGTTGCCCAGCAGTCCCAAGGAACAACATCTGGAAGTCTCCAGAGGGCTTTCAGAGGAACATCATGACAAACACTTTCCACCCAGCTTTGCACACTGGATTTTGAAGGTCATGAATCCGGATGGAATGAAAAAGCTGCATCAATGTGTGGATCAGGTGTGCTTTCATCCTTTGGGAAACAAAAAAATATTTACAGTGGAGCAAAGAAACTTCCATTATGAGACAGAGCTGATGCTAAGGAGCCAGGGTCACACCTGTAGGATGCTGTGGGAAAAGGAGAATGAGCAAGCTCTTTGCTTCAGAAAGAAGGAACAGGAGAAGCTACAACAGCAAAGACACGTTGCTTTGTTTGGGCCAGGAAATTCAACCATAAAGAGGAAGGGTAATTAATTTCTACAGCAGAGCTCTGAGAGTTTGCAGTAAACTCTCAGATGGCCAGAAATAAAGGACTGTCAGGAATTCTCCCATTTTGAAAGAAGGCAGCATTGAGCATAATATCTGAAAGAGAAGTCTGATGGAAATGAGCACAGCAGTGTGTTTTTTTGGCCTAGAAAAGCGTTTGCAGTATGTCAAGGCTCAGCACATGGCAGAAGGTCAAAGCCGATTCTGAGAACTCAGTAACAATAGAGAGTCATCACTGGACACAGGTGCTTCCTGAATTGATCTTGCAATTTGGCTGTTTCCAATTAAATATGAAGCAGCTGTGGCCCCTTATCTACTCAAGTCACTGGAATCCATCTAAAGGGAAACTTTCTCCCTTCTCTCCTCTCTCCACAACCCAGACAGCTCTGCTCTCCAAAGAGCCAGCCAAGGACAGCCAATTGGTCTGAACCCCAGAAATAAAAATTGCCTCTTATTCATCTCAGGGCAATGCAATGAGATACTTCTCCTTTCCCAGTGCTTTTATTTGGGGACAACAGCAAAGGCCAACAAAATAGAAAGAAAATATGAATGCCGATGTTTGTCAGGCAAACAGATTCAGGACATCTTCCATCAGGCACCGAATTAAATACATGAAGCCAATGTGAGGACAAGTCCTTAAGTGTTTACAGCATGGTTCTGCATTCTGAGTACAAGAGAGTATTTTTTTACAGAAAAAGATTGAGTTTTAAAGAAGGTATTTTCAATAGTCAGCTAGTGGGATTATAGATGGGACTCAGAAAGGTCAGCATAGAACCACCAGATGGAAAAACAGCTGATAGGTCATTTCAGAAATCCATCAAGTGAGAGCTCCCAGATACCTTACGGCACCTAAATGTACTTTACACAAACTTTTCCTTTCCAGTTCATTCATTCTACAGCAATGAAAACCCTCCATGTTTTGGCTATCTCTTCCAGCCTGCTGAAGTCTCACTTTACTTTTCTCTAGCACCTTAAGAAAGTAAGAGCTTGGCTCAAAATTGTGCTTGTCACTAGACAAAAGAGAAGTGAAACTCTAGGTATGCACTTTGGTTGTCTTCAAGATGAGCCATTTAATAACCTGTGCTAAGCATCCTAGACACAAGATGCTAACAACCACCTGGATTTACCCAGCCTGAATGTAACAAAGCTGAGACAGCTTTGCTTTTTGTCTTGTTCAGCTCTTCTCAAAGCTTTTCGGAAACATGGGAACAGTAGTAACTCTTTCTAAAGAGTATTGTGCATTCTGAAATTGAAATGGATGGTAGAGGTTAAACTTGATTCCATGCTACCCCACCTAATTGTGACAATATTGCTTCATTATTACTGAACAATGAAGTTATACTACTGTAGGAACAAAGTGCTAAAAAACAACAACAACAAAAATACAACAACAACAAAAAAAACAACCGAACCAGCTTTTTTCCCATTAAGTAGAAAGCAGCACTGGTGTTTTGCTAAGGTTACTTTCATCATTTCAAAAAACAAGGTTTCTGATATAAGCTGAGAAAGACTATCTAGCAACTTCATGTCATGAAGCAGCCAAAATAATCAGGCACAACCAACCTTAGTCTAGATATGATAGACCTCTGGAAGTTCCTGCAAGCCAGGTCTAATCATTCCTGTTGGCCCTTCTGGGCACAATCTGTGCACAAGAATCCCTTTTTTTTTAATTCCCTTGGCCAAAACTTAAGCATGCAGCTGTTTTTTTTCTTCCTCCAGTCTTTACATTTTTTCCATGTGCTGTCCACAGCTCTCTCCTCAACTCTCTACACTGGAGTCCAGATGACCTTCCCTGAAAACCATCTGATTTTTCAGCTGTCAGTGCCAGAATGCAATGCAGTAAGCTGGACTCCTTTACAAAGCCTACTTCAAAGTAAAGCAGAAATGTCTCTATGGGTTCAAGCAGAGGAGAGAAAGACCTCTTATTTCATGCATGGCTCCACAAGAAACAAGACAAAGCCACCTGCATCTCAGTGACTCATAAAACAATTTTTTCCTTCAAACAGCTCAAAATTTGTTTTGAGCTTTTACATGTTTATTCAATGTATACATAGGCTTAGTGTAGCTACTACCTCAAAAACATCTCCTCCTGTTGGCATTCTAGTTGTTTTCAAATTTCATCTTTTAAAGAGGAAGGAGAAAAGCAAAAAAAAAAAGAAAAAACAACAGAAGGAAAGACAAAAATGATCAGACCGTAGGGATACATAAAAATTCATTAACAGAATATCTCATCTCTACAGAATACAACTGCTATTTACTATATACAACCATTACACCCTCTCTCAACTCAGTCCAATACCCACGAATACCAACATACTCAAAATATGCACATCAATATTGTAGATAGGTTGCTCTGAAAGTAACGCCTCTTATTTATTTCCATGGAAAATATGACAGATACGAAGAACCCAAGGACACTATTTGATAGAGCAAATTCTCAGCTACAAAACGTTATTTTTCAACAGTCACCACCCCTAGCTATGCATTTTTGCCAGTGATGCACAAGAGCCCTCATGTCACGCTCATAAAGATCTGCATGGTCATCCAGAATGTGCTTTGTTACAACTGCAGAAATGCACCACCTACCACCTCACTGTTCTAACATCCACTGTTTGGTTTCCATAAACATTCAGCAAGCATTGATGTATGTCAATGAGTGCAATTTTTTCCACATGGAGTGTCATATGTCAACAAAATGTAACAGAATAATGGTGGGAAGGTTCAGTCTCTACTGCCATGCCACTAACATCCACCTCTGACATTGGAGGCTGAAGTAATAAAACAGGAGGTATTACTTTCAGAGCAGCTCTTGTATATATGTTGATACATTTTCCCCAGGAACTGAAAACTTCAGGAAAGACCATCATGGAAAAGACATGGTTGTCTTGGTTGCTGCTTGGTTGGCAGCTACCAAGGTTGAGGAATGCATACACACAGAGAAAACCCCCACACTGCAAATTGGTCAACATTAAGTAGTGGCATTGTTTCACTTTTCCTTCCCAATCAAGTTCCATCAAGCCTGTGATGACTTACAGAGGCATATCCCAAGACCATAAGGCACAGAGACTGTTTTTGGATCTTTCTCACACTTCTCAAAGACTTGCAAGCAACCAATAAATTAAGAGTTTTCACAATTTTCAGCTTAAATACTTTTCATGATGATACTTTCGGTTGAATGAAAATTACAACGGAAAATACCTCCCTGAAAGGAAAGCTTTTGTCAGAAATGCAGGAACTGCATCCCTGCAGGAACTGTAAAACTCAGCTGTTTTGTTATTGATTGCTTGGATTTTGTTTTGCTGTGTCTTTCAGACACAGGCCTTTTGGATCATTTTAGCCAAAATTTTAAGCTCCAGGCAGTTAAGGCATTTACAACTCTTCCTGTATCGCACTGACTTTTCCTCACTGTCACAAGTGCTTCTTAAACCTCCTCTGGATATATGCTCTGCTTTGTGTTAGTTTTTTCTTCCACTTCTTCCCATTGTTATTTAAGTCTGGGCTTCTATGGCTCAACATATTCCAAGAATCATTTAGGATAAATGCTCTGTCAAAGACACTTATTGTACAGTTGAGCCATATTATATTCTATATAAATCACTGTGACTGTTTCACAAACAAGGCTGAATCAGACAGATTTTCCAAATACAAGAAACATAGCTTTTTCAGACATGATCTCCTAACCCCCCAGTTAATTCCACCATCCTGAAACTCACCTCATATTTGGACTAAGTTATGCTGGCCCCACCAGGAACAGGACCATGCTGCTAACATTTTATCCTAATGAAGATAACAATCCTATGATGGGGAAATCTCAGCCAATTTTTATCTGCAGATTGCAGGTTTGCAAACCTAACGGTATCTCACCACCTCTTCCAGTTTTATTTTCTAAGATATTCATAACCTCAAGCAAAGACCTCATCTGAACGGTCAGGAAAGAGAAGTCTCTAGAAAGAAGGAAATCTGTTTCACAAGTTGAGGATAATTTTGTGCTGTACTTCAGCTTATACTAATGAAGATCGCCCAGAGCCTGGTAATCAGTCTTCCTTGCCTGCTTTACACTTGATCAGATGGATGGAAACGTCTGGGGAATATTCAAACACTTTTTACCTGTACAGCTCACTATCTAGAATGTAAGGTACATCTGCTACATTCAACATGATCCTTCAGGCAAAACTGAAATCCCACCTGAAGAAGATAGCCTGACAGAGAAAGGAAGTTGGTGGCACTTGACTGCTCTGCAATGGAGAAGCAACCAAAATCCATGGAGAAAAAAAAATTACGGGCCAAATTATCAGAACAAGACTTTTCTTGAAAACAGGAAGAAACTGCAGTGTCCTTGATCTGGTAGTATTGAGCAGCTACGATAGGAATAATGTTCACAAGTGAAAGGAACAGCCACTGAGGCTCCCTAATTTTCCAGACTCATACTATGGATGCTATATAGCACACTTTTTGTCTGGGTGGGAATGGAAGGTGCCACATCCCTCACCTCCTTTACTGAGGCAATAATCTCGCTTCATTAGAGAAAAAAAGGAGAAGAAAAAAAGATAAGGAAAGAAAATGATTAATAATCTGTGGGCAGCTGCTTACTTTCCAATCGGTTGTCCAGGAGGGGTGTGCTCCACTTCAAATCCTGCTTGTCTCAGTACATCAATCACAGTGTTGTTACCCAGGAAGTGACCTAAAATACAGGTAGAAAATAGCACTGTCAATCAAACTGCTCTGCTCACTCATTTGATTTTCTCCTTTTGAACAACAGGCTTGGGACACAAGGTTACCAGGAGCTAAACTCTAGCTCTAGCAGGAAAGGCACATTATGCTATTAGTTGAGATGACGCAACTGTTAACTGCTTAGCCCACAGCCTTTGGCAAAGAACAGGAGAACAAACAGCATACAGCCTGATACGATCTTCTTCCATCTTGTTTATCCCTCCCTCTCCTCACATGACCAAGGATGCATATAAAACAAAACCTAGGCAGATTCTTTTTTAATATTACTTTATTGTACAGGAATTTGCAAACCACTAACATGGCAACTTTTATTACGTGCATTGATTAAAGGATGTTCTAATGTGGGTATCTGAATGATTCAGCAGTGCTGAAAAGAATATTGCTTGGGCACTGACTCATGAATTGGAACAACTTACACCCCCAGATGTCTACCCTGCCCATCATCATTCATGGGCATCTGCTTATGAAGGAGTTCTGAAGTTGCTCAATTTATGGCTCATCGCCTAAAATGGACATGGTTGAGAAATTGCTTGATCAACCTCTCAGCTGTGTTGGGAGGGGTTGGGATGGTAACTTCATCTCTTCCCAGATGAGGAGAATTAGTTTTGTAAATCAGTGCACTTTGGTGAAAGTGTAAAGGTTGCATTCCTATTCACAGAAGTAACAAAGAGCCCAATAAGTACTGCAGCACGTATGGGCCTTGAAAGAGTTTACTTAAGGGAATTCTATACACTTGAGTCTGAACCAAATCCTACTGAAGTCAATGGGAATCCTCAAAGGACTTTGGGCACAGACTCAATAAGGCGGTGTAATCCCTCCAAAGCTTTCAACTTATTGTCAGAGTTTCACATTGTTTTCAGGATGGGTTTGAGGTATAAAGCAAGGACACAAGAACTCCACTAACAGGTTATATTTAAGTCCATGCAGTACAGTAACCTGACTCCAACTATGGCTCACTGTAAATAGTAAATATGTAAAAATACATAAATGAAAAAGACTAGGAAATAACAGAACAGTCCTCACCCATTACATCCTTTAACTTCTATCTCTTCATGGCTGGGTGACTCATTTATAGCCAGGTCATCACGTCTCACTGCCAGCTCTGAATAGACCAATTTGCCGTGAATGCGCTCAGATCTCTGCCTCCATCTACTTTTTGCCCCATGACATCTTGCAGCAGTGAGTTCCATATGTAGAACTGCACTCCTTTGGTGTGCTTAGAGCTTGCTGCTCAGGAGGAGTATGCACATCTTAAGCACAGGGTAAATATTGAATATGTATTTAATACAGAGGTGCCCATAACTAACTATCTGTCTCCAATTCAGAATCAAATGCTTTTCACAGAGGAAAAAAACAAGGCAGGCAAGACATGCCTGAGTCTCACTGTTCATACAGTCATTGGAAAAAACTGGAAAGAAAATTCTTTAACACCAATCAATACCACTATATGATGACTTAATGTAACTGCGAGCAGAGTCAGCCCTAGGACATTTCACCCATGCTGTATAAAGTCACGACAAATGTAAGAGTAATTCGGTCTCCAGTATTCCTTAAGCTTGCTTCGCTCTGCCTACGCTGCCAACAAGGGCGCTAATTCGCATCAGTTGTGAGAATGATGTAGTTGTATGGCTTTTAGTGCAACTTGCAAGGACTGGTAAGTGCTTTTAGCCAAAAGACATTTCTTTAAATGATTAAACATACATTTGCAGAGCTCTAACGTGTTCCAGAATTCCTCCGCTTCTTTTTAAGACTACTCAAAATTTGATTTTCCCCTAGCTTACTTATAATAAAAGCCAAAGGAGCAGAGAGCAGTCCCAAAAATGTTTTACACACCCTCAGGATTCAAGAAATGAGACATTTGTGAGTGATTAACTGGATTTGATCATATCCTGTTTTTTTTAATGTAGTGGCCAAAGCAAACAATGGCCACAGTTCTGTCACTGGCAAGTGACACTGAGGAATCAAAACCAACGGCGTCAAGGTCAGGGACCTTTCTGTGTCCAAAAACCAATGCTCTGCTTTCCTTTCCCTGAAGCAGTCTTAAATGGCAAGAGATTTCTTAATAGAAATAATTGTCCCAGATCCAGCAGATCTTTGACATCAGGACAGTACCCAAAAGAACCCAATTTTAACTGCTTTAAATCCAGGGGAAAAAAGAGAAACTATGCAATAGTTACAATTCCTCACCCACTAAATGGCAGGCCTGCACCAACGTCAGCTCCCCCAGCAAAACATGCAAATTCCTTTCAAACCATGGATGAGACCGAAAGTAACACCTCCTGGCCTCATGCTCCTGCTCACTCTGTTGATACCATGATGACACTGGGACCTGCAGTGCATGACAGCAGAGGAAAACGTGGACTCTCCAGCACCTTTCCCACTCTAGCTCTGGATGCAGAAATTTCCAAAGTACAAAGGAAGCTGGAACAGGCTGCCCAGAGAGGTTGTGGATGCGCCATCCCTGGAGGTGTTCAAGGCCAGATTGGATGGGGCCCTGGGCAGCCTGGTCTAGCATGAGGTGGGAAGGTTGGTGGCCCTGCATGTGGCAGGGGGGGTTGGAGATTCATGATCCTTGAAGTCCCTTCCAACCCTGGCAATTCTGTGATTCTGTGAAAGGATCAGGAGTATGTGGAAGACTAAGGTAAGGTCTGTGGAAAAAGGTGGCACCGGGGAGATCCCATGCAGCTTCGTCAAAAGAAATATGAAAAGTCTCTTGCCATTGCTGTAGTTCCAAGGCTAAAAGAATTCTTGGAAGAAATTCTTTTGGCTTGCTTCTTGCTGATAAGCCTATCTTGTTTTAAAATCTAGGATGTCTTTCAATATGAGAAATGTCTTACATAAAACAGCTCCCTATGGTCACATACAAGTTGAGGTAAGCACTGATGTTGAATATTGACAACAATATAGTACTTTTATTGGCATGTAATAAAAAACACATTAACCTATGGATGTGAAGCACTTATGTTCAGCATGGATTTGGTCAGTAAGAAGTCCCTGCCTCTGGCTGCCCATACGTACAAACACAATATGTAATAATTGCCAGATTAGTTACAACATCAATGGATTTCATTTATATATACTCAGATTTTATGTGTACTTCATATGTGTATATGTATGCATATATGTGTGTGCTTCTACTAAAAGCTTCAAAAAAAAAATTCTCTCCCTGGACAGAAAATTTCATTCCAAAAGGTATTAAGAAGTTTTTGCATCCAGAGGCAGATCAGATAACTTAGAGACACAGAGTAATGCTCTTGCTTCTGTGTCACTATTCCCCTCTTCACTGTAAACCTGCTGGATAAACTATTCTTGCAGTGGTAACCAAATTTACCTTGACAGCTGATGAAAGCTGGATCCAAGAGGTCAGAACGCTGCCTGCCTTGGGAATTCCATGCGAGTATGGAAATAGGAGAGAAAGCAGACAGAAAAGATTTCTCTAGATAAGAATTTGAAAGTACCTGGGTATGAAGATATGCAAGAAAGGCTCTCCTAATTGTTTAAGACAATATAAACATAAGAAAATAAAAAAATAATTTCTTCAAATAAAATACAATATTGACGCAACAGTCCATTACACATTTGTACTCAAGATATTTGTGATGATACGAGGTAAATACTCTGAAGTATTGGAACAAAATATCTAGGTAACTATTTGCGGGTTTTCATGCATTTACATTTAAATCCGTTTTCCTTCTCTTTGAGCAGAATGTGCTGGGGTCAGGAGAAAAGTATACTTCTCAGCCAGATCTAACAGTTGCAATTGAGCATTTTCTAATTGACCTTTGAAACTAAAGCTCCCCTTTACCATTTGGGACATCTTGGTGACCCCATCTATAGCATAACCAAGCATAAGGTTGCATCCTTCAAAAGTTAAATGAACTTGGGTGTTCCTACGCACAAAAATACAATCTTTTTTTGATGGAAAAAGCAGGAAAAATGTTTCTAAGCAAATACTATGTGCTTTATCTAGATCTCAAGATCTCCTACAAATTACTTTGTCTCTTCATTTCACAATTCTTTGTTCCATGGCTTAGTGGGATAAAGGGGTACAAAGGAGCAGGAGATAATTCCCTCACAAAGGACCTCCATTGCTAGAGCCTTTGAAGTTGTGCTAAAAAAGCCTTGCTAGCCCATTAGCTGACACACAGCAGAAACCTGAACTGTTTCCATGCACACTACAAGCAGAGCTATTTTCTGCACAATTAGTCATAAAAAGGTCCAATGTAAACTGTGTCGGGAGGTCTCAATTCTTTACATTCTCCACACAGTGAATCAGATGTTATGTATAACGTTTTGTTGCCATTTAGACCTCGGGCTGCCTTGCAATCAGAAGACAGCCGTCTCTATTCCCATTCCTCTCTAAATGCTGATTTTCAAGGCCCTTGGCACCACCAGAATGTTTATGGTACCTCGACTTCACAATAATTAGTGAAGGCAGGAATGCAAATGTCAGAAGCTGCATGTTCACAACTGGAACAAATATTTATCCGTTACTCTGCTTGCTGCCTCAAAAAGGATGCTATTTCTCTTATTCTGCAATGGTTTAACTGAATATCTTGGAGGTTGAGTGATGAAGGTGTCAAGAAGAGGTTGTGGCAAGGAGCTGCAGCAAACAGCTCAGGGAATCAGTTTTATCTGGATTTATCCTACAGTAGTTGACTCTAAACCAATGGGCTCTGGACAATGATGTGAATTTACCAGGGGAACCACATGACATCCCACATCATCATTTCCTCCCATTGCAGATGTCCCATATGCATGACAGGAAACCAGTTCTGAAGATAAACTCTCCAGATCTTGCTTTTCCTTCCACCTTACCTCCAGAATGACAGCTGTTTCTATCCATTAAGTTTAAGATTTCTTATGAATATCATTCTTTCAGAGCTAGAGGCTCTTCTACTTTTTCTCATGATGACTCAGGCTTAGACTACTATTGCTGTCAGAGGCTTCTCTTCATTCCTAAATCACTTTGTTGAAAATCTCAATCTAAAGGCAAGGACTGCCTTGAATCACTATCTCTAGCACACCTTGACATACAGCACAGAACAGAGGGCTCTGAAGCAGCTCCTGGGCCATGAGAGCACCCAAACACAACAGACAGTAGATGCTGAGATAGACAACTCATGGGTGAGTGAAACGGCATCCCACAGAAACTAAGCAGCCTCAGCAACCACCCCCAGTATGTCTGCTGATGTTCTCCATAGAGGTCCTTCCCACAGAAAAGAATGCCCAGCACTCAGAAAAAGCTGGGAACAGTACTCTACCTTTCACACAAGCCCGTCGCCCCAGACTGTTGGCTGCTCCTTTGCTGCAGGACATGTTTTTTCACTTTGAAATTTCAGTATTATGCAAGAAACTGGGAAGGAAAGCTGGGGATGCAGGGAATGAGCCTTTCTCCTCCTGTGTTTTGGCAAGAGTACCCAAGCTCAAAGCATGCCTTAAAAATACTTCTGCACAAAACCTGTTCAAAGGTCTTGTAAAGCAGGCTTTCATCATAGCCTCCTTACATCATGCCATGGCTTCTCCAAGGCAGATGGAGAAATCATTTCCCTCGTTTGATGTTGTTATTCTCCACAGTTGCGAGGAACTGACTCACAGCCACTTTCAGACAGTCACGGGAAGCAAA
This sequence comes from Chrysolophus pictus, assembly GCA_037305975.1. Taxonomy (NCBI): domain Eukaryota; kingdom Metazoa; phylum Chordata; class Aves; order Galliformes; family Phasianidae; genus Chrysolophus; species Chrysolophus pictus. The sequence goes on from CM074583.1 coordinate 21,903,336, forward strand.
GCAATAAAACATGAAAGGCCATAATGTGCAGAGCTTTGAAAGTCCAGCATTACCCCCATGGCTCTCCATTCCTTCCTTGCATGTAATCATCTCTCACTCCTGAGCACTTGCAGAACTTGCTCTGGAGAAGGGCTACACCATAGATGGATGCAGACTGGAGTGACACGGGGCCAAAAGTTGAGGGGGTCATTCTAGACTATGTCAGGTTGTGGAGCACAGATTTATGTTGCCCTGGGGTGTCTTTGAGAACTGCAGTGCAAGACTGCACTCGAAGCATCTCTGTCCAAAAGAGGGACAGATTCACAGTCTTATTCTACTTTCTCACCATTCCTCCATGTAATCAAAACCTCTACACCTCTCTGGTCTACTCTTTTTACCCTCGAGGTTGAGGGCACGAAGCTACGCTGGAGACACATAAATGTGATGCACTAGAAGCCCTCCTTTACAACTAGCCTAGAGCACCATGCAGAGACCCCAGTGGGCTCAGTGGAAGACTGCACTCAGTCCTCTCCCCAGACCTTACCAGTTTGGAACAAGTGCTGTGCTGGCACAACTTTTTGCTTTCAGACTCAAGCTGGTGGCCCTATGCAGTGCATTCCCATGGGCTTAGCCACTCAGTTCTGTATCATCTTTGCACATCTCTTCCTTGCTGAGTTACCCTATGTATGGGACAAGGAAACCAATAAAATACTTATTTACTTCATCTTTTCCTTCAACAGAAAGCTCAATTGTTTTCAAGCCTAAACCAGCTGTTACATTTTGGTTAAGTGAAACAATACAAGCAAAAACTGAAGTGAGGTCACCTCCCAAGCACATCCTCTGGTCTCTCTGCCACACCACAGCAACAGCTGAGAACTCACACCAGGGTTCATTGCTGATTCAGACATCTCAAATGATGTGACTAGTGTAAATCGGTCGACCTCAGTGGAGAGTCAAGCCTCTCTACTGAGCAATTCATTTCACCATCTCAAATACAGACGGAAAGACGTGTGCTATCAACCACATCAGTTTAAACAGCTCCAAGCACCTACCAGATCTGGTGTGACTGCCCACCAAGCTTTCCTATCATCCTGCAGAAGCTACTGAACACTGCATGCAGCCCTTCCATCCTCTCACCCTTCCCTCTTCTGCCCTGTCCCTCTTCCTTACTGTGCAAAGCTTTGCGAGGGACGGGGTTATGATCACTCTTTGATGATGTGCTCTGGCTGACTGTGGTCCACTTTGGTTTGCTTCATATACTAGCCTAAAAAAATAAAAGTTTCCCCACAGCAAGAAGGCCCAACAGAGGATGACCTGTTCAGTACATATTCCTAAGGAAATAACTCACAGATACAGTTCAAAAGGGCAGAGGGAGGTGGTTGAGTAGCTCACAAAATCTTACTATATCGGTGTTTGAGGTAGGATAATTCCTGACCATGCCAAGCATGTACAAATTGAAGGGAAATGGTTCAATGGTTTGCTTGCTCACACAAAAGCGTGAGCAAGCAAAGACTACAGATTTGAGATGTTTACTTTTGAAAAAGTAGTTACAGCATTTGCTATCATGAGCTGGAACAACCTACCAGGACAAGAAAGCTGTAGGAGAAAAATTACACGAACAGGACTGAAACAAAGGCTTTGCCTGTTATTTTGTCCCCACATTTTACTGCGAGTGAAGACAGGTTTGCGTTCTCTGAGACATTGCGTAGATGATGGTTATTGACATTTTTGCTCATATAAAATGCTACTATTACAAATTATTTTTCAATTTTTAAGCTGCGTGCTCCTCGCTGAATCATGTTGTTGGGAACATCCCACTCCACACAAAAGTATGATGTATGTTGTGACTAGAGATGTTTGACCTTTTGGAGTCGTGCAACAGAATACATCCCTGGGTATCTCATGTGACCCTCTGCTACAAGTGGGGCCAATACACAAAATCTTGGGAACTTAACCCATCTCTCATCACTGCAGCATGAGATGAGATGAGTGTGTGGAAAAGCAGTATCCCTAAAAATCTTCTCAGGGTACTGAAACATCTATGCCAACAATCCAGGACCATCTAATCACCTCTGTAAGGATGGTCTGGTATGAAATGCACTGTGTGTGTTGTAAAGCGTACAATATTGTTTACTGAATGTTATCAATGCTTGAAGCAATGAGGAAATCCATCAGGAAGTGCAGTCTCTCTTTTGCCAAAGTGTCTCGTTAGGGTGCTCACTGCCTAGCTAAGGTAGACAGTATGCTTCCATCTGAATCAAAGTTATCAGCTCTTTTCATGTTAGCCACTGACTGGCTCCAGGACAGCTGCCACGCAGAAGTCCCAACAGCTGGCATCAGGCAGACAGCCTCCAAGCAAAGTGTTTCATATCCCACTGCAAATCCCCCAAGCCATCCGGAACTAGTTTGAAAGGCATAAGGACCTTCTTGCCAAAGCCAGGCAATGGTTGGGGTAGAGGGGAAAATGCTGGCTTCCACGCCTCTCTGCTCTGTGCTTGTACTCTTACCAAGACACCTCCAATAACTTGCAGTCCGAGCAGCTTGAGCCTTAGAAAGCTCCTCCATCAGCAAAACACATTTTTTTGCGTGCTGAGTGCTTCACTGAATGTCTGGAAACATTTCTGAAGCACAGCCCAGCAAGGACCCAATCTTATGGGACTTCAGCCTTTCTTAGGACATGGCCAGTATTATGAAATGCTGCATCTTCACTTTCCTCAGGCAAAGGCATCTGGCAGGTAATAAGGATGTACTTAGTAGCTTTTTGTAGGAAATTCTGGTGAGGACACTGGGAAATTACTGCAGGCTCCAGGACTTCCAGAGCTGGACTACTGAAACTATTCTAATCCCTCTTTGGATTCATATATGCATTTGACTTTCAGAACATCCTGTGGTGACAGGTCTGCAACATAACTATGCACTAAATGGAATAGTACTTGTGTTTGCCTTGAATCTGCCATCTGAGCATTTCATGAGGTTCCTCCCAATGCTTACATTTTGCACAGGTAACCAAATAAAAAAAATAAGTCCATAATATCACTCTATTGTGAGATTAAGCCACACATGAAAGTTAATTGGCAGTGGTATCTACAGCTCAGCCCAGTAAGTGAAACAGCTTTGAAAGGCTACAAGATAAATTGTCATTTTCCCTTTAAAAATGGGCTTGAAAACTACAAATCAAAGCTCTCAGCTGATAGGATATGAAATCTAGATTGTTCTTTTCTGGTTTTGACCTCATGGTCTAATATTTTACAGACTGCACTGGTTTCTTCATCTTTTCCAGGAGCCCTTTTCTAGTGGTTTGTTTCTATTGTGGCAGCAACATCAAACCATGATGTCTCACCAGTTAAAAACATGGCAATACCATAGCACAAAACCACTGTGATTCCTCAGAGAAATGCTGGCCTTCTGATGTTAATGGATGTAGGTTAAACCCTGTGCTGGAGCAGAAAGTACCAGCCTCTTCCAGCTCATTTCTTGAGAAGCCCCACATTGGTAAAGGGAAATAGAAACCATTGCATCACCCTTTACAGGAGAAGAAAAAGAAAGGGAATTTTCAATCATGTCAAACCCCAGCCTCGTTAGTCAGTATGTTTTCAAATATAAAAGCCTTGTGTGAACATGATGGTTCATGTTTTTCAAAGAAAATTCCAGCTGACCACTGGATGTCACTGTTGTTGCAGAAAAACACACCAGAAAGTTCACAAATCAGGCTGTGAATAAGGCAAGGTGAGATCACTTCCACCCTTTACTTGCAGTTAACCAGTTTCAATGGCACTTGGAGGCTAACCTGCCAGTGCAAACAATGAGAGGCAACATGCTTCAATAGCTGAGGTCTCCACCACAGATCTCACAGGCTCTCAATTTATGGGGGACTAGATAGGTGTCCCTGCTTTGCTGTGGGTGCTCCATTGGTACGGTGTGCTGAGATGTGCCCTGGCTCTACACAAAATATCCAGACCACCCTTCAGTTTGAACTCAGCCTTTTCCCTCTGCTATTTGGTGGAGAACACCGGTGCAAACATTTGCAAGTTTGTCCTTGATCCTGAATTAGAAGCAATTACATATAGTCTTGCTCTGTGCTTTTCGCTAGCTCCACTGAAAAGGCAGTTTAGCACAGTGCAATGCTTTCAAGGTTCAAGCTAATATCTCAGTTGAAAACAGCTTTTTATTACATACATCATTTGCTTGCTTCAGCCTGAGAATCTCCAAACTGCACTCAGACACACAGAAGAAACTTTCTCTAGAAATCTTCCTAAGCCTTTTAATTCAGTTAACAATGTCTTTTCACCACCATGAGTCTCAGCAGCATAGCAAGTGGGCATTCTAGTGGGGTTTTGAAATTGTAGACTGAGGTCCTTCTCTCTGTGAAAGCGGGAAAAACAAGCCTAAGAAGGCCACAAAACCCTTTCAAACCAGGTCCCTAGGGTGAAAGCCACCAGGTACAAGTGTTGCTGTTGTGGCATTTCAGGAGCTAAGAACTAGGTCTTGCTTCCTATCCAAACTCAAGGCTTGCTGCTTAACAGTGCCTGATCTAACACACGTCACAGAACAAAGTACATCAAAACAACAGCATTGCACCTAAGGAGAGAAGAAGGAAGGCAGGAACACACATTAATTAATACTTATTTAGTTAATGCTTAGTACGATGTTTGAAGACCTTGAAATACAAGTATTGTGGGAAGAGATCTACAATATCTCCATCTGGAAATCCATCTCTTTTGAAGTGCAAAGCATGCCTAAGGAATAAGGGAAAATTGGGCTTAAAAGTACCTATTTTCATCCATCTAAATGTCATAAATCAGTATTACCTCTGCCTAGAGAATGATGGATCAGATCAACTTTGACTCTGAGGAATGTTGGTATACATAGAAAAATGCACTACTCTATAGTGCATTTCCACAACAATATTTTTAAAGCATTAGAGAATTCTTTTTTCTTCTTTTTCTTTCTTTAAAAAAAGAAAATAGAAGAAAGAAATGAAATGAAATGTAATGGAAAGGAAGGACAGTCCTTTGACTAAAGTTCCTGTGGCAGAAGGACTGGAGGTTCCTAGACAGCCATGACAAAGACTCAACTAGTAGAGTCGAGACCGTCTCTATAGTGGGAAAAGAGCATAAACAGTGCTGCAGTATTTAGAGGTTCTCTCTCAGCTGTCAACATGCTGTATGAATGCAAACCACGTCACTCACAAGCTCATATGACACCTGTCTTGGATACTGCCTATTGCAACTTGGCAGCGATGAGCCTCCTGTTGCAAGCTGTGCTGTGCATGCAAAGTCATATCAACCCTCCACATCCTCATGCACAAAGGATACCTTGCTCACAGATGTTAAATTTAATTGATCAAAAATCATGGAAAGTTGTACCCCTAGAGCATTACTTTGTACATGCTGTGCCTGTGAAGTGTTTCTTTATATCACAAATATATTCCTAATTAGACCATCAAATGCGTATCTACATTCTATGCATAACTATCTGTCTTAGTGAATTCCACCCACACTGATCTATTTTCAGCCACGTGGTCAAACATCCTGACTAATTTCAGTGCAGGTTTTTTTTTCCCTATATAAATATATAAACACACAGATGTTCTATACACAATTTGAGCAACCAGAGATTTCAATCACCACTCCATTGCTCTGGCTTTACTGGTATAAACACACACCAGTGGTTTTCACTGCTATCTCCCGCTGTCAGGCTGTGCACATGGAGGAAGAGGACCAACAATGAAAACAAACACATTTTATCTGAATATCTCTTAAATTTTTGTCCAGTGGGTAGATGTCCGGTGATACCAAAAGGAGGGAGATTCAGTGGTCCTGTAATTTTTCCAGGATGCACAGTCATGTTTAGAAGTTGAGTTATTATGGAAGTTTAGAAACCTCTAAATACACACGACAGATTTTGAAAAACACTGTGGTTACATGGGCTCAAGTATGTATGTTAAAATCCAAGCACACAACCTATTCCTTTGCCTCTGTTCCATTAATACAAAAGTGCATGTGCACACACATCACCAAGCTTGCATTCCAATTTATAGCCCTGTTATTCATAGCATTCATTAAAGAATAACAGCCCCGTTTGAATATCACAAGGCAAAATTGCTCACACATGTGGACCAAACAGACACACTAAGGCTGTACCCTTATGTTTTCTGAGTGACAAGCTTAATAAGATTACGTTTGATCTTTCTCTTAATAAAGCTGGATGACATTCAAGCAAGGCCTGGATTTTGTTTTAATGGTACGTTAAGGGAACTCAGAGTTTGGCAAAGCTGGAGGCCCGAACTGTGGAACAAACCTTGGCACTGCCAACATTCCTTTATGATCCCAACCTCCCAGACTTCGCATAATGAATATTTATATCTATATAGACACACATGCTCATATATTAAATACCCATCATTAGCCGGTCAAGGTCAGTGCTCTGGATAATAGGGCTGGATGTAATACCAAGAATGATGGATTTTTTTCTTTTATTATGCATCTCGCAAATTAAACTGCACTCAGTTTAAAGAGTTTGCAATATGATGGAATGCTCTTAAAGCACGCATTCCAAAAAGGAGGAGAACAACTCCAAGAAGTTAACAGAAGTAAAAGAGAAGTGTCATCACCTTACTGTTTAAAGCTGAACACAGGAGAGTATGGAGAATCCTGCTTAGTTTTAATAACACCAGCAGCCTGATCTGACTTCAGGGGAAGCAGTCATTTGCTTGAGATAAGTCAGGGCTGGAGTGTTTTGTAACACGATGGGTTAAAAGCTAAATAGTGTTAGCTGAGTCACACTGATTTAAACCATTGTTAGAACTGGCACAAAGATTACAAGAGGCAGAACATAAAAATCACTTAGAAAAAGAACAGGGAAGATAACACTCAGTTTTTCTTTTGGAAAAAAATTAACGATCCCCTCCTCAATTAAAGTGTCACTTCTGGAAAAGTTCTCTAAAGGATAAACCCATCTTTCCTTTGACTCATCAGCGGTGAATGTTACACAAGGGCAGCTCCAAAAATAATGCCTGCCATTTTACTACATTGGTCCTTGCCATCAGAGGAGGATGTTGGTGGTATGACAGTTTTATCTGTTGTAGCTTGCATGGAACTAAGTAGGAGGAATTACTTTCAGAGCATCTTGCCCAGTAAGGGTACAGCTCTGCCCCTGCATGTGCCTGCGTAAATGTGCCAATCTTACAGTAAGCGAATGTGACTCAGACATCCACAGAGAGTTCGTGATGGAGCTGAGAACTGTATGAACATGGGGAAGGGATTGTTTAGACTGTGTAATTTATCCACCAAAAAATTCATTTTGAGGTTTAACAAAACTGTTCACGAATTATATTTGATGAAGAATTTAAGAGTACTGAAATAGTGTCTTTTGCTGTTTCCAAAACAAATAAAAAACATGGTCTTGTTTCAAAGCATTCAGAAATAATTTAATGAAATGTAATATATGTAGATTTCTTTACACAAAGAACATAAGCATGGATGTTAAATTAAACAAATAAACACTTTGCACAACCTGAATTTTCTTCCAAGCTTTTGTTTTGGTGAGAAAAATACATTGTTGTTCAGTACTGACTTCATATAACTTTTCCTTCAATTATCTGGTTTGGCCAACAAACAACAAGTTATTTCCACTGCTCTAGATTAAGCCCAGATCTTTTAAGGCAAATGAATTTCCAACTCTTAGCTTCTCTCTTCCTCAATAACCATGTGGGCATTACTGCAAATCCCATGTATGGCAATGGGATCTACCGTGGTTATTAAGACCATAGCCATGGACAAGTGGTTCACATTAAGGCCAACTCAGTGTCTGACCAAAGAAAAGTGCACCAGGATGGGTGCTCAGTAGAGACAAAAGTTTCCATCCCATCCTCTTCTTTCAGTAAGAAGACTCCCACTGTATTCAACTCAAGCCATTCAAATTAACTTCTGAAGCTGCATACCTGCCCAAACTAGCTCTTTATTCTTGGTTATGACACCTGAAGTTACATCATCTAATCTAATCAGAAGTCCTCTGAAATCAATAGAAAAGCCCAGTGCCTAGAAGGCACCTTGTTTAATCTCCAGACTTCCAGCTCATTTAAAGATGACAGAACTCCAGAGCACTGAGTACATGAATTTAGAGGTGAGCAGAATATGCACAGGAGACTCTTGCTTAAACAAGGACCTGTGTTATTAAGTAGTAAGAGAATGCCCATTCTTGCAGGAATTCAGCTGAGCACGTAGTCTCTCTCTTCTGCAATTATCTGTTCCCTTCACTGGATGAAATTCAGATCATCCTTGACTGAAGTAAGAAATTTGCTGCTTGCCCTAGTGGCGTTTTTGCATCCAAACCCTGTGATATTTTTCATCCCACTGAACTCCACCTATAAAGCTCTCACACTATATCTTGGCTGACTATCCTGGGCTATTATACAAGCCCTTTGGCACTGGTCTGCCCCAGATTTCTCCTAACCTCCACACTTTTTCTCACAGCCAAGTTTCTGCAGGAAACAAAACACTTTTCATTGAGGCCAATTAGCTCAAGAACGTCAAAAGAAAAAAAATAAAATCAAAAGGCTTTGGGTCAGTGACAAGAGCAATAGAGAGGCCAAGAAAATGAAAGAGGCTTGTTCTGAAAATGTTTTTTACTATGTCAGAGCCAATTCCCAATGGAGTGAAACAAGAAAAACATTCCTAGAGAGATTCAAGATCTGTCACAAATTCCCAAGGCGCATTAAGAAGTCTCACTTTCCCTTCCGTCTCTCATTCCTTTCTGAGGTACATCATGGGGCTCCAGAAAGAGGATGATAAGTCAACAAATCTTTACAGCTGTCCCAGACATTCAAAGTAGCAATGAACCAACAGTTGGGAAACCTACGCTTACTGAAATGCTCTGAAGTTTCTCTCACGTTTGAAAGAACTGGAATCAAAACTCTATCTGAAAATATTTTTGTTGTGGTTGAGATGGTAGGACCGCTTCTATCAAGAACCAGTCACTTGGTTTCCTCCACAACAGAAAGGAAAGAAACCGGTCTGTGCCCCTACAACTCCATCTTTAAAAAGAAACGCAATCTACTTTCCTCCCAGAAGGACATAATTATCCCGTTACATGTCTGAATAATGATAAAATTACTGACAACTAAACTTTGGAATGAACTTCAAGATACTGCAACCACTGCCTTTCCCACCACTGCCACAATGCTCATAATCAACTCTACCTCCAAGATGAGAAACCCCATCAGAGCAGCAGACGCTTCTTTTCCATGCTTATAGATGTCAAACCTGCAGACTCGTCTGTATTAGAACCAAAGCTCACTTTACAAATTGTTTGAAGTATTAATTCAATGGATTACTAAGTATCAGTCTTAGAGGGCCCACAGCTGCATCACAGTATTGCAGCCAAGCTTTATTTAATGATGGACTTTGCACTTCCTGATCTCTTCAGAAAGTAAATGTCACATGGCATCATAACATACCAAGCAAGGAATAGTCAGGCTCCTAGCAAGTAATTCAAAATGACATTTTTTAGGTTGCTTTTTATGATGCTCTTTGTAGGACAATGCCGCAAGTCGATCTTGAGTATTTCACCCTGAGAACAAAATATTCCTCCTGACATCTAGCTCTGCATTCACGGGTTCATTTTTTCTAATGATTAATTTTGAGTTCATGCAGAGTGTGTTCAAGATTACATGGATTCATATTCAGTTGACCATATCTGAGAGGATTATTTTAGTGTGCCCCAGTTTATGGTCCTTGCAACATGATCCCTCTCGTCTCTCTCATTCTCTCTCGACACTATTATTCTAACAACTAGTACTAGGAACTCATAGCAACAGCATAACAGCAGAAAACAGCTATTTCTCTCTATAAAATCAGCTCTCATTCAATGCCTTACCCTCGCTCTGTTCTCATTGCTAACAGCCAAAAAGAACCAATTAAAACATTCCTGTCAAAATGGTTTGAGGGAAACTCCCTTTAGACTTAAATTCGTCAGTTTATCAAACATTCTTATAACTCTTGGTTTTCCAGCACATATTACTGCTGTTAATAGGAACACCAACCCAAATAAGACAATGCATAGTTGAAATAACCTGATGGAGGTTGAAGACACTGCTTTAGATTTTGCCCACATTTCCCTAAGGATGTTTTAACCCACTTTACCTACGCTGAAAGATGTTTCCACCTGTACATGAGACCAGTACTGGCAGAACAGTGCTGATCTGGCACAAAGCAGGCAGATGTGCCATCTAACAGTTCTGGCTATATCTGATCATGTTTCCTGTCACAGTATCATTGTCTTGAGCCATCTGCCAGGCGGCTTGAACTGTGCATGAGGAGCTTTCAATCAAGAACACTTTGTAAGCAATTAACAGCTTTAAGTATTAGTAAGGAATGTAAATTATACATGGCAATAAAATTTCACATGCAACCCAAAGATCTCAAAGAGGAATTAGGGGTTTGATACTGTAAACCCAACTCAGCAAGTGAGAGCTAACTAGAAAGCCATCCCACTGAAATAGGCAGGGCTGCTCAAAGACGACTGTTTAATGTGTAGCTGCATAATTTTTATTTATTTTTTAAATTATAATGATTTATACTGTGGTTGTTTCTCAAAGCCACAGCCCAACCGTATCTCCTGGTACTGTACTAAAATAAATGAAACACTGAGTGTTCCTATTCCAGAACTCCCTGTCACTGGTCAGAAACACACTTACTTTGGAACCAACAAATAAACATTTTTCCAGGTCTAGAAGCAGCCTACAATATTTGTGCTTTGTCACAAGGCCTAAATTCACAGGAGTCAATAGCTGAAACAACTTTTCTGTGGTGTACGACATGGCCTGAACCAACATGCAAAGCAACAGCCTCGTGAGAAAGAGGATTTGAACTGCAGTTTTGGAAGTAAAATCCCTAGAGTACCAGACAACATTAAGCTACAGCTCTTCAGTATCGTTACTGCTACGTCTAGAGTTGGGTGGGCTTTCCTGTGGTATCATCATCCCTTCTATCCCATGTCGCTGCAATTGCATGCAGGCAGCAGAGGTTATGTACACCGCATTATTTCAACAGAGAGCGCCTTTCACAACCCCTTGGCAATTTTCTACATAGTGTCAAATGCACTGGGCTGGGTAGAATGTTATTTTTCTTTGACTGATGCTGTCAACACTTTATCTGAAGTCTACCTCTGAGTGGAAGAGCTCGGTGAGAGTGTTTGCATTGCGCTTGTGCGTTACGCTACACCCATGCCTGGGCACCCTCTGCCCCATCACTCACCGATCCCACTTTCTGATCACTTGACTGCCATTTGGATGAAGCCCAACACCGGTCCTCTCTGAATGCAGCCAAGCAGTCAAAGAAGGAGAGACAGTTGAAAATGGAGCTGAAGGAACTGAGATTCAACAAGTCGTGCTCTTTGTTTGTTGAAAACAGTTTTCCTGTAAATATGACAGCTAAAGAAAAGACCAGATCCCATAGTTTTGTCACTCACTGTGAGGAACTGCAACGTGCTCACAAAAGCAATGTACTGCTCTTGAAGACAGATCATCTTCCAGTAACTAAAACTTAAAACACACTTTCTGTATCAAAAGACCACGCATGCTGTACTACTACGCAGTAGCAACCTAGTTTCCTTTCCATTATATTTCTCTCTAAATATTATTATTACAGTTGATACATTCAGGGAATCTTTGAACTGATCACAGGAAAAAATGAAACAGCATACCTTAACTATGACTCGCTGACAGCATAGGAATACAAGAAATAAACACACTGTGCATTTAGAATTGCAGGGAAAATGCATCCCATCCAATTTTCCAGAAAACAGTTTGGCTATGAAAGCGGAGGAAGGGAGTCTCTCTGCAGAGTATGCTACCAAATCATTAGTCACCACAACCCGTGCCTCAGGCTCCTGAGTCACCACAAAGGAGAGGACCTCATCATTCACTCATAGCACAAGGGGGAATGACCTGCACCAATTCACAAGACAGAGAATTCCTCCTGAGCTGCCAGCAGCTCCCCCCTGGCCAGAGGCTTGCTCTACTGTGCCAATGTTCTTGACTTGTGTCAACCAACAGCAATTAATGGATGGTGTTAAAGACAGAATCACAGAACGGCCTGAGTTGGAAGGGACCTCAAGGATCACAAAGACTATTCTTGCAGCCCACAGGACTAAGATATGACTGGCACAACAGGAATCTGTTTTGCTTTCAACGTCAAGCTCCTTTTCCATAACACTGTTCTGCTGTATTCAGCAAGCAGTACCTTGATCCTGAATAATCACTATTAATGATTCCACATTTGCACAAGTGCAGACATATTATGCACAGATACGTGGGTATGTGTGTATTTTCCTGTAGAGGAAATATGATATTTATGCTTTATAAGTTGAACAAGGAGAACAGAAAACCAAAAATTCTGGGCTATCACCCAAACCACACAGCTTTGAAATCAGCGGTGTATTAAAAAAAAAAAAAAAAGAACACAAAATCACTCACAAAACAACAAAAAACCCATGCTTCCTTCCAATAAAAGCATCTAAGTTTTCCAAGTCTGTTTATGACTGATGACTACCCACAAGAGAATAAAAGCTGGGCTGGATGAGTCTGGACCAGCACACAACATCAAAAGCCTCTCCCACCCGATCCAGGGAACAATACCATCAGTGTCTGTGCACAGAGGCAGACCTGTTGTTGCAGAACTTTCTCCCCAAACTGTTGTATCTGCTTTTAATTTCCAATGAATCAGGGAACACATCTGTGTGCTACCACTCTCCCAGGTCAATCCTCTTTTTTATTCACAGAACTCATCTCTCTTTTCCTAACACCTGCTCAGTGCTCCCTCTGAAATACTGTTCCAATGTGTTCAAGTACTCAGAAGTATTCAAATTCAGCCATTTTCTCTGGACATGGTTCTCTTTAGCTCTGCCTTTACTTAAATCATATTAGGTGGTATAGAAACAGGTGAACAAATACAATACAGTCACTAAGGCAACTATGACTCTGTTATGGAAAGCTGGACCCACAATGATCTCCAGATGCTGGAGGTAGCTGAAGAACATGATAAATACAGATCTGCACAGCTAACCTACTCTTATCTAAGTAACACCTGACCCTAAGAGTCTCTACTAGCATTAGCATCATTTCTCTGCAAAGCTCAATTTCTGCCTACTGTAATAGACACTTGCCTTAGTATCAGTTTGATCTTTCTGTACCTTCTGTCTCAAGCCAAGGAATTACTTATGTGAATCTCTCCTAAGTCACAGATCCAATAAGGCATTAGGAATGGACCTAAATTGCAAATGCCATCACTTCCCACTTCCACACTTCAAGCATAAACCCAGGGATGAGGCTTGGAGCAAGCTTGACATGTCTCACAGGAGCTGTGGAGGAACACAATCTCCTCATCACATTCTGCTACTGTTCGTAGATTTTACAATAAAGCCATCACAGAGTTGTTTTTCCTTTATGGTAATTTAACCCAGGGCTGGTGTGCCAGGATGTCTAGGCAGAGACGAACTCCTAACAGCTTGTTCTTCCACTTGTGCTTGACTCACAAACTTATTTTAAATACTTCTTAATCTAGGATGTGAGGCTGGATCCGCAGTGAAGAAATGAACTGCAATTTCACCTATCACTCAGCATTGCAGTGATTCCCTGAGATGCTGCAGCCTCCAGGTTGGAGTGTGGCCGCATTGCAGGCCAGGGGAACGGATCTCCACAGAAGCAATCTTTTAACTGCTTAGCTTCCCACTGACCTGCTCAACGCAGCCTCTGAGCAACCATATGGCATTTTTACAGCAGTAAGATCACAGAACCATAGAACGGTTAGGTTGGAAGGGAGCCCACCCAGTTCCAATCCCCTGCCATGGGCAGGGTTCCCCCCTACCAGCTCAGGCTGCCCAAGGCCCACCCAACCTGGCCTGGAGCACCTCTAGAGATGGGGCACCCACAGGTCTCTGGTAGCTCTGCTGTGGGTGCCTCACAACCTCTGAGTAAAGAATTTTTTCTTAACATCTAACCTAAATTTCCCCTCTTTTAGTTCAAGACAATTCCCCTTTGTCCTATCACTGTCAGATCATACAAATAGTTGCTCAAAGATAAAAATTAAAAGTATAAAGAAGCTAAAAACCTGTCCCAGGACAAACAGGATTATGAAGACAGGTCTCCCAAGACCAATGGTCTTTGCATAATGCAGCAGAACAGTCGACTGAAGCACTGGCCAATAACATCATATGTATGACCATTTCCCTAGTTATACTGAGGCCTCTCATCTATGAAGACTTCATAGTCTCGTTGTCCTGTGTTTTACCTTGTGTTAAGTAGATAATTTATGACTATACCAGATCTCAAAAAGAAAGGGAAAAGCTAAAGTACTATATTTGAAATTAAGCCTGGCAAGACATCCTGATCTCTCTCCACAATAACAATATGGCAAAGCCTAAAACTGTTTCCCAGGATGTAGTATATCTGACATGAATGCCTGCCAGGCAAAACCTTGTCTCGTTTAATTAGTTCTCAAATTTTCACCAGCCAGCTTTCTCAGTGAGGTCTAGACCACAGCTCCTGCTGTCCATGCACCACAGGGAGCGAGACACCAAGTCCAAGGCCGCTGCTGGTGTCCTGGTTGTGAAAACGTCTGATGGAAACTCATCTCATTAAACACTTGAAAGATGGATGCTCTGGCACTAGAGCAGCTCAGAGCTCTCAGCTGGAGGTTCTGCTGGCCTCCGACTCTGTCTTTGTAATATTTTAGGTTTTGCCTGCTGGAAAACGAGTTGTAAAAATGCTCTTGAGCGCCAGTGTTTGGAACCAGATCTGCTTCTAGTGTTCCCAAATTCTGGGATGCTCAGAGCTGATGTGCTGACTCAGATCACTTGAGGCAAGGAAGTTAGCGAATAGTTCAATCCAGTGGTAATGAGATCTAGTGGAACTAGACCACGGTATGATTTATCCTGCATTTTGTAATCAGCATAGAGTGTTAATGCTATCCATTTGCTCCCAAACCTCTGCTTGGAAAAGAGCAAGGCTAGTCAAAGCAAATACTTCTCACCCTTACAGTGTAAGCTTCTTTTCTTTGTGAAAGGAATGGTTCCAGATCTCTGCAGAGGTGCCTGGCAGTTCAGCTGAATCCTCTAAATTAACGTCTTAATTCCTATCAATTATTAGTCAGTT
Organism: Chrysolophus pictus; assembly: GCA_037305975.1. Taxonomy (NCBI): domain Eukaryota; kingdom Metazoa; phylum Chordata; class Aves; order Galliformes; family Phasianidae; genus Chrysolophus; species Chrysolophus pictus. Next base: position 21,918,466 of record CM074583.1, read on the forward strand.
CAGCTTCAGTGTCTCCAGCAGGGAACCCTGCAGCTTTTTATAGATAGCAACAAAACAACTGTTGAGATAAAAGCTGTGAAACACTGACACTTTATGAAAAATTCATTATTCTCAAAGTATTGTGAACATTCAGTGATGAATGGTAAACAACAGGACTTGGTGGGTAACTCAGTTTCCCAACGATCACACACCCTTCACTTTGCTTCTCCACGCTGGAGTGTTTTCACCAAAAATTCCTGAAAAATGTTCCTATCTCTCAAGCTCTGCGTTCTCCACTAAACAGCTTTTTCAGGTACCACTGTCCTGCTTAAAACCTTAAAACCTAGAGAGAATACGCTATGGAATAAGAAGGCTCATGGCTTTGGTAATTGGGAAAGCCTTCTGGCACACAGCAAAACAGCAGAAACCATAGAGGAGCATCATGGCTTGCCACGTGCATACAAGGAGCTGGAATGCCTTTTCAAGGATATACCTGTGGATCAGAGAGTTTGGTTTACTTTGCTTTGTTTTCTCAATTCTATCAGAACAAGACCTCCTCAAAAGACATCATCATCTCTGCAGTTTTCATAGGAAGGCAAAGTTAACACTGAACAACAATCCCCCTTGCTATTAAACAGGCTTATCTCCTCCATTAAATCAAAGATTTGGGACTTCCGAGGAGAAGTATCTTATTTCCTTAATTGAACCCTACATGCCACACCCCAGTTTTTGAAACACAAGCCTTTATTTTTTCCCCCTGCTGCTCGTGATCAAGTCAATGCCCTTCCTTGCTCCTGCCTGTATTGCTACGTTTTCCTTGACTTTATTTACTTTTTCATTTTTAAACCTATGTCCCACACTTCCATAGAAAAAGAATGACTGCTAAAAAATCCATTAACGTGGTTTGGCCACAGTCCAAAATTTCAGCTACCAAGAATGTTAAATCCTCCATCTGTTTGCTAGTTAGATAATGTTACCTTTGAGCTTTCCTTTGGCTGCTAAAGACACTTTATCTGCCTTAAATGTTGCAGAAAATTACACTTTAGGTCAAAACCTGTGTGCCATTAAATAAGAGGGGGAGGGAAAGGTTCTTGCTATAAATTTCTACCTTTAGACCCTCCTAGTTTTTGGTACATATAGGCACTAAGAAGTTCAGAGTTGAGCATAATCATATTAATGACCTGGATAATTGATGATGAATGATAGATGTGTTGAGCTAGACTCTAATCCACCCTTAAATATCTGTTCAACTTTTTAAAAATCAAGGGAATACCCTAAAGGGGAGGAAGCTCTTTCACACAGGAGAAACTAAGCAGTTTCAGTGTGCTTGAGCGAACATTTGGCTAAAACATTACTCACTGCCTCAGCTGGGAAATCAGATTGGGCAGCAAGACCCAATGCATTCTTTAGTGCCGAGTCCAATTTGCAACGCAGAATCATAGAATCATTTGAGTTGGGACTCTTAATGGTCACCACGTCCAACTCCCCTGCAATGAACAAGGACATCTACAGCTTCACCACGTTGCTCAAAGCCTGACCATCAGATTTGTCCAGGAAGAGGTGACAACTACACTTAATGACGTGACTCCATAGAGTGGAGGCAGTTCTGCCACCACTATTTATCTGCACACTTCTTGTTAAAGTGAATGGGATGCACGATTGCCAATCTCCTTCTCAGGGAAATGATCAGAGGTGGAGGGTAGAAAATTGATGTCCATGGGAGTTTCCTTGATAGCTTTATCTGTGAGCTCTTTACAGCTGAGATTTCACCTGACAGTACAGGTTACTCTGAAGTCACAACATAACTCTGTAGCCATCTATGACCCACTCAGCACGGCCAACACAACAGGTGCCTTCCAGATGAGCGCTGGAGATGAAAAGCCACAGCTGCTCAAGCTTCCTCCTCTGCTCCCTAAGGACAGTGCAGCCCCCACTGAGAAAAGCTAACAAGGAATCAGCTAAGCATAACTTCATGGGATGCTGACAGCTACTTATCAGGAAGGATTAAAACAAGGCCCAAAGCCCACAGAAATTCTAGCGATGCGTATAATAGCTCAAACTCACATCCTTCTACTTAGGGCTGTTATACACTCACAGGGGTGGGTGGCTGGATAGCACTGGTTAGAAATTGCAACAAGCAGTTGACTGGAACACACAAACCTGACACAGGATTGGATTCTAGGTCAGCATGCAGATCCTTGCATCAGAGTTCAGAGTATAGCAGCTGGAGGATGCTCTTGCCAGCTGATATTGTCTGAGCATCCTCCTGGGCAGCCAGGGATGCACGGCTGGGGCTCTTAGTTTGAAACAGAAGGTACAGACCAGTCTGCTCTCATTTCACAGCTGGGAGGAAGATTTCCTTCCAGCCTTATTATGATAGAGTTTCTGAGCATCCAGCCAAGTTTCCTTAGCAGCAGCTGGGGGACTTAAGTTTTAGGGTTAGAAAGAGATTTCTAGGCACAGAGCCCCATCTGCAGCAAAATCAAACTGAACTTGACAGCAGCCGTGGGAGGTCAGGACAAAAACGACTATGAAAGAAATGGAGTTGTCACTTCATTAAGGAATAAGGAAAGCGCTGATGTAAGCATGAAAGAGACAGGGTGGGAGGACTGGAGAGATACAAAAAAGGTCATCCTTCAGCTTGAAGTTGCTGGTTCAAATCGGTTCCCACAGAGGGCAACCAGAATTCATTAGTCATTGCAGTGGCTTGTGACTGGAGTAGGGGAGGAATCCCAAGTAATTTCTAATGGAGAAACATCTATAGGTTAACAGTTGAAGATAACTGTCCAGTCTGCCTGACTCCAGGGTAAATGTAGGGTCTCAGTTATTAGCTGTCCACTTGGGGATATCAGATGCACGAAAAGAGCAAAGAGAACATGTGCCTGGATTGTACAAACTCCTTCCTAACTAACAGGGAAGCTTCATGTAAATGACCACAATCAGTCCTGCTCAGTCTGCAGAGAAACTGAGCACAGCTGCTACCATTGACCTAAGATGTGTGAATGAACCATTTGTTTGGAAACAGATGAAAGGAAGTGTGCAAATGAAGCTTGTCTCTATCACCACGACAGATTTACTTCTTCAAGTGGCCTCAAGTAGCCCTGGAAAGGAAATCTGGAATGTTGTAACATTCACAAATATTTGAATGTTCTGTCTTACCTTGAAAACAGGCAGAAACCCTATCCTAAAGAAAGCACTCCCAGACTGAGCAGTCATTTTGTTCAGCAGGCCACGACCTGGGGAACTAGGTACTGGTGATGTTTAATCTGTATCTATACCGATGCACATGTACAAACATAGGATAAAATGGAGTGGTTGTCCCGCTGTACCTGGGAAGTATTTGAAAACAAAGCTAAAATCTAATCTTGGTTACTTAAGGCTTACAAATGAAGCTTAGAAAGTTTAGAAACAAATCAGAAATACTCTAAAGTGCCAGCTGAAACAATTATTTTTTCCTTACAGTTATTCCTGCAAGCTACAATATTTTGTTATTTTAATTAGAGCAATGCCTAGTGTCTTAGGTGTCTCCTTACTTATATGTAACTCCTACCAGAGAGTTATGACACACCCCTACCTCATGCTCAGACTTTCCACCTGGGTGCCACAGCAGAATTTGAGAAGAAATAAGTGTCTGTGAAGAGGAATGGTGGACATATCCCACACCACATAGCATGATCTGCGATTTAAAACTGGTACCATTATGCAGACTTGGTAGAAAGTCCTTCTGCATGTATTGCAATGGCATAAATCTATACCTGCTGTGCTCTTGGTAGCTACAGAATAGAAAAAGCAAACAACCCCACACGCCTATGGAATTTTCTTCTTGAGATACTGAAGCATCTGAACACACCTAATACAAAACTCACCGCATTTGGTGGGCAAAAGTTGCATTTAGAACTGCAGGGTTTAGCTGCCCAGCTAATTAAAGATACTTTTTTCTTAACTGGGAAAAAAAAAACAAAAAACAAAACAAAACAAACAAAAAAAACCCCTGCAATTGAATCCATAGGAGATATCCCCCACCAGCTGGTTCTGAATGCTGTGGTACTCTTCCCACTGGGTATAATTAGATTGCTATAACCTAAACAGCCCTTCCAGTTCCATCGTTTTAATGTCCCCCAAGGTGGTAAACAGAATTAAAGACTCATTCCTGTAGTCTCTAAGACAAGAAATATGTATGACTGTACATATATCTGGAACGTTTTCCTTGTAGCTACAGAATGAGCCACAAGTAGTTTACTGAAAAGCAGCATGAAGTCTGACACTCTGGCTTAAGTCTTTCAAGACCATATTAGCACAGGATCAACTCTCCATTCTGTGTAGTATGACAAGGATTGTAATGGAGCCATGAACTGCCAAGCAAGGAAATAATGGAGACATGGAGCCAAGCAAGGGGAATAACAAACAGCAGTGACAAAAACGGATGAACTCTTTGCCATATCCCAATTGTTTCCTTTATGAGGAAAGACACTATGCACGTGCAGATAGATGTCCCTGATATTGATTCTTGTTTTCCCAAATTGCAAACTATTTCAGTGAAAGAAATCAATTAAAAAAATCATTTTAAAACATTTCTTTTGGGAAAAACAGAACTAGCACTTGCAAAATTAAATCAGGAGCATGCAAAACACACTAAGTTAAATATTTTCTTTTCCTTGGGTTTCAAGGTTCCTCTTGATATTCAGAATTTCCAGAAATTTTCTTTGAAAAATAACAACAAAAAAGTCAATATGCTTTATTCTGAAAGCTCCTAAAAAAATCTTTTTTTTTTTTAAATAAGTAGAACGTATGAGAAATTATGCATTTCAATTGTTTTTTTCCATCCTTAACCCAATTAACTGATCAATTTTAACTGAAAGAAAACACAATTTAGGAGCAGAAGAATAGTTCTACTTGTAGCACAATTATGGGCATTCTGTTCTTGCCCTAAATCAGCTAATGCTGAAAGAGCATCCAGCTTGTCTCGACTCTTGGCCAATCTCAGCACTGAGCTAAAAGATACTCTTCCTCTCTTTAGTGTCTCCCTTTTGCTAAGAGAACATATCCTATGCCTGTCTTCTCTGCTTGAAAAGAACTGTAAAATTAGTCTGCTTCTGGGTCTTCAGTTCTGCTACCGGTTAGAAGCTGCTCATGGACTGAATCCTTCAGCTGTTCCCTCCCATGTCAAGTGTTATGGGGATATGGAGGTAGAGTGCATCTTTTTGGGAAGCTGCAGAGGTTGTTTTTATAAGGGGTAACATGAGGAAGAAGCTGCCCTAACCACAAGAAAGCATAACAACACTTATTTGCCATGCAGTAAATTGAGAAAAAATGGCAAGAGGCCTAAAGAAGGAATATGTTGCAAGCTAAGATGAAAACTATCCAATTTACCAAAGGAATTAGACAAAGTAAGTGCCTGGAGGTGCAGTCCCTATTAGCCATACTGTTCATTACAATCAGTAGTCCATTCTTGAATCAAACCTAGAGATCATTTCCATTTGTACGTTTCAGATGGAGGCTGAAGTTTGCTCTTCTACATTTTAACCCCTGCCTCTTTTAAACAACTCTGCTTGGAGAAGATGTGGAGATGGAATAATTTGTCGTCCTTCCATTGTTCTAGCTAGCGCTCCAGCCCATGGTGGAGATGATGGATATCTGAACCGTTGTTTCTTATTAGCTAAAGGGGAACGTGAGGCTTATGAATAATGCTATTGATAGGACGTACAGTAAATTTCACATGGGATTAAACAAAGTTAAAGTTCATTAACTAGACTTAGGGGGAGGCAAAAACAAAATGATTAATCAATGGATGACAAAAAGGAAATCATACTCAGTCCAGGGAACATGTACATATCCTGAGGGCATATGTTCTCTCACTTAAGTAATCTTGCTAAACGCTCACAGTTTAATTGAACAAGTGAGAGATTCTGCAATAAATTAGGTAGAGAGTCAGAAATGGAGATTAAATCCGGATCTGACAAAAGGAAATGCATTTAAGGTTTCTTGTGCTGCTAAAGTACTTGACACGATATTGGAAATCCTCTTTTTCTCTCACCAGTAATATTTACTGCATTATAGAGTTCAGGAAAGCAAACAAACTTTTCTTAGTGTACAGGGGAAACAAAAAAAAAAAAAAATCAAATTAAGTTAGATTATGTACCAAGTTTATTAACTTTAGTTGAATGAATGGGTTTGAAGTAAATCCTATAAAGAACAGTAATATGGGATAGACTACTTGCCAAGCAGAAAAAATACTTAGAAAACTAAGCTCATCTGTGATGGTCATCGTGACATTAAAGAAAATAATCTTGACAAGGAAAAAGACATATTCCCTTCTGAGATTATTCAGCATTTGTTGGTCGTACTGATTGAACAACAGGTCTCAGAGGATTGTGATCGGTGATATGGAGCCTAGTTGGAGGCTTGTAGCTCTAGAGGTGTCTCTCTGGGCTCTGTTCTGGGTCCAGCATCATTTAACTCATTCATCACTGACATGGATGCAGGGACAGGGTTCCTCTTCAGCAAGCATCATCAGAAGAACACTAGTTTTGGCAGCGTGCTCCACTTGGAGCTTTGGTTGTGTAATAGATGCTGAGCACACATGCTCCAACTTCTCCCTCAGCAGGGCACTAATAGGGCTTTCCTCTTTTCTTGGCCGTGTATCCTCAAGTAGCACACAGCCTAAAGATCCTTAAGGCTCTTCATGCCTTTGTAAAATTAGTCAAGGGTTAATGGGGAAATGGAAGGAGAGGAACAGACAAACATAAATCCTCTTTGAGTATACCCACATAAGCCTTGTTTTCTTAAGAAACCACAAAGACAAAGAAGATCAACAGAATAACTCAAGGACCAGGAAACAGGCCTCACAGTAGGAGATTTAAGTAATGTGGTTAATTTGGCATAAGACAGAGGCTCTGACTGTGGTTATACTTATCTTTGCTAGGAAAACTCGTGCATGTGGAAAGATGCATTATTTAAGCAGAGAAAGGAATAACCTAGTCAGTCGGAAATGACATACAACAGGTCAAAATAAAAGGAAGGTACTTATCTGTTTATTTTGCCAGTGCACATAATAACCATTGGAAGAGAAGGGAAGTAGAGGGAGATCCATGACTGTCTTTAAAATCATTTGGTCTTTGATTCCTTGCTAAGTCTTCCATCCCATCTTCCCCTCTTCATCCTCCCAGCCAACCCACCCAGCAAAGTGACAGCTTAGGGATGGAAGATGGCCAGAATAAGCTCCATTCCCATACACAAAGCTCTGTTAATACTCAGCACTGCTCCTGTCAATACCATTAGCTCTTTTTCTATTGTTTCAGTGGGAGGAGGATCACATGTACATCATTTTCCCTGGGTAACACTGCAGAAACAGTCCTCTACTAAAGAATGGCTTTGATTCGTCAAAGAAAAGGTCTTGCAAACTGACAGTTTTCAACTGATTTTCTCTGGGCAACGGGGAAAGGAACATAATTTCTTCTCCAAAGGCATTCAGCAAATTTGTACTCCAGTCAGCTAATTTTATTACTTCTCATAAATGTCTGTTCCTGTAATGCTCTCAAGGTATTTTCATAATTCTACCTTGGGAATTACAAAACAGCTTTCTCTTTGATAAAGTAACCTGCAGTATTTTATTTTATTTTTTATGTTATGAACAGCTGAAAATGTATGACATCCCATAAAATGTCTGGGTTAGGCCTTTGAATATTACTTCTTTTAAGAAGTCTTTTAGCATTGAGGCAGAGAAATACAATCCTAGGATTTCAGTCTATTAGGCAAAAAGAGGGAAGGAAATCCTTAAAGCCAATGTCTAGAGTGTCTTTAAAGTTGTTTTGCTGTATTCCGAAGGGATCCAACTTCCATTTAATTAAATTTTTGTTTAACAAAAAGAACCTGGATCATTTTATTTATTTATACATTTTTGCAGAAGTTTATGATGAAGTATATTAGGAAGAGGAGGGGGAGAGGAGAAAGGTGCTCCCTAAAGACAACGCATGTTTAAGGAGTGAAGTATTTAACTAGAGAGCCTAAAAATTCATTTCATGGCCTCAGAAACAGAGTCCCAACTTCACTCATAGCAACAACTGCACACAGAGGAAAGAATGCTTTGCACTTATTCAAGTCAGGCCGCATTTTCATTTAGTTACCTCTCCAAATCACAGGCTGGGGAATGCTGTAAAGGTACTCAGTCAGCTTTCTGTCATGCAGTTGTTATGGGAATTTTGCAAGGCTGCTTTCCAAAGAAGGTTTTTTGACCAATTTATACCAAATTTCTGATTTAAGGCGGTAGCACATCTGTTTGTAAATAGGAGAGCCTACAGTACAGCAAGAGCCAACATTTCTTTGACTACATTTTAGTAGATAAATGATCCTCAGAGAATTTTATATTTTAAAACCTCGATGCTGTTTTCTCCCAGCAGCCGCTCTAGCTCAGGATCCAGACAGTATCTCTAAGCTTGAAGAAATAGTAGAAAAACACGTATGTCACAGATGAATGTTTTTTTCGGCATATCCTTCTTCCCTCTCTGCTTTAGGCAATTGCTGAACCAGGGTTATATCTCTGTTGGAACTTTAACGAGCCACTGGTGTACTTGTCTTTTATGAATGTGTCAAAGCTTTCTGCATTATCCACTAAAACCAGAGCAATTAATAGAAAACAGTTCACCGGCTCCCTCCCTTTTGTTCCTTGACAAAGCCATCCCACAGCACTGTTGGCCCACAACTGCATGCCTCTTTTCGCCAAGGTTAGCATAAACACCACAAGAGATAAAACTTCAAGCTCTTGTGAAAAACTGTTGTTCCCTGTAAGACTCCAGATGTTTCACAGTCTCAGATCTAGCAATTACTCCTTCTTTTTCCAAACTACATCTCGTGTTGGACCTGCATTACTTCAAGCTTGCTATTTCATAATTACCACCTTTAAAAATGTCATAAACCTCCCCCACATCTTTGTTTAACGTTATTAAAACACACCTGACTATAGAGCAAAATGGTTGGATATTAGGAGAAACTTCTCTGAAAGAGTGGTTGGGCACTGGCACAGGCTGCCCAGGGAGGTGGTGGGGTCACTGTCCCTAGAGGTGTTCAAAAACTGGGGATGAGGGACCAAGGGACACGGTTAGTGGACGTGGTGGGGTGTGTTGGACTGGCTAATCTTTGAGGTCTTTCCCAACTTTAATGATTCTATGGAATGAAGTCTCTAGCACTGCACTGGTTGTCACCAGTCTGCACAATTCCAAGTTGAATAAATGGTAGCGGTCTTCAGTATAAAAGCACAGAGCAAGTGTCAAAGCCAATCCTTGAGGTCTATAGCAAATACTATAACCACTCATACACCTTGTCTTGCAAGTCACGGCTGCCAGCACAAGTGAACTTGTTTCAAACCTGCTTGAAATACCTGTAGAACCAACCATGGAGAAAGTACATGTCATCACAAGTCTCCTTGGTTAGTGCATGCCACACTTCCAGTAACACACACCATGACAAACACAGTACTTCTACTTCAGTAAAGTGAATGGGATTACCCACACATTCAGAGTTAGGCATAGCAGGAAGTGTTTTGCTGCATCAATTACACTACAAATACAGTTTCTGAATCCTATGTTTGCTTGAACTACAAGTAGTACCGTGAGAATTATCGCCAATTATTGTGCTTTTGTCTGAAAGATATGAATAATGCACAGAACTTCTGGCAGCCCTCTCAAAATACGCTATGAGTGGGAAGCTGATGTACAGCACACTACGTGCAGTGCCTGTCCTGCTTATGCTTTGCAAATTCAAATTACCTGGAGGTGCTGTTTCCCTGTTGCATGCAGGGGGTGAGAGAGGTACAGATTGGCACTTACATCTGCAGCAAGAATGAGTCCTACTACTGCTTGCCTTCAGGCTTTATTCCAGCCTTACTTTCCACAGAAACAAAGCTTCTGTGCACATATGTACATTTTGTGTTTTTTTTCTAGCAGCCCTCAAATAGTTTGTCTCCCACTTCAGCAACATGAAATATTAACAGATTTCATCAACACAGGCACAAGGGTAGAGAAGATAGGACCAATCAGTTCTCTCCCTAGAGCAAATAGGATAACCATTCAGCATTAGAGAAATCACTCCAGCTGCAAACAGATCTTCATTAATGGCTCTCTTTACAGTAAGACTCGCAATAGCTTATAGATGACATTTAAAATCTGCACAGGGACATTGCCAAGTGCTGATTTATTTAACCTGAAACCCTAGTCACATTTTTCCTGTTTCTTGCACTAGCACCCTGTAAAGTTGATAAAAAATAGCTTTGAGGCTGCATGTTATGAAACAGTCAACACATTCCTGGATGATACACAGAGGTGACCTCTTAACTCACTTGAAAACCATTGCACTGACCACATTAGAAGGGAAAAACCACTGAGAACAGAGAGGGTCTGTTATCAAGCAAATCTTCAAAAATGTTGTGATTATCACTTTACTGAAAGACAAAGCACTTTCTCACATTCCAAGAATTCCCTTAGCACAGATCTGCAAAAGATCTACAAAATGTAGCATAACTACTGCAAGAACAAGTTAGATAATATAAATGGAAGATAACTGAAGAAGTATAGGCATTAATTTGGAATGGAAAGCCATAGAAAAGTTGTCAACTGTGAACACGAAAGGAATAAGAAAGAGGATTTCTTGGCTTCTTCCTTGTTGGAGCAGTAAACACTTGTCAAGAAAGGTTCTTGGTACACTCTTATTCCTGATGTGGTCCTCATTGCCAGGCAGGTTAGAAGACCCATTAATAAGCATCAAGTGCTTAGCACCAAGACACATTGCTTGGAAGGCCTCTGTAGAGAGGGGAAGCTTGGGGAGCTGAAAAGACAGCATGCTGTCTACCACTCTCAAGCATGCTTCTTAAGAACGATGTAGACAAACCCCATAAATCTAAATTAACCCTTAAGCCTAGGGGAGTCGGAATCCACGATTCCGTACAGGACTAGGAAGAGCTTTGCAGCATTAGCTCATTCTAAACAATATCAAACCTGTTTCTTGAAACATTTGTGTAGATTTATGAGGCTCTGGTGGGTGGGAACTTGAAATAGATACCGTGCTTCTTCTCTTTCGATAGTGGAATGATTTATGCTGCCAGGCAGCCCTTCGGCACAAAGCCAGAACAGATCTATCCATCAGATGTGGCTAACAAGTGTTGTAGAACTGTGAATAAAGCAACTGCAACGTGAGCATCAGTTCTGTGAGCACGTGGGCCCCAACAGGTGCATAACATAACCACAAGCAAGGAGAAAAACAAAGAGCTATGTACAGAGACAAATTTAAGTTTCATAAATCACTGTGACAACTACAATTCTCACCATGAAAAAGTAAAAGTGAAATAAGAAGGAAAAAACAGAGATATGTACTTAAACAGCGTCACAGCACACCGAACAACAGAACAACAGAATTGGGAGCAGCCGTGTTAATCCCTCATGGACTATCTCACCATAATGATTATTTATTTCTTACAAATAGGAATTCTAATCTGCTGATTTTGTGGTTGCATTTTTGTGGCTTAACATTCCACATGTCTCAAGAAACACTGGCCTCTCTACCCTCCCCTGGTTAAATTGATCACATGTGTGGCACACAAACGAGATGGCTACATGTAAACATTGCGCCTTTGATGCTCTCCATCCTGTTTATCCTCAAAACAAGAGGAAGCCTGAAAGCTGTATCTTCACTTCCACACTATGACTTCCTTCCTAATATGTCACTGGAATCATTTTATCCTCCACAAAAACAAAACAAAGATCTGTGGTATTGTCTTGAATTCCCAATAGCTACTTACCAAATATTACTGTATTTTATATATATAATCTGTATTATATATATATTATCTAAAATAAGAAAGGAAAAAAAACAACCAAGAGAAACGAGAGGAGATAAGGATTTGAGTTAGGGTGCTGTTTGACTGCCCAGGACAACACACAGGTGCCTTATCTCCTTCAATGAATCCACACTTTGCCCAGCTAGAATTAGAGGAGATTCAGAAGACTCCAAAATCATGAGAACTGAGGGCCAGTGCCATTCAAAACCTCCCTAGCAACTCATTATACTGAGGAACACAGCCTATCGATCTCAAAATCCTACAGTTCCATAGGTTACTCCACGGCAGTTTCTCTTACCAGCAGTATTCAAATTGTCCCTGCTCTGACTGAATGATGCTCAGCATCCTAAGAGAGATCCTGCACATGAATTATGGTTCTACAGAGCCTGCAGGGTAGAAAAAGGCTTCCACATGACTTGTGCTTGAGCATGCAGAGCAAACCTTACTCTGACATCCTGCTGATGAAAAACAGACTTAGCCTGTTGGAATGCAAGAGGAGCCCAATGCCTGATTCTACCTTTCATGCTTCCTTCTATATTATCCCAGCTGGTGCTGCTTGAAGGCAGCCAGAGGTCCTCAAAGGCACAAACCCATTCCACAATCTCTGTGCACCACGCAGATGAACTAACATCCCAATCATCCTTTTCCCCAGCACAGGATGTCTTCTTGTCTACCTGTACTCCTGCAAATAAGACCTGCCGAACTGTGATGGTGAATTCTGTCAAAATTGATATCAGATGCCTCAACTCAGACAGATCAAGCTGAGATTGTCATCCTGGGACATCTAAGAGCTGGAGACTCCATTAACATGTGATATTCAAGTACATGTGATAAGAAGGGTGTGCCAAATAACAAAACGGTAGCCTTCCTCTAACATACCAGATAACAAAACTCAAGCTAAATTAAAATTCAAATAGTGGATTAAGTAATATAACAATTGTCACATGTATTAAATTTGATCTTTTACTACAGCAGGATGTTAGTAATGAAAACAATCCTTTAGCTATTCAACCTCACAAATCCACAAAAGAAAGTGCGTTCGTCAGATCTTTGTCCTAAGATCTAAGGGATGGCTTGTAGCATGAGGCCATGTGAATGAGTAAAGATAAAGACAAGAATGAAGTAGGTTAAAATGCTACCAAATTAACTGTCTGAATTCACTTACACCAACAAGAGCACTTCCAGCCCAGCTGGTACTCAGCTGCTAAAGGAGATGGAGAAAGATGGTGAACCAGAATCACAGTCATTTATTAAGAGATGCACTTCATTAGAACGCTCTGCTATTAAATTCTACATTGCTTTTCTTTTACAACCATAAACAACCAATTCCGTAACGTGCTCTGAATCTACAAAACTGAGTTTTTTAAGCAATGTTTTTCAGCTGGGCAATGCTGTTATCAGTTCCAAAACATTTTGCAGAAGATGTCAATTTTGACAAGTTACTGAAAAGCAAATTCTGATCTCATCATTTGGACATTGCCACACTGTTAAAATTGTCATTATTTCTTTATAACATCACTTACAGAATTACTTTTGACATTGACGTTAATATTTCAACGTAGCATGACAGTCAAAAAGATTCCACAGATCATACTTTCAACAATGACTAAGCAGTTACCTTTAATACTTGGCAGCATGGGTCACCATCAAGGGGGAAACACAGTAAGGTTTCCACTGAGATTCATGTTGGGAAGGATGGAATTTCTGTTACAAAACCTTTTAAACATTCTTTTTTGATTCAACTTAGAGTACAAACATATTTCTTTCCCTGGGAGAGAAATCCTACTTTTCAACAATCGGCACGCGTGGCGATAAGAACGGCACTTCTTTGCACTGACTTTCAACCACTGTCTTGGAAAGAGTTTAGAAAGTCCAGGAAGAGTCCTCCTCCAGTGGCACAGCCATACTCCTCTCAAATACAAGCCAAAGGTGCAGGATCTCTGCAGTTTTACGTCTTATAATAAAGCTGCTTGAAAGGTGCACCACATATCCTGCACTACAAGCTTACGTATAAAATAAGGACACTGCAGCCTTTTAATTATTTCTATTGCTCTGCTACACTACATTAATTCCTTGAATCTCAGTATACAACCTTGTCTGCATTAACATATATATTTGTGTTTGGTTGTTTGGTTTTTTTTAGCCCTCAATGGGTGTTTATGTTCACCCATCCAGGGAAGAAAACGTTTTTAAGCAAAAACCAACAGACACAGAAATATAACTCATCAAAACCTATTTCCAAAATTATTAAGTCTAGAAAATTCATTCCATTCCTGAGAAAAGGAGAAGAAATGTGCAGATTTGCAGGAGCCAAAAGGGCATCACTCAGCAAAATTAGGTCCAAGCAACAGCTTCTGCCACAGGACCTTTTGTCTGAATAATGGGATGACAGGAAAAAGAGAGTTAGTGTACCCCAGTAGTGAGAGATTCTGTATAAATGAACACGAGTGTTATGCAAACAGCAAGACAAAACAAAAATTAAATTAAATTATAAGTTGCCTTTAGTCTGTATCTAGCCTCAAAATGAGTTTTCCAGGTATTCTTAAACATATTCACTTTTTGTTCCAGGCACAAGTGCCATAGAAGTAGTCATTTTTCAACAGTAAGATTTTAAAAGATATATCTCTTCCTCCCATTAAAGCTTCCCCAGGAATCTCCATCCCAGTCTCTGTTTGAATGAGTTACTGGATTCTCCATTTTCAGAAAAGGGAAGTGGAAAATAAAATCAAAAATATTTGGGAAAAGATTTTCTTATTAATTTGGATATTTTTTTTTAATTAAAGAAAGAAAATCACAGCTAACACAGATGCTCAGGAAGCCTGAAAACACTGCTTTCAAGCTGTTCTTTAGAAATTTCAAGCATTTATCAATTCAATATTAGGACTGTGAGAGACTGAAACCATTTATGACATATTCTATTAAAGGCCATCTGGTCAGACTGACTGAGTCAGTGATTGCCAGTACAATGCCAGTAACACGAAGATGAACTTCCATTAAGTTGTGCAACAGAAAATATAACCACTATTGAGGATGCAGTCCTCGGTCTGAACCAGCTGTGAGGAGACTGGCAATTGGAGGTCCTAATCTTGAGCAGACCCTGCCAAATCTAGAGGTGCAGACCATTATACAGCCAGGAGTTTATAAGAAACCATCTGTTACATTTCCCCTTCTGCCACCTCTTGAAAGTAGGGCACGTGTGCCTTGGATATCTCTCCCATGTGCAGCAGGTGAAACTGGTGAGGTATTGGCACAGGCTGCCCAGGGAGGTGATGGAGTCACCATCCCTGGAGGTGCTCAAGAAAAGGGTACACGTGGCACTGAGTGACAAGATCTAGAACAGACATGGGTTGATGGCTAGCCTAGATGACCTTAGTGGTCTTTCTGATCTTAATGACTCTATGCATCAAACACATGGCCCCTCATCAGGATGCTGGAAGTTCCATCAAAAGTTTCAAAGGCCAATGCAACTGCTAACAAACAAGTGTGAGGAAGAGGAAATCATAGGCCATTTATTATGCATGCAAGGATGAATTTTGTACTGTGCAGTTTCACATCTGCTGCTGGGTTACATGGTGGAGATATCTGTGTGCAAGAACTTCCCCTAATCAGATTATTCAACAAGCTGCTGCCAAACAAAAAAAGTACCTCTAAACTCCTCTCTTGACCCCAGGAAGCCTGCATGCAACTGAGCCCACCATGAGTCCCTTGTTCACACCATAGCCTGCTGAAAAGGGAACCCACTGACTTGCAGCCATAGGTATCTGTACTTGAATGTGGACCATATTCTTGAACGGTCTTTCCCAGGCATGATTTGCTCCTATGTTTTCATGCAGCAGGACAAACTCAAACTTCAGGCACTGGTAATTAGGTACATGATACAGGTTAAAAATAATAATAATCTACTGCGTACTGCACGCCCTTATGATCAAATCAGGACTTCAGTTCTGGCGCAAACAACGGCTCAGACATGAAGGGGAAACCTCCACAACTGCGCACTGGGGCTGTTCACAAACAAAATGGCACCGCAGGACCAAAATGGAATACAGAAAGTTTGTTTCCCTCCCCTTTGACTTTCACTAACTCCCATTTGCAGTGATAAGGAAGGGACAGAAGACTAAAAACAAGCAAGAACTCTATTAACACATGCAAATGTCAGTAAGCTAATGAGATTCCAAAACTACTTCAACTCTGAAAAAGAAATAACCCAAATCAGATCAATCTGAATAGTAATGAGATGACATTTTCTCCCCATGGGAGGCCACAGCTGAAGCACGTGAAGCTGTTTGCAGTCCTCTCATCTGAATGACCACATCAACCTGATAAACTTCTGTTACATCAATATTGTTCCTGTCCCTGCATTTAGCATAATTAATTCAGCTGCAATCAGGATGGAGAGCAAAACACGCTCTGCAAGTGCCCCCCCAGCACTGCAGTCACAATGGTATTTTGAAAGTGGATTTAATCAAATGTTATTCAGGAAAGAGAAAGTTCAGGCAGGTGCAGTTACAAATAATCCAGAAAGATGAAGGATGTCTCAGTGGCTGATTATACTGCATACAGGAAGCACACACTGCATGGAGGATGACAATATGTTTCCACCTCCTCCTTTAACAAGGGGCACTGTAATTGCCTGAATATTTATTTTTCCAACTAGAAGTATCTGAAGCATTTTGCAGCGCATGACCTCCCACCTCTCTTCTCCTTGTCTGTACAAAACAACTCACAGTTAAAACTGACCTGGTCAAAATGAATTTGCATGAGTATTTTTCTCTGCATAACCTATTTGTATTACTAATAAAATTCTGTTATTAAATACATGTTATTTTCCCCTTCGGTAACTTGCTAACAATACCTTTAAGGTATAGTCGCACAATTTCCATGCAATTCATGTTTCAGTGAACTCCAAGTAAAGCAAAACCCTGACTCTGAAACCATATGATCTTTCAGATATGGAAACAGGACAAGAAGAAACAACAGACACAGAAACACAGTGAATCAGCTGATGATAAAGCTGGGGACAAAAGGAAAAACAAAAAACCACTCACTTCTTTTATGCTTGCTATGTTTTTCATCATCTGTTCCTAGTACTTATTTTCTTTTAACATTATCCATCACATGAAGATTCTCTCCATTTATCCATATTTACAAAAAAAACAAAAAACAAAAAAACAGGAAAGTTGATCGTGGAACATTCTCACAATTTAGACATCATTACTTTGTGAATGTATCAAAACAGCCTCTCTGCTGCTCACCTCTTCCCACAGTTACATGAAATCCATCTCCAACTGACCTAGCTAGGAACGACTGGAGATTTCCCTTGATTTGAAAGCAGATTGACAGGTGATGACTGCACTACAGGCACAGCAGTTATTTTAGCCAGTGCTCTCTAGAGAAGCAGCGAAGGAGCACGCCTTTGAACAGCTTGAAACTCCAGCTTTAGACACTCATATGAAAACTGATTGAAGGGATGGAGAAATACAGTACAGAGAAAAAGTATCTCTAAGTCTTGAGCTTATTTTTCTCTTAAGTCTGAGTAAAAACATTTTGAGGAAGAAGATGCACTACACCAGATAAATAAGTTTTCCTCAGGAGTTCAAGGTAGGCAATCATGTTTATTCTATATTCTCATCTCCTACACCTCAAGGCTAGACTCTGTTTAAATATTTTACTAATATAAAAGAACTGATGAGTAGAGTGGCATTTCTGGGTATAGCTGACTCTAATCCAAGAAACACACAGGTGTGGTACTTTGGGACGTGGCTTAGTAGGTAATAATGTTGGTAGGTGGGTAGTTGGACAATCTTAGAGGTCTTTTCCAACCTTGATTCTATTCTACGATTCTAATTCTTGAGCTAAGAAAAGTAGTGCAATGGATACTGCTGTATTTCTGCTGGCTTGAGCTCCTGCAGAGAAGAGGCCAAGCAGAGCCACAGCTACAAGGCCTGACATTCAACTTGGAGAGTCTGGGACAGACCTGGGGTCCCAGCTGAATGTTGATCTGTTGCATCAATTAGGGCTTGGGGACCTCTCAGCTTATGAGGGTTGGTTTATGTCACCAGCTTTACAGCCTGCTCCTTCAGCTTGTTATCAGTCCAACAGGGAAACCTAACAGCACAACTCCGAGTTGGTCTGAGGCTGAGCAAGAACGACTCATTTAGCAAAAGTGCTGAGGTAGGGAGGGAGCAAAGCTGGTGGGGGAGCACAGACAAGTGTTTCCATTCAGATGCCAAAACACGTGTGAACAGACAATTTATTTACATTAGCTATTTTTTGGAAGAAGAAATGGGAAGGGGGAGAGGCTGGCTCCTCTGTGGATTCTCATGTTCTGTCTCAGCAGATGTTAGTGTTGGGCCCCGTTGTCCCCTTGGCACCATGCCACCTCCTGGCATAGGGCCATCAGTACCTGAAGGACACAGTAAAAACATGGAGCCCTGCTCCTCTCAGGTTTGCTCGCTGTTAGTCCATCTGATCTGTCCATTTCCTTTCGCACAAAGTCCCACCGCTGGCTCAGAGATCGGATAGCCTCCAAAGGACAACCACAGCCTTGTCTCAGGTAGGGCCAACACACCACTTGCAGTCTGGTGCAGGGCTATCAGGCATTTACTAGAAAGTAAACTCCTAGGAAACTGCCCAGAGAAGCACAGATAGGTCTAGCCCAAAGGAGCAAGATATACCGCAGTGATGCTGGGAGTCTGTGCAACACTGATCTTGGCTGCGTCATGGGAGGGAGAAGCTGACTGAATAGTGCTATAAGGCTGCTAATGAAGTGCCAAGACATCAGACCAGTATCTAGATGTCAAAGGCTTCTCATCGGCCCAAGAGCACGAAATGAGCTTTTGATGTGTACCTGTGAACTAATTTTGAATTTACAGCACCACATATACAAAGCTCCAGATGAAAGACTGTTTTGCAATTACAAAATAGGACTGTTCATGTTCGTGTCCCACTAATGCAACATAGCACCTCCAATCAAGTTTCCTTCCAAAAGAATAATTTTGGCAGATCAAATGCTTGGATAATTTCATTTTTAAGCAAATGCCATTATTACCTGGTCTACAAATTTTGAGATCTTGTTTTCAGTTTGAAAGAAAAGAAAAATTAAAAAAGTTGAAGGCAAGTATATGTATAAAGTGCAGCAGGTGCGGAGGAGAGTCAGCGAAGGGGAAAGGACATGTGTCCTGGGAGTGGAATTTGTCTCGCATTTTATTGTCCTTCCTGACCTCCAGACTAGCAAGTTTTGCCTCTGATTCTGGCTACTCCTCTGCTACAGCATATAAATGAATAATTGCTAGTAAAATAAAACAGCTGATTTATTAAAAAACAATCCCCCCCACAGCTGCATCTATTACTCAAGTGTACAAATATTGCATTAACAAGATCACCTGACGCAGCTGTTTTTTATCACAGCAAATGTGTTACCAGTCTATAATCGGAGCCATGCCTCTCAACGTGATTTGTAGGACTTAGCTGTTTATGTTAAAAATAAATTTTGCCTTTTAAATTTAGCAGTGTCACAACAACCCACGAGGCTGTCAGTGTTGGACTGCTGACCAAGTTCATGACAGCACAGTTTTCTGAGAGCTGAACAAGAGCTAAGGGTTCATGCCTCGAGCTCCTCGAGCACGCGCTCTAAGGGCATGCCCTGGGCTCTTTTTGCTCTTTCTGCTCTTTCTAAACAGAAGTTTCTAAACACAAGTTGTTTTGTCAACTTCTAACTGCTTTCTGCGATGCATGAAGGGTCTTATCAGGATTAAGCTAAATTCATCAGACAGTGTTTTCTACCGTAACAAACAAAGGGCAGAAGTACTAGATCACAATAAAGGTCCATTCAACTCATCATCCCACCTCTGCTGATGGTCAATGAAAACGTCTAGTGAAAAACTGCAGAGCTCTACAGAGATCCTTGCCCACAACATTCTCACAGCTTCCAGCCTCCTGCAGCTCATAGCCTTCCTGAGCCAGGTGGATTCAGTAACTCTCAGTGGACTTTTTCCAATTCAACATCAGCCATAGCTGGGTTGGCCCTACGAGCATCTTTGTGAAAAACTGTGTGTCAGTAATGCCCATCTGGTACCTTGGCTTCAGGGAAGTGCAGATGAATCTACACATTACAGTGCTACAGAAATATATTTCTAAGATACACTACCATATTTTAAGATACATACCAGATTTTAGTATATGTATTTTGTTAGAGGAAGGGAGGATGTAAAACATTAGCACTGTGCAGCACAAATGGTGAACAAATGGTTAAGACCAAAACGGGACTTCAGAACACTCAGGACCAGTTCCTAAATCTGCTGCAAACTTTGTTTTGCTTTGGGCATATTAGTTCAGTCCCTTATCTGTCAACTAGAAAGAATTATGCTGTTTTGGTCTCCCTGTAAGGTGCTTGGGATATACCAATTACTGACCCTCATTTCAACTAACCTTATGTCTCTAAACACACACTTTACTTGGGCCCCTTTCTAGTCAATGGAGAGAGACAGACACTTGGAGAGTGAGATAAATCTCCTATGAGAGTTATACCTTACTCTGGAGAGGCATACTTCCTACTCCTGAGATATAAATGAGAAAATCTACAGTGTCTGAACACTTGATAAAATGACTGTGCTAAAGTACCTGGAGTCAGCTACCACGATTCCAGGTCTTGACATTTAAAACAACTGGCTGATACAAAAAATCCTCCTAAAAATAGCCTGAACAAGTATATCCCATCTGCTGAACCGCAGGCAAGAATAACTAACTCAAATATGCATTCATGGCAATTCTTGAGCTGAGCAGATGGGAAACCCGAAGTCCAAATGCACCCAGATGTGAAGCAATGGACTTTTTAGCATCGTACTCTCGCTTCCACATCAACATTCATTCCATTCTCGCTCTCTGCATAGGTTACAGCCCACGACTTCCACTTCCATTTCATGTATACTGTAATAACTGAACTTCTGAAAGATTTTATTGGTTTAATAGTACTCATCAATAAGCACTTTGGCATGGTTTACATTCATTTCAGCTTATGTATACAGCCAAACACTGCACTCATGCTCTGAGTGTTCAGGTTTTGTTGTTTATTTTTTTAATTATTTCTTAAGAGAGGGTAAAGGCACAAAACAGACAGGGGCAAAAAAGGTTAAAAAAAAAAGTGCGGGGAAAGAGAATGATGGGATCTAACATTACTTACTTAAACATACAGCATGAATCTGAACAGAGGTTTGATAGGGCTGTCAAAACTGACTTCCTCCTGAACCTTGAGCAAATAAATAAGTACATACAAGAACTGAAAGCAGCCCCAGCACAGCTTGCCAGCAGAGCAGCTCCATCATGGCAAGAATATACAGTAAGAAGCCATGAGCCTGCTTCTCAGCAATGCAGTGGCAATGACAAAGAAAGAATTTGGCATGTAGCTAGCTACCTTTCATCTAAAAATCAGATTGCGTGATTTTCAAACAACAAAGAGATAACTAAGTATAGATCAAACTCCTATCAAAGTCTTAGAGAGATTAGTCCCATCTAGAACTATCCCTTTAAACATTAGGTGCTTAACTTAAACCGGTTGTGTTGTCTTCTTTTGTTGTCAAAAGAAGCACTGAACTGCTAACAGGCTCATTTGGCATCATAAAGAACCGTGAAGAACTTTGACAAGTAAATTAAGTTTGGAAGTGTTCCCTTCTGTTGGCTACTGATAAAATGCCCACAGTTTAGGTAGCTAACTCATTTGAGGATACAGCAATGAACCAAGGCCACTTAGAGCTTTTACACGTTAACTGAGTCCATGGTGATATTCCATCCACCTGCTCCCTGGTTAGAAGCACTGAGCTAACGCATGACCAGATCCTAACCTCAAAAAGGAGAAAACTGGAAATGACTCCATTTAACTCAATGACTTTTGAATGACTACAGGCTGCAGCTGGCAGAAGAGGCATCCGGATGGCTCTTCTGGTAAGTGATGAATATTCATTGCCTTTATCAGCTTAGATCCATGCTGCACTGGCAGGAGTCCAATAACTTTCTGTAAAGACCATGACTGAAGCACAGATTTATTTTATGTTCTCTGCCCTGCTGTTCATCTCTAGCATAGCTTGTTTATCTCCCAATATATGTTTTGCTACAGCCATAAATGACTTCAGCAACAAGCATCTGAGCTGTGCTTGGATTGGGAATCATAAGCAGGCATGGCGAACAGCAGCCATCTGGCTCCAGGCCCAGCTCTATTCTACTCGAGGAGCTCTGTTCTTTGGTGGCCACTTAGAGTTGTATTTTATTTATTTAGGGCTGCTAAACCTCATTTTTATTTGTTCATGTAAATTGCCTGAGTGGCCCTGGACTTGGAAGGGAAGCACATTTTTCCCTCCTAACAAAGAAACAGATGATCTCATTGGCAAATGAGACACATACGGCATTGTGTTTACTTTAGAGCAAGCTCACTTATGAATCAAGCCACTTGACTTACCAAGCTTTTTTCCCCCTTCTTCTATTATGGGAAAGTCTGTCAATGAGAAGAGGATGTCCCTTCTTCACCTCTCACCATCCCACATTCCTGCTGTTGGGGCTGCTGCTCCGTTGCCTTGACAGTGCTTTAAGCACGGTGCTCAGAGGTCACTCACTGACAGATCTGATCCAGCCATAATATATGCTGAAATCAATAGTATTTGGATCCTCCTAATGAAGGCATGAACTTACAAGACAGTCTATCCCTTTGTGCTCAAAGTTTAGGGTTTCTAAAGCCAAGCTTGCACTGAAATTCAGCCAGATTTTCAGAAGTGCTGTCTAAGGGCTTTGGCCTTTGAAAATCCAGGCTTGAGCACAGTCTGGTTACTGGGCACTTGGCTTCGATTTGACTGAAGAGAAATTGTCTTACAATTTTGGGTAGTTAAAAATCTAGCCCTTGGATCCACGTGTACTGAATCCTAAAATGAGCAATGCCATGCAATCAAAATAGCTGCAAGAGGTGATGACTATACAGCGATGGCTCTGAAACAGCTCTTCTGAGGGATGCTCTGTCCATCCCCGTGCTCTTCCTGCAGCGATTACTCCAACCGCAAACCAAGTGTTCACTTCCCTCTATTAATTCCAGCATCTGGAATAGACATGAACTTCTGTTTCCCACATTCAAAATGAATGTATGCTATCCATCACAAGCTATTTGCCAAGGGAAAAAGTTAATAGTCTCAGTGCATCAGAATATTAATCCTACCAGGATTTTTTTTTTTCTTTTAGAAGCTGTTCCTTACATTGCTGGAAGAAGTCATCCTGAATTGGCATTCTGGACCAAGGGACTATTTTGTCACAAGGCTGTCATCCAGTTCTTCCCAGGGGAAGCTCTGGCTTACTTATGGATAATTGGACAAGTGGCCACCCACAGCTCCCCACCCCACGAAGGCTCACTCAGTCCTTGAACTCTACAGCTTCTCTCAGCCACTCTGGTCAGCATTCTGCCTCCTCAGTCAGTGACCAAATGGTGAATTACCAAGTCCTTCTTCCCCAAATTGTCTTTGTCACAGCTGACACTCCTCTGACTTGGAGAACAAATCATTTGATGACAGAGTGGAAGAAATGAAGGAATTGTCTCTCATTCGTGAGTTAAACAGCAGATCTACCAAAATGTATGAGTATAGTTACATAGAGAATCCAGAAGCATTCTCCACGTATAGAAGACATGACCACAATCAATCCTCTCCTAACACATGACCTGTCACTATGACATGCCACATAACCTCTGTTCTTAGCTGTTATTAATTAGCAGGACAGTTTGCAGCCCAGGAAGTGCTGCCATGAGTGTTACCACAGCTAGAAGTTAACATTTGTTCACTCATAGCTGAGTGAATTGCACACGCTACCTGGTAGTGCTATTAGAATCCACAGCTTTTTACAACTGCACTTTATACTATTGTTATTAATTCCTTTCAAGAATAAACTTTCTGGCAATTGTAGGCCTGTCCATAAAGCAATGTGAAATCTCTTCAAATGGAGGGGTACAGATGAGCACCTATTTATAAGAAGTTGCACGCACATCCTTATCTGTGTGCTGTTTAACTTGTTTATCTGGGCTATCCCCTGGCACAGAAACATCTGAGCATACAGGAATGTAATGTCTGTTCGCAAGGGGGAAGCCTGCAGCCACAAGAAGCCTGCCAGCAGAAGGGACAGGACCCACACCTCCCCAAAGCCAGCTCTCCTTGAGGCACTGAAAATCCTCGTGCAGATCTAAATAAATCTTGAGACAGATAATCCCCGTGCAACCTTGCACAGGGGATAATCAGTGTCCCCTCCTGTCTTTCTAGCAGGCAAGGTTATGGTCCCTACATCTCATCCTACTGTCCTTTATTTTGCCACAGTAATCAATACAAAACATGAAGATCACAACTTCCAGCTCTTCTGCAGATGAGTTATTGCCCCGTCTTGGGGTCAGGGCTCATAGCATTCCTTTTATACATCTGTCTCAGCTTAAACCTATTTCTGGGGTTATCTGAGTATTGTAGGGAGAAGCAGTGTGAGAACAGCTATGAGAGATGGCTGGCTGCGTAGGGGTGAAGGCAGCCTTCCCATGGCACAACGACTAATCGCGTTGTAAGTGCGTACAAGACCAGGTCAAAGCTAATTAAAGCCAACAGCCAAGTCTTCTCAATCACGCTGCTCACCTACAGAATCAAAAAGAGCAATCAACTGGGAAAACATTCTGCTGCACTAGTTCAGTTGCATGTTCCAAAAAGCCTGACTGATCTTCCACTCAAGGGAAAAAAGAAAAAAAAAAGAAAACAGAATAAGAAATTCCTACATCTGAACTGAATATATTGCTATTGGCAGCTTTCGGTTTTGTGTTTCACCCCAAGCTTTAACTGGCAGGAGACAGCAGATTCACGAGCTTTTTCCAGAGAACCCAAGAGAGGAGGGAGTCTGCTTGACAGAGTTATATCTCTGGCAAGGAGCAGTGCTGATAATCACTTTCACTGGAGATGCTGTAAAGTGGCTCATAATTCATTCCTGTTGTACAATAAGCACAGGACAATTAAATCCAGCTCTCTTTGATACTATGCACTGAACTTCAGCACAATCCATCGTTGCCTGTTTACACACAACAGTGTAGAATTAACAAAAAAAAAAAAGGCAAAACGTGCTTAGGTAGACTTTCTTGTGACATTTTCCCACAGTTACAACGATCCAGCATTATAACTAGCCTGCTCTTAACACAGCTCCTTTGCTTTTTAAGACAGAAGTTTTATTTTCTTGTATTTACTCCCCTCTCTCACCCAGCAGGAAGAAACTGTCAACACAACTGAGTTTGTATTTTACTAATTCCAGACTGGTGCCCATGCCTGGAGGATGCTTCACCCAGTCCTTGCACTGCTGCCTCCTTGCTGAGGCTCAATCTAGCACCTCCCATGTCATGGCCACATTATGGCAATGTCTACTTCGTCGTCTGGATCTAATGGAAACAGTTTAACATTTGACAGTCTGCAAAATCCTGAGCGTGAAGTTTGGTAGAAAATGCCATTAAGATACAGAATTTTTTCCTGATCAGTGAAACCAGAAAAATGTGTTTTGTAATGGATTTGTTTGGAGAATGAGCTCTTTTTCCAGTTTCTAGGAAGGAGTGAGTTGGAGTTTACATCACAGCCTTTTCCTGACCAGGAACGTTAACAGAAAATTCCTCCTTCTGCCAGAGCCACCTCTTTCCATAGAGGAACATAACCCTGTGAATCTTCCACCTTCCACTACATTCAAGGAAAATTAGCCTATGGGTTCAAATGTTCTTAACAGATGTGTAAAACCAGGCTAGCCCATCTCACCACGAACTGCAGCTACTTTCCAGCCTTACTCTACGTGCCACCAAATTTCATGTTGTACTCTGGTGAAGCCGGCCACAGTGCTTTGGTATCTCCAGACAAGAAAGCTCTGAATATTAACATACACTCCCTAAATGGTTCTTTAAGGAACTCAAAGAAATGAATGACATCCGTCTAAAGTACTCTTCCTTGTCCAAGATAAGTCTGTAAGAGTTTGATCGACACTGCCAAAGGCAATGGCCTTCAAAAAGATCTCAAACCCGATCCTTTCCAGAGACAGGTGTTTTTGTCAGATCAAAAGAGAACATAAACTAATCAGGTCCAGTAAGGCTCCAAACACAACATCTGAAAGCAAGCTGACAGAACTCTGTAATCTGACAGTGACAGCAATTGTAGGAAATTTGCACAACTCCTGCATGCAAGCATTTAAGAAAAAAAAATCTGAGAACAGACTTCAGCCTATGGCTTGTTTGCAAGCTGTTAACTTTGTGCTTTTTGTCACTCTTAGGATGCAATTAGTCAGCATAATTTGGCTTCCTGATACTTTCGTTAAGACTAGAACCAAAAAGAATAACAAAGTCAACAACTAGCAAGCAATGAAAGCACATCCCCAAGCCAATATCTTTGCATTCAATAGAAACAGAACCCCAAGAACAATGCTTTCCTCAAAATGACATAATCATGCCCTTTTCATGGGAGGCAAGAAGCAAAGAAGTATTTTTCTCATGTTGTCTTACACAAGAGGAGTTCAAGATGCGGCTTAAATTGCTTAGGAAAGTCAGATTTGTTTAATTAGATATTCTACAAGTGACTAAGGAAATGATCAAAACCATTTGGTGGCTTCAAGTTGTGCAATATTTACACTACATAAATATGGCAATTTCATTTTAACCTTGTTTCCAAAGAACATGAGGCTTACGGGATTCTGTTGTCCCTTTGTGTACAGACTTTTGACTTTATGATCTCCCCTGAAGGATTCTGAACCCACAGGCAAATTTCAAATCTGTTAGACAGAAGAGAAACTGTCTCCAAGACAGTCCCTTCCTATACATTTTATGAAAATAGATGACTGGATAGAGACTTGCTGATCTCTCCTGTGGAAGAAAAAGTTGCAGGGTGAGCCTTATTAGGGAAATCAGAGACCCATAAAGATAATACAAATGCCCTAATTAACAGAAACGCCTCAGTTACAGTTCAAACTTTATTAGGCCTCTGGGAATCCAAGCAAATGACCTAAAACCATAGGAAACCAAGCTTCATTAATGTCACTGCTCATGGAAAAGTGCGAATGTTTGAGGATCAGAGCTTAAAGTCCAAATGGCTCCACATGGACAGACCTTCAGCTCAGGCATTTAAATTCTCCTTGCCTGGGATCTCACTTACACTGCAAATCCACTGCATCCAACGCAACCGAGCTCTACCCATGGCTGCCTCCTGGGTGTGCTCTGTGTGATGCACATCGGCACCTTAACACAGTGCAACCATGGCTGCGCTATGAGAGAGTTCAGAATTACCATGGGCAGCACAACAGTTCTTATTTCACATGAATTTATAAGGCCATCCTATAAGCTGAGCTGGAGGCTCTTCAAGGTGAAAAAAAAGATTCTTCATCTTCACATTAAAGGCATCTTCGGCCTTCAACAAGACCAAACATACACTAGTAACAAGAGTACTCTCATTACTTCTTAATATTCACTGTTCCACTGCTTTATTTCCTGTGTCAGCATACAATAGTGAAAGGGTTTAAAAAAAATAATTATCTTTGACCCACGGTTTAAAGCTCAGGTTTAAACACAAGCAATTACAGTCCACGGAAGGGGATGAAATTCCAGGAGATAAGATCAATCCATCAAACAGCCTCAAAACTCTGAGGGCCAAAAGAGACCATTTCATTTTTATTATTTATTTTAAAATCAATTAAAGCTCTCTCAAATATTTCTGACTACCTAAAAAAGCATTCATTCTTCCCTTGTTATAAAAAGAAGAAAAAAAAAAAGCAAGAGAATGCAGAAGTAAGGAAATGGATGCTGGATTCTGCTAAAATATCAAGGGGAATCTTACCAAATGTCAGACTCTTCAAGCTGCGTGTATTTGTTTAAAACATTTCGCTTACCAGCGGACCGAGGGGGCAATTTTCAGGGTAGAAGTTCTGCAAATATTTTAAGTAGAGTTTTAATTGACCCAGTTTGACACTAAAAGCACTTTTTAAACTCTTGATATTGTTAGCCATTTAAGATAAGTGGCAATAAATACAGATTAATTGTAACATGTGAAATGAAATCTTTGAGCTGCGGTGGGTCGCTGAAAAGGCCCTTTGTGTGCCGGGGAGGTGCAGGATCGTGTGTTAGGGTTAGGCTAACAGAATACCCCGTCAAGCTCAGTGAGGTTTTTGGTAGCTCACGCTGTGACCAACTGCAAAGACAACAAACTTTAGGCAAAGGCAAGCGGCGTGATTGGCAGGTATAAAGAAAAACACAAATGCTGGAAGGACAGGCTCCCTTCTGACAGAAGCGCTGCCCAGTGCAGGAGTTAGAAGCTGGCCAACACTGGAGCTTTTATTGTGTGGGAGATGATTGAACTGCAAATGTAAATTCAGAAAGACAACTTCTGAGATTCGGGCGTTTCAAGGAGATGCTGAATAAATGCTACAGACGTGGTGAGTGGACTCCACAGGGGACACTGTCTGGTACGTCTCTTCGTAATACCAAAGAAAACAAAGCAGAAAGCCACCCACACACCTTCCAATTTCCACTCTCCCCAAGCCTTGCATGCAGCAAGACAAGTCATGTCAGAAAGCTGTGAAGGGTCTCAAGGCCTGAATCGTGTCTCATTGGCAGCACTTAACTCGCTTGGCCTGGTTGCTGCTTTAAGCAAACAGTGAAGACCGAACACATGGTATGTCAAAACATTTTCTTTTGGTTTTGGCTGCTTGCTTTGTACCTCACAAGAGGGATAACCCTACTGATGGATAGAACATGGTTCTGGGTTTTGTTGTTTTGGTTGTGTTTTTTTTTTTTTTTTAAAAAAAAAAAGAAGCACTTTCAGTCAGATGAATGATTGCACTTGCCCTAGGAACAGCTTTCTTGCATTCCCTGCTGAGGAATGATGGACAAGTTTCACCTTTCCATGTGTTTGAGTCCCTCTCTTCTGTGCAAATGAAGATGGGAAATCTGCTCTGAGGGCTGCAGGTAACAAATAATCTCAAGAGTGAACAAATGGGAAGGCCAACACTGGGCTTGAATTACATCACATGGTAAGAGTTGAAAACTGTGCCTGCTTGGTGCTACAATGGGGATTAAGAGCTCTCCCATTCCCACAACAAGGATCCCAGCCTTTCCAGGGCTGGTGGCAGCAGGCTTTCCTCTGCCCCTAGAGTACCAAGGTGCTCTCCAAGAGAGGACACAAAGCTCTGTGTCCACTCCTGGATCAGCTTTCTGCTTGCTTAGGAAGAACAAGGCACTTCCATCGACTGCAACAGAAATCATAACTCTGGGAGGTCTTAATACGCAGACCATCTTGTCAAGGTCAGATAGAGGTAAGGACAGGACACTGAATTCTCGACTCCTACTCTCAGAGTCCAACTAATCCTCTTCATGTGAAAGTCAAGCACTTGCTGGAGGTCAGTTTTTTATGTTTCCTTTGCAGCCAGTGGAATGATGTCTCTTGAGGGCAGTTTCTTCCATCTTAAAATATTTATCTGAGATAAGTGGGAGGATTTGTTCTCTAGAGATTCACGGGTGGAAGGAATCTGATGATCTTACAAAGAAGATGCACTGAATTTTCAGATACCTATAGTTCAAGAGGGAGCATCCCACCCCTAAGAATTGCCACCGTTACCAAGATACTAGACATTCTTCAAGAATCTCAAGTTTAAAAAAATAGTTTAAGAACCAACTCTGGATTAGCTTTTCTGACACATCTGTATTTCGCTCTGGAAAGGTTTCAAGTACTGTCCCCCATCCCCATGCTTACTGCACACCTTTGCCAAATGCGAATCGACAACCACCTCTCTGATTAACCAAGGCTGCAAGCCTGCTTGCTTTACAATTCATGGTTTAATCCTTTCTTTGTTTCTTAAATTTGTTCCCGATTGCCAGTGAGCCATTTCAGGTCTCAAGGGAACAACCTTCAAGTGTTCCTGAACTCTGCACACAGGAACGCAGCCCCAGGCTGCCTCTTGGACTGCTAAGAGTTTCTGATGCTCTTTTCACCCCTTCCTACTTAAGAACATTTTTGGGCATGGTTGATGGCACATTTGACCAATTAGCTGTAGTGAGGCTGCACAGTTTGAGTGCCCATGAATCATTAGGTTTATAGAGTCCTGGAGCCATACCTGGGTCACATTTACAAATCTGCTACCTAATATTGCTCTGGCCTTGAGAGAACGAACACTTCATGAGAGCACAGCCCAGAGAAAATACGTGGATCCTGAGATACTCCAGATAATTATTTTCTCTAAACATGGTTGCTCTCTTCAAACCACATCATGACCGATTAATGTACTTCATTCAGTGTCCTCCTGCGTGCAGATAAACCAACAAAGCTCCACTGCCTACAGAAATGTTTCACCTCCTCTTTCCTTAGGGATTTTCTGAGGTCTAACGAAAGTTCAGCTCATGTTTTGCTCTTTCAGTGGATAAGCACTATGGATTACCTTTTCCTCTATCCAGTTTTCATGATGCGTGTAAGAACACATTATCTTAGAGACTCTAAGCCATCTGACAAGTGTTATCTTCAGCCAACAGACTAAAAATTTACAAGGGTAAAAGACACTCACACACACCTATATGTATACACTCACAAACACCACGATTGCTTAAGCCTCATTTCCTTAGGAAACCAGATTAAAAATAGCATTGATATCAATAGCAAAGTCTTTATTTCTTTGGCAGATTTCTGTTACTTTTAAACCAATCCTCCCAGTGAGAGGTACTGCAAAATTTTCAGCTGGAACCAGACCAGATTGCTAAGTGATAAGAACCTCACAGCAGTTTCACTATACCTCAAACACCTCAAGGAAAAACGCAAAATGAATGTGAATTCTGTAAAAATATTGAGGACTGGTACAGAGTTTCATACTAAGTTAACCCAGTGATAGTATTTGAGTCTCAGCTCCAGCTCCCTTCTGTGTATAAATACAATTTTTCTAAGTTTGCAAACCTCAGTGTTTAAGGTATTTGCCATAATAAAGTACAAATTATCTAAAACACATAGCATGAGTATTTTTAGTATATGTCACATAAGTTTAAGTCTTGCAACACTGTTCCTGGATAATGGCGGAGATTTCACTTCTGCAAAGGGTTAGAGCTGTGCTCAACCAAAGTACAAGCATTTAGATTAAAGCATCTTTGCAAGTTCTCTGGCAGAATGGCCTTTGGTTGGTGAATAACAATTTATCAAAGTACTTCCGAAGACTCAGTGAATATCTCCAGAGAAACAGAAGAAGATCGAAGACACATTCATATGGATTTTTGGCTATTCAACTGACTCCTCATTCTCACTGCCTCTCTGGAAGTACACAGGAGTAAAGCCTGTTAGCTCTGAAGACATTTGTATCATTTTCTAGCTCACAGACCAAGAAAATTCGTCTGCCAAGAGCAAGATCTCCAGGGCTATATCCAAGCCAGTCACCGGTGGACTTGCAACAGCCACAGCTCCAGAGCTTCTACCAAAACCACTATGGTGCAAGTGTACCAGTATTATCTGGTCTCACTAAGACCCTTTGTATTTTCAAGTTGCATTATTAATCTTTTTAAAAGCATCAATGTTTTCCATAGATTGGAGCTGCTTCTCACTTCCCATCAGTCTAGAGTAGACTGATGTTTCATTAGGTCTCTAGCAAAGAGCAGAAAGGAATCCAAGATTTGAGCACAAAACCAACCTTTTTCTGATTTCAGATGGCAGCTCAGCTATTGGACTTGGGCTTCAGCCCACTTTAGTTGCCACCAAAGCAATTTTGTCCAACAGATCCTTGATGCTTTCTCCATGCCGCTATAAAATGGGCGAACAGTGGCAGAGTTTGTGTTTTGAATAACTAAAGTTTATGACATCCCTTCGTGCTGGCTAGAGCCCTAATTATTTCCCTTCTGCCTCTCTAAGTAACTCTATCTTCCCTTTACATTTCTGATACTTAAATATTTATTTTGGGCAGAAGTATACTGCACACATTTTCTTTTTCTTGACACGTCTCTTGTGATCTACCAGAGAAAAACTACAATGGAAAAGGGATTTAATAGGCTTATAAAGAGAGAGGGCATTGATATTTTCCAGTAATGTGAAAGTAACAGCCTAGATTAAAGGACTGGAATGACAAATAAACGTTGTCTCATCCAGGTGCATATGCCTGTCACCTTGCTGTCAGCTGCAGAGCTACCATTAATTCTCTGAGAATAGGATCTGATCCCAAATCCATAAATCCTTTCTCAGCAAGTTTGCTCTGATGGTATTCCTGGCACAACCATGACCAAGAAACCCTGGAACTCTCTCAAGAACACCCAGTTTAATGAGATTTCCAGACCCAGTTTCCATACCAGTAAAAATTCTCAAGAAATCCCCATAATTTACAACTAGGCTTTTTAAGACTTTCACTTTTGTATCTTTTGCAGAACATCTCTAGCCAACAACTGTGCCCTGTCTTCGCAATCCATCAAGATCACCGATCCTTCCTCCTTGCACAGTCCTCCTGTAACCTGCCCCTAAAACAAGCACGAAGCACCTTGAACCTGCAGAATCCCAACAGCACAAACAGTAGAAGCTGGCTCCTCACTCTGTCCAATTCCTTTCTCTGCTCCTTCTCCAGCAATCCGATGCTCTGACAGAAGAGCTGCAGGAGTACAGCCACAGGAGTTCCTGGGGATTCCCTGCTCCACAGTGGGAGGCACACACCCAGGCAGGAGGTGCAGAAGCAGGAAAGATGATCCCACATGAATCACTATGAGGGATTTGTGCTACCATGTCGGGTTCTAGATTTAAGCACAGTTGAGAAGCCAGATTTCCTTCTGCTCTGGGACAAACCACATAGCTGGCACTACATTTGAGTGCAGTAACATCTTAATCGCTGCAGGAAGCACAAATTTATCCCAGCTGAGTTGAGATCCTTGGACATTTTGTAATCTGTATCCTGTCTGCATTTTCACGCTAGCATCCCCAGAAATCTCAGCAGTAGAGGAACACTGCCAATTTGGGGTTCTCCATACAGCCTCTTTAAAGTCTTGCTAACAACACTGTTAGATCTGGTTGGGAGTTTTCTGAGGAGACGGTTTTGGGATGGAAAGCGATGAATTGTCTGGCATCCATATTTTGGTTTCAACACTCCTGTTATGAAATCTCGTTATACGGGACCTCTGCTGATCTCCTGAGAGCTTACAGGGTGGCCTGCAGATTCGCTGCAAGTTCTTGCATGTTCTTCCCTCCAACCCCCAGCACATTTCACCCCAAGTTTAAGTCCATTCCGGTTCAGCAGAGTGTTTAAGTCTGGGTGTAAATCTCTCATGATTATTTGCAGTTTCAAAAAGAGCTTCCTGAATTGCATCTACATTTTTACATTTCAAATTTTGAGGAGCAACATGGGATAGCCAAAATCTCTGTATTTTAGGACAGCAGGGGCCAATATAGCTTTCTTTTTTTTCACGAGAGGCAGGCAGAATTAGACTTGCACAGTAGAACTTGGCATAGATGTAATAATAAATATGATATGAAAATGTCAATGACCCAGAAGAGCTGACATTAATGTATGCATTTCTTTAAATAAAAATCCTACTGCCTGCAGGCAAATTTGAAGGTTAGGACTTTGGGCTGACACTCGCTTCAGTGCAGCAATGATGAGTGGCCAGGCAGGCCTCATTCTGCTCATCAAGGAGTCCTCCATTGGACCAGAGGGAGTGCAGGGCTTGCCCAGCTTCCCTCAGTAGTTTAGGCTGTGACACCTAAGCAAAGACCACGTGAATGTGTTCTTTCACTTGCTTTGTCTCTTACCTTTCTTGGTACATGTGAGAGCAGCCTCAAGATTGCTCTCACCACTGCAAATGCTGTTCTGTGTTTTTATGATTAACGTCTTGCTATACTACAGGAATTTGTCAGATCAGAAATACAGGAATCAGCCTTCACAATGGCACTTCCCCTTTCACAATAAGGTAGTGGAGTCAGGCTTATTTTGGCTTCTCCAGCTCAGGCTCTTTCTGTGCTGACTTAAGCTTCAGGTGAAAAGAAAACATTCAGAGGCTTCCAAACCTCCATATGATACAAGATCAACGTACATAAAGTTCCGCTGGGCTTTTTTTTTTTTTTTAAAGGCTACAGGCTGGATTTGCACTTGGAACAAGCTATTCCCCAGTGGAGCAACTCCTGATTTACAACCGAGTGTCTGAAAAGAGAATCAGACCCCGCCTGTTCAATGCGGACTTTCAAAAAATTCAATTACATGGGTTTGGTCAAAGTTAGCATGTGAGAATGTTTTTAAAAGCAAAGCGATTCTTTACCTTAAAAACTATAGAAGTTCATACACAAAAAACAGACCAATGTCACTATAGGTATCTGGATGCCCAAATAAACTCAAGTGAAGGGAATTCTAGCATCTGCAAAACGTTAATTCACCCTTTTCTTCTTTTTTGTAGGCTTGCCAAGTTCAATCTCCTGGTCGCCAACTTCTTTTGCTCTGCTGAGACAACCGGAGAACTGCATCAGTGATGTCAGCAGCACTACTAATCAGTGCTGGACCAGGATGTCTGACCCCGAGGAGAAAGTCTCTTTATATCCCAACACATAAGCATGCTTTTTTTTTTTTTTCCTCCCTCCCCCTCCATTCTACTGAGGATCCAAGAGGAAGAATAGAAATGGCAAAGAGCTGCATAACTTGTGGAAGAAGGAGGACAGTACTTCCGATGCAAGGCTGTTTATTCCCAAATGGCACAACAGTGGGGGTAACTTTGAGCCCAGGCTGTACACAATACTTCACCAGCGGGGAGTGCAAAACATCCATTTGCATATTCAACATCTGTAAATCCCCAGTCCTCAGCATGCAGCTGGATGTCAGCCTCAAGGCATTTCCTTTCTGAAAAAACACTTTCAAGTATCATATGTGAACCTGGATGCCAGATCTTGTGGCAGGTGCTAATAGCTTTCACAAAGGCTCTCTCAGTGGTTCATGTTCAAGCTGTGTGTAGTATCTGTGGCTTTGTTTCCCTTCCCAAACTACTGAACACAACTGTGGTTTCCAGTAACAAAAGACTCCCACCTCCCGCCATCTTTCCTCCCACCCAAATTCAACAGCAGTCTTCCATCTCAGTTATGGCCTCCATCCTTATTTAAATAAATAAATAAATAGGTAAACATTCAAGACAGTTACATCACCAGTAGCTGCATACCCAGATTCTCTACAGTTTATGGAGAAAATTAAGCACATTTCAATAGCAAATCAAACCAAATATGATCTCAGCCACCTTGGAGATCACTCTCAACTATAGAAGGTGATGGGTGAATGTTTCTGCCTTTGTTATCTTCTATAACCATAATGAGATGTGATGGAATTCCCATTGGAACTCCTCTCTGAGAAAGCTGGAGCAGAGGACTACAAACATGTTTTGTAGTCTCCCTGTGCTCTCACACCCTTTAGAGAGGCTTAGCATTTACCAGTATGTGAAAACACAGCCACAGCACTTGCAAATCACTTTCAAGTCCCAGATACCATTTAACATTCTGACCAGAGTCTCCAAAGCCTTGCTGCAAATGCTGTATGTAGCATTATTAACAGTTTAGTTTAGGACAACCTGAGTCATTACTGATGATGCTGGCTGACAAAAATCTCAGCAGAACAGGGAAGAAATGCACCCTTTCTGAACAGAAAAATAAAAATCATCCTGCAGCAGGAACGAAAAGAGAATCAGACCCAGCCTGGCAGGATTATTCCTCTGTTTTAATGGCAGCATGCAGACTTCTACAACACAGCATCCCAGGAATTTCAACCTAATCTCAGCCACATATGCCTACAGCTGAACTACAGAGGCCCAACTATACCGGGTGGTGAGCCATGGCAAAACACACTGACTTCACTGGGAGCTGTGGTCACCCACATGGCCATGTCATTTCACTGCACTGCAGATGGAGAGGCTGCCCACAGCTGGAAGAATGCATCCTTCCCTCCACTGTAGCACTGAGCCCCATAGATGGCTCCATCCCCATCCTGCTGCAAGAAACACTATGGTGCTTATATTTCAGCACAGAAAAAAATAACTTTTCTTTTAAATTTTAATTAACCAGAAAAACCATTCTAAAGCCTACTGACTTGGCTGCTAATAAGCTTGAACTGAAGCAACATCTGAATTTCTGAAGCAGTAAATCCAGCTCTGAGTAACTAAACTGACAGCTCTCATAAAAGAAAGAAAGAAATGCAACTGAGTAAAACATCCTAAGGAAATTATCCTTCAAATTAACTGCAGACATAAATTTATCCATCTGTTATCATATGTGTTACTTGAAAATTATTTGCCCATAAAAATGAAATAAACCAGAGTGATTTTTTTCTTAAACATTGACTTCATGTGTATAGTCTTAGTTGCCAAAATATTAACTCTTTTTAACAGCCCGTGTGCTCTTGGCTGCATCTCTGTTTCTTGACTGTAAATGGGGCCTTTATTAATCACGTGGATATGTCAGAGCTGAGGCTCTTCGCTGTTACTATGGATCAATAACACCTAACAGTACATGATGGATTTTCAAAACAAAGAACAAGCACAAGATCTTTTGTTTTATTCAAGCACTCTATTTATTCGTTCAGAGAGAAAGATTAGCAGGGCTGTTACCTGAAAAATATCATTTAACCACACAAACAATAAATGGGGCTTCTCTGCTGGAGTACAGTTAGTGTGAATACAAGCATGGCGAGATTTCCGCATTAAGCCTGAATACGGTAAGCCCTGGCAGGAAAAGAATGAAGTGCATAGGAAGGAGTTAGAGTTGTGCCCCATCTTACCCAAATCCTGTATTTTTCTTGGAGGGGATGAAGAAATGAAAATTGAAAGAATAAATGGCCATTTTCATTTACGTGTTTTATACAGAAATACATTGGAAGTTTGAGCAGTTCCAATGAATTTAACGTATGAGTAATGCCACAGGAAGGTAGGAGTGGGAATCTGGTGAGGTCTATTTCTTATTTAAAAAAAAAAAAACAACAGAATACTGAAAAAGCTTAGTTTAGAATTAGGACTTTTGTTTTAGTATTTCTGAATGGAACAAAAAAACTTTTCAACAAAATAAAAATGGTCCATTTCTCTTTGTGTTTCTAAAATCTGTTCTGATCTCAACTTGCTTTGATGTTCCAACATACCCCCCCCACTGCTCCCTCAATCTGAGGCCCTGCGAGATGTCCAGGCTGTTGAACCACACTGCCCACGATGCAGCAGTACTCTCAGTACTGGCTGTATAAAGGAAAAAAAAATAACCCAGAGAAGAAAGAAGGAATTAATTGTGTGAGAATGGCCTGCAGGGATGGAGGGCTTTAGCAAGGAAGACCAAAGGGATGCTAGAACAAAGTACCCAAAACAAAAAGCTTTCCTCAGCATCTCTCCTGCTCTGGTTTTCAGTACATGCCACAGGATTTATCTGCCCTGTCCTGTTAGAGTCAAAGCTGGCAGAAAGAAACCACCCAGCGACAAAAGCTTCCGCAACAAAGCCAAAAACAGGCAGCAAAAGATGAAATGGACCTTGATTTTTTTACAAGGCAGCTTTCACACCTGAAGTTGCCCAGGTGCCCTGAGTACATGCACTCAGCCACAGGTGAGGGGGGTGAAAGCCCAAACCACCCATCCATAGCAATAGCTTTCTAAGGAGAGCCATCTATAACGAGTACCCATTTAATTGCATTTCTGTTACCAGTACACACAAATAGCTGCAGGGGTTAGGATCTTTCCACTCTAAGACCCTGCTGTAAGCCAATGTCTGCAGCAGATGCAGGCACAGAGGAGGGCAAGAAGGCAACAGTGCCATCTATCCACCAGGCTTCAGTAACTACCTGCTAGGGGCTTCCTGAACTGAAAATTATATTAGAACCACCACATTCTGTAATCTCTGATAATCCTAGCTCCATGGCTTAGACAACTTTTTTTTTTTTTTTAAATTAATCCCTATCCAACTATGAGCCACAGTGATGTGTTTTCCTACTGTAAGAAGTAAAAATGAAATTGAGCAAAACTCCTCAAACAAAGTATGAGGAAAGCCTGAGATAAAATAGGCTTGAAAAAATGCAGTCTGGATACACTCAAAAAATAAATACATAAAGGTGCATCTACCTGTATTAAATCCTACAGCCTTTAATCAAAATTCCCACCAAAGTGAGTAGTGAAAGGCAAGTCATTGCTAAACTTCATAGCGAGAGCCATGGGACGAGAAGCAAAGTTCTGTCAAAGATGAGAAACGGTAGCAAGAGGAAGGAAGACCAGATCAGTTCTCAGCACAGAAATCTGAAATTGCCTTGAAGTCAGGGCAGTCTGAAGAACCACTGAAGCTGCTGCTCAGGATTCTGCTGAAAAGGGGCCTAAGCAGTAATTATTTATGCTCTTATAACACAGAAACATTAACTTTGTTGCAAAGGCAAAATAATTAACAGAGAAAGGACAGCTGCACATACTGTTACAGAAGTACTACAAACATCTTCGTTCTGCAGACTACATGGAGAAAGTCAGAACGTGCAGAAGGACACATTGAATGTTCCTTAATGATTTAGAAATAGTGGTATTTAGCTACGTTTATAACTCACATACTTGCACAAGGTCCAGAGACATCCAGTTGACAGAAATGCACCACCAAGGCAGCAAAATCACCCGTGTAGAAAACGCACGGAAGTCCCAAGGTCTGAAACCCCAGGGCAGGATTCCCAGCCCACAAACAAGTCCTTTACCATGGCAAGACTTGTGTTCCCACTCTTGCCAATTCAAAGACCCTTCAAGTACATCCTATACTCGCTGCCACAAACACAACCACAATACAAACATAACATGAGAAATTAAGAGTTTGTTGGAAAAGGGAATGAACACAGTGATGTGAGAAATGTTAATAGCTGCACATTTCTACCAGGACAACCCAATGAAAAGCTCGGAAGCAACCAAATCACAACCTGTCTGAACAAGATTCATTTCCTACACAGCAGGTTTACACAGACAAAAGCTTTGCTGGTTCAAGGATAAATCCCCTAGAGAAAGCTTCCCACAATACCAGGAACAGAATCTCAAAGCATTCAAATCATTTTACTCCCAACCAGAACATCCAAATAAAAGAACATTTCACACCATACCTGCTCCGAAGGCAAAGAAGAAGCTCTTATCTGTGTTCTCCCGTAAAAGCGCCATCACTCTCTTGCCCATTCTCTCGTTCCTCTTGTAGATGAGCTCCTGCCTGAAGTAGCTGTCTATCTCCTGGGCTGTTACTTGCTCGTGGGGTGGGAGTGTAGTGTTGATGAAGTTTGGGACCTGCAATGGAGAGACTGAGGCTCAGCTGGAGGCACCTGGCTCTAACGGGCTCATTAAAAGGACAGCTGTAAACAGTTAAGTAATCTCAGAAACATTGGAGGTTGTACTCCAGCCTTACTTAAACCACCTGTGCATCACTGAAAAAACTCACCACAGTATGCGAGCTTGTTCTATAATCTTTAATTCTACAAAGAAAAGAAACAAATCACCCAACAAACAAAAACCTGGCCGACACACACTTTCTTTAGTGTAACTGGCACCTGTCTGTATCTGGGAAGGGTACAGCAGACTACTTTTACTGAACAGAGCATTTTGATTTTTCTCTGTTCCTTCAATAACCTGAGTTTTTAGGTGCCACACCTGAGCAACTTACCAAAAGCTCTTTTCTACATGTCCAGTTGTGTTTATTGGCTAATTCATGCCTGAACAAGTCCTACAATGCGTTCTCAATCAAGGCGGTCATGACCTTGAGTAAGGACTGCAAGATTTGACTTGTATATGCTGCTTTTTAACAATCCAAACAGTTAAACGATTAAGAAAGGTCAGCAAATCCAAAACCAGGAAGATGTAAACAGGATAAAACTCCTTACCTTCCTCTCAGCTTTAGATCTCACTAGAGAACTACATGAACTCCACAACATAAAATCCCTGAAATATTCCT
Organism: Chrysolophus pictus; assembly: GCA_037305975.1. NCBI lineage: Eukaryota > Metazoa > Chordata > Aves > Galliformes > Phasianidae > Chrysolophus > Chrysolophus pictus. Next base: position 21,958,168 of record CM074583.1, read on the forward strand.
GATATTTTGGGGCAGAAGAAGGGAATTTCATACCAGCTGCTATTTCAGTTGCTTTTTTTGGAAGGAGTGATGTTCACACACACAGAAGGATGGTGAAAACCCAAGGGTAGTTAGGATTTTTGCAGTAAGGGGAGCAAGCCCATGAAAAAACCAAGACCCAAGCTGTAAGGGGCAGCCATGCCACAAGTCCTTGATTACTAGAACAGGTGAGCTGTTTTTTGATGCAGGAGCCTGCAGGATGTGCAGTGTGTTACAATGGGCAGTGCTTGATGACTGCGCTCACAGGACTCCTCATCTTTGGTGATTTCCTCTGCCTCGCCACTGGAAAGCTGCTTAAGCTGCAAAACCCAAATTCAGATTTCCCAGTCCCCAGGTAAAAGTAAAGCTGCCAGGATTTCCAGCATTAATCTGAGTCAGCGGTAATGGTATTGCATGCACAGCCCATAAGGGGAACATCCTTCAAGCAGCGTGATGAAATACTTGATGCAGCAGCGCTGTTGCTTTAATTCTTCCTCTGGTTTTCCACTATACCAGATTCCTGCACTCATTTTCTTAAAACTTGCTTTTAGACTTCTTTTTTTCAGCTCACCTCTTACCCTCCCACTTAACTATATGATTTTACCACAGCAGTTTCTGCCTCTTCCCACATTCCTCACTCATATTGTCTCTCTAAAAGCTTTCAGCAAGCCTTAGCGAGAGAACTCGCTTTCATCTTCCCAGTGGCTCTCCTCAAGGCTTTTCCACTACAGCCTCAGATGTGTTGGGAGCACAGGGCAGCTGAGGTTTCTCACCACAAGCTATTCAGAAGGACAGACTGAGGCCTTGCTGTGGGTTTGCACCAAAGACAGTACCTGCTGGGTGAGCCAGAAATGGGCACAGCACCTCCTGATGCTCCCAGAGATAATGACAGCACACCATAACTGCACTAGCCTGTGGGGCTGCATGGACCATGTGGATTTTCCAAATACAATCTGTTTTGCCAAATCACCACACTTTTCCCAGCACGTCGCTCTTTGAGGATTGGGGTATATTTCCCTAAGTCACTCCTCCCACCAGGCTTTCCAGGCTGGCTTGGCGTCTCCAACCCTCCTTTGGCTCACACAGCTCCATCACTTGCAGTCCTAGATCCACACTCAATTCACAGTTTGTTTCCTCTTTATCAAACCTAAAACAGAGTCCACAAAATGCAGCCGTTTCCTCACCTTTTTTTCTTTTTTTTTTTTTCCCCTCTCTTTTCCCTCTGTGGGAAAGAGTTTGCTAAGGACAGAGAGAGAAATTTCAGACCAAGGACTGGATTTTGTCAGCATTTCTCATACTTGTCCAAAGAACGAGATGAAAGGAGGCATTACCCCTATAGGCACATCACCAGCTACAGATCCCTCTGCACCTTGTGCATTCCTGTGTTTCTAATGACTGCTCAATCACTTGCAAAAAATACAGCGTGCGTGTATGTTTGCATGTGTGTGTGTGTGTGGCAGAGGCTGGAAGATAAATGATGGAAGTAAGTACAGCCATACACAGTAGTGCAACCACACTCTGAGCTACGACACTGGCCCCATTAATCAGCTCTGCTCCTCCCTGTATCGCAGCTCCTTTCCATGGTCGGTGACATACACCATGCGTGGCTTCAAGGAGGCAGCTGCTCCTGTTGATTTAAGAAACCCTCTGGATTCCTAACTACCAGACAGGGATCAGGAAGTCAAGAAACAGTTGCATGCAATTAGGAAGCTGTTAACCACAGTTGGGATTAAATGGGTTGGTTTTTTTTTGGAGGGGGAGAAAAAAAGAAAAGCTGTTGTATCGAAAGGATGGGCTAAAGAACACATCAAAGGGATGTTTCTTCCTTAGTCCATTTCATCAAATATTTTTGTTTTGATTCAGTGTAAAAGATAATTCTTATATTTATAAAATTGTCATTTGTCAATACCAAAATATTAGCATTTGTTATTTCAAACTGAGTGAGGGATGCAACGTGCTGTGCCAACCTCTGTGATAATAGCTGTCTGTTGCTATTAGTATTCAAGTGTATCACAGGATGCATGATGGGAGTGTTGAAAATCCTCGCTGTTCACTAAGAAAGCAGTAGTTGGGTCAGCAGACAAGCACACATCACCTCAGGTATGCTTCCTTTCCAGTGAATGCACTTTAACAGAGATAAAAACAGGTTTTGTGTACAGTCTTCACAAGCAATGCTATTTTTTGAGAAACCAATTCATGTAATGTATTTATACCCATATTTCCCATGAAAACTCAATAATATATTTCATGCAGAGGTATTTAAGAGAAAGAACAATTTGTTTGCTTGAATCAGCTGTAACTCTGCCTTTTTTCTATTCATATTCACCTGGCTCTATGGTTACTACAGTTAGTATAGCTGGACTGTGAATCCAATCATTAGGTGCCACTCTTGGTATCTTTAGGTACACTCTGCATTTCTTAGTCAAGTGAGAGGACACAAGAACTAAACAAAGTCAAGACCCCAAACCCCCCTAGTCTGTGAAATTTTACTTGAGTCAGCATCCCTGATGAAATGTATGTGTGGGTAAAGCTCTGCACACGTCCGAGCTCACAGTGCTGTGGGATGTGGGCCATAATTCTTCACCTTTGAAGTCAGTAGGAGCTTCAGGAAGAAGAAAGAGGAAGGGTTGTGGAGTGGCTATGATACTATCCTGAAAAAACTGTTCTGTTCTCATGGGTGATACAAATCTTTTGCATGATCACAAGCTTGTCATTTGGGTTTAGACCTTCAAAGGAAACTCGGCACTTAACCTGCACTAAATATCTTTGAAGCATTTGGCATTATTCCTCCTGTCTCTCAAAACCCCTTCTGTAAAATGGGGACAGCAAGACCCTCTGACTTGAGAACAGATGTTATGTAGAAGGCACTGGCTGAATCTTGTAGATGAGACCCCAAGGAAGATCCAAAGTCAAAGATGATGCTTAGCAGTAACCTCTCTTCCCACTAATACTTTAGAAGGAGACTGGGATTCTGCTGCAGTCATTAGCATAAGAAAGGGCTAACAACACACTTCACCTTAGAAAAAAAACACATCAGCCATATCTCAAGATCTATGTTATGCTGTCAGCTTTGTCTATAGAAAGAGACCAAGGGGAAAAAAAAAAAGAAGAAAAGGAAAATAAAGAGAAAAGAAAAACGTATCAGTGCAGTGTCTTTTATCATTGCTAGGGCGTACTGCAAAGGTCAGCTGAAACTTCATAAACACTGGATGATATTTAAGTATATTTTCTTGTTTACTCATTTTTTAATATTTGTACAAATTTTCAGGGCAAAGGCAAAATGCCAGAACTGTGAATATCAGTCTGAAAATAATTTTTTGGACACATATTAGCACCACCAACTTTGGTTAACACTTTTTCCCCTGCTATGACCCTACTGGCTACAGTGGAACTGCTCTAAATTCAGTCCAGTATGAAATCACAGTGCCACTGTTCCTACCACTATATATTACATTTCTGACCATTTCCCACTCCTCCAATAACCTTTTTTAGCCTCATTCTTTTCCTATGATCCCAGCCTATTCCTGGAATGTGGTTAAATAATGGCACCATGTCATCAGAACATCAGTATCACTGATATCAAAATAAATGGCTAACACTGCCTGTGTGGGCAAAGGTCTTCTTACTCAATTCTGAGGGAGATGGACAGGAGGAAGCTCAGGCAGGGAGATGGGCAGCCAACTCCTGCCATGGAAAATAGAGATTTCAGCAGCCCCGTGTAGGAGCAGAATGGTTTCAAGCATACAGAGATGCTGATATGGGGATGGCTCATATGTCCATGCAGCCCATCACACAGCACAGGACTGTGATTTTCCACTTTTGCAGTTAGGCACCAGTAGTACCCCAGACACCAAAGCCTGATGCGTAACCTTAATTTTTCTGAGCCACATCATCAGCAAACATTTACTCTCCTAAAACCGTTCCCGACACCATCTTCCTCTGCCTTGGTCAATCATCTGCTCCTGAAACCCCTCACTCCCTATATCCAGGGAGCTAATAGCTTAGGGCTTTCTAGCCTCGTGTCAGGTGCAACATTAAAGCTCCAGAAAGCCACACATGCAATACCATACCTAGTCCCTGCAGAAAAAATCACTTAATTATGTGGTACATAATGCCTCGTGTCCCTCTCTCTCCCCATACAAATAGACGAAATATGAGGAAACATGCTTGAAGTCATAGAAGGAGATTTTGGGAAGGCAGAGATTTGTCCATCAGCTTCTCAGGTTCCACACAAAACTCATCCGTCCTTCCCTGGCAGGACACAACTTCCATGTTAGTAATCCTTATCTCCACTCATTACACCAAACGCAATATTTTTAATGCGATATTTATTATACATTATCTCATTAGCTGCCCCGTTCATGAGCTTTATGTGGGCAGAGACCAGAAGACAAGGAAGGGGCCACGCTTTGAAGGATTTCCCCTGTACCACGCAGGCCAGGAACTTTTCTATGGTCTAGAGAGCAGTGCACAAGATAAGAATCTCAAGAGCTGACAGCACCGCTTATGTGGGCTTCCAGAGAGCCAAAGCAGCATCCCAAAACCCTCTGACAAATGCAACAGCCCTAAATTCACACCAGCACTTGTTGGGTCAGAGGCTGACATCTGAGCTCCAGTTATCACCCGTTTATGAAGGGAGGATACCTGCCTGTTAACCAGCCTTGACAGGGCATTGTGGTTTTTATTGCAATGCTGCAAAATATACTACTGTGGACTCGGAAGACACCTGTTCCTCTTTGATTTATGAACCCTTCTGGCATCTGGGAGAGCAGTATCCACTTACTGCAGCCTCTGACGCAAAGAATTCAAATACTGCTAAGTGAATGGGCTGCAAGGATAAACATTGCCATAAGGAGGACGTGGAATGACAACTGCTGCTGCTGGTTGGGCTGGTTTCCTGCAGCACCTCCAAGTTTCCATCCCAGTGGAGACCTTCAGGGCCAAGGAAAGGAGTGGGTGTTTGGTCAGCGTGATTTAGCCCAAAGATGGCAATTGCCCAGAAGATGCACTTTGAGCTTATTCTGTGGGATGGAAGCCAGAAGGGAGCTCTGCAAAATTGTGCAAGTTACTATTAGCCCATCCTTCAATTCCTGCTGCTTTTAGGTGACAATTTCTTTTTATTAAGCATCAAAATTTGAAGTCATGTATTAGGAGCATGATTAGACTTAGATTTTCATGATAAGTCCTACATGTCCTTTCCCAGTGCAAACGTCTACTATGATGAGTGTTAAGAACACATTATATGCACTTCCAGCACATTTTGGAGGATGAAGCTAGCATAGGTATGTCATTTTATGGACTTTGTGCTGCTGAAATGTGGTGGTTTTTTTTTTTTTCAGACGCATATTCCAACACCAAACTAGCCACTACATTCCCAATCTGTGCGCGTCCCATTTTATTGTTATCCATTGTGCAGAATGCCAAGCAGTTCTCAAGTGACAACTCTCTGCAGGCAGAGAGAGGCTTGGAAGTACTGAGAACAGGTCAAAGAGCAGTCACACTTCTCCCACCCACCTCTCCCCACCCTCCTGCTGCCTGTGCTCCAGGAACCACTCAGGAACTATTCTGAGGTTTGGTCTAGCTCAGCATTTCCACTACAGGAATGGATTTTCCATCACACCCATTGGCTTGGAGAGAGCCTGTAGTGTCCCAGACCTCCTAAAGAAGGAAACAGAACTGAGAAACTGTGAGGAGAAGGGACTGCAACCTCTCCCTCAGCAGAAAGTGTGGTCCTGCAGCTGAACGGAGAGGGGCTCCACAAATCCTAATTATGTTCTGGCTCAGATTCATTACTGCTTGGACAAATTTGTGCACTTTTCATCAGCATTTCTGTTCAGTCCTTCCTGAGCCCTACTCTTGCAGGGCTGCACTGCACCAGTTGCCTGGCTGCTGCAGTTGCACTGCAGTTCATTGCTGGCAAGCATTCTGTAGTTGGCCTACCTGATTACAAGCTATGTCGGGTACCTCTCAGGATGGAAAGACTATTTGAGTGTAAAAATAAAGTCCTTGGAGTTTCAAATTAGCTAGCTCAGCTCCACGAGCCACTGGAGCATCTAAATCTATAAACAGAAGAAAATTACAAATAGAAAAAGACTGAGAGGAAGAAAAAAGCCTGCAAGTTAGTGAACTCTTTAAAGATAGCATATAATATTTAAAAAAAATAAAATAAAATCTGTAGGTGAAATAAATACTTCAGGAGTCATTGCTGGCATGACTGTAGGCTTGTAGGGTCAGCTGCAACTCCTGAAGCCCTGAATACCCACATCCCTACAGCCATGAGCCCCAACTCCTGCTGCACCTGCTGTTCTCCCAGGTGGCATCTGGCCTAAGGGAAGGCATGTGCCCTGCCTGGCCCTACGGGCTGCTTCGGGTTATCTGGGTGGAAGGAAAGCACATTTCAAAGAAAATAGAAAGAAAAAAAAAGAGAAGAGGAAAGGAAAAGAAAAAAAAAAAAAGAAAGAAAGAGAAAGAAGAGAAAATAGAAAAAAATAAGGGGGGGGGGAGGGGGAAGGAAATAAATGAAATAAAGAAAGAAAGGGAAAAAATGAGAAAATGAAAAAGAAGGGGAAAAATGGGAAGGGAGAATAGCCACAGGGATGGCTCGTGCATCTCACAAACAGCTTGGGGCGGTGATACTTCCATTCTTATTAAAAAAATCCCTGAGAAGTCATGACCTCCCTGTATGTTTTTTATTTGTTTTCCCAAACCAGCTAAATAGTTGCTTTCCAAGCACTTGAGAAGAATAAATAAGTAAATAGAACTAATAGCATACCACCAGCCCCTCCCCCAAGGCTTCCTTCCCTACCCCAACCCTGTCCCTGCTCCCCTTGGTAGCGATGCCAAAATATGCAGCTGGCCTCTCTATCTGAATGAATGTTTTGATTAAAGAAGCCTTAGCAAAACAGTCAGAACAGTGATCCTGGCCCCCTTTCTGCAAGCTTCACCCAGCTATGCAGTGTATATTTAGGACCAGATTACAGGGACCTGTTCATTAATTGAATGAGGATGACAAGCCTGCAGTGAATGCAAATACAGGTTTTGGTTTCAGTGAGGAGCCTAAATCTTAACTACACATTGATAACTCCTGCCTGAGTTAAAAGCTCAATTTAACATTGGGATTTCTTTTTGAGGCCAGCTTTCATGAGCTTGCAAACATATGGAAAAGTTCAAGTTTTTCTATTTCCCTTCCAAATGCTTTGTTTCCTTTAACAAAGAAATTTTTTTCTGTTCTGACACTAAAACCATCACCTATTATATTGCCATGACACCCAAGCAAAGATACCGATCAAAAGGCAAAGCAGGGCAATAAAGTTAAAAAAAAAAAAAAAAAAAAAAAAAGGGACAGAGGGTTTTTGTTTGGGGGAATTGTTTTTTCAAAGCACTGAAATTCTTTTTCCAAAGGTATTTTTCATTTAGTTTTCTGCTGCAAAGTGGGAGAACAGCTGGTCAGTAGTGGGTACAAACTCAGCTCTGGGTGTCCTCCCAACTATCAGGGCTCTTCCATGAGCTTCTGGTTCAGCCAGGTGACAGTGAAAACCTGAAAGCTTACATGAAGCTTGCCACCTGGTATTAGGTTTACAGTCACCATCAGAGAACAAAAACAGATTACTCTAGAGAACCCGATCTACTGTGTTTCCTATTCAGTCGTACATTAATAGTATCAGAGCAAGAAATGTTGTGTCAAACCATCAACTTTCAGGACACCAATGAATGCCAGTGCTGTCAGGTCAACAAGAACAATCAAATTGCTGACCTTTTTGTTTTCCCCCTTTGTCTTAACGAGGAAACAAAAATATCCTCTAGATAAAACACAAAGGGAGAAGAAGCATTTTCTATATTCAACTCACAAGATATTGTTCAAAAAACCAACAAGTCTTTCTCATTTCTCCTGAACAAGTCTTTCCAAGAAACACTTCATAAGCCAGCACTTTGAAAAGAAGGATAGTAAATGCTTTATAGCAAACATACAGCAATGCAGAGAAAGCAGCATGGTACTACCTTGAACTCCAAATGTTTTCCCCAACCACTGTTTCATTCTCTTTTATAGTTTATTCCCTTACTAATAAAAACAGTTAGTCAACAACCCTCAAATATTTTTTCATATAAATCAGTAATTTTCTGTATGTTTCTTATCTAAGCCTTCAAAAGAAAAACCTTTGCTTCTAAATGTCTTGCTCCAATATTTCTCCTATTTCCCCCCCCCTCCCATCACCTTCTCCATAGAAATTGGAAAGCAGAAAGAAGGAACTTCCAAGTCAAGACAACGCTAAAAGCAGGCACATAATGAAAATTTACAAGCAAGAACCCATTTTCAAAATCTGTAGCAGGAAAATTATCTGGAAGCATTCCAGATTACTCACAAAAAAAAAAAAAAAAAAAAAAAAAAAAAATCTCTGCAGAGATTTCCCCAGCACTGTCATCAACAAGTAGACATTCTCTATCTGGGTCTGTAACCAATTTTGTAAAACACGTAAGCCAAACTATAATATTGCTCCAATCTGGAATCTTGTTCTGACATAATATGAAAATTAGACTCCAAAAATTTTATCTGCCCTTGTGGTTTTTTTTTAACTTCCAAAAACTCACAAAGCTGTGACTCAGGTGCACAGGAAAGAATGTGTGACCCTACCCTACCACAGATCAGGAGCTCTTCTGAACTCTGGGAAAACAACATCTCTCCAGAAGCACCCAGGAGGTGAGAGGCTGATGCTGGGGCACAAGCAGCTATGAACATGTCATCAGACACCAGGGGAACATTGGGCCTGCCATGCATTTTAATAATAACATAGAGGCATGGAAGTGCTACTGATGGCTTGCTGGGACCCAGAAACCCTCGAGAGCAGCTCACTCTGTGCCTGGGACAACCTTGCATTTGCTTTGCTGGAAAGCCTGTAATCACTTTCCCTGGAAGGACGAGAGGCTGTGCCAGTTTGTCTGCACTTTGTTACAGCTGAAAATGATAAGGTGCTTCCAAAGTGTTGTGTTACAATAGCTGTACCTTCAGTTTAAGGATTTATCTTCCTCTGCTGTAGATAAAACTCCATTCCTTGAACAAATTAGGTCTGCTTATCATTCAACACTCTACCTAATGGTTTCAGCTGTGTGTTTCTGCATATATTGCAGCTGGAGCATTCCACAGATAGTTCTCATTGATTTGAGAAGTGAGCCAGAAATCCAGTCATATTTTATCCAAAATGAGAATGGGGCAAATTAATGATACAATTAGAATTATCAGAACTCTTAAATCTGAAAGGACAGGTTTAAACGCAGAATGATAACATTTTTAAAGGGGTATAAAACACAACCTGTTTATAAACAGCAAATGTATTGTGAAGTGATGAGCTGAACCTTTTCTTCGTTAGTGTAGGGAAGCTGACCACTGACATGCTGTTAGGATCTCTAATGCTGCGTCATCAGGATCACACTGCGTATTTCAAAAGGCAAAATCTGCTACCCAAAAGCTATTTAACCATGAATCCTTGGGTCAAAATTATGGCTGAAAAACAAGAGCTGGAGATCACAGGTATAGTTTTTGGGTAGGGTTAAAGGAAAAAAGAAAAACAAATGAAAAACGTCATACATCATTATAGAAAGGGCACAAAGGAATACAAAGAAACACAGAAACAGCAAATTCCACGCTGGCAAAGATGAATCCTGCTGCACAGAATTGTCCTTAAAGATTGGAACATCTGAAAACCCATCACAGGAAGTAAGGGTACAAGATACTCCCAAACCCTACATATATCTGTTCAACCTATTTAAATAAAGACCTCAACATCAGATTTAGGGAACAAATAAAAGAGAAATTCTCACTCACCACAGCTTCATGTTATTAGGGACTTTTAAAAACTATCTTAGGTAAGAAAAAGTGTTCTCTGGAGGTAGATCATTTTCTAATTTTGCACTAACAGATATATATACATATATATGTCTTTTGCATTTTAATGTATCTGGACCTACTGACCTTAATTCCTTTGTAAGAACTTCAGAAAATACATAAGTTAGAGCTGCTGATCTAATCCATTGCCTCTTTGCTTGTAGCATACATTTTTCAAAAGCAGAGAAAGTATGATTTCTGTGGTGGAAAAAGTTTGAAGAAAAAAACAACATAAACCTATTCTATCTTTAACTTAAAGAACATTTTCTTTTCAGCATCTTGTTGACTTTCTGCCCAGAAACTCCAGCCTAAGACTCTTGATTGAACAAGTCACAAGAGAATTGCGCATTTGCAGAAGGCTGTCCAAGCAGGAGAGATGCTTTGTATACCACTTTAGGTCATAGTCTAACTGAATAAACACAGCCTCTTAAAATTTTATTAAGTTTGAATAAGGATTTATATGTTCAGAAAAATGGTGCTTGGAAGCAAAATGTAAAAGAAAAAAAAAAAAAGGAAGAAAGACAAAGGAATAAGGAATGTTATATAACCAAAGGAAAGCAGAGGTGTTTCCTGCTTTCACTGTTCTTAATTAAAATTTAAAAAGAATAAAAAATAAAAAGAACCTCAACACTGAAACCAAGGAGGAATGGTTTAGTGCTTGGATGTCATTGGTGTTGATTGCTCCGGGACAGGAGCTGTCCTCTGCTCTGGTGCCTAAGCTCCTGATTTGGTCTATGAAATGCCCTTTTCCCACACTTTTCCTCCTGGCACTGTCCCTTCTGCACCCTGTACAGGCACTGACTGCCCTCTCCTCCCAAATGCCACAGAAGTTGTTGAGAACAATGCTGGGAAACCACACTTTTTCCAAAAGCTCTCTCAATGATGTTGAAGAGGCTCAAGAAAGTCATCCATAACACTGCTCCAAGACGAGTTCTGCTGCAAAGCCATCTCAGCTTCTTGCAGCCAGCTACTGATGATACTCCATCTCCCAAGATTCATGGTACAGGAATTAAGGAAGTTTCTACACATATACCTTTGTCCCTGGTGTGATGTCCCTGGTGTGATGTTGGAATTTTCCAGCTGCTTTTCTGGCACATTCCAGTTACTTAAACCAATGGCTCCCAAATGAGGCAACTAACAGACAGGCTGCCCTTTATTCTGCACCTCTGTGATATTCAGAATTTTCCTGCAGTTGTAGGATTATCCTCCTGATGAGGAATATAATACACTCACAGTCAGTGATAAATCTCTCTGCTTAGATTTAGTTGTTCACGAGAAAGATCCCATGGGTGCTGCTTCAGGTTTAATATTTAAGCCAAGCTAATCAAATTTGATAACTAAATAGACTCCCCATGGCAGGGACACCATCCTTACAAAAAACACACAGAATAAACTCTGGAAGTACCACTGGCAAATGTTAACTGAATAGAGAGTCTATCTTGGGCTTTAATTTTCTATTTTGTACTGCTTGCAATTAAAAATAAATGATATAAAGCTGGTTTATAAAAACACTAGCAAACAAAAAACCTCTTTACTTGAATTAAGAGCAACAGCCCATAAGAGGAATATACTCCACGCCATTTAGAGTTCTGGAGGGACTAGTATACATATAGGGATTTTAATTTTCCATGGCCTCTAAGTGTTATAATCTCTATCAACTGTGTGCACTCTGAGCCCATGACTAATGCTATTGCTTGAACTCTCATTGGTTGTTGGCTTCTTTCTTCTTTAACACTGTTTTTAAACCTACACTGATTCAAGAATTTGCAGGAATAAAAAAGCTTTTACAGCATCTCAAGTCTGAAACATAGGTCTGTTATAGGACATTGTGTCAACAAATCACAGATGTTTGTGAGTCAGTGCAATCAGTGTGAACAGCAGTAACTTGCCTCAGAGACATAGGCACAGAAGAAAGCTGGCAAAATTACACTGTTTGATAGCCATTAAAAGATGACAGAACATTCAGGTGTCAGGACTGTCTTCTTGATTTTCAACTAGCATTTGTTTATTTGCGTCCATGACAAGTACATCACCACATCTCAGGATAATTACTTCTGTAAGGTCACTCTGTGTTTATCTCGTGTGCTTGCCTGCAAGTTATCTTCTCTAGGATCCTCTAAAGTTTTGAGCTCTCTACGTTTTTCAACTCATATACCACATCTTTAGAGACATATTCTTAACAAAGTTGGTTTCTCCCTTTGCTTTTCAGTGCAAAACTGCCCAGGAAGAACAGCTCTGGCAGCTCTGTTGCTACACAAACATCTGTTTTAGTACTGCTCTGTTAACAACACCTTTTATGTCCTGCTTAGTTATGCCAAAACAGTGTTTCACTCTATCGGACTACAAGAGTGAAGAGATTCAATCCCATTCATTGCCATTAACCACTCTTCCTACAATTTGAGAACTATAACCAGATATGGAAAAAGAGGAGGAGATATAACCATTTTTTCTACAATTTAAGAACTTCCGACTGTCCAAGCTGATGTTGAGGTTAGTTCTGAGACAGATTGCTTGGAAAAGCTGAAATAGAAGTATTTAATATTTCTACCTAGAACTTCTACAAGCAGCATACAAGACCTGTACAATACACCCACGTTGTGGAGAGTGGCTACCTTGCAGACTGGGGCCATCCTTGCTTTCTCAATTCTTTATCTGAGAGATTAGTGACCCACAGAGCCCTGTGCAACTCAGGATAACAGCAGCAAGGTAAGAAGCCCCAAAGATCTCTGCTCACCTGATCTCAGTTCTCTCTTGAGGTCACATAGTTATTCTTGATTTCTATGTCTTAATGGTCAACCACTATCGTGATTTAATGGACTTTCATTGACAAAACATACAAAATATTGAGGTTGGCAAAGTATATAAAGGTCCCCTTCAAAAAAGTCACTGCATCTGAGACAGGAATCTGTGAACATTTATCAAATAAAAAGATGAGGTAAGAGACGGTATCCATAGACCAAGTTTCCAAAGAATTAATGGGGAAGAAGAAAGAGGAACCTATATATCAAATGAGAATCTCCAAGTTTGCCATGAACTATCAAACTAGTCTGGAAAGCAGATTTCTGCTCCATTGAGTCTTTAATAGCATTGGATAACTAAGATAAACAGAGACGGAAGGGCTGTCTGAGACACATACAAAATTATTGAATTATGACATGTTTGAGAAGTTATTTACTTTACAGAGTATTTACATAAGGTTCACTTCCTCTTCAAACATAAGCTCAAATATTACAAAGATTTTTTTTCCCCCTTAATGAGGAGACCACATTCAACAGTCCCACAAATGTCCACAATTAACTTTTTTTAAGGCACATTCCTAGGAAAGTTTTCCAGTCAGTCACTTCCCCAGAGCCGAAGCAATACCTAGGAAATCCCAAACTTTCACTATGCAGATGAGACACATGTGGAGAAGAAAACATGAGACATCAAAAGGAAGAGGAAAAAGAGGAGATGGGGTAGAAAGCGATGACTGTGAGACTGGAGTTTTACTTTCTCCTGTGCTATAGGCACCTGACAGGCCTTATGCCGAGCTCTTAACCTCTCTGTGCCTCTATTCATCAGCTAAATTACACCCTTTTTTGTCATACGAGACCTGTAGGGTACAGTGCTGGAGGAAACTGTGTATGTGATTACCTGGTAGAAACAGATGCCAAGCATTTTAATGAATACAGGTCATTATATCTAGTTTAGAAATTTTAGATCAGGAACTTTGGTAAGAGAACACTTCCTGTCTTTATAAGAGAAAATACCATCTCTTTTAAAATAGATGATTTGTTCTCAGCTAGCTGGCTCATACACAACATTTCTGCTTACCTGGGAAGTGTCATGATTGAATATAACAGCATTCAGGTCTCCACAATTATAATGTTTGATGAGATCTTCAGTGGTGTACGGGGCCTGCAAACTGCCTGCTCGGAGGCTTTCATGCTGGAGCAGAGTTTGGTTTAGTGCAAACAGCACCTGTAGAAATGCAAACAAGAAGAAGAGAAGAGGAGTTAATTATATCAGGTATCAAAGAAGCAAAGTGTAAAAGGCCAAATGACTCAAAAAACTCACACGCATACGAAGTTTATTGACTCATCCTGGCCCACAGCAATAAGGGCTGATCGTCAGATATTTCCAACTGGAAGGGAATTCTAACCTTCTCTAGTAGAAGTCCTTATTATATCACCCTCATTATTCCTCATAAGGTCTAACTTCACAACACTGCTCCTGCAGAGGAAACAGTCTGAGAGCTTTCAGGATGTCTGTGCAGACAACTTGGCTGCGTGGAAGACACTGGAATTAAAATTCGGAAGCTTGTATTTCCTTTGACTATTTCCTGACAGCTATCTTAAATCCAAAGCCCAAACAAAATCAGAAGATTCTCAATAAAAATCATAATCTTCCAAACTTAGGAAGTCGCTGGTGTATTAGGGGGACATTCTGCATGCTTTAAAACCAGAAACATGAGGCAATTCACTATCAGTCTCCCTCCCCTAGTCTTTCCTCTTCACCTACCCTTCTGCAAAACAGAGATATTGAATTGTGACACTGTCAGTAGACACAGTACTCCTTATGAGGCCTCACCAGGACAAAGTAATGGAGAACTTCCCTTGACGTGTTGGCCACATTCTTTTTAATGCACCCCAGGATACCATTGGCCTTCTAGGCCACTGCTGGCTTATGGTCAACCTGTTGTCCACCTGGACACACTTGCACAGAGAAAACAGAATCACTCTTTACTATTTACATTTCTGTACCCCCCAAACATTCTTGTTGATGATGAAAGCTTCTCACATTTATAACAACAGTGCCCTCTCCATCCCAAGTTATCATCTCAACTTTTGGGTAAGCAACACATGCTGAGCTGCAGGTGGCCCAGCCACAGCTGCAGTCTCTGATAGATATTCTTACTCACATGCCTAACTTTAAGTAACCGAACTGCCTTTAAGCATTAAATCCCAAAGGAGTTTAAAATTAATGATGTACCAATGTCTTTGCAACTTGGAAGTCCTTATTTGTTTACAAAAGCAGTTTCCACTGGAATTGATCTGAAGGAAGGGAAATTGTCAACTGAATTTACTGCTGTAAAACCTCAGGTGTATAGCAAATAAGATTTGGGAGAAAAATAAATTTAAAGGAATAAGAAAATAAAAGTATCTTCACGGCATTAATTAGCTCTGAATACAAAGTTGCTAGATATTCACTAACACACAGGTTCTCGTTGAGGGAAAGAAAATTTTCCTTTTTAATTTACTTTTGAAAAATATAAAGATGGTCGTTCAAATGAACCTGCTGTGCCTCCACCCCACAACTGGTTGCCTCTTAAAATCCAAGCCTAAGAGATTTCCTCGCTCAGATCTAAGGGTCTCATCAGGCTTTTCTACAAAGAGATCTATCTTTCCCAGGACCGTAGCATAAAGCTAAGCATCTTCCTAACTTAGTTTTCCTGTAATTTAAAAAATCTGCAAAAAATACAGTTTAAAAATTTCTAACCTTTGAAGGATCTGAGCGTTCTCTTTTTTTTCCCCTAAGGGCTACAGCTCAAAGAGGAAACGGTTCATCCCAGGATTTCCTGGGGATTCTAAACATTTTGACTAATAAAAATAAAAGCTTAGAAAAACTTTGACAGGAAAACCGAGAGCAGAGCTTTTCCCAAAATGCTTTTAGTAAAATCCTTCTCAGTTTTGTTTTTTTAAACAGTGGATGTTGCTGGAATTTTATACACAGAAATGCACATACACACACACACATATATATACAAACAGGCAGAAAAACCTTGAGGATAAGACAGATAAGACAGAGTGTTTTACAGTAAAATATTAAGGAGGCAACAAACAAATCCTTACTTCATTCTGAATGCTTTTTTTTTTTTTTTTTTTGGTTACTTCAGCTTCCTGAGGAAACCAGTCCTCCACATTCATGCTCTATGCTTCCTCCTAATAAATTTGGAACCTATTAGCTGATTTCAGTCATATTTGCAGAGGGTTAGAGGTCTTCAAGAAAACTGCCTGCATGCTCCTTGAAAATAAGCACTTGGCTGCAGAAAGGGCCACAGTGTGTACTCGCTTGTTTTAAAAAACCAAAGACATCACATGGCAGAGGAGTTTAGCGGAGCTTGCAGCAGGATCCCAGTGCATGAGCACCAGATTTATTACTGTTGGTGCTTGTCTCAGGATGGTCGTGTTCCTGCTCTCTGCCCCCGTGCTGTAAGAGGACCTAGAAATGCTGCCAGCTGAGCCCTGGCACCCAGCTGACCCCATAGGGAAGCCAATTTCTGCCTCCAAGCTACTACCCAAAAATGCAATTCCAGAGGTTGTATTCTAGGATAGGAGCTAAAATTAGAAACCCAAGTATTTGCATATGCTCAAGCAAAACTTCAGCCACTTGAGAAGATTTCTAGAGAAATGTTGCTTAACCAAGCCTCAGTCATCATGCTTTTGGGTTGAGTGGCTCAAAACACGCATAAGGAGAGGCAGGGTCTTGCAGCAGCAGCCGCCTGCTGGATTTGTAGGCCATTTCCTCCAAAGTCAGGTTAAAGCCATCTTAAAAGCTGCATTTATTTTTCCTTACTGTTCAGATAATGCCACAAAAACAATGCTGTTTCCTTTCCTGCTCCCTATCTTAATATCAGTGACCCTGTGACCTCCAGCCCAAACCTCTATCTGAGCTAAATCTCCCAGAGGTGCCTGAGATTACCACACAACTGAGGGCTTCCAAATAAACACACTGAAAGCGACTGCCTATGCACAGCCCCACCTAATAAATATAGCAGACAGTATTTGTTCTGGGAAGTGATGGGAAATTATGAGCTTGGTGCTGGGAAAGTGCATTTTATTCATGCGATTTACGATCCTGACAGCTGTGTGCTCTGAAGGCCAGTTTTGCACGGTTGTCTTTGGCCCCAGTTTGCAACCATTGAACATGGACAACAAAAGAGGGTTTTCACCCTGACAAGCAGCTTTTCTACCCATGTGGTGTCATCCTCCTGTGCAAAGCAGCAAACCAACACAGATTTTATGCGTGTTTGGAGACACCAGCCCTTATGGCAAACTTTAAACCTTAATGTCCTGCTTTATTGCCTAAGAGAGCAGGTACCACCAACCTCACACAGCACCAGGAACCACTAGGCTGATCTTTTAGCAGCACTTTTGCACTACTGTCATCACATGGAAGAGGGGCCTGGACCTGGCTAGTTCTTCCATGGGAAGGTCAGAGACAAGGCTGATACAGGAGGAAAGCTCTGCCTTACTGGTGACCTTCACTCAAGATATTGCCAGGAAGGAGGAGATCTTCAGAATCCTCAACTTTAATTGCTTAGTGAACATAACTGCTCAATTTCTTAAATTTATGCCAACTGCTCTCTCCATCACCCAGCCCTTGTGCTGCTGCATTGCTTCAGCCCAGGAAGTAGATGACCATTAAGGTCCCTTGCAACCCAAGCCATTCTATGATTCTGTCAACCTTTGATCTTTGGCCATGGACATCCTGAGCACTCCAGTTGCAGCCAGAGCTGCAGAGACCAGCCTTTGCCATCCATGTGCAAACTTGCTGCAGGCCTGAGAGACCAAACAGGCCTAATGGAGAGCCTAGCAAAGGACTTTACTGATTACCCTGACGCTACAAACAGTATTTACTTCCCTCCACACATCTGGATTAGTCAGGAGTCAAATACTAATAGAAAGTAATGGCAGCAAAAGTCTATCTCACGTTTAAATCAACTGAAATGCACAAACCACTTATTTTCAACTTCAAAAGACAAAAGATTAGAAAACCTCTAAACTACTCAAATAAAATGAGCAGACAAAACCTGTATGAGGTCTCAAGGTCCCAATCAAAGGGGGCTGGCATTGCTTAAAAATGTTTATAACTACATGCATAACACTGAAGGTTGACATGGGACATTTTGAGCTTCATTTTCCCAAAGCCATGGCATTAGTTGGAACAAAGGAGAAGCTAATCTGATTTTATGTGACATTTCAATGAGATGTGGTTTGTGGATCGAGTCCACAGAAACAGATCTAAAGAAACCACTGCCATCTTTCCAGACAATGAGAAGTGAGTTGATGTGCAGCTGGCCTTAGGAACACTTGAGGAGTTCTGTCACAGATCTCGTTCTTCATTGTATTTTGTTTTGGGAGCAAAGCAAGATAAAAATTCCTCTTATTCCAAGGTACTCTCACAAACCATCACAATGTATGGATTCTTTCCCATGACCATCACTGAACATCAGCTTGTGGACGCAGAGGCAGCTGTGTCCATTCAGCTCTATATTTTTAATACTTCTGCATATGTGAGTGAATTGACTTCAGTTGATTATCCTGTTATAGCTTTCCAAGTAAAATGCACACATGCTTTGTCAGAAATCCATTTCGTTTATTAAACTCCTGTAGTTCTCCCAGTTCTGATGACAGCTCAGCTCTGTGCCTATCACCTCATCTAGAAGGCAATACTATGGATTTCTAACCAAGTGGAAAGGTTCCCAGGACCACATCTCCAGTTTTCTGACTGTAGTCCCAAACAGTGCCACAACAGAAAAACAGCTTCATGTGGGCATCTAAGAAACCACTGTAAAGTATTATAAGGAAGTGTTTTTACCAGGTAAAACACTTGAGTGGTCCCAAACTTCCTTAGGAACTGTTTTGCTAATAAAAGAGAAAATTCAGAACTTACAATGGAAGGAACAAAATTTGTGTTATACTGAAAAGAAAGAGATCAACGTTCTTCTGGTGGGTTTGCTACTGAGATTTGAGAAGCAAAGGAAACTGCGAAAATTCTCACACCAAACTTCACCATACAGAAAAATTTGATTGCCTTGACAGAGAAATCACTTTCCACTCCTAAACTTACTAAGGCTGAACCATAAGCATAGCATTCACATGACTCCAGTAGCTGGAGTTACAGGATGACCCCTGCATAGAACCATGATTAATAACAATACCACAAAAACAAGTCCTTAAGTTTCATAGCGTGATGTCATCTCTTGGGCAGGGAACTATTGTTTTCTTTTGCTTTCTCTTCTGGACAAGTGCCAACACAATGCAAATACTAAATAAGCATTACTGGAAGCTTTTGGGTGAGTATATCCCATCAGCATCCATATTATGACTCAAGAAAAGAAGTGCTCGCTCTCCTGCTCAGCTCAAAACAAACCACATCATAAGTACTGAGGTGTACTGTTCCTCAGGGATTCTTGTTCTGTTGTTATCATTCTCTGTACTCAAATAGAAAATCAAATATACTGTTTCAGGTCAAAATAATGGCCTGGAGGGAAAAACAAAGAGTAAAAAAAAAAAAAAAAAGAAAGAAAAAAACCTGAAAAACCCAAGTCCCTGATTTTCCAGATTAATGAAAAGCAATAAAAGTGTTTGCCCAAATCTGTTCAGTTCCACTGGTTTCCAGAAGACGGGTTTCCCCTTTCCTTGAATCTTTTGCACTGTTGCTAGGAATTAGTGAGCTGTGAAACTCACCTAATGAGGTCAGCATCAGGAAATAGCTCCGAAAAAACAGGTCCCGGAGGAACTATAAAGGACTCCCTCAGTGTCCAAGAGAAATCCTGGATGCATCGGCACATTGTGCTGCCGGGGCCACTGGAGGAACGCACCTTACTTTGCTGTTGTTGTTCCTATAAAGGGACAGCTAAGGAAAGTGAAACTATTAACTCATCCACTGGAATTTCTGCTCAGAAAACCGTGCCCCCTGTTAAAGCTCCTCATAAAAGTCTTTCAGCTAGTTGGTTCCATATGTTCCCCAAGCCTGCAGTTATTGCTTCTGAAAGGCAGGAGTAGTTAAGCGTCTGCGGCTTGGCACTGACCAGGGAGACCTAAGGACTTTGCTTTTTCTCTCCCTTTCAAATTACCAATTAACCAGTTTAATAAAACAGTTTGAATCTGACCAAGGTGTTTGGAGAAACCCCTAACCACGACAAATCCTACCGGTGACATGCAGGCTCGACCTGGTGCAGAGCATTTGTATTAATAACTCACAGCCCTGACACTAACCACACAACCATAGAATGGTTGCGTTGGAAGGGGTCTTAAAGCTCATCCAGTCCCAATCTGTGCCATGGGCTGGGTGCCCCCCACCAGATCAGGCTTGCCTAAGGCCCCATCCAGCCTATTCCTCCAGCTTCCTGGGACAGCCTATTTGTTTAAGACTAAGATGTTTTTTTTTGGAGCTGGGAATACCACGAGGAGATAAGGGCTCCAGCCCCATGCACCCATAGATCTTGATGAAGTATTTAAGTTGGCTTGTGGGAGCTCAGCACTAGCTTCAACCCCCTGACTTTTCTCTTCATATGAACCACCCATTACAAACTTAGCAAGCGCCAAAGTCCAAATCTATATTTGGTATTTTCTTTGTGTTTCATTGAATCAAGGCGTAAAAACTCACAAACAAAACCACCAAAACAATACCTAGACAGAAAGTACTGCAATGTCCTTCAGCGCTATGACTTCAACAAACCATCACCATAGCCCAGGGAGAACTCATCTGGTTGACATCAACTCTCTTTTATTCTATATGCTGACCACACCAAACTACCACGCGTTTTGTTTCAGCAGGACTCTTAGATACAAGTCTTCAGGTGTACAAGGCCACAAAGACAAAAAATAAAGACAATGGAATAAAACTCTAACCTAAGTTAATTCCTGTCTAGATAGAACTTCAGAAACACCATGTAATTCACATTACATATACTACACATACCACACCTTAATTAGGCCAAAACATCCCAAAACAAGGTCTTAAATATGTCAAAAGCAGTTGTAGCACAGGCATGAAGGATAAGATCTGAAACCTTTTCTTCTAAATATATTGAACTGAGTTATTTCTAAAGGCACTCAAAGTTTCTCTTCATTTAGAAGAAAGGAAAGGAAAAATAGCTCCAATTTGGAATTTCCAGTATTTCCTGCTTTGTGGACCAGGACACTGCAGTGGAAGGATGCACTCTGAATGTGCTCACCACAACACTGGCACCTTCTTTTTTGCCATTAGCTCAGCTTGACACCAAGGTAGCAATGGTCTAAATGCAAAACCAATGTTGTCAACATAAATGTGATTCCATCACCAAGAGACATAAACTACGTTCAGTGATGCTCAGTCTGATGCCCTCTGCATCACATCAGAACACTCTTTTGAGCCATTAAGAATATAGCTATTATTCTGCAATCTAAATGCCACTGTGCTTCGAGTGTACTACATACGCAGTGTAGAAAAAATAAATGCTTATGTACAAAGAGTAACACGGAGGCTTCATCATGGGGCACCACAGACTTTCATTAGTGCCTTAGGCACCAGAATAACTCATTCTTTTTCTCAGTCAGCTCTACCAGAGAATAGCAATTGGGTAGCATTACCCTCTGCTTTGGTCCATCACCACACAGAAGCTTCAGCAAATAAATTAAGAAATCATTCAAGTAAAAGCAGTCATTCCAGATAAGCCCAACGCTTCCAAGTGTCTGGTAACAAATACTTTGGAAAAGAATGTAAGAAATGAGGTGAGCAGAGCGTGAGTCTTCTTCAGAGAGTGACTTCTCACCATTTGGAAATCTGCCTCTTTCACTCTCGCTCTTTCCCTCCCACGCCCCTGCTCCTCCTTTAGTCAAGCTGAAGTCATTGCCGTGCTCCTAAATAACTGAGTCACATCAGTTGCCCAGCTCAGTCTGCTACTTTGCTCAGCACTCGTATTCCTAACATCGATGCCTGGCAGGAAGCCCAGGACCCAAAGGGCATTGCCCACGATCATTTTCCTCCACCTTAAATGGGCACATTGTCTCCACTTCCAGGACCACTGCTTTCAAAAAAGGCAAATGAAACCTTTCCCAAGAACCTGAAACCACATTTGTGCTCTTGAGTCACCAATAAGACTTTTAGCGGTCTCTTCTGTGGTTTCAATTTTGCTTTTTTGTCTGCTCTGTAACAGAAGGAATGTGGAAACATGCACCCCGCGGGGTGGCTCGTGCCCTGGTGACAAGGGATTACAGCAAAGGGGCACCCTCGTGGAAAAGGGTAAAGCTTTGGGAAGCTCCTCCTGGTTACAGGCATCCAGCCTGAGATGTTTTTTATAAAAACCTGGTTTAATGATATGCTATGTATCCACCCATTGAAAATCCAGACCGTCCTGGGTATATTTAATTTGGGGTTTTATTCATATTACTGCTTAATTTTCAACTGCTTCTTTTTAATTACCAGCTGAAGCTACATAGTAAAATGGACTAGTCCTACAGGCATGTTTTTCTTTCTATTATATTACAGTGAGGCAGCAGATTAACTCCTTCAGCCATCCCAGTTTAACACCTTGCAATGCCAGGACAGCCCTTTCCAGACTGCTGCTCCTGCAGCAAGAAGAGCTGAAGAGGACATAGCGATCCACAACTTAGATTTCCAGCTCCCAGTCCTGAGTATCAGCATGAATAGATGCCAATTTCAATATACACCAACATGAGAGAGAATAAATCATGGCCCTTCAGCAGCAGGCATACTTTCCAGCAGGACAGATGGTGCCTCTGGCCATGGACAAATGGTTTGAGGCACAGCTATCTTGGCTTTCTAGGCTTCAAGCAAGCACAAAATGACCTTGCAGGCATTACATGGGGGAAACGATGAACAAATTTTCCCTTCCCAGCTCAAGGGCAGCCACCGAGGTCCATGCAAGAGCAAGATGGCGCTGGAGTATGAAGACGGAGCATCAGATCCACATGCTCTGCCTTTATGGCCCAGGGAGAGCTGAGCTCCAGAGCTCACCATACAGGAACTATAGCTGTGCTGAAGACTATAGGACTCTCGCCTTGGAAATACCAAGTTGCATCAAGATCATTCATCTCCAATTAGCCAGGGAAAGAAAGTGACTTACCCACCAAATCACGCTGGCTCAGATTTCTTCTATCACCCACTCGCAGCCAGGCGCTTTAAGCCATGTGGAGGCCAAGAATAATTACTTACTATTCAGCAAGCTATTTACATCAGTTACTCAGCAAATAAATTCTGCTAATAAATAGGTTCAAGGAGGCTGCAATCTATTCACAGTCAAGACAGAAGAAATTTATTAAAATAATTATTTGAAACAAACTTCTCCGTTAGCTTTCAAGGTCAGAATGATAAATGCAGGCACTACAGTTTCTACCACATATAGGGCTTCTTCAGTACGATTCTGTTGTTTATGAATTATGGGAGGTTATCTTTACACAGACGGCTATATTTTCATTATCACTCGGACTAAACAATCACTTTATTTGAAAATTTTTTATGTCTAGTCTGAACAGATTTCATTTCAGAGAATGACAATGAAACTGGCTACCGGAGGGAATAGGCTATTCAGGAATCAGGAAGAGTCTAAACATATTTTTGCTACAGCTAACTATTGCATTCCTACCGTGAAATGTTTACGTGAACTGAAGAAAGCTCCTCAGATGCATCTTCTACAGATGATGCACTTCCCAGAGCAGAGCAACAAGACCCCTTGTCCCCTCCCATTTCTTGCCTGATTTATGTGGATGTGCTGTAATCATGCCCACACATGGCAGTAGGTTGGCAGTTGCTGCCATCCCCTGAAACACTCAAGTCTTCAGCAGGTTGTTCCCTCTCCAGCTGTGCTTTGCCAGGTAGATTCCCAGAAATCCTACTGGGGTTGCTGGCACTGCATTCAGGGACACAATTACTGAATTCTAACAAACTTAGCTTGGATTTTGACCTGTAAACACTCAGAACCACTTATAATTATCCATTAAATTATTATTTATTTTATGTCTCCAAACCCTGAGTACACATGAGAAAAATGTCAGCCAGTTAATACTCAGGATGGAAAAGTGAACTGATTACAAAGGAAGTTTCCCAGGAAACATTCCTTACTGAGCTCTGGTAACCAGAACATACTGGATTCAAAGCATTAGGATATAAATATCTCCAAGACAAAACTTCCTGGAGTCTTGTTTAAGCTGCAAATATTGATTCTTTCTTCTTCTTTTTTTTTTTTTTAATTTTCTCTGATGGGGTGGGTACTCCTCATAGCTTTTAGGGAGCTAAGTTACATTTCAGTTTGCTTATTTTCACCACATTTTGCTTTGGGCACAAATGTTGGAAAAAGAACTCTCCTCTTTCAATGGTGACAGAAATTGAAAAGGGATTAACCGAAAAGCAATAAACTATTCCCTCTGAATTGCTAGCCTGAAATTTTCCTATTAGTGTCTACCCACACTAATCTAAAACTTAGCAATGCTGGTTTTCTCCAAGGCTGTCAGCTAAAATAAACTGTTTCTGCTCCTTGCAGGCTGCATTTGACAAAGACCTTTTTCCTTTTAAAGCACCCCCCCCCTCCACCAATTACATCAAGATTGTTGCCCTTTTCAGAATTTCCCATAGGTACACAGCAAAGTTAAAGCGGGAGTAAAGCTCACATGGAATTTTTCAAGTTATCATCATGAGACTCCTTTGTCCACAAGAACACTAAAGTGGAGTGAGGCTTTGTGCACAGTGCTGAAGGTGAATGGATGGATGTCTGAGCCTGTTACTTGCAAAGACTGCAGGCCTAAGCCATTAGAGAGTCCTGGGAGGAAAGGAAGGTCTCCTGATGCAAAAAGTCAGCAGTTCTGCAAAAGATTCACAGCAACTCTTTCAATTACAATGGGAGTTGCTCAAGAAAAGCAATCCAGACTTTCTGCTCTTGTCATACAAGCATTGAGAATGGCAGAGCAGAAGTCCCTGTAGCATCGCATGAAGTCTCCAGGCAACCCCAAAGCACATTTGCCAATCTCCTCTGCAATACATCCAGAATCTCTGGCACCTAAAAACTTCCAGATGATGTTCCAAGCCACCTATTCAGAATTAACTTGTGTTCCCCCACCCCAGCTGTGCTGCATGGCCAAGAAACCAATTCCCAGCTGGCGTCAGCAGATCCCAGAACCAGTTCCGCTGCCCACCATGCAATCTTGGGCATAGCTTGGCCTTTTGTATTCCCAGCTAACTGCTCCCAGATGAAGGCATCAGTTCAAAGGCTGGTGGAAACAATTAAGATTGCAAGAAGCCACGTTTATCTTTTTACCTATAACACTGAATTAATAATGGCTGATAGAGATCAGAACAGAGCAACAAGGTCTGGCCTCTGTGTCCCACTCAAGTCCCTGATTTATATCACGACCTGTCAAGAGATGGCAGAAGATTGCCCAGTAGCTGCTGAATGCCTTTTTACCACCCTCCCTCTCTCCTGGGGAGATGAATGTAAGCCAGGACATTCCTGCTCTGTCGAGGATGCCATGAAACCTAACCTCATGTTGACATAAGCATTAGGCCCCAGGACTGTATAACAGGTCACTGACAGAAAGATATAAGATAGAGCTTCCAAATTTGGCTGGCCACACACAGACAGGCACAACTTCCAGAGCCTGTGTACCCATGGAGGAGGCTCAGTAGCTAAGGGACACCAGTTTTTCAGATGTGTCTTCTGGTAGGCTCAGATGCTGCCTGAGATTTCTATGGGCTTTATATTACTTATTTCCTTTGTAGGTTTCAAGGGACTGAGGAACAGCTGCATCTGTATAGTTACTATTAAGAGGAAGGTAATGGAGGGAGTGCCAGAACTCACCCATACAGGCTGGGACTGGGAGTTTGAATATGCACACCTGAATCTACATCTTTTCTCAAACATTAAGCACCGAGATACCTATTAGAAGACCTGCACCAAGGACCCAAAGGGGAGTCCTGCTAACTGAGAGCTCTGCTTTCCTTGGAAACAGAAGTTCTGAAATCCAGTTTCTCCCTCCACAAGCAACATACTGATGCCTGCTTCTCATATCAACCATGACATGGGAAGGATCAGTTGCCATATGCTAAGCTTTTTTCCACCCGTGGGAGGCAAAGCAAAGGCAAACAAGGAGGCCTGAGTCAACACAAGGGTTAATTTGAGAATTGAGCTTGCTTAAAGTAAAAGTTGTCACCGACCAAAAAGAACAAGTAGCCATTGAAGAGAAAACTGTTGAGATTTATGGGCCCCATTCTAGAGACATAAAAGGGGAGTCAATCATCATTTGAAGTTTATTTTTTTAATAAGAGCTCCTCAAACATTCCCTCCACTTTTCATTGCCAGAAACTTAAGCTTGTGGCTGTTAAAAAGTTAAAAATTAGGGGTTTCCTAAGTGGGAGCAGAATGCATGGTTGCTCTGTATGACCCTGGCTACTCAAACAGCTACTGCAAATTCCCAGAGGAAGCATCAATGGCTTGTGAAATAGACTCCTTTCTTTTCTTGTACAAATTATTCCTTTATATTTTTGAACTTCTGAACCTCTGGGCTTAATAACAACTCCACAAGAAAGAAGGAAAATGATTGAGTGTTTATAACAACACGCATCTTTTTCGATTATCATTCCAGGCTGTGGCACTTTCAGTTCAGCTAAGCCTTAGTCACAGCCTCTCTGGAAAATCATTCAGAAACAGGGAAGGGGAGGGAAGAGAAGGACATCTCCTGATGCGTACAAACCATGGCGAATGGACATTTTGAAGACTTCCCAAATGTTTAGCTTTATAGTCTTCCTCTCTCTGCCTACTTGCCACCTGCTGGAGAGCTAAGCAGGAGCTACAGCTGCCCACCTCAGTGCAGATGAACTGCAGCACATCAGGATGTGGGACATTAAAAACACTGCCAAATGAAGCCAGACAAAAACTTGAAATAACCACCCACACATGCAAGCAAAGAAAGAAACAGATCAGGGGAAAATAATAGGAATGAGCAATCTTTAGCCTCATTTCTTTTCAGTTGTAAATGGAAACCAATGTGACAGCACTGTAAGAGATGACAGGGTCTATTTATTTTCTCATAAATGATCTGCAGTTGTTGGATTCTCCCCTACCTCCTCAAAAAACATAGCTTTCAATTGAAAAAGGGCACTGCCAGCTGACTCAATAGAAAACATCAAGGCTAGTCTCCAAAGAATTGCTTAGCTTCCTCTACCAGTTGATTTAACAAGCATTGAAACCCCAATTATTACATTGTTTTTCTGCTCAGTACCATCGCTTTGTTGGTTAATACAAAGCTAACTCATAATAATAATAGATTCCTAATAGGAAACTTGGCAATTAATATTTGACCTAGATCCTCAGACAGGGACAATCCTGTACATTCCTATTTCAGTGGTGCAGCTCCATTCCATCTTTTTAAAGGGAGGTTATGACAAACTTTAAAATCAGAAGACCTTTGTGAGGAGCCAGTCTGTGCAACCCAGCATTTCCCTTAAGGATCAAATGAGAAGTGGCATCACATATACTTCAGCAGAACCTACAGCTCAGAGGCACATGCATCTTCATTTCCCTATCAGCAAGGAGAAGCGGAGCCTGATTCATTACAGCAGCTTTATGTTAGTACAACTCATCTTAGATCAATCCTGGCTTGGCTGAAATAGAGCCAAGCTAAATCAGCATCTTGGAGGTTTTCAAACTTTTGCATTTACATGTTATATTGTATGTTTACAGCTGATACTTTTTCAGGTTCTCACTGGTATAATCTAACAGTAACTCTTTCAAGCTGATGGATTTGCACCAAGTTACATCAGTCCAAAGACTACACTATGTAAGCAAGAGAATCCTGCTGCCTTTGCTTATGCATTACATTGACTAAAGGGGCAAATTAAGAGGTAGCAATTTTAACAGTTTCTTATGGGTGATGGAGGCATTTCTTTCAAAGAGCCACACTTACTCAGACATCTTTCCTTTCCCCTTAGTTGGGGTTCTTTAATGTAGCTTCAGAAATCCCAGAGGTCAGGCTAAATCCCTACTAAATTTGCTTCATTAAATGCAGTCCTGTGGCTGGGAGCTGCAGGATTCGAGTGTCAGCCACCACTGGTCACTGCCTCAACCACTGGCATTTAAATTGAAGCCCATTCATTACGTGCTTATGGTCAGATCTAACCCTAAATGAGTCCCTCCAACTTTGTTCTAAAGTATTTATTGCTTTTGAGTTAGTACAGTAAAAGGGGAAAAAAATGTCCAAACCCTAAACCCAAAACAAGAAACACCACACTCACAGGATGAAACAACTTGTAAGAAGGAAAGAAAGGGGTAGAGAAAGCAGTGAGTAACAGCAGCCTCTGGAGCTACACATCCATATCACCTCATCAGCTGCTCCTTTCATGGCTTCTTCTGGGGGGGACAGTGTGACAGTCATCCTCCTGCAGAAGCCTCCCATGGAGCTCCTCACTCCACTTGTGTCCCCACAAAGTTATCAGTTCGAGCTGTGAAAAATGTGATGTTAACTACAAGCCTGATTAACCAAGAAAGGTCTGGAGCAACAATGAGATGAAACAGTCCTAGCTGTTCTTCAGTTTTGTCTTTGCTGAGTTAGGTGGATGATTTCCACCATGTTTCTTCACAGGTGAAAATAAAGCATGTAAGGCTTTGGAGCATCCTTGTGTCAGTTGCAGCCTTGTCATTCAAGGCTCCTGAATTTATTGCCTGCTCTTGCAACAAGTGATGGACAGATGCAGGACTCCAAGGAACTGTGTTCCACCAAGACATGTGAAAAAAGGGATAAAGCAGAAATGATGTGAAGGGAAGGCTCAGCCCTCAAGGAATCCACGTAGGACTTGATCCTTGAGACACAAACCTCAGAGGGACACAAGCAAGGCATTTGTGCTTCACACGTGGGGCTGAATTCAAAGCACAAGCAGGCTGCTTGCTGTTGGTACATTTTGTGTAAGTTCCCTAAGTGTAAGGACACAACCAGATCCTGACAGAACTCAGATGTGCCCAGGTGGCCCAGAGCTACACTAGGTGCTGCAGCCCCAGGGTGGTGAAGACAGGGAAAATCCCAGTAGGCTGCAGGATACTGAAAGCCAGAGCCTTACAGACTCACCTAATGAAAACTTATTACCTCAGCTCAACAACTCGTACATTTTTTCTGCTATTCCAGCCCTAATTCATACAAGAGCTCTGCCAATGTATTTCAGGATTGACTTGTACTGGAGCTAGAAGTTCATGCCCAGTGGTAAAGGCACAAACTTTTACTTAGAGGATGTGGGCTAGCTTTCCTGACGCTGCCTTGCATAAATCCCTTTTTGTATGAGGAGAATGAGACACAATGAGTTTCATTCTTGTGAAAGGGTGACAGGAAGATGGAGATGAGTACAACCTTATAAATCCACATCCCAAAGGATGGTGATGCACAGAGGTGGTAAGAACCAGTCACAACAAGAGCTGTCTTCAATTAACATGGTATTTTCTATCAGCAGCATAGCTGCTTTCCAGACTGATGTCTCAGGCACTGCATAATAACTGTGATATAAGGGGCATTTCTTCTGAGTAATCAAATAGGACACCTTCAACATCAACCTTTCTACCTCCAAGTTGAATAACAAACCTCCCTTTAGCAAGTATTTGAATCATTTCTCCTCACATCCTATTAAAAACAGCATAAAAATCACAGTCATCTTTTCTCAGCCAGTAGCAGTAAGGAAAGAACATTAAGCAAAAAAACACAAACAGAAAAACACAACAAAAGCGGTTTGTTTCTCATCATATAAATTGTTCTTTTAAATCGAATGGGCAAAAACCCACAGAAATGAGTCAGAGGAATAGGAAAGTTTTGCAGTTTGATCCAATTTCTATTAAAGTACATGGTGAGCTTAAGACTGATTTCTATGGATCTTAGATCAAGCCCACACAGAGAGAATTCAGCACTTTCCAGTCAGAACAGAAGCTCTATAGACCACCTTCCTGGACTTCGTACCATTTTTTGGTTTCAGAGACACGACTGAGAAGGTTTGAAACAATGTTGAAATTCTTGTCTTGAAATCCAAAGGGGAAAAAATGAAACGGGGATCAAACAATTCCAAGTAAAAAAGCCAGCAAAGCTGCTGAATCGGCCGCCTATGTGCCTTTCCTGTGTGCTCCAGCTCAGATTTGTAAGCAAGTTGTGTCCATAAAACCAAATTCTATTTGGTACAGCTCTGCTGAAGTCAAAGGGTCATGCTTGCAACAGAAATGCAAATCTTTCATTTGTTTTCATTATTGCCTTCTCCCTAGGGTTTGTTCCCCTGAGACCCTGCCTTTCCAACTCCCTTTGGGCTGCTAAACACAAACCTCATTTTTGCAACTCTTCCATGGTTGATTCAAGGCCACCTCCTGCTTTCTGAGGTCTCATTCATGGAGTGATACTGTACTTTCAGACCTCACATCTGCTTAAGTTTTTATTCTTCTTCTGTATTGGGTTTTTGGGCTAAGAGAGAATATGTCACAAGATTCAACCGCAGCCTGTCTGTGTAAGACTGATTTCTGTCTCATAGGGAGGAATTTTTCAGGAGCACTCAGAGTTGGCCTCACCAGAAGTTGAAGTCATTGAAAGTTTGGTTGAAAGAAAGCTGTTGAATTAGACCACCAGAGAAGGAGCTGGGATGTTCTACGCACCCAGCTTCTCAGTGCTAACACACATTTGTATAGAAGATGGTATAAAAAAAAGATAAAAAAAAAAACTACCAGGATTATCACTACCTCCACCACTAAGCAGCATAAAGGCAAAACTTTGAAGGCAACTTTCCAATATACTTGTTAGCAGCTTTACACTGCTATTTTCCTACTTTCAAACTCAACCCCAAGAAAGCCTCCACCCCATGTTTTCCAACACCGCAAGACATCTCACAAGTCCTTACTTTCAATTTATATCATTGCCTTAACCCTGGCTGCTATTAGAGCCACAGTGTCTAGCTATGAAAAGCACAGTATTAAGCAATACATCACCAGCTGCTTGCAAATACCTCCTTGCCTCCCCTCCATCCCCCTTCCCTTCCAAGTGCCGGTTGTACTTGACCCCACTGCAACAAAGCACGGCCAGCAGAGCACTCTGTCACGCAGCCCCAGCCAGCACTACAACGGGGGTTTTCCTGCCTTCCTGACATTTTTGATCTGATGGATTTTGTAGTGGTCTTGTAAATGGGAATTAGTCATGCCTGGAGGGTAAAGGTTGTCAGACCTCATGCTGAAGTGCACATGTATTCCTGAAAGGAAAACTAACAAAAGCAGATCCTGTGCCAGGGTAGGAGAGGAAGAAGATATCAACAAACTGACAGAAAACAGCTTCTGTGACTTTCTAGCCCTGCGAGGACCAGACAGCATTGCTGAGGGAAAAAGAGGGGAAAAAGGGAGAAGGGAAAGGGAAAAGGGAGAATGGAGAGGGAGGAGATGGAGAAGAGAGAGGGAAAGGGAAAATCTGGAGAAAGAAGACAGAAGATGGAAAAGAAAAAGGCTCTACATATTGTATTGAATGATGTCAGGAAAAGAAGGCTTACTTTGGCTCTGGCAGTCACATCCTAGCTAATCACTCGGGATCCTTCACTAATGGAGAAGGATTTATAGGAGTGGCAAGGTTGGTAGGCTCAGATAGTCTGGATAATATAATCCCACGGCCTTGCAATAATGCTGTTAGCACACAATATATTTATTTATATATATTTATATATTTATATATATATTTAAATTATAAAATATATATATAATATACATATATAAATTATATAAATATATATAAATAAATATATATGTTTTTAATATATATATATATAAAAAACAGGAGTGAACGTGAAAATATGGCTAACAAACAATAAATTCAAGGGTACAAGTCAGCCTCCGCCAGGTAACGGTCAAAAGATCTGATGATAACTTTCTGGAGGTGAGCAGATCCTGCACCAGCTCACATTGTCCACAGAGAAGCAGTGTGAAAAAGGTTTCTGTAATGTGTGAGCTGGAGGAAGGGCTGGGGGAAACTGTTAAAAACTGCAGTCTGAATTGGATGAATTGGCAAATGGTGTGGCCCGACAGGAACGGATCAGGAGAGTGGTGGGGCCCAATATAATAAACACTACATACTTTTCAGGAGGCTTACTTTGGCTTAGTGCTAAGCTGGTCCCATGGACCAGCCTGTTGAATCCACAGAAAGTACCAAGGTGAAAGAGGGCAAGACTGAGGGATTCTTTTCAAAAGCAAAGTCCTGATCCAAACTAAATGTGGACACCCCTAAGCTGATTTTCATGTGGAAACTAATGTGGGTCCCCTTATAGCTTATAAGCATGTTGGGGAGGGATGGGGTATGAAGGAGTCCTGTGCTCTAGGAACACAAACCACAGCTGAAGTTACTGCAATGTAAGAAGTTAGTGTGTCAGACAAGGTGTAAATAGCTGTCCACATGCCAACCCCCAGCCTGCCCCAACTGCACAGGAAGGTGGCTTGGCTTAAGCATCATTTAAGAGTGCTTGCAGAGCTTGTGAGGTAGCTCTACAGACAGGCAGCAACTCACCCAGTTCCCACAGGTCCTGTATACCTCAGCTCTAGATGTTACTTTTGGGTGGGTTGCCAGTGCTGAAGGGAAAGATTAATATGAAAGATCCTGACCCTGCAATAAACACTCAACAATACTTCTCACTGTTCAGCCCTATTTAAACCAATACTGGTTTATCTGCTGAGCCACCTCATTTGGTGGGCCCTGCCCAAGTGAAGAGATTGAACTCAATCACAAGAGAAGACATGTAGAAGTTTTCCAGATCGATGCAAATTATTCATTTGTGGACAGCAAGCCAGAGAACTTGCTAAAACCAGAGGGCTGTTACACCTGGCCAGCTCTCAGGGAAATGCAATGCTTACACATACCCCAAGGTAACAGCCTGAGCTGTTATCTAGTAAAAAAAACATAACAAAACCAACACTGCAGAAGCTCAGCCTGTCAGGCACTGTTTGTCTACAGTGCTTACATGACCTCCACTATCAGTGCTTCTGCTCAGCAGTACTGCTGGGAAGGTCTTCAGGGGCTTCACTGGTTCGTGCCCATTGTGTTAGCTACTATGAACAAGCCCATTGCTATGTGCAAACTCAGCTCTGCCACCCACCATTCTAGCAACCCTACTAGAATGGAAAGATGGTGGGGGTCTCAGGAGAGAGACGTGCTCTAACTCTTTCACCCAGAACCACATAGGAAATCTGTGGCAAACCATAACAGCTTCAAGAGAGAACAGGGAAATCCTTCTTTTCACTGTAAGGCAAACTACATGCCTGATCAGTTGTATCTAATTCTTAGTTTAATGTGGGTTTTCCCTGTACAAGAGTATCTACCAGCTTCACCTCAATGGAGGGTGCCAATTACCTGCAAGAGATGCCACGTATCACTGGAGTAACGTAGGATGGGGCCAGCCCTGGACAGAGACTGTTTCCAAAGAGGAAGCAAAGCAGTGTGGGGATGTGATGATTTTGTGATAAGTGCCCTGAGGAGGGCATTCAGCTGTCTGAAATTGCTTTGAACTTCTTCCCAGCTGTGAAGAATCCAAAGAACTGTCAGAAAAAAGGTGTTGCATCCTGAGAGAAATCCCAGGCGCGACACTTGCTTTCATGCTGATATGAGCCCAAAAAGTTGAAAGAGCAAAATTTTCCACTCTCAGATGTGACAAAGTAGAGATCTATCACCATCTTCAACAGTGGCAACAAAAGGGCCAAAATCAAAACACTCTTCTGACAACTCTAACAGAGACCTGCCCTGGAGAATCAGCATTCCAGTGTTTTCTGGAGTTTAATGTTATGCTGGAAAAAGATCAGCCTCATCTAAGACCAAGCCCAACAAACAAATCACAACACAATGACGCAGGGAGAACAAGATATGGGAGACTCGACGTGAGAATCCCAACCAGGTGTTATCACTGTGCCAGAGGGCACTAGTCTGTCCCTTGGAGATGCCTCATTGTCCTTCCCTCAGCTCACATCCAGACCCCAAACTGAAGGGCCCCCTCAAACCAAGCAACAATGCTAAACAAAGAGATCCTATAAGAAGGCCCACCTGTGCCTATAAATATATGGAGGCAAGGTTATCAGTTGTGATAGGCCAAAGAACAAGCAAGATCCCTGAATGCCACAAGTGTTCCTGCTTCAGTCACAAAGACATTATTTCCCCGAATTTTATTTATATGTATGCTTTTATTTTAATGGTCTTTTTTTAATACTGTATGCTGAGATGACCTTGCTTCCCCAGGGGTCTCACTAAAAGCCAAACTGCACCCGACTCACCAGTGTAACTTAAAAAGTTAACCAGTGGTTAGGGACAAGCCACCTCATTCTTTCCAGCCCTGGAATCTTAGTGCATATGAATTTTGGATACTGCTGCAAAAGTGGCACATTACAAATTAGCAACAGTTTAGTTTATTAGTCCCTGAGTGGATTTATTTACGGCACAGAAAATATTGCTATAGGTTCCTTGAGACTGAGAATGTGACGTCACTGAAATTAAAAAGGATTTCATGTGCAAGGCTGTGCCAAAGAAGGACTTACTCCTATTGTGCTTTCAACATGTGGTATTGTTTTACCATATACTTCTTTAGCTCGATGCCTTCACACCTTACAAAGATCTCCTGTTGCAGCAGCTGATGCTGGATTCTTATTGAGGTTATGGCTGCAGGCATGGAGGGAGACAAACATAATAAGAACCCGGACAATTCAGACCTTCTTTCACTTCTCCAGGGAACAGGACAATGCATACATAAGATTCTCATACACAAATATGGTGGAACCACTTTTTGCTTCACCGAGTTTGCTGAGGCAAAAGAAGCGGGCGCATATATTGGAATCACTCCCAAACTTGGTTTCTCACTTGAGACCTCCATCCTTACAAAGACATCAGCACTGTCTGCTTTTCACAGCAAGGATTCAGGTGCTTTCAATTTCCCAGAGACAACGTCACACAGATTTGGTAGTGGTAATGCATTTGGAAAGAGGTTTCCATCCAGGGATTTAACCCAGGCAATAACCTAAGCTAAACTAATTTCCTCTTGCTAACGCAATGAAAAAAATGTCTTCACTTTTACAACTGGGGAAACTGAGGCACAAAACTCTTTGCATATGCAGCCCTACTCATGCTAACAACCAAACCATGGTGTCTCTAATTAAGCAGCATGCTCAGAAGCTGCTGTCTCAACACAGTCTTCTTTCCCCGAATCTTCTTCAAGTCAGATTTAGACACCATTTTCCACTACACTAAAAAAAGCAGCTCTGACATGCAAGAGTCAGATAGACTTTTGGAGATGGCCATTCAGCACTGCAAAACCCACAGCCAACAAGCAGAAGCAGCTCAGGACAGAATTAGGATCCGCTATGCATATTAACCTTCAAGCACAGTTTCAAAAGAGGAAGGGGAAGACACGAATTACACCAATGTATTCATTTTTGGTAGCTGGTTAGAATTTTATGGTATATCTTATTTTCAAATAATTGGCAAAGAATGACCTATCAACTTAGCATCTCTTGTCCAGAACAGAAACTCACAGCTTCAGGATTCACATGTAACACTCTTCATTCTAATGCTGTTCTTCTGAGCTGCTGATAGACAAGGTTATACCTCTCAGCAAGACACTCCTGTTTATCTCAGCTGCAGTTTGCCCCTTTAGCAAAGCAGGTGTCACTTCCCATCCAGCCAGAAGGGAAAGCTGCCACCCAACAGAGCTATGCAAGTTTTTCAAGGCCACACAGTGAGCAGACAGCAGCTCCAGCACCAGAAACCAGGGATCCTGAGCATCCAACCACAAACCACTGAGACCACAGCCGACTGACACAGCCAATGACCACTCTGATGGGCTGCAATAAAGCAAGTAAAAAAGAAAAATGATGTCAGCAGCAAAAACTGGTTTGTCATTGTGTATCCTAGGGTTGGGCTGTGTAGCAAGGCTCGGTTCATCTCCATGGACAAGTTTCAGAGATGTCATCTTTATCTCCATCACAAGATATTACTCAGAGGACTTCAGGCCAAGTTCATCCAGTCTGCTGCCTTCTGCAAGGCACAGCAGATAATAATATCTAACTGAAATGCTGGTCTTCTTTCTCGTCTATCCACAGGAGTCAACTGGAAACACTGAATTCAACAGTACAGCTCCTCACCACTGGTCTCCTTTGGCTTAGAAACAAATTTTGGCATTATTTACTACATCTGTTCCTAGTGCCCAAGGTCAAGGTGCAGATTACTAAATTGCTAATTTTAATTATTAACTAGCATGTACAAAATAAAGCCTGCCAGCTGCTAGAGCTCAGCATAATAGGACGCCTTATTGGTAGAGTAGGACAACTTTGCAGTAATAATGTACTACAGGACCCTCTCTGTGCCTACTCCACAGAGATTATGAATTAACTGTTACCCTGGACTGGAAGACAAAATCAGTGACATACTGAGCAGCTCATAATCTTTCTGGTCCAAACTTTGCTGTTCTAACCCAGGTGGTGGCTGAGGTTCATCACAGCACAGCTGGTTAACAGGACTGCTTATTATCTGCAACATTAGGCTTTGTTTCACCTCCCTTCCCAGGCACTAGTTTCACTAGAGAGAGGACTGGGAAATCTAGCTGAGCAGTTTTATTGATCTGAACAGGTCCACCAGGATGGTGGAAGAATGACAGAAACTGTCATCAAACAGGCAATATTCCCACTGGTGGCATCAAAATGTCAGGATTGTATCATACTGTAAATGTCACTTGTTTCTGCCAACTTATTTTTATTTGCATTGTTTCCAGTATAAATACCCTTTTCTAAAAATGTCAGCAAGAAATGCCAGTTAGTTTTTGACAATGATGACAAAGAGAAGATGCATGGGAAGCTAAGTACTAGAGTTTCCCAGAAAATCATAAGGGATTTTTTAATGGAAAATATTACACTTTTGTTGAAAAAATCTCTAATCCTTTGGCCACTCACCAAAGTCTCTTGGAATGAACAATATTAGGTCCAGCCAATGGGCTTTCAATACAGATCCTACTTCTCATAGAAAACAGACACATTTGAATCTAAAGAAAAAATGTCACCAAGCTATACTGTCAAGAACTCAACTGTCCTGCAGAGATGTTTTGATAGCATTTTTTAAATTAACTGCACTGAATATGTCACCAGTGTTGACACTAGAGTCAATGAACTTGCTCCACCATAAAGCATTTAGCACAAAGAACACCAGGGATCTTCTCTGATCTATAATTCAGCCTGGCATTCTGCTGATGAAGACTTTCCAGGGAAAGCGGTAACTTACGCTGCTTTGCTCTAATGTTACTGATTTATATATGTGTATGAGAATACAGGCATATATCCTGGAATTTTTGATTTATTTTTAAGTGTCTCACTTTAATGTAATAATATAGTTTGATCGAGCATTCCCTGCTTTTACAAGCAACAACATACGAGATTACAACCTCAGAGAGTAAAACGAAGCTTTATGAAGAGCTGCATCATAGCCAGTCACTGTAAAGTCTGAACTATGAAGCTTCCAGTATTTCCTGCCTTTGGTAATTAAAGATACACACAGATTTACATAACTTTGGAAAACTATTTTTTTCATGTTCCATGTTGGATTATTTTGATGACAATAAGCATGTTTCTGATTACAAATTTTTGCATCGTGTAATGAGCTGTTCTAGAAACAAGTTCCTGCAAATTATAATCCAATGTGTGAAGATATCTCAGCCCCTACAAGGAAAAAAACTGCTTCTAGATTTCACCCAAGCATGACTCTGAAATCCTATAGACAGGGATTATACTTGAAAATCCTCTCTGCCTCTCAGAATCCCCAGTATGGTCTTTGAGAAAGCTTTGGAAACAGGCACACAGCCCTGTCCAGTTCAATTTCCATAGCACCTCCAAAAGTACTACTATTCCTAGGAGAAGCATACTTCAATTTCCAAACATGCAATGCCTACTTTATTTCAGGTCTGAATCTGGCAAAAGGATATTTACACTTCCTCAAGCAAGGTGGAGGTGGAGGAATTAAGCCTTCCTTGCTCGACTGGGGAGCCTCCAACATACAGAGTTGCTACAGAAGTTCAGGTTTCTCATCTTTCCCTCCATGCCATGCAGAGCTGACCCCATGTGAAATTCAGAAAGAGCTAACCTGCAGCTGGGGAAAGGAAACTCTGACAGGAGAGAGAACTTAAATTCCCCCCTCCTCTAAAGCTGTGTTGTCCACACCTGCTGATGAAGCTGAAGGCATTTCCCAATGCCATACTACCTCGACTCGTACACTTTCTCGGGTCTGACACTGCCTTCCTCCAAAGGTAGCTCTTCATCAAAGATGTCCTGCATTCAGCTGAAATCAAGGAGTCTGAACCGATGTCACTAAATGTTTTTCCTCCTTGTAATGATGGCAGACAAAAGCAGTGTCCTCTAACATGTTGTGCACAGCATCTGTAATGCTAGTGCCGTAAAGGGAAATCAAAAGAAAGGGGGTAAGATGTTATGTATGCTGCGTGCTTGGAGAATATTTTAAACTCCCTTAGCCTCTGTAATGAAAACCACACTATCTGAAAGTGAAACACTGCTGATTGTTAACTGTAGGTCTGTTGGAAATAAAGCAAGAGACATAGGGAAAGGGAATTTCATGTAAATCTAATTTCTTCTGTGTCAAACAGTGCTACTGTATTTCCTTCCATCTGCAAGGATAGCCTCTGAAATGTGGATGAATGTTATTACAGTCTGCAAAAAGCAGAGTTCAAAGGGGGGGAAATTTGGTTCAGATTTGGATTCGGCAGTTCAGAAGTTTCTTCACACTTTCTTCAAATGGCACAAAAAAAAATCACAAGCTCTGACTTGCCAATCTTACATAAAAAAAACCCTTTTAAATGAATCTGGTAGCTATGATTTAAGTAAATACTTATAAATTTTGCTTTTTCAGCAGAAATAAAGTGGACATCCAAATTATACGACAGTAAAGGCTTTTTCATCCAGAAATACAGGATTTCTTATGAATGTCCCTTCTGCCCTTCTCTAACAGACGATGCCACAATCCAACCACTACAGGCTTTAGCAGTGCTGAGACCTGTGCTCATCTTCCAGTGACACAGACATTACGTTCACCTCCCATTTCCCTTGAAATCAGCAATTCATTTGTGGGAACTGAACAAAATAAGGAGGCACTGATTGAAAAAAGATGTGTTGAGAGGTCACTACAGCCCCAACATTGTGTCCCATCCAGGTTTTTGATGACTCTGAATTGGATTTCCTGGCTGCCCTCTGGAAGCTGGAGGAGGTGCTCCTTTCTTTAGCCCATGGTCTCCTCATTGACCTCCTCTCCTGCCCAATGGCAAAGTCCAAACAAGCACCCCAAAAGGTGCATTAACAAAACTCAAAGCCACCTGGAGCACCTCTTAGCATTTCCATTGGCTTTCCAGTCTCTTTGCATGGAGACTGTCACTTTTCTTCCAGTTATTTTGTCCCCCTGCACACACACAGATCTGTTCAGTCCTGAAGGGACTTGGCATTCCCTGCTCAGTCTTGAAGGGACCAACATATCCCGTTACAAAGTCCCAGACTAAATTCACTCCCAACAAAAAGCCATCTCCCTTTGGACGGGTAAAGTCTACCTTTTGAAATACCCCCATGTTGTCTCAGCAACTCTCCTTTATGGCTGTTTACATTGGATAAAAGGTAGAACACAAAGCAACATTCAGACTGAGAAAGTGCTCAGAAGTAGTAAAATATTGTGTTATCTATTTTTTTAGCTGAATAAATTGAGCTCGCTTTGCATTATTGCTGGCTGTCTTAGCCCAGCTCTGAAAGTGAGAGAGAGAAAAAGAAAGGGAATCTTTAAAGGCGACTCCCAGGAGGACGCTAATATTTTTAATAGTTTGTGGGTTATGAAACAAATCTGTGTTAGCAGTATTATATATCTCAGTCTGAACCACTGGGGTGTTTCCAGACTCTTTAATGAAACTAAAGTACTAATACAGCACTGCCAAGAAAGTAGATTTATTCACAAAGAAATGTTTGCTAGCAGAAATGAAAAAGGCATGAGTAGGACCAGAGCATGCTAATGCACAGTCTTGTCACTGACACTGCCCCTTATCACAC
Source organism: Chrysolophus pictus (assembly GCA_037305975.1). NCBI lineage: Eukaryota > Metazoa > Chordata > Aves > Galliformes > Phasianidae > Chrysolophus > Chrysolophus pictus. The sequence continues at coordinate 21,997,863 of CM074583.1, forward strand.
CAGCTGAACTCCACTGTCACTCTGGATCACAAGTCCCACCTTTCTCCCTTTTTCCTCCATCTGATTTTGCCTTTCTTTCTGTCTTTCAGAGCCTCCAGCACAGCAACGCAACAATATGGGCCAAAACCTGTGTTAATAGCAAAACTTGATCTATAGCCGAGGAGAGCTGAACATAAAAAGAAAAAACATACACAAACACTAGGGACTTTTTTTTCATTTTACAGTGTGAAATAGGACCCAAACTAATCAATGGAGCTCAGCGGGAGTGCATAATTATTAATAGGCCCTACATGGGGCCTCAGAAAATATGCAGTTCTCTTGGAAGTTTAAAAGGTCAGTGTGAATAACTAAAACATACTTTTCTTGGTAGTTATTATGCAGTAAGAAAATAATTCATAAGGAAATCAGTTTAGCAAAAAAGAAAAAACTCATGTTCTAGCAGGGTGGCTTAGGAGTCACTCCTGTCTTCCATGTATCTTTCCTGGCAGGTTAATGGACCATGTTTTATTCTCTGCTTTACTTCCTAAAGTCCATAAAGCCCAGTGCTTTTTCACTGTTTGTTATTACAGAACTTGACTGCATGCTGCCAGATTGAAAGTGGGAATGAAAAATTGTGTACCACTTGGAAAAAAGCAGACCAGCGGAGGGCAAGGCCAGACAAAACACCTTTGCATGGTGCTGCTGGGCAGCTTATTCGCTGATGACACAACAGCCTCAGGGGTCTTGTTATTTATGTGCTACTCTTCAAACTGATTTCTGGCAGCTGGCAGAACTGAGAGAGCATGATGGCATCAGTAATGGTTCAGCAATGGAACAGTACATCATGTCCAGGCATCAGAGTATGCTTCAAGGAAAAATGCTGAGCTAATCCCAAGTTCTCTTTTTAAGAGCAGTGCAATGAAGTGGGGAGAGGAGCGATGATCCAGGGTGGCTAGCATCGCCATGCACCAAACGCTGTTGGAAGGATGTCTCCTTTATAAGGGCCAGTGAATCTGTATGGATTTCCAACAGCAGGACAAACCACATCAGCCCAAAGGGATTATGGCTGATGTTGTGTCAGAAGGAGAAAACAGGTTTATCCACACCTCACACCAGGGAATAAGCACTGAATGGGTGATGTGACAGAGAGATGTCACCATACACAGGCCCATCTACCTATAAACATGGTTACGACTGCCAGTAGCTGAACTAAGGCATAACAATTGGCATAACAATTTTTTTGTTCCATTTCAATGTTGGCACTGTCAGGAGGTGCACACAGTTAAATGCTGTGACTCAGTATAGAAATACCTGTGAACCAGCCAGGTTTAAGTCTAAGCGTTTTTCTCAAGAGTGAAGTCATTTTATTACTACACTCTCTACCAGGCATGTGCAGCATCTGGTTAATATATTTCTGGGTAGCTCCTAGCTCTCAGAACGCTCCATCTCTTCCATATTGCAAAACACACAAAAGGCAAACTTTCCAACACTTCGCTTGGGTACCTGTTCCAAACACTTACAGGTCTGGTTAGGAGTACTTTCCAAGGAGCCAGCATGCATTTTCCCATGCTTAATTTAGTTATTGGAATGTCTGCCATTTATATGTGTTCTCCTTGGCTCCTGCACAGGTCAGCTACTATAAATCAGCATAGTATCACTGACTTTAACAGAGCTACAGTAACTTAGAACAGCTGAGTATCTGGTTTATGAATGCAGTTCCCAGAGCTTCATGTTAAATACAGCCCAAGGCTGGGGCATTTAAAGAAAATGAAGAGGTTATGAAAGGTACGTACACGTCTTCCAGTTCAATATTGTTTGTCCTAGATACTTACTAGGTGATGAAAGGATAAATAAACAGACCCTAGGCATGGTGATGTCAGCCTTTGTTTTTGTCAGTGATATTTTCTCTGCAAATGAAGCGCATGTGAAACAAATGAAGAAACAGGTGAGAGTGAATGTTTGGTTGCCAAACTTGGCTGCAGATAAAACATGATGCAGATATTAACTCTGTGGTCTGGAATGTGAGTGGAAGAATACCTGGAGAGGGAAAGGAAATCACTACGGCCATCGAGAGACCTGCCTTTAAGTAAGTGATGGCTACTAATGAAGAGGTGTGCAAGGAAATACATATCCAAAGCCACAGCGGGCATGAACCTTGACGGTTCCTCTGGTGAGGAAACTCAGTTTGCTGTGCTTTTCCCCCAGTTCTGTTATTTTCCAATTCTGTACAGATGCAGAACTGCATCGGTCAGCCTGCGCGTATCAACATTACAGGAATTTCACATTCTTCATTCAAAGCCTTTTCCTTTCAATAACAACAAAAAATAAAAAGGAAAAAACTTCCCACCAAAACAGAAAAGTGTGAAGGGGAACAGATGGACCCTGAACAGCCCACAGCCACCATCTCTCCTGTGACACATCCCAAATCACTGCCCTGAAGCTACATCAGTGAAGAGCAATTACCCACAGCCACATTCACCCTCTTGCCCCTGACTCATTCATCCCAAAAAAGCCATTGCACAAATACTACACCTGAGTTTACCCAACACCTCCTTCCCTCAACCCACCAGTTTACACTACACTGATTAAGTCCAAGATTTTAGAAGAAGCTGTTTTCCTCAACTGTTGGAGGAGGAATGTCAGGTTGCTGCAACATATGGCTGTCTCTGCTCCCCAGCCTAAGACAGAACTCGTCATCAGGCTCTCTTCCATCTGCCAGACCTTCACAAGCAAACCAAGACCAATGCAACAGCCTGACCCAGGAAGCATTCTCCTGAAGACAAGATGAAAGTAAAAAGCCCCGCTGCATAAGGCAGCATGGTTTGAAATAAGCTAAGGATTTGACACAACTGATCTGAGCTGGAAGAGACCCCAATCATGCCCACCATAGTGCAGCAGGAGTCAGTTATCTTCCAAAGGTGCTTCCCTTTGTCCTCAGGTTAGGGAGAATCCAAACCACCAGCTGAGACCAAAAGTCCCACTGCCAAGATCAGGTTAGCTCCCATGGGAGCTGATAGTGTGCTAACTCTTGAAACACAATGAGAGATGGTCTCTTCCTGGGGAATTTACAATATATTAATTAGACAACAAGATGACATATCTCTGGCTAGCGCATATTAAAACAATTCCATAAATATTTACCAGCTGAGGTCTAGAGAGATGGGGTCCAGAAAGAAAACTACAAGATTAAGAAAAAATTCCGTTAAGTGGAGATGTGGCAAACTGCCCTACCAAGCACAGCTACTCTAAGCAGCAACTCCTTCTCCCTTTTCCTTACAGGGTTTCCCATCGCTGATAAAGACGTGAAGGGCAAACTGTGCCACCTAATTTCCATCTAGAACAAACAGGGAAAAGAGACCCTTAAGCTTGATCTCAAAAAGAGAAATGTCAGCACGCATGATTAAAATACCATCCATCTCACATCCATTTCAGGAGCAAGGAAAGGGAAAACGGCAGTATTCCTTACTGGGACCAAACACAAGCACTATCAACTGTTTCTTGCCTATTAAAGTAATGTCACCAGCAGCTTCACTTCCTCACTCACTCTTACTGTCACTGTCATAATTAATATATAGAGAGCATGTGGCAAACTTTGCTTACAAATTTCCCAGAAAAGAAAATGCCGAAGCTACTTTGGCAAATGTAACCACAAACATCATCGTATGTTTGAATAAGGCTAAGAATAAAAGGCTTTTTTTCTAAAGCAGATGACTTTGCTTTAAAAGGCAAGTGAGAGTCTAATTCAGAGCTACTTATTTTCAGACATCAAGCAAAGCTCCTAAAATAAACTTCTGGTTATTAGTTACAGACTTCTCATTCCTCCCCTTCCTTTTCTTTCTTGTTTTTATAAAGGACTTTAACGATGGTGCAAAGCTTGGACTGTTTATTGACAGATTGAGCATAAGCAATACAAGCACAGAAGATGACTGTCTCTGTATTTAAGACCTTGGCAAAGGAATCAGGTGTCTGGATGGTTTGGGCACACTACTCAGGGCTATGTTTCCTAGTGGGGTTTCCAAACCGTACTGGCGCAGCCACGCTTTCTGGAGTCACCAACCTCGTGTTGCCACTCCCAGGGTACTAAAATCCTTCTTCCCTTGATAGGTTTGAGCTATTATACATTCTTTTTACAAAGAGGGTGATAAATTATAAAGGCTGACTTATTTACTACATTAAGTAGCAGCAAGTGATTCTTCTCAGAGCAGCTGCTGAAAACACCAGCACGGCCAGAGGAAAGGCACACATCTTCAGCAGGCAGCAGAGCACCAGAGGCTCCTTCAGCCAGAGGCTGTTCCAGCCTCCTAATGACTGTATAATGGAGGCAGAACCCAAGTCATCTGCTTTCCTATTTTATGCAAGGTGACTAAGAAAGTCTTATTTGGCTTGAATAGATTTCAAAAGTGTGCATATATATATTTATATATATATATGAATAAGTCTCTTTCATAAGAAAAGACTTCATGAATATTTCATGTCTTTCCCCTTGGGTTTGTAAGTATCTGGTTTGTATGCTCTTACTAAGTACAATTTTCTGCCATCTGGGCTCAGGAATGAAGACTTCCACTGCGTTCTGTTGTTTTCATCAGTAGCTGCAACTGCACACAGCAACACTGCTCTCTCTGATGATACCAAAGCTATCTTCAGACTTTGGGAGAGCAACAAGGTGAGAAAATGACCTCCCAAAACTGCTCAGTCCCATTAGCTACAAGCCAGCATTGCCTGGTTGGTTGCGTCTTTCCCCAGCTGGTTTTTAAAGAATGTTTTCTTTACCCTTGGAGCTTGCAAGATGCTGTTCAAAGGGAAAGAAAAGTACGGGGTGACCCATGGAATTCATCTCTCATCACATCCCAAGTCTTTCCACATATATTTTTTTAAATGTACGTTTGGATAGACAGGCCAGTTTGCTGTCACATCTCCCCATTGCAGTTGCTGACAGTCAGACTTTCTTGCTTACTTTAGAGTTTGATTTATAGTCTGCAATTAGGCTAAAAATGGATATTTTAGAAAATACAAAGGAAATCTATGATTAGTTGCAAATTGAGAGCAAAAATAGAGACGGCTGAAAAGATTTCTTTATCCAACTTGCTATTCAGAACTTGCAACAGCCTTTTCATCCCTGAAACTGTCAGAAGGCCCTCACTACTTTTGAAGGGCTGTTCACTTTCCTGAACCTCTAATCAAGCTCACAATGTCATAAACTCAAGTTTATACTAATTACTGCCTATAATGAAAACAATGTGAGCTCTTTCAGCCTTCTTCCAAACTCTAGAAAAAGTTGAGTGGTTATGAGGGTCCACAAAACCCACTAAAACCTAGGTCTTGAGTAAAACATGGATTGGGTAGAAGTATGAGCACTGTGAGAGTAAGGGTTTGGTGTTGCAAAACCATTTGCTATGAAATGATGTGACCAAAAGATATGTCCAGACCTGAGAGGTATGAACCAAAACTGAAAGCTAGGATGGGATCACTGCAGCCTGCAATATCTCAACTACACAGTTCTTCCAGGAGTACAGGACAACACGCACAAGCCAAAAAGACAGCTTGTGCAGTCAGTGTTTATATTATTCTGAGGGAAACGCTGAATCCAATGCAACTACCTACTTTTGGGGAATTTAGAGCGCATTTCAGCAAAGCAACAATGACTGCAAGAATGGTCTCATGTAATTCACCTCATGGCCTTAACATGCTCCACCTGTGTAAGTGCTTGGCAAAGGCTGAGGCTGAAACATGGAAAGATTTCAGTGCATAAAGGCCTTCTAAAAATGAGGTTGGGTAAGTAGCCAGGCAAAACCCTTGCATATAATAAGAGGGCATGAGAAAGGTTATGCCTACTTCACAGAGCAGATTCCAATACACAGATCCCTTTTCTTGGCCACCAAAGATGTAGAACTCAGAGCAGTTTGGTGTTTATTTATACAAAAATAGCCTTCATTTTTGTTCCATGCCTTGGGGCTGTGCATACTATGATAGGAGAGGCATGTTTCCAACAATGATAAGCAGCAGACAAGGGCAGTATTCTACCCAGAATCTGCTATTACACTCCTCCCAACACAAACAGAGCAAATGAAAATTAGCAAGACATTAAAGAATTAACACTATAAGCATTTATGACCAGTGTCAATCATTCACTCACTCCTGGAGCATGCAGATGGGTGAACAAGTACTGCTGTACTCCAGGGATTAATGGTACATGACTGAAGCCATCACTGTGGGCTGTTCAGTGGTGAAGCACATTTGCCCTCAGCCCAGCAAAAGGAGGTAATGCGCTGAAATAAAGAAAAGGGAAATATGAGTAGGATAAGTGGAGAAAACATCTTAACAAGCTGCCAGGGGAAGTGCTGGTTCACCGCTTGGGTCACTTCAAATTGGACTGGATAATACATTGGAAAGGATCCTAGTTTCTGGGAGGTTGTGCACTAAATCTGAAGGATGAAAGGGCGGAGCTAGTATATTTTGGCCTCTTTGACTTGGTATCTTCAATGCTCTGCAAATAGCTCATGGTTCATACCAAGCCCAGACTTATCTTCCACCTGACGCACCAGGAAAGATTGCTGAGGAAAACAAAAATGTGCTCATATTGATACCTGGTATGAGGCTCCCTTGGTAGTCTTAGTCCCACCTGAGCTGCACATTTCATAGCCCCGCAGAATCACAGAAAGTCTAGAGTTTGAAAGAATCTTGAAGGCCACCTAGTTCCAACCCCATTCCACGGGCAGGGACACCACCTACTAGAGCTGTCTACGGCTCCATCCAGCCTGGCCTTGGACACTACCAAGGATGGGGCATATCTGTCACTACCACCGCCCTCCTAAAAGTTTTCCATAAACCCATTTCAATCCACATTGCCACAAAGCAGCAGCAGCAGCACGTGGGCAGCACCTCCCACCCAAGGAAAGCCAATCTCCACCCAATGAGGCTAATGAGCCCTCCATGAACTACCTCCACACAACATAAAAGATTTACTCAGGGCTTCTCCACAGGCCCAGATGCCTCAAAGATTTTTCTCTCTGAACTCCTCAACCTATTTGTTAGGTCACCAATATCCCAAACTAGATCATGGACCCAGTGGTGAGCTAATGCAATTACTAATAGTGTTATGAGCCCCACAGAAACGCAGTTTCTTGGACAAGTATTCAGGGATCACACACATTTTCTTCTTGGAGGTTGTCTAGCAATCAGAAAAAAAAAAAAAAAAACTTGAGGGTCTGCTATTTTATATCTTTTTTTCCCCCACAGAGAACAAGGAGGCAATATCCAGGCAAGGCCAGGCCTCCCCAGCCTCTGCAGTGAGAGTTCATTTATTTCCATGCCGATACATTGCTGAGGAGTGGTGATTTGGGAATGAAACTCAGCCAGCTTGTTACATTACATGCCCTTTTAAAACAGGAGCAATACTGCTTTCACATCTGACATGCATCATTAAAAAGCAATCACTTCAAGCAAGACTTGTTTTATTTATCACTAAAGGAAAAGAAGTGGGAAAAGCAAGAGATAATCATCACTCATCCCTTTCTCTGCTGAAAAGTGAAAGCCTACATCCAACAAGCAAGACCACCCATCTCAAAAGGTTTTTTGAAGGATTTACACTTGGCTGGTGTTTTAAGAAATGTCCATTGCTATGCCTTCAACATGCATTCAGGACTACAGTTCTGTGAGCTTGATATCCTATCTCTGAGAATAATAAAAATCAGATGCTTCTACATAACAGATAATGTTATTATATAACAATATGTCTATTGTTTGTGATCCCTACCTGTAGACAGTTAAGATTTGGCTTATATCCTGGACAATGAGTGTTTATACCACTTACAAACAATTACATAACATCATGTAAGCAACAAGAGGCAAATGTCTAACTTTCTTTACATTCTCCTGCGTTCCCCACAAATACTTTTAACTGTACTACCTTCTGGAGATAGCCTAAAGGTAACAAAGCCATCAGCAATATCCACCTTTCTGGCAATGTTTCCTCCCAGCTTTGGCAGGATCAGGGAGCCTGCAGGCTTGCAAACCAGCCATCAGGGAGAAAAGAAGTCCTGACTACCTCAGGTAATGATTTCTGTGTTGCTATAACATGCACTCTGTATTTCTGCTCATGTGAAAGAGTTGAATTAATGTGACAGCAGGGAAAAAATCTGTAAGAATCTGAAGACAGTTTGTCACAGCAGTGCCTCAAGGTGACAGTCAGAAGTTTCCCAAGTCCATCAACGTCTCATTGATTTCCAGTTGTTTCAAGCTCTAAAGATGGATAACTAAAAACAGGAATCAGTTTTCTAAGTGCAGTGTGAACCTAACTGGAAAGCAAGGAAACTTTCTTTTATCAAAGAGATATCCATGAGCAAATCAGAAATCCCAGCAAAAGGATCAATTTCGAACGTAAGACTAAAAATATTCTCCTTAGCATTGCTCTCATATAAACTCCAATACAAGCTTCAATATTGAATTAACTCTGAAATAACTCCAGCACCTTCACCAGTGAATTCCTGGTGTGAAGGTATAAAAAAATCATTGAGCAGGAGGAGGTTGATGCTAAGCTATGGTGCTGCTCTAACAGTAGCAGGGTACTAAACTCAATGGCTTAGTCTTACCTATTGAACTGCTATTTTCTGTGCCCAAATAACTGATCCTTAATGAAGCTATTTATGTAAGGAAATTAAATTAAAAAGGAATGTTAGTCACCTGGGTGTTGCCACACGGCTGTAATGTGTGTCTGGGAGAACTGAGACTCATAAATTGTATACAACACACTGAATGGAGGTCTTTAGCCTGTATAATTAAGTGGCAACCAGTTTCATATTAAAGATATTCCACAGACACAGAGCAACAAACAAAAATGTCGTATTCTCCATTTCCTGTGTATAAATCTCCACTCACAGCAAAGCCAAAAAAACACAGGTTAGGCACGAGGGAGTTGGGGTACCAAGGGAAAAGCTCTGGGGCTGAAAAGTGACCTATGATTTTTCACCTACAGCTTTCAGAGCTGGAAGTAAAAGGCAGACGCAATTCCAGAGGCACAACTCACTGTGGCCACAGTTACTGCTTGAGTCTTCAGGGGATTCAGGGCAAAGAAGGATGTTCAACACCTCTGAAAAGAAAATCATCCATTACCCAAAACTAGACAGTACAGGACACTATTTTAATGGAAAAGGTAAAGTTTGAGGACAGATTACGCTCCTTTTCAAAACCCCATGGCCAAAGACTCTGCAACTGCACTGTGTGAGAAGGCAGAGAGCCACTGGTGGTCATGTTTGGCACTGAGCTAGCTGCTGTAACCAGAGCTCAAGGCATGCATGGCTTGCCTGGGAAACATTCACACATTCCCCAAAATATAGAAGGCAAATCTGCAGATAATAGCAGCTCAGATATCCAAATAAATCTGGCTACATATTACTTCAGAGTGACTCTGCAAGAGCATCTTAATTTCAGACTAGAATACCTAAAAAATATAAAAACCTACACATAAACCTAAATTCCTGAATACAACTTCACTGCCAGGTCAGAGTGGTTCCGAATTACAAGAGCTGTCCCAAGCTTGGCTCTGCAGAAATGTAAGGACAAATTGCATCCATTATCCAAGGCCCCACCTCTGCTCAGTAGAGAGCAAATGCGTGCAAAGTGTGCAGAATGGCGACTGTACACATCTCCTCTTTGCTGCTTACAGAGGAACCCTTTCTACTGTCATGAACTCCCACAATGCTGAGGCCAGGAGAGGCAAAGACCCTTCCTTTCCACCTCCAGCCTACAGCAAGATGTCCAGCACCTCTGTGACCAGGAAACACTGAGCACTGGCCTCCCCTGCCCTGAGGACACTCAGGGATCTGCTCTTCACCATGCTAACAGCCCCATTACTGCTAATCGCCACGAGGACGCACCCTCACTTAGCAGTCATCAGCCTGCGAGTTATCACTTTGTAAAGCAGCACTGGGCTCCAGTGCTCCAGGAGAGAAACCTCTGGTGCTAAAAGATTTGTAATTCACCACTGCATCCACAGGATGTGAGATGCGGCATTAGTCAGTGTCTCTTGGGATGGTTCCCTCCCCACGCAGCTCTTTTGCTGCAGGAGGAGCAGGGCAAACCAAGACAGACACAGCACCAATCCATCTGCCTTCCCCAGCACTCTGCTGGCAAGCGGAGCTAATGCTTAATTATCATGAGTGATTTATTAACTTATAAAGTCAGATTAAATGGGTATTTTGAGCTGAGCGGCTTTGAAAGGGGAAAGGGATTCATGCTATTTATCCAGCTGAGGCAAAAGCCACGCGCTACAAACCCACAATGCTAATTTATCTGGATTAAAAGGAATGCATCTCTAGGAAAAGGACGCGACCAGCAGCCAGTAGATGCATGTATCAGGAGAAGTGCCTGTTTCATACAGCCACACTGTCCACATCCATTTCTAAACCCAGCAGAGGAGATGCCTCAGGACCCTGTATTTTCTCTAAGACAGTTCTGTTTCTCACCTATTGCGTGAGGATTGTAGGGGCTTCTGTTGGCTTCCCAAGCAGATCACCAGCACCGTGTGACAACATTCACACACAAAATGTGGTTCCTATCACTGTTTAATTTCTCACTAATTGAGTAGGAACCTTATAATCTGCATCAGAATGATGGTTTCCCTCTCCAAAAAAGGAAACAAAAAATGAAGAAAGCAACAGGAAGCAACACTTTACATATTTTTTGTCTATCATCTGTGTGCTGTTTTTTTTCCTGTGGCATTTGTTACCGTGGGTAAAACCCACATAAGCAGATGTATTACAGAGACAGTTCCCTAACTTGCCTGTGTCAAGGTGAGGCTGCAGTAGTGGCAGGATACCCTTTTGCTATATCGTCACCAGGAGTTGGAGAGTTGTACAGAAAAACAAATAGTGCCATCTAATATTTTATATATATATATATATATATATATATATAGCTTAATGAGAAGCTTACCACATAAAGACAAAGAGAGAGAAAAAAATAAAACTCTCAAGCTGACATCGGGCCCATGGTGGAAATGACTCTGCAGTGATACAAGACATTCAGGTAAAAGGAGTAAATGTCTCAGATTTATGAAGCTGGCATTTCTCAGGCCAGGTGTTCCCTATTCCCCGCTCACCTCTCCCCCATTCACTTGATCCCTCAGCAGCCTCGTACACGAGGATGGAGGCAGAAGACCTGCATCAGCTAACCAGGCACCTTCGTCTAACTGCCTTCTTCTCTGATGGAAAGAAGGAAGTGTGTCTCTACAAAAGGCTTCCCTTGGTATTACTACAGGTCAGAGCTGCTCCTAAAGCAGAATGGTAATTTTAGAATGGCTTCAATTCAGAGGTTGCTTTTGCAGGGATCAAAGATCCAGAAAGAAAGAAAGGACAGAAAGGAAAGGAAAGCAGCTTGCTTGCAATGTTTGAGAAAGTTCTGTTAAACAGGGCTCAGAGGTAGAAAACCAAAACTGGAAGGATTTTGTCTTGTGATAGCTGTGCTCACCTCTTCCCCTGCCCAATCTGGTTTCTCCACTAACGGTACCCAGTGAAATGGAGTCACATCCATACAGGTGGCCAAGCTCCACCTTTCCCTCTAGCCCACGGATGCCCACGTTCCAAGCTCTGCTTTCCAAAATGAGGAGGCAGCAGGCAGGAATGCTGGGCACCTGACAGGACAGGCTGTTCAGTGTGAAGCCAGCTGGAAACACGAACTGCTGGCTCCTCACGTGGTGCAAAATCCAAGACACAATCAAACCTATAGAGAGTAACCAGCAAATCGCTCAAGCTATGTTTTTATGAGACACTTTAGCCAGCCCCTTTTCATATCCTTTACGAGGCTGCCTTCAGCCCTAGTCGTAGTAAAAACTCCAAGTTATGGAAATCATAAGAAAGAAATTATGTATGGAAAAATCATTATGTTATAAATTGGTTCCACTGTTCAAAACATGTAGGAAATGGGGCATATAAAACTCAGATGGCGTTGTAGACTTTGATACAAGGTTCATTACTACACTGTGACACGAGTGAAATACGTGCTAACACACTGCCAGCTAATTTGCCTTTATTTACAATGCAGACCCATCACTGGGCAACTTCATAAATTTGATCTACTTCGGTGATTATTCTGATTGAACGTGGCAGCCTGCTCAGAAATGTACCCTTGGGAAAGTGCAGATCTTCTGTCTTCAGCACGACTCCATTCTGAATGTGTCCCCCCACTTTGTTTTAAACTGGTAGCAATCTCCCTGTTTTCTCCTAATCTTTTTCAGATTTTATCCTCCTATTCTACTATTCAGTTTCTTTTATCTGGTTATACACGTGCCATCTGTGTTCCTAAAGTCCTAATTGAGGTGAGAGGAAGGCACAATGGAATGGGAATAATTAGACAGAATGTTGTTAGAAAAAAATGTTAAAATGGGAAATTTCCATGGAGATGTGTCGGTTTTTGTGAAGCTTTCATCAAAAAAATATTCTGAAGCCAACAAGGGAAGTTCAACAACAGCTGAAGTTGTTCCCTGGGAAAAGGCCTAACTAAGGAGATCCACTGGCTATGCAGGACGCTTGCTGCAAGAACAGGAAATCCAAGGAATCACATTTAGCCACTGTTGAACATTACATTTGCTAAGAGGGGAACTGTGTGGGAAGACAAGCAATGGACAGAGCTGCCATAAAGCATCAACTGAATGTCCAACTTTCCTAAGAACTACCCTTGCTTTAATTAAACAGTTTAAAAATAAAATCATAGTCACTATAAAAAATATTTCTTTACTGGAAAAATTCAGGGAAAGTATTTTTAAGACTCAATGGTCTGTTTCCTTACTTCCACCAAGAAATTTTTTTCCTGCAAAATTACATTCTTTCAAATAGACTCTACTTTCTACTAAAATGCAAGGGGTTGAAAACTGAATGAAGTGCTTTGAATATATTGAAAACGTTTCAAATGACCCAAAACAACTCTGCTTTTTTGTTCCAACATAGAACAAAATTTCTTTTGCTCAGAACCTCAAGAATCTGGAAAATCCATCTGCCATCCAGTTCTACTCACAGCACAAATGTCAAGAAGTCTCATCTACTATTGCCTAGATGGTGTCTGAACTGAAGAAGTGCTGTCAAAACATAAAGTCTCACCAGCCCCTTCAAATTTCCAGTTTGGAAAGGAGCCTGATCTCAACTGGGACCGAGGTCTCAGTGCTGCCATCATCAGGGAGCATTCCAGTGATTATAACCTTGGACCACTGTCCAAACTTCCCCCTGCCTACCAAAGCCAAGCCCTAATTGTGAAGACACTGAATTTTTCAGCTCTCGGGTTACAGTTTGCTGTACTCCTCACTACCAGGTTTCACAGATGAGAGCCTGGTCTCCTGCCTGTGGCAGTGATTTTCTGGAGGCATGCTGACAGACCAGAGGGCTTTACATCTTGCTGTGCATATCTGCTTTCACATCTTTCACCATCGCTTAAAATGAAATCACATTAGGAGCGAGAGGGAGGAGGGGAGGGCAGTGAAGGGTGACTGAGGAAATCCTACCAGCCTTAGAGGACATTTGGGGTATACAATGGGCCTGTATGTGACGTGATTTTCCCTCAGTCACTACGGCCCTATACTGAAGGACTGACAAAATCATTACTTACAGTCTGTAAAGTGGTGGGGAAAGTCTTTAAGACTTGCAGGTTCACAGGGGCTAAAGAGCCTCTGCATCAGATGGGAAAAGCAAAAACAAACAAACAAAAACAGCTGAAGATATGTGAGATTAGAGTCTGGGGACTGTTGATCACTCAAGGCCACAGGTAAAGAAGCCAAGCTGCCTGACTGCTACAGAGGAAAAGTGAGTGTGCCTCTGTTTCCTGCCATGCTCACCAGAGCCAGGAGCCAGCCCTATGCCCAGGCCAGCACTCAGCACGGCTGCAAGAGGATGAGCAGCTGATGGCTGGGCTGTGCCCATCCATCACTCCAGCTGCAAATCACTCACAGCCGGGCTGGGCTTGCAGGATCATCACTGGTTTCACTGGGCTGCCGGACAACATCTGCACTGCAGCCACAGCAAATAAAGGTCTCTTGCTGCTACTGATCTGTAAGCCCTCCTCCGTTGGCTTGCTTCAGAATGGTGAAAGTCTAGCAAGCTTTGCAGTAAGCACATGGCTTAAATTCATATGACTTCCCTTTATTTTTAGCTTCACTTTTACAGCACCATTTAAATTATAATTTTTTTTTTTAATAAGGAAATTGCATCTTTAACGGAAATTAATCTCCCAGTCCCCCTCAATAAACCTTTTGAAGCTGCCTGTGACTATGACAGAGGTAGGTATTTTTAGAAAGACCGCGTGGTAATTTTCTCTGCAGCATTCAATAATTTACAGTATCATAGCTGAAGGTAAAGATTTCCCTTAAGTATAATTTGGCATTAATCGGGCTTTCAGAGGCATTTTTGTTGCAGACAGGGCACCAGCCTAGAACACAGCCTTATCCTAAGGCTCACTGGGGAGCTGCTGGGCCAAATAATAAAGCCTTATGCAAATTCACAGAGAAGAAGAGCCTGGGAAGAACCCCTGATCCCAAACACATCAAGCTCTCACCACAGGCCCCACAACATGCAGAGGTGTGTGCTGAAGGAGGAAGAGCACACTCACCTCAAGCATCCTCACAGGACGCTAGCTGACAGCATGGGATGGAGGCATGGGAGGAGCGAAACAACATAGCAACTGGAGTAGAGTGATCCACAATGATTTGCAATACACAGACTTTAGAGGTTGTTAAGGATGCCCTACTTTCCTCTACCTCCTTTCCCATATTATTAAAATACGTTATTTTGAAGTACCATTGAGAAGGCTTAAAAATAACTCTTACAGTGCTGTGCACTGTAAGAACAAACTCGTATAGATGGCATGAAGAAACACAAAGCAGAAGAAATCACACCTGCAGATTGCTCCTAACATGCATGCTCATGAACAAATACACTTCTGTACCAGAACAGAAGGTGAACGCTCCCCAAGACTTTAGAAAAGCCACGTGAATCACAATGCTGAAAGCTTTGGCCACACGGGAATATGTGTATTTTCTGGGCATTATGTTATTGCAGTTCTTTCAAAAAGCTGAATTCAGTATTGATGTACACAAGCAGCGCATAGAATTTGTGCTAAATTCTCTACGTCAGCTCTTGGATATGGTATCTAGAGTTTCTTTATTGAGTTTTAAAGAAACCATTCGTTTTCACGTTACAGAATGAATTTTCAAAAGCACCGAAAAGCTTGACAAAGTGGCAAAAAGTCTGACAAAGCCCCTTATTTATTAAAGAATCAACTGACATCACTGTTGAGAGAGGAGGCTGAAGCTGGTGTAATGCTCTTACCACCTGATCCCTTATTCCCACGTACCGTGTTAACAGTTCTGCACGCCGCGGTGGCTATCACTGCAGCTGCCAGAACACCGCGCTGTGTGGGAAATGTCAACATCTCGGGGCCTGCGTTCCCATGAACCAAAATTTCTCAAGAACAGCAGTTCTGGAAATTTTTTTTTCGTTACAAATGTGTATAGAATTACAGGCTGTTACAACACAGAATAAAATACCGCTAGTGGAGAAATACGGGGGGAGAAAGAAAATAATAAAAAAGGAATCATTTGTTCAACTTGACATTACGTAATGAACTTCTCTGTTTCTGTTTCTTACAGAACCAAAGATCACAATTGCTCTGAAATGAAAATTTCCCAACTGGATTTTCTCTTCCTGAGAAATCCGCTCAAAATGGGCACGGTGTAGAGGAAAAAGTAGATCAATGTGAAGAAACACTTAGCGTTTGGCTCCTGCTGGTGGTGGACACACTGCTGTTTGTTACGGACAGTGCTGGGATCCTGGTGTCCCTTGCTGATTCCACCCCTCTGCACGCAGCCCGCTCCCAACCACACAAAGGGCAGCAAGCATCTTACACCAGCCAATATCCCCCTGCTTTCATTTTAAACATCTACCTTAAAAATGATTACACTGGGGTTTAAACTAATGACTTCTGGGCCCAGACCCTGGATGGTAACTGGCAAGCATCCAGGCACAAAGCCTGGTTAATAGAGTATTTCTCAACCTGTGACAATCGGCGCATGTGTAGTGAAAATGCTTCCGTCTTCCTGCCCCCATCTGCTCAGGATCTCATCACAAAGACTGTCATTATAATAACTTTATTATGGACCTTCTGGGGAAACCAAGGTCCCAGCAAGGGTTTTGCAAAAGCAGACAGGAAACTCTTTGCTCCTCGCTAGTGCAAAGCCCTTTATAATTAATGCTGGGTAAATAAAGCACTCATCTGTAAACACTTTTAATTAGAAATTGGTTAAAGCTAAACCCCCATGACCACATTGGCCAGGGGGATTAGAGGCACGTCAAGCTTTGCCTGATCAGTAAATAAGAGGCCCTTTAGTACCTTCAATCCCTGAGCTGTGGGATCTCTTTCAGCTCTCATCACATGTCATTGCACTACTCAAGCCTGCTCTCCAGGCTCAATAGAGGATCAATATTTGTCTGTACTTTCTAAGCAAAAAACCTCCTTGACACAGGCAGCATCTGTGTTTGAACAGTTACTTGCTAACACACAGCAGACTTTCACCAAAACGATTTCTCGAACCTGACAGGTCAGAGCACAACAAGGGTCAGCGAGCGCCGCCAGCACTTTCTGGGTTTGCTTAGCGCCATGTTCAGGGCCCAGATAACAGAAAGGGTCCCAGACACAACAAAATGTGAGGGCTCAGCATTACCTGAGGACACACACAGGAATAATGCCTGAGAAACACTTGTAAAGACGGGGAGACAGGGATGGGTGATTAAAACAAGGCGCCCACGCTCAGCTAGCATCAGCAATGGCTTTTGCCAAGCCTCTGTGCTGACTAACACTGCCCCAGTCTTCTGGTTCTGCCTTGTTATTCCTAACAAAAAATGGAAAACGTTTTTGAATATAAGATGGGATTCCTCCATGCCTCTTCTTTCCCTGAAGGCCTACTTATAGAAGACATAAAGCTGTACATGGAACTGCAGCTGGCCCAGGGATGCAGCACATCAAGGAGAGCCAGTATATCAAGGAGAGCCATACCATAGAAGCAGTCCTAACGACCAGAGACTTCCTGGCCTACAACTTCAAAAACACGTTTGTTCTACTCTCAGCTCTCTGTGCATGTTATTTGACCTCTCCTTTCTCCTTCCACGTTCTCCTTCTGTGTTGGCAGTGTAACCTCAGCCTCTGGAGGGCAGGAGTGGTCTCGACAGCTCTGCTCACTTATCCTCTTCCAGCTGCAGCTGCTTGGGCCTGGAGATAACCTCCTGTCTGAGGCACGGCCACACTGCTGGAGGTAATACTGGGTCCAGCCAGCCCAGCTGTGTCCTACAGCACTCCTGAACTGCTCCCCAGGCACGCAGAGCTAGCACGTACCTATTGTTTGAAAGACAACACAGCTTACTTAATGTTGATGGACTCGGATGACCACTTGGGAGCACACAGAGGATTGCAGCTTTGAAGCTGGCCCAGCTTCCAGTAAGGGACTGGAGTAAACACCTCTGGAGATGCCTTCCAAACTGAGCTGTTCTTCAAGGCTTATGGGATTTCCACCTCTGCCTTACAGGTGAACCCTCTCCAGCTAGTTGGGCTCAGCTGAGGGAGGCTCAAGCTGGAGCCTTTGGTGTGCTGGTAGCTGACAACCAGCTCTCTGCCCCCACAAGCACACACTGCAGAGAGTCAAACAGCTCCAAGGGAAGTCTGTCCTGAAATAACTTCTGTCTTGTCACCACCATCACCTGCATTCCTGCCTTCTCCCACATCCAGCTGGAGGCAGGTCCAGCTCTAGCAAAAGCCAGATTTGTTGCTAATGATGCCTTAGAAAGTAAAGCCAGAACTACAGTATAGATCCCCAGCTGGCTTCTGATCAGAAGGCATTTCATGGCAGCACATCAAATACACCCACGTGCAGTGTAGCTGTCTGGACAGACATCCTTCCCATCCAGTGATCCATTAGGAGTCTGGAAGTGGTGTTGGCTATGGCTCTCTTGTGGGATGGAAAGATTTTTGGAGATGTAGACTATGCCAGTCTTCCATCGGATACCCCATTACAGGTCCCAAGAAATTTCTGCAGTATAGAATCCCGCCTGCCAAGTGCAGAGGAGCCTGGAATGTCAATCCCATCCCACTTCTATCAACACTGAGGTTAGATGGGCCTTTGGCTCTAAGCTTCAGCTTTGGAGTAACTAAACTTGCTGGAGTGTTACCCTTCACACGTTCCTAAATGCAACGTCTGTCTTCTGCAAGCGACCTGTACGTAAAGAGGCATATGTGACAGGCAACTGTCAGAGTGACTTTCAGCTGAGAGGTGGAATCCCCACCAGGTGTACGACACAAGGATCCATCCAGACAGAACACCTCCAGCTTCCTAGGGAGTTTCAGTAATGGAGGATTTGGCTTGCCATTTGGATTTGCCCTGAAACAACCTCCAAAGTGGGGCAGCATCCATGCTTGTGGCTTTCTCCAGGGATGGTGTCAAGTCCTCCTCCTGGCCTGCAGTCAGACTTGGGGTTTTAGCAGGCACTGCAGCAAGTGGAAGGATTGATAAAGTAGTTGGGATTGAGGTTTCTGCACTCCACTCTCTTAGCAGCAGGTCTTAATTCTTATGTCAAACGCATCCTCCAATGAAGAAAGGCAAAAGGAAAATTCTCACATGGGCAAAAGCCCCACTCCAAAGGCATTCCGTCCTTTAATTTATGACACACTCTCCACGTGTATTATTAATATGGTTTTATTGTTTCATTGAAAAATCTTTTTGTACTCCTAGTTCAGTAAAATGATTGAGACTTGGTCCCCTCAGGCCTGTTGGTTAACAAAAAGGAACTGTGCCCATTTGGATTACCTAAACCCAGCAAGAAACCTTTGATTTAATACCACAGGCCTGAAGGCACGAGCTGCTGCTCCACTGCCCTGGGTTACGGTGTCATCACCGCTCCCTGGGAGAGAGATCAGGGGCTTAACGGGATTTGGAGTGGAAAATCCAAGCTCAGCCCGAGGTGCATGCAACACAAGACTTCACAGAGGAAGGGGAAGAGAGCCAGATTTGTTCCTTCCGTCTTTTCCCATCTGGGATCTGCTGCATTTCTCCTGCCTGGGTGTGGGAGTGGAGAAACAGAAAATCCCACATCAAGTGTGAACCTCACTGAAAGCAGTTTCCATGAGGATGGGCCTGGAGTATTGCCCTCAAGAAGTCTGTGTGGTTCTGATTAAGAAGAATGGCACAAGAGCTAACGTTAAATGGTGACTATGGTGTCTGCAGTGTTATTTCAGTCTACAGTACTAACAGGGTTATAGAGTCTGCTATTATGATGCTAATTGCATAATGATATATTACACACACTTATATGATGGTAGTACTTTCTATAGCGATTATGAACAAATAGCCAGTCTGTTTGCTACAGAAAGCAGAACCTGGATGTGGTGGCAGAGGAGATGTCAGCCAGTCCTGTACTGTCACCTTCCTGCCCCAAGAGACACCATAGAAAAGGAGGAAAAGCAGTTGAAAAGGAGGATGCAATCACATGCAATAGAAATTAAGCTCCGTCAAGGTACAGCCTACATAGATCATGACTACAGGTAATGCTAAGACTCAGCTCTGTAAACTGTTGAGTCAATGCTTTAAGAACTGCACTGCCATGACACAGTATGCCCCAGTTTTAACACTTTGCACATCACAAGTAGGCAAGTAGCAAGGGCCAAGTTAATCCCTGAAGTTTCAAACGCAGCCCATCTCTCTGGTGCCCTTCCAAAGGGCACATTTCCCTCACACATCCTGGAGTCAGGCAGGAACCACAGCTTCAGCAGGGAGAGAGGGAAACAAACAGTTTCAGAAAACAAACTAAATACAAGCTATTGCACTGCCTGCTGCAGGCACTGGTATCATCACAGGCTGTGCTAACATGGCACAAAGAGGAAGGCTGGAAGAAAGGATTAGCCTTTCATAACTTTCATTCTTTACAACAATTCAAATCATTCGATTTATACAATATTTGGAGGTAATAAACCCTTTCTCTTACTACTGATATTCACACTACATTTTGAGCACACCCAACATTCACTTTTTTTTCCCTAAAACGCTGGCTTCAGCATTCATCCAAAGGCAGATCTAATGCTTTTGATCTGACCATACTTTTATAGCTCTGCAAATACACAGGGGTGCTTGTATTAAAATTAATTACCAGGAAAGCCATACAAGTTCATAGGCTTAATCCCAGGCAAACCTCCCTTATAAAACAGAAGTTTAGGATGTCAGACATCCTTTCTAAAGACATAGAAAGAGCTCTGGATGGTAAAATATTGAAGCTTTAAGACCTCTGCTGGCAACTCTTTCAAAATTCAGTGATAGTCACAACTTTAAGAATCACATTCCCATTTCATAGAATCACAGAATATCCACATTTGAAGGGACCCACAAGGATCATCCAGTCCAAATCCTGGCTCCACACAAGACTACCTAAAAACTAAACCATATCAAAGCAGAAAATCTATGCGCATATGACAGGTACCAAAGTCAAGGCCAGATTCTTGACAAGCGCAAGGGAGTAATTATGGATTATACTGGTTAAAGAGAATATGATTCACAGACTATATAGGCAACACTTTGGGAGAAAATGACTCAAGTCTGCATTCTTTATGAAACATGCAGCTAATCTGAACTGCCAAGGAGTTACTGTATTGTGTACTCAAAATCAAAAAGTAAATCCAGGGGAGCAGATAACTTCTCTAGAAAGCACATTTCAAATACTCTACAGTGCATCGGGATGGATGATCACCATATCACACAACGTCTCTGGCAACTAGAATGACTTTCTGCATTTTTCTTCTCAACTTTCAATGGGGCTGAGGAGAATAGAGTTATTTGAACTCACTCTGATGTATTCTGTCTTAATCCTGGCTCTGTTTGCAGAGTATAGATATAACAAAACCCTCCTGTTTCAGATCAGGAAGGAACTCCTCCCCCATACATGTGAACACAATTGAGGTTATAGAGGTTATTTTTGCTCTACACCACGTGTGGAAGCATCAGAGGCTGTAAAAGGGGAACAGGAGAGCTTGACCAGTCTAGATCACTGCTGCAGGCTAGGTATAGAAAACAGATGCCTGACTGGTATGCATTGAATAGGTGTTCAGATACAATGACCTCCCAGCCAAACCAGCTGGAAAAGTGGAGAAAGGTCTGCTAGGGTTATCTACGTGAGCATCATCTAAGCATTCTGCTGCTGTGGGAATCATCACTGATGTCTACCTACAGTTCAGACTCTTGGGATCTGCAGAGCAGAGATATCTTTCAGTATAATACAGAAGAAATTTCAGAAAATAAGCCAGGGAGTACCAGCCTCTCTTACTAGTTAGACCTAAAAAGTTCCTAATAAACGCACACCTAAATTCTCCTGAAGAAGCTCTTGTGGTGAAAGCTCTACATGTTACCCAAGCTGTTCTATCTCTCCTGCTAAGAGAGACCTCACCAAAACCAAGCTCGACAGCTGAGCTGTACCAAAAGCCAAAGAGGCTTTTGTATCCCATGCCAAAGAGGCAGCAATTTGCCTGCTATCTTTTTTGTTTCCAGGAATTTCTTCCACATTTTCAAATGGATATTCTCACAAACAGAGGTTCATCCAAGCAAAACACTCCAGGAGTAAACTGCTGTCTTCTTACAGCTTTGTCTCTCTCCCCAGCTCAGCACATAAACTGGAAGCTTGAAGGAACTCATCTGTTCTCTCCAGCTCCACATCCTCATCCCCCCACTCAATGTATTTCTTCTGACCTGAAGCATTTCTTATTCTCCCAAATTCCCATCTTCTTTTGCATTTTGCTGCCTGGACAGACCTGTGCTGCAGTATTACAGGAATAGTGAGATGAGCTGCCAAGAGCATTAACGAGGGACTCATAGAAACTCTCCTTTTCAGCCAGGAATAATACCCCAGGTCTAGGAGTCCACTTGAATTGCAGACAGGAGGAGAGAAGGAATGGGGAACCTATTTGCTTGTTTTGCTGCTTAAAGAGAAACGTGTTCTCCTAGCTATATCCCCACACTGCTTGGCAAGCAAAGGCTTATTAACCATCTTTATTGGAAATGCTGACACCACAATCCTGCAAGACATTCCTGAGGATGTGAAGTGTGCAAGACAGGGAACTAGAAATGCATACAAATGTCTTTGTATCTGCATGTGAGGAGTATCCTCTGGAACCTTTGGAAAGGCAGAACCAGGACTTTAGATTATCTTTCATTTCCTCTTGAGAACAGCTCAAGGTGGAAAGGCTGACTCAGTAGCATCCAAAGAGCAAAGTTTATGCCTCTCTTTGAGTCTTCTGATATTTCCATCTTGTCTGTCCTGTGGTCTGTACTCATGTCTCGCCTCTGCCTCTCTCCCTCTCCCGGACAGAGCACTGTAAGGCTCTGTTCCAGCTGGAACGATACTCTCCAGAGCTCTGTGGTTTCTCAACCAGGCAGAAACCAGGTCCAAGAGGACTTAGGGCTTTCCTCTAAGCCATTACCAAAGTGTTAATATTACCACCCAGAAGATCTCAGATCTGCTTTTTGCTGCTGGATTCTTGGTAGGCCTGTAACCTTCTCTCCTTGGGGAAGCAATGGCTTCACACCAGCACACCAGCTGGCTGCCCCATTAAGTTCACGTTCCTTGTAGTCTCTCCCCAGAGAAGTAGGAGGGCATCAGCTTAGGCAGTAAAAGTATCAACATCTCACAGTGGTCATGAGCGGAGGGAATCTGCAAGATCATTATTCCTATTCCACAGAGAAAGGCTTGTGGAAACAGAGAAATGTAAACATATATACAAATAAATATATACACACTCAAACCCCAAATCTCAAGTGTCCTAGAGTACTGGCATTCCCTTAAAAAGATATATTCCATCCATAAAGTTCCTTGCAAATTTGTGTTCTTATAAAGCCATAATACAGACTGTCAAGTCCTTTCAGTGTGATTAAGGGAAAGAAATCATCCAGTGTCCTCCAAGGGCTGTAACTAGATATAGGCAATGAGTCCACCCAGTTTTGTCCAAGAAGAGAAGCCATCTAGCACAGCTAATGGTGCAACAACATTCATCCTGGCCATGACACAATCCATCAGGACACAAAGCTGGGAGAGGAAGAGGCATGTTTCCTCCCTTGCAATAAAGTAAGTCAATCACATTATGCCAATCTATAGAAAGTTCCAACATAACAAGCTTGTTATTTGCAACTGGAGATTTCAATCCACTGAGTTAAAAAAAAGAAAAAAAATTGAGAGATTACATGGCTTTATATTAGGTGGGGATAGCGAGGCAGAAATTTGCACAATGATTTACAGAAGAAAGCATGAGCAGCAGTATGGAATCCCTGTTTTTTGGCTTCGTGGTGAAGGAAATCTGTTCACCGGAACCACACACTGAATCACTCATCTGCAACACATGCAAGCCCCTCTGGGCTGCTCTCATTAAAATGGCTTTTCTGCAAGACAGAAAACTGGTCTTGGTTCTTTCGCATATGACCGGGGTAAGGCAGCTGGGTTTTCACTTCTGGCTCTGCCACAGATTTCCTGTGCGACCTATTCTTGTTGCAACTGCCCACTTGGCCAAGAATGAAAAGTAATCAATGCCAATCACGTAGGCTTGGTTTCAGGAGGAGAACAAATTGGTAAGTACAACAATAGCATGTCACAGAAAAGCCTCATAAAGACCTGATCTCTATCGTAGCAGGATTTGGCCTGCCGAAGCTGTCCCCTCACTTCCAGATGCTATAGGAGAAGGTGTCGAAGCCCCAGTCTGCTGCAAGTGCTGAGATTTCTTCCTGACCTCAACTGTTATGAGCTTATGCCTTGAAGCATGAGAACTGATGGCCCATGTGATTTTATTTTCACTAGCGTAACTGCAGATGGTGTTTGCCTTGCTGAAAAATAATTGACCACAATATGAGAGATGTGTTGAAAGCTGAAGGTTAGCATGGCTAAAATGTGTCAAATCCAATTACCTGGGACAGAATAAACTCTTGCTACAGGAAGAAAAGGTGAGTTGTTCATTGAAGTGATAACATTTTTCTGCTATCTCTCAATTTGTTCCTTTTGGGTTTTTCCACTGCTTTCAGGTGGTGTAATTTGACTAGTTGCTGCCGGGAAAGCCAACTGCCATCTCAGAGATACTTCAGGATCAAGTTGTGCACTATTTTTTTTTTAATGCTGGGAATGATCTGAACGCTGTTGTGGATGCAGCCTCCAACTTTGGAAATTCTCAAAATGCCTGACTGCTCTGAGCTGGCAAGAAACACGTGGAAAAAGATCACTGCTCTTACGTGCTGAACATTTACCATCAGCTCCTGACTGATGGCTGATGGGTGGGATCTGACCCTGTTCTTATGGACTAACAACATAATAGAGGTAACACATCCATTTCTGAGAACAGGCTTTAGTAGGAGGTGACACGATTCACTCCTGTGAGTAAAGGACTACCTGTAGGGTAGGTACAGGATGAGGGCACAGCTAGAGAAGACATTAGGCTGAATAGGGCAGGCATACAACATAGCACTTGTGCTTCGTGGCAAATAGCTTCACCTATTTCTCTGGAACCACTGAACTGTGCTTTGACATGCAGTACAAGAGCAGAAAAAACATCACATTCATTGAATACAGACTGTCTATTTCTCCCTAGCTGGTGATGACTGTTAAAAAAGGAAAGAGGGAATGTTTCAGGAACTAACCAAGGAAATGAAGGAAAAAAACCTCAAATAGGAACATACACTCCATGCAAACTTGAGAGGATTATATAATGCGCTACCTAAGCCAAATTCAGCCTAGGCTGATTCACTGCCATTGAGGACTTGTGTAGCCAAAAAACAGCGCCTGTAATCAAACCATCTCACCATAAAATTTATCCCAAATGCTGCAAAACACTTTATGTCATTCCCTTTGAGTTCCCTTATCACTTTTATCATTCCCCCCAATCACAAAGGAATATGGTTTCCCTTCAAACCCATTAGTCATGTAGCAAGGCTGCCTGGGTGGTGTCTGCACTGAGACATTTTTGTATGTATTGGCTGCTGTGGAGGGACTGTATTCCTGTTTCTTCAGCTATACAAACCATACTCAAAATCAAATGCACCATCAGAATCCTAAATTCCCTTCGAACCATTAGGAAATTTCTTTCCTGGCCTTGTTAGTGGTGGCCTTGTTTCAACCCAAAAAGCAGATTTTTGATTGAAACAAAGACAGCACTTATGCAATTTCAGCATTGTGGAGAGCATTCCTCAGCAATACCAGCACTCTATTTCTTTTCTTCTGCTTTGTTTTCATTTCAAATATATCTTTCTCCTTCCTTCCCACTACACAGAGGAGAAGCTCGTGGGCTCTGCAGAGATGTAGCAAGCTG
Source organism: Chrysolophus pictus (assembly GCA_037305975.1). Lineage (NCBI taxonomy): Eukaryota > Metazoa > Chordata > Aves > Galliformes > Phasianidae > Chrysolophus > Chrysolophus pictus. The sequence continues at coordinate 22,023,186 of CM074583.1, forward strand.
AAAACCACTGCAACCCTCCTGGTTAAGAAATAACAATAACAATAATAATACAATAAAATTAACAAAAAACTGGAATGGATGTGGCTAACCAGCTGTTAAAATCTGAGGTTGTGCTTGACTGAGCCATGATAGGAAAAAGACCCCCAGCTATAGAGCGTGCTAAACAGCTCCACATCTACTCTGCCTTCCTCCACCATCTTTGTCTCACACTCCCATTTCTACAACATTAGCCCAGGAGATGTTTGTTTTCAATGGGGTTTTCTTTTACTTGTAAAGCTCTAGCCCACAGTATTAAGACGTTCTTTGCAGTGTTGTAGTTACTTCCCTTATGGCCATCTGTGAATGGAGCAATGCTTTTCTAGCACGCGCACAAGCAGATCATTACCACGCTCGCATCCTGCAGCAGACCATGGTCACGTACCATGGCTCTAGATGATGTTCATATATCACCGTTTCCATGCAGAAAGAAAAGTCCCTGAATGCAGGAAGGTTGCAATAGGTGTGGGCGTGCATTGTTCAAACCTCTAAAGGCCATCCAAGGGACTCAACATGTGGAGGATGAAATCCACTATATGCAATGATGTCCACAAGCAGGTTTAAAATATAGACACCTTGTCTTGTAAGGTCACAACTCCTCAGCTTCAGTTAAATTACAGATAACTGAAATGAAATGGTAGGTGGCTGAAAGCACGCCTATGTCAAGAAAGGAAAGTCACTTGGTGCCTCAGCTGGAAGACAAGTGAGGCTTTTTTAAAGTCATTTTTGTGGGTGAGAAGAAAATCTGGTCTTGCCAGCTCCTTTGGGGACTTGTTTTGCCAGCCGTGCCCATACCTGCCCATACCATTGCATACTGGGATAAAGACTGCTGAGCCTCTCTCTTTTCACCCAAAACATCTTTTGATAGAGTCCTTCTGCTGGCAAAGGGTCTTGCAAGTCCCTCTGCATTACAAAAAAGAGATGTTTCAATACATCGTAAGCAAAAGTGAATCAGATTTGGAGAGGAAAATGCATTCTTCAGCACTGTAATAAAACATACACTGACGAGGGATTTCATTTCTAAGTGGAACAATTGTGCCTTGGGTTGGAAGTCTTGTGAACACTTACTACAGCCTGTAAGGCATTGCTTACATGTCATAAACCTCAGCTCTTCTCAATAAACATTTGTCCATGTGTAACTGTATAAATAATTGTGCACATAACTGTATACAGAATGTATGTTTGATACTTAAACGCAGTCTTAGAAGTCCTTAGAACAATAGGTCAAACCAGATGGTGGTGCAGTCCCATAGGAGAACATAATGCAATAATGCATTACTTCTGGCAGAAGGAGCAAAGTTCTAAGAGAAGGATAAATCTCTTATATTTGGGCATGATGCCTCGGCATTAACTTTCCTTTTTAAAGCGAATAACATAAGTAATATTTACTTTGTGAGGTAATCATCTTGTTTCCTCTCACAACCCTAGGCCTAGAGCAACCATTACCATCGCTCTTACAGTCTGCCTTCTCCGGAGCATCGTCACCTTCAAGCACACCCATTCCCTCTAGCACCTTCTGTCTCCCAGAGGATGAAGACATCCTTTCCCACTTTGCCATGTGTGCTACTGTCACCTTTCAACTCTGTTGGGAGGTTGTGAGAAGAAACTCAGGTCCCTTTCTGCCCATCTTCATCAGGAAGAGCATGGGTTGGCACTCACAACTTCAGCTGATCTGGGCCTTTCCCTTGCACAAATGGACAATACCAGCTTGCACCACTTGAGCTGCAATGAGGCTACACAGTGTATTTTCCCCAGATCATACATCTGGTTTCCACTTTGTAGTTCCTAGGCTATCCAGAAGGTACATGAATTTTATGAAAGCAAAGATGATAAACATTCCTGCCCAAATCTACTCAATGAATTTTGTCACCCTAAGGAAAAATTGATATCTTATGATGTGTTAGTTTCATTCTCTTGAGCTAAGATTTTAGTTCCTAGTAGATAAGATACAATTTCATGCTTTTGTGTCTGCTTTCCAAAAATCTGAGAAGTTGTGAACATGACATATCTTCTAGGGTCAATTTAAATTATATTTATTTAAATTACGAGCGCTAAAAAGTATAAATTTAGAATATTCACGCAAGCATTTCAATAGAAAAATAGAAAATCATTTAAATCATTTTGCTACAAGAGTTTTGTAAGAAGTTATTTAAAAAGTTAATTTCTCAGACTGACATGCTATAATGACACTTCTCGAAATACATTTGTTTTTGTCTGAAGGAAAATCTTGTGTCTGAATTAAAGCTATTATTGGTTAATTTCACTCAGATACAAAAAAAAAAAAAAAAAGAACCCACAAACTTTCTTCTTTGAGTTCACCCCCAAATGGTTTATTGGATTGTCAGCACTGGTAACAAGAAGTTACTCGCCTTAGTTCCAGGTAACTCAACTCACAGGAAGCAGCACTAGTGAGATCCAACTCTAGCTCAGGACTTAGGGCTAACACTAATTTTCTCCAAAAACTTTAAAGATCTTACTGTAAGTGCTAAAATGTATTGTAGGTATAAAGAAATTCCAGAACAGACAAATAGAATGTTCAAAATCCAATCTGCCATCACCCCAATTTGTGCAGCTTGCAAGGCAGTAACTCAGAGAATCTCAGCATTTGTTAATGGTTGTGAAGCTAAAGCAATTTTCTTTAAACTCTTGTGCAAATCTGTAACCAGGCTTTGGAATCATTTGCACAGCCTTGAAGATTTTATTGCTCATACTAATCACAACAAATGCTGGTGGATCACAAAATGGCAAGAGACATAGAACATGTTGCACATACACTAAAATGGCTACATCTTTTTCCCAAAGTATTCTACAAAGCTTAACCTATAATGTAACTGACGAGGCAATAACACTCGAACACATGACATGTTCTGGGCTTCATTTTAGACGGCACCTTTTACAGTGATGGATGCCCCATCAGGGATCATAACTGAGGACATCGCTGGGATGTGGTATCACTGCTGCTTCCCTAAGCCCATTTTCTAGGGACTATAACATTCTCTCACTGTGTTTTAGTGATCCCTTGTGCTACTTGCACCAATCAAACCAAACTCTGCAAACTTTCCTTCTGGTGCAGCTTACAGCATGTGCTCGAGAAAATTAAATTGTCTTATTCTTTGATACACAGCTACTGGGAGGTATTATGGCACTGATAAAGTTTGGAAACGTGTGCCCCAATAGATTCACTGTGGCCCTGCTCAAAAACCACAAAGCTGCTGAATTTCACGTTATGTTATTTGCAAACACAGTAAAGGAGTCTCCTGCCAACCTTCCTAGTATAAAACACGCCTGATTTTTGCTTCCAGCCTCACAGCCCACAATCATCAACACCTTCAGTGTGGTGCAGGGGAGCACATGGGTGAGAGTGCATCAGGCTTTGCTGAGCTGACTGAGAAACCCTCCTGTCCTCGTAGGCACGGTATGCTCATAACTTTGCTCACATCGGCAAATTGTGTCTGGATGTGCTCCAGACCTGCAGAACAGCACAGGACCCTTAGCTCGTTCCTTGCTGCTTAAAACATCTAAATCCATTGCAATTCCTCAACTAAAATTAATTGTAGGTTTCCAGTTCTTAAATCCTTGAAACCTCCAAGACTGTCCCACACCTTTTCCCAGCAGTATAGTCAAATATGCAATAAACTAAACACATTTACTCAGGGAGAACTCAAAGAAAAGAAAATTCACAATGCAGTCAAAAACTAGGATCTCTTTTGTTTTGTCTGGACAGTATTGCTTTCCCAATACTGAGTACATCAGTAGCTCCTGATGACTGCTATAGAGATAGAAGCATTTCAGAAGAAGGGATACATGCTGCCGCTCTGTACTTGCTCCTGGTACCACTTGTCCTTGACTGGGACATCCCACAGCCCCTGATCACCCTATTCTGGGCCAAGTCTTCCTCCAGTCTCCTCAGAGCTAGCAGAAATAAGTCTGGAGATTTCTGCCAACCAACAGCAGCTGGGAATCTGAGCCTCCTTTGAATTTTAATGGTATATTAGAAGTACAAAGTGCTTTAAAAGAAAATCAAGGATTATAGATTGAGCTTTGGAAAGGACCGGTGTATATGCCATAATCAATTTCATATCAAGTAGTCATCTAAATAGCATCTTTTTGCAGACAATCTAGTAAAATTTAACAAGCTCTCTGTCTCCAGTGTGCCTCAGAGTACAAGTGTAATTCATAAAGGCTATACGTACTTCAGGTTCTGTTCAAGCCCTTGACATCTGTTTGCTTAAAAATAGCTTTGGCACAGTTTTCCTCAACAGCAAATCTACTTACACTTAAGAAAACATGTTGTTTGTTGTTATGGTGCATTACAGTATAATTCAGAAATGTTCACAGGGAAAAAAAAAAAAGAGAAAGATTTAGTTCTGGTTTTCTGACATCTGGTCTCTCTCTACCCTTTTTTTTTTTTTTATATTATTATTCTTTTCCTAACCACTGCATTTTTCTAAGCAGGTTTATCTTGATGGAAATCCCTGCACATGCATACACATATGTAGAGCATGTACATAAATTGTTCATAATGATGGCACCTTTTTTTTTCAGAAGAGTCCCTTTTTTCTTTAATCGCTGCACAGAAAGCACACATCAGCAAACAAGGAAAGTTAACATCAAGGAGTAAAACAAGAAAGGCCAGAGAAACTGCAGTAATTTTCTTCTGACATTTACGTTTTAATAGATTCCAGAGCTTCATAATTTCTAGGCAGTCTGAAATGGCCATTTGACAGATTTTCACCCTGATGAAAAAGTCATATACTTCAGAGAAAAAATGCAAAATAAAAACAATCTTTCCTGCACACAGCAGTGTCCCTGAAACATGCAAAAAAAAAAAAAAAGAGACTGACTACACCAAAACCCAACTGACAACCCCCCTACAGCTTTGCCCAGCTTACAGTAATAGTAGGTGAGGAGGAAAAAAAAGAGGGCAGGGGCTGGATTCTCTCTTAAAAGCACTAATACCCTGACTACTGACCGTGAGGGAATCAGCAGTGCTGTCCATCTACCACATCCATGTCCATACGGGTGCATAGACTTCCCCTGGCTCCTGCTGGACCCAAAGCCACAGCACACTCCAGTATACAGGTAATATCAAGGGCAAGTGACATTTGCAGAAGGCGTTCATTCCTACTCTTTGAGTCAGCACAGGCTTAGGAGCTTTGTAGGTGCATGCCAAGTCTCATATACTCATGCTATAAGATGAAAACTAGTGGTGGTACAGTCTGTCATTCTTTTTGACACACTGTGACAGCAGACATCAGACAGTATACCCTAAAGTTTGCTTTATGAGAGAAGGATGTTTCTGAGATTAGGGGAATTTTACTTTTCCTCTGGGCTGGGATAGCAACAGTCTTATTTACAGATAATAACAATGAGGCATGAGTGAAAATGCTTGCCATGACAAGAGACAATGAAATGAACACGAAGAGCCTGGCACCATGTCCCTGCCTGACACATGGGACAGAAGTCAGCATTTTCCTGTTTAGGGTAGGATTGCCTCTACAGAAACCACGAATGATGCCAATGTTCTTGAGACAGTTCCACTCTGCATTCCTGCTGCTTCTATCACAGTAAATTGTTGACAGCCTCACCGGTAATTTAAATGACTTCTTAGTAAGCATAAACCTCCCCTACTTGATCTCTTTTGCTCCACTCTCCTCCTGGCAGAGTGGCTCGGGAATGAGAGCAGCATAGAAAAACTCAAAGCACAACTGAGTACTGAGCTCTTCAGCACTGTCTGCCACTTGTGCCATCCCAACATGCTTGGGAAAGTACTGGGACAGAGCACCCATCCTCTGCCAAACGACTTGCAATGACTTCTTTACATCTCAGGGAGTTATTTTGCATTATTACTGACTGTGCCACATCTGCACTCTGGATTAAGACAGGCTTTTATTTTCCAAAGCTGTCAATCTGGTATTTTTCCATGCTCAATAAATTCACTTTTTCTATAAACAAAAAAATAACAAAGAAAGAGGAAGATGAACTATAAGATGATTTAGTCCTAAAATTTCTGGCTGCTTTTCCTTTCCTAGTGAGGGATCAAGACATAAAGCTACAGCTTCATTCAGCAAGGTCTTATGGAAATCTCATTTTGATACTAAAATGATGTTTCCAAATGTATGTTTTGCTCATTGAAGAATTCACCCTCATTTATCTTTCATATTGGACAGAAAATGAACAGTAAATTATTTCAGCCCAGAAAGCAAATAGCCACTGACAAAAAATAAAAGGGGTAGATTGCCACTTGCTTTTCACTTATATGCCTGAACACTTCAAACTACCTTCTTATTATATAAAATATGTCTGGCTAGGCTTCAGATGAGGGCCTGCTACGGCTGTGTCTCTATAGCAATAGCAATAAGAGACGGCATGCAGAACTGTACAGTTTCCAATCTTCCTACTTGTCTCATAATTTCATTGCATAGGTGTAGATTTTTCTTGATAACAGAGTGGTATTATGTGATCCACAATGTAGTCAAGAGCTGGCTAAAGCTGCAGTTGTCTTTTCCTTGGATGAAGCTGGTAACCAGGGATTCAAACAATATCCAGGAAGTACTTCACAACTCCTCTGAAAATAAAGCTGGCATATGCAATGCAGTCTGGGGTAGCAAAGGGTAACAGGCTATTGGACTGACAGACTGATTTGCAGAAGGTGCACCACAGAAAGCACAGTCATGCTTTCTGGCTTGCAAATATTTTTTCAGTGAGCCCAGAGAATACTCTCTGCATAGGTGGCACTGCCTGACATACGCTGCAAAGTGGTACAATGGGATTTGACAGTGCAGATGAACAAAGACAACATCAAGAAGGGAAATCAGGACAAGGGATTTGTAATGGAGACTGGCAAGTCCCACAGAGTCAACCTTTAATGACATAATTTAAAGGAAATTCCACACTGAATATCATAAGATCAGAGAAATGCTTGTTGGAAGCAATCTCTACAACTCTCCAGTCCAACCTCCCATTCCTAGCAAGACAAATGCTGACAGTAGGTCAGGTCAGCCAAAGCTTTGTCTAGCCAAGCCTTCAAAGCCTCCAAGGAGAGAGATACCATGACGGCTTGGGTAACCAGGAATGCTTCCAGTGCTGCTCCACCCTCCTAATGAAAAATTCTTCCTTATGTGTAACTTCAACCTCCCAAGCAGTAATTTGTTATTGCTCGCTGCTTTATCATCTGGCATTCCTTAAAGTTTGTCGTTCACATCTTTGTAAGTGTACTTCAAATAGTTGTAGGAGGCTATTCGGTCTCCCCTGCGCTCCTCTTCACGCAGTCTAAAATAGCCTGCATCCCCTGCCTCTCACCAAAGGCATGTGCTCAAGCCTCCTGAATATCTCATCTGCTAATGCAGAGGCTCTGAGCAGGACCACAGTGCGTCAGTCCTCTTGTGGAGCTTGGTACAGCCACAGATTCCTCTTTTTCCCCTTTAAACATCATGTCACAGGTACCTTCCTATAGCAGTGGGGGGTGATTTTTTCTACTCTAATCTGCTCTTGTGAGGCTCCTGCCATGTTGCATTCAGATCTAGGGCCCCAGCATAAGAGTGACTTGGACCAACTGCAATGAGTCCAAAGGAGGACCAGGAGGATGACCAGAGGGCGGTAGGACTTTTACTATGAAGAGGGACTGAGACAATTGGGATTCTTCAGACTTGTGAAGAGAAAGCTCTGGAGGACCTCACGATGGCCTTCCAGTACCTAAAAGGAGCCTACAGGAAAGCTGAAAAGGGACTTTTTACAGGGTATATAGAAGGACAAGGGTTTCCTCTTGGCTTAAAGCTGAAGGAAGGTAGAATTAGATTAGATATAAGGAAGACATTCTTCACTACCAGCATAGTTAAGCACTGGCACAGGCTACTCAGAGAAGCTGTGGATGACCCATTCCTGGAGGTGTACAAGGCCAGGTCAGATGGGGCCCTGAGCAGTCTGAGCTGGTGGGAGGTGTCTTTGCCCTTGGTAAGGGGTTGGAAATGGATATCTTTCAGGTCCCTTCCAACCCAAATTATCCTGTAATTTTGTGATTTTGTATTTCACTGTGTTTCATCATGGCATCTCACTGATAGGTATCAGTGAAATAAGTGTTTATTTAAGGCAAAGTCTAAAACACTTTGGTTTATTTTTGTTTGGGTTTAGTTTTGATTCATGCAACCTTTAAATATTATGCAGAGCCAGTGGATCATTCACAGTCACAAATGAAACGTGCCACCCCCAACACTGGGCTGACTCACTGCTGCAGCACTGACTCAGAGCAAGAAAACCCACCTCACAAAGCTCACCAGCAGTTCCTTTGGCAGCCTGGATTCTCCTTGGCAAACCCCTATGCAAAGACTGAGCACGTCTGAACTTGATTAGCTGGGGAGATAAAGCGAGCACGCAGCCCAGCTCTAAGCCAGTGAGAAGTTACACCTTTGTGAAACGAACGCAAATCATTTCAAGGGAAGAGTAGCAGAATGCATTAATCCTAAGGAATAACACAAGTGAGTGTTCACTGCAAACATGAGTCAACGTTCCTCTTTAAAGCTGCTTAACAGTTTTGGGTAATAATGTCATTTAGGATTGAAATACTCTATTCTTCAACTTTGTCCAAAAAAAATGGAAAACAGAATAAAAAAAGAAGAAAGTAGTGCTGCATCCTGGCCTGGACTCTCTCACTAAATAACACAGCAAGCCTTTGCAAGTCACTAGTTCTAATTCTTTTCACTAATTAATTCTGCCTTCTCTTGATACTAGCTGTCCATTTAGCAGTCTCCATATTATTCAGAGGATATCCCTTGTCATGTACTCATATTGTAATGCATACACTGATTTCATTTCAGAAACTGATGCTGCTGCTAATCAAAGTAATTCTCAGGATGGTAGAATTTTTACACTGCTTATATAAGCTGAAGATCTGTCCATGTCCCGTTCTCTTTCTTACATTTTTGAGACTAACTGCTGTTTTAGATGAAAAGAGAAAGTAATGCATTCATCACTTTTTTCTATTATACTTGCGATTATTCAAATCAATGCACTAATTTTGATTCTTTATGATTTTCCCAATGACCTTCAAGTGCCAAGTAATTCAGCTGAGATATGCACTGAGAACACCCTAAGTTAGTTGCACAATGACCAGAAGAGGTGGGACTGATGTTATCTGGTTTCAATTACCTGGTAGTTAGCTGCCCCTCTCACCAGTCAGGCTCTTTCCATCCCAGTGAGTCAAAATGGGGGCACTCAGCTGGAGCCAGACACAGCTGGCAGTCTGAGGGGATGTCCTCTGAATATGGCTATGCTGCCCTTTGGTAATAAAGTAAGCCTCAATGACGAGATGGTCAGCATGGAATGAGGTATCACCACATTGGTCTGATTCAAAGATTAAGGAAATAAATGAGGAAATTCCTTTTGGATTCTGTGAATCGCATCCTATCCTGCAGTAGGATTATTACTGAGTGCACAAAACTGTCTTTGGACCTTCTCCAAAGACCACTGGAGTCGACCGAATCTCATGGAGCCATCATTAACAGACACTGGATTAGGGCTTTGCTGGCATATCAATAGTGTAAAAATCACTAGTGTAATATCTTTTCCATTAAATATGTCTGGGTTTGTTCCAAGCTCAAGATACAGAACACAAAATAACTTTACCCTTTTCAAAATGAATCCAAAGTCCTATATCCCAACCAAGGCCTTTCTCTTTTTTGTCTTTTTTCTTTTACCAAATAGCCACTGCCAGCTCTGTGGAATGGAATTTATTTGGAAAACAATTCTTCAGAACTACACGGACTATTCTTGCTCTCTTTTCTTATGAATGCATACGCTTAAAAATAATTCCAAGCAGTTTGGATTTCACTAATGATGGAAAGGCACTGAGAAGTGAGGACTCTTTTCTGCTATATTGTTACACAGGAAATGTGATTTACTCCTTTCCCATAATTTCTTATTTTAATGTAATAGCATTTTTCTTATGGAGACATCTTTTTCTTTTCATCAGCAGATAATAAAGAGAGAGCCACTGTGTTTAATGTGGTGTGGAACTGTTTGCTTTAAACAATAGATTTTTTTTCCTCCCAGTTCTACATTCAAAAGATATTTATTGGGGAAGTGACAGTAGCTAAATGAGTTATAGAAATCACAGCAGAGCTGAAGATGAGTTGATTGCTTTTCCAATTGGCTAGAAGCAAGTATATAATATCACTTTTGTTGCACTGCTTTCCCAGTCTCCATGTTTATCTTACACATGGCCCCACATTCAGAAACAAATGTGCTTTCATAACTGAAGTAATTATGAGCTGTCAGCTGAGCTGCCATAGCAGGCTGCATGCATGCTCTCAGCATAACTGGAAAGCTGGGCGTGTTGGTTCAGAACTGCTTACGGTGGCCAAATCTTCCTGGTGGCAACGTGGATGCTTTAGCTCAGCTTACTGGTGGTTATTGGATTCTTTTTAACTGCGTATATGCATTGCTGGTCTCCTGCAAAGATGCAGGCAGCAGGACCAGCATAAGTCTTAGGCCATGCCTAAACTGGGAGTTGGGAACTGGATTTATGGCTCAGAACAGTGTTTTCCTCACAAAAGACTCATTAAATATTTGAGCATCTCTTTTTGTGTCACATCATCTCATTTATCACAACCTTCTCAACAGACCTCTCAGCTTTCCAGCAGCCAAACCAACCCACTAAACCCAACCTGCCACAACCCCCTGTGCACAGGAACCAGGCGAGGTCGGTGGGGACAGCAAGGTGACCAAAAAGCCACATCCAGCAGCAAGGCGTGCAAAGCAAACTGCCACCTCTCCCACAGAGACGGATGAGGGGGATTTAAAGGCTCTTGCTGGCTGATCAAAGGCTCTGGGCCTGACTCAGTGCCGAGTGAAGTCAATGGAAAGCTTCACATAGACTGCAGCGGGCTGTGGATGAGACGCTGTATTCATAGGCTATTATTATTGTAATTGATTTATATGAATGCCATGTGTACTAAAACAATACAAAAGAGCACAGCATTCAAAAAATAAATAAATCTTAATTACATCTTTTCCAAGTAACATGTCACAAATTTCTGGTAATTTGAAAAACTGCTGGTCCAGATGTTTGCTCCCTCCCTCCTCCTCTCTCCCTGCCTCTTGGTCAGCCTCACTCTATACAGCATTTGGGGTGCAATTAGAGGGAAATGACTGCATTATTTGCTGTCCTCTGCTTTGCTTCCCCTTTCTCTAGTGCTATTTTTTACTCCTGAAACACTGGAATAATTTAATAAAGACAACAAAGAAGCCAGATGTTTCTTTTGTAGAGACAAGCTCAGTACCTATAAGTCAAGGAGAGGGCTTAATAAACACGAAGTGCCTATTCTTTAAAACGTTCCACAGTTTCACATTCAATTTTCATTTCAAAATCTGCCAGAGCTCTTCAAAGATTTTGTTACTTTTCAACATCATAATGTTCCTATCAAAGCAAGAACTCATCAAATCCATTCAGTAACAAAGCTACTAATCCCAACCTTTTCTTCCAAGACTTTTTTTTCCATGTAATTTCATAGCATCAGGATGTCCTGCCACAGTTTAAGAAAGCTAGCCAAGAATTCCATGGGATATAGCTTTTTCTAAGTATGTTTTACCCCTGCTTGCCAGTTACAAAGAGATCAATTGATTTCCAGCCATTGAAAAATAAAATAAAATTAAAAAAAGAAACCAGAAACAACACATAATTCTAAGAACAGTCACCTTTTTAGGGATCTGTAAGAACTTTGCCAGACCAGCATATTCACAGAATAGCAAAAACACATGGAACTTTAGAATAATAAAGTTGAATAAATAGCAGTTTCATGACAGATATTGTTGAATGACTTGAACCTTCCCCTGCATTGCTGGCCAGCCACCAGATACTATGAATATTTTGCTGTCTGTGCTGCTTTGGATGTGCATCCCCCAGCTGAAGAACCCAACTGCCACTACCAAATGAAGTTTCCTAGGACAAAAACTGTATTTTCATTGCATGCACTGCAAGCTGTACATCTAAAATCTAAACTACTGTTCACTCTTACATATGTATGTGTATTTCATCCTCTATTATATATAAGATGAAAATTCATGGAAATGGAAAGTCTCCCATTTAACTTCATACACCTGTGCATTACGCACGCATCACAAATCAGCTCCAAGCAGACTGCTGCTGAGGACACAACTAGCTTTAATTTTCTGTCTCTTTGGACAGAACTGACCTTATACCACCAGTCTCAACAAATAGCAAACAAAAGCTTCCACTCTCTGTCAGTCAGTGGGACTGCAGCCACCAGTTCCACCACCACTACCCTAAAGGGGAAAAACATGCCTCTAGGTAACAGCAAACTCCTCCCTATGCTACTAGTTCTCCCCAGCTCTCCTGTTGCGGATCTCTCCATCTCTTTCAGGGATGTTCAGTCATCAGCTTCAGATTCACTATAATTAAGGCCTGCTGTCTTTCTCCCAGGCTCTCTCCATTCTCCTTTTACTCCTGTAAGTAGCACCCTACTGCCTATCCCTCAGTCCTGCTGCATGGGTGGCTGTCCTCATCTAGTGGACCACTCCATAACTTTTTATGCTCAGTTAAAGTCTTTCAAATTTTTCCAGCAAATTATGTGTTAGACATAGCCTTCTTTTTCAACCAGACACTTAAACATTTGGTCTCCCCTCATCGCACACTGGAGCCATCACAACTTTTTTCTGAGCACAGTGATTCTGGACAGAGAATGACAAATGCTACAAATCCCATCATTTTGATGACCTTGCCAATGCCTCCATTTTGTTCTCTTTTTCTTTTTGGCTACTCATTGTCTTTATCTCCATGACTCTTACACCCTCTTTCTACTGATGATCTCTCATTTGTTATCAAAAGATCAATTTAGTTCCAATTGTCTCATTATACCTTCTTCATCACTGCCTACATGTTTGAATAAAGGAACTCATTTGTTCCTCCTGCCCCTTCTACACATCACTGTCTTCTCTGATCCTGCCTTAATTTTTTTCTTTACTTAAAATAAAACTAGTGACAGGCTTAGCTTCCAGAACACCAAAGGCACTGCAGTGACAAAGTTGATTTTCCTGTTCTTTTTCTTCATGCGCCCATTTTCTTGCCAGATGTAAGACATCTGGGGCAAACTCTGCCTTTTGTATGCATTTGTGATTGATGCTATTGCATTACAAATCTGGATTTAGAATTCATTCTTTTCCTATTCATCACATTTCCGTTGTCCAGTCAAAAAGGGGAGTTTAACTGCTTGAATCAAGTGATGTAATCACAAATTAATAAATAATGGAAAGTGTGTATTCACAGTTTATTAATTAACCTGTGGCATTCCCTGCATTCCCATAAATTGTCCACTGAACAGTTATGAGGAGAATTACTGCTGTTACAAAACAATATTTTTTGTAATGACTAAGCTGACCAGCTTAAGACAACAGTTATGTCTGGGCATTTATTATATCAAATACACTCATTTAGAAAGCAGACATCCAAAACCACACATAATTTGCAATATGGCAGAGAGGACTTAGTGATCATCTGCTCAAACAAAACAATTTCTTGCCACAAAAGAGGGAATTTTGAAAAGGAGAACTGGGAGAACTCTTATGCATTGATAACATGTATTAGTTTTGTATTTCCTAAATGCACAAAGTGAAAATATATGATCATATACGAAAAAAAAAATTCAGTCCTGTGCAGTAAACTTCAGAAAATGAGGTAGCTGGTTTCCAAAGACACATCTGGGATATTTGAGGATTTTGTTAACTTACACTGTCAAATCCGATGTTTGATTATGGACAAGTTTTACAGGACCACTGCCTACCTGAAAATTTCAATATATTCTTTAATTCTTACTTGGTGTACATTAAAGAAAAAAAAAATCTACAAGCAGACTGCAATGATTGTAAGTAGATTTGAACAATAGAAGAAGGTTTGGAAAGTCTACCATTGTTCCTACAACAAAAAAAGCACAAGATGTTGAGCACTAAGAAAATACTAGCAGAGTGATAAACCTCTGGTATTTTAATATGATTGGCTGTGAGGGGTGACTGAACACAGAAATAAAAGTAAGATAGGTCCAGCTGGAAATGAAAACTGAAATGACAGTAAAATGAAATTGAATGGCATAGATGGAATAGCATGACCTGAGAAATAAAGCATGGGATAAAAGATAAATATGCAAAAAATCTGCACGTTTTTTAAGAAGTAGAACTAGTAAAAATGTTCCAAATCTTAATATCCTGCATGTTGTTGCATTTTTTAAGAGCAGTTATCATCGGTATTAGAAAGCAGTGTAAATATTTCTGGGACAAAAATGTGTTTAATGAATTCTAGGGTTTTTTAAATCCTTTGTTTTTGTAGAAACTGCTAGCCATGGAGAAAAGAGGCCATTTAATAACTTGGTCCTGTCTGTTCTTCAGAGAAATCATCCCCCTCTAATCCCAGATTGCCACAACATGTTATCAGAAACTGTGTCATAAAATTTTGGGTGGATCTAAGCAGTAACATGAAAGGTGGACTCTATCAATTGGAATACACAGTAACAATCCTAAAAGTGTTCACATCTTAATTATGAGCACTCAATTTTTCCCTGCACATTATCTATGACATTGTTCTATCCTCATGGAGACTTGAGTAAAACACAGGATAGGATAAAATGGTTCTTATGGGTAATGAATGTGGGCAAACCTAATTTGGAGACTATGCACTACTTAGGCAGGGTTTATTTTTCAGGTTTTTGCTAGCAGCTAGGATATTTGGATTTCAGCCTGACTGCCTCAGCAATTTGTTAACACAAATAAATAGTAATAGTGAGGTATGTAGTAATGATTTCAGTGAGCACCTTACAAGCTTGGTAGCATCATCCAAGATCTTAGAAATACTGGTGATGCTACTTGCTATTCAGTGTAATTTCTGTGTCAGTCAAAGGGTAAGTACTGTAATCTCTCCTCCTCTTCTTTCAAATACAAACCATCCTTTAGACCTTTGCCCTTTTGGAAGTCCAGGCGAGTATTTTCCATTTATCTGACTGAATGTGGATCAAGCCTCAATTTGGCAAGGAAAATAGAGCAGGGGAAAAGAAGTACATTTAAGAAGAATCCTGCCATGTTTTGTTAAAGGAGAAAATGCTTCAGAGCCCAGGACAGGAAATAATATGCTCACGGGCAGTTTCCTCTGAAGCAGCTC
Organism: Chrysolophus pictus; assembly: GCA_037305975.1. Classification (NCBI taxonomy): domain Eukaryota; kingdom Metazoa; phylum Chordata; class Aves; order Galliformes; family Phasianidae; genus Chrysolophus; species Chrysolophus pictus. Next base: position 22,038,379 of record CM074583.1, read on the forward strand.
ATACATTGCAGCTGAGATAACAGGAGCTGAGACAGCAACATCAGAGTGGAGTTTCTCAGATCCCACAACTGGGGTTTCACAGCACAAAGAGCTACAGCTGAAAGTAAAGATGGCTTTTCGAGGTCTGTCCACTGAAGGTAGAAGAACTCACTACTTTTCTTCATAAGTTGGAGCTGTTTTTCTCAATGGTAAGTGCCACTGCTCACAACTGCTTTGAGAGGAGTTAAGTCTGCTTTTCAGTAGGGTACTTGACTTATTTTTATTCTCTGTGGTTTCCTCACAAACCAGACACAAAGCCAGTGATGGATAGCATCATACCAGAAGGCCATTTCAGCAGCCCATGCAGCATTACCATATAGCAAGAAGGATGCTTGGCCCATGAAGTCAAGTACAGTGCTAAAGATTGATCTATTCTGGAATTCACTGACCATTAAGTTATGCAAACATGTTAATTCACAACACAGAATAAAGCAACTGCCTCCTGCCTTTCTAGGAATGTTTAATTTGGGGCCCAGCAGGGAAATGGCATTCTGTTAGCGTGAATATTTTGTTAGTTTTAGCAACAGGGAACGTAAACTACAATGGAAAAAAGAAATGAATGAATATTGAGAAGGAAGCTGAAGGTTAAAATTTCTGTTCTCCAATAAATAAAAACGCATCTAAGAGATCAGCAATACAGGCACGCAGATTTTAAAAGTAAAAATTATTTTATTCTTTTCCAAAAGTCTAAAGCATGCCACGAGGTTTATCTGTGGTTCACAGTGCTTTAAGCACAGATCTCTAAAGTTTGCAGGACCTGATCTAACTGGAAAGGAGGGAGGCACATAAGTGTACTGGAAGACTGGGCCTCTGTTTGCAGCTCACTATGGCGCTGTATCTATTGGCAGATACAATACAAACCTAGAGAGAAAATGATACCCATTCAGATCTGATTGTTTAAATAAAGAGTAGATGACAAGAAGTGTTTGCACTTCCTTGAGACTGCGCTCAGGCTGCTCAAGGTGGGCCAAGATGGTGCAGGAATTTCCAAAAGTCCTATGGAGAATGTGAGCTCTTCCAGTGCTTGGAAAAACTCCTAGGTCTCCTGGGTGTTCAGTCGTTATTTTCCCTACACTCATTTCTCACCTCAGCACTGTCCACGTAATAAAGGTCTTGTCCCTAAAACCGGCAGGATTATCTTAATATATCTTAATGCTCTTACCCAAGCATCTAATTTGATTCTCAATGAAGGCTAGCAGTAAAGGGAACATAGCAGGAGCAGCAACACAGAGTTTAGCAGGCCATCCAGCACACCACCAGCTTCCTGCATCCTGAGTCTACAGAACCATGAGCACCTCAGCAGCCCCACGATTTGTCAGCATGCCTCCAGCATATCTACAACATAGTTTGACTTCTCAGAACCAAGCAGCAACACAGAGCTCATTCGTCCCACCCTCTGATTACCACCATGCTTTGTTTCCCGGCCTCAGAGGCCAGGTTTTGGGCCCTTCCTAAGGCAGGACTCGGCCACATACTCAGCTCCTTACCCCCATCCTGAAGCACATCGCCAGCACAGCCCATAGCCCTCTGCTTACATAACACAGCACAAGTGAGAGGGATTTTCCCTTCTTCCCTCTTCCAAAAACTTTCTGCTAGATCAAAGCAGAAGAAAATAAGCCAGTCACGCCTCTCTCTGATTGCGCTGATGCGGCAGTGGCACACCAGCTTCCCAGAACAGCAAAGTGCACACTGCCAGCTAACCACAGGTGCAGCCTACTTCTACAAGCAGAGCTATCCATCACACCTGATGCAAACTAACAAGCTCAGACAGAGAGGCCTCTCTGTGCCAGCTCTGAGTCTCTAAGGCAGAAAAGCCACAGCAGATGTAGTGTCCTAACCCCACATTTGTTTTCTTAGCCCCCAATGGGCCACAGAGAACAGGCTGGAGTCACTAGAACCAGAATAATCTCTAGTGGGTACAGAGATGGGTTCCCACTGGTCATCCACGCCCCACTTCCCACCATATCTAGGCTTCTAGTATTATTAGGGGGAGACAACAGCCTGGCTGCCACCTGGGGCAGTGCAGGCTGCAGCCTCAACATGGCCACAGCTTCCCAGCCCTGTGGCCAAGCATCAGATGAGGTGTGAATTCCACACACCTGTATACACCTCTCGTGCCAAAAGCATCTTCCTCCATCTCCTCCTTTCTCCTTTGAAAGCTTCATGAGCTTGATGAGTTGGTTAAACTTTCAAAATCATTTTGTTATTTTCTCTTCCACATGTGTGAATACAAAAATAGTGATGTGAAAGGCAGGAAATTCTTCTGGTTTATGTCCTTGGTGTTTTGTTGGATGTGCAAAGTGGGTGAGAAGGAACTTAATCATGGTGGTTTTGAGACTACGGGGAACAGATTACAGTGCTTCCTGGCCCTGATTTATATTAAGAGTTGAATCTAATGGTACAAGTACCCCAGTGATATCACAAACTTCCTCTGTAGCTACACCAACAATCAGTTCTGCATCATCTCCCCTCCTTCCCCCAACTGCTTTTATAATAAAGGCACAATAACAAAACAGACATATTTCTTTAATAAACAGGCCTAACCCCTTGTTATTATATGATAACCAGCCCCAGGATGTTACCAAAACAGAGCAGCACGTGCTGTTAGCAGCAGGCACACCAGCTCCAACCCTGCTTTCGAGCGCTATCAAACCCCTCACTGGAAGTAGCAAAGAGCACAAAAACACTTCTGATCAACCCATGTCCCCAGCTCACATCAGCACGCCTAAAAATAAACATGTTGTGGCCTGACTAGTCATTATCTCACTGCGCACAGCAAGGCTCTCACAAGGCAAAGGCAGGAGGCCAAGGCAAGGGATCTGCTTCAGAGCATCCTCCTGCAGGCTCCGGGCAGAGGGAAGGCAGCAGTCCCAGTAGAGCTATGCCAAGCTATGCAGTAATTCTTAGCTCTCTGCTTGCATACAGCATGAGTTAAAGCAACTCGCTGTCATCTTCATTCAGTGCTGGAAGAGCAGCATTGTGCTGAGGCCAGCCCAGCCTCTACACTGCACCCTGATGAGAGGCTCTGTCCCTCTCATCCCGAGCTACAGTACACCTGGAGGGCAGCCAACAGTGCCCAAAACATTAGGTATGCAAGTAAAATAACTTCCTTTGCCCCTTGTTCTCTTACGAGCACTTCAGGCCAGAGCTACCAAGGGATGCTCAGGCATTTGCTTTCTGCTGAGCACAGCCTGGGTGAAAAAGCTCTCATCTCAACAGCAGAGCAGAATGAAAAATAAGAACATATCCTGCAAACAGGTCTCTGCTTCATGACACCAATCCCTCTCTGCTAAGAATTACTGTGAGTGGAAAGCTCAAGTGAAATTTGGTTCAAGCTTAATGAATTATGTTCATTTTCCAGCACATTGTCTTGGCTGATAAATCACAGCTTCACGCACCATTAGCATGCAATGATTGGAATATTTAATCAAAGGCCAGCTTTTTCTATCATTTACCTTTGAGAAACCAGATTTGCTTCTTGGAACAGTTTTGAACCATTACACACACTTATCAGGAAAATCTTTGTTTTATGTCAAGTGTTGCAATATTTAGAGTTCCTACAGCCAAGCAAAGTTTGGGAAAAATAAGTGGCTCGCTGATCTCAACAGACGCAAAAGGATTTGGGATGTTATTTGAAAGTTATTTGAAAGGACCACAAAGAAATCAAAGTAAAAGGAGAACAAACAATTCTACATTTACAATCAATTAGAAATGCTTATTTGTTCTGTTTGGATCTCTGAATAAAATCAAGACCCTTTTATTCTCAGATGCTTTAAGACCCACTTTTAAAGACAAAAATTATTACTATTTTTTTGTTTTGAAGCTCAGAGGATGCCTCTTGGGCTATATCTGCTTCGCCATCCCAGAGTCACATCTATGCCAAAGTCCGTGCTTCGTTCAGCCTGTAGGCAGCCACAGAACTGCTGGCAAGAAGGGCCTCTGCACTTGAACATCCCGTCCCCTTCTATCTATTTACGTTTGAAAATAGAGGAAAAAAATCCTCACTTGTTTCTGCCACATGTTCTCATAAGCCTGAGGAAAAACTGTTTGGAAATGGTTTGTCAACAAAAGTATAGAGCTATTAAAGGCAAAAACACCTCCGTCAGAAGGGTGAAGCAAAGGTATGTAAAAATGAATACAAATCTGCACTTAAACAGGGTTTCATAACTCCCTCCTGAGTACTATTTGTGCTTCTGGGTAGGAATGAAGTCTCATATTTCCAGAGGAGTGGGTGCTTTTGTTTGCTTCTTGAAATGCTTGGTTGAACAGCAGTGCAGAGCTGTAAAAATCAGTTTATTTTAATGCGCTTTATGGGTCTGATTGTTAACAGAAAAGGCCTGAGGGTTGTGCGAGTCTGTGTTGCTGCACTCCTGCGCTAAACTTTTATGTGTGTGATCTCCCACACTGAGTAAATGTTGTATGTGGCCACATGAAGCACTTGTTGTGCCCTAAACAACTTCTGTTTAGGCACAGCTACAACAACCACAGCATCAGCGCGCCATCGGCAGCCACATGCCAGAGGAGCTCCACCTCCTAAAGGGGCTCTGGGAACACCATGGGCTGCCCTGGGCACTGCCATGAGCAGGACTGCCAGGGGCACAGCAGCACAGGAGGGATTGTACACATGGTACAGCGCTACAACAGAATCAACATTTGGTCAGGAAGGAATAAATTCTTCTATTTGTCATTCCTTTTCTAAGTCCTGATCTTGTCATCTCCTCCTTGCTGAAGAGCCCCTTCAGTCCAGTTCTTCTGCCTTTAAACCTATGACAAGAACTCGAGATGCGAACTTCCAGATTTTTGGGGGTTTCCAAATCCATGTATAGATCCAGTCTGGATCCAATTAAGTCAGATCTTCTGCAGTGAGTAAGAACAAGACAGTGCTCAGCTTTCTGATGACAGCAGTGCTGTAAATCTGGCCCTGATTTCTCTGCTTTAGCCTGCTCTCCACATGAACATTTGCTATTTGAGAGAGATGCACAGGATTTGACCTGGTGTAGGGAACCTGCTTTGGCAGGGGGGTTGGACTCAATGATCTCTAGAGGTCCCTTCCAACCCCTACAATTCTGTGATTTGTGTTTTTCTTTTTTCCCCTGAATGAAGGAGACGAACCCCTCTTGAAACAGAGAAATCAAAGTAACAGACCTTGAATTTTCAGCCAATAGCTACACATTGCAATTTGAAACGTGTCACTGAAGTGCAGTCATCTCCAGTGGATCTGTAGGTCTTTGTTGCTCTGAGCTGCCACATGTGGCTTCAGAAATATCAAGAGAGTAGGCAAAAGCTTGCATCCATTCATCTCATGTTTTCCCAACACTTTACATCAACGTTGCTATGCTTAGCACCCTGAACAGATTTGTCTGAAATGAATGGTGACTGGCATATAAAGGAGAAATAATAATACAATTAATTTAATTTATCACCCGAACTGAGCGTTCTGGAGAGCCAAGGGGTCTATATCAGAGACAGTGTCTTTCTTTTATCATTCAAAGAAAAAGCAATGCAATTATTTAATTAAAGGCTCCCAGTTCTTAGAGGGCAAGCATGTTGATACGCTTTCCAGACCTTGGCATGGTCTCTCTGCATTCTCCCTGGAAAAAGTTTTCTCCCTGACAAAATCTCCAGATTTTGAACCCTCACAGCAGGACCTCACTAGAACCCACAGCCACCTACAGACAAGAGACTTCTGACCCATGCTCTATGCTCCAAGAGCAGCAGAAACCCAAATACCACCACATCCCATATCTTCCGAATTTGGTTGTACAGCCTAGGCTCTGACTTCCCTCTCTTCTCAAACACTGTCTTTTGCCAATGATTGCTAATCACCTTTTCCAATCTACTCAGCTGATTCTTTCTTCCCAACCCCTATGAAGGGCACCTCAAGCAGCAGCCAGAAAGAAAGCCTCACATGTAAGATAGTCAGTGCAATAGGTAATAGAGGTTCACATCTCTGGCAATCTCTCTCCTTATTGGTTTTGACAACAGTTGGGAAGACTCCTCAAGTCCAGGACAAAGCTTTTATTCACAGTCATGGACAGAGAAGCCAGGATACGTAAAGAATCAGATTTTGGTTCAAATAGCTCAAAGTGGGTATTAAAAAGCTCTTGGAGTTGTGTGTTTTGTAGAGGATGGGAAAGTCTCTCATCCTGGCTGATCACAAAATTCATCTTGAACCTGAGAAGCTTTCAGAGAACTGTATTGAAAGCAATATATTTCTCCCCAAAGCTTCATTTTCAAAGATTAAACATCAATGAAGACATTTTAACAAGTTTGCTTCCATCTATGCGAAATTATGCGTATTTCACACTTTTTTTTTTTTTGCCAAGTCTTACTGTACTCCAGTGAGGAAAGCCACGAGGTTTGCATCTCGCTTTGTGGGTGGATCAGGGAGCTGAGGCAGACTGCTGTGTGACCCACTTGGTGGCAGTGTCAAAGACCTCATGTCCTGATTTACATCGCTCTCTCTGAGTTCTTAGATGTACTTGTTCTCCAGAGAACTTCAGCCTGAAACATCTAACCACAGACCTGGAAATGATTCTAAATATATTGTAACAACTGTTGTTAATCACACCCACTCTCTTATAGTATGGCCTGTAAAACAAGAACAGAGTGAAGAGGACTTCCTACTTCCCATATACTGGCAGCAAAAGCATTTCCTGTGTTGCTGAGCTATACATTTCACTGGGAAGGGATGCTCTCTAGTGGTTAGAAAATGAGGCTGGAAAAACAAAACAGTCACTTCCTGTCTCTCTATCAGAGCACTGCATATTAAGAGCTAAGTCAACCCATTTCTCTGTGCCTTGGTTTCCCTGAGCGTCCACAGCTTGCAGTAATCCCTTTTCTATATGGGGATGGCTTAAATGAAAGTTGCTAAATATTCGGAGGGGAGGTTTTAGGTTAAAGCTAAGTTCCATTGCTGAGTTGCACGAGGTCAGAGTGAAAGCAGTTGATGGGAAAAGGTAAAAACTGGTACAAGGCAAGAAAGACCTGAAAACTTTGTTAGATCCTCCCCCCTTTTTATTCTAAGTCAAGGAACTGCTCTTTGACTTGATTGCTCCTTATCTCTACTTTAGGCACCACAGATTTTTATATAATTAAAATTTCCTTGACAATTGCCAAGGATTTACAATGTGAAATGTTTCAATTTTTCTTACATTATGTCTTGGCATCAAAGAATCTGCACTCGTTTTCTAAGTATGGGATAAAGATGATTTCTAGTGGGAGACAAATGAATCAAGACCTTGACACCCCCATTTTTTTCTCTCCCTCTTTTTTTCTTTTCTTTCCTTTTTTTTTTTTTAAAATACATCTGGTTATTATTGAACAGAGGCTTTCATGTTTTAATGATAAATTGTCTTCTCCCGCTGTAACAATGTCCCCAGACAGCTTGTCTTGGCTGAAATGTCTTCTAAGAGCATCTGCTTTTGATCTATAGGGGTTTTAAATCTTTGAATCTAATCTCTAGCCTGACTGACTTGAAAGCTGATTTCCACAAAAGCAGAGTGTGAAACTTGTAGAAACCCTTTAGTAGAATCATTTGAAGTTGTTTAAGAGACTTCATTGACAATAATCAGTATGTCCTTACGACTGTTTTCTGCACATATACATACATATATATAAAATATAAGAAAGAGACATAAGAAAGGAATTTAACAAATGCCTCAGTGGTATTTCCATGTAATCTGCATATGTTGTGGCTTAATACTCTAATAAAGAAGGACTGGAAGCTTTCCAGAGCACAATATTTATGCCATGTATATCAATTAAGATAATTGGCAATTATATTGATATGTCAATTAAAGTCAAGTAACTTTAAAAGAGTTATGCCTGCTATTAATTTAGTCGTGTGCATAAACTGTAAGCATATTTATAAGGATTCAGCTTAAATTTCTCAATATTGCTCATGCCCAGTACATCAGCACATAATCACCCCATTCCTTTTGCTCGTTCTGGTCCATTTTAAGCTACAGCTTGCTAAGGACTATTAAGAGAGAGATGACAAAATTCAGCACAGCTCTCCACTGGTAGCACAGTTCTGGCACGTGGTTTGCCTTCATTTCATACATGGAGAGCAGATTTCAATCTCACTCCAGCACAAATGAAAATAGGAGCTGGCCAGTATATGCATGAGATTTCTGTGGCTAAGCAGAAACCACCGTGGCCAAATGAAAGAGAATCTCTTAATGCTGCAATATATATACATTTTGTGTGCGTTTGTGTGCGTATGATAAATATCCTTTAAGAGCTCCTTTGTCTATCAAACCCCACATAGCATTTTCAAACACATTAACAGTGGCAGACCCTCATCAGATGAGAGTTTAGGTTTTACTGGGATTGAACGGAAGTTTGGACAAGTTCAAGACAGTTTGAGGAGAATATTTCTTCTCGATGAACTTTCTGGTTAGAATATAATGGAAGCCAGACCCCAACCTCCCAGGCTTGAGGCCTGCAAAACCAAATCATAACAATTGATGAGGTTTTGCTAAACCTCCTGTTTTCTCATTACAAAGATGGGCTAAAAGGGAACCTTTATTCAACCTTTCACTCCTTGCACCTTAGCAGCAGTGCTGCAATAGAACTAAATGATGCATCTCCATATTTCCAATTTTGGGCTTGCATTGCCAAAATGATAACCCTGTCAGCCAGCTTTGAAAACTCCTGAACACAGCCTGTCCTGAACCATCCAAAGACTTCCCAAAAGTTCATGGCTGAAAATGAGTTTTAGAGACTCCACTAAAACTTCTAACTATTCCTGTGGCTGACTGGGCCAGAGACAGGACGGAAACAACCGTTCCATAACCTCTAAGCACTGCTGCTTCAGTCCAAACCAAAACTCCAAAGCGGGGATGGATGTGAAAAGCAATCAAAAACAACACTGCAAAAACACATATCCATCCTGGAAGTAAGGCTTGATTTGGCTTTGGGTTTGGTCCTAGGCACGAGTTAATAAAGTGGAGTTATTTCCTTAGATTCATTTGCCCACTTCTCATTAGCAAAGCATTTTGATACTCGGCAAACCAGTGCCCAGCAATGGTTTCTGACTCTGTGAGAGAAAATTGAGTGAATTATTTCTAGGATGTTATAAAACTGGACTGATAGAATAAATATGCGGGTTGGAAATGGGCAAGAAGCCTTAAGCTGAGCTAAGAGGCTTACCTACTCTAGGAAATGAGCATTGCATGGGCCTAGCATAGAATTTTTCTCTATTTTGCGTGACGATCATCAAATTATAGGATTTTCCCAGGACTTCAATATCAACTGAAGAATCTTGCACTGAGGGAACACTTTATGAGGCATTACTAAACTGAACCACTATCTGCAAGTTCTTCTCATTGTTGCTTTGACTCAATGAATGTCTGAGCTGAATTTGAGATCCCCTCCCTCGATCCACTTTCTACCATCATGGGGTTTGGTTTGTGATGAAGGAACCAATATGAAGAGTCTGCAGCTGCCCAAACAGAAATAGCAACACAACCCAGCTTTCCTGAGCCGGTTTCTGGCAGAGACACTAAGAACTGCTCCATGGTGTTGCTTCACTCCAGCCAACTCTAATCAAAGGGGAGATTCAATAGGAAGGCACCCACTGCTTCAGCAAGGCAGTGCAAAGCCCAACAGCTGGCAGCACACATCCTCACTGCACTGCGGTATCACTGCAGATTTGCTAACTCTCCTGTTGAGTGCAGTTACGCATTAGAACTGCTAATACGCAGCGATTTTGCCTTAAGCTTGAAAGCACCAGAGGTTAAACAGATTTTGATATAAGAGCCTACAAGGAACACTCTATTTAAAAAGCCTATGCATCACTGGCTACAACTGAAAGGATGATGAGTGGTAGGAGGAGATGAAAGGTAGTTCAGACATGGGTATGATGACAACAGTAAAGGGAAATTAAATACACTGCAGGGAAATAGAAGCCATAATCATCTTGGGTTTGCAGCTCATGAACAGTGAAAAGCTTATGTGATGAAACAGCAGGTAGAAGTGCCTCGAGACTCAAGTTTTAAGGCCCCAAGAGTTTAAACTTGACATTCAAGCCCTTTAAAGTTTTATGAGGGCATCCAGTAATTCCTCCAGCTCAGCCCCACCGCCTGATGTGCTGGTTGTTTGATTTACACACTTTCCTGAGTGTACAAAGAATTCCAGGGAAAGCATGCAGAAACCATTGTAGGCCTGTAATTAAATAGCTCTCATGCAGCTTAACCTCTCTGATAATGAATGTTCAGCCTCATTTCAAAAGGCCACCACATCTCTGGCTGGTGAAAACTGACACATCCCCACCAAGGAATAAAAGCCCCGGGACAATTTTTATCCAGAGAACTACAATACACCCAGCTCCAAAAAAAATGCGCTCTCTGTTCTTGCTAATTCACATAGGGTAATTCACATGCTTGAGCATCCTCTGATTAAAATTATACGCCTGGACAACACTCTCTGCCAGCAAACGTCTTCCAGCAGAGAACTGCAGCTATGCCACGTCACTGCCATCCTTCACCAGTGCCTCTGTCACACAGGTACATGAGAAACCCACAAGAAGTCACTTAAAACACAAAATGACAGCAACCACCTTAGTGACCAGGTCAGATTAGTCATCAGAACTTCTACCTAAAACAGCTTTGTACTAATTTTATCCTTGTCCTTATTATAATAATTACTTTTCTAATTACAGCTCACTAATTATACTGGAATTGTACACAGTTATGCTAGTAATCTGACTGTGCAGTAATGCTACTCTTGATACAAATCTTTTTTAGTCCTAAATAGAATTGATGGTTCTTTAAAAAAAAAAAAAAATCAAAAACGAGTGTCCCTTCTTTCCCTTTCCCCAGCTTATCCATTTTTTCCTCTTTTATAACGTCAGAAAATGTAGATGGTCAGCATCTTCAGTCACAGCCATCAACTTGACAATGCTTATGAGCACAGTTTGAGAGATTTGTCAGCTGTATCTTGACCAATTCAAGCAGCTTCATGACTGGCAATAAACCAAGCAAATGCGTGTTGTGCTCCTTCCCCACTGATATTACTTGCAGGGTCATTTCAGTCAAACTCTGGGAGATGTTTGTGATTTACGCAAACTTTTGGAGACTATCTGGTAATGTACAAACTGCAGTATCGCAGAATACAAGGTTCTATGAACTCTGGAAAATGTACTCATGCTCACAAAAATCCTTCAGTGGAGACATGGGAGAGCTGCCATGCCTCAAATCAGAGGCACAAACTTCAAAGGAAACACTTAGCTTAAGGCATTGCAGAGAAGAGAAGCTGTCTATGCTAAGATCCCATTTATTCAGCAAAGAACAAGGGAAGTTTGCCTTGTTCCTGGTGTGAAAAAGAATAATTCAGGACTAAAAATCCCTCGGAGCACATTTGCCATTTGGATGAATGGGAAGATGAGCAGCGGATCTCACCCATTATTATTAGCACATCAGGTTAAGGAAGGGGACAAAGAAGGAACACTTTGTAACAGATTATTTTTGAAAAATAAAGAAGTTTGAATGGATTAATAGGTAGAGAGAGGTGAAGTGCATACTGGACCAGAATTTTTAACGCGTGTCCTCAGATACAGGGGACATCAGCCTACAGTCAGCACTGTCAGACACAGCCCAGCATAAGGCCTTGACTGCCTTTAAGAAGCACTTTGCCAACTTTTAACAAATAATATCAGTATTGTTTTGTGCATGTGTTTTTCATCAGACAACTTGAACTTCTCATTCAATGCTTTTTATTTCTTACAACTCAGTTTCCTTTCTCCTATCTGACAGACCTCCTTTGGGTCCACCTGTCTAAGCAGCTCTCTGATAATTCTTAAATCTCTAGGCCAGTTTCCAGCAAAATAATGGAAGAGTAAGGTCATTAACATCTACATCTTCAACGAAGAGAAATAACCAAACAAGGGAAGAAAAATCTACTTAGAAAGAAATCACTAAACAAACAGCATGACTACAGCACAAAAATCAACTCTTACTATACAGTGAGAAGCCAGACTGAAATAACTTCCAGCAGAAATGTGGTCACAGTGAATCAAGTCTTGAAAGAACGACATCTTGATACAAAACAAAGAAGGTGATAAGGGTTCTGCTTAGCATCTGCAAATTGAGTCCTGTGTGGTTGTGTATGGATAGGCCATACCCAAGGGACATAACTTAACAACCTGCAATAGCCAGATGGCTCCAAATATCAGGCTTGATTCTGTATCATCTATTGAAACAACTTTTTTTTTTTTGCAGTTGTATCTTTGTCACAGCTCCAGGCACTTGGGATGTCCCATTTCTGATAGCTCAGCTGCCCAACGTGCTCACTGCACCCATGAGATATAGTTTGCCTTCCAATGTCAACAAACCCCTAGCATACCTGCAGGCCCAAGTGCTTCAAGCACTTAAACTGGAAGTAAGTCAAGAAACAATAAGGGCCATGCTTCTACTCTTCAAATTGTGAGCCAGCTCTGCCTTTGATGCTGTATACAAAGTCTTCTCGTTCTTATTTTTCTAATTCCTGCAGATTTGATTGCAACATATGGCCAGTTTCAGCAATTGACAAAATATTTCCTTTTCTATTCTACTTACGTCAGAGCTTTCTGGAGCCACAGATTGCTGTGACCTAGCAAATAACAATGAGAAGCAGCAACGTATCCTTTGCACTCAAAACCAAAACACCACAGCAACAGCAGAAACTCAGCTTCTCCCACCCGCAAATTTCCATCACTTCACACAGGATGGCTGCTGTGTTGTTTTATTCTGGTTTTGATGATCCCCTTTTCACTCACGATTCAGCCAAGATACAGACAGACAGATACTGGGAGCATCTGAAAGAGATTACCACAGTCTACAACTCTATGGGAGGCTCCAGATAATTGACAGCCAGGGCAGACAGAAGTGCCTGAAGAGATACACCACTCATTAACAGGTTTTAAAGAGTTTTCAAGCTAACAGTGTTAAAATTTGATATTTATTAGTCCAGCCTAAACTTACGGCAACTATTATCATTATTTCCAACTCTCAAATTGTACTTTCCACTAGAGGTCCCAAAGTACTTACACAAGGAAAACCAGTGTCTTTTTTTTTACGTGATATACCCAGGGTCACCAAAAAACATCCACTGCAGGATGGCACACACAACCAAAGTCTCCCAAGGCATTCAACTTATGTGGCTTGGGACGTCTCACTTACTGGGTCATATACCAGGTGGCCACCTCCTTGTAGGACAAGCTGGAGACTTCAAGTAACATCTTCCTAACTACGATAATTTTCAAGCACAGAATGGAATTCTCCTCCAGTTAGAAACCAACATGAGCCCATTTGCCTTAAGCCTGTATTTCCTGACCTTCCAAACAAGAGGAAAAACACAATTGTACCGCTCTAGGGATCAAGCAGAGGAAGAGAATGTTAACCTGATATAGTTGGAGAAGAAAAGCAGTCTTCCTGAAAGAAAAAATCTCACTGCAGTCATTCGCTGCCTTTGTCTACACAAACCAAAGTCCCCATTCAGACCTTCCCCAAGCACCAGGGTGGTGGTTGCTTTATGAGGCTTATTTGGCCAGAGAGCCTGAGAAGAGGTTTCTGTAGCTGGGAGCTCAGCCCACCAAGGTTAACCAAGCTACAGCTCCAAAGGGGATTTTATATAAACGTATCCAAATTGAACCATTACTCTCTTCTTTCCCTGAAACATCCTCCTTTTCAGGGTTTCTAAAACAAACAACCCTTTTCCGTCCTCTTTCAAACAACAGACCCTTTTCCACACTCAAAAGCAACCAAAAATATGTTTAATTTTACCAGTTTTGAGGCAGCTCCACCCCACCCAGGGAACACCCTGCTCTGGGTCCAGGTCTGCGTGCAGGGCAAGGAATGCAGCAGCACTATGCACTTAATGCACACTGCCCACACTAGCTTGGCACATCACTGGGGCAACATACTAATCTGCGAATCTTTTTTTTTTTTCCCCAAATCCTCTTTTATAATTGAAATAGAGAACATTTTATGCAACAGAACTTCAAGCTTTATCATCACTGAAACATTTTTCTTACTCCTCTAATTTTGTCCAGCTGTGGTGACAGCTGGAGATGGGTAGCAAGGAGAACATTCCTTTTTGAGTTGCAGTGAGACCTTTCCACTTCATTTATTCCACTGGCATCCTGAAAATAAGACAGCGTGTAGATGGGGATAAATAGTGATCTTTTCCATTGTCCTTAACCTTTTTTCTTTAATTCCACTTAGGCTGGAATAGGAAAATCTTACTCAAGAATTCTTCTGGTATTGTTGAAATATAGAAAACTGTATGACTGAAAGCATATAACTATTAGGCCTCTGTTCATAAAGCAAAGAAAGAAATAAACATTTATGGAGAAATGCACCCAAATAATTCCATACAAAAATATTGGGGTCTTTCTTCCCCGTGTGATTTCACCTCTGGCTTTGTTTTCTCTTTGGCAAACACCATAACCAGATATTCTCCAAGTTCATTTCCAGGAAAGCAGATTTCATCAGTGAACGCTAGAATTCCATGGAATTTTAGCAACTGACAATGATTTCTTGCCAGAACCTTTCAGAAGACTTCAGGGTGGATTTCTTCTTTTTTTCCTATCCAATGGAGTTTCCTAGTATTTCCTTCCCGTTCTTTATCCCCATCACCTAAGAGACAGAAGTGCTTTTTCACAGCTTTTTGAGATATCTTTGTCTACCCCAAAAACCAATAGTAGTCTGCTTCAACCAGCTGAAATAAGGATCACCCACACCAAACTTCAATATTCAAATACCAGCTGACACTGTCAAAATTCAAGACCATTTTTCAACAGAGTAAATCTTCACTGATTCTAGATGCACAACAGTAAGTCACATTTAAAGACATTATCTAAAGTTTGTTGCCTTCAAGACCTTGATACTTGGACAAAAAAAAAAAAGTGGGAATATTGGTTTTATGACATTAGAAACCCAGGAAACCACTTTCCTGGTGATATTTCGTGCTTTTTTCTCTAGTTAGCACAAAACACTACATAATCGGAGATCACTATAACAAGCTATCAATATCTACTTCATTTTGGACAACTTCATATTTGGACATACGCTGAGACTCATTTCAGGCACCTACTTCTGCCAACTACATTGATTGCAATGGGGACATCCACATTCCTCCAAGGGTCACTGGAGAAATACACACCGCTAGAAATGATCTGACAGGCTCTCAAATGCTTATCTTTGTGGCAAAGAAAATCCACCAACAGGCATGTATTTCTCTCCACTGATTATAAGAGGGGAAAAAAAAACTGTAGAGAAGCCCTATCTGTCTACAGCTCACATTAACACAGATATACCCAGGAATACCGGAGCCAATCCTGCTAAAGTGACCAGAAAGTCCTCATGGGGAAGTGGAGAGAGCAGCAGCAATATTCTTATTCTTGGAGGTTTTAAGAGCTGGACTCGGCAAGGCCCTAAGCAGTCTGACCTGACCGTGAAGCCAGCCCTGCTCAGAGAAGGCTGAAGGACTGCAGATCTACAGAGCTCCCTTCCAAACTAAATTACGCATTTATGAAAGAAGCTTTATAGAAGCTGGCATTACAGAGAGATGCGCACAAAGTGCCCCATCAAAACATATTCCAAACCACATAAAATAGGTATCATTAATATTTTTCAGAAGAACACACAAATTGCCAGACCAGGTCCTTCCAGCCAGGCCATCGAGTCCAACATCCTCTTCCTGCAGAAGCCCGTGGCAGAGGCATCAGAGAGAAATGTGCAGAGCCCCACTATAAACGACTTCAGAGCAACATAACCAAGAGAAATTCCTTCTTAATCCCAGGCATCTAGTAATGGGTTGATACCCTGAAGCATATGGGTTATTATCCTCATTAGATTTACACCTATGCAGCGTCACTGGGGATGTTCTTGCTGCCCATGCCAAGGACATGTTTTCCTGGCACACACTGGAGGCGATGCAGAGCTTGCTCAGGCCTTTGCTGCTCTAGCTAAGCTACCGTATGCCAATAAAATCTTCACACCACACCATCTTGCATTAGGCAATATATATTTATACAGTCTGTGTGGTAACAGTAAGTTTTTTTTTTTTGTTTTAAAGGCAGAAGTATGTAATAAATGACATCCCTTTAAACATACACAGACTTTACATTTCAGCACCTTCTGCCTTACACTCCTCCTACAGCTCCAGCTCTTATATTTTGTTATGAAATTTATGGGTTTATGCATACCAAAATTGTATGTGTGTGGACTGCTACCTCCAGGGTGGTCTTGGAGAAAAGAAGCAAATAAGATGCTCAAATTTGATTACAGGATATAATAAAAGTCAAGACTTCTTTCAGGGGACTATATGAGAATGAGCTGGAAGAAGAAGAAGAAAGTCTTTCCTTTTTTTTTTTCTATAAAGGAACTGAAACAGCTTTCTCCCCACCCAACAGAGTTGGCAGTGATAGCCAATTTTCCTGTGTTTGAACCTTCGAGTATGCACTTCAGAACCTCACGTGGTGAAAACTAACCCCAGAATACCCAGGAGACAGCTGAAAAACCCATTTCAAGGGCAACACTTTGATTTCTTCACATACACAAAATTGGACTTTTTTTTTTTTCAGTCAGAGAAAATCTCCAGCCTCTGAGCAAAGGGAAAACTGCAGCGATTACTCCTGCCTTTAGATGGCTGGATAAATATTTACCCTATAAGACCATATATTAAGGAATGAGCTTTTTTCTTTTTTTTCTTCCCCTCTCCAAAATACTGTTTCACTGTCTCAGCAGTTGTGAATGGTCCTGGTGTCTCTCCCAGTGTGGGCAGCCATTTTGCTGATGCATCACCTCACTTTTGCTGGAAAGAGATTAGAGACTGACACCATTAACATCAGTGGCAACATTCCCAAGCATTGCTTCACTGCACCCTACATCTTGTGTTGTCATTTATGTCTGAGCAAAATAAACAGAGCGGTCAAAATATGCCACCAGTACAAAATGAGAACCCTGTGCTCACCTTGCCCTTATTTTTCATGGTTATAAATGACTAATCCAGCAGACACGCTGTGATGTCTAAGAGTTGAGCAGTTTGGGTTGTGTATGCCCTAACCCACCAAGGACTTCCCAGGCTGGATAAAGCTGAAAAGCAACACCAATCCATCACCTTTCTTCCTTCACATCAACTTGGGAACGAATCTAGAAAACGCAGCTCCCCATTCAATTAGCAAAAGTAGGGAAAAAACATTTCAGAGCTGTAACTTAGCAGATTCTCTTGTTCTCTTAGTCCCCAGAGGAGTGGGCTTCTAATAACTCTTTGCACAGGGAGGGACAGATTGCCATAATTTTGCTGATGTTGTGTAGTATTTTACCTCACAAGAAGTCCCAATGAAGTTAATGAGTAAGAAGCCCATCATTTGGGCCAAGGAGAACAAAAGCAAAAAGAAGGGAAGTGCCAGATCACGCTGGTTGACTGCCCCCAAGATTTTTCTTAAACTCAAAATAAAGTCCTCCATCATGAAAAACTCTTCTGTGATAGTATTGTCTGTCTGTTACTGAAATAATCACGGGATATAACGCATGCAAGAGCTATACAAAAAACACAGAGCAATGAATTAAGCATTTTTTTCACAGAATTTTCCCCAAGAAAACAAATATCAAAAACACATACATATTGCTGACAGCTTGAACTAATTTAGATAAAAATATAAACAAAATGGAAAAAGCAAAATCCAAAGAGGAAATAAAAATTCGCAAGGAAAAAGCACACAGTAATGGTGCCATTTCTGCAAGCTTTTAAAAAGGGAAACAGAAGTCTAATTGAAACTTTATATACCTAATTTTGTGGTATTTACTTCAAGAGGGTAAAAATAGCAGCACTCCCATAACAAATTCCCTGACTCTGTTGGATACATCACACAATGCTGCTTTCCACGGCAGTCTTTACTGGAAAAAACTACTGTTTATGCACAACACATGACAATTCATGAAAAGTTAATTCATGAAAGAAATTGTTTTATCACAGAACTATTACCCAAATGCTAAAGCACTGCCAATAACAGCAGTTGCTGCTGATGAAATTATAATTTCTATTAAAGCAGCATTTACTCATTGTTCACAAAAAAATAAACTCCTCCACATCCGAGCTATAGGAATTAAATGGTATTTTCCTATGCCATAAGCTTTAGTTAGAAGGCACTATGAGTTTCAGCACAGCCTCCCTTCTGTATTCATTCAAGCAGCAGTGATGCTGGGTGACAGAATGCCTCATTCTGCAAGTTTTCTTTTCTGCAATACAATTTGCTTGTATTGAGCAGTAAGATTGTAAACACTAAGACAGTACTTTTCTCTTTTTCGAAGAAACTTCCTGCAGTACTTGTCTCAGTACAGCATCTTTTGATCATTAAGGAAACCTGGGTTTGCTCAAGGTGAATTTTCCTCTCTTTGCTCCCTCTAGCCATCACCTCATCCCAAACTTCATTCATCAAATGAAGGGAAAATGAAGCAACTTTGGTTCACCATTAAGCAGTGCAGGGCTCTGGTAAGAATATAGTATAGCTACTATGCTCAGTAAGAGGGAGTGAGAGAGAGAGACGACAGAGCTATCCC
Source organism: Chrysolophus pictus (assembly GCA_037305975.1). Classification (NCBI taxonomy): domain Eukaryota; kingdom Metazoa; phylum Chordata; class Aves; order Galliformes; family Phasianidae; genus Chrysolophus; species Chrysolophus pictus. Next base: position 22,056,966 of record CM074583.1, read on the forward strand.
AGCTCCTTCCAAGCACAACAAACATGACGTTGAGAAATGCGGTCGGAATAACTCTTGGGCAAGCCTCTCCTTGGCTCAGCAGCCAGCTCCCCATAATTTCTGGATAAATACAGCATTGGGTTAATAGATAAGGCAGGCGGCTTCTCAGTTCCTTCACCTGAGCTTTTTTCGCTGATTGCTAAGCCAGCTTATTGGCCTTTAGATTTTGAATCAGAAAAAAAAAAAATCAGTCCAAAACATAAGATCCAAAAAGAATTAACTTGGAGACACCGATCCACACCCATCTTGAAAGTCATCCACAACAAGCTGGGACACACCATCTTTAGAACAACAGCATTAGTACTAGCAATTGTTTTTTCGAACCCATCTCAGACTCCTGGGTGAATAAGATGGTGAGACAAACTGCTGAGTAGAAAGAACTTTGCAGAAGCCCATTAACCCATACTCTCTCATTATTCCCATAAACAGATCACGTACAAGCCAGCTTTCAGTGCCTCACACCTTGCCCATGCAAGTTCCCAGTAAGTTCTCTACTGCTGAACGTAGATAAGGCAATGCATTCACTTAGGGACCCTTCTCCACTTGCTGTCAGCACCCTTCTACATAATACCATGCTTCTCTTTGCATTCTGTGGCATTCATGCAGAGTGTTTAAAAACAAAAATAAAATTATTAGGTGGCTATAGTTACACCACAGAATCAGTTTTCAGAGAAGACATCTAAAGCTCCACTCACCATAATGCAGGGAACACAGGAAAGCTTTATGGGCCTCTCCCTGCCTCCAGAGCTGAAGATCTCTGAGCGTCCCTGCATCTGTCAAATGTGATGTTTATTTCTTCTGTGGAACAAGCTATCTTTATGAAACGAAATGACTGCCCTTCATATATTAAAATAACACCTCCTCAGGAGAGGCTTCCATGTGCACTGGCTATAGCCCTTTTCATAAAGGGAACATTTACCCTGCAGAAATCTTACAAGTCAGCAAGACCAATTGGGAAGCACGGGACCAGTACATTTCATTTTTGCTATGGAACTAAGTACCATGCAAAGGTGGGGTTTCACTGTTTGTTGCTGAGGATATTATCAACAACTTCTCCACGTTTCCAAGTTAGAAACAAAGAAAGCTTAAACGTGGATTTTTTAGCAGTACTGTTAAATTTAATAGATGTTTTGTGCAGCTTTGCACTAAAGTTGTTTAATGGTTTATATACATGGCTGGCTTCATACCCCAGTGCTTTTACCTCATGCTAAACTATGTAAACGTTCTGCTGGAAACACAACTACTTCTGTATCCAGGAAGCAGGGCTTTGAAGCATAATGTGTAAAAGTGAGTGGGATTTCAACACACGATACTTAAATGCCATTCTTCACTCCATACGGACAATGTATTTCTTGTCAGTGCCATGAGGTTTGCAGAGAAAACAAGCAGAAAACTTCTTTAGATATTAGTCAGCTAGTAAAATCCTGAGCTTTGGAGCACTACATTAAGTAATCAGCTGTATAAAATTAAAGTATTTGAGTGCCTTTCTGAAACCTTCAACTTTTCTCTAAAGTCTTTTCCCCCGATGCATTCAAAGCAAAACACCTATTTTTCATCTGCTCCTTCTATTATGAACTCTCTCAATTCAGCATCCTCTCCCTAAATGCCCCCTTCACCAGTGGACAGCCAGCACTGCCAACTCAGAAGCTCAACCTAGTTAGCCCAATTTCTAAACTCCTGTTTTAAACCACTTAAAAAAAAAAAAAATGGGTTAGAGGTATAAGGCAAGAAAATTCAGCTTAATGCTTGGAACTCCGCATCAAGGGGTTCCAATCCACCATCACAGACTCCTCTGTGAGTGGGAGAGATAGTGAGACAAACTGCTGAGAGTTAAAAAAAGATCTGCAGAAGCCCATTAACTTGCCCCGTTATGCCAACAGAGATGCTATTCCCATAAACTCACCATGTATATAAGCAAGCTGGAAAGCCTTAACTTCCATTTAACTTTGAGATACGCAGTTGAACCCCAGATTTCTCTCTTTCCCAATTGATTTTCACTGTGCATGTGACAGAAACTTCAGAAAGCACACAGGTAAGCAAAAAAGATGTTCTTCAAAGTTCTCCCATCTGCTTCCACAAGCATAAGATTTGATACAGCAGGGCTCATTTCAGCTCCTACAGATAATTCTTTTAGTTGCTTGTGTATATATATATTTACTAGGATAGAATTGATGAGTGCTTCAGGAATCAAAAACAGACAAGAATGTTGAATTTTGGTGAAGCACTAGTAATCAGCATGTTGGCAAAAGGACACTTTTTCCCATGGTAATGACACATTTGAGGTCTATTATCCAATGCATAGCACACGATCTCCTTAGAAGACGATAGCTTCCACTTTGAGTGAAAAACTGAGGATTGGTAGATCCTTCCATAGCTACAGGCATCAACACACCAACTTGAGTTTGGGAATCATAAAGACACCCCCAGTGAAAATAGCTTCCTCAAAAGCTACTTACACATACAGACTGAACAAAAACCACGTGATAAGATGAAGAGTACTACTGGGTCGTAAGACTCCTCATGTTTCCTATCAATCATCCACTTGCAGAGCATCCTTTCAATGATAGCTCTGTGTTCTAAACATTGTCCAGGAGTCATTTATACAGGATACATTAAAGGATTTATTCCTCAGCTTCCTTTTGGAAAAAAAAAAACAAAACAAAACAAAACATCTCAAAGAGTGACAATTTCACATTGACTACTCTGAATTGCTTTCACATGGCCGTTCATGCCTTGCAGCAACAGCACCACGCTGACAGGTCACAAACAAATAGAAGGACAGGGTTTTGCTGTACTTCTTTGAAGAGACATGGTGGACTGTTTCTGCACTGTGAGCACGCAGAATCCCATCACCTACCTGCTTTGCTCCCATTCCACCAAAAGTCATACAAACATTTCCATCCACCTACCTATACTTTAATCTTTCTCTCGCAGCCACAAGTTCTCTTATAGGCTATCAATACAAGGTCAGGCTAAGAATTTGTAAGATACTTCTGCATTTCCTGATATGAGACATGGAAAAAACAGTACTATGGTGCTGCAACTTTCAGTCAACATTTTATCTAACAACTTCAGAAAGCACTGGACTTGCAGATTCATAAATCAAAGCGTTTTAGCTCATGAATTCCCGAAAGCAAATGTAGGATAAAATGAATAACTATGAATATCCAAGACAGGGCTTTTGAGAAAAATCCTTTTGTCAGAATGTATGTCTCTAGAATGGGCTTTGACCAAGCCCAAACAGCACAAACTAGAAAAGCCTTTAGAAAACACAGAGATGTTGAACTAGTCCCCATCTTTCTTTTCAGCTCCTACAGATGCAGTGTTCATTCCTCACTTTGACTGTATCATGATGTCAGCATGAACTTCTTGTACATTTTGTCTTAAACGTATATGTTAAACAAGACTCACCTTTTTCCTGAGCACAATGCCTATTTCACACCTAGAGAACTCTGCATTCTCATACCTAAAAGAATGAACCAATTCCTTTGAGATGCCTATCTTACACCTAGATGTTCACCTGTTTCCATCTATCACACAGAATACATCATTCTCCTTCCTCTAATTCAGTGGTGGAATTTAATTTCTTTCTGAAATCCATTACAGCCAGTTTGGCAAGGAGACTCGAAGCTAGATTTCACAGGCTGACCATGTGCATTTAAGGGTTTCAAAGCTTCAGTTTCCTGCTCATAGAAAAAAAACGTTTTCTTTTTAACTCTCTCTCAAGAATGCTAGAGAAAGCCAGGGCTATCTAACATATTTTGGCTTGCTCTTACTAATACTTCATGGTCTGATGATAAACATAATAGGTCGTAAGCTGGGCATTGTGCTGAAATTGTATCTAAGGGATTAATTGTTGGGAGCTGGAATTGAAATCAGATGGCCACTTCAGGTTGACATAACCAATGGGTTGTTTTTTACACCTGAATGGCAAGTAAATCAGTGTTGGCCCGAGAGCATGCAGTGTTGTGCTGCTTATTGAGGCACTGGCAAAAACAGAACGGAAAAAAAAACACACACGTGAGCACACACATACATAAATATATGGAAATTATTCAGGCTCCACGTTGCTGCAGCAAATACATGGAAATTATTCAGGCTCTGTGTTGCTGCAGCTGCTAGGCTTTTACATTTGAGACTATTTTAAAGCTCTTTAAGAAGAAATATTTTGCCTCAGATTTAATGTCACAGAGCAATTGCAGTTTCCTTGCATGCCAACTCACATCTCCTGTCTCAGGATATCTCCCTGCGCTAAGAAGAGCATTTCCAAACCCTGTTGTGCAACTCGGAAGCTTTGCTAACACAACCAGAGCAATATCACTCTGTCAAATGCCAGAACCTTTATGGAAGTGCTTCTCCAGGACAACTAAGGAAATTAGCCCTGGCTGGAGTCAACTGGTATGTGCAGAGCTTGGGGATGAAGGAATCAGAAGTTAAAGGACTGAAAGGGAGCAGGAGGAGAGAGAATTGTTGCTGAAAATTATTTTTGGTAAAACCAGGATTGCTGCAATAGACTTTCAGTGTTAGAAAAGGCATTATTAAGTGGAATGTAGTTCCAAAAGCAAAGAAATGTGTATAATTAAGACGGTTGTGTTAGTTCAAATGGTGTGTGGGAGAAGGTATGACTTGATTGACATTAATTGCTTCTATTAGGGCTGTGTATACTATACTTCAGCCAGGCACCAAATAGAGACATACAACCCACAGATTAAGCAGAGGACAGTGGCTCTTTTGTAGCTCTTGGAGCATATTTGGAGCTGAAAGACAGTTCTTGAAGCAAGGAGCCAGACTACAAAGAAGTCCCAATGGGAGCTTAACATCACAGGTGAAAACATACTCCTGAAAGCTCTTGCCACCTGCTCTAATTGCAGAATTTAAAGTCTCAAGGCTTTTACATCTGTAAGCAAACATCTCTTCGACACTGTCACAGTGAAAGGTTCATAAGGGACTCTCTGGCTTGTTGTTCACCTCCGTAAACACCTCCTAGCCTAAGATTCACAACGATGGCAAATAGTCAGCTCCCACCCAGCACCGATGACTCCACAGCCTCACTGACCATAAATCCTCTAAAAGCAGCATTTCTCACAGCTGCAGCATGAAGTCCAAACATCTCAAAAGACACTTAAGGCACTGTGCTACCAGAGAAGAAGCAAATCAGTTCCTGCCTCTTCTTCCTCCCTTGATAGCTCAGAAATTCCCTCAAGGCAAAAACTTTCTCCTCATCCATATTCCACCCCTATAAGAAGACGTAACAGTAGGAGAAAAGTCAGCTGTAACAAGCTTTTAGACCAGCAGCAAAAATATCTGTAACGTGATGGGAAGAATAGCAACAATAGCAGAGCAGCAGAATCCTAGGCCACAGCAAATGAGAACAAACCCAAATACAGCAACCATAAACTGAGAAACAAAGGAAGAAAAGCAACTTACCTTCAGAAGGCCTCCAGTAGGGAGAAACTTCAGAGAGACACCCTTACCTCTACTGCCAACACTTAAACAAAGTCTGGGAAGGGGTGGATCCTGGCTCCATCCCTTCCGCTCACTCAGGCACATTGCATGCACCTGAGCTCCCCCAGGTTGGCCCTGCCTTCCCACCAGGTGCTCCATCACTGCTTCAGGCTGTGACTCTGCATTTCTGCTACAACGTCTAAGTTTTAGATAACTAAGCTTAGGTAGGATCAATCAGTCTCTCATCATCGTTCCATCCGAACAACAGAGATATCAGCATTTCCTTGTAAGTATGTGTATTTCGACAAAAGTGAAATGCTTAGATGCTCCGTAATAGTGAAACACGAAAGGATCTTAGGAGATGAGGCAACAGATCTGCAATTGTAAGAGTTGAAAAAGGAGCCTGACAAAAATACCCAAAACCCCATTTCACAGTGGGAGAACAATAGATTTTTTTTGAAAAATTCAGACTTAACAGCAACAGGAAACACTGTATTATGTTGCCATTAAAATTTTTTTTCTTATATTCCTTCCAATTTTCTTAGTTTCAGTAATGTGAAAGATTTTGTTTTGGGGTTGTGCCTCACTTCATCTGTCAATTTTTCCATCCTCTAAACAAAACCCTTTTAAAGACAAGTAGGTATATACAGCTTTTCAACAAATTCCAAAATTAATTTTGTGTTGAAACAAGAAATCAAAACGTTTCCTTCCAGAAAGATTAAAATGGAATTTTAATTGGTAGGAATGGGGCGTGCAAGAGAAGGGCAGGGAGGACAACACTGGGCACAGATTTCCAAAGCCTCTCCATTAACTCAAAAAGAGTCTTTCTCAGGAATTAATCTACTTGGCCCCATGCATCTGACCTGTATGAGGGGAGCAGTGGGAGCTCAGGCCTGATCTTACTGCTTTGTAGGCGAGGAGGTGGGGTGAGCTCTGTGCTGGATGCACCATTCCCAGCAGAACACCTCCGTCACGGAGATGGTTTTAACTACCCAACCCATAACATTTACAGACAATCATAAAATGGGAAGTGTAATTCTTGCAATTACATTTGAAGAGCAGTTTTAATGAATATTAAACAGTTTTAAACATCAAAGTATTGACTGAAGTGGAAACATAATATCTTTACTACCAGCCTTTTCCCCTCGCTAAAAGACGACGAACCGAGGACGGGAGAGAATGGATTTTATCAGGGATGTCAGGAACAATTTATAGGAGCTCAGTGACCTGCACTTTGAACTGGGCTCTCCACCTACAGTCTGTAACATCCTATAAAAAGATATGTTATTATCTCCTTTGCTGCAGCCAGCCATCCTGGCAGGAAGGGCAGATTGCCTGCAATGCCTGAGGAAACACTTGGACTATTAAAGGCAGACAAAGGTCCTCCTTTTCAATTTTTTTTTTAAATTTATTTCTCCCTCCCCCTGCTCTGCACTGCTTGCTGCACAAAACTTCACAGTATCTCAGGAATAGCAGTTTGGGATAAGGAGAAAGGATGAGACTGAATCAGCTCTAGCAGCAAAAAGCGTTAAGAGGAAAAACTAAAAAAGAATTGTTAGCACTGCTGCACTGGTTTGGTTTGTTCTTTATAATAAGATTATTACAAATAAGAATGGAAAGATGCGATGGTGAATCCTTGCATCCACACTCTGCCTGAGTTCCTGAACTAGACAGCCTAGAAAAGACACCTACCGTAAGCACGTGCTGGCAATAGGGCTGCTTAAAAAACAAACATCAGTGGCCAGTGCAAGGAAAGGATGCAGCAGGGCAGCAATGGCCAGAGCAGTGCATCCCTCTGCAGTACCCTCCATCATGGGGTGCAGTGTGGGGTACCCACAGAACCACTGTTTCTGCTTGCTTCCAAGCCAGCCCTGCAGCTACTCCTTCCCTCAGCATCCTCAGACAGACATACCAAAATTCAGAGCTCCTACAGGAAAGCTGGGCATCTGTATCTCTAACCCTGATCCGAGCCATGTGCAAAACCACAGTCAGTACGAGGGTCATCAGTTCAGTGGGCAATTCATCATTGTCACGGCTCGATCGTGACATCCCTTGCGAGATCACGGCTCCTTCTGCACATGATTACTATTTATTTATAGCACATGATAAAAAGTTTCAGTAACACAGAGAGGCTAGGACTGAGAGCAGGATAGGAACCATAAAAAGATCTTATCACTGAGAATAGTCGGTTTTGCATAAGGAACAGTTTTACATCAAAAAATACCAATCTAAGAATGTTTCTTAGAAGTATGCTGATATTGGCAAAATTTCTGGCAAGGAAAATTATCAAAACCTTTGAATTCAACAGAGCCAAAGTGCTTTACTTCAGATGCCTTATAGACAAGGAGAGAGCGGGACAGAGTAAGAGCTGAGTCAATCTTAAACAATTCACCATCACAGAAACGGACCTGACAAGTTCACTTTTAAATTTCCTGAACACATTCTTCCAATTTTTGTGTTTCATGGAAAATTTAGACATTTCAGTCTTCACTCTGATTAGTGAGGAAAAGCCAGGCTCGGCAGCACTCCCGGAGGGACAGCAGTCAGACCCCTTGATGGGCTTAATTTGTAATGCCCGTAAGTGAGTGAGAGCAACGGCAGGAAGCAGATCAAAGAGGTTCACCTACAAGAGCCTGATCTTTCTCACTAAGCCAGCCCCGGCCACTGGAAGATTGCCTCTCCCCGAGGAATGATGACAACCTCCAAAGGAAGAAAATGAGCCAGGAGAGCAGAGATCCAGCAAAGCACCAGCTGGCATTTCTTCACAAACTATCAGTATAAGATGAAGCTCCAGCCATGGCCTGGATGCCCTGAACTGCACACACCCAAACCAGCATGCCTATCGTAAATGTAGCTCTGAAGAAGGAAATCATTTGGCATGTTTCGTATGTTTTTCGCTGCTCAACTCCCCATTCCCACTATAAAATCCATGATAAAAGAACATAAATAATCAAACTGGAAACAGCTTCTCTAGAAATCATCCAGAATACTTCTAAGCTATAAATATTCTGTCACTGATTTAATTTCTAGTGCTCAGGAAAATGGAATTACAAGAGACAAATGGTGATAAATGCTGAAACCAAAAGCATATTTTTGATGGCAAGAGGCAGAGCTGGCTCCCCGTAAGTTGGTGCCTGAGGCATGCCAATGGCCATCCATGTCCTAGTGGTGCTGGCTCTCGAAGTGCCATGACAGCACCCACTGCCAACAATAACCCACAAGGAATAAATGTGCCCAACCACTGTACACCCACTGCACTGCACATGTGAAAAGGCCCAAAGGATGAGACACTAAGAAAGAATCCCATCGATAAATTTGGTGAGCAAAGAAGTAGGCAGAACAGCCCTGATTCAATAAAAGTACAGAAAGCTTACTGCCCAGTAATTGCCATTAAAGCTGCATAGTGCTGATAAAATCCCTCCTTACCACAACACCTGGCTGCTGCACTGTAGCTGCAGGGGAATGTCAGGCAGCAAGCACAGTTTGAGACTCATCCTAACACTGATCTATCTTCCCTTAGGGGACAAAGCTGCTAATTATTGAGCAAATAATCAGATTACACTCTTGTGTACCAAAATATAACAAAAACCCCTCATGGAGTCTGATCCAAAACTAATCTGATTTTGTGGGCTGTGAATCAGGCCAGGACTCCGCACACACCTTCTGCTCAAAGGGCAGGCAACCTGCATGGCTTCAGGGAGGTGGAAATCCCAGGAGAAACCTTCCATGTTGAGATTTCATGCCTTCTTTCCTGGGGCTGAGCCAGTGCCACAGAGGACCTGAAACCAGGTCAGGGAGGTACAAGACCTGCTCCTGGAGAACATGACTTGCAGCCAGCTTTATCTTCACTGTTAACACTCAGAGCAGAGAGCACAATCTCATCCCCTGATTCTCATGACTGGAGGGAAAGAGGGGAAGAAACCAGAGTGTGCACAACAGCCAGGGAGCTGGAGTTGGGTGAGTGTTAGCAAGCATTGTGCTTGTTGGGTTCACATTTAGACCAAAGCAGAGGAGGTGGCTGGGACTGCAGCATAGGACCACTGCATAGGGACAGAACCCAGTCTGTGTGCCCCTGGGAGGACTCACTTGCACCACAGCTGTCCCTGACAGAGATGGGACCCTGGGCTATGCTGCAAGTTCAGCACTGAGACCCATAAACCCCCTTTCTTCAGCTTTCACAGGCACAGCACCCAGGTCACAACAGAAACTCCGGAGAGACCAAAGGACCTCAGGAAACCTGGTGGAAAACATTCTGCTGGGACCCCACACACTCCATCTTTCCCCAGGATTAATTCAATCTGCCTCAGCTTCCAGCCAAATCAAGATATGGACTCATCACGCTATATTTAGCTTTCAACTAATTTCCTGCGTATTGGGACAGAGTTACTTGGCAACTGCTAGATAATGTGTAGCAATAACACGGGGCAGCAGCGGATGCCTATGGCTGCCCATGAGCCATTAGCAGCAAGGTCGGCAGCCTCCGACCCTGATTATGTAACCCTGAGCATTACCATTCCTCGGTTTATTTTCTCTTCCTCTCATGAGGATGGCAGAAATGTTAGGAACAGGGAAAGGGCATCCAGCAGGATCTGCCTGCCATTTCCCAGCAATCTTCTTAATCCCACTCTATTCCATAAGGCTGTTCTTTTCCCAAGCACCTTCTGAAAGGAGAGCTGGAGGCGTCCCTTGAACTTAGAAAGTATTGCCTACAAGTATCATCTTAAACTCTTAATATAATGTCTTTACCCAACTTGCTATTCCTCAGCAACTTATTCCATATGCTTAAGTACTCTTTGAGCATAACATCTGCCTTATTCCCATCTAGCTTCCCAGGGTTTTTAGGCTATCCTCTGATTTCTGAACCCCTTGCCGATATAGTTATCTTCCCTTCAGGAATGTCTAAGTCCTCTTTAGAGAGACAAAAACAAAAGAAGAATCCAAGTCTGCATCCATCTAGTTAACTATCCTGCCTTCCACGCTGAGTGAACGTCCCTCCAGTGCCCGCGATTCATCACTTCAAAGATTGGATGGAAGGTCGTACCAGGACAAGGAACTACTCATGGACGTACCTTCCATGAATGCATCTGCTTCCCTCAAATCCGTCTGCACTCTTGGCCTCCACAATATTCTGTAGCAAAGAGCTACTTAGTTTTGTGATATGTGCCACGGTTTTGCAGTCCCTTCTCACTGGGTGACATTAACATATTTTTTTAATGTCACTGGGTGTTGGTTTAATGTCACTTTTTTTAATGTCACTGGGTGACATTAACATCATCAAGCATTCCTCAAGGAGAATGTCTATCACCCCATTATCCCAGACAACCACTTCCAAAAGCAGTCTGTGGTCCAGTGGACCCCAGGAAACACTTATGTGGACAGACCAAGAGCCAGACACCTTAAAAGCATCACCCAGGGATACTGCTTCAAATCAGTTGTCAGCCTGGTCCCATTCTGTGCCAGTGCTTCCAGAGAAAAAGCTAATAGTATGGAGTATCAGTCTCATAGAAAAGCATATTAACGCTGCAATGAAAGAGAGCTGTTGACAAAACTGCATATTCTTGTTATCCATGGAAATATCAAGGAATTGGGGGTTTTATGGTTTTTTGGTGTTGTCTTTTTTTTTTTTTTTTTAAATATTATTATTTCTGTTAAGTTCCTGAGCTCAAAGGCATCTTGAAGCAACAAATTCTCTTTTTTAATTACATGCCCTGTGTAGATGTATTTTCTTCCACTGGCATTTCTTTCATCACTTTTCTATTTTTATCAAATGCCCCCTTGTTCTTGAATTATGTGGCAGAGCAAATACAAGTTTCAGACCTGTATTTTCTTCTGCTTACTCATTCCAGCTCTTACAACTTACCCTAGGAGGTCAGCAGCCATTTTTGTCCTGCAGCTTTGCCCTGAGCTGTTTCAATAATAATTTCCAGTTTCATTTCCTGATGACTGTTGCTTTTAGCCTACATTTCTTATGCTGGCTCCCACATAGCTGTGGCTCTGCCTCTCTTACACTGCATGTTTGCCACCTGCCGCTCCATTTATCTCAGTGATGTGTACCACTTTAAACATAGTTGTATTTACCATTTGCTGGGACTCTATTACAAGATGCTTACAGGCTTCAGTTCCATTCACAAATGATGTAGATACTCATACAAACACTATACATCAGGACCAGAAGGGATGCAGAGTAAATGCACACTTACTGACTTCTACCATGGGCAAGTTAGATTCACTCACTGTCAGCTTCCACACCTGCATCATCAATTTCTCTGATTTACCACTGTAACTTCCAAAGGAGGTTAACTCTGTTTAAATTCAGTGAAGCCAATCGAATTGAATTATACCAATTGTAATTGCACCAACTTACATCAAACTCACTCTCTGTTCTTCATCAAAATCACTAATTTACTGCATTATGAATCATTATATCTAAACAGTGATGGATGAGCTTCAGGAAGAACAGGGAGGTGGTTTGGAGGGAACACTCATATCTTCAGTTCCTAAGCAGTCCTGCTGAGATTAGGGTCATACCTCACCATAAGAAACCAACACATCTTGCACAGTTTCCAGCTCGGAGAGGTAACTCACTCCAGGCCAACTGCAGGTCAAGCTCATTCCAGCATTCATGCTTCCAAATGGACTCAGGTCTGCTGAGAAGTTCATGGGACCCTGAGATTCATGACTGCAGGAGAGGATTTCCCTGCTGCAGTGAATTCAAAAATCCTTATTAACTAGTGAAATGAAAAGTGAAGGTCTCCTCATTCCTTGACCAAGCAAATCTTCCTTTTCCTATAGTTGTTTTAGCTATTTTTGTCTAATTTGGAATCAGAAAGTCCTCTGTGCAACATAAGCATCCTTCCAGTTGAACTAAATCAAGGCTGCATCCCTCCCACCAAATGTCAAAGTAAAGTGCAAGGAAACTGGTGTTTGTGCTTGGTGTTTGTGCTTTGCAAAGTCCATGTTTTTCTCATTAACTTCACAGGAGTTGAGTAACAAACTCTTCTAACAGCTTTAAAAAAGGTCATATCCCAGTTATCTTAGGCATCTAACAATCCTATGATCATTACATTACATCTGATAGAAACATCAATGAATCAAGGAGACAGTCAATGTCTTATCACTTAAATATTTCAGTGATAAGGGTCATGTTCTCCAAAAACTCTTCCACCGCAAAAATGTTACTGTGATAATTAAAATCAGTAGTGCAAAATAAATTTCCTAAATGTGGGTCAGGTTTTCATCTTCACAATCCAGTAATCTTAAAAGAAAAACAAGAAGACCTTGACCTTTTTCTTAACTAAAAAGATAAACTGAAAGACAAAAGAATTTCTCAATCTAAACTGCAAAATTTTAGAGCAAGTAAAAATTATTTAGTGTCTTCCACGGTAAGTAAGTGAGCTTTTTTTGGTTATATGTATTCCCAGCAGCCATAGATGGCACCAGCTTTTGCCATTTGCAATTTTAAGTGTAAAAGTTCACCTTGGAACTTTCGCTCTGATCCCTTCTTTCCGCATACATCATTCATTTTTCACATGGAGTTCTGCAGCACTAGAGCAGGACCAGATCTGAAAAGCTTTAAGAAATGAAGACCACCTTAAGCAGAAAAGGATTGTGGAAAGGTACTGTTAAACAGTGTTGGAGTATTATAAAACTTGCCATATGAATTCAGCAGTGATTACTCATCAGGTTTCTCCATTGCATTCCTTTTTGTTGCTCAAGTTAACCTAAAGTTTGCAAGCACTGTTTTGCACCTCCAGAAACAGTGTGAGCCTCTCCTTCTAGAGCACTCAGGAGACTTCTAAGCTCTTCAGGATCTTCTAACACTGCTAAGCATTTATTTAGCAGTTTGAGAAGAGCTTGCAAGGCACAATAGCAAAAGGAAGAGGGAGCAAGGCCACGTAACACTGGCAAATTAAAAAGCATCAACAAAATCACAAAGGCAGAGCAGGTGAACATCTTTCTCACAAAGACTGCCCTAGGAGAAGGTACAGATCTGCAGGCTGGCACTCCAGGATCCCCTTGGATTGCCTAAACTGAACACCCAGTCTGTGGAACTACTGATCTAATGCCCTCACTGCACAGGTTACGTGACAGCCTGTCGATCTAGCCTGAATGACTGGCAGGAACCCATCGGAGGCAGCAGAAGTCAATTAAGTCTCTGCTTACACACAGCCTTTCTGAGCCAAGCTAAATTTTTATAACCCCAAACTGTTCTGTTTCAAATTCTCAACTCACACTTTCACATCCCTTCCAGTAGAAAAATATGTGAATTAAACACATGTGTAACACAGACACACACACTCACTCGGAGCACCTTCGGAGATCCTGACGCTTAACAGGCTGCAGGTTGCATTGTTTTCTGGGGGAGGAAGGAGGCATGTTTTGTTTTTTCACAAGGAGCATGCAAAAGGATTGGATGTGATGCACTGCGCTGCATCACTGAAAGCCCACCGGGGAAGGAAGAAATCACTGCCCTTCAAAAAAGCCAGAGGTGACATCAATGCAGGGACTCTGATCCCAGGAGTTAAGTAGGGGTGCCAGCACCCGATTGTGGTCCTCCAGAGCCCATCCGGAGCGACTGTCTTTCCTCATGTCTCACCTTTTTGAGGGATTACCCCACACTCGTTCCTATTAACTAACTACCAGTGGTCAGCTCCAGCACAGAAACGTGGGATTCCACCTAATGACAGCTACCTTCGGAAAAGCATAGCCTTCAGGCTCTTTTTCCAAAAGCAGGCAAATGTTCAAACACTCACCCAAAAATATAGGTACAATCTGGCAGCGCAGCTCACAGGAAACATCCCTCATGTGGGACTTTCAGCACTTGCTGTTTCTAGAGGTGCCAGAATCACTATGGGTGGAGGGAATGCTTTTCTAATAGCACGTGGAATATTTCTCACATAATTATGAATGTAGCTGAGAGAATAATTTATAATGAATCATTTTATTTTAATTAATTTCCCTGTTTATTCTGTGGGTGACTAACACACACCCTCAACTGCCTTGTGTGTACTTAACATTTGTTCCTTAGTAATCAGAGCCAGGAATAACGCAGGAAGAGCCCCGCACGCAAGCAGTTTTGGTGCTCATTTTACCTTCACAAGCTGATTCAAACACTGCAATTCTGTGCTGATTGTCACTGTTTGGCTCAAATTTCAACAGTGACAGGTGTCTTTCCCAAATCCCAAAGTGGTTATCCATAAACATCTTGCAACTGTCACAAACTTTGCTATTTTAACAGCAACTCGCTGGTAATTGCAGTGAACCCAAAAGTGGTTCATGTACCCAGAGGAGTTAATTTTCAACTGTAACAAGAGGACACATACTTTTTACAGCCTCACAAAAGCAGTCCATAAAAAAAAGAGTTCCTCATAGATGTGGTTTATTTTGCTGTGTGTGTTTATGAAGGAGGCAGTTTCACACCATGAAACAAGAATCTGAAGACATAACATGGCCAATTTTTCCTCCGTGGAGCTCAGAGATGACAGCTCAATGCCAATATGTGGAAACACTTTCCACATATCTACACTAATAAGGGCAAACTCCATATGGGTGAGGGGTTCAAGTCCTGTAAATGCATGCTGTTTTCCTTAAAGAAGTCATCTCTGTTCATCTGCTGTCATCAGAGTCCTTGGCTCTGCTTTCTGCTTCAAAGAAATAGACTCAGCCCTGTCGCAGCCTTCTGACTGTTTCCCCAGGGTGGTGACAAGCCTTTGTGCTGTTTTCTCAGAAGAGGACCATGATACTTGAACCATATGTCATCACTTGAAGCCCCCCAGTTGTAGGACTTCCTCTCTGTATTAAGTGGAAGATATATTCTCAAGCAAAGTCTTTTATCTGCCTGAATGCAATTCAGCCTGAATTTCTTCTAAATGCTTTCCATCTGCTTTCTATTTGACTGTAGCAGGCTTTCAAGGTAGGTATTTTCTTCTGTTTAATTATTTCATCCTCACAGAAGTACATTGCTGCTCCAGACTTACTCTGCCCATGCTTCACTTCTGGCAGAAGGTCTGTACTCACTCTCCCAAGTCTCATGAATTTGGCCAGTCTCTACCCACCTCACTGTGTTCACCAAAGATTAACATCCAGACACACGTCGTCTATAAGAAGCTGGTTCCCAGAAGATGGTATTTTAGCAAGCTACAAATAACAATTCACCAGAAGGTAACTTTTTCTGAGTCTACACGCATTTGAAGGAGAGAACCATTTTGTTTATTTGTTTGTTTTAACCCAAAGAAGCAAAGGAATCAACAGATAATGCCACAATAGTGGTCCCGCTACATCCAGAATCTTGACACAGATAGTGAGGATCATCAGATGCTCCAGAGGAAAAGGCCAGGATTTCCATAATGCTCAGTTACCAGACAGTCTATGACCTGAAATAAACCTTGATTTCTCCAACAGTCCATTCCACAGTCCTACTTCCAAACCCAGACCAAAAGCATGATGCCATGCACGATGACAAAATCTGGTCTAGCCAAACGGAGGGATCTCCCCCCCATACCACCAAATTTAAAATCAAAGTTTGATACTATGACCTCTTACTTCAGGTATTCCAGGAAGTAATAAGACACTATTTCCATTCTGCATGTCTCTCATATGCAACAAATCTATCCTTCTTTTCCATTCAGCCTTCATGTTACTCCTACCTTTGACAGTTTGCAGTGCTGGGCATTCAGCTCAATTTCTCACATTTTCAACTCACCCAATGAGATCTGTCAGCTGGTATAAATGGAAAACATGTTGGAATCCTTGGATCTCTGCCACATTCATCAATTCTTCTATTATTATGGGAAGAAAACTGGATGAGACCTTGACATAAGGAAGGGTGTGCTGTGCAAAAGAGATTCTCAAAATAGATACAAAGTTTTTCCAGGAAAAATAGATGAGAACACTTGATGTGGAAGAAAAAGCATCTCATGGTCAAGAGATGCTCTGCATAATAGAAAGGTTCCTGTGAGGCCAAGGTTCAAGAGAGATGGAAAACAGTTGTAAAGAGTGAATGGTTATCAGTAAAGAAAAATGTTTTGCCTGTAGATGTTTATGGGCAACTTCTATTCATAAGCATCTAAGGAGAAGAGCTAACCAAAAGAACAATGGGCCTCAATGATAGCTATAGTTAAAGATTATCATTAAAGAAGACAGTCACTGAAAAAAAAAAAAAAAAAAAACAGCCTGGCAAGTGGGATTAAAAAAATGTGAAGTCTTTCAGGCAGACAGCTTTTTCCCCCTTGCCACAAGATTTAAGTCAATCTATTTAGCTAGAAAAACACAACTTAGTGCAATCTAAGTAATTTTTATTTCTTTATATACCACAAGATGTAAGCTAATCCAGTTAGAGCAACATGGTTTCTCTGCATTCTGAGTTACAGTCCTTGCTTTTCTACACTACAATGTATTTTTGTGATGCTTTTACCACTTCCTCTGCACGCCTGATGGGTTTCACACCATCTAAACCTTTTGGCCACTCCCTTCTGGTGACCACTTGCATTTCACAGCATATGTTGAAGGTGGCATGAAAACCCCTCCATGGATTGCAGCGGAAAAACAATTTGTAACAACATTTCCTGAAGCAATAGGTTCCAACTCATTGAAACTCTATTTACCATATGCTTGAAAGACTGCAGGAACAACAGAAGGTTGTGCATGGATGCCTCTGTGCAAATGTAAGCCAAGTAAAAATAGATTCTTCTGACCACCATCCAGCTGCGCTTGCAGGGGCCATTTTTAGCTTTTCTGAGTACCTAACCAATCCTCAATTCACTTATGCCTAGGAAACTGTTGCTTTTGCTCCATGAAAAGACAACAGAGAATATTAGTGCAAATTCACAGCTCATTCCCTTGGGGCTGGTAGACATGTACATCAGCTGAGGAACTGCTCCACGTTTGCTTTCTGTTTGTCCCTCGAAGGAAGGCCATTCTGTTAACTTGAATGTGCCATCACTCTTACGACAGGAGCTCAAGCAAGTTTCCTGAAATCAAAGCTGTCTAAGAGAGACCTGGACAAGGTCAAGAAACCACTAACATTTACCACCGCCACCCTCGGTCAGACAGTTTTGTTTTGCAAATATTGCCCTTAGAGGTTGCAACTTAAAGAGGCCAGAACTTCTGTTTGGTTAGGATGAGTATTAGGGAGCATTTAAGCTCTTTCTGGTTTGGAAAGTGCATTAAGAAATACAGAGGAAAAGATTCGCTATTGGCCTAACTCTGTTCTCCTGGAAACGACATAGATCTGCTGGTATGTTTTAATAAGTTGTGCTTTTTTGTTGTAGTTGTTGGCTTTTTTTAAGCAAATGAAAAAAACAGTATAAAGGTACTTCCATGAGGTTTTAATATTTCTAGATTGACTACTCAGAAGCAATGACAAAGGAAGAGAGTTAACATCACCTACAAAGGGTTTGTAGAGAAGATGGAATTGAGCTCTTTTCAGAGCTGCCTGGAAAAAATAACAAAAGCCCATGGGTGCAAACAGAATGAGGTAAATTCCAGCTGGATATCAGAAAGTAAAAACGTTCACAGTGAGACTGGAGTTAGCCCTGCTTAGGGAGTGGGATCACAGAGCTCCTGAGCACTCCCCCAGCCCACAACAAGGGGGAGAACCAGCTATATTCCCATTAACTCCAAGGAACCAGAACTGCATTCAGGCTGTCTGTGACACCTTTTTTATATTGTCACTTTATACATCATTCTTTGTACCTTCCCTCTTCAACCCATCTCAGCGTATCTGGTCTTGATTCTAACAAAAAGCAAAAGAAAGCACTGAACCGCACTTCAACTTATTTTTAAGGTGTATGTCCAGTATTCTAATATTCATCTGTATTTCAGCACATTCTGCCAGTGACGGTTTTCACTTACTCAAAAAGCTGTTCCAATATTTTAAAAGTAAATAAAACCAAACTTGGATAACACATAGGATATGGACACACTGGTTCTAGATACCATGGTCAAATGCAGGTCACATCACTGATGGTCAAAGGTTTTTTCCATGTGATGCCCATTCAAAGGATTCCTGGAAATAAGCTGCTGTACATACACAGCCTTGCCTCAATTTATACCAATTAGCATCTGTGCCTGGAGTCTTGACAGAGGAATAGCAGAAATGTTTTTAATCAAAATATGTTTGATGAAAGGTGGGCTTCTGACAAAAAATTAACACTTTGTGGAATTAAAAGAAAACATTTGCATCAGAATTGTCCAGTTCAGAGACTGAAACCAGGAGATTTATTGTAAGGAAAAACAGGATGCAGAGTGGAAGCTTTTCGAGACTTACTGTACAATACACAAACATATAAAACACAACCCATACATGCAATACGAACAGATATTTTTAACTGGCTAATAAATAAATCTTCTTCTATGTACATAACTATTTTTATTTCAGTTTTCTCTGCAAAAAAAGAAATGTGTTCTTGGATCAATCCTCCTTAACTGAAAGTCTGAGGGGAGAGATACGTGGAAAAAGAAAGGCCCCTTTTCAGAGGTGACCTTCCAGGTAAGAACTGAAGCTTCTTATACTGTTGCCAATGAGTTGCTTGATCTATGAATAATGAATGAGAGAGCCCAAATGTCTAAGGCTGCCTGGTGAGTTAGCACCTCTGGACAGTTTGAATTCCCCATAAATATAAAGATTAAGGCAGTTTTTGAAAGAAAGTGCAGTAACATTTACTAGTATGTACCCAAATGAATGGAGAAGCCAAAGAACCCCCAGAATTGAACACAGGAATCTCTTGGTTCATCACACGCAGCCCCTCTCAGTCAACGTACAACAACATTTATTCAGAAAGGTCCACCAAGCTTGACTCCACATAGCTCTATACACCACAAGCCACAAAACACTTCCACATAATCTATAACAACTTAAAATCTTCAATTTGGAAAACCAAAAGCCACAAAAAAATACAATGTGCTACAGGAAGAAAGAAGAAACCCTAAGTCTCTGCAAGAACAGGTAATATGTTGGGTGATAATGTCCAGTGGTCACAAAAAGTGGCCTATGACCCAAACTACTTTGAAATCTCACAGAAAAGAATGTCTTTTGTCAGGGACTCAGGGAAAACTTCCTATTGATCTTAAGTAAAACAGATGGTTTACACTTGGTGCATGAGCATGACGTAGCCACAAGGTACATGAGCACGTTTATGACATCTAATAGAGCAATGGGTGACCTGTGCTCATTTCTTTTTGCTTATCTTCAGACACTAAAGGGAAAGAGGGGAAAAAAAAAACAACAAGGGCAACAAAACATGCCAAGATAACAGTGAAGAAGAAAGATAATAATTAATAAAGAAGTTATCCCCCCTGTAAACAGCCAATAAAGCCAATGAGTACCGGACATGCACTATGAGCCTATAAGCCTGTCCTCAAGAGCAACTGCTAATGGATGCTGATGAAAGTGAGATCCACATGCACTACTTTACCCACCCATTTCAGCAAAGTCAGAAAGCGCATGCTTTTGCAATGACTTGCCTAGCACCTCCACCTGAATTTGCAGTTTCTCAAGTAGTGATTACTATGAGAAACAGATACAGAACCAGGCTGGTTTCTGAAAAAGAAAGAAGAAAGGTGTGGGATCCTAAAAGCCTAAGGTGTTTTACTTGTCATCAGGTCTTCACTCCTCTGCTGGAAGTGGAGGAGAAAAAAAGTGGGTGTAATCTCCGTTGCTATGGGCAAAGTCATGTACAGTCAAGGTGGATAAACGTTGAAAGGTTTGGTTTGGATAAGCACTGGGAGTTGGGGTGCTTATCTACAACTTAGTCAGCTTATCTGGAGCACTCCAAGCAGCAGCACTGAGCCAGGAACCTAGCCACAGTGTGATCTTTGGGCTCTTCCCAGCAGCTTCCCAGCATCTGTCCAGAGACACACGTTCTGACAGCAGCTCAAGTCTCCTCTGTCTTCATCCCTCTGTGAACCAAGGACAAAGTTCCTTGTGAGGGAGAACAAGAGAGATCTGTATTTTGGAGAGTACAACAGATTTTCATCAAATTCAAGAGAAGATTCTGTTCAAGTTTGGGCAGGTGATTAAAAAATGTTCAGATTTTTATCTAATTGATTTGCATGCCCCTGTTTATAAGGAGATTCCAGACGTGGGACTACACACTGTTTATTACTGCTTGCACAACTGTCATTTTCAGACAAATTCCACTCAAACTTCCTGGGGGTGAAATTTGCCTCCCATACCATCAGCTGTCTAAAACTTAGGCGCCTCGTCTACACTTGTTGGCTGGGCTCCATTAAGAGCTGACAGAGAGAGGTTGGCAGCCCTGGGGAGTGGTTCATCCCCGTATCTCAGCCACCTACCTCTGGTGGAATGAGTCACCCCGCAGAAGGGCTAAGACTAGCCCCAGTGTCTGGAGCCCCAGACAAACACCCTCATGCTCTGCCAAGGGATGTGAACGTACTAACCTTCCCTTCAAGGAATGGGAAGGATAGAGAGGTGAGTGCCTGATCATATTGATCATAAAGACCTTTAGATGCCTGACTCCAAAGAGGAGGAGGAATACCTAAGAAGAAATAAGAGGCTTAAATCAACTTGCAGATTTAGGTCTGAGTGACTTTCTCCAGGCTTTCATACTAATTTAAAACACTGTTTTTCCACTCGTACTTACGATGTTCCCCTGGCTGCAGTCCCTTTTAAAGATTCTCTCATGAATCCCTCACTGAAAACATCTCTAAACTCCTGGATAACCAGAAAAAGAAATTACAAAGACAGAAAGAGCAATGAACACAAAGGGAAGTCTCCAGCAGTCCTCTCAAGGCATTCTGCTGCACAACTCTCTGACAACACAAACCCAGCTTACACTCAACCATCAGCCTTTCCTTGCTGCCCCGAGCCCCTGGATCCCACCCAATGACCCTAGAGAAGCCAGCCTGCCCTCCACATCACATCTAACTCAGCACAGTAGCCCATAAGAATTGCTGGGTTTATTCTTACGCTCCTTGCTGAGAATGAAACATTTTTATTGAGATGGAAAGACTGCACCATGTGCATAATTGCTGCATACAAGAAGATGGAAACCACAAGCAATAAAATACTCCATGGGCGATGACTTGTGTTTACAGTAAACAGGAATGATGCTGCCAGATGTCAGCAGCATCAAATCATCTGCTGCTTATCCCAGGTCTTCAGAAGAAGGAAATAAAACTCCATCGTGGATATTTTTATTTCTGGTGAGAGGATGACTGCTGGGTTGATTGCATCTCTGAAACTCTGGGTAAGTGGTAGAGACAAGAATAAAATTTTGCTTCAAGAATTCTCGTATATTATACTGGGAAAGTAACTTTAATAGTTTTTCAAATCTCAAAATTTAGAAATACTACATTCCTGTGTGTAGATCCGCTGGTGTGCTGAGCCTGCACTGAAGCCCAGAAGAGGAACTGAACAGAGAACATTTGTTCCATATGCCACCCTTCCCACAGACCACAAAAGAGCACCCAAAAACCTACACCCTGAGACACCAATTGTCACAATGGCAGCATGCCAGGATAAGGAAGTAAGGGAGATCAAAGCCATCACTGCTGTCTCTGGGATCAGGGCGTATCCTACTTCCAAGTTAAGTTTTTCAAATCAGGATGTCAGCCTTTCCTAACACTCTGCTCTATCTTCCAGAGAAACAACAGGCTTACTTCCTGAGTAGAGTTCACCATTTATGCAGAAGGCAAAAAAAGAGATCTCTTTATGGATTATAAAACCTATGAATTTGTGCAGCTCCAACCACTCATTTTGGACCACAAGATGGGTTTAGGACTACATTCCTGAAAAGAGCCTAGCCATTCTGAAGTGCTCCTATTAGGATGCCTTAGAAGACACGATCTAAAAGAAGTGCTGGGAATCAGACTAAAAAGAATTCAGGACATTTCCAAGGAGGATTCCAGTTGATAATTACAACGGAAACATCTAGGACAACCAGCCATTTCTAGTGCACTTGGCTTCAACTGCCTAGGCTTGGGTATCCATTTCCAGCCTCCTAGTTCTGGTCTGTTGTCCTTTGCATGCCTGGCACAAAAAGTAAATCCCAAGCCCTGTTTTTCAGACTGCACTGTCACAATCCACAAAATACAGCTGCCTTAGTACATGTCTAGATGGATTTAGCTGATGTGGACTTGCATCCTTTTATGCTCCAAATTAGTTAAAAATGAGCCAGCTTCAACATAAATACTGGCTGTGAGTTCACAGCTAGGCGTATTATGCTAAACCTTAACACACATTGTCTCAAACAGTGGAATTAACGTGTCCACACAACATCTATTTAGGGTGAACGTAGACAGAGAAGCCTGCATCCACCTACCAGAGTGATAAAGTGAGCAGTCAGCAGAAATTTTAAACTATGAAATTCTCTCAGTACCAACCCTGTTTGTCTTAAATGAACAGCATTCAGTTAAACCAGTTGGATGTGATCCTTCATGTCGCTATCAGAGAGAGCTGCCTTTGGAAATCAAGGAATCAAGGAAAGAAAAATATACAGTAAATACATGAGAAATGAGATGTCTGTTGACCATGATTTAAAATAAAACACATAACCCAGCCTGATAGCCCATTGCCTGCAAAATCTCTGCCTGTCCATCACAGGGTTCGAGCTGTCCTCTGAGCCTTCCCTGTCAATTCACATAACTCCTGGTAATGGTCTCTTGGCAGCTTCACCCTGGAAACTAATAAGCAGGCAAATTACACAGTCTTGGACTTATTTCAGAAATACAAGTACCTGATCTCATTCAATAATGCATGACGCTAACAGACCTTCTTGTAGATGTGATTATCCTGGTAATGATGTATTGTGGAGACCACAATCTGGCGCATGACCTCATCCTTATCTGCAGCTGCAAAGCACTACTGAATTCAAGGCTGAGGCTGCAAGTGGCCCCAATTCAAATATGTCCAGTACTCTGAAACATTCAGCCCTAAATCCCCCAATAAGACCAGACGGTGACCTGCTGTCTGAGCCAAATTCTCACCTAGTGTAAGCAAGCAGGAAAAACATATATTTCCAAATCACATTTAATTTATTTTTCCTATCCACAGCACTGAAACTAAACTATTTCAGAATCTGCTAGCTCCAGCAGACTGGCATGTTTCATTAGGAATTGTTGTCCATGGAATAGTAATATTATCCTGACTAATCTAAGCGTTCTATTTAGGTTGAAACACTGCTTTCCAATGGCAACTTTTCTAACTCAAAACCCTCCAGAAATTTCACTGCATCTTCCATCTCCTAGCTCCTAGTAGGACAGTTACTTAGAAATCAATGCAATCAATGCAAGCAATGCAGCAGGAAGCATCCTCAACAAGCCAAAATTTGTTTGGTGGGCAGGATATAGCACACTGGAAATGTTATGACCCTGAAACTCATCCAACAGAGAAGCCACTAATAATCCTTGGTTTTTTTTTCAGTTTGAGGTCATCCCCATGTCCATTACACAATTCCCTTCACAGATGTTCCCTCTGCATGACTCCTGGGTGCCCCAGGTAAGTACCCCACACCACGTGGCTCAAACATTTTGCTTATCCCAGCATAGTGATCGCTGTTTTCCTGCTACTTTCAACAAACCTACAAAAGTGTTTATCTTCTGTTAGTTCACAACGTTCAGGAAAAAAATGTCCTCCCACTTGGCCTTCTTTGCTCAGGTCTGAGGAGCACCTGCTATGCATCAAAAAAGCTTCTCATACCATGGCAATCTTGTTCTGTTTGCAAATGGCTCTCTCGGTAAACAAACACCCTGGTCTTGGCTTCATACATTAAGAAAACATGTTTTTTTCCTGTACACAGTGTTTGCCTTGTTTTCCACTGACCTTCCCTGACTGTCTCACCACAACTTTGATACAATTGAGTTTTCTCTATGTCTGTGGCTTCAGAGTGACATTCTGACACATTCACCAGCTTTAAGTTGGTTACAGCAAAACCTCAGTTACCCCCAGATCTCAAATCCCTATAGCACTCTGCTGCTCGAAAAGAACTTGTGTTCCCTCAAGGTCAGCTAAAAACATTGGGCATCCCCTCAATTAGCTCAGACTTTGGCAGAGCAATGTATTTCTAAATTCATACAGCTGAAGTTCACAGAAACAGCAGCCTCAGACTTCACCTCTAACAAAGGACTAGTTCTCTTCGAAAGGCAGCTGCCTGTATTTTTCCACTTTTGAGGAAGTTCTCTATGCCATCAGCTGCTCTTCCCCTTCCTTTTCTTGTCTGAGGAGCACCGTTCATCTCCTCAAAATCAAAGCTGCCATCTCTCCAAAAATTATTCCTCAGCCACCCAACCACTATGGGCTTCCCCACTGAGGCAATGAACTGATACTTGCAGTGATCTGTAACAAATAAAGGACTGAACTTGCTGATTCAATGGCAGATTCCAGCCTGAGAACTCTGAATACAGGAATCCTGCCATCCACAAAACCTCTAATCTGAGCAGCTCACACATCCTGCCCAGCCAGCAAATTACAACTCAATGGCAAAACCTTTTCTGCAAGTTCCATCTGATCTGCGTCTCATTTAACTGCATCTCCATCACTGCATTTTAGCACCAGCCATCCAGTACGGTCCCAAACACTGGTCAGTGCCTCAGCAAGAGCTTTCTCCTATATTTTTTCTTTTATCTTGACTTCTGAATTCCTCATTCCTCTCCCTCTCACTATGCATTTTAAGCCTTCATCCTCTCCAGATACATGTGTATGCACAAGTAGAGCCAAAGCAGCCCAGACTGATCTTCCAACCACTCTGCAGAAGCCATTTACTTGCGGGAAATTCCTACAACAATGCAAAAGCTGACTCCTGTAGTGCTTTAATTTCTCTGCCTTAAGACAACTGATGTGAAAATTTCATACACTCTGCTCAATCTATAACACAATGTTTATTGTTCATGATAGCAAAGACAAATTGCCAGGGCATACAGGGTTCTCCCGGTAGCTTTTCTGAGAACAGAATTGCAAACCTCTACCCCAATTACCATTAAATGAACAACAGCACTCTCTGGCTGTATTTCCAGAGCACAGCACGCACCAAGGATGTGCTACATCCTGAGCTGTGGTTCAGGTTCCCCCCACTGGCTCAGTCCCATGGTGTGGCTGGTTGGAAAGGCACGTCTGGGGAGGCAGCCTGGGCATTCAAGCACTTGGCCATGGAGGTGAGATGGAGTGAGGAGACATAGTGACAGGCTGGATGTGTCCTCTGTGGTCAACCCAAACGGAGCACCAGAATGGAAGGCTTTGAGGAGAATTCGGAGATATCTCCTGGGGATGACATCTCCTAGGTTAACAACTGCAGTCTTTCTAAAATGTCTCTCTCTGCACAACATCCTGTCAGCCAATGGATTTGGTGTTTCTGTCCTCACAGCAGCTCCCCAGGAGGACCCACCTCTCCGCACTAGACCTGCTTGTGCCAGTCTTGCTGAACAAGGCAGTGGCCTGTTCTGCCCGTCACTCACAAATGGAGAGGAAGCCCGGAGTGACTGCTGAGGCTTGTGTCAATAATCACCAGCAGAATGTCCTCTCTGTTTTCCTTTAGCACAATAAACTGTGCCTCCCTCCTTCCTTCATCGCTTTCCTCTGCATCCAGACATGCAAACCACAGGGATGGATCCTTGCTCCCTCCCAACCCCTCCCCCATTTTCCTGTCTCCACTCCCAAGGAAGCGTCTTTTATATACAAGAGCACTATGTGAGTAACTTCAACTAATTTTCCATAGGCAACAGATAACAGTGGTATGAAATTCCAGCAGTATCCTGGTGAGTGCCAGCAAAAGACGCTTGAGACTGCTGAAGTAGAGGTGAGCCCTGCTTACAGACCACAGGGCTAGCTAGAATAGGAAAGGGACAAACGCTACCCCAGAAATCCTGATTTCATGTACAGAAAGGTGTCTGATAAGAAAAGTAAATTGAAATTAAATATAGTTTTCTAGAATAAGGATTTGTAAAGCAATAAAAAGAAGCCCAGATTTTAGACCAGGATGTGAAAAAGACATCAGTCTCAAATTATTTTTTTTCCGCAGCTGTCACAGCTAATATCCTCTTTAGATGATTCAGATTATGCCTTGTAACATTCACATTTCAATCACCTTCCCTTTCAGTGCACCATTTTTGCCTCCATCACCCAGTATCAGTATGTTCTATTTTTGATCCAATACATTGTAACTACAGACACCACATCTGTAACAGAAAGTCAAATACTATGAAGTCAACTTCAGAGCAAACAAGCAGAACACATCTTCTTAGGTCTCTCATGGTTAACATAGCAAGGGTAATGACAATAACAATTAAGCCCAATGCTCTTCATTTTCAGTGAAGATGTGAACAGCCTGCCTGGCAAGAAGGCGTACTTAAACCCTTAGCTGGGGTGAAGGACTCATCATGAGGAAGTGAAGAGTGAATGGTGCTGCTTCCTTAGGTTTGGAAGTCAGACTTGACTGGGGAAGAACAGTAAACACTGAAGAGATGCTATAGACAGCTCTGTGTGAATGCTGGCTGGGAACAGGCTTTGGGGTTAGCTTAGCTTCTTAGTTTATCTTATTCTTAGCTTTTATGTATTTGTGGATTTTTTTTTTCTTTTATTTAAATTATTCATTGCCTGTTTTGCTTTGTACTTTTCCCGTTTTCCCTGATGCACAGAGATCACAGAATGGTTGGGTTGAAGGGACTTAAAGCCTACCCTGTTTCAACCCACTGCTGTGTGTTGGCTGCCCCCACCACAACAGATTGCCCAGGGCCCCTCCAACCTGGCCTTGGGCATCTCCCAGGATGGGGCACCCACTTGCCTGGGCAGCTGTGCCAGGGCCTCAGAGCCCTCTGAGTGAAAAGTTTCCTTCTAATATCTAATCCAAATCCCAATTCCCCTTGTCCTATCACTTATCAGACAGTGTAAAAAGTCAGTCTCCCTCCTGCTTATAAGATTTTATATACTGGATGGCCACACGGCTCCCTGAACCCTTCTCTTCCCAAGCCTGAACAAGCCTAGCTATGTTAGCCTGTCTTCATAGGACAGCTGCTTCAGCCCTCTGAGCTTCTTTGTGGCTTCCCCTGGACTTGCTATAACAGCTCCACGTCTTTCTTGTGCTAGAGACCCCAGGCCCGGACACAGTTTTTTTGCTGTTTTCTGAGATTTCTTAAGTTAGTTTTCTACTATGAGCATATATCTGCATCTCTATTGAATGGAAAATGGAAGATATAGAGGGCTAACGAGAGAAAATTAGCCTTAGGACTTCCAGGATAGCACTAAAACAAACAAACAACTCTCTTACATCCTAAAACTGGGTCCTGAACTGGGTTAGGTGTGCAGACGAGCCAGCAAGTTTCCTGAATAAAATCATCCTCTGTAGCTGACCTCAAGTATGAGACAACTTGAGATCAGACAGGATTAATGAATTGAGGCTCGCCAGGAGCTGGGCTCAGTGATACTTGTGGGTTGCTTCCAACTAAGGATATTCCATGATTCTATGACCTCCTTGTTTTGTGTCTTCCTTAATTTTAACATGAGCCAGTGAAGCCTGGAACAAAAATTGGTTCTTAATAAATAAATAAGTAAGTCTGAGTCTCCTTCCAAATCTGAGTAATGAGCACAGAAATAATTCAGTTCTGCAAAGCCAAAGGACAAGTAGCGTAAATCTTGAAATACTAAACATGGAAGCAAACAGTACTGGAAAACAAGTATCTAATAGTAACAATTTCAAGAAAGCATGTTGCCAGTAAATATCAAGTTAAAGTAACATCTACAGCTATGGAAACTAGAACAATATGAAGGTTAGAAAATAAATCTAGATTTCAATTGGGCTGTCCAAAATTTGCACTTGGTCTTTCTAGGCAAACTTGCTTTTCATCCACTGGTTGCCTTATAACCTTCCACAGTGAAAAATGAAAGGAGATGGTTTGATTTGTGACAGTGTCTGGAAAGGAAATCTCCAAGAACAGTTATGGCCAGTTATACTGCCTTTTTTTTTTTTTTTTTTTTAAATATATCCATGGATCTCGAAGCATTTCGATGTTCCTAACTAACACCACATGCATCAACAGAAAGAGTAGCACAACTTGTCTTGGATGTAGTCAGCATTATTTCCATCAAACAGGCGAGTAAACAAAGCTACAAAGAATTAAGTGTTCGGGTCCAAAAGGAATTTGGTGGCTGAGCTGGGAACAGGACTTGCCCCTTGATACAATCCTCTTCCTTAACTGCTGCATGATCCTTTCCTGACCTATGCATGCAATGGTAGATCACAACTGTGATATTTTTCCCTATCCAAAACATGAGGGCTTTTAATTTTTTCTTTTCTCCTCCTGCAACCTTCCTGCACTCAGCCACACTATACAAGCAGATCTGTCAAGATGAGCCAAGTAACCAGTGGCTGATATGGGGTATTGGACTTACAGGGATAAGTGATCTGATCCATTATGACAAACCTTTATGTTCTTTGGCAAATCTTGTGACTTTCTTAAAAAAAAAAAAAAAACCTGTAATAAATACAGTTATTAAAAAACAAACCCCAGTAAACTCCTTAAGAACAATTCTCAGCTACGAAGCTCATTCATCCCTCAGATTACTGGAAGCTTTATGAAAATGAAACAGTTGTTATCACTTGGTCTGTAGGATTTTGTTGGCTTTTGCAGGCTGATCACTACATTTAAGCTAGAGCTGCTGTGTCAGATTCCCTGTGGGCCAAGAATAATATATTCCAATTACTGACATCCGAAATGCATTCTGTTTTGAAGGATTGGATATTTTGACTTGTTTCAAAGAGAGAAGAGGCATGGTACCATGAACAGCTTAGCAAATCTGGTAGAGGCACTTGGGTGGAAGTGATTTGAAGCTAGGATCTCTTTGCTCCCAGTCTCCCCACATAACGGGGATATAAATAACATCAATTAAAAAAATCAGTGTTCTTCAGTAAGCAAACATTTGAGAGTTGAAATTACTTGCTCTAAACCACCCAACGCTCCAAGGAGGATGAAGAACCACTGATAAGTCCTAATCCAGCATTTGATCCAGTAGATCCACAACGTTCCCATTCAACACAGTATCCCAAACAAAGTAAGGTCCTCCTTGTTTTAATGTTGGGAGCACAAAAAGCCCCCTGAGGTTTTCCTACCAAAATCAAACTTAAATGAGATCTCACTTCCATGTTGCATTGAAATTCGATTCAGATTCTTATTCACGCTTCTCTTCCCCCAGCATACATCACACTAACTCCTTTTTTGCTGGAGCTCTCTATCTTAGGTCATTCTGAGGACCAGCCTGTTCACATTCCCATACATTTATTAAGCTTGTTGAAGGATTCACAGTTTCTTGGATGCAGCAACATTTTGAGTTGTCTTAGGGAATAATCAGCAGATCTTTTCGCTGTAACTCACGAGGTTTTGTTCACTCACCACCTCTTTGGAAATGCTTCCTTCCAAATTGGCGTATTATCCCTAATAGCTGCAAAAATTATCTGCGATAGCAAAACAGCTTCTAAACTTGTCTTGTTTCCCCAACAACTACCCCCAACAACTGGCTTGCCAAGGAAGGCTGCTTACAATTGTTCTTCCTCAGTCCTTAACAGCTGGCAATGACCTCCTCTTCTCAATGCAGAAACATAAAGTATCAAAATATTCAGATAATAAACACCAGCCTCCAAACCATTCCTCTAATGTCCAGAAGCTCTTGAATTAGATCTCAGAATATGAAGCCAAGCCAAATATTGGGCTCCCCCCATCCTGGATATGCTTTTAAATTGCAAAGAACAAAAGCTTTTAATTTATATTTGAGTTTAAAAGTCTAAGAGCAATAATAAATTAGGCAAATAAACCTGTTGCCCAGGATCAAATAAGGTCTGAGAGTGCCTAACTAGGAACATGACTGGCAGTTAATCTTCTAACAATGAGTAGAAAACAGGCCACTGAAACTCTGCCCCTCTCAGAAGAGATTTACTTCAGTTCTGTTTCTTCTGCAAGTGACTGATGTCTTAATTTCATATCAGCCAAAGTTAAAACCTGGCAAAGCCTGATGTACCGTAGGTACTGAAAGAATCTGAACACCTAAAGCAACCATCTACCTTGTAGGGTATTTCTTAAATACATCACATGCAAAACTTGAGTTCAGACTGTACTTTTAAATCGAATCTAGCAGCATGGATGCAATACCACACACTGCCCGTATCACAAGTCCAGTTACTGCACAGTCTCACTGTTAATTACCACTGACTGCTGCTTTTTCATGTTGAGTCACTGATCTGAGGTGTTGCCATTCCTTTCGCCAAAGAGGTTACCAAAGAGAAGAGACCCAAGAAGAGCAACATTCCCATGCCTAAATAAGGAGTGGAAGCACTGTTCAGGCACACGAACAAAAATGTCATCCACAGCTGCTCTTTCTGTCCCTTTGTAGGAATGGCTCACTAATCAGATTAGAGGTGTTCCCACTGTGACTGGTTACCAATTACACACCACTAATAACATGAGAAATTAAACATTTCCTGAATGAGCTCCAAATGTGAAAGCTGTTCTCCTCAACACAGCTCCCAAGTCACAGAAATCAGACTTGCTCTCTCTTTTACATCATTAATAGAGCAGGAAAACAGGGCTGAAATTCCCAGTAAGTATTTTTTTCAAGCTGCAGTTGTCTCAGAAGGCTCTGCTAGGGATATCTAAGGACTTGACAAGGGCAGGACAGTTCAGATCAAACACAAACTCACCTCAGTTTGTGTCTAACCTATGCCACAAAAAAAAAAAAACAGGCAGCTGCAGATTACAGAAAATAAAAGCATCACTCCCTTTTACTCAATTAACCTAAAAATGACATGTTTGCCCTTTCCTCTCTTCGGTCCTGGGCAGCATAAGCTGCCTCTGTCTGTCTGCACAAACAAGCCACTGTTGGCAAGCACCTTCTGTTCTCCATGCAGACACTGAGCACCGTGGAAGCTGAGGGGAATGGTGATTCCAATCTCACCTAAATGAGGTGGAACCATTTCTTTATCTCAGATCAAGCATCCATACAAACGGAGCAGCTAGTTTTCATCATTAATTCAATTTCAACCAAAGGAGCATATACAAAACTTCCTGAAACTATTGAAATCCTCATTTTAACTCCCTTCATGTTTGCAAAATGGACTGGAGTGCACAAATTCAATAGCTCGCTCCAGATCCTGCCTTACCCTCATGAGACTATAGGATGCTGTCTCCCCTCTCAGCAGAAGAGGGCAACCAAGAAGCATCTCAGGCCACTGGGTCACCCCTTTTTCAGTCAGTGCCACCACAGCCACCATGTAAGGACCACCCAGCAATGTGCCTGATGGCTACTTTCAGCTCCAAGCAAACACAGACAGGAGCTTTTAAGGTCATTCTCTGGCTCATCATCTTGGAGGCATCAGTATCTTCTGGTTTTTGGCAGGCTAAATGGCTCAAGAAGTTCAGTCCAGGTGCACACTGTGAAATGCCAAGAGGGGTTAGGTTTTGTTTTGCTTTCCAAGCCCAGATGCCTCTCCCTGAATGACTAAATAGAATAGTCCTGTTTCAATTCTGAGAGCACTGGTCAGGTGATAGGAGAGCCAAGAGCCCACTTCAGGAGGGTATTAATCTTTACTTGCTTGCAGCAAAACACCACAAACCAAAATGCTCTGAGAAAACCACAGCTCTACTCAAGACCTACCAAGCTCAGCGTGCGCTTCTGATGTCACCTCTCTCAAGAAGTACACAAAGCCCTGCCCAGAGCTGGTCAGCATGGCCCTGCGAGGGTGCATGAAGCTGGGAGCTGGTACTCTGCACAGCACTGCCTGCATGCAGGAGAGGGGCTGAAACCAGGATGTTCATCTAGGCAATGACTTTCCTCTTGTGAGCCCAATACAAAATGTTTTCTCAAAATGCTGTCAATAGTAAGCCACAGGTGAGCTAAGCTCCTTTGAGAGACAGAAAATAACCCAGAAGTCAAATTTGACTTTGCCTCTGATGGACTAGAGAGTTGTTCCTTGCTATCCCAAGTCTCAGGTTAAAACCCTAACCTCTATGCCATTCTTTCCTGCTGCTCTGTCTGCTTTCCAGCTAACTGGAAAGAAGGAGATTTTTGTACTGTACAACTCCAAGAAGCCCCCCTGAGCCCTTGCTCCACCTTCCCTGTGTGTAGCCAGTGTGCTCAAGCCTTGCTGGTCGGCTCCTGGATTTGGCCTTTTATGAATAGATCACTATGTTGGCTGCTCCGAGACGCACACAGCCAGTTGTATGTGGGGGAGAATCATAAGCAAGGGCAGGAATGCCCATTTGGCAGCCTTTCCCACTTCCAAGTGTCTGCTGAATTCTCTCTTTTTTTTTTTCTTTTTTTTTTTTTCGGTCTCTGCCACCTAATTTTTAAGTCAGATTTTGATCTTCTCTGCCAGTGTAAATCAGGAGAGCCTCTCCAGACTGACATAAAGTGGGCATGTGCATGTTTAATGCTACTGTCTAACTGGATGTCTTACAACATCTGGGAGCTGGGACTGTGATGGCACATCTCTACTTGCCCTCTTATCCTCTCTCTGGATCAGCTGGGGCCCACGTCCAATGTCTGTTTAGTCAGCAGTCAGCGGAGAGAAGACAGGTCAATGGAGAAGCAAAGAAACAGCTAAGAAGCTATGCTATTTATACAAAATCTTCATGTTTTCACCCACTCTTCCTATATATATTATATCTTGCTTCTGCAATTAAAACACAATACTTAAGGAGAAGATAATATTTCAAGCTGAAGAATAAACTGGAAAGCTGTGTTTTTCATTTACATGAGTTAAAGGCACAAGGGACAGCTGGAATGGCAGTTACAATTAGACTACCCATTAGGATGCATTAGATGACATTAACCCAAGACCTTTCAGGTCCACCGCAAAGCAGCTGGGCTGCAAGGCAGCTTTAAAGCAACTGTGCCTTAAAGCAACACTCATGTTCAGTACAAACATTATAAGGGAGCTTTTCTTCTCTTTGTGACATGGCACACGATCAGTGCTGCTGCTTTCTGACTACATGAGCCTGGTACTTCTTTCACAGCCTTTATAAGGTTGAAATCAAATGCTGCGATAACCCTTTCACTACTGCACAAGTATTCCACAAATGCTATGCAAAATGCACCAGTAAGCACAGCCAGATGAGGGTGTGACCAGTCAGACATCTATCCCAAATCCTGCTTATTCATGTCTTGCTTGTGAGGCTGGTGAGAAGGAAAATTATCCACCTTCTGAATAAAGAAAGAAAACAAAATACTGAAGGATCAAGCCACTGCAGAGCTACAGAAGCACTACTGCTTTTGCAATATCTACCACAGCTACTTATCTAAGCTGTGATTTTCCTCCTGGGATCCAACTTCATAAGTAACCGAAGAAAGACAGACCGTGAAACACCACTGAAATATTAAAAGATTCATAGGAAACTTGAAACGAACTTGAACTCCAGAGCTCCTGTGACTCTGAGTACCTCCTGGGATTTCACTTGGATCATAACTGAATTATTAACTAAAAGAAAAAAAGAAAAAAAAAGTGGTGTGTGGAAAAATGAAGCTACTAACTTGTATATGGATAGAGATCTAAAGGGATTAAGAAGACATTTAAAAATACCAACGTTTTCCAAATATCTCCTTAGTTATGAGAGGAGACTTGCCAGTGGGAGACTGAATGTTTTATGGGAAAACAATCATTCACAACCTGATGCGTTGCTGAGATATGTCTAAAGGTCCAAAATCTCTGCGCTACCTCACTTGAATCAAACTACCTGATCCTCTTGAAATCACTAGCAAGCTCCTGTTTGTAAAGCTGCAGAAAATCAGTCATAGCTTTCCACAAAAATGCTGAGTTGTCCATGTCAAGAAAATTATAGAAAGTCAGACTGTAACAGGAGGGAGAGAGGGTTAGAAAAAGAGAGCATTGTTTATGGAACATGAAAAGCTCCAGCAACACAATATATGGAATTCGTAGGGAAACAGGACCTTCTTTCTTTCTGTACAATTCAAATAATTCCAATGGCAGACTGGATATTCCCCAAAATGAGTAAGAAAAGCACAGGGCTGTCAAAGCAATTCAGAAAGGGAAAGTTGAAGTAAACATGGTGACTTTTTTTTTTTTCCTAAGGTTTAATGCTTGGAAGATCTTAACACTACCTTACATAGTGTATGCTTTTCACGGAAGGGAAAGAGCTGCACCTCCATCCCAAAGCAAGAAGTCTGCATGGGCTGACTTCTGCGTGAGCAGAAGTATCCTTAGATACAGATACGGTCTCTGCTCAAGCATGACACTCAATACACATACCTAGCTTTAGTCAATTATGTGGTCTTAAGTTCTGGTAGGCAGCAGAATACAAAGTCCTACTATTAACCTGAAGTTGTCATCTTCTGTCTCCTACTCCACCAGCATGCTCTAGTGATCAGAAGGATGGACAGGTACGTTTTCTTCTTGATAGACTGTTATGAGGAAAATGCTCTGAATTCATACCTTCCATACCTCTAAACCTTGCTACTGCTTTCCCTTTTCAGCTGGGAGTGGGAACAAACTGCTGTATGTTGAGGAAATCTCTGGAATTTTGGACTATTTCTCCAGGAAAATCATCTGTCTGCCTTGTGCAAAGAACTTGAAGGATTTCATTCTCTTTTGTTACAGAAAAATGGTTTCCAGCATTTTGCATGATTCCGTTTTCAATAAGAAAAGGAGAAGTAATAGAAATGACAAACAGTTCATGACTATTTCCACTTCCCTACTTGTTCTCTCTACTTATATATACTTGCAGTTGTGACTTGATTATGATATGATTTTGAATAAGTAGACCTAAAGATAGAAGACCAATAGAATCACAAAGCCAAATCTAGAGCAATTACAACCAGTAAAACCACTATATACTTTATTCCTCTGAGGGCTTCTGTTCTTGAAAGCACCACTTTCATGGAAGAGCTTCTATCAAACAGAGGAAAAGCTGTGTACTTTGCCAAGTCAGGGAGATAGTGGAAAAGAAGTCTTGCTCACTTAACATTTGAAAGACTTATTGCCTGGTGAGCTATCTCACCAAGACTCTCTTGTTTAAATTATCTGCTTTAATGGATGACCTGAAATCTAAAGAAGTCAGTCTGGATTTCTCTTGCATAAAGCTTACTCTCTAATTCAATCCTGGCTTGTGTGTTTGAAGGGAATGGGGCTTGGTTTTTTGCTTCCACTGACTAGTGTGGCTTTTCACTGGAAAGCTAAGAATCCCACTAACAAATTGCATTCATGCATCCTGAGCTGTCTGCTTCACTTGTACAGAATGGGCAGAGTGGGAGGATAAAGCAGGGTATGGAAATCTAGGAATTAAATACATATTTTTTTTAGCTTTAAATAGAAAACCTCCTTTGACAGTTCTAATTACGTTCAGACTAACAATATGCTTGCATTATTTTGGGTGGTGATGGAGGAGTAACTCTACTTTAGAACATATTTGCTTATTTGTTTCCATCAAAATAGAACTTAAAACATTTCTAGTTTCTAATCAGCAAGTTGACAGTCTCATAACTCTTCTGAAAACATTTCTGCATGTGAAGGCTCAGTATAAAACAATCTGAAGTGCTGTGATGCTCACTGTAGAGCTCCTGACAGCCACGAGGTGTCTCTAGGAACTGTCCCAGGAGGGGTGGGAATGCTGGTTAACAAACAGGACAAAGCTGAAATTCAATATCTGTAGAAGCCCGTTTGTTTGTCTGTGGTTGTAGAAAAAGAAATCTTTAAAAATGTCTTCTAATAAAGACAGACCATGAACTTGTGCATCATGACAGCTCTATCCAAATAACTGATCAGCACTAACTCCAGAGAAAATATATTTACAAAGTCAAGGAATGGTAAAACAAGGAACTACATCTGGAAGTAGTAAAGAAAAACCTTAAATATGCTAGGAAATAGTTCCAACACTGGAAGTCACTTAGACAAAGGAATACGTTGCTAGTCGAGAATGCATGAGGCAACACTACAGAGAGGTGCTTCAGAGATGAATTTTGAATTTTATCATAACAACACTATTTGGCTGTGTCACCAAGAGCATTAAAACCCACGCTGATACAAAGAACCTGAAATCTCATAAGCTGAAACTTACATCTGCATTTGGGCAGCAACAAAGCATACAGTGAATGCTTTCTGCACAGAACAAGTGATTAGGAGCTAGATTGCTGTTGAAATACAGGAAACAGACTCTACGTCAGGGAAACATCATTGTCCCAGTAGTCACAGTGTCCCAGGAGTTTGCCAGTATGGACTTTCACTGACCGAATCTTTTAGATGTTATTCTGCACTTACCAGACAAATAAAACTACCCACAGCTGAAACAGAACAGGGAACAGATACAGAAATTTCTTTGAAACCAACCAGCAAAGGCAAATAAGAATGGCGAGCAGAAGAATAAATTTTTGACTCAAAGATTTAACCAAGCACACAACCAGCTAATCTCCTTAGTGATGGAAAGGAGACATTTTGGGGAGCAAAGACAGAGATGAGGGATTGAAAGTCCACTACAACCAATTCAATCCCTCTTAAAAAACAAAAAGCTTTCTGTCCACCCAAGCTACAACAACGAGGCCCTTGCAGCTGCAAGAGATGCAACATCTGTATTTATATTTTTGTCTACGTGGCTTCCATACATGTGATTTTTGTTTCTGAAATGAATTTTTAGTTAAGATAACCAAAGAGAGACCTCCCTGATCAGATGTTGAGGTGAAACTGCTACGTCCTGCCTCCCATTTTCATCCAAAACTAGTTCAGGAACAATGAGTGGTCACAACATCTGATGCTACTAAAAGTTATGGAGTAATCTGACCCACTTGAAATCAGATGAAAAAAACACATTAAATCTCCTATGAGCAAGAACAACTCCGATGATGTAAAGCACGGTAACTCTATTGATGTCAGCAGAGTACACTCACTATAAGCTAAAGTCACCCTACCTAAAACAACCTAGGCTACTCAGGTATCCTGGTGGAGTGAATGTTAGAGAGCTCCTGTTAAAGAAAAGCCCAATGGCTTTCTCATCCAAAGCTGCTTGGAGACTTCCACCTCTCTGTTGCCTTCCATAAATCAGCAGGGAACAAAATTCTACCAAAAGATAAAAGCTAAGAAT
Organism: Chrysolophus pictus; assembly: GCA_037305975.1. Classification (NCBI taxonomy): domain Eukaryota; kingdom Metazoa; phylum Chordata; class Aves; order Galliformes; family Phasianidae; genus Chrysolophus; species Chrysolophus pictus. Next base: position 22,094,472 of record CM074583.1, read on the forward strand.
TCTGCCTTTTCTATCTTGGCTGTGTAGCTGTGAACTAACAGCACAAGAATGTCCATGTGGGTCAGCCACGAGGCCTTTGTTCTGCTGATGAGACTCTTGGGTTTTTCTAGCTACACTTAAAGTTTGAATCTGAGATATTTGAAGGAACTTTTTTTTCCCTCAAAATACAGATGATTATGTGAGCATTGTTTCTGCCTATGGAAAGCATTTTCCAAAAATAAATAGCTCTAATATCTTGCCCATCTTGCATGCACACAAAGGACCACACTGATCGTGTTTGAGGCCCCAGACAAGACCTGCCTCCTGCTAAGCCATCCAGCATGCAAGCACAGCCCTTGTAAGCCTGGAGTTCTGCTTGTAGATCCCACAGGATCTATGTGGCCTAACATGCTCAATGAATCATGTGAGCCACATCCTACATACACGAGCAGGAGAAGAAAAAGTGGGCATGTAGCTGCTTTGGCTGCTGATCTTTCAGAGCTTACCAAGAAAAGACTTCAACTCCAGCCACAACATTTTTACGTACTTCAAGTTGAATTTTCTTGCACTCTGTGTATTGTCACTGATGACACCCCCTGTATTTGCACAAGTTGAGGCTACCCAAACTAGCTTAAAATACCACCCTTCCTCCTCTGTCATATACTTGGACAACAACTTCTACACATACCCTTCACGGAATGCCATGATTTACATTACAACTGCACAAGGCAGATAGATCTCTCTCCTTATAGACAGACAGTTTGGGGATGCTTGTGAAACTGGTGGAGGAATCCGGCCAGCTCCAAAGCAGATGAGCTCCTGTAAAGAAAACTAGACAAGCAAGACCAAGGGCATACTCTTCCACTGATCCCAAATGCAGTGGGGAAGTCAAAAGCCTTCAGACAAGAGGAAAGGCACGTTTGCTGAAAATAAAAACAATATTTTTACTGTTTCGATAAGCACAGTGGATGATAAAAGGTCTTGGAAGGCATTTACTCCATTTCATACTGGAGTAAATACTAAAGCCGGCATGGCAGAAGACTATAACCCTGTAAACATATGTTGTGTATTAGATTCTGATCTGGCAGCTTGCCTTAGGTTTTTTGTTTTGTTTTGTATTTAAAGCTCCAGTGAGTTCCAAATACACTTTCATGTTTGTGTTCCAAAAATGAGAAAAAGGCAAAACGCTTGAGCGATGGGGACCTTGGAGTGCACTGGACTATAAATCAGCAAAAAAAGAAAGTCCCCAATAGTGTTGGCACATCAGGCAGAAGATGACAAAAATGTCGTCAAATTCTTTGTTCTGTCCATATGTCCAACTATCCCTTTTTCCAATGAGTATTTCACAGCTGCTAGGGACTGTGAAAATCACTATCTTCTATTTTAACTATCAACATGGACAGAGGTGACAAGGGAGCACCTTTGCAGACAAGTTTCCTACTCCCAAGCTACCCACCAGGAAAGCATCCCAAGGAGCGTCCTCTCAATAACTAGCCTAAGTCCCTGTAAGCACAGATGAAAAAATTCTTCTGAGAGACATTTTAGATTCCTTAGGATTGAAAGTTGAAGGTTAACATAAACAAATACTGTTACAAGAGGAAAAGCTGATAAGGATTTAGTCAAGGAATGTATATGACGAATAAGCAATTTGATAACTAATGGAATTGACAGGCACTTTCTAATAGTACACAAGGATATGCAAATTGAATACTTTCATACACAAGTTGATCCAAAGGCAGTATCATTTTTAACCCATTTTATACCTAATCACTCAGAAGGAGGAAACATATACTTTTCTTTTTTCTTCTTTTTTTTGCTCTTGGGTATTAATTTTGACCTCCTAGAACCTGATTTTTGGGAAATAAATCCTTTGCTCTTAGTACTCTTGTAGACAACCAGCCCGCAGATGTTTTGTACAGCACGATGTTTTTCTTAAAGATCACCTACAGAATGAACTTCTGATTACTTCCTCGGCATTTATTACTTCTTTTATGTCCCACAGCATAAATGCAGCAGTTTTGCTCTTAACAAAGAACTGAAAGCTTACTTGCATGTGTTGAGGAAATTTCTAGAGAAATTCTCCTGCCTAATATAGGATTTCTTTTCCTACTGGCTACCACAGATACCAAACCACCACTCCTGCAAGTACACCCGTGCAAACTAAAGATGCTCAGTAAGGTGCTGAGCAAAGTACTGTCCAACCTGGCAGGAGATGAAGACAATTCATTATGTACGAAAGATACTATGACATTTCAAACTGCACAGAGAGAAGGAGTAGTACTGTAACTGCTCCCACAAAGGAATGAGATACACAATATTTCCTCAGTATGGAGCAGGTTGAGAGATGAAGGCTTCACATGCTTCACAAGTTTACCCCTCTTACAATTAGAAAAAAGGTACCTAACGCATCTTGTTTATGGCCTCATACCACAGCAATATGAAAATAAACTAAAGATTGCCCCTGTGGTAACCACTATGGAAGTAAGATTTGGTCACTGTTTCCTTTCCCATGCTCCCCCTCAACTCCTTTAATGAGGAGATCAAAAGACAGACCAGAAAGCTGCCTGCTTTCTAGGGCCTATGTTCTGCATAAGGGCACTGGGAGAATGGAACAGGCTATAGGCAAGCATACTGTCTGCAGTCATATTCACACTGTAAGCAAATTGCAAAACACCTACTGAGTGACCTCATCCTCCAACAAGACGTAGATGAGCCTTGAGGTGTTTCAGACACATCACTCTGGCCAGACAGTAGCCCAAAGCAGATGCCAAGGGCAGAATGCATTAAATATATCCCCTATTAAATTCCTTGTAGATGGAGCACAATGCTGCATGCTGGCAACGCAGCAGCAGGGCAACTTGTTATGGTCAGCTAAATATCAAATGAACTCCGTCAAGAGCTGCCTCCTACTCCAGCTGCCTTTGAAGAAAGGTGTGATGGTTTCTGTGTGGATGTACATTTTGAATAAAGTCTTTTGAAGCACGTGAAAACAAGAGCTGTCATCAAAATGTACTGAACAATTATGGGTTAAAGGTTGAACTACTATTACTTTGTGCCCTTCCATTCCCCTCCCCTCCATGGTGGGAAGAAAAGGGGGGATCATTCATTTGTATTCCAGCACTTCATTAATGTTTATAAGAGAATCCAAACATGCAAGCAAAACAAGGACTAAACACTCACGCCAGACGTGTGATGCGATAAATGTCACTGGAGCAAATATTTAGATCTGTTTACAGAGAGACCTATTAAGTCCTTTTTGAAAAGCTGTGCAGTGTTGTGGCTTGGTCTCTGACTAGCAGCTCCAGCGTAAACAAATGGAAGATGGCTAAGTCACTCTCTCTCATGTTGTTATGACATCTGGAAACCTAAGGAGATTGGGAGAAGCCAACTGGCTGCCCTACTGCAATGTCTAGCAACAAAGCCCTCTTGCTAAACGATGGCAGGACATGCAAAATGGAACTGCTGAGTTCTCCAGCTTGTGCCAAAATCTAGGGATTTTCAACCCAATAATCCTTCAACAAAAGTTGTTGCAACACAAATGTCCTTGGTTCATTGCTAATGATGCTATTCTGTGATGTCTGCCATTGTTAAAAAGCATTTGGATTTGAGAAAATGTGTTTTTGAAGGAATGAAAATGAGTTATACAGATAGGTGGAGCTGGTTTGTTTGTCAGGGGATATAGATGTATCCCAAAATCTCTTGCCTGAAAAACTATGAGGCTCTGGAGACAGCAGTCCTGTGAAAGTGGCCCCTTCACATCAACATTTCGTTGACTCTGGTCTCACCGCATACAAGAATTTCTTTTTCTAAGAGAATTAAATAAGTTGAAAGGGATAAAAGAAATTTATAGATGGAAAAAACCACCGTCTTAGCCCAAGGCATAATAATAACGGGAAGTTTCAGCTTCTAAGGTCATGACTGTTTCCAGCTAGTTAGGTAAGGCCTATAGATATCAAATTATCCTATATGTATATATTATAGATTAGGGTTCCTGGATGCTGCTGAAGTAAGTTATTGTAAGTCTCATCCAGAACCCAGCTTGCTTTCTTTCTGTTCTGAAGAAACCAGAACTCCAACCACACAGAGGAAGGGGACTCTATGTAGTGACCGCTGCCAGTGCTGGCTGAACAAGGCAAGGGATAGCTGAAGAACACTTTCAGTTTGAAAGCACATCCTTTCCCTCCTTGACTGGTAAGAATGCTGGAATATAAGACCTGGCAGCTGTTAAGCTTGTTTTTCTCTTTCTCTCTGTTTTGGTGTGCTGGAAGAACAGGAAAATGCACACCATCAACCAATCTAAACAGAAAATAAACACTGGTTGTCCCTGCTGTATAACAGGAATCAATGTCTTCAGGCGTAAACTTCCAAGAGGAATTTTTTTCCTAGATGACCTTTTCTTTTTAATTATAATCCCTGACTAATTCTTGCAGAAACGCGGGACAGTTTAGTGGCTTGGTCTCAAACCACGATTCCTTCCACAAGGCTACATTCTCCTACACTCCCTGCTCTCGGTATGCTTTTCTGCTCTTTGTATGTTAGACTTGTTACAGATGCCAAGCCTTAAAACCTCCTCAGTAGCACACAGAACATCCACAGGAAAGAGAGAGGAATCCCTTCCTCTATTTTTGTTTAGCTACCTCCTGCTTCTTCGCTTTAGAGCTAACTCCTGTGGTTATTTATATTGTATGACCTTGAGATAAATGGTATTTGGCAGGCTGCTGGATAACTTTGTGTTTCAAATCAAACGTTCTCGATTTCTTCCACCAACAATGGGAATAATTCCTGAATGTCTTTTTTAGGGTACTTCTTCCCATCCCATTGCCTGCCACGGAGTTCTTTGAGAACTACGTCAGAGCTGGTGAACTTTAGCTTGACTTTCTTGTTAGATGTGACTACCAAGTGGTGCGTGTGGTTTTCTTCTGTGGTTTGGTGTGTGTGTGTTTTCTCTTTGTCCCAGAGTGTATGCACTGCTGGTATTAAAACTACGATTGTTCTATAAAAAGCACACATCACTCGAATGATCTGCCAAAGGCTTTATCTCTGAACAATCTTTGTCCGTACTTGCTTTGCCGTTAACCAGTTTTGACTCTCTCCATAATGGCTGGAGTTGCTTTGCTTTAACTGATACGTATCAAAGAGAACTGCTAAAATTAACTGCTCGTGAACTACATCCAGGATGTTAGATTAACTCATCTAGAATCCTTCAGCGAACAAACTGATTTATGATGTGTTATGACATTGTTACTTGATGTGTTGCACAACCCAATTTTAAAAAATGAAGAGCGCTCCATTAATAAGAGATAAATCTTCCCAGTGTAATTCAAATGAATCTGCAACAGCTTCAGAGAGAGCCTGATAAGAGATCTCGTGTGGGTTTTGGTGATTGTGTTTTGCATTCCTACGGATATCTTCCACTGAGATCTCTTTGTCAGTAATGACAAAATCCAAAATATGCCAAAATATGACACCTTTTAGGAGATTATAGCTCTTTGTACTTCCCAAAATACAAAACAGTATTACAAGCAGTTCTCAGCTACTCCAAACTATACTTCCTTTCAACTTCAGATCCATAATGTGCTGAAGAAGTTACATGCTAAGCCCCTTGCAAAGCTGGCCAGTCACAGTTAACACACAGCAAGTGCTCAGTGCAGGGAGGGGGGAATTAAAAAAACAAAATCCTTTATGCATGAAGATATAAATAGAGTCTTTCCTAAAGCAAGCACTATTCCATTACTGGAACATAAACCAGTATAAAGGCTGACTTTAAATTATTAAATTTCTGAAGTGTGTTTCAGATACATCCCTGTTGAAGGCTCAGGTCTCTCTGGATACCCAACTTCAACAAAAATGCCTTTGAAAGTGAGCTGAATTATATACTGTACAGTATGTCTCATTTCACAGCCAAGCCACTTGAGTTAATAAAGAAAATCCTCCCTGGCCTCACACAATTAGCTGAGTAAAAAGCTAGTCAGCACAAGTCTGCATACAGCCACAAGCCACTCCATAAAGTCGAATACTGTTTCACGCCTGAGAATGCCTGCTGCTTTGACCCTCTGAACTTCACCTCACTACCGAAAGGACGGGATTATTTCAGAATGGCATATCATGGTTTCATGGCTTGATGTTCTGAGCTTTAAGCTGAGGAAATATCTTCCTGGGGATCATGAAATGGAAAGGAGAAGTGGCAGAGAAACTGAAATACAGTTTGCTTGCAGCTGTCAACCAATGGAGCATCCCGGTGCTTGAAAATGTAGACACATTAGAACTAGTTTGGCCATAGCTTGGTACTGATTCTATGCCTTAATAAGTTATTTTCCTCAGTAAACAAATAATTAGAATTTTTTAAGATGTCTGTCCTTACTTTTTCCTATATTAATCAGGAAAGAAAGTCATTGTGAGAAAGAAAGGCTTTCTCTGCAGCTAACTCATAAATGCATTTTGCAACTCTTTAGCATACTTGCTTCTTCTTCTTCATGTAACATCCTAAGAATAAAACATCACCTGAGCTTGAACACAAACAACAAGTTAGCATCCCAGTTGGATCCCAGTGGTTTTTCCTATGTCAGAACCAGCTCCTCACACGCTCTAAGGGCTAGCTCTTTTGCAATTAACAGTACTATGATGATTTTACCAGTGCTATAGAGCCAATGGGACACATTGGGATGCATCTCATCACAGCTCACTGCTGGAATAACATTAATCTCAATGATTATTTCTAAAACTGAATCAATTTGATGCCAGAAATACAAAGACCTTCAAAAAGTTGGGTATGTTTCTCAAATCACCCCTTCACCCTCTCCCCCTCTGCTGACTCTGCAAACTCCCATACTGTGAGCATTTTGTCTCACATTTAAATAAATATTCCCCATCACTATTACACTGTCACCTGTAATAGGAAAAGCCTGCAAGAAATCAAAGGAAAGCAAAATTTGTGCTGTGGCAGAAAGTGTACAGAGAATAATCAGTCTTCATTGTGACTGTTAACAAAAATGAGGAAGCCTAATGGAGACCTTGGATTTAATACAGTCTCTAAAATACTGAGGGAGTACTTTGAAGACACAGAATCTCCTACTTTGAAGAAATATTTTTCCTGTGCTCCTCATAAGTTGACTTTTATTAAAATGGAAAGAGGTTTGAAAATAACTTGAAGGTTTCTGTTTCCTTTTTCTCATTCCTTGGCTCAGGAAGCAAGCTTGATGAATTTTGCCTCTCTCTACACAGGCAGCTCCTTCTCCATTTTCTGAACTGGGGATATTTGTGTCTCCCAGTGGGTACCCTAATACCAGAACAGGGCAGAAGAAGCAAATCTGATGAACGTGGGTAAAGCATAAAGCATTCAGTGTTACTCCCTTAACTGTGCTGTTACGCCAGCTTTTCCGAACAGCGTTCAGCAGACTGAACTGGCATCTCAATGGACTCTGAGATTTTGCAGGGATACTCGAGCATGAAGAACCTCTGGACCGGAAACTCATTTGAAAGGTTTTGTAACTGCTATGTTAACAGAGCCTAGGAAAAGAAGAAATCAGAACTTTTTGCTTCTGGGAATGGTTCGGTGTTACCACTAGCTTCAAGAAACACTTTGGAATGCATACAGCATACACGTTTTGGTTCACACTAAGTGGTCTTTCACATCCAACGCTCCTGAAATCCTAATTCTGAAGAAGCCAACAATAAAACTCCCTTTTGACATCTGCAAGACTCTTCAGCCCTCAGTGTTGTTTCAGTGCCTGGACAGAGGTGATCAGCAGTGATTCACTGATAACAAAAGTAATTACAATATTTCAGGGATGATGATTTCTTCAGGCACAACTGTCCGGTGGGATTCTACATACAATGAGAAATGGAGTGTCTAGGTCTATGTCAAGTGACCCTTAGAGTGGAAAATCTAGGGTCTTTGATCTCATTCAAACTAAAAATACTTTTGCTAATGAGCCTCCTCAAGTCGCACAACATTCATCCTAAGATGCTGAACACATGGTTTTAATTTACAGTTTTTAGCAACTTTCATTTATATTGTGCTAGAAGTCCTGAAATGACTTGCGGTAGAAGCTCTACAAATTCAAAACCCAAATGGCTAGCACTGCTGTTGGAACAGCCAGTGATAAAAGCAGCAGTCATCTGTGCTAATTCCTGCTCAAGCTTCTGACACAGGTATTAACCATGTCACTTCTAATTCTCTACGCATTTAACTGACAACTAGATCCAATAAACAATAACAGTAACACAAGGCACATGTGTTCTTAAACACTGGAGAAAGTAAATCCATGGGGATGAGCAAGGTGCCATAATTACTAGTTTTTGTCATGGGTACAGCTACTCATGCATTTTAATTGCTTTAATTTTAATTGTTCCTGGTCTGCAAAGGGTACGTATACAGCTTCGTTACACTTCCAGTCCAAGAACCAGGATGTTAAGCTCTAACAGCAATATCTGCAATTAAAAGCTCTGTAAGCACCAGTTTAATTTCAAGCAAGCTGGAACCCATGACTCTGTACGGGTTACAGAACGAATATCAGGTCCACAAATAGTTGCAATGTGCAGCAAAATACCTCAGAGACTTGCACACATAAAGATTTCAAGAGGTTTGGACAGATATTGAAGCTTTGTGGCTACTCCACAATGCTTTCTGTGGATTTTCAGTCTAGCAGCATCTATGATCTGGATTGTTTATTGGTTTGAAACAGGAATTTGAGAAAGTGTGTGGGCATGAGGCAGACACGTGTCCCTGCAAAAGAAGCTCCTCTAATGCTGACTCTTGAATGTTGAAGAACAAAGTTCCCAAACACTTGTCCTTGTTGAAAAACTAAGGATTTGTACTGCCCTATATGGTGCGTGCTCTGGGGAAGTCAGCCAAGCATGCAGGGAACTTCTTTAATAGGATGAAAAGATGAAAGAAATCACCTCAATTTAATGTGATTCAAGTGATAACTTTCTGATTCCTTCTGCTTTTTACCTGCCTCATCAACTCCTAATGACAGAGAAGAGATTAATGTTTTTTCACCATAAGGCACAGCTCCAGAGAAACCTTTTATTTTGCAGTATGTCCCCGTGAAGTTCCCAAATACACTTTGCCAGGAGCCCTGCCACTGATCTTTGTCTCTGCAGGAGAGCAAGGTGAATGAGTGCCCTTGCTTAAGATCCTTTCTGGCCTTTTCAATACAGGAACTTCTGACTAGCCTGAATGATGTGGGCTGGCTTTATAACGTGGATTGCTACTCACCAGGGAGCTGAGGGGAGGCTGTTAAAGACTTTCTGAGGACTGTAGGTTGCACTGTACTTCAGGTTGAGGTTTTTAAGGTCAATGGTTCATTCTGTTTATAAAGTAAAGCATTCAAGGCCCACTGCAGGATCCTGACTGCTCTTGCGAGAGCATCAGAAACCAAAAGGAGGCAACAAAGAAAAAATCATTTTGGAGGGAGTAGGCATATTCTGCAATTACTGGGGGACAGTTTGTAGGGGGGATAATGCTCCGGGGAAGATCTCATATGGATTTGAAAGCAGCAATAGTACTCGAAAACAGAGATGGATTTGGGCCATCTATCCTCTTATCCTCCTCCCTTAGCAGAGCCGGGGAGTGAAATCTCCACTGGGGAGCAAAATGTACCCAGGTCTGCTCATGGGAGGCAGGTACCACTGTCTCAGGCTTGGATCTTACCAAGGGAGGTGTGAGGGAAAGGAGGGGCTTGTATCTCACCTGTTCTATATACACCACTAGCAGTTATGCACACTATAAACACAGCAGATGAATTGCCAGCTGCCCCTCGAGCCGTCATTAACTGACTGGCTATTTTCTTAACAGGAATCAAAAGCCAGAGTGAGCCTTTCAAGTGAGCTACGGTGAAGAAGCACACAGTGGCTGTACAGAGCAGCACATACAGTTAGTTATACCTATAAAACACCAGCCACTGATCCCTTCAGGTGTTACTGCAACTACTGTAGTTTTAATACCTGCACAGTTTCACCCTCAACAGTTCCCTGGCACAGATGTAAAGCTGCTCCATCAGCACTCAGAGGGAGCTAATGGAAGGATTTCTATTTCTGCTGTATGAATTTCTGCTCCACGGATAACTTAAGTGAGGAATTCTTTTTTATGTCGAGGTTGGGGTAGGAGGTGATAGTTTGATTGAAGCCAGCAAGCTAAAAACTACGTGCACACATGTATCAGCAAACCCTTAACAACATCTCTTCCAACAACATGCAGCAACCTAAACAGATGATACTAAACTATTTTTGATGATTCTAATGAAGTCTGAATTTTTTTAAAAGCAAAAAGGCACGATTTCTACTAGGCAAAGACCACTTTTCCTCCAAAAATAAATAAATAAAAATTATTCCCTCAAATACATTACACAGACTGTCAAAAGTCACCAAGTTTTGAAACTGAGCCCTTTAATCTGGTTTGGAAAACTTGGATCCTGGATCTTTCATTCATACCAACAGGGAAATTTCCCTTGAAGTCGCTTGTGCCACTTCTTATCAGCTCAGAGAATCTCTGCTTTGAGATTATAGAAATGTTTAATTTTTTTTAAGGGGGCAGGGGAGATGGAATAGCAAGTCCACAAGCTGTGGCCCTGTCTAAATATCACTGTGCCATGCTGCTTTGCCACTGAAGGTCCAGCTTCAAGGCTGCAGATCTGTCAGTGACCAAATTTGATGGACCACCCATTGGTCTTTTATTAAACAGCACTTGTTCCACCTCTAATCCTATCACTAGAGTAATCAAAGCTGCCATGTCCCAGGGTTTGATGGAACAGCAGGACCTGGGAAACGAAGACTGATTTTGTTAACAAAGTAATTTCTGCCTGCTGAATGCTGTCTCATTGCTAGAAAGTAGGGAGACAGGGTTTATTTGTGCAGAGAATGAGGCGGTAAAGAAATGAAAGGGGAAGAATGGTGAAGTGTGAAGTTTAATCTGGCACAGTCTAAGATTTCTTTCTTTGAGGCTGTCTCTGATCCAATCAACACCGGTTTGATATTTAACATCTCCCCCTGCAGTTTGAAATGATACCGGTCAGAGAATAACTCAGAAAACCCGACTAGAGGAGGAAGAGAAAAGGGGCTGCTCACAGCTCCCCTCTGGCCTAACAGCTCCCCGACAGATCCATCAGGATAGTCAGACCCTACACAAAATACCCCTTACAGACCCTGGGATTAAAGGCATCTGGCACTAACTGCCGGCACACTCTCCCTGCAGTGAGAACTTGCGACAGAATGGGAGAAAGGTTTTATTTTTAACTCCAAGGAAGGGACATTCACAATTTCTCAGCTGAGGATCCTGCTGTAGGGTAGGCTTTGAGCTCCAGCTACCAGAGCCAGTTCCGCAGGGCAGAGCGGTCTGACTCTCAGTGGGGATGAGATGTCAGCTGAGGACACACAGCAGCTGCCAGCCAAGGACACACAGCACCTGGGTGATGAGCAGTTCCTGCAGCCCATGGCCCACCGTCTGCCCTCTGTGAGGGAAGGACTGTCAGAGGACACGCAGACCCTCTCCCTTTAGCATCCTCCTCACTCAAACAGCAGCGCACATCAGTGTGAGGAGATATTTTTCACCACAGACCTCTGCGAGGGTCTTAAGAAGGAGGAGGAATCTGGAGCATCTCCTAACCTCAAAGCCCACCTGGCCCATCCTGCAGTGTCTCTGCCCAGGATCAAAAACAAGGCCCTGAATGAGCTCCATCTGCCTTGCCACCAGCTTTTCTCAGTCCTGGACCACTTTTTGCACTGTAAATAAGCACCTATGTTGTCAGATAGAAAAGTTATCTGCTGCTTCTTTCTGTGTTTTTTAACTTTTTCTATCTTGCCTTCATTGAAACCCTGAAACCACTTCTACCAAGAGGTGTTGAAATTTCAATCTCACCTACATCTGACTTCAATTCTCCTGTTGTCAGGCTCCCAGCTGAGCTCTTTGCTGCGATTTGGAAGCCTTGCCACCAGATCTACAACACCCGGATTTGTGCCACCAGCAGCTGCAGAGCCACAGGGGAAGAGCAAAGATGCTCCAGGAGTGTGAGCATCTCACTGCATTCCCAACGTGCAGTGGGAAAGCACAGCAACAGGAACAATGCACATTTGGGAAAGCAGCTCCAAACTCTGAGCAAAAACTCCAAGGGGGGTACATAATCCCAAACTACAAAGTTTGGGGGCTTACAATAAAAAACAATGCATTGTGCTCTTACCTGCAAGAGCTAGCTCTCCAGGAAGCAGCCAATTATATCAGCCACCTTAATCTTTTCATCCGGTTAAGACAATCAACATTTCAAAGCGACGCACAGAACGTTTCAAAGATCGTTCCTGGTCAAAAATGCAAGTGTATCCGCTTTCTTTCAGAGCAGATCAAACCCAAGCACCACACCGGGACCACTCCTAGATTTCTTCCTCCTCGCAGTATCAGATTAACAGATTCGGTGCGTGTAGTCAGATTAAATATTTGCAGTAGCACAAAGCTGCCTTTGAGGGGGAGAAGTAAAAAAGAAGGCTTTTTCTTCTTTAATTTGCTAAGGGCAAAAATACTGGACTTTGGGGACGGGGGAAACAAAAGCACTGACACAATTCAGCAAGGCTCCATTTTAAAAGCTGAACTCTAAATGCTGGAATTACAAGCAGTGTCCCTGTAACAGTAATGCTGAAGACAGGTAAAAACTGCTGATGCCCTTAGCAGATTCAGGACCGTAATTTATCACAGCTGTTCCCATCAAACTGTGCAAACACCCTACAAGACAAAAGCTGCTCAATTTCTGATTTCCATTTTAGTGTGTTTTAATTACGTGTTGCTTAAGGAAGGCTCTAAGATGTGGAATTAGGAGGTGAAACCTAGCAATAGCAATCCACTCCACTAAATTAGCACAGTAATACACCGAGCAGTAGGACTGCCAGACAGCAGGATAACTTTACAAATTACCATTGTTAACCAACCAGCCAGGTGTCAGGATGCATGAAATCTCAAGGAAGCGAGAAAATAAATAACCGGGTGGTTTTGCTTAATGTTGCCTCATGGTGTTCTGGTGGCCTTGTTCCCAGAAGAAGCTTCAGTCTAGGAAAAATCCCCCAGAACGCCAATGCACAGAAGTAGCAGTGTCAATTCTCTGCAATAATTACAACGTAATTTTTGGTATCCACTCAAACTTTTTTGCATAGACAATTTGCTTTTACTGGCTGCTGGCACTGGTACTTTGGCTGTTCTTTTCTAGTCTACTAAAATGAAGGGGGAAGTTTTGTTTCTGCTTAAAGCACAGCAAATGAGAGTAAAACAAAGTTATGGTGAGAGCAGCAGTTGTGTGTGATACTCTCTCCCTTTTCCTGTCCCTCTCACTGCTCTCTCTCACCTAAAAAGAGTGCAATATGATTCATTTCTAAAAGGATTCAAAAGGTACATCTTTAACCAAGTGCTTTCACTTGCTTGATTCCAACTTCCATTTCTGACCTATACAACCACATGCTACTGATGTTTGCAGTGGTTAATTATTTTTACCTCACCTTGAAGAAGGAGTTCAGCAGCAAGGATAGGCACTTACGCCTTTTAAACAGAAGAAAGTAAAACAAATTCCTTGCTTTGCATGCATGCTAACCATTGCAAACACTCAGGGGGCTTTTTAGACTTTTTTTTTTATCCTTCTTGCAATTACCCCAAAACTGTACGCAAACAAATCTTTTCCTATGCAGTCCACAGGCAGAGTTAGTCCTCTAGCTGAGAACATCAGATGATTCATATGTAAGCTGGACTCTTCAGAGAGTCCCCACTACAGGGGAGAAGGCACTCTAAGGACATTTAATCACACCAAAGATCAGTCTTTAATCCTTACTCGCACATCACCAAGAATTCTTTTGCTCGAACTAGGACAGTAAGATACAGCTGGAAAGAGCTGATTTAAAATTAATGCTGAAAGGAAGGTTAAAAATGAAATACTGTAACCGTAACTGACACCATTTTAAATTTCCTCTGGATTATTTGTTTTCTTCCACACACATTCATTTCCTGAATTTCTAGTAAATCTGATTTCGTATAAACAGTTTCACAAAGCAAAGTCAATAGCTGTGCCTGTGTTCCTGATTAATCCACTGAAATGAAATAGACCTCATGGCTCAGTATTTGGTTGTTTAAAGCTAAATCCACTGAAAAAATTCTGGAGTCCAGTTACACCAATAACTTTTGTTTCTTAATCTACATCCTTTTCTTTTTTTCTGAACTTTACCTGTTCTAAAATGAAAAAAGTCCATACGGATTGAGCATTTAATTTCCCACAGACCACAAGGACAACGTGTGCCCACTTCTTCTGACCCGCAGTAACTATTAAAAGACAACCAACAGTTTGCACATACTTAAATCTATTTGAACAATTGCTGAATTTCTATTTCCATTGTTCATGCTTTATCCTCTTCGTGACAAGCACTGCAGAGCTGCTTTATTTAAAAACAAACAAACAAAAAAGCACTTTTTACTCAACTCTGTCAACTGAGGAGAGGCGTGGAAGCTTCCCTCACAAGTGACAAGCCAGCAGACACACACATTTACACCCTGCACATTTGCCTCTCCAATAAATAATACACATGATAGATGCACAGCGCTTGCTGTGCACTTCACAGCCACTCTGCACGCAGCAGAGATCCAGCAGCCCAATGCAAAGGCCCACACTGCAACGCACCTCACCGCAACAGGTTTCAGGTTCACCTCAGTAAAGCAAATGAAATAGGAGAGTGGCTCCCACCTCCTGGAACGAGCCGCGAGGCCCAGAAGCCTCCTTACCTGGGAGAAGTTGAGCCCGTTCAGCGGGTGACACTGCTCCTCCACCCTCTCCACCGCGCCCGTCGTCTTCTTCATCCTCTCAGCCTCCTGGGCGAGGTAGAGATCAAGCACCGGCACTCCTCGGGAGCGGATGTCGGTCTCTGTCAAGGAGTTCACCATCAGCATCACCCAGACGGGCCTCTTGCGCTCCCAGTTGCCGGCGATGGCGTTGAAGAGGTAGTCAGCGTAGAGCCCTTTGCCCCGCTGGTCCGGGGTCATCCAGTGGGGCAGCATCAGCTTGATGTAGTCCAGGTGGCGTTTGAGGCGGCGGTAAAGCTCACGGGGCAGCACGTCCTGCAGGTTCTCCCCGTGGGGCAGCATCTGGCAGCTGGCCAGCCCCGAGATGGTGTAGGGGTCGGTGAGATCCAGCTCGAAGTAGACGCTGGAGCTGGCGTGGAAAGCGGCCTTAGAGTTGTCGGGGATGAAATCCCACACCCGCGTGTAGGGCACGTGGATGGTGCCGAAGAGATAGGCGGGGGGGGTCGCGGCGGATGGTCCAGAGGAAGGAGTTCAGCTCTCCTTGCTGGGGGGAAAGAAAGCAGAAGACGGTCAGCGGCAGAGGGTCAAGAGCCACTGCAACAAGAACGAGCAACCCACGGGTGGCAGGGAACGCTGAGGGACTGTCCAGCACAGCCCCAGAGCAACACGAGCACACCGTACACGCGCTAGAAACACACACACACAGCCCACCAGCACACCGCTCCCCTCGCGCGGGGCACCCGCGCACACCTGCGGGGCCACGCGCGTCCGCGGCGCCGCGTGGGGCAGCGCCTCCCCCGCGCCCCTCTCCACCCCCCCGGCTCCGCGCGGCCCGGCTCACCGAGCGGGGCAGGTCGCACTGCCCCGTGTCCATCTGCTCCCGCCGGGCCGCGGCGTCGGGCAGGAAACCCCCGAAGACGAAGCAGATCAGCGTCAGGTTGAGTTGCATCCCGCTTCCTCTCGCTCTCCTCTCTCTCTCTCTCCTTCCCAGATGAGCCTTTTTGGATTTCTAGGATCCTTTTTTTTTTTTTTTTCCCTCCCCCTCCTCCTGCTCTTCCCCCTTTTTTTCTTTTCTTTTTTTTTTTTTGGTTGCTTTTTCTTTTTCTTTTTTTTTTTTTTTATTCAAACAAACTTTGCCAGTCCCATCTGCATCTGACAAGTGCAGGGGGAAGGACTGGCCGCCCCCTCCCTCCCATGCTCTCCCCCCTCCCGCCCTTCCCACCCCCACCCCCTCTGGCTCCGGGCTTGTCAGAGGCGCTGGATGCTTTGGGGAGGACGGTTCTCATCGCCAGCCTCCGCCATGCTTTGATTTTGCAGACTGGAGAAGCTCCCTTCCCGCCCCGCCGGTTCGGGAGGAGGTTGGGAGGGGAGGCGGGAATTAGCCAAAATAATAATAATAATAGCAATTAAAAAAAAAAAAGAGAGAAAGAAAATTCAGCACAGCGGCGGCAAAGAAAAGCTCCCACGGAGCCCCGGGCCCGGAGGACGCTGCTCGGCGGGCCGGCGGGGCGCACCGCGCCGGGGAGGCCAAACTCGGGCTGCGGCGGAAAGTTTCGCGCAGCCGCCCCGGCCCGCCCGCGCCTCCCGCCGCCGTTTGGCCGGGCCGCCGCCAGGGGGCGATCGCTCCCCAGCGCAGCTGACGGAGGGGCGGTGGCGTCCCGCTCGCCTGCTCAGCACCTGCGTAGCGCTTCCAACGTGGAGTTTGGAGCTTCCCGTTCCGCACCGTGTCACACAGTCACCCACGTGGGGCTCGTCCCGAGAAGGAACGTCTCCTGAGGTTGCTCACAGCCTTCCGCTGGCTGCCGAGGCGGGAGGTGACATGTCCTCACAGGCGCTGCCTTCCCCTCTCCTCTCTGAACATCACTGTAGCAGAGGGCACATAGTGGATATGCTGGCTGCCCTGCTTCTCAGCCATCCTCGCCATCTTGGCCACCTCAACACATCACAGGGATCAAAACAAACCCCTTTGAACGGTTCTGCTCGCATCGCTAATTACACAGCTTCCACTCAGGAGGAAGCTACGAGACACAGGTTAGTTCTTGCTGGCAGCACAGCCAGGATCTCTCTTTGGATGTCCCTGCAGCAGGAGCCAGGGCAGGCTGGCGACGTTGGCATGAGGTTACCTCAGCATCCTGTCAGAGCACTAAGCACCACAGAGCAGGTGGGATCCCAGTATCCCATCACATCTATGACCTTAAAACTTTCCCAAAACTGCAAAGATCCATGCTATTTGGAGAAGAATCAAAGCTACCAGGCTTTCTTGGTGAAATATTAATTGATAGTGCCAGGCAAGGTCCTGGGCTTCAGCAGCTTTCTCAGCTATGGCAAAGAAATATTTCCAAGTGCTTCCCTGAGGGTGGAATAGGGGATAAGAAGGTGGCAAGGTTGCAAAGTGCACGGATGACAGGGCAGTGCTGGTGGCCTGGTATCCCCTCAAGGGCCTACCTAGTTGGGACACCTCCAGTGATGTGACTACCATGGAAAAGATGCCCAAAAGATGCTCTGGAAGACAACATGAGGCCTTCAGTCATGGGCACACGTGCTGTGAGGCAGGGCAACTACCTTCACCAGTAGCATACATATCAAAGCACCCAGAGCAAGAATAAACAAATATCTTTGGCTCTGTGCTCATCTTCCATTAGCCAAAAGGCAGGTGTGGTTGGGGGGAGGGGGGACATAGCCAGTTTTCCAGCCATTTCCCTGAACTCAACCCTGATGTTGCAAGAGCTGCCTAGCTGTGAAAACACAGCCTCGCCTTGATTTATGCTACTTGTGGATAAGATGACTAAGAAAAAGGGGAAAGAAAAAAAAAAAAACGGGCAGAACAGGACCAGAAATCCCAATGGGAACTCAGTGTGGGTGTGTACCAATTTGGTGGGACAGTCAGGTTGGGGAAACTCCAGCCAGAGCTGCAAGCGGTTAGGAAGAAGAGACCACAAACCACATGATATGTATCATGATGTGCCACTTCAGATTCAAAGCATGCCACAGTATTTTTGAACATTACTCTTAGGTACCAGGAAAATGAAATTAATTCTTTTGTGTAATTGTAACAGTTTTTTTCTCCTTCAGATGAGTTCCATATGTCCTCATGATTTTTTTCCTTTAAACAGAGCAGTTTAGAACAAATCTTAAGTAACATTTAGCCTGCTCCTAAAGTAAATATTTACAAAAACATTAAATAATGGCTCTGATCTTTGGAAAATGTATATTGCTGCCTACCTGCTACTGTTTTGTTCCTATCGGGAATAATAGAGCAGCTTTATCATAACCCCCAAGGCTGTAAAAGCAGTATAACAATGTGATTAGCAGTAATCAGATGGGAAATACTATTAAAAGCTTTGAAGAGATAAGAGGGATAAATGGCAAAGAGAAGGCTACGTTATTTTGTTTTTACAAATTTCCAGAAATCTAGTGGGGGAAAATAGGCTTTTAGTTTTACAAAAGCTGTATTGTTTTTTTGGAAGCAATAATAGCGTTGTCTGATATTTATGTCATGTATCATCTTCAAAGAGCTTTCCTAAATAAATATTAATCATTTCAGCAACCACTTAAAGGCAACCACTTCAGGGGTGCAGCGAGGCAGTAACTTAACAAGAAAGTTGTAGTAAGTCAGGAAGTGAGGACAGCTAGATTCAGTAAGGAGCCCATGTGGGTACAAGAAATACTTGTGGAAGCTTTAACAATATCTTTAATCAGGCAAAGCAAAACCCCCTGGAATAGAAGGTGTATTTATTTGTTAGTGAGAAACTGGCATCGGAACTTGTAACTATGGTGCCTGTGGTGAGTTTCCAACAGGAAGGAGATACTAGCTCTTGAGGAAACAGTTTGTGAAGGATCAGTATTTATGTGCAGGAAAGTGTAATACTTTTTTTTTTTTTTAAATCAGAACATACTCCTTACAGGGCTAACTACCCTTTTGTCTCTTCTCTCACCTTTACTCCCAGGTGAAATTCTGTTGGCTTGTGTGGCATCTGTATTTCTATCATGCTGTACTTTCTTTTGAAGTATTTCAAAGAGCTTACTGGATTTTTAACTCTGTATTTCTTATGCTTTTTCCTTTAAAGAGGGACTCTGAACCACACAGTCTCCCAGAAATTGTGCTGTGCCAAAACTGGAAGTCTGAGCTCAGCTTTTCCTTTGTCCTTTTTCTACAAGTGAAGCTGAAGGTGTCTTTTGCCATTTCTGGGGGGAGCAGAGAATCCCTCTTTTTGTATGCTGTGAATCACAGAATAATTTCATTTCTAAGGGATGTCATGAGCAATGTCATTCAAATGGCCTTGCTCAAAGAAGGGTTAGACTCCGTATCTGATCAGGTTGCTCAGATTCAAGTAAGAACCCTAATTGGATTTCTGTCTTATGCACAGGTGGCATAATATGTAGCTGTCTTGAACTCATAAGTTAACAAGCCCAAAGCATTTGCACTGCTAGTTGTCATGCCATCACCTGCTATGTGCCATGACACCTGTGCTGTGATGCATCTCGCAGGTACAGATTTTCCTGCAGAAGATTGGATTTTGATGGTAGCAGTTGTATTCATGTGTAACATGAATGTTCAGTCACGTAATTCATGATTCAAAACACACAGTTGTCAGAGGAACAAGCCTGTGCTTAAGTGCCTTAAGCAGATAATTGAGCAGACTGAAACTGCTCAATTATCATAACTGTGTTAACATGTGTTACATCTTTTGTTTGTATTGCAACCAATATGATGTTGGATGTAGTATTGTTCTCAGTCTTATGTGTTCCTTGCCTGTTTGTCCTCATGTGTCCAACTCAGCATCTTTTGTCTCAGAGTTCCAGAAACAACCAATCTAATTCTTGAAGAAAATCCCCTCTCGATCCTAACATCCTCCCATCTGAGGGCCAGGTATGAATTTTGCAGACCAACTAGTATTAATAGCTGGTATTACATTTTGCAAAGTCTCACCTTGTGCTGTGGCCCCTGCAATGACAGACCACATCCTGCCTGAGACTAGGCGTGTAAATACACTAAAGAAAACCTTTCCCAGTGTTAGATTCTGCTGTGCATTCTCCCTCTGTAAAAAGTTTAGTCTGTGCTGGTGTATGTGTATAGTACAAGTATTACATGTGCATACACCTAGGAAGGAATATATGTATTTATTTATATGTATTAGTGTGTTTACATACAAAAATACATGTATACACACATACACAGAACAGTAAGATAGGGAAATGCTATTAAAACTTCACTAAATGCTTTCCAGCTTTTGTTTTCTCATTCTCTTAAAGATGCTCTGGATTTGGGCCAGTAAGGGCAGAAAGAACCTGCCCTGCTGTTCTCCTACTACAAGTATAGTGAATCCCAACTTTTTGAGACCTTTCATCTGCAACTCAAGCCCTTGCATTACTGTTCCATCCCTTAAACATATTAAATCATAGAGATAGTGAAAGAAATGTCCAAAAGCAACTCATCTACCCAAGCAGGAGTAAACTTTCTGCTGCATAGCAAAAACTGTACTAAAGAAACAGCTACAATAGATCTCTTTCCTTGAGGCCTATTAAGCTGAGATTTCTTCCTGTTCAGCATAGTTCAATGTGCAGTTCCAGAAGTTCTATTTAATTTCATAAACAGTTTGAACTCTTTTTCTGAAGAAAAATGAGAGTTCAGCTGCTCCGGAGTATTTTAAGGTTCTACTGTTCAGCAACATTCATTTTGTTCTTCTGGTTTCCAGACTGCCATCACTTTCTACAGCCTTGATATGATTTTGTGTGTTAGTGTGTATTGGTGAGAAGTCTGAGAGAAGTTTCATTAGTGGGATGATTCTTCATTATAAAAAATGATAAACCAGCCTTCCAAGACAGAATCCTCCTTCAGAAGTGCTACGTGTGACTTTAATTCTTTTAACCCAGGGCAGAATATCCCAAGAAATCGCAATTAACACAGTGTATGCGACTAAAAAAGCTGGTTTACTAATGGCATTCTTGCTGGAGAGTCTTCAAACATGCATTATGTGCATGGAAATGTGATTCTGGTGATATGGTTTAAAAACTGCTTTTTTCTTTTGGAACTGGTGGAATATGGTGCACTTTTGTTGTGTGGGTATGGGCCTGCTCCTTATTAAACTCATGGTACTTTTTCCAGTAACCACTTCAGTGCTGTGAATCAGCAGAAAAACACCATCTGTCAACTGGATAAACAAAAGTCTCATTAGCTGGAAGCTTACTAGATCACAAAGTCTCACCAAGTTCATTTTTATTATAATAAATTTCACCATGGAATATTTTCTGATGTCACATGGCAAAACTGCCCTAAGTAAACAGCAGCTGCAGCATTTTTTATTATTTATCTTAGTGTTTTGTGAGCTTAACAATAGAAACTGCCCAGGATCTGAACTTCTCTAATCTCAAAGTACTGTATGTGTGTCTGTGTACTTAGTTGAATGTACCTTAGGCAAGTAGGCTTATAAGAGATCTCATCTAGCCATATGTAGTTTAGGTCAGTTGGATATTCATCATCCAAACCTGATCTCCACATCAGGTAAGAGCGGTCACAATGGCTAGAGCTCAGAAATAACTGCCAACCTCATTTGACCCACCTTATGCCCAAACTATTTTCTGATACATTTTCCATGAACTTACATATTTGGGAAATATTATACATTACATATATCTAATGTACATACATATTTGTATTACAATTCCATACATAGTATAGTAGATGTAGCTAGTGTAACACAATGGAAGGCATAACAAAGTAGCAGAGTATCAAAGTCTTAAGCTACAGAGAGTCAGGATAGGCTTAGATACAATAACAAAAGACACAGAAATAAAGAAAAAACTCTGCTTACCCTTAGAAGACCTCAGATGCATAACAACCTCCAGAGAGATACCCTTACCTTCCTTGCCAACCCTTAAATGAGGTCTGGAAAGGACTGGATCCTGGCTCCACCCCTTCTAGTTACTCAGCTGCATTGCATACACCTGAGCTTCCCTGGGTTCCCTCCAGGTGCTCCATCACTGCTTCAAGCTGTGACTTAGCATTTCCATTATACATAAAACTATATTATTTTGTACATTGATATTTCCCATGTTGGAGATTTAAAGCATCAGCAGTAATAGCTTGGGTCTTTCCTTTGTGTCCAGTTCCAATTTTCCTGAGCAGAAGATGGGGCCTACTGTCAGATCCTAGGAGAATTCTTCCAATAATGGCCACTTTCCATTCCTAAACTATGGCATTCCTCAGGGATGGTCTAGTTGATCTCCACATAAAGTGATTGGACTCTTCAGCTACCAAGTTTCATCACGGTGCTCTCTTATCTTCAGAGAAGGGTCTTTCAGACTCCCTGCTATTTCAGAACAAACACTGGCAATGTTTCCAAAAGTATATTTGAGTCCAAGATCCATCCTGTGTGAGACTGTGGTTAAGACTGTACCAGTTCACATGATAGCACAGAAGGAGCAATCCTGCCTGGCTGCCTCCTGCATGGCCACCAGATGCCTTTTTGGATCTATCGTCTGCATACTGTGTTTTAGTAACTGTCCAGAACAATGTGTGCTCTTGCTCCCTGCATCTGTATCCAAACCTTCCATACAATCCAAAGCCCACTAAAAACAGGGAATAATAAATTTGCCTAAGAAGTTAAAAAATGAGAGATCACTCGACCAAGGAGAACTCCTGGGTGTGGTGACAGTCCCTGAGACTGCTAGTTTGTGCCAGCATGGCAGCAATGCTTTTGCAGGGTTGCCACAGAAATGGTTTTCCTTCTAGGTCTGAATCACAGCCTGTGGCAGTGTTTCCTGATAAATGGGCTCCTGGAGCCACTGCAGCCACTATGTGTTATCCTCTTTGTACATAGTCATCTAGACCACCTGCTGTCTCCTGAGGAAAGATAGTGGTGTTTAGAAGGCAGTCCTACCCATCCCCATGCTGTACCCCTCATCCTTTCCCACAGGAGAAAATGGCAGAGAGCTTTTCAGTACCTGCATTATTCTTGTAACACTACCAGTTCTCTGTCCAAATCCCTGGACATAACTTTGCTCTATCTTTGTGAAGCTTCAGATGAGGAGCAGGACGTGTGTATCTGTTACACATCCACTCAAATAGTGTGGCAAAGTTGTCTTAAATGTTTCTTCCACCTGGAGACAACTTGTGGTTTGATTAAAGCATGTAAACGTATTTAATCATGAGAAAGAAGCAGATCATAGGAGTCTTCTGTTTTTTTTTTTTTTTTTCCTCCTGCATAAGTCAAAGTGGCTCATATATTTGAGATCCAGCTGTGCTTGCTTACATCTCTGATACTCAGACTGTACTTTGAAGCTACTCCTGCCCTGAAATCACACTGTGTATATCCATTACAAGCTGTAGGGAAGAATTAATCAAATAAAACCTGCTGCTATGCTAAAGCATATCACAACTTACCTATCTCTTCTTACATATCTTCTGATTATTGTAGAATTGTAAAGTCCCTTTTTTGTTTCTTTGAAGCAAATTTACAATAGCCCCGGTAATTCCTCTGCACTTGAGAAGAAGTAAACCTTTTCCACTGCTGCAAGTCTCTAAAATGTCTACAAAGGGTCCTCTGCTAAGCTCTGTCCTTACGGTTAGCAAACATTAGCTGTGAACTGGAAGTTAGCTGGGTCACCTTTTATCTCTGTGCTAGTGGGGTACCAACATCAGCTCATCTCAGATGTTATAATTTTAAGACCATTTTTTTCATTGCAGTAGTTTTTCCAAACATTTTCAGCACACAAAGAGAAAATAATGTCGGTGTTTTGAAAGTGTATTTACAGTGTATTGTTGGTCCTCATTTCTGTCAATCTCGTTCAGCTTGCCTGCATGAGAAGTTAGGCTAGTTTCTCCTGATGTTTACTTTGGTCCTCTGGAAAGCAACAAGGAAGCAGGAGAGAAAAAAAGAACAGATTTAGAAAAGTATCATAAACTGACAAGAAAAACAAATTCTTCCCACTTTTTCAGAAACTAACTTTACTTTCATATGTAAGCAGATCTTGCAGGCAATGTAAAAGCTGAGTTTAGCTTTCTGAGCAGATCCTTTTATTGAATCTCTACCTATCAATGCCTAGCTCGAGTGCATAGCCCTGTGATGTTAATTTCTCTATAAACACGAAACATAAGAAATGATCATGTGTGTATTTGTGTCAAAAGCAAAGAAATATAGCCACAATAATCAGAAAAGTTTTCAGTGTGAAGTAAAAGAAGAGCCTTTCTTTTCAGAAGCAAGAAGTCAGGACTATTTAAATTTCACTAGGATGATGTTCATTGGGATCATCAGTCATACTTTTTTCTGTTTTTACTAACTTACACATACACACAAAAAATGCCTTTCACGGATGAAAAATATCTTGCTTATTCACAAGCCCCGTAGAAATAAACATTATTTTATATATATGTACTGCTAGCAGCAAGGATTTTATTTTTCAAGCAATGTGCCAAGTTTTCATTAGTCAAAGTGTGAAAAATCCCATTTGCTCTGTTTTGGAGAGTTCATACTGCAAGCATTTAGAGAGTAATTTACTGATCTTTCAATCAGTGAAGAAAGGATCACCCTGGGAGTTGGCCAGGCAAGTGGGGCTCAAGGGTTGTGCTTTTAATCCTCAGCTTCTTAACCCTCCCTTTGCTAGACTTTGGGCAAACTGCTTCATTTGTCCACATCTTGAATGCCCACAGACAAGGATTAGGCTTTCCAGTCATTAATTTGTTCAGGAGTATAAAGTTAATATATATCAGATGCTAATACAGCAATAGCCATTGGTCAGACCCTTCAAACTTGCCATCTAGATAAATGGAGGCAATCCAAGGTCTGAATATAAGTTTTGAACAAGCTCCAGAGCACAACCAGGGCGAGTCTTTGGTTTCACTCTACACCATCACATGCAAGAAGATATTTCTGTGTGCTTAAATCTCTTTCTGTTTGGAGTCCAGGTCTTTTCATCTCAAGCCTACTTTGTTTCACAGGTGATAAAGAGAGAGAACTGCACTGCAGTGTGCTCTCTGAAGAGGCCACTTGGGAGACAATAAAGAATCATGGGGTAAGTAGAGCTATTCCAGGGACTGGCTTTAGTTTGATAGATTTAACTCCATGAAGTTGTGTAGAGGTACCATGAACATGTAAACAGAACATGAGCATGAGGTGTTGTTCATACCTATGCTGGGGACTTCTTTCCCATATTCCTCTGTGTAAAACAGGAAAAGCATAAAAGCCAACATGAGTAAGATCAAACCCACTGCTTATTCAGACATAAAATATTCCCTGTGTCCCCAGAGTTACATGAGCTAGACCTAGGAGACTGCTTTCTTTCTCAGAAATGATGTTGCCAAGTTCTGGACAGAATTTACAGAACAAATCTCTTGGTATTGTAATTCATTGCAAAAGAGACCTAAGTTTATCAGCTGAATTATAGATGATGGAGCTTTATATCAATTCTTTACATATTCTTTTTGGCTTTTTTTTTGTGTGCCTGTGTGCGTGTTCCTTCTTTGCCTTCATCAAGGTGCCTAGTGAAAGACTTAAATCCATTTTCACCCTCTTTAGAGGCACCGACAATAAAGCAAATGAAATATTATTCTTTCTGAGTAGTAAATTTACAGCAAGCAATAACAAATCCATGAGAATTTGTATGGCCTTTTGCCAAAGAAACCAAGGATTTGAATCTGTATACTGAAAAATATATGCATATCTATTCTGGTGTTTAAGGAGCTGTGGGAAATACATTTTTTAAGGGAAAAGAGAGAAAAGTAGCCAAAATCACCTACAACCCTCCTTTTAAAATCTGAAAGTCATCAGAAGGTTTAATCTTTATGAAAATTTTCTAACGCCTTTATCTCTCTCTTTAGCTATCTGAGGTAATGAAGGTATTACAAGAATGAAAGCTTCATACCATCAAGCAGGCAAGATTCCTACTGCTCATGGGACAGTGTGACCCAAAGCTCAGTGTCAGTGCTGAGATAAGAACTACAAGCCTTACCAGATCCTCTCCTGAAGGAGCCATAGAAAATGGTGAGATATTTCCTTCTTTTGAACTGCAGCACCATGTATCAGCACTCATGAAACTAAACTGCACCTGGTCTCTTGCAGATTGCTCGTTTTCTTTTGATAGTTGTCATCTTGCTGCCCAAAATGCAATGTGTTATCATTTCAGTAAGCTGCATGTTCACAAGCTAACTGTTCCACTGGATTTAGTTTACTCCTATTCTTCCTTGGTTACTTTTCTTGTGCCTTGGTCATATTCACAGAAGAATAAATGAGATACCAGTAGCAAACCAACCCAGAGCCCACTGAGATTTCCTTCTCTAGACTTGAATATGTGTTCTGAGAAACCTCTTGAGAATGATGACTTGCTACTGCAGTCTTTTTTTCCCTTGTATTTTCCAGGCAGCTCTGGTCTGCATGGCTCAGTGGGTATGGGCATGGGCATCTCTAAATGGGCACAGTTGTGGATCATGTCTTTTACTAAGCTTGCTCTGATATTTTTGGTAAATTCTCGCAATGTCCTCACCAATTCTCATTTGGCCGTGCATGTGGAAGTCTTCACACACGTCTGCAGTCAAATGCTAGCCATGTTTTCAATCAACACGATTCATTTTTTAAATTATGGCTCTAAGAGCTTTTCAGGCTGTGCTGACAAGCCCGGTACTTAAAAAAAAAAAAAGAAGGAAAAAAAAAAAAAAGCCTCAGACCAGTGTGTTTTGGGGAGGAGAGAGAAAGTGACATCCATTCTGGGAAGGAAGAAGCAAGAATACCAACATTTGGCACCCTGGCCTGTGTTTGCTCCAATGGTGCATCACCATGCGCTCTTTGGTAACGCTGCCCTTTCTGTGCCACATGTGGATCTCCAGATGAGGAAGCTTGGCCCAAAATAAAAGCCAGGCTGCTTTTCATCTCTGGGATTTGTTTGTGCCAAGCGAACAAAGTGACTTCTTTGTGGCTGTTTGCATTTGTCGTTCCAAGTTGTCTGAGCACGAGGTTATAAATACGCACCAGGGTTTGATAGCCTCAATATGTCCAGTCGGACAAGCCTTGCGTGCTGGCAAGAGAAGGATTTGGCTTGCCTTAATTATTTTTGTTTTAATAGTTTTTAAGATGTTTGATATAAATCAAAAATACTGTAAATAAAACTCATGAGGACAGGGTTCCTCCCTTAGCCATTTTGTATTGGGTTTCTGACCTGTGATTATTGGCGAACTTTCTGTTTCATATTTGTATTCTTTGCAGTCATGTATGTAAAGGGATGCTGTCAAGTTAGGTATGTAATTTAATGTCAATAACATTCTTAGATTGTTTTTCGTACAGAAATGAAATGATGTCGGTATTCTATCAACTTACCTCCTCTTTGAGGAGATGCAAAGTATGAGAGGAACGTGAGACGCTGAGTTGTTCTGAGCTGTGCCTTAGGACTGCTAATAGCCAAGGCTGCTGCCCTGGGCTGGTGACAAGAAGGCCCATTAATCAGCAGTGTCTGAGCAGTCTGGGGTAAATCCTGAACCTTGGGGACTGTTAGCCAAATCCTGACTGCTTCATTTGGGAATGTTCGACCTATTCCACTTGATTTTTTTCTGCGCTCACCCTCAGCCCCCACCGCTGAAAAGTAATACTGGTGAAAAGTGCCTCATTGGGAATATAATTTCATGGAAAACATTTTATTTTTGTATCTAAATCTTCCAGTCAGTGTAGAGTTTTCCATTTGCTTTTAGCAAAGGCTATTTTTCACTATTTTTCTTGTCCAAAATTCTTATTAAGAAACTGAATGCTTTTACCAAAAATGGGCATCTTTTCCTTCTCCTTCACCCCCTTCTCCGTACACAGCATCCCTCAGACCCCTGAAAACAATCTAATTGAAAGAAAGCACATTTCTGTTAAAAATTTCCCATGGAAATGATTTTGTTGTGGTTAATGTCTGTTCTGTCTCTCTTCTGTCTGGAGCTGGAAGAAAATTCCTCAAAATCATTATCAACCAGTGCATCTCTATAGCCTGAGTGAACTTCTAAACATCTCATTTATTCCTTAATGGAACAATCCAGAAACCATAACTGTGGTCTCTGGATTATTTGTAATTTGTATACTGAAATAGATATTTGAACAGTAATTTGGAAATTGAAAATTGGTCAAAGATCTCACAACTTTTAAGACTTGTGTCAAAGAAAATGCTCTTACTGGGTGCAGCAATATGCTTTGCATTGTATGTATACATACATCCTTAAATATGTATATGTGTGTGTGTGTGTATCTAGTAAGTACATAGAGTTGGAAGTGAAAAATCGTGGGATAAGTTTTGTATGCTGACTTTTAGCATTTCTCTGTAATAAACTTCATCCTGAGAGCAGTGACCATCCTAGGCTGGTCCCAGGTCTGTTTTATGCAGACCTGCATTCTTGTGCAAAAAGAAACTACAGTGCCCTGTACATGTGTGATAGAACAGGAAGATGCATGCTGTATCTGTGTGGACTGAAATGGGCAGACTGAACCTACTGCAGACTTTCTAATGTAGTGTGAATGAGTACTTATAGAGTCTGGTCCACATGTGAAAATAGATGCTTGGATTTGTGTCCCTTTGCAAATGCAGTCTGTGGCAATGGGCTTCTTACTTGCAATTATTTCTCCGTGTGTAAGTTAGGAGGCATATAATATAAATTGAAGCCTAATTTTTTCTTTGAAGCTATTAACACCCACCCACATGCAACAGGAAACAGACTTCAATTTTAATTAGTACCAACACATTGAAAATTCACCCTATATTTGCCTTCAAGTGCAGCAAAGCGGCTTCAAAGCTAAAAGCTTCTTCACTTTCTAAGTAATAATGAGGTATTAATGAGGCAATTAGGGGCTTGTAAACATGGTGTCAAAGAGATATGAACTAATCACCAGCAACAGGAAAAAGACAGATCCCTCTGACTTCAGTGCTCTGCACTCTCCCTAGCCCCCTGAGGCATTCTGCGCTTGTAAACTAATCCGCAAAAATGTTCTAGATTAATTCAAAACACTATCCTCCTTTTAATTCCCTGACTGTCTTCAGGCTTGTTTCTGAATAGATGCTCTGTGTGAAGGCTTTTAAATAGGCACTTTTGTTATTGCAATAAAACCCAGATTGAAGTTCTCTTGCGCTAAGCTGTCAATTTATATTTGGCTCCCTTCTTAGATCCATATGAGATATTTCTAAATCATTTGTTAGAATTTTTCTTCCAGTTTATTTCCGTTTAGGCTATATAAATAAATTTAAAAAAAGAAGCAAAACATAATTTAATTAGAACCGACAAACACCATTTTTTTTTTTTCTTGAAAATGTTAGTGTTGAAATTAAATACACCGGTTACATCCTGGAGAGATGCAGATGAGGCAGGGACAGCCATTTCCCCTCACAGATATTTTAGCTGGAGTGTTGGACTAGGATTTGCAAGATCAGGATTCAGATCGCACTAATTTGCTGTGTGATTTTATGAGAGTCACTTTTATGACACTCATTTCCTTGTAGCAGTACAGCTCAGATTTGGCCTAACGAGTGCCTCACGTCAACCTGCTTTCTGTTGCTGAAGTGAAAGTCACAGCTGATTTATCCAAAGTAAGGCATTAAATGTCGTCCCGCCTTCATGACGCATTTTGAAGTTCTTCCTATTAGAAAATGTCTTTCCAAATAAGCCTTTCTTCTTTTTTAAGTGAAAGAGGAGAAAAAGAACTATGGGAAAAAAGTCTCAGGTATTGACAGGACTCCAGGAGGTGAGGCTTCAGGAAGAGCACTTCCTAAGCTGGGAGCAAACATCTCTTTACACAATCTCAGATGTGTAAGCTTCGAACCTTCATGTGACAGCTGAAGTTCTGACCTTGCTCCTTCCTTTGAATTATCTCCACAGATGGTATTGCTTCACAACCAAAAGTACTACTGATTTGAGGGAGGATTTTTGGATATGGCCTGTTGTCTCCTGGAGATTGGGGTGAAACTCCATATCCTTTCTCTGCGTGATCTCATTACAGTCATCTCTCTAGGGGTGAAAAGTGAGTTCACTAAACCAGCTTATTGTGAAAAAATATTTTGAAACATAACACATTGTGGTTTGATCCTGCATTCTCACAGGTATATGTTGGAAATCACTTGATTTAAGTCAGTAACATGTGTGTTAAGCTCTCAGAAGTGAAAACAGAACGGAGGCCCTCATAGTTTTTCCTACATCAGGAATTTGATCTAATCCACAGGAAAACTGTACACAAGTTCAACAGTCCAGCACTTTGCCTGATGGTGTGCAATTGATTATAACTCTGGAGTTCACCCTCGATAGATCAGTTAAAGTGGTCTCCAAAATTTTCTGACAATGATGCTTATATAGATGGTGGTGGTGAAAGCACATCTGCCAATGTGAAAGCCAGAGCCGGCCTCTCCAGAAGTTCAGCTTATTGTCTGAATCTTCTGCAGTGTTTTATTCTGGATATGAAATACCTCTCATAGGATCTGGTTATGCATGCTTTACATATTGCAGTAGAGATTCCAGAGTATTCAATACTATTACGAGTGACTCACTTTTAGACATTAGATAGCAGAATTTCATCAGACATCTCCCTCATGTAAAGCAGATTTGGAAAAAAACAGTCCTTATTAAAACTTCTGAGCAGCGAAGAATCAGCTACACCCTATGTTCCTGTGCAAACTAATGATGTCTCTCCCTCACTATTCACACTGGGAAAGCTTTTGCCTGTATTTGAATATAACCGATTCCTTTTTTTTTCTTTCTTTCTGGATCTGAGCTTTTGTTACAGCATCACTGTCAAAGCAAAGGAGCTCTTGGGTATCCCATTGTGTTTGTGGTGGCAGGCTTTGGGGAAGATACCACCCATTCCACGCAGCATGTAAATTCTCAAACCACAAGCACGTACACTCCTGGCTTTCACCCAGACCTTTGTGCCTGGGAGCCCACAGCCATGTGATGATTTTGGTGTGTGGCTTGTGGGGCTAAGAAGGTTGACACGTGTGAAGATTTTTCTAGTTGTCGTTAAGGAAACACGCCTAGGCCAATGTCACGACCTTTCCAATATTTCTTTCCCATGCATAAGAGCCAGAACCTTTGACTATGTTAGGAAGAGACCACAGCTACTGGCATCAGCTGCAATCACATCATGCATGGTTACTTCCAATCAAAGTGCCTAAAGCCTTTGTCTCTTTTTGGGAATTTAGAGGCATTTGGGACTGGTTACCCTAACTGCAGCTGGCCAAGAAATCTCTTGTTTGGCCCAAAGAGTCCCATAGAGGAGGAGAGTCCTGGATAAAGCGGAGACCAGGGTGTGGGAGAGGGGCAGTCAGAGCGTCCTCATTTCCATGTGTGAGATGCAACAGACCTGCCTTGTTAGCTCAGAGGTCTCTGATGCTTGAGACATTACCTTCCCTTCACCTCTTTCCTTCCTCTTCCCTTGTGTTAATCCTACATAACTCTCTCTGCTTTTTCCATATTGGTGGGGATCTTAAAGACCCCTACAGTTCTGCTGGGCCTCTCCTGTTTGTGTGCAATAACACAGGATGGCTGGACCATTAACACCTTCTCTGAGCACAGCATGTTGGAGTTGCAACACTTTCCTGCCTGGGCTCCCTTGCCAAAGGATATTATGTATGCATGCTCAGTTCTTCTTTAAAAATCCCTGATAGAGTTTTCTTTTCTCTTTTGCTTGAATTTTGCGTGTGTTTTTGCCATTGGTATCCATGGGATTTTTACTTTGTCATTCCTTAATAGAGACTAGGGTTGGTTTTATATATTGCTCTCCTTCCCTCTTCCCCCCCACCACATTGTGGTTTGTGTAAGGCTGGTGACCTAGAAGAAGAACCATCAAAGCTCAGAATCTGTTTTCATTTGGTTGGATATAGAACTTCTGCCTCCTCCCATACATCAGGAAAGTGATACAAGTCACAGGCTAGGATAGACAAAAAGCATTTGTAATGTAGCACTAGCAAGAGAAAGCAGATGCTATGAGCAGTCTTGTGAGCTGCGGAGATGGTAAGCCCAGAAAGAGATTGAAATTTTGCTGGTGGTCTCAGGAGAGGCAACGTAGCCTGTGGTTGAAAGTCAGTGTGTGCAATCTTTCTTGGTGCCTGGGACCGGCAGATCCCAACAAGATGAATCTGCCTGTACAGGTGAAGCCAGTAACCCTCCAGCTGTAAAGAAAAAACCAGGGCCTGTCCTATGTCCTGCAGGCTGCTGTTTGAGATACAGACTGTGTGCTGGTAGTTTGGGAGGTTAGCAACAAGTCTAAGTGCAGAGCATCATCAGGTGATGAGTCTCTTGAGGATGGTTTTCTGAGGCTCCAGAAAGAAACAACCAGGCTGCTCTCTTAAGCAGCAGAGTTAAGAGCTTTGTTCAGTCTCTAACACAAGCTTCCCACATAGCTGTACTTTGCAGTTTCTGTACTGCAGTTCCCTGGCATGGGAACGGGTTAACAGTCTGTTTAAGCTGGTCTTTTTAGACTACAAGCTTTGTGTATGCATATGCTGCGAGAGATTTGTCAGAGCGTTTCCTGGAATGGGGTGCTGATTAGCCAGAGCCTCTTGAGAGCTCATAATGGTAATCAATGTAATGATTGTAATAACTAACGATAACAAAGTCAAGAACGGCAAGAAAAAGCTTCGGACTACAGTGTTCTTTGATTTCCAGGCTTTTGAAGGGCAGCAGAAAAGAATGATTTGGGGACATAATAAAGGAGCTCCCTCCCTTTCATAGATTTCCTCCTGGGAAAAATATTTTATTGAGAGAGGGTATGTTAGCCAAAGCAAGACATAAATATTTTACTTATTAGAGCACAGGCTGTTTCTCTTCTTGTTGGCTCCACTGCCAAGGCTGGCCTCAGACAGAAATTTGCAGTGTCCATTTCTGTACTGTGTGGTGGAGGAGTTGGGGGGCATGGAGACCCAGGCCATGGATTGAGAGCCTGCCAAAAAAGAAAGAAAAAACCTTCTTAGAGCAATTGTGTTGGTCATAAAATGTGACATTTGTATGGCAGCCGCCAAGTTCCCGTCTTTGTCTTCATAAACAGGGCTTTGAAGCAAAGATGTGGAAAACCCAGGGTAAATTGAATTGGGCAAATAAACCAGGTCTCAGCAGCTGGCTTAACAACAAAACCAGTTCTGCTGTGATGGCTGAACACGTATTGCCTCCTTTCCAATACACACCACCCTGTGTGAATTCTCTGATATCTAACAGCATTTCAGTTGCACATGCTTTCTTTCCCTGGGAGAGCCAATAAGATGTGATTCTTTTCAGCCTCTTTTCAAATTGGAGGAAAGTAGCACTGCTGAGCACTCCATCTTTGTGCTTCTGTGAATGTGGAAGCTTCAGGCAAGAGATGGACAGGATGACTGAGATGCTGAGACAGTCTGGTGTCATGCAAAGGTTAAAATCTTAGGTTGATTTCCCTCCTACTGAGTTGTTTGATCAGTAATAACTTTAAATCTGTCAAGGTCAATAAACATTCATTTATAGTTCTTACACTACAGCTTGTGAGAAGTGGCAAGGGGCATTTGCTAGAAGCACAGTTGTCTTTCTTTCTTATGCTCCCTCCTTAAGCATAAACAAGTGTCTGGTTCTGAGCACGAATGGATCTTTGCTCTGACCTACGATTATAGCATTTATGCTCTTATACGCAGTTTCTTAAGGATTCTTTCCACACATAGTTTGTAGCAGATGTCCAGGAAAAAGTGTAAAGACAAGGCAGACGATGCAAATACTTACTTCCTCAGGGTGTTCTCTCTTAACCTCTGTAAAATTGTGGGTCAGAAACTTTGAGTGATAAGTGGTATTTGTTGTGCTTCAGTACTCTTGCAATTGACTTTTCTTCCGTGTTTTTGTCTTAACTTTTGAGCCCATGTAAATGGCTGACATGTGGCAGAGAGCTCCATAGCTTAACTGGATTTGCAGATGCATAAAGACCTATCTTCCTTCTCCTGCTCTGAACCCACCTCCAGCTGACTCCAGCTGATGTCCTGCAGCTCTCAGAACATTGCAAGGTACTGTCTGCCCCTCATTACTCACTTAATGCTCCTTGTAGTTTTATAGACCTTGAGTGTATCTGTCTTCTACCTTCAAGCATTTTAGTCTGTTTAACTGTTTCTCACACAGAATATCTCCAGCCTTTCTCATCCATACCTGTTCCAGCTTCACTATATTCTTTGATGTTCAGTGAAAAGCTGGATCATAACTGCCTGTTTCCCATTGCTGAGCCAAGGATTGTTTGGCATGTAACATCGCTTGGAGCAATCCAGATTTTATTCCATGCTCAAATTCCTGCTGCTGGGCTGAAAGGGGGCAAGAAAAGGTGATCCAGAACCAGATATGGCTGGTTCCTGCTCTGTTCCATCAGGTTAACTCTCCTGCGGTGTCTGGAAAGAGAGCAGATTAGATTGAATTAGAAGTGGAGAAAGTTTGTTGGTGAGTTGGCAGATGAATTTTGCTTTACACCATGGAAACGGATATGGTAGTAGAAATCATCACCAGTCAGCGTGCACTCTCTCTAGCTCTATTTGCCAGTAAGAAGATAAAGCAAAAGCCAACTTTGTTCTTGCTTAGTGAACACCTTATGAATCTGCTTAACCACATATTATTTTCAGATCTCTGAATACATTTCAAATTGAACATATTTGTTGGTGAAAATCATTCAGAGATGACCAGTTTCTCCTTAACCCCTGGAAACTACTTTCAAAAAGCTTTTTCCAAATACTAGATTTTGTAGCCCGCTTTCTTCTCACTCAGGGAATTCATTCTGGGCACAAGGGTATCTGCTAGAGGCTTGCAAAGGGTTCTGCTCCACAAGCTGAGCATGTGTTTTAATGAAACACATGAATAGCTTTAACTGCACTGAAAGAAAATGCACTCTGTTAAATAAGGCCATTGCAAGCTGCAAAGCTGGAAGTGTTGCACTGTCAAGAAGAAACAGTTCCTTTAGTCTTCCCAGGTGAAAATCTACCCTTTTTCTAACTGTATGAAACTGGTAGCAAATTTCCCAGATTGCAACAGTCCAGGGTTTCACCTATTGTTATTGAGGAATGCAGGGGCTCTAATGGGCTGGACAGAGTTAACTCTGATGTCACTCAGGCAGTGCCATGTTTTCTGCATGCAGGTCCAGGAACTCACTATTTAATTAGAATCTGACTAGGAGGAGTGCTGGTAATTGCACAAACAAATCCCATGGGTTGCCATTTAATCTACAAGCTCAGTTTTGTTTAAATTAGCTGCAAAGTTGGCAATGAGCACAAATGGGGAACCATGAAACGAAAGCTCCTCCAGTGAAAACTATGCCCACAAACGCTTCAGATCGCTGACTCTCATCAGAGAGCCCAGGGAGGGGAGAAAATAAAACCACAAACAGTGAGATCCAATTATGATTTTTCTCCTTTGTTCTTCTACCATCTGGAAATGACTGTTTTATGTTCTAGATCTGGATGTGCTATCACTCTGCAGCTATATAGTCTGTCTGCATTGAGAAAGCACTAAGGTTTCTCTATATGGTACAAAGGTGCTTTCCCATTTCTGTGCCCAGGATTTCTGTGTCCATTCAGTCATAATGACAGATTGTGCTACTTACTTATGTAGAATCAGTTTCAAAACACAAATGAAGCCAGTTCATATTCTCTCCAGATTCCTCCAAAGACCTGAGTCTAACCTCAGCTTATTTGAAGAGGTAGGATCTGAGGGCTCTTCCCCTGTGGCATTTTACATGTAAAGCCAAACTGAATGCTTAATAAAATGAAAACATTTAGCCCAGTTTATCTGCTCATAACTTCTGGGCTGTCACATGCTGCATGTCCCTCACCTCAGAGTGAGCCCAGCGGATAGACTGCAGTCAGGCTGTACTCATTCTGTATTTAGAAGGAACAAGCATTGCTCTAGTCCAGCTTTCAGGAAGTATCTGTGCCTTGCAAATAGCAGGGGCGACTTGCTCACTTGATCAAGCCCTGAATCTGGGCTGCATTAAACCTAGAGCTTTTCAGGTTAAGTAGGATTCAGGTAAATACAAAAGCTAAAAGAGCTGCTCCTCTGGCAGCTTTCAGCCAAATTTTAGTTTGAAGAAAAACTTGTCATCCCCAGGCTCTTTATTTCAAGCCAGCAGTCATTCAAGCAGAACTAAATATATTCCCAATTAATACGATAATGTATATTTTCTGATTTTATGTACAGAGATTTTCATCACTATATCTAAAGGAACATTTTGCAGATGAGAGGAAAATGAGGGCACAGAAGTGAAATGAATTGTCTGAGGTCACACACCAAACAAATGTCAGAGCTGGACTCAGATTTTGGGAAGTGTTTTATCCACCACACAAAGCTCACAAAGTTACTGCTGCTGAAGATGATGATAGCATTTGTGTTGGACAAGTCAAAAAGAACAATCATTCTATTCAGCTTTATACTACAAGCAAATGTGTATTCAAAACAGAGCCAAAGTCTGGCTGTTAATTCCTTGTTCCCAGCCCACCGGATGTTGCTGTGTTATGAAGATGCCTGTATTAACTTCTCCATCAGGAAAAGCAATAAAACCATCCTAATCATCAAAGATGTTGTTATTGCAGTTCCCAAAGCTATTTCCATGATATTATTTTTCCTTTTCCTCTGGAGAGGTCTTGGTGGAATCCATAGAAGTCTTGTGGCTTGAATTGGATCAGAGATCTCTGCAAGTGCCTTCCAGTCTAAATTATTCTCTGATTTTACAGCCTGTGGATCATCAAATAAGGCTCTGTGGAAGAGGTCCCACAACAGAATTTGCTTGTTTGGGAATTCTAAAGTCTTCAGGACTAAGGTTTATCTTCCAGCAATGTGACTGTCAGAAACTGGGCTAGAAACAGCTCACAACGTTGGCTTTTTCAGAGTTTTTTTTTTTTCTTTTTTTCCCCAGAATGCTGTGCAATCATTAGCACTCTTTTTTCGTACTTAATTTGCAGGCTGTTTACGCAGTGCAAAAGTGGTGGGTGAGCTCATGTCATTCCCACACCAGGTTTCAGAATGAGAAAGCAGTGTGTTACCTCATGTCCCTGTGGCTTTGACCAAAGCAGCAGTCTCTAACACATGTAAATTCAGATATCCCGTGGTACGGAATGACTAAAAAATGTGGTTTGTGGTGGATTTTCCATGTAGTATCTCATAAGGATCAATAGGACTGTGGGGACAAAGAACAAAGGGCAGGAGCTGAAAGACAGTTGAAAAATTCTGTATCTTTCATGTGGCCTCATCTATGAATGTGGATAATGTTGAGAGAAAAATTAAAAAAAAAAACAGAATTTTCAGAGTGTTGTTTCTTATGGCTTCCATGATACCTTATCTTTACCAGTACATTAAAGACATCCTGGACTCTAGCACTTTCTCCTTGCTGCATTCCTGTGTAGGAGCTCTGTGATACCCTGACTGCTTTACAAATGAAACACTACAGGGTTAAGGCCCACCTTGGGGTCATATGGGGAGCTGTCTTGGAGCAGAGAATTAAACAAAGATCTCCCAAATACCAAAGAGTGTCTCAACCACTTTTGCCTCTCTACCTAGCTTTCTTCAACACATAGAGTGAATTTGAACTTAATGCTGAGATAGACGTATGCATATCAGGAACTGTGTGAAGTAGGAAAGTAGAGTTCTCTCAGAAGAGTCTTTCCCTGGTGAGTAGTTACTCTTTCAATCCTGCTGACTTCCAAAAGCCTCTGGTGTCAAGAGTGGCTGAGCCTTGGCCTTTCTCCATAAGCAGTCTCATCAGTCAAGACAACTATTGAAATCAAAATACTCTGGAGAGTGAGTCAGGGGTTCAGAATCTGGCCCAAGAAAAGAGAAGGAGAGTGTCAGCGCTTGTCATGGAAACTCTTCCGAACACCTCTAGCAATTTAAGAAAAGCCTACAGAAATGCCAGCAAAACGTTTCACTGGTTTCCATTAAACAGTTATCACAGATCCTGCTTGCAAACAGATCCATTTCTTAATATATAAAGCAGTTTAGCTGTAGACATTATGTATTTAAAAAAAACAAATCTGTGAGTTCAGGAGCTCCTGAGCAAAGCAATAAATTCTCATTTGAACCATTAAAATTTTTGTTAGGCAGCATCATAGTGTGAACATCACCTCGTCTTCCAACAGTAGATTAGCCCCCCAGCCCTCCTATGCTCTTCAGGTCACTAATGAGCTATTCAGCCCTCAGAAAATAAACTGTAAGGCTCTCCTCACCGAGGAACTCCCATACCCCATCCAGGCACATAAATACTTTTATTCCCATTTTATAGGTATGATAACACAGGTCAAGACGGAAATAAAATTCTAGTTTCATTAATCTAATTGGACAGCAAGGTGGATTAATGGATTAAACTAACAAATGGAGATAACAGACTTTTCAGCTGTTTTGGACTTGTGACACGAGTTCATTCTAACATGGCTTAACCCTGTAAGCCACATCTTTGCCACCTTGCACTCCTCTGAGCTGATGGTTCTCTGACATCCTGCAATGCCATCCTGGGATAGCTCTGCTAATTCCTATGCCAAAATATTAGCTGCCAGCCTTTACCCTCTGCAAATTATTGGGCCTGAGCCAAGAATCCATCAGCCTAAGAGAAGCAAAATCAGATGGTGCAAACCTGATTACAGGCTGTTACCAGCCCTCCCGCTGGTCATTTCTCAGCATACTCACTGCTCTGACAGATTGTTCTCCTGCCAGTTCATCAGTTGACTACATTAATAAATACTTATAAAAATAAACTTCATCTAATCCTGAAGGTCTGCAAGTGATGGAAAAGAACCCTGAGAAAGAATGACATACAGGAAGTGGTATTAGCTTGGTTCTTTGTTGCTAGAGCAGAGGTAGGTGAGACCCTGTTGGAAAGCCTTATACTCCACAGGAGTCACAAGCAATGAGTGAGGCTGTGTTGTGTGATCTAAGTTAAATCCCTCCATCTCTGATTTTTCTCTAATTCTGGCAGCTGTATCCAAAATGAGAAGAGTGTCACACACTACACAGCTCCCCATTTGCCTTCTAAGATCTCTGCTACAACAGAAAGGAAGATATCAGTCTCAGTTTCCCTCTGGCTCCTGGTGTAGAGTTGAAAACAGGAGCCAGAATATGGTAGGAATCAACTCGTTGTGGGGCCTTGGAAGAAAAGACATGCCACTTTGTCAACTTATCAGAATTTGTGGTGGAAATGACCTATTAAACCTCTTTGCTCTTCCCACTGTCATCGCTCTGGATTCTTCCTTTCAGTAGATCTATTAATGCTTTGTCAAAAGGCAGAAACACAACTTTGACATAAAAAGCTGCTGTTTACAGTTGATGGAAAGCTTACATTAGACTGGGCCACCTGAACCCCCTCACCCAACATAAACAGAATCTATCAACACTGCTTAAGCCATTAACCCTGACAACTGAGGCTTTCCAGGGAGAGCCCTTATCAAAAGGGGGCTGCAAATGAAACCCAACGAGAAAAACCCTCATTGCCCCAAATGGACTCAAATGAGAAGATGCGGATGAGCCTTGTTAGGCTCACGCTAATCCCTTTGACAAGCCAGGAATTCCATCAGGTTGGAACACAAATCCTTCAGGAATTTGAGTCTTCAGCTTCCTCTATTCTCCATTGCAATGACAGTTATAATTTTTAAAAGATCATTATCTGATCAACATGGGATAGAAATGTTTGGAGTTGAGCATCTGAGTTATTAGTGGAGAGAGGCTCTCCCATACTTAGTGAAGCCCGTCGAGAGAAAGCTCCCCTGAGAACTACAAGGTTTGTGACCCTTCTCTCATATTTGTCTGGACACCGATAATTTCACGGAGATGACCTGAGAACAGGCTGTCTGAGGGAAGCCACATGGAAAATATCTCCTGAAACTTATCCTTCTGACAAGTATTTATAGAAAATGGTAAGGCAAAGAGAGGTAGCCTATAAAGAAGGAGGTTCTTATGAGATTTCCAGATGTGATCAAACTCTTGTTACCTCAAACATTTGGCCTGTTTGTGAGACAGAAGACAGAGAAAAACATTGTCCAGAATAATGCTGGGTTTGGATCTCCAAATTGAGATTGTGTGGAAAAAGCTGAAAATTAGAGACAACAAATTAAGAGCAACATGATCTTTTTCAACTTTTTGATCAGTTTTTAATTGTATCCATGCAGAATTTCCCAAGGATTTAAGGAAAAGAAGGTACTTTCACATTCCAAACACAGAAGTCTTTCTTCTCTTCATTCCCTCTGTGGTGTTGAGAATGATTCAAAAGTGAGTGGTAAATAAAGGGAAACACTAGATCATATATCAAATATTGCAGTTGTTTAGGTTCATGTGGACTTGCTTTATGAACTATCTGTCTCACTTGTTTTCCCAAAGGAAATCCAGCACACATCTACCTCCACCTGCTGGAAGAAAATTAAAAATGTTAAAGATTATGATTTTGAAACTCCAGACTAACGATCTTATACAAATTTTATGAAGCTTGGGAAGGGAAAAAAAAATCTAATATTTTTATAGTGAGGGGAAATTTTACTAAATCCAAACCTTATAGATTTAGCAAGTCTTCACTATGTGGTAATAGTTAAATATTTAGCAATGGAGGGAGAGAGGAGACTTCTACTGAGTACATTTTTGACCGCCTTTTTCACACATTGGATAGATATTTAGGGAACAGTATTGTCCTCTCTGGATAGTGGTAGAAATCCAATGGAATTTAGCTCAAGGCAGAACCAGGACATTGGTATGTGAACTGTGAAAAGCAGCTGAGACTTTTACTCTCTACAGATGGTAAATTCACAGACATTAAGGGCAGAAATGTTCTTTTTTTAATGCCTTGACTGCTGGCTGCAAAAATGCAATGTGTTTAAATCACAGAGTAATCTTTTTGATCTGAATCTGAAATCCAAAAATTTGCCTTTTGTAGCTTTAAGGAAGGTTGGAATTTTCATGCCTTTTTAAAAACTTTTACGGTAGTTGCATCAGGTTGGTCACAAGGAAGGACTCTTCATGATACTTAGAAAGATTCAGTTTTGAATCCATATTTCATCACTAATTCCCGCTGTGATGGTGGTGGTGGCTGTAAGTATTGCGTGAGATCAGTGACTGTTAGAACATCTTTTTCTCCCAGTTTTTCCACAGGCATTTGAACTGATTCGAATTGACGCAGAATGGCAAAGGCCAATTATCCATATGATGCCTGAACTAGTTTAAAAGAAATTTGCTAGTCCTGTCCTCAAAATTAGGGTTTTACAACACCAAGAGTATGTTTTACACCTTCTGGATTTGTTTTGAGAAAGGCAGGTGAAAAAGGTAGGCAGTCTGGAATACTTAAATTGGTAAGAATGGGGATTATCACTGTTATTTAATTTTATTTTATATTGACAATATCCCTTTCTTGTTAACCCCAGGAATAACAAAATAAGGATCCCAAGGGAGAAGGGAAGGGGTTAGCAGTATAACAGAGATGCCAAGTGTCATTTTCAAATCCTACCCTCTGCAGCTAGACTTTTCTATGCATATTACAAGTGGAATGCTACATTTTTGCACAAAGCATCCACGGGTCATTGACATCTTCATCTTTCATTCTTTCTTCATCCCAAGAGGAAGCATTGAGAAATCAGAAACCTGACGGATCCTCCTAAATCTAAGGACTCCCATTAGATGGCTGGTCCACAGGCACAGTGTCCTACCACAGACACTGAGCAGTTCAGAAGACAAGACAATGGAATACCAATATTTTATTGCTACCATATTCCACTCTGCTTTGTTCTTCCCAATCAGTTAAACATCTCATCTGTCAAAGCTGGTGCCTGTGAGCTTAGGTGAGCTTGAGAATCCATTTGAAACCGAGGTTTAAAAATAGTAGAGAGAAAGTGTGCATACTTTTTTTCTTGCAGTTCTCCAGAGAATCTTCTGCAAGCCAAAGTGTGTTTTCTATTATGGTTTACATCAACAAGCTGATCTTAGGGACTTCTGTCTGTGTGTGTTTCTGTAACTGATTTTGTGTGTGTGTGTGTGCCTGTGTCTATCATGGCCCTTGTTTCCTCTGGAGAAAGGAGACAGTAAAACCCACTTGAAAATTTATACGCACAGTGTCAGGAGCCCAGAGCATTCATCTGAAGACGCTCCTGCTGTGTTGGGTAGAATGCCCAGAAATTTTCAGAGCTGTGTTAACCACAATTCTTAGCTTCCACGTTGTGTCTGATACCATATTTGGAAGCTGTGAGTCCTTTGCCCCATGTGGCTGACTCAGAATTTGCATTTACTTGATACCAGCATTGATTTCCCGTCCCTTTGGGAAGCTGTAATGGATGGCGTGGCCACAGAAAGTTCAGCAGGACAGGCAGAGAGTGTTAGTGAGCTCAGAGGAGCAGTACTGAATGTCAGCCAGTGGCTGCTCAGATGTCCGTGATGCAGATTCAAATGCTGAAGTCTGACAGACACATGACCCATGAGTTGCAATGCATTGTTAAAGAAATAAAATCTACCCACATTTTTCATACTTACTGTGACATATTGGCACTGGCAGCCTCATGCTGGGCCTACCCTAATCACTTGCCAGCATAAGTTAAGAATGTGATTTCACTTTTAAAGATACTTCTAGACTAGCAAAAGCCTTCTTTGAGGGAGTGGCTGACTTTCCTAACCCTGTCTGCCTTACAGCAAAATCTTCATGAAGCCAAGAGCAACAAGACTCAAAGTAGATCTCTCAGAAAATAGGATTGCTTCTGAGCGAGAAACAGTGGCTCCCTGCAGAATCCCACTGGGGAGCATCTTGAAGTAGCCTGTCTTTTCCAGACTCAGCTGTCCCTGCTGGCTCATTTCCTGCCACAGCTCAGAATTTGGATTACCCAGGAGCTCATGTGGAAAGCTACATTTGGACTGTTTCCATCACAGAAGCAGCTTGAGTCACTGGATACCATCCTTGTGCTGAGACAGGTCTATCAGAAAGCTTTTACAAGGTCTGGATGGAGAGTTATTTCTTTCAGAGTAGAAGTTAACAGTTATGCTCATGCTGAAGAGAGTTAGCCAGTGTGATAATACTTATTGTAACTACACTAGAAATGTTTTCCAGGGTAGATTAAGTGAATAATGGAGATGAAACTGCTACTTTGGCTGTCACTGGGGCTTGCCAGCAGCTATCACTTAGCTCATGCCATTTTGTCTCCTTTCAGCACTTCTTAGGGTTTATCTATGCTGGTGGGTACAGAGATGCTGGGGGAGAGAGGTCACGTATTGCAAGGAGACCAGAGCTGTTTGGATGTGAACCTTGGGAAAAGTGATGTACCCCAAAGGTACCTGATCAATGAATGAAAAAGGTGCCATGCGTGTTATTGTGCTCTCTGGGGAAAATATGTCTACTCTTGCAATGAATTTGAGCTGTTAGGTTGAGTCATCAGGAGATTTGTAGCAACATGGAGATGTATTTAGGTTTCTATGTGTTGGTTTTTTTGAGAAGGAAGGGAAAGTGTTGAGAATCCTCTAATCATACACTGACGAGCTGACTCTGTGGATTTACTGAAGGGAGGAGTCTATCTGTTTCCAAGAAGGTATGGGTTCCTTCCCATCCCAAAACAACAAATGTAGGTGAACCAAGCCTTTCTCCTGGTTTCCATAAAGCATTGCCAATTGTTTGTGTGCCTGTGGTGTTGTCTACTGCCTCTGGACAATTTGGGCTGAATCTCTGCTCTGTGTTCCCAGTGCTAACATGTAAAATAGTGTTGCACTCCAAATGCTAGCATGGATAGAATTTACAGACTTTGACATGCTTATTGGCAGTAAGACTTTGGAACCAGGTTCTAGTCATAGTCCTCTCATCAGTAGAAGGCCAATCTCCTTGCTAGTCATTTAGCACAAATGTGAACAAGGAAAGGAAACTGAAGAACACAAAGCACCAGGACCTCCTGGAAAGCAGAGAAGTCCTGACTCATCTCTCAAAATAGAAAAGACTGGAGAAGCTCTTGGGACTGTGTTTCTGTGTCTTAGATTTGATGGACATTTCTGTGTTCTTCAGCAGATTTGTCTACTGCATTCCATGGACTCCAAACCAGAAGCCAGGATCTTATCATTTGGTTGAAATCCAAGAATTGCACAACTATTGAGCCTCATGAGATACCTCTAAACAATTTTCAAGAATGTGACAAGAAAATCCTACTGTCCATACTCCTCCCACTTGGCATGTATTGTTCTTCTGTCTGTGCTGCTGAACACAGAGGGCAGCTTGTCTAGGTCATAACAAAGTGACCTGGTGAAGAAAGGTTCTTCTCCTGTTGTTGGACATTCAGAAAAGATCCAGCTCTGGAAAGCTTTCAAGAATCATTAAATCAGCTCATCTAAGCTGCACATAAAAATGTGACTTGGAGAGGCAAGCTAAGAAATGCCTCTCATTGACTTCCCATGAAATAAATGTATTTCGTGGGAAACTGAAGCGGGGGGAACTCTGCCATAGCTGTGATGACCCACAACAGAGATTTCACCCACACTGCAATTTGTGTTTGCATTACTGGAAGCCTTGAAATCCAGTGTTCTGGAGAAAAGCTAACTCTTTAGGTGCCACGTGATAAAGGTAGTGTGTCTCTGCTCAAGAGATAAAGCAGATACAGCTGATGAAA
Source organism: Chrysolophus pictus (assembly GCA_037305975.1). Taxonomy (NCBI): domain Eukaryota; kingdom Metazoa; phylum Chordata; class Aves; order Galliformes; family Phasianidae; genus Chrysolophus; species Chrysolophus pictus. The sequence goes on from CM074583.1 coordinate 22,138,723, forward strand.
TAAACTTTCTTTGTTTTCTCATCATAAGAGGCACCAGCTTCAGTCTGTCAGTCTATTATCAAAGATTTTACAGGTATTACATCTTTGAAGGAAAACAAGTCACATAATCTAGATGATCTTTAAGGTCCCCTAGATAATCTTTGAGGTCCCTTTCAACCTAATCCATTCTATGATTCTATGATGTTACCACATTCCTCATGGGTGCTTTCCAACTCAGGCTATTCTGTGGTTCTATGGTTCTGTGACCTATAGTTTTATGGGAATGTCCTCCTTAGCACAATGACAGCACTCAGAACATTTAAAGTCTATGAACACATCATAATACTTCCAAGTTCAGTCAAGATTGGAAAGAATCTATGGGGTCACAATCCTAAAACAAAGAGAAAAGTAGCCATTTACCATTGCTGTCAGAGACTTCCAGTTGTACAATAGCCTCTTTTTCTTTTTTTTTTTTCTTACCTTCTATCTTTCCTTAAAGTGACAATATGATAAAGAGGAGAGCAAGGGGGAATGATTATTATGCCACAAACTCATCTGCTCATCAGAAAGTATTGGGGAATACCTTCTGGACCGGAATACTACTTTTTGTATTAGCCTCAAAATCATTAGCTGCTCTGCAGTGTTCACCTCTTCTATATCAACAATGAAACATTTTTGTTTTAATTCATGAAAATGTCTTTTCACACCACAATTAGAGCTTGACCATCTTTTTTATACTGTATACACATGAGCCTTAATTCAGGTTTTGCTACACTATGCAGATGCAAATATTTTCAGCCATGCTGATGAATGCCTTTCCAGACAGTGCTCAAGATCAGCTCCCAGATTTGAAGAATTAATATGGTGCACTTCTGACTCTGTCAGTATAATTGCATCATTTCATTAAACCCTCTCCTATCGACAAGGAGACAGTAAGACAGCCAGCAAATATTCTTTCTCCCTTTCTAATGCTGCACAGGACTTTAGATCAAAGGCTGTACAGAAAGAAGTAACCTTCAGGAGAGAGAGGAAAGTGTCTGAAAACAACTGAGAACTGACTCTTCCATCCATTTATCAGCTTTCCAGCTCTATATCTTATTTTGTCTTTGCAATTAAATTAGTTCAGTGGATTATTCCTCTTTTTCTCCATTTTCCTGTACAGCTCCAGAAAATGAAGAAGCGAAACTGAGTCACTGACAGCTAACTGAAGAAATTGTATTTCCGTCAATATATGTGAAGGCCATAAGGTTTAAAAGTTCATGTATGTTTCTTTCAAAATAGTCAGGACTCTCAAGGAATCTGCATCATCAATCCTCCCAAACCTGCACGTATTAATCTGTAACAAATATTAGCAAAGTCTTGAAGCACCATAAAGAAGTGATATTGATAGCAGACCTCAGTCCTCATGTGAAGAACAAAGAAAAAATGTCATACAGGTAGTCCTCATACAGATCAAGAATTCAATTACAATAGCAGATAAAGGTCTAAGTGCTTCTGAAAAACATCACTGGGCTGAGAGAAATGGACCTTTTAGAGTGCAGTTTATTCCATCCTTAAAAAAAAAAAAAAAAAAAAGACATCCAAAATAGTTCAGGGAAGTCACAGATATAAGTGCGCATTTCATCTTGCTGAAAAAAGTGCAGTTAAGTATCTTCCATTTTTGGTATTTTATTTTTTCTGTAGCTGTCTACAGCTGCAAGAGGCAGATATGACTCTTGCTGTTCTTCATCATCTCTAAGTATTTAAGCACCACTATCAATCTGACTCAGCTTTTATGTGAAAAGAGCAAAAGGGATATTTTGACAATCTGACTGCTAAGCAATGACAATGTCTGCTTCAATCCTTTAAAAAAAAAATAGGACATTCATCAAAACAAAGTTTACATACGAAGATTTGCACATTCTAATCTCAGCCAGCCACATCCTGATCCTGCAGTAGATGTCGTTTCCTGGCCCTGAAATCAAAGAAGTTGGTCTACTGTAATTAGGTACAATTGGGAAGAGTGGTTGATCTTGATGGTCTTGGTGGTCAGCAGTGAAAGCCATCCATCCTTATTCTCCTATTCCATGTGAAAGTCTGGGTGGTCACCAACAGGACTGAGGTGTTTGGATGTCACCTGAATATTTTCATTTGTATCATTCTTTTGAAATTGCAGAGTAGTGGTCAGTGGCTCAATATCTGGATGGAGATCAGAGCCAGCAATGGGCCCTCGCAGCCCAGAAAGCAACAGTATCCTGGGCTGCATGAAAAGAAGTGTGGCCAGCAGATTGAGGGAGCTGATCCTGCTCCTCTCCTCTGCACTGGTGGGTACCTATAGTACTTGGAGTACTGTGTGCAGATGTGGAGTCCTCAGTGCAGGAGAGATGTGGACCTGTTGGAGTGCATCCAGAGAAGGACCACAGAAATGATCCAAAGGATGGAACACCTTCCCTGTGAGGACAGACTGAAAGCTGGGGCTTTTCAGCCCGGAGAAGAGAAGGCTCCAGGGAGACTTGAGAGTGGTTGTTCAGTATCTAAAGGGGAGATGTAAGAAGGAAGAGAACAGACTATTTAGCAGGATCTGTTGTGATAGGACAAGGGGAAATGGTTTCAAACTGAAAGAGGAAAGATTTAGATTGGATATAAGAAGTTTTTTACAGATGAGTGGTGAGGCACTGGAGTAGAGGTGCTGAATGCCCTGTCTAGGTGGCACCTAGAGAGGTGGTGGATGCCCTGTCCCTGGAGAAATTCAAGGACAGGCTGGACCAGGCTCTGACCAACTTGATCTAGCTGTAGGTGTCTCTGTTCATTGCAGAGGTGTTGGACTAGATGACCTTAAAAGTTCCCTTCTAACTCCAAAGATTCTGTGTTCCTATGATTCTATGAAATCAACAAATCCATAATATTTAAACCAGTGTGCATTCTTGCCATCATATTTGATAAGCAAAATATTCTCATACATTCTCTTTCTCCAGTAATATATTTGCTAATGTCTTCCATGTGGTTTATTTGCAATCATGCTTAAACTGCACAAGAAAGAGCTGTGGACAAAATATGTGTTTTCCAACACTGTGTCCCACAAGGGAAAGCCTGGGAGATCCTTTCCAAACAGCAGCATGGAGAGCAGGGCCAGAAAATGGCGTTCAGGTTCCTTCTAGCTGAGAGCAAGGCTTATCCTCTCTGACTCCTTAGTTCTCATCTGCCAGAGTAATCCTACACAGAAATGTTTTATTCCAGAAGCTGTTCGTGCATTTAATGAGAGGCAACCACAGTCCCAGTAGCCAGGGCTGCCTTTCTTAAGGTGATACCCTGGCAAATTTCCCACGGTAGTTCAGTAGCATGGCTATTTCTTTTCTAAATTTACAAGCAATCTCCTGTTACATACTGGGGCCAGCTTCTGGGATATCAAGTGGTTTTTCAGGTGTTGTATTACAGTGGGCTGGAAGCTTTTATTCACCAGGCTGTGCATGTAACTGGTGTATGTTCAAATGACTGTGTCTCCAGTGTTTCTTTCTGCTCTAATTCATTGCTTTGCATCTTCCACAGCCCCTGTCTCTACTTCAAGTTTCCATCTATTAAAAAAAAAAAAAATGTTTGGGGAGAGTAATGCTTAGGTCAAAAAAGTGACATCCCACTTAATTACAAGTCCCACGAGCTCCTCAGAGGGACAGAAGGTTTTAAAACCACATTCACATCCAAGTTTCAATTTATGACAATGAAACTCAAAGTGGAAATGTTGTTCACAGGACCGCATCAGTGACTGGTCCAGAGTGATGAAGAGATTCTGACACTAAAAAGCTCAGGAATGTTCTTGTGTTGTTAGTATCTGTCTAACTGCTCAGTTGAATTAAACAAAACATCTGAAAATTATCAGTCCCTTCCATAAACGTCACTGTTTCACAAAAGAAGATACTGACTAACCAAAGATTATAGTATATACACATGTGTTTTATCTCTGCAAGATGTTTTCAAGAGGTTGAATAAGCCAGTCTATGTGTTGACGTGAACTGTAAGCAGAAGATCAGCTTGAAATATTAGGCCAATAATACGGATAATATACATCCAGTTGCACTGCAATCTATCTCACAAGGTGACTTGGGTCATGATTTTGCCAACTGAAGCTAAAGTACACCATCTGGGATAATCCCACATTTCACATGTTCTCAACATGTTTTCTCAACCCTTTGGAGTTCTCTTGTAACCCCAAACTTTGAGAAAACTGTACCACTACCACCTGTGAGAGGAAGACATGAGCTGGGCTTTGACCCATCATGGTCATTCCAGAGCTAACTTAGGGTCAAGAAGAGCTGTGCAAAGAAAAGTTCTCCCTAGAGCTGTGCCTCTAATTGTGTGTCAGAGATTCCTCTCCTGTAAGGGTCCGTTGTCTATCACAATGTGATTTGTATTTACCAAGTCATTATTTAGATGAAGACAATTTGCTTCAAAGGACAGCTGTTTTGAGACATAAGGCTCTCATTCCACAGGTTCTGTTATCTGTTCTTGTCCAACTGCTTTTGTTCTGTGACAATCACGTAGGATGAATACTGTGCCCCAACACTATTTTCATTCTGGTTTACAAGAAAGATCAGATAAATCAGCATAGACTGGACTTCATCCTTGGGAACTCTTGAAGATAAGGCTAATTGTGCATTACTTTTTTTTTTCTTTCTTTCTTTTTTCATGATTTCATGACAGCAGGCCTGTGAAATAGTTCATGATCTGGCATCCACTTTCAGTGTATCTGTGGTACAGAGAAAAATGAAGTGTTATACCCATGACCTCTAACATGGTAGATAATTCAGATAAAACTTGTAGTGAACAGAAAAATCTCATTTGTCATCATTCTGGCACTGACTCCATAGCAGCAGAGAGGCTGATGGGTACAACATGAACACATTTAAAATCTAATAAATTGCAGCAAGGAAATAGTTGAGTCATAAGTAATTCCCTCCCTCTCCTCCCATCTACCTCCCATTCCAGTCTTTATTTCTTAAGAATACCGTGTTAAAGTGATGTTCAGCAGCCAGCTGTGGAAGGGACTTTTAGTACAACCAGAAAAGCAGTGGGCACGGCAGTATCTTTCTTTGAATTACTATTCAGGCTACTCTTGTTTTCTAGAAAAGCTCACTACAGAAGAGGACAAGGTATTTTTGACAAAACTATAGGCTATTTACAGCCACTTAGCAGTCATTGGTCTGCAATCAGCACTAAGCTGATTGAATTAAAGGTGTGATTATTCTCTTAATAGATTTAGTGCAAGGCTTGTGTGCACAGTTTTGAATGAATAAATTTCTGGTGCTATCTATTTAAAATGGTTAGGGAAAAGGCTTAAGACCACTGAAAGTAATTTTTCATTTAACTAAATATGTATTATCTGTGGTTTTCTGCTCATTTAATAATTCAGCATCAGAACTCAAATGAAATCTCATGTGATTTCTGTGTGGACAGGTTCCATTAAGGGCAAGGGAAGAGCATTAGCTTCTGGATATTTCACAAAACCATTTTTCTTTTGATGTCTCTACATGTCTACATGTTAAAGTTTTGGAAAACACAAGGCTTTTTTTTTTTTTTTTTTTTTTTTTTTGTTAGCATGTTCAGACTAAAATATTCTGATTATATCATTTAAATACACTTCCCCTTCTGCTGAGATTTCTGCCTGGTATGGTTTAGGATGCACACAACCAGATCAGCCTCTGGGAAAGTTGCTCTGCAGTGACTCCATAAGCTGCTCCAGGTTTTCAGTAAGAACTTTTCATGGACTGTTTGTACAGAGAAGTGTTTGATAGTTAAACTGTTTTACACTAATGGACTGCGAAGCAAAGCAATCCTTACAACTCCCTGGTACTGCCAGCAAGTCCAGATGGAACAACATGGAAAAGCAGTGAGAAAGGAGCTTCCTAATTCAGCTTTGGAGGTGAAGCTACAGATTGAATCTCACCAATTTTATAACTCAGTGGAGTGAAAAATGCCAGTTATGTTACTGCAGAACCAGGAGGTGTTGGTCAGTGTCAAATTTTTTTATGTACAGACTGAACACAGACCCTGATCAGCCACTTCTTTTCAGGAAGCTCAGTGATGCCTGAGTAAACCAGACAGACATGAGTGTGAAAGGGAAATGGATCTGTCCAAAGCCACAGAAATCTGTTTAGAACCCTGCCACCAAATTCCCACTTCATTGGAACAGCCCCTAGAATTACCCTCTCATTCTCAACCAGCATGAAACAGTACACAGCTTTTGTCACCTGTTGTAGGCAGATGAGGAAAAGAAATAAGCAAACCAATGATTCCTCTGTATTAGAATTGTCCTGAGACAAAAATAACAAGTGTGTGCTATTTAAATCGATGCGTTTCAGCACTGGTGTCATTCACAGATTCTAGGGACCATTTTCCTTCAGACACAGTAAAATTTGGAGTTCTGTATGGGCAAGAAGCAGGCATCAGTGCCTTTATTTTTTATTTATTTATTTTAACAATAAATAAGACTGTGATAGGTATTAATTAAAAGAGGATCCAGCTAACCTGATGTTCTGCATCAGATGCTAATGAAGCCCAATCTGATGGCAGTGGTGAAGGAGAAGAAGAGAGACACCTAAGCTTGCTGTTACTCAAAATTAATGGCAGTGCAGAAGAAAATGCTAGCATGAACAATTCTTTCCCTTGCAAACCCTTTGATTGGAGTCACATTTTGGTTGAGGGCTGCAGATGAATTTGTCCAGTTACTTCCAGAACCTGTCAGAGTCCCTCTGCTCGGGTGTGGGCTTTTGTCCTGTTCCCTGCTGGCTGGGGATGGGTTTTCTGCTGCTACACCACTCTGCTCTCCTACAGTCACACAAAGCCTCTTTTCCCAGAGCTGCCACAGTTGCATCAGCTTCAGAAGGAAAAAGCACTTTTTAAAAGGGAGAAGCAAGGGTGAGAAACTTGAACCGGAGAAGCAATGAGATGATTTAACAACCAGCAGCTTTTTCCTATTTGGTGTCTGAAAATTTTAGGAGTAGATGAAAACCACAGCATGCAGGTGATCAAATGGAGTACTTTGCCTTCTAAATCAGTGTAGGGAAAAGAGACTAGCTGGCATTTGTCACGCCCACCAATTTGGTTGGAGTGGAATTCAAACCACGCTGCTGGAGATATTAGACAATTTTCTTTCATCTGGTTGTGAGTCGTGTCACATGGTCACCATATGTGTTGTTCCCTGGCACGCACACACACACCTCTCACTCGTCACAGCTGTCAAAACAAACATCAGCTGCCTTTCTTCAATCCGGGAGAGTTTCAGCTCTGGAAGCAATGGAGACTCGAAGGCTTTTCTAACAGGATTTCACATTGCAGATTATCTTTAATCCAATTCATATCTAACTGATACGGTTCTTGGAAGCCTGTGACCCATCTGCAGAGTCTGCTAGATGGAAACTTCTGTCAGCTGGGCTGAAACCGCTTTCTCTGCTGGGCTGTAATAACAAGGAAAATCCTGTAATGATCTTCCTCAACCATTCAAGGGCTTTGTTGTGGTCATGAACACATCTGAATTTACAGCAGGAGTATTAGCTTGTATACAAGGAATAGATTTTTCTTGACCTTTCGAAGGCTTGCAAATTAAACTGGGCTCTTCTCAGTTCTTCTGAAAGTGAATGGTGGAAAAACACATTTTTTTTTTTGTTTTTAATGTAGTTCTTAACCTTAGGATTGCACCAAAGATACAGAAAGCTTAAAGCAAAATGTCCTGTTACAATGAAAACAACAACAAAAAATAAACAAAAAAAACCAACCAAACCAAACAAAACCCCAAACCAAAACAACAAAAAGATCTTCCTAATACTGTGGGGAAAAAAAAAAAAAAAAAAAAAAAAAAAACAACCAAATCCAGAAACTTTTCTAATCCCTCGGGACAGAGCAGCCTGGCACACATTGCTGTCTTACCCCAAGAATTTTAGGAAAGGAAGCAGTGCTGCAGGACAGCACTGGGAGAAGGGCTGGGATGCTGGAAGATGCTATTCTGATTCAAGCCTCTTTAGGACATAGAATGCAACAAATGTGGTGGGTTGTTTTATTTTTTTGTTTTTTTGAGGTAACAGCCAAATACCTCAAGAAGAAACCTGACCCACAAAGTAAAAATACTCTGGCTGGAAGTTTCCAGGCATGTTGCAGTCAAGTCAGGGGGAGTAGCCTGGGCTGATGGACGAGGTAAGATGCTGCTGGGCAGAAACAAAAGTGATTTGTGCTTTACTGTGGTGGCAACAGCAGCTCTTTTTCTAGTCCTCGCACACTGGCTGAGTTCAGGGGGAGGGTTTCTTTGGGTTTTTCTCATTCCTTACTGGTGTTTCCAGGCACATTACAAGATTCCTCCTACCTACTGTGGCCCTGTGAGCAAACCCACAGCTGTTTCAGGAGAGCCTGGGGGAAGGGAGATTTAAGCAGTGCCAGTAAATGACATGTTCTCCCTACCAGCACCCCTCCTTTCTAGCAGGACACTCAGGGGGGAGATGGGGAAGATAGCAGGGTTTGTCCTGAGATCCTGCAGGCTCTTTCAGATCCAATTAAGTCCAGAATTTTCCACCCAGTTTTTCCTGTTTTCATTTAATCTTGTCTGTTCCCTTCTTAAACACAGACCCCATGAAAATACCAACTGCTTCCAACTGCTCCTTGTTCCTCTCTAGTCATGTTTTCATGCCTCTCTTATCACAAAGACTTCTGGTGGTAAAGATGACTTTTGCCTGTTGGTCTACTGTGCTGTTCATTCTCTTCATCTTCTCAAGGGGGTACATGAAAAGAGAGCAGTGGACAGCTTGTTTTGATAAAGTTTTAACATGCAAGTGACATATGTGGTTTGTGTGTTTGGGAGGGTGCATGTGCATGTGCTGATGTAAATTTTGTTTGAGAAGAGGCCCTCAGTTCAAAAAAACCCAAAGCTGCTGACCTCTGAGAAATAGCGTGTAATCAATGGATTTCCTTCAAGTTCAGAAAGGATGAGGAGTAGATGGTTGTATGAAGCTCTTGACGGCAGGGCTGAACTCATGCTCCTAGATTTTGCATTACAACTGTAATTTCTCTAGAAGTGGTGCTTACAAACCCAAGGCAAACTCTAGGCTGTACTGGGTAAGGTTCTGTACAAACCTGTCCCAAGAGGAGGTAACTGTGCCCAAATGAGCTGGAAAAATGGTAGCAATGTGTGCTCTTTAATAGCTCATTGTATGTTCCCTTCAGAGATTCTTATGTGAGCCACGATCATATTTCTGTTGAGAACTTACTTCCCATTTTGAGTGAAATAAGATAACAGTGGGTAAAAATGCAGATTTTCAAAATGAAAATATTTAGAAAAAAATTGCTCTGCTACAGGAAAACAAAGCAAAAAACTGGAAAATCATAACAATTGTGAGTTAAGGAGAAAATAAGGTATAACTTAATTCAGTTGTTCATTACAGAATGGTGCTAACAATTTACAAATTCGGTTTCAAGAGAAACTCTTCTTGGTGTTATTATGCACAACATACTTAATCTCAGTGACTGTGGGAGCCTTTCATAGAGTAAAAGTTTTCCCTCTGGAGTAAATCACAGACAAGGTAGGCAATTACATTTATACAGGAGGAGCAGAAGCTCAGACATTAAAGATGAGACATCTGAAAGTGCTCAAACAATGCCCTCTTTGAGACATTCTTTGACACCATCAGAGCTAGGACAAGTAACATACCCTTTGAAGATCCCACTTAAAAAGCTTTTCAAAATCTGTCAGTAATCTGAACCTCTTCTGCCCCATCTCAGACCACAGAACCCACCCATTTCCACTCCAGCAGTCAGCAGTGTAGAGTCACTTTCTCTCTCCATCTGCACGGCTGTGACCCAGAGCACTATGGTTGGTGTGTAATCCCACTAACAAGCCCAGTAAGTGTTTCTTTTAGAGCAAGGCTTAGGATTCTGGGCTCAGTCCGGAGACATCTTGTTCCTTTCACTGCAGGCAGGGCGAGAGTCCAGGGTAGAGGCTGGAAGACTGCAGAGCTGAGTGTGGCTGATACAGAGGCTGCTGGCTGGCAGCTGTTCAGAACCAACATCTTTGGCTTTTGTGTAATTATGCCTTTGTTCCAGGGATGTCTCCCATCCGGAATGGCAGGGGAAGCCTTTTCCCCCCACCACTGCCTCCCTCCCCCAGCCCATCCCCGGGTTCCAAATTCTTTGGTTGCTAAAGTGGTGCAGGTATGCGTGTGTGTGCGTATTCCTGTGCTAACAGATATGTTGGGAAAGGAACCTCCTGTTTAAGTTAAAATGCAACCAAGAGAGCTTCTTGCAAGATCACATATGTTTTCCTTAAGATAAGGCTTTAGAGTGATAGTATTATTTCCCAAAAAGATTTTTCAGCTCCCATGACACCTGAAGCAAACAAACGTCTCGTAGCCCAGCACTGATAGATGCAACATTAATAGCAATTTGATAGCCTCTCCAAGGCTAAAAAGAAAGAGCTTTCTCATGCTGTACCAGGGGACTTGTGATGAGGGAGTTTTGTTCTTCCAGTCCTGGATTTCGTGATGCACTCTTCCATTAGTATAACATTGCTGGTCAGGAGGAGTTGCACCATTGAGAATATGAAGAAAAATGAAGCTTTCTGTTGTGCTGGAGGAATGGAAGATGAAAAATCTTTCCTGGAAGAATTGCAAATCTCCTTCATTCACAGAGAAATCACTTCCATGTCAGCTTTCTGCTCCTGTTCCCCTCATTGAATGATAGTGTTTCCCCATGTCTATTGATCTCATGTCTTCATCTCAGCCTCTCACTGTTTCATGCTCGCAGGCTTGGCTTGTTGTTCTTCAGTGGGAGGAGTATATTGGGCATAGATTCTTCTCCAGACTCAGCACAAATCACTACTGCATTTATAGATGCATTCTCATGTCATTTCATATATTTCCTTCTATAGATAATGTGCTTGAAAATGGTTTTCAGCTCCAGAACAATGCTTGTGTGCCCCGCTCCCTAGACTGCTCTTGTTCCTATCACCACGATGAATTTATTTTCTGCTTCCCTGAGTTTTACATTACCTAAAGTCTCTCCCTGTGACCCCTTTTTATTGTTATGAGACACAAAGGATCCATGCAGGACGAGTACCCTCTGACAGCCCCAACACTGCAGGGTCTTTTCAAACACCGTTCCTGGGAGAAGCAATACCTCTCTGCAGAGGTGAAATGCTACTGGCCAACCCACTTGGGTCCAACTCTTGCTCTCAGCCTCCTTTACCATTCAGCTGCAAGAACGTCCTTTCCCGCAGCCTCCTTCCAGCTTTCTGCTTTTCTTCTAAGTCGGAGATCTCTCCCCCACACCGTGCTTAATAGCTAAGGGAGAACACAGTGACTTTTCATGTAAATCTGCAGGCCTCTTAAGGTTCAAGACAATTTACATAACAGAGGCCATGCACCTTAAAGCCATACCAGTCCCTCCAGAGGGGCTCCCGGAGGAAGTTACTCATTCTGCGGTTCAGTCGGTTTGCCCAATGATTTCACGTTTCAATCCACAGTTCGCTAACCTCTCCTTTGGAAATGCTGATGAAGATCTCGTGAGGTTCAGCTGAAGGTTTCTGAATTGCAGCCTCTGCAGGTGACTTTTACTTTTCATTCCGTTTGGCCGTTTCTTTTCCCTCGGGGCTGTGCTCTTCTCCCTCCCACCAGCCAGTTGTGCAACACAGGCTGCAGCTCCTTGTGGCTCCCTCTGCTCGGTGGCTGGATGCAAAGCCGAGGTGCAGAGAGCCCGTCCTCAGTACAGCTGCAATGCCGCCGAACGAGGGCTGATAAAATCACTGCTTTGTTCTCCCTGGGACCCCTAAGCACAGTGTTTCGAGGAAGAGGTCCTGGAGGTGTCTTTTACCAGGGAGCAAAAAAACTTAAATAAAAGAGCACTGGAAACCTCTGCCTGAAACTGCAATTCAGACTTGCTTTCCCCCCTTTTACTTTGGAGGCAATTAAACATTTTCTTGCTTGGTTTCCCGTTATTCACGATACTGGGGGAGGAGAGAGCTGATAAGTTTTTATTCCCACCCCCTCCCCCGGTGTACATACTATGACAAAGCTCGTGGAACTGGATATCTAATTTCCTCAGAGTAGGTAACACATGCAGACCTGATGACTTGCACTCAACTCTACAAACTTCTCAAATCTCACCAGTTCTTAGCAGATATTCAGTTCTGCTCCTTCTTTCATACACAGTGCCTTTCCCTTCAGATGATTTTTTAAAATAATCATACAAAAGCTGATTTCAGTAACTCAATTTAGTACGTTTCACCTGAAAAATCCTGCAACAGAGTTCAACATTCAAGTCTCCACTGATAGCGTGCATGTTAGATCTAACAGAAAGTCTACCAGAAACTCAACTCCTAGTGATACTAAACATTCTAGGGGTGCAATATGAGATTAACTAATGGTTTTGACAGTAGCCAGCTCATAGCTAAGCTCAGGAACACCTTGCTGGGACAAGTTATGTTTGTCAGACAACTACAGAGGTTCAAAGAACTGCTGGACAAGTTCATGGGGGAAAAGCTATCAAGAGCTGTTAAATACAAAGCCAGTAAGTTTGGCTCAGGAAGTTTTTGGAGGATGGGGTTTTCCCAAAGAAGCTTTGCTATCTGTTTTCTCGGTTTTAGTTTTTTTGTTTTTGTTTTTTTTTTCTCCAAGATGTCCTTTGTTCCCATTTGTCTTCTTCTTAGAAGTGTCATCAGCCCATCCCTAAAAAAACTTAAGAGCAATACCTGACAAAGAGGTTCTAAAGAAGGTAATGAGTTAAAACCAAGCAAATACAGAGATAACAAATGAAAGAAAGGAGCAAAATGCAAAGTTTATTGAAAACCTAGGACCGAGGATGCAGAGGGTGAACTACAGTGTAAGTGGCACCAGGCATTTCCTGAAGATGTCCAAGCAGCCACTGCAGCCACCCAGGGCTGGAGATGAGCAGGACTCAGAAGAAAGCACTAAGCTAACAGGGCAGCTCTTCTCAACTCCATCCTGCTGAACTTATATTCTGAACAGTTCACGAGACTCCAAGCTCCAAACTTATTTTACTGGAGAGAAAATGTAGCTGCTGGATATTATGTTTGAATAACCTATTTCAACCTGATGACTCATAGGTTGCTTTTCTTTTTCCTTCTGTTTTTCCTAGAAAACCAGCTTTGTGGAAAATGTCTTTTCATCTGACACCAGTTCAAGCATAATTCAATTTTAGTTTTGTTAAGACTGACCTCATCTCATGCTTGTCCAGCAACTAGCTGATTTAAAGCCCCATTATCCTGAACACATTTGTATGTGATATGCACTAAAGACATCTCTTAGCTTCGAGCAGAAACTTCATAAACGGCAAGAAAAGCCTGAAGGCTTCCAGGGAGCCATTTTCACAAGAGATGTTTCCCTTAAACTTATTATCTGCTTAATGTCTTTTTTTTTTGTTTTTGTTTTTTTTTTATCTGTAGGTCTGTCTCCTTAGTTTGAAAACATAGCCCTGAATGTAGGTCTTTATGTGGTCCTTTTGATGTGTGCTGGTGACCTGTGAGCCTCACCTCTTGCAAATGAAGGGGTCTCTGCACCTGTGTGCCTGGCAGAAGCACTAGACCTTGCAAATGCGGCTGTTTTAACCAAGCATTGGTTCAGTGGTGTAACTTCACAGGTAGGTAGAGCATTGACTTAGTGAAGAGGACCCAAGCCATACTGAAAAGATGGGAGAAGGACATAGATTTGTTTTTCACACCCAAAGAACCTGCTCCTCCAAAGGTGTGAGAGCAGTAGAGAATACAATTGGAAGGCAGTCATTTGAAGGCAGCTGTGGTGGGAAGAAAAGGGTGTGGTGGGACTGGATAAATCAGAAAAGCAAACCCACCTGCTTTCTCTATTCAGTTATGTTTTAAGGGTCTGCAGCTGAGCAAAAAGGAGAAAAGTCCAATTTGAAGCCAAAGCAGAAAAGTAGAATTAAGTGGAAGGTTTAATTTCTTTTGAGGATTATCTGGTTGGAGTGGTTCCCGACACAGAGCCTCTGCAGAGAGAGTTCAGTGGGGACAAGTCCCATGAGCCATAAACCTACATTTTGTATGACTGTAAAGCATCGCTGAGTGCATGGAGAGCATGCTGCAGGAAGTTGTCCACACAATAATATTTGCTTCCTATCTGAGCATCTAAGCACACATCACAAGAATGCCGTGCCAGTTGCCTACATGCTTGTAAGAGTAGGATTACCATGCTGTTTCCCATTGTCCTCAGCCAACCCTCAAAACAAAAAAAGGTTGAGCTCTATTGGAGGGGACAAGAAGAGACAGCTTGAATGGAAAAGAAATCAAGGAAGCCAAATAAAAAATGGAGAGGTTTGGAAATGCAGCCAAGTTCCAGAAAAATCCCTGGCAGAGGATTTAGGACAGACTCTATTGGAAGGTTTTGAACATCCTGAAGTTGAAGAGTCTGAAAAAGTAATCCAGAATATGCTCATGCAGAGGAAGGTGGCAAAAATGAAGGTTGCACCATTCTGTGATTAACTAATTAAAGAGCTTTCAAATGACTGTGGCCTTCGTTTCACTTCCAGACCCAAAAGAGAGATTGACCCTAAATATATTTGAAGTTTGTGTAATGGGGAGAGTCTCTGCCCTATCAATCCTATGATCTGGAAACTTCAATTTTGGATAAGGGCAGAAAAGATCAGCCCAATGCCCTGGAAGTCTCCCCTATCAGATGGAGCAGAATCAACCACTATCCTGGGAGAATAAAAATTCTGTGGCAAGGACCTCTGAGAAGATCTTGGAATTGAATCCCAGGGACTTTTGCCCATCATCCTTAGACAAAATAGTTCTGTTGGATGGCTCCGCATTTAATTGCTGAGGAAACCTGATCAGAGCAGAAAAGAGATTCCCAGCCTCTGGCTAAGCTGTTGGCTTTACTTAGTGGTTTCTATCAGCCCTGTGCTTCTCAAAAAGTTCCTTTCAGGTGCATCTTTCCTGAAAGATTAAATACTTCTGTGCAGATTACAGTGCTGGGGATTAATTGCCCCCTGAGGCTGAAAAGCCAATCTCTTAGGCCATGTACACAGGATACAAAATGTGGATAAAACAGGAAGTGGAGAGGTTTTGTCACACAAAATACTTGGAAAACATATTATTTAAGGATAATCTAATCTCTTATTGAAGAAAAAGAAATAGAGGAATATGGAGCAAGAAAAGAAAAAGGAGGAATACAGAGCAAAGTCTGTCCTAGGCAGTGAGAAATATTCAGTCCTAGAAAGGCTCCCAAATGCAGTTGCTACAGGAATCTGGGGCTCAGTCCAATTCCACTAAAGCTGATGAAAAACTTGTGAAGTTTGCATCCTCCATGCTGCAAGAAGCTAGGAGAGATTTGAAAGATGTGAGGAAAGGGGGAGTAAAGGTTGTTGAGAATAAGAGAAAAGCCTGAACTGAGAAATTCACAGAAGCAAGCAGATTTCAAACCCAGAGAGACTTGGAGGGTCTGGGATTGAGGATACTAGTTTGGACAGTTACCAAGAGAGAGGAACTGCCTCAATATTTGGATCATAATCTAGCTTCCAAGTCTGTTGTTCCTGCCATCCCTTTCCCAAATGTATTTGGGTTTACTGGGAGCTACTCCTAGATCCTATCTGTTTAACTAGCTACATCCATGTTTGTGTAACGATTAGTCTATGCAGCTCTTTGTGTAGTATTTCAGTCTTGGTATAGAAGCCCTGTATCATTGGGGCAGCTGATGGTGTGGGACAGCCCAAGCTACTGTTTCCCTTGTTGGTTATGGAAATGAGCTTCAACTGTAGGACAGAGATCCATGGATGGATGGGAGCAAATGTGTTAGATGAAATCTAGAGTTCACTCACAGATTAAATAAACCATTGTGATGATATACCATGGCTTGTGGTTATGGCAGACAGCACACTTCTCGCATGATGGTGAGTCATGCAGTGGGTTTGTTTTCTTCCTGTTTGTTTACTTCTTGTTTGTTGCTGCCCGTGGGTCAGTAGTGAAACGAGCTTCTTAGTGTGATCTTCCCAAAGTCCACTAAAATGCTTCCTCCAGAGCGAGCTGATTTGAAACAATTGGAGCTGAAAGAGAAGGAAATGTCCTGTTTGGATTTTTTGTGGTGAAGAATGTGGATTTGGTGACACCAAACTCTAAATTTATTTCAGTCTGGGTATGGAAGGGAAAACAATGAGAATTCAAAGCAGATCATTTTGCTTGAGTTTTCCCATGTAAGGAGACTTTTCGTGTCACTGAGTATGCTTTGTTTCTTGTTTGAACTCTTGAAATGGAAAAAATTCTGCTGATTCTTTTCTGCATTTCATCAGGTACTTGTGAAAGAAATTTCAGATCAAGCCAACATTTTATTTTATAATTTAATTTGGAAATGGCAGCAAATGGGTATTTCACTTATCCCAGCAGATTAGAATTCAAGTGTAGCACCTCCTGGAGCTCCCAGTCCTCATCCTAGGATCCTCTGGCTCCTGCCCATTGCCAGGCAGGACGGTGAGCACCTGGCCAGAGCACTGAAAAGTGAGTGTCTGGTGCCCTCTATGGGTGTATTCCGCAGATGGGCCTGAGTCTGTCCACAGGCTTCGTGCCTGAAAACCAGATTTCTGAGGGCGTGAAATCAGCAGATTTTCCTTTTGACCAAGACAAATTCGACGCATAACTTGAAAGCAGGAGCAATATATATATGTTGGAAGAGAATAGCTGAAATTAAAGAATCAAATAAAATCCTTTCCTTAAATCCCAGTGAGGTCTAACACGGCATGAATGGGAAGGATTATTCCCAGGGAAATGAGGCTGCGGAGTCTTGCTAAGGACCTTTCCTTTAAATTAGATGTGTCCTGCACCTGAAGGAACAAACTTTCTAAATCTGCATACTTAAGCTAGATTAGTTTAATCCATTGGAGTACAAATAGTGATAAAGCTGACAGCCTCTGCCCAGATGCAGGCTCTCTTATTTAGCAGCCAGAATCTCTACCTGAGAGACAGATGACCAGCCTCACAAGATGCTCCCACCAGGAAGTTTGGGAGCAGCCCCATTTTCACTGAAAATGTAACACATGTAACACTGAAGGCTGAGGGGGCTTGGAGGTAGGGTGTGTTGAGGGACTTCTGGGTTTTTTTGCAAACCAATTTATAAATGTGCCAGAAATAACATGGAGTTCTGCCTAGGATGAGAGCAATTTTTGGTACTGAGACTTCCCATGTAGTGCTGATAAAATAAACTCTACTTAACTTTCCCTGCCTCCCTACATTGATGTGGCTTGTTATAAAGTTCATCCCTCCCACCCTTTCTTTCTCATTTCTTGCTTCCAGTGAATATGAAATTGGCATGGGAAACTAAATTGATAGATGCAGAAACTGAAGGTCTCTATGCTCAGATCTGCCAAAGCCTAAATAGCAAACAAGTCTAAAATCTTATCCTTCAGCTTTGGAATTGTGTACAGAAAAGTCTCTCAGTGGGGATTTAAGACCTGTACATCCCACTGCTACCCAGCCCTTATGGGCTGTGGGGGTGATCAGGCTCTGCAAAATGTGGTTTATGACAGGGGAGAGAACAGGCTGTCAAAGGCTGAGTATGACCAGGGTGAGACTGCAATGGCTATGGGATCAGCATCCCTGGAAAGCATGGGTCCCACAGTGGCTACTGCTTCCCAAGTGAGTTGCAACAAACCTGATTGGTGCTCCCTGACTCTCAGAGCAGAGAAACCCAAATCCCCAAACTCTTGACAGCATCTAAGTTCTGTCAGCATGTGGCAATCTCATTGCATTTCTGTGGCCACAGCCCATCTCCATGTTGCCAGCAGCAGCTTCCTATCATCCCGTACTTTGCCAGCACCGGTCCTGAATGGAAGAGATTGTGTATTCACCTAGAATTGAAATTTTGTTCTTTGACAGAAAGCAAGAGAAATACGTATAGAGTCAAACTTACAGGGCCTGATTGATTGGGAAAGAGAAGGAAGGAAAAAAAATTCTTAGGTGCGGTTTGCCTTGTAAAGTATGTGTTTCCCTGCTGGTAAGGTATGTATATGAGTTCCCCTCCAATTCAAAGCAAGCTCTGTTCATCTCTTAAGCTCCTGTGTTGCCAGGATGGGCACTTTACGAGGGAGCAATCCATTCTGGGAGTCGAGCAAGGAAGAGTGAGTCTGTAATGTGCAGCTGACCAGAGACATTTTCCTGCCACGGGTTATTGGGTCAGATGGTGTGGATTAACGCAAGTTTTCTTCAGCAGTGCAGAGATCTTAATGCCAAAAATGGTTTGCAAATGATTTAATTGAAACTCTTGTATGCCACTGGCAGATGGACCCCACCTTGTCCTGACCCGAATCGTATGAGAATTCACCACTTCCCCTTGTAGTTTGTCCTAAAATTAATCATCCTCTCCACTCAAAATGTGTCTTTTATTCTCAGTTTCTGGCTCTGCCTTTCAGGCACAGACTGTAACTATACTTTCCTGTTGGCTGAAAGAGTCCTTTCAACTGTGGTGCTTTCACTGGCTGCAGATATTCTTATTTCATCTAATCAACCTGTCTCTGTCCTTTTTGATAACCATTCAGGCTCTAGGTCTATTGTTAAGAAATATTTTCTCTACCCCTTCTGCTTTTCCTCCCAAAGTATTTCCAAACGTCAGCATCTGTTTTAATGATTCGGTCTAGATCTGGTTTTACTGAACTAAGGCTATACAAGGAGAGAAAACCAGTTGCCTACTCTTGTCTTCTCTGTTGATCTGGTCAAGGATAAGCCATACATTTAGTTCCTTTGCATTTCATCAGTGTACCATCTAGAGTCTTCTGCAGATCTCAGTTAACTAAGTTTTGCCTGAAATGTGTTTCTGTTGATACATGATAAAGCCAGTTTATATGTGGAATGTTGTATTGCATATAGTATATAATTACCTGGATTCTATGCATTACATTTAACAAAGAGCTGTCCAGCTGATACCAGGTCTGCATATTGAACTCTATTTTCAATAAAACTTTCCTGACCGGCATTAGTTATATTTTCTGCCATCCATTTTTGCTTTGCCTTTCAGCAGAATCATCTATCAATTTTTCCATTATTTTGCTTTGCTGGTTTCAGGTTTGTACGATGAAAATTGGCTGAGTGAAATTGTATTTTCTTTCTGAAACTCACTCAGTATTTACCATGTGTAAGTTCTCTTGAATTTCTCAGCTTTTCAGGACATTCTAATAATCCAATGACATTTGGCTAAGTGTTTGAAAGCTCACACATCCCCTTAGACCACACTGTGTAAGGTGAAACATCCTTCTTCAATTACTGTCCTCCTTTCTAAGAATTCTAAATTCAGAGCTAAATTACTTACTGAGTATTTCTTCTTTTTCAGTCATGTCTTATCAGCAATTTTACACTCTCAGTTAGGTAACAGGCAGTTGTAATTGTTAGAATTTCTGCTGTTACATTCTTGCTTAAGAACTTGTCTTTGACTTTCCCTCTGCCAACAGTAATTTTCCTGATTTCTTTTGCTCCCTTTGTCAGCTACCTGCAGTTCATAGCTTCTAACTGATACTTACTGCTATCTTCTTTAAAAGCTGGTTTCATGCAGATTTTTCTATTACTGTATCTGAGTTCAGCTCTTAGCCAAAGTTGTCCTTGTTCCTTGATTGGGAAATTAGTGGTTTATTAAAATACAAATAAATAAAGAGGAGGAGGTGGTCAATGATGCAAAAGTTGGCTGAAACAGCGATCCCCTTTAAAAATAAATCCTATTCCAAGAAAAATATGCAAAGTTAGGTCAGAAAGACCAAGCCTCAATAACTGTGTTAGGGGAACATGCGAACATTCGAGATAAGAAGTAATTGTACATCCAAGGATATTTAGGGAATAGCTTAATAAACGTAAATGTAGTGAAACAGCAGAGTAGGTCAACATACCTTTAATCTCAGAAAAAAATGTGTAGATGTTGCAATTGGTTTTCAAGTAACCTGTTCTGGGGCTGCTGTACCTGAAGTGGAGCATCTTACCTCACTGGATTTTTACTTCTATTTTAATCATGAAAATAAGCAGTATGAGTTTGTCAGCCTTGCTTAGCAAACTTCTTTTCTTAAACAGGACTACTTGGTTTTTAGATAAATAAATAATCACTGTGTCTTGCAGCGAAACCTACTTAGCTAATCAATGCAGAGCTGGCCTAGAGAGGAATATTTTTGCTAAGCTGAAAATACTGCCTTTAAGCAGCATTAAACAAAGAGGTTTAAGCTGTAGGTATGTTTTTGTTTGGTGAGTCATTGAAAAGAACAATATAGAACTACTTAGCCTACAGAGCTGATTTTAAATGAAACCAAACAAATTTTCAGGAGCGTTGCATCATGAGTCTGCTGACATTCTTTAACTGGGAGATTGGACAAAAGCTGATAAAAATGAAGATGGGATACTAAAAAGAAAGGTAACACAAGAGGGAGAGAAAGCAAGCCAGAACGTTGTGGAGAAAATAAATCTGAAATCAATTAATTTACTAGGAAAAGGAAGCTTATGCAGCAAGGGTGATAGGAACATAGCACATAAAATGATTCAATGAGTTACAAAACCCCTCTACAACTGAAGGTTTGAGTCTGCATATGCAAAAAGCACCATCTTACAGAGCAAGGAAGTAATAGCTCCTCTGTTGTGGCTATACCTGGCATGTGAGGCCAAACACTGAGTTCCTAATATTGACAAATTGGAGACAGTTCAGAGAAGAGTAAGAAAAAAATAATAGAGATTAAAGGAACTAACTTTGTTGTTCTACATGACTAATAGCCCGTGCTGAGTCCAGCTGAGTTACTGTGCATTTGCATTAGAGCGAGTGAGACCAGAGTCTAGGGCTCTCCTCTCTGCATGAGTCTTCTTTACTTCCAAGCTCAGAAGATATTTGTAACTCTATTTGGGCTCTTCCTATCTGCACTGGGCCAGTGTTTCAGGCAGTGAAAATCCAGGCCGTTTCCCTTGGCCAGCAGTGCTGTAGAAACTTCCACAAAACCAGCTACCCATGGGAAAATAGCTGCTTGCCTTGCACAGACTGAATGTATCCCTGGCCAATGCAAGACACATTCAGACTCTTCAGTGAGTGTTAAATCAACTTGCAAAGGATCACATATGCCTACTTTGTCCCTTGTCCTCACATTCCCACATCAGAAAGGCTCTGTAGGAGCTGACCAATTCCACACAAATTTTTGGTCTTGCTAAAACTAATAGGATTCAATTTCTGATTGTTGAGACAGCTCAGTTCGGAGGAACAGTAAGATTTCACCACAGCTAGTGTAGTTTGTACTCACTGAAGAAGTACCCTCGTATAGCTCTTACTGTACAAGCCATGGCAGTGCAATAACCCATTCAAGGAGGAAAATGGTCTTCAATGTTCAAAAGCCCGTATCTCACAGAAGCGTGATGTGCTTGAGAGTATGCCACAGCATTATAGAAATATGGGCAAAAAAGACTGTTCTGCAGAAAAGCATCAGGGTGGTATGATGCATTCGACGGATGGCATTTTATTGAAATAAGAGTGTCAGAATTATGTGTCAGCATATAAACTGCATGATAAGAAAATTGAGTTGCCAGGAAAAGTCAATGGATCTGTTCCATCTGCTTCTGTAGACTGGTTTCCACCACAGTGGTGTGCACTCACTTACTGTCTGGACTGCAAGGGCTTAAGAGGCTGTAGGACACCAACAAGGAAGAATCTCCTTTCTGTACAACATCTTTTAAGTACTGAGATGCCTACTGAGCAAGAAACAAGTCCCCCAAAGTAGCATATATTACAGATATCTGACTTCCTTGTACCTTTCCAAACTTTTCTATGTCTGCTTTCATATGTCACTGTTCACTCTGTACTGGGACAGCTTAGCTTGGAACAGCACAAGATGCCTTTTGTCCCAGCCAAGGTTGTCAGCTTTGTGCCCCATGGCTGATGGTCGGCCATAAGCAGGAGCTGACAGCATTTCTTTGGAGTCTTTTATCCCTGTGTCCTGTCAATGCGGGCCATCAGAAGTGGCTTTGAACTTGCTGGTAACTGACACGTGCCCCAGACTTTCTGAAGGGCACTGGAGGATTTGGCAATACTCCGAGATCTCATTTGTGGAGATCTCATCATGCCCTTCTGTGCCAGTGAAGACTTGGAGGCAGTGTGTGAAGAATTGACCAGAACGCTTGCCATGGCAGCTATGAATTGTCCTATCTTTTCAGGCGTACAAAAGAGTAATGACAACTGTGTTGTAGACATTTGCTTTTGTGTGAAGTCGGATGTCGCCTTCATTCCAGACACACAGCATTCATCTCCCCAGGACTCCCCGGCAATTGCTCAGCAGGCATGCTTTTCCAAGGCAACACATTGCCAAGGAAGCAGAGTTTCTTCACCAATGTCAGTACTGCTTTGTCGACTGCTTTTGTACGCTTGCTACCACAGCATTCCTATTTAACGTTGGCATTTGTCTTACTTAAGCAACTAGTAATGACCAGAATACTTTTGGGTATGTATGCAGCTGAGAAATTATTACTAGAAAACAGCAGGTTGCAGGCCAGCAGCTCTGGGATTTTTTGCCACGGGGAGCCTTGTGAGAATGGCTATAATGGATCAGACCACAGACCAAACCATATCAGCCGGGGATCTAGGCCAATTCTTTTCATCTTTAGTTATCACTTGTGTCCTTGAATGACTAGGTCAAACTCGAAGCATACATTTCTCAAGACAAAAACATGAAGTTTCGTTTCACATCCTGCAGCGATGATGGATGGATCCATTCAGTACATCTGTACAAGTGGTTTGAAGAGATACAGTACAACACAGGCAATATGAGAAATGGCATTTATCTCCAAATTCTATCAGATGGCAAAGCAGACATGCACGTATGGGGCAGGCACAGAAACAGTGTTCTAGTCTAACTGCACAATGTCTGTCAAGAATCTAGGTGTGAACTATGTTGCTCAGTGCGAGGTACATTAACTCTGTTCTTTGCTTGCATGATCACAGTGTAATTGTACTATGTATGTGTGCATGAGTACATATCTCTTTCTCTATTTTTCTACTAGAAAGAAAATTTAATCAATGCCTTCATCTTCTCCGTAGGCAGGATCCTCGTGATTTTCTCAGATGTCTTCTTCAGTCCTGAAGATTTTATTTGTTCACTCAGCTGGATTGCTCCTAGCAGTGCAACACTGGAAATTCGAGCTGTGCCATAGTAAGTGTATGATGTCACTTCTCTTCCCTGATTAAAGGAGTGTAATTCTCAAGATCTGATTTCTGGAGTGCCTAATACATTTAAAATTTACTTTTAGGGTCGAAGTCTTTGGTTTAAATTGATAAGGCTATGTAATCTTAAGTATATCATTGACATCCAGGTTATACCAGATAAGTGTGGCATGGTCAACTAAAATAACAATGTTTAGGCCTCCTTTTAATCCACAACACTTGTTCAACATTTTGCTACGATTTTTTCAAAACCATATGGGTCTCATTTTCTTCTCACATACACTGCTTACGTACAGATGCAGCACTACTGAGTTCAATGGAATTATGTTTTGATTTAAACAGGTGTCAGTTCTCAGTCTAACATAGCACTTAAGCACATGCTTAACTTGAAAGAAGGAATGTATTAATACAACTTCTGATTCTGTTCTTGAAAATATTCACTATCTGCTTGAATGCTTACTATCATAAATACAGGAATCAAAATAATTACTTTGCTTCAGCCACTCAAGAGATCAAATAATGACTCTGAAATAGTTCTCCCTGATCTATAAGGAAAACTTTAAAGCACAAAACAACAGTAATATTTGGGGTTAACAGAAACTGTTTTTATCAGATTCCTTTTTAAATTCCCTCTAGGGAGGAGAAAATTGAATAAACATGGACAATATTTTTGAATGCCATGTTTTACAATTTATGATCTTTTTGAAATGATATTTTGGTTTCCATTTTAATGAATCTTATAATCTTAAGAATCATGTTTCTCTCCCTCTCTGGCAAATCAGTTACGGTACACTACGAGAAATTACAGATTGTCATAGGAAGATTTTAAACTTGGCTTGGTAATGGAATATCAGAGTACTACTGATAGAGATGTATTCTGAGCATCTCCAGAAAACTGGACAATATCCAGCCAAAAACTGCATTTTGTTGGGAGTTTATAAATTAGTAATTCAAATGATGTCTTCTTTTTAGTTAATTCAAGCGTTTCCTGTGTGCAGGGTGTAGGCTGAAGGTATTTGGTGATTCATTCTCCACGTACCAGTAAGCAACACCCTTTGTCAATTCTGCTACAACTGTAAAACATAGTAATTACATTACTTAAATCCATAACGCCTATTTGAATTCACTGTAAAATTCAGAACTGAGGTGGAATTTTTTAATGTATGAGGCAGGTAAAAAATATATTCACTTTCTACCTGGAAAGTTTGTTTAAGGGAAAAAATCCCCCCAAAATTTCAATTTGTTTAAACAGTAGATATTAAGTGGGTTTTTTTGTTTGTTTGTTTGTTTTCTCTCCTTCCTTTATTTATGGAATTACTCTGTTGTTAGAGATGATTTCATTAAGGTTGCCATTTCTGGGGGGGTGGGAAAGGTTGTTGAAGCCAGTAACACCAGCTTGATGTTGTACAAAGCTCTCCACAGAGGTCAGCTTTTTCAGTTCTCTCTCTCCATTAGCCAGCAGTTTTGCTCCCAAAGAAAGACTTCTTCTCCCAGCCAGCTTTATTGAGTACACAGTGTGTTACACCCAGATGACACCCAGAGAGAACTGAGTGGTCTGCTTGTTGAAGAAATCCAAACAAGTAAAAGGCTGTTTTGCTGAAGTGCCATTTTCTGTATTGGTGGGGAACGTTTGTACTGACAGTTTCAGAATGCTATAGGATAAAATTTTCAGATTCTTCATCATCTTGGCAAGGGCTTCCTTACTTCTACAGTGTGTAGGGATTCTTCTTTCATATCACTTGTTAACAGGTACTGGTAGATCTGGTTTGCATGTGCAAATCCTGTTTGTGCAGCAATGGAAGGATTTCTACATGTGAAAATTGGTAAAGGAGTATCAAAATCTCTGCAAATTCCTTGTTTCAGTTGGTCTGGTGCCAGCTATTGTACTGTACTGAGCAATATTTCATGCACTTCTGATTGTCCAACAAAACAGCTTAGGCTGAGCCTATGAAGCTGGACAACATAAAAGGCCTGTTCAAAGTTTTGATAAAAGTGTTAGAAGCATGTTCAGTTCCCTGGGCCATAATCAGAAACTTCATAACACAGTTCTGCCAGTTTGTAGCCCTGACCATAAATCTGTAGAGAAAGCAAATTGAAAGCCCCTACCCTAGAAGAAACTGAACGTTCTCAAATTGTGACCATCACTAAGGTTTCACCTTGAGTTCTGTGGGCAAGGAAGCTCCTGGTGTCCCCCTTACAGTTTTGGTGTGAGATGAAATAGAAAGGAGAACAATTCCTGTGACTCAAGCACATCACCAAATGCAAGGAGTTTGTTTACATAGATTCTCTCTGTAATCACTGATGGGAGAGGAATTAAAATCAACAGGATTTCCTGGCACAGCACAGTGCTCCACAGGCTGTGGAACAGTTTCCAGGTGGTAGATGGGCAGAAAGCAGCTGCAAGCATCCTTATGTCACAGTATAGGCTTCTCAGCTGCTTTTAACATAGCTGTGCTCATCTGGCCTTCGAGGTCTTCATGTAAGTGCAATTCAGATCATAGGGAATGGGAAAGGAGTGGATATTGTGGTTCTGTAGTTCATGACTTGTCCCTGTTTTCTTCTCTTATGGTGCAAATGAGGCAACACAAATATTTTCAGAGGTGACTTGGTGCTGTTACTGCTGATAGGATCTTCTGGTTGGGTTCTGCGACCCCTGACTTGCAGACAAGGCAAGATGCCTGCTCTGTGCCTTTGGCCTCCCTCTGAGAAAGGCAAGAAGGCAGCTCCACGTGCCAGGTGTTAACCTGGGAGCCTGAACGGAGGAAAACATCCCATTTGTTCAGTTCAGTGTAACTGGAAAACATCTGTCCATCATGCCACACAAGATGAGGTGATTTGTGAGTCCATTTACCTCAGGTGAGTTTAGTTTTTGATCTTGAAGGAGCCCAAAGCAGGGAAAGCTGCCTATATGCTGTGCTGTCCAGCCTGCAGAGCATGCAGAGGGCAACAGGCAGCTGGAGAGATCCTGCATCCTGGCTGCTTTCTGGAGGCACTTGAAGACTCCCAGCTCCTCCTCACCCTCCTCTCATCCCTAACAATAACCAGACTCCCCCATCTGCTTGCAGTATCTAAAAGGGGTGACCTCAATTAAACTGAATGTTTCCCATAATTTGGCTGATAGGGAAGTTTTTATTGTTTCAACCTCACCGTGATTCATCTGCGAAATATTTTGTTTCTCTTCATGGTTTGGTGGTATTTTTTTTTTTTTTCCTATTTGCTTGGTTGTTTTTCTTTACATCTGCAAAAGTTTTTGTTAATTCTGTAATAATACTCTGCTTTGTGGGCAGCTATATGGAAAAAACAAGTCAGTGTTAAACCAGTTCCAAGACCAACTTCACACACGGCAACCAGACAAGGCTGAAGTGCTGCCATGTATTGCAAACAGCCAGAAGACTTTGCAGGTGACATTTCCAAGTGCACTTGCTCTCTGCTTTGGCCTGACTTAGCTTCTGTGGAAGCCAGTGGTAGTTTTGTCACTGACTTCACACCATCAGCTCTGCATGATGGTTAATCCCAAAACATTAATTTCTGGACAATGGTTGACACTGAAGCACTTACATTCTTTCAAGTCTTGATTCAATGCTTTGTGAGGAGCAACAGGAGGACAAAGGAGGAAAGGGATTCATGGTGTTGCTGGAACAGCTGAACATCTCCTGCAGAGGATGCCCACTAGGTCTGAGATGCTGTGGGCTACGGGGAATAGGGGAAACAGAAACTGTTGTGGCTGAGTCTGTAGGTGAAATCTGAATTTTTCAACCTCAGAGTTCTCAAAACAGGAGCCTGTAAAGCTTGGCACTTAATTCATCTGGAGGTAGCTTTTCTTCAACTGCTTAGTGGCCAGCTTACCTTATGAAAGGAGATGAGTGAAGAATGACTACAGAATGTGATGTGTATGATTTTGAAAATTTTAAATGTCAAGATGATTTATTGTAGGACCCTAAACTGTGATTTAGGCTGTCAGGGGGGCAAAATGATGTGGGAGAGAAAGCACCCAAAGATTGCCAGCACCAGCTACAAGAGAAGAAGAAGTTTGGTCCTCAATTTTCCCCACTATAACTTCCTGGCAGGCAAAGCAACTTAGTGAATTGGGCACAACCTGGACTGGTAAACTGTTTCTCTGGGATCAAGGAACTTCTGTCCGGCCAAATAAGACCTCCCTATAAACTATGGGGAAACATCTCTTTGGAAAGTATGTGGGACAACAGGATCTCAGCCCTTTGCTGTGATCGCAGTGAGTCAGGAATGTTAACAGTTGCATTCAGGGTATATGAAGGCAACCTGCTTTTTTTTTTTTTTTTTTTTTAGCCCTATCCAGCTGTATTTGCAATTGTAACCATGATTGCTGCTTCGCAAGTTTGTATTGACCGTTTTTAATTAGAGTGGATTTTTCTGGCAAGCCCCAATCATGTTGTTAATTAATTAGGCTTCAGTATCTGCTCCAGTGCCAGAGCGTTGGACCATGGCTGTCATGCTTCCTTGATGTGAGTGAGAAAGAGAGATCTGTTTTTGTCTTGCTGTCTGTAGATGACAGGATTTTCCAGAAAGAGCTCAGATTTGCTAACTTGAAGTGAGAAAAACAAACATGAAAAGCCCAACATCTTCAGCTACTGACAGCTACCTTCCCTGTGGTGCTCTTTTCTGAAAGCTGAAGCTCAAAAACCACCCAAACAGAAGCAATACAGGAATACTCAGCACTGAAGGTTGAATTCTCTTCACAGCCTTCACATTGTGGGTTGCCCTGGTGCTCCCCCCCCCCACAGTTTTCACCTATCAATGCTGAACTCAGTCCACTGTCAGCACTAGAAATTGATGCCCCAGCATTACACTCCTTAGCATGGATCATGCTTGAACTTTGGGGGCTTGTGCATGGAAGGATATAGGGAAAGACCATGTGGGTCAGTGGTTTTCGGCCTGTGAAGCAGACTTCTAGGAATTAGATAAAATCAAATTATTCTGAGCAGTACAGAATTCTACATGGATTTTCTAAACATTCTTCATCCTCACTGGAAAATGGTTCAGAGTGCTCAGACAGGAAAAAATTGAAAGCCCCTGTCCTAGTACAAAGGGAGCCATCTGTTCTTCTATCTGCCAAGCCAGAAAAGCACTGTCTTTCTTTCTACAACAGTAATAATGAAAATTGCATTTGATCACAGGAATGTTTTAGTCTAAGTATTGGTTCAAAATCCCTGATTTTTTAAAATTAGTATTGTTAATTAAAGAAAGATACTGTGGTACCACTGAGACATTTTTACCAAAGAGATTTTTATTCTTTTTTTATTAAACACAGCCAAAGAAAAGCCCTATTTACAGGCTAGAGAACAGCATAGCAGAAAAAAGGAGTTAGTAAAAAGGCATTTGAGAATTTATTTCAAATGCACGTTCAGTTGTTATCCCTTCCATCAAAGGACCTCAAAGTGCCTTTAAACTGCTGGCAACTGCCCCAGAAGTTATCTTTGCTGTAGGCATTATTAAGCCCTTGAAAAGCTGAGATGTAAGCAGTGGGTGACTTTTCACTCAAGGTTACTCTGCAAGTCAGGAGCAGGGATAGACAGACTGTTCTATACGTGCTACGTGCTTTGGAGAAGCATTTGGCTGCTGCAGTTGTGCACGTGGGAGGAGAGAGAGAGGAAGGACATCTGTGAACATCATCATAAGATAGGATCCCAGCATCACAGGACTCCAGGCAACACAAAAAATTTCCTAATCCAACACAAAAATACTGAATCACAAAGTTATCTTGCATTAACTTAACATTGTTCTCTTTCATGTGTTCACTCCTGGTATACCATCCATTCTCATTTGTCTGAGTTTAGATGTAATTTTTTAACTGACTTCTTTCCCTTGAATTTGTCTTCCAAACATAACTGAGCAGGTCTGTGCCATGATACTGAGAATTACAGTGGGGAAACGTTGCCATAGTAGCAATACAAAAAATGGGCAAGTCTGGGTGTGTATCAGACATAATTAAAGTGGGCTTCATTTTCAGGTCAATAACATCAGCCCCACCGATATCTCTGTAACTGGATAACCTAGAAATCAGGCATCTCTGTTCCATCTCTGCTTGAAAACGTACTTGGCATTTGCTTTTTATGAGAACACATGAGAAAATGTTCATTTCTGTCCAGATCTCCTGTAAAGATCTCAGACGTAAGAGAAGCAGTGCCAGTGCTGAAACATCTTCAAAGCTGAAATGTGCGTTTGATGTTTAAACAAAAATAAATCACCAAACCCTAAAATCAGCCACTGGTTTTCAGTAAAAACACTTGATAATTTTTTTTTCCCCCAAGTGTTTAAAAAGCCATCATTTTATAATGAAAAATGTCAGCAAGTTCCAGGTAAAATTAGAAGCCACTTTTGATATCTGGGAGGTGACAACTTTCACGAAGTACAAGTATACAATGCCTTCATCAGAAGGGAGTTCTGTTGGAAGGGTGAATATCCCATTAACATGGGATATATCCTTCCCACAAGCACCAAACTAATAGCTTTGCTAATTACATGACTGCAATTAACATTTTTAATGAAGAAAATAATTATAATTGCACCCGATCTTTGTTAGATTGGGGAGATAGCAGCTTTCAGAAAAGAAAGTCTTTTTAAAAAGGAATATGCATTCTAGGTTATGCATGTAACCTGCATTTAAACAGACACCAACATATGTGGAAAACAATTGCTTTACAACCCTCTTCTATAAATGAATTGCCCAGATAACACCTCTTGTGAATCAAACAAATGATTCCATGATGGGAGCAGCAGCAGCACAAATTCAGTGGTGTAGTGTTTTCTATTCACTTGCAGATCAGAAAACACCATATATTTATTTTCAGAGGCAACAACTGCTGAAGAACAACTTTTCCTCACTATGTACTGAGGCTGCTGGATAGTGAGAGCTGAGACCTGCCCACAACACGTGAAAGGTGAGGAGTCCCAGAATAATTCTGATCCTCTGCTGCCTTCAAGGTGCTGGGAAAAGGAATTATTCTCACTTTTCCTCCAGATGGGCTCCCCACCCGTGCTTCTAACTGACAGCTCAACTTGAAAGAGTTCATCCGCAGGAAGCTATTAAAGTGATGATCATTCTTGTGGTTTATGCATTGATACAAAAATTCTTGGTTAAAGAAAAAAAACACAAAACCCAACAAAAAACCCACTGTGGTAATTTACTTAATAAGTTTTTCCTCCTCTTAAGTAAACTTGGGAGAAGTCCCAATGAAGGTGGTTGACTGTGTTGGATAATTAAAGGATAAATCTTTGTCAGCATAACAGATTTGTGAACACTGTGTAAACATGCATTTAGGCAGTTAAAGCCGAGATGTGTCTCACTGCACAGTCAGATACATAAACAGCTGCTTTAGGATAAGGCCCATCTCAGCCAACACATGTGCTAGAATTCCATGCAGAAAACTTTCTGCCCTGGCTTTACCAGTGTCAAACACAGCTGTTGCACTTTGCTGAAATCTCCTTGGAACCAAAGTTAACTCATCTCACTGGAAGACTGTTCATGGTTTCTGCTTTTCAGGACAACAAGAAAAGGTTGAGCTGAACAACTGGGAACATTTCCCAAGATGAGAAGAGATGGAAAAATGCTTGGAGATGAGCTTGATTGCATTTGAAGTGTGGCAATGGCATGCAGCCAGGATTAAGATGCTCTATGAGAGCAAAAAGATGATCCTATACCAAACAGATCTTGTTCCAAATTAGAGTTCTTTAGTCTCAAGAAGAAGCTCATTTCCCTGCAAGTCTCTCAGCTACTTCTGAGTGGGGGCCAGGTCAGCAAGAACGAATATCTTTTCTCACTGTTCCTCACTCAGGCTACTATTTTCTTTTCAGTCTTCCCATGGCTGTTTTTGTCTCCCCCCCCCCTTCTTAGAGGGTGAGCTAACCCTGGGCCTGAACACAGAACAGCTGGAGGACAACTGAGAGGACGTGTAGGATTAGAATGGCAGGTACAACAGAGACAGTGAAAATCACTGACCTGACCCAAATGTTTTCAGAAGCTTATCGTGGCCTCATTTCCTCCCCTTTTTCCCGTTGAAGGTCTTTTTACTCATTCACCTGCAAAAACAGGACTCTGCTCAAAATAGTGGAGGTGGTAGTGCAGTAGTAAGATAGGCGTACCCAAGGAGATCTGGCTGACACTGAAATAAAGTCTCCTGGCAGAAATTTTAATTCTCAAGAGGCTGATAAAAGCATCATTTGAGCATTAAATAACAAAGGGTAGGAGCACATCTATGCTGCTACCAGCCCTGTCCCCATGCAAATCGTATTTCAAGGACTTGCCAGGAAATAATGAAATAATACAGTGACTTACCTTTCTGGTAACATGTGATTTTATTTTCAAATGCTAGCATTTAGAATGGCATACAAATCCTTTCTTTACGTTGGTTTGCTCTTTTCAGTCTCAAGTTTATTTCTTTGATTAAGGAAATAAATTTGATTAGATGTGCCAGGGGCAGGACTGACCTTGGGAATAGGTGTTGTAACCATAGGGAAGCAGAGCTAGTTAAGAAAATCATCATAAAAGTGCTCAAAAGAGCCCCCCAGATTCAAAAGAGTCCCCAAGATTCAATGACCCACCCAGACTAGAGGCTTAAAAGACCGCAAACTTAAAAATCAGACAAAACTCTGCAGCAAGGTCTTCCAAATGTCATCCTGTGATTGTCCAACATTCGGGCAGATGCCACGAAACAATGACACAAAGAAACACTATTAAGATGATAATTGAAACATTGTTGTGCCTCGCTAATTTATATTTAGAAATCTGCAGCTTGCTTCAATCTGAGAAATCTTTTGCAATGTTTTGATGGGGAAATTGAATTCTTGAAAGACATACAAATTCAGAGCCTGGCCATAGGTCACATCCTAATTTCACTGAGCTAGGTTACAAACTTCTGATATATAACCTGCTGTGAACTTGCTATTGCCATTAAACTGTTCCTGTTTGTTTTTCAAACTTAAATACTCCTTAGGAAAGTGCTGCCAGGTAAGCGACTGATGCTGTCTCGCAGTGACAATTCAGGAATGTTCCAACTCCCATACTCTGTAATCTCAGTAGGTTAGTCAAAAGATGACTTGAGGAGGTGAAATTTGAGATAAAGAGAACATAAATCAGATTAAGGAAGTGTATGCAGGAGTCTTTCCTTAACTGCTCCAATTCTCTAATATGTTTAACTCCAGGAAGTAACTTGATGGGTAATCCTTAGATCATACTTAGGACAACTGATTTCGCCAGAATCCAGTGTTGAAAAGGGGAGTTATCCATTCTAAAACTTTATCCTCATCATCTGAATTGCATTTTAAAGAGTAATTCATCTTTTTATTTTTCTACCTCCAACAGAGATATTACCTGCTGTATAGTTTAAGGTTCCAGATAGAGACAACTCACAAAACAGTAATAACCTCTTTTTCTTATTTTTCTTCAGTAAGAAGACTTTTTTATATCCAAGTCACCAAATAAAGCTTGACTCCAGCAGAACGTGGTAGGGCTCTGCCATCTTCATTCTTTGATCGTTTCAGAAAGAAGTGAGAAGCATGTAATTACATGCTTCGTATGTCTGTTTTTCTCTCTCCCCCACTCCCAACTGAACAGTATTTAAATCTGCTGATTTATTTTAATCACCAATATAACAGAGGATTGCAGATTCCAAAAATATTAAACTACTGAAAAAGTCATGGAACTCAGAGGCTGAATAATGTGAGTCAGTTTACAGTGCAAGCTTACTCTTGTTAGACAGTTAAGAAATTTAGCTGTAGACACTTATCTGTGATAAGCCAATAGTTCTGTTACTCCTAGAAACACAAGCTTGTTTCCTTGATTCTGAAGATCACTTATGTCCAGAAATCACATTTTGATTTGTGTTCCTATTTCAGGGAGTTTTAGATGGAAAAAATCTTAATACTGTTCCATAGCCTCTAAAGCAGCTGTGATTTTGCATTAAGGATGTGCTTCATATAGCAGGTGTAGCAATTGGACATATCAATACAATGGGAAAGGCATTACAACAAAGGTGTGATGACAAAAGAACTAGCATAATAGAGAGGGAAGAAGACTGCTTACCCATATCAGAAGATTCCAGGTTCACAGGGAGAAGCTTCACCAAGGAGGGATCTCCAGAAACAAATCTTTCCCTACTGGCAGTCAGCCCTTAAATGGGGTCTAAGAGAGGTGCAGCCAGGCTCCACCCCTTCTGATCACACAGCTGAATTGCCTTCACCTGTGCTTCCAGGACTGACCTGGTCCTTTCCCCAGGTGCTCAATCAGTGGTTCAGGCCGTGACTCAACTATTCCCATACAGTGGGACTTGAAATGAGGGATATTTTTCATGGTGTTAGTGTTCAGAGTGCTGGAGAGTATGCTTCTACCTTCTTAATAGAAGGAGTTGCTGGAACAAACTGCTTCCAGAGAATACACTGAGATTTCTCTGAAGAAACTGGCTAGTCTCAAGGGGTTCTGGAAAAGCACCATAAACAAGCAGAGAACCAGAATCTGACAAACCAAGGAGCTCACCTGTTTGACAAGTGTGGTTGTTCTTACTGTTGTTATTTTCAAATCAGATCTCTTCTCCGTTGTGTAGCTGTGGGAAATGATTCTGGTTTTGCTGCTCCTGTTTGCAGGGGGGTTATCTTATAAATGCAGCAATTGTTAGTGAGAACAGCTGGGTGACTTAGGTCTTTCCAGCATGGAGGCTTCACTGTGTTAGTAAACCGGGCACTTTGCACTATCCTCATGGGAAGAGTCTGCAGTGATACTAAGGCTGTTTTCAAGAGACTGTCATTTCCTGCAAGAATATATGTGATGTGCTGTTGGGACTTTTAGAGAGATTGGGGAAAAATATGTCTTGGGACCTGAAGCCAAGGAGTGACTGATCCTGGCAGTTGAATTCCCTTTCAAATGAATGTATAGTGGACCAAATGACTATTATAAAGTTATGGCTAGAAACTTATTTATTTGGGACATTAGGATGCTCAGAACCAGCATGACTCATTGGCAGACTCAAATGTGGCTTCATGGTAAACAGTTCAGACCTAATACCTCAGTCCAAGTCAAGTCATGTCATAATATACGGCATGTCCCATCTTTTATTTGGAGAGGTAGGGATAAAAAAGCATACCCTGCTGTCTCAAAAAGCAGTATGAATGCCATGAAGGCTTACTGAACCCTGATGCTATACATTAAAGCCAGTATAAACCTTGCAGAAGAATTTCAGCCTCATGGGAAATATTATATATGAGGATGTTTGAGAACTACGGCTGAAGGATTTAGTTTGATGTCTTAATTGGGACCTGATGCACAGCTGCCACTGGGTTTCTTTGCTCCCTAATCTTCATTTCTTTTGCTTGGCAGACACCCTGCAGACAAGCAAGCCTTCAAAAGCTAAAGAAATGTGTTGTAGGTGAGGGTCTAACAGGTTATATACCAGAGACCTCTACAGGATGTGCACAGTTAAAAAGACATTCCTACTGAACTATTAGCAGTGTAAAGCCCGGCAGAGTTTTCTTTGGATGAGGCATGCATTTCTGTCCCTCTCCTGATCTGTGAGAACAGGCCAAGAAAACTTGGGTTTATTTTTTCCCTTTCACAGAATCCTGCAAAAGATTTATAACTGTTGCTGAGAAGCAGGTGCCAGAATGGCCATGATAGATTGGGAAATTGCATTCCACTGAGAGGAGTCCAGTTCCAGGAGATGCTCAGGGCTGGTCCAGGACTTTGAAGGGAGCACAGTCAGCTTGAATCCCAACTGGTTTATTTCTCTCTCTCTCTCTCTCTCTCTCTCTCTCTTTTTTTTTTTTTTTTTTCCCAGAAAGCCTAGGAACTGATTTGCAGAGTTACTTACGTCTTTGTGGTGGTGATATGGGAAGACATACAGAATCTGTTGTTTTTGTCAACATGGAAAAATTATTTGTATGATGAATGATCAATATTTTTCTCATAAGAGAGGTTTTTCAAAGGCCAGTCCTCAATCTTATTACAAAATGGCTGCCCTTGCCAGATTTGTCACTTATCCTAACACCACTAGATGTCTTTACGATAATTCCATGATGTGGAAATTCACCTGTACCAGAGACACCACATCTAGGTTCTACACAAGTGCAAAGATGGAGATTATCACATAGAATCAACATATAAAGTGGAAAAGCAAAACAAGAAGTTTAGAGGGAAGATTTTCTTTCTCTGAGCTAGACTTCTAGAGAGATTCTGTCTGTAGGCTTGACATCTGGCTGCTCTAAAATGTTGGTTTGGGGCTGTTTTAGAAGCTGTCATCCATTGTGCATTCTTTATTTCCCCAGGATTATTCTTCTGCCTTGACTATTTTGGTTTTACAACTTCCTGGGGCTGTATTTTTCCATATTCTTGTGACTTGATCTCCTCTTAGTTCCTCAGTGTCAAAAAACAGATCAGAAGCTTAGGGACACACTGCATCTCACCACATAACTGTTGGCTCCATGCACCCTAGAGCTGTTTAATTCATCCACGAGATAGTGATACTTGCTTTTGTCTTTTCTGACACAAAATTGACCACCCCAGAGTCATCTACTTTTCCAAACTAACTAGACAGATTCGTGAAATCTAGAAATCTGGACCAGAAAATGCCAGTTGGCCCAACCAACTGCCTTTTCTAATCTGTTTTGTTCTTATTTGTTCTTCTGTACCATATCTGCAGCATTGTGTCTACCCTCAGTTCTCTATTCATTGACTTCCTATTATACGTGGAAAAAGAAATTTAACAGAATTCACTCTCTGGTGGACTGAACTTCTTTCAAATTTATTCTTCTAATAAAATTGCAGATGAAAATTTGGGGAAACAATGGTGAAACTTGTCCAAAATGTCAAACCACCAAGCAGAATGAGACACTGAGATCCAGCTGTGTAATTCCACAATGGATCTCCTCTCAAAGATCTGCTAGAGAGGAGATGGGCTATGCTACTTGTGGTTCCAAGTTAACTCTACACCGAAAATTGGCACAAAGAAGAAAAATGTCCCATTTTCTTGCACTTCTAGCATTTTCCCAGCAGGGACCAGTGGCCACCAGCCAGGTTTCAAAGAGAACTGTGATTGATGGGTGAATATGCAATGGGGAAAATATCTTGCCGCTTCCTCATGTCTAATTCCCACTGCTTTTGCAGGCTGTATCCCAAGGCACTGCTGGGAATAGACAAGTGAGTTTTCTTTCTTGGACGTCTTGATGTTTGTGAGATGGACAGTTCAATGTGAATTCAGTTCATGCTCATTAAGTGATGATTTGTCATTTGTATACAAAGGTACATAAGTAGAACTTCCCAAATAATCAGAATTAAGAAAGACTCATTGTTAAGGGGGAAAATATGACTTCCAGAGATCAGATCTTTTGTGGGTGGAGAGAAACAAAAATCTACATATACAATCCCCCTACCATTGCTGACAGTAACTCTTCTTTCCTTACCATTGTGGCTAACTCCACAATGATCTTGTTAAAATCTTCATTGCAGAATG
This sequence comes from Chrysolophus pictus, assembly GCA_037305975.1. NCBI lineage: Eukaryota > Metazoa > Chordata > Aves > Galliformes > Phasianidae > Chrysolophus > Chrysolophus pictus. Next base: position 22,175,303 of record CM074583.1, read on the forward strand.
CCAGGTGAATATTTAAAGAGTCTCTGTAAAATGATAGAAATTGATAGTTAAGTAATGTATAGCATTGCCAAAGTTTGCAAATTGCTGTTTTCAGAAGTATGGGCATCATAGAAAGGAAAGCTTTCTTGCTATTCCTCTAGAATAATTTGTTGGATGGTTTTGGAGGGCAGCTGGTTGGTTGGTTCTGTCTTGCTACAAGGAACAACTTTTTGATGAGTTCCCCTCAAATCACGACATCTTCCATTACATGAAAAGAAATGTCAAGACCCAATAAAAGAGTGAAAAATATGCCAGTGGCAAGAAGGCCCCATTAAAGGTTTTTTTCCCTCACATTCAGATTTCACTGCAGGGAGTATTTAGCCACACAATTTTTTTTTTTTAACCTGCAGATTCATTGAGTGCTAATGATTAGTTGTAAGGCAAAAAAAGTCTTCAGATGCCTAGATAGTGTTCTGCAGATGTTATCCATTGTAGGTGATGTTGTCTTGAGGTTAACTACAAAATAATAAAAATCCCAGCCTCCGAGAGAGTGCGAGAGCTCTTGGGAGTGGTAATGCAGTACAGAGCCTTTCACCCTGAGGTCAGCAGGTCAAACCCATTTCAGATCAGGAATGACCAGCAGTTATTAAATGTCTGCTTTTGGATTTGCAGGGGGGGGGTTGCAAAGTGTTGCTTATATTAGTGCTACTGGAAGGCTGTTTATTGCAAGACCTGCTGATACATGTCATTGATGTGAGACACCATGGGAGTGAATACTTTACGAACATCCAGAAATATAGGCTTATTTACAGTACAAAAATCATCAAAGTTGTCATTATTTGCCCTTTTGTGGGCTAGCACAGTAGGAAGATCAAAGATAGAATTGACCCCAGTTAAGGACTTTGCTCTCTTACCTCTAGATGTGACATCTGGTGTCACGCTCAGAACGCTAACAGCTCCCACTGCAAAGCTAAGTCATTCTTCCTGAGTATTTCAAAAGAGATGTTTATCATCAAGAAGTGCCCAAGAATCTTAAATCACTGGGAATAAAATTGTGCAGATCGAAAAGAGATGATGCAATACATGGATTGGAAGACAAAAAGAAAAAAATAGCAATTAAGAACATCAGTTTCTCTATTAAAAGCAGTGCTGACAAACACATTCACCTTCTGAAAAAAACATAGCTGCAGGCAGTACATTAGACATGTGAAAGGAATACTGCGTGAAGTCAAAGAAAATCTAAGTTTCTTTTCCTCTGCCATAAATCATAGCACTAGTTGGTTGCTTTTTTTCAAGGCAAAGTAAAAGATTGATTTTTTGCACAGTGTAGAGCTGCATATATTAGCTTCTGATTTTCACGGAAATGGCACCGTTTCTGAATTACGTGACATGCATTATGTTGTCAGTTTCAACAAGTGCTGTAATACCTAAACCCGTTCTATCCTGTAACCCTGTTCTCTTGTCTTGTGCAACATCTCTTCTCCCCCTGATTGCTGCTTTTTAAGCAATCTATTCTAACCAGCTTTCCTTCTCGCTTTTCAGCTGAAATTTAAGACTGAAAGATACTCACTCCTTTGAGGTGGTGGATGAATGAAATCCACCTCTATCCCCCCCAGAGACTTGAGAGGCCAAATGCTTTGATTGAAGAATCACAGAAATCAGAATGTATCCACACAAAACAACACTATGTGTGTATTCAGGATGGCACTGGCATTCTAGTAAGTGGTGTATCTGGATCAGACTAATTAATTCTATTAATCCAACTAAAGCTAAGTATTGATGTCAGCTTTGCCTCACTGTGAAAAATAGTTGCTGATTACCTATGGCAAACGAGCCAGAAGGATAAGGGAGAAATGATTCTGAAAGTACAGAGAAAAAAAAAAAAGTCTAACTGTAAAGGTGATAACACAAGTTTTGGGAGGAAAAGGAGTGGAAGTGAAAGAGCACAAACATGCAAATCCTAGGCTTAAACCTTGAAGAAGAGACTCCTGGGCTTTCTGCTTTAAAACCAGTTGTGCCACTGGGCCACCCTACATATTAGATTCCTTTGGCAGCATCACTCTTGGGGCTCAGGACTGTAGCAACCTTGGTTGCTTTATAATAGTTTGTACACTTGGTAATGTGAGCTCTTTGTACAGCACATTGTACCCAAATATTGAGCATAACATTTCTTTCTTTCTTTCTTTCTTTTTTTTAACAACAGAAGAACAACAATAGAATTGCTTTCTAAAGTAATTTTCATTGGAAAGTAAATGGAAGCCTTTCTCCGTCTCATAAGTTAAAGTAATCCAATCAGATTCAATAGTGTTCTAACAGTATGAGCCTTCAGTCTATGTCTAGACCTCCTGCTTTTATTAACATTTGCCTTCTATCACACCTATGAGAATAGTCTCTGCAGGCTTTTTTCATGTTGGATATGGACTGATATGAATGGAAATCTCCAACCCAAGTAGTAGAACTCTTCTGAGCTAATTTTGTTTATTTCTCACCCTCTGCATAAACTCTGCCTTAAGCCAAGCTTCACTATTGCCTGTAGTTTGTGCAATGATCTGAAACATTTAGAGACTTCTGGGTGATTCTGTTCCAAGCTGGCTTTTTCTGTACCCACATCAGCTGGGAGTTGGTTGTGCCACAGAGCTGGTACAAAATGAAATGCTTCATAGTAATGTCTTTTCCTAGCTGATCTAAAGTGAATTCAGACTTTCTGGGTTAGAGGATTCTTCCACAGAACTGGGCACAATCCAATGTGCAGACCTGGAGGAGCCTGGCACCCTACATTTATCTTGAAATTTTTCCCTTCCAGTTTCCTCTGCCACCCAGTCTGCAGCTCTGCTTAATCAGTGGTGTGAAAGCTGCTCCTTCTCCCAATTTCTGTGAGCCATTGCTGCCTCCTAACATCTGACAAAAAGAAGTGGGTATTTCATCCTAATTTGCTGCTCCAGTGTCAGCTCGGCTTACCCTCCCTCCTTCTGCTGCTGAATGACTGGTTGTTTTTTAAAGAGCTCTTTAAATGGCGAATTTAAAGAAACACGGACAAGGTAGAAACAAGATTACAGGGTCACAGATGTTAGGAGAAGTGACCCCATCTGAGAATAAAGGATATTCGAGTGCAAAATAGATGCACTCTGTGCTCTGGTGCAGTGACCTTGCCTACTGAGTGGTCTGACATGAGGCTGCCCAAGAGCACATGTTCTGGCTGATTTCACATCCTAGCAATGGGTGCCACTGCTATGAAGACAGATTTCTAGGTTCCCTGCTTTCTGATAGAGACCTTATATGAGCTTTCATCAATGAGGGAAGCAAAACCTTTATCAAACCTGCTTCTTTGTCGCTGTTCTCTGTAATAGGTATTTCTTGCTTAGAATTGCATCTGTACAGTGTGGCAATGGTTGTGTTTGGTTGTGTTTGCTTTCTTTTTCTGTTGTTGGTGGTTTATTTTTCCCTGTGAAGCTTACAAGCACGAGAAATGTTTAAATGCCCCTTAGCTGTTTTTTCTTGTGTGAAAATCCCATGAAAACATTTCTGTTCACATAAGGGAGGGAAAAAGAGTTAAGCCTTAATTTGTGTCAGGTAATGAGAAAATTCATCTGAACAGAGAATTGCATGTTAGTGTGATCACTAGTTGCTTCCTTTTTCCAACAGTAGTCAGTTCTCCCCTTGCTACCTGCTGCACTGAAGTCTTTGCAAGGAGAAAAGTCTAATTTAGAAGAACCACAAACCTCCAAAGAAACTCAACTCACATTTCCTTTTAAAGCTTGCTGAGATCAGCAGAATGAAGTCCCTCTGAGAATATGGAGAAGATATCACTAGAGAAATAGAAACTGGGAGGAGTGCCAAACTGAAGTCATGTTGTGTGGAGGCAACCACACGTTAAATGTTACCGTATCTGTCTGAAAGCTTGCATTCTAATCTGTAAGTATTTAAAAGAGAAGATGATCAATAGAATGAAGGTCACTGCTATTTTTTACAGCCATGCACTACCCTTCCCACTCTAATTTTAGATTTAATCTTGCTTCAGGAGATGGTTAGAGGCATTAATTCTTGATATTCTATATGAGAGAAAATCTTGTGCTGTAGACGAGGGCAAGGTGACCTGAAAAGTTCCTTCCCCCACCAAATAAACACATTTCTCATGTCAAAGGGAACTAAGTTCTGGCTTGGGTGTATCCCAAACATGCAAAAGTTGAACTACCCTTCAGCTCCTTGGGCTGAGTCCTCAGGAGTCTTTTGTGGTTTAGAAACAACAGAGTTTGCTTCCCAGCTGCAGGCTCTGAAGAGCATATCGGTTAGTTACAAATTTCTCTGGGCAGCCCTAGATCTTTACTACTTAATTACTATTAATGGATGAATGTGACTTGCTTCTACATGCTATGTTTCAGAACTGTAAACTAGCTTACTGATATAAGTGTCGTTTTCAAAGCTTACCAGTTGTTTGAAAAGCTTTCATGGTTTTAGAGTCAAGTAGGCAATATTACAACTTTCTCTTCTGCTATAGTTTACCTAGTAGTGACAGCTCCATTTTCCTCACTGCAAATTGGTATGCATCTTCTCCTTTGCATGATCTCATGCGTCTTTTGGTTATCAGTCCTCCATCTTTCTCCCTTTTCCATATTTATCCTCCAAGTTATTGTTTCTTTCCTCTACACTGATACTGAGGGACAGTTTTCCATTTTTTCTCCTCTCTCCCCATGTATTTGTCTAAATTGGACCAGAATCCATTCTTTTAATTTGTAATATACTAGAAGTTCCCCAGACTCAGCAAGTACTCTTGGAAATTACCATATTTTCAATTTCTGAGCAAATAGCAGCAGAACTGCTGACAGCAATATCATTTTACAAAGAAGCCTCTTTGGGGCTTTCCTGGTCTGCTGTCTGAAGGACAGAGCCATCAGCAGAAGGGCTACAGCCAAGGATTTGTACCTCTAAGGTCTTCAGCCTCAGCAGAGACCCCTGGGAATCTGGGCAGATTTCCACTGAAAGTTTGCCTTGGATTCAGTAAAATTTCATTAAACCCCCACTGTGCCAAATGCAGCATGTCAAGCTCAATGAAAAAAAAAAAATTCGCTAGCTCTCATAATATTCCCAATACAATTCCCTGGCCTTTGCTTTCTATTTCTATTGCCTACTTGCCCTTATAGCAAAATTAGTTGTAGACAACAGCTATAAACAAGAGGACAGCTGCACTACTAGCCCAAGGCCACTACTACAGTGACCCAAAACAATAAAAAAAGGTGAAAAATTTATAGCTCAATCAGAATTTATCTTAGTCTGTTGTGAACTCTTTCTAGGAAAAATCAGTTTTCCTTTTGTGATTTTTAATTCCAGAAGAGGTTGTAGAATACTCTGTCTTCAAAATATGGTTACTACTTTGGGAGCTCCCATCACAGGCCTTAGATTCATTTACAGTCTTTTTCAAACCAGTGGAGCCACAAATATTAATAACAGAAATAAGTTATAAAAAGCAGAAAAAGGTTTTAGAAAAATAAAAAGTGTTGATCTGAATCTGGAAAACATGCCTTACAAGTGAAAGTAAGAGGGCTGGCTCTTCTCTAAACCATTTTCCAAAGAAAATGGGAATATAAAATATAAAAGCTATATAAACTTTCTTTTTTATAAACTACATAATATAGCTGGCATATTTTACTGAAAAACCTTGCAAGATTCCTTGGTTGGAAGCTACAACTTTTCAAATTCAGTCTTAAAATACTGCAGAGCTGAAATAAAGGATGTGAAAGCATCGAGAATTGTCTCTCATTTGTTATCTGGATGGCAGAATTTGTTATCTTGCTTTTTTTTTTTGCTTTTTTTTTTTTTTTTCCCCAGCTCACATGGATAGTGTGATCATAGTGTAAGAACTTTTGAGTGACATGGGGCTTTATTTTTTGGGTGGTGCTTTTTAGAAGGGGCAGATTAGAACTGTTTCTTCTAAATTAAAGATTTAAAGTCTATGAAATATTTGCAGCACCCATATTGTGTAAGCTCTTTCATGCTTACATATGCCAAAGCCCTGGGGAAATGCAGTCCTAACATTTTTTTTTTGACTGTTTGCATAGAGGAACATCATGACCACACCAAGTACACAGGAATAAAATAACAAATGTGCAATGTGTAAAAAGAAGCTGTAGATCATTTCCCTTAAGTTTAACTTAATAAAAGCAGTGAATCATTTGATTTTTACCAGTAGAATTTTTACAAATAGACTTAAAATATTTCTCTTCAGATTTGTGGCTCCAACAGCTGCAGCTGAAACCAGCAATCAGCAAAGCCCCTTGTTTTTATTGGAGTTGAAGTGGCTTGTTGAAAATGGATTGGATTACGGGGATCAATCAGCAGCAGGTCGAGGATGCAGAGGGAACTCTGCCAATGCAGCAGGCTGCCAGGAGCAGCGAAAATCCTTGGGCTAGTGACACGTCCTAATGTATTGGAAAATCCATTGTTTTATAAAGAGCTTTGGAGATAGGAAGTGGATCAAGTTGCAAAAGAGTGCAAAAATAACAGTAATTCTCTCCCAAGTTCCTTTTGTTCATTTGTACTTGGCTTTAAGGAAATAAATTCCATAGAGATGCTGCCTGAAGTGTCCAGCCAGTGTCTGGAGATGATTGGGAATAGGACAGATGCTAAAGCGTGATCTTTCCTGAGTCACAATTTAGGAAACAGAACATTTCTGAATTTCAATAGCAGCCATCTTGGCATTCTGAAAGTTGCCATATGGTTCTGTTCTGTCCAGTTCTGGATTCTCCCTAAATAATGACGATTGTTGTTTCTTTCCATTAAATTACAGAGTTGAACAATCTTGTCATTGTTTTGCAAGGGTCAGTTCTCAATGTACTAGGCCTTGATTAATGTCAGGATGAGCCGACACCCCTTTGTGTCCTCAGTTACACAGCAAATCCGTTCACCACTTGATGAGAATATTACTAAGTAGACTAAAAACAGAATAATGAATTACTTCTGAGTTCAACTCCTTTAGATTTCAGCGATCGTTCTCTAGTTATCCTTTGTGAAGTAGCCCCTGCATTCAGTGGGAGCCGTCTTATAGCATTTGAAGTCTGAAACCTGTACTGAAGGAGACCACAGATGGCAAAGACATGGTCATGAATCCTGCCCGGCCTTGTTGACACAGGAATCAACTTCCAGATGAAAGACAGGCATTTGCTGATCCTCACTCATGACTATTTGGGAATATCACCCTCCAGAGGGATGTAGGCTTTAATGAACAGAACAGTAGTTCACAATTCTAAGAGCTGCTTGCAGTGTGTGGCTCTTTCTCTTGAGCTTTAATCACGTGCTGAGGGAACACAGACGTTTTCCTCAAAAATCACCATTATTAAAAACAGGTAGCTCTGCAAGAAGCAGGGGTGGAATGGATCTATCTGATGACAACATCTATTCCTTTGTCAGTGGCAGAATATCATTCCCACAAGACCACGTGTCAGATATTAAACTGATACTGTACTTGAACTTATCCAAATGTCTGGCATGAAAGGGTTAGGATAGGAAATCTACTTCACAAGCAGGGTTTACAACAATAATAAAAATTCTCCATACTTGGGAACCTAAAGAAAATCCACGTAACAGTCCAAGAAAAGCAGAACAGTGGAAAAAGTGAAGCATTTGAATACTCTCCCTCCCTGTGTGTTGGCTCTGGTACCCTTGGTGGGACTGACTCTCAGGCATTGAAGAGCTACGGTTCTCCTCAGAGGAACTCTTGCATGTGACCATCTCCTTGCATCTCCTTGCATGTGGCCAGACTTTGTACTGTAAAATCAGGCAGAGACGAGAAAGTTTCAGAGACTTGTTCATTCTGACTTGAAATCTTAAATTCTCTGTGTAAGAATTCGGTAGATATACTTTTTCAGGACAAATGAAATGATTTCTTTTTGAGGAAATCAGCTTGTCTGATTTCAGTGCTGACTCCTAGAACCGTGCAGGATATAGTGGAATGCAGGATTTTTAAATGTCAAAACATAATGCTTTGGGGGCAAAAAAAAAAAAAAAAAAAGTAATTTCTTTATCAAACTTGAAGGCTTCTGAGCATTTCCTTCTCCAGATAAAGCTCCAACAAAATGGAAGAGTTTTTCCTTTTTTTTTAATTTTTCCACTGCCTTTACTTCTTGTTATTTTATATTTGGGACATAGTTGGATGAACTATGAAGCAATGGCAATTTCTGCTTGCTCAGTGGAATGCCTGAAATGCTTTTTAATACATTTTGGACAATATAATAACATAATGAAATTTAGGGATCTTGAGATATACAGTTTAAAGTGGAGGAGGATTATTTCTGTTTCATGTAATGCCAATTTTCCAAGTCTGTGATACCGTTGTCTCTTGCAAAGCATAAAATATATGTGATCAGGTAAAGTGGCTACATTTTGTTGCTTGTTAGACTGAGGATAACCAGAAAACTGTTCTTTTCCAAAGTTCTATGGTAATGCTGCCTGTAGCAAGGATGTTGTGAGGAAACTATCCCCTTTTCTGGAGGACTGTCTTCTCAAGTCATCTTTCATTTGAACTGCTCTCTCAACCCTGATGCTTAGAGGCATCATTCCCAAACACTGGTGTACCTCATTTATCCTACTACCATACGGTGCACAAAAAATGAATTTCTACCTGCTGCCAAGACTGGCTGTTCGCTTATTTTTCACATTCATAGTAGTCTGTGGGCATCACTGGTTGTCACAGAAAATACAAGGATTCCTTCCTGCTACTTAACCTGGCAAAAGAGCTGAATTGTTATCCTTCAGGTAGACTATGAGAGAAAGAGTCACGAACACCAAGTACTTTAAATTTAAGGCCCTGGGTGAGCCCTCTGTAGAAATATTCATGTAAACTGTCTGTCAGTCCCTGTTTACACCTACTGGTACAAAACCATCATCTACTTGTATTCCATTTAGAAAGTGCATGTGGATTTCAACAGTTAATATTTCCTTTACATATGAAGCTTAAGGAGCTGAAAACAGAGTGATACAACCAGTCTTCTGCAAGAGTCTACAAACAAGTAAAATACTATACGTATTATTTTAATTTTGCAAACAAAGCCCACTTTATGTTGAAAGATTCGATTCATGTAGCGATGCTTCAGATGGAAACATAGCTTGCCTATGTGTAGTAGGACAAATAGCATTTTAAGTGACTCATCAATGGCTCCCATGACATCCTCTTAAACAATCAGAGGCACAATAAACCAGTGATTTAGATGAAGAAGCTTCTTGCTGGAGAAATAGATCAATAGAATTTAATGGAAAAAGTCACTGATTTTTACTCCAGAGTAAACACTGATGATGTGACTGGAAACTGGATAGTTCCAAGGTTTAATTCTCAAGCATCTGACATGCTCACGTGCAAGATATTATTCATCTTTGCTCTGACAAGGATCTTCCTTTCTCCATTTCCCCCATCTCTCATAGGAATCAGGTTTGGCTAGCAGGCATCTATGTAACTTGCATTTCATACTTATCTTGCTGCAAAGCAAGACCCAGCTTTGGTTCCAGTGGCCAATGAATAAAATATGTTTACCAGTGCCTTAAGGAAAGAATAAAGACCCTGGAGATGTCACGGTGGTGGAGACTTTGTGTGGTAATTAGGGACATCCCCACATTTTCCACTTTTCTTCATTTAGGTAATGGAAGCTTCTGAGTTATCAAAAAAGAAGAAAACTAAACAGAGGATGCCTATGTCTTTATCTTTGCACAAGTCTCTGCTCAGTCCTCTTGCAATTTATCTTGCCAGCTCTTCAGAGGTGCAGAGCTCCTACCACCTTCCCCTCTGCACTGATTTGGGGAATTTTCTGGGTTCATTTTTAAATCACATCACCTGGAGCTATGCACTGCCCATGTTATGCCAGAAAATTGTAAATCTGTAAGTGCTCTTGTCCAGACAGCAATGTTCTCTGCAGCTACTTTAAAAAATAAAACAGCAGGAACACAGGCAAAGTGTAAGTGATCTCAGCTGTCTGTGCTGGACCTGGATTGTGCTTCTGCACAGCCGTGTTTGGTGCACACGAGGCTTCACTGGGCCCCAGACTCCTCCATGCAAATCCCATAGTCACCAGTAAGACAATCACTCACTTTGGGATCACCTCCTTGACTCAGCAATCCTATGTACTGGAGGGAGGACATCTGTGTGGCCCCACAGACATGGTACTACACATCCTTCCTGCAACATTTCCTGGGGGCCAGAACAGTCTCTCTTTTTTTTTTTTCCTCTAAAAGCTAAAGGCTTTGAATACATAAGGTCAGTGAAGGGATGCGTAGTCAGGAGCTGAAGATCTGAGCAGCTCAGTTTGCATTTCTGCTCTGAAGTGAGCATTTCTAGCACAAATGATAAGGCTTTGATTGCAGTTCCCTGCAAATGAGTTTTGCTGATTCTTTTCACCCCACATCTAAGGGACCTCTGAGGTTCCAGAATTTTACATTTTAGGTGTATGTTCTAACTGCTCACTCATAAAGCACAAGCCTGATTGGAAAGAAAAACATTACAATCTAATATTTTTTTTTTTTTTTTAATTGATTCAGATGGCTGAAAGAAAGTTAATGTATGGGAAGAACAAACAAATAATTTTTATGAGCAGAGTAGGTAGGTTGTTTTTGCTGTGTTGCAGTTGAATATTTTGTATTAGGCTGCCTAAGTGAATGTAATCTCAAGATTATAGTTCTCTATGGAGACACTGGGGTCTCTTTGCAGTTATCCAGTTTTCCACACTTTACATTATGAGAAGGACATGCATGGGAATGACATTCCTGTACTTATTTCAGTACAGGAGGGACCTTTACAGAAATGGAGGAGGTGCCAGATTGCAAGGGATGGAGTGAGTGAGAAAGACCAAAACACACACATCCATGCATTTCTACACCATCTGATAGCCATGCCTGGAATTAATATATATTCACTATGAAATTACTTTTCTTGTGAATATATCACTTTGTTGTGCTTGGATTCATTAGAATGGTGAGTTACTTATTTCAAAACAACATTGCTAAGCCATGGACAGGAGAGTGAGAACAGATAACAAATTTTTAGCTGGCTGTTACCATCTAGCCTCAAAAATTTGTCCCTGGTAAAGAACAACTTTAGCAAGTTAGACTGCATGTGGAAGGAACATCAGGACCTCGTTTGTAATGCAGCTTTGTTTCTGCATCTTAGAAACTTTACAGTATCCCAAAGTTGTCTTTAGGAAAACAGACAAATAAACTAAACAACAGAATAAATAAATTTTAAACCTGAAATGAAAATCAGTGAGGAGTTTGGATTATGATTTCCAGTAAAACATGCAGACAACATGGAAGTTCAGAAGTTAATGGGAAATTAACCCTCTTAGTCCCACTAAGACTAAGACTTAGTCCCACTAAGATCAGACTAAAACTTATAGAGCAATTTTAAGTCCCTAGGCCCCCCGACCACTCAGGTTCCCTTTACTTTTCTTTCTTACTTTCTCCCTTTACTTTTTCCCTTTGCTTGTATGTCATGATGTACACGTGAGAAGCCGTTAGGGAGGCTGTAAGCCTCAGAATCACTGATTTTAGATTTGGTTTCTCATGGAACAAAATAGCTGAATATCAGAAAACATTGTGCGGAAGAAAAATGATACCTGAGATGGATTAAATGTGTTATTCATTGTGATCCTTTACAACAAAATTAAAAAAAAAAAGCAGTTAGTACTGTTTCCTCCCTTGCATGCATATTTATGTGGTATGTGTAATATATATTAAACATATTCATATAATTTTCTCTGTTAATGTGTATTTTCACATATTACAGTGTTAAAATAAGTGTATTTACATAGTAAGGTAAATCAAAATGTTAACTGCATGGTTTAGTCCTATACAAAGAATGTCCTCAATTTATGCAGAATTTCAGACTGCAAACTGCATGGTTTTCTCTGGTTTTACACTGAAGGGACTATTAAATTTTGATCTGTATCTTTGGAGTGAAGCTTTCAGAATTTTATCCTTATGACTCTGAAGTTTGTGAAAGTGGAATTGCTGGAAAATTAAAATCCTCATTGCTTGAATGTAACAATCCAAACCAAGGCAATTCTTCCACAATCTCATTCCAGAGGCAAGCAGTACTTCTTTTCTCCCAGGGAACTGAGACAGAAAAAAGTACCCACAGGAGATCAAAGTTCCACTTGCAAGTTTTCAAAGGAAAGGCCCTTACGATGGTGTGTAGATGGTGTATTCCTACTGAATTGTGGAGAAGAGCTCCATAGAAAGCTATTAAACACAGTGGCTAAAATGCAACCTCTTATCCAGCAAGTCTGTAAACCAAGAATTAGAAGGCAGCGAAAGGTTAAGGACTATTCTGCATGTGACCTATTACACTCTTTACTAAACATCTACTGTTGTCTGCTTCCAGATGACTCTTGCAGTAGATGGATCTTGGATTTGACCCAGTACCATCTTCTCTCTGTTCTGCTGTGATCTATGAAAAGCATGATTAGAAGTGATGCACTCTTGTTACTTAACAGTTCTTGAAATGGCAAGGCTGTCAGTAATTTTCAGAGCAAAATTTTTACAGAAACCTTTTGAGTTTTGTTCAGTTTTGGAAGAAAATTAGTCCCCAGGTCAGCCTGTGAGGTCACTCAATCACTCAGCACTTCAATGCAGATAGCCTTCCAGAACACATTGTGAAAAGCTGGCTATTTGTTCATGTTTCACACCTCTTTAATTACCCACCTGTGTTCCTTTTATTATCAGAGCTTGAATAGGATCTCTCATAAAACTTAGGAGGCTGAAAGGAAATTGCTGATTTTCTTGGATTGCATCAGCAGTGTAAAATGGAATCACTTAATATTTGAACACTCTGCCCCTTTCATTTTCCTTTTCCAGTGTTCCTTCCATGCCACTGTGGATCCTTCCCATCCAACAGCTATGATGCGCTGAACAGCAAATGTCTATTATGGAGAGGAAGCCATATTTTCACTCAGTTGTACACCATTTTTTACCAGTCTAAAATCTAGATTTCAATCTAGTGAATTATGGAAAAATAGTGTCAGACCTCCTCAGCTATGAGGGAATGCTCACATATTCATTTCCAGCTAGGCTGCTCTGTGAGGAACATTTGAACTAACTTCTTATGATGATATTACCCTTCTTCCCACCAGGATGGTGCTGACATTCCCATTTTTGCCAATAGCTATAGGTCATAACTTCTACATTTCTTCTAAGTAGAAGAAAATACGCGGTTTCTGTATATGATGGAGGGAGACATAAGACACTTCAAAATAACTTTTAACATTTTTCTCAATCTGTGCCTCCGCCAAAGAGATCATCAGGAGGAGCAGTGTGATCTCACCATCTCTGTCTATGACAGGGCAGCAACAGTTATCTCTAGGGTATAGTAGCTGTTGATGAATCCGGCTCTGGTTATTAAATCAGGGTCAGTTCAATGCCAAGTAGTTTCTCTTGTGATGGCTTCTCCAGAAATGAGCCTTTGAAGAAATTTCCCCCAGAGGGGCAGGAAATAGATGAAGTTTTTTTTTTTTTCTTGAAATAAAAGAAAAAATCCTCACAGTTTGCTGGCACAGAGAAGTGATGAGTGTGGTACCTGTGGCAGTGACTGTACAGTTTTGCCTGCTTTCCTCTTCATTCCTGTCCTTGCCCAGGCCATTGTGTCCCATGGTGAATCAGGGATTGAGAGGTGGAGATTGAAGGGGAGGACACAACAACAGTCCTTGCTGTGCCTTTGTTTAGAAGAAGACAGCCCTTTGGGGTTCATTAGGCACTTGGCCTGAGGTGAAAACTTGGTGGAGACAAGTTTGTTGTGTGAACAAGTGTGAGCAGGCCATGAGAAAAGGTTACAGGGAGCAGCCAACATTTACCTCTGAACACGTTTTTGGAACTCCTGCTCCATCTTCTCTGGCTTTGTCACGTTATTTTGCTAATATTGGGAAACTCAGAAAGATATATGCTTCTTTCCCCAGTGAAGAGAAAAACAACACCACAGTGGCTTTGAGAAAACACTTGTGTAACAGAAATCCTTGTAATTCCATCCTTTGCTATTACTCTTGCGACTAGATTGAACCAATGCTCATCCCTCTCAAATGAGGGCGCCCCAAAACCACTTGAGGTGCACCCTAAGAGAATAATGGCAACTGTTTCCCAGTGCAATGACACAAGTGCCAAACTACAGTTAAGTAGCAGGAGGTTCAAAAGACTGTACTTATAGGTATAGAAGAAAAAGGGCATAAGTCATAGCCCTGGCTTCTGCAGACTGCAAAGGACAAGGCTCTGGGAAGGGAGGGTGGAGATAGGATTCTGGATCTGTACAGGTTTTGGCAGGTTTGTGTCAATTTATCCACCAAGGGTAAAGGAAGAAAATCACAAAAAGGACATGCAGCAACAGGGAAAAACTGTTCTCTCTTTAAGACTCTTTCTGTGCTATTCTTCCTGTCCATTTTAACTTCCCACTTTCATGAAATAAAAATGATGGAAGCAGATAAAGAGTGAATTCAATTAAGGTTGTTTCTTCCCCTTAAAGAGGAATCCAGGAAGCTCTCTGCCGTCTTGTTTCTCTCTTTGAAGTGTCTTATCATCCTGCTCTCATTAAAGTATAATGGACTAGCAGTGGGTGTGCTGGGATTTGACACCCAGTGGGGAGCTGCACCTAATCCTGCATGATCACCTGATCCAGTTTGGCTTATTTTCACAAGTCACTGACCCCATCTTCACCATTCTAAGTGGGGGAGGACCAGAGAATTATTATGAAGGACTTAGTCCTAATTGGCTAGCCTCTGCATAGGTGTCACAGGAGACAGCTCCAAACATGGACACACAAACAAATGCAAGACTGCCTACAGACCTTTCATGAGGGGGGAAGAGGGGGTTTTATCGGGTGCCTGGGCCTGTTTAATCACACAGCGCTCTGGATGCTGTCTTTATCTTTCCAAGTCAGTGGATAGTATTGACTCACCAGTCACTTAGGGGGCTGGGAGCAGCTCTTGGGGCACAGCAACAAACAAACAAGGACGGGAGCCAGGAAGACGGAAGATATCTGCTCTGACACCACAGGCCTTATCTCTGTCACTTGGCTGTATACTTAGAGATGAACTCAATGGCTTTTAGGAATGAATGGGTCTTCATTAGGAACTGGATAGTTGTTCTTGCCTCCAGAAGAATTCCTGTTTCTCCAACAGAGTGTCTCAAATTATATAGTCTGGTTATTCTTCTTTCTAAACAATAAACAACATCTGAGAAACAATCCACCTTTGGTTTCAGCCTTCTCTTTACCCAGAGAAAGACAATGTGAACAAAGGTTGTCATATCATGGTCAGATAAACTCCACGCATGTCTTCTCTGACATGGCACAAATAACAATATCATATTGTTCACAAAGGGCAGTCCTATAAGTATCTCCTATAGACAGATACTCCTCCTCTTTACCTCTTATGTGGAGGACAATGTGATTTATTGCCTCATCTAGGAGTATAAATCTCAGATATTACACAGAAGATAACCTGCATGAACATACTTCACTGTTTCTGACCCACTGGCTACCTTATTATATCATCCAAATGTTGTTCTGGTGGTTGCAAAAGGCTCACGTGGAACTGGGACTGAGGTTCACTCAGCACAGCCTCAGTTTTATGATTATGAAAACAGCAACAGGCAGAAGGTTTCCAAGAAGAGCAGAGTCGTGTGCATGCCTGTCTCATATGTGAGGTAATCCGCAATGATTTTGGCTTCTGACAGTGGCTATCTGCAGTTGCAGACATCAAAGTCCATAGAGAAGCTGTACCTCAATATGCAGGGACTGGTAAGTAACACCAACACCTCATGAAACTCAAAGGAAAATATTTGGATACTTCTGTTTTTGCAAGGTTCTTCCTTTCAAAGTCAACCTGAGAAAACCAGAAGACAAGACATGATGTGTATTTCATGCTGAATGATAAGGCAGTCAAAAAGTGAATTGAGAAAAATTTTTCTGCTGGTTCTAGCTAGCATGATTGAGGTGCGCTTTTTGGCCAGCTGTAAGAAAGTTGCCTCTGGCTGCCCAGCAGAACTGACATGCTATCTTTTGCAGCTCCATTAGCAGGGGACAGCTTCTCATAGCAACAAGAGCAAGAGGTAAGCTCCTATCTTCCAAGATATGGTGAGACATCGGGATGGCTCTTTCCCAGGAGT
Source organism: Chrysolophus pictus (assembly GCA_037305975.1). Classification (NCBI taxonomy): domain Eukaryota; kingdom Metazoa; phylum Chordata; class Aves; order Galliformes; family Phasianidae; genus Chrysolophus; species Chrysolophus pictus. The sequence continues at coordinate 22,191,404 of CM074583.1, forward strand.
CTTTTGGCTCCATGTCTGGGTTTTACTGTCACTGCTCACCTCGTTGTCTGGAACACAACATCCCAAACTTCTCTTTACCTATTTTTAACCAAAGCTGTGAGGAACTTATATCCAGGCACAGTACATTAGGTATATCAGCACAGAACTCAGCTGGAAAACCAGATCCAAACAGAATTTCTAATTGTCAGGTCATCTCTGTGATTTTTTTTTTTTTTTTTTTAAATATCTTTTGCTGGTTTCAGGGAATTGCTTGCCATAGCAGGATATCTCTGTTGTTTATTAATTGTGTTTTCTCCCTAATTAAATGACCAAAAGTTTCTAAATGGAAGACAGACTACAAGCAACAGGGAAACTTCATAACAAGTTTCTACAATGCAGCCATTTATGACAGTGTTCAAAGCTTTCAGGAATATGAATTTTTGCATGAATGGTGGTAATTTCCCAGTACCTTCAGGATGAATAAGATGATGAATAATAGGGAACTGAAATCAGCAAGGAAGTAAATCTGTTACTGGCTCAAAACAGTTTTTTTTTATTATTATTATTGAGTTCTGGTACAGCTACAGAGAAAACTTTGCTCTGTTTGGTTTTCTTTGGAGCCCACAGAAGTTTCAAAGTAAGAGCGTAGGTTCAGTTTTGGAGTTGTAAAGAAATAACAATTTGAATCAGTTTTCAGTTTGGGTTTGGGCTTCATTCGATGCTGTAAAGTGCATTCATACAGTGATTAAAGCTGTTCCAACAGCTCTGGCCACGAGGAAGCTAAGACAAACCCAGAGGACATGCAGATCTGGACAAGTACTCTTGCTATTTGTTTTTTTTTTTTTTTTTTCCTGCTAATTGAATGTTCGCACAGACCAAATCCTTATTGTCTTAGACAGAGAAAGAAGCAGGTAGAAATTACCCTGGCCTGAAACAAATCTTCCGGTCTATAGACAGAAAGCTGGTACAAGAAAAAAGAAGCGGTATCTTCTTTCACAGATTAGGAATGGAGGCACAGAGAGGTGAAGTGACTTTGCAAAGACAGCACAGGAAGGCTGTAGCAGAGCTGGGAAGTGCAACCAAGCACCATGAGCCCCTCTCTGTAACCAAAGGCTGTTTGTCCTTCCTGCCTCCCCATCCAACTTGCATGGCACCTGGTCAGATCTCCATAAAATAAGAGCACAGTGACCCACGTGGCTGGGGAGGGGGGGGGGGGGGGGGGGGGGGAAGAATTGGGAGAAAGAAAACTCATTTATTTTTCTTTCTGCTACTTTATCTCACTTCAATGGGAGCAGTTGAAAACGTCAAGAATAAATGAAAACAACTGTTGGGCATCAATCCAAGTGGTTAACAAAGAACCCTGAGCTCTTTTAAGTCCTAAAACTAAAAGGTGCTGGCATAAAAACAATAGCATTTTTCTCCACAGAAATCATTTGTTGAACTCTCTAGTTCTTAAGAGGGCTCCTTGCTTTCTCCCTGTTCACTTCACTCACACTTCTAAACCAATCACTCAGTAGAAATACAATTAAAAAGTTGTGTTACATTAGATGTTCCCTGACAAGCAGTGTTGTCATCCATGTGACATTAATCTGAGGTCCTGCCATAAATGACAGTCATTAGAAACCCAGTCTAAGGGTTCCCCCTCCTGTAATCGTGTTCTTCTGGATTTGAGATCAAGTGCCAAGGCAGGTAGCTATTTTCATCTTCGTCTGGACAGAGGATTTCCTGTCCTATGTGAGTCAGTGGTGTGTCCACAAGCACCTGTCTATCCCAGTGGGTCAAGATATACCAGTACCAGACTGGAGAGATGGGTGGGTTTGGTCTGAAGCTTTTCCCAGTTAGTGAGGAAAATGGCCTGGAAAATTAAATAAGAACCCAAGGGAAAAGTTCTGACTTTGAAAGGGAATCATCAATGCAATAAGGCAGAACAGGCAACCAGAATACATTTAGTAACTCGGTAAAGATGCTGGCCTGTGTAACTTGGGCTGTGGAAGAGGCTGCTTGGTGAGAGGGACTGCACTTCCTTTCATATTGAAAGCATTTGGTGCCAGGATAGAAACATGCAAAGAAAATATGGCCCTGGGGCTTTGGTGCCTGCAGTGATTGAACGAATTCTGTCTTCATCTGCTTGGAGAGGCTGAAGTTTTGTTTGTGTCTTTCACCTTCTCTGTGGTTAGTACAGGAGGGGTAGGAACATAGCTGTAATATTTGTGTGGACCAAACCCTCTCATTATAAAACTTTGCTTTCACCTGTTTATAATGTAGTTGAAATTTGGGTTGAAAACTAACAACTTGGCCAGCAATGACATCATTTCTTTAGAAGAAAACAGAAATTTCACAGAGGAGAAAATACATTATTCTGCTCATGTAAATAACACAGATATTCATTTTAAAAAAGTGTGAAAAGCATGAGTTTGAGGGTAGTTGTTTGACGCAGTATAGCCTTTAAATACTTCTGCCATCTCCTCCCTTCCTCAAGCTTCCCTCTTCTAGTTATAGCATAGCAAAACAAATAGCTAATTTGGTGACCCCAATTTATGGAGATGCCAATGTCAAAAAGCAAGTACTAAGAAAAGTACAGTCGAAACCCAGCCTGCAGTTCTGGAAAAGGGAGCACATGCTACCAGGTTGTGATCTGGCTCTTTCAACCAGCCTCTCTTAAGAGGTTATTTAGATGATACTGACTTTGCAAAGCTAGGCTTTATAGAAGTCCTAAGCTTTCAGACTTCTACCTATGGTGAAGGTAGTCTAAACAATAGGCGATCTATCAGAATGCATTATCAGCTGAGAACTCAAACCACAAGTTGCTTGTATTCCTTAGACTTAAGAGAAACATAAAACAGCAGTGACACCAGTCAAACCAACTGCTCACCAGTAAGCTGGGAAAATAAACCTATTATCAACATCATTTATTAAACACTTGGATTCCTTTGTGATTAATGACATAGAAGAGGCCATAAGGAAATGGGTAATTCCAACTTCAGAACAAAGTTTGAGTAGTGTGCTGAAAAGATATGACCTTGGACCATGTGTTGATAATAAACCTTAAAGTAAAATATTCAGCATCTGCTTGTTAAACTAGCACTCCTTGTAGGCATTAAATGAGGAAAGGATGCTACCAAAACATTGTGAAAACAAATAAATAAGGTCATCTTTCAGCCATAGCAATTCAGTAACTGCAAGAATATCCTTTTTCAAAGTTTCTGCTCTGAAAGGTGTCTAAGCAGAGAGTTGAATCTATTGAATCAGAAAATGAAGAAAGTGAAGAAACAGGCCCAAATGAGGATTTGTATGACAATAGCATCAGGGTAGTAAACAACACCCATTGAATGACATCTCTCCCTGCTCTCTTCTGTGTTCAGAACTAAAAAAAATATCACCTATTCATGGGGCTGGGCAGTTCTTTTCACACTGCTGTGTAAGAGGAAGAGGGAAAATAAGAAGCAAAATCATAAGGGGAAAATCAGGCCATTTGATTTCTAAGCCAGAAAAAAATGCACCAAAATTAACTGAAATCAGGAAAGCAGTCAGCAAGATCAGAATGTCTCTAATCATTTATTTAGAATTCCCCAAGGATGACAGAAGGGAAAAGCTGGGGACATGCTGAAACATTGCCCCAGGCACATTCAGCAGTTATTAAGAAGAATTCACTTCCATGCAAATTGTATTTCATCAGCTAATTAAGGCGGCATTTATCCTCTGCTTTAATTAATATCTTGTATCTTCCTTCCGAAATACTTAATCATTGAATGAAATCATCACAGAAATATTGCCCTGAAGTTAGCATAGGCATTTTATATCTCAGAAAAAATCATGTGTGTGTGTGTGTGAGAGAGAGAAAGAGAGAGTGAGAGAGTATATTTTAATAGCAGTAATTATAAACTACTCTGCCAACTTATAGGGCTGCTTTGCATTTCTGGATTGCTGCCAGGCTTTTCCTCCCCCCCCCCGACCCCCCTCCCAGAGCCTGATGAATAGCAACTGTTGTGTACGCAAGATCTGTGCTCCATTTAAGCAATATCCCCAAAGAAATTGGTCTTCCTAGCCAGTTCAGCACAACTTTGTTAGGCAGTGCCTGGGGCAATTGACAAAACCCATTTGCTAACTAAAAACTGTAACCAGAGGTTTGTCTATCAACAGTGCATACTTTCAGTAAGGCCACATTATAATAGATGGAAAATCAGTTATTTCCTGAGCATCAACAACCAATTTTCCACCAGTTAGGCTGGAGATGCATATCCCTGAGGTATGTAGAAAACAGAATTAACTGGTATCAGCTTAAGCATGGGAAACTAGCAAAACACATGGTAGATTTTCTAAACAAACTAAATCAGCCAAGCTGGAGTATTGCTATTGGCACTTGCAATTTATCTTGCTGTGCCATTAATTTTTCATTGAAATGCAAGAAATTTCCTGAGAGAAGGTGTAATCTCCCTCAGTCCAGATTGCTCACGGTCCTAAGAGAGGTGTTACAATTCAACAAAAAGTTACAGGCATCACATAAGTGTGACCAAAATCTTTACCACATGAGAGATGACTCTCAGGATAATAGTCCAGATTTGTCTTAAAATCTAATCTATGAATTTATGAGATGGAGCCTCACTTCCTTAAAGAACCCTCTCTCTTGCTATTGAATCAACAGGCAGTGTTCAGTCCAGAGGAGCACCGCTCACATAAACACTGTATTTCCATTTGCTTCAGAGACATTCCTCACCCAGAATACTTGATTCAGTGCAGCTAATCCATTAATGTAAATAAAAACAAACACCAGCAGGATGTAGCTTATCAGTTATTTCTGAAATATTCTTATCTCTTGCAGAGTTTCTCACTGGAAAATTATGTGAAGGCTTTTCCCCCCCTCCATCTTTTTCTTGCAAATATATATCTGGAATGCCCTGCAATGGGTAAACTGCAAACCAATCACCATAAACATAATTGGAATAACTCACCCACTTCAATGGTCTTGGGCATTTGAAGTTCCCCTTTTGAGTCAAGATCTGGAAAATTAGGTCCCAGATGCAAGTGATTACACGTGTCATCAGCCAAAGGCACAGAGAGGTCACAGGACACTGATTTCAAACCTTTAAGCATGTGTGGGGTAAATCTTACTGCCTTAACAATTATCTTTTTTATTTCTCTTCTTAACATGATAGGCTACTAGAGCATTATTAAGTCAATCCTTTGTTGTAAAGAACATGACAAAGCACAAAGTAAAAGAGGGATGCCATTGGACTGACTGGTCCTTGGATCTTGCAGTTATAAACAGAATGATTTCCATTTCTTGTGACATTTTTCAAAGAAAAGATGGATTTGCAGGCAGGCACAGCCCCAGCTCATAAGTTACAACATTAAGCTTTATGTCTTTGCATGCCTAGGAAGTCATTTAAAAGGTGGCATTAGCCTTTATGAGTCCCTGTGGATTCCTGCACAAATCTGTAGCTGCAGAGACATCCACTCTTTAATGAAGGCCTAGGAGTCCAGGCAGGACAGAAGGAGCTTCAACACAATTTCTGATCCTGAAGGTGTCCCTGACTGTGGCTGTGTCACTAAAGTTTGCCAGGCTCCAGTTTTTCTTATAAAGTTGGCATGGTGAGGTCTGGAGCCTTTTAGTGTTTTGTGAAGACTTATAGAAGAGGTTGGCTAAATGACTTCCTTGGGAAGCTCAAAGAAGCATTTTGGATCAGCGCTGAATTATGGGACTCCCTGCAGCCACTCCTTTGTCATTCCCCTAGGCTTGTTAGTGAAAAGGGCACCACTAAGGGCTCAAAGTCCTGCTGGATCTGGTGTAAAGCCTGATACAAGGAAACTTACTGGCCCCTTCTCCATCCTTGTCCCTGCCTTCTGCTTCTTCTACCTCCCCTCCTGAGCTTAATCCATGCTGTCCTCTGTGCAACGAGGACCAGGTCTTTTACACTGACCAAATACTTAAGAAATCCAAGCCTCTAATCATATGCCTATTAATATTGTTTCCAATCAACGCGATCAAATTCCCTTTAATTTCTGAATTTATGACTTAGTTTTTATTACATGGCACCAGTTTGAGCATCCAGAAGTTCAACTCCTTAGGCAGATAGGAACTGTCCCAAGATTTTTATCTTCCAAACTTAGGAAAACAATAAGACCAAATATGAGAACACTTGGGATTAGTTCTGGGAACAAATATATTGACAGGTCACCAGGATAAGCCCATCACCTCTCAGTCCTGAAACAGTAGAGCACTTCTAAACAAATTAAGAAAGTCTTGAAAATATCTGGAGTCTTTCTAGATTTGTTTCAGTTCTTATCTCAATTTCACCCAATCAGCCCTCTCATTAAGTAGTGTTGGGAACTTTAGTAGGAACTTGGTATGTGATAGACCTTGATCATTTTGCTTTTCCTTTTATAAAGGAAAAAAAGGACATGGCAGTACCAAGGATGAAAAGATATGGACGTTCTGCTGTGCGAGTAGAAGATCTGAAGCGAAATATACATGCATATACACAACATATCTGCAAACCAGGCTATGATTTACTGCCAGACTTAGAAATGCTTTAAAGACTTTTAAGCACAGGAAGAAATATGTTGTTAGTAAAGCTTCTGTGTTATCAGCCCAGCTAAATAATGATGTGCAATGTGTCACGTGTAAAGAATATATTAATACTTGGATAAATATTTTCCTAATGTCTGTTTAGTTGATATCTCCTTGGCGTATAACCCATGGATAGTAAATAACGCTCACATTTCTGTTTATTCAGGGTCTATTTTTTCCTCTTGTCTTTTACATTGGCAATAGTTTGGGGGCTAGAAGGGAGGAAAAGGGAGAGGGAACTGGAGCTCTATAAAATGTTTGTTTTCCTTACAGATTTCACGAGAAATAAACTGTTTATGTTTTAGTGTTTCACTGCCATGGAAATGTTAGATGATTGTGTGACTGTCAAAGTGTTTAATGCATAGCCAAGCAGTAGCATTATGAAGAGCGGGAGGGGAAGAAAATGAGAAACTGTAGAAACAATGAAAAAACAAATGAGTCCGCTTTACCTTGGGGCTCCTAACACGTTATTTTTCCTTGCTTGTGGGCATGACTTAATATTGGTTACTTCCTTTGGCTTCAATCCGCATTCATTTTAATCATCTGTTTTGACAACCTCTTTCCCCCTCAGGCTCATCTCTAATTGAATTTGTCATACAATCCTCACCTCCCCTAAAATTGTTTGTATGGGAGGGAGGCTGGGAGACAGCTGGACCCAGGTTGGTTTCTGAAGTGTTACCTCCAGTAATCTGCCCATTCCAGCCTTCCTTTTGCAGCTGAGAGGATTGACATTTAGTCCCATTTCCCACGAAAGTGGGAAAATCTGGCTGCCATGCTACCAGACTTCACCTAGGACTTTTATATAAGACTTGGTGGACATCCAGTTCAGATTACTACCAGCTTCTTTCCCTCTACACCCCACTGTCTTCTATATCATAGGGTAGGTACACTCTTAAAGAGCTATTTATATTAAGAATTTCTCCTTGCAATCCCCAAAAATGCAGCTTTTCAGCTCAGTTTTGTCCTTTATGATCCCTTTGTATATTGAGGGATGTCATTAGGATGCATGTAGTGTGCAAGCAGGGATGCAGACCTGAAATTCTGTAGCATCACAGACCTCATCCCAACAGGTGTACAAGTATGGCAGAATTTGATCTTCGGTGAAGCACCAGCTGCTATTTGTGATAGGGATCAAAATGGAATATAAAAATGATATTTCTTGTTTTTTTTCCTCGCTCTAAATGTCCTCAAGCCTGTCAGTCTCAAATGCTGTGCTTTTATTCTTAACAAAGGAAAGTAACATTTTATAAAACAAAATCAGACAAAAGTACACCTAGCCCGAAGGCAAGTTCCCATGCGTGCACACATTTCCTATATTTAAGAGCTTGATACCTTTTTTCACTATAGTTTCACAATAACAAGATGAAATGCTTTTTTGCACTTAATACAAGTCTCACTTGGTTTTTAATATTTGTATTGCTGAATTCATCTGAGCAGCTCCATCTTGGTAGCTCAAGTTGATAGCATTAAGCATTGGAGGGATTAGCATAAGAACACTCATCTTGTTCCTTGGCATAAGTGGAACCATCATGCTGTCTTCATCTACTCAAAAGCATAGTGTCAACATGTCCCTGCAACAAGAGTGTTCATAGTGTCTAGATAACACGTGTCACACGTTTGACACATCTCTATGTTATCTCATCTGGCCAAACACTAATAATAAACAATGTCCTAGAAACACACACATGCTTCAGACAAAGTCTGTGATCAACTCAAATCTACAGCTTTGATGTCTGACTACAGCATAAACAAAAATATTGCAAACTTACATGCCTACATTTTAAAGATAACCTGTAGAAAAACTTACTTTATAAAATAAGCGTTAACACTTAGGAATTCTAGCCATCAGAAACTTCAGGGTTTCCTACTGAGTGCCTAAGTACAAAATATATGCTTACTATTATTTCAATTAGATACTAGTAAAAGAACTTATTTTCCTTTCTAGAGACACACTGATTCTAAAGTATGTGTCAAACGTTCATCATTTTATTCCATTGTTTCATATAGAGTGCTTGCTCCAAGCAGCAAGCCTCCCATCCCACTCTGTGGGCCCACTCCCCACCCACTCTCAACCCCAAACAATTCTTCTTTTTCTTTGTATTATAAGACTAGAGAGTAAGTACTCTCAGCCCTTCAAGACACTGTTGCTTTTGTGATTCACCAGTGAATCACAGAATTCAGTAATGGCTGAAGTGGTTACTTTTCCTACATCAGTGCAGTCTTTAGTAGATGAGAAGTAAAACTATATGTGACATTACCATTGTAAAGTAGATAAGTATTTCCAGATAGCAGATTCTAATTTGAATTATTGTCTCTTACATGCAGATGTGGAGGCCTTACAAATAAAGGATGTAATATCAGGGATGAAGGTAGGAAGTGAAAATTAGTTTCCTCTTCTTCCATCTTAACCACCCAGGTGTAAGTTAATTTCAGCTGTGTTCAGTCTGAGTTTAGAGAATATAGAACACTAGAAAGCTTATTTCTTATAAAAGTCCATTGCCAGATGAAATAAAAAGAAGAAACAAAAATTAATAATAAATACTGAATTTGAGGGAAAAAAATTAATATCCTCTTCAGATATCAGCTCTTACCCCCTTGGCATCTTTATTTGCCAACTCATTAGGAAATAGCTTCCCAATATTTTCTCAAATATAAACAGATAGATACAGTTCCTCCCCAGTTTGAAGTGACACGAGAAAAGTCTGTTAGAGTCCATTTGGCATTTTCTTTTGTTGCATTTTGTTTTTAATTGACATTTTTCTCTTCCTCCCACAAATAATCTCAGTGAGATAGACCCAAGCTCCTTAGCAGCAACAAAACAGAAATTGCTTTTAGGCATACATCCTAGTTCACAGCCTCAGAAATGACCCAGGTTCAACACACCAATATTGTATGTTATAATGTGATGAAACATAAAAAAACAGCAGAGCAGCAAGGTCCAAAGCTACAGCAAGGAAGGATTTGCTCAAACACAACAGCAGTAAACACAAAAATAAGAGAAAGAGGCAGCTTACCTTCAAAAAGCTTTAAGCATGCAGGAATCTCCAAAAAGATACCCTTACTTCCATTGCAAACCCTTAATTGAAGTCTGGGAAAGGGTGGAGCCAGGATCTACCCCTTCCAGTCACTCAGGCACATTGCATGCACCTGAGCTCCCCTGGGTTGGCCCTACCTTCCCACCAGGTGCTCAATCACTGCCTCAAGCTGTGACTTAGCATTTCCACTTACATACCTTATCTTTTGCATGTTGGTGACAGTCCTTTATATTTAGCATAAATAGTAGTGCATAGGCAGGAATATATGAGCTTAACCAAGATACAAGACTGAAAACATGGCTAACTGATATTATATGTACACCATGGTGCAAAAGATCTGAAGCTTGTGAGGTCCCATGGTTGTAAATGGCAGGATATCTCACAGAAAGCTGGTGAGCCCTGGTTTGAAGGCCTAGCCTCATTCTCCTCATCCTCTTAGCCCACTTGCAGGAAACTCTGGATGAGGTTTATGGACTTGTTTTTGCAGGAGGTCAAATAAGAGGCTTGTAAGTCCCCAGTGGCCTTGAAATCCTGTAGAGCCAGACTGGATCTGATTCCCGTGGGTCTGCTTACTGAGTGTTCTGCAAATGAAGTCCAGAATCTCCCAGCATGAACAACAGATGTCTTTTACTTTATGTCTAGTTTGGATGAGAATATGAGTTCAGAGGCTTGCATTTACTACAGCCTCAAGCTCCAGAGCTTGGATACACCTTTTTCCAGGTGGAAATAAAGTGAGAGATCAGAGAGACCAGAGATCAGCTCTTCTTAGTGGGACGTGGAAAGGAGCATGTATCAGTACACTTAGTATCGGTACACTGAGTATCTGTCTGAATCCCAAACTATGGGGTGTGATGAGGTGATTCTGTTCTAATAGTGTAATCAGTGCATAGTGACCCTTACCAGTTATTTCCTGTGCGATGAAATACCCACCACTAGCAATCAAAACCTATCATTTAATCACATTGTGTTTTTCTTGGAGATACGCATTTGCTTTGAGCTTTCATGTTTTTCAGCACATCTGTGTCGAGAATCATGCAGGATGCCTCTAGTCCCCCAAGACAATGAAAGACAATGAATCTAGTAACTCTGGCAAGTGATTTACCCCACAGAAGAGATCACAAATTAGACACCAAACCAACAAAAAGAAATTGTATCCAACCTTTGTGTCTTTCCACTTTCAACCTTCATGACATATTAAGCCAACAAGCCTAGGGACCCCAGCAGAGAACATGTAGAGAGGGGCCAAAAATTTGCCTGTATCTCTTTCTGTCCCTGCTGTGAAGTGGGATGACAAGCTCTGATGGGAGGAGAAGGGACAGGAAAAAATGTGTCAGTGCTTCTGTTTCACAAGGAAGGACAAAAGTCACTGGTTACAGCAAGTCAGCCATGTGGCTAAGTGACAAAGTGGGGTAAGGCACTGAATATGGGGTAAGGGAGTCAGCTGGAAAGGAGTGGGGCTATTTATGAAAGAAAGAGTGGACAGAAGGAGGATGGTTAGTAGGGATCCTTAGGCTCCAGGTGTCTCCATGTTTAGTTAGTGAGAGTCAGGCAGTAAAGTTGTGCCTGGGTACAGATTCAAGCACAAACTACTGAGAAAATGAGGAGAGTGGATATGATCACAATATTTTCTGGATCATCCCAGAGCAAACCTGCACAGTGACGATCTTATCAAATATGGTATCTCCTTTCCTTTTCTGCATCACCACAGCAGATTAATGAAACATGCATAACCTCTCAGCTGTTTCTTCTTCCCCTCAGCTGCTGATGTTCCATGGTTCACAGTTCCCATCAGACTGTAGCTCTGTGGAGCAGATAGCAGTCCTTCAGAGCAGAGACTCACATGGCAGGCCTGGTTTCAAACACAAGCCCTACCCAAATGCAAAAACACAGCAGTCCTAACTGAGCAGGAGCATGGGGCTGGCTCCTCTGATGTCTCTAATAACATGCAGACTCTGAAGTTTTTTCCACAACTGGGGCGCTTGCACTTCTCTCAGAAGACAGGTGTTGTCTGAGATTGCACTGGAAGTGTACTCCCAGGGAAGGCATTAAGCACCTTCTGTTTTCTCTGTCTGCCTTATTTTTGTGAGAGGGAGGAACATAATATGCACAAGGCTTCTCCCATGCATCAAGTTTTGTTGAAATTGGCCCTGGTGTCCAAAAGTTGTAAGGGATGGAGTGGAGAAAGAGGAGGAGAGACCATGTTGATTCATTAAAATGAAGCTGCAAAATAATGCTAATTGTACCGTCCCTTACTGCCATAAGAATTTGAGTCTCCATTAGCAAATTAAATCCATTCCCAGATGAGATACACCACAGATGAGATTCAACCACAGCCCTGCTCTCTCTCTTGAGAGAGAGCTTTATGAATATTACTCTTTTCATTAACCTTGCTGACAGGACCTCAAATGGCAAGGGCTGCAATTGCAGAAGACACTATAAAAGCCCGTTGACAGGTGATTAACAGCTCCTGGATGCTGTGAGTCTGACCACACTTCTGACCATGGGAGCCATTAAACAAATTAGCAGCAAAGCAGTTTTGTGGTTAACTAACCTTTTTCTCTAAACAAGGCTATTAATGACATTCCCAGGCCTGGCACCCCTATACACTGTGAGTCAGGCACTGAGACACAGTGTTTCTATCATTTATCATACTCCTTTAAAACACAACAACAACAAGACCAAACTGGAGAGCAAAAATAATTGATATTTCAGAAGAAACAAGAGTCAGAATCCCAGAAGTTGGCTGAGGCCCTAAACATGAGCAGCAGTTGACCAAATGCTTCCCATTGCTGCTTGTCCTAAGCTCCTATCCAAGGGGTGAAGGGATAGGAGGATCACACCATTGGCCAGGTGGGAGAGGAATCACTCTTCAGCACTGCGAAGTGTTGAATATATGGGAGAGGGAAGGAGGTGTCCAGTTAACCTGCTCCAGGGTCATCACAGGCTTTGTAGAATGGTGGGTGCAGGGAGTTTCATGATAAGCATCTCAAGCCATATATGATCACAAGTAAAAGTCACTGCTCTAGCAGGAAAAGGAGCCAGGCAAACATCAGGTAGCAAGATGCTCCAGAGCTGTCTCTGCCTGTTGCTTGAACTATACTCAGAATCTGGCATGCTTTTATTGCTGAAGACTATTCAGTTTTGAAGCTGGAAGTCTTCTCCTGGCTGGTTGACTTGCAGCTGTACTGAAGGGTGTATCAATAAGATTATCTTACGTGGTACTCCACACAATGGGTGTTTGTGTCTGCCATTCCCCAAGCACCATAGGGATTTGTTCTTGCTCTCAGGCATGAGGAGAGCCTCTGTGCTTGAAGACATCACTGAGGCTCCAAGTCTGCCTTATAGCATTATGGAAACAGACAACTGTCTACCTTGGATGCCTCCCTGCTGTATCAGACTCACTCAGTTGAAGGGATCTAAAGAGGTTCCATGACCTGGGATCATCACCATTGTGATCTTGCAGAATCTTTCAGTTTCTGTGACAGAGCTTCTCATGTGAGAAAGGAGGTGCTTAGGGCAAATTGCAGTCTTTGTACTTTGTTTAGAGATCTTTGGATAAAATGGAACATATGAAGACAGAGGACACAAAATATCCTTCAGACTTTAAGCTTTTAGTTATGAATGTGCTGTGACATTTCGAAGATCCCTGTTACAGTGTGTTTTAGAGCCACTCCTTAGGAAGCTGTAGTGATCTGAGGTACAGATGCACCCTAGGTCTTCTGAAGATCTAAGGGGTTTTCAGAAAGGAGCTCCAGGACTCCTCCCATGCTTCCTGGGCTTAGCCTTTTCCTAACACTCTTAGGAGAATAGGGCAATTGCTCCAGAGACCTTGAGATCAGGCCTTGAGGGCACAGAGATGAATATGTTAGGTGCCACCCCGGTTGCACTTGCTTTCAGAGGACAGGAATTACCAGGAGAGATGCAAAGTTATAATGACCCAGGTAGCATATCCATTCTCATTTCACCTTCTCTTTTGTCTTTTCCCCTCTTTTGTTACATTGGTAAGCAAAAAATCCTTGTTATGACAATCAATTCAATAGCTCTCTAAGGAACAAGAGCAGATGGTTTCATACTCTTACACAGTGAATTGTGTAAATGAGAAAAAGGGTCATTGAGTGCAATCACTGGTGAGTGGTTCTCAGCTCCACTAACTCACTGAGGTGTGTGCAGAGTGCATAGAGAGAGAGTGCTTATCATATTTAGACAGATAGAATTTGCAGTAAAAAACATTATGCAAACCTATTTTTATTCCTCACAGCTAATAGAAGCAGGTGGATATCCAAAGTCCAAGCCTGAAGTGCTTTTTTGCTTTGGAGGCTTTAGGGTACAACACTTTCTATTTCTCCGTAATGCATGGATGAGAAGTTAGGGCTGCTCACAACCTGGCCTGCCCTCTGCATACTTAACCCTGCAGAAAGCACTGGCTACATTGGTTAAGAATTGAGAAGGAGGAAGAAAACAAAGCTTACCTTATACTCAGGCTCTTCTAAGCCTCTTCTGCTGTGGCCTGCCGTTTTCATTTCAGAGAAAGCGTGTTATGCTTTCAAAGGATGTCAGTAATGTGATTTTGAACTCATTCAGTGACTTATGCAGTTTATATTATGGCTCTAATAGCTTTTTCTTTAAACAACAGTTATCATTGTTGGTCTAAATTGCTTTTATATTCTGAAAAACAACTTCAACAACAACTTGCCTTCCTTTTGAATGCTTTCTTTCCACCACAGAATTCAAACCCCGGGATTATAAAATACCCAAATCTACCCCCAGAATGTTTCCTCCGGGTAGGGATCAACTAGTGAGAAACATTCCCTTTCCTGCCCCAATCCCAAAATCAGCCATAGGATAGATGTTTACGAGATCCCCTTACTAGGAGGGACATTTGTTTCCATTAGGCAGTAAATCTACCTGGGCTCTCTCTTTTTGATTTAGAAGCAAACACCTGAAGAATAAATCACTCGTTCACCTAAGAGAATTCTCATGAGAAATTTCAAGCCTGCTGTTGGCCACCCTCTCCTTTGCAGAGGGGAATCCAAGACTGATAGGGCCAAGAGAGAAGTGGTCTTGTGCTATAGCAGAACTGCAGGTATACAAAACTACTACTAAATCTGAAGAGGAAACTGGCAGGTTCAGACATATACGGATTTAATTGCCTGTAGAATTTTTGGACTGCAGTTTTTGACTAGGTACCTAAATTCTATTTCAGGTACTTTCACTATTACTTTTTTCCCCCTTTTTGTAAATAATTCTAAGTCCCCAGCTGGAAGCTGGATGAAGCTTGAATTTACATTATGATTAAGCAGTTAGCGAAAGGAACAAGGAGCTATCTTCTACTGTATGGCCTATACCACTGTCACAGAATCACAAAACTGTAACTGAATAGCAGCTGTAGTTTTATATGAGTTGCAGCAGCTCTACAGTCTCTGTTAGAGTCTTTCTTCTCTCCAGTACTCCCAAAAATCTGCCTTCCCTTCCCATTTCGCTATGTGTATCGTCTTCTGCCATGAGGCCTCCTTTGCAAGAGACATTGCAGGTGCCCTTCAGATAAACATGGGTCTCCTCTGAGTATTCCGGATGACTGCCTGTCCTGTGAGGATGCTACAGGAAAGCTAGAATGTCCAGTTATCTGAATAATTCAGAACTAGTCTGGTGCTTTTTCCTCCAATCAGAGTTGTAATGTGATTAGTAAGTATTGGAATGAATCTTGGTATTTACATACAAATTATCCTGAAAGAGGCCAGGTGTGCTCACCTGCAGGATTCACTGCAGAGGGCACTGCTAGAAGACAAGGTGTTCTTTAAAGAGACAGAAATTTTTGTAAGTGCCTTTGGCTTCCAAAGAGGATTGATTTCTGTATAGCAAAACCAACACAAAAGTCCACTGAAGTCTGGCGACAGTTTTAAGTGGTGAATATGCTTTTTTTTTTTTGTTTAAGGTGCTTTTTTCCCTTAATGGTTGAAGCAAGAATAACGTGCCAATGCATAACTAATAGCACACATTCTGAATAAGGCTTTTCAAAGCAAAGAAAAAATAATGTCAAGAAGTGTAAGATTTTTTTTCCCTGAGTTTTCCTGCCCTCTGATATGTTGTTAAGACTTTTGTTTTTACTATGTACTCAGAGCCATGAGTTAGTCTTGCCAAGAAAAATCTACACGTTCATGTGTTTCCATGCAGCAGTCAGAGCAAATTTCTCTGATGTAGCTTGCTTTCGTGAAGAGATTTGTCAGCAAAAGCTCTCTCTGTACCATAGAAGGACCATGAACCAACAGCATTTCTGGATTAAACATGTGTTTCTTTCAAATCAGCCATATAAAGATGAGGTCATTTGCAGGTGAGCCGATCAGTCAAAAATGCACAAAGGATGGATTTTTTCCCCCCAGTGGTCACAAGGAGAAATTAGGGCAGGAAGGGAGACAATTGTATTTTGTCAGCCCAAATCAGAATGTTTTGGGTCATTTGCTGAAACGAGGAAAATAAAATCAGTCAATTTCATCACTCCATTTCACTTTCAGGTTATTTAACTCTGAAGCTAATGGCAACAGTTTTCAAAGAATGATCTCAGAACTAGCAGAGCAGACGTGAGACTTTAAATTCACATAAATGAAGAGGGAAAAAACTCCTGCCTGGTCAGCTCATGCCCGTGTCTTGAAGACTCAGTGTGATTTTAAGGGCAAAACCTCCCCACACCCAACATCATACTCCTACATTTCGGGAAATGTTGAATTACATCATTTAAGTCAAGTGCTCGTGTTTCAGATACAGTACCATTTTTGGTCTCCTTCTGGCCCACTGCTCAATGCTTCTGTTTGCTTATTTCTGGGTAACAGGTAATGAAGCTCCTCATCCTACACTTGCCAGAATAGCTGGTGATGAGGTGCTTGGACCAGGGTCCAACTGAGAAAAAAATGTATTTCAGTCAGTGCTGAGCTGTGAGATATGTGTGTGGCATAGAAGCTGCATCATCCATAGACATCTAAGGGAAATCTTTATTGAAATCTCTACTGAACTGCTGCATGCCGTATTTCTAGTTCCACAGACTGTCATAGGCAGTCTTTGAATTTCCTGTTTTACAAGTACTCATAAAATGAATGACATACCTTATAGACAGCTATCAAATGTGTTTAAATGCTACTACTTGCTCCTGGGCAGCACTGACAGTGCTTTTGCAAGCAGCATGAATCTCTTTGTTAGAAGCTTTGCACCAATGAGGGGCATCTGATAGGCACCATCTTTACCTGTGCTTGCTGCTGTTTCCTCCAATAGGGCAAAGACAAACCTTTGACACTTTTACAGGCCATCCTCAGTTAGACTGAGAAGAACTTATGAGCCTCAGGAAGAATAAATGTCCTGCCTGAGAATGGGGACAGCAGGTGCTCTTCCCAAAGGTGTTGTCTGGGATAATGGCCTCTTCCTGATTCTTCCACCTATGCACCAAACTAGCCCAACATTTTTTTTGTGTGCTAGGTCCTTTAGAGAAAACCTACTGCACTGCAATGCCAATGCAGAAAGTAGAGAAGCTGCAGCAGGGGAGTTTGCCACCCTCATGCACTTCAGGTTTATCAATACTGCTTGCTCAGTCCTGTTTTACACACAATAAGCTGTGCTTATGCCATTTCACTGCTCACAGTCCAGAAATCCACAGCTCTGGGAATCTACACATTTGTGCTTGACTGCAGCAGACAAAGCTCTGGTTACAAGTCAGTGGCCAGTCTGTTTTCCCAGCTATGTTTTCTAGGAATTTTCTTCCTCTCCCCAGTCCAAACACCCCTGAAGCCTTTGCAAAATATTCCTTTTTGGCTTTTGACAATCTTAGTTTCAGATTCTTTCTGCCAGCTAAAGGATTTCTGGGCAGGTTGACAGACATAACATCTCCTTCTTTTCAAAACAGACCAGATGCTGGAGTGATGGGTTGGGAGCTATGTTTGCCTTAACTCAAATTGCAGATCTATCACTCAAGCTGGGAAGATCTCCCTCTTTCAGTTCTTTCTGAAATAAAATACCACTTGCTTTCAACTCTGTCCAGGTTACTTTAAAGTTCCTTCTGCATTTGTCAGGATTTCAAGAAAGCCTTATCATGAAATGTAACTTCCACAAAACATACCAATGGCCAAGAGATGAAAAAAATCACTGAGAGAACATTTACAGGCCTTGAGTCAGTAGGGCCACCTTTCTGAGTGATTTAATTTGGGCAAATAATTTGAATCTTGTTGTATAACTGCAACAAGATTTTTGTTACTAATTTCCTGGACAGGTCCAGGAAGCTCAAAAGGCCTGGTAGGTACTTGCATGAGATGGTTCATGAAGTGTTTCATAAGACTTTGAATGCTTTAAGCAAAATAAACTAGTACCGGGGATGGGATACCAGAAGAGCTTTGTTTCCACTTACTGTAAATGATCATAAATTCTACTGCTACTTTATTGTGGTGGCTGTAGTTCTTGGAAAAGCAGAAGGGGTGGGGAACCAGTTCCCAGTCAGTTTTATAAAGTACGAGGTTGCTTGTATTGGTACCAAGTCCAAAGTGCAGTATTTCAACTATGAATGATTGGACGTTTTCCCAGCTTCCCATAAAGTCATTAAACACAGTGTAGAGGGTCACCCATAACATAACCAAAAGATCCTTGCGTGTAGAACTGGAGCAGATTGTGAAGACAGCTCTGTTTTTCGAGAAGGTGAATACACGCTTTCAACTGTATAGCCTTGGAGGTAGCCATCGTTGCGAAAATGGGCCTTGTAAAATGTTCTCCAGTAAAGTTGTTTTTATAGCACACTGTGGCTTCTCCATATATATCTTATAAAAGCAGCAGCCAAGAGCCCTTCCATCCTGAGGGAACTTACTCATGTGGAACTTCTCTTTGGAGAAATCTTCCCTTAATGCGAGATCCAATCTTGGACCAATTCCCAGTGATCTTCCAAATCTGAGAAAACTGAGCAACTCTCATTCTTTTTGAATGTTTACATGGCAAAGTCCCATCTAACAGATTAAGGATGATACCCAGAGGATCTACATGCTATTTTAGAACTCTCCATTGAGATATCAGGGAGTTGCGTTGTCATTTGTGTTTATTGAACCATTCAGCTGAATTTCATTGCTGTAATGTGATTTTTCTATTAAGCAAACTAAAGGGGAAATCATTATTTTCCAGCCTGTTCTGGGATGAAAACCACTAGTGACAGCTGGAGGTATTCTGCCTGCAAAAACAATGCTCCTACAGAAAAAAAAAACCTACAAGAAAAACTGGAGAGATGTGTCATTAGCCAGAGGGGACACTGTTAAGCACTGAGACGTGCACAGCATCTCAATGGATTATTGAAGTTACAGCTTTCTGCTGAATTTCAGCAGTGAAGGGTCTCTCTCAGTGTCCCAGAAGTCTGAAGTTGCTGCCTCAGCAGAAGACTTGGCTTCCAGTGGCGTGGGAAGGAAAAGATGAGATTGGGAATCAGTTTCTGGTTTCTCTTGTAGCAATACAAAGCAATACCATTGGAGTAATGTGGACCACCATGCAGATTTAAATGTTCACAAGGAGTTTTTTTTTTTCTTTTTCTTCAGGAAGTACTCTGTTTGGAATGGAAAATAAACTCCTTTAATTTTCTTTTTGACCTCTGCTATAGAGGCAGATCTTGTGGCAGAGCTGCCACAAGAGGCACTTCCAAATTGAGGTAGAATATTTTGGTCCATCTGTGACAAACAATAGCCAATACGGCCTGTCTCTTACTTGTTTTGGGCAGCAATAGATGTGGAAGCAGAAAATGGATGCAGGATTGAACTTTTCACAATCCTGGGTGTGTTTGAATAAGAGCATTGGCTCACTTTGTTGTGCCAGCATACAACCAGGCCATGAATCTGAATTTTTCCAAAGTTCAAATGCAGTCATATTCATACTCCTCAGACCCTTGTTTATTTGGCATGTTGTGACATTTACACATACACACACAGGGACTCATTTAAGCCATCCAACTCAAATCCTCCTACAGCCACAAACACATAAAATTTGAATGCTTTTTTTTTTTTTTTTTTCAGACATTTTGGCTGAAATGAAGCTTTTTTTTACAGTAATAAATAACAGAATAATTATTTTTACTTCCTACACAGGAACTAAAATGTTTGATTGATTTTGCTCTTTCTGGCAGAGCTGATAGGTTTGAAATAGTTTTCCCTGGCATGTCAGAAATAACAGCTCCTATTAACCCTGAAGAGTCCTGATGACCTAAAATCAACTTCAAGTTATTTGGTTTCTCCTTCTCCCACCTACTCACATGGAAATGCAAGAGGAAATTTAACACACCATAGTAGTGATTGGTACCTAACTTTTCCTTTCTTCACCCCTAACATCCAGACAAATACTCAAGGTAACTTAATAACTGTCTTCATAGACATGTTTTCTACTTGTCTGTTTTTTTTCTTTTTTTGGTGGAATCTGAGGACTTTTTATAGGTGCTTAGAATTTCCTTATCCAGCAGAGAGCTACTGAGCAGCATTCAAAGGAAATAAGTGGATCATACCTCTGTTACACCTGAAAATCCCAACCATTTCTGATACCCACAACTCTGTGCTTCCTGGAAACACCAGAGAGACTGTGCCTGCACTGTACAGAAGATCCATTAGCGTTCAATAAGCCCAGTGCAAACCAAAGATGTTGGTCTTAAGGGCTTGCGCTGCATAGCTGCATGGCTTGACACTTCCCAGAAACCTCAGGCTGTGTGTGTGTGTGCAGCACACACTGTCTGCACACATACTTTTGTCTGAGAAATGCCAGGTTCCACTCACCATTGGCAAATGCTTATGTTTAATGAGAACTACTGTGCTGACAGATCTTTGGCTTCTTCAATTACACGTGAATGGTAAAGACATCATTGTTCTCACTGCTGTGCCTAGCCCCACGTGTGTGCCTGCACTGACTTGCTCTGTGCCACTCGACTTCTGGTGGCTGTTGTAGAAGGAGACTAAAGCACTGCACACTTCACTCATAAGAGGAAGGCAGAAAGATATGTATTGATATAAATAGAAATAAGATGGCAATTTGAACAATGATAACAGCGACTTAACGAGATTCAAACTGGCTAGATATCCTTGACTATTTGCTACGTAGAATGAAGGGAGTGCATAATGAATCAAAGATCAAATCTGGGCTTCAAAACAATAAATCACTGAGGATCTGTCGGCAGGGCATCACCACATCCCAGGTGAATCTCTGTGCACCTTGAGAGGTGTCCCTACACAAGGGGAGATTTTGGTGTGCAGCCAGCTGCTTGCATGAAGAACTCTCCAATGGGTTCTTAGGCTGCTTGCTATTCTGGGGGTAAGATGATTGACTTAGAATTTGTTCCGTTGAACCAGGTGTATGTTATCAGGTGTCTGAGCACAGGTGATGAAACCTTAATTGCTGTTAGTCCCAAGGATAATGTCTTTTGCACCTCATTGCATACACTAGGCCCTGCGCATAAAGAACAGGCAGTGTTCTTGTTTCTCTGATCTGGAATAATTAAAGAGCAAATGACCTTCTTTGCATTGAATGAAATCTCTCTTCCCACTGTACTGAAATGTACAGCACAGTAAGCATTTAATTAAGTTACTGTCCCACCAAAGTCTATGTTTTTCTAGGTCCTATACCATCAGCCAACATAGTCTCTCTCTGTAAGCTTTGCAGTTTGAACTTTTTTTTAAAAAAAGCATAGACACCATTTATTTGTCCTCTCAAGTGCTCTAGAAAAGTTGTATGAAAGGAAGCAATAACAAGCATGGTCCCCTGATACAAATTAGCCTTGTAGATTGAGATCCTTGCAGAGAAGATAAAGCGGTAAGGAAATCTGGAAAACAAATTCATTTATTGTTGTGACTTTAACTTTGGTCATAGGTATGTTGACATCAGCTGTCAAAACTTCTGTGCTCTACTGGTTCTGCAGAAAGCTAATAGAAGTTCTTGGAAGGTTCTGTTTTCCCCTGGCTGTTCAAATCTTAAGTAGGACTAGACACATCCTGGACATACCATTCTTTCTTCACTAACCTCATGGACCCAGGGCAACACTGGCACTATCTGCACCAAGGTGAGCGTGTCTGTGTATCAGCAGTGTCACTGCTTTACCTATGTCGTAGCTGTAAGGATAAATATGTTATTGGAGAGGTTCCGAAGTGGAGAGCTGGAGAAGTGTAGATAAAAGAGGAGTTGTCGTGTACAAGTAAGAGATTGTCTGTGTGCGTGTGCATAATCTCACTCAAATTGTGCAGCCAGCATCCAGCATCTGAGATTCATTTTCTCTGAGGATCATAACTGTAAAGCTTAACTAAATAAATATTGAAAGACATTATATAAAGCTCCCACATGGAGCCCTGCAACCTGAAGCATAAAACATATATGCAGCGTATTCTGCTCATGGCAAAACTATGCCAGGAGTATAGGACTATCTTTTTATATAGATTGGCTTGTATCCCATTCCAGCATCAGAGACACAATGCCCCAATAAACATTCATGGATTGTTTGGAAATCACAGGCATCTATGAGCTGTCTTGCCTGTCCTCCATTTTTCAGATGAACCTTTAGTGTTGAGTTGTTATGGCCACCCACTCCTTCATTGTTCTCATCTTCTTAATTCCATTAAGTCATTCATATGGTGCAGTTTTGTCAACTGAATCATTTTTAAATAGTTAAGTACTCTCTGGGTCTTTTAAAACAGCTGGTTATAGGACTAGCTCAAAGTCTAAACTCTGACTCCTAAGAGGATATTTCTTTCTGCCACATTCTCAATGACTTCAGGATGAAATAAACACAATCATTCCAATGCTCCAGTTGCTTGCTTGGGTTCCTTCTCACAGAAGAAGCTACTATACTGAGAAAACAGCAATGAGAAGACTCCATAAATTCAGTATTATACATTCAGAGCATTGTGAAACTAACAAGAGCATGAATTCCTGTGGGCACCAAATGATGTTTGATTCATTCCACTCTGCAAATTCAGAAGAGTTCATCAACACATGCACGGAGATGGGTGTCCAGACTGCTACTCTGAAAGTGATACACCTGTATAAATAGTGACTTGCACTCACATGAGGTCATGATTATGAACTGTATCAGCTCATTTTGTTAGAGGAATATTGGGAAATGCATTGGAAGAGCTGTTAAATTACTATCTCTATCTGGTGATTCTACTGATATGAAACCAACTCTCTTGCAGGCAAGCCTCTCATTCAGAGAGGGAAGATTGTACAAAGCAATCTCCTTTCTTCAGTAATCTGTACAAGGACGCAGCACAGTTTGCTGGAGAAAAGAGATGAGAAAAGCATCTGTACTTCATTCTGTACAGATGGACATGACCTGTCTTCCTTCACATATCTAAGAATGAAAATTATTTCAAATCTTAGAAATTGCTCTTTAATCTGAGTAGAAAGCACAGAGGTAGACAGGTCAGTTGCTTTCTGTTGGGTGTTGTTCTAAGAGACTTTGGTACAGGTAGGATATCAGGAACAGGAATCCTGAATTCATTGGCTATTGTCAGATTTTGTTCAAGATCCATAATTTGCTTAGATCTTCTTTCTCTTGTCTTAATTGCATGCATTATCTGGGCCTATCTGTTGGAGAATTCAAGAATCTAGTCATGAGAGAACATGGTTATGCAAACCCAGCAGTAGCCCAGCCAGTGCAAAGCAGTTGAATGAGTCATAGCCTTTGTGGCATTCAGAGGATGCAAATGGAGATTCATATTCACACCAAGAAATGCAGTCTTGTTCTATACTTGCTGACAGCTGGAGACAGAGAAATTAAAGGCAACTGGCGTGTGTTAAACCCCCTCCACCCTTTTATATAGTTTAGTCTTGCAAATTGCATTTGTTTAACAAAGGAAAAATCTATTAATTGTTCTGCAATAGTGACTAATGGTGGATAGTCCCATTATTCTGTCTGGATGAGGGCTACAATTAATTACATTTAACTCTTGCTTGAAGTTGCCCTGTTTCATGCAAAGTTTTCATACTTTGACAAGCTTCAAAGCTAGTATTGTCCATCCAAAGCACCCTGAGGTTAGCAAGAAGACCTGCTGACATACAGTGCAGCAGACTTAAGTTCAAGATCTCTAGAAGCTGGAGAAACTCAAGAGGTCTGAATGCAAATCAGTTCCTTTTTAACAGAAATATCTGTTTCTCATCTAGCCTGATTGAGACTGATTGCCAACTCCTTTATCACTGTGCACTTTAGTGATTGGAACTTTGATTGTTTCTAGACTGGGCAATCATTGGGTGACATGGCCTTTATATCCAATCCAAAGCAGGTGGAAGCACAACATTCTGGTTCTTAGGCATGGTGACTTTAGACACGTAACATTATTCATTGCTTAGATGTTTCAGATCTGAAAGTCTGGTTTGCACAGATTATATTGGGATCCCTCTCATTGGTCAAACTATTCTCTTTCCAATTCAGGGAATGAGGAAAAGGCATTTTCTACACTGCTAGAAATTTACAAATAATAAATGCATCTGCTGAGGGATAAGGAAATGTTGGGAGTTCAAACCTATCTACAGGTTTCATTTCACATTTATTTTTTTAAATCCTCCTGCTTCCATCTCTGTCTGTCTTATAATGCATTCATCACTGCAGACACATGGTGTGTGGCCAAGAGCACATAAATGTGCCTACGAAATGCTACATCAAAATACAACGCTGTCGACATTAATGTTTTTGGGCAGGTTCTGAAGATGGGACAGTGCATGTATGCAATTCTCCCTCAACTTGAGATGTAAAATAAAAATCCTATAAAAAAAGGAATGATTTCCTATTGTCTGAGAAAGCAGAATCAGTGCAGAAAAAATGGTGACATAGTGTAACATAACAGTGCAATCTGTTTTGTGGAAAGGTCTTAGAGAAGTGGAAGACTTCTCTCTGCAGCCTTTGAAATAGAGATCATCAAAGCACTGAAGAATACCCACCAGGGTACAAACATCTGTGATGAGCACAGAGGTGCTGGGTGAGAAAGAGATCTTTTTCCCCAGAAGTCTTTGTACAGAAAGAAAGCTGAATAAATAGCAGTCTTTCTTTTCCTAGGAATTCCTCTACCAAGAAGTCAGACAGACTTTGGTATGTGGAATGTGATTCCATCCTAAAGCCAGCATCAGTTTTGCAGTGTTTGTGTTTTTACATTTGCTGCTGCTCCCTTTGCTTAGATTATAGGATTGAATGGAGAGCATAGAACTGCTAAATCAGAATTGACAGCCTAGGAAGCCAAGCAGTCATATTCCGGCATCAGTCAAGTACTTTCTCAGGGAAGAATTTTCAAAGTAATAATGCCTTTTTTTTTTTTTTTTTTTTTTTTTTTTTTGTTGACACAGTCTGGAAGGAAGAAGCAAAAAAAAGTGACAATGTGGACAGCATGTCTTCTGTCAGCTCTGTAGCAACGTACACATATTTTGTCAGTATCTTTTTAAGGAAAATAAAGATGCTACGATGGATGAAAAATAAAGACCTGAAGTGAATTTTATCTGGCTTTATAGGTGTCATGGAACTGTCGTCTCAGAAAGTCCTGAGCCAATGAGTGACTCTTTCTGCTGGTCTTCTAATGAAACAGCTAGGCTAGGAAATCTAGGCAGGTTTGTGGCCCTTCTGGATATGCCATGGGCCTTCTTTTATTTTCTCATCAACTCACCAGGCCTTGACTTTGTATCATACATAAGCAAACCACGAAGACAACAGAACTCCAGATGACGCACCTCTAGGGTGCAGCTTCCTTGCCATCAGGAACACAAAGTAATTGCCAGCTTTACTGCATTTTCCAGTGATCATATTCAGAAACAGCAAATAGAGACTGATCAGATTTCTTCAGACCTGTCTCGTTCCTATCATTTTCAGCCATTTTCCCTACATGTTAAGAAATGTGGTAAGTGAGTTCAGATCTACCTGTATTTTGTCGATGACACAACATTGAGTGTAGCCCAAGGCTGACAAGAATCAAATGCTCTATGCCTCACTTTCATGGCCATTGCCATGTATACTCTGCCATTCATTCATTTTGTATATTCTTACTGGAAAGGGATTAAATTAAGGGAGAGGTGATCAGAAACAGAAGGGAATTTGACTTTAATGATCTGTACTTTTTTTCACAAAGTAATTCCCAAACTATTCACTGATACCTTTTGATTTGCATACCTGCCTTGCAGGCTCTGAATCAAATCAGTGATCCAGAAGAGCTCAGAGAGGAGACATTTTCCCCCTTAAAGCACTGATATTGAAAAAAGATGTGGCCCTCTGCTGTGGTGATGGCCTTTGATATCCAGCTACATGTTGTTTCCATACCGCGTAGTGAACTGTGAGACCAGATGATCTCCATAAATAATGCAGTCTTGTGATTTCCTCAATTACCATTCCAACAGAAATTTCCTAAGGGTCAATGCACTAGGGAGCTCTCCATGAGCACATGGGGACACCACACCTTTTGGGGTACCTGTGAGCACAGATGAGAGATGGCCCTTAGGGAGAGGCAGTCTGGACATAAACATCCAGTGCTGTACACGACTTTGACTCTTGGAAGCTTGGAAGTAAGCCTACAGCAGTTTGGATAATAGTATAAAGCAGCGCATCGAGTTTTTGCTGATCAGTGTTGTTAACACATTTCCTCTTGCTCACCTGAGTATATTCTCCATATGTGACTTTGCTCTTAGCAAGACGTATTGTGGACAGTGACTGTGATGACTCATTCATCACCTTTAAGTCTCCTCCTTCAGGGAAGTCCTTCAATACTCAGTACAGAAAATTCCTGGACAGGGCTTTCTTCTACTGTGATCTTGTTGGAGTTGTAGTAGAAACTCTTCAAACATTTTTTCTGCTACATATGTCTGTAAGAAAAATCTTTCTTGAGAAGTATTAAATAAGAGCCTTTGCCCTATACCAAGACATTGACCACAGAAGTCAGAAGTACATATGACTTATTAACATATTTAAAACAGATAAAATTAAATCTAGCAATTTTCCCTTTCCCCATCACAAAGCTGTTTGTCTCCTCTACTAGCAGCTATACATTATTTTCTAACAGTTGGACTTGACTGGTTTCCAAAAGTTCCTCTTTCCAATGAAAGACTGCATCATCTCTAAGCAGTCTTTTCCAAGCTGTAACTGAAGGGATCCTTGAAAGACTGGGTCTTCTCAGAGGACCTAGCTGGGTCTCATGAATGGCCATGTTTTTGGATAAACAGCAGAGCAGGATGTTGAGGCAGACAGCACTGGCAGAGCTGAGCAGATGGGAAGGTGAGCTGAAACAGATCAGTTATTCACTCAGGCCCCAGCTGAAAGCTGATTATACGGAAAGCCGTGTGTAAAGTATTTATAGTTGGGCCCCCAAACTCAAAATCTATTCCAAGTGGGAAGGTTTACATAGTCAAATGTATTTCCATTAATTAGCTATATTTTCCTACTAACATGTTTTGCTTAGTTGTGTTTGTTGGTGTTGTTGTTTTAATCTACTAATGACTTTTAAACAATATCATCCCTGTGAAATGTTCTTATTGAAAGATTCAAACACTCTAAAAGGAATGAGAATTCCCACCTGAGAACAGTTTTATGTCTGCCTTCAGCCACCAGTCTTGCCTTCCACAGGCAGTTCACAACAGAAGTTGTCACTGGGTTTCCTTCTTTCCCTTTCTGAATCCCGAATGCCACATGCACACGAATGCTTGCTGGTAGTTACACCTTTATTTTAGTGCATGGCGTAATAGCATGTGGCACCATAAAACCTACTGAAAATAGCAATCCTAGTGTTGGCTGCTGAAATCACAAAGGCCCTGTAAAGCTTGGTGATGACAATTGTGAAAGCCTGTAAGACATCTTACTGAAAGGTAGGTAGGTCTTCTCAGAACAAGACAGAAATTCACGTACACATTTCCTGACATTTATGTGAGTATGCGTGTGCACAAAATAGACACTACATTCAAAACTGCTTTTTGTAGTCTGGTATTGCAGCTGCGTTTAATGCAGCCTGGGAACAAAGTTAAAACTAGGTGGCAGTTCTTTCTGTCATACCCTCTCTACAGGGCTTTCACTTTGATAATTTTCAGTCATATTTTGGCTGGATGTGTATGTATGCATAAGCCTATCTGTGTATACACTAAAATATTTAATTAAAAGGGATATGTTTCTTCTATATTTTGTTTCTCACTCACACGATGGTCTCTGGAGTCCTGGGCCATATTTTCTCATGTTTGGCTCTTGTATACAGATAAACACATCATAGTAATTTCCCTGATTTTCCACATACCTAGAGCATAATTTATAATGGCTTAAGATGAGGGAAGAATGTATTTTTCTTAACATGGGTTTTGTTGAACTTTCAAGAGGAACTTTGCTGCCGTGTGACTTGAGACACAGAAAATGTTGATAGCAATGAAATCTTAGCAGAGCATGCCAAGAACATCAGCATTTAGTTTACCTAGGATATCCCAGAGGAAACATACAGTTAATATTGAAGTTTAAAATATCTTAGCCTTGGAATCTTAAAACTCCATCAGCATTTGGAAGAGGGGAAAGAAAGAGTAACGAAAAATCCCATAGCAACAAGGAGGTTAAACACACACACATGCAATATGTAGCACAACTCAATGGATCACTTTTAGGGGCTACAGATTTTTCCCGATTTGGGTTTTGCTCTTGATCTCTTCATATTTGAAGCACTGCAGAAAAAAATAATTAAGAAAACCTTCCCTTTTTGAGAGTACCTTATAATGAAAACAAGAATATTTTGAAAGAAAAGAATAGGAAATGTTGACTGGAGTGTCCTGCTGCTTTTTAAGTAGTCCAGCTTCCAAGATTTATGTCAAGAGCAACAGAAGGTTGGAAATGAAAGAATGCCCTTGAAGTTATGCTCTGTAACTCAGCCGAGAGAGATCGTTTTCTCATTTACCTTGTCGAAAACCCAACATGAAAAAAAATGGTTGGAGATAAAAATCTTGTGCTGTTACTGGAGATTTACAAATGATGTGACAAAATAAACATGTGTGCCACGCATGAGAAAAAGTGCTCCATTCAATGATATAGCAGCTCCCCTGCTCAAGACAGGTGGTACATAGCTTTAAATCTTCAGAACATTGGCTTGAGCTTCTGAAGTTGCATTCTGCTCTGAAGCAGTTCTCACACATGGGCTCGCTGCAAGGATGGGCTAGCACAGCTTCCTGCCAGCCTGCAGTGCTCCTCCTTTGCTGTCCTCATGGATCTCACAAATGGCACAATTTGCTGCATCATGTGTCACTTTGTTTTCCAAGAAGTGGCTATTTTACTGAATCACTCACTGTTTATTTCACTTACTATAGAACGTTATAAAAGTATTAAAGTAGGGCAATGCCTAGTCTATGTAACTTATACACATAGAACTTATCATTTCAGCTACACTGAAACTGCCAACTTCTTTACACAGCATGATTCAAGCCTCCGGAGTAAACACTTGTGTCTTCTGTCTATGACAGGTGGCAGATCCCTCTGGCTGCCTGCAGAGACCATTCCACCAAAATTACATTTCTACCTCTCTCCAAGCAGATTCTTCTACAGTAGGAGACGAATATGATATAAAGACAAATTTCCATTCAGGATCCAATTTATATCTTTCCACACTGATTCCCAAAGAGGGCTGCTTCTTGTTAAAAGATAAAGCAGTGGTAATGATCTTCTGGCCAGAATGTTTGTCCCAGAGGATAGATATGGGAATTACCTTCAGGAAATCTGAACTAACACCATAGGAAAAGTCTTTAAGCAACATATATCAGCATATTGAGATGAGCTTACAGTGCTGAAGACTACTGTCACAGAATCTTAATGCTTCATACTCTGAACAAATTCAAACCCTAGGAACTCATAGTTGTTGTACAAATTCAGTATCTGCCTCATAAAAATAGAGAAATGAGAACAGGCTAATGAGTGCCCTGAAAACACAACCAACCATTTAAAAGGCAGAGAATAGATCTGAGTTTTAATTTCTTCCCTCACTTCTGCCTCTGTAAGTAGCCAGGCCAAAAACCTTCCATTCAAACAGCCTGAACTGTGTGGAAGTTGAGATCCAAACTCTTACAAGCTGAGCCATTTCTAATTATTTTTATTGTCTCATTAAATTTAGTATGTTGAACCACTTCTAGTGACCTCATGAACTCTGCAAAGAGTTTGTCATGTACAATACTTAACAGATGTTTGATTTCAGGCATTGCAAAGTCACTCATCTGGCCGTCTCCCCAGCATGTATATACCCTTAGCAAACCAATCCTATGCTCTACCCTCTTTCAAGAAGGATTTCATTTTCATGATGCTGTATTACTGGGAAATTTAACACAGTCCTGTTATGGTCCATTTTAATGCCTTCATCCTCTAAGCATGTCCCGCATATTTCTTCTCATCTGCCTTGTTTCCTTCTGTGTTGATCCAGATGGATTGTATACCAGAACTGTACTCTCTCCAGAACATCTTCTGGCTTGTCGAGTCAACCAGGGTTTGCAATGCCCCACTGGGGTTAGGTTGTAAAAACCCTCTATTATATGCGCAGCTGCGCTCAGAGACCAGATTTCACTTTGTTCTTTCTTTATCCACAATTTGGAAAGCATGATTATTAAATGCTGGGGATCTGGATCACAGCCTTGAAGGGTTGTCAGAAGGGTTTTTGAGTCACTGTGCAGCTGAGAACAGGATGTGGTACCGACAGGATCAAGAAAGAAAGAAGGAAGCTACCGTGTGAACGTGAGATGTGGCCAGGTCTCCTACCACTGGCTTGCTGGGTAGGCAGCACGTAATGCCAGACATCTGGGGATGAACACAAGAATCATTTTTGGAAAAACATATGAATTCTGTAGTCATACCCATTCCCAGATCAAGCGATCCAGACATTGCCCCAGCAAGTCTCATCCCATGCACTGACATAAAAACAGGCAGGCCAAAAGTCCACCCCTTTTTCCAAAGTCAGCCAGTATTAGATGCCAAGGACAATGGACCTGAGCACAGATGTAGAGGTTTTTTCACAAAGTACCAGGCTTTAGCATAGTGTGGTTCAGGAGTGTTCTGTGCTTGTGTAATTAACATTCCTCGACAGATGTTTTTGTTTTGGTTTTCCCGAAACTTTTTAAGCTCTTGTAAACCTTTCTTTTCCATAATCTCCCGTGACAAGCATTTCCACAGCTTAACTTCATGTTCTGTGAAGAACTAATCCCACCCCACGTCCCTGCCTTTATCTTCAGTTTTCCAATTTGTTTCCTACTTTCCCATTCTTATATTAGAAGAAATTAAATACCATTTTCATTTTCTGCAGATTCATCATAGTTTTATAGACATCTACTTCTCCCATTGTCAGCCATTCTTCTAACATTGCTTCTGTATCATTGCCATGTTACTTCCGGGAGGCTAAGAAACATAGGCTGAGGATCAGGAATATATTTCTCTAGTTTCAAGGGAGAAGGAGAAACAGAAGTTGGGGAGGAACCTGAACAGAGGGCTAGATTACACTTTTTGTTGTGAGTGTGGTACAGCATTTCTTGAAACAAAATCTAATTTTGCAACTTAGATTTCCTACATTTCAGAAGCTATGTGTATGAAAAGGGGAGGACAGGAATTTATGAAAAGCTTCAGTTTCCACATAAAACTTAAGCCCAGTTCTCCTCTTGCCTTTTGTAAAAGTAGATCTGTAACATGGTGTTAACCTGAATTATTGCAAGGATTAGAAGGTGTGATGGGTGCAGTTCTTAGTTCTTCTCGCTTCTTGGTTTTATGGAGGCACAGCTCTCATGGATTTATATCTGAATTAGACAAGGACAGATGGGAGGAAAGTCAAGCCTATTGTTTTTACACTCTGCTTTTGACAGTGCTGAGAATCTTCATGCTATTAAAGTGTCTGTGCTATGCTGCCTTCCATCTGTATTGCATATATTGTATCTGTCGTGCTGGTAAGGAAGAGCTGATATTTTTGGCAAGCTTTCTTTCTTGTACAACTACACATACAGCATCGCAGCATTAAAAATAGCAATGGATGGGAAAAAAATCTGACTCATGGGAAATTCTCATTTTATCCCATGTCAGAAAAGAAAAGAATACCAGTTTTTCCCCCCAGAAGTGTTATCAGGTTTCAATTAATTCTTGACCAAATGTTAGGTGTATCTGGAGACATTGGGACATTTCAGACACAGAAAGTTCAGCTTTGTCTCCTGAAACTGTAGCTGCCCAAAAGTTGTCTTCAAAAATGAATAAAAGAGAGGGATGGGCCCATCTAGAGTGAATGTTATCTCATCCTAGATGCTGCATTTCAAGTAAGACAGATCACTGCATGTTTGGAGATACTTAATTCTTTGTGTTGACTACATAATGAATCCAGACATGCCATTTGACTTACTGCTTACCTTCTGAGCAACTAATGTTAGAAAAGACTCCTCCCTCCAAATACTTCTGTGGAGATAGTGCTCAGCTGAAGAGAAGACAAGGTCAGAACAAACTCAGAACACCAAATTCCTTGGGAATGCAATAGCCAATACATAGTGCAGCGTTGATGGGAAATAATTTATCTTCATTTTCCTGGCAAAAAAACCGCCTGTAAAAATCAACACTTTCCCAGGGAAGACTTTTGAGTGAGATGATGCCCTGCTTTCTCATGGAGATTCTTTTTCACACAGAAATTAAGAAATGAGTGCAATAAATAAAAAAAAATAAATAAATAGTAGAATGTTTGCTAATGAAACATACAATTGAAAGCCATATTATTGAGCCATTATGAGCCATTTTGAGAGTCATATAATCACCTTCCATAGCCAAGATTTATAAGGGCCTTTTCTTTCACACTGGCACTGACTTCAGCCATGTAAAATCTAGACATCCAATCTAAATAGTGCTTGAGCTCCTTCTGTGCCCAGTGTGGAGACTCAGATACGCCTAGAGAATCATCTCATTGATTCTGTAACTATGTGTTAAAAGTTGAAGAATTTGGATATCTGTGAGGAAGAAAGAGGTATCTCACAATATATATGCACCATTTAAACTGCACAAAAATACTTGCGTCATTCTCACTATCAGCTTAGAAAGATGATAGTATGGATCATCTACCCAGCACAAGATTTCTTTTCCGCCTCTTGAAATGATGGGGAACAGTTCTTTACACCCAAAGATTTTCCCATAAAAAGAGGACTCATAAATTTTCCCATAAAAAGGAGTGGCAGAGTGAGAGAGAGACTTAAAAATGTTCTTGATTAGATCCACTAACATGAGCTGATTGAAAAGTCTATAAGTATAATATCTGAACATCCATAGAATCACAGAATTATTCAGGGACAGTGACTCCATTGCTTCCATGGGCAGTCTGTTCCAATGCATGATCACTCTTTCTGAGTGTTCTGATAGTTTTTTCTAAGATTCAACCCTGAAATTGCTGTTAAAAAAAAATAAACATCCCAAAACCTAACAAGAAAAAAACACCAGCTTCCAGCTGCAGATCTATTTTTGTCCTAATTTCCTTTGATCAAATATCTAGGAATTTCCACAAGACAACAAAAGGCTACACCAAAAGCCAAATTTTTGGCCAACTTTCAAGCTTTATTTTGAAAGTAAGAACTCATTAGGACTATGGAGAAGAAATGACTTCAGTTCAAATACTGAGCGTTTGGAAAAGTCATCAGCAACAGGTTGCTGAATATTGTGATGGGAAAAAAACCACCATCAGCAGTACCAATGCCAGCCTCTTAATGGTAATAGTCTAGATGCTGAACAGTGTTTCCTGGTGGCAATAAGGGTTTACAGATTCTGTGAACTCATCTTTTTCTGAAGTTTTCTAAGACTTCTCCTGAGGAAGAAGGTTTGAGGGAAAGTAATGTGACTTGTGAGTTTGTAGAAACATTTCACAGAATAGAATCGTAGAATCGTTTGAGTTGGAACCAAACTCAACTGAAATGAACAAGGACACCTACAGATATGTCAGGTTGCTCAGAGCCTGGTCCAGCTGGACCTTGAATGTCTCCATAGGCAGATCATCCACCACAGTTTGTAGCATGCCAAAGAGTAGTAAGGTAGGAATACAGTAAAATAGTAACACAGTTGGCATTTAATTCCAGTTATTGTAAATGCTTCATGGTGGCAAGTAGAAACAGATGAAAAAATACTACGAGATCATTGTTGATCCATCAAAGGAGTTAGTGCCATGTGCCCCCATTTTATTAGCATGGGAAGTAAGAACCTGTGGGATATTGTGTCCTTCACTATGTGTTTTCAGTAAATACTGATTGCTACTCTATAGCTAAGATTAAGAGCTTTCACCCTCAGTGACCCAGAAATGTATGCCCTAGGACCTTTCCCCAGAGAATTTCAAATGACTTTACCAACTGACTTAGGTCAGTGAAGCAGTCTTTCTCCTTCAAAGCCTAGGAGTACATTTCCTACCCAAAGCACAAGGTTCAGACACTGTTTATCCTGTTCTGCCCAGGACTTGCTCTTTTTGTTTTGTACTGAATTTCTTTCCTGTTAGACATTGTTCGTGAGCCAAAGTTTTCTTTGGAACTCGGAATGGGAAAGGACCACCTGGGTTAGGAATTCCTGTCTTTTGGAATTACAGGCTGGTGTGCCAGCTTCATCATTTTTTCTCAGAAAATAGGTATTTAGTGCTGGCTGAGAATATGTACTAGTTGGGTATGGACACAGAGGATACTTTCCATCCAAAACAAGCTGCATTACAAAAAACAGCAATAAATTAGTTAACAGTAGATCCACATAATCATGGCAAGGCTAGGAGGTAAGCTCTACAAAAGGCAGCAGAGTCAGTAAGGTATTCAGCCACAGTTTTCTGTAATCTCAAGGAAAGAAGGCAGGTGTGAGGGAGGAGTAGGATAGGGTAGCACTGTGCCATCCAACAAACCACTCCTGCTGGGCAGGAGTGCAGAGGGACAAGATGCCCATGTGAGCTGTCATGGTCATATCTGTGTCTTGTCAGAGCCAACAAGTGAGGTTACAGCACAGGCATGTCAAACACATTGTCAGAAGGTGCTGAAGTGGCTGGGTTTTATTTTAATCTGGAAATGTGGCCCTTGCTGCCTTTTATGATGTGCCAGTCTAAGCTGCCTCTGGCAGCTGTGAGAATATTGGTTTTGGCAAACAGCTGCAAGGAGCAGCAGACTGGAAGGAGTCAGCAGCAAATGTGATAAAAGGGGAAAATTGCTGACGCCAGGAGGAAAAGTGCAAGGTCCTGCTGATTACCAGAAACCCTTTTGGAGCTGAGAGGATGAGGAGGTCTCCTCAGACATTGGGATGGATGGACAGTAGAAAATTAGCTTACTCCTCTTGACTTCAGGTGAATTGCTCCACTGTGCTTTTCAGATGCCCCACTGGCTGGAGGGGAAGGATGCTCCAAAGAACAAGGGAGAATTGACAGAAGATGCCAGGGAAAGATTTCTCTCTTTGTCTGGGACTTGGCTGAACCGAGCCTCTTTGATAAAAAGAACTGGGCCCAGGTCAGCCATAATGGAATACAAATGAGAGCTGAAGGTGTCTAAACTGAAGGCCAAAACTCTGTACGTAAATTGTTCTGTTCTACATTAACAGGTGCAATATTTCCCAGCACTGTAACTTGATTGCAAAACAAACCACCTCTGTCTTATAACTCTCCTATTCTGTGGTTACAGCAATGGGCTTTTTTTTTTGCCAACTAGATAACAAGCACCTTGGGACCACAATCTTTTTATGTGCTTTTTGCTCACAAAGAGGGTGGTGTATGTAAAAAGTCCCAAGCCCTTGTGAATGCTATGCATTGATGATAATAATATGAATTCTCAAATTTCCTTCTCTAATCTGATGGCTGTTATGAGAAAGCTCGTCAAAGATGATCTCCAGGAGCAGGTCCCTAGGAAAAAGATCAATTTCTATGCCATCTCAGCAATACAGTCAACTCGTTATCACTGTGTTTTCCGTTTACATCCAGAAATGCAGAATGCCTAGGTGAGGGGCTGTTTATTTTGTGGCTGCCCATTTTGTGTTTGAGTGTCCAAAGCCTGCATGAATGTAGCAGCAAAAGGTATCAGCTATCCATAAGCTCACCGTAGCACATCCTGCAGAGGTTGTCACAGAGACCCTCTGTGCACAATCTCTTTCACAAGGACAGACTTCACTGAACGTTTCCTAAATGGATCCTAGGCACTTGGGTTTGACTAAGACCAGTCCATTGGGAGACTTTGCCCATAACTTCATGCGTTTCCAAAAAATGTTCTCTTTTTATATGCAGTAGTAGTTCAATTTTCTTCACATTGCGTTTCCTATTTCTGATCAGGGCCAGCAAGTGAAAATGCTGGAGGAGCCACCTGAAATGCTGTTCTACTGTTTTCAGTGTAAGTGTTGGGAAACCTTTAGTGCAGTTTCACAAATGGAAGCCCTTTAG
Source organism: Chrysolophus pictus (assembly GCA_037305975.1). NCBI lineage: Eukaryota > Metazoa > Chordata > Aves > Galliformes > Phasianidae > Chrysolophus > Chrysolophus pictus. The sequence goes on from CM074583.1 coordinate 22,227,319, forward strand.
GGAAGAGTCAGATCTCTGAAGCATGCGCAGCTTGTCCTAAACAAAAACATGCTTTGAACCTAACTGAGATACAGCTGTGACTAGCTTTCAGAGAGGAATTTACAAGCCTGGAGCAATTTATAGCCAAGAAAACTTTCCAAGAATTGAGTGTAGGAATAAATATTTACCTCTTTTCACCAAATCTCCTTACTAAGACTTGTGCTGAAATAATTATCTTCCCATTATTCAAAGATCTATGTGACTTGAAAAAAACAACCCAGATTTAAATAATAGACGTCTTGTGTTTTTGTGTACCATTTTAGTCAGCATCTTATATCTGCCACTTTGTGGAAAGTGTATTTGGAAATAAAATAGTTGTGGTGAAGTATGTTGCTTGTGATACTAGCTCAGAGTAGTTTGGAGTTTTATGTTGCTAATGATCTAGATGGAAATAACATCCATCAACAAACTGAAGATCTGGTTGCTGACAATCATATATTTAGGCACACTACCCAGATCTCTTATTATCCCCAGTAATTTTAGACTTGTGAACTGTTGATTTAAATGAAATAAAAAAGACTATTTTGAGTTGAAAGGAAAAGCGTGTCCCTGATATTTTCCAAAAACAAATGACTTCCTGAGAAATTTCCTACGTTTCAGTGATGTTCTGCTTGTAGACCTCATTCAAACATTTTTTTTAAATTATAATTCTTCTTCAAAAAGGAAATAATAATAATAATAAAGATAATATACACAAAGCAGAGGAAAAAAAAAAGAAAAAAAGGGAGGAGGTCTAATCTTGACCTAGCTGTTGTTACTTAGTTTTTCCATATTTCTATGTGGAACCTGATGTGCATGGCTGAGTTGAAGTGAGTAACTTCTAGTGATCTGGTTCATGGTGTGCTGTTGTTATTTACTCAGGTTATTATAGCAGTGCCAAGCCACAGCAAGTCTGAATTGTGTCAGCTGGTACATGTGTGCCTGGAGAAAAGTCATCCCAGCTGCAACACTGCAATCAGAAATTGACAGAGGGAAATCAACATGAAGGTAGCTACATAAAAGAGAATCCAGCAGAAAAGGACAAAGATGATGAGAAAGACTGAAAATATAATTTCTGTGTATAAGATTGACAGAACTCAGATTGTTTAGTCTAGAGGAAAGACAACTGTGAGACAGTTGTGATAACAGTCTTCAAATATGTTGAAGATTGCCACAAAGAGGGAGGTGATGAATTCCTCTCTATATCCACTGGGGATAAGGAAGAGGGAAGGGCTTAAATTGCAGTAGTGGTGGTTTGGGTTAGGCAGGAGGAAAATCTTTTCAAGGAGAAGGAAATCTATCCCTGTGTTTTTTTTCCTAGGAAGTGTTCAGAGTCTCTGGCACCGTAGATCTTTTAAAGCAGGACGGAGGAAGATGTGGTTGGTAGTCTCTCAAGGTTTAATTTAACTCGATAGCACGCTTTATTTTTTTCCCAGTTGAGAACTAAAGCATAGAGAACTGGAGTGACTTGCACAGTGGGTAACCTAGGGCAAGAATACAAATCAATAACCCTGAGTTATCTGCTTACTGAGTGAAAAGAGAACAGTGTCTGGAATAATAATAAAAATAATTAACCGATGGCATGATATCAAATAATAAAATAATAAGAATGAATTAAATCAAACGTTTACATTTTGAAGGTTTTTCTTAATTGTGTTTTCACTGAAAACGAGCTAAGCATCCAAAATTTTCCAGTCCGTAAAGAATTCCAGAATTTTTAATGTCCTTATTCAGAATCAACTTTCAAATAATAAGTTCTGTTCAGTGCTGAAGCACAATATTAAGTATGAAAAGAAGTACGCACTGATATACATAACATCAGATACTGCAGCACATGTTTAAACAGCAAATCAGAACATTGTAACTGACACATAGCATTTTAGCATTTAAAGAACAAAAAAGAAGAAATCAAAATGATTAGCTGTTATTCCTCTCATGCCAAAAATGTAGTTGTTAGTATCAGAATGCTTCGTTGAGCCGAGCTGGATAGAAATCTGCCTATTTCTAACATGAAACTGTGCACTGAATTTTTTGAGCAGCCCTGTACATTCCTTCATTACTATTTTGTATCGTTGCTTGAACAAAATTGGAAGGGCCAGAAAAAACACAGGAAAAAGCTGCTTTAGCTGGAAGCAGGGTTACCTATATATCCCCAAAGGACCTGCTCCCTTGACATTTCCAATCAGTGAAATTACTTAGTTGTCATCTGTTTATTTTTGCATCAACAAGTTCAACATAATAAAGTCATGTTACCCTTCTGAAAAGCCATAGAGCTGTGTTGATATCAACTGAATATTCAATTTTAGAACACATGCAGGAAACGTGATAATATGAGCAGAAATATATTTGTATGAATGGCTCATTCTCGTTTATCTGAGTGTGCTTCGTGCTATAGATGTCTGTAGTACCTTGACTGTAGCAGAACAAAATCTAGTGCACTACTGAAGTAGCATTTTGTCTTTATCTGACCACCTCCAAAAACAGATGCGACTGTCAGCAGTTCAAACCCCCCTTTAAGAGAGATGATTTGAGTCATATACCAAAGGCTGATGTGTGCCAGGCTTAGGAAAAAGATACAGGATGACCAATGTCTGGAGGGTCATAGAGAGGCACAGGTGGGATGGAGTCAGCATCAGTGTGGTTGCTTCTCCATCACACAGCCCAGACTGCACAGATCATTGTGGGGACCACATTGCTGAGCTGGGGACCACAGTTCCTTGCCTGCACTGGCTAGGAGGCAAATCCACTCTTGCTTGACAAGGATTCTCTCGAGCAGCCCACAGCAGAGGTTAAGAGTGGGAGAGCCAGAGAATCAAAATTAATATGCCTTGCCTGGAGAAAATTTTCACTGGCTTTGTCTGTGCAGTGGCTACTATGCAGAATAACTTCATTCCTCAGCCATCATCTTCCCCAGCCATTAAATCTACTTCAGAATGATTCCATTATAAAACAGGTACTCCACAAGTGGCACAAAATGTACAACGTGCACAAGTCCTAAGTTGCCATTAGTGCTTCAACATGTGCCATTAGTGCTTCATTGCTGGCATATTGTCAAACATTTTACAATCTAGCAAGTTGCCAAATACCTTCTAATTAAACAAACCCTTCTTTGCATAATGCCAAACGATTAAACAGGTTTATAGTTTTTAATCTTAACACTGCATCTAGTTTAAAGGTCTGTTCTAAATATCAAAGCCTTTTGATCATCTAATGACAGTTGAGAGCTGATAATGGAGCATTTCACCCATCCATGCCAGCATGTCTAAAGAGAATTCATATCCTTTCTATTTTTTTCTCTCCCTCATAGAATTCACAGCAAATTGTGTACAAAGCCCTTTACCACCCTTCATTTTGGAGAATCACCTCTGGTACCCAATATAAATTAAGGTTAATTTATTTCTGCAGTTTCTCTCCAAGAATTCAGAATGGGAAAAGGACTCGGTAGGCCACCGTCGTGAGCAATTGCAGGCACCCATGGTCATTTTAAAGGACCAGATTAAAGCCTCAAAACTAGACTAAGTTTGAAAATCTTTCTGTGTGTAAGGTGATTCATTTCAACGTCCAAGGCAATCCATCTCATTCTCAGATTCTACCACATCACCTTTTGTCACATCTGGACCAGGTCCCACAGAAGGAAAAAAGAAGGGTCTCAGAAGATCAGTGGGGAGCTGATGTGAGGAAAGAATGTCAGAGTGATCCTGGATGAAAGCTGAAGACCGGCTTTCACCTGAGCTATGAACAGAGGCGTTCATCTGGATTTCAGACTCATAGTGGTCTGTAACATCTGAGGCCCATTGACAGTTTTCATAATTTATAGCAAATTTCTCAATAGCCAGTGGAGAAGCTGAAAAAAGTTACTTTTCATGTCTGTGGCAACCAGATTCAATAGCATATTTATTCAGTGAAGCGCCTCTTTGCTGTACTTAAAAACTCCAGGAATATTTTTGTGGCATATTGTTACCATCTATTGCCATTTACCCATCTTTTCACAAACACATTCGCTCAGGTAGAGATTTAAGTCAATGTGAAAGGCAGGCAAGCACACCAAACCATAAAGAAAACAATGGTTGGTATAACAGCTGGGCAAGTAACTAGAACAGACAATGCCTCTATAGCCAGCCAGGCCCAGCTCTATTTTTGCAGGTGTAGAAGAGCTCTTGCCATTGGAAATAGTGCACTCTCATTGTATTACACATTCTTTCCTCCAACAGCATCCTGTTTAAACAGGCTCAGTATGAAGGGGGTGTCTGCTATTCATTTGCAGATGCCTTGTGATGATATGAAACATAATTGTATAATTTATGCAGAATAAACCTAGAAATGGCTGCTGTTCAAGGGAGCTAGCAAGGCCCCAAAGTGCTTGAAATATTGGAGTAGGCAGGAAAGATAACAAAGCACGTTCTTTTCGCTACTCCATTCTGGTACAGGAGAAGAGGAAACTTAGTGAAAGAAAGTGATTCAGATGTGCTGGAAGAGAAAGAAACACAATGGCTTTGCAAACCTATTGAGTAACTTCACCAAAGCCAATGTACTTGCTCTGGGAATGAATATTGGCCTTTGGATTCTTCTTTCTGTGCAGTGCAGCTCTTCAGATGTTTGTCAAAATGAATGTTCAATTGTTTGTTTAGAGCCAACAATGTCAGGCTGCATATTATGGCCCCGCTGTGCTTGGCTTATTCATGACTTCTCTGCCTGAAATCGCTTTGGTTTTATTTAGCTGGAGGAGGGAGAAGGACGTTGGGGACTTTGTTTCATTTTGTAATGGATGATTCAAGACTTGAATGTTAAATCTGGGGCTTGGCTCTGAGGTAGGTCAAAAGAGAGTAGCTTGGAATAAACTGATGTGGAGTCTTGTTTTCTACGTAATGGCAGGATGTTTTCATGCTATGAACCTATGAACAAGTCATCTAGAATTACTACGCTGTTACCTTCCAAAGAGATTTTCTGGCTTAAAATAAGACCTCTTGATTCTGACTTCCTGTGCAGTAATGCTATCACTACATCAAGGTAATAAACTCCCAGGCTTTTCATGTCAGTATTCTGATTCAGTTTACAAGAAATTTTAAGCTGCAAGAAAATACTAAGAAAAGAACAAGCAAAAAGCAAAGTGTTTCAAACTATACTTGATATGCTCACACACTAGTTCCAGTCTCGTGAGTCATAACTCCATTTTTCTTCTCAGTCAGCAGCTTTCTTTAGAAAACATGGCTTGTTCAGTGTTTTTCCACTAACTGATTTCAACTTAATCACTGTTCAATGTTTGTAACAACACAGAGTTGGCTTAAGATGCATTTTCAGAGCTGAACAGAATATTAGGGGTTTAAAAAAGGAGTACCTAGCATCCCCATTAGAGAAGGTAAAGGAGAGATGTGCAAGAGTCACCAAACCCACTGCCTGGTTCAGTAAAGTTCCAGTCTGGGCTCATTCCTTGGATAAAGTTGTTTTTTGAATATTTAGCTCTTGTAAGAGTTAGTGTCAAAATAACAGTATTTAGCACAAGGACAGATATGGCCTTTTCCAATCACATTCATTAGTGAAAGTCAACACAGTGTGGCGTTATTTAGCAAAATAAATCCCCATGCTCTGAAAATTATATACGTGTTGAAGCAGAACCAAAGCTGACATTTTCAGAATACCATAAAAGAGACATTCAAAATGTTTGGCAATCATTGAGAGATAATGGCAGTAAAAATGCTCTGCATTTGTATTATGAAAGTATGATCATCAAAATAATAATGCTGTTTTTGCAGTTGTCTTAGAAGGACATATTCATTGCTAACCCTCTCTCTTCATGGATCTCGCAGGTTTCAACAAAAAAAGAGGGCAAGACATCGCACATACTGCTTACATTGCTAAAACGTGACTTAGGTTGGAAGGGAACCCTGGGGCTTTCTGGTTCAAAATCTCTCTCAAAGGTTGCTTACAGTCCTATCGAGTCAGGTGCTGAATACCTCCAAAAAAGGGAGATATCAAGGCTTCCTTGGCCCCCTTTTCAGTGTTTGACTACTCTCACTGTGATTTCTTTTAATTTCTTAACATATCAGATCTTCCATTCTTGCAGCTTGTACCCATTCCACTTGATCTTTTACTGTGCACCTCTCAAAAGAGTCTGCCTTGGTCTTCCTTATAGACCACACAGTAGGTTTTTGAAGACAGGAATAATGTCACCCATTAGGTTACTCTTCCTAAGACTGCACCAATTGATTTCCAAAGTTTTTGTGGAAAATATCTTGCTTGCTCTGTTTGTGTTTCCTTCCCCAGGAATCTATTGCCAGCCCTACTGGGGAATGAATGGCAGCCTATGTTGACTTTTGGCCTTACCCACTATTGCACTCTTGTATCCTTGGGAAGGGCATAATGACCCCAACTTGCACACTCAAAGCCTTTCCATGAGCTACGAGGTTATGATTGCAAGTATACAAGATGACTTAACTGCTACCAGTTGTTTTAAGTGTTTAAAGTTTCCAAATGTTTGAAAGCCAGTGCAGTGCAGATGCTTTTAGGATCAGATTCCTTGCAGATTGAATTGCTCTGACATCTGCAAAGTGATTTGCTTCTCAGTGTCTGTTTCAAATTCAATAAACTTTACAGTAGCCATATTTGACCACAAATTGTTCATATCAACTTCCGTGCAGTCCTGAAGAAAAACCCACCTTTCCATATTTTTTTAATTTGGTTGGTTTTCACACAATCTAGGATGCTACCCAAGTACTCAGCAAATGCCACAAGTTTATGGAATGGTATTACTAGATGCCAGAAAGCAAATGCAACAGAAAGAAAGAGAGAAAACTCATGACACACTTCTTCTGTTACCAGCTTCTTTCACCCTGCTGTTGAGATAAGCATTGTAAAGAGATATTTGTTAGAACAGTTCTCTAGGTATTCTGAAGGAGGTTTGACTTGGTGAAACACTACACTTCACTCAAAAAAACGGATTCCTGCAAGGCTTCTGCCTGTTTAATGAGTTAAACAGCAGCAGTGCACTTCTGCACTTCAGCAACTCCTATCTTCTCTGCCGTGAGGACCAGTGTCATGTCCCTCACGCAAATTGCATTCAAAGACATTCAAAAGCTATAACAATTCTGGTATAAGTGCTATTGATGCAAAAAAAGTGGTCATTGTTCCTGTCTAGTATCATCATCCAGAAAACTGACATGGAGATGGGATGTAAGGCTAGGTGGATTGATAACTATGATATGTTATGGCTGAAGTCATCTGTTCCCTTCCCCTAAGATCCTGCCACTCCCTGTCCTTCATTTTCTCTCTCTGAAAAAAAGACCCTGGTTTTCTTTGCAGTGTACAAATGGGAATTGCTGCTTATCAATCTAATGACTATTTTCAGCAGCTGGGAAGGAGAGGTGATAGTGGCAAGCGAAACAGCGAAAGGGCAAATGTCTCAAATCATTTCCACTGCTGACTACTCTCAGTACACCTGCAGTTCCAACAACATTTCTCCATAAGACCAGTACCAAGAAGCAGGTGCTTTCTATGGCACTGATTCTGAAAGCATCTATTGGTACACTGGAGAACTGGGGCAGGAATGGCTGCTGAGGACACTTGACACCACATGATTCATCCAAAGCAAAAGGAAGGAACAAAAGGGAAGGCCAGGAGATGGGGAAAAGCCCTTTTAAAGAGACTGTTCCTTTTAAAATGTCTTGAGGAAAAAGGAAGTATGGAAAGGCAAAGGGAAATCCATCTTAGCTCTGGATTCTCACTTTTGTGATAAAGACGAGCAGAAAACAGGTGAAGGAAGAGGTGTAGTGAGAATAGAAAGCATATGGGTAAGGGGAGCTCAGCACCTTTCTCACAAATCTTCTTTCCCAGGAGAATGAGCTGCTGCTAATTTGGCTGTCAGCAGCGTTGGGATTTGCAAGGTGCTGCTGGGCTTTCTCACCCTAAGTTAAAGCGCAGGGTGCAACAGCATGCAACCATCTTTGCAATGGCTTAACAAAGGACTGAATAACTGCCTGATGTGGGTATTTGTGGAAAAAGTGTTTGCCTGCTTTAAGTTTTATACTCTTTAAAGAAGAGAAAAGCTCACCTGGCTTTGTCACTATAGGAGACTGGAGAAACTTGAATTTCTTCAGAAAAAAAGTACTAGAAAGTATTCGGCCAGACTTGGCTTATCAGGATTTCCTTCCGCTTGTTTCTGAATTTATTAGGGTTGTTTTCACTGTGGAGTAAGTGGGTGTACACATGTTTATTTATGAAAAATGTCCGCATTGCTCTTTCCCTGAGCATAGCTGAAAATAAGCAAAAGGAGATGGCTTCTCTCATGTGGTGCTGAGCCTCCCTGTGCCTACAAAGCTTCTGATTCCTTTTCCCTGGTGGGATGCTACCAACTCCTCCCCCGAGTTGTCTTGGTACTTTGCCCATGTCTCCTCTTGCTCCTTCTCTCCTTCTTCCCTTCCACTCTCCAAAAGTGTCATGGTCAGCAATGTGGACATAAGCTGAAGAGCAGGTTGGTGTTGTAAGCAGGGATCAAGAGCTGGAGATCAGTCTCCTGGCCTCAATCTACACTCCTGGAGATCTTGTTCTAACAAAAGTCAAGGTCACTCCTGATAGTTCCTTACTTCAGAGCACAGACCAGATTTCCCAGGGGTGAAGGGCCCAGTCACATAATTCATGCCAAATCTCTATTGTACCTTGCCTTATGTGTCAGTATTTTTTGTCATGACATGCAGGCAGCATTTTTGTTCTCTCCCTTCTCCCACAGTTGCTCCAGGAGCCCATACTGTGTGCTTCAGTCTACCCAAGAGGAACAAAGACAGATGAGGGCAGAGGGCAGAAGAGGCATCAGTGACAGAAGACATCAGAGGGGTGAGCTGAAAGGGAAGGCAAAGTAGCTCAAAGTGCTCTGAGATGCTAAGTGCCATGGGGACAAAAGAGCAGGAGGTGGCATACCATGCTGGGGCAGCAGAAAGGTTGTACAGTGTTTTGGGTGCATTGGAGCAGAAGTGATGTGCCAGTTGTTTTCAGTTTCCCAGCTGTGTGGGTTTGTTTTTTTTTTTTTTTAAGCTAAATCTTGAGCTTGTTGGAGTGGGGGTGCTCATCAGTATGTGTACAGCCTGCACCTCACACACCAGGACCCTCTGTAGAATAGTAGGGAGAGAAATAACAGCTTGTGTTAAAAGGAAAATAGTTCGGAGAAGAACTGAGGCACAGCTGCAGGGGTGCCCGTGATGCATGGGATGCACCAATACACACCACCTCTTTCACTGCCTCTATTTCCTCAAAAAGGAGAGGGAAAAAAGCCTAGAAAACATGAGGCACCAGCATGTTGTTTTTCCTTTTGGAAAACAAATGGTCTTTTCAATTAGACTGATTTGTCCCTGAGACAATCAATCTAAGGTTTATAAAAGCAAACACTAGAGTAATTAGTTCTATCCAGGAAGAATATTAACTTTGTTTATCTTTGTGTAATTAATCACTGACCCTGCCAGCTCTACAAACTCTCCTTTGCACAGATGGGACAGCAAAGAAGGGAAGCAGAGGGCAGGAGTGAGGTGAGCAACATCTGATATACAACAAGAGCATGTCAGGATGCTGTAACACACCTCTTACCCCCACACACCTACGTAATTGTATGAAAGCACATTCCAGCTCCAGCGCTGTGAGGCTGCACAAGAGCTGCTACCTGAAGAAAAAAATAAATAACCTTTTTTTTTTATATGCTCATTCATATTAACCTTTGAGTTGTGAGGACAGGCAGCTTTTCACCATGGTTCATTTGCCTAATTGACAAAGCAGTGGCTATGTTTTCCCTGCAGCACTGCAGTAGGCCCCAGCAGCCACCAGGTAAGCAAGCACTCCAATACCCTCAGCAAGAGGAATTGCAGCCTCTGGTTTGGCCATAGTGAGCACTGCCAAGTGTCACTTCAGGGCTGGCTGTGTGTCAGTGGTGGTGTTATATGTTAGTTGTGGTTTGCTCTGATCTCGAGTCTATAGGGAATGAAGCAATTTTGAGTCTCTTCCTCTATCCCTGACCTCCAGTTTAACTTTAAGGAAATGTTTGGATTTATTCAAGTACTTTTCAACAGCATGAAACAAGATCAAGGTCTTGTTCCCCTTTCTCTTACACTTGGTATGATTGTACAGACCCTCTCTCCTATGCTGCTTCAGTAAGGTTTTAGATTGACTTTGCAGTAGCAGCTGAAAACACTAGAATGAAATAAAAGGTGACAAATAGAAAATGATGTGCAAACTTATAACTAAGAAAAACTGCCTTGCTATCTTGCCCCTCCTGGTTGCATCTGAAGAAGTTGAACCGCGGGTCAGAGGAAATCTGATCATCCTCTCCCACCTCCTGCTCTGAGTTACTATTCATTAAGGTGAGGTATAGCTTTACCTTCACAGGACACTCCTTTTACTCTTTATCAGCCCCACTGAACACTAAGCAGCTCACATATGGCCTCTGTCAGCTACAGTGCAAATCTTTTGTATCATTTAATGAAAATATTGCCAGTGTTTTTGTTCTGTTGTGATTGGAACCCAGCCGCATCTCTGTGATAAATGACATCTAGCATCTATTGATGAGGGAATGTTTCAGCTGGACATTACAAGGACACTTGCTGATCCAGAACTGCATCAGGGGATGCTTTCACAAGCCCCAGTGTACAACAGGAGGTTTCAGTCCCTCCCCACGGGTGGGACAACAAGAAAGCACTGCCTTTTTTTTTCCTCCTGGACACTAGGAAGACCAAATTTCTTTCTTAATTCACATTGTTATGATAGCTACTAAATTAGAATTCTATCACTAACCTCAGAACACAAGCTAAACTTCTTTCTTTTTTTTACAAAAATCTAAATTCTCAAATGCTAGTGTTACAATCAGAAAGATTAAGGTGGTGGAAGGGTAACACAGGAGTGAAATAGCAAAGGGACTAGTACAGACAAAGCAGTGCTACAAAGAAAAAGTGCTCACCTGTCTCTGAAGATCTAGGCTTTCAGGAAAGATTCCACAAGAGAAGAATCTCCAACCAGAAAGCCTTCTCCAGAAGCAGTCAGCCCTTAAATGAGGTCTGAGAGAGGTGCAGCCAGGCTCCACCCTTTTTGGTCGCATAGTTGAATTGCCTTCACCTGTGCTCCCAGGGATGACCAGGTCCTTTCCCCAGATGCTCAATCAGTGGTTCAGACTGTGACTCAGCAGTTACCATACAACTAGAGAGCTTATTTCAGTTTGATAGTGGGCTGCACTTCAAAGGCTCAGTGGAAAAATGGGCATTATGGAAATCCAGTGAATGATGCTGCATTTGTTTTACACAGGAGTGGGACTCAATTACCCTTGTGGGTCCCCTCCAGGTCCAGATATTCAGTTATATCCCACATTTAGAGGCTAAGAGATTAGATCACGAGAGAGAGAAAAGACTTAACGATAGTCAGTCTCTATGTCTTCTTTCACATGAGTGGACTGCTGTTCAGGGAAGTCAAATCTGAGCTCTTTCTGTTTCTCCAACTGTTACACAGGTGGGATCTGATAATCTGCCAGTATCTCTCAACCATATTTGATTTCTGTGCCTGTCTCAGATAGGCAGGGTGTTAAGATTTGTGTTCCAGTCTGTTGATCTGTATTTTCTGTACAGTACAGATATAGATGTAATGGGAATCAGTCATCACAGAATCATAGAATGGCTTGGGTTGGAAGGGACCTCAAGGATCATCAAGTTCCAACTCCCATGCCACAGGGAAGTTCACAGCTGTCCAGTGCTTTCCCATAATCTGTAGCTGGAGCCCAGGAGGAGACACCAGTTCTCCCAGTTTAGCAGGACATTGCTGCTGCCAAAGGAGCACAGTCACTCCTGTATCTTCTTGCAGTGACAGCTAGGGATGTGGAGTGACTCAGACCTCCTCTTTCATCCATCTGACAACCACTAACAAAAAACCATTCACTCTTTCTTCTAGCCAAATCACAGAGCAGATTCATCTTCCCATGCAACTCTGCAGTTGCTGATGGTGATACAAAGTAGGGAGCAGGTCTATATAGCCAGGAGCTGGAGAAAAGTGAGTTCTTGTAGCTTTTGTTAATGATCTTAGATCGCTTTAAAGCAGCCATTAATCCTCTCTCTTTAAAGAGTAATGATTCCAGTGGTGGATAATCTCAGGTCAAGCCTGAGTGGCTGTCAAGATGGGTGGTCATCACAATAAAATATGGGATATCAGGATGCAACTCAGTTTAGCAAGTAATCTGCCAAACTCAGTGACCCTGTAATTAATGTCTTAAGGAGAGGAAAAGAAAATCTTTCCTTACAGGAAGAGAAAGACATTTTATTGTCTTCAGGGGGTTACACAACTGAACAGTGTTGTCTAAGAATGGTAGCTGGGGAAAGAAATTCCTCTCAATTTTCAGTTTCAATATTTCACTCACAGATGCATTAGATTTGAGAAGTCAATGAGCGTTTTCTCCAAATCAGCCTAGTGATCGTGAGTTCAAACATACATTTTTCCATTCAATCTCAATGGGCTTCTCTGATCTTTACTGAGAATTTATCATAGAGATCATATGGAAGAGCATCATCAGATCTTGCTGTTTTTCTTTTCTTTTTCCTTCTTGTTTCAAAAATACAGTGATTTTTCCAAAGTCACTGTGGCTGTAAACTGAAATTCCACTTGGACAGTGCCTCAAACATCCAGCACTTCTGCATGTGTGTCTACATCTTTCATTGTAAAGGGTTTCTGGGAGACTCAAGAAATAACACACCTGTGTTTCTCTACGAAGCAAGACAGCTGGACAGAGGCCAGGCCACAGGTCATGTTCACCTGATAGCTGCATATCAGATAGGCACAGCTGAATAACAGTGCTCTGCCAGTAGGTACCAGGCCCAAGCGGAGGAGAGGAGGTGATGAGAATAGGTTGAGAGGGTGAGCTGGGATGAAGAAGACGTAGATTCCTGATTGTGTTAGTCGCTTCTCCTACTGCCAAAAGGATACTGGGAGGATGGAAAGACAACTGCTATGAATGGGAAGGACACAGGGATTAATGCAGTACAGGTCTCGAGACGTCTCAGTGAGATGATTGCCAGCCACATCACTTGTACAGTTTTTAATTTCTGCAGGTTGTGAGAAATTATGGCACTTTGACAGTCCTGGCACCCAAGAGCAGGACTAGATTTTTATTTAGTTCTAATCTTTGAGGCTTTAATGATGGGTGGGATCTTTGTCTTTACGAGTGAATTTTGCAAGGTGAATAAAAAGTGGATTTATCTAGTGGTTTAAGGGAAATACCAGTGGGACAATTCTATATCAAGGAGGGAGAGATGTTGTGCTCATGTGAGGAGCCACTGCTGTTCCCACAGAAGAGAAAAAAAAGAAGAAAAAAACCCACCTCTCCCCCCCAAGCCTCTGTTCCATTACCCAACCAACAGTGCATGAACTGCCGTGAGACTGAAATGAATCTGACCTTCAGAAAGAAGAAGGAAAAAGTTGCTTTTTATTCTGCACACAGCCTTTACGTAAGTGTCTCAGTGGTCTGTTACCGACTGGCACAAAGGAGCCATTAATGGCATGGGGAGTCCCAAGGAAGCAGCGATGCCACCTAAGAAGGCATTGCAGTCGTAATTCTCCCAGGGTGTTTTTGCTTTCTTTCCCACCTGCCCCAGATCAAAGGCCCCAAGGCAAATGGATTTTAGGAGGTGGAGGGGTTAGCTGTTGTGAGCTTGTGTGTTTTACTGCCATATCCCAGCGGCTGTGCAGCTCCAGTGAAAACCGGAGCTCTATTATTAATTCTCTTGTATCACTAGAAAGGAGAAGGGCAGTGGGGTCAAGGGAACTGAAAGAGGCCTTGCAAGGGAAGCAAAAGAAAGCATTGAGGGGAAAGTAGCGCTATCAACTCCTTGTGATGTGATAGCAACTTTCACCATCCTTGACCTCTTTCTGAAAAACTGCGCCTATCAGAGACAAATGACCGTGCTGGGAAAGCTGAGAGATTGCATTGGAGAGCAATTCAAAAGGTTTCTAAAAAGTGCTGGGAGAAAACAGACACTATATATTTTAGATGAAAAGTGTAGGTAGAGTATAATGTCAATAATTTTTTACAAAAGGTGTTAGATCTGCGATCGTTAGTGATGTTGAAATGAATGTACACAAAGTGACCACAAGCTGAAATGGAGCAGTCTAAAGATTCCCCAAAATAATCAAAGATGTTTGTGTAGTACATGTATACATGTACTAACATAAGAAATTATGTATTATTTTATATAACTTTTATCTGTAGAATTATTCATTTTTTCCCTTAGATACAACAAATAACGTGCAATTTAAGCTGAAGAGTTCTCCTTCATAAAATATGTTATGTAAAGCCATATCCATGGCCATGAGGCAGAGTAATAGATTCTGATGAGGACTAAGGCCTGGGCAGTGCCCAGGGAGAAGCTCTGCAGCCTGCAGTATGATGTGCATAGACCAGCAGAGCTTCTGGGATGCACCACCTTGTTTTCACTTTTAAATGCCAAAAAATTGAGACTGTGACTCAAAGCCACTCATTGCATTGTCTCAAAGACTCTCCCAGTCACTGATTGCTGTGAAGAAGAAAGAAATGCATGATGGCCTGAAGCATGCCTAGAGCAGTCCTGCCTGGGTGTGCTGCCCTTTACATTGTAAGGAACACGTTTGTGAAAAGCAGGGAGGTTTTTTTTGTTTGTTTGTTTTTAATTTCATTTTCTTAAAAAAAGAAAATAATAAGAAAAAAAGGCAAATTAAAAAAAAATAAAATTACAGTTTGGGTGCAGGTTATGTCAGTTGAGATTCCTGTCCCCCGGTCTCGTGCAGTTGCTGGAGCAAACACTGAAATCTTCATTACAGAAGGTCACCTGGGCAAGTATGATACGTTTCACTCCCTACACTGGCATTTAGGGCTGCTATTAGACTCGGGGCTATCTCTGAGGGACGAAAAGAGAGGAAGCAATCTGTTTATCCAGGTTTCTGTGAAATTGCTGTTAACCTGTGACACGATGCAAGGCTTGCTGGCTCTACCTGCTGGCTAGAGGGGAAAACGCACTCCCCTCACTAGGATGTCCTTAAAGCATTAACAAACCGTTTCATGAGACAGTGGATTAGAGATAATAGAAGAAATCAAAAAGCAGCTGCTACCTGATCATTTTTGAGCTGTCAGGTATGTCAGCAGATCAAGACTGATGGTCTGGAGCAGTGGGAATTGATAACATTTCTCTGCTTCCTGTCAGGCTCTCAATAACTGAGCAATGAGAAACATCAGCCCGGAATGCAGCCCCACTGCAGGAGCTTTGTCTGCTTGCAGATTAAAGCTGAGACCATCATGTGTCCTGCTGCATTTCTGAGAATTGAGGATTGACTCCATTTCACCTCAATATAATTCTGGTCTAGGGCACTGCAAAGCCACGGGCTGCAAGGAAGGTTTTCATTACTGAATTTTAGCTCCATGGTCTGAGCTCTGATGGAAAAAATGAACAGCTACAAAGGCAGAGAGGGGCTTGTCTGTGGTTTAGCTGATCCCTTTTTATTTGGCGTATCGGCAGGAATGAAGTGAACGGCCTCTTCTCTCAGCTTTTGCTCCAAGTAATGATCGCCTCCAAACAGCACCTCTTATGCAACCAGTATTACAATCTTGACATTGTAATCCTTTCCTGAACACATTTTCAAAGCTGACAGTAAAGAACGGAATGCTTTTCCTCCTTAGCTGCCACCCCAGCCCAGCTCTTGTGTCAGCTGGAGCTCCTCTGCTCAAGTCTTGTCGCAGGCAATGCGGTATGCCTCTCCAGGAGCTGTAGGAAGACTGGATGCCAGAGCCAGAGATGAAAATCAGTGGGTTTCCTGTGGAAAAAGTACTCAGAAATCTTATCAGCCCAATAATGTTCATTTCCAGACATGTCTAATCCTGAGGGACTTGCCACTGGATTTTACATCTGGATTGTATAAGTTTCACCGAAACACCTGCGTTAGGCTCTCACTCTAATCAGCAGAAAATCTCAGCAGGGTTGGGAGTCCTCCTAGAGGTACTCTGCTTTGCTGGAGACTGTGACAGGATGAGCCCGGATGCCTCAACAACATACAAAAAGTGGCAGAGATACACTTGAGCTAATAACATTTGAATTAACAGACCACAACCCAGCTCCTGTCTTTCCAGAGTGAACCCTGCATAGTCTGATTTCATCCCTCAGAGGAGCAGCTGAACTTCAGCACAGAAAAGGCCTCAGTCTCTGGAGAAGAAAAGAGTTTCATTTTAAAGCAGACCCACTTAGCAGGATGAGAATTTTCCTCAACACCTGCCTTACAGTTGCCAAATTTTGCTCCCACTGGGGTCAGGACTTAGAAGGATTAGATCACCTGAGGTTGCTTTCGTACACTTCTGCCACTGCTCAGGATATACCAACAAGTTTTACTTATCATAGATCACAAAGTTGTTTTTTTTTCTCTCTGTGTGCAAACAGCCTAATCCCTCAAACTTTTGCCCCATGCAGACTGAAAGGGACTTGGAGAGCTGATGTCCTCCCTGAGATGTGTGCTCTGCTTCCAAAAGCAAGAAACCAGCAATGGTTTCAATGGCTCAACTGGGTGTTTATGGTTCCCTCTGGGTACAAACTGGATAGAGATATTGCAGCTGTGCTGTCTGACTACAAAGAGCTTGGATCCCGAATTGCCTGCCCCAAATTTACTAACACCACTGCACCAAAAAAAGGGAAAAAAAAAAAAAAAAGCAAGCACATAAAAAATTAAAAAATTCAGAGATCCAGAATGATCCATCCGCTGTTCTGGTGGAGCAAAGCCATGACATGGTCCTTTTGTTGTTATGCAGGGTAAGTTCTGAGCACTTCCCTACTGGCAGATCCCGTGTGGTTTCTAAAAGATACTCTTGTCTTTCTGACTTTGTACAAGAGCAACAGCAATGACTAGGAAGATTTGCCTCTTTAATACATGCCTGCCTTACTGATTGCACACCATGTGGCCAGACAAGTGATATCAGTCTCTTAGAATCTCTGAAAAGTCTGATGATATGCATGAGAAGAGAAATAGGGTTTGAAATATCTTCCAAAAGCTGCTTTGGACAAAGTGATGCAAAATGTGCACATAAATATTATGCTCACAATAGTTCTATTGAGACAAGGATGTCAGAGTGCCCAGTACTGCCACGACACAATCTAAGATTACTCGTACCCCAAATAATTTATGTTCTTAAGATGAGGAAATAGGAAAGCAAATTTTCTTCACTTTACAGGTGGAAGAGAATATGTGAATCGCCCAAGGTCACACAGGAAGTCTATAAAAGAGGCAGAAGCACGGCCCAGTTCTGCTGAGTTGTATTCTGAAGCTGTAACCACAAGGCCATTCCTCCTCTCCCAAAGCAGAAATTGGTTCTGGCTGCTACAATTTCTCAATTACGGGATTTAACTATCATTTGGGGCTCCGTCATGGGTGGGCGGAGCTGAGACAAACCTCACCATTAAGACCACGATGGTATTTGTAGAATTGACCATGTGGATGTCCCCGAAGCCCAGAAGAAATTCATTATGCAAATGACCATCAAAATCAGCCCATCATTTCAAGTTGCTAATGGAAAACAACTCTCCCTAAACTGCATATCCAAAACATTTCCTCCAAGCAGCAGGCTTTAAAATATATATATGCACATATATATTTTTTTATTTAATTGGTGTTGTATTTCTCTGACAGATTGGTTCAGAATGCAGAGGGAAGGGAGAAGCCACTGGAATGTGTTCTAAATTAATAGTGAATTGTGACACAATCCAGAGCACTCATAATAATCAAGTTAGTATGTTTTACATTTTCTTTCAATGTGTTTCGCATTTTTGCTGCATGGGGAAGGAGGCTTTAGATATTGAAACAACATTATGTTAAACTTAAAAAATGACAATTCAAACACTGGCTGCTTTAAATAGTTTATACCTTGATAGTCTAGTGCTCTGTGCAGTGTACACATGGCTTTGTTGGGGACCCCTCAAGTAAGTGTAGATTATTTATAGTTAATGAATGAGTGCTATTATAGATAGAAAAAAACTTCTGCCTGGCCCAGCCACTCATCAGGATTTTTGTGTTTGTTCATTTTTTTCCCCATGTTGGGGTACTAACAAAGCTGTAGTAAGAGAATGAATGACAATTTACATCTCTAGTTCTTATTCCTGACCTGGGACTTCTCCATACATTCCCATCATCCCTGCAATCCTGCTTAGTGGTACCAAAGAGGTATTATATCCTCTGTCTCCAGCATCACATCCTGCTTCCTTCTATTTTCACTTCCCATCTATGTTAAATGTTACTCTACATTCATCTTCTTACCTGGAGGAAGATAATGTCCCAGGGATTTAGAAAGCAGTGTCTTCATTTCAGAAGTCAATTAACTATTTTTTTTTTTAGTTCTACAGTAAGAGGATGAAATTTGTTTCCTCTAACTTTATAAAAATATGTCTTGCTTAAAGTCATTGCAACACCTCTGTTCATTTATCTCACCTAAAGTGGTTAGATGAATTATAGATGAAAATGCCACTTTCTCTCCATTCCTGCACTGGAATCCTGCATCTCTGTAGATGGCATAGTTCAGAAACCAGCCTTAAAAATTACTACCTGAACTGTCTCTTTACAAGAGAGGGAAGTCACATTTCAAGGATTATGGCTGACATAGCTGTGTAACTGGGCTCAACAAAGAGCACTTTTCCACTTTGGTGGAACCTAAATAAGAAAAAATCTGTAGTCTATTTTAGTTAGTGCTGCCACTCACAGAAGTGCTTTTTCTTATTGTATATTCCTACTCCTAGATTCACATCTTGTCACCAAATACCAAGTTCCAACAACATTTTTGCCTTCAATCTGCTTGTATCAACTCTTCATTGACTTTCGCACAACTTGTTATTTGTGCTTTCCAGTATCATTTTATGTTGATGTATTAATTCCTAATGCTTTCTGATAGCATAATATGACTCACAAAAAATGAAGAACAATTAGCTGCTGAAGTCCTGGAAGTGTGATCATTACCTGCGATCTGGGTGTTGCGGTCCATCAATAGGTTTCCAGTTGCATTCTGCAAACAAGTAATATGACATCATTTCTCTGAACAAATAGATCTTCCACTCATATTCACAACATAATGTCCCCAATGAGAATATTTTGATACAGTATTTTGGAGCCATTTTTACAGCACTAACATTGGGAATGAAGATGCTGCCCAATGACTGTGACAGCAAAAGAGAGAATTGCAACTTTCTTGCCTGGATGAGGAGCTACGAGATATGGTTTAGTAGCATGTGGTACCAATAGGAATGGGAAGGCAATTGGACTAGATGATCTTGCAGGTAGTTTCCAACCTTGTGATTCTATGATTCTATGATTCTAAACTGAAAGTGTGTGCTGCTGATGCTACTCCAGAATACTTATCCTTGTAAAACCAATCCAAATCATTCTACATCATCAGCTGGCTTCTCAGTGTGGATGTGAACCACTGGAGGTTGAGAGAAGACGCCATTGACTGATATGAATGAAAATTATAAAATTTTTGTCTGAAGGCAGTGGAACAAAAATCATTAAGTTTTTAATCAAATGTTTTTGTGGAAGTTGTCTCAAACCTCTTGAAGCTAGAAATATATCCAGTGATAAATACATGTGGGAGAGGAGACCTGTTTAAAACAAAAGACGATGTTGGCACAGGCAAGAGGACATGAAGAATAAGTTCAGACTGAAAACTGGGAAGAAGGGAAAAGTAGTCTTGTAAGAAGAGGAGCAACAAGAGGCAGGAGGATGAAGGAAAAAACAGCATAAAAAAAAGATCTTGAAACAAGTTTCAAAATGAGCTTGATGTAATTGCACTTTGAATGTAGGTCCAGTGGGTTCTTTCAGATCTGTCATCTCCCATAGGAGTACTCCACCAGCATGAAGAAGAAGGTCAATAATGTGACACTGACCTGTAACTGAGAATTGTGGAGAACGCATAATGCCAATCTATGTTTATGGCACTGTGCTTCTGGTATCTGTCATTGTTACATTAAAACCATGGTCTAATTTGTGTTAGAGAACATTTATGGAAGGTATCTTGATGCAAAAACAGTCCACGAAGCTGATCTAGACTGTGGCAAGTGACTCCTGCGTATATAAAAAGTGGCTGGAAAACTGTACGTACACTTAGTTACTTGTCATGGCAGTTTATTTATTTTCTTTTGTCTTTAAATCCACCATTTGACTCCCCCCAAATATTCACCTTTAGAGGCAGAAGGCATTTACAGAGGCAGGCTATTACTATATCCACCCAGACCTCCATGCTGATTGTATGGATTATACAAACCTTTTGGTTACATTAGCACCTGAATATGATTTATGAGGGCAGATGGGAGATGGTGATTGACCTGCTTTCATGAAAGCAGCCTGTTTGCTGTGAAACAGCTTCCGGCATAAATCATTTTAGACATGCTTTTACACCAGGACTAAATAAACACTTACCCCTGGTACCTGCTAATATGTTAACAAGTAATGTCCTCAAACAGCCTTATTATT
Organism: Chrysolophus pictus; assembly: GCA_037305975.1. NCBI lineage: Eukaryota > Metazoa > Chordata > Aves > Galliformes > Phasianidae > Chrysolophus > Chrysolophus pictus. The sequence continues at coordinate 22,247,806 of CM074583.1, forward strand.
TGATTACATCCAAGATTGGGGTCTTTGCGCTGTTGCTTTCTCTCTGCCTGCCAGGATCTCATGAACCCAGACACATTAGCTCACTTGAACGCTGAGAGAAAGTGGGAGTTTTATCATTCTCCATTATCAACTCAACATAACAAAACAGAACATAAGGGCATTTATGATCTCATGGCTGAGGCATTATAACGCAAATGTCTTAATCCTTGCTGTTCTCAATGGTGCTGTTGCCATGTCTTTGGGTCAGTAAGGTGGTGCAGGGTTAATTAAGAAAGACAAATACAGTGGAAATGAGAGAAGCTGGAGGAGTGCCTGCATCCCACTCCTGCCTGCATTTGTGACCAGCTTGCTCTTGGCCTTTGGAAGACATTCTCTGCTGCTGCAACCTTAGCAGCATGCCTCTTTTCACCATCACTTGCTGAGGTGGACCACAGCTACAGGCGACTCTGCGTCCCAAGACCGGGCAAGACAGAGCAGCCTAACATGGAGGAGAGGCAAAGATCATTTAAAAAAAAAAAAAAATCCCATTTTTTGTCTCCGGTGCCTTTTGTTAGCGCCAGGCTTTTTCTAGGATTGGCATTTCTTGCTGTTTTTTAGGCACTGAAGGATGTTATAGGAAGTTTGTTGGGATGATGGTTGGACTAGATGATTTAGTGGTCTTTTCCAACCTTAATGACACTGTGATTCTAAGTACAGGAACTCAGGTTTTATGGAGCAGGTGTGTGTGTGGGGACGTTTTGGGGACAGGGAGACCCATGAAATAAGGGAGGGAAACAGCACTCTGTGAGGTACATGAGTGAGCTGTGTACCAAAGCATGGTGGCAACCACTTATGCATCAGCCACCGTAATCACCTTCATTTATTTCATCAATGACTCCCTGACTTCCCACTGAGGTACTTTCTCAGATGGCTGTCACAGCAGCTGGGACCTTACAAGGAAATGCCTTTAAATTGTTTCTATTTTCAGCATAGTTATCTGGGATAAGAATTTGAGAAAATCTCTTAAGTTATCAGTAACCAAAAGCTTTAGACATCTTTTTTTCCTCATCTTTGATGGAGTTATGCCACGCTTTGCAGTAACATGCAGTTATATCTTGGAAAAACTAAGGCAGATTTAACAGACTTCAGACCTTGACTCAGGAAAGTTTCCCACCATGGGAAAATTTCAGAAGTACACATAAGTCCCACTGTAGTGAAAGGAACATAAACAGATCTTGAAGTCAGATGCAGGTTTGGAAAATGTATGCATCAAAGCCTAAATGCAAGCTTCAAGAACACGTTGAGTTCAGGATACTCTTCTATCTGGGACTACGTATTCCACTTATTTTTGCAAAGAAAAGGTTAAAGAAGCTGATAAAGGTGAACACTGAACAGGGACTGTTTTTATTTTATTAGATTTCCTTTGCACTTCACATTTATCGTAGCTGTCCTAGCAGTGATGCTGTCCTAGCCATGATGTAATCTGCAATTAACTAGTCTCCTTTTGTCAGCCTGCATCATCAAAGCCTGTTTTTATGGAGTGTTAAGTCCAATATTTACAGTGTTAAATACTTGGACAATATTTAAATTGGTTTCATCACATACTATATTTAGTTGGAGTGATATTGTCTGGTTAACAGCAATGAAAACAATTCCTTTCTTTTAGGTTTTATATTTTGAGTGGGTATTAGGTAACTGGAAAATATGGTCATTATATTTGTCTAACATTTCTACAAGTTGTAACATGGCATTTCAATTTGGGCTTTAACTCATGAATTATCCGTACGCAAAACCTTTGAGAAGTTTCCAGGTTCAACATCCAAACAAGCACAGAGTGCAGTGCTGTGTCTGAAAGGAAAGCAGTTTAATATTTATGCACATGCACAGAAAAGTATGAAGACATTTTTCAGAACCTTTTCTTTCCAGCAGTGCTGCTGTTACACAAAGGCTGCTCTAAAGGTATTTTTAATGTCAAACAGAAAATGCAATTAAGGTATGATTTAATTGCAGTCTCACAGAGACAGACATCACTACAATTCTGGATATTGATTCTTGTAGATTTTATTTGTCCTTATGATTCTTGTTTGTCTCCCTTGTGGTATCCACAGACAAACTTGCTCAGATTCTCCTGAGTGATTTTGTCCTTTGGACCAAAGGTCTGTAAGACTGCAGCTGTGTTGACTTCTCATCTCCAGCAGCAAGGAACTTGGAGAAGCGTCCACCTTCTTCAAAGCAGAAAGCTTTGCTAGCAGTCTTTTCTAGCATTTACATAGCATAGCGGCTGCTATAAGGACATTTTATTTCAATTGCAGGGCTAATCTCACACCTTCTTTCTTAAGCTTTCCTTTCTTTTCCTAGTCCTGGCATGAAGACATCTTGCCATCTCAGCTATGTGATTTCTAGCTATCCCACTGTGTTAGTCATTCTTCTCCTTGATCATCACAGCTATGGTCTCTTGGTCAGAACAATACCTGCTCCATGTATTGGCTTTTGTCCACCAGAAGTTTCTGCTCCAGAGACTTTTGTCTGTAGTTCTATGCAGGAAACATAACTGTAAAAAGGAGCATTTTACAGAGAAGGATTTTGTCCTGAATTCTAGAAAGGACTCTGCTCACAAACCCATAACTCTGACCCAGCTCCATGAAGCTAAGCTCTTGTGCAGGGGACTCCATTAACAAGAGAGAGCTGTAATCCCTTCAGACAGCCCTTTGAACTGCCCAGGAGCTTTTTGGCAAGGCCTGGTGTAACTTCTGAAATACTGGAAACATCTAATCACCTGTTTATTTGTTGTTAGCAGATAGAGATAAGAGATTCTGAAGAAATCTGCAGCCACTAGGTTGCAAGAAAACTAAGCACATATCAAAAGATGCACAATATTATTTTTAATTATTGCATGAAACGGAAATCAGTGCATTTCTTCCTTAAAAAGTCATAGGCTTTCAAAATTTGAAATCTATCTGTTGTTGCCACTTCCAGAAGACAGAAAGCCTTGATGGCATTTATCTATTTTCTTTTCTATGAACATAGGAAAGATCTGCTCTTACAGAGGGGGGACACAGCCTTTTCTACATAGGAAATGAGGTGTTGAACACTTCTTTCATAAACACCAATCTAATTTAAAACATGCTTGAGACTCTTTGAGAGGGTTTGTGTGGCAGAAGTTGGTATTTTCTGTTGTTTTTTATTCTGTCCTTGCTTTTGCATGTTGGACATCAGTATTCAGTGCCCAGCCAATATGTTCTTTGACTGCAGCTTGAAAACTCCTGGTAAAAAAGTCACACGATGCTATAGGCATATGGGAAGAATAAGCACCTGGGAACCTATGTCTTTTCATTATATTTTCTGTTTTCCACATACTGCTATTTGTACATTGTTTTATGTAGGTTATATAACATTTTGCAGCTTTTACTTAGTGGGACAGACTTGTATTCCTTTTTAAGAGATAAGTCCTTGGGGCCTAACCTCCTTCCCCAGCAAGGTTCAGGACAGTTTGTGGAGCTTCCAAAATATTACTCTTTGTACAGAAACAGGTTTTATTTCAAGCTCTGCTAAAGTGTTGGGCTGGTTGGGGAAAAACGAGAGGGAAGTGTTTGGTTATATTCCTTAGTTACACTGTGTTTTAATTTCAAGATGTCACAAATTTTATGGCAGTCTTTATTTACTTTCACTAACCCCCAAAAAACAAATATGACTTCCAGATTTGCTACAAAATGAGTAAAAAAGCAGGAAATGTAAAACAAACTTTGATTAAGAGCCTGATTCTGTTGATTAAAATCAGTGGCTATACACTTATTCACTCCAGAGATCAGATTTGAACCTTTACTGCTCTGGACCAGCTCCAAACCCCACTAAAGTCAATGGGAGTTTTTCTTTTGAGCCCAGTCACTGGGTGTCTGTCTGCCTTATTCTCTCTTAAATTATAAATCACCAGGAGGAGTTTAATCCTGCAGTTTTCATGGCCAGCGTGACATTTATTTCAACATTGGCTGTTGACAAAGCACCCCGCATCCTGCATTTCCCTGCTGGCAATTACATGTCTCTTCTAATTCACATGTTACTTTCTGTCAGTGATTTCATTTTGTTTGCACTCTGCTTATTCCCATCCACATTTCCAACCCTCCCCTTGCATCTGTCCATCACATTTGGCAGCAAGAAAAATGGATCTATTCTGCAATACCAATCTCAGTGCCACTTGCCAGTCCAAATAAGAGTTGTGTATCTAACACACCATACAGGGTCTCCGTTTCTGGATTTTGTCACAAGAGCTGTATTTTCTCAGCAGCTTATTAACAGTGTGCATTTGGGGCGAAAATTAAGCAAATGGAAAAAGGATGTCACAGCAAGGAGCTGTGTTGCAACACTTAGATTATTATATAACATTAAGTTAAACAAAGAGGGTTTAGCCATGTTATGACTATGATTCTCATTCACTCCAGTCCCTTAAGAAAAAGTATTTGAAAGGAGACAACTTTGCTCCTCAGACAATTTCCCACTGGTAAAAATGTTCCCAGGTGCCACTCCTGTGAATTTGACAGGAAAAAAAAAGAAAAAGTTAAGTGAGAGTAGAGCTTGGGGAGGGGGAGAAAAGATTGCCATAACTCCGCTGATGCCAAGAATAAGAAGAGTAATGGGAACCACTGCAGATTGGAAACTTTCTTTTGGTCATTTATCAAGTTCATATTATTTTCTCATCTTTCACTGTCTTTGGAGCGTGCATGTCAGGTGAACAAGAAAAGTTACAAGAAATCTTGAATTGCACTCCATTTTCCCACAAAAATGTGCTGACCGTCTATCTCGTGTGTCTGAGGTCAATCATGCAGCTTTCAAAACTGCTCTGGATCCACAAATAGCCTTGGACAAGGCTGCCAGACAGCTGACAAGGCTTTGAATTTCTCATTCAAGGAAGGGGTGACATACAATTGCTCAGCACCAACCCTTCTGCTGTCTCTTCCCACATCTGGCCAATGACTTGGTTGCTTACATGGGGGCTGAGCAATTCTGGAAATTGGAGTTTAAGTAGAAAACATTCCCACTTCGGCTCCATCAGTGGTGTTGGTGAGGAAATAAAGCACTGTGACGCCTTTACCATATGTGGATTTTGGAATAATTTCTAAATCCCCTGTGTCTGAGCCATAGTTTTCTGAACAATTCCCATCCATTACTGTTCCTGTTTGGGGTGGAAATGATGCAGGTGATTTTGATAGGATGAACCTCTTGAGTGGCTTAATTTAAAGACACTGTTCTACCTTGCAAATGCTAAGGCACTTAGTGGATTTTAGTCAGAAAGATCTTCATTCTTGAATGGAAGAGACAGCAGTGTCTGCCAGGTTTGTCTCACGGAGAGATCAGCCATTTTGTATACTGTAACAGTGGTATAATGTGTGTAAATGTGGTATAATATCTAGCCCACTGCAAAGACCTGATTCCAAGTCTTTGCTTGGAAACCCACAGCCTGCTACTCTCTTTTACTTGCCTAAAGCAGGCATAAAGCTGTTGGAAGACAATTTCCACTTTCTTCATGAGGGATGCTGCCTTCAGTCACATCATTCTCTACCTGACAGACACATTTTCTCCCATACTGTCCTTCCTTTACCACACAAATTGTTCCCATCTGGTGTTCCTGTTCACCCTTGAAAACTGACTTTTTCCATAATTTAGACCACAGCTTGTGACCTGCTAACAGCCAGGCAGGTGAGAAGTTCTGTCTTCGCTCCTAAAACACATCCTGCTTGTGGCCTACTGGCAGTTGCACTTCTGCACATAACAGCCACATTATTTCAGGCTCCATCCATCCATCCATCCATCCATCCATCCATCCATCCATCCATCCATCCATCCATCCATTTCCCACATATCACCTAGATCTAGGTCTAACCTTAAATGGCATCTGACAGAAAACATACCCAGCTTCAAACACTGAGGGACACGGTTAGTGAGTCTGGTGGTGATGGGCTGACGGTTGCACTAGATGATCTTACAGGAAACTATAGGCATGAAAGGATTTAGAAGTAGCTGGACAAGTTCCTGGAAGCTGAATTCACCAGGGGCTATTAAATACAAAGACACCACGTCTGGCTCAGGAAATCCCAGTGCCACAAATCACTGCCCCTCAGTCGCAGTGTGCTTGCCCTGCTCCTTCCTGAAGTGCCTACTACTGCTGGCTGCCACAGAGTATTGGATAGATCTTGGGTCTTAACCAGTTTGGCCAATTCTGTGTTTTTGTATGAATAGATGAGTGGGGACTGAGTATCACATTTGGCACTAATGTCTCTGCATTCAGCTGGCAGCATTTCTATCACCAGCACTCTCCAAGCTGCTTCTGCCACGGCATCTGGACATCACGTAACACCTGAAGCACATTAAGCTTTTTCAGCAGGTAATAAACCCCTGGATGGTGTAAGGCAGGCGAGCCCCATTCTCTAAATACCCACCACGGACACTGCTTTCTCCAGCAATTGCTGAAGCCTGGTTTAGATTAAACTACTTCAGGCCAGCCACCGCAGAAGGGCAAGGCTGGAAACGGAAGTCTGCCTTGTTTTGTTTGGGTTCTTTTTCCCGCTGATTTGTTGTTTTGGGCTTGTTTGTGTTTTTGGCAAGTTATTTAAAGGACAAATATAAGGCTAGACAGCTGAATGCATCAAGAAGTTCAGCCAGTTTCTCAGGCTACTGTCTCTATCTAGCTGTTCCAGCTGCAGAAAAAAAAAAGAAAAAAAAAAGGAAAAGGCTGTATCTCCTTGTTTGGTTTATACAGCACAAATTGGTCTTCTCTCATAGAAAGCAATAGATTAGAGATATTTGTGGAGGCTGGGGAGTCAGTGTCACAGAACACTCGTGGAAGACCCTCTCACTGGTGGTATTCTGCTCTTTTCAGAGCCATTCTCAGTACTATGTAACCAGGCTCTGCTCCTCTCATGACCACTGGCCATCAAAGCCCTGAAAACAGATATGTGCTATTCAGCTCTGAGTCAGAATGATATGGATACGGAGCTTTCCTTCAGCAACATCCAGCTTCCTGAACTCTGCTATCATGTGGAAGTCAGGGCCAAGAGATGGAAAACATGTGGAACTGTTTCCTGTAGTCCTGTCTCTGGAAGGTACCATGCACAGGTCACCAAGCAGGAGAAAAAGACAAAGAAGAAGAAGAGGAAGAAGAGAAAGAAGACAGAGAATAAAAAGAAGAAGGAGCAGCAGAAGGAAAAGAAAGGAAAAGAAAAGAAAAGAAAAAAGAAAAGAAAGAAAAGAGAAGAGAAGAGAAGAAAAGAAAAGAAAAGAAAAGAAAAGAAAAGAAAAGGAATGCTTTTTTGATGACAGTTGCACAAACTTGCCTTATTCTGGCAGATCTCTCAAAATCAAGCCACTCTTATTTAAGGGGAAAATAAATGCAGGTCTGATGCTCTATATTCTGCTTTCAAAAGGAATAATCTTGAGGAGAGGCAGTGGGACCCTGGGCTCAGAGGCTGATTGCGAGGGAGCTGCAGGTTGGGCTCCATCAGCAATGCTGGGGCCAGGCTGAGGTGTGGCTCATTCCCTGCAGCAGCTGTGGGGTCTCTCCTGGGAACCTGGAGCAGAAAATGCCACACAGTGTGATCCAATTAATCCTTGGGCTGTTGCAGATCTGCACAAACCAGGTAAACCCCTCTGCCTACCTAGTGGATATTACTACTGCAATATGACAGAGGAAAGCAAAACCTTCCAGCACAGGGATGCAGACGTCCAGGGGTCTGTGGGAAATGGTAAAAGGGGTGCTTGCTCAAGCTAAACATCTAAAACCTCTATTATCTACACAGACCGAATCTGCTTGATGCTTCAGAGAAGAAAGAAAAAAAATAAAGAGTGTCACAAAAGTAAAAATGTACAAACTCTTCGTTATAAAGCTATCATGGGTTCGGCTCTGGATTACAGAGGTTCAAGGGATCAAAGCAGAAGGGGCAAAACAGAGACAGAACACAGATAAAAAAAGAGATGAAAGCCAAAGAGGCTGACACTGGTAAATGAGCAACTGGGGTTGAATTAGATCAGTAGTACTTGATGTGCTGTCCACTTCCTTTTTTGGCCCCATTAGCTCCTGCAGAACTGAAGCTTTAGTGTTTGGAAGTAAGGGAGGGAGGGATATTTCCTTTTTTTTTGTCCTTACCAAGAGAACTTTCTGCATGTGAGCATCTCAGCTGCTTGGGGAAGCTGCAAGAAGTCAGGATAGGAAGGACCCTCATGGGGTTTAAAAGGTTCTCAGGAAGATGATGGACCCAGATTTAGCTGTGCTACGGAGTCCTCAAATGTCACCCTCCTGGAGACACACTGCCTGATCTTTATCTAATGCATTTGGATAGACATTATTTTATATTGTGTGATGTTTGCCATCAAGACCTTGCTACTGCTGGTATCTGCTCAAGGCGGGATCTATCCCAGCATCTGCTTTTCACCATGGTGGCTGCCCATAGGTGAGATGGCTTTGCTTTGGGCATCCTTTGGGTGCCCTGCAGGTGCTCAGTTCTTCCTTTCATCCTGGAAGTGGGTATGGATCCCGCCCTCAAGACTTTTGTAACATATGGGATTTTTCATAATCTGTTAGAGCTTGATACGAAGCATTCTGCTGCCAAGCCTGAGAGGATGCCCCAAGCAGCTGCATTAACTCAGCCCACCGTGAACTGCTGACAGAGTGTCAGTGCATTGGTCAGTGCAGCAGGCAATGGGCTGACCTCTGACTCTGGATGTAAGTGGGGGGAAGCTCCTCTGGGTGAGCAGGTGCAGCTGATACCTCCCACAGCTGCCCCACATCAGCTGGGCTTGCAAAGTGGGGTGACTGCCTCCCCACTCATTTCCAAGGCCATGCCCACACCTATGTCACCCATTAATCACAAGATGTACTTGCAGTTTGGAGAAAACCCAAATGTCTTTCCTTATTGCTGTGGAGTGGCACCTCTGTGATCTCCAGCTGCCATCTGCTGGTAACTGTGCTGAGCCAGACAGCCAACACTTTGCTGCTGGATGCTTCCCAGCTGGTGCAAAGCTGAGCATCCTTGGGACCAGGGGCTGCTGTCATCCCATGCTGGTCACAGCAGTGCCGTAGGGGTGGCACAGAGCCACCTGAACTCAAAGGACCTTCTTCCAAGTTCGGTGCAGGGGAAATGATATTGCTGCAGCAGACTGCTGAAGGGCAAGCAGGATTTTAGCATGGCATTAAATTGCATGATTTATTGGAAACTAATCATTTTTTTTTCTGGATAGATATTAAACCTGCCTTGAGGAGGTGGGGAAAAGATGGAGAACAATCTGTTAAAATATGTTTCTACTGTTTTCTGATCACTTAGGTGTAACAAAGCAAGCTAGCAAAAAAAGTGAAGCTGTTGTCTAGAGCCTAACTAGTGATTTTGTTTGCTTGTTTATAATCTAGCTGTGCAGCTTCAGAGCTATTCTGCTGCATGTTTACCACTGAAGATGCAAGTTAGAGTGGTCTGAAATACATTGCATAAATTGCAATTGCTCCCTGCAGCATGAATGGTGAGCTTGTGGAGCTGTTTGCATTTCAGGCTGGACTGGAAACCAGCATCATGTAAAGTGGTGGCCAGCCATGGTGTGACCTGTAGGCAAGCATCTGTCTCCTCTGCATCAAGACCAATATCTCACCCTTCTGCTTTGGCTTACCACATACAGCCAATAGGTGCACAGATGTCCCAGATGGTGCCAGGCCCTGTGATGTGGTTCCCTATGGAACAGTCACAGGGCTCTTGTTTACACCTCGGAGCTCAGAAGGTGTTTGCTGGGGATCACAGGAGGTGGGAGGGGAGTGTTGGTCCTTCTAAGCATCAGCCCCAGCACTAGTAGATGCCTTGATCAACACAAACCAGTGTAATAGAAAATGAAAAGGTTTGAATTGTGAAGTCCATAAAAGGTTTGTGAAAATAAATGGTGGAGTGGAGGAGAAAGACTCTGTCAGAGCCACTGGCAAGGGGAAAACTGAAGTGTTAAACCACTGAGCCCCCAAACGTTGATTGAGACGTCAGAAGGGAGAACGTCCCTATTCCAGCTCCTAACTCTAAATTGGAGGATGTCATTCTTCTTTGCCATTTTTCTCTGACATGAAGAAGAAAGATTTTTCTAAATAGTCTCCAAGCAAGCTTCTCTGCTAAAAGTTAAAAAATAAAAATCCTCGTGATATCTTAGCTGATATCCCCTAATTTTGGTGACCAACTCAAGAATTTTTAAGGCTTGGAGTCTACAGTAGCAAAACTCCTCTGATGCTTTGGCCAGGAATAAGGGCATTATTTCTTGCCAGCATCCCAAACTGGAAGAATCCCTTTCTATGTACTCAAAACTGCCTCCTAGAAATCCAGCTCTGCATGAGGATTTTTATCACATCTTGTCCTCAGCTTCTCCAGGGCATCACAAAACAGCAGCATCCTCCCACGTGAAATCTCATCATACTGTGCAAGTTGATGGCAGTAGTTTATCAAGTCAGATATATTCCTCAGGACGCAGGCTGCTTGAGTAACATATAGGAGTTATAGGAGTTATTATTATCAGGGTGCAGATTAGCATTGAGGGTGTTGATGGCGAATGTCATAGCCTTTCTATTTCACTCTAATATTTGTTTAGTGGGAAGCTAGGTTTGAAACTCAACTAAAGAAGCTCCTTATTTTTATTTTATTTTAGTTTTGTTTTAAGAAATCTCGCCCTGGAGGGAGCTGTCATTCTGGGATGCTGATTAGCTTTTGCAAGTTGACAGGGAGCAAGGCAGCTCTCTCTGTAGCACTCCCAAGTTCTTTCACCTAATCACACCAGCACTGCAGGCACCATGTGGAGGAAGTGTAACCCTATCTCACTGCCTGACAACTCCTTCAGCTCCAGACTTTGTTTTCTCGTTCCCCTCAAACTGTAACAAACCATTAAGTTTGATTTTTTTTTTTTTATTTTTTCTTTTTTTCATTCTTTCAGCAACCATTTTCGCTCTGCCTCCCTTTCTGGTTCTTTTCCTTAGGGATAGTAACTCTGAAGACTGTATTCGCTTCGTATATATCCTTTATCCTTAGAGCTTTTTGGCATCTATTGTATCAACTGGTCAAAGGATATGCAGCATCTTTCAAAAGCTCTCCTTTTTAGCTGGGGGGAAAAATAGTTGTAATATATCTGTCCAGGTTGATGTGAAAAATACTCCAAGCAGAAGCAAATTAACAGGCTTCCTAGCAGGCTCTTACTGCAGTTAAAAAGAGGGTCTTGTATTGTGGAGCTTGATTCAGAAGATGTGGATTTCATTCCCAGTTCCTGAGAGTCCATAATGTGGGGAAGTGACATGAAATGTGTCTTTCACATTTCACACAAGCCCAGGTGTGAAAAACAGCAAGTCCTGTTGATGGACCAGTTGTTGGATCAAGAGCTGTTGCTCCAGACCCTCAACAATTGTCTGAGCCCAGAAAAGCCTGGGGAAGAGAGTGCATCCTTAATAAAATGCCTGCAGAGCTCTGGGGCAAAGCAGCAGCTGGGACTAAGCTTTCCCTTGATTCTTCCACTGAGCTTCCGTCTTTCTAAACAAGCAGGTTTGTGCCCAAACATTGACTGATAAGGGGGAGAATGTTCTTATTCCAGCTCCTAACTCTAAAATGAAGGACATACTTCTTCTTTGCCATTTTCTCCCTGACACGAAGAAGAAGGATTTTCTAAACAGTCACCATACAGAGATGGATCAAAGCTGCCAATACCTGCCTGAATCTGCATTTCCAAAGCACATGGGCTGTTGACATCTGTTTTTTTTTGTCATGGAGCCTTTTCTCTTGAAATGGGCTGCTTGGTATAAATTTAATTTACACTTTTTAGCTGTGCGTGGGGAATGCTTTTTTTTTTGCTTTTTTTTTTTTTTTTCCAAATGTCAGAATGATTCAGCAGTGGCTGCTTTGTTCCTCACAGTGTAATCTGGAATAGTGCTGTGCAAAACTGCACCAGAAAACAGGGATGGGTACGAACCCACCTCTTCTCCTGTCTGGCAGGAACTTTCCAGGTGATTGTGCACCACCTCCAGCTTTTACCCATATCAGTTTAAGTTCCTCATGATTTCTCAAACAGCAGATTGCAGGAGAACAACGAGCGAAACTGGTTGTTCCTGTAGCACAACCACACGTACCCTTGGCAGGGGCTGGGAAGCATTGGCTTACCTGCTTTGCTGGGAGCTTGATGGGCTCAGCAGCACAACTCAACTCCTCCTGCATTCCTCCTTGGCTGAAGTCTGGTGAAATAAGGCTGACTCCCTTGCAGCTCCTCTTTTTCTCCTGCTTGCTTATTCATTATTTTTGCTTCTCCTTTTTCCTGGTGGTAGCTAATGGCTGCAGCTCAGCATGGCCTTGCTGTGCAGCATCACCCCAAATGCTGTAATTCACAGCCCACATTGCAGGGACTGTGTGGCTTTCATTTCTTCAGTGTTTCTCAGACCATACTTTGTTTGCACTCCAAACCTGAACCACCCTTCCAGAAAAGTAATACCCAGAGTCCCAATACAAACCACATGCAGGTCTCTTTGTGTCTTAAATTCATTAAAAGCACTCTTAGAAAAAAGGATTTATTCCCAGGGCTCTTACCCAGACTTCTGCATGGAGCTGGCAACGACATTAGGTAATAGCTAAATCTTCATTAGTTATATCTGTTTGCTTTGTGCCTCCGTGACAGTGATGAAAGCTGTAAATAAGTGTATTGTCCCATCTTAACAAGGGTAGCGTATCCATCAATAAGGACACTTGCTCTGCTGAGATCTTTGCAAGGCTGTACAGGGGAGTAAATTAAAGAGAGAACAACATCCTTCATTTAAAGCGTCCTTGTTCTGTCACTTAATGTTTTACCCTTGCTAATATCTTTCAAAGTCTGGCTGTTAGTCAGAAAAGTCACTTGGTAAATATGACATATTTTATCCAACCTATGTCTATTTGGTCCTAGAATTATTTTTCTGGGCAACTGCAGCTTGAAGCTTCACCTGTGGCTTCTCAGCTTTGTTTCCCAGCAGTCACTGGAGGTCTGCAGATTCCCTGTTCAGTCAGACATGCACCCTGCTTCAGGCTGGAGCAGACAGACATTACCTCTGATCCCACCTGGCCGGGTGGACATCGTAATAATGCAGGGAGAGCTGAAATGCTGGATTTGCTTCAGATTCATTGGACAGTCCAGGAGTGAAAATCGGAGTGTGGCCTGCAGAGGGAAGAAAAGAGCTGTGGTAGCACTGCCTGGCTGCCCGGGGTCTGCTCCTCTCCCACTGCCCTGCTGCTCCTCAGCTGTTCCCCTGAGTTGAAGTGCTGTCTTTAAGCATTATATGCATTTAAAGCCCGATCACATCAAACCAAAATTAAACAGAAGGTTTTAATTCGAGAGATATTCCTTCTAAGCGAGGGCTGGGAGGAAAATATTGGTTAGCTGAATGCCTCTCCCATCCCTGTTGCTGGAAAAAGCCCCCAGGAGGTGAGGTGAGAGGAGAGGCTTGGCTATTGTCTTCCCTCATTGCATTGTTATGTGTATATTGGCCAATTTCTGCATCCATTTAGAAATTCACTAATTGTCATCGGAGCTGTTTGCTGACGCCTGGGAAGTAGCTTCATAATGAAGAGGAAGTCCATTTATTCATTAACATTTGTAAAAATAGTGACCTGTCACTTAACCAAACACCGTTTGCCCCAGAAACACTTGCTCTTCTGTGTTTTGTTTTGTTTTTTAATATATATATAGATTATTATTTCGAGCTGTACTCTTTGAAACGCCACTTCTAATTTCCCACCTCTGAAGGGTTCATTCTCAGCTGCTGTGATGTGAGTCAGAGAACAGACTGCACGAGAAGACACTAAAGGTCCTGTCACTTCTGCTGCACGGAGAGCAGAGTGCGTTAACGGAGCTCTGATGCTGTGCTCCAGGAGGGCTGCAGCTCTGAGATACTGCTTGAACAGTGGGTTTGGGGGATTGCTGCTCCTCTGCAGTCTGCTCTGCTCCTTGCCTGAATATCATTGTGGTGCAAGAAGAAGCTGTGAGTGCAGGGCTTGGTGGTAAAAGGTCATCTCTGGCCAAGGAGGTGGGACATACAAGGTAGCCCCAGCCCCAAAAAGAAAGGCTTTTTGGGAGATGAAGGAGGTTTCTCAGGAGGAAAATAGGGAGAGGATGGAGGACTGTGTCCTTTGTGCTGGCCCTCTGTGCCCATTACACCTATGAGCAGAGCTGTCACTTCCACACGTTTATGCTACAGGTGATGCTCTGGCAAGGCCTTGTCCCCATGCCCACCAGCTCACCACAGTCCTGTGTGCCGGGCTCTTCCTCAGCCATAGTCACCCCCAGGGATGAAAGAAACCAACCCGTCCCTTGGCTGTGAGAAAGCAAATTTTGGCTTTGCTGATGTAGCCTGGACGCTCTGTGCTGTTCTGCCTGCTGGGGAGGATAGTTTGATAGTTTTGCAGCTATCCGGAGCATTTGAGGTGCATTGCTGTGTCCCCTTGGGATGAGAGGGAGCAAAGGAATTTGCCTCCCCAGGAATCAATGGAGACCTGTCTGCTTTCACTTGCCACGCTTCTGCTGCTGTAATAGCTTTCACTATTTGTCACTGTGTTGAGTGTTTATTGTTTCCTGGGCACGTGAGTTCCCTCTCCACCCATCCTCTCCCAGGGCAGGGAGTGCCACATCTCCTGGTGATGAATGGCCACCACTGTTGACTTAAGAGCATGGTGAGCAGCAGGTGAGCACTGTGCTGCTGCTTGGGTCACCAGAGCTGTGCAGCACGCTCCTCACCTGGGGACAGGAGTCAGGGAGTGCGTCACATCAAGCCAACATGCGTCATGCCCTTGGCTGTGGGCAGGGACACAGGCCATGTCCTGGGGGGCTGTGGGAGGAGCATACCTCCATGGCCAGCCCCAAGGAGTTGTGAGCAGAGCAGTGGGACCAGGGCAGGGGGGCCACCAGACTACCCAGCTGCAGAGAAGGACATAGCCACTGACAAGGTATGCTTTGTTTTCAGGATGAAGCCAGTGCAATCCTACCTTGCTGCACCAGCAATGGGGTCAGCTCTATGGCTTGGGATGGTGCAGTCAGTGAAATAACACTTGAAGGGTCCTTCAGGCTGAAGCCAATGTCATGCTTACTGGTTCAGCAGGCTTGTGATACCTTAGAGCCGCTGGGAATGGCTTGTTAGGTGGATTTACTTTTCATGGGGCAAGCTTTCAAGTGCTTCCAAGTGCTTTCAAGTGTTAATCGTTGCTGGTTCTGCGCCTTGGAATGGTGGGGTGAAAGGGGTTGAGTTGTGTGAGGGCTTTGAGTTGTGTTCCCCATGGAGAGCAGGCTTCCTGGTTTGGGAAGACCAGAGATACTGACTTGTTTGCTTCTTCGGCAGGAATTTGATGCATTTCAAGATTAAGCTACAGTCTTCTTGCAGTTCGAGTGTCACGGTGTTAAGAGGGAAGTGTGTGGGTGAGTGTAAATGAGCTCTGCATGCAGAGAGCTGCCTGTTTGCAATGGGGGATTTTGGCTTCCAGATATTTAATTTCTGGTAACTGTACTTCAGATTGTTGAAACATTTCAATCTTGAAAAGCATTTTGCAGATAATGAGACCATGGGGAGGCACTGCTCCCAGAGAGCTTCAGACTCAGAAGTGGAGGTGGACAGGGGGCCTTCCATTAGCAGCGCAATTAATTAGCAAGTACGTAGCCAGAAAATGCTGGGAAAGAGGGAAATAAAATGAGAGAGTGGTTTTGATGCCCCTCGTGCAACCAAGAACAAATGAAGCCTGCAGTAGTCTGATATTTCATGGGGTGAGGGGAACCATGGATGGCAGAGAAAATGGGGGGAGGCAGGAGATGATTCTGCATGGAGCACTGGGGGCTGCCAGGAGAAGCCCCGTGTCCTGCAGCCATGTCTAAGCAGGGTCCTTCTAGGTCCATGTGGTTCTCAGTTTGTCACTGCAGTGGGGCACAGCTCCCACCTGCCTGTAGCCCAGGCCAGCTGCTTCTCCTGCTGCACTGCAGCTTCCTGGAGCCATCCAGGGGATCTGGCAGAAGCTCTGCTTGTCACGCAAGCAGCTTAACTCCTTTGCTTCTGGCTGTGTGCATGCCAAAAAGCTCATCTGTCTCCTCTCCTGCACTTCCCCTGTTGCTATCTGCACAGCAAACACTGCTTCACATGAGCTCACCTAGCTGCAGCTCTCTGCAGCATGGGGCTCCCCGCTCACACCTTCTTCACCCTGTTAATTATTACAAGGGAAGCGATGAAGGCGAACGTGCACCAAAGTCCAGTGTGAAGGAGAAAATCATTAGTTCTCCCACAGCCATGAGCCAGCCAACTCCAGCCACCACGGAGCCACCCGTGCTGCCAGGGGAGACGAAAGCTGTCTTTGGGGTGGCAGACATCATCGTAGTGGTTTTGTATTTCATCTTTGTCCTCGCTGTTGGAATATGGGTGAGTGCCTGCAATGAATGGGTTCAGCTCTGCCTGGGGCAGCATTTGATTCTCCCCAGACCATTTCTGGGTACAAAGGTGTCTGCCTGCAGAAGGCATCCTCTGCACACACCATTATCCCAGGCCATAGCGAGCAGGCCTGGGAGGTAACACACCCATGAGCCCCTGTTCCCACATGGAGACCACTATGGGGTCAATCCCCAGAGGTTGTTCTGAGGGAGGTGTAAACCTCCTGTGCTGCAAAGTAGTCTCATGCCAAGGGATGGACAGGAATGGGACCAGGTCAAGAAGAATGCTGGGGCCAGGGGCGAGAAGACCGTAATGAGACTTTAGAAGCTTTGGAAAGGTTAGCAATTATTTATTCATGTGGCTTTGTGGAGGCCTCTTTTATAGAGATCCGCAGTGTTCTGGTTGGCTGTTTTTCTCATTCCCATTGAGTACATTCCAGAAGTCATTAAATAGGTAAAAGTGGCTTCCTTCCAAACCTAGACTACCAGAAATCTGAGTGAAGAGAGGCAGAAGCAATGGCTGAATCCTGGCATCCTTAACAGATGCTCTGAGCAATTCTGGGAGCTGATGCCGATGCCAAAACTTCAGTCTTCTCCCAGCTTGGTGGCAATGCTGCTATCTAGTCTGAGCTCGCTATGCTTCAGCCTGCCACAAAGCCACCTACAAAGTACTGTTCTGGGTGGGGTAAGCTTGCTGATTTGGCAGCAATCAGGGGAGCAGGACTAGGGTGGCACAGGATATTGCTTATAGGATGTTTCAGGCTGCTGGGAAGGGCATTGGGTCTGGCCTGAGGGTGAGCGAATGGAGGAAAACACTTGCATTTTTCCTGTGTTTCCAGTCATCGATACGGGCAAGCCGGGGAACCATTGGAGGTTATTTCCTTGCTGGACGATCCATGACCTGGTGGCCTGTGAGTAAAATGTATTGCTCTGTTTCTCATGATTTGAAAGCAGTTCTAGATCTAAGGAGGGCAGGCCTAGAAGAGGACCCTGTCCATGCACTTTTTGACTATAGGCTTGAGATGAAAAGGATCCATAAGGAATCACCCCAGGCAATGGACTGTGGTGTGAAGCTACCAGGTCCAAAGGGCAATTCAGCATCTTCAATTTTTTCTCAACTTCCAATTCCTCTGCTAAAGTTTGCAATAAAACCGTCCATACAGGTGGATGTGAAGGAGATCTGATTGCCCATTTGGGGCTCAAACTCTTTGGTCCCAACTCACTAAAGATTCCATTGTCCCCAAAGACAAGAGAGCATTAGGTAATCTAGCAATGTGCTATCCAGTAAAAAGCATTTTTAAAGACTGAAGTAAAAATAATCCCAAAGCCCAAGACTATCTGAGCCCTCGCTATTTAGAGCAAAGTCAAGATTATCGACTAACGATGTAAGGGATATAAACTTCAAACCACCAAAGTATAAATCTTCTCTATGAAGAAAAAGGATCTATTGAAGGCATCTTTTCTTGAGAGTGAAAGGTACGTATAAAAATAATTTAAAGTTTGAAAGGAATAAAACCACCACAGGAATAAATATCCTTCTCAGCCAATGCCAAACTCCAGTACCATATATCTCCCTAGTGAGTCGTGGGTAACGGAATGCACTTCTCAACCAAAACAGTGTTTTTTTAAAATCTTTTCTCCCTTTGTATGTGCATTGCCCATAAATTCACTAGGTTAAATAAATCAGACACACATATGTGTCTGTAAGGTAAGTTATTTTTTAAATATTTTTTGTACTTTTTCTTGGCCACCTGACTTTTAATGAAAAAGCTTGATTTGATGATTTTCTCTGATTAGGAGGGGAAAAATTGAAAAAAAAATACAAAAATTGAGTATTTTTCCCCTAATAACATCCTTTTTTTTTTTTTCCTCCTTTTTTTTTTTTTTTCTTTTTTTTTCTTTTTTCTTTATTTCTTTTGGCTCAAACTGCAAATGGCCACAGACTCTCCTGGGTACAGCCTGACTCTTGGCATCTTCGACTTAGAACCCTAGGTCCATAACGACCTGAAACACTATTCAGTTTTTGAATCTGTAAGTCCATTTGTAGAGCTGATGCCAACTCCGCAGTGCCTATTGGAGGGTCAGCTCCTCGTGGCCTTCACCTTGAGTATGTGACTGGCTTACATGTACTTTTTTTTACAGGGGTGACATATTTCTGCAGTGTGTTTGCCTCAAATAAGCTCCAGTTACATTACTGCTCCTGTGTAATACATCACCTTCTGTATTTTTGTGTCTGATGTAGATATCACAAAAAGAGTTTACATTTCTTGAGAGCACCAATTGCAACCTAAGTTGCAAATTCAGGTAGCAGCAACCAGCTCTCTAATCAGGAGTTTTCTTAGACAAGAAGGCAGAGCTGCTGGCAGGATCCATTGTGGGTGTTCATGCCATATTAATGTTTTACTTTGCTCAAGGATGAGAAGCAGATCAAATTCCATCACCCTTTGTTTCAGTTTAGCAAAAAAAAAAAGTCTCCTCACAGAAGATGTAGCTAAAAGCAAACTCCATCTGGAGAGAAACAGGCTCAGCTTGTCCTTAGCATCACTTCTCATTTGACCCTGAGAGATTTGGCATTGTTGTACAGAAGAAAGTGAGGCTATATGCCAAAGAAGAGTGGTAACTAAGTCTGCCTTGTTTAAATCACCTTGGAGTTTGCTTTCTTCCAAATAGAGTGTCAATGAGCCATGTTTGGGACAGTGTTAAAGTTAACCTGAGGAATTAGCACATTCCATAACGTGGAGCTGAATATCTTTGAACCCATGTGAGCATAGTAAACAATAAAGAGCCAGCATGTTTCCAACATTGATCTGGCTACAGTTCAAGGATATCCTATCTTAGGATGAGCTTCAACAGAATCCCCAGTGCTGTGCAAACCACCACATGCATGCTCTGTGCAAGACTAAAAGAGGACTAAAAGATGCGGAGAGCAGATCTCAAAGGGTCAGCAGGGCTTCAAGTTGCCAGCTGTGTACCAAGGAAATTAAGAAATCCATCACATTTCATAGACACTAAGTGGCTGCCACCAGCTTCCCTCAACCTCCCATTTTCTGTAAAGCAGATGCTTATCTCAGGAGAACCATTGCCAAAGTGAACCCCGATTCTGAGGGAGGAAAACCCAACTGTCCATTAACACCCAGGTACCTACCTGCACGGAGATAAACATCCTGGGGAAAAGGAGCACCTGGGGGAAGTACTGGGGATGGTATACAGAAGTTCCACACAGTGTTTTGATTTTGTGTGCCTGTGCCATGTGTTTCAGATTGGAGCATCACTGATGTCCAGCAATGTGGGCAGTGGCTTACTCGTTGGACTGGCGGGCACTGGAGCAGCTGGGGGTCTTGCTGTTGGGGGCTTTGAGTGGAACGTAAGAGTCTGTTGTGTTGTCTACTAGGACATCGTGGTTTGCAAAGGGACTGTGGGTTTCTCTCCAACATCATACACTAACAGTATTGGCAACACCATGTCTTGGGGGCAGGGTTAGTGGGCCATGTTGGTGGTAGATGGGTGGTTGGACTGAATGATCTTAGAGGTCTTTTCCAACCTTAGAGATTCTACAATTCTAAGTTTTCTAACCTCAGGAGAGAACCGTCCAGAAATTGAGGCAGTCTTAGAAAGATGAGATCCGTTTCTTTTAGTTTAAGTGCAATCCACTTAAATGATTAGCTCTTTGACCTTCCCTGAAGCACACAGCCGTATTTTTAAGCTTTAGTTGCTGCTCATAGAGACTAAAATGAAAGATAACGAGTGCTGAATATGTACTTGGATAATTGCATGATTCTGGAAACAGGGACTTTGTGCTCCTAAATTCACTGCAAAACCACAAGAATCAGCAACACTGCATTCACCTGTCAGCTGCCGAAAAGTGAAGTCTCTGGGGTGAACGTTTGGGTGTGAAGGCAGGTTTCATTCTGCCCTATTGAAATGCCCTGGAAAATTGCCACTGACACCACACGGAGCATGAAAACCAGGCCCTTTGTGTGTGATGCTAATGATATTTCTCAGCTGCAGTGATGAGAAGAGAGACTAGCGCCAGCCTCACAATAAACATCACTCACCTAACTCTAAATCTTTTGTCTGTATCAGCAGAGAGTGCTAATGGTGCCGGATACTTGCCAAGCACAAGCAGGACCCGGCCCACCAAAGGCTTTCTCCTGAGTTATCTATTCACTGCAGCTATTTTTTTTTTTTCTAAACCCTTAAGATCACCTTTAAGTCCTTTGTGAAGAAACCTGAGCCTGCTTTCAGGCTGATGCATGTAAGACATATCACTGTATTTTAAGTAAATCTATTCGAGTAATTTTAGAAGCCCGCGAAGACAAGATTGTATGTCAAGGCAAATCTAACTTCATGAGTTTAGATTCATTTCTTTCAAATTGGAAAGGGACCTTAGGATATGCCATTATTCTCTTCCTTCAGCATGGGACATCGCTCAGCTGCAGGGATCATATAGGCATCTTTTACCTGAGCCAATCTCTGCCACTGCAGGAGACACGGCTGTTCTCTTCAATCACACTCAATCTCTGTCCCCAGGGCTTGGTTTCATTTCTGATAACTTAAATAACCAATCAAAGTAAAATCTGACTAATGTAAGGTATTTGGGGAAAAGGTAATGTCCAGAACATGGAGGAAGTGAGGTCTGATAATTCAGTGACTTTTATTTAAGCTCAACTTCTCCTGTCTGGACTTTTGCTGGGTTTCAGAGAGGAAATACATGATGGGAGATGCCTTTACAACTTTCTAAAAACTCTTCACCTGTGGTGAAGCAGCTGAACTGCCCCTTTATCTACAAGTAACAGAAGCAGATCTGCTTCAGCCTGAAAGGAGAACATCCCAGCAGAGTCTTGCTGTTGCTTATTTTTATGCTCCACAGGGAGAGTCTGCAGCCTCAGCCTCATCACTTGCTAATCAAGCAACAAACAGATGCTCTCATCCTTCTCTGAATCACTTAACTCTTCACTGCCACCACATCAGTGGTTTCTAAGGCCATCAAATGCAACTTCAACTTGGAAGAACAGAACACACCATCTCACCCAAAAGTTCTGAACAGGGACAGAAACTCAGGAGTTCTTCCCAAATAAACTGCATAGCACCTCACACTTCTTTCTTTGTCCATTGGGACAGAATAGGAGAAAGGTGTTCCTGTGTGCTGAATCATGTGCCTTTCTTTTCTCCCTCTCCCCACCAGGCTACCTGGGCACTGCTGGCTCTTGGCTGGATCTTTGTACCTGTTTACATTGCAGCTGGAGTGGTTACCATGCCTGAGTATCTGCAGAAGAGATTTGGAGGGCAGAGGATACAAATCTACATGTCTGTGCTGTCCCTCATTCTCTACATATTCACCAAGATATCTGTATGTATCTACTGGAGGCAACCCTTTTGGCTAGGGCAGTGGTAGGTCGTCCTGGCAAAATGCAGGGATAACTCAGATGTCCTTGAAGGGACCAGCTTGGCTACCAGGAACAGGATCAGTGTGTTTGTGATTCTGTGTTAGTGTGCTGCTTTGCTCACATAAATAACTGCCTCTACATTGATCATGAAGACCTACCTTGAGAGAGACTATTCGTTAAACAGCAATGCACGTTGAGAACTATACAGGGATATAGCAGGTAATTACTAAATAGTGTAATTGCCACACTTTTTCTGCCTATTTTTCCCTTCCATCAAACCAAATCTTTGGCAATATAGACAGGGGAACTGTGGCATTACCCATCTAAGGATCCAGCTGGCTGCATCCTATAGACATGAAATTCTTTTAAATTATCATAAACCTGCATTGTCCTATAAATTATTTTGCTTTTGTTTTTGTAGTTGAGTTTTCAACATTCAGAATGTTGTGATTATTCCTCTTTCTTTCTTTCACCTGTGCTGCATAAGGAAGGAATAGGAAAAGGGATAGGTTCTGGCTTAAGAGAAAACTCAGTGTCCTTTCTGGATCGCTTGCAGCATTGTACCCTGCTGATAGTTAAATGCAATGTAAGCTGCTGGGTATTTCATTTCATTTAAATGCCATTAATAAAGAGGAAGAACTTATGCTCACGGATTTGATAAGCACTACCTGTGCCCTTGGAGGGAGAGGACTGCATTCCAAAGTCCATTACAGGGACTGAAAATGTCAGTCTCTTGTCTCCAGCAGACTGCTCTACGGCAGCACAAATCAGTGTTGACCAGACCCTACTGAAGTGTTCAGATCTCAAACTGCCTCAGAAGATGTTGAATGGAGATGAGGCACCTTTTGCTGCTGGCTTCAATGCCCTTCCAGGTTTATCATGTATCAGGCTCTGATAAGTGCATTAAAATGAGCTTAAGGCTGGAAGCATAGAATGGATTTCCCACTTGTTGGCTGTGTTGCCCACTGCTGCCACCACTGCAACACCCCAGGTGTTTTGCTCTCTGGGTTGGAGTATTGCCCAAGGTGAAGCCTTGAAAGGAGACTTTTGGAGTGGAATTCAGTACATGGAATGCTCCTGTAATAGTGGTGTGTACAGCTACACCCTCAATGTATTTGGAGAAAAAAGACCGATCTTTCTGGATAACCTTCAGCAGAGCACTATTTGCCAGTGCTTTCCAGAGCAGGACCCTGGCCCCAGTCATTGCTGTTTCAACTCAGTGGTTTCTTCTCTGTGCAGTTAATTCACATGTGGCTGATGGATGTGGCTGGTGGAGTTTATGGGCATGATAGGTGCTTTCTATTAAGCACAGTGCCTTTGTTTGTAGAGAGCTCATTTAGCAGCTGGCTGGACAGCAGGCAGTTGGTTACAAGAACAATTTTTCTCCCTGTGCTTTTTGCTCACATGTAAGTTAGCAACTAGGACATTGCAGAGCCCTCCCCGCTTGCAAAGAAGAGCAGAGATCTCAATGCACAGTGTTGTCGAAGGACCGATCCTGTACAGCTAGAGACCTGTTTGCATTCCCTGCTGGGTGGGCAGCAGAAGGCAGAGAGGCTCCTGCAGTGTCCTGACAGTTGCTGTCCCATCTTGTTTTCTGCAATCAGGAGCTGCGCAAGATGCTTGCTTTTAAGGTGCTTATTTATAGAAATCCTGTCCTATCCTTTCTGTCTTGCTTTCCAAATGTCTTTACCTCTATCTCACCTCATACCAGGTTTACAGGTGTTCTTTAGATGGATTTCCCAACACGTACACATCTCCCATATCACCTTCTGTATCTGAAAGATGTTATCTGTATAATTCTGGGTTTCGCCCAGTTTTTTGTTTCAATCTCTCTGGTAGTAGGTCCAAACAAAACAAAGCTGATGGGGGTTTCTGTATTTCCAGGGAGGTTCTCAGCAGGTATAACCTGTTGTACTGGAGTCAGGCTGCTGACGTTTTCAGATAGATAAATCACAGCATAAGATACCAGTGATACTTCAGAGGTCTTTCTAGCTGAGGGTGTCTCTTGACCACTAGATCACCAGAACATGCTGATGTGCAGAACCTTTTTCCTTCTATGGATACACAAGCATAGGCTCTGTGGCCCCAAAGCATGGGATCCTGTGCACCATGATTGGCTTCATAGGCAGTAAATGGTGTGGGAGTTTCCACCTTTGTCTCTCTGTGTCAGTGAAGATCACGTGCCATGAAGGCTGTCTGTAAAGTAGCCCTCATTTTGATGGCTTTGTGATCTGTTGGGATGTAGGATTTTCATTTTCATTCTGCTGCTCCCAGACACTGAGCTCTGAGCTCAAGGAAGCATTCTCCTTGCACTGAAGTTTCACTGCCATCAGTCCCACAATCTCTCCACCTCTTCCACTTCACCTCTGTAATGTCTTTCTTTGTCAACGCTTTCCATCTGCAGAGGGCTGCAGCCTGCTTTATTAGATTTCACTTGTATTGAGTACTGCTATCAAACCTCCTTTTGTAAATTATTATTTGATTATATTCCAGACAGATATTTTTTCTGGAGCATTATTCATCCAAATCTCTTTGGGCTGGAACCTCTACTTGTCCACTGTGGTCTTGCTAGTTGTGACTGCTGTCTACACTATAGCAGGTAAACTACTGGCTTTAAAACACTAAATTGTGGGCAGACCCTTTAGGATGTTCCTCCTGGGAGTGCTAGGAGCAGCTACAGGGCCCCAGGATCCAGCCCTGTGGCAGCTTTCCCCAGTGAATCCATACTGAAGTCACAGGGCTGGGGCTGAGAAAGTCTTTCCCAGATGAAATACAGGTTTCTGTGTACATAGGGACACACTCTATCTGTTGTCTGTCGTTCTCCTAACAGGTGGTCTAACAGCTGTGATATACACAGATGCACTGCAGACCTTGATCATGGTACTGGGAGCTTTGGTCCTCATGTTTATAGGTAAGGGGAATCTTCAGTGACATCACGCACTAGCTTAATGATCCCAAGGTCATCAGAGCTTATCAAGCTACCTCACCCTTTCAGGGTAGGTACAGAAATGAGTTTTAATCACTCACAGAATAGGTGCTGGCACAATCCTCATTTGCCAGCAAGTCAGACTTCCTTCATCCTTTTGTACTACCTGTCTGGAGGTAAGGTTCTGGATAACTTCACCTCCCTACTTTGAGGTTGTCTGGAATTGCCAACAAGCTTACAGAACTCATCCCCAGAGACAAATTCAGCTCTCACTGTGCTCATGTAAATTCAGAGCAATTCTGCTGACTTCCATGTTGACTTTGGGAGTTACTGTGGGTTCACCTGGGTGTAACAGAATTATAAAAAAATAAAATAACAAGGAACAGACCATCATTAGTCTTTGCTTTATGTCTTCTTGGCAAACAGAGATACAGTTAACCCATGTTTCATTTCATACCTCCTCCTCCAGCTCTTGGAGGGCATATGAACAAAGAGTAGGTGCTGAGGACACTGTGGGGATTAGGATAACAGAGGTTTTCCTGCATTGATCCTCTTCCAGGATGCACTGCTAAAACCACAAGGACTCTGGGCAAGATCCAACTTAGTTCTATACATGCTTTGACTGCCAAAAGCGAGAGCAGAATGAAAAGTGAAGAGATGAGAGAAAGATAAGTGAAAAGAATGCAATCAGTAAACTCAGATAAGGAAACAAAATTAAATTATTGGCATTTTCTTTTCAGGATTCGAAAAAGTTGGCTGGTATGAAGGACTTAAGGAGAAATACAACACAGCTATACCCAAGGTCATAGTCCCAAACACGACCTGTCACCTCCCACGTGAGGATGCCTTTCATTTGTTCAGGGACCCAGTCACAGGTGACATTCCTTGGCCTGGCCTCATATTTGGCCTCTCCGTGCTGGCTCTTTGGTGCTGGTGCACTGATCAGGTAAAGAAAGACTTTTCCTCTCCGGGAGCCTCCTGTAGTTTTATTTCCAGTCCACTCCTCACTTTGTAGATCTGTGAGCTGAAACATGACTGTGCCTTGCTGTGTAGGAGTTACTGCCTCTGTTACTGGATTAGACCACTCTTTCAACTTTCTCAGCAAGCTGCTAGTTTTGTGCACTTCTTGGAGTGGAAAGAGCAGGTGATTTTCATCCAATTTACCCACCTGCAGGCTGCAGTTTGTGCAATGAGGATATAGCAGTACAATCTGGAGCTGGCTCTGCATTGACCTTATGTAGATCTCCAGATAAATCGCTCGTATTCCAGAAGGTCTCTGATTTCTCATCCCTATGCAAGCTACAAACAAGGAAAACTGTATTTATTTCCTACAAAATTTTGTTTTTGTTGTTCAAGGAGGGATAATCACCAAAACCCACCACTGAACTTTCACTGAATCAGACTAGTCTGCTTCATTCCTTGTCTCTTGCTGCCGTACAGCTGCTGCCTCCAGTCCCCAAGGTGGCTTCATTTCAGTCAAGGGCGAAATTATTTCTGTGAGGAAATTTCCACTCTGCCCTCTTGCGTAGCCTGTGTGCTGAGCTCTGAGCAGGCTGCAGACACTGAGATGGGAAGGTTGCCATTGGCATGCAAAACAGCCTGGGATCCTGTTGGGTGAAAGTCATCCATGAGTACGAAAGGAAGGATGGATCCTGCTCTCTCTGCAGTGCTTCTGTTCTGCTTCCCACTCTCTTTCTGATCAATTGCAGGTAATAGTTCAAAGGTCTCTCTCTGCCAAGAACCTCTCCCATGCCAAAGGTGGATCAGTGCTGGGAGGATATTTGAAAATCTTCCCTATGTTTTTCATTGTCATGCCAGGAATGATCAGCAGAGCTCTTTACCCAGGTGAGCCTTCTCGTGTTCCTCACTGTAGAGTTTTACACCTGCTATAAGCACTAATCCCACACAGGTCCTCCAGCACTTTCACACCTCAGGCATACTTGCTTTCTTCATGCTTTCTTGTTGCACACACGTGTTCCCAGGCCTTTCCTCCATCTCGAGTGCTCTCACAGTGGCAGAAGTTACTGGGAGTATCCTTAAGGGGCAGGTTGTGCTAGAGGGAACACAGAGATCATGCTATGGATATTGCTTGCTTCTGTATAGGAAGTTGATAAGGTGAAATGCGTGAAGCATTGAGGATGTCCTTCAAGTTCTGTGGATTGTTTCCAGTAGGCATTTGATGAGAGTCTTAGCAGGCTGCCATGCAATTTCATGCAATTCCTGGTAGACTAAGTGCAGCAGCCCTCCTTTGTGGAAAAAAATATCAGAATTCCCCTCATGTTGTCTCCCAAGGAACTTTCCTTGCTCATTCCTTCAGAGCACACCACTTCCTGGGGAGGATGCCCTGGTTAGAAGGCTCATTCCTGGAGGAGGTAGCTTCAAGTGCCTCTCTACCCGAGTTCATCAAATAAGATGCAACATCCTTGGTAGCCCAGCTGGCAGGATCATGGAAACTGTACAGTTCCCACAGCTTACAAATCATCAGGCATTAAAAGTACGTAACATCCAGGAGACAGAACCAAACAGAACTGCAAAACCGTATATCAAAGTTTCACCTTTATGACAGAAAGTGTTCTTCAGCTCTACTTGCTTTTGCTACATTTCGGCTTCACCTCAGATTTGTGTGAACTTACACAGGACATCAAGATTTGTTCCCCCTGGGTTGTACATCCTACGGCTCAATAGAATTTACGTGAATTCTTGTTCTTTTCACGTCTCCTACAGATGAAGTGGGCTGCGTGGACCCAAGCATCTGTAGAAGGATCTGTGGA
The DNA here is from genome assembly GCA_037305975.1 of Chrysolophus pictus. Lineage (NCBI taxonomy): Eukaryota > Metazoa > Chordata > Aves > Galliformes > Phasianidae > Chrysolophus > Chrysolophus pictus. Next base: position 22,275,276 of record CM074583.1, read on the forward strand.
GCTGCGGTGGGTTGTTCCAACATTGCCTACCCCAAACTCGTGGTAGAGCTCCTGCCTGACGGTGAGAAACTTTTTGGAAGTGGGCTTGAGACAAGCTCTATGCAGAATCAGATTGCCTTAATCCATCCTAAGGACAAGGAAATCTTCCTGCAGTTAACAGCCATTGGGATGCTAAAGGAGTGCTGGGAGGCCAAAGGTTCAGTCCTGATTTTTTTGCTCCCCCAGGGCTCCGGGGTTTGATGATTGCCGTGATGATGGCAGCCCTGATGAGTTCCCTCACCTCCATTTTCAACAGCAGCAGCACTCTCTTCGTTATAGACATCTGGCAGCGGATCCGTAAAAATGCTTCGGAGCAGGAGCTGATGATTGTGGGCAGGTCCTTACGTTTTCTTTATGTCTCTTTACTGGCATCATCTGTTTTGACTGCAGCATTTACATTCTTCAGTCTGGACACGCTAAGAAAAACCTGGTGCCAAAGACATAGAACAGAAACACAGCCTGGGAAGAGCATTACAATGTCCAGCTTCATCTCAGATAGACCTGGTCAAAGGATACATTGAGCTTACACAGCTGTGCTAGGTAGATCATTACTTCTCTGTTAGCTAACCTTAGCAAAAATACTGCCTTAAATTTGCATTTTAGGAAAGGCAAAGATGTTCTGGAGTCACTGTCACTGGAGGTCTTTAAAAACATGATTTTTGCATCAGGCTGTGGCAATATATTGCAGTTGCTCCTTTCTGGAGAAAAGAGCAACCTTGATGATCTGGGCCTCCCAGCTCTCTTTGTCTGTGATAAGTTATAGTGGCCTTTACAAACAAGCCTTAGTATTGCATTGTATCAGGGGCACATAAAGTTCTCCTTTTGATAGCAGAATTTAGGCTGCATTCTGCATATTTGTGCTATTTCCTTCTCAATTCATAAGTACTGTTTCAAATCTTTATCCTGGGATAGGTGAAGCATACAGGCTGTACCTCACTCTGCCACTGTAGAGTATGGAAGTACCTCTTCCTCAGCCACATGGAGAAACTTCTCTAACATGCAAAACAAAGATGATGAAGGGATATAACATGCACTTGAGACCACAGGATCAGTTTTACAAATGAGAATGTGAGTTGGAATTTGGCAAAGGCACTGGACCAAGCATGATATCTGCTCGGAGAGGTGGCAGAAAGGTTGCTATTGATCGCAAGCTTTCATCTCTCTGTGGCGTCTGAGAGAAAGTCCTTTGAAGTACATGTCACTGAGGACGTGTGAAGTTGAGGGGTTTGCATTGGCCGAGCTGATGGTGTGAGCCACCAGGCCCTTGAGGATCTCTCGCATGTTGTCTGACAAGTCCCAGTGCAGCTTAGACGGAAACCTGTGAAATCACCTCTGGGATTTGATTGATCTGATAGTATAGTAACAGTAGAGAATGATTTTCTCTTTCCCTGTGTAAATATCATTCTTAAGAGTGATGTCTGGATTTATAGGGTAGGAAATTCTGGAAGCGATTGAAATTTGCTGCAAAACTTCATTTTGAGGTTGACTCCTCCAACAATAGAGCTCATGTAATTTTATCCTAACCTTCCAGAGTCTTCATCCTCATCCTGGTAGTCATCAGCATCCTCTGGATCCCCATCATTCAATCAGCCAACAGTGGCAAGCTCTTTGACTACATTCAATCTATAACCAGCTATCTGGCTCCACCAATCACAGCGCTCTTCATCCTGGCCATCTTCTGCAAGAGGATTAATGAGCCTGTAAGTAGCACGTGAAATACCAATTGATGCATATACTTAATTTCATAGAATAAATGATTAAATCTCCCCTCATTCCCAGCCTTGGAGATTCCTTAGACTCAAAACCACTCCAGCTAAAAAGTGTGATGAGTAGAAGGCATTTTCCTGGGACATATTAGTAGATCTTAATCTCTAGTGTATGTGTTTTGCTTCCAAGAAGCCACTGCAAACAATACTTCTTGTCAGTCTCATTTGAAGTCACAAAAGTCGAAGATGTTCTACACTTCAAGGATGGGATCTCAAAGTCTAGATGCAGGCATGTTGCTAGGAGGAGACTTGCATTATCTGTGCTCTATCAATTCCATGTTCAAGAGCAGAAAAATAAAATGAGGATTTAAAACTAATCCTCCTATGATGTGTGTCAGTATGGGATTCTATCAGGCATAAAAGGTTTTGGTCTATGAAAGAGCTATATTAATAAAAAAAAAAAAAAAAGAAAGAAAGAAAGAAAGGAAAAGAAGAAAAAGAGGAAAACTTCAACCAAGGGTATTGTGCAGTGAGTGTTTCTTTATGCTTGCCTTCCCTCAGGGTGCTTTCTGGGGCCTCGTGTTTGGGCTGGCTATTGGTCTCATTCGGATGATCATGGAGTTTATTTATAGCGCACCATCCTGTGGTGAGGAGGACAGGAGGCCAGCTGTGCTGAAGGACCTGCACTACCTCTACTTCGCGCTCATCCTCTGCGTCCTCACCGCCATTGTCATTGTCCTCATTAGTCTCTGCACCCCTCCAATCCCTGAAGAAAAGGTAAGTGACTTTTCTCAGAAACCCCATTTGGTTTCCAAAAATCTCTAGAGTTTGTCCTTTTCACGCCGTGGCTAAGAAATGGTGTGTAACGCTGCAAAGAAGCACTTGCTCCATAGCTTTCTGTTCCCCAGGTCTCACAGTGTTAATGCTTCCTGAGGCACTGAAATTGAGTGTGAGTTTCCATGCTGACACTGGAGCTGGGCAGACACCACAGCCCATCATAGCTGGAAGAGAAAGAAGAGAAGGAGGGGGAAGGAGAGGAAATCATATTACAGAGCACTGCTGAGGAGAAATTAAATATATCTAATTGTAGCATCTACTCTGTTTCAGCAGAGCCAGCATCAATCTTGCAGGCAAACAAGATTAATAACTTTTGCAACATGGGCATTTAGGAAAATTGTCCCAATGTGATCTCAATTACATTTAATAACTTTGAGTCAGGCGCAACTTTCTTTTACTTAACACATTAAAATGGTGCAGAGTCGGGAGGCTTTATGTAATAAAACCTCAGAGCAACTCTTTACAGTGCAAAGTTTTAAAGCAGCTGTCAATATAACAAAACTGCCATCTACCTCCAAACAAAGTTACTGGATAGATTTAAAATACATTGTATTTTATTTTTTTTTCTAACTGCGTGAGGAAATGAGGGTGATGCTATCACAGCATTTTCTATCTGTTGCTTCCTCATAACTTGCAGAGCATTAACCAGCGCCGTCCATGTTTGATTGAATGTTAGTGGTGTCAAAGATACCCAGCTCCTAAAGATTACATGAAAGCAGGTGCTCAGATAGAGGAGAGGCAGAGAGAGATTGTCTTTGTGTCTGCTTTGAGATAAAGTCTCAGCTTTTATTAGCTATCAGAGGATCCACATGGGAGAGAAATACTGGCAAGGAGGCACCATTAGTTCTGCAGCTTACGTTGTTCGCTGCTGCTCAGGGGTGGCCAGATGGTTGCCAGCAATTAATTACTGTGGTTTAATGAGTTCCCACTCATCATCTGACCTGTGATAACTAAATGTGTGCAGTGCTCCCTTCCCACAGCAATAGCAAGATAAGATGCATTAGCATAGCACTGGCAAATAGTGAACATTCATACCCAGCAGTTCAGAAAATGAAGAAACTGACCACAGCATCTGCATCTTTTTGGTCTGAGCTCAGAGGTGTAAAAGCATTTTCTCTTAAGAAATGTGTGTTGGGGGAGGAGGTACCAAAAATATCTTGTAGACGGGTGAAAACCTTAGAAAAATTAAAATGTAATCACTGGGTCTTAGAACGTTCAGAAGGACTGCTGCCTAACCTGCCTTGATAGACAAAGTTACCTTTGTCTCTCATATCTATCTGAATTCTGTGAACAATATGGGGTATGGTCTACCCTTAAGAAGATGGTGAACAGTCTAATTATCTGGTCAGATCTAGCCATTTTGTTAATAATTACATCACTAGTGCTTCTTTGCTTTGTATTGTGCAGTTAATGCAGTTAATGATGTGACAGTGAAATGCTGGACACAGATGCTCAGATAATCATCTGATGATGGAGATGTCAGATTGAGGGCAGCTTTTGCCCTGGACATGAGCGTGTAAATAGGGCTGGGCCATGCTGTAACAATGTGGGTTTAGAGTGCACTGCTGAGGTGCTGTGGGGATGCTGTCACACCCCCTCATCATCTCAAGTTGGTCTGTGGCCACACTGAGATGGTTCAAGGACAGAAATACTGTGGGAAGAAGAGCAGGAGGTAGAAAGCAGAGCAGGTAAGTCAGGCCCTAAGTCTGGCTGAAGCTGGCACCTGAATTCAGTGTTTGGCCACAAGCTATTTTGGGTTGTTGGGTTTTGGCTTGCAAGACAGGAAACTTAGGTGATGAGACTGTATGTCCCTATAACAGTGGCTGAAGAGAAAGCTGGTAGTGGGCATCCGGGCTGGAGGTGTGTGAAGTTGTGGCCCTTCCCAGTCCCAGTGCTGGGCAATTCACTTGGTGAGCCTTACATCTTCCCCCATAAATATCACTTGGGGCTAATCTGCCAGCCCTTATCTGTGCAGCACTTCGAGAAGTAATGATGAAAGATACTATATAAGGGCTAGAAATTACACCATTTATTATGTCAAGCAAAAGTAAAAGAAAAACAAGCCTCTAAAGTAAAAGCCAGATGAAATACAGTGATAGATCAGATTTCAGCAGATGTAAATCAGCATAGCTCCACTGCCTTCAAAGACCAGCAACAGCTGCTGAGCACAGTTATGCCACTTTATACAAGCTGAAGATCCACACAGGACAATTTTAAATATTGAATCCCAATTCTTTTCAGATAGCAAATGGGAAAAAGGAGAAAAGAGATTTGTATCTGATGTTAGAAAGGTATAGCTAATGTGCCTGACTTTAAATGAATTACAATCCGAGAACTGCAAGCTGTAGCATTTTCTCCTGCTGTTTTGGACACTCTCCCATCCCTGTGGTGATTGATGCTGTGCTGGAAAACAACTATGCAAGGAATTTGTTTGGTATGCTCCAGAGTTCATATGTCTTCATTGTAGGTAGTCCATATTGTGTCACGCTGTCCTTGAAAACCCTGCAAAAGAGCTTACAATTAAATTTGAGACTGTGAAGCTGAAACACAACTGTCAGGTGCCAGATGGCATTTTGGAACAGAAGGATTTATTCGAGTTTACAAACAACAAAAGAAAAACTTTGCTGAGTTCTTGTAAACTCCCCTGTCCAAGGAGAATGTGGGGGTGGAAAGAGAGAGAAGCAGCTCCCAAAGTACAAGTACTAGACAAGCAGGTCACCTCCTCTGGGGTCAGGGCTCATGCTGACATGCTGATGGATCAGCAGTTCCAGCTGATGTGCTCTGGAACTCGGGACGTTTTCTCAGTGTGCTGTGGTCTGTATTCAGTGCTTTCTTTAGGTGTGCTGCCTGAGAGGAGCACCAGGCCAGCGTGTACTGGGCTTCTTTGGTGTGCGTCCTTCAGCAGGTGACAGAGAGGAAAAGGGTGACCATGAGGAATTCAGTCATCCTAAAACTACTCTGGGGAGGGTGAAGCTGGAGAGCAGATATGAGGCTTCACCAGGGAGCCCTCTGGGGTCCTGGCTTGCTGCATGAAGAGGTTGGCACAGGCAAAGCACCACTTTGACAGAATTATAGAATGGCTTAGTTGGAGGGGACCTTAATGATCATCCAGTTCCAACCCCCTGCCATGGGCAGAGTTGCCAGCCACTAGATCAGGCTACCCAGGATCCGATCCAACCTGGCCTTCAGCGCCTCCAGAGATGAGGCAGCCACAAGCTCTCATGGTAACCTGTTCCAGCTTTGGGGTGGTTCAGTGATGCTCTTCAGTGATGGAGTTACCTGTGTCTCTGTACTGCTAGGAATGGCTCTCACTAGCAGAACCTGAGCCCCAGGGAATCCCCAGCCCTGCAGGTTTTGCTGCAGTGTGAAAGGGGTTGGTCACACAGTGACACATGGGAAGAAAAGCAAAAAGACAAAAGTTTCTCAAATTCTTCAGTACTCTGAAACTTTGATATGTTCCAGTGACATTTCCTAAGTGATTAAAAAAAAAAAAAAATCCTTGAGAAAGATGAGGATCATCAAATCAAAGCAATTTAGCACATCGTGACAAGAAAGATTAGCCCTGCCCAATGCTCATCTTGGTTGAAAATGGTTTAAATAAAGCTATAAATCTTCTGGAAATTATGCAACATTTTGTGTCAGCTGGAAACTGCTGCCTAGATCTGTGTGTGTGAAATTCAAAAATTAAACTCATGTTACTTTGTAAAGTGACCCATTTGAGACGTTCATTTCCATACAGGCAGAGCAGGGGCACAGTTTCTCATCAGCTAGATGTGTGACTTTGCCTGACCAGGGCTTTGCTGCCCCAGTCTTGTTCTATAGGATGTCCATGAATTTGGGTAATTGCTGTTGTATTGTGTGGCCTTACTGTTTGGCTCAGTCACAGCATGTATGAGTTAGAAAGAGGCCATCAAGCTGCTCAGTGTGCCATAGTCGGCCAAACAAACAGCAACCCCCAGCTTAAATTTAAAGACCTGAGCCCCTGGGATGGTTAATGCCACCCCACAGCTGGCAAAAGGACTGCTGTGGTTTGCAGGATTAACCCTTCCTATGACCTTCTTGAGCTTCCCATCTCCAAGATGGGAGAAGACATTGAGACCTACCCTAGGATAAGGGCTTCACTCATCCCACTGCTGTAAAACAGAGATTGCAGCCACAGAAGCCCTTCCACAGCTCATTTACAGATATGGCTTTTGAAAGGATGATGCAAGGAGCAGTAACTCCAGAAAACTGGAATTAAATATAAACAAAAAAAATCCCAAGTGGAAAAAAGTATTTCAGACCAACAAGTCTTACAGCACGTGCACAGAGCTCATTCTTTTTTTTTTTTTTTTTTTTTTTTTTCTTGTAAATACACCTGTTGCTGTAATGCATAGGATAACCATTCCTGCAAACTGTCACTTGTTTATCACCACTCTGGCTCTGTCCCTCTGCACTGCTTCAGTCACAGAACAGAGAGACAACACTGCTGCTTTTCCACCAAGAACTACAAGAGAAACTCATTTGGAAGTGCAGGTTACTGCTTGGATGTGAGCTTCTCTCAGCTGTGAGGCTTAATGCTCATACAGGGTTTGCTTTTCCTATTAAACTACAGCTGAGATGAGACAAGATCCTCCAGTCTCTTCCCATGTCCCAGAGTTGGAGCCACTCAAACAGCAGTGTCCCGATGGCCATGTATCCGCATCATGCCCTACAGCCATAAATTCACGTGCCAACACACAGCTGATCTTTATCTGCTGAGAGTGGGCAGAGGGTGCAATTGCTGTCTATAACTGGCAATAGCCAGAGAGGGCTATTCCAGCTTCTTTTTTTTTTATTATTATTTCTTCTCTTGCTTCTTTTTTTTTTTTTAATTGACTTGATTGCCCTTCCCTGCTGGACAGCTGCTGTTTTGGACACAGATCTTCATCATTATTTCAAGTCACTAAACTGACTATAGTAAGTAGGAGCCCACTTCCTCAGCATCTACTAAAAGGTACCTGTCTCCTGGTAGAGACAGGGATGGAACTGATTAAGCAAAAAGAAAAACAAACAGATGGAAAGAAGCTAGATTAACTCACCATTTTTTCCTCAGCTTTTCAGCTCAAGCTGGCTGCTACTACCTTTTGTTTCTAGCTTGTAGGCGACTTCACAAAGGGGAAATGGCAGGGGAATAACCGCCACCCCCAGAACCAGCACTGTTTTGGACCTATCCCCAGAGAGAGCCTTGACTTGCATACCTATCTGGGACTGGCAGGCCATAACCTGTGTTCTCCATCCTTCTTTTCAGCTTGCTTGCCTGACTTGGTGGACGAGACACAAAAAAACTCCTGACATTGACCTGAAAAATTACAAGAGCGAATCGGCACAGATAAACCCAGCTAATGGAGAGCATGACTTGGTTGAAAGTGCAGACGCATGCAGTAAGGAGGAGGCAGGTAGGGGGCCTGGCTGTGTACCAGCACACTTGTGTGCATGTGAGCACACACACACTTGTCCAGCCACAACACGTGAGAGGTCAGTTGTTGGATTAAGGGCTTGTATTTATGGGTATACCAGTTACAGAGATGGAAATAATGGAAGTGTTGTGGCTTTTAACCTTCCAGACAGATCTGCTAGCGTGTGCTTTCTTCTCATGCTCCACTGAATGGCTCAAAAGAGCTGCTATTTTTGAGAATCAGAGAAAACCCACTATCCAGTAAAATGCTTTTCCTCCACCCCAAAATCAAGTCATTTACTCACGCAAACTACCCTGATCCAGTCCTGCTCTGGTTGCAATGTTATTTTAGCCCCTAAGGCCTGGCACTTCATGGCATGATGGACTCCTTAGATGGGAGTCCACAGCCACCTACTGTGACCCTTGGGGTGGAGGTCTGTGCAGCTGGGATGATGCTTATCATCCCACTGGCACTGGAGCTTTGTGTCATGACACCACATCTCTTTGGCTGGCTCAGCAAAATGCTTTTGAGGAGATCTGTATCACTATTGCAAGATTTCTTCACTCCCTACTTTTGTTGGTCAGTTCAAAGGACATTGGTACCAACTACAGCCAAGCTAAACATAAGTGAACAGAAAAAAAAAAGCAATACCTTTATTTTTCTTTTTTTCCAATAGAGTAAGCTTGGGTTTAAGTTACATACAGATGTTCATCTACTTTAAACCTATTTATAATTTCTTATCAATTCCTAGTTCTCTTAACTGGCTCATTTTTTATAAACAAATGTCTCAGTAATTTGGTAATTAGTAATGATGGGAAAGGAAATATGGAGTACAAGAACTGACAGTTTAATGAGTTCTTGGATAACAGCTTTTTCAAGGCCTTACGACATTCTGCCTTTCCAAAAAAAAAAAAAAAAAAAGGTTATATTTGGAAAGCACAGCCAATGAAATACACACAGCACAGGACTGACAATTAAAACACATACTTCACCTGGCCTGTCACATGTAATAAATCAGCCGGGAGAGCTCTAAAAACACCATCATGCTGTCAGGAACTTGTGAATGTGGATGGAAGATGGGCCAGGGAGGAGGGGGAAGAAGTCTGTTAATTAACTAATGAATGATTGGCTTTGCAATCAACTAGCTACAATCAGGCTGTGCTATACTTGGTAGAGGCAAGTATACTTCTACTTCCCATCATCTCCCATCACCATCTTCCATCTCCTATCCCGGGTGCACCTCAAGAGCCATTGCAGTTTGGCCAACACAATCTGGCAGGAGGAGGCAGGGAATTGTCCCCACTAGATGGTAACAGTGATATTTTCTCTGTGTTTCACAGTACCCAAGCCTCCCTGCTGGAAAACACTGTATCTGTGGTTCTGTGGTCTGTCCCCCAGCCCCACACCAACTCTGTCCCAGGAGGAGAGAGCTGCCCTGGAGCGCAGACTTACCAGCATTGAGGAGAAGCCTCTCTGGAAGGCTGTTTGCAACGTTAACGCTCTTCTCCTGCTGACCATTAATGTCTTTCTGTGGGGATATTTTGGCTGAGATGGGGTTGGGCAGTGCATGGCTTTGGTTTACTACAGGTCTTCTCATCCTCATGTCCGAGCCAGAAGCTTTGGGTGACAGATTCTGGTGATGGTCCCCATGTGCCTGGGCATGGCCCTTCCCCAAGGCACTGCTTGCTGGAAATGCCTGTGGGGCTTGGTGGTGCCATTCCTGAGCCAAGAAGTGACCAAGACTCAAACCCGGTTGCAGACAGGATACATGAGAAAGCACGTGGGTCGAGCCAGCAGAGCTGGGGTCAGCTTTAAAGCAGAGCCATACCTCACAAGGAGCAAATGTCTGGAAAGTCTGGGGCCTTACTCCTCTCGTGCAACCCGACTGCCCCACTGCTTCAGGGGAAGAACTTCTGGCTTACATTACTGTGGGAGAGGAGGCTGAAACACTTCTTGCAGACTTTTACATGGTCAAATTGAGATGGGGTCAGGGTGTGATCGCTGAATTAGTGACAATCCAGGCTCCTGTAGCTACCCCAAACCTACACTGGACAACCCCCTCCTCCCCCCTCCTCCCCCCGCCCCATATTGGCAACAGACAGACCCATACCAGCCCCTGGCCTGTCCCTATTCACTCCCGGATGAATCCTGCCTTTAACAGCATTACCAGCAATAAAAGTGCCTTAGTAACAAAGCCAATTTTGACTCCAGGTTATTGTGGCTATATATCCTGCACTGACACACCAAGGTCTCCCTGGGACCACCATGTCATAGCTGTGGGATGGAAATGAACACTCCTCCATGGGCCAGGTCACTTGGACTCCAGGCCCCTTTGCCTCCCCTTGGGACTATCGTGAAACATGCTATAGCCAATCACATTTTAAACCACTTTATGAAGAAAACATGGAAGCACCCACGTTTATAACACTGCATGGTGGTTAGGGCGTGAAAAGCCTGGAGAAGGTTAAAAATCCCCATGGGGTTGCGACCCTTTACTCCACCACATCCAAACTTCCAGGCATGGGCTGTATAGGGAGGTAAGGGCACCCTATGAATCGCAGTACTATGAAGATGAAAGAATCACAGAATAATTGGGTTGGGGAAGGGATCTCAAAGCCCACTTACTTCCAACCCCAGCCATGGGTTGGGTACTCTCAGCACATCAGACTGCCCAGGGCCCCAACAGCCTGATCTTGGGCACCTCCAGAAATCAAGGTACCAGCTGCAATTAATAGCTGGGTGATGTCTAATAATAATGGACACATTTCTAACACTCAGGCTCCCACCTCCTCGTCTGAGGCAGAGGTGCTGTGTGCTCCTGAGCCACAGAGCCCCCTAGGAGTGCTTAGCTCCATGCCTTTTATTGTGGTTTTTTTTTTTTTGGACCACATATCCTGTAAGCTGTCAGAAATGCAGCACAGAGCAGGATGAGGGGCAAGGAGCAGTTTTTAAAAGCATTTGAGATTGTTCTTTTCCCCTAAGAAAAATGCTACTTTTGCAGAGATTAGAAGTAGAGCTTACTAAGCCCTTTATTTTTAACAATACAAACAGTTTCGATCTGGGGACTTCATGCCCTGACTCTTCCCTTCCTCATCTCACCCACAGATCTTGGAGGACAATGCTTCCCCCTAAAACCATGATGCCTGTGTCAGTTAAAGTGAAATACTTCAAGCGATGTGACTGCATCCCTTAGCTTGGCCACAGAAGGAAGGGAAAGATTCTATTTCCCTTCTTGGTTGAAGACTGGAGATGAGGAGAGTTCCCATTGTATGCTAGTCCTCATTTCAGTCCCTCAGCTCCTTCCTTCTGCCTACACCCACATGAGCTTCCTTTGCATCTCCAGCCCCTCCATTCCAGCCTTGGTGACTTCCGTGTGGGTCACACCTGAGCAGCACGGAATGAGCACATTCATGAGGTCAGGAGACTTCTAGCACCACCCCCAGGAGACGTGCATGGTGAGGCAGAGCCCGGCCATGCCACAACCATGGTCAGGCAGCAGCAGCTCCATGCTCCCCTGGGAGCAGGCTGTCATCACTGCAGAACACGGCAGCCTAGCTCCTCACTGTGCTGATGGATTGCAATATCCTAACAGGAACACATCGCTTTCAGGGCTGTAACCAATATACAAGTCCATTGGCAGCAGATGTTATTAACGATGCCAATACATATTTTCTTATTAATCTTCCATACTAGGCTTGTGTCTATCTGCAAATGATTATCATTCATTTTCCTGACAAATCTATCAAGATCATTTATTACTGTTCAGCAAAGGATCTTCTTTTATACAAAGATTAATAACATTGCATTTTATCTGGCTGGCTGAGCCAAAGGAAATGAAATTAACAATGAACCCTACAAACGTGTCATCACTTTAATTTACCAGAAAATATTTTAAAATGTTATTTAAAAGAATATATGCTACAGTAGGCACAGTTTATTACAAAGGAAAGAAATGAAATGCCATACATACATTTTAACAGGGTGGAGAGTAAGTTAGCAAGCAGGGCTGTGTTGTCTCTGGTTCCTTGCACTCATTTTCTGGGCCAGAGGGAGCAGGGCATGCAGGCATCAGTGCCCAGGTGAACCACAGCTGGAAATTGCTTCTGGGCTTTGTGATGCTATCCAGGATCTGAAGCTCTGATCCCTGCAGGCAGCATTGCCCTTCTGTATTCCTATGAGAGGAAACTTCATCGGGATAAAACTTACAGAGGTCTGAGGGAGAGAAGGGGATATGGGCAGGTATGGAGGACTCTCATGGTTGCTACTACAAAAACAAACACACCTGTGAGCTTACATAGCCATGCTTCTTTTCTTTTGCTTTTTCTGCTCCTGGGTAGGGTTATTCCCTTTCTTATATTTGAAAAAAATCAAAACAAATGATAACTATACACCAAAGAACGTACCATATATTGCCTGCTTTTACTGCAAGTAATAACAAAAAAACCTTAATGTTACAGTTGCTTTTGCATTGTTTTATTTGTTCTTCGAATCCCAACTCGGAGCCCAGCTCTGGCGGAGCCTCCACCACCGTGGGACATTCCTCAAGTTCCCAGTGCTGGCCTGAGGCATCCTAGGCAATGGGATCCCACAAACACCACCGCTCATGTGTCCATTTCCCACCAGCCAGCACTTCTAACACCAGCATATTACTCCTTTTCCTTGCTGGGTGGGGAGAAGATTGCTTAAAATAATTTTGGATTACGTAGTCAAGAAGTGTTTCTTCAACACACAATAAAAAGCCAACTTCTTACCTTCAGTGCATTCATCTTATCGCACCAAATACAGGGACAGAAGCAATGTTTTAGACACCAGACAAGAGAACAACCCTGCTAACCTTAAGCTTTAGCAGTTTCAAAATGCTGACGTACTGGCAGAAGGATTTTTCAGTGTGCATTTGTGCATCTCCAGGGAGCAGCACAACCACACGTGTTAAACCTGCTGGCGTTTAACCAAACGCTTTATCACTACACAACAAAGTCTTCCTGAGTCTTTTTAATTAAAAAAAAAAAAATCATCAATATTGTGCAAGTCTAAATAAAATTTTAACATGTGAGAAAAATATTTGCCATTTCCCAAGTGCACCTCAGCCCCCAAAGCCATGCATTTTTTCTTCCCCAATGAGTTTTGAAACTCCTGGAGTTGGAAAATGATTCTGCCTTTGAACATACGCCAAGCACTGGACACACGTCAGAGACTCTTAAAGGTTTCAAATCATTCAAGTGCAGCAGGGCAACCAGCAGCTCTTCAATTCCTGACCAAAAATCCCACATGATGCCTTCCCTCCCCATCTCTAAGTTTCCAGCACCTCTGTCTATTCATCTCCATCACAGAGGATGGGAGATGCTATTTCAGCAGGTGCCATCTGGTCAAAGGCTGGCACCAAGGTAGCGGTGTGCTGCTCAGGCAGCCCAAGATGTCAGAAGCAAGAACTGAAATATCACGCAGTGCAGTATTACTGATAAGCTGTCCAAGCAAGACCAGATGGCACCACCGCACCAAGGACAACGAGCAGAGATATTAAGATGTCAGAGTATGAACCAAGTCAGCGTGAGCTGCTAAGTTTGTGCCATTTGTGTGCATAGTTTCTGCAAAAGAAGCTGTCCAGAAGCACAGGGCAGAAATGCCCCTGGAGAGGGCGCATGAACAATGGCCCAGGAGCCCCACGATGTCCCATTGGCACATGGAGCACTCAGCTCCTGCTCCATGGGACTACTAGCAGGCTGGGCTAGTAGCACTCAGCACTGACTTGGTGATCATGGCTGCAATTCCTCCAGCTGCTTTCTGGTTTAGAATAAGCAAGCAAGCAGGCTCTACTTTTAGGCCTGGGGGGAATGAACACAGCCACCATTTTAAGAACCCCATCTTTTTTGTTGTGTTCATTCAAACAGGAATGCTGTGCAAAACATTCTGCCCTCACTCCTTCCCATAGCTTCCACAAAAGAAGCATTCCATTTAATATGTGAGGCTTATAACCAACTCACGCAGTGCAATAGTTCACATCAGTTTGAAGGAAAAACATTCTGCTGGAAGCACAGGCAAGTAGCAGTGTCAATTTTTCATTAACCTACAGCCACTGTCTCTGTAGACTTCCAGCTCTAAGTAAGATTACTGTTATAATTTCTTCTAGTCCCAGAGGGAAAGGGAAAAAACTTCACAAAACTTTTAAGGTCATTAAAAAGAACCCAAACAAACCACCTTTAAATTGGAGGTAGTTTCAGTTTACTTTCATATTTCAAAAATCAAATCTTAGCTTCAGCTGCACATCACAGCAGAAATGTCAGCTGCTTTGTTTCGACATCTTCCACGAAAGAAGTTCCGGCTCATACATGAGCTGAATGCCAAGCAAATAGATTTTCCTGGGGAACAAAGGAAGCTTTTCTGTTTGTTTTAAACATATGTAAATAAGAGTCCCAGGAGCGGAGCTGCCTGTCACTTCCACCAGGTTTGCTCTCCTGCCACCCGGGCAGCAGCCCCAGCCCTCGGCCTCAGACCTCAGCAAGAGGAGAACGGTTTAACACACATTCCTTTTTCTTGCTTAGCGAGTTTCTTTCTTTTTTTTTTTTTTCTCCTTTTTGATTTTCAAGCTCTAGTTAAAGAAGGGAATTGCAGAACTACTTTGGCCCTCTGTCACAGTCACTGCAGCGATGCTGAAAAGCGTTTGGCAGATAAGATCAGCATCTGACAATGTATGACTGCTATCAATAAACAGTCAGGGCTGTGCTCCCACATACCGGTGCTGCATCGAAGACTGATGGTACCTGCTAGCTTACAGTGGGCAGGGAAGAAACTGAAATAGATCGGTAAGAAAAATGACATAAAAAAAGAACAACAAAAAAACCTCAAACTGAAAAAAAAACAAAACAACAAAACTCACAAGGACACCATCAGGATTTCTGTCTTTTCAGTACCTGCCATCTAAACAAGCTGGAGTTATTTCCCCCAAAGTCAGGAGACAGCAAGGAGCACAATCCCTTCACGTACCCATCTGCTATTACTCACATTTGTTTAAATTTAATACTAACAGATCAGTGCAAAATTAAGAGAGCTTACAATGCCTGTCACTGCCAAATGGCTCGCGTTGTATCTTAATCTCCAGCACTCATTCTGGGTGTAACACAGGCGAGCACTGAGGGCTGTGTCACTTTAAAGGCCGTGCATAAGCCACCATTAAGAAAAATCCCCAAGTACACAAGAAGCCTCAATTTTGATTGGCCGCGTCGCCGTAACTTATTGATCATTCAAATCACTCAAGTATTATTCAGTGTTTTCTTCTCCCTGCTTTTTTCATCTCTTGACAAGTTTACAAAGACAAGAATGGTGCAGAGCTTAGCTGCCTTACATGCAATATGCTGCCTACACGGACGCCAGAGAAGCAAAATGAACCCCAGAACATATGGCGCTCTGCTGACAGAGCTCAGAAAGCAGTTCTGCATGAGCAACAAGGAACATCTTGAAACGCACAAGACATATGTGTTTTAGGAGGAAGATTGAAGTGTTTCATAATAAAACAGGACAAAGTGAAATACAAGTGCTGTATAAAATTTTAATTAAAAACCGGTTTTACCCCTCAACGTGAGTATACAATATGCTTCACAGATGGATTTCATATTTAAGTATTATCCGAACCAAAAACGTAAATGAGACAAATAAAGCCTTCAAAAAATGGCACAGAGGCTAAAATGTATGTAAACAGTAGATGGTTGTGGTGAAAACAAGGCAGACAGGGAAAGCAACCTCTCAGCAAATGTTCACTGGTGGAGTGCTCAGTGGGACATTTCATTCAACTGCAGTCATAGTAACAACGCCATCGGCGCAACATCCAAACAGAAATTAAAGTCAGTGCAACAATATAAATACAGAATTAGAATTCAGCAGTGTGAGTGCTGCTTTTGTTACTTCAACATCTATTTATGGGTTTCACAGTTGTTTTGTAGACAAGTGCAGAAAGCGCAGAAAGCCTTTCCCCACAGCACTCCCAAATCCCATCCCTGCCCCATCCAATCACAGTGGTTCCATGCCATCACACCAATGTTTGACCAAATAAGTTTTCATAAGGAAGAGGAAATCCATATGAACCAAAGGGGGCCTTGTTTAGTAACAGCAAACACCTTCCCCTGAGCAGATAAGAAGGTAGCTCAGACCTCACCTGCAAAGAGTTCTCTGTCAGAAGCAATCATCTAAACCTGCATAGAAACAAACACAAAGTGCAGTCTCCACATTGATTAAGAAAGGAGAAGGATTGCAGTTCCTCCATGCTGTCGAACAGACAAATTATCACTGCACTTCAGAGAATTTCTCTCTGAAGACAAACACAAGGAACAAATCACATGTCTTTGGGAAGCCAACATTGTTAACAGAAAGAACTACAGCCACCACTTTTTAAGGGTTTTGGTTGATGATGCTTCAATTCTGTGGGCAAGCAGCAGAAATCATGAACAACATTCAGGTTTGTGCTTAATATTCCCTATTAGATGCTCTTGATCACTTCCCACAACACTAATTTATGGGCATTCAAAAGAACTGGGCAAAGACCAGCTCTCCGCTGCTCCTGGAGACAATCACCGAAACCATTTTTGTCACTGAAGTAGCTCATTAATATGAGCTACTTCACAGAAATGCTGTTGTCTACTAGATTCAATTGTTTTCACTGCAGTCAAGCAGTGAAGAATTTCCACCAATTTAAAAGTTTCTTCAAATTTCTTGCCCCCTAAAAGATCTCTTGATACATTATCAGCATCCTGATAACAATCACTCTGTAATAGCAAAGTAATTAGCTTAATGGTTAGGTTTTCTATGACCCAGAGATTCCACATTACAAGATTCATACAATTAAGTAGCCACTACTGGAAAGCTAAGAATTTTGCTGCATAGTTCAATGTTCCAGAAAACACTTTTAAGTTTAAAAATCAGGAAGATCAGCACAATATAATAGGCTATCCCTGAACACCACATAACCTTTCCCTTTGCCAAGTTGCACGCACCACTGCACCCCCTTACTTCTTGGGGAAGGGATGAAAACAAAGTGATAGATGTTAGCAGTGCTGGTTAGCATACCTTGAAGTACGAGTATGATGAACCCAGATCATCCAAGAGACATAAACTGCATAAAATGTCCATTGTGAGAAGGTCTGTAGTAAAGATCTGTGATAATTCATAAGACTATTGAAAAAGACAATGCATGTATAAGGTTTCTACCTTGGTAAGTTTAAGACTTGCTTAATACCTGCCTTATTAAAACATAATAAATCTGGGAACATTAGAATAAGGTCTTTTTAGTAACTTGGAGATGAGATGGGAATTTTCAGCCAGGCTTCCACAAGAAAATTTCAGTAACATTCACTTCAGGATCCCAAAACACTTTACAGTCATTTAATTAAGCTTCAATAGAGCACAAACTTCCTATTTTACAGCTGAGGTAATAGCGAAAGGGAATTTAGCGCAGACTATTTAATACTGAGCAGAGCTAAAACTTCTGTTATTTTATCCCCATAAATAGGTTCCCAACACCAATAGGTAGATTTCTTTCCATTTTGGCAACCTACTAAGTAACAGTAAAGTTCAAACACGACGTACAATCTAAATAACAGCCCTCATCTTCAAAAGCCTCTTCAGATCTGTCATACAAACACGCCACCCATTTATCTCATAAGGCTGTTTGTTCCTTACTCCATCCACCCCTTTGCCTCCTGCCCCCAGCAGATCAACTTCAGCTTCCCTGCTTCTTGTTGAAAACTTTGATAAGGCAAATCATTAATAAGTCAGATATTTTTTGCATTTAAGCCACAACAGGTCAACGACTAAGTGATTTCCAAAGCAACTGCTACTCAGCAAAGGATTTGGCATTCAGCCCAATAAATAGACAAATATATGCCTAGTGAGCCATCCCAGGGTCCTAAGCTATATCAAGTTCTTTGTAGGAAAGGGAGCATGCTGGAAGTTGGTTCTGATTTATTAAAATGAAAGTGATTAAAATATTACACTGATTAGACTGCATACTGCAAGCAATACTGGATGCTGAAAAACATTTGGCGATAATACACATGGGTTATAATAGCTCAGGGAGGGCAAGAGAGAGAGATAGACTGTACAAAAAAAAACACACTAATTCTCTCTTAATCTACCCCATTATTTCTAGATTTGAGTAGGCAGCTTTCCTTTAGGAGGTAAAATGATGGAGGTGGAATGATGCCATCCCAATGTCACTAACAGACCACTTTGTGGATGGCAAAAGATAAGGAATGAGCATAGAAAATGCTATTTAAAGCTCCACTCAGGAACCTAGAAATTTGCATTTGATAGAAGGGATTTAAATTGTATTAGAAGGCAAGGTGCACTAAACAATTACAGTTTATTACTATGTTGGTTCGTTGCCTGAACCTATACTTATCGCATGCTGCAGTAGCAAAGGAGCAGCAGTGCTCAGTGCACTTGAGCTGTATGCATATTAATTGGAGGGTTAGCTGAACAAACAGGGAAGGGGCCAAAAGCTTTTAAAAAACAAGTGGCTTGCAGATTTTATGGACAGATAGAGTACTTTGGGTTTTAAGTCACATTTCATAGAATAGCTTTCCATTAACCAAACTGGATTTCCAGCACAGTGCTTGGAAGAGAACTGTGCAGCATCACAGCATATAAGCTGTGGAATGACTCTGACCCAAGAGAGAAACATATCCTGCAGCAGCTGATGCAGAAAGACGTACACACCATCTCTCCCTGCAGCTGGAGCAGGGCCAGTGACACTCAGAGCCTATCTGTTTCACTTGTTATGCTGCATACAAAGGCTTCAGTGAGAACGTTCATACTGGTCAGAATTCAATACGTGACACTTCCTATTTCTCCCATCTATTTTAGTCCATGATGAAAAATCAAAAGTTGTCATTTTACCATATGCTGTGATTATTCTGTTACATCCTCTGGATCTCTCCAAAATCTTATCCAGAATTTTCATAGTGGCCTCCAAACTCTCTCATCCCCTGCTTGTGCCTTGAGCTTATTTTCCAGGAGCAGCAAGACAGAAACTATACCTTTCTGAACTAACCTGGGGTCATGGGACTAATAACAAAATACCAAGTACTGGTAACACAATACTCCTTGGCCACCATGTCTTCAGTGGCATGGCTCAGGTAAGTTTTTCTTTTTCACATCTGCAAAAAAAAAAAAAAAAAAAAAAAAAAAAAACAACCATACTACTTCTTCACAGAGTGCCTCAACAGTTATCCAAAGAGTAAGGCTGTGCAGCTAATACCCTTTGAAAGCACTAATGTGTTAAATGGCAGCAGGGACAGGAAGTGATCAGTGTTAATCCACTTCAACTTGCTTAACTGTTACAAGGAATAGAAACGTCTGCATGGAAGACACTTCCTCTGAGAGTCCCCTTTCCTGAAGCAGAAGCACACAACCTTTCAGCATGCTTTCCTACCAGCATAATTGCTTACCAACTGATTTCTCAAATCAATTACGTTGTCTCAGCATTAAAGGATGGAAGGTAAAGTAGACCAACTTTTTGTTTATCTAGGCATGCTGGCAGGTAACAGTCGTATGTTCTGCCATCTGTACTGCAAGCTTTATCTTTTATCCAATCATAACAGGTAAAAATGGTATTGGCATAACTGAATCTGTTCACTTAGTTAGGAAAGGAAACAGAATATGCACGTGTTCCCCCCCTCCCCATTCTAAAAGGAAGCAGGAGATGGACACTCTTGCCCTTTTAAAGCATTCGGCTTTTCAATAGATGGGCAACTTGCCCTGGCTTGCTAATGTGGGATCTGTTCAATGCAAGGCTGAAAAGGTTCCATCCCTCGGGATAGCATTGAACCGCTGATGAACATTTGGTGGCCTTTAGCAGAAAGGATGCGATTTCTGCCAACAGGATCCCAGCAGGCTGGCAAGGACAGGCTCCAAATTAGGTGGGATTGTGATGCAGGCACTTCAGAAGGCCTGTACTGGATACATGAGCTTGCTGACTACCTTGCTCCAGTCTTTCCCCCTCCCCACTCCTTTCCCATTTGTATTTTTAAAAACTACAATTATATTTGCAAATGTCAGGACTGCATTCAAGAAAGCCTCAAAACACACAGGGTACACAACGAAAGCTTTTCTTCTAATACAAAGACTGCTGATCTGGGTAGGTTTCTTCTAAAATTTGACATTATTTGAAAATTTGTGACTAAAGGTGCTTGAAATCTCATTGAAAGCATGCCTGTAGGTCACTATTGAAGTCATCTTTCCGCCCTTCTCAAAAACAATCCAAAGCTAATTTTCTAGAAAACAACTCAAATTCTCTCTTTCCCAGAGCAGACCATTTATATCAACACTCACACTTACCCTCCCCTTTAGATACTCTCACTGAACACTAGGACTTATTGCTTCTTATGTTACTACATAGATTTAATTATTTAAATCATAATCGACTGCAGCTGAAACCCGACCTATGTCAGGCAGGCACATCCAGCAGACATATTACTCTTTAAAATGGCTATTTTCAGAGAGTCTCAAAGGAGCAACATCACTCTCATCAACTGTGGACGGACTTAGGGCTTTTTTTGACTCTTTTTTGTTAGTTTTTTTTTTTTTTTTTTTTTTTAATTTGGAGCAGAGGTGTTGTGGTGGGGGGGGAAGGGTGCTAATAGCATTCATTTGGCAATCCAGACCCAAACTCCATTTCTCCAAAATCCTGCCCAGCCATAATTACATCTTAAAAATAGAGTACAAATATTTGTCACTTAAAAAAAGTTTTGCTAAAAAATATCAACACCGTGTACTGTGCATTTCCAGCTGAATTGCCATCAGGAGTGCACTTTTTGGTCTGAAATAGTGCCAGAAGCTTTTTGGTACATGTTTCTATATATTTTCCCAAGACTGTCTTCAAAGATTGCTCTGTGAGGTTTCCCTTTGTATACAGCTGCACGGTTAGACCAGAATTCACCATTATCCAAGTGAACAGTGATGTTCTGCTGCACTGGTGAACTGTCAACAGAAAAAAAGATAAGAAATAGTGATCAAATGAGATAAATGAGAGGAATCAGAAGTACAAAGCCAACAGAAATCCAAGTGTGAAGCTGCTAACCACAGATTACCTTTCACAAATAGAAACAAAATCTGCACTGCAGCTACTCATCAGAAATGGGAGCCCACCCCACATTATTCATTCACACAAAATCTCCCTTACCTGACCATGTGCACTTGATAATCCTTTCCAAAAAGAAGGAATTAACTCTCAAAAAGCATGCAGTCATTATGCTGTATTTTGATAGGCAGTGTGACTAGGCACCGAGCCCATGCAAGAACAACACAGTTGGATTTCTGTGTCCTTTGAAGGTCAAAATGTAACTACAAGCAGCTATTTCAATATGAAGACAATCTATCAGGGGTATATTAAATTACTGTGGTTGCAGCAGTAAAGTGCTCTATCAGAAGCATCTTGGATTAAGTATTCTACCAAACACATTATGACATAATGGCAATCAAGCGCTCCCTTTCCCACCCCATCTTATTTGTCACCATTTCAATACCAAATGCAGTCTGTTTACTTTGAGAAATTATTTCCCTTATCTACAAAATAAAATTTATTCTCTGAAAATCATTACAAAACATTGACAGATCCAAAGCATGTATATCTAAACTTCATGACTGTGTACCTTCTCTTGAGGCTTTCAAAACAAAGGATCATGTTATATAATGAAGTAAGCCATTTTCCTGTAATACAGCATGAAATAAATAGATGAAAAATCAGCAGAAAATAACTACTGAGGTGACATTTGTCACATATGCTAAGATATTTAGGCACTTATGACACTTAAAAATTAGGACTGAGTTACCTTCAGCTTTTCAGTAAGGTTCTTACTCTAGGAAAAGAAATGGGAAGCGTGAAGCTTGTGGTGACCGTTCTCATTTGGGAAATGGCTTACATCTCACAGGGAAGTTTTAGACTGTGTTATATACATATAATTTCTTGATCTACTATTGTCAAACCAACCCTCAAAACTTTGCACTCAAGTTTGCACCAGTAAGCATATATGATAGAATTGGAAGAGGGCTCGTGTCACAGGACTCACAAATACTTGTAGATAGCTATATTAAATCATAAGGTTTTCAATTTAAGAAAGAAAAATGTGAGCCAAGAGAAAGATCAGTAGTATGAGTTTTTTTTTTTTTTTTTTAAACTCACATATCTAAGCTTCTATTCACCCACAGAAAACAAAAGTAGTATTATGCTGATATCAACTCATACCTCATTTAAAAAGATTTCTATAAGCCTGCAATATTAAAGGAGGAGGAAAGGTCAGCTTCCCACTTTTGCAGATAAAGCCTGAACATTTTAAGTCAGCCAACAGCATGAGGAAAATTTAAACCTACTCATCATCCTGGAGAGGGTGATCTGCTCACTACTGTTTGGAAGCAATGAAACCAACCTACCAAACGGTAAAATCAATAGAAAAGTTATATTGGCCTACATTAAATATAGACAAGTCAATGCTTTGGGCACCCATCAACGACTGAACTTTTACCCCCTCCTTTCCCCAGCCTGGGCCACCTCAGTTCTGGCACAGAATTCTCAATCCAACAAATAAGGACAGAATTTGCAAATATACAATAAACAGCCCTGGCATCATTTTCCTTGGAGCCCATCTTCTGTAGTCAGCTTTGTACTTTCATTTTCATCTACTGAAAGCTTAATCTACAGAGAGACACTCAAAAAACAACCAATTTAACTGCAGTAAAAGAAAGTCTCTGAGAACAACAGCAACTTCCACAAACTCCTTATTCTGCTTCTGACAAAGAATTGAAAGCATGCATGCTTTAGCTTTGTTTTAGACCTTGCACACCAGATGCTTAGCACTGGTGTGGACACAGAGCCAACCTAGAGAAGACTCCCTTCTCTGTCTTGACTGGAAACGAACTGACAACCTGAGCTAAACAATCTGGGAATTACACTCACAAATCATATTAACAGCAGGATTTCTGCACGCAACTCCCTGCTCTAAAATACCTGTCAGATGCTTTTGTTCCATCATACATCTCCTTTAAGAGTCCCAGAAGTTCTTTTCTGAGTGAATCATATACTAAATATTTCACAAAACATGGACCTCTTCCTTACTCCCAGCGGTTCTGAATCACCTGCTTTACTGCCAACGTTTGGTTGACAGAACCATGTCCTTTTGTGAACTCTGTCTCCGTCCTTGTATCCTGTTTATGAGCACTGTGGTGAACGCTCAGCAATCAGACTGTCCTCGAGTCCTTTTATGTCTCGCCCTTCAGTGAATGGGATTAGTGCTGCTGGCCTCTAAACCCAAGGAATGGTCTTTTCCCAAGTTGAGTGCCACATTTCATAACCCATCACTTCTTGATTCTCTAGTATTAGGATTTGTTTCTTCTTTTGTTTCATAGTCTGCAGTCTCAGCATCAATCTCAAACTCCCAAAGCTGCCTCAGAACAAAAACTTGCACTTTCTCTCTCAGAAACACATCCTACACAATTTAATTGCAGCATCTCTCTGCACAAAGGATAAGGAAGCAAAAAGGCTACACGCAGAATACAAGAGCGAGCTCAGGTACAGAAATACTAACAACTTCTCCACATCCATATGAAAATCCAAGACTAACTAGATCCCTTGCATGGAAGAAGCTGTAAATTACAGGAATTAGAAATCCAATAAGTGAATGAACTTATTAAAGCATACTTATCATAAGTCAAAGTTCACTACTAGCTGCACGCTGAACTAACCCTCCTTTTCATATACAGAGGTGACTTGGGAAGCCTATGTTAAAAAATTTGCACTATATTTAATTAGCAAAGTAAAACCTCTTTTTTCCCCCCTCAAGTGTCAAGCTCTCTCAAATTCAGCACCACAGTTCTAGGAGTTTTGTCATAAAGAAAAACAGAATCCACACAACCCTAAAAATGCTCTGCATTACTTCATACCTTTCCTTCAGCAAGTACACAAGCAGTTATACAAAATACCATGCACATACATAGAGATTATCAGTACTGAGAACTTATACTACAGAACTGGACAAAAAACCCAACAATTTAACTGGTGCCTTTTAAGTAATATTTTCAAAAGAAAACCTAATTATAAATGTGAGGACAACACAACAATTAACCTATAGAAGCAAGGCGTTCAAAATGTCTTCTGAAATACAACACACTGTATCACTAGACCACGTCTTATGTATTTGCACCATTTTTTAAGATGCTCCTCTTTTCCAAGCATTTGTTTTGGAAAAAAAACAAATAAATTATCCACAAGCCTTATTAGTAAAGGAACCTTAAAATTACTTTTGCACTCCTGTAACTTTAAGAAAAGATAACCAAACAGCTATTTTTTTTAAGTTACAGTTATTTACTCATCCACTGATAAAATCCAACAGCTTCTGCCATGGATCATTTTCATGATCAAATCCAGTAACAAAAATCAGAATTTAATGAAGATTATACTGACACAAAGCCAAACAGAATGAATGGTATAATGATACTTAAGTGTATTTTCGTTTTAGACAAAAAACCTTGGTAAATCTAATATAACACAGCTCAAAATAGGAAGAGAATTTTTTTTATTTTTTAAGGGGCAATATAATGATGGTTCAACTCCATACCTGCTCTGCAGATCACTTAAGGATAAGTGTGCTTTATGTGAAGATTGTCTTGTTTTAGTCAAGTTTCCATTTGATGAGTTACTTTCATCCTAAAAAAAAAAAAGAAAAAAACCAGAAAAACCCAGAAATCAAATTCTCATTACCTTGGTTTCTGATTACAATGATCTCATTTCAAAAATACTTTCTTTCCACTTAGAAAACTATTAAAGTGCTTACATTTCTTGGGGGGGAAAAGGGACAAAGTGTAATGAGCCAAATGCTATTTATGAACACTTTTAATTAAGTTCAGCACAACTCAGTTAATAATTCTCAGGTAATAAACTGGAAAAAATTTCTAGACATTGTAGATCTAAAGAACCATGCAAACAGCATAAGCTTCAATAACCCAAAAGCATGTGGGTTAAATGCTATGAAACCTACTGCTAACTGCTTTACTTTTGTTTCTTGTAAAAGATGAGAGAAAGAACAAAAAACTTACTGTTACAGCTTTGCCACTAAGCTACCATTATTCATGTAATGCATTTTAACAGACAGAAGTATTCTACACACCTGTATATTTCCCATTCCATACACAGGGCAGAGAACATGCTTAAATGCTTATCTACCCTTCTCAGGTATGTATGAGACAGAATATCTCTTTTGAAATAAGCTAGCTGCTTATTTCATCCATACAAATACACAACCATGTTCACTCTGCTCCAAAAGGCAAAGATGCTACTGAAGAGAAGGCATTCAGTGATGTTTGTAGCAGAAGCTAATTGATGCAAAGATTAGTAAACAAAATTACCTTTCACACTACATAAGAAATAACTTGAAAACAAGATTGTGAAGTTGAAATAATCAAACTTGTCGGTAACACAAGCCTGGGAGAAAAGACAGTAAATAAATACAGTAGTAGACAGCAAGAAGATACAGAACAAGCTGAATGGCAGGAGTGTGGATGTGGAAAAATCTAACAATTTATTGCATTGCAATACAGGTAATAAGCATGTTTGTAAACAGGAAAACTCTTCTTTCAGCAGTCACAGGCTACACAGTACTGAATAGAGAGTGGGGTACAGCAGTAAATAAAACTCTTCAGCATTTGCCAGAGGCAAACTATGTACTGGAAAGCAAAAAAAAAAAAAAAGAAAAAGAAAAAGAAAAAGAAGAAATATTATGATACTGCCAGAATGTCACAGTGGAAAGCTACAGCAGACACCCTAAGGAACCTGCAGCAGAGCTTCAGTCACACTATTTTTACAGAACGCTATGGAAACAAAATTTTGGAAAACACAGATGGAAGCTTCTGGGAATGGTTGTTTAGGACTACGTTCTTCGGAATAAAACAGAGTAAGAGAGATTTGTTAACCTTTCAAAGTTTGCAAGAGCACCCAAACTGGAGCCAGAAATCCACTCACCCCATTGCAAGTACACAGAATCATCAAGGTTGGAAAAGACATTTAAGATCATCCAAGTCCAACCATCCACCTTCCACCAGTATTTCCCCACTAAACCACGTCCCTCAGTACATCTAAACGTTTCCCTACACTTCCTCTGCTAAGCCCTCACTTTCAAGATGACCGTTTACCTCATCCATCCACTGCATAACAGCACAGTCTAGATTTCTGTCAGCTCACAATATCATCATTTTTGGATATGAACTGAAGAAGGTACAACACAAACTGGATCAAACAACCTTAGCTTGCATAAGAAAAATCTTTTTCATGGTTGAAAACGAAAAGTGCATCAACTGAACTGTAAATAAAGATTGACCAGAAATGAGAAAATAATCAGATTGAGACAGTACACAAGCAACACAAGTCGCTGCCCACGATGGCTACAGCTGGGGAAATAAGTAAATAAATCAAAACTTCAGAGCCAAGGCAGATGTTTTCAGTACATCATGCAGCAGCAAATTAAGACAACAACCTCGTTTTTTTTTTTTGCCCCAGCCCTCTGCCAGGAGTTAATGGTAGTTACTACATTTCAGTCAGCAGAGCACTATTGGTACACTTATTTCCTCTTCATTGAAATGTGAGGTGGGGAGACCAAGGCTCTCCCATTTTTTTTATCATGCCTCCCACAGACACAGTAAACTCTGGCAGAGGGGTGAGGTGGACAGCTGGGGAAAACAGCAGCCTAAAACTTCAGCAAAGCAGATTTCTGTCAACACTCCTTTTTCTAAGAAAGCTGAAGCAAAAAAAAAAAAAAAAAAAAAAATCCTTCCCCACTTTGAGAGGCTCATCTCTTTGAACCAATCAATAACATCAGTGAGGCAGACTGTCAGACAAAAAAAATAATTTCATCAGAGTTCCTTATCTCTATTCTACCTACTCTCACCCTTATATCCTTTTACCTTTCCTTTACCTCATCTCAGACTTAAGACCCCCTAAGTTCTCTGCAGATGAACAATATTTTACAAATGCTTTGCTGAGGGAAGTCCTGTGCCATGAGTGGGTTTCTCAAAATTGCAGTGACAAAAAAATGACTATCTGTCTAAAATCAGACTTCAAAATTCCATCAGACTCAAGGACAAAATATTCTGATCCCAGGCTTAATATCA
Source organism: Chrysolophus pictus (assembly GCA_037305975.1). Lineage (NCBI taxonomy): Eukaryota > Metazoa > Chordata > Aves > Galliformes > Phasianidae > Chrysolophus > Chrysolophus pictus. Next base: position 22,302,415 of record CM074583.1, read on the forward strand.
TTAGATTTCATTTAGAGCCAGGTAATTAAAGGGAGGAAAAAAAATCCACACACAACTGGAGAATAATATTAGCTCTACAAACAGCTGGACACCAGCAGCTGTTTATGTGCAGATGCACAACATGTTAAGCCACAGTGTTCTATAATAGATCGCTAACATTTTTTGCTTACAGTGAAAGCAGAGGAATCAGATATAAAGAAAATTTAATTGTCCTCTATACCCTTATGAGGTTGCCACCTGTCCACAAGAGCTTCACACAAGGAGGCTACTGAAAACAGTGAGAAAGAGTTCAGCTTACTTATTAAATTCAAATTTCTAAATCAAGTGTGCCTCAAAAGACAACATAATAATAAATTCAAGAGTATAAGCACAATTAATTGTCTTCCTCAGTCATCTTGGAAAGAAGCACTTAGTATGCAAACTTACAAACACCAGGCGCTGTCTAGCACTGTGTGTCCTTAAAATATTTTTCACTCTTTTATGGATTTCATCTCCATTTGCTGGTGGAGGCCAACCAGAGTTAAATCTGCAAGAGGAAAAAAAAAAACAACACAAAAAGAAAAAATATTTGCAAGCTGAAAAGCTCTAACATACTTTTCCGTCCGATTTTTATTTTATTTACTAAAAATTACAAAGCATGCATAGCTTCCTTCTATTCAGAATGTATGCAGTGTTTAGATTTGATTCTTTTTTTCCTCTGGAGTACAAGGAAATAAACATTTTGAAGCACTGCATAAACAACATGCATCTACAATTCCAGCACAGGATACAAAGCACAGAAAATGTTGATGATTTTGTAACAAGTAATATTTCTGCAACGTCTGTTTGTCCCTACAGAAGAGAAAAGCTATACAGTTATGCTATTCCCAGTGATCAGGTTTCATTTTTTTCTTTTTAAAGCAAATATTACGCACATGAAATTTTTTCCACTGGAAGAAATCAACAGAAAGATAACCCCAATGCAAATAGGAAAGCCCACAGAGTTCAAAAAAGGCAAATTCACAACCCTGATTTCATAGGATGGAATTACATCTTCAGTTGTTTTGTGTTTTTTTGTTTTTTTTTAAAAACATCAAAAATAAAAATAGTTTGCTTAATATGGGCAACTTAAAACCCACAGTCACTTTTGGATCTTCTTTTATGTTTTGCAGAACTTTTCTTCCCTAGTTTATTCAAGAAAGAAAAAATAAGGTTCTCATCCTTCTCAGCAAGTTCAGAAGCTGGCAGAAATTTCACAAGTTATTCTCAGACTATTAGAGGATGCAATCAAGATTTTAAGAGTAGGGTTATTTACACTCCAACCTTCAGACTTTAGTACACTCAAATACGTATTAAAAGCAACCAACAAACGAGAAAACACTAAGAATGAATTCACTGGGGAAAAATGAGTTAGGAGACCGTAAGTAAAAACATCATCAGAGCAAATAGGAACAGGGTGCCAAATCAGGACAGTGCATCTACATTTCAATGTTTCCTAACATCCAAGAACCTGATTTGCGCCAAGAAAATAAAACAAAAAACTCGTGCTAAATATGAATATGGGTCACCAGCCAAGCAGCCAGCTGTAGATCAGCTGGACTGGGGCTATGAGCCTTTCTGTCCACTTCTCATATCTTCTGTTATTATACAACAATACTAGAAAAAAAGTGAACAGTTCTCTGCTTTTGCTTGTTTTATTGTCCTGTGTGTATAATTAACACGGACTCAGTTATTGTTTGCCTCTCCCAAAATCTCTCTATTCTAAACAGCCCCAATATTTTCAACCCATTTATGAGTTTCCTTAAATCAAATCATCCATCTCCGAACATTTCTATTTTTCTCCAAGAAAGGTGCCAATAAATGGCACAACATTGTGAGGATGAATCATATAATTTATAGGGGGGATATATTTTCTGTATTTCTAATGACATTCAACATTGTTTATCTTTGGTTCATTACAGGCAAGGGTTTTCACAGAGCTGGCTGTAAGAACATCCATATTAGCATCTTAAACATTTTCAGTTAATTTCAAATCCAACAGCACGTATGGCAAATCCATATAGTTCAATTACATACAGAATGCAAGGATCTGTCGCATTAAAAGTCCTCACATAATTTTTCCTAAAAGAACACAAAGTAGTATGTGTGAATTTTGTTAAGAAAGTGTTACCTTTAAAGAAAATAGAGGTTGAAGTCATTTAGGCAGGCAGGAACATTCACTTCCTTAACCCAGTCAAACTCAGTTTGATGGACAGCATTATAAGGTGTGTGCTGTATCACCAGCAACATTTTGAACAAAACCCCAACCCCGTAGTCATGCTAAAGCAAATTATTTTGAATGAATCAGATCATGCAGGAGCAAAAAAGCTCTTGAAAACATCTCCTGGCTTGCAATTAGCCCTTACAAACACCAATATTATAGAACATCCAAAGCGCACGTTTAAAAATCTGCATTCTAGATGCAGTGAGTCTTTTCCATTTAAGAAATAAAAGCTAGAGTCACGAAGTCATGGCATTTCCTTCCTATTTATACAGTGGCTGCTGTTCTTCCAAATCCAGGTTGCTGGCAGTGAGAAGTTGGAACAGATTACCTTGGGGAAATAAATTTTATGAAATTCCTATGTAAGATTTCACATCATTGTTATTAATCTCAAATTTACAAATATCCTTGGAGATATGTGCATTTACTTTTGAAAAAAGAAAACACAGTTTGCTACTATATTCACTTAGAAAATATCTGGCTACGTCTGCAAGAAGAAAATCAAATTACTTAAATCAAGAACTATTAGATTTCCTTCTCCAGGTGATTTCATTGATCAATCCACTAGTGTGCGCTGTGGTATAAGAAATGTTGGCCACTCACATACATCCCAAACTTAATTTATCAAGGGAAAAACAGAATCAAAACCTTAAGTATGATTAAAAGCAGTATCAGCTTATTTTAATTAGTTTTGCTAGTATTATCATTGTCTAATTTTAGTAATAACTGTTGAGTCTAAACTACATTTAAAATCATAATGTTAATATTTACATCCACCAAAATGCAAACTAAAATAAATTCCTGCCTTGAAATGTAATCCCATTACATACCCATAATCTGAAGTGCAACCTTTTTATGATACGGTAACTCTCCTTCCGGAAACGTTTTAAAAACAGGCATTAGAGCACAGCTTCTTAAGCCATAAACAACAAGATTCCATTTGCCTAACATGACTAATAGCGTGTTTCTAAAAAGACTGGTTACTTATTTATGTGATTAAGGTGTCAGTATTGTACTGCAACACTGAAAGGAAAGTCATTTCACTTCGATGACTGTTTGTCCTGATAAACAAAATAAACTTCTATAGCTGTATTCTTTGTCATACTTTCAATTTTCCCTGGGACTTGCAAACATTCTGCAGTTACATCAGTTTAAATTGTTTATTGATTCCAATAGATTGTATAAACACTTTGGAAATATAGCTCAGTGACCTAGAAAAAGCCAGATCAATCAGAGAACTTCTCAAGATTAATTTCAAAGATGTTGTGTTGAGTACGATCAAGGAAACAGAACCATTTTCCCTTGTAATGTGACTAAAGGCATTTATACTCTTTATGAGATAAGGCTTTTTTTTTTCCTCTTCCTCTTTTTTAAGGTCATGCAGACATCTACCTTGATAGAAGAAAAAAGAAGCCAAGCACAGCTTAGATCTTGTGTTAAAGATTAAAGCTGTTTTTTGCATAGAATTTTGTCCATTAGGACGAAATACTCCATTAGAAATACAAACAGAATACATCCATCCACATACTCTAGTAAAACAGCAGCTTGCAAACTTGAGAGCAGTAATAAATAGGAATTTTCAAATGTCAGACAATCCAATCATTCATTTGCACAAAGCGAAAATGTTAATACCACATTTCAGCAGGAGATACTAACACATTTCAGATCGGTAGAATTAATGTAAAAGCCTGCTGCAGAATATTTGCATTGCCTATCGTGACCCCCTTCCCTCACCATCACACTTCCCAGCCTTGTGAACAACTCTGTGCATCTGGCCTCCATGAAGAATTCATCAGCTTCAAAGACACAGACTTCATGCTGAGCAAAACCACATACAAGGACAAACTATCAGAGGACAGAAATCAATGAAGTACCGTGGTACCAGATTCACAATTGGAGAGGATGTTACTGTAATTGGGGGGAAGGGAGAAAAGAAATAACTCTTAAGCTAAATATAACCTTGAAAATAACAATCTTACAAGAATTTGTGCGTGGAGCAAAAGAGATTCTCAGAAAACCCAAATATATTTAACTCTGAAACAGATAAAAAGAGTCAGAGATTTTACAATCAGGATGTTTATGAGCGTGCACAGAAAGTGGGGAAGTTACTTTATACTCGCTCAAAAGGACATGAAGTAGTAATGTAGCAAGATGAACTTGGTTCTCAATATATACTGGTCTGCAACGGAGGCACAACAGAATGGCTGAGCTGCACTTAACAGTTCTACTGGACTACTTCATAAAGGATACAATTTTGTTTTGCCTTTTCTTAAAATACCTGATGGCTATAAACCTTAGTACAGATGCAGCTGTACAAGTGCAAAAGTGTTTCAGAGACTATATTGGTATATACATTTTCATTACAATTCATAAAAGAGTAACAATATGAAAATCCTTACGTTCTCACAATATTTGAAGTGAAAGAAGCATGCTGCTTTCACAATGTAGGATACCTACTATGAAGCAGAAACAAGTGCACACTGCCAATGCTTTAAATCAAAGAACAGCTTCAGCATTTGGAAGCAGAAGCTGACAGTTGCTCTTCTTCTCCAGAAAGAAATTAAAGAAAAACACACACCACCAACAGAAAAAAAAAAAAAAAAAAAAAAATGCAACCCCTTCTAAAGAGTTTCACTCGTTTCCAAAAGCACCGTTTACTGTTACAACTTCAGTGCAGAGATGTAAAATTCACAGATGCTTTCTTTTCCCCTCTAGCCTTTAAAACTGGGGCAAGATAAATCATCCTCATGTAATGGTTAAACGTTGGAATAGGCTCCCCAGGGAGGTGGTTTAGTCACTGTCCCTGGATGTGTTTAAGAGCCGTTTGGATGTGGTGCTTGGAGATGTGATTTAGCAGAGGGTTGTTAGAGTACTATGGTTAGGCTGTGGTTGGACTTGATGATCCTTGAGGTCCCTTCCAACCTGAGAAATTCTATGATTCTATGATTACATGAGTTCCAAAAGGCAGACAGCTTCCAAATTCAATACTGCAGCTCAAGATCTCAACCACAGGCCCAATAATACCATCAAAAGTTCTAGGCATTCTTGCCCTAGATGTTTAAAGATGGCAGTAATGGGCTGTGTTTTCTTGTACTCTTTCGCAGCTTTCTCACTTCTTTGAATATTCATAGGCAAAAGTTTGGACATCACTCACTTTTGACTTTACCTACTGAGCAATGAAGTTGATAAATAGTATAGAAGTTGGTTAAAAACATGAAACAAGGCATCTGTACTACATAGTCTTTGCAATGTATGGTATAGAATAACTGATCCATGAGTGCTGCTCCCGGAATTCAACTTAGAGAATGCAAAATAATGAAAGCTTCCTCAAAAGGTGAGAATGATAGACCCAAAAGCTTTGAGAACCACTTCACTGTGAAACTGAATTCCAAAACTTCCAAAATATGTGGCTAAAAATCAAGCTGGAGACCAAGTCGCAGTCTCTTCCCAGAGCAAGCCACCTTCTGAAAAGTCTGCTAAATTATTTAGAGTTCCAATTAGTAGCAGAAAGCTCTCAGAACTTAAACATTCATTCTCACAGAAGTAAATCTTAGGTTAGGATGCATTCTGCTTTCTAAAACATAAGGTAAACTACCTGTGGTCAGGATTTAGTAGGATCCAGTATGGCATTTCATGCTGATGTTTCCCAAGTACTAGGAAAAAGACAATAGAAAAAGATGGTAGAAAACCAGTATAGGAATATTACAGAAGCTATCTGATCCTAGCAGTTAACCTCTGTCTTGCTTCAAACAGAACTTAGATTTCTGTTAGAATTTACAGTAGGTAAGATCACATTTCAGCAGAGCAACCAGAACCTCAAAAAGACATTGGAATGGCCTTTGTTCTGGAAGTGATTACTTTTCAGATCAATAAAAAAAATCCCTTGATCTCAAATGCATCAGAAATAGCTTTGTTTCTCAATGTGGGAGAAATGATCAAATGACTACGACTGCTGTAGTCTCTTGAGAAAAGAATTTTTGTGCCATCACATAGCTCCATTCAGAGGACTTCTATCACTAGCTTACTTTTCTTTACAGAAGGATGACTTTAGCTTTGTATTTTGCTGCAGATTTCAGTGCTGCCAGGAAGGCTAAGCTTGCAAGTCCCCGAGAAAACCACCACCCTCTAGGCACGCATGACGATATACAGGCACTATGAAAGCAAGGACTGAAGTCAAATTCTCCTCTTTTGCAGGAGTTCTAATGCTTTCACAAAGCATCTATGCACAAACAACCAGCCTGTGGGGGCAAATAACATTTTAACCACATTGACTGAAGCTGGCCAGACATCATGAGCTGGAAAAAACATGCATGCATCATTGCTCTGCATAAGAAATAAAATCAAAATATAGGGCATGAAGATGCACAGCCTCACTACTTTATTTTGATTCAGTTTGCAACACAGCAAATGCTTTCCTGCAGTGACCTAAATAGTGAAAAATGTAAAAATAAAATATGAAAAATAAATATTCAAAACTTCGGAGGCTTGTCCAACAGTAAAACTGTTTGCCGTTCTGCTTCTGGCTCAACTTCAGTGTAAAAGGGGAGAGCATTGATTTAAGATCTCTCAAAAAGGATCACATGAAAGAAATGGAAACTGCTACAAAGGATGCAAAATTCCCGAGAGGGCATTAGGCAAGACCCCAAACTTCTGTATCACTGAAAGGTATTGCAGTGGCTTAACAACTATTCAGCAGGTTTTTGGGGGAAGTGCACCCAAAATGACACTCACTTCATATTCACTTCAAAACAAAAAGGAAGAAATAAAGAAAGGCTGAGGTAAGTCATCAAGTTTTGTATTGACCATGGATTGATCAGATGAATAAATAGTATGTATATGTGAAGCTATTTGCCTTTGTAATTCAAAATAAGATTGAGGAAAAAACCATCAAATCACTGTCAGATAAGACATCATCTTGCAAATACTCTAGAACTGCCACACGTCCAATAGTTCTGATTTCCTCTGTATTTCTATAATCTATAGAGCAGCATTTGCATGCATTTCCAAACACTGACCTCTGATCCACGCTTGTCATTCCAACTACAAGTCTCTGCATACAGTCAGCTAAATCCATTGTTATCTCAGCAGCATGAACACAAAGATCAAACTTTCCAGAATATACCTTTTACTTCCTTCTTTTTTTTTTTTAAATGTCAGAAGTAAATTCCCAGGTCTTTAACATAAAAAGATGCTACATCTCAGAAGAGCTAAGAATATTTGCTCTAAAAAGAAAAGATAACCTCAAAAATTGCTTATCTGTTCTGGAGAGAGGGGCTGGTAATGGGAAAAGGCAAGAACATTCAGATAGTTTTAAGATGACTTGGAGAATGACTAACTTGCTGAGTAACTGTGGCTCAAACACACAAGATTTTCCTGCTATCAATACAAAAGACTTTGTCATTTTTAAATATAGTCATTAAATAAGCAAATAAACAATCACCATTACAATCTCTTACCCAGACATGGTTAACTAGTGCACAATGTCAGAAGAGGAGACAGATCACATGAGAGAACGTGGGGAGGTGGACAAGATGATTAAAAAAAAACAAAAAACACACTTTCTCCAAACCCAAACACATGCTGATTCTCACATAACTCACAGGAAATACTACTACACAGAAGAACAACCAAGCAAGTTTTCAAGCAGAGAAAGATGTTAAACCATCAACTTGATCTGAGTACTAAGAAATTCAATCCCTACCTGCCATCTCTCATTTTTCTTTTTAAAAGAGAAAACTGAGATAGTTCTCCCTTTTTGGAAAAAGTGTGTGTAGGCTACCAAATACACCCTTTGAGCACTCACTAAATGAAGTACCAATTGTAATAAGGAGAAAAGAATCAGAAATGAATGTGAACATGCTGTCAAAATACATACACGAGTATGGCTTTAGATAAATACTTCAGAATCAAGGGACAGGACATCAATTTGATCCTAAGCATCTTCAAGTTGTTTTAGGTACTTGGTTATTCAGGCCCAGATTTGCATACAACTTTTCTACCCCCAGAAAGTGACCTAGTAACCTATTAAGCCAAATGTATAGCAGGAATACCGTGTACCCAGGACACATTCTACTTAACAGGAAGTAGGGAATCCTCTCCTCGTGGGATTGGAGTGCTTAAACATGAGAAAACTGCTTGTTGAAATTTCTTCTGTTTCACCCTCACAAGATACTGGAACTTCTATGCTTGCCCTACATACTCACCTAAGGATTGAAATCCACCAAATTAGGTGATATTAATATTAGAGGACTAAAAAAAAAAAAAAAGAAAAATGAATATGTACAGAAATGAACATACACTGAATTGCAACAGAGGCCAATACTTTACCTTAAAACAAAGCAGAAGAATCATCTCAGTCTGTAACTATACAATAAAGATGGCCATGGACATTACTCAAACTAGTCACATATTTGGCTACAGCACAACCAGAAGTACATACTTACAAACACTAAGGTGAAAAGGACAGAAGGAAAAAAGGTTTCCACATAGCTCTAAAACATCCTGCTTGACATATATCTATATTTATATTCCTGATAGCCTAATGCCCTCTGAAACATTACTTATTTACCTATTTAAGTTTTCCTTATTTAAGATTTGGTGGATACTGGGGACATGTAATCAGAAGCTTTATTGTTTGAGGGGAGGTCAGCAACAGTGAGGTCAAAGATCCTTTTCATTGCCATAATATTTGTATTATATTCATTAAGCAGAGAGGTGATGGCAAACACAGAGCCTGATAAGAAGTCAAATACAAAATAGTTGACAGGGAAAGATTTCCTGTCTTTTCATCCTGTATACCTCCAAACACAAAACCTATGGTCATGCTAGTACTGTTATGATCTGCTCTTTTTAATGATTCCAGAATTTCACAAACAAAAACGAGTTATTACCTTTCCCTTAGAGAAGATCGATTTAGTACAGAACTTAGAGAATGCTTCTGAAATGCTGAAGGTGCTGAATGCACTAATGAACCACTGGAATGGGCCAGCCTGTTGGGTGAACTGGAGATCACATCCTCACTACAAACATAAGAACTGTCACGGTCTTTCCCATGAGTAGATCTTGCCTGTTAAAAACAAGAAGAAGGAAAAAACACCAAACCTTGCTAAACTGCATTATGAATATCAAGAGGTACAGTTTTCTTTTTTAAACTGAAGGGTTACAGGCTTTCCATACACGCAGGAATATCCACCTGCTGGAGAAGAGCAAAGATCCCCATTTTACAAAAGGAGACCTAGTTTGAACTAGGAAGTGTTCCCTGCTGGTATCAAACACACTATATTATAGCAAAGCCTGGTTTTCAGGCTTGCTATCATCTTATTCTGACTGCACAGTGTAAAGTCTCCCATTTCACAGGGTCATCAGAGATTCAGAGCAATGCCCAAGAGTCTACACCAATAAACATCAGACCTCTCCTAAGTCTAAACAGGGGTCCTAGACTGATTTTTTCCCCATGACTTTTTCTTTCTCCAGGAAAAACTCTGGTTTATCTGCTCATCTCCTAGTCAATCTTAACTCTTCCAATTACTCCTTTCATAGCACCTCTTAATCTGAAGTACATCATACAGATGTCTCCATGAGTTGCCCTGGTTTACAATAGAACAAGATAGAACCCTGACATTATCTTTAGATCCTCCATTTATAAAGCACCTAAAATCTTAACAATTTAATGTGAAATGACAAAATAGTGGCTTGCCATTTGTACTTGAGCATACCTTTGCATGATATTCTGGAAAAAAGTTTGATCTCAGAATGACCAGGAAGATTACTATAAGCCACTTCTAAAGGCTCTTCTACAGTCTTACCACAAGCCTTAACGCCAAGGAGAAGTCCTTTACCTACAGGCATGGACATAATCACAGAATATTGTTTCGCATTTGTATTTCAAAATAACCCATCAGCAGGGATAAACAGAGTTATATCAGATTCTAAATATCCTTTGTCTTGTTTTTGGTAGTGCAGTAGATAGTTACAAACATACCTACACAGAACAAACCTCCTCACTCAGAGCTTCCCCATAAAACCAGTTTGTAAACAACAGCACTACAGAGTACTCACTTTGGCTTTCTTGGGTCTGTAGCTGCCAAGAAGAGAAAAATCTAGAGAAAGAAAAAAATTGTATACTTGAAGAAATTCAAAAGAAAATTTGAATGCCCTGAGTTTTTTATAAAATCTTTTACAAAATAGCTTACCTCTCCTCTCAAACATTAATAAACCAAGTTATTATTACAGACTGTGAAACTCTGAACAGTCTTCTCAGTAATATTTCACTATCTTCAGATGAAAACAATGACTTCACATTTTACTCAATACAGCATTAATAACATTAAGTCAGTGCAAGCACAATCTCCTACGTAGACAGAAGTAGCATATTTTGCTAAGCTATTACTTGTCTAAATCAATAAAAAGTAAAGCTCTATCAGTCTGAAAAAAATCTCATTTACATTACTCTACCTTCCCATGCTTTTTGGAACAAGCTTCCCTACAGCTACCTCTTTCTCCTCTGATCACCTCCTCGTTCCTTCCCTCACCACTGGCTCCTAAACACAAGTTATGAAGACCACAGAAGCGGAGGAATTATTACATCCACACCAGCTCAGGGCGTCTGACCACTGTCAACATGCACCTCACCCCAAAGAGAATGACATTAATTATGTCTGCCTTTTTCATCAGTTGATCAGTCTGCACTGAGCAGCTCTAAAGACAACCCATTATCATCTACCTGCACAAAAGCAAAACCAGACTAAATTGTACTGTAATCACAGGAATTTATGCTTTATAAAAATTAGAGTTAAACTTCAATACACAGAAACGTGACTAGTAAACTATTCGGATATTAGTTGTGAGGCAAGTTTCACTCTCCTAACCATTGGCTAGATACCATCAACTCATTCATAAGTACATAATGATATCAGATGATAGTAGGTCTATTACATTACTTTGCTACAACAGATTGATATGCATGATCCCAACAAGAACGAGTAACCTTTAATATCCTGCACCCAGTATTATTACAAAGAAAAAATGTAAGATTCAAATTTCTTGTCCTGCACCCTTTATAAAACACTCAGTTACCGTTGCCAGTGAAAGTGGAAGGAGACATGTGCATGCATCCTGGATGCCCATTAACAATTGTAAGCCACAGATCCACTTAAAAAAAAAAAAAAAAAGCTGATATAAACATTATTCATTTTTGGAGCAACAGAGCTCTCAAATTTCAAAGTGATCAACATTCCAGGCCTGACTAACACACCCACTGACTGAGGTGCTGATTTGTTCCTCTGTGCAACTAATCAAAACAGGTGGACTGGAACAGAGTGCCTGGACTCTGGTATTTTCTGCTCCTACTTTCCTATCACGTTGAACTACGTTCCAACTTTCCTGAGGTAAAGAAATATGCAAACCCACCTTTTGCAACAACAGGATTATTCACTGCTCTTAGTCTTCCTATCAAAGAGGAGCAGGTTTTTCTCCATTAGAGATTGTTTCAAACCAAAACAAAAAATCCATCTAAGCTATTGGAGAAAAAAAGCATTAATGAGAGATAACAGTATTAAATACTGACCGTGGGTTACCTTGGACCAAGCTTCCACTGAGCCTTCTCGCAGGGTACAGCAGGCATAAAGCTCAGTTCCAGGACTTGGTTGTTCTACCTGAAGCAAAACTACTGTTAAGAGGTGCAGTATCAGGTGTTTCAATCTCTACACATATTTTTAATTGTTTTTTTTTTTTTTTTCCATAAGACCAGATCCAGTCCTTTCTGAAAACATTTATTCTTATTCAAATACTATTTAAAAACATGTTCTTAATGTTTATATTATTACCATTATTGCATATAAACAAAAACAGTTCTAGAAAGGTCTAGAAAGCTCCAAACGTCATGTTGTTCAAAGGAATAAAAATGCAGATATTTCTCCTTCATTTATAACGTCTTTTTGAAGATATCTTTTTAAAGACTACTTGATACCACACATTTATTCCAAATTGTTCAGACCTTACAAAGTGCTGCTGTTCCTAGTTTAAAAAGTTGTATTTTAACATAATTTAATTGTCATGCAATGTAGTACTGCCAAACCAAGAGATCTCAGCAATAAAGATGCTCTAAAAGAAGCATTCTCATTCTAGAAAGGCCATGATGTCAGGAAGGGATGCACTAAGAGACAAGAATTTTCCTTCCTGTACAAATATAACAGAGCAACTGAAATCAATAATCAGTATTTACAGATGTTTTAATTAAACTGTGAACTTCACCTATAGATCAAAAACCAGAAAAAAATTGATTAGCAGGAGATAAAAGAAAAATAACAGAAAGATAAATAGAAGGCTGATGAATAATTAATGGATTAATAAGACTAATTTGAATTTCTAAAAAAAAAGTACCTACAACTAGAAGAAAACTCGTGAAAGTATTTTAGAATTTGATAAGCTATTACTACTTGTACATAAACAAGAAAAATGAAATAATGTGAGAGGAAAACTAATTAAATGCTAAATTATCTCAATGGCTGTGACAAATGTTCAAAATTATAGACAAATCATGTCACAGCACAGAGTCAGAACAATTCCATCTTGGCCCCTACACCTTTTCAGCGATATCCTTAAAAAAGAGGATGGCCAAATTGTAACAAAGCAATTTGCAGGAGAACACGTTCATTCAAGAGGCTGGGCAGTCTGGACCTGCAACAAAGCACTTAAATGAAGTTTTTTCAAGTAACTACTTAATTTCAGAACAGTTTTTCCACATACAGTTCTCATGAAAGTGCTAAATGCAGGCTGGTTATCAGCTGTAAGTCAAAGTAACATAGATGTAGCTTTGAGTAAAGCAAGTGTTTCAAATATCATAGAACGCTAACAAAGTTGAAAGAGGCAGTGTACGTGTTCTTAATGTGACTAGACACTTCTTCTTTAAAGTCTTATTCGGGATTTTTTTAATACTAATATCAATTACTTCCAAGTTGAATTTATACAGCTATTATACTGTCTAGCGTGCTGGAAAAAAAGAAACGGGGCCTCAGAGAATTTAACCAAGATATTCATGAAAGAATTTGATCTTTGTCTATTACTAACAGATAAAATTAACTAAAATAAAATTCTTTTATATTTAAATAACTACATGACAGACTGGAAAGGAGAGAAAAATTATTCATCTAAACTAACAGATGAATGAATTTTTGGAGCAGTATTCAGTGAAAGAACAATGTTTGATCTCAGCTTAAGCTAGGAACACTTTGTAGAGAATACAAACCCGTCTAACTACAAATGGAGGTTTATCAGTTTCTCTTCTGAATTCGTAAGGACCCAGGTTTAAGTGGGCCAGTCGTTGCCTGGCTTCTTCTGACAGCTCACACATCCGTCTTTTTGTGTATGGAGATGGAGAACGTGACTTGGAAGCTATGGTAGGCTGCTCATAGTTCTTTCTTGCTACATTGTGCCTGTTTTTCTCAGGTGAAAGCATGTTTTTCTTTGGTAACTTTGTTTGCAGTTTTCCATTTGGAGTTGAGTGATGCACCCAATTCAAATCATTCTAAAGTGAAAAAGAGAAATTATCTGCTTTGACAGCACGCAGAACAAAGACCACTGACAGTAACAGAAACAGGGAACTAATAATTTTAACAGAAATTGATGCTATATGTCAGCTGAAATTCCTCTCAGAAGACTATAATCAGACAGCAATTTAACAAGCAACAATGAATTTACCATTTTGTCAGAATCCAAAAGGAGGTTAAAACACACATTACCACACGTTGGAAGTTAAGTGCCTAATACTTCACTCAATTAGTTTGTTCATTCCTTTAGCATACAGAGACTGTAAAAAAAAACAAATTGAGTTTTGTATCAAGTTCATTTAACACAAGCTTTATCTGCATTGGACATACAAAGTTGTGCAGCTTTTTTCATCTGTTTAAAACTTCTAAAATACGTATCTTAAAAGTCTTCTCCATTCGTATCATTTAAAGTTGCCTAAAATTCACAATAAGTGTAATTGTACTCTGAAATTTATATTTTCTTGGTACACAGTGAATTTACTACTTGCATAGAGTGTCTTAAGAACATTTTGTATAGGTAACAAACAACAACAGAAAAAACAGACCATCAAGATCATCTTCAATCAGGTGAATACTTTCGCAAAAGAAGAAAAATAGCTGTTTGTATTGCTGCCAGTTTACATACAAAGTATGTATTTTTTCAGCCAGAATTTACAGAAATCACACCATTTTCAAATACTGCTTTAGAAATTTATCTCCAAGTAGATACTGCTTTTAAAATACTCACATTTAACAGAATGGAGGAAAGTTGGGAAACAATCACCCTTACAAGCTCTCAGTGCACACTACAGTACATAAGCATTTTGTTTACTTGCTTGTTTTTCACTGGCAGAGCCTACTTAACAATTCAGATTAGCTCCTCTTCCAAATAGTTATCAAATTTTCAGTGACCAATCTAAAAGTCTGCAGAACTCACTCCAACACTGAAGTTTTATCTGAAATACATTATCATTCCTTTGCAATTCTTGGCATTAAATGCACATTTAATTACTCTGGAAGCACTATAGGTCAAGGAATTCTAGATTATACAATTCTTATCAGACTACTAAATCAGTGGCATGTTTTAACTTTGAGTACCACAGTATGAATAATTAGGCTTTTCAGTCAAATTTTACCTAAATTCCCATGCTACAGAAGCTCAAAAATAAAAGCATGGCAAGATTTTTTTTTTTTCCAGTTAGAAATTATTTTTCAAGCTTGAGGAAGTTGACACTGTTCTTAAATATGAATGCTGCATGCATTATTTTAGTTCAGAAGAACCCAGGAATAAAGTGTCCAGCTTACCTTTGTGTCTTCCCTTCCACATATAACAATGAAAAAAAGATGAGGTTGAGTGTTTTGTGCTAGCATAGCATGAATCTGGCATCACAAACACAGTTCACATTGCTTTCTGTTGCCTGTACTAGCACTTGTGCAGCTGGTAGTGAGCCACAGTGTGAAACCATCCCAAACAAAAAACAACCTAACTCTTTTAGAATAATTTCAACTTCAACAGAAGAAGACTATGCGTTTCCCTGGTTTAAACTAGTAGTGAAATTAAATCATCACTGTAGTCCATGAAAATTTAATGGAAATTTTGTAACATATTAAGTACTTTCAAGGTCATTCTTTAGTTTCAAATCAAGCTGCTCTTATTGAAATCCCCTTCAATGAGTTCAGTTTTCTATCAACACTAATTTTCACTCGTTTTCTTTTTTTTTTTAAAGAAATTCTTTAAGTGCCTCAGTAACATATTTTGAATTTTCTCAGTGAACTAATGAACAGTACCATGAATGGATCAAAGTCACCTCATCCTTTCTGCACACATACCTTCTTAACAATTCCATTTGAGCGATGTTGCACCATTTGCAATAAATGAGAAAAGGAGGAGCATGTAAGAGTAACTTTGTGTGACAGTCTGTCCCAGGAAACTATGACACAAACCAGTGAGATCAGAGAAGAGTGATACAAATTGATCTAACGCATCAGAGAGGGTATTTCTCCCCAGTCTCTTCAGCTACTACTTCTTTAACTTTACTCACTGAAGAGACAGCATTTCTAGATTAATACAAGCGATTGGTTTTGCAATAGAAATCTTTGATTTGATTGCTACTGACATCATATATTAATTGGTTTGTTTTTGATAACGTACCTTCTCTGACTTAACTAAGTTTCATTGTCCCACCTTAATTCTAAGTGTCAGTAAGAAACAGTGAGAAGGCATCTTCCCACCTACAATACACCAGGGATTAACACTTCAGCTGATCACAGAAAATAGCAGGTGATAATTGTTTCAGATTCAAGGAACTCTCAGCATTTACTGTCATGCACCAGACCCACTCTTTACTCATACTCGATTAAAAATTTAATCAAGCTGTCAAGCACCCATGACAACTGCTTTAACCACAACAAAAGAATGAAAAAAGTTTGAAGTGAGCAGTATATGCAAAAAATGGAAACGAAGGCTATCAATATTAAATCCAGAAATTAAATTGCAAACAATTAAATTATGCTAACCTGTATGTGACTCCTTCCTGAGCTTAACAGACTTTCAGTAATAAGGGAGCTCGTAGAAAACCTCAATTTTGGTGCAATTCCCTAGAAGAGAGACCATAATTGAACATCAAGCCCCAACTCAAGATAAAGGGTATCAAAGAAGTAAATGTCATCTAATGTAACAAACCATCCCTAATTTCCAGCCATTTCCTTTGTTAATTTCAGCCTTTAATAAAGATAATTAGAAAAGACAGAACAGCAATG
The DNA here is from genome assembly GCA_037305975.1 of Chrysolophus pictus. Classification (NCBI taxonomy): domain Eukaryota; kingdom Metazoa; phylum Chordata; class Aves; order Galliformes; family Phasianidae; genus Chrysolophus; species Chrysolophus pictus. The sequence continues at coordinate 22,318,939 of CM074583.1, forward strand.
GTAAATGTCAAGATGCTAACATTTGCATTTCTGACAATTCAATTACAGATGATTATATTGCTTTCGTACAACAATTAAGGTCTGACTTTCATTTCAATACATTTCTTAGTCAAAAGCAATTTTAAAGATTTTTCACGCCGTGCTGTACAGCACCAATAAAAATTCCAGTCATGATCTGAAAGTTTCAATAATGCTAACTTCAGAAATTTATAGTCTCAATTGTGTCACCTTTTTTGTAAGAATATTTTGAAAAATCCATCAATTACACTGCAAATAACTATTCACTTGTAACAGTGTCATTAGAAGTCCCCTTTGTTCTGCAACTCCCAGAGCAACATCCGATTCCTGTGAATTGTCTCCTATAATCTGCTTCTTTTCAGTGATCTCTTAAGCATGTGGCTGGCAAGAGGTAGGCCTAGTTTGACTGATCTGGAGGGAGTGGCATTCAGCTGGACCTCCTGGTTAACCAGCACATGTGTACTAATGGATTGGCAGGCCCCTGCATCTCTGAGAAACCACAGACAAGCGTGAATAATCTAAGAGCACCTACCACAGCTTTGTAGAAGCATATAGGGATTCAAGTGTCCCTAAAACTTCCTACTCTCTCTTCTTTCAACACAGAGAGCTTGCTGTACAGCCCCAGGCATCTGCATGCAAAGACGTTTGTACAACTGAACACAAAATTACTGTGAACCAAAAAGGAGCTCATCATTTTGTGATCCTGCCCCACAGCTGAGAATTAGCAGGAACTTCATGAGTGAAGGTTACTGCTGAACCAAAGGATTCCCTACCACCTGCCTAAACATGCATTCATTTCCCACAAGGGTGTATGATCCAGCCCCAGGTTAGATTATGAAAATGAAATGACAAAAATGCCAAGAAAGCTCAGTTAAGCAATTAGTAAGAGTCTGGCATTCAATCAAGTCAAGTTACGGCACATAAAAAGATTTTAGAGCTGACCATCTTTAATCAACTCGGTTTTACTACTAATGAATTGTCAAGTGCTATCAACAATTTTAAAAAGGACACATCAGAATTAGCAAGTCTATAAAAAGCAGAGCACCTCCTGCTCTTACAGAGAATGAGAACAGAATTGTTACATGCTTACAGATAAAAATCATATAAGACCACAGTTCTTCAGATAAATGGTTCATGGAGAGCACATACAGGATAGCACTTGCATATACAGGAGTGGGTCATAAGTAACTTATAGATCAACAGAAAAAAGGAGATTTCCCTTTTATATTCATATATAATGCTATATATTCAATATAGCATTAAGTAAAGACCATTCTATAGCTCTAAACACTTTCTGTAAATGAAAATCCAGCTAGAAAGTTTTGTGGCTCTATTTCCCTGCCACTGTGTTAGTGGTGCCAGTGGAAGACTTGTTAGTGCTCTTGTACCAGTCGTTGAACAGATACGACATCGATATAATATTAACTTCCTCATAGGAAAACTGTTAAGGTAGATCATATTCACTGGAAACTAAGTCTAATACATGCTTTTAGAGAGCATAAGAACATAACGGAGCTTAGAAATTATATGTACATAACAGAACATCTTCTGTTGGTATGCTAACGAAAGGCAATGAAACTGAAAAGAATATGTTTTAAGTAACGTAGCAAATACTGTATGAAGGTGGGGAAATGGAGATAAGAATGTCTGTCAGAAGTCACCACCAGTTGAGGTTTAAACATATTCTGAAAAGCAAGGGCTGCAGAGAAACACAGAAGAGCCAGCAAAAGCCTCAGCTGGGCAGCACTGGACCAGGAGAGATAACTTGAGGCATATCTGGTATGCATATTGTGTTTGTAAGCTTCAGAAGACGTTTAGCCAGAGACATTATCAGCCAAGTGCCAGATTTCTGGAGGAGTCCTGATCCTCTCAACTTGGGATTCCTTCCAACTGGCAGATTAGCAGTGTTCATCAGACATTGCTTGTCACTGCCTATCTGAACTCCACAACTGTAACCTCGCTGTTGCTACCTTTACTTTTTTTAATAAAAGACAGTTATTGGGAATCAAAGTGCCAGAGAAGCACAGCTGTCAGTCTAAAATACTCAAAATCTCAGCTAACCATAAATAACTTTCTATGCAGGAATAACTCAGCTTGAATAGCACATGAATAATGTGAGTGATTTTTGTCCGCAGGACCTTGTTTAACACTTGGCCTTTTGTTTAGTGTTTACACTCAGTGCTTGGTGCTGACAGGAGACACTTGCCAGTACTGCTTAAGGAACACTAGAAGATGGAGGCATTTGAGACTTCACAACTTCTGGAGATACAAATCCTCTCATTGCAATCCCATTTGGCAACCAAAAGAGGAGCCACAAGTAGCTATTTGAGAGACTTCCTCCAATTGCATCAAACACAGCTTCGTTATTACTTCTGAAAATGGGGTCAGTATGCCAAAATCCTCTCTTTGAGCTGTTCTGATTTTCTATGATGGAGATGCAATAGAGTATAAATGATGCTTCTGCAGTCCTCATTTCAGGGCAGAGATGTATTTCATTTACACTGCTCCCGAGGACAAGGAAGGACATTTCTGTCTATCATCAGTCAACATTTAAAAGCTACCAGAGTCATCATTCAGTTACACATTCAAATGATGCTGAGCGCATCTGCTCACAGCTCACAAAGTATGACACCTTATTTTACTAGAGAATACATAATTTTTTCTATTAAATAACTGAATCCAGCAAATAAAAACAATGCACAAACTTCTCTATGCATTTCTAATCACTGAAGTTTCTCTCACTGACTTACAACACCAGAACAACTGTATATGTGGCTGTATTGAGAACTCTGCATTTAAGGTCTTCTTTGTAGCATGGTTTTGCTACAAACATATTTTTAAAAACTTAGTTCCCTGAACTAGTGCATAGTGTGGTTGCACTCAGAAAATGATGAAGTGATGGGAAAGGAACGAACAGCAAGATGCAGGGATGCAGTAGTGTAATTGAAGGCTGGATACAAAACTACAGCAACTTAAAAGCTGTATAAATGGAGGCTGGTGTGGCTCCCTCTCTCCTTCCAGCCACCAAAAACATTCATAGGATAAGTTTGATATATCAAAGAGATGCCATGACAAAAAATACCTTTTTCTTTCTGTAGGGACAATTTAAGCTGCTGCAGAACAATACATTTTGTATCACAAAATCACAGCTTTAATTCATTGAAATGTAGCACAGCATTAGACACCAAATTAGCACTTCTAATTGCAACTGACAGGGCAATTTCCAGGTTGCCCTTGCAGGGGAAAGATTATACCAGCTAAACGATACCAGTGACCTTTAATCAGCCTTCCACCCACCCCAACAAAGTGTTTTTTAATCCAATCACAACACATAGGGCAACTGAGTCCTAATTCAAATGTTCTGTCACTCCACTAGTACAACTTAAATTTCAAAACACATCCCCTATGCCAATAGCAACATCCTTAAAGTGCCTTTCTGAGGTATTCCACTGACATCGAAGATCCAACAGTCTTAAACTCTCTGATAGGGTAGTGAGATGAATTCATTTCCACTCAGCGTGCACTCGAGCCCATATCACCAAAAAATTAACATTAATCCATTGCACTTGTTCTGCCAATTAATTGTCATTTATCATAGTTTTCATAAAATTGTAGAAAAGGCAGTTATTAAGAGAGCATGAAAAGGCTGAACAGATCTTGAAGAACAGGCTTCGTAACTGAAAAATAATCATATAGCACTAAGCTAAATTTCAGTCGCTTCTTTTGATGGTGACTTTGGACCTCAGAGAGGCCTACAGAACAGATGCCATAGAATTGTATGCATCTGCAGTGACTGTCACAGTCTTAAGCATTTACAATAAATGAATAAATGAAAACAAAAGCTAGAAAGGGAGATTAGAGAGGAGGGTCACAAGGTTTTTTTGTTGAGAATCGTGAATTTGATACAAAATCTCCCTCTTCAACTACCATCTGCATCATGGATTAAACTGAAATAGAATCATGGAATGTCATGCAATCACATGCAAACCACATGGAAATTAACTTCTTCACATTAAACACTTTTATGAAGCATTTTGTAAAAAACACAAATACCTTCACTGAAGGTGCAACTGTGGATTTGTATGTTCAACACCTGAACTGGTAAATCCTGTCAGAAGAAATCGCTTTTCATTTTGAAGTAGATCAAGGAGTTTCTCCACTGAAACGCACTGTATCATAAAAACAATCCAAAGACATTGACTCACAGTAAAATAAGACGACCTCTTCATTAAAATCTCACGATCTGTACCGTGGTGCTGATAGGTAAGCTTAGGGTTAGGGAACAGGAAATCTCTCGTATTCTCTTCATAAGTAGCAAGAATTTCTCCAACTAAAAAGAAAACATACACTTTAATTAGAAATTTGAATTAGCAACAAGGCTCTATAACTCATATCACAGTAGGGAATAATGTCATCAATTAAATCAGCAGCAGAAATATTCAGAAACTGGCCTAAAAGCATGGTTCACTTATTTAAAAAGTATATAGAGAACAGCTGAGGCAATCTTCATTAGGAGCCACGGGAATTTCCTCAAGGTAATCCCTTCAATAGCTTCCCGCTTCTCTACTTTCCATGACACAGAAGAAACCAGCAGTTTTTAGCCAATACGTCGTCAAAAACTGTCTTATCTCATAATACAGAATGTTGATGCTTCTTAAATAGCAAATTGTTGTCAGAAAGAAAAGCAAGCAACATCAAAATCAACACCTCAAGACTCTTCAAGTATTGTGGTCTGCTACTTTCTTTTAAAATATTTTCTTTAGGGGAAACCCATGAAAGCATGTTTTTATTTAAAAAAAAAAAAATTAAGTATTGCTATTACAGTTATTTTGTCAGCTTCCACTGGGATGTATCACACCTACCTCTGAGTCCTGAAATTATTGAAGTCAAAATCTTTTAAGCCCCCCTCCCCCCAAAAAAAATCCACACTCAGTACATTTTCTTGAATAAATAAGTCCAATGAATCACCTGTGAGAAGCAATTGTTTCTTTGAAACTACTAAAGGCAAGTAACAGAGAGTGCTTTTAATACTAGTTTCCAAACGAGTTCTCTTTCAAACTTGACTTTATTTCCAATAAAATAAAGACTTACATTATTCATGGGAACACTTGAATTTCATTAAAATAGATTTTTATAATCACACAAACCAATAACAGAAGTATGACAAATTGCTATTTATTATTGTCACCTATCCCAAGCGACCTGCAATACTTATAGTGAAGATAAAGAGTTTTCCCAGTGGTCACCATTAAAACAGAAGGGAAAAAAAAAGAAGTGCCATTCTGAGAACAAGATGATACGCTCTGAATTTCAGACAGACACTGCAAGTGAATCGTGATGCAGTTAATAAGCGATGTGCTGGATGATTTCAGTTTTGTTTTTTTTTTTTAGTTTTAAATTTTAAAACTTTCTGACATAGCAAGTTTCAATATTCAGTTCTATTTCAAGAATGAGATCCTCTTGATCTATTAACATTTTATATTCAAAGAACTATTTGTTGAAATGCTTCCTATTTTGTTTTTGCATTGGAAAAAGTGATTGTGCTGTAATGGGCAACGTCCTCATGGAAATTCACCTATTAAACTGCATAATTTATGAAGAGACTGATACAATACCTGGAGGAACGAGCTGTATTAGTTCAAGTACTGCTGTGTCAACTAGAAAGGAAGAAAAGTTTCTTTGTAAGTTAAAAAAAAACTAAAATGAGAGGTTACTTAGTTAAAGAAAAATGAAAAAACTGCTCACTGATTGATAGCATTGTACTCAGTGACACCAACAATAAGAGCAAATAAAGAACAAGTTGCCTAATTCCTGGGGGAAAAAAAAAAACAACTACAGATGAACACAATGGCATTAGCAGTATACAAAAAGCAACTCCTTCACTAAGAATTTGTTAAGTTCTACCTGCTTGTAAGTTTGTCTTTAGAAATATCTTGTAAAGAAGATTATGCAAGCTTAGCCACTTTTTCAGATAACTCCCTGTATTAGGGAGCATACTCTTGCAGTTTGCATGCAGGGCTGGTGCTGTCTCACTAAAACTCATTATGCTCCAGATGTGGTAAGACTGCTTACTGTAGACATATATCATTTTCTTAAATATATACATCCACACATACAGACGTTTTGTGTGAAATTAAGAAGTTTCATTCGAAATTAATCAAATAAGTAGTCAGAGGAAACCATTATCTGTCTGGATAAGCAGTTGGATGTTCTGCTAATTAGGGCATTTTCCCCTTCTAAAGGGTATAGCATACATTCTAGAGGCATTTTCTTAGTTAACAGCATTTTGGAGAAGTTGGTACTATCCAAAAGACAGCAAGGAACTCATGCCTGTACTGATAACAGACCTATGCTATAAAGTCACTAGTGCTATGGTCCTAACTTACTTAGTATGTAATGCACATTTGTTATCCACTAACTTTTCAGAGGACAGGCTCCTGATAAAAAAATAATTGTAACATTATTGAAATCTCCAAAACATCTTTAAAGCCCATATGCAGATAGCATTAATGCACACAACGCAATACGCATAAAAAGCAGAACCTACCTTCTAGCAACTCCACAAGGTCTCCAGGATCAACTATATTAGCAAATGTCTGGAAAGTAAATAAATATTTTTTTAAAAAATAATGGCATAGTCAAAAATCATCACATATCTCTGAAGGAAGAAGGAAAAAAAATAAAAATCAATATTCTTCCTTGCTTCAGATGGTTGTCAAGAGTTCTATCCCTCTTGGAAAAAAAGAAAGGAAGCTGGAATTATCATTTGACACACGATCATATTCATTGAAAGCTAGCAGTTCTTGTCAGATGCTTTCTAGCCATTTCAGGGTTACCTGCCCTAATTTAAATTAGGAGCTATTGTGAAGAGCCAAAGACACAGAAGAAAGTACTGTTTGAGAAAATTTCAGGAGAGAAAGATAAATTACTGAATGCATTAGAATTCTGATAGATGAAGAATATGTTCTTGGAAGTAGTTACACTTTAAGCTTAACTTATTCACATACAGAGTACTGTTCAGATTTGATTTAAACTAATCCAATGGCAAGAGGTGGCAAGGAATTGGGCAGGAATTCCTGCAAAAACATTTCAATGGATATTAAGCACACAACGGACTTCCCTGTAATTTTGCACAAAGTGTAGAGTGGTATAAATCACTTTGCTGTTCCACACCTCAAACACTTGATAATACCAAAGCACTGTTCACCACAAGTACCTAGATCCATTCCACAGCCATTTGTAAGAAAATAGTTATTACTTCAGCTTTCTTGTTAAGCTCTTTTCTAAGTAAGTAAATTCTAGTGCCCTGGAACTCCCCTAAATTACAACAAAAAACAGTATTCAGTACATTTCCCTTAAGTAGACTGTGGGATGTTTGCCTTTAATGAAATACTGTGTTCTTTTGTATTTTTTCCATTCTTCAGTGGTTGGTAAAATTATCACTGTTTTTATATTACCTACATAACAAGAGTATCACTGATGTTTACTCAGTCTGGTTTTGAAAGTGCAGGGGAACGCTTAAAGGAAAAGAACTAGAAAGGGCAAAGTACTATTATTCACAGGTAGTCAAGGAACCAGATCATATCTGTATGATTCTGTTTCATTACCCCTGTGGTACTAATAATGAAGCTAGCAGGGACTCAGAATATGTGACAAACAACTATAAATTAAAAGGCCAGAGTACTAACTTAGGAATTCTGGTGACAAACCACGAATAAAGGACCTCAAAAGGAAAATGATGTCACCAAAAGGATTTGAGCTGCTATCCTATCTTCCTACTGATTAAGCTGACTCTCCCACATCTTATAGTTTTTGTGTTAGATTTTTAAATCAGTAATAAGTAGTTCTTTCCAAGCTAGGAAAATAGATACTGAAAAAGGACAGTTGCTAAAAGAATGAATAAATACCTAAAAAATTATAATCTTCAACCTGTGTATTTCTTCAGTCACTGTGTGGATAATACAGTTGCACACTTCTGTTATGCCAAAAAAAACGCAGAAGTTATAATATTACACTGACCTCTGTGTGATTACTTGCACATCAGGGTTCTGCAATGAGCTTTTGTGTGTATGGGATATGTTTTATTTGCCTTGTATCAGCATTTGACATCGTCTTACCTTTTCAAATACTAGTTTTTCTTGAAAGAAAAGTGGAAATGCTGCAGGGACGCACCGAGTTTTTTTGTACTGCCCAAGTATAGAGACACTGAGATAGAGCTCCTCTTTGTCTTTCAACAGCACTCCAGGGCAAGTTATCTGTAAGAGGAACACATTCATTAAACTGAACTTCAGTTAAAGAAGTAATGGCTGCTTTCAGGATAAAAATGAAATGGTCAAAGCTGAAACAGTTGATTGCTGAGAGTCGGAGTGGAAACATTTCTTTTCTAAAGGAGTTCTATTTGTACAGAATGACAAGGAAAATTTGTCACCGCTTTAAAATAATCAAGAACAAGTTTACTTACAGTAGGAACATGTTCCACTGTCTTAAACCAAACCTAAGAGCAGTATCACGATTTTAGGACTGTACAGTTAAATGAATGCACAGAGTATCTATGAGTTAATCAAGGGTCACATCATGTTCTAAAAGAAGGATGGATGTCTAGAACGAAGCTTACATGATGCAAAAAAAAAAAAAAAAAAAAAAAAAAAAGAAAAAAAAATCTAAACGTAGCCTACGTAATGAGTGAATGAAGCTGGTAGATGTATATGCTTCAATTCCCGTACTCTGTTCAGTCACTAAAACAGAAAAGTTTATTTGTAAATATAACAACTGAATTAACATCACATTTTAATGTACAAATGAGAAAAAGTAAATGTTTTGCTCCTATGGGAGGAATATCACACACAAATTGTTATAGGAGAATTTTGGCCACCCAGGAGCATATTCAAGACAGGAAAGACTTTTCATTGGGCTGCCAGATATTGCCACAAATCTCTCAACTTTCCCCGGCCAATTCTTACTCATCGATTAAGAAGTTAGCATGCTTTTAAAGCTCTGATGAACATCAGATATTCTTAACTGTGTTTCCACTGCAAAGATGTACACAGATCACTGTTAGCTATTTTCTCCAAGCCACATGGTTTTATTCTATTACCCATCCAGAGAATTGTCACCTTTCACTTCATTTCTACTGCTCACTCTTTATAGCAGTATAATAAATATGAGGTTGTCTCTCCTAACATAAGGTTGCTGCAGAAAGTGTTCAGACTTTCAATTGCAAGGTACAAAGACAAAGGAGCAGAGTGACAGGAATTAAAATAAGTGCTTTGCTTACAGTCCCTTACTCCCAAATGAACATTTTACTTGAGAAATTCTTGCTGGAGCTAAAACAAAATTACATAAACAGCAGAACAACAGCCTCGAGTGAAAGAAAATAACAGAAACCAATGTGTTAGAGATTATTATAGGTAGAGTCTAAGCTTAAAAAAAATAAAACGTTTCTACTCATAAGTATGCTAGAAAAGAAAGAAAAATGTTTCCTCTCCATGTAAGTTAGGACTTCAAAACTGCAAAAGGAGTACCAGAATAATGAATATTCTGACTGAAATAGACCACCAATCATTAAACAGTTTCATGACAGTGGCTGCAAGTGCTAAGAGGAGTGAGTAAAACAGAGAGATTTCATTCATAAGGGCAAGATTGTCCCCAGACTACACACTAAAACTTCTATTAGCTTGGCTGGGACTTTTCCTCTTAAATTTATGACTCTTCTTAACCAGGGCTTTGCACCCTGCAGAAGGCAACTAGAAGAAAAGAGAGAAAGGTTTGAACGCATGAGGCATAGCAAAACTGCAAGCAACAGTTAGGGGATACGTATTCTGGTAAGTCTGTAAGAATAAGATCTTACAAATCAGCATGTATAGTGTGCTGCTTATCTACAATGTTGTAGAAGCACAATTCATTGTCCGGGCTGGAACACCAAGTCTACATGTTCATATAACCTTAAATCAGCTCCAAAAAAACCAATGGTACGTGTATATCCACAGTTCATAAAGTGTGTTAGGTAATATACGCTGCACGGAGCTGCAGAACGCTGAAGAGACAAACTGAAGTCCTTAACTAATTGCAAACCTTTCAGGCAGGTAAGGGACCATTTTAAAAACGGTAGAGTAATTTTCAGAATTAACTGCTCTTACAACCAACCAGGGGGGCTACCAAAGAGAAACAACTGTTACCATGTGCAGTTCCAGAAGGATGAAAACGTGCCATCCCTAGTGTTGGGACACCACAAACTGCCATAACGAAATCACTGAATTCACCTCATGGGAAGGAACAGACTTCTACTGTTCCAACATCTGATATAGTTTTCATTTTTTTCCCCTCCTACACTCAATACTCAAATTATACCATGTATATGCAATCAGTGAGAAAGGCTGGCCATGAAAAAAATCCCTTTAGGAGCCCATCACTACCAAACAGAAAGTGTTCTGCATGAAGGGCAATGGACAGTATTAACTTCTGTGGAGTGCAAGCTTACACAAAGAATAGCCCTTTGGACTCAGAGTTACAAAAATAATCTTCTCAATATAAAGAGATGACATTTTAGTCTCCTTACCTGACAGTAATCCACAATGCTATTAATTCATCTCGCTGCTTAAAGCTTTACATACTTCACTGCCACATTTGTGAATTCTCCAAGTAGCAGTGACATGAAGAATAATGTGAATTTCATTCTGTTGCTACATGAGCAATCTAAATGCCAGCAGCAGAGGTAGGAACCAAAATTAGTCTCAGAAAACAAATAACAATGAAAGCTCAGTCTGAGCAATCATGAATTATTCAATTTAAACTAATGGCAGGGTAAACCAAATATGGTCTTAAGCTAAGGTTTTCAATTTTAGAAGAGCAGCCTTTCAGAAATGAAGAAGACTGCCTATGAAATAAACCAAAGGACTCATGCATTTCAGATAGGAAAACACCTCGGAACTTAGATTAAGTTAAAAGGAACTAAACCAAACTGGAACACGTATCCTAAGCAAGAGAAAATCAAATATGACAGAATTTCTGACACAGGTCAACAGGTTTCCAAGAGGCTTCAGAAATATGCAGAGCGTTGAAAAAGAACCAGAAATTGAGAAAAGAAGGACAACGCTGTCTGACTGAAAAATAACAACTGTGAGGCACCTTTGAGGCAGGAAAAGAGACCTGAGCAATTATACCTCATCAACCAGAATATTAAATATGAAATAATAAAGGCTATGGAGGAAAATATGAGAAGGAAAAAAGCCTGGCAGCATGTGTTTAATAAAAAGAAGACCAGGCAAGCAAAACTCAATGTTTTCTGGGCAAAGGATATCTAACTTGATCTGGGCATCAGTAACATCACATGGGGCCACGTGAGATACTGCTACCTACGATGCAAAGAAGGAAGTAAGCAAGAAAGTCCTGTGTGTAATACAAAAAAAGAACTGACTGAAGGACAGCATCAGCGAAATGAAAAGCATCAATTAAGGGTTGCTATTAAAAACATTCATCTGTATATGCTGGAATCCACATCTTTAAACAACTTTATTGATCCCGGTCCAAGAAATCAAGGAACACTCATGAAATTCCTCAATGAAAATTCAGAAGTCAGAGGTCACGAGAAAGATACAAAAAAAAAAAAACAGTAATAAGAACCGAGACAGACCTACATAATGTGTGTACATAACATCACCTGGTTTTACTAGAGAATCTCACTGTGTTCAACAACAGCCTGACTGCAGTGCAGCTGTGTAGGGACTAAAGTTAAGGTATAAAGGATGAATTGCAGACTGTTTTTCTTTTTCTTTTTTCTTTTTTTTCCCCCCCTGACATCATCTACGGTAACCGTGAGACCCTACGTGCACTGCCGAATTCAATTCTAACGCTGATCAATGCAAACTCCTTCCGGAAGGAACAAGAGTGGCTCTCCGGCAGCGGGCAGGCCGGAGGAGTCGCGGCCCGGGCACTCACCGAGCGGATCTCCAGCTGCAGGACGCAGCGCAGCACCTTCCGCGGCATGGAGCGGCCGGGCCGGGCCGGAGGTGACGGCTTCCGACCCGATCCCGAGCCGCGGGCCGGACGCCGTTGTCACGGCAACCGCCACGCTTCCGCCTCCCTCTGCGCATGCGCACAACGCCGGCGGACGGAGTCCGGGCGCTGAGGGAGGTGCCCTCGGGGCGGTGCGCAGTGACGTCATTCCCACAATGCCCCGCGCCTCCGCCCTCTTCCCACAGTGCTTTGCGCTCCCTGTTTTTTTTTCTTTTTCCTTTTCCTATTTTTTTTTTTTCCTTGTTAATTTTGGGTGCGTCCTCGGGTTTCTCTGACATCAAGAGGGTTTTGGCCCTCTTTGAGCAGTCGTCTCAGAGTACCTGTCATGTATTACACCAAAACAGTGACTTCTATCTGCAGCCTCAGACCGGGAGGGGTTTAAGCCTTCAGATATTTCCAAATTCACGAGAGCCGCTGGAGAGAGAAGAGGCAGCTCAGTGTGCCAATAATTGCTTCCAAAAGAGGGAAGTGGCACAAACGTATCCCACAAATGTTTTAATTTCACATTGTCACAGACTGGCTATTAGTGCTGTAACGATCGGACAGATCTATACAATGGGAAAGGGGTTACAACAAAGGTGTGAGGAAGAAAGGACCAGCACGATGCTACAAAGGAAGGGAAGAAAATTGCTCACCCATATCAGAAGATTCCAGGTCCACAGGGGAAAGCCTCAGCAAGGAGAAATTTCCAGAAAGAGATCATTTCCCCATCACAGTCAGCCCTTAAATGGGGTCTAAGAGAGGTGCAGCCAGGTTTCACCCCTTCTGATCACACAACTGAATTGCCTTCACCTGTGTTTCCAGAGCTGACCCAGTCCTTTCCACAGGTGCTCAATCAGTGGCTCAGGCTGTGACTCAACAGTTCCCATACGAGCACTACAGGATTGGGAAAGAATCACCATTCTTAGTGTGTTTTGTTTTTAATTAATACTGTATGTATATATTAAGGACATCAGAACAGTCAACAGTGGTTTCAGTTATTCCTAGAGATACATTCCTAGATTTCAGTCTGTTAAAATAAAACAACTGGAAATGCGGGCTTTATGCCTATTTTGGTGATTTCTATGCTGTGAGCCTTTATTGGTTTGTGGGTTTTGTTCAAGCAAAGGCAGGATTCTGCATTTAGGGACTGGAAAAAAAAAACAAACCACCCTCATTTGTGACTTGTACACCTCTAATACATACATTGAAGAGGGATTTACATTTGGATAAGAACATTTTATGTGCATTATCGGTCTCAAGCTTATGAATGGCTTTCCAGAATTAATAAGAAGTAAATTCTCAAAGATCCATAGCCTCAGAGGTTAAAAGGTCTCAAGCTTATGAATGACTTTCCAGAATTAATAAGAAGGAAATTCTCAAAGATCCATAGCCTCAGAGGTTAAAATGGTTTACTGCATATTTTCAGGTACCTTTCATATAGAATCACAGAAACATGAAGGTTGAAAAGACCTCTAAGATCATCCAGTTCAACCCCAGTCCACTCCCACCATGTCCACTAACCACGTCCCTCAGTCCATGTCTCCACAGTTTTTGGACACCTTCAAGGACAGTGACTCCACCACCTCCCTGGGCAGTCTGTACCAGTGCATCACCAATACACATACTTTTTGGAGGGATAAATAACGTGTTAAAGATTGTGAGGTATGAGATTTTATGGTAAGTGTGGCCATATAAGACCAGAAGACAGATAAATGCTGAAGTAAAAAATGGCATCATGTCTGTGATGAAAATTCAACGTCTATGTGCAGTGACCTGGAACAGAAATGCTTTATAACCCTTGAAAAAGGAGCACAAGGCAAGGCAGAAAGTCTCTCTGCAGAAATAACAAAGCAGTGAGTTTCAGTCTTTCTCTCTGGTAAACCAAGAAAAATCTGGGGACGGCTGGAAGGTTGCACAGTGAGCGCAGAGATGCTTCTCCATCCCTCAGATCTGCAGACATTCTCCATCTCACCACGCTGGACCTTGGAAGGGAAGGATGCTGCTGCAGTGTTTTTCCTGTCCAGCCCTTTCTGCAACACTGCGAGATCCATCTGTATCTTGTGGTCATGATGAAGTGCATAGTTTACTCAAATATTTGCACTGCAGGAACAGCGATGCAAGGAAATCCCGTCTTTCAGCACAAATCCATTTGCTAATAAGCAAAATCAATAAGCAAAACCACAGAGAGCATGCTACTTTAACAGACCTGAGGTTTTTACTGCAATAAAGTTTCCCTGCTGTGAAAATGAGTGAATTCCTTTGCTTTTACAAAATTAAATCTTGGAATGCTACTTCTACTTAGTTCTTTGTAATACAAGAGCCTGGAAGAGAACTTTGCATTTATGTTAATGTTTTTTTCAATCTTCTCCATTTAAAATCTCCTTTTCCAGTCCTCTGAGCCCTTCCACATATCTTCAATTTCATCAAAATACTCAATACCTATACTGTCAAAAGATTGAAAATACTGGTTTAAGATAATTATCACAACAATTCTACCTTATTTTTGCAATACTCCTCAGGGTCAGGCCTCAAGAATTTCAGCGTATTGGTATATGCTACAACGGAGCTGAGGTGGGAAATGCACAAGAATCACAGTTGCAAACAATAAATATTGCAAAGTCCAGAATCTAAAAAAATACTGTGGATTAGAGAGAAATTGATCAGATAAGACTGGAGATCAGATAGCAAATCTAACGTCACCGAGTGTGTCAGAGATTTGCTTCTGGTTAAGAAGCCATGAATGTTTCTCTCCTTAAACTTAGGAAGCGTTACACTGGGTACAAAGTGGTATTTCACATTTATTCCGGCTATAAGAATGAAGGAAATATAGGAGCTTTCCACATTTTTTTCCTCCTTCTACTGCAGTTCTTGTAAGAGAGAGAGAGCCATTTCTGCCTACTTTAAGATCTTAATGTTGTTGGAGCAGCCAAAAAAGACCTCAGCCTACGTATATGAAGTGCCTCTATTTTACATAACATCACTGAGAATGATTGTCTTGTCATAAATAACTGTGGAGAATTCCAGGAAGACATCTGCTCAAATAACAGCAACAAATTATGAGATATGGAAAGATTTCCATATTAGAAAAAGCAAACAAACAAAACATTAAGACTGCTTTACTTTGGAGAGCAGAAAAGTAAGATGTAATACAAAGAAGGTACATAAGGGATTGAGTAATTTGTAGAAATGTGTTTTTCTATTTACCGATGCCTATTTATCCTTTCAAAGGACACAGGCAATGAAATTAAAAGACAACACAATCAAAACTGATAGAAGAAAGTACTTTAGATAGTGGAACTCATTATAACAAGCTACATTCACCAGTGTTCAAAGGAGAATCGGAATGCTTTAGAGACCCTGTAGGACAATACCCACATGCACTGCTTTTTTTGATCTTCTCACTCACTGCTAGGTTAAATGTGCAATTCACAAAAGTCTGTTCCTGTGCAAAGAATTGTAGTCGAGGAAAACAGCCAGAAAAAGTTAAGACTAAACAATCCCAGTGCACTATAGAGCAGAGCTGGAAGAATTTTGTAATGTGAGAGATTCTAATAGGATCTAAGGGGAGCAAAGTGAATTGCATTACTGCAGACAGTAATGTAACAGGGAAGGTAGACTGTTAGATTATTGATGAGGACAGAGGATGAAGATTACCTGAGGGTGTCAGCACACTCTTCACAAAATACATTTTCATCTAATCTTTCTACTTTAAAGCAGGAAAGAAGTTGCTCAGAAGTTAGCATTCATTAATATCCATGGCTTTAGAAAGAGACCACAATGGCTTTGTCGAGCCCATCGTGGTGTGGTGTATTACATTCATCTTGCTCTTCCCTATGCTGCAAGGACTCAATTGGGCAGAGCTCTCAGGCTTCCTCGATGGACCTGCAAGTTAGTATGGGCAAAAGGCTGCCTGATCGTTTTGTTCTTTTGGGGAAGCCTTGGCCTTTCTTTCCTGTGCCCTCCCAGTCTCACTCATGTCTACCAAAGAGCATTTTTCACCATGCATCTGGAGAAGCTGAACACCTATCAGCACACTTCACTGTGGCTCAGCCATTGCATAGTGAATCTTCTGCGTTGCTCCTAAGCCAAAACTCACTTTCTTGGCTATGACCATTGACCTTCACTGATTCTTGATGTAAGTCATGCCTACAGTAGAGAAAAAATAAATAAATAAGGTGAGCTACCCAAAGACATTGAAATATTCTTAGCATGTAAGCTGTTTTTCAGGTCTGCTAAATTCTTTCTTGACTGGCTCCAGCTAAGGAAGAAATCAAATCTGATTTGATTACAGCCACTAGAGGAATATTCCAGATCTTGAATTCAGCCATGGTAATTGGAAACTTTCCTTGCAAAGGAACGATCTAAATTCATCTAAGAGATAACTTCAATGCATTCAGTTTTATGAATTCACAAATGGTACAGATACAATCAGCCAATACAGTATTAGATTTATACCCCTAGAAAGTTCCTGGGCTCTCCATTAATCAATTCAAAAGAGGTAATACTTTCCTTTGTGTTTTAATTATTTTTTTAAAATTATCTTAGATGGAGGCGTTGCCCCAGCAAAGTTTCTGCCTGAAACAAAATTATTCTAACCAAGTTATAAACCCCTGAAAATAGGGGGTTTATAATGGGACTGCTGATAGACCCTTAACAATAGCGTTGTGAATTGCGCTGCTATAATTAATGATACTTCAGAAAGATTTATGGTCCTTAGACAGAGATAAAACAGAAATATCATTGCTTCTTTGCCTCCCATCATTTTATCCTCTATGAAATTTTATGCGAAATAAGTCAAATGAAAAATGTAAGCTCTTAATCTTTTCCCAGAGTCCTGTCTCTCACTTGATGAACACTTTTGTAGAATAAATTAGAGCATTTTATTCCTTATGCATTTATGGCTTTGTATTTAAAAAGCAAAGAAAAGAACATTGTCAGGTTGGCAGAACAGCGCAAGACAATGGTTGCAGAGGAAGCAGAATCCTCCAGCCCTTCTTGCCAGTCCTTCTGCCATCCCAGAGATGCAATTGTGGCCCTGTAGGAATGTGGAGCAGCTGGTGGGGCAGTGTCCAACATGGTGCCTCTGTGCCACAGCGAAGGCAGAATGTTGGCACTGATGGCTCTAGCTGCAGCAGCGATAGCTCAATCGCCCTAGCAGGAAGCCAAAAACTGGGGATCTATTACAGCCATTAAGTACCTTTGTGTTGAAAAAAGTGCAGGATACGAAACTGTTAGGTAACATAACTGGGAAGAGTATACAAGAGGAAGTTGCTAGAAGCTGAAGGCAGAAGAATTTGAATCAGAAATTAGGCACTGTATTTTAACACATGAATTGAGTAACCACTGGAATCAGCTCTCAAAAGGAAAGTGAAATCTCCATCTTCGACAATTCCAAAAGAAAATGAGGACCAGACTAAACCCAACCTGCTGAACAAAAAAAAGATATGACAACAGAATTTAATTACTGTTGTCTGTGATATCCAGGAGGTTGCAGTAATGGCCTGACATTACATTCTGTCTGTGAATGTTGTGACTCATAAGCATATTAAAAACTAAAGTACTGCTTACTGGGCAGAGTCACAGAGAGGGCTCTGACCAGTTTGCTCTGCAGTGTTCACACTGCAGCATGACTTCTACATGGTGCTCACAGGAGATATCCATTCCCAGCAGAGGAGTCCCTATTCTTTCTTCTACAGACAGAGAGTTTGGCACCAAAGAATCGTTGCAAGAAACACTGTAAAACAGGGAAAAGGGTTGTCTGTGGGCAGCTAGAGTGGGACAGCAGCTGAAGAGCAGGCTGAGAAATTGCAATTTGGGGCATAGGCCATCTGAAATGGCAGTTAACGATCCAAATCCATCACATGCCATTGTAGTCCCCGACTCAGGCTTCTGTTAGCCTCATCCAGCTCTGATGGCTTCTAGTCACATTTTTTTTTTTTTTTTTTTTTGAAAAACGTGGCAGGAGATTTGTCCCTCTGCCCATTAAAGTAGCAGTGTTTGAGGTTCTTCCATGTTAATTTGATTGACAGCAAAGTCACTAGAGAACCTCATGGACTTTCTGGCTGGCTTGTTTTCCTGGTATAAATTTTAGTGTGGTGTTCTAGTACAGAAGAAAAGCAAAACACTCTCTTCAAACAAATGCTAGAGTTACTCATTTAATAGGGTGCTCTGAGATCTGATCTCAAGTTCCTCATAAATTATAATATTACTCCTTTAAAATTTCTCAAATATGTCAAGAAGATTATTATTATTATTATCTTAAACAAGAACTTTCGGTTTTCAGTGGAATTCACTCCGGATGGCAGAACATTTTTTTCCTTTGTGAGGAAGATTTGTAAAGGGGCAGGATTGCGGCTATTATTAGAGTCCATCCTAAAGAAAATCATCAAATCCTTTAGAGCACTAGGCAGATCTGGGCTAGGGAGCATAACAGGATGGCATACAGCAACAGAGAGAAAATGGAGCAGGAAGAAAGGAAAAATGGAAACCCAAAAAGAAGAGCAGACACCAATTAGAATTCTTGCAGTCTGTAGCAAGGGGTGAGTGTAAGAAGCCATATGAAAAGAAAGGGGAGAGTGGATTAGTGTTAATCACCGATACAGGGAAGTAGGAAAGATTTTAAATGAGCTTTAAAAAGCAAAAAATTGAGTTAGCAGCGCAGAAGAGAATTCCAGATCAAGCAAGGTGGGAGCAAAAATAAAGTGCCGAATACCAGGAGATAATCTGAGCCTAAGCAATTAATTTCTTATGGTAATTTTTGGGGGAAATGGAAGCTTCTCTCTCCCCCCTGTCCTCCCCTCTAGGGAAAGCACTATTTACCCATTTCCTTATTCTAGTGAAAGGGTGCTTTTAGTGTTAGAAGTCTTCAACCTAATTTTTTTTCCCCTCACTTTTCTAATGGTATATATATATGGCACCCTATTACAGGAAAAACAAAGCACTGAGGACTAGAATTTGCCAGTCTCAGACAATAACTTGGCCCATGCACAAAGTTCAGAGGTTTGCCTCTGGAGCTTCAACAGGTATCAGAGCTGGATGGCTGGGCAGCGAGAGCAGGAGCTCTCCTTACAGATCGGGGATATGGAACATCACCTAACATCATTATGTTAACAACTGAACTGTCTGTAAAAGGAGAACAGTAGCAGTTAGCCAGTAATTAAAAAAAATAGCAAAACAGAACCAAACCACACACAAAACCAACCAAACAAAACTGGTAGTACAGATTGTCTGTTCTTGCACACTGCTACCATCAAGAAATCCTATTTTTAGCATTGGATTTATCTGCAACATAAGAAAGAATAGTGGTGTTTGAGTTAGGGTTTCTTTTATACCTGAATCATCATTTAAAGGTTAATGAGGAAAATAACACTGTGAGGAAAGGTTGTTTCCTCATCAGTTAAACACTTCCTTTATAAAAGATCTGTGTATTTTTAGCAGATTAGGAATTTATCATTTGCTACAAAAAGCCTTGATCAGTTCCTTTTTCCTTCAAATTTTGCTACAAGTTACCATGAAGGAACACTGTCATGAAGGGCTGTTAGCTTAGCATCACCAAACTCCAACGTCCATTTCTCTGCGCTGGGATGTATTTTGGTGAGGACAGCAGCCCTGCTGATATGGCAGAAGAAGACAGGTCCCACCTTACGGCCTCAAACCAAGCTCTAAGGGAACAGAAAAACCCAAGCCTGCTCCAATTCCTCGCTCTGTGCCGGGGCTGCACGTGCCACCTTCTCCAGCATGACAGGACTCTTTTAATGACCAAAGTTACACACAAAACCCACTCTGAAAGCAGGGCTTCAGGACAGAAATGCCTACACAGCTGTAGCAGCCACTTCTCAAATGTGTGCTGCTTATGAACTGCAAGAATAATGTGGTGAAATGTGCCGACTTTTGCAGTTTTCCCCTCTTTTGTTGAAACTAATGAGTCACGATTAGAGTAATGCTTTTCTGTGACTCTGAAACCATTTTGTTTAATGAGGTACTAAGTCTTTATAATTAGGCCCAGAAGGGAACTGGGACGTGGCCCCTTAAGAGCAATAATTATTTAGGTTATTTATGGTAATAAAAAATTGAAAATAGGAATTCTTCCTCAGAATGTGACTATTTATTCTTTTACATATTGCCTAACAGGCAATTACCCTATTAAGGCAACGTTTTGTTGCTAAAGACATTAATTGAAATGTAAATTAAATGTAAATCAGCTAATTAAATTGATATGTAATGAACTTGTCATGCAGGCCTTTGAGATCAGATGCATTTTGCTAATAAACAAGTGTTATAATAGTGCCATTGCTCACTGGAGTTAAAGTTGTTTAATGTGTTGCATCTATAACACACTCCCTCTCCAAACTCAGGTCTGGATGGCGTGTTAGCAACCAGAATAAGGCCAGAGCTGGGAATTTCCTGATTATTCCCTCCAACTATTTCCTGCTTGACCTCCCTACATAGCAAGATCAGTGCTGCACAGCCCACTACCTGCAGCCCAAGCTCCCTGTTCCTTCTGCACCCCAGAAATGGTAAAACACTTCATCATAAAGACTCTCACCAGGATGATGCTGCAGTATCCAATGGCCTCTGGAGGTGAAGAGCCCAGCCAAGTGCCAGCCCTGTCTTCTGGGTGTCTCATCCAGGTGCACTTCATTAGCAGCTTAAACTGTGGCTTGGTCTGTGGAGAGCAGGTGTGCTCTTTTGATGCTTTTTTTTTTTTTTTTTTAGGGCAGTTACCTGTCCACCAGAGTATTTAAAAAAAAACTCTTGAAGCACGTGCAGTATCACTGCATGTTGACATGATCACCTCCCAGTTACCTTTTATCTTCTGCTTGTTTTATCACTCTGCTTTTTCTCTTCTCTGATTTTGACTGCAAGCTGTTGGGATGGCAACATTTTTTTTTCCCCTGTGTGCTGTGTCTGATTCAGAGGGGGCAGTGAACCCTCACAGCAGCGGGAGAATAACTCTGGACATTCCTGACATACAAAGAAATAGAAAAAGAAATGATCAAAATTTGCTTGGAGATTATGTTGAAAATGTGCAAAGTGAACATTATTGCTGACACCATCAAGTCAATCCAGTTATAGGAGGCTGAGCAAGGATAACCCTCTGTGCTGTCAATAACAAGTAACCTTAATCATCAGAGTGTGAGCTTGTGTCAAACTGGAAATAAGGGGAAGGGATATGAAACTATCAGTTCTGATATGAAACTATCAGTCTTCCTGCAGCTACATTTTGAGCCAAACCCTCTGAAATTTCTAGGATAAATTCAAGCCCTGAGTTGAAGGTATTGTGGAGGGTGGAATCCCCCTCTCCGCCAGACGTATGGGCAGAATTCACTGTCTACCATCACACAACACTAAACCAAATATCACAAATTTAGCTTTTGAAAAAGCCCTGGTCAAAACTTTAGAAAGTCCACTGCCTGTTTGCGGTGAAATCGTGCAGATATTTTGTACTTTGCAGTCATAAAACTGAAGGAAATGGGGCAAAAAGCGCTGTGGAAGCATGGTTTGGAGGAGCTGAAATGCTTTTGCAGAAAGTTTTCCTGGACCCATCATGCCATTGTTGCACCTGAGCATTCACACATAATTGTTCTGTCTTGAATACATCTGATGCTGTATTTGTAACTTCTACACAGAGAACCTTCCACTCTGCAATCCTTTGGGTCTAGGGTATTTAATAAACATGTCAACTACCACTCTCTTTAGCTTGAATGCAGCATCTTGTTTTTTCCTGCTGAAGAACACTCCAGTTTGAAGTTTACAGAGCAATTAAAGACCCTCACGGGGCCCCTGATATGTAGAGATTGTCAGCATATGTAGATTAGTAATTGTCAAGTTTCTCCCTAAGGCCGGAGAGCTCTTAGTCAAATTCCAGAGATCATCAAGTATTCAGATTTCAGTGGGCTTTGTTTCGTACACAACATAGTGGCATAATTAAACTACAATGCTTCTTTTCCAATAAACTTTTGGATCTGGCTATGTTTCCATTAATTTATTTTAATTAGCTATGATTGGAAAATAAAAATGAACATCATTCTAAAGCTGTAACTTTGCTGCTTCGAAAAAAAGATGCACTGGGTACAGCTTTTTCTTTTAAACTGCTGGGGCTTGGGGACCATACTTACTGACGTGGCTTGCAAAGGCCTGATGTAGAACAAAGAACAGCAGTCCAAGGGGAGAAGCACTCCAGTTGCTTCTCAGCTGACTTGGGCACAGGTGATTCAAGAATGAATCCCACCTTGAACTTCATTGAAATCCTGGTTTGGACTCTACCTCAAATTTGAGTATGTTCTTTAGTAGTTTCTGTGTCTTTGGATGTTGATTCAAATAGAAATTGAAAAAAGAAATGGTTGTAAGGTAAGAAAAGGAAATTAATTAGTATAAGGATTTTAACAACCTCAGCCAATGCTGTGATGGTCTGCTCCAGCATTCTTGCTGAGTCCTCTGTCCTACCAAGGCAGTTCTCTTCTACGAAGCAAACAAATACATATCTAAATTTAAATATTCTTTTGCTTAAGTACTCAAGAGGAATTGTGCTGACTTGCTTTGCCTCTTGAATGGTCAAACGCTTAAAGATCAAATCACTGCTTTAATTTGTTACCCCTGGAAGCCATGGGGTAACAAAAGGAAATGGATGAAGTTTTCAGAAGATCCAAATGCCTGTGCACATTCTGCTGTATTCTCTGCTGAGGCTCTCACATGTTGCATTGTGGACCCTGGGCTGGGAGAGTACAAACTGCTGGTCTTTGGTCTGCATCCATTGTTTGAGTCCTACTCCATTGATCCATGTCCATTTGTAGACAAAGCCTGTGGTAAGGAGCAAGTTGTAAATGTGTGTGGTGTTTTTGGCATACAAACTGTGATTTTTTCACATCAGCATGTGGGATCTGAAAGTTTAATTCCTAGTAAAATAAAAAAGATTTGGACACTGAAATAGTGATGGCAACCCGAGAGGAGACAGCCAAAGCATCCCCAATATCCCAAAAGGATAATTACCAGCATGTACTTTCAGAGTAACTTCCTGCAGTCTCAGACTGACTTTGAAGCAAGGATCTATCATTTTGTCATCAACCTTTAAGTCCCCGTGTCCCCAAACTCCTTTATGGGCTAAACGTTCATTTCACAAAAAAATCACTTAAATTCTTCCAGTCAGTAGCTATAGCCGTAGACCTGAAGTGTCTTTTCTCTGCGTGGCCCACTGCATATACATCTTGCTTCGTTCTTTTCCCAAGGCCTGTTTTTGTGCTAGGGCATGAGAACTGGATCCAAGGAGCACGAACAAAGTTTGGCTTTGAATAGTTGCCCAGGAGGAGAATCCGAAGGTAAAAGAGTCCTGATAAAAAGAAGGGAAAATAAACTTCCTCACTTTTTTCCTATGATGATACTTCTCAAAATTATTAATTTTGCTTGTCCTCTATCATATCTTAGGGCAAGCTACTTTTCCTGACTGAATTGCAACGTGGAGTTTGGTTCGGTGGGCTTAACTGAAGCGTGGCTATCTGGCAAAGGCTGTGTTATCTGTAATAAAGTAACTCCTTCAAATTTACTTTCTTGATCTTGTACTTTGGTTGGGCTGCCAGTCTTAATGCCTGGAAAAGTATCTGTCACCCAGGGGCCCTCATTTTAAAGGGCTGTAGGTTTTTAGGGGCTGGATGGTGTCATCTCTCCACATCAATTTTGTCAATGTATTCCAGAGAGCGAGCCAGCCTGAGCAGTGTGCTAATGTCTCATCTCTTCTTCAGCTGATGGCAGTCCTGGCTCAGCGAGATTTCAGTTTTCCTCACTGGACTTTTCTTTCCCTGCCCTCCCTAAGCTATATTTTCTAAGCACCAATTTCACTCCAAAATTAAAGATGAAATTTAAAGATTAAGGACTGCAGGTTTTTTTTTTTTTTTTTTCCAAAGGCATTTTGATGTCTCATACTCATTGATTGAGTTAGGTATCTAAAGCATTCAGAGGAATCTGGCCCCAATCCAAAATTATTTGATGTAAAAGGCCAATTTGACTTTTAAAATGCTCTCCATTTTAATCGCCTACTGTGCAATTAGTAGCACACATAACAACTGCATTTTACGCAGCATGGGTTGGCCAGGTGTAGAGTGGTGCAAAGGATCCCACTACCTGGCTTGGATATAAATGCCAGAAATACCGAATACCACATGTGCCAGTCACAGTCCCAACCAATTGCAGTTACATCAGTAGTCTGACTCCAAATTCAGATGTACCATGGTGTCACTTAGGTCAGGATACAGTACATAATTCCTGTCTTAAAAACCTCGTTAGTACCATAAAGGCAAAACTGCACATTATCCAAGGAGAGAAGGTCAGAGCTTTGTTAGTTGTTTTTCTCACTGAACAAAGGGTTTAAGGTTGTGTCTCTGCTGAAGAGCATTCTGTTACAGTGCATTTTTAAGTTAGAAAACAAAGAAGATTGGAGGGGCCATTCCTGCAATGAGCCCTGTGTGGGAAATCCTTAAACGAGATTTGCTGGGCTATGCTGGAAGCAAGATCAGAGCTGAAAACACTATGGCACATGCTCTGTCAAACTTCCCATGTACAGCCATACCAATCCCTTTCCCTGTGTTAGATAGAGGCATTGGAAAGTTGGGTTCAGGTGCTGGTTTTAGTTTAACTCAGTTCACCATTCTACGTACTACTGTGGGATACCTGTTCTCACTAGCTGCACC
Source organism: Chrysolophus pictus (assembly GCA_037305975.1). Taxonomy (NCBI): domain Eukaryota; kingdom Metazoa; phylum Chordata; class Aves; order Galliformes; family Phasianidae; genus Chrysolophus; species Chrysolophus pictus. The sequence continues at coordinate 22,343,631 of CM074583.1, forward strand.
CATTTCCAGGGTGCCACCCCAGGAGCCCACAGTCACAAGACATCAATTTGTTCTTCCTTTGAAGGAACAAAAGTCATCACTAAAAGCAGATCCGTATTCATTCCACTTCTTCCCTTGGCTGATATCTCTAAAGTGTTAACTGCTGAAAGCATGGACATGAAAACCCACCATAGTGACAGCTGATTAGAATTCAGCCTGGTGTCTCACCCATAAATAGGAAATAAAGAATCCATGTCTATGATTAATTATCCATAAATGGCTGGCTTCCCCTATACCATACAAACACAGTCCTTCTATTTATCCAGCTCACCAAAAGACCAGCAAGCAGATTTTTCCTGTCAGTCAGGACTGGGAATTTAAAGAAATACATAAAGTGGGTGCTCTGTGTTTGTGTGTAGGTAGACATGTACAAACATCTACTTTTCTCTATGATTTACAATGTTCATGAGAAAATCAGAATATAATTTTTCTTTTCATAAAGCTGTACTTGTCAGTAGATCAAAATACACTGAGTCATCAAATCATTCCTTTAGTTAAGAAATGTTTGTGACGTTAGAAACATCAATCTATAATCTGTTTCTGTTGTGCATTGTAACTTGGCTAAATCTGAGACCTGTAGACTGAGACTGGAAAAAATAAAAAACAGGTGTTATACTGAAACTAGAGCTGCAATCTGAAGCACAGGTGGGTAAAGGCTGCTCTTAGCAATTGGGAGTGTACCTTCTTTAAAGCACCAGCTTGACTGTTGTTCAGCTGTGCTCACCAGAGCGCAGCTGCCTGCTCCATCCTCTCCTTGGTAAAGCCCAGGAGCTCTCCTCATTTGCTGTGATTTACAGCCCTGGGGCTGCCCTGCATGCTGCATCCCACATCTTCAGCATCTGTTGTGGCTGGATGCTAGGTGCAGCTGGCACCTCTCACCAAATACAATTGCACAGGCATTGTGGTTGTAGTGCTGCTCTGAGAGTGGGAGGTGATGCTCTGGAGATTTGGTCCCTCTGCCCCTGTCTTCCCAAACGTCTTTAATCAAATCATTTGTTTTTGGCTGTCCCAGTTTCCCCAGGTGCTAAGTAGGGATGAAGAGCTACAAACCTCTGTAGACACACTGCAGAACAGTGAGAGAAAAATGCTGCAGGAGACTTAGATATCATTATATGATTTGCTGCAGCGACTTGTATAGTGGTCAGGACCCGGTATAAAAAACAGGAACAATATCTTAGCAAGGATGTTCTTTAGATAATCTCATTCAACAGCTCAGCTCATGCTAAATCACCTGGAACATTTTGCCCAGGGTTGTGTCCTATTGGGTTTTGAACATCTCCAAAGATGGGTGCACTACAGCCTCTCCAGGCAGCCTGTTCCAGAGTGTGACCGCGTGCATGGCAAAAAATGAGCTTACTTGTGTTCAAATAGAATTTTGTGTTTCTTTTAATTTGTGTCCATTGACTCCTGTGGATTGTGTGGGTCCCACACACCCATGAGCTCCCAGCAAGCCCCAGGTGGGACTGAATGTGACAGAATCTGCTCTGAATGGTGGGTGCACGGGCCTTGGAAACATTCACCGTCAGGCTGGACAGGACTCTGAGCACCCTGATGGAGCTGTAGGTGTGTGTTCATTGCAGGTGAGTTGGACCAGACTACCTTTAAATGTCCCTTCAAACTCAAACAATTCTGTGATTTTATGAATTTGTCTGATCCCTTCTGAAATCAGAGGCATCTGTTCCCTTTCCTCTTGTGCATCTCTTCCCAGGTGAGAATTGGCTACCTTTCCTGGGAACCCGCATCTGCTCATTCAGTCACTGTGTTAACAGTCTCACATCTCCTGGAGATACTCTGGCACTGTCCTAGGGCCCAGCCGTTAGCAGAGATTGTCTAGCAACAGGGAGCCCTCGCTGGGCCTGCCTCTCTAATTGTAAAACATAGTGATTACTTCCACCACTACCAAAAGACAGCTCCTTCAGAAAAAAAAAGAAAAAAAAAAGCTCATGCCTAAAGATGTTATCATGCATAATTCAGGGGAAGAAATCCATACTGCATTTAAAAGATTACATCTTATCATCCAGGGTACTTATTAGCTTGATGATTTAAAAGTACACAGGGATAGTTTCTCCTGTGATTTTGCACTGGCATACTGCAGTCGTGCTGATGAATGACTTGCCCTGCAGCCTGGTTTGGGACAGATCTTGTTTTCTGATGACAGAACTGGCCCAGCCACAATTGGAATTGCCTGATGCGTGATGGGCAACTCAGCAGCACTAGAAAGTGTTTTAAGAGAGTGAAGAGCTGACTGCGTTGGATGTGCTTGAGCTTCTCAAGTGCAGAAACAGTGGGCTAGTCCATACAATTCCTAATACAAATGCTTGTATCATTATTGTTAGTATTTTTATTAATTTACCAGTAACTTTTCACCTAGAGAGCTCACAATAAGAAAGGATTTTGTTCTGTGTGCATTTATTAATTAGCACTCACCCATGCCAGCACTGCCCTGGGACACATGCAGTGTGTCCTTTTTTTTTTTCCTCCTCTTCCTCCTACTTCTTAGTCAAATCTCTCTGGACATGCTATGTATTTTCCACCCTGTGACTCAGAATCAGCTTCTCAAACTCTTTGGGAGTGTGACAGGGCTGTGACCAACCAAGAGGGAAAGGAATCTCCCTTAGGGGAGGAAGAAATGAAAGTGCAAAGTACAGTATGTATTGCCAGAAAACAACTTCCCCACTAGCTGTGCCTGGTTTCCCTGCAGGCCCTGCATTCAGCACTGCAAACAAGAGCAAGCAGCCTCATCATTTCCTGCAGCTCAGTATGGGGCATCTCACAAATGCATCACATAACATGGGCACCTAAAAAAAATTCCTCCTATAGAAATTCCTTCATCCTTCCTTAAAATGAGGCATGGTAGCAGCAGAAAAAAATCCCCTTGATGGGAGTAGTGTTTGTGCACGGACTGGGAGTGAAACTAAAAAAATCCCCCATCTTCACCTTTAACCAAGGGAGATGGGTACAAATGCTCAGCAATTGTTCAGGTTTAAAGTACCAAGTGTTCTTCAGAGCTGTAAAGGTGCAAAATGGACAGGGGACTTTTCATACTCAGTATAATTTTGTCTATGCAGTGGTGGATTGCAGACTTCTTCCCCAATGGCAAAACTTGCTCTAGCACTTCATTGTTCTTTCAAACACTTAGCTGGAAAGAAAATCTTCCTTCATATACCCAGGTGATTGGTACTGCAGGTAAAGTTAGAGCTGGATGGTTTCTGTTCCCACTGCTTTCAGACGTTCAAGCCTTGCTGGAAAAGCAGCATTTTTATATTTTGTAAGTCTGAAATATTTCAATGACAAACAGCTTTCTTATGAGAAAAAAGATGGAGAGGGGCTCTGATTTCAAAGTTTTCTTGTGTGAACCTTGCTACCCAATGCCCATGAGCTCAGCCTCCTTTTTGTTTCTTTCACAGGAGGATTTAAACCCCTCTACACTCACTCTCCCAAAATAGCATATACTGTGCACGCTAGCCTGCATGAAATGGGAAATAAATCACAGTCCCTGGCTATGACAGCCCCTGACTGCCACAGTGCTGTAGCACAGCTCCCATGGATGCCCTTGGATCTCCACTCTGAGCTACCAGATGGGGAAGAACATGAGTAATGAGAGGTGCTCCTCTAGGCCCCACCAGAACCACAGCAAGACATAGCATGTCTGAGCTGATCTGAGGTCCCTCAGACATGCACTTACCTCCAGAGAATAGAATAGATGTTGGCCAGCTGTGCTGGGACCTGTGGCTCCAGGAAGCCTTCTAGCTTCTCCATGCCTGAAGACGATTCAGTTGCATTTACATGGAGATAGTGAGCAAGTCAGCAGGCTGCGGGTCATCGTCCCCTTCCAAAGGGTGCAAACAGGGTGTGTGAACACAAAGAGATTGCATCTAGCCATAGTGCAGCAGCTGTGTCAGCACACATGGTCTTGCTAGCCCTGGACTTGCACAGACCCCATGAAGTTGCTCTCTGCTGTTACACTGGCACTGTTGCCCACAGCACACTGATACGAAAGCACACAAGGAAAACCATCGTTACAAAGTGCTTTAAAATCTTTTTCACTGCAAGGGCAGAGAGATGTGCAGGGGACAAAAATCAGCTCTTTTGCCAACCGTGTCAAATGTTTTTAACAACCTCTGGTACAAAACAATTCAGTGAGCTCTGCTTATGAATTGTCACCATCCAGCACCATGCTTCAGGCTGCGGAGAGAACTGCTTTAACTTATTTTATGTGAAAAGAGATAGACATACATACACATATAAAGCACGCACACATATAATATAGGAGGCAGAGAGAATCTGTATCTACATTTGCGGTATCTTCCTGCACCAGGTAAGGAAAGCATCTTTCTTCTTTTAAGCGGGTGCTGTATGCACATTGTTTCCTTGCAGTCTATCTTTAGGTTATAACAGTTCACAAGCTTTTTTTCTGCAGATGTGTTATTCAATTACTTCAGGGCTTTTCCATTTGTAATATTATGAAGCAATGATAGCCAGCAGACTTCACCTGTCTTTTAGAGATAGCCAGCCTGGTAATTTTAACTCTGCCCATTTTATCCACACCAGTAAATCTCATAACATGGTTATAGAGAGATTCCAATTTTTGTAGAATCTTCTCCTGGGAATTCCTGTATACAATATTGCCATAGTCTGTAATGGACATAACCTGTGATTGGATTAATGTTTCCCTAGTGAAGAAGTCAAAGCATTTCATGTTCCTATAACTGGTTTGTAGCTCAGCAGTAAAGGTCTTTGGTGTGGCAGAGAAAATAATTGCAAACTCAGCCCCAATCAGAATATATAATCCCCTCACAGCGAGGGTCCAATTCAACGCAGTTAGGCTGCCTGTACGGGGGTTTCTAGCAGGATTTTCTTGTCAGGAGAGCAGAATGCACAGAAAACAAGTTAATTTCAGTATTTTAATATTCATGAGCCAGTCCTGGGCAAAGCAAGGTAAAGTCATTGCTTCTCCTCCAAGGGAGAGCCCTCCTGCTCCCAAGTTAGAGAGCAGCGGCAGGCAGGACAATGCAGTGGGGCTCCAGGCTCCCCACAAGGAGAGCCCCCCACTAGGGCTCAGATAAATACATGCATTTGTTCCCAAAAGATAATTTATGTCCTGTCAGACGCACAGTTTGGGCCTTGTATTGTCTTCTGAACCTTTCAGAATCCCTGGTGTTCCCTTATCTTATATCCCTCCACCTTACACACAAGAACAGGAAGGAATTACTTGTTGAGTGTACAGTGTGCAGCACTTATGGCTGAGACACAGATCTACTTCTCCAGGAAGAAGGGGCTCAAACCACAGCAGCTGGCTGGCCAGAAACAGGCTATGAAGTGGGATTTGCCTGCTCAGATGGAGGAAAAGGACCTCAGTGCTCACATGGGGGAAGCTTAACTAGAGACTGGGAGCAGCTCCCACGATGGTCTCCCCAGGCACTCGTGAAATGGTCACACACACTGCCACATGAAATTGTAAGCCAGCAGACAACCAGCAAAGGGCTCAAGTTCTGCCCCAGAAAGCCAGGGAGAGCTTTCAAGTAACAGTTTATCGATGAACCATGAAAGCAGAGGTGGGTCTCTGGAGAAAGTACTATAGATTTGCTCTGCCTAAGGGGTTCAGAGGCAACATTATAGAGATCTCAAGGTGGAAAGATGGGTGGGAGGCAGCTATTAGTGGAAAGAAGATGTAGAAGACAAACTGAGAAAGAAGTGAAACGCGAGAGCAAAGAATCTGAACACAACATGCTGGAACAAGGATGGAGAGGGTGGGCTCCAGGACGGGCATGCTGCCTGACTGTAGAGCAAGGCAGATGCTCTTGGCAGATAACCTTATGTTTGGATGTTATGGTATTGCTAGGCAGGTGGAGGGGATGGGAAGAAGGTTACCAACATGGGAGCTGACAAATGGGATGTCATCATTTCCCATATGGGTAACTATCTCCAATCTGTCCTTTCTATCTGACTAAAGCTTGGGATATCTCAGCAGAAAGGATACCAGTCTGGTAGAGATGAGGATTCTACATTAGGTCTTCACAGAGCTGAAAATTGCAGGCTCTGGGGCAGATGTGGGTGACAGAAAACAAGAAGTAGAAACAGCGATTTCAGGAAAATCCAGTTATTAAATCTGAACTTAAAAGGCTGACTTTTACAAGTCAGATGGCAGGAATCTCTGACAGCTGATATCAGGGCAGCCAAGGGCTTCCCAGAACCAGCTTTGTCCACTTCTTGGTCTCAAAGTGACTCTGGGAGCCCTTGGGGAAGATGGAATCTGAAAATGAAACAACACGCACATTCCACAGCTGCTTTTATCACTTTATTCATATTTCTTGAGCAAATCCTTTAGCAGCTAAGCAAATATCTGAAACTCTCTTTTTATATATATGCATACATATATAAATAGAACCATTCAAAAATAAATAACAAGGAATTCTGCAAATATTTTCCCATTGAATATGCAAAAGGAACATTTTCCTCCCAGTAAACCAACTTTGAAAGTCTTCCTCTAAAACCCCATAAAACCCAATGATAGTCATAAATTAACAGTAGATTAATTCAAAGGAGAACTTATCCCCCCTCTGCATACCTTCTAATCCATATCTCCAAGAGGTCATTTTAATTATCACACTGTCACAGCTATTCATTACTCTGCTCTAGGAGACAGAGAGCCAGCACTATGCCTTTTGGATGCCTTGGAATTCATCATACGAGGGCATTTTATTCTCCCTAAAATGCTCAGTTTAACCCTCTCACCTTGAAAGACTGACAACATCACATTTGCTCGGTATTTTAAACCATTCTCCTTCCAGTGGGGTATCTCGTTTTAGCCAAGTTACCCTTTTCAGAGACAAACTAACTAACTAATGGACTAATGAGAGCTCAGCAAGCAGCTGACTAATGCACAGACACAATCAGCTCAAGTTTTGTCAGATCCTGAGTAGTTTGCCCTTTTTCAGAGGCATGCAAAGCCCTTTTTTTTTTTTTTTTTTCCTCCTGGATTGTACCTGATCACTCTTTCTGACTGCAGTCATGCTAATCAGATGGAAACCATGTGCCAGTAGCTCCTAGGAGGGCTGTCTGGGCGGTGCAATAGGATTACAGAAGAGTGTGTGAGGTCCTGAGACACAGAATGCAGACCTTTGTGTTTGCTTGTATGACAGAGACCCCAAAGGACCTTATGCAGAGCTCCCTTACACCTGTCATGACACTGGGATGGATCCAGTATTCAAAGACAGATGAGCACATGAGGGCCTACTAGTTTCCTGGCTGCATAAACACAACTCAGGCTGCTTTCTGGTAGTTTTTTGTAGGATCATACGTTGGTTTAGTGTTGGTAATGCTCAGGCCCTGCAGCCAGTTCTCCACTGCTGAAGATACAGGGAATATTTTCACAAGGGACAGTAAATTTAAATAGCCTGGAAGGTCCATTGCCTATAATTTCCAGTTTTTCTCATATTTCTTCATTTTTTCCCAGGATGCTTTCTTCTCTGTACAGCCCAGCATGACTACACAGCTGAGCCTGACCCTGTTTCTAGATTGCAAGGGTCTTGTCCTGGCTTAGAGAAGAGGAGCAACCAACCTCACATCCTTTACTACAGAGTGTCTGGGACTGCTACTTCATCGGAACCACCTGACACCAAGGGGAGCTCATTCATTCTTGTTTCACATATCTCCCTTCAACCTCATTCTGGTTCATCCTTTACCTTTCTATCCACTGGGTCTCAGCACCTTCTCTTTCAGTGCTACCCCTTGCTGACAATGCCTCAGTCATAAACCTTTTGCAAGCCCACTCTTCCCAGATTCCTACCAGCTACTGCTGCAGGAACATGGTTTCTGCCTGTTAGACAGGGCTTGCAGTGAGTTTCATGCCTGCACCCTGACAGGTGACACCACTAGCATTTCTCATATGACCACTTTTCTCAAATGATCTGATAGAAGAGCAAAAGCCTAACCATGCAGCAGATGATAAACGGCACACTGAGGAGCACCTGCCTGACTCCCAGAAGCTATTTATCAGGCTCTCATAATGCAAGCTAACTGGGCTAGGACATGCAATTGGCATAAAAGCTTCTGAGCCTGACACTAAATGGGGAGACATCACATGGTGAAGCAGGGGAGCCAGGACTCCCTCATTTGCTCATTGCATGGATTACCCCTTAAAAGAGAGGGAAAGAGAGGGGCTGGTGGAGGAAGGGGAGACTTTTTCATTTTAACAAATAGCTTTTCAGCCACCGCAAATGATTTCTCTAGATCTATTGGGTCACTCTTTTTTCTTTTTTTTCTTTTTTTTCTTCCCAGAGATGAGAGCTAAAAAAAAAAAAGGCTTGAAATTGATTTACCGTCTATAAATAAAAAAGAATCAATGGTAAAATTTCTAGCTAATTTCCCTCTCCTTCGTTCCCCTTTGGACTATTTGTTACCTTAGAAATATTTATCTGGGAAAAAAAAAGAGAAATATCAGCATTTCCAGCTCCAGCTGCACTCCTCCTCCTCGCCACACAGTCCAGCCCTCCTTTCCTCTCTTCTCCTCTCATTGTGCAGGGAGCGATTGGTCCTTCAGGTGTGCCTGGCTTCTCTTCTCTGGCTTGCTGTCAGCATGGCTGGTCCCCTGGCCTTGCTGGGTGTTGCATTTAAAGACTGGCAGCTTTTCTTTCCTGCCAAAAGAAGAGAGAGGACAGGTGTTATGAATGCTGTGGTGTTCCTACAGCAAGTAGGCAAACCCTGGGTGGCTGAGCTCTGAGGAGATGCACGTGCAGTCTCACAGGGAAGTGCATCTGCAAGGGAGGCTTTGGCTGCTCAAGGGAAATTAGAGGTGGTTAAAAGAAATTAGAGCTGGTGCCCTGCTCCTCTGGTCAGAGAAGGGTTATTCCTTCCAGAAGTCACTCTGCACTATCTCTGAACTCTCCAAGAGAAAGCCCCCCCTGTTTCCCTTCAGGCCAATGCACTTACAGCTGTTTTCTCCTCACCGCACTTCTGAAACATTTCACATCATTTCTCCCCATTATCAGCAATCGTGTCACTGTGAATATTTCCTTCTGGGGCAGATACTGCTTCCAGGACAGTTGGTTCCCAGGTCTGCTCATCTCTTCATTGCCCCCGCTATGAGGAAGGCTCACAGCCATGGCCAAACTCTGCCCATGTGGCTGGGGAGCACCCATCACATCGCATGTGATGCCAGTGAGTCCAGCACTTCCATTAACTCCAAATATTTAATGATAATGTAAAACTTTATTTGTCACTGTTGTTTATGGCCTGACCCTTTCAGTACCCTTTGGGCTGCAGGCCTCGCAAAGCAGATGGAATTCAACTGCTGACCTCTGATGAGAAGAATTATACAAAATATAAAACCCTCTTTCAGTGATGCCCCAGGAGTTCACAGGCTAACCAGTGAGCTCATCACAGCCTGGCATGGCAGCACCAGCCCTGTGGCTTCCCACAGCCTGTCCTGGATAGCAGAGCTGCTTCATGTGGTTCTGCTCTCACTGTGCGCTTCCCAGGCAAAGTGCTGCCGGGTGTGTGTTTACAGTGTGCATCCTGGATATTTGCTGCTTTAAGGAAAAGTAAATCTCTAGCCTTTATTATCTGTTAATTCTTTAACATTTCTGTTCTGTTTACTTACACAGCCTCTTTGCTTAAAGGCTTTAATTAAACCCCCCCAGTTCACAGCCCATCACTTCCAACACCCTCTGGCTCCTGACAGTTGTGTGTCACAGCATGACAGGCACAAACAGCCTCAGCCTGTCTGTCTGTCCATCTAGCTGCTGGGCAGAGCCAAACCTAGGAACCAATCCTCACATCTTTGTACCCTGAGATATAGCTATGATGGGAGGCTGAACGTGAAGGGGTCGTACAGCCATGTACCCCGCTGTGCTGGGGCTGTGCTGAAGCAGGAATCTTTGCCTCAGGACACCATGACAGTCATGGAATCACAGAACATCCTGAGTTGGTAGGAATCCACAAGATCTACTGAGTCCAACTCCTGGCTGAGGGAACTTTACTGCCCCAGCCCTCCCCTCCCCATTGCCATCACAACTGCCACCAGTTCAGCATCTACTGCCTCTTCACAGTTCAACCAACCTACATATTTTGAAGAGAAAAACACAGAGACAAAAATAAATAAATTAGGAGCCTGTGAGGGAGACCTGAGAGGCACACAGAAGTGAGAACAAGTGCTTTCTCTGGTTCTGTGTATAATTACACTGACGAGATCCTAGACAACGCTGGAGACCCAAACACAGCAGCAGCTGTGGACCAAACAGAGAATCACACAAAACATAGGGAGGCACATCAGTCAAGCCATCCCTGCCCTTGGGCTGCCCCTGTTACTGCTGACAGCCTGCCCATGCCCAGCACTGAACAGGCAGGGCTTACCCCAGAAGAGGCAACCTCCTTCCCAAAAAGGCAAACTGGGTTGTCTGCTCTTTGCAGGAGAAGAAAGCAACATAAGAAACACGCAAAGAGGATTTTTGCATCTGCATAACACCTGAAAAGCAAACCCTGGTTAACCAACTGCACTTACAGCGGGATTTTTATTCACTGCCCTTTTTTAGCAGCTATCCAGGCATTATTTGTGCTGAAGCACCACAAATATCAAGCACTCAGCTCACACCAGATTCTTGTGACAAAGTGATTTTTGGCCGTACAGCCAATTGATAGACAGTTGTGATCAAATCACAGCCCTGCTGCGTGCTCATCACACATACAACAGTTAATCTTGCAGCCATGCAAACTGGTTTGCAAATCTCAGAGGCATAGCAATTACAATACCAAATTTATACTGCATCTCTCAGTCAACTAATTGTACATCCAAAAAATCACCACTTGAATAATCTGAATACATTCACCTTTGGTGCTAAAAAAAAACCTTCAGTACATGCGTGATCTCAACATAATTTTGAGTTATGGAACCCATGGGAAAAAATGCCAACCTCTGATTTCAACAGCAAAATTGCTTCTTTCTAAATACAGCAGGAGCGTAATTCACATGGAGGTCTGGCATCTTGGTATTTCCAGAGAGGCTTTTTTTCATGTTCTACAAAATGGAGATGTTGCTTGCTTTAGCTCTCTCAGCCCGTATTTAGGAATTCAAGCCCTATATACATCTACACAAAATCTACTGCACATGTTCACCTCTAAAACAATTGCATTGGTATTTTTAATTGTTAGGAAATCTTAAAGATCTCAAAACGAATTATCAGACCTCCAGACCAGGCTGATGTTTTAGATGAGCTGCAGTTTACACACCACTGTCCTAGAGCAGCGCAGGTGAGCTCACAGCCTGTAAGCACACGTGTGCTCTTGTGGCATTTTGGGCTCTTTCACACACACTTTTCTTGACATTTGTTTCCAACTGGTGAAACACGTTGAGGTGGGGAGTGATAGGTGTTAGTGACTTTGCAGCCGGCATGCTGAGAGGGCCAAAGCAGAAGAGAATTCTGTATTTAAACTGCAAAGGGAGGAGAAAATAAGGTTATTCAAGCCACATGAGTAGGATCGAAAATGAATCATCAAGGCTGAAAAATGGCTAACCTCTGATCCCTGAAACCACGAAATCTGGTTGCTGTCGTGTGTCTGCTGATCTAATTTTTATACTCTCCCCTCCATCCAAAGGAGATGTGTTTCCATTGCAGATGGGCCGCCATTGCAGCCAAACAATCAATGCCTGATTACTTCAAATGCTTCGCTCTCAGGGATGCACAATTAACCAGGCCCACATTTGACACTGCAAGGGGAGCACAGTATTTTCAGGGAATGTCTGACAAGTTTCAAATGTAAAAACCTACAAATTAAATGACCCAGCAGATAATGACGGTCAGTGCCCTGGCAGTTAGATAATGTACATGCTCCAAAGCAAGGCAATTAGAAGCTATAAAAACAAATTTACAGTGTTAGAGCAAAGGTCAGAAATTCTCAGCCATTACCGAAGGCTTGATTTTTGCTTTTTTTTTTTTTAGTGGTCACCAGTGTCCATTTCAAGAAAGCAAGCAAAAATTCATATACGTGAGGTGGCCACTCACCTATTACAGCAGATTATAATTTCTGAGCCTTGCAAATCCCACTATCTCAGTGCATGGAGAATAATACCGGAACTATCTGGCAATCTCATCAAGTTCTTACCGTGAGGCTATACCTTTCTGAATGCAAGAATCAGTCCAATGGTGCCAAGGTACCACATTATAGCTGCAAAGTCTCTCTCAGGAGACTTTGCAGATGTCTCTCCCTTTGCCACTGAAGGCTTTGTCTTGTCCTCAGTCCTCCAATTTTCTAAGGAAGCAGCAGGAGAGTAATGCATTGCTAGCAAAAAATGATTGTCTCTTCGTGTCTTGAGTTTGTTCAAATTAGAAATATGATGTCAGGATTAACGTGCTATATACACCAGACATTACGTAAGTCAGCTCATTCAATACATAGCAGCTCTCTGTGCTTTCACAGTGGTGTTCTCTATCCTGCTCCTTAGAAATAAGAGGAGGGTCCACACAGGGACGAGGCTGGAAAAAACACAGATGCTTTACATCTGCTTACTGAGCCCCAGCTTCTTTAGAGCAACAAGCCCGGGGAAGGAAGGGGAAAGCCGGTGGGCGTCTCCAGGGCTATCTACGTGAGGATGCCCGAGAGAGCTAATCCAAATACATTTAAGGTGTAAACCATGAAGGTGATTAGTCAAACCACAGTAAGCTCCTATGTGGATATGCTCCTTCAGAGTTAAAGTAGCCATAATTCAATTCATTCATTTAGCTCATTTCCAAAAGTAAATTAAGGTAGAGTAAATTAAATTAAACCATCTGACAGCACCTTCATTTTGAAAGGGATTGTTAACATGGACCCAGCCTACTTCCTACAGTAATGCAGATTACTTTCCCCTGCTGGGCAGGCATGCTGGCTCCCTGGGCCAGTCCTGAAGTGGTGTGTTTTTACACACTCTTTACATGGGGATTTCTGAAAGCAGGACCAGTGCTTTTTGACTGTTTGCACGTGCTTTAGAGTGCATGCCTAAATCCAGGGCGAAATCCTTCCAGCCAACGCTGGCTCCCAAGTGCTTGAGGAGGCAATTGTTGTAGTGGGGTCTTTTGGTGAGCGCTGCAAATCTCCCCAAACCCTGCAAATGGATCCTTTTCATTGAACCCACGCAAATGTGTCACAGTTTAAAACCTGAAAAGCTTTCCTTAATGACAACTACAAGTATCAAGAGTTGCATAAAACGTGTAGACATGCGTGGGAGTGAGCTGACAGATTATAATTACCAGTTGAGAAGGGGGAAAAAATAAAAATTATTTTTTGAGGCAAAACATATAATCTTCCTTTAAACCATAGTAGTGCTCCCATTTACTACCCTGGAAATCAGATTGAAGTTGTTTGACTCCTTAGCAGGTTTTTATTTTTATTTCCTTTTAAAGATGCACTGGCCAATGTGGGAGGATAAAGCGGGGCTTTATTTAGACACTCATATGAGCTTCGCACTGTTTGAACAGGAAGGGAAGTGGTAAGATGTCCTGCAGGCTTCCAAAGCATTTCTGTCCTAGCTGGTAGGATTGCCTATCACTACAGCCCCAACCAGCCTTTCCAGGGGCACAGGGAAGATTCTTAAATACAGACTGGTGCAACCTGTCACTACAAAAGGGACACACCTTTTTTGGGCACCCATTGGCCAGCTCCAGGCGAAATGCCCAAGATAGGCTTCAGTCCTCTCTTTTAGCCAGGCTGGTGATGGAGGGTTTTGCAGGTGATTCTCTTTTTTCTCTTTTAATTTCCTCCTTTCTCTACAAGCGGTAAGTAGGTAGTTTTGCTGATTTTCCTCTGGAGCAATACTGGAGGAAGGGGCTGTATCAGCACCATTCAAGAGCCATAGCCAGTATCCTGAGACTGAAGTGGGGTGATATAAGTAGCCCAGGGAGGCGAGAAGCCTGCGTGCACCCTGTGTGGGCAAGGGAAATGGCCAGATCTGCTAATGTTTAGGAGTACGTTAGATCACATATCATCTAGAGCACCATTGCTCTGACAAAATTTATAATACTTGCTAGGACATGCACTTTTTTTTTTTACTTTTCTTTTTCCGTTTTTCCCTAAAGACTGCTTTCCCACTGAAAAATGGTGGGGGGAAAAGATGACAAGACAGCATTTTAAGTTTGGGGGAAGTGAGCTGTGGTGACAGCAAACAGAGCCCCAAGAGAATGACAAGAAGCAGCCATCTACGTAAAGCAGACAGGTGGCTTCACTCCCAGCTCTCATTTCAGACGTGGCCAGGTCAAAGAAAGCGCCGACAGATGCAGGTAAAACCTCAAAAATCCTGAAGGCAGATCTTAAAAGTTTTTCTGAAAGACAGCACGAGTGGACGGGAAGAACATCCCAGATCCCATGGGACAGAAGGACTCCCACACATGTGCCAGAAAGCAGCAAATCCCCAGGATGGCATCAGTCAGAGCCTGGAGACCCACACAACCACTGAACATCTCTTTAGTGTCAGATGGGGCTCAGCATTTGAATGACTGAGTTGTCCTGGCAGAAATGTCTCTTTATCAGACTGTGCCCATACAGGAGAACACATTCTCCATCTCCACCCACTGTGATGCAGATGATGGTTCCCATCACCTGAGGATGACGGGACAGTCCCGTGAGCCAAACATCCATTTGGATACACAGCTGTGAACTTATACATCATCATTAAAGCTGCAAAGTCAAGCAGCAAGAGAAGGAATTACCAGAATAAAGGCTGTCAGAGCAATTTCAATTCAGCCTCCTGGCAGATATGCCTTCTGATGCAGTCTTTAATTACCTCATCACAGCCTACTTTTTCTTCAACAAGGCTGCTGCTTCATTCAGGACACAACAAACAAGCAGCAATTAAAGAAGCGTCAGTCAATATTTTCTTCTGGTTTTTTTGTTGTTGTTCAGTGTGTAACTCCAGGCATTATTTGCTGCATGCCATCAAGTTCCCTGCTCTTAGACAGAGCTATTCCTCTTCTCCTGAACTTCATGAGTATCAGTACGTCAACAGAGAGCTTCTCACATAGGAATAGATTTCTTTTCCTATACCCCACTGAGCAGAGGGCCTGGGTTTTACCTGGTGCAGAAATATCCTGCTGGCCAGGTGGGATTTTTCAGGGTACTTACGAGATGTCTGTTCAAAGTCCAGCTCCTCTAACCTTTGTCAGAGCCAAAAGCACTCAGCATTTCCATAATTTGGACCTCAGTGAACACAGAGAACCAGAAACATGGGACTAGCAGCTCTCAGAAAAACAAGTCAGCAGTTTGAGAGGCAATAGCAACTTTGCTGACGCTGCTGTGCTGAAGCACAGCTCTGCTGCACAGTCAATGAGCCAGGAGGGAAAGAACAGAGCGATGCTGGCGTGGGCAAAGGCCTAAGGCAGCACAAGGTGACTTGCATTTGCAAATTTTTGCATGACAAGATTTCTGGTTTTTTTTTAATAGATGCACTCTGCTTTCTCTTCATCTCCTACAAAAATTTTGCCTTTTATACCAAAGATTTCAGTGGAGGACATTTTTTACTTTCAACACAACCAGTGCTAACCCTTACTCTGGCACAAGTAGAGAAGTGTGCTCAGGACAGACACACAGCAAGAGAAAGAGCCGCTTTCGTCTCTGACTCAAAATCCCACTCAAATTCCCCCCAGTGAGTACAGCAGAAGCAGAATTTGCTAGCCACTGTGCAGCATAAAACTGCACTGCAAGAAGAGGAGAGGAAGGGCATGAACTTCCATTGCCAACCAGACAGCTGTGCTCTCCTGCTCTGTCCCCACTTAACCCAGCCTTGAAGAGAAGTCTTTGTGTGCTGGTGGACTTTCCTGAGCCTTTCTGAAGCACACTGAAGTGGCAGCACTCTGTTCTCCAGCAGCTTCTGTAGGCAGCATACAGGTCTCACTCTTAGAAATTTATAGGCCTATTGGTTTATCACTCCAGAAAGCGTCCAGCATTTTCAGCAAGGCTTTTAATTCATTAGCTCACATATGAAAATATTCTAATCTTCCTGCCCTCCCTAGCTGAGTCATCGATGCTTTCCTATCTTGCTGCAGACATATCACCTTCAGGAAAGTAATTGTTTAGCTTGCTGGTAACAATGGACATTATCTTTCTGAACTAAGTGTTCATTTAGGATCACAGGGTCCTTGCAAGAGCAGGACTGTGGGATACAATGGGGATACCACAGGTCCAACTGTAGATCCAAGCAGTTGGATTCACTTATATGCATATAAATACCTTATAAAGATACAGCTATTCCTCTTTCCATCTTGGAATAAGCTTTACAAGTGCTTGGCCCCACATTCAGTTTTTGCCCTGTAACCAGAGCTGCTCTTCTTGTTTCTTGCTCCAGACGATCCTAATTCAGTTCTCACTGAACTGCCTGCATTGTCTATTCTCTAGTATAGCTGTTGTCAGGGCTAAAGGTGCCTGAACCTGGGCACTAGCAAATACTTGCACCAATTTTCAGGACCATCCCTTCCTTTCTGTGCCTCAGTTTCCTTCTGCACACCACGGCAATAACAAAGTAAACATTTCCTTCTTTAAGGTCCTTCAGTCAAGAGGTACTCTGGAAGTGATTCAGGTTGCTGTTAATTTCCAGGGCTATCGTTATAACACATTTTGGCCGCATTAATTCCCTCAAACAGAAATCATTCTGCCTGCAGTAGACTAGGACAAAGCAGCCAATTAGTTGTCTCTTAACTCTGCAGCTTTCTTTCAATGAGTATGTGGAATCTGGTAATGTTTTAATATATTTTCATAAACTATGGTCACAACATGTCCAGTTTCAAGCTAATAACCATACCATATAATTAGTCCTGATTACAGAGATATTTAGTATCATTTTATATATTCTATATATTTCCTAATGCCACTGCTCAGCCAAGGTAGATTTAAAACCACAGCTATCTTCCTCCTCCTCCCCAGCAGTTCGCAAGGTTTTCTTGTGCACAGGTTTGCAGTTAACATGACAGCTTCAAAGAAGATTTCATTTTGTTGATGTACTTTTAATAATATACACAGGCTCTGATCAAATGTCAGGTGACAAGACCCACGAGACAAATAGAAGGCATTTGTCTACTTACAAGGAAGACCAGCATTTGAAAGCTATCAGGAAATTAACAACATGAATTTTCAAAATCTTTTCCTAAAACATCTGTTGGCTTTAGGCTGAACATTTACAGTATTTAGGATTTT
This sequence comes from Chrysolophus pictus, assembly GCA_037305975.1. NCBI lineage: Eukaryota > Metazoa > Chordata > Aves > Galliformes > Phasianidae > Chrysolophus > Chrysolophus pictus. Next base: position 22,360,824 of record CM074583.1, read on the forward strand.
AACGTGAGATAGAACCCCCTAAACAAAAGATCCCCCACCCCATTAGATTCTGGTGGTGGGAGAAGAGAGATCTGCTCTGTTCAACTCGATTATAGATGTGTATCTTTCCCTGCTGGCATGGCTGTCTCTATAGAGATGGACATGGATATTTGATGAGATTAAAATGCTTCAGTTACCACTGTCAGTGGTTCTTTAATTTAAAACGAAGAAGGCAAACAAACATTCTTTTTGATGAGGTAACTGAATGATGCTACGGAAAAGCACTTTGCTGTCAGGTGGTAATTAGGTTCAGTAATAGTTGTGGGTTTTTAGCCTTGGAGGTTGCGGCCCCTGGGAATCTGAAAGAAATGATACATTCAATTTCCAGAGGAAAGGAAGATGCTGGATGCTTTTCTCTGCTAACCCTGCAGGTCTCTGCAGATAAGAGCATTCAAAGCTGCAGCGCTGACAATCGTCCTTGAGCCAGCCTAAACTGTTGTGTCGAGATCACGAACACAGAATGGAAGATGGACCCAAAGTAGGGCCTTTAAACACCTAATGCAGTCAGGCTGGTTTGAACTGTATGCATAAGGAACTGTCAGAATGGCTGCACCAAAAGGATTTTTAAAGTCTGCTGAAGTGTATTCCAGCAATTGCTCTATGGCCTGGGCTGATAATTGTAACATCCATCTTATGCATCAGTGGAAAGTCTTCAGTAGGAAAGTGTTTCTTCGTAAACAAGCAACTGTTCTGACAGGTATTTTTTTAAGGGGAAAAAGAAGGGAAAAGAAGGGAGTGATATTCAAGGGTCATCTGCATTCCTTGCAGGAGAGGAACAATTCCATTTGGAACTCGATTTTCCATTGTAAATATAAATTATGCTTGGCTGTAGTATTAAAACAAACAATTCCAAACTTTCCAATTGATCTAAAAGGACTTAATTGGAAATTTTGAGTTTGGAGGCAAAAAAGCTCTGTCCTCTGAACAGAAACAAATTCTGAACATGGTGCTTCCCATACAACAGGAGGTCTGGTTCCTGTTCAGCTCCTCTCTTCACATTATTACCCATCTTTGTTCAAATAATGGCAATTCGCAATCAGCACTTCTGTAGTATTGCCACTGCTGCTCATGCAAGGTAAGGCACTGAAAGGACATCAGTGGTCCAACACCATGCAGAGGGTCAGCAGCACTACTGAGAATAGAGCTTGGGCATTTCAAATCCTCTTTTCATACCTGTGTGCCTTGCCTCTCTAGTGGCCTTACTTCATGTCCAAAAAAAGAGACACTTTTGGACAAACAGCCTACACAGGCTGAAAAGCTGGATTAGGGATTCACAATGAGGGGGAAGCCTGGTCCTAACTGCAGAAGAAGCCTGCCATCCAGCCGTCAGCGCAGGTCCAAAGTGAAATGAAGAATACTGCCTTCAGCACAGGCTTGCCAATAATCTCCTGAAGCACTGAAAAAGTTTTTCCTTCCAGAACTAAAACTTTTCAAAATAAAGAGAGTCTGATTCTCCTCTCACTCCTGGGAGATAAACGAAGGGTAAGTCCATTAAAGATACTGGTGTGAGATTGGTGTACAGCAGACAGAATTCAGGAAAGATATTGATATCTCCCAAATCCCCTGAATATTTTTTTCAGGCATAAACCAGGTATCTTTCCTGATCATAAATGCTTTACTTCCGAATGGAATTTCAATAAAATAAGCACAGTTAGATTGGCATGCTTATTATAAAGCCATAATGAAGGAGCACTGAATTTTAGTCATGAAAGGTATTAAAGAAGCAGCCTCACTAAAGCAAAAGAAAATGCTTTCTGACCTACCGAGTTTTAGGAGTTGCTGCCAGTGGTCTTTCCACCAAGGAGTTCAGCTTGTAATAGTCCAAGAATGTCCTGGCCACATTCCTTCCAAGCTTCATATCTGTAAGTTTTTAATTAAGGAGTATTTTTGGAAATAATTAACGATATTAATAATAAAAACACACAGTCCAGAGGTAAATTACTGCTATTTGACGCACGAACAAGTTTTACATTAGCCATCCCACAGTGCTTAGACCTCAGGCAAAATGACTTACATAAGCAGATACAGCAACGGTCATCTTGTTTGCTTCTTGTTTTCACAGGTAGATGCTATATAAAAACCACAGACAGGAGGAAACAGTCTCTCTTTCCCTTTACACTTGGCTGCAGATCCCCGTGGTGTTCATGAAGTAACAGACTAGACCAAGGAGCCTTCCAATTTTCACGCTCAGAGAAAATAAATACCTAAAAATGTTTGGACACAGGTGGCATTTCTGCGCTTGTGCCCAGGAAGCAAGGTCAACAATGTCATGGTACAAACCAGACGTACCAGTATAAAAATTTATCACTGGGATCAGAGCAGTAGCCCTCCACCTTTAGAATGGAGCTCCCACACTGCCCTGGAAGAACCTACAGTTCTCTAGTTGTGTTGTATTCAGAAGCTAAAATGGTGGTTTAGCACTGATCTGGAAGAATGCCTTGGAGAGCTGTGCATTACCTTCAGGAGGTCAGCAACAACACTGGGGCTCCTCTCCCCTCACTGGCCACGATTTCTGTTTTGGCTAACCCTGAAACCCAACACTATACAGATGAGCTGCTGAAGAGACCTTGTGGGTGCCTGAACCTCCTGAAGACTCTGTTGCCTAAAAATAAGCTGAGTAATCCATGACTGCATTAAAAAATAATATCCAAGATCATATATTCATTGGGTGAACCTCCTCCCTATGTGAAACATCAGCATTAGATCTGCCTGTTATAGAGTAGCCCCTGCTTATCCTCTGCATGATGATGTTCAACTGGAAGAAATGCAATGGATGCCATTATCCATAGTTGCATAGCTGAGGACTCTTTTAATTGCTTATTTTGACCCAATGCCTACACACACTGCAATAACCATCTAATTTTCAAGAGCGCTGCCCCAAATGGTCATCAACAGCCATTTCAGGATTTCAGGGGTGTTAATGCAGAAGCTGAGGTGGGCATGCAACCTGGGGAACTAAATATACTTCTGCATCTGACATCCAGCAGTCTAGGAAAAGAAACCAGTTCTGGGTTGTTTTGTGTGCAAGTGTTCACATTCCGTTACACCAATAGTTATCTGCTGATGTTTCCATTAGAGGAAAATTCCAGAAGAGCAGCATCCCAGGGGTTCCCAGCAGCGGCTGTGAAGACGTTTGCTTCTAAATGAAGCTTTTATTATCCGCCCACTTAGATTAGACACATCAAAACAAGTGAGCATGAGACATCAGGTTCAGGCATCGCTGTGGGCTCTCTGTTTATCATTTATTTATTTATTTAAAAGAGAGGTCAAACTGACATGACTCAGTCTCTAGCTCTAGTTCTTCAACCAAAAACTATCAGCTGGCCACCAGCTCTGCTGGCATTGCTATTAAGCCCTGATCAAGTGGCTGAGGATGACTCCTGACGCTAATTTTCTCCCCCCATTATCTGGTTCCACTTCTCTGGTTTCCATTCCAGTGCCTGGGGATGGTTATAGGGATCTATTCCAGGCACACTAATTGCCATTCTAATACGATGCATGCTGTAGGTACCTATGTTATTGGTTCCCCAGAGAGGTGGTAGATGCCCCATCCCTGGAGATATTCAAGGTCTGGCTGGACAGGGCTCTGAGCATGAGACCAAGCTGTAGGTGTCCCTGTTTAGTGCAGGGGAGTTGGACTAGATAACCTTTAACGGTTCTTTCCAGCTCAGCCCAAGCAGCAGATGTTCATGGCTGCTGTCTGCATGGACAGAGTATCGGTTGGATGGGGACATCAGCTGTGGCAGTACCTGGTGAGCTTCCCTGCAGCTTGCTGGCACCAATGGATGAGGATAACCATACCAGCTCAAAAGTTTAGAAAGTTGGAGGCAGCTTAAAGTTTAGCAATTCCAGGAAGGGCACAGTTTCTTTGAAAGTATTTTGTGATTGTTACTGGAATTTGGGAATGGCTGTGGGTAGTTTGGTTGCTGCAGTTGAGAACTCAAAGCAGCAGCAAAGGTTAAGAGTTCAAAGTCTTCTGAGAAAATGAGAAAGAAGGGGAGAAGACTGTCAAGCATTTAAGGGATTGAGAAAACTAACATGGCTTGATCTTGTAGTTTCTTTCATTTACTCAGCACTTTAAAGACGCAAAGTGGTAATTGGACTCAGTAAAGTCTCTAGGACATTTTGTCAGTGCCACTCTCAGAAGGCTGATCCGCCAGAGCTGGCCCTGCTGCTTTTTCTTTGTCTCTCTACAACACGTGCGTTCACATGGTGGGCTATGCCTGACACACTGCACCAGGGAAGGAAACACTAAAATGAGAGTGGATGCAGCTGAGGAAGTGGCTACATGAGCTCCTCCATGGTGCCCTACAGCTCTGCTTTACTCCTGATTTGAAGGAATTCTGTTCTACAGCTGAAATTTAGCTCTTGGAAAATGTTTTCTATCAATCAGGACTGGTAACCACTTCACCTAAGCACAGCTGGAAAATTCCAGTGCAGAGGACTTCAAGAACAGGTTAAACCTATGGCAGATAAGAACAACTTAGCTCTAGCTGGTTTTGCATGAAGTTCAGGAAAAGAAATATAGAAGAACCCCTAAGGCCCATCCAGCCCCATTTCCTATGGTTCACTCCATGTTTTGCAGCCCAAACAGACCTCCTGTTTGTTAAGTTTACAAAGAAGGTAAAGGCATTTTGCCAAGCATAGACACAGAAAGTAGATGGACGTTTTGATACAACTGATCATGCAATTCTGTGCCACCACATCCAACCACTGAAAAGCCACAGAATGGAAACAGCTTGTAGTCTGGAGTAAGATTCAAGGCAGCACAGGATAAAAAAAATGTGCACGTTCTAATATTGGCTTCTCATACCATCCCACTGCCATTGCTTTGCCAGCCACCTCCACAGAGGATGAGCAGTTTCTGTCACAGAAAGCAGGTACCTGATATAACAGTCTCTGCCTGTGCCTGCCTAGCCTGGGCGAGAAATGGCCTGACTCACTCAGAAGTGCAGGTGGCATGAGTGTGCAGAACTGATAGAGAAAAACAAATCATAGCGATGACATTTGCATTTATTTTGGGTGCACAGAAGACCCAGACTCCATTTTGCTTCACTAAATACCACAGACACAAAAATAACTGCAGCTACAGCCAGAACTCGCCTTTTCTGGGTAGTGTGGTGGATTGTTTTGTAATCGTCTTTCCTTCTGCTAATCACACATGCTGTGTTTTTGCCCACAAGAACTCTCTGCCCAACTTCAACCACACCTGCAGGCGATTGCCCAGCTACTCCCATCACAGGAATGGGACAGCAGAAACCCACCTGGGAGAGCCACAATGGAAGCAGCTGGATGAATGTCTGTCTCTACTGCCTGTCAGGATTTTCTCTCCTCTCCCTTCCTCCTTCATCAATTTGTTGTTCTCCATGCTCTGTATTCCTACCTGGAAGTGGAAACCAGCATCCCCAAGTTTCCTTCTGAAAATGCTGTTCCCGCAGTATTTGCTCTTTGACTGGCATCAGTGGTTTTGGGGAGATTTCCGAGCAGTCTGTTCGTGCACAACTCTGCCAAATTTCGCAGATGTTAGGAAGTTCAGATAAGACAAGAACCAGGCAGAGCTCTCTGCAAAATCCCCCACACTTCTGATCTCCACCATGCCTCTCCCCCCAAAGCTTCTGGCCCTGGCATGAAAACAGGACAGAGGAGGAGTGTGGATCTCAGAAGTCATTACTAGTTTTCAACAGAGGAGATTCACTGATCCTATTGTGAACAGTCTGCTTCAGCTGGAGCCTCCAGAAACACGCACACAGCCTTATTCTGTCTGTGCGTGAAGGCAATAAGAATCTCAATTTGGAAACCAGTTAGCAGTACAAGTCATTAGGGGAGGTACTAAATGTTGCTGCTTTAATAGCTCGCTGATCATTTAATAATATTGCTGCTGCAGAGCATGGTGGCACCATTCGCCTGCTTTTGTTTTGCTTTTTGAAATTCAGGGTCATTCCACTTTGAAGTGAGTGGATTATCTCTCCTTCCCCCTCTTGCCAGACACTGCAAACTGCTTTAAATAATTAGAGAAAGGATGGCTCCTTCAAGCTCGTCGTCTCATTTTCATAAGGTCCAGTGTCATTGCTTTGGAACAGGAAGAGAAGCGGTGGTGGTGGCGAGGATTTGACAAGGGCAAAACAGTTAGCAGCCCCCACTCATCTTTGATAAGTCCTGCGGGGTCCCTGCCAAGCAGATTGGATCTCTGTTTTTATGTCTCATCTAGAGGACAGCACCTCCATCAATTTAAAACACCGCACTGGGTTATTAGTTTATGGAATTCATCCAAGTTTACTCCTAAGCAGGATTTAAAATCGTGACCTTCCAATTCAGAGGCATCACTTATCAGACCCACGCAAGTCTTTTGTTTCCAAAAAACAGCTCTAAGTTATCTTAAAGACAGACAGAAGAAAGAAAAATAGGGAAGGGAGAAAGAGGGAAGGATTCACAAAGAGAAAGAAGGATGAATCTTTTTAATAGCTCAAATTAAAAACCAGAAGAAGCTCTTTGTTTGACAAAACTGAATTTTGCAGCAAATCTCTGTCCACCACAACAACAATCCTGTTATTTATGAAAAGAGGGATATTTTGTGTGGGAGAGTCCCAGATGACTGTGGTCAGTGAGCATACTGTCAGCTTTGTACAATCTCAAGAGAAATATGGATGAGGTTTTCTCATCTCTTTATAACAGCTTCCATCAATGGATCAAACCCCTTCCTGACTTGAACAAGAGCTCTAATGGAAAAAGGCATTACACGGCTTTAAAGCACAGTGCTATATCACGCCCAGCCTGATCAGAAACAGTCCTCTATTTTAGCAGAGCTGTTTTCGCCACAGTCACTTGTTTTGTTTCACAGGGCTGACACTACAGTCTGACAAATAAGAGAAGTTGCCAATGACACGTTTAATTGTGTGTGGGGGGGATACTTCAGATAAAGTGCAATTGGGGCAATTCGTAGGCTTGGGGAGGGGGACTCATCTGTGGCTTTTCAGAATCACTAATCACAATGCAAACCTGGCTGCTGATGCTACATCCTTGTTCAGGGCAGGCATTTCAGGAAACCAGGTTCACATACTCCAGAGTATCTGGTTACATATTTCAAAATCATTAGCAAAGGAAGAAACTTCTAAAAGAGTGCAGGAGTGGACAAGACTTATCATAGAATCATAGAATGGCCTGGGTTGAAAAGGACCATAATGATCATCTAGTTTCAACCCCCCTGCTATGTGCAGAGTTGCCAACTACTAAATTGGGCTGCCCAGAGCCACATCCAGCCTTGACTTACCCCTGTTCTTTCTATTGACTTTCTTGGGAGCAGTGCCAGGCAAGCACAGACCACACCAGGCTGTTGGCATTGCAGAGCTGCAGGGTACATGTGGGCACAGCTCCTGGGAGGGTCTGCTATGGTCATGGGGCTGCTTGTAGCTCCTGTGTGAGGCTAAGAGTGGAGGTGGGCACTGTGGGAACAGACTGGCAGTGGATCTTCTTCCTCTCCTTGGAGACATTCAAGGTCAGGCTCTGAGCACGTGATGGAGCTGTAGGTGTTCACTGCAGGGGGTTTGGACTAGATGGCCTTTAAGGATCCCTTCCAACTCAAATGATTCTGTGATTCTGTGATGCTCTGCTGACCATCCTTTCCTGGTATGTGGCCGGAGGTCAGATGAGAGAATGGCAGCTATCCCCTCTAGCCTTAAAATCTACCAGTGTCCTGAGCACAGCCACCCTGGAAATAGCACAGGGGCTTTCCCCAGATACCCTCTGACATAAGAAGAGTATTTCTATCCCTAGCAGCCTCTGCTCCTGATCCAAGGTGGGACTGGGCAGCCCAGATGCTTTTGGAAATGGAATGTACTGGCAATGACGGGTCTTCATTTCTATTCTTTTTGTGTGTTATGAAGGAAGGAGCTGGGCGGACTATTTCTGACTGACTATTTCAGGCTTTCAGGTCCTTTTCCTGAAAAGCTTGATTGTGGTGGAAGAAATTACGAAGATGGAAGTTGTACACTCCTCTCCCAGAGCAATCAGAGGGCTGTAATTTTCCCTCCTCCTCTGACAGGGGTGGCTGGAGAACACGTACCTCGGAGAGCAGCATTTTCTCTCTGCCGGAGGGACTGTGCTGCAAGGACCGCACCGCACTTCCCATGAACTCATTTCAATATCAGCTGTCGCATTTGCCCTTCACATGAACTCAACAGAAGCAGAAGATCCCAGCCAGTGCCTGGGGTGTGGAACGGACGAGTCTCATGGCAGGAGGTAGAGATGCTGCATGGCAGATCTCTATTCTCCCTCTACCACACACCAGCACCAGCAAAGAGCCACCTAACTGAATACATTCTTCTACCAATGGAAACCCTATGTTTCCTGAGATTGACCTGCAGAGCTGCTTTCACATGTGGCCAGGAAAGGGGAGCTCTAATTTCACTGTAGGATTTGAAATATGCAGACAGGGCATCCAGAGCAAGCACAGAAACAGGGAGGTGTGAGATGTCTCAAAGTAACACTGAAAATGCAATGGGTCCACTGCCCATTCTTAACTCTGAATCCACATGCCATTTACCAGCACTATGAGCATCATTTTGCAGGGATGTCTCTGACTGCTCCATTATCGTAATGCCATCTTCACATTGTCCCCTGTAAGTTACATTTTATCCATCTCACTGTCCCTTGCACCACTGGGAGATGGAAAAGGGCCCTCCTGTAAATTGTAATCTGTCCTAAGCTGTAAAATGACAAAAGAAAATGGTTTATTTAATACCTTGGCAGCCCTGACTCCTGATGAGGTTATTTAAGGGGCAGAGGTCAGAACGAAGCTCACAGATGAGAAAGAAAAGCCCAGAAAGGGTGAATTTCAGCATCAGGATATTTGAATTCATGAAAATACTGCATCAGCATCCCTCTATATACTGATATACTCTTAAAGTGATTTACTTAAAACCTGGTTATAATAGCTCCTTGTCAAGTTGTCCCCAGATGAATTTGGGCCAGTATTTACTGGCCTCACACTGCTGTCTGATTGATTGTTAGTTACAGTATCAAGAAAATCCCAGGATAAGTCTCTTCTTGTGATTTTAGCATTTCTGATACTGTATTGTTTAATTCTGGTCACTTGCCAAATCTGGGAAGGAGCCCTTGGGGATTAGCTGACCTCAGCTCTTTACACAGTCAATGAAAATTGCAGAGCTGATTCTCTCATACAGATACACAGAAAACGGATGAGGGGAGAGGAAGCAATTTTCAAACGAAAATCCAGCATTCACAATCTTCTCCTATCATTGATGTTCTCAAAAACACAAGGGGAAAAACAGCAAGAAAACTAAGTGTTAAACGCTTTTGTTATCAGTTTGGTTGGGAATGCAAGAACAATGCAGTTCCAATATAAATTAAACCCTTCAAAATACACTGGAGAAACATGGGCGGAACTTTTTTGGGATCCACCACAGCTCAGCCATCGCTTCACGTCTAGCAGTCCCCATTAGAGATTCCACTCACAGCTTTGTGCAAAACATTCACCGCTACCCAAACAAAATCGGTTTCAAGATAAATGGTAGAAAGAATGTTTCAACACACCAAAGTGTGGATAAAGCGTTTTTCATCTCTAAATTGTTGGAAGCTCATGAATTGTATAAATCATAACTAGGCATCAGTAGTCTGTTGCATGCTGCATTTTCCTCTCTTCAAGTGTAGCTTGCATTCTGAGGCAGGACATAGTAGCTTTGACAAGAGCTGTTCTAAAAGGAAGAAATTAAGAGAAAAGAGGAATTAAGAAATATGAGAAATTAAGAAATTGAGAAATATGATGATTGAATTTCTTTGTGATGTAAACCTGCACAGAACTGACTTTGAAGTTTTTGAGCAGAGGAAAGATAAAGTGAACTGCAGTGATTTCAAGACTCACAGTGATTTTCAGGGACGTTCCTCCCCTGGCTGGGTTTGAATTGCTCAAAGACCCACTGGATTCCTCTTGCCTTCCATCAGCCTTTGATAAGTCCCTTCAGGATAAGGCAACGTCTGCATTTGTAGTGGGCAAAATGCGAGGAAGAGACAGCTTATCCTCAGAAATAGGCTCACCTCCTCTTTCAGACTGTCCCGGGAGGCAAAAGGACCACGGCCTCAGAGGCTGTACCTTTAAAAACACTTGCAGTCTGCAAGTAATAGTCGTGCTTCAGTGTGTTCAACATTTTGGCTGAGCTCAGTACAAAGTGCAGTGATTTAGAGGTGGGAGATCAGGCGGGATTCAGCAAATTCAGAATTATTTATTTCTTTAGAGCAGAAAGTCTGGCTACAGATTATTTACTGCAAATGGGCCTGTTTGGGGGAGGGGAAGAAGGTGAGAGGGTAGAGAGGAGGCAAATTGATGGATTGAAATTTTTCAATTAAAACAAGCAGTTTTTGAAAAAGATTTAAGGTTTTATTGAAAAAAAAAAGGGAAATAATTCAAGAGTCTGGAGCCCTGCTAAAGTGAAGATCATAAAGATCTAGGGGGAGAAGAAAAAAAAATCCTATTCTGTGTAATATCAGGAGGAAGGAAAAAATGTAAGAAAAACATCATTATCTTTGTTTCTTCTGCTATGTTAATGTATTTCTCTCCCTGTGTTATCTCGAGCATCTGCAAGTATTGATTCTGAATAAGGCACTGTGGTGTAGGCTGCAGGCAGCAGAAAGGTCTGCTGGGAGTAACACATTTCCAGGGCTGTCAGATCATGAAAAAAGATCTTGGGATTGATTTTACAATGGGAACTCTGCTTGGCCAAATCTGAGACGGGGAGCCTACCCTCTCTGCAAGGACGATGGGCTGAGTAGCAGAGAGCTTCCAATTCAAGGGATGGATCAGTGGTGCCAGAGCTTCTGGGAACTTTGCTTGGGCAAAGAGAGGAAAGAGGAGTTACATGAAATAAAAAAAATACAAAGAGAACAAGAGAAGTTACATGAAATAAAATTCATCTGGGTGGGGAATATGGGCCATGCATGCCAAGACCTCATCTTTGTTTTGTTTTGCTTTCTTGGACTCAAGACCATGCCACTTCAGAGCCTTCTCTGTAGGGACACACATGAGCTGGAACAAAGCTCTCTGCAGGTCAGCAGACACACCTCCCTGGGATGTGGTCACTCCAGAATAGTGCTGGTGAAGGACAGTAGAGATTAGGGATGTTACTAGCAGGTAGAGAAAACTAATGCTATTTTTGCTTGCATAAGGCAGGAGTAAAATATTACTGCAATCTCCATCCCCTCCAATTAATTTCCTCTTTTGCTATAATAATTCCCATTCCCAGATAAATTTAGCTTTTTCTAAAACCTTTGATTTTTCCTTTGTGTTTTACGCTCAAGCTGGAATGCAGTGATAAGGGACTACACACACATATATATTTAATCTACATACACACACGTATAGTTATATATATCCCTGCCACAAATAACACTCCTCTGACTGCTGTCACAAAGCCCTTGCTAAAACAGCTACTCACCCAAACTGGCTTGCTTTCCTGCATCATACCCCAGAGAAGGACTGCTGGCAGCAGAGCGTCTGTGTCCAAAATAATGATGCTGGAAAGGTCTGCACTCTCCCCTTCTCCACTGCCTGCCTCTTCCCCTCACTTCTCTGATGGAGTTGGAATAAACCTGTGCCAAACTCCACCACCTCTCACTGAAACAACAGCTGACTTTACTGGAGTGGCTGAAATTATACACATACGCAGTCAGTGTGGGAGAGGCTCTTGTTTTATAGAATGGGCAACTCAACACAAGTGCTTGTGAGGGGATTTGGCACTAGCTGGTGGGGCAGCTTCAGAGCCATTGCTTTTGCTAGTGAAAAGGGCTTTCAAAACAAGGTGCTTTTGACCATAATATAACCAGCAACCCCTGGATTTTATGACAGACCTAAGCAGCAACCTCACATCTCTCCATTTTCCAGAGTGTCACTTACAGTTATAAAAATCACTTCCCCTTCACATTCTCCTTCTAGAGGTGAGACCTGTCTACTGCTCTGCTCCTTACACTGGCACAGCTCCTGTGCAATAAAATGAGAGCCTGGGCTGAATGACAGTCCCAGCAGATAAAGATAACATGAATAAGAGGCTGTTTACCCCCTCCTTTTCTATTTTTTATTTTTGTAAAATAAAATAAAACAAAAATATTCTTATGTAACCTTCTTATTTTCCTATTAAACTCTTGTATTTTGAGGCCACATCTCATTTTGCACTCTCACTGTCTGCTTGTATTCCCAATCTCTATCTATTCCTATTAATAACAAGGAATAATTTCGTTCACAAGTTTCTGTACCTCACAGGAGAGCTCCTTGCTCTGCATCGCCTGGAGAGACCTCCCCACTGCCAGACCCACTTCCTTCACCAGCGTTTGCATTGAAACACTGTAGGATACACACCCTTGAGTGCCAGAGGAGGTTGGCTGCAGCTGTGGACCGTGATGCACAGTGCCTTCCCCAGTCCCTGCAGAGCTGGATGGCTGAGCCCCCAGCTGTGCCCCAGGCTCCTGCCAGATGCAGCACTGGGCTGTGCTGGCACCAAGCAGAGTCAGACTCTGCTGCTCCCAAAGCTGGTTAAATTTCTGTTTAGTTGCCTGGGGATTATCAGGAGTCCAGAAAGCCTGAGGAGTATAAACTGATAGGACGTAGGGCCTTTGAACTATGAAGTAGTGAAGAGAGAGGGCTCCACAAATGGGTAGAAGCTGCTGTAGAGCAGAATAAACTTCTATGCAGCTGCAGGTGATGGGACAAGAAACGATGGTCTGAATTCACAATAAAACAGCTTGAGATTAGATTTTGAGGGAAGCTTTCTAGTGATAATGAAGCACTGGAAAGATATCTCCTTGGGAGGCCATGGCATCCCCATCGTAAGGCAGAATTAGGAAAAAAGCTATAAGGAGAAGGGCAAGCAAAACTGATCCTGCTTGAGAATGGAGAGGTGGGCAGAGGGTTGTGCCTCTAACTCAATGCCCTATGTTCAGATCTCATCAGGGGCACCTTCTCTGCCAGGATCTTTCTCAGTCCTTAGCAAAGAGGGTAGGACCAATCTCTACTTTTGCATTCCCAGGAGGAAGAGTAAGGGGCATAAATCCATCCCTTTGGAACCACAAACTTGCAAAAGATCGCTACAGTTATCTCACCATTATGGCCTGTGATTGAAAATTCAGATCCTCCCTAAAGGCTGTACACGCTGCTATCTTCAGCTGGGCTAAATCCCAAATCCCCTGCCCCACATTCATCTTCTCCTTATTTCTGAATTTAAACACTGTTTTTTAAAAGCCTCTCCACCTTTTGCTACTTATTAAAATATTGGTTGCACTCTAGCTTGCTTTTCCAAGAGGTCTGGACAGCAGTGCAGGCAGTTCAGACAAACAAACAACCAAACAAACAGAATCCATTAGGAACTGCCACTCCTGACTGTCGCCTTTTCACATACATCACGTTGAAAAGGTTAATGCTTCCCAAAAGGGGTGGAAGAGACGGGCGGAGGGGAAGGGCAGGAGGGATCCAATCCTGTGAGGACCAGATGTCAATGGTATTCAATACAGCACAGAATGGGCTCCCCCACAAGTAAGACAACTGCCCGTCCCTTGGCAAAGCTTCTCTTTGAGGGATCTATAATTTATTAGGGAAGGTGGAGCTCTGAATAAATTGTGCATAGAGATGAAGAAGTGATGATCGCTAACTCAAATCCCTGGGAGCTTGGCATTTTCAATCTTTAGCTCCCATTTGTGTCCCCGAGGTCCTGACTAAGTGAGCAAGCCAAAGAGCTGAATATCGACAAATCATAATGAGCTCATTGAGATCTAAGCGTTGCAATTAGCAGGGTGGAATGGAGCAGAGGGGCTGGGAGGCAGACTGTAATTATTAATAATGTTGATAATCACTTTCGTGTAGTTAAAAATATAAATACATCCCAAAGCTTGATGGCATTAACTACCTTTCAGTTAGCTCCATGCCCAATAAGTAAGCGATACCCCACACCTGCAGGAGATAGGGGAAAGGTCTCTGTCTCATAGCTATACTCATCAGGAACCTATAAATTGTTGGCATGGGTGGGAGACTTTAAAAGAGATACCATCACTGTACCTCCCATCATTAGCTTGTGTTGCTAATGGACTTGTGGAGAAAGACAGTTCAGACACGTGGCTTATGCTCAAAGAATCATAGAGTTGTCTGAGTTAGAAGGGACCCTTGAAAATTCTCTATTCCAACTTCCTACTTGTTCACCTGGTAGTTCCCCCTCTGCCATCTCCCTTCATTAATTTCATGCATCCAAACCTTTAGATAGCTCTAGAGTTTCTCACCCAGATGACCAGAATTCAATAAGTGATGGAGCATGAGTGCAATGAGCACCATGGGAGGAGAAGCATGCTTTGCTGTGAGACAGGCCGGTATCTCCATCCTGCAGTCACAACAGTAACCACGGTGTGTTACAGCGATACTCGAACCATCCTTAGAAGCACTCCAACTACAGCTCACCTCATGCTGTTTCTCTTGAGCCGAAGCCAGCTGGTTTAAAAATAACTGGAGTACCTCTGTGCTGCAGATATTTCCCTGTTCCTGAAGATTTTGACCAAAGCGACTCTCCCACAAAGTCAAGCAGCCTGGAAGATGTAAGAGCTGGATAATCAATTGCTTTCCTCGCTGCAATGTCCCATCTCTTTGTGGATATTGAATCAAAATGCCTCTTACAAGAACATAAGAGACATAATGGAAGAGTTGGTCCAAACAGAGATACGTTTTGCCAGCCAGAGGGGAGGGAGAAGGAGCAGTGGGCAGCAGTGTCTCAGAGCATAGCTCACAGGGAAGATTACATACTTGAGCAGAACTAAATCAGCAACACACCTTTACCTGCACAGTAAGCAGGAGTGACCCTTATTATCTCTGCAATGCACTTCACCAATATAAAAGTAAAGCGTTAAGTCAAGTTTAAATGGAAAAACAGATAAGAGTGAAACCACGAGAGAGGTGGAGATCACTGCACATCAAAAAGAAAGACATTTTGGGGGTGGGGGAGGAGGTGAGACCCTGCTCTGCCTGTACCACTGATTTCCTACCAGGTGAAGGGAGTATTTAACACACTGAGGGTAAGCTTGGGCCCTTCTCGGAGCAGATGTATAGAAAGGACAATAGTGGGGACAAGGCAGTAGAGCTTAGTGAGGGAGCTTAATGAAACCAAGGAAAAAGCAGAAAGAAAAAAAAAAGAAGAAGAAAAGAAGGAGGGAGAACAGCAGCAGGCTGCACTGCAGTCAGACAAGCTCAGAAAATGCAGGCAGTGTTCAGTGAAACTGAAAGGGAGAAAAGCAACGCTGGAGTAAATGGAAATTGTTCAAAGATAATTGAATGTATGTCCAAGTGCTCGCGTTTGCCAGCTAGCAATAAATACGCTGCCTGCAAAAGCAAGCGAGTGTGGGCAAAGGGAGAAAGTGCAAAAAGCAATCAAGGGGAAGCAAGAAACATATGCATGCAGGGCAGCAGTGCTGTAGGGTACAGGAACAGGAGACGAGGGACGACAGGCTGGAGAATGAAGCTGTGAGACTGGAAATGAGGCAGAACTATGTATCTTGAACCACATTCAAATAGGGCCCTTAGGCCTACCTCGAGCATGCTGGAAACCTGAAGAAAGGCAGCTGGGTCGTGCTGCCAGGGGCTGGCAGCAGTCAGGAGAGCCGATGTGCTTGGGGCCACGTTCTGGTAGGATGACCATTCAGTAGAGTAAGAAGGTACAGGTAATTGGTCCTCACTCTGTGGACAATTTTGCAGGGACTAAAGCAAGTGATTTTCAGCTAATAGAGAAATATACCTGAGTGATTCTAGTAGAGAAAGAGCAGAGAAAGCAGAAAGGATAGGGAATTTTTGAGCTCTCTAGAAAAATCCTTCAGAGAACAGAAATAAAGGATTCTTTCACAAAAAATACCAAACCAGGTCAGACCAAACAACCCACCCCAACAGCCTATCTTTGTCACCAGACAGTGTTCAAAGGAAGAACATAAATGCTTCAAGTGAAGAGGCCCCACCTAGTCAGAGGAGAAGCATGGACATCCTTAGGGTGCAGTACCTGAGCTGGGATCAGCTAACTGCCCAAATAAGCAGGCTGCACAAACATCAATCACCCATTTTCAGGACTAATTTATCTTCTCAGTTGCCAGCAAAACTAACCAAGATCCAAAGAGCCCTCTGCACAGGCACACTTGGTACAGCTTCAAGTACAGACCTGAGAATCCATATTGGCTCCAGCACATTCCTGCATGCCAAAATTAACGCAGGAGATAAGATGTATAAAGAACTGGTCACCACAACAAATAAAGCAATTCTTTGACGGAACAATAGAAAAAACCATTCAGAGGCTTACAAGCTCCCACATGTGGATTAAACCAAGGTACAAAAGCGGATGTGATGTTTCCAACCCCACCAAGGAAATCCAGCAGCAAAAACAAGAGTAGGAACAATTTCCTGACATGCTTCATAGGAATATGCCTGTCCTTGGCCAAGGTGATTCGTGTTTGAAAGGAGGCAGCCTGGACACATCATTTCATAAGGAGAGAATAGCATCATCAATATTTCCACAAAGATTTCCTTTAAGACAATTGCTCCAGCTACCTCCATGCTTACAACACATCCCTTTTCTCAGTTTGCAAGAGAAAAGCGTTCTGCTGGCTCACCTCTCACAACCAGCCTGTGATACCTCACTCACATTCAGCCCGTGCAAGAACAAGGCAGTGAACCCACGGGTGTGGGAAGCCCACTTGAAGCAGCTCACCTGCCAAAGCCCAGCTCCCATAGAGAACAGCTCACAGTCCAACAACCAGCCAAGGACTGCTTGGCAAGTCATCCTGAGCTGATGTAGCCTGGAAAATGTGGGTCTGTTTGCAGATCATTTGTCATGCAGGAGAGCATGCCAGACTGATCAGAGAAGGTGAAACTGACAGAAGAGCCAAAGTGTCCTGCAGCTGGAAGAGTACAAGAGCTGTGACCCGGCCCTTTTTTCAGCCCAGCTCAGCACCTGCACCTGCACTTCTTTGTTTTTCCAGAAACACTTAGGCTGATTATAATTTTCTTTGTTATCTTTAAAAGTTTTTTTTTTTTTAATTTTTATTTTTAATATCAAAACAATGATGGGTGCTTTTTGCTTTCAAAACTGGTACGCTCAAAAAAAAACACGTGTGAATAACAACTCTTACAACATGGAAAGGAAAATATAAATAGGTCCTTTCCTTACCTTGTAACATGGAAACAACCTCAATATTTCAATGCTTTCAGTGCTACATTTTTTCCCCTCTTATGCAACCAGATCAGCTCTAATTAGTTCTGACTAGCGCATCTGCTTTAGCAGCACCTGATCTACACGGCAAGAAAACCATCAGGGAGAGTCCTGCTTATTTCATCGTGCTTTGGAGAAGTTTCATGTTGGATTAACCACTGAATCCAGTCACAAACCCAGAGAACAAGGGTGAAGGTAATTCAGGCTCCCAAACAAGGAGTTAAGGGATTCTGGCAAACCAGACCTGATGGGGGAAAGGTGTCTGGACCAACACCTGTTCACTTGCCTGTGACACCCATAATAACTTGTCGTACATTAGATAAATTTTGTGACAGCCAATCCCACAGCCCCGCTGTTTCTGTCCTGAGAGCCTGATTCATATATTGCACTGTTTTTCATGCATGCTAAAATCCCCTTTATTCCTCTCTCTACTGCTGTTGCCTTTGATTGTACAGAAGGGATTTCTAAATGCTTATTTACTACCAGCCCCTTGTAATTCCGGCATCTTGGAGGAAAGGCAGACCAGTTCATTTTGAAGCAGGACGTTCATCTTTTCGACAGCTCGCGTAGACCGGGGCATCAATAAATTAAAGCTTCTAGGGATTAATTGATTGGAACAAGGTTGGTTAACTTTATGACTAAATGGGAACTAATCTGCCAGCAGACAGAGCGGAGCTGGGCTACATTTGTACGCGGAGAGTTTGGGCTGAGAAGATGAAAAATTGATGACGGTAATAAAAATACAAACAGGGATGCCAAATGGAAAAGGAAAAAGGAGGCTTTCTCCCTAAAGAAAATGTACACAGGCTCCGTTAGATCTGAAATGATATCTCCCTCAACCTCTTTTCTTTGTGAAAATCACTACTTCTGAAACAGAAATTCTACTGAAGGAAAGATCCTATTATCAGCAGCAGTCACATTTCACAGCAATGTGATTAACTGCCGGTCACATGGTCCCTTCGCTCACCACTTGTAGACAGCTCAATAATTTTAATGAGGAAAAAAGAGCGCCTTTCTCTTCCTTTCTTCTTTCCTTCCTTCCTTCCCCTCCCCCTTCCCTTTCTTCTCTCCCTCTCTTCCCTCCCTTCTCCCCCCTAGACTTCCCTACAAGGCAGGCGGTTGAAGCTGACCCTTAAGGAAAACCCCTCTGGGACCTGGATATCACTTATCAAGTCTAAATATGCTCCAGGTTGATGTGAAGAGCGGCAGCCGCATCTCAGAAATCTCCCCTCTCAGAACAAACCCAGTCACCTTGGCCAGGAAATGTGCTCCCTCCATCACAGTCACACTTCAATCACCAGTCTCTCCCTTGTCTCCGCTCCTGTCCTTGGTTTGGAGTATTTACAGCCCATCTGTCTGTCTCAAACACACTTCTCACTCAAGAGGGAAATTAATCTCTCCTTCTCTCCTCTCTCTGCTTTCTCTCTCCTTCTCCCTCCCCCTTCCCCCAACACTTGCAATTTGCCATGAACAGCTTCCCTTTTCTCATCTAAAATTCTCGATGACTTTGAAAATTGACTGCACCCACACACCTGGGCACGGCAAGAGATAATTGATTGCATTTTTATTTCGTCTCTTCCCTAAACTGTTTTCCTTGCTAATGGCCAGTTCGCTGCCTTTTTTTTTTTTTTTTTTTTTTTTCTTTCTAAACTGACACTCGATGTGAGGGACTGAGGGAAAGGAAGAAATAACCAGCTGCTGAATATCGTCTCGTCTGCCTCTCCCAGGAATTAAAAGCTCTGTGAGTGATGAGGTTCCTGCCTGGAGATGGATCGGAGCTCCCGGGTCCAGGTGATAGAGAGGTTTGCAGGCAGACTCTCTGGTGGCTTTGCAAAGGGACATGTCCTGCAGCATCGTGAAAAGTAAAGGTCACATAGGCAGCACAGCCAGGAGCTGCAGACACCTCCACGTTTTCCTCACTCATCATTAAGATCAAGTTACTTCTGCACCCTCTGCAGACTGAGCCAAGTCAACACTGTGCAGGCAGGGAAACTGAGGCATGACTGTTTCCATGCAATGCCATGAAATGGGAGGCACACAGTTGGCAAAGCACAGGACAGGGAGCTGAGACAGACCAGCAGACTGCCCAGCTAGGCATCGTGTGGACAGAGAAACCAAAATACTCAGATACACATTGACCTTGGCTCCAAAATCCAAGGGAAGCAACTGAAAAAGACAGCCAAACTTTTCAAGTGAAAAACTGGCTCTAATATCTCTGGCTCAGTTTCCTCTTGATAATCGTAGAATCATGGAATGGTTTTGGTTGGAAGGGAGGTCAAAGATCATCCAATTCCAGCCTCTCTGCTGCAGGCAGTTTTGCCAACCACTAAATCAGGCACCAGATCAGGCTGCCCAGGGCCGCATCCAGCATGGCCTTCAACACATCCAGGGACAGAGCATCCACAGCTCCTCTGGGCAACCAGTGCTAGTGCCTCACCAATAATGATCTGATCTGAGAGGTGATTTGGAATCTACTTCTCATCATTAGGAACTGATGGCAGCTATCTTATGCCTGTCAGGTTGAAAAGATGTTACTGGTGTATTTATTCCCAGCAAAAACCTGCCTCTACTTCCATCCTCTTTATGGGGAAGAGTAAAAGATGCATCAGTATTTGTCAATGTTATGAACGACTCAAGAAACAATGGCAGCCCTTGTGAATAGCCAGAAAAGTAGGGTATGAGAGGCTGGGAGCAAAGGACAAAGGTGGAAGAAAGGTACAAACCAAAACATTCAAGTCACTGAATGTGAGGAAACCTGTAATAACCAAAACTGCTCTGAACTCATACTGAAATGGAACCACAAAAGAGGATCAACACAGCAACTAAAAGTAAGACATGGAGGATACAGGATAAAGTCATCATTTGAAACACCCACTAGATAGGTGAATATTTCCTACCTGTAGCTGCCTCCTTGAGGTTTTGTTTCTTAAAAGAGAAAGCTGCTTTTGCTGGGTGGTGACCAACAAACAGGATCATGCTGTAAAGATAGCAATGTGTCTGGTGTGCACCAGGCCATCCATCTGCAGCTAAAGGCACAGCAAGATCAGTCTGGAGACAGATGGCAACTCAGGAGAAGCTGCTGCTCAGAAGGCACACCATCATTTGACCCTCATGTCCTGACAGGTTCTGCTTATCCAGATTGCCTGGAGCACCTGCAGACACCCCTGGGCAAACTCACATTTGTATCTTATTTACAAAATGGTAACAAGAAAAAAACAGCCATAGCCTATAGCTTAGGGGAGGTCGTGAGCATCCTGAAGAGCATTTCTTTGAGAAGCGACATCTAGCTATGCCATGAATAGATATGGAGCTGCTAAGGAGAAGGACAGGAAAGGACTGGTCTCAAATCCCCCCTATTAACTTGTCTTTCTGATTTCGTGCTGTACACAGCCAGCACGATCCTGGCACTGAAATCAGATTTCGGCTTAATCTTATACCTGGGAGCAAAAGATTGAGGAAAAACTGGAGAGAATTTGCAGTCATACAAGATTTCTGCACCACAAGATGACAGAAATCCTGTGAAGCAGCCTGATTTTGCCTGATTACAGACAAAAACCTGAAGACATTTTAGCAATGTACAGTTAAAATCCATCCTGTGCTTTAGTTTCTTTTTAAGTCTGTACAGAAAAACTTGATCCAAAAGAAACATGGCTATCTCAGTCCATGGCTACAACCTGCCCAGGAAGCAGTGAGTTGCAGTTATGTGGGCTAAGTCAATTTGCCTCAAGTCTCAATAGGCCAAAGCTACTCTGCTGTTTTGCTAACGTGTAACAGACAGGAGCATCTTTCACTTCTAACCTTTCCAGCCTGGATCAGCTGATTACATACATCAAATACTGATGTCAGAGATGAGCAGAAGCAGGAACAGTAGGAAATAAGATTTAGCTTACATCTTCATTTAATTTTTATGATCAGAATGTTTCCAAACCCAGTTATATCCAAGGATATCCTCAAGCTGGATGAAGGTGTCAGGCAGAAGCCAGACCCTTCCTTTGTGTTAGCCACTGCAGAAAGCAGAAAGGACAGGCTGTGCTTCTAGAACAGGATGGGTGCTGAAGGAGCACCTCCCTGGGATGCATCTCTGAAAGATATCAAAGCCAGATTTGCTGGCAATAGCATTTAGAGGGGGTGGATGATATTTTTAGGAACAATATAGGTTTGTTTGAACTATTTATCCTTTCTATACAAAACTATTTTCTCTTCTATTTCAGTAAGTACACAGTTCCTCTCCAGATTTACACTCCCAGGTATTTGTATAACCTTCACTCAGGGCTCACAGATTTAAGCATAAACACATTTTGATCCTTTCCCTTCACCTCATCTCTGGATTTCTCTAACTGCAAGAACGAAGAAGCGCTCCCTGAGGTGAGCTCCCCTCTCATCAGCCTGCAGTGACCTCAGGTCACAACCTCTGGCTTTGCCAAATGTGTGCAAACACAAAGTACGTACATACAGGCCTGCAGTTCAATTTGCTTTCAGCGTTCATTTTAAAAGTCAAACCTTCTTGTTATTTATTATCAGTCTTTGGACAAAAGCAACAATAACCATTTCTGGTGTGCTGACCCGCCATGACCCACGTAGCTCTCTTGACTCTGCACCATTACCAAGGACCTCTCCCAAGCCGGTGGTTGTCAACAAGAGTACATTTTTGCTGGTCCAGCAAAGCAATAAGCTCAGAGGTGCCTGAATGCCACCAATTGGCAATTTCTTCATTTGCTGTCTGGAGATCAACTCCCCTTTTCTGAGCACTCCATTAATAAGCATCCCTCAGCAAAAGGACTGAGAGACCCAGCTCAGCTCCCTTGCTGCCTTACAGCACCATTCCTGGGGCCACCTCTGACTCAGCTATTGGATACGGCCTTCTGCAAGCCTATAGGAAAGCAAAATCTTAAAGCTGAAACCCAAAAGATGCTCACTCTGTGCACCACATGACTTTCTCAGCAAGGGTTTGTGGCTTTGCAGTCAGGCTGCTTTATTTTACAAATTTCATACAAGAGGGGAAATGTAACAAACAAACCGTTTAATTAGCAGGTATTCTAGGAAGCAAGAAAAGAGCAATGCTGTGGAGAGATTGACTGTATTTTCTCTCCATTTATTTCACAGAGACAGAAGTGTAAGTGGCAGAAAAAAAAGTAATAATAAATCCTGAAAGAAAAAAGTATTTTTTGAAAAAAAACACAGCTTAACAGCATCTGTTTGAAGGCAGTCTGTAAAATGAGCAAGGCCCTACTTGGCCCAGGCAGTTTTTGATCTGTACTGGAACTGTTCTCTTTGGAATGTCATATAAACACAATTGATCCTTCAGCTGAAGCACGGGAGAGTTGCACTGCTCACACCCATTCTCACTAATGAACGTCCCCATACTGCAGCAGGAAAACAGGCTTCTGGAGGATCAGGCATTCAAGAACCGTGGAATTGTGGCACTGAGGGATATGGTTATTGGGCATGGTGTGCTGGGGTTGGACTAGGTGATCTGAGAGGTCTTTTCCAATCTTAATGATTCTATGATCACATACTTACACAAATTTTTGTATTTCTCTCTCCTTAACTAGGGTCCAAGTGTGCAAACATTTTAATCCTCACAGCTTCACTTCCCCTGAGTGATACAACCCAAGAGTTAAATATGTGGTCTGTCCAGAGCTGCTCTGCAGTGTCTTGAACATACAGTAAGCACAGCTTGCCTGAGTTGTACACGAACTGAAAATGGTGTGATGCCAGGAGAGCTGGCATTCTACTAGCAGAATCATTATGGTTTGAAAAGGCCACTCAGATCACTCAGTCCAAACCCAACTCATCCCTACTATGCCCACTAACTATGTCTCTCACTGTGATATCTACCCTTTTCTTGAACACCTCCAGGGATACTATGGCTTATAATTCACCCTGCTTCTCCAGGCTCTGTCTCCTGGAGGAGATGAGACCAAAGTGAGCCACTCTACATGGAGCCCTGCAGCCACTGGGCTATCCATCAGGCTCCAAACCTGCCAGTGCTGGCTGAAAATAGCGTGCAATTACTGTGTTTGCAAATGAGTGTATCCTCAGTCACCGAGAAGTGAATTTAATGCCATTTAGTAGGAAGAGCAACAAGTAGAGTGTGATGGAAATGTCAATTACCTTCAAAATGAGAAGAATCAGACCCTGAATATTCAAAGAGGAGGAGCCCGTTGAGGGAGAAGACACAGCACAGCTCTTTAAATGGTGACACTGTCTGTATCCAAGGCTGCAGGAGGCTTTAAACATGAAGGGAGCAGAGGGATACCTTACAGACCTGCACAGTATTCCCCTCTAGATAATCAACACCAAGACAGAGAGAGAGGAGGTATCAGGGCTCCAGAATGCTCACCTGCAGCCAGAGATATTGACAGATCTGACTTTCTACAGCACACCAGAAACTTGCAGCTGAAGGAGATGAAGAGGATCAACTCCGTGCCTGTCATGCCCGAAGTTGAGGTGGTCCTAGGTCTGTTTGACATGGAAATGTGTCCACATGACAAAGCCTGCTGCCAGGGTTGACACCCTTGTTCCCTACTATCACAGAGAAACAAGGCATTCAGCAGTCTATTGAGAGGTCTTTACTTTTCACCTCTAAAGCTAGTCCTCCCAGATGAGTGCTAAGACACAGCAGCACACTTAAGCTCTTCAGAGGACACATTTTTCAGGCCTGATAATCCAGCACTAAATTCACACACACGCACAACATTCTCATAATAAGACATAAAAGCAATTTCTTGTATATGTCACACCATTCACAGTATCTCACCGCCAGCTCTGGGGCATTCAAATACAGCACAGTGTGACCTGCAAGAGACTCAGAGACACTGGGTCAGCTCTGCATGCAGAGTTACTAGCCTTTCCCTGCACCCTGGTGGCCTGGCTGGTAATGGATGTTTCAGGGAAGAGCCCAGAAACACAAAAACCGTCTCACACATTTTTCAGAGCATTGTGCTCTGAAAAAATGGTCTGCACTCAACAACTCTCCAGAGCAAAACAAGTTGGAGGCAGCTGTAAGCACCTGCATCTTCAGGGAAACCTGAACCAGCCTCTTGGTATCCAGGAGACGCCCTTTGAGAAAGCCAAACAGCAGCAGCTCAGTAAATAGCAGTCTGCATAGTTATGCTATGCTATGTTCTTATTCAACCAGGGGAAGCATGCCCCAAACACTTCTGCCACAGCTGGAAAACACTGTTGACAATGCAAATTTCCTGAGCTACAAATTTAGTCACTCATGACTATTGCTTTGTTCCTGCCTCTTAACCTCAGTCAAAATCCACTCGTCTACCTCACTGAAATGAGCTGATTCCTTGCTATTTTCTGTAACAAATACAAACAGCACTAAGTGGCAGCAGTCGGGCTCTCTCTATAAGCATTTGCAATGTTTCATGATGGGGATCAGCCTCTTCTCCCAGGCAACAGAGTTATGATGAGAGGTCATGGTCTTAAGTTGCATCAGGGGAGGCTCAGGTTGGATATCAGGAATAACTTCTCCAAAAGAGTGGTTGGGCACTGGCAAGGGCTGCCCAGGGGAGCGGTGGAGTCACCATCCTTGGAGGTGTTCAAGAACTGTGGAAACTGAGGGACATGGTTAGTGGGCACAGTGGGGATGCATTGGGGTCGAACTGGATGGTCCTAGATGACTTTTCCAATCATTATAATTCTATGATTCTGTGATGGATTAAGTTGACACAAGGACATACATACCCACAAAGTGATGTCTTCTGAACAAGTCATCAGCATTTGCATGAAGAGCAACAAATAAGAGGGCACTTTAAATGTGCATATTCACAGTGGTGCATCTCAGTGAACATTTAAAATGCACATCCATGAGTTCTTCTGCACATATGGTTAACCATGCAGCAGATGTACATGGCTGAGTCCTGTACTGGCATGGCTGAGCATACTGCAGCTGCTGGCCAACATGAGCAAAAAGGAATCAACTCACCTGGGTGAGGGTTGGCTTGTCTTGCTGCATGCCCACCCCTGGAACAAAGTGCCTGTCAGTTTAGAGGCAATCAGTCTGTATCCCCAGTAGTAACAGAAAAGGTGGGAAAGAAAAAGAAAAGAAAAAAACAATTTACCTTAATGATACGGTTTGGTTAAGAATTAAGTGCTGATGAAAATTTGAAAGCTAAAGCCCACTTTTTAATTCACAGACCAGCTGCAGCACAGCATGCAGAAAGTGGGGTTGTCTGTTTCATTTGCTAAAACACCTCTTTTCTAGCATGGTGATGACTATACTCTTCTGTAATTCAGTTTAATTGAAATTCTATGCCTGTTAAATTCTGAGCCCTATATTGATCAACATATGTCAACTGTGGAAAATTGTACTAAATTGTGTTGTGTTACTGTGCAGCAGTCAACTGTCCATTGGTGTCTGAAGTTAGTTTATTTCACCTACTCACAATTGGACCTGCACTGATATTACATTTAGAATTGGATTTTCTGTTCTTGATTTTTAATAACTAGGATTTGTACCACACTCACAGAGATAAACAGAGGCAGCAATTTGGGCCACGAATCCATCAGAGCCCAGACTGGCCAGGAGCTGCATAGGAAGCCTCCCAGGACTGCTGTGCAAGGTGGTGCTGGAGTTTCACCCATCAGCTCCCTCCCCAGTCTGCTGGTTCTGATCTGATCCCATTACACAGGGTACATGGCAGGTAAATATTCTTCTGACCATACTTCTTCACAAAAATACTCCCCAGGCCCCCTTTTCCTGTTCTGAATTATCCCCCAATGCTTTTTACTAGAATCACAATGCTGAAATGTCACATCCTGAGCACTGGAACGTATGATCTTCTAGCCAGGTAAGAATCCCCCAAATATAAACCAAGAAGACAAGGACAAAATTACACCAGTAATATGTACCAGTATATGCAGAAAACAATAAAGGGACTTAAATATGCTTGTTGGTTACTACACTAGCATAGAATTTGAGTAAAGTGTGCTGCAGGGGATCAGCAGCTGTGGCTTTTTGGCAGACCACACTCATCTCAGGATTCAAAACTCAGCATCTAGCACTCCAAAAATGGAAGGGGACTAAAGATGACATTTAAGAGATTATAGATTTTGACACTTTCCATAGGTGAATTTTCCATTGTGAGCAGTTTTCCCTTTGATGGTAGAGCCACTAGAGGGTTTAAGAACAATGGAGATGTGGCAGTGAGGGACGTGGTTAGTAGTCATGGTGGTGATGGATTGGGGTCAGACTGGATAGTCTTAGAGGTCTTTTCCAACCTAATGAATCTGTGAGTCTATGATTCTAACAGGAGACTCAGAAAAAACAACTTACAAACAGGACTTTTTTCCTCTGCAACCTAATGCCAAGAATGCTCTAAGAGGAAAGCATAATGAAGGAGTTCAATAATTACGAACAGATTTGGGGATCTACAGACTGTTGCTCTATAGATATTTTTTCTAGATTTATTTCAGATGGAAGTGACCAGCAAGCTTATTTATTCTTTTTCCGTCAGTCACTGGATAACTAAATCTTTCTGCAAAATAAGATAACAAAGTATTTCTTCACTTATGACACCTTACTTTGGGTTTGCTGGTTCTAGATCCTCCAGGTTAACTGTCTGTGGCCTCACCTCACAAGCTGGCAAGGGTAGAAGAGAAAAGTGCAATGAAGAGTTGGCTAGACAAGAGGACAAAGAGCGAGACAGCTTTACCCATCTGTTGCTAGATAAAATCTGGCTGTAGTTATCTTTTCCACTTGCTAGCCAATGTAGAGATAGTTACGTGTCCCACAATGGCTCTTCCTGGATAGTAAGATGTTGCTTTAGGCTGACAGGTTTCCGCATGGAAGATCTTCAATGTATTCTACCAATTTGCTTTTGAGGAAGGTTTATAGGAGCAGACTGAGCAGCGCTATCCGTGACAAGATTGGAATGGACACTCAGAGATGCACAGCTCTTTTATCAGATAGCTCGCCCTCCAGCTGGGCGTGGGTGGAAGACCCAAGGAAGCAAATTGCCTGTCACAGAGCTTCTGAGTCACACCAGTGATCATATGGCCACTGGGCCTACATCTGCAGTCTAGCAAAGGGGCTGGAGATCAAATGGACCCGTTAAAATGAAATTTAAACATACAGACTTCTAGGAAAGGACTGTCTGAGGTTGTCCAGCTTCTTTCTCTGCCTTGGGTTGCTCAGACAGCTCCTGACAGACGGGCACCTGCTTTATTCTGAATGCAGCAATGGGTATCCCTGAGCTTTCTGCCCCCCCTAGACCTTGCTGTTGCACCCTCCCTCACTTTTTGCTGCAATTTAAGCCCATCACTCCTACTCTCAACTACCATGACCATGCAGGACAGATTACTCCCTTCTTTGTAGTCACGCAAGTATTTAAAGACTGCAACATGTTCTCCCTCTATCCTGCTTTTTCCTCCGCTAAGCGACCCTGAGTTGTTTTGACCCTTCTTCTCAAATCCAGTTTTCTAGATTTCCAATTGTTTCTGTAACTCTTCTCCTCCTGACCCAAATTTTCTTGAAAAAAACCCCCACACCCAGAACTAATTGCAGTGCCCCAGCTGTGACCTGATTAACAGTAAGCAAAGCAGAGGGGTCATCCCAGTACTTATTTCCAAGGCAGACTGCTGTTTTCTCCCCAGAGAAGAATTTGTGTCATGCTGGAGAACCACAGTTCCCTGAACCTTTTCATTTCTAGTTTGTTGCCTGCCCCGTCTATTTGTACAGCTGATTCTTTCTGTGCATAGACTCCTGTTTTTGCTTTCTGAATCGCATCCTCCCTCTCTCTTTTTTTCAGAACATTTCTCCAATTTGTTTGATCTTCTCAAGTGGAAGCTCTTGCACTGAGCAACCTCTACAAATACACGGTGCAGTTTAAATTCCCTGGTGTTAAAAATATATGCTTGACCGTAAAACACTCTACTTTTTATATGGAAATAGCAGCTCACTGGGAGAAAAGTGGTAATGCATTGCATAGCATGCTGAAACAATCTAGGAAAAATAAAATCTATTACACACCAAAAATAAAAATACAAAGAAAATAAATAAAGAAATAAAGCCAATGGGACTGTATTTACGAACATATCAGAATCTTCCTACGCAAAAGCATTTACTTTCCATGCAAATGCAGTTTTTTACTTGCTTTTATCTCCATTCTATATGCACACTGTACGTCTCAGGAGTCTGTTGGGTTGATTTGTTATTGATTGGGGTGGGAGCGGGTACATTCAGAATAGACAAATACTTATTTAGCAAGCAGCACAACTATTAACTCAATATCCACTGGCCTCAAAAAGCAGTTCTGTCCTCTTTTGTCTGTTTTCTCATTTTGCTTTCAACCACCATGGGCAGATATCTTCAGCTGTCTTTTCTTTGATGCACAACAGTGGAAGAAGCAGTAATTGGGAATCACAGGGAAGAAAAGCATAACTGTGAACCATGCCCAATGGAAAGATATGGTCAGAAGCTCTCTACTCACACTCCTGTTTGCCTGCACCTACTATACACAATAAACTGTGAAGCCAGGGGAGAGGAGAAGCACCTCTCACTCAATGTTTTGTGCTTGTAGGCAATTAAATAGAGAAAAAATAAAGCCCTGTTTAAGTTTCGACACAAATGGATCTTAGAATAACTGTTCATGGTAAATGAACAACAGAACCTTAGGGACACATCTGCTACCAGGCTGGGACAGACTGACCTACCCTTAAAGGACAACACACGCTTTATGATTCTCCCAGTTCTCCATGATGCATCCTGCCTGATACGTCCATACTACAACAGTATGCATGAGCAGAGACTCATTGATACTGCACTTTAAAGTGGACTAAGGTTAACCACTCCAGGCCTGTTTAAAATAAAAATATGAACAAAGTCATTCTCATTCACAAGCTGCCAACTTTTCTTAAACTTATTTTTCCAAACTCCCTCCATAAGTTAAGCCTTATGAAGTAAAAACTCTCATGTCAACCACTGAATTTCTCCCAACTTGCCCCAGGACATTAGGTACCCATGCCCAAAGCAATGAGAAAAAAGAATGCTGGTGGACAGACCTCATCTTGATATCCAAGTGGTGGTATTTAACTCCTTGGCCAGTGTTAGGTCAAAGTTCTATCATATTTCTATAACAGTCAGATATGCTACCAAATGTGCATGGTTTAATCCTGGAGGGAAAGAGACACTAAATCCTTTTAAGAAATGCCAAAGGTAGAACAGTACCTATTGAGTGTTTTTAGAGAAACAGCTATATAAAAACCAAAATAAGTTAAAAAAAAAAACCATACAAAATTGTATCCAACATAATTATACTGATATAAATTCAGTGTTTAGAGTGATCTAGGTTTCGTCGTTCAGATACCACTATCTTTGGGCCTAAAGCAAGTCTGTCAATAGCTTTGCAACAGAGTTTATGGGATTTGGCATGGGGATTTAGACATGTTTTTTCCTTTTAATTAGTGATGCCTCTAAATTTCACAGCATTCCCTGAAATTCCATACCTTCCTCAGATTTTACAACCCCTTTTGCCTCCAATAATCTGAACTGGAATAATCTTACATAAGAGCACCGGTGCTTCCTTCCCCAAAGGATCCAACATGTTCTAGACCTTTACTTACCCCTAACAAGGAGCCACCTCTTGAAACAGGAGTAACTGCTTAGCAACATACAGTAATACTATAAAAAGTCCAAGAGAGGAACAAAGTACAAGAAGTCTTCACAAGAAATTCAGGGGTATAAAAGACCTTTACATCCACATCACTGTTTGGTTAAGCGAGATAGCTGCTGGAATGACCAAACATTAACATTAGGCCTTAGTATTATGTATCATACAACATAGGAACATATAGATTTAGTAAGTAAATAAATAAGGACAGAATTATTTTCATATCCTTTGAGAAAGCGGAAGACAGAAAGACAGTTACTCCAGCAAGCACAGACACGGTCCTGTGATCAGAAGTGCTCAGTGGAGAGGTCTGAAGAAGTGAAAGGATGGACTCTGTTCAACATTTTGGATTTGTGGCAGCTCCTGGAGGGGCAACTCTTTCAGTGTCCCACTGCCAGGTGAGTACAGGTGGACATTTTAGCTATTTTTGCCATTCTGACTCTTGGCTTCTACCAGAACACAGAATTTTAAAAAGCAACAAAAGGATGTTACACAGCTATTTTGGACCCCACAAAACATTTGGTTTACCCTTGGGACAAACAGAGTCAATGGTCCTTGGAGCCACTTCGTCTGGTATTTGTTTTCACTGCTTATTGTATGCGCTCAGGGAAACACTTCTTGTGCTATTTCTGTAGCTTTAGCATCATACTGCATAGAAGCCAAAAATCTCTCTGTCCTCGTCTCTCTGACATATCACTGGAACGACAGACACAGAGAAGAACCCAGCAAATACAGTGTGTCGACTAGCTAGGGGCATGCATAAAAGGAAGCAAAGAAGATGTAATTTCAGGTATTTTATTATATTCCAATTTTCACTCAATCTGATTGTAACCAGGCAATTTCAGAACCAATACTTTCTTCTTTCTTCCCAGATAAGCCTCAGAAGCAAGGACTTTTTTATCATTATGAGAATAACTCATTGCAGTGTTGATTTATACCAAGGACCATGTGGGATAACTTGAGGCCAGCTTGAAACTTGACCATTTAACAAGAAATGGACAAATGCATCACATCACTGTGTATGCTGTGAAAATACTACTTGGTATTTTGATCTTAACAAAAGAATTGATGCATTTGTAAAGAACCTGCTGTGGCCTTTCAAATGAGAGAAATCCAGATGATATATGAAAAACATTGATTAATCAGGTAAGCATCCCAAAAGTATACCTTATTTAATCTGAACATGCATACAATTATGCATGAATAATGTTTGGTGGGCCTAGAGAGCATTTGTTCTTAAGGTAGGTCTTCACTTCCTCCTAAAGCCTCATGAAAAGAACAGGCAACAACACTGTCACAGTGAAACTATGCTTTTAATATCACAAGGATTTGGGTTCTCCATGAGTTGTAATGGGAGAACTATCAAAGGAGTTCTTATTTTTCAATACTTCCTTCACTAATTGAATTACCAGATACAGCTGTCTGAATTCTATATTAAAAAATATGACTGGCCATTCTGTTCTCAATTTCAAGTTTCAGGTTATTTCTTGCTAGTTTGCTGTGATGTTGTTTTGTTTTTCTCTATAATGTATGGGGCCAGTGTGATCCTGAATGCTGCAGCAGAGATTTCAAATTCCAGACCGTGGCTGGGAGGAAGTGGCACTGACTTGGCAGGCACAAGATGTAAGTTCTGTTCTCGGCTCTGCAATTAATTTGCTATCTCAGCTTGCACATGCCTTTTTCTTCTTCTATAATACATTTGTCCATCTAAATTTTACAGCCTTCTCAGCCAGGATGGGCTTTCTGTTAGTGTTCGTGTCTCCCATCACTCAGTAGGGCTTGTTTCCTCTGGAACCTTGAGCAGCATTGTATTTCAAGCAATTAAGAAGAGCAAAAAGCCCGATTATTCTGCCTAAAAGTCTGTAATGGAACTGAAACTGGGCAGATGGGAGAACAGATACCACATCATGTGACTATTTTGCTCCATTACCCAACAAAGAAACAACTGTGAGCAGCTCTGTACAGTCTGTACAGCAGTAGGTTTTTGCCCAGAGTATTCTGTAAATACTGATAAATAAATGATTATGCGTTTACCTGTGATTTATTAACTATCCCTAGAAGCTAACACTGGAGCACAAACTATTCTAAAAATAAATGGGCGTACTTTGCTGTCACCAGTAGAGGCATCTTCGCTACTGCTAATGGAGAACTTGGACTGCAAA
Source organism: Chrysolophus pictus (assembly GCA_037305975.1). Lineage (NCBI taxonomy): Eukaryota > Metazoa > Chordata > Aves > Galliformes > Phasianidae > Chrysolophus > Chrysolophus pictus. Next base: position 22,392,873 of record CM074583.1, read on the forward strand.
CTCTGCAGGGTACAGACTTTGCTCTGCATTCATACAACAGTTAGCACAGTGGGATCCTGGTCTATTATGAGACGTCATGGATGCTAAATTTACACAAATACACATTTAGTAAGAAGCCAATGACAGATGTTTTGTGGACACTCAGGCTGCCATATTATTTGGATTACGAAGTTCTACTTCAGCCCGAGCAGTTCCAAGAAAATACTGTATTAAGATTCCACATATTTCCAGGAGCTTTCTCATGCAATATTCAACCACCTGAAGTGACTCAAAGCACGGCTAGTATTAAAGGGCGTACTTTGCTGTATTCATCTGTGAGCAGTTGCATGCCAAAATCTGAGCACACAGAAGATCCAGAATCACAGGTAATATCTGACAGAGGTCTTTACATCATAAAAATTCAGCCATCAACAGCTGCTGAGCTGGGCCCTGTTTTGAATGAGGCTTATGAAGAAGCTATTGATTAAACTACAGCTTTAGCTCTGTTTACCACTTACATACACACGCAAACAAATAAAAACACTCCAGAGCTGAATAGCATTTGAAATTATAGGAGTTTCCACTTCCAAAAGCACTTAAAAACATTAACCACAGACATACATATATGTTTGCTGTTTAATTGACATTGTTTTCCCAACTCCTTCAAGTCACCTGTAATATCAAGTCAATTAAGTATTATTTTCCCAACCTATTTACTGAGCTACCTAGCAATCAATCCACCTACACACACACAGAGAACAAATGCTCATGGGGGATGGTAGAGCTCGAAAAACTGCTGAAAAACTGTCAGCCTCCTCCAATGGCAACCAGGCTGAGAGCTGTACAGGATTATACAGCCTGACATCTTGCAGAAAATAAGTCTGTGGGATAAAAGTTCCATATTCCTACAGCACCATTGCTTCTCTGCAAATCGATACACTCCTGCATGGAGGAGCATTACTATTTCAAGTTATACACATGCTAAATATGTTTTGGATTATAGTGGTGTGAACAGATAGATATGAACGCATTTCTTTTTCACTTCTTGGTGCATGGCAGTAACCTGGGTCACCCAAGTGAATTGGGTTTGGTTCCTGACATTCTCAGGCACATCCCAGGGTCCCTGGGCATGTCATGCAGGGCCTGACCCCAAAGAGGCTGCACACAAACTTGAGATGCAGCAGATCCCAGGCACTTGCTCGCCCCATCCCAGCTCATTCACCAGCTCACAGAAGACTCAGCTAACTAAACGGTGACCTCTGCAATGTATTTCATAGAATCATTTGAGTTGGGAGGGACCCTAAAAGGCCATCTACTCCAACTCCCCTTGAGTGAACAGGGACGCCTAGAGCTCCATCAGGTGCTAAGAGCCTGGTTCAGCCCGATCCTGTCTCCAGGGATGGGACTTCGGGCTACCTGTTTGATATCTGATTTTCTATGTGTATGGCAGTGATGAAAGAAAGAGAGATAAAGACATAATTAATCACTTTTCTATAAACCCAGTCTAAATTAGGGTTAATTGGGCTCACAGCTGATGTACTCACAAAGTTTCACTGTAGTCTCACCCATCAGGGAGCGTGCAGGGTCATGGAGCAGGAAAGCTTGTCTTATCCTCTGTCACATCAGCTTCACTTTTGCTATGAAAGGAACTCTCACCGTGGCCTGACATATAGGACCCACCTTGTGAGAGGGCATACGATCCCACTGACAAATAATTTTTTGTGTGCGTTCAATTCCCTAACCTTGTAAATCAAAGGATCAGACCCTTTTCTTCCTCCCTTTGTCTGTGATGGTTCTCCAACTTAATTCCTGAGCACTACTGATGTCCATAGCACGAGGGGGCTCCAATTGACACAGGAACATCAGAGTCTTTCAACGTGAACCAAACAATAACACATCCTAGCAGCACGCTGTACAGACCCAGCATGATGCTGAAATCAGAGATGGCTATAAAGCTATTTCAGTGAAAACTATTATTATTTGCATTGCTTCATTTAGTAGAATGGCAAGTCATATCCCTGTACAAATATGTACCATTTTGGGCTCCAATCCAGGCATTAAGACAATAGCAACTGTGACTTGTCAGGTGAGACAAGATCAATCAGGCCAGGATTTGGAGTTCAAATCACTACTGGAAATGGAGCTTCTTGGGAGCTAAAGCAATCTAAATTAAAACACAGCTATTCACACCACCAGAGCATCTCCAAATGGAATTTAAAGATTTTCTTCACAGAGATCAGACAGTAATGCAAACAAATGACAGTGAATATTTGTTCACATTTTACAAGCCTTTGGTTTGGACATTTTCACCTGTTCTCAGTACCTAAGTGTGTATTTAAGTGATCCACGTTTCATGGTCCAAAGTTGCAGCGTTTCAGTGTTCTCTGCAAATGGGCTAACATTTCCAGCTGGGAAATAATGCCAGATGTTTCCCCCCGCTCACCTGTATCTGCTAAAATGGTCCAACTTCTGAATTCAATACCAAACAAAAACTGGAAACTTCCTTTCTCTTCAGACCACACTTCTTCTAGCAAAGACCCTGTTGAGTATTTTCAGAGATGTTCTATGAGTTTTTTCCTTTCCACGGTCAGCTCAGAGCTGAAGGGAAGGTCTAAAATTTGAGCCATCACAATGGCTCCTCTGCTATTTTATCCCTAATATCTGTTTCTCCCTTTATGCTCTCTGTGCTAATCTTCACTCACTAACCAGTTGATGTGCCTACGCATCTTGTACAAAGAGACACACTGGCAGCTGTCACAGCATCACTAAAACCATTGTTTGATGTGGTGCATGCGTACTCTTTTCACAGCAATTTTAGCCTGCCTTTTCATCACATTCAATGCGAGTATACCACAAGGAAGGAACAGAATTTCAGTTTAAATCAGCCACTGTTATATACTGACGACAGTTCTGGAACAGACATTTTATCCCTTATTGTTCTTTTTCATAAGAAAAACACATTGCCTTCCATAAATCTTTTCTGTGAGCCCACAGGGTCATCTATTTGCCAAAAGAGCAATTATTGATTATTCCCAGTCTACAGCTTCTGTCGCTATTCCTGGAAGTGCGTGTCCATTTCTAATCAGAGCTAAGGTTATGACACAGCTTTTGTCATCTGCCTTATCAGAAAACAGCAATATCCCAACAATATCCAATGCACTGGTGTAAAGCACTAGAGAAAAAAAATGGGTTCTTAGTGAAGGATCTGCTTTTATTAGAATCCCATGTGTTAGCAAGGTTGATGCCCCATGTATCAGTCAAATCAGCTCTGAGTGCAGTCCATCCTTTGAGTCTGTCTAAGCAGGAACCTCTGACAACTCCTTCTAGCACATTAAGGCTTAGAGGGAAAAATAAGTAGTGTTTCAAAATACCAATTAGACAGAAGACTCAACCAGGCATTTAGAGTAATGATCAATCACTTGAAATTTCAAATCTGAGTGTTCTGAACCTTCTTGCTCACCACATAATCACATTCTCTCGCCAAGAGACAGTAAAAGACATGGATCTGCTAACTGCTGTTCAGAGGGTTTGCTTTTTTTTTTGCTGGGACTGACTAGCCCTAGGACATGCAAGTGACACTCCTTCTTAAATCATTAATTTGAATCAGTGATTATGGTTTGAAGGGGCCACTATGAAATGAATTGCTAATAGTTTTTATGTATATAGACAATGTTTTGGGCCGGGATGGGATGCCCCATGACAGCCTTTACATTTCATGTGTTTAATCCCCATATCAGATAGTTCACACTCATTTAAGTGTACCAGCCTTGGAAAATAAATCCTCAGATAACCCGTACAGTCAAATAATCCACAAAATCACGCGTGGAGGGACAACTTTGGGCAGGGAAACTATTAGCAAAAATGGAGCAGACCATGGGAGCCAGACACAGCAGAGCTGGTAGAGGAAAAGAGACGCTGAGGCAAATGTTCCCTTGTCTTATCTATGTGTGTAGGCTGAGACCACACTGCTGCTGGAGCAGTTTGGCTTGTTTGCTTTTTTTCTTTCCACTGAGAACGAGCAGCCTGTTCATGAGAGAATGTAAGACTATACAGAATAAATGAGATTTGAAAACTGCATATTTTCCACCCACACTACAATGGGCACTATTGCTGGCAGCCAGCAGTGGGAATAGCTAGATAGACAGCCAGCCTTAATTAGGAGGAAGGCATATTCTTCTCAGGAGAAAGCCAGGGTTGCAAATGTTCATACTGAGCATGTTCCTTGCATTTTGGATGTAGCACCATTTTGGTTAAAAATGAATGCACCGTAGTCACCATTTTCAAAATTCTACACAGGATACTCCTCCAGACAAACAGCAGAGGACCTTTAAGACACTGTCTGTCCTTTCTTACTCTGTGAATTGTAGATGATGCATTCACCCAAAATACCAAGCATCAGGAACAAGGTCTACAACATCCATGAGGGCTGAGCCTTCAGGAACACCACAGACCAGTGAATTAGCACTTAAACAATGAGGCTGAGATGGAAAATTGTTCAGGGTTCTGGTTCTGAGTTCCTGCGTGACCTTGGCATGTATGGCCATGCTTGGTCTGTGCATCTTTGAGATCGTCTGCATAAGGCAGGAGCAATTACATCTCCTTAAATTACAACAATGTTATTAAGGGAACTTCCTTTAGGATCACAAGTGGTTAGGTAGGTCAGAGCAATCAAAAGCTGACCAAACAAATACAGCCCTTCACTTATGACTCCTGACACATCTCTAGTTGGCTGTCAGAAGCATCAGGCCCTCATCAAGTACACCCTGGCCACTCATCTTTGAACCTTAAGAAAGATGGAAGAAATCGTTGCTAAAAAACATTTTGCAAAATGATTTTCTATGTAAGCTCAGCATTTGTAGAACAGTTTTGATGTCCTTCCTGTATTTGTGCTGTTCTTAGAAAATTGTTTGAAAACAGAAAGCTGATTACTGTTCATGGTGAAAAGCTGAAATGTTGTGTTGTTTATTCTGCTTTGGAAGTGGTTAGGCTGCAGACATCTGAACCTGGCTCCATTTCATTACTGTATGGCTTCCAGCCTCCCCTAGAGATACACTCACACGCACAGCCCCATCCTCTGCCCTCCCACTAGCAGGCTGCCACCAAGCCAAGAGGTGCTGCTTCCTCTAACGCAGTCGTCAGTGTCAGCACATGAAAATGCTGACAGATGGAGACTGAAAAGTCATTAAAAAAACCTACCATCACCAAACAACCACTCCTGCCCTGGAGACCAAATCCATCAGCTTTCCACCATGTCTCACTCCTCTTGCCTGCTCATGAACTGATTTCCTAAGCCCCCCTGAGAGAAGGACCTTCGCAGGGCCGTGGCACAAAGCTGCAAAGGTGTTAGCTAAGCTGGGTTTTTTTGTTTCACACTGTAATTACACATCAATTTTTTTAAAATGTTTTTCTGGGTGTTTTTTTCAGAGGCAGCTGAATCTCTCTGGCCTGTCCCATCCAGATGGTGCTCCAACTGGATGCATGCCTTTAGACAACACTTTTCAAACTTGAACTAAAAGCCCAATAATTAAAAGTGTAACACAATTAATTCTGTGCCTGTGAAAGAAACATAGCTGCAAGAGAATGTAAAGAGTCAAATTCCCTTTGCCTCAGAAAACAATGAGAAAGTCACCAACCTTTTGGTGTCCAGGGCCCAGATAGAACACAAGGGTCAGGATCCATTTCTTTACTCCCTGCATGGCAGATAGAGAGAGCCCCAGGAGGTGACAGAAGTGATCTGTTTGCTAAGCAGGAACATCTTGGCAAAGATCGAGGTACAGGCATAAAATCACCAACTATACCTTAATTTTAAGATAAGGTATGCCTGTTTCTTAAATCCCATCACAGCATAGCCTGGGTTCAAAGTAAGATGTGATTCCGTTCCTCCAGAAGTTGGCATGATTTGTTGTTTGTTTGTTGTTTGTTTTTTTTTTCAAACTGAGAATGAAAGAAGGGCTAAGAAAGTCTATCAGAACTGAATTGAGACCATAAAGCCATATGATAAGAACACTGGTGGGAAGCAATTATTGATTTTTGATCCTACAAGGTAAAGGATTTCTATCCCTTCTTCAATACTCACGCAACTATTCACCAACTCATGTTTATGACTCCAGAGACTGGGAAGCTAGCATGATGCCCGATGCAAGAACAGCAAGCTAGTACATGACAACCCAGAAGAAACTAAATTCAAGCTCCTTTCAGATGGCCTACCGTGTGATTATAAAGGAAGCCCCTCTATCTATATGGCTTCACATTAATTTTCTTCATCTGTTTCACGCTTCTCCCCCTTTATCTCCCCACTTCCCCAGCAATACAAATGATGTTGGCTTGGACATATTTTCTCTCCAGCAGTTTAATAATTTGGAGACAGTGATGCATCAGAGCTCTCTGTTGGAAAGCGCATTCAAACATTTACCATTCACTCCTACACTGATTACTCAGAGTGCTTAAATAATAATAATAGCAACATTAAAAAACAACAAAAAATACCAACCTAAAACAAAAATGGGAATATAGAAGTGTATACAGCGTTAAAATAAACTCTGGGTTCCTTGCCAAACTCATTAATAATTTTGGCTTTCCAAAAAAAAAAAAAAAAAAAAAAAAGATTTGGATTGCTCTGCTCTTCAAGTATCAAAACATCCAATTAACACAGCTAATTAGCGTCACAAACAGCAGTCAAAAGAATGGTAATTTAGATTCAGGATTTCAAAGGTTTCTTAATCCCAGGCCAATGCAACTAATCTCTCAGAGGCTGAAAGTGTTTTGTTATTGCAATGCAATTGTATAGCATCCCATCAATTAGTGGCATTGCAGGGAACACTCACTTGCATGATTCATTTGTCTAATCAGAACAAAAAAAAAAAAAGAAAAAAAAAAGGGAGGGAGAGAGGAACAACAGGAAAGAGAAATCAAGCTCCTTTAAATATGCAGTATAAATTTTTCCTAATAATGTACACCTTAGCTGGAAATAATTGTGAATAACACGATGTCCTTCCCAAAACTGAGCCAGCAGGCTGGAGGATTTTTGTAAGTTTTTGAGAGACTATTAGGACAGAAAGGCCAGCCACACAAGTGATATCAGCTTGCCTGTGATTAGATAGGGTCACTGATAAGAATATTTTCTTAGAAAAGGAGGGAGAAAAAAGTTTGAATGAAAAGATCCCTTTCTCACAGCCTTCCCTTTATACAGGAAATAGATAAAAATGACAAGGCCCTTTATACAGGAAATAGATAAAAATGACAAGGTCCTGTACTAACCTCTACTCTGTTATGTCCTAATAACAATCAATTGCATATTACCCAAGGATTTGACCCCAGAGCTCTTAGCAATCCTAAGGTACTGGTATATCTTGCAATATCACTTGCATTCTCAAAACCTTACTTTTTCCAATGGGAAGAGAAGGGAAATTCTTGGCCAATGAAAGCCATAGTAAATGTTCAACCCTTCTTGCTGCATTAAAGGCTTCAAGAGATCAGCAGAGCCAACAGAAAACATGACAGTCTTTATTTGTCATAAATCTCATGACTTTCAAGATAACGTTCTTTTCTCACTTACAATTTCTCTTCCCCAAAAACTAACAAGAGCTTCCCTAGAGGTAGAAGGCACAGATCATAAATGTGCACAGTTGCAAGAACTATGGACTGGCAGAAAAACTAGTTTGCTGTTTGTAAGACAAGAAGAAAGCAGAGGGTTTAAGGACAGAAACTTAGCTTAATGTAATCCTATCACCACATCACAGCAGAAATAAGTAGCAAGTTGAAGGCACTAGTTTTTCAATTTAATGTGGCTGTCAAAAACTACTTCTCATGAACTCATACCTAGATGTAGTTAACATGGGGAGTGGCGTTTACCTGAAGCACTGGTACAGCCTGAATCCTGACAAACACCAGCTCTGTTACTCTACTCCTTATCTTCACACATTCTCAAAGATGTGGGGACACATTTCCAAACTCAGGCATATGTCTGCCTAGCAGGAAAAACACAAATTATTCAAGAGAGCTTTGCCAACATACCTTAATCAACCATCTCACAGTAGGACGCAGTACAGAATGAGGGCAGCATAAAACAGCCTTTACCTTAGGAACGTGGAGGAGGACAAATTTAGTTGTAATGAACAAATAAAAGAAAATAAACAAGAAAATAATCATCCTATAATGAGACAGACCCATGAAAATAGGAACAGAGTTTATGCAAAGGAGGTTGAAAACATTCAGTAATGTTTGCTAAAAATCAATCTGTTCTGGCCAGTGAGGAAATTGCTGATATTTCAGCTTTGCAAGATGCCTACTATGCTCAGGAAAAAGGCAGCTCATCCTTGTCTAAGACTAGATAAACAGAGGAGCACTCGGTACCACTGCTGAAATCACTGTACCCATCTTTGCAGCAGGACTCAAGTCACCAAGATTTGAAGGAATATTTGCAATACCCAAGCATCTCTGCTTGTTCAGATTTGGTGAGAGTTCAGTTTTAAAGATTTAAGTCCAATGAAAAGTGAGGAAGGTGCAAGTTCAGATATAATTTTTTTCTTAATTTGCCATGTTTCTGCTTATTTCTAGTAAAGCTCAATCTTAGTTTCTGTTCAAAACTTTACAGCTTATACCTTTGTCCATGCCACAGTACTTGGTCCCCTCCAAAAGTGATGCAAACTTCTGTTCATCTGCTGAACTGTTATTTAAAATTATACAACTCAACTTTTACACTATACCTTCCTCAGCATCAAGAGTCTGGGATGCCTCACATGTAATCCTTGCTCCAGCCTATAACTTGACCTTGCAAGTCACTTATGCCACAGTTTCCGTGCTAATCAGTTCCGGGCTTCAGGGATGCAGAGAAAATACTTAAGCTGGCACATATGAAAAAAAAAATACAAAGTAGTATCTGAGCTCTGAAACCAAACCATTGTACTTTACTTGCATGACAGGTTAAGGTAATTATGACAAAGAGGTTTCAGAATAAAGATGATAAATCACAGGTTTATTTTAAGCACCCTCCATGCAGAACTGAGCTGTTCCATTTAGCCCAGATCTGGAAGAACCAGAGTGATTCAACCATTACAAAATGCCTTCTCCTTCTAGAGTCTGCACACACTGTCCTAGACCTCCTCACAACAGAGCCTTTCTGCTCCGTTCCCCATTGGGTACATATCCATCTGCCAAATGAGCAGTGTTTCTACTGCAGAGGCAGCCAAGGGCTCTGCAGCTATGGATGCTTACAGTCTATCATAAAATGGAGCCCGTGCTTAGAAGAGGCTGGGGATGAGATGCTCACTATACAGTCCTACCCATATTACCCATTTTTAATTTCTAGAAAAAAAAAGGGGGAAATTCTGAAAGCAAGTGGACATAAACCAAAACAAGATCAAGGAGCTGGGAAACGAAGGAGGAAACCTTCATCCTCTGCAGTCCAAATTTCTAGTTACTGTATTGGACTGTGCTTAATAAGACTGCATTGAACAAGACAACCCATGAGCAGAACAGGGTCTGTAATGAGTTGAGTGCACAGTCAGGCCTAACTGAAGTCAAGAACAGGGAACATACAAAGGCTGGGACCGCCCTCTGCATAAGCCCAGTACATGATCCCAGTATCAGTTCTGGTCCAGGCAAAGCCAGTAAAAAAAGGTTACTCAGAAGTGAAAAAGTTAATGTGCAAATACAGTGTTCACTCCTGAGACCATTACCACGTTTAAGGCATAACGCACTAATGAAGATGTATAGACTCAATCTCATGGACTTATGGACTAAATCTTTGCCTCACTTAGAGTAAGCTCTGGCTGCTCTTGCTCACTCAATCATCCTTAACACACACATTGCCATCAACTGCTTCTTTTGTCCTCTACATTCAGAGATTTGATACAAAATCTAAAGAACAGCTAATTATTAAAGGGCACTTTGTTCTGACTAAACTCTGCAGTTGTTGGGCAGAGCTGTTGCCATTTACTCAAGAAAAAAAGGAGAAAAAAGCCCAGACAAAGCAAGAAAAACTCTCTCAACACTATTCTCAACTAATAGAATTTATTAGAGATGAACCAAATTAGAGCCATATCTATGATTTCTTTTGTTGTTTCAGGACTAAGAAATTTGAAATCAAAGTCTGTCTGCATTATTTTTAACAACAGAATGGGTCTAAAAAAACAAAGAAAAAAATGGAATTGCACCAATCTGGCAGGATTAAAACCTGAAAGGCTGGTATCCTTGGGAAACCTATGGGAGGACACCATAAGGAGACTGTGATGCTTTCTTTTACAGTATTGAATCCCAGGGCCAACATGACACACAGTAATAGTAGGAACAGTGATCCTGAAATCCCCATAAACATATCCTACTGGTAAGATAAGCACCACACTAATGCAGGATGTTCTTGGCAGCATGTATGCATACAGGTGACAGATGGAACTTGAATACTGAAAAAACTTTGGGAAAACAACTCAACTTCTGGGCATTAAATATTCAAGTTATGTGGCACTTTAACAGTTGTTCTGTTATTGTATTAAATACGATCACTATCAAACAAATAAAGACACCTTCTGGTTCTGCCTCAAAGGAGAAAGTGGTATTTTGATCAAGATGCTTCAGCATTTTCCACCTCCTGCTCCAGCTTGATAACAAAGATCATGGACAAAAGAGAATGGATAGGAGCAGTTATCTCAAAACAACAGTGCAAAAGTTATCAGGTAGCTGGTAAAGTTCGGTTTTAGTTGAACTCCTCCTTCTCAGTCTTACTGAGGATCAGGCGGTAAGGCCTGCTTCTGTTGTGTGGCTAACTAAACCATGGCAAAGCATGCGCTCATAAATTATGCGTATACTGTACCTATCTATGTCTATGGGATCAATGACCAAAACTGAAGCACCGCTTTTCCTGTGAAATGTGCACAGATCATTCTCCAAGCCTCATGTTCAGAATCTGTAAAATGGAGGGCTATTGCCCTTCATTCCCAAAGCAGTCCTAAATTCATGAACTTAAAGGAGCTCAGAAGTACTCTTTATAGACAGCACCTTTAGTACCAGTTCTCATCCTTTCCAGATGTGTTTGGAAATGTGCAAGAGATTCATAGCAAGAGAGAATCTTTGTTTGATGAGAAGAAAGTATCTTGAGGTCTGGACTTCCTTCCTAGTGTTAGTGAGTCTAACACAGGTACTAAAATATAATCTTAGCATCATTGCTATGTATATTAGCTGAGAGTTAATAGATAGGTACATAGATCTACATTACAATTAATAAGCCTAGCCAGGGAAAAGCAAGTCCCACAGCACACCTTTTAGAAGCAAGACGTTATTAATCAGCATTTTAACGAAGCATAATTACAACAGCTTATGGCTCCCACCAGGTAAAGCAATAATTATAGGTGCAACCAAATAAACAGGGAAAATAATTACCTATTTCTCAGAGCTAATATTAATTTAACCAGGCTCGAAGTGACGGCTAGACAGACAGCTCTGTGCTCGTGCAACCAGACAGCAGGAAATAATAGTTCTGACTGAAAAGAAAGATCACTGTCACTATTGCCAAACAGGGAGAAAGGTACACAGTCCTTTTAATCTCCAAGACATGTTCCAGATTTCAAGCAGATGATGCAGTTATTCATTGGGCAATGAAATTCTTCCCATAGGCACTGTGTCTGTTAATTGCATATTCTCTTGGGAAGAAGAGGTGAAATGCCCTGGGCTGACACACAGTCACGATGGATGGAAAGCAGGAAAATACATCTGAGCAAATGGAAGTTAGAGAAGGGCCCAAAAAAAAAAACATGCATAGAATCCAAAAATCACAGAATCACTAAGGTTGGAAAAGACCTCTAAGATCATCTAGTCCAATTGCCAACCCATCACTAGCATGCCCACTAACTATGGCCCTCAATATGCCATATACCACAGCAGAGGACTGGGTTCAAGGAAGATGCCTGCTACAGTGTTGTACACTAAATAACTTCATTGTTTCAATGCCATGCAAATGGCAGGCAGAATAGAGGACACACCAATACACTGATGACTCTCAGATCTGCTTGACAGGAGAGTTATCCCTTGCCAGGAGAAGTCCCTGAGTTAGATCTGCCACCATGCCTGACTTGGAGAAAACGGTACTGTTCAGATGGATCAGCAGAAAACATTTAATAATTACTTTCCAGGGCAATTTCTGCTCTGCTGTACTTTCTATCCAGGGAGAGTGGCAGACGCAGACGCATCAAGCGCTGCTATAATATCTGGAACACTCCAGGCTTCCTCCGCATTACGGTGGCTTGTAAGCACACCCCCTCCTGGACTCAGTGAGGCTTTCTGATTGCATTGGGGGTCCCCCACTGCATTCCAACTTGGCTTGTTGCAAGTAAGTCCCTAGCATGTGATATTAAAACAAACCAGAGCCTTTGGATTTTTTGTCACGATGCTCTTATTTCACTATGGAAACACAAACAAAACAGATGTCGATGATGTATTGCACACAGACAAAATACATAAATAAATAAATAACCCCACAGCCCAGTGGTATCTTTGCTTCTAGATCTAATGATGCTAAATACTAATAACCTAATGATTCTAATACATGCTGTTTTAATCTGGTGATCCAAAGGAAGGAGGTGGGGTCAGGGAGCGTGGTGGAAGCTGCAAACCAAAGGCTGCTTCTCTGAAGAGCTGGTGACTGCACTGTGGGTCAGAAGTGGGGAGGGAAAGCAGAAACGGGGAGGTAAGAGGAATAACACTGTGCAAAATCACAAGCAGTTGGGTTACAAGACTAAATGACACTGCCAGAGATGTCATTATGGCACAATCATAGCATGGCCCTACCAACCCACATTTGTCCTCAGGCCACTTTCCAGTCCTCTGAGTGTTTCAGCAGCACTGTTTCATTGGGGTTCCCCAGTGCTGTTTCAGAACGAATTACACTGGCAAACAGATTTGTGGCAACGCATCAGGTTGAAAGACCAACTATGCCTTTGAAAAGCATCGATTCCTCAGACCGTTACAAATCAGCATGGACTTGTCTAACTCTAGCGAAACAACAGCTTACAGCTGGGGTCAGGCTCACTGCTACTGGGAGAAGAGAATCGGATATTCTGGGAATTCACTAAAGTTGTTTAAGTCAACAAACTTCCTCACTTAGAGTTGTAGGGTTGTATGGTCCTGATGTGGGAGTCAGCCCTGGCCAAAAGCATGGACCTCACACTCAGGAGTGGATGATCCTTTGCTAGGGTTCCTTTGGTTTAATCACCAGAAAAGCTCGTTTATTCTCTTTCTTTCCCATTTTGTTTGCACCAAGCCTGAAAACATTCAGTTGTGTTTCATATTTAGCAAAGTGACATTGCAGATTTGTTCTGTTGCAAGAAAATCAAGAAATGACACTTGCCAAGGACAGAACTAAAAAAAGAAAAGGAAAAAAAAAAAAAGGAAAGGAAAGGAAGCCATAAAAATAAAAACAAGAAAGAGGGATTTAAGACATTTTTGAAATGAATAAAAAGACAGTGAGAACATTCCTTAAGAATGCACGTTCTCCTCAGAAGCTCCAGAACAAATTGGTTGGGAGAAGGTTTGAATACAGTCTTGATATATTTCAGCAAAGCTAAACCAAATCCCAAAGCCGTTTTAACTGCACCACCACTAAATGGAAGCTTATGCCACTGTAATTTGGGCTTGAATTGAAGACATGAATGTCAATAGAGTCAAGAGGTTTGGATACAAGTGGGGTGGAAAATTTTCCCAGAGGAATAGATTTTACCCCCCTCACAAAACATGTAAAGCAAGGATTATACAGAAAATGAAGCTACTTTGCCAACAGTAGGATATTTAAACCCCTCAGGCAACTTCTCTGTAATTTATTATTCTTTTAATTTAATTTTTTTAAATCTCTTTCTCTGCCCCCCTCCAAACGGGAACCATGAAATAACACACTGGAAGAAGACACGTGGGGCCAAATTCTCGTCAGCTGGAACACTTTAAGCTCAATTTGAACTGACAAGGTGCTTGCATGAGGCTCTGAATCAAGCACTTTCCCCATGTAATGCAACTTCTTACAACAGAGGGAAGTCTCAGGGCCTCTGGATCTAGAGAAAATTTTCTGCATTTTAAATGCTTCCAAATACCTTCACTATCTTCTGCTTCAGTTCACCTAAATTAAGTACAGTAATAAGTACCATCCCCCATCTCAGAAGAGAGCTGTGACATTTGCAGGGATATGTCAGCTCATATATGAGGGCCAAGGGGTAGGAAATTCTTAACTGTTGGTGAGGAAGAGAACTCAGCCCATGCAAACCATTTCACAAGAACAAGGTTCAAAGCGAGGACACGAAGGGTCTTAACCAAACTGCTTCTATTCAGCTGCTATCCAAAAAATGTAAAGCTTCCATTGAATTTTCCCCCAGTCTTACTACTTGGAAGCTTATGTGATGCTCCAAGTAGCTGCAGGAATGTTTCTAGGCAATTCAAACTTAAAGCTCCTGCTTCTGGCTGCCAGAGTGACTTTTATAAAGGTTTTCCGTGCCACTTTATTTTGAGGGACATTACCTTAAGTTCAGATTCCAAGAAGAATAATATAGGGAGGGTTTTGCATAGAATGAATGTGCACTTAGTGCACAGTTGATCAAAGCAGGATCCCTCTGTCCTGCTCAATATCTGACTTTGCAGAGCTACGCTGACAAACAAGTCTGATGCTTTGAACAGAAAAGGAAAATGCAGTGGAACAATGTGAGTGCATGAGAGATCAGCAAGGATGGAAAAACATCCAAAATACTACAAAGGTAGGGCAAATCCAGGGAGGAGCTGCATAAATTCCTCTGCAGAAAGAAGGGCCTGAAGTACAGGACAGCCTTCCCCAGCTGGCTGCTCTGTCCTCACACTTGGTAGTGAATGGCACCACACAGCAAAATGGCAAAGTATCTCTCCCTGCACTTGGTTTTTTGTTTTTTTTTTTTTTAATGAGGTGGCAAACAGAAAATATGAACAAGCTGTTTAAAGTCAAAAGTGTCTCTTCTCATCCCTCTGCCTCACCTCCTGAGGTGACCTTGCAAGAGGACCATATGGACTCCCTTGACACCTATGGAACAGGTGAGCTACAGTGAGATGGGGAAGCTGTATGGGGGGGACCTTTGAGGCCAGGACTTTACCCATTCAGCTCAGCAGCTTGGTTGCTCTCAAGCAGAGCACAAAGACAGACCAGCTGCCCTCATCCAGCTCCCCCTTTCTCTCAGGCTACACAGGCTTACAAAGAATTGCAACTTCTGCAGGTGTACAGTATCTTCTATACTAGTATAAAAGCAGAGGCTCCAGGAGCCATGGAATTATTTGAGGTTTGCCCAGCATTTATTTAAAAATGCAATTGAAGCTTCACAGTTGGAGAGCAAAACTTAATGTTGCGATAGAATGAAGCCCTAAAAATATATAAAAAAATAAATAAATCCATTTTAAAAGATTCCTATATACGTCTGGCAATGCTGCATTCCAGCTTCAGCAGTACGTGCCCTTCCTTGTACTTCGAACTTCCCTTGCATGTATTTCCCCAGGGAAAAAGGAGAGAGAATTAAAAAAAAAAAAACAAAAACAGAAGAGGAAAACATAAATGTAAAAAGTTTGAAAACATTGAGGCAAGGATTAGGAGAAGATGCAGTGCCAGAAAGTGATTCATTTACAAAACCTGCCCCGACTGCCAGAGCCCCTTTGACTGAACACAGTCAGCACAAAAATGAGTCCACGTTGTATGCAATGAAAATGCCGATGAACGCCATTCCCTGTGCAATGGCTTTAAAATTGATTTGAGGGGTGAGGGAGGGTTTTGTTTCACCTTCCTTAGTGGGGAAGCCAGACAGAGCTTTAAGCTTTATTGACTCTGGTATTATAATCACAGTTGCTAGTCTTTCAACCTGTTCCAGAATTGGAGGAAGGTTTTCTTCTCTGTATGACTAGACACTGTAGCATGGTCGATTCTGTGCTGAATTGAAATTCATCAGAGCCTGCTTTGTCTCAACAGAGTAATAAAAGCCTAAAACGTTATTATGCATGAAATAGTTATGGAGCTTATGAAAGAAAGGGTTGGTTTTTTCTCCCTTGCTGCAAAAAGGGGAAGAAAGGGGAATATCTGACCTGACCACAAGAAGAGAGTGAAAGGAAGATAAGCCTTTTATATAAAATTGGCTCTACCTGCAAAAATGTGTAAATGAAGCAAAAGTACCAAATGGGTCTCAAAGAAGGGACCCAAAGGATGCGATGAGAATGCTCAGTACAGGGAAGTTGGCTGAAACTCCTCTCAGCTCATAGAGAATCTGGTGTTTAAATACAGCTACAGTCTGCATGCAGCTGTATTTACAGCTCATTTCTTGATCTTCTATCACGAAACATGAGCAGGTACTCCAGGGCACAACAGAGCAAAACTCGATCCTTCCTGGCTCTATCTTGCAGAGAATTATGCACCAGCTGTAAGAAGGTATCCCAAATGAAATATTTATGAAAGTTCCTCAAAGGTTCCGCAAGACGTGGATGCAGCCAAGTTATGACCAAGGGTGGGAGAAAACCACTGTAACAGGTGAAGACACTTTGATCTGTAGAGCCTCAACTCTCCCAGCCTAAGCACTGCCAGATGAACGCCTGTGATGTGGACACAGCATTTCGTGCTGCTGCAGGCAGGCTGGGGGTGGTGCAGCAGCGTTAAATCTGGATGCACATCCATTGGAAAGGGGTCATCTAAGACAGGCACTTCAGGAGGAGGAGCGAACCCTCTGCAGCCTGTCTCTCTGAGTGCATATTACAGTTAATTAGCAATTAAGTAATTGAATTATACAAAAAAAAAAAAAAAGCACAAAGGAGACATATATGCATAGATCAATATCAGCCACTAGTATGTCTTTCATATCTTTGGAGAGGCATACACAGAGAATATAAAGATACAGAAAGATGCTTCAACCCTGCTGAAATGGGTGGGGGTTGGCTAATCTAGGGAGGCACCCAGCTGTGGGCACCCATCACACCGCAGTACCAACACCTGCACCAGGATTCCTTGGTCCACTCGAATGCTTCCAGGAGTTTGGAAGTAAGAACGGGATCCCAAACACATGCTAAACAAACCCACAGTGTCCATGTTTCCATAAACAGCTTGATATAAAACACACTTTGTTTACCCCCCCTGAAAAAGAGGCTCATGAAAGTGCCCAGTCTTCAGCTCCCTTGGATCCTCTCTGAGGGGGGCTTTCAAAGCAATAACTATTAAAACGTTACTGCCATTTGTCTAATGCAATTCTATGTTCTGCATCCATCTTTGGAGAGCTGACTTTCATTAACACTTCAAAAATAATTTAAGGTTTTCACGGTGAAGGTTAGAAACTTTTCACAGCTCAGAGCTAATAGCTCTGCTGTTTACATGCTATAATGTCTTGATAACCTTTTCAAACACACTGTGGCCGGCAGCTGGGACCTGTCCCTGCTATTTTTGTTCCCGGAATGTAACAGCAGAAATGCGATGACTTTGTGCCCCCGAAATGGTCACATTTCTTCTTTTTAGGCTTCTCTTCCATTACAGAACTATCAGAAAGGGCCTCACCTTTTCAAGGGGCTCCTGATGTACTGAAATACAGCCCTGGCCGTCCTTTCCTTGGTGAAATGAAACAAGCTGATTGCCTCACTGGAAGCCCTGTTTCCAGTGAAGGCATAGGAGGAGGGCAGGCAATCTGCCTTTTCCGTATGGAGGGGTCTTCGAGAGGGCAATGAATGTACATGAACTATTTTTGGCAGAGTAAAAGTAGGATTCTTGCAAAAAACGTGCTGCAGCCCTCTTGCCTTGTTTTACCTTAGTTGGGTGCAGATTACAAATCCTTACTGAAGATAGGGCAGGGTGGCAAACAATAGCTGAGTGCCCTGGCATTCACAGGCTACAAAATGGAATCTCAAAAAGCAGAAATCTCACTTGCTCCAGACTCCTGCCCACTCAACAGCTGGAATGGGGAAGTTGGGATGTAAGGATTATGCTTTATCTGTATATATTTCTGAAAATGTCATGCAAGACTAATTTCAGCATACCGCCCTTACTGGGCCAAACAGTGATCTCATATAGACATTATATCCCAAGGAAGGCTCCAAGAGGGGTTTTCTCTCTCCTAAACCAGAAGAAAATAAATGCAGCTGCTGCAAACTTCTATTGAGGGAAGGCCCTGAAGCTGAGAGCATGGGAACAGTCCATTCTTATTGAGTTGAAACATTAAGAGTCCTGGACAAGATGTAAAAACAAACAACTGAGACACGATCAACTCACTCAAATTTACAACACAGGGCAATGTCCCCTATGATGTCCCCTCTCTTTGCTGGATGCAGCCTTGGAGCAGTCATAGGCACCAAAGAACGTGTTTGCAAACAACAGGGTAAATAGACCTATGAGAAATTGTTCTAATGATCACATTTCTCTGCCTGGACAGGGAAGAGAAAGGCAGAGGTCAGTATTTGCCAACCCCTCCACAGTTCAGAGACCAGCTAAGGTGAAAAGAAGGTTACAAAGGCACAGTGACTATGGTGGGCACTGGCTGATACCACACAGTGCACCTGTTCCTGAGACATGGATCAGCACATGGAATCCTAGAGAACAAAATGGAAAGTACTTCTTGCTTCTATAAGCAAGCAGTGTGAAGACAAGTACAGCCTTCTGACCTCTATCCAAGTGCTTTAATTTTTTGAAGTTGATAAGTATGATGAAAACTTTTAAAAGATTCCTTGGCTTGGAAGGAGAGGAGAGTAAATCATAGAGTAAGGGATACGCAATACAATTTATTGTGGCTTATTTAGGCAGCTTGGCTACATCCTCCATGGAAAGCTGCACATTCAGCAGAAATTTTGCAAGGAGTTAGTGTAGCAAATGAGAACAGATAGCAAGCAGGCTACAGAACAGCAAAAGAGAGTCATCGTTAATTAAGAGACCTAAATGATGAGACCTGCTGAATTAGGTCAGTGAATATGCCCCTTCCTGCTTTAGTTTTAGGTTGTGTAAATGACTTCAAGCGATGTCGTTTTCAGAGTCCCTGTAGTTGCCAGTGGGGCCATATAACGGACGTGAGAAAAGCAGCCAAGAAATATCCAACAATTTAGATCTACTCTAGAACTGGGTCAACATACGGCAAAAGAAAATTAAAGTCAACAAATGCAAAGTAATGTTCATCGCCACACGATGCTTGGAACCCCTGCTAAGCCTAATTTATATAAATGGCTTAGAGAACCTGACTGAAAACTGGTTAAGCCTGCTGACAACACAAAACTGGGGAAGTGGACACAGAGGGGAAAGGAAAAAAAGCAAGCAAAGAAATTCTACACAGTCCTTCACTTTGCTAGGTAATTTGGAAAAGGTACGGCAAATAACCCTTAATGTTGACAAATGCAAAGGCAATACAATTTATTTGTGAGATCTCAGAACAAAATGGGAATTGCCTTGGGCGTCTGCAAGGGGAAACAAAAATGGCTACAGCAAGAGGAGAGCAGCCTTTTCTGAGATAGACCAGGTGGCACACCCACCCAACTCATTTTTAAGCTAAGAATGGGATCAAGCTGAACAGTAAAAAGAAACAACACTGAGGTCGCTTAAAGGTAAACAGAAAAGAGCATCAAAATGAACATACATCTGCTATTACAGCAAACTCTTTAGCTAGCAAAAAAAAAAAAACTACTGGTAATATTCTGCCAAGCCTGAGCATAAGCAGGACCTTGATATAGGTGAATGCAGTAACCTTTGCATAAGGCAGAGGAAAAACAAAAACACAAGCTCCAAAATGAAAACCAAACCTCTGGGAGAAGAGATTTTGGGGAAACTTGTCTATTATCTCCAGATTATTTCTGATTCTGCCCACTCAAACATGTGCAGAAGAGGCTTTTTCCCACACAATCAGGTCTTAAACTGTTTGCAGATGAGGCAGGGAGGGAATAATTTTGCAGAACTATCATGCAGGTTCAAACACCACCCACTCCAGCACAGACAACTGACACAGCAGCATAGCGCAGGCTAGAGACATCGAGCCTATAAATGAAGCAGAATCAACTTATTATATAAATAAAACTTGCTAGACCATCCTCCATCTTCATGAGAAGCAATAAAAGATAACCCTTTGGAAGTCTATTGTTCAATTTGGACATTAAAACCACACAGTACCAACGCTTTGACAAATACACTACACTGGTTGTGAGAAAGTGACTGACCTAGATACAACAAAGTGAAACATACTGTAATAGAGAAGTGGGCAACAGGAAGACATATAGGACAAATGTGGGCTTTAAAAGGAGAGCATATGAGAACAAAATCAGAAAGGATCCTAAAAGGGGGGTGGGAATAAAAAATACAACACAAATGACATCACAAGTGCTGTAGTCAAGGAAACGAAAGTTTCATTTTTTTTCCCCTCCGTTCAGAGCAAGCAATCATGAAATGGACAAAAAGAGGAATTCAGAGCCACTCCCATTTTCTTCCCTAAGCATATACAACTTTCAAGGACAATGAAAAGAAGGTTTAGTCAGTATAGATTTGGGATCTAATATACACAAGTCTTGATTTTCCAGTGCTCAGTTTCGTAGCAATTGTGACTTTTGCACACGACTTCGATCAGTGCATGTGGCATCAGGCCAGAAAACAATTTACATTGTGAGAACTCCTTACCTGCCCTTCACTGGGCAGACTTTCAATCACCACCTACGTGTTAGAACAATCTAACACTAAGTTAAATGCTTACAATGTTATGACAGAGTAGCTGAACTCCATTCTGAACCTTTTTATGAACCTCATCTCCTTTGGCATAACAGCAAAGAAGGTATTACGTTCCTTACCCTTAGCTGACCTCTGGATGACAGAACCTGCAGAATAGTTCAAAACTCCTCCTTCCACTCTCCAAGGTTTCTACTCCTCAGCTGGACAAACTTGAGAGAGCAATTAAGAGGAATTGCACATAAGCATGCCTTCCAGCCTGCCCAAAGAGGCAGAGAAAGGTATTTTCCCTAACACATTTCAAATCTCAAAGCAGCAAGCTGGCCCACACCCGAAAAAAAGACAAAGGATGAATGTTATACATTGTACTTTTCCGTTAATTAACCAACATATTTTAAAGTCCTAACTTGCTTCACTACACCTAGGGTAACATAAGCAAGTTAACAGTCCCCACTTTTACAGACCACCCTCTCTGAAATGGATCCCAGTCATTCCCAAATATAAATTCAAAAAACACTGTACTTGGTCTTATGCAACTCGCTTATTATTTTCTTGACCCAGCGCCACATGTTTAGTCACAAGGAGATGCACATTCCTCTGCTGCAAATCACACAACTGTAAAACATTCTTACAAAGCTTAGCCAAGCTCTGAGGCCATTTGCCCTGTGCCAGATCAGAGGGATCACAGCACCTGCATCAGCTCCATTCATCCTACAGCATTCTGAATCAGGAGAGTGGGGACAGTGCTACAATACCAGTGTGGGACTGGAGGAAGCACAGTAAGTCTACCCTCCGGTGTTCAGCTTCCACACAAAGTCAAGTCTTGACTGCCCAAGAAAAAGTGCTTTGTTCGCTGCTTGTAAATTAATTTCTTGCCTCCTCTGTAGAACAAGCTTAGAAAAAATATCTCCTTATTTCCTTTCAAGCTATTGTATCTTCTTGCATTTTTGTGTTCTTTGCAGATTTCTAATCTTTGAGTCAATGCTGTAAGTAACATTTAGATATTGAATTGGGAATGACAAGTAGATCAGTGGCTATTAAAAATGATGACCTGATGCTGCCTCTGGAACAGGAAGTCCTTGATGACCTGATTGCAAAAACTGGGTGGATGCTTCAGTGTTCTCTGCCTTATGTCTCCCAGTTTGCTTCAGTTTTAGTACTATTCAGTCAAACTCAATTGTCACTAAAAGCTTTATCAAAGTGCATAGCCTAGCCTGAGGTCAGACCAGTCAAATCTTGAGCCTCATATGAACTGTTCTGATGCATAGAAAATGTGTTTTTAACAATTCCAGCCTCTCCTAATAAACCAGCCTGTCTCTAAAGAACACTGATTTTGAAACAGAAATAACCTCCGTCTATTATGGTCTGTGCTACAAATAACACCAGGAAGAATTTTTTTTTTTTTTTTCACCTTGTTCACTCTCATCTATTGAATCACAATTCCTTATATCATGTTTTTGTTCATCTCATGCTAGTGGGACATGAAAACAAGTTTGGGTAGGTTTGTTGCCTAAATTTTCTGCTGCACACCAGCTGCCCAGTGCAGCTACATTCTCTGCAGTGGATGAGTATGCTTATTCCCCATTTCAATACCATCTCTACCACTTTTCCTGGAGGGAAAGCATCTTTTACCTAATATAACTCAATATACCTCTAATAAAATACTTCTTCATATGATATCTATACATTTTAAAGCCATTTTGGGGTGATGAAGCAATACCTTTCCCATTTTCATTCAGTTTTGTGAGTTTTCAGTCAAGCAGAAGCTTTGCCAAAGTGCTCAGCATTGCCCTAGAAGGACCAGACCAGGCAAGCCCTGATCTCATGTGGAGGCCTTGCTTAGCACACTGGGTTCCCTGTATACACTGATCACCTTTGGAACTCCTTGCTGCCAAATATCAAGAATGGTACAAGCTCGTCAGCATTTAAGAGAACAGACGACAGAAGTAGACCTTGGAAACACGCTTTAGCTTACGGATCAAGGGAGAACATGGGGCAAGCAATGACAGAATGACACAAGAGAGCCAGCAGGTGCAAGGCAAGACAGTTGACAAGAAGCTGACATTCTTGACTTGCAGGGTTTCTTCCATGAGGAAGGGATTTAATACATTTATTACCAACCAATTTACACAGAGAGACAGGAAGTCAGCAGCTACCCATGAGTCAGAAGGGAATCAAAGCAGGGAGAGGAAGGAGGTGAGAGGAAACTTGTCCCAACAACCGTCAGAAACACCTGATCTTCCTCAAAGCTGCCTTGCTAAAAGTATCCCTTCATTGCTTGCCCAAAGGCAACAATCATCAGCTTTAGTGCCCAAAACAATTAGACTCACACAATTTAAAGGCAGGTGGGAAAACACAGGAGAAAAGCACAGCAAAACGCTATTCCCTGTTGGCTTCTTAGAGAGTGGTGAGATGGGGCAGCAGGAATGCTACGAGGAAAAGTGGGATGGGACAAAGGGAACATGCATTATACAGAAGGCTAAAAAGGCTGAAGGTGTCTGCCTCGCTCATCTAACCTGCATGTCTCTCAAGCAAACGAGCAAAGTGCTGTCTATACTGGTTTCCTGGTGGGCAGCAATGAAGGGAGGCAGACAAAGTGATATTTCTCTCTCTCTTGCCTTGAGCAGGTGCCAGCAGAAAGCTTTGGCAGCTGCTGAGTGTTGTGCTCTGGGATTTTCTGCAGCACAGAGTGTTGGTCTCACTGCCGCAGTTGGATGACACCAGACCTGGTGGTGACAATGAGCCTTACAAGGAGAAGTGAAGGTGTAAAAACAAGATGAAATCCAGGCTGTGCTCTTTTGAAGGGAAGAAGGCATTTACTGACGTCAAAATCTGCAGCCAGTTCCATCTGAGATGTGCATCGTGCCCAAAATGAATTTGAAAGATCACAAATTCACCTGGAAGATTGATTTCATGGCCTGAGAATCAGAATATTAACTCTGTGCAGCTCAACTTCAAAACAGGCCTGCTTTTCCCATTTGTGCTATTCTTCTGTGCTATTATTCTTCTGCCAAGGCAGGGAAAGCACTGTGTGCCAGCCCTCATAGCCCACCAGTATCTGAGAGGAACCGGAAAAGCAGTGAGAAGACTGAGGACCAGGGACATACGAGTGGTGCAGTGGGAGCCCGGGGAGAAGGAAGTTGTACCCAAGGTGCCAAAGGTGCCAAACTGATGTATGCTAAGTTTTCCACCATCCTCACAGCAAACAGGCCAAACCACCCCTTGGGTGACACTGAGCACGAGACCCTGCTCTGTTCACTGCCTCTTCATGCTTATTAAAAGGAAACATCCA
Organism: Chrysolophus pictus; assembly: GCA_037305975.1. Taxonomy (NCBI): domain Eukaryota; kingdom Metazoa; phylum Chordata; class Aves; order Galliformes; family Phasianidae; genus Chrysolophus; species Chrysolophus pictus. The sequence goes on from CM074583.1 coordinate 22,416,785, forward strand.
AAATACATCCCGTGTGCACATGCTCCATCCAACCCACCCAGCTGCTCCTATTTTCAGCCCAACTCAAAATTTCCACTGTCTGAAGCAAAGGAAAAGGCAATCAGCTCATGTAATGCCACAGAAAACATATGCAGAACCAAGTGCTAAAGCCAGTCAACAGCAGGATGAGTCCCGGACAGGCAGACGCCCACAGAGAATCATAGAATCACTCAGGTTGGAAAAGACCTCTAAGACCATCCAGTCCAGCCATCCCCCTACCAACAACATTGCCCACTAAACCATATCCCTAAGTGCCACATCTCCATGGTTCTTGAACACTTCCTGGGACAGTGATTCCACCACCTCAGTGGACAGCCTGTGCCAATGCCCAACCACTCTTGGCAAAGAAACCTGAACCTCCCCTTGTGCTACTTGAGGCAATTACCTCTTATCAAGTTATCTAGGAGGAAAGCAGACCCCCACCTCGCCTCTTTCCAGGGCTTTGTAGAGAGATAAGGTCTTCCCTGAGCCTCCTCTTCTCCAGTCTGAACAATTCCAGTTCCCTCAGCCACTCCTCATCATACCTGTACTCCAAGGAGAGGTCTTGGCTGTCTCCTTCTCCCCTTCAGCCTTCTCCAAAGCCCCAAGCCCATCGTGAAGTCACCATGGACAATACAACAGCCAGGGGTTGGGGCAGGGGTGGTGGCATTTGCAAAGGAACAGACACAGAGCAGCCAGACAGCTTGGAGACAGACTCCCACCAGGATCTGGCCTTCTCGGGCTGTTTTACCCTGCAGCGGTTTCTGAAGCACGGCATTTGCAAACTCACTCCTGCTGTCCCTGTGCCACAGCTCAGCTCTTCCGAGAGTCATGGAGCTGATTAGGTCTCTGCACCGCCTTCCTCAAACACTCTCCCTCCTCAGCTCATTTTCTGTTGATGCGCCCAGTGTGGTTTTCTAACTCCTGACAGGGTTAATTGGCAGGCCCAGTAGGGGAAATAAAATGTTTCAGCTCCGTGCTTGCTTTTTTTTTTTTTCTTTTTTTTCGTCCTTGTTTGCTCATGAGGCTGTGGGAAGTGTTTGCTCCTGAAGGGTTAAGGAGCAAGCACAGCAGGCAGCTCGCTGCTCCAGATCTCTCCTTTTTATTCCTGGCCCCTCTTCAGGCTGCTCAGGTGCACATTAAGGCCACTGCAGGGCCAGCACACAACCCCTGCTCCTCAGCCCCACACCTGTGGGCAGGGGGAGGGCCAGGGCTGAGCTGGCTACTGGAAGCCATTTTGGACCCAATGAAAAGAATGAAAGGCAAGGAGAGCCTGTGGCTCTTTTTCTCTTTCACAAAGGCAGAGGCACCCTCACAGCTTCTCCTCTGATAGCACTCTCGTTCCACGTGCATTTTTCCATCAGTTCCTAGTGAAGATTTATTACTGCGAGTGATTATGCTGCCAGCCAAATGAGTGGGGAGCAGGAATATCCTTTCTTCTTGCATTGCAGCCACTGCACCATTTGGCTCTCAGTGGAAGGAGCCAAGATGGTTTCAGTCCTTTTTTCTTGCAAGTACTGTTTATTTGCAGCCTGACAGCATGTGGGAAAAGCCATCAAGAATCAGAACCCCAGGGCATGGAGCTTGGTTATTATTCACCTATTTAAAACCTGAAGGAATGGTGTGGTCAGGGAAGACTCCAAGATAAAAACTTCCTGTCTGCACTAAACGCTGTCTTCTCCCCAGAGATTTTGCAGTCAAAAAAGAATTAAGAAGTGACTGAAAATAGGTGAAGAGGTTTGTGAGGAAATAGAATTGGCAAAGAAGAAGACAACAGTAGTATCCATCCCACGCTGAAAAGGCAGGCATGTTACACAAGACGGCCATTGCCAAGGAGATGAAGCATGGATACACAAAGAGATCTTCCCAAAACCTGAGAGTTCAAGGTTTCTTTTTGCAGGTAAATTTATTTTGGGAGGGGAGGTGTTTTTGTTATTAATTTTCACTTCCTTGTAATAAGAATATTCCCCTGTCATGTGAGAATGCAGCTGCAGCAGTAACACTGTGTTATGCCTGGATGACAAGAACACAAAGCCAAATACAAATAAAAAGAGAACACAACCGGTCCGATTTTGGCTCTTACCTGAAAGAAATGCAAGTGGCAAACAGATTGCACCAAAAAAACCATCTCTCATGCTGGATTTCTGACATTACTGGGCAGATTATTAAAATGGTAATCAGTAAAAAGGGCAATTTCAATCAATCAACTTCATCTCCTAAAGAGAAGCCACAGGAGGGAGAGTGAAGGAGTCAGGAGATCTGGTTGTGCAGATTTAGGCAAATCACTTTGCTCTGTGTGCCTGTTCCCTTCTCCTTTTATCTCACCAGACTGTGTCCTAGCCCTGTGTCATTGTCTAGACAACGTCATTCCTCCTCCTGTCCTGTGTTTTCATTCAAGAGGGCTGCCGGAGGAAAGGACAGGCAGAGCAAAGCACCAAGTCTGCGAGCTTTTCACAGAACCACAAACAGAATTCAGATCCCTCATAATGAGTAAGTGGTCAGGAATCCCTCTGGCAAAACGTACCTTTTTTCCTTCCTTACACTGGTCCAGCAGAGAAGGACAATGTGTTATTCTGTTAGCAGCACCCTGTGTGCTGGAGTTGAAGGCACAGCCCTGCTGGTGCACTGTGCGTGTCAGCACAACATCACTTCTGCTCTCAGTTTGCTTTGGCAAAATTCAGGAAGTTGCACACACAAATGCAATGTTAAAAAAAACCTGTTATGATCACAAAGCTGAAAGCCTGCTAATCGTGAGATGCAAGAGGAAGACTGCGTGACCTGCCCAAGGCCAGGCAGAGTCAGTGACTGAGCTCACAGCTGAACACAGCTTTCCCAAAAGCCAAAATCCTCCATACATACCAAACAGAAAGTCCCCAAATGCCCTGATCAAACAGGATATAAACCTCCTACCAGGATCTCTGCAAACACAGCTCATCAGGAAAAGGATGTGTTTCTGGGTGAGCTGTTTCTGCTAGCAAGGCTGGGGGTTTGGCATTCTCCCCACCAGGCTGCAGCAGGACTGCTGGGATGAGGTTCTCAAGGTGCCTGCACTGCACAGCACACGTGGGACATAAATATATCACACAAACTCTGTCCTTTTGGGTTCTTCTCTTTCTCTCCATATTCCCATGTCACTGTGCGTGTCACCCTGCAGTACCAGGTTGTTTATCATCACTGAGTGCCTAGATTGGCCCCACTAGAAGAAAATCAAAGAAAGCAGCAGGGGCTGAGGTGTGATGGGAAGAAAGCAAATTCTTCCCTCTGAGAAGCATACGTACTTCTCCTCAGCTACCCCATACACACCCACACACAAGCACACATTTCAGGCTGCTCGCCTTCCCCCCACCAGTCGCTGCTTTCAGCCTGGCGAGTCCCTGTGCTTCTCCCCTTTCTCTGCTCAGATTCGTGCCTCGTTTCTATGGATTTCTGTGTCAGCTCCCTCAAGGATATTCGCTGGAATGGACACATTTACGGGATGACTAACATTCTGAAAGCAGGTGGTGCTATTATAGTCATACAAAAGCCACCTATTTTTGCTGCCTTGCGCTGTCATCCTGTTATACTTTGCTTTGCTTTGTTATTGTACCAACTTCTCAGCACCATTACTCTGGGCTGCTCCAGTTCTAGGGCCGTCTGCAGAGGACTGATAGAGGGACACCTTTGTTCCCTGCAGTGCTAGTTTGGTTCTCCCCAACACAAAGAGAACTGAGAGTTTCTCATTCTGTCATAATTCATTTGCTTCATGAATCTTGAGAATATACTGAAAGAAAAAAGTTCTGGTATGTATGTGTACCTAATGCACACACAGATTCATGTATATATTTTCCCGTGCTGAGTAGTAGCTTTAAAATGAAATGTTAGAAGAGAAGTATGTTCTTTTTATCCTTCTATCATACAAAGGATAATCCCTTTGAAAGCCATAAGGTAAGTCGTGAGTACTACCTGTTATTTCCAGTGGTGTCTGTTCACATTAACTACTGAAACATCTCAACTTGCCGTGGCTTGAGAACCCTTAGGTTGTCTCATATCTTAGATCTTGTTATGTGCCCTTACCTCCCTGCACTGCTGGTAGTGTGGTAACAATGAGAGGGTCTGACCAAGAGCAGGATTTCTTTGTGCCAGGTGCTGTATAAAGCCACAGACTGTCTCTGCTCAAACATCATTTAAGCACCCAGGACTGAGAACACAGGGAGAAACACAGCCATGGAGTTAAAATAAAACTGCCTGATTAGAAATCACATTTCCTGAACCTCTGTCCTGAGATCTCATTTAATTACCTAATAGCAAAGTGATCACGAAGAAGCAACATCAGCGAATGGCAGTTTTAAAGTGCACGTAATAGAGCAGGGACCACTGCAGGAAGAGCCTCAAGCAGACCAAAACCTCCAGAATCTCTTCTGTCCTTTTCACCTTGAAAGGAGAAGCTGGATTTCTGTTTCCAGCTCGGTGCTTTGCAAAACCTGGCAATCCTGACTCCAGCTCCTTTCACTCCTCACAAACCCAGTGGAGGGCAGTGCAAGTTGAATATGTGATTCTCAAACTGGCTTACGCCAATCTAGCTTGTGTGTGAAGGATTTGCATTCAGAGAGCCTACAATAAGTACAGAATTATTAATACAGCAATGTACTCAATAGCTGAGACTGTGCTTGTTACTGAGAGGGGGAAAAAAAGCCACTACCCTTCTGCTATAAAGGATTAAATGGGAATCAGGCTCAGACTTGTTTCATAGTGTAAATGCCCTGACCTGTTGTTCCCTACTTTATGACACAAATTCAGCTATAATCAATTATAGCTTGAACTGCTCCTTAAATATAGAGAAAAATCCACAGCACATGCAAAGGCCCCTGACGGTAACTGATGCAATAAAGCAGAGCAGGAAACTCCCTTTTCTTATTAAAGGCTGAGTTTAAATCCTTCCACAGACAGATGCAGTTGCTGTGCTGTTTACTGCTAACCTTGAATTCACATTAACAAGTGTATCAAACTTTCCCTTCCCCTTGGAGTGCTCAATGTGGAAACTCCTCTGACAGTAGCTGCACGTCCTCCTCCCCTCACATTTTATCATGGAGCATTCCCTCCTAATCAATACAGGTCAACGTGGGATCCCAGAGGGATCCACAGTGAAAACTATTGACATCAACAGGTCAAGAATAGACAATATATGATTTATATATAGCAGAGAGCAGAAAACAAGCAGGAGAAGGATTCCAAATTCTCAGCTGGTGTAAATCAACACATCTCCAGATTTATACCAGCTAAAGACAAGGCAAGAAAACAAAACAAAAGAAAACAATCATTTTTAATGACCTCAGAGATGCAAACAAGACCTCATATTAGCACTGTCCCACCGAGATGCTGTGACACAGCCAGGCTGGTACGACAGGGAGGCTTCTCACTGACCTCTGTTTCCTGCCAAGGCAAGCCAGGACATAGAGTGGACAAAAAGGAAGAGAAAACCTGCTTTGTTCCTGATTTCAGCAACCATCAGAAAAACACCCCCTTCTCTTCAGTCGCGTGCCATTGAGGAATGAAACGTTTCATGCCAGAAGAGGGCACTTGAACTACAGGCAACACAATATGTGCTGCTGGTGCTGACCCAGGCAGGGATCTGGGGATGGGGAGACCACTTCTCTCTGTCCAATCTGGCTGCACTGCGATGTGCAAAGAGGCTGCTGGGCCTCTGCAGTCCTCTCCAGAGAGAGCCCTGAGTGCTCATCCTCGCTACTTGTGCTGCCTTGACCTTGCTGAAGGTACACTCACCATGCAAAGACCTTGAGCCTGTGCTCTAAGGTCATGCACGGCGCCAGGTCTATTTTGAAATAGCAATTAATTGCCCCACCTACAATGCAACAAATTACATCCTGTCCCTATTCTTGTTTTTATGCAGAGAATGGATTATGTGCCAAGTGAAACTCTCCCCATGATGGAGCTTTTTACAGCAGGGCTCCCTCTCCTGCCCTCATAATAGAATCATAGAATCACTAAGGTTGGAAAAGACTTCTAAGATCATCCAGTCCAACTGTCCACCTATCTCCAACATCTCCCACTAAACCATGTCCCTCAGTACAACAAGACCTTCTGGTGCATAATAACATCTAAATTCCATCCAGTTTTTTCCCCATCACAGGTCTTAGTTGAGTCTCTCTTTTGCTCAGCTACCTATTTTTAGAAATCTTGCCCAAACTGAGAACTGTTTCTTTGCCAATTTTGGCTGACACCAAAAAAATCAGCTCAGTGGGGTCAGTGTATATGCCATACACACACACACACACACTGGTTGCCCATCAAAAGGGCCCTAAAGACAAAGACTGCCTTTTTCCAGTTGTACCAACTGCTTCAATATAAGGATGATCTCCTTACAAACCTTACTTGTAGGAGCACATACACGGGTATACAACCCTCCAAACATATTTTGTCTCCTTGAAAAAATCTTGCCAGCAACACAAATTTCAGACATTATGCAAAAAAACCCCTGAATCATAGGCAAGAAAGACCAGAAGAGATGGAGAAAAACAAACAGAATGATACAGCAAGTCTGAGAAGTTAGGTCTGCCTTGGAGAATTTTGTTTCTTTTCTGTGGTGTTCTCTATGATGAATGTCAAGCCATTTTTTTTCTTTGAGGTAACACTAGCACAGAGTAACAACTAACATATCTGAACCAGTCCATAAACTCCCATTCCGTCTATCTATACCACCTAATTCTCAGTGTCTCCCCCAGAGTGGCTAGTCCTCTGCATCTCCAAAGTTTCCAGACACATAAATAAACCAAGCACGGATAAATTGGGACTAAAGATCTGTTTCTCAGAGAAATCTGGCAGCTGCCTCAGTTTATTGGCAGTTCATTTATCATCTCAAGAAAAATATTGATGGTTCTGGAGACACAGGTCTTTTCTGTATCCTGGTTGAAGGAAGGCTGCCCTTCTAGACAAGCTTTGGAAAGAAAGTCAATGCAACAAATTCTACTTGGCAGACACATGAAGGATGTGATGCAAACAGGAATCATTAAGAGAGGAAGAAGGGGCACTAGGATGATAACTCTATTGGCCCAGGAGGGGCCCAACCTCACATACCTCATGGATATCACAGCAAGAATATGAGAATGTGCAACTACTAACTAACAAAATCATAGGCTGCTTCTCAAAGTGAGTTATTACTGCCACACAGTTCAAAACAAGGAGTCTGAAGCTGTATTCTGCCACCAGAACCAACCACTTATCAGATATTGGAAAAATCCAAAGAAAAATGTCACTTTCCACATGTCCTCCAACACTGTTTCAGCCAACTATCTGCAGAAACTAGTCCAACGTGAGCTTTTGCTACATGCAACAATCTACTGCCTGCAGATCCTTCTTTGCCACACAAGAAATCTCAAGTAGCCAACCTGCAAGCTGGAATTCTGAGGGACTGGGAAATGAAGAAAGGATAAATGGGCTGTTACCTATCATTTGGTCTTTTTTTGGCATCAGATGACAGCTTCTAGTTTAATAAAAGTTGCTTGGTTTTAGAAGAAGAAATAACTGGTCTGACAGAACCATACATGCAAACTGACTGGGGTAGTATGTAATCCAGGAGTTGATTTGCTGAGAAAGAGTGATGCACACTAACCATAATGACTGAAAATATAGTATTTGGGATGTTGCTTTAAAACAGCAAATTTCAAAAGCCATGTATTCCCTCAGCAGTAGTTGATTCCTGGGCTCTCTTCACCAGACTGCCAAAACTCCAGCCTATGATCAACAGAAATTAAATTATCTTAACAGACTTTGAATCCCTCTCAAGTTTAGGAAATGGGAAAGTACAGCAGAACACACACGGATGGTTAAGCACATGAGGAAGTGGACACACAACGATTGCAGCGTGTACTCTGAACCTGAAAACCATATCTCTTACGTTGGTGCTTGTATCGTTATCCTGACACAAGCAATAATCACAATGTACAGTGAATGCAAACCCTGCTGTTGGAGTCACTGGAGTTGATTCTCCTTTGCTTAGCAACTCATGTGGTTGTGGATACCTGGAAAGAAAGTGCTAAGACGATATATCAACTCCAGAAATGAAAGAATGATTTTGATCTAGAAATGTTATTTCACTCACAGTGTACAGGATAAGTACTCAGAGAATAACTAGGTCGGCTAGGAGGCTTCAAACATGAAAAAATGAGGACTGAAGCCCATGGGGAAAGCAGATGGGATCAGTGCCCCTTCCGGTGTAGCAATTAGGAGTCATAAAAATAATGTTTGCAGGTGGTAGGCTTAAAACAAACAAGACAGTGCTAAGTTGTGGAAATCCCTGGCAAGGAGTGCTGTGGATACTAAAAATTTATAGAGACATCCACTTGAGTGTTCCTACATATGATAATCAAAATCTCTAGCTCTGGAATTTCATACCACTAATTGCTCAAAGCAGTTCTCAAAGGGAGAATATCCAGGGGAAGTATCATTATTTGCTTATTCTATTATATTCTCAGGCATCTGCTTTTGGCCTCAGTCAGAGACAAGACACAGCAGAGGACTGATTTTGATCTGAGCTGATTCTGGGCTGTTTTGTTAAGAGATGAGACATGAGAGAATCAGCTCATCCCACTCCTACAGAAACACAAAGGTGACTCTCCTGAATACTACTTCAAAGCTGCAGATTATCTTTACTTTCTGACTGAGGCGCGTTCAGACTTCCCTGATCTGAACCCTGGACAAAGTGTCACTTTTTGGTTACAAAAAAAGCTGTTGGCTTGGGGTGAGCATGTAGTGGCATTGGCTTGAATGTGTATTCATTTCACCCATGCACTCTACCTGCCAGGCTTTTCGCCCCTTTCAACAGTAGCTTGATGGAGAAGGGGCATCGGCTTCTCAGGATACCATGACAAATCCTTTGTTAAGGATTTCAGTGATATTAGGGATAAAAATTTGTAGAGAAAAGGAAAGTGAAGGGAGGTCTTTCCTCATTAATGACAGGCAAGGAAGGCAGTGAGATGTGGGATCTGTTTCCTTGACTATCATTGTCTTCCTCTGGTTTCTAACAATAGAGATGCAGCTGTCCCTACTAGGGAGATTAATTTTGGTCTCTGTACTCATTCAGGCAGCTATTTGTCATGAAACTTGCAGGAACGTAATATCTCTGAGACCTTCATCACTGTCAAATTCAGTTGCAATTGGTCAAGCAACTGAGACAGACATACACATACAGCAAGACACTAATTTCTTTGCTGAGTTCCCTAAAACATATCTCTGATTCCCTTTCAGGAAATTGGCATGAGGAACTAAGGAAGTAGTAGTAAAAAATAGCTTCTGCTCCTGCCCTAGAATTCCCTTTAATCACAAAAAAAGCCCTGCTGAGCCTCTAGGTGGAAAAAATATAAAAGAAAGAAGCAATAGTTTCACTGAAAGGAAGCACACAGTGGGTAAGAAGCAGAAATTGGGTGTGTCTGAACAATGAAACACCACTTGCGAAAAATCAGATGAGACAACAAGAAGTCATAGAGGCACTGTTACAAGGCATAGTGGTAATGACCTAAAGCCACAAACAAGATGGACCAGCAGAGAGCAAGGGACCTAGCCAGAAGCGAGGAGACAGAAGACAGAAAAGATGACGAACGTGGAGACACACAACCACCACTATGGGCTGGCAGGAAAGCACACAGGTCTATCGAAGAGATATTACAATTTTTTCTGTTTATTGCTTTTTGAAAAACGCCTCATTTTGAATGGCTTTTTCTCATTCCCATTGACATTTGGGAAAGCTCCAAAGCACATCACTGGCGGAAGCCCTCTCCCAACCTCAATCTTCAACCCACAGATGTTACTCTTTAGTCATATTAACCGCTCCTCTCAGACATTTCCAACAAATCGTTAATATCTTTTAAGCCTTGCTCTCCATTGCCTTTCAGATTAGCCTTGCCCTTTCCTTTGCACTTAAGTTTAGCAAGTGTTACTAATAGGAATTTAACATTTACCAAAGAATTATTTTAACTACATGCCTAATAGCATTTGTAGAGCATTCTGAGTACCCAAGAGCCTCGCTATCAATTCCATATGCTTAGTTTTGTCAAAGTTGCTGATAAGACAATGGAAAAATACAAGTTTACAGAAAAGCCAGTCCAGAAGAGAAATATTCAAGACCTTGATCCAGTTCCAAAAGGGATAGCAGTGCCTAGAGGGAGCTTTCCTTTTGTTTATATTAGCCACAACTCTTCAATCCCTTACGTAAATCAACCTCCTGACCATTCAGTGAAAGCATCACTTGTGCCTGGATGAAGTTATTTTCTCCTATAGGTAAAAGAAATAGTGAACAAATGTAGCAATATTTATTACTAACAGGCAAATGATTTTTTTATACCACCAACAAAAACATTTTGAATTATAGAGTTTTGTCCACTAGTTTAGCTGGTCTTATAGCAACCACAAGTCATTGATAGCTCAGATGGAAAGCACTGGGGAGGATTTCAATCAGTAAAGCCTCACTGGCAATCTGGCACGAGTTAGCATGCAGTCTCTCAAGAGAAACCCTAAAAGCTGAATAGGATATAAGATCATTTTTGGAGTTGGGCTTCTTCATCTTGGCTGGCTCACATGTATCAGTCTTCTCATGTCACTGGATACAGCCCTACCTGGGCCAAAGAGCACGTTCTCTGCCAGCACAGAATAGAACACAGCTGGCTGAAAGTAGGGTCACTATTTGCACGTGTAAGATGCTTCTGCTCCAAATGTCCCCAAGGTCCCTGTTCCCAACTAGGTTTGTAAATACTCAGAGCTCTCAAGTCTGACCTGCTCACCTTCCTTCCCCTCAGAAAGCCATGAGAACGCTTACTGAACAGACGATATGCAGAGCACCCAGACATGGGGGGAAATGGACCAAGTACGTAAGACCACTCTGAATACAGCTGCTACCTGCAAGATTGTTTCCCATCCACATGCGTGGTATTTGATGGCTGGCTCCCAGCCAAAAAGAAACAGGAATCATATGGTTAAATCCTCAGGAAACGCTTTGAAGATACCTTCCAAGACTGATATTCTATACTACTGAAAAAAATATATTTCTTTAAAAGATAAAAAAAAAAATCCTCACTTTTATAACACTTTGCACTTTTATAGTATCTCTCATCTGAGGCTATCAAAGCACTTTGGGATACACATGCTAAGAAATCCATTGCAAAAATTACAGATATTCCTAACTTGACTGTAGTCACTTGCCTTAATTTCCATTTCTTTACTGACACTCCCAGATGATGTCTGCATAGATTGATACAGTCAATGCTACAGGCAAAGAGATAAACAACCTACATCCAAACATACCCTCCCTCACCCCCCCAACTCCTCCTCTTAAATTATTTCTCTACAGCACTGTCCACCGTATCGAACTCTACGGAGTAAATAGGTGCGAATACAGCACCTATGCAATGCTTTTCAATTTGGTTACACTGCACTTCATTAAACAGACTTTGTCCTTTTCTTAATTTTCTTTGATCAGGTTCCCCTGTACATACCTGATATGAACAAACACACAGATTCCTTCTGGGTACGAGCCAACAGCTGCAACCCTGAAAAATATCAGCTTCTTATATCATTAACTGAGTTTCCATGGTGCCCTGGGGCAGAGATATTGATGCTTGACAGCATTATCACTATAAAGTAACTTTACAACTCTATAATTTAACTCTATGCTTCCAGTAATATTAAGAGCATTTGAAATTGTGGCTGTAAACCTTGACACTCTTTCACACAGACTGGGGATTTGAAAGAGGATTTTGTTTTCTTTCCTCAAAGACAGCTGAAAACATGGTGTTGAGAAAGAATCAAATACTGATGATGTGCAAGGAGGTCACTCTTAGGGAAATCTCTGCAGAATCAGGATTAATGCTATTTTTTTTCTTTTTTTTTTTTTCTGCAACACACAGAAAGGAGCCTGTTTTCTAGGAGCTTAACAGAAGAAGGATAAAGAAGAAGACCTCTGGAGGTCTTTTTCTGACTATACGCCTGACTTAGAAATCATCTTGGCAACAAGTTCTAACTCGAGTTCAAACATAAGCCACGCTGGGTAACCTCTGAGGAGCTCCCTCGGATTTATCAGCATAGCCTTGCATATCTCACTGGCTTTTGCTAGTAGTGTTGACTTTACTGGATGGGAATGAACCTGCGAGGGCTATAATCAGGCACGTGAGGATCTTCTAAGGATACTGCTAACACAGCTGTGAGGATCAAGGCAGGCAGCTGCTAAGAAAGAAAAAAGCTACAAGTAGCCAAATACATTGCCCTAAAGGACTAGCAGATAGATGAAGCTCTAAAAGTTATAGATGCTTTTACTATAATTGTTGTTTGCATACAGATTTCTGCTGGACAGGCACTCAGTGAGATCCAAGTACTCTATAAGAAGAATTTGCATATAAGCAAATGACTCTTTTCTCTAGAGGATTTAACTTCTGAAGTCCCTAGAGGTCAAGCAGCAGGCCGGTAGCCTGGAGAATAAGATTAAAGCCAAGTGGGTCCCAGCTGTCCCAATGGTCCAAGACTCAATTACCTGTTAGACACCTCAAGAGACTCCAACCAATCCAAGCTGTCATTCTGCATGTGCTGACAAGCGTGCACACAAGATGTAGCCACAAAGACATCTTTTACATCCATAAACGTAGGAGTTCAGCAGTGCAACTGTACCCTGTTTAATGAATATAAAGCTTCCAGTTCAACATATACAATGAAATGGCAAAAAAACAAGTCGTACCTTTACAAGTTGGTTCAGCTACAGCATTAAAGTATCAGGCTCATTTCTCAGCTGTTTGTAATGTGATAAGACTTATCTTGGGATAACAGCAGTAATGTCTATTTCTTCTTCAAATGTGACTTCCAAAGCATAGTTTTGTTTTGTGTCTTTTAAACAAAAGAAGTATCATTGAATCACTTCTATATACTAAGGATACTACATCAAAGAAGTAAACTGATGTACTTAGAAAAGCCATACAAATGGGAACTATTCCATCAGACCCTGGTACAGGGTTGCAGTCTCCTGCTCCTATACAGTAAATCTTTATAAATATACTGTTTATACAGTAAATCTGTATAAATAAATGATTAAAGGCCTGTCTTTGGGTGGGGCCTCTCCTATCTAGGGAAAGCTTACCATAAAAATAATACACAATGAAGCCAAGGACACAATGATAGTTGTGGCACCCACTCATCTTGATTATTCTCCCTACAGCTACCAGGCTACAGTCACACCAGTTCTTGCCTTGTCTCCATCATTTCTGTCTGCTACTTCTTGGCAAGGCTCAGGAGGAGTGAAACCTTTTATGCTCTCTTATGGGATGCCTGCTGTGCAGCAGGGATCCAGTTCAAATGGTCTGAAAAAAAAAAGGAACCCAATAGATGTGAAAACTGTTGATGCGAGGCTCCTTTAGTGGCCACTCTTAGGTCAGGTTGTGACAGCTGCTGATCAGTGGCTGTTGAGGAAAGCAATTCTGGGTGTGCTATCAGCAGCGCTCAGAGTCCTGCAGCTGCGGATTCATCCTTCCTCCCCCTCTTTTATCCTTTGCTCCCTGCCCAGCTATGAGGCTGTTGTGTACCTAAGACAGCTCAGCAGCTGAGCTTCTGGTGGTGAATGCTATGGAACAGTTTACATGCCTCGTGTCATAAGCCCAGTAAATACTTAGTAAAACATGGTATTTAATGGAAGCATATCAGCTCATGTTAAAGCTTCTTTACCTTGTGCTGAGCAAACTGTTGCTATGCTGCCTTTTTAATCAGTTACCACCAAATGTGCGTGTGTGTGAGAAGGGTTTTAAACATTTCTCTGTCCATTTACTCCCATGCAACAAACTGACAAGCTTACAATCCTCTTATTATGGCTTTGAAACACAGCACATTCACTGTTATCTACAGCATGCTATCACAGGATATTCTGTGGAGCCCGGCTTATAGAACATATCCCTAATGTTTCTTGTAAGCCAGGTACATATCAGTTAGGCACACCACCAGGTACATATGAACCTCTGAAAGAATGTATAACAGGATGTTCAGGAAGTTACACCTGATGCAATATTCTCATAGTGCAAAGCACAAGAGGCACTCCAGCAATAAATATCACTGATATAATGCTAATTGATGCCTGAGACATTCATGTAACCACATTAGCTCTTTTTATTTTAGAAGAGAACAGAAATTCAGTGCTCCACAGAATGCTGTTATCCCACCACAGAGATCCCAAGACATAAACCCTCTGCACAGACTGATGGAAGGTCCTTCACTCCCAGATTTCATTTAAAGTGAATTCTGCTCTTTGTTTTTATAGAACAAACCAGATGTAATCCCCTAAATGCTGAATCTTTGAGGTACAGTTCTGACAACATCAGAATTCAAATAATGCTGTTGTGTTGAACGTCTGTCTCCCATTTTCTTGTATGTAAGCTGTTTATCCATTTATTTCAATAATTACTGTACTTCAGCCATGCAAGTCTGAACAAAACAAATAATCTTATCCATTGTAGAAACATCTCTAATACAGACTCATGTAGACGTTGTGATGTAGCTCCTAATCCCCAAGGAACACGAAAAGATTAAAAAAAAATCATACACTTTTAGAATGTCATGAAAGGGGGGTGGTACTTTGATCTTATTTGCCTTGAATGCTGTAAAGGAAAGGTTGACAGGTAGAATTACATGCCACCAGTGCAAACAGCAGACTATTCACAGTTTATTCAGCTTTCTCACCTGTCAGATGGGTTTATTTCTACCAGGCAACTCTAGAAAAATGTTAGGCTAGATGAATATTTTTGTAGATTCTCAATGAGCCAGTGTAGCTCACTTCTGAATATGGGGTATGGTCTCTGTAGTCTCTGTTCAAGACAGTGGGTTGCATAAAATCTGTGGGTTGCCTAATGTGGAAGTTGAATCACAGCCTGTAATTTTGAGGAAATTTGAGCAATTTCAGCCATCCTGATCCAGGTTCTATTAAAAAAAACAGCAATAAAACAAAAATTGACCAAAAACAACAACAACAACAACAACCAGCCAAACAAACAAACAAAAAAACAACATCAAGACAACTACCATAGCGCAAAAAAAAAAAAAAAAAAAAAAAAAAAACACCAAAAAACCCCCAAAACCCCACAAACCAATAACATTACTATGGAATATTCATCATAAGAAATAATAATTTTTAAAAATAAGTCTTTGAAGGCAGATTTCCTGAATATTTTCCCTACCAGTTCACAGTATTTGGGCTTGCTACATTTTCTTCATTTATTTGCTTGACTTGCTGTCTGCATGTAGCTAGATAGTTAACAGAAGCACGCCTGTCCTTGGAGGCCAATGTGAGTTGACTGGCTGTGCCTTTGGTTCAGGTCCATTAAAAAATCTGAGCATTAATTAATCACTGACTTGCAAATAGCTTGGAAGAGTTGTTCAGGCTAAATGGGAACGTTCTGCAATTGTTTTACTCTTGGTTACAGTCACTTCTGTGTGATGAAAACGTCTCCCTTGCCAGGATACAGTATGCATAAATCCAACCACTCCTGTGCTAGAGCAGACAAGACCAGAGTCTGCATCAAGCAGCTCCTTTTCTTTCTCTAACTAGGAAACTGCACACTTGAGGAAGAGCTGTCACAAGTAGCCCTCCTGAATCCCATTGAAAAGGCAATAATAAAACCTACCAGGGCAAAATGACAGCAAAGCATAAGACATGGGCAGACAGCCTTCTGGAATCCTTCTGGAAAAAGAAACTAAGCCAGCATGACCTGCAGGTCATCAAGAAAAACATACTCAAGGGAATCATGATCACATTTGTATAGGGACTCTTCCCACTCCTCGCTGCAAAAGCTATTCTTGATAAATAAGAGGATAAATAAGCAGTTGTCAGTACAAAGAGTGCTAAGTGAGGAGGAAAATTGAAAGTGGAAATAAGGCACATGTCTTACAAGGCCAAACTATCAACATAAGAAAATAAATATCTAAACCAACCAAAAATGAAAATTTTGTCCTCAGTGGCAACATGCAGGCATAGTAGTTAAAATGACTGGAAAAAAGGACTTTGTATTCCAAATGCTCAAGACTTCTAAGTCACCTTAACATATTCAGTCTCCTCTCCCAGATTTTACCTTCCATGGAAAAGCTAAATCAAAAAATAACCATGCAAATGATTCAGAATTATTTTCTAAAAGCTACCAAGATAGAATGACAAAACAAAAGATATTCAGGCTCTAAGTATAGGCAATGGTTATTTGATTGAGGACCAAAAAAAAAAAAAAAGATAAAAACAGGTCATAAGACCACAATTCTACAAACTGTTGGATACAGTGAGATAGCCAGATGGATACGTGCCTTTTCAACAGTGAGACATTGCACCTACGAGTCCTCAAAAATGCGGACAACATTGTCAGCTTTATTTGTAGAGCTCGCTTTCCATTTCTTTGTCAACCAGTATTAAAGATCTGGCCCTGAGGCAGCTGCAGAACCTAATGAACCCTTTAGAGCCTTTTGGCAGCAGTTCAAAGGCAGAGAAGTTATTTTAACTCAGTACCAAAGATGCACTTTCAACTTGCTATTAAAACAATAATACAAATGCAGGTATAATGAGAGAATAAGGAGAGAAATGAAGAAAGAAATAGAAGATTGTGGAAAGGAATGGATCAGAGGCTCTCCAGGACTTGTTTCCATAGTAAGTGTGTGAGACAATCTCCTACAAGAGGGAAATGGTTTATTTGATCTAATGTGCCTTTCTCTTCTTGAATTTCCATAGTATGGAGAATCAATATGAGGGAAATTAAAGCATCAGGAGCAGACTCACATTTCCACTTGTGTGTCCCTATCTCAGCAAACTCTTATTGAGATAGAAGTATTTACCTTAAGTGCTCAGTTCACGTGCTCTGCAAGAAGAGGCAGGGTTTCTAAAGGATACATGCTTCTTCTGTGTAAGGGACAGCAGCAGTAGTTCCACCCACGATGTAGCTGTAGAATGAGACTTCCAGGGTGTAGCAGTAGGACGTATCATTTAACAGCCCACCAAGAAAACGCCGGCCTGTCCCTGCTTTCACAGCATCTCGGTTGAAGGATGTACTGGACTGCCAGGGAAAGAACACAGAGACACAAAGAGAGTTCTTAAGTGGAACAAGGAAAGGGTTGGGAAGCAGATTGTTAAAATAGAAAACAGTGAAATTCACATTGCCAAATCTCAATTACGTTATTTGAGACTGTAATATTTTTTCAGTGGTTGCCTGGAGAGACCATTAATGGAAATACGATTCTGGCACACAGAACTATAAATAAGGCCTTGCAAACTTTCACAAAGTTAATCTCAGTTCACAAGTAAGATTAGCTTTTCTTCTCCCCGTGTGGATAGCACTTAGAGAAAGCCTGTTGCATGTATGAGCTGAAAAGGAACACCATAGACCCTTCATTTCAAATGCTAAGCCATAAACATTATTTGGATATTGGGTTTCTTCTTTCTACTGCATTCTCCTATACCACAGCCATTCTCACCAGCATGGGCACTTTAAGCAAAGTAGAAATACAGCAATATTTAAATCCTAGTGAAACTTTCTCACCTAGGACATTTGACTGGTTCTTAAATTAGGTCACACAAATTTCCACTTCACTAACTTAAGTGTTAACTGGGTGTTGCTCTCCCAGTGGAAAAATATACCGCGCTGTTTTACAGCACTAGTAGCACAGTGTTAAACACTGTATTTTGTGCTATTACTGAAGAACTGACTTTAAGAACCATGCAGCTTTATGACTATTCATTTGAGGGATGAAGGGGAGGATTCCAAGTATTTCCAAAAACGAGTTTTAGCTCTCTTTTGAAGGCACAGCAGTACAAAAGGGAGATGGTTGAGTGGGGAAATATTCGTAGTAGGTGGACTGTTGGACTGGATTATCTTGGAGATCTTCTCCAACTTTGGTGATTCCATGATTCTATCTGGATGCTAAAGTAGAGCTCACCATCAGGTTAATCAAAGTCTCAGAGCATGTTCCTACCAAATACATAAAAATGAAATTTGATTTCATTTTGGTTACCAGACCCTAATAACCACTAGACTGAGTCACTTCGGGTTAAGCATAACCTAATGATTGCTGAGGGGAGAAAAAGACAACAAAAAACCCTAAGCTTCATAGATCCAACTTGCATTGGTTGCATAAAAAGCCTTTATATCTCCTGCTTTAAGACTTTTAAGTTGCCAGAGAAGATAGAAACAAAAAGGACCCTCAGCATATAGTTTACAGTTCAGTCATTGTTCCCATGGTGAATTATCTGAGCAACCCAGAGTTCTCTGATTGAACCGTAAGACTTGCATATTTTCTTATTAACATAATGTTAGTATGTATCAAAACCAGGGAAAATAAGACTTTTTATCTTGTCTACAATAAAAAAATAACAAACAAGAGATGCAATCATTCAAAATGCTAAAATTCTATAGACCAACAGAATCGCACTAACACTGAAATGAGCAACAATTCTTGATGAATAGCGTATACCAAAAGATATGAAGAATGGAAATACCTGTAGGCTTATTAGCATTCTCAATGTTTTGAAGTCTCTCATGTTATAAAAAAGAAGGCTTTCCAGGTTAATTAGAATAAGATGGAATTGGGTTTCTTATTAGCATTGTATGTAGGACTTTCTAAATGTGATATCGCCTTAGTGGTAACATAATATTGCAGAAAAAGGTACACTGAATTTATTCTGCTATATACATATCCTGTTTTTTTCCTTCAAATTGCATGAAAGAATCTTTGAGGACGGTTTGAATACTTGTGGGACAGAGAGGTAAGGCACTCTTAAGGACTGATGGGAAAATGAATTGTTAATTTGCTGTATGGAATAAAATACTTGAGGAAGTCTGGAAGAGGGAAAGCTTTCTGACCTCCTGCAATAGAAGCCTTCAAAAGACTGAGACCCTGAAACTGGAGGCAGTTGTATCTTGAGTTAAGATCAAAAACAGAAAGGAAGATGATCATACTCTGGAGATTTCCTCATAATGCAAGCACATTGATTTCAGTGGATAGAGCTTCATGGTCAAATGAATGTCTATGGTGGAACATTTACTGTACTAAAGCATCAGCTGGTGAATCTGGGTGTGTGGAGCCAGCTCAAAATAAGAAGATAACGTGTCAGAACACAATTACTATGGTGGTTTGTGAGCACAAGCATCACTCACAAGAAAAATGAGCTAAGTCTATTGCTCTGCTCAGCACAAGTAAAACAATGGAAATGTTGGAGAAGTGATTCAGGGCAGGCATTAGGACAAAAACGCTCCTGTCGTTTGGAAGCTGAGGTACTTATTGTCACTGAGTATCTATGAAGATAGCATGTTTACAAAGAAATTGGACAAGTATCTGCCAAGTATAATTCATCTTTCTCGGGATCCAGTTTGGACTTGAAGTCCTTTTCCAACTGTAATTCCCATAATTTCAGTCAAACTAGATAAAGGTTACTAGTTGAATTTCTCAGAGATGATTCTTGATATAAATCTTACATAATATTTTCATCACAGTTCTTGGCACAGTAAAGGAGGACCATGCCAACAAAATTTGCTGATGACACACTGTGGAATGAATCATCATTATGGAGGAGGCTCTGAATATCATACAAAAAAGCAGTGGGATGACTTTAAGGACCAAAGTGATAGTAGTCAGATGAAACTCAGCTGCACAAGTGCCAGGTCGTGTACTCAGAGTCTAATAAAAAACAATCTCTGCTATAAGCTGAAACCTCATCAGCTGGAAATAGATGAAGAGAGTCTGATGTATTACTTCACTGAAGTGATTTTTGCTTTCTGGCAGAAAACAGCTCAGAAGTTGGATCTAGTTATTGGCAAAATTATACTTGCCATATTTCAGAAGTGAATCGTAAGTGGTTTAAGTAATTTAAAGAAGGATTTTTAGATGGCCAAGAAGAGAAAACAAAATTTGGATCTTTCCATAGTTTTGATTTTTTATAATGCTATTTGGTGTTGCAATTTTCTCTTTTCTTTTTAAAGAAAAGTTCCAGTTTCACCTGTGCAAAATTATTTCAAATAGTGGCAATGGCATGAATTAAATCATCCGTTCATTTCCCTGCCAGGTAGTGCTACAGTTCCCACAGGGAAAAAAAAAAAAATCTCGAGTAGAAAGGAAGATTTGAATGAAGCAGGTTGAGATAGTGAAATATAAAGTAACCCTTCCAAGTATGAACACATGCAGGTTTTGAAACAATGGTTTGGACTTGGCTCTAGAACAATGTTACAAGCAAGAATGTGATTTGATGTGTTAGAAGAAAATAAGAAAATTCCAGATTCAAGAAAATTCAAGTAATGGCAAGGTCAGGCAGCAGGTACTTGCTTGAGTTCAATCTGTTACTCACTGTCTCAACTCAAGATAAATGGCATGGAAAAATATGTAAGCACTGATTCCTGATCTTGGCAACTGATAATGCTGAAACAAAGAGGATAAAATCCATGTATTATTATTGCAAGGAAATAGCCTTTTGCATGCACATTTATTTAATCAAACTTTACTCTGGGGAAGAAGGGACAACAAGATGGGGAAAGAATGTAGGTACCAATGTCAGAAAATGAGTCTATTGTTTCTCTCTGGGAGAATCTATTGCTCTAAAACCCTTGGAAAGCTGAACTGAAGTCATCATTAAGCAAATGCACTGAGCAGGCACAGCAGGAGAACAGCTAAACAAATATTTATTTCTCTGAGGCTGAATCGCATGGGAGTGTCAACAACAGCAGCAGCAAAAAGTACAAAATCAGAGGAGGCAGAGTTGGGGAAGAAAAACACCAAAGACTTTGAAGTTCTTAAATAGAGATATTTGTACAAAATCAACAGTAATTCATTATTAAAACACACAGATGCATTAAAGCTCACAGAAGGACTCTGCCTCCTAGCTTGTGTGAGAATATTCAGTACACAAATTAGCCATCTTCAGGGTTAGGAAGTGCCAAGTAATGATAATTCACTGCTAAAGGAGTGGAAGAGGAAGGATGAAGGATTCCCTCACATTCTGGTGAGAAGAAATACACCAGAAAATGACACCTGGATCTTACAAAATTGGGAACCTTGAGGTGTATCTAGCCACTCTCTGCATCTCAGATTTCCCAGGCCTCCCTATCAGAGCTCATCCCTCTTCCCCATGCTCTGCTGAACCCTTTCCGTATGATTGATTTTCCCACTAGGAATGACAACGATCATCCAAAGCAGACAAAGAAATTTGCAAACCAATTGGACAATTGTGGCAAAAAAGATGCATGGGATGGAAACTCAGGAAAAATCTGCATGTGAAATCTTTACTGGAGGAGTCCCATGGAAAAACAAAACAAAACAAAAAAACATTCTTAGCCTTTGGCCAGACTTCAGCGTGCTAGAATCCCTAAATCCAGGGCAGTCTTGTCTCTTGGCTGGTAAGGACACTCGACCACAGTGACCCTCAGTGAATTCAACAGCTTGGACAGTTGCAATACAGCTGATGGATATCCTCGTTTTCTCAGTGCTCCTCTGTTGTCCTGCTAGGAACTAGAGAATCAATGCCCTGAGCAGTTCATATGCACATTGTAAAGGCAAACAGTTTACTATTTCTGCATGTCCATATCAAAGTACAAGAGGGGCTCCAAAAGACAAAGAAGGAAAACAACAGAAGTCTGTATCTGAGACTGAATGTACCCAGGTCTATCCTTTGAATTCCTGGTGTACACTGAGTGGTTCTGCTCAGTGACTATGTGGCTTCACAGGGGATTTGTCCTGCTATAGCATCAGAAAGCGTAGGGTTGCACAAGAGGGAATATAGGAAGCATATCCAGTAAATGTGGGTCCACTGATCTGTGGAAAAAGAGATGTCAGAGAGGGCTGAAATAACATTCAGGCTCAGTGTCAAGCTGGAGATGGATGGCAGCATCAGTTCTACCTTTCATGGATGGCAGGAGAAGGGGACATGGTACAAAAACTGTTGCTCTCTTATATAGAGCTATTGGGGAATGAATCTTTGTTTTCTTCTCAAATTGCTCAACACATTAGAGAGAAAAAGGATCGAGGCATTACCACAGTCAGACCTTACCAGGCTCCTAGCATGATAACCAGGCTATAGACTGTGCATCACTTATGATCAATCCTGAGGTGTTTCTCTAACCCAGCAAGAAAGGAAAATACAAAGTACAAGATGACTTAGAAAATGAATTAGGAAAGAAATCACCAAACAGACAGAAATCTGCTCACAGGCTCTAACAGATTGAGAAAGATGAGTTTCTGATTTAACAAGGTCTAGGGGGTTCCTGTAATCCAACAGATACATTTTACCAGCTGTTCACATCTACTGAAGAACTATTGATTGCTTTATGTGTCCATGGAAAGAAGGAGCAAAGTGCACAGGGTTTCAAAAACTTAAGTTCTAGTGTGTTCACAAATGTTTTCCCAAAGATCACTAGTCTTTTCAAAGAGAGTATCTGCAAACTCAGAATAAGGAGATCCTCCCATATGCCAATATAGATAGCTGATGTAGGTCTAGTAACTTATAGAAAAGGAAGGAGCATGTTCAGTTGTGTGCTCACAGAAGTCAGAGTATCTTGCTAGAAGTCTTCCCTGGAGAAGCGCACAGACATAAAAACTTAGAGGATTCATAATTAAAGAATGGTTTCATATTACAACACATAATTAAAAATATGCTGGGTCACCTTATGCCATTTCCATTTGGGAAATGAGCTTTATTTCACAACTGAAGCTATCTTTTCCTTAAAACAAAACAAAAAAACCCTCCACACCTTTTGTACAGTTGAGCAGTAAGCACTTTACCTACTGGGATAAACTGGGATTACGTATACAAATTGCTTCATTGCACAAGCAGTGGCCAAGTGTCAGCAGGACTAGGTTACAGTCTCACCACAAATCTCTACTGATGCTGCTCTCTTAGCTGAAGAGCAAACTTTATTTCTAAAGCAGATCTGACCTCTATAAGCCCTCAACTCACTGCCCCAGTGTAGCAAAAAAGAAAAAAAAAGGGTGATAAAAAAAGTTAGTAGTTAGTGCTCTAGAGAAAAGGAATGACATAGTTGCCATCAAGGAAGAATAGACGTGCCGTTGGGAAATGGACTGGAGCCCAGATGATGTCAAATCTATCTCAATGAAGAGTTTTACGCTACCAGCTATAACTCACTCACTCCCATTTTCTAGAATGCTTTATTGAAGTCTGTGAAAGTTAGAAAGGGAGCACAGAAATACACTGACTTTGAAATCTTTTCTACAGAAGACTGTAAATAGTGCAGTTACCAATTCTGACTCTTCTGTTAGCCCGTCCACAGGGTGCTATAAGAGGGGTGCAACTGGCAGCTCACTTTTCCCATAGAGATAGATTTAATTACTGCCATTGCCCGGCCAGCACTCACTGCTTTGAGCCTGTCACTCTCACAGCTATTAGCTCACTAAGCTATCTGACCAGCAAAACTCATCTCCTTACTTCTCCAGAAGCAACGAGGGAACTTCTCACTTCTAAAGCCAACTTAACTCTCTCCTCACACCCATCTCTTACCAGCTCCATTAACTCTCTTAATAGACAGGAAAGCGTACATGTTAGTGGGTTTTTTGGTGATAGGCAACCAACTTTATGCCAGCTGGGTCTGGAGACATGGAAATCATGGCATTCAGAAGGCTGCTATCAGACAGCCATCTTCCAATTCATTTTACAAAGAAGCTGCAGATAGCATCTGAAATGTAGATGGATTAAAAAAAAAATGGAAACACAGCTCAAAATTGCTCCTTGACTCATCTCACCTTGCAGCTTTGCCATGTTTCTGATACACAGGAGAGAAATGCATTTCATCTCAAAATCATTCATGACTGATGAAATCTGGGAAGAGGAGATTTTGAAAAGTTCAGGACCGTTTCAAAAAAGGGATCCCCCCTACTTGAAGGTTTTCCAGATCCTTTGTGGACAGACAGACCGGGTTGATATTTTTGTGGAAAGAGTTTTCTCACACCTTACTGACAGTTCCACAGATAACAGCTTTTTGTTTCATAACTTCTGTGCCCAGTAGGGAGCACTGAGGTGATCAGAAAGCCTTGGGTTTAATAAGAAAATATTTTCTGAACTGGAAAAAAAGAGAATTCAATTTGTAGAAGTCTGAGGGAAGGTATACAGAGGAGATCTGACATGGTTTGCCCAGAATTCCTAAGAACATGAAAGAGAAAAGCCTGAAACTGAAATCTTAAGAGCAAATATTCTCAAATCTTAAAACGTTTTGACCAGCTCTACTGCCTGGCTCATTTTAATTCCTTCTTACTGCTTGGAAGCAGCATCAGCATCACACTGTAGGAGTACCATGAACTCAACCTGCCTAGCACACATTGTCAGGCTTTAAAGCATTTCTCCTCAGAGAAATAACAGTTTAAAAGTATTTTGTAACCACACATCTGCTCCCTCAGGATCTCCATTATTCCTCTGATGTTTGTGAATGGATACCAACATCTTTCCTTCAACCCTCCCAAGTGTCTTTCAGTCATGCCTGCTTGAACTTGCTGACAAAAACACACATTTGCATGGCCATTAACATAGGAAATAAAAGGAGGGAGCTTTACAGGCTCTCAGTTCATGCCTCAAAACTAAATCTACCAAATTAGCTTTTCTTTTAAGATAGAAAACCAACTGGGTTTCATGCTTCATGGTTTTAGCTGTTCACCTGTGAGAGTTGCACTTGACTTCTCCCAGCTGGTAATCTGTGCTCCCCTCCGTACAGTGCTCTGCTGCCTTTCTCTGCACCTTGGACCAGTTACACTGGCAGCACCAGCATGGGCATTTGGCCTGTTTTAACATTCCCCAGAACCCATCCACATGCACTGAAATGGGTTGTACGTACAGCTCCCACCTCCTCAAGCAGTACAGCACCAAAGTGCACCCCTACAGAGCGGAGCGGATACTTGTAAGGGATCTGCACATGCTTCTTGGTAATAATAATAATAAAAAAATCTGCTTTCCTCTCTCCTCCTCTCTTTCTTTTTTAAAAAATAAAAAATAAAAAAAGAAAGGCAACCTCTGCTTCCCAGAAGATCCTTCCCCAAAGATGCCAAAGCTGGCATTTTCTAGTCTAAGCTCTACAGAATAATCACACCATTTAGAAAATAACTTGTGTCTCTGGAGTTCTCACTTTCCCTATTTGTCAGTAGAAAATGAGACGTTTCCACAAAATATACAGTAAAATAGCCTTTAGCAATAGCGTGCAATGTTTCTCTTTACAATAGTTTTATGAGCATGTGTGCGGTCTCCTGGGAGTGCTTTCATAATCATTTATACAAATGATAGAAACTTAGGACAATGAGAAGCAGAAAGGGAAATACAACCATCACACATGCAGTTGCTTTGAATACTCTGCAGAAAAAGCAGTTTGTTCTGTGGCAGAGATGTTCTGCTCTTTTGTCTATACAGAGCAGGAGATTACAACCCTTCCTGAGGAGATGTTGTATACACTATATCCAGTCCTCCTGGACTGTCTGACTACTCCAGAAATGCTTCCTTTCTGAACCAGGTTTTATTCTATGTCTATTAATATATCATGTACTTAAAGTGATAATACACAGGAAGAGATGCTGGGAAGAGGCCAGTTTCTCAATTCTTGACCCACTTTCCACCCCTCCTTCGTTGCACAGTTTGTCCCAGTGCAGTGAAATTTCACAGAACTGTAGAATCATTAGGGCTGAAAAAGGCCTTTAAGATCACCCAGTCCAACCCCAACCCATCCCCACTGATCGTGTCTCACAGTGCCACATCCCCACAGTTCTTGAACACCTCCAGGGACAGTAACCCCTCCACCTCCCTGGGCAGCCTGTGCCAGCGCCTCACCGCTCTTTCTGAAAAGAAATTGTTCCTAATATCCAATCTGAATCTTCCCTTGGCACAACTTAAGGCCATTACCTCTTGCCCTAAATTTGCAGCACTCTGCAAGAGAGATGACTTGCATCTGAATGTGAAGGAGCTCCTTTTATTGGTGCCATTCTAGGAGGCTGCCAACTGTTCCCACCACCTTGGCATTTGGTAAAAATAATGACTGTCTCTCTAAAATGATGTAAATATGCTATAAAATTACTAGAAAAAGTTATTTCTTCTGCACCTAGTCAAAATTTCTACCTGTGTGGGGATGGAAAAGGGACTGCAAACTTATATGCACAAACAACAGAGCAAAAAGGTGGTGAAAGAAGATCTGTTTACTCAAACACCTTTACTCCCTTCCTTTTCCTTTTCTTTGTAATACAAGTCAATTCATCTCTCTGTATTAAAAAAGAGGAGTGGACTGGTTCAGCAATAATGGAGCAGTTTCATTTAGCTGTGAATGTCTTGCGAGACAAAGATCTATCATGATCAGAAAAGAACAGGCTTTACAGCCTGTTCCTTGTGCCACCAGACAAATGCTTCCTCTCTCTCCTCACCCAGCCTCCAAGAATAAATAATAAATGTATGGAGAAACTGTCCAAGAAGCAAAGCAGCGAGCAGAAATGCATCCCAGAGGGGCAATGAAGTAAATAAAGCTATATTCATCTTCCTGGAAATGCCTTGCTACAAGATAATAAAAAAAGGAGGTAGGATCATTTCTTGTCCCCCAGTTTTAACAAGATTCTGAGGAGATCTGTTAAGCTTTCATGATGTTAACAAAACTACCTGAATGCAATAATGCAACTTATTTATGCTTTCTTGGAAAAAGGTCTTTTTGGCTGGCACAATAGAGAACTATTTAGGAAATAGTGGGTGGAGACAGTTTGGATTTTACTTTCGGATGAATTCCAGGTCTGAGAAACCTGCTCACTGCTCTCCCATTCCCTGCTCAGTCACATGCAATACAAACTGGCTCTTCTTTATTTCAGAACAGATTATTGAGTTTGCTCCTTCCTTCACTGTTCACCAGCTGTTATTACTCCCTCTGGCACTTGTGCAAGCACTTCCTTCAGAGACAACCCCAAATACACAGGACTAAGAAGGAGATGTCTAGCCAGAGTAAGTGACAACAACTAGTCGGGTCTGCCAATGATAGATAGAGAGAGGTTTGCTGGAAGGAACACGCTTCAACTAAAAAGGCTGGGATGTGTAAGGGGGATACCGTGGAAACGAGTAGACCTACAGGAGACCTAAAAGAAAGCAACAGAAAATACAGATAGATTCAAATCTTCAAATCTCTTGTTTGGTTGGCTTTCAAATTTAGACATCCAAGCTAAAAGAACCCAAGTAAATCACAACAACAACGAAGAAGTCAGTTTTAACAACAACAAAAAAGTAATGGACCAGACCATTCCATGTTTGAGATATTTCATCTTGCTGAGTCAATGATACTCTCAAAACTATGTTTTAGGTCACTAGGTTATGACACTGAAAGGTTCCAAAAGGAAATTGGGTGGGTCCTTGCTCAGAGATTTTACTACTGAGTGCACAACATGGCTTAAACCATGCAGAAGGCTATGCGAACTCCTGCCGAAGATACTGGCGCTTGGGAAACGTGGGTCTTATTCTCTGATTTCCCCAGGCAAGTGCCTTTCGACCTGCTATTTTTCTCTTTCCTGACATGACTGGAAGCTTTTGCAGTATGTGGTCTTTCTCACTAGGTTTACCTACTGCCCAGTGTAGTGGGATCCCAAGTCACTACTAGGGTCTTTGCTAGCCACGGCACACAAAAGAGTATGACAAAGAGTATTTCAAAGGAAGCTGCTCTGCTGGAAGATTGAAAGCAAGAGAAGAAAACAAGAACTCAAAGGTGTCCCAAGTAGCACCAGTTTTGAGTCAAAAGGAAAAAACAAACAAAATTAAACAAACAAACAAAAAAACACCCACAACAGAAAACAATCACAAGATTAAGCCAAGTACTTCTGGCTAGTCTTTTTCATCTCACTGCAAAGCAAAGCAATCTTTACAAAATGATAAAGCCGTCCATAAAAGGCTGTGGTTGTTTCTTTTAAATGAACCAGAGCGAACAGATGGTCTCCTCTCATACTATCACAGAGGTCAGAATTAGCCACCCCTAAGACTAGCAGGTTCTTGAAATGTTCAAGTGCTTGTATCTTGTTGTTATGACTAATCCACTCTCCAGAACAAGAAAGGTCAAATGAAGAACACTCCTCCAAATAGTGCAACAACTCTTAGCCATGGCTGATGTGTAATGCGCTCCGACGTGGTGTCAACAGCTGCTCCTGAAAACCCAGTGAGTCAGCCTTTCAGAAGAGCTTGTCAGCTCTCACTGTTCGACTTTTCATACAGATTATATTTACTCCCCAGTGTTTAAAAATAGCCTTCCTAAACCCTGAAATCATAAAATGTTTTACTTCCAGAATTGTCCCCTTCCCCTGAGACAGCTGCCCAAGTATCTCTCTCATGTATTTGAGAGCAAACCTTCCTAGCTCTTCTTTCATCCGCTTTTCCCTTCACACGCTGACAGCCAAACCAAAGGCAGGCCCCAGTATCTGAAGCCACATACAAATAAAGGACTTCTGTCTCCTTTCACAACTTTTACCTTCAAACCACAGTCAGCCCTCCAGCGTACTGTGAGGTTAAGTGTTCTGCTCAGCAGATAGAGCACAGAGATGCTGGTTGACTTGCCTTTGGTCCTACAACACGTAGGCACGTATCCCCTATTCTAATCACCAAACTCCCTTGCATGCTGTCATTTAAATAAGAAGGCCTATTGGAAATGACAGGTGAAGAAAGCAGTCCAGGCATGAAATGCACCCTAAAGTATATTAATAGAAGGCTGCCAGACAAAACAGCACAAGGCATTTGATCGCATCATCTAGGCTTGTTGTTCATGCTCCTTTGCATCTGGCTGCGTGATTTCTGCCAGATTCTCAGCTGGAGGAACAGGCTAGGATTTGCCTGCTTCCCCTAACCCGTGCCGGGCTCAGCTGCAATCATGCAGAGCACTGAAAGAAATCCCTTTGAGTTGGGATTCATTCTGAACATGTAAAACCCAGACAAATGACTGCTTCTCCAAAGTGAATCCCATTTCACAGCAAGTAGGTTATTAGTGTGGAACTCCATACAAGTAGCCTGCATTCAAAAGCCCTCTGCATTATTAATAGAAGATGAGCTTTTGACATCAAAGGAGAACCATTATGTATGCTAAACGGTGGCAAAAATTGTACCCGCACTTCAAACCTTTTCAATTCTTTGTCCCTTGTAAATCAATCAAGGTTGACAGATGCTTTAAGGAGAGTAATCTTTTCAATGATACTGTCAATGGATAACATAATGGAACATTGTCTCTGTGCTGTGTGAAGACATGGAGCTAGTCAATTATGGACAACACTTCATGCAGCCGCCAGTTTTCACTTGAAGTGCTGCTGTTGAAGTATTATAATCCCAACAAATGGCCGCAGCAGCACACAATGTAAATGAGACCTCCTGAAGCTTTGGAAAATTAATTAGTAACAACAGTGGTCCATTCCCACACTTTCAAACACCCGCCTGGTAATGTTAACGATGCACTTCCCCCCTTCCCTTTGAGCAGTCAATAGGGCATATTTACATACACTATTTTTAATCTTCAACACTTTTCTTTCCCTACTTTTTGAAAACATAGGAAGCTCTGGATTCTTTTCCTCTCTTTCCAGCAGCAATATTCACCCCTGATATTTCTAACTAGTCACATAACCCACATGGCTGCAGCTGAAAACAAGGGAACAGAAACTTTGTCACTTAGAGCAGTAATATTCACTCCTCTTGCTTCCCAGACATGGGACGCTTCATGGCTATCTCCTTTCCAACACCTCTGTACCCTCAGCTGACCTGATAAGAATGACTTGACTGGATGGCAGGGGAAAGGCTTCTGGTCTCCAGAGATCAGTAGAACGTGGGTTGGAAGCTCAGCACTCTGAGTGTAACACCAAAGTCAAACCTATGGTGCTCCAGATGTCAAGATGCATGTCTGATAGCTGGTTTCTACAAAAAGGAAATTGAGAGTCAAAGGGTAGAGACTGCTCTGTATATTTACCTATTGGCTTCCATTTCCTACATCATTTTCTCAAAGATTTTCCCATTGTCAACTGAGACTTCCACTAAGAGGAACACAGTCTCCCACAGTAACTGAGAGAAATCCCACCACGATGAAAATGGTCTTTTTCCCAATTATAGCAAATTTTGCTGTGCAGACTCAACTACTTTTGCGTCTGATGTTAGATTTTGTTTCTCTAGAGCTAAACACATGGAATGTTTCTCCACCACCACTGCCACAGGCTGCTTGAGATGACTCTGCAGAGGAGGCAGGCACTATGCCCAGCTGGAGAAGACTCATGCTTCTCTCTCTGTACCAGGAGGATGAAGTATTAGCAAGAAGGGGATAACAGACTGAGAAAATATATAGTGGGTAGCAAAAGTGGGTAGAAACATAACAGATGTAAAACCAGGACCTAAAAAGTAGGTTCTTCCACTCCTCTTTGCTTGGTGCAGGAATCCAAAGTGATTTTAAAATGAGTTTGTTCCTACCCTATGTGCCAAATGTCACTCACTGCCCTTCCTCCTGATCACTGAAAGTTGCCCTAAATCCACCAGCTTCTCCAGAGCAACTGCAACAAGTGCTGGATAAAGATCTTTTCCCTCTATTTGAAGCTCACTCCTAAGATATATATATATATCCTCTACCACCTCATTTATAGGAGCTTGCCAACTATTTCCAACACTCAGAGATAACTGCACACAAACTTTCTTCTAAATTACAAGACACATATTGAGTGATTGCAGATTTTCTTGAGAAACGTTTTCCCATAGTAGGATCAAATAATTTTAAGAGTATATATAACCCTTGTCACAACTTGCAACAAAAAATTATCTAACCTTTTTCATCAAGTTTATTTTTCTAATCTCCACTTGATATTATAGCATTACTTAAAGCATACAAGTCAAAAGTTTGTGAATGTAATGTAATATAAACACTGAAACATTAAACCTGATCCATTTGATAAAAAAGATCTTCTGATAAAAATTAAATGTACCAATAAATCAGAACCAAAGATTATAACATGGAAAAGGAAGAACCTGCTTCTAACAATACATGAGATCACATCATGCCACTTTGGGAGAAAGTAAGAGGAAGGATTATGGCAAATCACGACTAAAATTTTAAATAGTCCTATATTCATATTAAAATTAGTACAATTCAATTAAATTAAAAATTTATCATCAAAAATAAACTGGGCACACACAAAAACGAATTAAGATAACTTACATAAGAGAAATCTTCAGCATTCTGACAGAGTAGCTTGGGGAAAACAGCCTGTCGCTGAAATCTTTCCTCGTTTTCAAAGATGTTCCCATACATGAAGCCATTCATCATGGTAGAGTGGGCATGGATGTCAATGTAGAACTCCAGGTTAATCTTCTATTAAGGGGGAAAAACAAAAAACAAAAAACCACAACATGAGATAAATCATAACTGTGTTCTGTAGGTTATGCCTTCTGTAAATCTAATACTGCCATCCACAAATATATCCATGGTGCCAATGCCACATAGCCATGATAAAGACATTCTATTAATGCATCCAGCCATTCACACCTTCTTATAGAACCTTGACAGACATTTCTCTATCTGTTCTGAGCAGGCTGAAACAGTTATGCAGCACAGATAACATGCAAAATAAAGCTAAGGCATTCTTCTTTGCATTACCACAGGGTCACTGCCACTGATAAAAATATGTACCTCCCAGTTCCAGAGCAAGATTGTTAAGGCATTACTTCATGGCTGTGTGTTACAGTACACAAATCTATCCTTTCTGGCAGCTCAGAACTGTGTAAGTAAGAACTTCTTCAGGATTTCCCATGCAGTTTATTTCTGTTTATAAAGACAAATACCACAATTTTCTAATCCTACTTTACACATGGAAATTTGTTTTACTCTACTTTGTGGCATCCAACAGAAAAAAATACCAAAATAAAGTGCTGTGAATGCCTGCTTCCAGCTTGTAGCAACCCTTGCCAGTAAAACGCAATGTGCAGCTCTCCAGACGCATCTGGTCTGCACACAAAAGTTGCTCGGGCTACTGGAGAATACTGAGCTACATATCAGTCAAATGTATTACAAAAGCAGTTCATGTGACAGCAGTGTCAGCTCTTCTAGATAGTCTCTAATGGGGGGAGAACATCATTTGGTATGTGATACTAATATGATACAGATTTACGTTCCCTTGGCAGAAAACCAATGTACAATACACACTGAATGTTTAGTTTAATTAAACAGCCTAGAGAGAGTAATACTGCATCTTATTAAGCCTCTCCAATGTTAAGATGTTAGCTAATGCAATATCGATATCTGACCATGCTTCATAGAAAAAAGAACATTTAATTGTATTTGACTCTAAAACAATAAATTGTCTGCTCGTGCCAAAACATTTTGCTGTGCTGTAGAGGACCAACAGGGCAATAAAGCACGCATCTGCAATTTGGAGATATAGCACTAAAGAGAAAGATTAGCAATGACAGGATGAAACACCACATATGACTTTCTTCCTCTCCAAACATGCGCAAATTAAAAATTAAGATTGAATAATGTTGGTTTTTTTATTTCCATAAGATAATATCCCCATCAGAAACAGAATTTGCTGAGATCAAATGTACACCTCTACATCACCATAAAACTGATTGTGTTGTAGACTTCAAACAGTGACTTAATGTTGAAGGGAGGAGATAATCTAGTTGCAGTATTTATAAAGCATGAACGTCCTTCACAAAGAAGTCAGTGACCTAAGACATGTTTATTGTAGAACAACTAGAAAGAGTTCTTCATAGGGACGTAGTTATTAATATAAAGTAATTGAGATGCACAGCAAGATATACCATAGACTGGTATCACTTGTGTCTTAAACAGCACAATTAAAAGTGGTGGCTTAAATCTCTGCTGAGGTATCATATGATACTTCTTCATCTATAGTTCTCAAATTGTTTCCAAAAGAAACAAACAAATGCACAGAAGCACAGATCAGTCATACAACTTTCCATATGGTATTAATTCTGTGATTATCTGGCAAAAAAACCCACACCTGTACAATATGTGTAAGTGGAAACCCAGCTTAGCTTTGATTGGACCAAGTCAACCAGCCTTACACAGTATCAATAGACAATTGTCCAAAGTCTCTTAGGATTCTTACTAAAAAGTTACTGATAAAGGTGTTCAGGGGAATTTTAGATACTCTCTTGGTAGTACTGAAGTTTTTTTTTTTTTTAAGATCTTTCTTGATTATCAAAAACATTTTATGCTGGTTATTATTTGTAAGCAAACACTGTCATAGAATCATAGAATTGCTCAGGTTGGAAAAGACTTTCAAGATCATGAAGTCCAACCACAACCTAACCTGTCCTGCACAGGCACCACCTTGACCTAAAGATTAAATTTCCAGATTGCTCATTTGGAAACTATGACATTCAACACAGAACTCATCGCCTAGACAGGTGATTAAACATTTATCCAGCTACTCATTACAACATATTTCAAGAGTCATTTCTTAAGTCTGCCAACAACCACTCTTCAACTGTTTTTCTCTGGTCTTAGTTCCTTACCCTTCTAGTGAGTATATCAAATCTCAATTCCACGTATTCCTGCCCACTGAATATAGTCCAAATTTGCAATGCTCCACTCCATTCAGTAAGTTTTTAAACATTGTTTGAGTAATTACCAGTTAGATACACTGCTCCCAGACACTGCTATATGTTAGCAGAACAGTATTTCAGTGTTTCACGTTTCTTTTCTTCTGATCACATTTGTTATTTTAATCAAAAGGAAATATCTTGAGTATTATCCACTATAGAACAGAATGACTTGGTCCACTGTTAATATAACCCAAGTTCCTAATGGAAAAATTCTCTTTATTCAAAGGCATAGAGATATTCTGGCCTCCACACGATTGATAACAGCCTACCACTAGGATATTATTTCAAAGTAGTAGTAACTATGTTTGCAGACATGTTCTGCAGAAGAAAAAGAATAATCTGCAGAACAAAAATGAGATGTGGTGAATTTTAAAGGGAAAACGAAGTTAGTAAATGTACATGTCTATTTAAATGTGCAGACATGAACACACTTAGAACATAATCCAACCCAATCCACTGTTCAAACCCATGGACATTTGACAGTATCCACTCAGCAGAACCCATCCTGGCTATGGCTTCTAATGACGGAGCATCTACAAGTGAGAATGGGAATAAAGTTAGATGCGGCTCAAACTCTGATAATTACATTTGCTTCAGCTTTTAAGCAGAAAATAATGAATAACGAAGCTCAAACATTTCCAGCTGCCATCGTTGCCTTCTTAGAGACTACAAGTTACATCCTACAGCATTATATTAAACTCATCATTTTCTGCTTTAGAGGTGGAATGCAAAATGATTCAGATGCCTTATAAAAGTCATCTATCAATTTAATTCCCCCAAGTGTCTTTTCTTTGTGCTTACAAGCAGCAGCAGAGAGCTTCTCTCTCATGCTCTCTTTTTTAAGTAAAGCTATAATTACCTGGATGACCTGAGCATACAGAGTTGAGAAAACAAATGCAGACCTGCTATTTCTTTCCTCTGTGTGTCAAAACACTCACTAGATTGACAATGATCGAACCCCACTTCCTAGAAAACAACAGTTAACATCCTCTCCTTTGAAAAGAATGGTCTTCGCCTCTTCTCAATGCTTACTACATAAAAAGAGAGTAAATGAATAAGCAAACAAATTTCTGCTTCAAAGTTTATTTGAATCCCTGCCTTTACGACACATTCTTTTCACTGTTCTCTTGGGTCAGAATAAAACTTCTGACAGCTTGAGAAATACACATATAAATTAGGGAGGGGAAAACGAAAGAAACCATGGATAGAGAAAGAAAGCTCACATTCATTGTTACAATGTGAAATAGTACTTAAACTGTAAACTGGTGTGTGATACCATGTGAAGTGTTTAAAGAAAACGTTGTCACTTGTCTGAGTATTTATTTCATTAGTCTTATGCCTTTAGAAGGTCAGTAAGGAGCAAAAGGTAAGAACGATGTTAATAGCCAGTGCTAAGATGACCAAAGTTGGATTTTTGAACAGTACAATTATGATTCTTAAGGAAATAGAAATTAAAAAAAAAAAATCAATAAAAGCTGTAATAAAAAGATAAATATGCATTGAGCCCAGAACATGGGCCACTAGAGAGGTAAGTGATGCAGGAAAAAGCCAGCTCTGTCCACCAGCTGTCACTCCAATATGGATATTATTAATTTTTGGACATAGCAATTAGTTTAGACACAGTCCCAAAGCCTTCTTTAGTCCAATATATCATACAGGGGATGGGATAAACTCCTTGCAGTGTTTTATGCAAGACATTAAAACCATAGCTTGTCGTTAGTGGACACAACAGCCTCCAGGCAGACTTTCCAGCCTTACTGCTCAGTCACTGTTTGAAGCAAATAGACATGTAACAGTTGGCACCACATAAGGAGTTTGTCCTTTTTTTGGTCAGAAAGGATTCAGAAGTTCTGAGAACACCTGCTCTTTTAAGTTCCCTCAGGTTTAGGGTATCTCAAAAGAAAATTGTGCAAAGATCTCAGACATATGTTTTCAGATATGTACCATATAAACCCCATGATAATATTTTGGCAGCTCCTACATGTGATACCAGAAAACATAAGCACAAGAAGCTAATAAGACAAACCAAGGAAAACTGACCATTCAGCATCACATGTTCAGCAGCCGACGTTCAGCTAGAAGCCATCAGTCCTTGCCTTCTCAGCTCCAGGGCACTCTGCCCAGTGCCCTGATTCACTCTAGGAATGCACAACACCCATCTATCACTGACTACACAAAGGAACATCAGGCAAAATGTGGGCAGTCTGTTTATGATTCATATTTTCAAACTTCCCCTGAAATATCCAGATTTAGATGAGGTTAATCGTACCCAAATCACTTTTCTTACTTCTACCTTCTTCCACATTTGTCCATAAATCTGAGAAGGCTAGTATAAAGCCTCAAAAAAAAAAAAAAAAGTTGATTCTATAACCTCTGGAGCAAGTGATGCCCACAGTGTCTTCTCCAGTTCTGCAGATGATACATGTAAGCCATGCCACTATTTCAGAGACATGCCACTACCCCTTTGTAACCATAGAGGCAACCTCATGTTTCCCCTTCCATTCATCATCTCATGGTGATCTGTTTACCACTGTGCAACACCACGGCAATGGCAGCAATTATTTACATAAGCAATTAATAGTAGAAAAGTGGCTTATTACTTTTAAAAAACTTCTAAAGGTTAAAAAGATTTTTAAAGTATTTCCTCTTCTTGCTTCTAGTGAATGAGAATACGTCAGTTTAGATACACCCTTATTCTTACTGACATGAAGCACAGAAGTCAATTGCTCCTTATTCTTATAGATATAGACCTTTGCACAATCTGAGAATGTCTTAAGTGTTCCTGAAAAACAGCTTGCAAAATCAGTGGTGCATCAATGTTTGTGTGACCTCCTAGCAATTCTTCATGACATTTCAGTCATTTTTTTCAGATTGTTTCAACAATGTCCTGAGAGCTGTTGTTTTACAGAATGGACTAGTCCAAATCAGCTGTAATTTAGCAGTCGTTATTTACCCATCTGATTACACGCCAATTTCTCTATCTGAATGATACTTCTTAATAATAGGCACAATCTGACATGAGTCAAAGAGGATGGAGATTTCTGTTGGCTCCATGGATTCATGTAGCAAAAGGATGGCATGTCCAAGAAGACTGCTACCATCATACCTGTCTTACAAAGAAAGAGATGCTTTTATTGCAGAATAACATAGGACCCCCTTCAATGAACTTGAAGCCTACTGTGGATGCTCATCAGTAGGGTTGAAAGGAACTAAACGTGTAGTTTTAGACCTGGAGTGGGCAGTCAGCAACCTGCATATTCTGATCCTGGTTCTTTCTCTATCTGCTTGTTCCTCTCACCTGCCAGTGCAGATAACAACACCTCCTGAGGATTAGCTGACGTTTGTAAAGCACTTTGAAGGTATAAAGCATCACCGTGAGTACAAGTTAAGTGTTAATTCATCCGCCAGGCTGATTCACTCTTTGACCCCTCTGCAGAGACTTCCAGTTAGTGTCAGCTCTGGCAGTTTTTGCAATTCAGGCACCTGTCCACCAGCTACGGGATGGAAGCCAGCAATTCACACAGGACGCAGAGAAGCCGTCAGATGGTGGTAACATTTGGTCACGACAGGGCTGAATTGGATTTGAAAGGGTGACCTGGAGGTGAAAGGCTCTAGCAAGAAGCAACTGCTGTTCAAATGCATATTAAATTAGGAAGGGGCCAAAGAGACAATTTTAAGACCCAGATCAAGCTTAGACAAGATTTTTGAGTCAGCTGCATAGGAAATTCTTGTATAATTTTTACCCTCGATGAAAAGGAATCAAGAGATACATTCTTTCTGGATTTTAGGCCTGACCTCCAGCCAAAAAATGCGAAGGGTAACTCAGAACAAGGAGAGTCATTGTTCTGTCACATCCTTTCTGTCTCCTTTATACAGGAACAGACATGCAAATAAAGCCGGAGATATGGGTTTTGACCTCAGCAAGCTCTGAAGATTTTAGTAGCCTGCATAATAAGAATAAAGCATTGGGATTGAAGTGGGTATCAGGCCATTACCTCACACTAAATGTACAGGGCCAACTGAGATCATCATCATCTCAGACCTCACTTGCACATCTGTACTTTGCATCCGTTGACACAGATACCATACAAGATCTGGATCCTCTGTATGCCCTGCTGGAAATCCTGCTGTGCTCACTTGTCTGCAGCAGCACTGGCTCTATAGAAAGAGAGCTTTTTGGAAAAGGGGGAGGGGGAATTACGGCAAAAAGAATCAAAAGCTTTTGGGGAAAGGGAAAGAACAATATAAAATAGAAGGAAAATTAGTTTAAAAAAAAAAAAAAAAGCAAAGTTGTGACAGCATTGTTATTCTGGCAATTAACAGCAAAAAAATTGAGTTACAAAACAGAAATATCTAAATTACCATGTTGTCACTGGGCGATCCAGTTTGACTCTTGTCTGGTTCTTCAGGGTTTCTCAGTTGAAATGTTCCCAATAGCTGTATCAGGGAATTTAATACTGCTTAGTACTTTTCCTTAGACAGTTGCTTGCTGTGTAACCAAGGGCAAGTAATGTAATGTCTTTAGGCTTCATTAGTTGCTGCCGACACCTGAAGCTATATTAAGTTCAAGAGTTCCTGTTCAACTATTCACTTCTTAGCAGTGCTAATATTTTTCTGTTTTACAAATAACTTTTAATTATACCCTCACAGAACCTTCTGACCAGGGTACAGTGTCTTTACTTTTCAAGTACATAAATAAGGCCAGAAGACATTGCTTGCCTCTCTTCCAATTACAAAGGCAAAGATAGATTCAGAAGCGATGGCTAGGAATTAGGACTCGCTGTCCCTTAATTTCCTAGAGACTAATCCAGTTGGGCAAAAATACATGTTAGCAAATCAAATTTTCTAATGACCAACTTTTATTGTCTCTCAAATAATATATGGTATTACTCATTATTCCTCATTAAATAAGTGACAGCTGGCAGAATATAAAGTCATCTGGCAGAAGACCTAAGGCAAACAAAATAAAGTACTTTTAAAATTACCTTTTACCACATAAATCACTGCCACCAGATTTTGTCCAAAACACAAACATCAATTAGATAAATTCAAAGAAAAATATTCCATCATCTCACACAAAGAAGTGAATGCAAATTCTCAATCAGAAAATCCTCAGATAACATGTTGCCAGGAGCTCTGTCCTATTCTTCCAGTCTGTCCCTTAGTATCCACAGTAAGCCATTGGATACTGAGCCAAATACACCTTGTATTTGTTGCAGCATCACTGTTCTTATTTTCCATTTAGCCATTAATTTACATTGCAGAGTATGACTTTTGTAGATCTCAGAAAGTTAACGCATTGCCTGTTCATGAAAAGCATGCAAACAGTGCTTGAAGACAGACCAGTGTGGAGTTGGAAAGAGACAAATATATCTGTATGCAAACCTGTCCAGTCAGATAGAAAGAAACAACTTGAGATACGTCATTCAAAGCCTGTATGGCCACCTTCTTCCTTGGGAAGCAACAGGAAGGCTACAAATGAACACTGTGCATGTGTTTTGCTAATGATGGACAGCAGAACAGCAAACTAATGATCTCTCTGTCTTCCTGGCACAGCCTCACCACAAGCAGAAGCCATCCATAGCTGTTAGTCTTATTCTGTTCCTCTGAAAGTTGTTTCCTCTTTACTTGCACTCAGGCCAGTGACAAGTACATCCAAGGAAGAGATAAAAGTGAAAGCTGATAAACAGAAACCTAAGGACACTGAAAGAAATTAGGGACTGTACAGCAGCCATAGCTAGTTGTGGGAGGAACAACAAGCTAAGAAATAAAAAAAAGGAAGAAAGAATTGTCCATGACATTCTCTTGTTGACCCAAGATTCATTCACAGCTGGTAGAACAGGTTTTCCTGAGTTTTACAGACTCAGAGGTAGCTCACCCTTACAGATCAGCATAGCATTTCACATCAAACTATAGAACATTTTCTCCATACTTTACACCCGATGGTATTTATTACCTGTACAGTGCTATAAAAGTTAAAATGTAATGGTCACTTTGGAAGGATCTGCTTTTACGACTAAAAGCATAACACATCATGCCTTTTGCAAGGCACTTATCAGCATCAGATGCATCTGACTTTTTTCCCTCCAATATTCCCCAACCCACATTGGCTGATAGGCAACTGTGCTGCTGCAGGCAATACCACCTTGTGTTCAGCCCATCAAACCAAACAGCAAGGCAGCTGATGGAGGCTGTAAGTAAAGCCATAAGATCTCAAAGGAAACGTATGCCTTCTAAGTACATATTGGGGACCACTATACATACATACATACATACATACATACATATATATATATATATATCAAACTAATTCCTATGGAAAGAGTGCGCAGGTCTCACAAAACACCTGAGACTCACAATTTAACACAGTGATATAAGAAGTAATCAGAGATAATCTGAAGAGTGTTCACTAGGGCAGGACTAAACAAAGCTAAAATAGCTCATAAGAAGAGTATTTCCCACTCCAGAGAGTTGCAGCTGCTGACATTCACAGTGGTTGACAATTTGCTCTGAATTATGTGTATATCAGATCAATGTTTGATCTCTCCTAAACTATCTAAACTATGTCTCCTAAACCATTAGCACTGATGGTCCACGTTCTGATTTCACGTTGAGTCACTAAACACCAGACTGACTAGCCAGTTTATGATAGACTTTACTGAATGCTTCAGTCGATTGGCTCTTCAAAACCATGTAATTTGGGTTTGTCAAGCTATTCTGAAAGATATAGACAATTTTGGGAACAGAAGAACCCTAAATATGTTGTTATCAACTTAGCCATCTCAATAGCATGTGGAATCAAATCTGAATCAAAAGTGATGTTTTCTTCCCACACTGGGCTAAGGACCCAGCTTTCTGCTCTAATTAGGTTTGGAGATCTGAAGTCAGGCAAATCTGACTAATTTTTACTTGCTGCTGTCTTATAATCCGTTTTTCCTCGGTCTAGTTTGCTGCATAAATATAAAATACCAACAACAGATAGCTTTCATTTTTTGGTCAAGCAAAAAAAAAAAAAGTTTTTTGGACTCTATACTGCCTCAGTAATCCCAGGAGTTTCTTCAACACGTGAATAAAACTGAAATCTGAATCAATCTGGTGGTTCCTTCTCTGATCGCTGACTGTACAGGGAGCAAACAGGGACTGCACTCCTAATGTAGACTCCTTGATTTACTGCTGAAGTTAGAAGTTGTTAATTCTTTGTTACTGATTTTTTTTTTCCTACAATCAAGACGATATGCCTGACCTTATACATATATGACACTTAGAAAC
The DNA here is from genome assembly GCA_037305975.1 of Chrysolophus pictus. Lineage (NCBI taxonomy): Eukaryota > Metazoa > Chordata > Aves > Galliformes > Phasianidae > Chrysolophus > Chrysolophus pictus. The sequence continues at coordinate 22,457,628 of CM074583.1, forward strand.
TTTAAAAGTTTCAAATCAGTAGTCAAGAGGAGGGACAATAAACAGTTCATTGCAATGGTATCAGAGTGCTAAAGGAAAAATGGCAGTCAGCAATATTACTAGCACTTAACATTGCACACTGGCTTGTTGCTTTATGATCATTCCACAAATTGACCCAACCCTCATCTAGAACACAGAATAATACTTGAATACAAGGAAAGAAACAGTATATCTCCCTCTGAAAAGCTGGAAACATCAACAAAACACATTTCAGAATAAGACATTTCTCCATAAATGAATGAACGATGAATGAATTATTTATGTGATATATTTGCTGTCTGCTTGTTGAAACTATTGGAAATACAGACAAGTCACAGTCACATGTGCCCCATGTTTGTCATGTAAAAAAACACATCAAAATAGTTCCAAAGGGCTGATTTCCCTTCCCAAAAATACATCACAGGCTCTGCTAGCCAGAGGAACCAGAGAAATGCCACAGGGTTTACCCTGTTATTCCAAAAGACAAAGAAACAAGATAGAACCCAAACATTCATGACAGCTTAGTGAAAGTTCTCTGAAAGCAGAAAGCGATCACATTAAACTTCAGCAGACAACTAACTCATGGGTAAACCAAACTTTTGGTGAATTTGCTCTATTTCTTCATATTTTCCCCAGCAGTTTGGTCCCCTCTATGCTCCCACACATCACACTGTGAACGGAGAAAGCCCAGAAGTATACTTTAATAAAACTCCCATTTCTCCCAAGAACTTCTTCCCTTCAACTTCAGATTTCTCTGAAGGGAGAAGATTTCTGCTATCTCTGATGGTTGGAACCTGATCCTGTCATCATTAGCTTTCTCAGAAACTCTTCATTTGTTTAATGCTGGTCTGTAATAAGAGGCAGGAAGGATAGTCATTTTTATAGCAACTACCTGCCAACAGAATTCATTTCTTTATCCCTTCAAAATCTCACATCTGTCCATGTCTCCAGGCACTAGTGGAAAAAGCTCTGCATTAGTTATTTTTATTATCAACATAAAAATCTTTCCATTTATTTATTTATTAAGAAAAAAACCCCAGCTATCTACAAAACTCAGTTCATTTTGTCCTTAGGCAGACATTTAAAGCTATCTGCCAACTTCTTTTCTTAATAACAAAATAAGCGAAGTCTTTATTACACAGAGTATAACAAAATATGTCCAGCTACATTTACCCAGCTTAGACATATGCCATCCATTTATCAGGCAAGAAGTCTGTGACTGAAAGAGGAAATACCTGATAAAGAAAAGGGGCCCATTTCTGAACCTCAGCCACGGATGAGTGCAGATGACGATGCTGAGCCTCAAAAATGTGTCCTGTCCTGATAGGTAGCCAAGTCCACACTGCACAATGGAGCAGGGACAGATAACAAGAGCCCAGAACAGTCCAGTACAGACCTGTCCATTCAGTGCAAGGAGGGCTCAGCCCTGTGACTAACCTGCATTTGGGACTCAAGCGTGCATATCTGCATGATGCTACACCAAATGGCTCCTCCAGTTCATCTCTAACATAGCAGAGAAGGAAAAAGCTTGTAGAGATTTGCCCTTGGGAGACGCCAACACATCCTCAACCACCAGCTCCTCAGCCTGACCAGCCCGCTTCCAGGCTGGGGCTTTGCTTTTGCTTCTTGACAGCATGACATGATGAAGGCTGAAAATATGGACATGGTTTAGTGGGCAATATTGGTAATAGGAGGATGGCTGGACTGGATGATCTTTGATGTTTTATCTAACCTTAACGATTCTATGATCCCAAACCATTTAAATTCCTTGCACAAATGTCTGTTGGATTCTGATATGAGAACATGGTAAGTGATGGGAATTGCACATTTTGTCCAGAATTTTGTGGCCTACTTCAGAGTAAGCAGTCTCTGAAAGGCAGGGAGGATTTGGAGCCCCAGCCAGGTTATGTGTCAGAGCTGCTGCTTGAACTCTTTCTAGGCTAGCGACTGGCATGTGAAACCCAAACAGCACATATTAAGCTGACACAAGATGAAACACATTAGGCAGATGGCATGTTTTCTCTGCGCAAGCCAGCACCGAGTATTTCCTCCTAATGATCTCCTGTTCTTGTTCTCACAGCAAAATTAGTTTTAAAGGAAAAAGAAACAGAAAAATACATAGCATGATGAGAGCAAAGATTGCTGTCTGAAAAATACATCAACATGAACAAGAGAAGGATTTTATTCTCTCAATTCCATGGCTTTTATTTATATATATATATTATTTATAAAAACAAACACCCTATTTAGTCAGATGTGAAAAGTCAAAATTTACATTTAAATGGAGGCATTTAGGTGGTTTTTTCCTTCTCATCTTTTGAATGCAGAGTATAAAAGACTAAAAACTCTCAATTTTCCTAAATGGAAGGATAACAGGAGAATTTTGCATTCTGAGAGCTGTTCATTAAATGAACAATGTTAAAGTCAGCAATGACCAAAACCCACCTGATCAAGGGGAAAGGAGCACTGTCTATTAGGCCAGATAGGGATTTACTCAACAGCAGAGACCAGCAGAAGTTGCGTTCTCATTGTGCCCCGTCCCCAAGGAGTAAATTATGCCAAATGTAGCTCCCTGAGAGCAACATCTACATTTTCAGATGTACAGTGGGTCACTATCCAACTGAAAGTCACTGCAATTTTAGAGATTTCAGAGCTACAACAGCACAGGTTTCATTGCTGGAACTACTGTGGATGTTTCAAGGCATGAGGTGGACTGCTTGTAAGAGAAAATAAGACAACCTAGAACAAGTCCATAATTGCACTGCATTAAAGCTATTGTAAAATAATGGAAGTGGAGACAAATACTGTGATGGCCCCTAAAGCTTGCCAACAATTAACTCTTTTTTCTCCTCCCATTTCTTCCTGGCAAGGAAAACAAGTACTGACTCTAAACAGAGTCAATCAAAGCAAATACACTGGTAAGTAAACGTGCACAGAGAATGCCATCCCAGTCCATGGAAAGATGCAGCACCATTTTTAACCAATTTATCTCGCTGGAGCAGCCCAGCAGTAACAGATGATGTACCAGAGCAGCTCATTCAGTCCAGAGCTGGATTGCCACTCTCTGGCTTTTTCTTAGATGGAGCTGATCCACAGTGTTAAAAGGATACAGACAAAAAGAAAGCTCATCATTTTTAAAACCACAGTTAACCACAAATCCAGTCACCACTCTGTGGGGCTTTACATCAATTGTTTTTAACTCTCTCTTGTATGTTATAGTGACAGAGGCTCATACAAAACAAATGAAGAAAAAAAGAATAAAAGAAGAATCACAGAAATAGTCTGGCTGTATTTGTAAAAGCAGAGGAAATAATACATAAATAGCTGGAAAGGGTACATATACAATCTAAATGCCTGGGAGATAGGAGTGCTATCGCTTACGTACCCAGCACTAGGAACTCACTAACTAACTTGCTCTTTTTAATGTTGAAAACAGTGTTTCCAGTACCCCAGGACACTACCCCTAGCACTACTTTACTATTGGGAAGTATACTTTAATGTTTGTCCATCGTGGCATCGGCCCCTCCATCTCCTGTTTGTGAAGGGGTATATGCAAAGGATAAGTAAAACACAAAAGACTGAGAACCCCTTAAACTTTTGACTCTGAATTTAAGCTTATCCTGAGACAAAAGGGTTTAAAGTGAGCCAGTGGGAGAGCCGTAACATATGTCTTCAACCTGTATCAGATTTCTCCTCAAACAACCACCAGCATCCCCTCTGAGCACCCTGAGACCATCTGTCCTGCTCTAAGGAGTCTGCCTAAGAAATAAAAATTCCTCATCTCCTTCTCCAAGGACTTTACAGCTGTGTCCATCCCCGTGATACCCTGTGATACCTTCTCTAGGCCTGTGCCCCACTCCAGCCAAATACGTAGCATGGGTGGGTCCTACATGTGCTCCTGGTTTCCTTTGAACGGACATCCAGAGGTGTGAGCAGAGGCTCCAAAGGACCACCACGAACCCACCGGGACTGAGGCCTGCCCTGCAAGGAGGAGACTGTACAGATGTGGGTTTTGCTTATTTTGTTTGTTTTTTAACACCCACAGGACCTTGTTTTTATTTGTTTCTCTACTTCAGATGGCAGCACTTCAAATCCATCCAGTTGCCTGCAATCTTCAAAAGCAAACAAAGTCTGTTGACACTATGTGGCAGGTTTCCCAGAACCACTGTCCCTTCACTTTGATGAATGAGCTCACAGCCACTAGGTCTGCAGTCTTTCCAGACACGTAGGTAATTAAAGCCTACCTGGTACTTTAACCCAAATATGATGTATAACACTGAGAAAATGTTGAGATCTGTATACCATTAATATGACTCCATCAAAGGGTAATGAATATTGTAATGCACCGTAGGAAAACAGTTACTGTTCATGGACACAGACATGTTTCGCTTCAGAAAAACCCTTAGGATGCAATTTTAGCCTCTAGAGCGATGTCAGCTTGAAGCAACCCTGATCTTAATATTATGGGATCCTCTGAAACATATCCTGCATTGCCATCACTTACCATGACCAATTCTAACAGTCCACAAGGTCTGGTGTATTTGCACACACTTCTGTGGCATCCATGCCCACAATGTCCAAATCTGACATCTGTTAATTCCATGCAAGTGAACTCAGCTGGACAAGAGGATATAAAATAATATAAAATGTCAGCTTTCATGCTATATGGATTAAGCCAGCCATGTAATCAGACAGACTTTATGATGGGCATATCATGGGTAAGCAGTGATGACAGAGTTTATCAGTTACCAAAAAACAGTAATACATATGCTTGATTCTGTCTCTGTAGGAGATTTTCAATCAGCGGTCCCTAACTCAGGCACACGGTTATCACAGCTGGTGGAAACGTTAAACCTTCTGGGTTACCTTCCAGCTCCAGCAAGGTTTAGCATGCCCTTGAATTAACCTTGAATCTTACCCAAGGGAATAGCTGTGCAATAAATTGAAACAGGCAGCTCCAACCAGCTGCAAATACACAGGGATTGGGACAGGGCAAGGCCAGTGGAGACTCAGCAACAAAGCTAAGGTACAGCTGTCTACCTTCTGCTTGTCTGCTCGTGTACTGCATTATGTGAGTCATCAGGCTGCTTGCTCCTCAAGGCAATGGCAACTGATCTCCAAAGGGTCAGGCATCACCTGAACGTGAATTACATTTCACACTGAGTATGTAACTTCTTTGAGATGACTTTTCTGCTGGCACTGCACCACCCTGGCATGGAGAAATACCTGTCAGGTTATGGGCTCACTGCTGAAATCCCTCCTATGTACTCAGCTCCAGTATTCAGTTACTGGGAGAAAAGCTACATGACAGGTCTGAGTCATCTAAGGCATTCTTCTTGCCCCCAAAGTACTTCCAAGGGGTTTTTTTTTGTGTGTGTGTGTGTTGTTTTTTTCCCCAGCAAATATTCTTATAACCTTTCTAATAGCCAAGCTGTGGGGAAGACAAGCATTTGCAAACGTTTTTCAAAGAAGAATGTCAGTTGCATCACAGCAAGTGGACCAGCTCAAAGATACAGAGACCAAAGATACACAGTATAAGCACCCACCAATTTCAAGCCATCTTCTGTGCTAGTATGCTGAATATGTACTAAAGACCACCACAGTTAACACTGTGATTGGCCACTTGATTACTTGGGAAAAAAAAACAACAATACAGATCATCATACCATGCTATACCTTTTCATTTTCGGCAGGGAGGAGTTGTTTGCTTTGTTTTTTAAAAGGTTTTCAAGTTCCTATAAATGTCATTGAGTTGTGTATAAGGCTGTGGCATTTTGCTCTCTCTAATACCAGGAAATTCATATACACATTTGCAGCTGTTTATCTCATAAATACAGAGTCTGAATCAAAGCATTATGGGAAAAGTAAAGTGGATTGTTTTTTCCCTAACTTTTCTGGAACTCAATAATATCATCAGTTTCTCTTTCTCTCCCACTTCTATTTTGTCTTAAGGCTCTGCATCTTGGAAGACTGTGAAGCTGCTGTGTGATTTTTATCTCCATGATTAAAGTGTTACACTTTATTGAGCTCTTTGCATCAGCACCAAAATCTGCAATGCAGGATTTTACATAACACTTCATTTTCTCCTCGCACCATTACTGTTATTAACCTGGTGGCAATAAACAGAAAATACAGTTCGGCTCATGATGTACTCCTGAGATTTTTTTTTTTTTTTTTTTTTTTTTTTTTTTTTTTTTTTTACGTGTGTGTGTGCATAACACAAAAGGAAAAAGAATGGAAACGAAAGAGCATCTACCCCATAAAAGATTGGGAATGTCTGTATAAACCTTCATTTCCCTCAAAGAACAATTGCAGCTTTTCAGAGTTAAAAGAGATGCTGTTCCACAGCATCTGTGTGCAAAGATTTCTTCTGAAACTAGAGATCAGAAAAGAAAAGGATATCCAAACAACATCAAAATTCTCTACCTCATTACAATTCTTCATTACACTTCTGAGATGGAAGATTTGAATGATAGTCTGCTTTGGGACTCTGCGCCCCAAATAACCCAAACACTGCAGTGTTTGAATTACGGAATTTGGAGAACACAAGATCTGTCAGCATAAGGGTATGAATGGAAAGTCAAGAGCTGCACGTGCATGCTATCACAGGTGACCTTCACAGTCCATCGATGGATGTGTCTTAGAATGTGTCTCAGATATGAGATCTCCAAGTATCAAGGAAAAGAGCAGGAGTTCAATATCCACGTGTAGGAATGTGAATTACCAATAGAGATCCTTTTTTTGCTGAAGTGGGAAGAGACCTGCTGTTTCTGGAATAGAGGCTAGAAGCAGGGCTGCAAGAGCCATGCAGAAAGAGATGGGTCATCTGCGAGCAGCTGGTCACCAAAAAGCCTCACAGTAACAGAGAGAGAACAGACAGAGATAAATATGCCAGTACAGGGAATTAGCTAGATAAGCTTGTCAGAGAAGGAACATTCAGGAGCAAAGCCACTTTTGGTATGAACAGCAATGTTTGGAAGCTTAGGTATCATTTTCAGGGAAAACAAAAATAAGGAGGGCAGGCTGCATCGCCTTGCTCTTCTTCTCTGCCCTTCAGATCACATAAGCACTCGTTTTAAAGTCCTGAAGTGCCGTGGGTGGAAGAAGGGAGAAGTCTAAAAGTCTATTTGCAACCTGCCTTCAGTTGTTCCTGCTGCTCTCCATGAACTGTACTATGCTGCAACATGCACACAAGGCATTTCCTTGAAGGAGCAGTTAAGAAAGATGATGAAGATTGGGCTGAGTGGTATTGTTACTGCTCCCATCCAACGGATTGCTTACCCTGAGAGGTTCTGGTTATTTTTTGAAGGATTGTTTTGTTGTTTTCTTTTAAACCAAAAGAAAGCTTTTAGAAAGCTCTCCAAGCTTCTGCCCCCTACTTTTGTGGGTTCCTGCTCTTTAGTCTCGCTATTTATTTTGCACTTGCTCTTTACTCATAAATGCTGCAGTTTGAAATATAGCAGAACATTTTTCAGTCTGTCAATGTGTTGTTTGCTGTCAAGGAGACGAAATGTTACTACTTTCCTCTGGAGAAGCTTAGGACATGATGGATGAAATGTCACAAATAATTAGACTTTTCTTATGAATTACATTTTTTTTAAACTTGTGTTTTCGTGTCAACAGGTATGTTACAGATAGGCCGCATGAAAGGACCTGGGGAAATTTTAGTTCTCTGGAAAGAGCAGTAATGTAATATCTGCTAAGCCAAGGCACAGCTCTGGCCAAGACAACCTTTAAACAACTTCCATTATGAAAATTCTGGTCTATGAGAATCTGAATCCATTGGCAAGAACAGAAAGGACCGATCCAGTTCTTCAACAGCATGGACATAATTGTGAATGTAAAGGTTTTTTGACATAGTGTGACCTTAATCCCACCCACTCCAGCATCTTGTTTCTGACTGTGATCATTGGCAGCACTGCTAAGCACCAGACAATAGCAAATCCAGTGATAATCTAAATAAATATGAGGCTTGGAGGGAATAAACAATGCCGTTCACTTTCACACTTCAAACAGAGATGTACTGCAGAGAGGCAGATATTCAGATTGCATAGAATTATCTAGAAGACAGACATGTAGAAATCCTACAACTCTGAACTCTGGCTTGATTATCATGGCTAATCTGCATTTCATGGATAGGACACACAGCTGTGAACATCCCCAGTATCTGCCAAATATCTGAGGATGCTGAAGAAAACTGCAGGAAAAAAAATATCACAGGCATTCACATCCTACTTCATTATTGTTATATGAGTTTCTAAAGCTCTCATCATTTTAATCTCTAAGTTTATAAACTGCCAGTTGTTATAGTAGGTAGGCAGTAAATGCTAGATCATACATAACATTGCAGCTGAATTACTGCTTTGAAATCTTGTATCACATGCAATGATTTTAAATTGCTTGCTTTGCTAGAGAGAGGCTCAAAGAATGTGAAGCCATGACACCTAAATCACACTAATCAATGATGTAAATCTTAACTGACAGAATGTGTCAATAATCAGGAAAGCTCTAGGGGATGAAATCTTGGGAATTACACACTGTTTAGGTCTCCCTTTCATGACAAACTTATTGTTGTTTATTGTAGAGTCATGAAGAAAATACAAAGATTAGCAATAAGAAAGAAATTACCCTTTGACACGAAAAGAAATTATTACTTCTTACGTAGAGCAAAAATAAGTTTCCGCATACATTTGTTAAGTGATCTCAGCTGATTAGAAATTACTGAACTAAAATGGAAGTGTTGCAATGAACAACCTGAAAGGATCACTGGAGTAACTGCATGCACATATACACGTGCAGAAGGGAGAGGGAGATGTGAGGACCCAATGTTCCTAAATGGAACACAGTTTGCAGGGAACTTCCAGCTATTTCAGATATAAATTCTAGATACCAATATTACTACAGCAGGGCCCAAGGAAATACATAGGTTGCTCCAAAAGTAATGCCTCCTATTTATTTCCACGAAAACGACAAAAGATACAAAAAGCAGAACAGCACTGTTTGATAGAACAAATTCTCAGCTACAAAACGCTGTTTTGCAACATAGACACCACCATTAGTTCTGCCTTTTCACCAGAAATGAACAAGAGCCTGCATGCCATGCTTGTAAAAATCTGCACCAGCGGAGATGACCCACTGTCCCTGACACCACTGCTGAAATGTACCACTCACTGCCTCATGCTCACATCACCTCTTGATCTCCATAAACATTCACAAGCATCCATGAATGTCAGTGGGTGCCATTTTTTCTGTGTGAAGAAATTCAGCATCACTCCTTTGCTTCACTTCCACGTCAGATGCCATTTTGTCAGACTGCCCCTCTGCTGCCACTTGTCGCAGTGGGATACTGGCAAGAAGGTACAACTTCTACTGCCATACCACCAACATCCACCTCTGACACTGTGGGCCAACATAACAAAACAGGGAGGACTATTTTCAGAACACCCCTCACAGTTCTAATACCAAAGCTGGGGAGGGGGAAGAGAAAAGTGAAAAATGTTTTTTTTTTTTCCCTTCATCCAGAGAATAGGGCTGAGATCACTACCTCATCCCTAAAGATGACAAACAACAAAAGAACATTGCTTCCCCATGGATAAGAGAAAAGAAAGGGTCTGAATATCCTCTTGACTGTGTCACTTCCTTCCAGCAATACCTAATGAGATTCTCTGTTGAGGTGAAACCTGCCACACATCCTCTACATCAAAAGGGACCTGCCTCAGACCTTCATGCTACCTACTATGGTAGGCAGTTGCTTCTGAAAGTGAAAGTCCCCATGACTACCAGAAGTCACCTATTGCTCTGTGAAGAGCTTCAAAGTTGATAAAAACCATCACAAAGCACTTCTTTTACTGCTTCAGAACTGTTTATAGTCTAACAGCCATGTGAAGATTTATCAAAGGGAAGAGTTAAGTGCTTGTGTTTTTTTTCTCCCTTCGTACAGCCCATCATAACATACATCATATAGTAGCGGTGTATCCTTCCTCTTCCTTCACACTACAGCTAGATGAGGCTCAAGAACATCACCAAATTTCCTGCAGTGAAATCATATCCCAACGTAAATAATATTGGCTCACACAGTATTGGCTGTGTTCCACACAAGTTGCGATGAGGACAAGGCACCAGCTACCTGAGAGCATATCTCTCAGGACTCTGATATTTTGTGGATTCCTGTGCTCGGTTCCTGACTCATTTATCACACACTGAAGGTTGTACTCCTGCCACAATGCTTCAAGGAAGCCGCTCCGCTGTTTCCCAGCCAGCAGAGATGGAAGGGGCAGGAAGCCTCCATATCGTGAAATGATACGTGCACTGATTCCTCAGTTCTGCCACAGACTTTGCATTTGACCTTCAACGAGTCACTCAAGTTCCTCTCAGCTCTCACTTTTATAACAGCATTGCCGAATGCTTGTCTGTCTAATCTTCATAAATCACAACCTCCTCCTGGAAGACATTTGCTCATAGTATATGGCAGGGCAAATTCAATGGGATGCTGATCAGAACAGAAGCTTCCAGGAACTGCTGTACTACAAATAACCCACGGTTACACAGAGCTCAACACAGCTCCCATTCACTGTGTTTCTGGAGGGAAGTGCGAGAGTTATGATAATAGGAATATCCAGATAACCTGTTGTTTGAAAGATGCTGTGTACTTAAGAAACTGCCCTTACTTGTATTCAATGCTTTGTAACTCAGGTTAAATCAATGCAGGAAATATTCCTTCTATTCCCATATCTCAACAACAATCAAACAAAAGGTCACACAATATATCATCAATAAAATAACATCTCTTGAAAATCAGTTTTGCCCCACAGTTTTCGTATACTCTAATTACTTTTGAAATAGAAGTGTCCTTCTTTAACCCTGTCAAGAAGTTATAGGCACAACATTCAGTTTCCATTTAAAAATCAAAGCATAGAAGGGTAGGGAAAAAAAAATAAATAATCGCTAACACAATGTCAGTTGGGTTGTACAAAAAAGAACATGGAGATAAACGTTATCCTTTTTAGTTTGCTACCAAAACAGATGATACTGAGCTAGAGCATGACAGTAAAATCAAATACACGTATGCAGACAAACTGGTGAGTTGAGTCTCCAGCTCAATCCAAGCTGGAAAAATGATCGGAGGGGTGGGGAAAAAAATAATAAAGCTGTTAGGATAAATGAAAAAATAAATAATGTTTTTTAAATCTTTAGGTTTAAACACATAAAATAAACTGTTCCTGGTAACAGGAGAAAAGTCTGAGGGCTTTTTTCTTTTTTTCCTGTTAACATGGGATTTTTATTCTGACAATTTCTCTTTAATGTTCCTTGAACATAGGCTACTCAAGCTGCACATCAAAAATATACTGGCTTGGAGTTTAATTTTGGGACATTTAACATTACGTTTTCCCAAGAAATGGCTGTTCTTTTCCTGAATTTCATGGCTCATTGAGCTTTCAGGTAAGAGATGGTTTTACAGGGATATGTCTCTGTACATTCTTTACAGTCCTTATAAAACTGCCTGGCCGGCTGCAGCACTCTGATTGCCTGGGGGACAGTTGGCAGGGGTAGGTTAATCCATGTGACCCCCATAGTTCAACTGAAACTACTGCAAACTTTCCAAACAGCCATCTTTATTTCCTTGCTGCCCTCTCTTCAGTTTCCGAGAGATACCCAGGCACAAACTTTCTCAAGGACAGCTGGAAACAAAGAGATAGGTGAACACAACATGTTTCTTCCTGGAAAAACATGCACAGTATAGGCAAAGATTCCAGCATACCCATAGATTTACAATCCCTTAGGTACCAACCCAAGTGAAAACTCACGTGTGGCACAAGTGTAACAATTAGAGTTGTGCTGAACTGTATTTCTACACCAACAAGAAATAGAATTAATCTGCTAGGAGGGGTGCATTACTAGCTGGTAGCTGTCCTTTCTGGAAATGAAAATAACGTGCTTACTTTTTGATGGAAATGACAAGCAGATGCAATCCTTTCCAGGTTATCCTTTATCCTACATGGTAGTGCATTTGACTTTTAAACAGACGATGGGCTATCTATCATAATTATTCCAACCTGGTGCAAAAGGGTAACTTCACGCTGCTCACACGCCTTTTCTTCCCATCCTCTGAAGCAGCATTATTCAGATTTGCTGCCTGAGCCATGGAGCACTTTGCAGCTCTACCCTGCCTCCTTCCCATCTCTTAACACCTCTTCTCCTATTCCTCCCACCCCTATCAGCACTGTCCCCCCAGCAGAAATTGCCACACATCTGTACAAAGGACAAGCAGGAGAATAAGGTGACAGTTCTTTAAGGAATGCATAAAAATGCAAATTAACAAACACCAAATTTGCTGTAAACATTAAATACTTCAGACATGAAACCTTCTGTGCTACAAGAGTGCTTTCAGCATTATCTATTCACAGCAGTTCCTCTGCTCCTGAGGGTCATAAACACTGAGAGATGGAGCCAGCAAAAAAGCTCTAGTTGAAATTCAGCTCACAGCAAAAGCAATTTCCGAGTGTGCAAAGTGCTGTCAGCAGGCCTGATGTTTGTGTATGAAATATAGACAATATGACTGGCCCATCGGCAGTCACTGTCAGCCTGATGGATGGTGCCTGAAAAGAAGTAAAGCGGCTGCCGTTAGGGCCCAGTCTATCAGATGCTTGATGGAGATTCGGGGGCTTAATAGAGGTAAAAGTTTCTTCTAATCGGACAAAATTTCCAGCGGTGATCACAAAGAAAATAAAAGGGATAGCAATGCAATACGAGGGCACAAGCAAGGCTTTCCCATCTCAGCCACAATACCAAGCACAAAAGGAAAGCAGTGCGGTCTCAATATCAAGCAAAATTGGTATCTCTGGTCCTCTGACCTTGAATGTCCCAGAGCAAATGGGGCAGACCTATAGCTCACTGCATGCCCAGGTGTCTTCAGGGCTTCACCACAGCCCATTCTCCCTGGCAAAATGATGTCAATCAAGACCTGTAAGCAGGAAAAGTAGAGACTGCATATCAGGCACACAGTGTGGATCAGAGAGCACAGGTGACAGTCAGTTAATTATTACCTGTGCCAAGAAACCATGAAAATCCAAAGGCTATGATGAAATAATGTCGACTACCTCAATAAAGCCTGAGTGGTTTGCAATTACAAGTGAGGTTGCTTTTCAAAGTTCAGCTGCAAGCATGTATCCAAATTATATATAGTTTGAAGCTAAATTAACCCAGAGCTTTGATCCATCCCTATTTGCAAAGTCAAAGCAGGACTGACAGCTAGCTCTTTTTTGGTTCCTTCAGATACATGAGAAGGAAAGTTCACAGAAAGGGACAAGGAATAATGATTGCAAGTTCAGTCACGGAGTCACAGAATCACTAAGGTTGGAAAAGACCACTAAGATCATCTAGTCCAACTGCCAGTCCATTCCCCACCATGTTCACTGGCCATGTCCCTCAGTGCCACATCTCCACGGTTCCTGAACACCTCCAGGGAGGTGAGCAGGACAGGAACTCTATCACCTCCCTGGGCAGCCTGTGCCAGTGCACTATCACTCTTTCAGAGAAGAATTTTCTCCTAATATCCAACCTGAGCCTCCCCTGGTGCAACTTAAGGCCATCACCTCTCATTCTATCACTGTTAACCTGAGAGCAGAGGCCAACTCCCATCTTTCTACATCCTCCTTCAGGGCATTGTAGACAGAGATAAAGCCTCCTCCTGAACCTCCTCTTCTCCAGACTGAACAATCCCAGAAGACTCAACCAATGCTCAATTTTCTTAAGCAACATGAATTAAATCAAAACATATAACAAGAAATACAAAGCATGCACAAATGGGAAACGTTTTAAGTCCATCTAACATTTTGGAAGAAGCAACATATATGAACAAAGAAACTTGATCTTAAAATCCTTCATTTTCAGTGAGACTTTTTACTTTTGACTTCAGTTTTAACAGCTTCTCTTCAATTAGAAATAGAGTTGGGAGTAGCTGCTGGGGCACGTAAGGAATTGAAAAATGGTCATTTTATCTCAGAAATGTTTAAAGTAGGTCATGGTCTATCAGGAAAAAAAAAAAATAAATGAATGTTTCAGCAGCACTGGATGCTGCAATACTTAACTCCAGCACAGAAGGACAAAATGCACCTGGTTAGTTCCTACCTGACTTTCCAGAAACAGCCTACAGCTTATCAGTGGTTCTCTCACCTGCTGACCTGCTGCAGACTCTCTAGGAATGGAGAATTTCTCCCCTGAACAGCCTCTCCCCAAAGAGAAATGGTCAGAAATAGATCTATCCCTGCTGTCAGACGAGGATATGGATTTGAGACAATACTCTTGGTGTTTCTGCACTACTCAGTGGGTTTTCTCCCGTGACCCCAGTTTATTTTGCTTCAGACTCAGCTGGATATTCTGCATCCCAAAGCTCCATTCCAGGATTTGTCACAAGGGCTGGCAATTTCCTACTTACCAAACATACGCAAGAGCAGACAGAATTCAGCCTGGTAGCAAAGCAAGCCCTGACATTAATATCCTTTAGCACCAACTCCAGAAGAGTTGCTAACAGTGAGCTCTAAAAAGAAAAAAAAAAAGATTGCTGCATCTTTAACAGGTTTTAAACCAAGCTCCTTTACCCTATTACCAGCACCTGATGAAAACGAGTACCCTATTGAACTCACCAGCGGGCCATTAGAAGTGTGTCAGATTATATTAACTAGGCAATTAAAAAAAAACACCCAACCAGCACTAACAAGGAGCAGGCAGCACAGCACACAAGGAGAGCCTGTCTGTCGTTTTGTAAATCCCCAAATTAGTTTTGAAAGGCCACTTTCAGCCTGGAGTTAAGGCCAGATTTACCCTCTGCGCGTCTGCAATTGGCTGAATCTCCGCAGTAACCTGATGAGACTGATTATCTATGATAAGTGACTGACATTGGACTGCTGCCCACGAGGCGAAGGAATGAACGCCGCTGTGACCCCAACTCAGGAAATTTTCCGTGGTCAGCTCGCATAAACTCCTAGAAAAAATTATGACTTTTCATTCCATGCAGGAGATCAAATAATTAGGCAAACAGATGTGCACATATTAATAACAAAAGGTGTCTGCGTGTGGGGAGTATCCAACTGCAAACAAGCCATTTATTTTAAGACTAAAGTGTTGCTGAAATTCCCAATCAGAAAAAGAAAGAATGATTTTTAAGCGTGGCATGGGAGGCATTTTGGAGAACTGGGGGGTAATTTAAAGCAGAATATGCTTTTTTGATGAGACTGCCAAAACCGAAATGCCTCTGGATAAAAAATAAAACAAAAAAAAAAAGTTAATTTACATACAGACAGAGCTGTCAGGCGAGTCGTCAGCAGAGAGAGGGATAACAAGTCTTTGGATAACAACTCCCTTGTTAGGAAGATGGCAGCCAGAAGCAGGATCAAGGGAAAAGGAAAGTCACCGTGCAGATGTTTTAAAGGAACAGTTAGCATTTTCTGTGGCTTAGGGGGCTAAGCACTGCAGCTGCCTTCTCAGTGCAAGCACAGAAACCACTTGCATGAAGTATGTGTTCATAGCTGGGGGAAGTAAGAGGAGAGTCTGAGCAAGGAATTATGGCTCCAGACTCCAATCTCAACTCTTCACTTATTTGTGCCATTGCAGAAGGGGCAGGAAGGATGTTAGTGTGGGAGCTGAGTCAAGTTTTCCTTGTCTAAGACAATCTGAATTAATTTAAAGAAAAAAGTTACAGGCCCTGTCTAAGAAACCTCAAAAAGTAACCTACACACAGTCCTTGAGAGCAGCTGAATGAAAAGTCCATGATGAGTAATACAAATGAAAAGACCCAGTTCCCCCAAAAGAGCTGCAGAGAGCACATTTCAGGGCCTCATCAGCACAGCAGCTATTCCTCGTCCCCCACTGCATGCCTGCTACCCCACCAACAGCACAAGGACCACTGATATTCAAGGTAAGGAAGACGTCCCCAAAGTGCTTCCAACTATCCACATGGAAAGTCAAGCAGGAAACAATATATTTTTTACTGAAACTAACAGAAATTCAGCCTCTGACAGTAGGAGCAGGTTCAGCAACAGCCTGTATTCTCTCAAAGAGAAGAGAGCAGAGCTGGCTAAAGTATTACTTGTGGAGACTTCCCAGCTAAAGGACTTTTCAAACCAAAACATCTTCTTATCTAAAAGGTATGTTTTGCACAGATGTGTTTTTCTGCTCTTATGCCCTAGCAAAATAAATCTTTAAACTGTGTTTAAGCTAAATATCACACAGAGGGCTCATTCTAATAGAAAGAAAATCATGGCTTCCACAACCCTTAGAAAGGAGAAAAAAATCTACAATCAGAACTCTATCAGTTTTGCTTTACCATACCATTTTCACGTATGCTGTACAAAGGGCCTACATGCTGCACAGAACTGTACACAGTAGGGTAAGAAACCACTTGGCTGGCCGTAGGGCTGGACTGGCTGATCTCAAAGACTGTGCCTATCTCTGTCTTCCAACTTGCTAGGGGAATGACAAACCTACTAGGAAGTCAGTACAGGTGACTCATGATTGTCTGCCTTCATGAGTGTACCCCTTGATCACGATGATGTGATTGAAGACCAGATGGGGTCTAGTTTCAAAAAGCAACGTGCACCCCCAACTCACACTGACATTATCTACTGGATTGTGCAAGGACTTCACTGTATTTGGTCTTATGGATATATAGTAAACCAGCATAATATTTTTTCAACAGTATATCTGTTCACTATTTCTTTTGAAATATTAGCCAGAGAGCAGGTATTCATACATGATTTCAATGAGGTGAGATGAGAGAGACGGAAAATCTCTAAAACGTCTCTTACTTTACTTAGCCAATTTAGTAAATATATTCAGAATAATAAAAAATAAATAAAAGCTGAGGTAGTCTAGTATTATGTGATGCTATATTTTTGGACAAAATGGTGTTTTCAGCCATCACCACCACCATTTTTTCAACTTTCCAGTCCATGCTTACAGTTTGTAAATTTACCCTATATTTGGATGGCATTTTTCTCAGGCTCATTCAAATGCCAGAAAGGATATTTCAAAGGAAAACGAAACCAAACTTTACAACACAAAGAATATACATGGGGAGGAATGGGGGAAGACTTTATCTATATGCATACAACTGGCATTTTTCTGAACTTGTCTTTACAAAATAGTATGTGCTGCTGCTCTGACATGATAGCAGTCGATCTATCCACATGGTATTTAAAATTAATTAAAATAAATTAAAATGATGTGACCCTTCTGCTCCAGTCAACTCACAAGCCGTAGATTTAAAATCCACATATTAAGTGGATATTATGGAAAGGTGGAATTTCCAAATAAAAAAGAAGCTGCCACGGTTCAATAATTTGCTTACCTGATGTAACCAACTCTGTAAGGCCAGAGCCCACCCACCACATGCTAAGTATATTTGACAAAAAAACATCTCCACAATATCTTAGTATGATTCCCATTCTTTCCCATGTCATGACTCTTACTGAAGTTTTCCAATGCTGTGAAGCCCAGTTTTACAAACATAGCAATGTGAACGATAAACAATTTCTTCTGAACAAACATCCAAATATCTGAATGCTTACACAGATCTCACCTGAACTTCAGACCCCGTCTGGCTGAAGCTCTCATTAACAACTATGATTTCAGTTCAACATTCAGTATCAACTGCACTTGACAGCCACCAGGCTGTAGTTTATGTACTGGAGTAGAGTATCTTTTACTTTGTCCATATAGAGTCAAATGCCTGCTTTCATATACAACTGAAGGTTGAAAGACATCACTCATGACTGCTATTCAGTAAGGCCCCTACCAACACATTTCTGAGAGCTCCAGGCAATTTGGAGAGGAAACATGGTGGGAATTATGGGTAAACAGCAGTAAACATTAAAATGAAAAAGAGGAAAACAAACGTTGTTACAACAACAAGAACGTGAACTTTTGGGCTTTGAAATCTGACTGGATCAAAACTTGTTTCCACTAAGCAAAAATGAAAGAAAACCTGAAAGCGCTCAGTGAGAAAGCTACTGATTGGAACTATTTATTGATTCCTGCTTTGTCAGTTACAAAAAAATAGCATCATCAAGGAAAAAAAAAAACACTAAGTATATACTTTTTACCCTTGAAAACATTAAAACCACATTACCAGTCCTGGTAAACCTTTTCACAAAAGAAAACCTCTCTCCCCTCCATGTGTTTCCCATATGTATACTTTTTATTATTCACCTTTTCCTATCAATAACTTCCAGCACTTAGAATGTATGTGCAGTATTTAATAAGAGCTGGTGCGAATGTCAAAGGTATCTTGCTAAGATGTTATGTGTCAAAAAGCGATCGTGTTACAGCGTGATGGATTAATATGAAGAAACAGCTTGAAGGTAAGGTATTCATTTTTTTTTTTTTTTTTAATGACAACACTAATACATTTGTTTCAGTTCTGAAATTAATTTCCTAATAGTAAGAAAGGTCAAAATGAATGAGGAGCATATGAGCCTTTTTGTCATCTTTAACAAATTATCCCAAACAAGCCTGTCAGATCAAAAGGGATAACATTTTGAGTAATAAATGTTAGTACTGATTAACTGGTCAAAGTTAATTCTTTTCAGGAGCTGCCATATGCAAAAGGTAGAAACCCATTCATCTGAGTTTTCTTTTTTTCTTTTTAATTTATCTCCCCTATCATGTTTTCAATATAGCTCTTTTGGAAGTAGGCATACTGTCATCTGTAAATAATATCCGTTAGATGAAAGAAGCCGAAGATGTTATCTTTAGTATTGTTCAGATGGGAATTGACTTCAACTCTCAAACAAGTCAAATTAACTTAAAAAACAAACAAAAAGATCCTCCAGTTTGTGCAACACTTTTGAACTTAAATTCAAGCACAAAAGCTTCTGTTTTGCAGGTGTACTGAAATTCTAACCAGTTTTTAAATACCTGCTTTTCAGTACGATTATGGCGGAGATTTCTTCTGAAAGACCTGTTCTCCTAAGTATGTAATGAGTTAACACCGTGTTATAGAATCCAGAACTTACAATCAGAACAGAAACATCTTCATTACGCAAGGTTCAAAACCGGTAAGCTCAGATGATGCTATGGGTGGGTGTATTTTATACGTTCAGAGGGTCTGAGTAATTAAACCTCCTTGAAGCAGAGAAACCTCGCTTCCCTCAGCTAAACACTTCCAAGGCAAGGATGATACCCAATAACATTTAACAGATTTTGTAGGCTCTTCACATTTGTCACCTATGAGACTTAATCAGAAAAGGAAAAATAGGCCCTATACTTTTTTTTTTTTTCCACAAACACCGAAATGGATCGTAAATATGCAAGTTATACTCAGCAGGCCTCAAAACTTGTTGAACAAATCGTTATGAACACCTGGTTATAAAGCTAACATACACACAATTTAAATAGAACTTTCAGAAGCCTGCATTTCGTAAATGAAAATTCACCCTAGCTCTGCAGGGACCAGATATGATGTGTAAGATGTAAGTTGCTGGCAGAGTGTCTGCGTCACAAAACAGAGACAAACTTGCTTTGTTTGTCCAAAAATACCAGCTGGACTAAGAAAAATTATTACCTTTCCTCCTAAAAGCCTTGTTTCATTTCTACTCTGAAAGCAGGATGATCACAGTAACATTATAGCTCACGTCACAGGAATACCTCACATCTGCCAGAAGTCTTCCTTGTGTTGTCCAAGAAATCTGAAATTGCTTGACACCAAGTATACACAAGCCTTTTGGCACACCTGAAAGTGAGGGAAAATTTGGATCGTCTTGCTGCTCAAGTGGTACCAGTACTCTTTGACTGACATTTTGTACTTCCACAGACTTCTTTTTAAAATAAATCATTATAACTATACAAATGTGTATTCTGCATGAATATCGACACTTTCAGCATCAGTATTCTTGCTCTTCCTCCAGATCTCTGCCAGCCATCTGAACACCTCAACAGTCTTTAAAGGGAGCTCAGCTAATGTTGGCTGTTAAAACAAAAATGTCAGACAGCAAATGCAGGTGATGCACAAAGACAATACAGTGCAATTGCATGCATGCAGAAAATGGCTGGTTTCTGTGCCATATTATACAATTTATTGGCCTGAGAAAGGGCTTCTCTGAATTTAACACATCCAACTGCAGTCATTTTCTTGGGAAGGATGTTACCTTTCTGTCCTCTCCTGGTAACAACCACTTTAAGAGAACCGAGTGCATTCTCTAAGTCTATCTGCAACTCAGTTTCCCCATAGCAAATGCTGACATAAGTTTATTCATCCAGTTCAGAGAGGCATGGACCCACCAGTGCTCCCAGAAATATCTGACTTGCTCCTATACAGTATCCTCCATAAGGAGTCTACTCCAGCAGCCTATTAGATACCACAGTTAGGAGATTTTTTCTCCTAACTTACTCACATCAACTTGTACTGTTAAAACTTTGGTGAATACTGAATAAATCCTTTCCTCTTTGGGGCTTATGCAAGTCAAAAATCTAGAAGAGAGCACAAAGTTTGAAGGCAGGGAGGGAGAGAAATATGCTGGATTCTGATAATTGCTCTTCTTAGAATAAAGGGTTTCCAAATTATTACAGTTGGAAGGATTTCTGCAGCACAGAGAAAGCTATATCAGTCCATACATATTAACACAAGATTGGGCTTTCTATTACGATATCAACACTTTTCCAAAACAGACAGCAGCATGACTAATCTCAAAGCTCCAAAAAAAGAAAGCGTCTCCTCTTTGTTTGGCCTCTGAGATCTTCCAAATATTTTTTTTAAATGTTACTTTCTCTTTACCTCCTCCTTCTACCAAAAAAATAAAATTAAAGAAAAAAAAAAAAAATCCCCAAGAAGAATTTAAAGGGAAAGTGCACATTCAAATATAAAGCACAAAAAGAAAACCTCCAGTGGTAGATTCTTTCTGGCTGGTGAATTTATTCTAAACTCAGTGTGGAGAAATGAGTAAAATAAAGGTCAGACCCTGTGCTGGGAATTCCCCTGACCTTTCAGGCTGCATCTATCATCGGTATTACATAGAACGTGCCATTTATCACACCAAACAGAGAGCAAATCTTTAACTCCTTTTCTCTTCCCAATAGTACAGACCCAACAATTATTCAGATTTTAAAAAGCAATCGATGTTTATCCAGCTTCTTTTTACAGCTCTGCCTCTTTGGGCCTCTCACTTCACCAGCCATTGGACGTACAGTACACAGCCGATAACGCAGAGAGCATATGAGAGCTGAGGCAGCCTGGGGAATGGGTGTGAAGAGGTGGATAAAAACTGCATTTGAAAAGGCTCTCAGAGCCTTTTAAAAAGGGCTTGCTTTCCTACTGACACCTGGCTCATTCGAATGATATTTGTGACAATCCTCTCCAGAATTCAGGATCTTATCTAGGGAAGTCTGTCATAATTGAGGAAGAGGGATCTGCGAAAGAAAATTTCAGGCCGTTAGGAAGTACCAGGTGATTATTCTGCTATGCTTTTTACAGAAGTACTGGCACATGCTTAAAAGAAACGTGGCTGCTCTGCGTGGAGCGCTCCAGCTGTGAGCACACCACGGCACACTGGGTGTTGCAGCCTGCTCGGACCTGCCTAGTCCCTCAGTGCACAGCATCCCCCGCCAGCACACACCTGAGCTTCTCTGACACACAGATGGGCCCTTCTGACAGCAAAGGATTGTCAGCCCAGGAGTAGAGATCAGAAGGAGAACACGGAGAGGAGACATGGCTCAGCTTCCTCAATGCTCCGCTCCACGCCAGCACAGGGATCTCCTCTGTTCCCCTGAAAGCTAGCTCTACACCTAAGCCATACGGTGCCCTGGAGCCATTTGGTGTCATTGGCTTGCACTTATTACATGCATTACCAGCACTAAGGATCAATCTGGGCTCTCCCAAGCATCTCCCTCACAAAGAATGAAGGAAGACAGAGCAGTTGCCAGGATATTTATGGAAGGATGCATGGGGCAACTATATTTGCAGAGGGTTAAACAGCCTAATGCATGTTATGAGCATCTGTGTCATGAATCAATGATTAAAGTAAAGTTTCTTTCATCAAAATTCAGCTATCTCAACCATGGTAAATAATGGGCTAATTAGGCATCTGCTTATTCAATGTCCAAAGGGACAGGCCAATTCCTGGCGCAAAGTGAAACATTTGTCGCAACAGTGAGAAAGTCATTTTGAAGTCTGAAACCACCTAGAGCAAAAGGGATCATTTACTAAATGATTCTCGCCTCAGAAAGCACCCCCACCTTCCTCTTCGTGCTAATAGGGCTTGCAAACCGACCTGAGTTGGGTGAACAAGATGAGAATGGCCCGATCCGGTGCAAGATGGGCACGAAACTTAAGGCCCAGCTTTCAAAATGTCAACTGTTCAGAAAAGAAGGAGTGGGAAGCTGCAATGGTCTGTTGGCCAAAATGTATCAATTATACATTGTCAAGGGGACAAAATTCAACCAGAGAGCAAAAGAGGCAGCTTTGGTAACAAGAGTGGACTAATTTTCCTTTCATGGACCCAGCCAACTATGACATCCTTACAGCAAAATAATTTGAACAGAGGCAAAATCTTTGTTTGCTTCCAGACTGCATCCCTCCTCTACTGCCTCAAAACAAGCTCAGCTTCTTTTTCTATTTTCCTTTGGCTCTTTAAGCAGTTCAACACAGCTATCAATGCATCACCCTGTTGTGCTGGGAACAGCAGCACGCTCCAAATCTGGTTGTGGCTGCAGTACCACTGAGGTGGCTAAAGTCATCTGAATGATGGCTGGAGTTAAGAGGCAGTCTTCTAAGGTTGACTGAAATAACTGGTAAGGATTATATCCCATTAGAGAGGCTACAGATGCACATTTATTCTGAATTAACGTTATTTCTTCCCAAGCACTCTTATCTATCCCTTACACATAGCTCAATCTCTCCTTCAAGCAGTGAAGTGCTGCTGCCAGGTGACTGAATACATGAAGGCCACTTGGCACCAAGCAGTCTCTCAAGCAAAATTTGTAACTAACTTTCTGATTCTTTAAAAACAGCCAGATGAAGTTTCTAGTTCAAGATTCTTTGTTTTGCTGGACATTAGATAGGAGAACAAGTCTTCAAAGGAAACAAACTGGGTACCTCCCTTATAATACCACAAAAATAATCAGCAGCTCCTCTGAGAAGTCTAGAGAACTGCTTCTTAAAAGGTTTTCTTTTCTTAGCACGCCACCTGAATGCATCAACAAGGTTCTGTATGTTCTGAAATAAGCTGGCCCTGTGCCTGCTGTGGCGCTCCCTGGACTCCTGCATTGCTCTCCTGAGACAGATGGGATTTTCCATGGCAGCTTGCAGCAGATTTAAGAATGGAGAGTTTTTCTGAATGCAATATGGTCATGAGTAACACGAGCAGTTTAGTAACCTGCATGTTATTTGTTTTGTTACTGAATTCAATTCATCCACTTTATTACAACCGAGAGTGTCACCTTGCAAAATACAACAAGCTTGCTCAAGTATTGCCAAAAGTACAGTAAAGACGTTTCCTCCCCTATTCCATGAGGTTATTCAAAATTACTTTAAAACACTTACAAGACGTTCAGGAAAAAACTAACACCCTCTCCCTGTCCTTCTATCTCCATTTGTCTGGCTATTTGTCCTTTTGCACCTTCAGCAAAATTTCAGCATGTTTTTTTTTTTTCATACAAATCTCATCTGAGAATTGTTTCTGAAAGCTACAATCCTCAAGGCCACTACCAGATGCATTTTTAAAGATATTTTGAGAGAGAGGAAAAAAACGGATATTCTCCTTTCATGAATAACATTTCTGATGTCAAACTGTTGTAACCAAATTTTCCCTATTCATATTCTTAGTTTTTAAACATGTCATTTTGACCTCTAAATTTGTATCTTGCTCTCTTCCTCCCCTTTAATTTTAATGCACAGGGGCTGATTAGCACCACGAGAAAAGCAATGAGTACCAAGTATAAATAGTCCAGATGAACAGTTAATAAATGGGGTTTACTGGTACTGAAATATAATGCTCAGAAAAAGCTGCAACAGCATCTAAATGCTTGAATACCAGAACTAGCTGTTTTGGTTATGAAAGTCACAAAGAAGGCTAATTTTCGGATGTTCAGGTAGCAAGCATGCCTTCCCACGTTCAGGAGAGTGGAAATCGCACTGTTCATCTTTGAAAGTTTCACGTGGATAGAAAGACCTTTTTTAGACAGCCAGATCAGAGAACTTTGACCTGCATATTTGTATGCAAATATGCAACATCCATACTTAGAAGTAATTTTACCCCAAGGCTGCTAGACCTAGGTGAGACCTCGTATCACAGATCACAGCAAAAGCCATCTTCAGAGCATCTTTTTCCTCAAGCAGACTTCTCAGTGCCTTCCTAGGCAATGCAACTGTTTCCAACTTCTAGGCATCTTGGCCAGGAACGTGGGGGCAAAAAGCATGTAAGAGCCATTTCTAGAGTGTGTGTTGCAAGGTAATGTGCATGTGTGGCCTATCTGGGAAGCAGAGGGTTGAAGGAAATCCTGGGGCTTGAAAGCAGAGGGAAAGCGGGCAAGCTGTAGTGCCGAAAACAACTTCCATGCTCAGCCCAGACAGCTGCCAAACACTTATCTTATCTGAAGGGCTTTCAGTGCACAGAGGGAGTGAGCACTGATGTCAGGATGACTTTAAACATTTGCAAACCCTAGGGTAAATCAGTATCACTGTCCTTTCTTTGTGAAATGTAACAATTCCCTAAACAAACGTTTTGAGCTTCCCCTTGTACATCACTGTATCAACTCTACCAAGCTGAAGAAAGCAATGGGCAAGTAGAAACTGTACTTATGGAGGAATAATAACATCTGTTCTGCCCGCAAACTGGTCTGTAAATTCCAGTCTGAAAGAATAAAAAGAAAATAATCAAATTCCCCATCAAGTACCAACGTAGTTAGAGGGTATCGACTTTGTTAATAACAAAGTTCACAGAGGTACAGAGCCAGTCAAGCCAATGTCTAGCTTTATTGTCCCTCCCGTGTCCTGAAAGACGGTGGCAGCCAGCAGTGTGCTCAAGCCAAATTTCCTTTGCACCAGTTAGAGAGGGAAAATTCCTGTCGGCTTAGTTCTGAGTTCTGCAGGATGGCCTCCTACAGCTCATCGAGGACCTGTGCTGCAGATAGCATGGACCCCCCTGATGCTGGGCAGCCTACAAAGCCAGATGTCAGCTCCTACCAGGCATTTTGGCCCTGAAGACCTGGTGCAGACCACACCTTTTGTGATGGTCTGGTAAACAGCTCCCAAGCTTTATTCCAAATGCTCAGGTCTTTCCCCCAGATTGCAGCATAAATAGATCCAATTCTGAAACTCCAAGGGGAAAAGATGCAGATAAATATTTTTATAAATATCATATCAACAGGAAAACAATGTGTAGAGCATACTACGGGTTTAATATATGTATAGGCACATGCACTTCTTCTCCTAATGCTCTTGGTGCACAGATATTAAAGGTTTCAGAGGATTAATCAACCTGAATGGCAAAAAGCAGCCACAATCATCATTTACAATTTCCACTGACTTCAGTAGAAGATTTTGTTCTGGTGATCTCAGAATGAGACTGAAAACTAAGCTAATATTTCATTTGGATGAATTTCCATTTCAGACATGGCAAACTGCATTTGAAGTTATTTCCACTAATAGCATAAAATCACAAATGTCTATTATGATATAAATTTTCATTGCCCTTTGCTATACAATACTGCAGAAATGAACAAAGTAGTTTTGCAAAAACACTGCACGCAGTACCACATTCTTATACAACAGCGGTATATATCATTTTGACTAACACAGCCAATAATCTCTAAATATTTGTTTTTTGCAAGCAACAATCCACTACTGTGACAGATGTAAAATCCGTGCAATAAAACGCAGGGGTCAGACACATCTCTTAGCACTGCTCTCTAGACAATCCACTCCAAATCACACTTTCAAGGGTCTCTAGAGTACAACTGAGCAGCTCGCTGCTTCCCTCCCCTCTCCTTGTAATCTTGTTAGAAAGTAACCATGCCACTTGGAGAATGATCTTCGGAATTAACAAAGTAGGACCAGGATGATATGGGATCAAGCAATCAGCATTTTCTCTCTCTCTCTCTCTCTCAAAAAAAAAAAAAAAAAAAAAAAGAATACAAAAGAAAACAGTTTGCCCTTTAAATCAGCTAATCTCTCCACTACTTTGGTTTCTGAGAAAACACATTTAATGAGCTAATAGTTCTGTTCTCTCACTGCCACTCGGTAGTCTCAGGCCTCTTGCTTTTAAAAATAGTCTAAAACATCTTTTCTTTCTTTCTTTTTTTTTTTTTTTTTGTCATGATGAGACATTTATCATTGCAGAACTGGAATAATTCTCATTACAAGGGACAACTGGGATTTTGTGCTAGGAAAACCAGGTAAGCAGATTTAAATGGTTTTCTAAACAAAGATCCAAATCCCCGAACAGCAGATTCAGCGGTTCTGACTTCTACCTTTCTACTTCGAGTTACTACATTTAAGAATTTCGGCTCAAAATCTTTTCCCTTAGCTGTTACCTTCTACTGAAAATTTCTTGTAGAACTGAGCAAGCAAGGAGATAATTAAGTGATTTGCCTTGAGCTGTCAAGCTGGACAACAGCCCAGCTTCCTCCCCATTCTTATTCTTGTTCAGGTCTGTTTCAGCAACTCAACTTTTTTCATTTTTCAAAAGAAAGGAATGCTTGGCTTATTTAAAAACAAAATGCATAGGTGTTCCTGCACAGCATTGCCAAGGTGGCTTTCATTTCCCAACAGCTGAAAATTAGGATAACCTTTAAGTGTTCCCGCTTCGCTCAGCAGATGAAACAAACATGAAAAAAAAAAAAAAAAAAAGCTTTCTAATTTTACAAACTTCCAAGTGTGACATATGCTGGGTACCGACACATGCCATTTTCCTGAGTCACCAACATGTGGCATCCTGCTGCTCCGGCACACTGCGGCTGAGGGATGATGGAATGTGTCTGCTGGTCACAGCAATAGTCTGGTACCCTTAGCAACATTTGGCAAATCGTGAACCTTTGCTTACATCAGGCCAGATCAATACAGCCATTACCAAGGGACATAAACAGAATAAAAAGCTATCTCTATTGCATGAGTTAACTGCAGCAAGAGGAGAACAACCAAGTCCTGAAGGGCAGGTGCACAAAAGGAGCACAGGCAATAATGTTTCCGTAGACTACAAGTCATCTGAGAGGATTAAATCTACTCCTGCTGAGATTTAATTCTACAGTGAGAACCCTGTTTGGGAGAAGTCATAAAACACCATAAATTCCCTAGCAGAAGACCAATACTAAGATTGAGGTGGTTTATTTTCAAAAAATACAAAACAATAGATTAGTTGAACTCAGAACAGAAAAAAAAAGCGTTCGAATATTGCTGTGCTGATGGGGTCTTTTCCAGAGATGACTATATTTCAGGAGGGCATAAACTTATATCTAACTTGCTTTAGAACTCTGGATTTAAGACATAATCAGAGAGGACAGAATCTCAGAAGTTACTTTTGAAAATTCAGACTGAAATGCAAGGTCCATAAGTAAAATCATTCAAAGCAACAATCTTTTTTACCATAACAAAATGGTAATGTTAACAGTATTCTGCAGTGAGACTACTGAGCTAAACCATCACAGAATCACCAAGGTTGGGAAAGACCTTCAAGATCATCCAGTCCAACCATCCGCTTATCACCAATAGTACTCACTTAAGAGAGTTCATCAAGAACACAAATGAAAAAATCAAATTCTAGACATGAAAAGAGGAAAACAGACCAAAATACCATGGTGAGGGAGGCAGCAGAGTTATACTCATGTTACAACCTTGGCATATAGCATTTTGCAGAGCTCTTTTTAGCACCTCTAAGTGCATAGTTCCTCCTCTTCTCAACTGCAAACACTCCATGGTATGTGTTCACCTTAACTTAGACTCTGCTGTTTACACCAGGCAACCCTCTGTTTCTCCCAGACATATGTTTATGTTTACTAAAATGTGATCCCTCCTCTTCTTCCTGGCTTATTTTGAGAAGCAGTGAAATAATTAACAGCCTTGATTCTAAAGGAGTTGCCCTGACACAAGTAACCCTAACAGAAAGGAAGGCAGCAGCTAACATCCTGGATAGCCCCTGGCTTTCTACATTTGGGTGGCCTTATTGATCACACTATCAGATTCTGCAGCTCAAGCCACCAAAGTGACCCAGATCAGTAATCCTACTCTACACTGCAGTTCCCTACATGTCAGTTTGCAGAAGGTAGATACGCTGAATAGAAAAGGAAGTAATTCATTTAAAAAAAAAGAAAAAAAATGGAAAAAAAAAGATGAGTTTAACAAGCCTTGACCAGCACAGGAATAGGGGTTTGAGGGTATCTGGAGAAAGATTTGACATGTCAGATGCTCCGGTGAGATAAAATGTCTGAGCTTTTTTAGATCAGTCATTCTCTCTAACAGCTAAGCCACCAGAAGTTGGAGAAGCTCAGACTTTGATGCCCATTTAGGAAAACCATGATGGATGATATTTAGTACTATGTAAGTCAGACTAGATTATCACAGTGATTCCTGTCTGGTTTTAAAAACCTATTGATCTACTGGTGTCAGCACCGCTGAAGACAACAAGTAAAAGCCTTCAAAATACTTATAAGATGGGAGCTATTGCTAACTTTGATGCTGTAAAATTCCAACAATAGGATGTACCTACCAAAAAGAATAAAATTAAAACTCTTCTAATGAATGCGTTAATTGCATTTTTTTTTTTCACTAGGCACATTGTAATCAGATTCGGGAAAGATGACTGAACACATCCATATAGGAAACAACAGCCTATCATGTTAACTCAAGAGTTAAGCTACAGTTTTCTTGTCTGAAGAACTTTTGCCGGTAGAGATTTGCATATAGTGGTCCTTTGGGTTTGGGATAGTTTCTAAGCATACAGTATATATGCTTCACAACTATGCTAGTAGTGAAGCTAGTCAGCAGAAACGCTTTAACAAGAAGAGGAATTAAGTCTTGTTCCAATGTGGCTTGAGCAGCATTACGAATAGGTCACATACATCATGAAAACCAGCCATGAAATATAAGAACTTACAGCCATCCAGAGACTGATTAATGATTCAAATAAGCAATCTCTTTGTATAATAGCACTTAGGGAACATTATAGACACAGTCCCCATTCAACAGCTTAAACTGGGCTCTAGATCAAGGAAACATATGCAAAACTGCAGAGTTTCTGCCTGCAAAACCCAGCTAATAACGCTACAGGCATTAAGCTATTTTTGATGCCTGCAAGTCTAAAAGTGTGGTTTTTCAGGTTGAAGAAAAAATAATAACTCAGGAAGCATCTCTCCTTCATTATAATTCTTATAGGATGAATTTTCAAAAAGGCAAAGATACTGGCAACTTAAAATCACAAAGAATATCTATAACAGTTTTCACAAGAGCAATAGTATTACTCATTCAGCTCTCTGGTCATCCACTCTGCAGCTAAAACCTATCTGCCTGAAATAGCCACACTGGATGCATTAGTTCCTATGCCTCTCTTTAAGCTGTTAAACATCTGCTGTGTTCTTCTCCCAGGATTCCCATTTTCATGCTCAAACTCTGGAAGGCAGAGTAAAACAGATGCAAGATGGAAAAGAGCAGTAGAGAATCGGACCTGAATTCTACTTTGGAATTAGATACACCAAGTTATCAAGGGACCTAACCCATATTTTTAGGTATGATCACACAGAAAATATAATGTCCTCCATTGTCTGAAGATAATTCTCTTTCCACCTTGGAATATCACACAGTTTTTACGTTTTTCTCTTCTCATTCAGAATATGGTTTCACAGATTTTTTTGGCACCTTAGTGATACTCTATAGCTCTGCATGCTACCTCCAAAAAGTCTCATGTAGCCCTAGGTACCATAATTACAGGTACCTGCTGCAGAGGTAAAACACGATTATTAGAAAGGAAGGGGAGAGGTTTCTTTTAGGCAAAAGAAGTCTTGTCATTCACCCATGAAAGCAAGAGTCCCAGCCCTGCCATCACTCACTCACTTCTTTCTCCCTTTTCCTTGGAATAGTACAAAAGGCTGTCAGATGCTGATGGCAAAAGTGCATCTAAGAAAACAGTGCAAGCAAAATCACAAATATGATTAAAATTGTAGCGAGTACTAACTTTTTTTTTTTTTTTTTTTTTTTTTTTGCATTTTGTAGATCTCTGAGCCTTTGCTAGTTTACTTGCTTCTCCATTTTTGGTAAGAGCACATGCCCTATAGATTTTTATATACAAACTATTTCAAATTCCTCGTTTTCATTTTCTCTGTCCTTCACTGGAACTTCCCTGCTCAGTAATTTCTGAGATCAGGTTTTCAGAATTGTACGCTTTACCGAAGACACAGGTAAAACCATGAAGTACCATAGTGATGAGTCTTTCCCGTCTTGAGCATAACTGGCCATCAACAGGCTAGAGGCACACGTGCTTTTGCATTTACTGACAATGGACTTCATCTGCCATTGTACCACTCAGTATCGTAAGATTTTTCTGTGATGCAACTTTGACTAAACCAAACATTGTGTAACACCAGAAAACTTCATTCGTTCTTTTTCTGAACATTATGAATATTTTAAATAATCTCAAGTGATCCGCAAATGTAACTTTCATCTGTTGTGAAAATTTACCTTTAACTTAACTTGTTTTTTAATCCTAAGGAAAGCTGCTCATCTCATCCAACAAGAACGTGGATTCATAATTTCTTTAGAATCACTTGGGTAGTGATTTTTCCCAGAGCTTATTAAAATTCAAAATATGCAACAGGCAGTGGCATTTATCTTCATGTTTATCAATTCCTCCAAAAGAGGCAAGCGGACTTGTGAAGTATAAATTCCTCCTCCAAAATTACATGTAGCATTATAACACTCTTCCCCATATAATCTGACTTGCCCCTTATAAAAAGCAGCTCTAATTCGGGAATTCCCTTTAGGCTACTCATAGTGAACACCAAAGCAAATAATTCATTTAGCATTTCTGCAATGACCTTATTTTCCTTGAGCACTTCTTTTACATCTTGATCATCTATCAACCTTATAGACCTTCGGGCAGGCTTCTTGCCTCTGATGTGTTTGAAAAAGTTTTTATTATTAGTTTTTACGCCTTTAGCAAGTTATTCTTCAAAATTGTTTTTGTCCTATATTATTACAGTTTTGCATGTAACTTGCCAGAGTGTATTGGGGTTTATTCCTTAGTTCATTTGAGCAAGGTTTCAAAGAGTGTCCTTCTACTGCTAATGGCCTTCTTCAGTCTAGTACTCCCCTTTGGTAACTTCTCCTATGGCCTGATTTTTTTTAATTTTTTCTTTTCTTTTTTTTTAAGGTTGTGGAGTTTTCTAAACGAGGGCAGTATGTGTCTACTCCTAATGGTAAAGATAGAAAAATAGATGCCTAAAATGGTATTCTTACATAGTTGCAATGTCACCAGAAAGTGTCGTTTTATCCTGTTCTGCTCTCTTAGCTACTCCTTTCAGTTTTCTTCTCCACCTTTATGCTGCTCCCTTTTCAAAAGTGAGTGAAAATGTAAAGGTTTTTTAGCCCTTATAATCCACAAGGAATGATGGATTTGAGTATGTTTATTACTACAGAATGATTCTCTGACAGTTACATCTTCAATCAAGTCTTAATCCTTCCTCAGGAATAATAATAATAAAAGAAATCTAATTTTTATTTCTGGGTTCTCTGATTTCTTTCTGGAAGATGACATCATTTTAAAAGTGCTTAAGTACAGTTTCTGTATCAAATTTGGTCATGACATTTACCCAGTCACCAGCAATATACTCTGAGTCCTTGTAGCTTCAGTTGCTCTCAGCATGCCATTGAAAGGACGCTTACTGTTACCAGCTTATTTGGGCATGATATTTTAATGCATGAGATTGCGAGATTTGTACTTGTTGATACAATTTCAGCCCCTTTCTTTTTTGCTTCTGAGCTTTCTTTTATCTGCAGTGTCACTCCTCTACTGGCTTGCTTTCCTCTGCTATTCGTGAGTAATTTTACACTGCTATTCCAGTGCCCACTGATTGAGATGCTATTATGTCAATATCCTCATTTAAAATCAGCATTTCACTTTTCCCATCTTCATTGCATACATTGGGCTAATTGTCCACTGGCTGGGTAAGCCTCTATTACAGCTATCTTGCACCAGTAGAATAGCACGAACAGACATAGTTAGGTCAAACACTTGGCCAGCTGTCTGTAAATCGTTTTTGAATACTAAGAGCTCTTTTGTATTAAATAAAAAAGCCCTGGCAGTGACTTTGCCCCTGTGTCTTAAAAGGCAAATGCAATCCCAGGCACAAAATTGAGCTGCATGAACAAAGAGCGTGTTCCCAATGCTGTCTGAAGTACAAAAAATAAAATGGATCAGCTTGTTCCAGGCATTTCCACTTGTGTCCTGTGAGAAGCCCCATCTCTAAGAATCTCTGGCAAGAGCCAACTGGAATTGACCATAGCATCTTGCAAGAGCTCATTCTCTTCTGAACTCGTCAGCTGAAATGCAGCCACTGACTGAAGCAGACTTACCAGTGCCCTTGACTCTGATCTATTCTATAGAAGCACTTGCTGGGGAGCAGGCACAAAGGGGGAATTCTACAGGAGTAAAAAAAATTTCTCAAACCCCGTATCTTCCTTGAAAACAGAGAAGGGGAGGAGAAACATGAAGCCAGAATTGCTGAGGAGGAGCTTAAAGATGTCTCTCAGGCTCAGGGAAACTCAACACAGCACTGAACACGTCAGCCACTCCCTGATAAATGCTGCTCTCCCCAGTACAGACACTAAAAGAAGAATCTAATAACATTACAGCTGTTGGAATTAAAGAAGGTAAAAGCAGAAAGAAGATGTGAGAGAAGGAGAAAAATAATCTCTACAGAATCTGTACATGCATACCGAAAAAAAAAAAAAAACCTAAAGTGTATATTATATAAGGGGAATATTTTCCTCTATTGACAAGGGGGAAAATTCTTTGAAGAGATGGGTCTGATTCATCAGCAGGGTGCTGGCAGATGCCCCTAGAAAAACAGAGAACATGGCCGTACATCTTCAAAAACTATTTTAGGAGACATTATTTCGTCAGAGGGATATTTGAGTTGTGTTCAGCCCCCTAGGCATGTCCCAGGAAAATACAACCATGTTTTGATGGTAGAGAGGGTACTAAAGCTTTGATGGATAATATTTTGATCCAAGGTAAAAGAGAAGAAGGGTTTGACTAAAGGCTCTTAAGAGATGTGGAGAGAGACAGATCTGCCGAGCCGAAACTAAGAAAGTAACAATGTGAGTTCCATGTAATAGCAATAAAACATCCAGAAGAAAAGATAATAAGGTGTACAGTAGATCACTGCAAAGTGGAGGTCGTAACTAACATGTCTGCCCCAAACAGAAAAACATCAGTACAAAAGATTTCTCAGAATGGTGAACTACAGGAAAGAAAAATGTGCCTGATTTGGATGTACAGAGCAACCACCTGCAAGTGCTGCTGCACACCGGTGCCCCAAGTCACAGGTTGCAAATATTACTACCACACTTCGGAAACTCAAAGAGTTAACCAGAAGGGTACCAATTTAGGAATATGATAATGGAGAAAAGCTTTGAAGCATCAGGTACAAAGACCACATCAATGCAATGTCATTGCATTGGAACTGAGAAGATTTGGGGTTTTGTTTTAAATCCTACAGACCAAAGTTTCATTCTTTTGTGAGAGAGGTAGGTTAGCTGAAACACTTCCTACTTTAGATACAAACATTGCCAAAAGAGGACAGGAAAAAAAATTAAGAACTATATCTGTGTCGGAGATTACCCCCACAGTGAAATGATTCGACAGCACATCGAGTGCAGAAAGAAGCTTGGTAGATGCAGGCACATCCCCCAGGAATCTAGAGTACTTGACAAAAGCACAGTGAAGCAATGTCCAAATACGTCACTGAGTAGCACAAAAACAAAACAGAAACAAAAAACCTGCTCAGATTAGATGAAATGCAGGTTGTAACTCCCAGAGCTCTTACAAAAGTCAGGTTGTTTGCAGAGGGTGGCCTAACACATTCCTTCCACAACCATTACTTTGAGAAGGAGTCCATGGTTTCAAGTGGGACTTCATATTTAACAATGGGAAGAGCTTAACAGGAATATTTTTTACTTTGTCTGAAGTATAATGTTAGCTAGAGCATTACTAACTCCTATTATGCTTGTTTAACAGGATGGCACAAAGTAAAGTCAAAATACAAAGCACTTGGTAGAAAAATCTACAGAATCAGACAATGATCTATCTATTCCATTGTTAAATTATGACCTCGCAGCAGTGAAAGAAGGGTTGCCCTCACTGGCATTTTGTTCAACAAAGGACTGAAATAAGAAATGCACTTACAGTTCTAAAAAGTTACCTTTCAATCAGCAGGGACTGACAAGATGGCAGTGCATTTCCACAGCTGTAACAAACCAGCACAAACACAAACATCACAGAAAGCAGCCACAGGGTTACCTTAGTTGAGGTAAAATCTCCTCTAATTTCATAAGGAGAGAACTAAGAAGCAGCATATCAGCCATTTTGCTTCAGAACAACTCAGAATAGCATGCACTAGGTTAGGCTGAGAATTATTGATGAAAATTGGTGCCTGATAATAGCTGTTTTGATGCCCAGAGTAAAACCCATCAGGTACCAATGACAACCCAGGACTGGATCTGTAGCATACAGAGCACTCCTCTAGCTTTGCCACACTGGTCTTCACAGGCCAAGCTGTCTCTCCTGTCTTCCAGCAGTAGCGATGGTGCACTGAGGGAAACCAGCCCCAGATAGGGATGTCCACTTGTTTCTAAACAAGGGTTTATAGATGGATGGTAATACAGAACCAACAAAGAGTACAGCCATTATGTTTGGAAGAAGACAGATATATTCTTGTGAAGAGAAAAGCAGCTATCTGCCAAACAATATAGACCTACATTGGCTTATCAGACAAATGCTAGGTCTTCTGTAGTCTTAGCACATGCACACCCAAATCTATGTGGATCAAAAATAAGGCCTCCGCAGATGCAGCAAGACTGAACATTATGATGCTTTTGTCTAAGCCAGGACGTGGAATCTTAAAAAATCTCTCAAAACCAAAGAAGTGGTTATTCATCCTTAACTGCCACCCCCCATGTCTACATTATTATGTTTACTCATCCTTTCTTCTTATTAATTCCCTTGTCAGCAGATGCCCACAAAGCCCGTAGGCAAAGCATTCCCTTTCCTCCCTCACACTAGTCCATAGCAGCAGCACACTGCCATCAGCAAACTCATCAGCTCATGTAGCAAGTGTCTGTGTGGTGCATCCAAAGGTTCCAGCCCAGCAGATGACTCAGACTTGAGCACAGTGGCGTTACGTTTTGGCTGCGTGCTTGATTTTGAATCAAGGAAAGCTTTCACTCGGAATGGTATTGAAATCATGCAAAGGCTGCAATGCTTCAAAGCGAAGAATTGAAAGGGAAATGTTTCCTGTATAAAAATAATTTAAGACCTTGGCATATGCGTGTGTGGTAAAGGAGGTGATAATTAGTGAGCATACGTCAGGTAGGTGGGGGTTTAGTGTTGGTTTTTTTGTTTGTTTGTTTGTTTGTCAGGTTTCCAGCTCAGTCAGGGCACAAGATTAATAGTGTCTAATACTGGAAACATTTGCATGCAGGTCTCCAGCTTCAATGAAAATAAGCAATGGAAAACAGGTGAATGACATGAAACCAATCTGGCCCCAGTCATCTTAAATTATCTCTGTCAAATGAGTAGGTGCTTCTGCTGTATCTGTCTCAGCCTCTGTTCTCAAATCATACAAGTACAATGTAAATGTCTCTCATGGAGGTGCCAAGAAAAAATAATTAATTTTTCTGAAATGCTCTCATGGTATAGAAATAAACGAAAATAAAAAGCCCACAAGGAGATTAACAATCCTATCTTCAGTGTAGGACCAGAATAGTGCACAGAAAATACAGGATGAGGCTGTACAACCAACACTGAAGCTCCTGAAACAAGATTCCAAA
Organism: Chrysolophus pictus; assembly: GCA_037305975.1. NCBI lineage: Eukaryota > Metazoa > Chordata > Aves > Galliformes > Phasianidae > Chrysolophus > Chrysolophus pictus. Next base: position 22,493,668 of record CM074583.1, read on the forward strand.
TGGCTATTTATTATGGGAAAGTTTCCCATTTGGAGAATTCAGTGAGGCAAGGGTCTGACAAAGAGTATAACACAAACCCCTGTGATTAAAGATTATATGATAATGTACACGCTTAAGGGGACTGAGTTGGCATTGAGTATGCCACCTAAGTTCACTCAGTGAACTTGTTCTAAAGAGTTATTTGCTTCTCAGGAAAATTGCTGTATTGCTATGCAAAACCAGTCCAGTCAATCAAGCAGTTCTACTGCTCTCTGTTTCTGAGGCTTCAAGTTATCCCAGAGATAAGCTGTTTGATCGCCATAGACCATCTATAGTCTGAACTTGCCATTGCTGAGTATTTGATCCCCTATCCAAAACATTTGAAGACCTGCTTAAATAAGCACACAAAGAACCCTGTTGAAGTCAACCAGACTGTTTATGTGTTTAAATCCAGCTGTGCTTGTATGATTTATCAGATTCCTTGCCTGGACTACAGACATCCATTTTCCCAACAGCTCTCTACACCCCACTGGAACTTTCTGGTCCCGCTGTTTATAGTTGCTGAAATGATTCATAAGAACACTGTTTGAACGTTCAGGCAAAAGTCAGCTGAATTGGTTTAAATACTCCATTCATGTTCCGAACAAATTCATCTACCTTGGCCCAATAGGAAGAGGGGAAACATCTACATGTATCACAGAGGTGGGAAGGCAGCATCTGGAGTATGGGAAGAGAATGGTACTTGTAAACAGAAATATCTGCAGCCAACAGTAAAAGATGAACAACAAGTCTGCCACTTCAGTCTCATCTGCAGTACTGACAAAACTAGACCCGGAGCTGAGAGTACCCCCTCAATTCAAATAGGCCTACAAAATGACAGTGACTTACTATCAGGAGCGATTGTTTCAAAATCAATGACAGAGAACGACTGGAAGCTTTTGGTGTCTGATTTCTTGACCCATCCACTTCCTCCTAAAATGTGGTCTTCATGAAATTTGAAACGTTAAAAATAAAATAAGCACATATTGTAAAATGTGTGAGTAAAAGAGCAAACTAGAAAAAAGAGAACTAGAGATGCTTTTGCTTATTTTTATACAGTAACTACAGTAAACACTCAGCCCTGGACCATGTAATGCCGGAATCATGTGGCATTGTGTATGTGCCTCATACCCACTTGACTTATTTAGTCATCCTCCCCACTCCAGAATGAACTTTTTTCAAAGGAAACAGCTTATCTTTCATACTGCAGCAGAAGAAGAAAAATCCTCCTATGCAGCAATACTTAAAATGTGGTTTTATGCTCTTATGGCAGCTAATTTTCCTTAAATGATTTAAGGGAATGAATATATCTGAGGGGCCTGCACCAAGCCATTCTGGAATAGCAACATGAAGCTGAACTTCCTCTGCTTTAAAGAACATAATCTGCTGCAGGCAGCTCCTCGTGACAGATCTTGTCTAGAGGGGAAGGGATGGAGGTTATTTTTTTATTGCAGTACTTTGCAGGGATCATTACTTTGCATTTTATTTCATTTCATGTTCCCCGGTGGGGGGAAAGGTGACAGGACAGACCAATGTGGATGCAGATTCTCTGATCCATCATGGTTTGACAACAGCTCCTTATCACTGGCTCACCTGTGCATGCAACCAGCCATCACGTGCTGCCCAGATGAAAGGTGTACTGCACACCTGGACTGTAATTACAATTTTCAGCAGCCTCAAGTGATTCAAAACAAGTTTTTATTCTGGCACTCCATCAGTAGGGTCTGAGGCAGCTGACATGTTTTCCCTTTCTGTCACAGCACTTTATATATATACATATATATATATATATATACACACATATACATATATATATACACACACACATATATTATTTAAATACAAATATCACTGGATCAGGAAGAGTAAGAATCTGCTATTGCCTGAAAAAAATGCAACCAAACAATAATCCTTTATACAGCCCTGTATTTCTAGGGGTCTCTGAAACTATCCTCACCAACGGTACTGACTTTGGGATCATAAAAGCAAGCAAGAAGTTTTTGGTGAGTAGCTAATTCACTGAGAAACGAAACTGAAGAGACATCTGGACTTTGCTAGAAGTCTAATTAAAAAAAAAAAAAAAAAAAAATCCTAAATTGCATTTTTAAAAAAAATTAAATAACCCTGAAAATGAAATGTTACATTTGTGTCTGAAAGGCTCCTATTCTTTCTCAGAAGGAAATGAACTGGAACTGGTTCATCTCAGGTTGATCACTGGGGAGGGGTGGGAGACAGAGAGATGGAGGAGAAAAACATTTCCATTTCATAACAACTCCAACCAAACATTTCTTCTGATTTTTCATTTCAGCTACCAGAGCAAATAAATTGATTCTTTGCACACAGGGCAACAGGAAACTACCAGAGTCTTTAAAGCTTCTCAGGAATGGGACAAAGTTGAAAATACTTCTTTTCTCCCAAGAATAGCTTTAGTTTATTGATAGTGACTTTTAACTTTGACAAGAGGTGTTGCTTTACTAGTTAACATGCTTTCCCTACACCCAACCCTCTCATAATTTTTAAGGACTTCTTTGTCCCTGGAAAAAAAAAAGAAAACAACTTTCTTTTCATCTGAAGCAGCCTGCACACTCTGTCTTCTAGAAGGAAATTGTTCTTTGGAGTAGCAAAGATCAAACTATCTAGAACGCTCCTTCCTTTTCATTCCATCATTATCACTCTAACATGTAGGATGGATGAAGAGCTTTAGGCACAGAGCTAGGTATGCCAGAAACAGAACAGAAAAAAATTGCAAGCCAAACAATTAGCAGACTTAGAAAATACAATAGGATTCCTCCCCTAAATAAGGACACTAACTATTAATTTGTCTTCTTTGTGCCTAAAGCCCCTTCTGTACAGGTGTTACTGTTATCTGAAAAGGTCCAGTGAAGATGTATTGGCAGAAGCGGAGTTAAAGTGAAGTAGCTCTTTAGCTCTTGTTCTACACAAGATGTAGCCAAAGGTAGGAATACTCTTTCTTTATTAACGGGACAAACCAAGTCCCTTCTTTTTTTTAAAAACAAAACAAAACAAAACACTATCAAAAAGAAAAAAGAAAAAAAAAATCCTCCATGAAAATAAAGACCCAAAGCAAAAAGAAAGGACAAATATCAGGAATTCCATACAGAATAAAATAATAAGCTGTAAGATCTACTCTTATTTTTCAGTAGTGATTTTTTCCTACCCATCTCCATCGTTGTTCAGCAGTTTTTCTTAGGTGCCACATTCAATAATCCTTCTGCGCTTTGATGTCAAACATTCAATAGCTATCTGCCTGCCTCCCACTTCTCCATATTCCCTGCAATCCATCTCCTCTGATTAGCTAAGATTTCACCTTCGAAAACACCTCTGCTTCTCTGAGTGAGCATGAGTGTGTGCGTGTGTATTTATATAATATTTGCAAATATTATCTCCCTCCTGCTCTGCATGCTACATAGCAACCCCTGCCGGAGCTATGGATTAAGCATCAATGCCATTCAGTAATTCAATTTGGGGGGCCTGCTGTTTCAAATCCAGCTCAGGACATCACGAGAGCAGCTCAATTGAATTTAGGGCCCGCTTTCAGCATTACTTCATATTTAATCCGAGCTGAACTTCATTTCACTTGCTCTCTTCACTAAGATGCTTTCTGCAACCCAAAGATACTTCAGATGTTCCCTGATCTCATGCAGTGGGGATGGTGTGTGCTTACTTCTCTCTTATATTAGTTTGCCACTGAATTAAGCCATGTCAGGGCTGCTGGCTTGCACAACGCCCACAGGAGGAGACATCTGAGGTGAGTGGCTGCTGTTCCCTTCCCCACTCACCGGGTTGTTGTACATCTCAACGATGAGCTGCTTCACTCCGTGCAGGGTGGGATGAGCCCATGGAGATGGATTTGCCCAGTGCCGGTTTAAATCGAAACCCATCAGAGAGCACCTGTGCACACACAGACAAAAAGAACACAACAAATATACATATGGGTTTCCGACACTTCTGGCTTCAGATGTAGAACTCTCTCTCATTCAGCCTCCTTCCCCTTCCCAGCACAGATGCTCCCTCTCTCCTTCCCCTTCCACCAGCTGGCCACATGAGTGTAGAAAAGCCTGCCTGTGCCTGGGGGTCCCCATCTGTGCCGTGTTGCAGCTGGAGATCCACAGCTACAAGGATGAAGGGCATCTCCAGGCCTTTACTTTGCCCTCAGTCAGGCCTTGACTCAGCAAAGCTGTTAAGAGCACTGAAATCAATGGCCATTAAGTACGTGCTTAAAGGATTTAAAGCATGAATGTAACTGTTCCGCTAACCCAGGGCCTTAGTTTTTTCCCCTTCTGCAATTGCCTGTACAAAAGTTAGCCAGCCAAGACACTAAGTTAGAATGCTTTCTGGCCATCGGATCTTGTGGGCAGCGAAGTGTATATGCCACCTTGGCTTCTCCTTCCTTCCCTGACTCATATACCTCTCAGTATGCCATCTGTACGTTTTGTTTTGCTGCTCTTGGTTGTACGGAGTAATATTTAATTCTGAGTGAAGCCCCACTGAAATCTGGGGCTCTTGATAGGGGAAACGCTCAAAAAATTAAAAATCTGGAGGAGGCATAAACAGAAGAAGGAAATCATTTCCCTTTTTACTCCAGAGATCACTAGACAATCCCTGGCCACTGATATAAGGTGGGAAATAAGTCCCTTCTACTCTCTCAAGCTGAGCTTGGGACCAGTGAGAAGAAGCAGAATGTCAGGAACTGCGATCTGAGATCACCGCAGGAATTTTATGAAAGATTACACAAAGTCCACAGAAATAACAAAAGCCCAGGCAAAAATGCAACTTTCTATATAATACAAACAAAAAAATCAACTTCATTGCTAAGCCTTAAATCTTCTTGAGAAAACAAGGGCTTTCATTGATCCCTGGTCTATTATGAAAATGCCTGTTCAGCCTTAATCTTTTAAACACACCTATGTAAACAATAGAGATTTGCTCCAGTGGCATTATCTTTTGATAAAAATTTTAAGAATCTGAAGACTGAAAAACATTAGTTTAATTGGCAAAAAGAAAGGGAAATGCTCTCACTTCCCTAGCAGTCGAAAAAGATGACTGTATACATCAATCCCAAACAAAAGCTGCATACAGACAGGTGAAATACTAAGAAAGATGAGGGGACGAAAACAGGATGTGGTAGAGAAAACAGCCTCCTTGTCTTGGCCATAACCAGTCTGCTCATCCACAGAACAGCTGTGTGTCTTCCCTGGACACCCCACCAATTCTGCATACAACTAAGACTGTTGTTGTTTCCACCCCAACATAAAACAAAACATTACAGAAGCTCTTTTTTCTCTCTCTGTTTTTTTTTTTTTTGTCTTAACATAAACTCTCTCTCCAGTTGGTTCTCCTAATCCTATTTTCTTTTGATCTCACAGACATTGATATAAAATCAGAAGTACTTTCAGAGACATCGGTGGAATTACATTGGGATAAAACTGGTAGAAGTACAGAATCACAGGAATGAGTTTTTCATTTAACAAACAGAAGCTGTGGTGATCATCATGAATTCTATTATATTTTGAAACAATTCCCAAGAAAACAGCATGCACACCCTACAGGAAAACTTTCTTCAGAGATCAGAACTTCAAATCATATACCCTTATGGCTGAAGTCTCCCATTTAAATATTTCAAACTAATAACACTACAGAAAACAAGCTTATTTTGATTTTACTCTCGCTCCAAAATACACTGAAGTGGGCAAGCTATAGTGCAGCAAAAGCAAACTTTAAATTCACACATAGGTTGTCAATATTCTATCTTGGGCTTGGGACAATTTGGATAACACTATATAAGTCATCCCTACAGGGAACAGAAGTAAGCGATATCTAATTTTTGTAAAATACCCAGGTGTTGCACTTTGCAATAGCTAAATTTTCTGTGAATGTCTTGTTAGTAATGAATCTCATAGTTCAGGCAAGAAGAATAGTTGAAGATAGTCGTCTTTGCTCAACAAGTCTTTATAAATAGAAAGAAGTGATACTTGGTAAACAAGTTATTCATTTGGGAAGCTCCTCTGAGCTCTATTTAATAGGATCCTAAATCAATTTCCAAATATCATTTAGCCAGTCTTTGATGTGATATCACATCTTTATCAATTTAACAACAATTAATTTAATTTCTGATGGAGGCATTACTATTTCTTTCCAGTATAGCAACAGTGTAAAATTTTCTTTTTTTCTTTTCTTTCAAGTCTGTTTTTTATTTCCTTTTTGCCTAAAGACACATTTGTATCTACCGCATCCTTATTATTTATCTGCTGCAAACTTGTGGTCTCTCTAAGGTAACATCAAGTTGTGTTCCTTGTTACTTCAGATTTGATTATTGACTCTATTACATGTAGAACTGTCTCCCAAAGCTCACGTATATCAGGACATGACCAAAACATACGGCAAGAGTCTCCCACATGCCTACTACAGATCCAGCATTCATTATACTCTCTTGCTCCCAGATGATGCAATCTCCCCTGTGGTAGTACCTCCAATGCAAGCTCAGGATAACTTAAAAACTGCATCTTGAACTGCTTTGTAATTCCCCCTACCAACCTTCAAACAGTTCATTTCTGGTACACATTGCATACTATTTCTATTGCTTAACTATTCATCTGCTCCTTTAAGCACTGAGTAGGCAAAGTGAGAATATAGGTAAGCTATGGAAACAGCAGCTCTGCAAAGGGAAACAGCTATGTACCAATATAACAGGATATTTTTCCATATTTAAGACCAAATCTCTCCCTTACTCGGACTGCAAGTGGCTTCAACACGGTTCCCTATATGACTAAGTATTTCCCAAATTGGAAAAGGACTTCCAAATATTTCCTGCTGAGATTAGATTTATTTTGTGCAGTAATCGAACTAATGCACTCTGTACAAAAATAAGAGGATAGAAAAAAAAAAAAAAAAGCAACATAAACCAAGCTAGATAAACTCTATCAAAGGCCAGTTTAAGAAAAACATTTGAAGAGTGATAAGGAAGAAAAGAAAGCAGGAGATGTCACAGAATCCAACAGGCTCAAGAGAAGACAAAAGTGGTTCCAAAATTAGTGATAGGTGAACATCTCCAGGGTAAGGGCGTTGGAAAATACTACATTCCATGAGCCGATGAACATGGAAGATAATATTGATATAGAGACAGATAAGAATGATATGTACAGACTCTCACTGGTTAGAGAAGGGTGTAATCAGGAGGAATTGAGTTTCCAACAACAAGCAAAGTAAGAAACTGTTGCTATTACCTCACTGCAGTCATCATTCATACTATGAAAACCTGATGTTTGTATTACAGAGTAATTGCTGATAAAAATGACATATATGTCATTTAAATATTTAATCCATTAACAATTGCTTGAATTTTGGACTGTGCTAGTTAGGGTTTGCTAGATATACATGCCACTTAATATCTTTTTGTTTTCTGACAATTTATATTTAAATCAGGTTCTATCGTTATTCTGATTGAATTGGAATTTGCTTTTCACAAATGTTCTTCAGTCTTTTTCCAAAATTTCTATTTTCTACCAGTAGATAAATTTATTACAGTGTTTACAGATTTACATAAACACAGCACAAATTCAGTCAAAGCAAATGAGCTTCAAAATTGAAATGGAAACTGAAACATTTTGCAGTATTTATCCCACCCTACTTGGGAGACAGCCAGATCTCAAGAGGTTACCAGCTCAATTCAGTTAAACCAAAAAATGTTCAGACCTGCATTCAGCTTGCTGGGCAACTGTCTGGACAGAACCTCCTTGCCTCCGGGGGCTTAACTTATCAGAGGTTTTACAGACTTCTTAGACATCTGCTGTAATGAAAACATTCTCATCTCTTGCTAGAATAGAGGAAGGTTTAGTATCAAGGCATATGCTAGGTTTATTGTTAGGGCTGCTTCCTATTCTTTCAAGTTATGTCTTTACTTTCTGCAATCTTCAAGTTTCAGAAACCTCCAGGACCTCTGCCTTCCTTTCACTTGGGTTCTTCTCCCCACCCCCCTGTCCCCCATTCATTTTCCCTACCACGTGAGTCCAAGTCTCTCACTAACAGACCCATTTCCACAAGGTGAGATACAGAGAATAATGGAGGAAAGGAGTTAAAGAAATCCTTTTTCATGGCATATGATTTAATACAAAGAGAACTCTACACTCTTCCCTTCAGCTTTGTAAGGTTGCGTTGGTTCATTGGATCAGTACCAGGTGAATCTCTAGATAATGCTGCACATAAAGCCAGAGAGTTCAAATCCACAAATGGCACTACTGACAGGGTTAGGATTTGAAATTGAAAAGGTAGTGGGGGGACCTCAGACTTATTGCAATACAAGTGGAGACAGAGGGTAATTGGTCTCCATTGTTGCACTTTGAGGCAAGAGTAACAGCAAGAAACTGCTGAGAGTCTGCAGCCTGCAATATCATGTGAGAAGAGTAGTTGTGCAGCATGAGAGTGAATACAAGAGGAGCACATGGAAGACTTGTTTCTTTTAATAAATATATCATTTTAAACCTGTTATATTCACGGCGTTTTACAAATCAACTCTACACCTGCTGTTGTTGTTGAAGTCAGAGTCTTCATTAGTGCACATTTCATCATCTGGGTGCTTGGGGTTTGCGATTTATGCATTTGCCTATTATTCATTAAAGAGGATTCATTCAAGCCCACATGTTCTAAGGCAATTAGGTAGCAAGACATTCTAACGCTCCAGCTACAAAGCATCCCTCTCCCATCTCTCTCTCCCCCCTTCCGAGCTTTCTGCATTTTTAATTTAGAGCTCTGGAAACCTTCACAAAGGCTATTTAACATAACCACTGCAGTGTGCTTCAGGCAGAACACGAGTGGCCATACAGAGCAGAATAGCATTAGCTACCAGAGACCACACGGTGGAGTAGATGTTTACAGAATGAGTTCTGCATGGTGTACTGACATAATTTTAAACAGTACATGACGGTTAAAGATATGTTTCTCCATTTTCTGTGTAAACAATGTTAAATAAGAATAAACACAAAGGGATATTTTCTCCTTCTGATGAATACGTGCATTTCTCAGGGCTGGTAATAGGCGTTACAGACACCAAGGAGAATATGCCTCTGCACCTGACATGGGCAGACTCCCTTCTCTGATCTGCAGGATACATCTCAATTCCAGTATTAAACTCTCCCTCCACAGCCTGAGTCCTCAGAAATGCCAGAACTCCTGGCTATGAAAAAAAGTACTGGAAATAAAACCCACCCCTCATAGAGAAGAATCCCGCCCTGTGAGTGTTCTTGGGTGTAAGGTGGTAAGAGCTGATCATCAGCACAGTTTCTCCCTACACATTCTCCAGTCCACTTTTCAGTTTTTCAAGAAACACCATTCCCATCACGTCCCCAGGGAGCAGCCCATAGGTTCACCAAGATCTTTCTGAGGCAGCCTGTTTCTGGCTCCACACGCAGATCTTTGCAGGAGCAGCTCATCTCTGTCTCACCCCAGGAAGGTGTTCTGGGACTCCCACTCCCAGCAGCATGCTGAGTCACATACACATCAATCTAGCACACCTAGGTGCTTTAACCAAGTTACTGACACCGCCTACCGTGTTTCCATTTTCAAGCTTGATTCATTGTTTGGCCTTTTCAAAACAAAGCACATAGTTCACTTAATGAGAAGAAAACAGCAGTTTTTTCTCCAACTTTTGGATCCCCAAAATTTCCACTGCAAATATTGACCACCGCAGCTTCCCTGATGCAGACCAAGAGCCACCTACAACTCACGGATCACAAGCTGTAAGGAGAATCTTAGCTTCACATGAGATTAATTCACTGAATCTCCACCTCTCTGCAGCCCATACTCCTCCAAGTCCTCCTTCCCAGTCTTCCCAACATTTCTCATCTTCCACATGATCTCTCAGAACCTTCCCCTTCAGAAAGGCAGACATGCTTTAAATACATGACACCTCCCAGTCATTAGCCAGCACTCCAGCTGCTGTATGCCAACATTCCCCATGTTACGACGTCTATTTCACACAGTTCTTGTCAGATGAAGTTGGCAGTCTTACTTAACCTACTCACCTTCAGGCAAGAGGAAAGGAGTAGTGCTTTCCCTCTAGACCGGTGTTATACAAACATGCCCCAAAAGATGGTTCAGCTCCTACTGTCAGATCTATGACACGTGGAAAGCTGCAGTTCAAGGAACAAACCTTAACATCGCAAACCCATGCTCTGAAGAAGTTTGGATATGCCACAGCTGCACAGATACATGCAGCCTTCATTCAACTCTGTGTATGTCATTATTCTGACAGCCTTCAACTATGGGAGCACAGGGTTTTTTTCCACAGGGTTCTTGCTTTATTCTGCACACAGGATCAACACAGTTCATTAATGAGAGGATTATTCAATATTTTGTCTTTTCCTTATTGCTCGATACGCAGCCCTAGGCTCCTGCTTACTGCATGCTGCTCAGAGCTGTTCTAGAGACAGAGCTATTCAGCTCCTCACAGCTTTCCTAAAGTGCTCAGCACTGCAAGACAGAATTGCTGTATAAAACACTGATGGACTTCTTTTCCCAACTGCACTGATACAAGAGAGAACTACATTGTCCCTAGTTCATAGAAGAATCATTGGAACACACTGACTGAGGTAAGAGGTACCTGCTAATTTGGCCCACCATATCCAAGAGGCCAAGGACGGATACGTTAAGAGAACTTCACATTACATAGCATGCTACACATTCAGCATCTACCATACGCTGATTTGAGTTGAAGCTGACTGTACTAAGGCCCAAAATGACCACATGAATGGGAAGAATATTTAAAACAGCCAAGTTTAGGAATTAGGAGAGTTGGAGGTATGGTTCCTATCAAATGGTAAGATATTAATAGATGATATATGGCTTTGGGTGTTTTTCAGTTATATCTTAATTCAGCCATTTTGTGTTTTTGTTTTTAATTCCAGTGCTGCTGCAGTTAACTCTGAGACCCTGCATGGTTTGCACTGTGCCTGACCTTGCCCTTACTCTTCTGTATAGCATTAACCAATTACTTCACTGCACTGCAGGCTGCCAGACAATTTGCATCCTGAACCACCACTTATGTTATGACAGTGATGCTACACACACACACACACACATTTTCAATAGGTCCGTGTCAGAACTCAGCTAGAAGAAATTCATCTCCACATCTCAAAGGCCTTCTCCTCTTTGATACCCTGAAGTGCAAGTCTGACTTATTACCAAAACTGTCAAGAAGATGTACTCTATTCTGATGAGACGGCAAACAGTAAAGCAGCACAGGACTGGCAACCTGCAGCTGAATGCTAACTAGCAAGATTTAACTGCCCAGCATCGGAGAGCTCGACCGCTGGCTTCCTTTTAGAACTATCCTTGCTAATGGGCTCCAATATACTTAGGTGTTTCCCACTCATACGCAGCCAGTATACTGATTGTATTCCTGCACAGTCTTGCCATATTTGCAACTAGCTCCTCTTGCAAATGTGTTTTGGATTGGATATATAAATATCCATCCATTTTGAGCTGGTGGAAGAGAAGGCTCTTTTATCGTATCTGCACAGGGATACTCAATCCATGCATGCTGCCTGCAAGCAGCCTATCCACGCATCAGTAGCTAGCAGCAGGTAGAGTCATCTGTTAAACAGGCACTCCAATACAAAGTCCCTTTACCACTATTAAGTGAATTTACAATTGCATGAAGACCTGAACAAAGCTACAGGTTTCATAATATTACAGAAGAGGGAAAAATAAGCCAGTGGTTAACTTAGGGTGGTAACATAAGACTGTGGGGACATCTTATGCAGCCTACAGAAAAACTGCAATGCCTAAGTTCTCCTCTCGTAAAAATAATTTTATTACTGACCCTCCATGGTGTTTTAAGAGGAAATACATGAAGGATTATGAAGTACTTTGGCACTACAGTGATGGGGATATATCAGGCTCTGTAGATGGAGATTAAGTGGTTTATGGAATCACAGGAAGGTTTTCTGACATAGTCTGAATTTTAGTGAGGTTCACTTCCAGTAAGATTGCACTACTTCACACTTAACATTCTCTTCTGAAATGCTTCTAAAAGCAATAAGATATCCCAGCCTATTTTATGAGAGAAATTCTCTGAGGTTTTATATGTATATGTACAACATATCTACATATACATACACACAAATATGTCAGCATTTCCTCTTGCTCTTTCAACCTCCAGCTCCCTGTAACTAAAGATTTTTTCCCCCCTCAAATGTGCCTCCGTTCTCACTTTAATTTTCAAGGTCATCTGGCCCACTGGGTGTGTTACATATTGCTATCTAATTAAAGAGAGCATATTAACCTTATTCTATTAGGTTGTTTTAGTACCTGCCAGATGAATATTGTGCATTAGCAAAGGGACAGCATGGCCAAGTCAGTTAAAAAAACAGCAACACAAAATACCAGAGCATACATCTTTGGAAAGTCCACCAGAAACTCTGAGCATGATGCAAATGTTCTTCCCATAATCACTGCTACAATAAAATAACAAACATTTCATAACCGAAATAACACCAGCGCCAAGTTTGTCACATAACATTTCAGAAGATGGCAGGCAAGCTATAAAGCCCTGATCTGCCACTGATTGCAATCAACAAAAAAGCCCAGATGCTTTCAAAGGAAGTTAAATCAGGCTCAGATCTTTTCCAATCACTTCTTAATTTAAGGGGCAGAGTTTTACCATCTGAGCTTCACTGCATGGTATTGCCTCAGCCCAAACAACACAGAAAAGGAGGAACTCTTTGACAGCACGGTGGTCTCTGTTCTATTACCAATTTCTACCTCAGATCACTTTGGCTTTGCATTTTCCACCAGTCCCATTGGTGGAAATGGGACTTTCCATGGGATCAGTCCCATGCTACACGCCCAAGGCAAGCTACCTGGCAAAGATTTACTTCTTATATTACCCCACGGCATCTCTTCTTACTAAGTCAAAACAGTGTAGGAGGAGATCTGGTGCCATTGCATGAGATAGGGGTCAGTTGTCTGAAATGGATGCTTGTCAGATGCAGAAGAATGGGAATGTAAAGGCACTCAAACTGTAACTTCTATGAATCACTGCAACGCACCAGCAGAATGTGATTTGATACTAAGCCAAGCTGAAACTACACATTTTGATTCTGGTGCACTGAAAGCATCTCATTGCAATGAATAATGGTACAGTGAAAGATTAGTCTGAGAATCCTGATGAGAATGTTAAATCTGAAAAAAAATCAGGGATTTGGAGCATTCGCTTTTTTTGTTGCTATCCATAGAAAACAAGCATTTGGAGGGAAAATAGCCAGAAAACTTATTTTTTGCCTATTGGTTAATAAAAATTTTTAGTATTATACAATTTCCTGTGATTTATAGAAGAATAAAACCATTTCCGAGGACATGCAACATCTGAATTAAGGAGCTGAGGATGAAGCACCATGCCAAATTAAATTTGCTGGTAACCTTTATCCATGCAGACCAGGAGAGATTTCAGGTGGAAGCTGATCTTAGCATACTTATTATCCTACTTCTCACATTATACTTGTTGATCAAAAAAGCCACTGTGTTGCCTAAATATTTATGAGTGAAAAGCTTCTTGTCAGTCCAGATACTTGAGTTAAACCTGCCATGCAGAACTGATGCTTTTTTCTTATGTAATCCTTAAAGAGATCATCCAATATGAAATTATGACACACCACTAGATCTGGCTTTCTACATCTCTTCTCATCCTTAGAAACTTTGCTTTCAAACTTTGGCAGCCAGAGAGCTCCATAACTGTCAAAGATGAGCACTTCTTTCAGTCTAACTGCGTCTGTCTGGCATCATGGTCTATACTATTTTCTAGTGAACTGCCCATTCAATCAGACAAATTATTAATGGATATTAAAGCACTAAGATACATAGGAATACTATAATTATGCCAGCAAAATGAAACAGAAGTTCTTAGCCATATGTTAAGTTTCCCAGAAACCTTGTATGCCATTGATCAAAAACTGAAGAATGGTTTCAGTATAACTTCAGTCAAGTTTTTATAGGAAAGCTTACAATTGCTTCAGTACCATCTCTGAGAAATTCTCTTGCCTGTTGCTGTCAACATCACAAGTGCAAAAGCCAGCCAATATCATCCCCTGTTAAGAGAACAAGTATTCATCATCTCAAGTATGTTATACGTGAAATTTAAGATGCTGCAGCAGTGGTAGGAAATGCAATTCAAAACAATCTCGGAGTTAAAAAATACAAATGCTCACATGGTTGTGCATGCTGCAGTACCCAGTTCTTTTTGCCTATGACTTGTATCCTGTAAGTTAAATGAAATGGCTGGTTGGGTCACACTGTTTGTGCCTATGTTATCTTCCAGGAATTTGGGGGTCAGCGGATGACAATAATGTCAAAGACTTTCAGTTCTTTTAATTTCTATGAACACAGGCAACTAAGCAGAAGAAAAGAGGGTGCTCCTATGGTCATTTCTACTGAAGAATATATTACTTAATGAACTAAAACTTTATTAGGCAACAGAGAATCCGAATGTTAAAAACATACAAACAACACCACCACAATAAACAAACCAAAAAACCATGCATTTCTATCCAGAGACTTTCAACATGTGACTGGAAAAAGCTTAAGAAACAAATATAACACTAGGGCTAGCTCTTCTTTCAGATAGGAGTCAGACTGAAAACCTCCAGAAGTCCACATTAATATCTTTTTCATTTAATTCTGTGAAAATCCCTAAATAAAGGGAAAGTTTCAATTACTGCTCTTAGCTCAGTAGACACCAGAGAACCCAGCTGTGGGACAGCAGGCTTCACAAGAGGCCTCTGGAATGATTTATTTTTCTTTATGCATATTTGCAGTCTAACACAGTTCAGCACTCTTGAGATACAATCCTATAGCAAAAATGTACAATGAATGAGAACATATATGAGTGGGAAGTGGAGGAGCAAACAGATTTCAATTTCAAGCTTTCATGGCTTAGCATAAACAAACATGAAACAATTCATCCTTAGAATATAGAGGTGGGAGGAGGATATTGACAGTGTCCTCTAGACACAGAGAGACTGAGAAGTAGGGAGCCTGAAGCAAAGAGAACATTTTAAAAACTGTTGAAAGCCTTAGGAAAGTTAGAAGCAAAGATGAAGCTTGCCTGTTTCATTCACTGGGCTGTTAGTGGAATTCTCCTACCCCGCTACCCCTGAGACTGTTAAAAAATAAGTCAGCCCTGTCAAATGTTGCTTTCTCCTTAACAAACATGACCTTTTAAAAATCTGAGTTAAAATTCAGAATGAGTGAACAGATTCTAGAGAAAGCCACAGGAATAGCTTCTAAAGAGCTTACACTCAGCTAAGGTTCTTTATGAATCTGAAAAGTCTAAATAAATTTTTTATTTCCTTCCCAACATGTTGTTTTTCTCAAATTCATCTTTTGCCCATATTCAAGCTGACACGGGACTAAGGTTTTAATGGGACAGTGCAATGATCTTGCAGTGATCATTAAGCGATTAGAGAGCTTTCTTCTGTTCCAGATTTGTATAGACACTCATTTAAGCTGTAAGCAGACAATCTAAATCCCACCTTCCCAGCAGACTTTCCCATTAGCTTCCTTATTCTCTCAACATTAAAAGCAATGAGGCACTGCATAGTTGTTACTCACTGCTTCAGCACCAGCAGTGCCTCCCATGGTAAGCTCATCTTGAAGCATAACTGAAAAAGCCATGGAATATTAGTTCAGACTACATCCATGATCCATCTGCTTCTAATATGTGGAAGAAAACCTAAGTGCATCCACGCCCCATCCCACTGTGCCATCTTCCCAGTGGGGTTCAGGAATCAGCCCCTTCAGCTATACTTTGCGTGGATAAGTGCTTCCATATTCTGCAGGCAAGACAGAAAGCTACTCCATGGTGCTGATATGTGGTTTGTTCAAGCTAAGACAAGGATCCAAGTGCTGTGTCTTCCAGTGCAGACTGAAGTAGTTCTTTGATTTTGGGAGTTAGTGCTTCCACCTTAAGTTTGGAAGTGGACTCTTGTTTTTCCTTTGCAACAGAATTTCAAAGCAACTTGTTCTTAAGGCCCATGAAATGGGATTGCTGGAGGCATGTGGAGAAAAGAGCAATTTACTACTTTCAAAATCAAATTGTTCTTCTCTACTGGCTTGACCTGAATGCTTGCCAAGAACACTGTGGTATCCCTCTCAGAAATTCACATTCAAACTCACAGGGTGGAATTAATCAAATAAAACAAACTCTGACAGTAGTGAAATGGGTCACCCTGACCACAAATGAGCTTGAAAGAGAAGATCTAAGTAAACAAATTTAAGGCTTTCAAAATTAAGTGGTTCACCTGTAATGGTAACACATGGAAACAATAGTTCTACGGCCAGAACAAAGACGAGATGAAAATGACTTTCTTCCATTTGAAAGAAAATATATTGAAGCCCGGAAGACAAGAACAGAGACAAAGGAAAACAAAGTGAAACAGCTCATAAGAGCCCTGACAATTCAACTTCTCCCATCAGCCTCTGGAAAATGGATAACTTACGTGTGGTATGATTGAATTTCACTGTTTTGTCACCCTAGCGGTAGCATCTTGTATGAAACTCTGTTTTATGAATTGAGTTTTGAGACGGGGCTGAGAGAGCAGGAGTTATGCCAATCTAATCAGGATGTGACAAACACATGCATCAAAACGTTGCACTGTCAAGATCCAGAAGCCATTTAATTCCAGAAAGATTTTTAAAGTTGAGAAAGCAGTTTTGGCAATACAATTAGAAATGATGAGAAAGAAGATGAAAAATTCAGGTGGAGAAAGATAAGAGTTGTTTTTGGTTTTTTTTCTTCAAAATATATCTTCAAAAATTTGGGCACATTCCTGCATGGTTTCTTACTTTCTTATGCAAAGTTTTGTTTTAATCAGATGAAGTGCACAGGCACTTTCTTCCATTAATTCCATTTGTTTTCTAATCATCTGATAAAAATGCAGTGAAAGGTACGTGAAATGAGATAAATCACATCACAGTGAAACCCATAAGGCCATTAGATAAGACACCACACAACACTGAGTAAAATATCCCAACAGAGGAGGTTAAATATAATAAGTAATATGCTAATGTCATTGCCACGCAAAGAAATAAGCATGCCAATGCCATGTCATAGGAAGGAAAGAAAAATTCACAAGCCTGATTTGTAAGAGCTCCTACACAAAAGCAGAGCACAGAAATAGTCTGTGATTATCAATAACATGACACCAAATTGGAAAGCATGTGCATTTAAGAGAGACGAAACCAAATGCTTCCTTCAAAAGAAAAAGAACATCACAATCACTTTGTATTTCCCTGGTCTCAGCTTGCATTTTCCTATCTAAATACTGAAGATAGCTTCAAAGGATAAGTACAGATTAGCAAAATACTCCAGGTGATTGAAAGGATTAGTATTATTGTTTAGCACAATGCAAGGTGATAGAAAAATCTACAGAAAAGAAAGGTCTGGTATCTGGACAAACACTCGAAATTACGCTGCTGAATTTTTACTTTTTTTGTAACAACGTCAAGTGTCACAGTAGATGCCTGAAAGCAATTCCAACTAAAAAGTGAGATTTAAAACTGAGGATCTTGAGCAACAACAGGTGGAACAAAAATTCCTAAGTGAAGTGCTATTTTGTCACACAGAGAAAAATCCATATGCTAGGAGCAGAAGCAAAAATATCACGTTCTAACAAACTACACATAACAAAAATCTAAAGAAACATTTTCACATAGGAGGGAGGATGAAAAGAAAGAGAAAAAAAAATGCATCAAGAAGAGAAAATATTTTAAGAGGAATTCATCCTGTATCTAATCCTGGTCAGGTAGAAAGCATAAATACCTGATGTCCTCACCATGCAGGCTAATATAATCACATCCATCGTCATGTTCTCTGTTCTCCCCACCCTCAAAGAGATCCACACTTTAGTTACAGGCTTACTGATACGTTCCATTTCCCTTAGATCCCAAGAATGTAATATCAAACAGACCAATTCTTATCAAACAGATCATTTCACTGCATGATGTGGCTAATTAGTTTATGTCTAGGTGCACAACATTGACCTGAACTTCACTGTCTATTAAACTATGAGCCATTTCACATAGCCTGTAATTAGGGATGGAGATTTTGCATTCAGACATTACAGCTCTACAGTTTCTTCAACTTTCAGAACTAAAGACTTTGTACTTCAAGAGCTTAATCAAAGCCTCTAAAACTCAGACATCCATGGTTTGCATTTCACTGGTTCTTGGAACATTTCACAGGCATTAATGAAATATTCTCCAGAGCTGCAGCAAGGCAGGTGCATGGTATTAGTCTCACTTTGCAACTAAGACGACTGGGAAACAGAGAGAGATTGAATGAATCATCCAAGATCATGCTGGACTTGTCTGACAGAGTCACAAATAGCAAATCAGGTCTCTGAAAAAAAGGAAATAAATCTTCCCTCCCTGCAAGAAGCAGAAAAATATTTGGTTTATTCTGATTGCGTGTATCCTCCATGCTTCTGGGTTACAGCCAGCAAAGGAAACATTGCTATTCCAAGCAAGGTCATTCCCACAGAAAACCCAGACAGACCATCAGCTGTAAGTAACAAGTGTACCGAAACAGCATATCCTCACAAGAATTTCATTTGAATGTTTAAGATCCAAGATACTCATGTAAGGATTTAAGATGCCTCAGTGAATCTCATTTACCAGAAGAGAACCCCAGCTCCAAATTTACTCATGTTTTCTCATGGGCAATTGTCAAGGCAGGAGTAAAGAGCAAATAGCATTCATCAGGAGGCCACAGGACAGCTAAACATGCCAGGTTAGCCAACTATCTCCAGACATGAAGAAGCAACTTGCCCTAGACTGAGGCAGGCAACTTTAGCCAAGATAAAAGCAAATTTGTGTTGATGTCTCTTAGAGCACCTCACCCAGTGTGTACAGGTGTGGAGAAGATGAATAAAGACAAGAGCCCTACTTGCCACAAACACTAGAGATTTACCTCCATTCACTGGGATGAATGCACAAATGTAACTGTAAAACAGTGTTTCGTTCGGGTTAAAAAGGATGTTTGCTTTTTACTCTCTTGATAATTCTGACAGGATGACTATCAGACAGGGGTCCAGAGAGAGATGTAAAGCAGAAAAAGGCCAATTATCAACTTTATTCTCCTTCAAAAATATTTGAAACTATTTACCTGTAATGAACAATACACAAGCATAGTACTGAAAAGTGAAAGGAGTCTTACCTATGACAATCAGCACAATAATTGGGACAGTTTTCAAAGACGACAAAATCTTTTCCCTCCAAATTTGTGACCACAGCTCTTCAGATTCCCTTTACTCCTAGAATTAGAAGTCAGGACTTCCATTTGTGAACAATGGCATTCAGAGTGCAGACACATGCGCTCAGCAGCCATTCCTGTGGCTATGCTGCTCACACTGGGACTCATGGTTTGTTCAAACAGAAAAATAAAGTTGTAAAAACCAAAGTCCTATTGCAAACACAGTGTGCTTTTACTAATCCATCACTACAAGAAAGGGACGTTTGAGCAAAGTTATTATTTGACTGTTTATGACATGTGGAGAATGGGAGCAATCACCAAGTCTGACTTTTGAATCTACTTCTAGAGCATTGTGCAAACTCAACCCACAAACGTATCTACTTCTGTCATAACAAATGCCAAGTTGTCAGGAAAAAATTAGACGAAATTGGGTTTTGAATTATGACAAGATTAAGAGAATACTAGTAGAGAATGGTAGAGTTACAGTTAAACAGTGACAAAAAATACAAAAATATAATACACACACATGAACCCAACAACAGTGGGCCAGATCCAATCAGCGTAACAGTCTGTGCAACTCTGTTGAGTTGCTCTGTACACAAGGATGACAGTAAATTTACTCTAGCTAGAGAGCAGACCTTCTGACTCATGTTAAACAAATTAAGGAGGGCAGATCAACCTCACTTCCCTTCCCAAATCTCTCCACTCCTCATTTTAACAGAGAAACCCACCCAGACAGCAACTTAGTTCACCTGGGACTGTGTTGCTGACCACAGACAGCTCTAAGACATCAGGCTAGAGTAGATGACTGACTTTCGGCTAAAAGCTAAACAAAGTGAATCCAACTCTGGTTTCAATTTCATTTTGTGAAGTAGCTGCTAACAAGAAAGAGAACATAGCAATCTTGTATTTTATAAAAGGTATTTAAGTGTGTTATATCTACTATGCAGAAATCCAAATCTGCAGTGCAAGATCTGACAACTGAAAATAGCAAATCCCTGATCAGGTACACAAAGTCCTTCATGTTTTTCAAAACACTAAAACCCCAAGGGACACTGTCCTCAAGCAATTTCAAGCCATATTTCACAACCCAAGGAGGTGCACAGGTTATGTTTTTGTTTTTTTTTCTTTTTCTTCTTCTTCTTTTTTTTTTTCCTATTTTCCATTTAGTTCTCAGAATGGAGCATCCAAACCTTTGAAATTCTCTCATGGCTCATTTGTAGGCATCTCACTGCATCTGAGTGAGTGTGGATGAGAGGAATAATTGAAAATGGGACACGTGGGCATCAAAACAAGCAAAATGTCCCCCTCCTTTCTTTTTCTTCTGGTTCATGCTTTTAAATGAAATCCCAGGCTGTCTTCCAACTGCTACTCAGAGCTGTCACAGAGAAGGAACACGTAGAGAGCACTTAAACGACTGACTGACCTATTTCCATCCTTGTCTATGCTGCTGCATCTAAACCCTTCGTTCTGAATTCCACGCACATACATGCACACGTGTACAGCAGTTTTTCTGAATACTCCCACAAGGAACTATTTCCAAAGTCTAACCTCATCTCCTAAAGGAGCTCTCTGTAGCCTCCAGAACAGCTGTTAACCCCTCGGCCTAAGTGCCCTCCTTAATTAGGTTAACTTTTGGGAGCTCACCCTTTGGGGGAAACATCAAGAGTTCTGGCTCACTACCTTGTCTTCTCTTGTATCAGATCTGTTCTTGATTGGATGCTGTGTTATATCCAAGGAACCTGTGTACAAGGTTATTTTAATTTCTTTTAAAAATGCAAGCACATAGAACACAACTGTGTATTGAATAAATCTAAAATTACATTAATAGTCAAAGCTCAGTACAGAGCCAAAGACCACCAATAGAGCACCCAAATGGCTCTTCCCTTCCCACAGCACTCTAACCAAGGAATCTCAAGAGTGGCAAAAGTTCTCAACAGCTGAGGGGCTCTCGAGTCTTCCTCGACTCTTATACAGCAACAAAATGAACCTTATTATTCTACGTGACTCCTGTGCTACTACTATATCTGGCTTCCCAGGAAGCAGCAGACATTGTCTCACTGATCTGGCAGAACCTCAGAGATATAGAAAAGTTAATTGGATGAAGTGAGACTTTGAAAAACAAAACCAAAAAGCCCTCTATGAAAAGACCTTCAACAAAATATTTTAATGAAATCACTAATCCACAGCGGTGTGATGGAGTGGCAGCAGTATTCTCAATATTATAGTGAAACCAATAATGCTTAGAAGGAAACTTTGTTGTTGTTTCTCCAAAACATGCCCTTCATATGCTTCCCCCCTCCTTCCACCCCTTTCAATTAAAAGGGTTGTAAAACGAGAAATGAAAAAAATGTTAATGAAGGCAATATAGAGTATTAAAAAAAAAGATTCTTTTTGAATATGGCCACATTATCCTTTATTGGCCCCTGAAAAAGGATAAAGTAAATGTTGTTTCATTATTATTTCTTGTTGTAAGAGAGCTCTGACATGAGTGAGTGTAATTATTGCTTCTGTAATTTTGTATCATTCCCTCAGTAAGTTTTCTGTCTACTGAATGTGTTTATTATAAAAAGAACCCCTGGTCAGCAGGGAGCCAAGAGCTGCAAAATGCTGTTGATGGTTTGGGAGTAGAGCATGCTGTTGTAGATTTTTAAAAAGCCACACCAAACTGATCTAGAAAGCTAAACTTTGAGGATTCCCAAAAACGGTAAAGAACTTCAGAATATTCGTGTACTCTCAAATGTCACAGCAGACCCTTAAATTCATCTTGCCTGATTTTTATTTGTATTTATTTATTTATTTTCAATGCAGAACTCGATGACACCAAGCATCTATACACATATAGCCAGATAGGACAAAATTTGGTTTCCAGCTGCATGCAGGACAACCTGCTGCTTTCCTTCTTAGCAAATGACCATCTATCCCCAAAGCAAAATTTAGCTCTTACACTCTAGCCCCATTTATTGCCCAGGAATAATGCAGAGTATCAGATGTTATTATGATTCTGCCCCTCAGCATCATTCCCAAAAGTCTCCTGAATGTCGCTACTCACGTCAAAGGTCAACACAAAAAGTGTCCCCCACACTAGTGGCAATCTTCTCTCATTTCCTACTGGAGCTCACATTTGTTATATTTTGTAAGTGAAAGATGTCAGGTCCTTGTCTGCAACAGACTCAGCCTATTGTAAGATAGCTAATTCTTAATTTCTTGTTAGCAGGCTCTGTCCCATAACATGTTGCTGAAATAATTGACACAGATTAACTTTAAATACACACCCCAGAGTAGCTGTACTCCAAGTACATAAAATAAGGAAGCATGCTTAGCTGAAAGCTAATTTAAATGCCAAAATAAGTTTGCGAATTTGCACTGAGTCCTCCCTGAGGAACCAGGCCTTTACTCCTAATCTCTGGGCAGCAGATTTAGTATTTTAGAAAAAGAGAAAAAAGCAGATGACAGCACCTTCCCTCCTGTTCAGTTCTATATAATGAAAGCCTGCTGTCCATCCTTTTCAGAGATTAAAGGACTGTGAGACTCCTACATAGTTATAGAGACATGCTACACAGGCAAATGCCCATTAAATGATACTCTCTTCAAAAGGAATTTAGTTATTTAAAAATTTGTGATAAAGAGAGCTCTGAAAACAACTCAAAGCATGTTGACCTTATAGAATGCCTGGAAATAGTCTCCAGTAGAGCCTTGAAACATGCAGTTCTTATGTTCTTGTTACTCACAGACCTAAACATTTATTGCAGAAACTACCACGATCTTATTTGTGATGGCATCAACTGCTCCCAGAAATACATTCTCAGATAAAACCACATTCACTCATGAGCAGGATAACTATAGAGCTACCTCAAGAATTAGAACAGAATAGTTAAATTGGGGGGGGACCTACAAAAATCATCAAGTCCAACTTCCTGACCACTTCAGGGCTAATCAATAGTTAAAATATATTTTTAAGGGCAATTATCCAATTGCGCCCTTTAACAGAAGGCCCTTTACTAGTTGATAATCTTTAATGATAGTTCATAAGCAACCAGAAGAGTTCCACTGATTAAACAAAATAACAAAGGGAAACATCTTCAATGACATTTGCCAAAGATTTCTTTTCTTTTTTTTTTTAAAGCAGGTACAGAAGCTCAGGATTCCAAGCTCTGGATAAGTTCAACAGCCTCAAGAGAAAGAGAAAAAAACCAAAGTACATTAAGGCATAATGCTGTCATGCAGCTGAATGCTCTCCTCCAAATTTCATTCCTCATATGCCACGTATCCCAAGATGTCTCATCCTGCCCCAAAACAGATCCTTAGCTAACAGGACAGAGGCAGCTGTTCTAGTCTCAACACTGATGCACTTATGCCTGCAGGCAATCCCTGGAGAAATTTTACTTGCAGCTGGTTTAGGCTTGCTTGTCCTATTGGACTCATTCACACAAAAGGAACAAAATCGGATGGCAGCAGCTGTGTTAGGAAGCCAAGCCATTATCAACATTTATACGGCAGAACTGGGTGTCTGGCCTGCAGGAGATGAGAAATCCCACCAAGAAGCATGCACAAGGCCACCAATGCACGTGCACCTAAATGAAATGAGCAGTAAAATAGGAATCAAAAGAGAAAGCCCCATAGATATGAAAATCCATTTATCTTAAATAACTGTAGAGTCTTTACACAGGACCAATGAGAAGCTACCATTCCAACTCCAAAGCTCAAAATTTCACAATCAACTATTTAGGTGCTTGATCTCAAGATGTGCTACAGAGGGTCCTGAATTTAAAAAAAAAAAAAACAAAAAACAAAAAAAGCTAAACACTCCTCATCTGGATCCCAGAGCCATTTGACATATCTCACTGTCAAAAACTAAAACCATAGCAGCTGAAAACCACCCTCTGCTTATGAAAACCTGAGCTCCAGTTTCCAAATCCAGTGCAAATCTAAGGCTTCACAAGTGGAACTGCACTGCCCAGTTGGCTGTTTGCATCATCCTGCTCCAGGAAGACACAGTGAAAAAGGCACAGGTGCATGTAAAAAGCAATGATGCTCATTCATCCTGTGCCGTTTTCTTGAGGTACTGTTTCAGAAACATGGAGTGGTGTAAAATAAAACTCCTAATATCAACCAGTTATACTGTAATAGTTCCAACTACGGAAACGACTGTTTGGCATTTCTACTATATTTTTTTCAATTTATAGTTGGCAACAGTTCTAATTTGTAAGAAAACTTGTCTTCAGATAATTAAATAGTAGCATAAACACATACATGGAGCAGTTCAGGTGACCATTTTAATTAAGATGACCAACCACAAAATATTCCCCTGACAGAACTAAACACCAGGTTTTACTTTGGCCAACTGGTCAAAGTCAGATTGAGTCTATTCAAGAGTTCAGATTTTAACACAATTTCTGTCCCTACATATAGGGAAAATACAGAATTGTTTCCAGCACTAAACAAGAAAGGTATGCAGTATCTGGGAGATCCATTTATAAAGAATACGTGCATAGTATTTACTTTGCTCACGCCAACACTTATTCATGGCCTGCTTTCAACTTGATTAGTCATTCCCAGTGCCACTTTTATATTATAGGTTAGAGAGTTTATGTTTTCAATTAAAAAGAGAAAAAAGGTTTTGTTTGTTTATTATTCCTTATCTGACTGCTAAAACAAAACTCCATGTCTAAGTAGCCATTCAGGAATGGCAGGTACAAATCTGTTCTGATCATTATAGCAATGATTAGAATGGCCAAAGCTGACCTTCATCCTGCTCCTGTGGACTTTGTACAACTACGAATTAAAATGCTTGCACCTTAAAACTAACACCATCTGTTTAATACAAGTTTTCGGGAAAGTATCAGCAAAAGTTAACTGGATTATGAAGTTTTATTCCTGTGGTGTTTCTTCTGTATCCTACTAAGCTTACATGGTATCAAAGCTTAAAGCTCTCTGCATTGGACAGTTGAAAGAAAGAGCCTCCAGCTTCTACTGATTCTAATGGAATTTGTCATTTGAAAGGAATAAATTGTCTCCAGAACTTTAACTTGTAGTATACTTCAGTTGGATTAAATGATTTAAGTAGGTAGTGCGTCTAATTTTTTTCATTCAGATATGTATAATACTAAAGGAAGACCAAGAGATCATCAAACATACAGGCTTCTTGGAAAAAAATTCCATCTTCATTGAACAGTGTTTTGATAAACCCACATTTGAAAGCTAAAAAGTGGCTAACTGATCATCCTTCTCGATTTACCATGCCCTACACACACAGATATCTCCCTTGAAGCATTGCCCATTCACAAAAATAGCCAATCAACAATGATGACATGGACCTGAAAAATCCAGAGTTCTTAGAATATTGATCTAGATTATTTCAGACAGGAATCAGACATAAGTCTGAGATAAATTCATTGCTTGAAATATCCAGGTTGGCTGAGGTTCTCTCTCCTCCAACTTCAAGATGAAAAAGGACTTGACTGAGTTCCTCTAAGGTAGCAGTCATTTGAATTCCATGGGAATTTATGAATCCTCAGCTGTGTTGTTACTGTTAACAAGAGCTGACAGTTAAATGCATTTCATTAACAGAAACTAGAATAAGAATGACAAGACTTTAGCAGATCAGATCTGTAATTGAAAGGGTGACCAATGTAAGGAATAAGAACTGTCTGCTAGGATTGTGCTTGCTTCTCACTTATACCAATAAAACAGTGTGTATCTCCTGGGTGTGACCTGTTTTTCTCTTACACTAGTTAGCAAAGCATCAGCAAGATAGAGATGTCAAGAGCAAGCCTGCATGGCCATTAGTTTCTCCTGCCATGTCAACACCAGAAGTAAAAGTAAACTCTACCGGAAGAATTAAAAACAAACAACAACAACAACAATGATTTTAGCTACTGAAAACATACAGATTTACAAGGGCATAGCAGAAAGTGAAGGAGAAAGACTGGCAGTTTGTCATTTGATTCTTTTCAGTCTTGAAAGAGCAGACAGAAGATCTACCCACGGACATCCACTGGGGTGCAAAACTCGCTGGGAGGGCTTACATGGAAAACTGATATTCTCATTGCGTAAGCTTCCTCAATAGCCAGCACTGCCAAAAGATTGACTGGGCCTTAAACACCTGTGAATTTCCAAAACCTACTGAACAAAACTACCTCCAGCTGCACAAAATGGCAATTTAATCCAGGTGCAAAAAAACGAGTAGAACCATAATACTGCTCAGCTGCAACAGAACAGCAAAAATCCTAGAGCTAGAATTGAAATAATGCTTGCACTGGGAGATGCCCAAGCAGTGAAGAAGGGGAGAACAGAGGAACATCTAGAGGTAATCCATTTTGAAGAAATGCACCTTTTGGTTCAACTTCCCTCTGCAAAATGTATTTTGCCACGGGAAGCTCCGTCTCCAGCTTCTTTAAATCTAGAGAAGCCCTACTATCCATTGATATATGAAGATTACTTTTCCTGATTGTATAGTTATCTATTGTGTTTCCTGCCACTGACCAGAGGGGAGGGAGGAAAAGAAATAATCACAAAAGAAAGAGAAAAAGCCCTACTATTATTCATCCAATTATATTTAGCACTTTGTCTTCCCTTGCTATAACAGTTCACTTGATTGCCTTGTACACCTGCTGCGCCACACTTTTAGCTCTGAAAGCACTTTGGGAAAGTGAGGATCATTTATGATGTGCTTGTACAGCATCTAGCAGAAAAGGATTGTGGCTTTTGGTGAAC
The DNA here is from genome assembly GCA_037305975.1 of Chrysolophus pictus. Taxonomy (NCBI): domain Eukaryota; kingdom Metazoa; phylum Chordata; class Aves; order Galliformes; family Phasianidae; genus Chrysolophus; species Chrysolophus pictus. Next base: position 22,520,663 of record CM074583.1, read on the forward strand.
ACCACAGTCTTATCAATCATCTGAAAATTCAGTCTCCTTTGCTAGCTTGTTACAATTAGAATTAATATACAACATTTATTATTAATAATACAAAATATTGGAAGTTTTGCACAGTTCTGTGTCATCCTTCTTGCAGCTCTTGAAATTACCAACTCAATCTTGCCCTAAGACTTTCCATAATGCAGATTACTTGCTGCCTTGCACAGGATCAGATCAGAGCTCAGCCCACTTTGCAACAAGGGACTGGACTAGTTTATAAGGAGAAATCATTCCCTCACCTAGCTGTTACTTGGAGATCAAACACAAGGCCTCTATCTTCCTTTCTTCCCAAAGGCATCACATAGAGGCACCATGGAGAAGTTGAGACTCTTCCTAGATCCAACAGAGCTGGCAGACTCCCAGGATAACTGCTACATTAGCCTCAGGGTGCTGGAAAGCTTCATCCTTATGCAAACACGGGGATGTCTGAATGGCAGCAATGAAAGGGAGGGGGCAGCTAAACCTCCCCCACCACAACAGCATTCCAGTGTTATTAGAAATCCAGCTGTTCTCTACAAACAGGCAGGATTTACTATTCCCCTTCCCCATCCATTATCATTGTATAATCTATACAATTCATCAGCTCAATGGCTGTGTCAGTAAAGAAAAGGGAAAAAGAGCATTAGTATTCAGAGCACACGCGCCACACAAGACAGCAGGCTTATGATCTGCACAACCTGAAATAAGCACTTCTCTTCCCTGGGGACGTGGGTTAACACTGAGTAGCTGCACATTAAGTCACGTATACTTCTATTAATATACATCCTTTCCAGTCTGGGAGGGGAAGAAGAGGCAGAATACCTGTCCCACTCACACTGGCAGAGATGGATACTGCTTGTGTGATTCAGCACTGTGTGTCCACAAATGTCACATCCATCCCTTTCCTGACCACAACCCATCCATGTCAGCATTCTTCCTCCAGCTCCCGGGCACCAACCAGGCAGAGCCATCAGCTGTCAATCAGATGTCACATACACCTCCTCCCAGGGCATCCTGACATCCCCCCTCTGCCTGGTGCCAGAGGCAGCAGGGAAAAGGTAATCTGCTAGAGATTAATTGCTCCCGCCGCCACGTCAGCACCATTATGTTGGCTGCTGTATTCTAAGGGGGTGGAGAGGGAAAGGGATTTCATGGACAGTTTTTTCGCCACATATTTAACAGGACATAACAGCTGCATGGAAACAGCTCATCTCCAGCCTCTGACTCCATGAAGCCCCTGAGTGGGCAGTAAAACTAACCATTTGCACCTACTAGCAAATAATAAACCTAAGAAAGAGATAATATAGGCAAGGTTGTTTGTGAATGTACCAACAGCACTCAGGAAATCAGTGGTCATCCCATCCTTTGTTTCTAGGGTGTCCGGACTAACTGCATAACAGCTACCAGCATCTCAGCCTCCACTTCAGAATTACCTTAAGCGCATTACAACCAAACCATCAGAAAACAGAAGGGATCTGTCCCTGCTCATTCCTATCTCTTGCTGTGGTCCCATTTTCTGTGCAAGAAGCCAAGTGAAAACCAGAGCTGGATTTCTGCAGGATCAATCATTTTCTGGCTCATAGCGCTGCCACACAAGCACCAGTTGTGGCACAAAGGAGATGGCAGAGATGTGTGGCCAGGAGGGAACAGAACTGAACTGCCACTTTGGCTGCCATATCACACTCTTCTTAGCTTAAATCACTTGTGAAACAGCAGTCTCCAATCACTATCTACTCCAGCAACAAAGATCTGTGTACTAGTAGCTACAGAGAAAGTTTCTTTTACAGACGTAACCTAAGTTTTCAGACAAACACCTTGAAAACTCCTAAGATTCAACACACAGTTCATCTTCTGAGAGACTTCATCTATGCAAATTAGCATAAGCAAAAAGGCATCCTTTCTTCTGCGTAGAAGTGATACATCACAACTCCAAACTACTGAGATCCATTACTGGAAAGGACCAAAACAAGGCTCCTCTATGTCACCAAGATTAGGGACTCTGCAAGTCAGTGTGCTAGCCAAGATGCGTAAAGGCATCTTTCCCTTTACACTCCCCAGAAGTGATGCACATCATTAGGTTATTGAACGCTGTTTTAATAAAACCATATTGTTCTAGATAATGGATGTTTATTATTTAGATTTGTCTCATGATTTTTTTTCATGTTATATGACACTGCCCTTAGGTCTAATATCATAAATTATACAGCAAGCTGCCATCATTTTAAGTGCCACCATTTAAAACAAACAACAACAACAACAACAGAGCAGCTGCCACAGCAGAAAAGAAAACAACAAAAAGCAACTTAAACAAACATTCCCTTAGGCTGCTATTGTTTTCCTAGTAACTTGGATGGGATTTCCCCCTCACTACCCACACAGCAGCAGATGGAACAGGAATACACGACATCTCCATTGATATGTGAGAAATACTTCCACCATGAGCTGAAGGTGAGCACTAAACTCTTTGCTTGTGTCAAATCATAAATACTGACCAGAAGCAAGGAGCTTTACAGAGGCGCTGGGAGGGATCAGTGGCTGCTGATGGTCTTCTGTAAATTGAGACCTCTTTTTCATCAGCTTTTTCATCAGCTGCTTTGCCTTAAAAGTGGCAGGCAAATCTGTAGGTCTAGGTAATCAGATGCTGATTAAATAAGGAGAAGTGCAGAATGGACACGGTGAGAAAGTTTTTAAGATACTACCTGTGGTGAAACAATCCAAAAATAGGATACGAGCTAAGTACATGCTGGGTGTTCCTATGCTTATGGATAGAAAACAAAACCCCTTCCACGTTATCCCTCTAAGTTGTTCCCTAGAATGAACAGTGTGTGATCTCATTAATGCAAAATTTGACCTCAAATTGGTCATTTCTACAGGAAAATATTTTGCAGTTTACATTTTTTCAGTTACTTTTTGCAAAGAAAAATCTTTTTGGCATGAGCCATCAATCAAATGTACCCTGGTAAAGCTAAAATATGACAGTAGCCTGGTTGCGTCCCCTGGACCAACAGACAGCAGCATCTAGGAACCCCTCCAGAGCCAGGAGAGTATAGCCAAGTTGTTCCATGCTAGACAGAATCCTCTCAAAGTGAGGGAAGGAGGCAGCAGTCTAGTGAGAGTATAACAGCCCTGATAGCACAAGAACATCTTGAATCCCCATACACAGCCTAGCTGTCTGTAGGGCTGTAAGTGTTCAAGAGCCCCATCCTGATCCAGATCTTCAGCAAAACAGCTGTATCATTAATTAAATTTGGGGGAAAAGAGGAGACAAAGCTTTGGGACTTGGAAGCTGGATCCCCACTGCTAACACCTATGCAAACGTTTCCCACACCATGCAACATCAGCCCACAGCTGCTGCAGAGACACCTGCTAGAGCAGGAGGATCTCTGGTGTAATTGCAGCAAGGTGCAATTCAAGTTAGAAGCTAGCCGTGTCCCATGTGAGCAGGCAGATGCCTGCAGCTTGCTGATAAAAAAGGCTGTTACAAGGAAGGCATGTTTTACACTTGCCTCTGGAAATAGCTCAGAAAACCATACCAGCAGATGGCACTTGTAAATACATGGCATACTTCTTAGGTAGTGTCACAGCAATAACTTCCTGTGTCCAGCAAACAAGCTTTTGGAGCAGCCCTTCAGTCTAAAAGCTGCTGAGGGTGGCCTGGCAACTGCTGTTCAAGAGGTAGAGCTCAGCTTGATACATCATGAGATAGTGACCAGCTCAACGTATTTCTGCCTCCTCTCACTTACAAAACCAGAAATAAAACAAAACACAGCTTTGATTGCATAGGTATATTTAAAGATGCCGTTTTTCTAAGCGATATTGCTTGGTACCTACACAGTGCCTCAGAGCAAAGGAATGAATGCAACATGTTATTTAACCACACGCTAATAATCGTAAGGTCCACAGCTAACCTGATATATGAGACCTAATTTATTCCTAAATTGCAGCTAGGGAAACCAAAGCACAGATCCACTGTAAATAGGCTGAAGTTAACTGTAAGTCTTTTGCAGATTAAAAAACAACAACAACAACAAAACATCTCGAACACTGGTGACTTTCCTCATTTGTTTGCTACTATAAGCAAGAGCTCGAATCACCATCCAGATACACAAGCTAGACAAAGGACAGAGAAAGAGAAGGAAGTCCAACATTAGCTGGCTTTACAGCTGAAAGTAGAGCAAAGGAATCCAAATAAGATCATTCAGATCTAAGATTAGCTATTCAGGAGAGTAGGAAAAGAAATGGGCATTTAATCACCCCTATTTATTGCAAATATATTCTATAAGAGAAAGATATGCAAAAATGAATTCAGTGAAGGTCAAGAATAGGCTCTTACAGCAACACACAGACATAAATGGCACTCGGGTACAAAACTTCGATTCACTCGGCTGGGATTCATGAGTTGGGTGCTTATCCTCTGCATAACGGCTCAAAGGTAATAATCACAAATGGTCCTATTTAAATGGAAAATAAATAGCCCTGTCTCTTTAAGGACATCATGTCTCATTCTCAGTGGAATAATGGCAGATATAAAAACGCTATGATTTCAATATTTCTCATTATGACTTTTCTCCCTGCTTCCGTAAAAATAAAAGGCTACTCTGTAGTCCCTGATCAATCTAGCTAAAAGAGAAGGGTTTGCTTATAACAACAAAATAGCAGCTCCAACACTAGTTATGTATTCATCACATGTGAAACCGGTCCCATAATGCTGCCTTCAAGCCCTTGCAACAAGTTGTATTAAATTAGGTCTTTTTTTTTTTCCTGTACCAAAAGCAAAATAAATATAGCTTTATTTAATGCTACTAAAAGGTTCAGATTCAACTGGAACCCCAAGGCATGTGGCTTTGTTGTTAAAGCACATATACTGACTCTATTGATTGGTGCAGTCCTCTGTGCAAGAGAATTTGTCACATCAATAGCAACTGAAAAATACTCAGGAGCTGTAATATGGTTTAAATGAGCAGTTACCACGTCAATATAAAGAGCATTTTCAATGGCAGTAGATAGGAACCCTCTTGCAAACCTGGTATTTGTTTTAAGATAAAAGATGACCATTTTTTATTTTATTTTATTTTTAAACAAACGGAAACTTTGTTTGTTTGTTTGTTTGTTTAAATTAATAGTGACCAAAGCCAGTAACCACAATCACTGTTTTATGATTGTAGCATTTTGGGCAATAAGAGCCACAATGGAAAGAAAGCATCCACACAAGAGAGGAACAACAATGCTGCAAAGAGAAAATCTTCACCGATTGCTTTGCCTTCCTGGACTTTTCCAGTGCTGATGCCTAAAGCACACCTGATCACAACTGAGGAATCACTTCAGACTCTGCTTTCCACGTCCTCAACTCAGCCCATACTGGAAAATCCACAATAGATCCAAATGACCAGGGAGAAGGACAGCACAGACCATTTCTGAACATTCCTTAATTCCAAGCAGAAGTTGGGGAAGGGAAAGCTACTCTTCTGCCATGCCTCATCCCCTCCCACCTCCATAAGGAAGAAGGTGATGCAAAGAAATGGCTGATGCTAAATGTGGTATAGGCAGGTAGAGAAAGCGGTTCACTGCCCTGAGCAACCTGCAATCTAAGTTAAGAACAAAAACAAAGAGAGAGAGAGGCCACTGAGTAGTGGGTGAAGCTGACAGCAGCCTGATGTAGGCAGTGCTTCCCACAACGGGACAGGAGCTGAACAGCCTTGGGCCAGAGGAGACCAAGTGCCAGCACTTCCCTTATCTGAGCTCAACTGGACAGGTACTAGGAAGATGGATCCACTACACCTAATTAATGAAAGAGAAATCCCATCAGCTCAGGAGAAGTATGGGAAGCTGTGCAGATGTATAACCTCTGGTTTGGTCACAGGGGTATTAAAATCAAACAAACAAAAACCAGAGAAAACTCACAGCAAGGAACAAATCTCCATCTCATGCAATTGAAAAATGCCTCTTCTTTTTTCTTTTTTCTTTTTTCTTTTAAATAATATGACATAGTCTTATATTTTCAGGGTATGGAACATACTTTTCCCAGCAGTTATTTTTAGAGTATAATTCTCTCTCAATCACATCCTTTCATCCCTCGGTTTAATGTACCACCAACATTTTTGTCACTCAAGCAAAATCCCACTGAAGGCAGACGAGAAGCGGCATGTGCTGCAAGTTTTGAAGGAGATGAGAAATTTCACACTATCCTGATATCTTCTGGGTAACTGCTTATTTTATGATGACTAATAGGCAATTACTATGGTAATACTGCAATACAACATGTGTGAGGTTTGGGAATGAGAAATTATAGGTAACTACTTTGGACTCATTTCTATGGTAACAAAAAGTAATTGTCATTAAATACCAGTTATAGTGCGGCTGTACCTGGTAATTATAGATTTTTTAATGCCCAGTAACATAAATAAAACCAATAAATTTATTCAAAAGGTCCATGATTGTTTACTTATATGCTGTTATATAGAATACACAATGACAAACGTCTAATTAGGAAAAATAAACTCCATCGAGAGCTTCATCTTGTCATCTGAGATAGATATGCAGTTTTTCAATTCAAAGCAATGCATGTGTTTCACATTCATGAAATGAAGCTAGGAAAAAAACCTTTCCCATCAGAAAAACACATGAAAAATAATCATGTTAGGCAAATGTCAACATGCACATGAACAGCCATGTCTCACAAGAACTCAAGTAATAGTATGAATGACATAGCACATCCAGCCACTGTGAACAGTGAACAATTATGTATGTGGGTATATATATATATATCCTCTGCAAGTGTTAATATCAAAGACCAAAGACAGTCACCCAATGTTACAAGATATAGTTCTAATTCAAAGCTAAGACTTTTACTGTCAAATGTCCCTTCAGCCATTACATGTGAACATCAATGTTTCACTTTGACTATCAGTCACAGAAATAAAGTTCACAAAAAACCTTTGTAGGACCAATCTGAAGTATTTAATTTGATTTGAAGCAAAGTTTCCTCATTTTATTTCAGACTCTTCAATAGGGATCTTACCAAAAGAGTTCTGAAACAGATCGTGCCATTATTAAATAAACAAAAGATTTTTCATAGAAAATGCTAAAACTAATCACTTTGTTTCTCTAAGCTTTCCTCTCTCTCTTTTTCCCCACTCAGAACAAACTCAAATTAAGCCCACTTCTGCAAGCAGTTTCAAGTTTTTACAAAACTATATTTCCAAGGCTAAAATATGCAATTTGTCCAAAACATTTCATGTCAAAACAGCTCTCATTTATGTATGAACTCTGCCAGCACCTACAGTGAATTTGGCTTTCCAATCTCAGTAGGGTTGGCCTCCTTTCCAACCAACAAATTGTTTTGTTGAACCCTCACACAAGCAAGTAGGAGACTTTATTGGCTTCAGAACCATCGTACCTAACAGTGAAACAAGAAAGGATCAGAACTGGCATGTGCCCTCTTCCCCCATCCACACAAACTCTTAAAGCCACTACAATCAAGATAGAAGGATATTCTAGTGATGACATATCAGAACATTTCAGCTAATTCATGGCTTTAATTTAGAGAAGGGTGGCACTGTCACAGCTACCACATCAAAGGCAACACAGAAACATTAAGAAAGGGGAGCATTAGTGGGTCACACAACAAAGCCTTTAGAAAACAGTCAGGATATTTCAAGCACCTTGTCATGGCATTTCCGAGACATCTCAGCGAAGATCTGCCCAGACTAAGAAATACATCCCTTTTGGTGCTAGTATGGGGTTTCATCTCTGGAAGGTGAGACTGACAAATTGGAACTAATCTAAGACAGTGTGGTACAGTCATCTTGCCTGCAGGGACACATTTCAGCATTCAACTGCAGAATGCCAGCTTAAGAACAAGCTCTCGATAAAGGAAAGTTCAGGCCAAGCCTGGGGATGCACGACTTTTAAAGCAAGAACACATTTTTTTCTTAGTCTAACTCCATGGGGATGGTAATAGATTCAGAAGATGATAATGCTGTAGCACAAGTAGAGAAAAGTCAAAAATCTCTCTTCTCAACAGCAGTTTTCCTTTGCTTTCTAAAATTGTTTCACAGTTTAATTCATCAGAGAGGGATGGAGAAGTGCACAAATATACTTATTTTTGCCATGATGTTTCATGATTAAAAAAAAAAAAAAAAGTTATGCTCCATTTTCATCAAAAAGGGTCTTTCAGTTTTGTTGAGAGCTGTGGACAAATCACTTGCCAGAACAGAGGGACAATCATGCTAAAGAGCCACTGTTTTAGCTAGGATGACCCTTGGCTTTTTGTTCCCAACTGCATGGGGCCCACAAGCATACTTTCCAAACACTTGCACATACATCAGTAAAGTTTAGCGATCTTTTTTTGCATTAAACCGGATATCAAAGGAATTGACATTCAGTCCCATGATGGTTTCTTTTAGAGCCCCCTCAAAGTATGTGCAACATAGAAACAACATTCCTCACAGGTATTTCTGTGCCGCGAGCAGTCATGTTTTATAGCCGTGATATTAAACTCACTTGTTGCTGGTTATGAACATTTCACCACAAGAAATCCCCTGTAGAATTACAACCTATTTGGTCTGTTCCCTTGAGAATGAGCAACAATTTATAGATAATAGACAATTATTGGTATTATTGTTGCAGTTTTGGCTTAAACTCCTAGATCTTAGTTCACAAGCAACTCAGAACAAAGGGAAAAAAAATATTTCAGAGAATTGCACAGGGACACACCATCCACAAGAGTCCTTCACCTCCGAAAGGAACAACGAAGAAAACCCCACCAGCCAAATGTTACCATATTACCCTGTGCAAATGTGTATGCAGAACATGAGAACGAGTACATTCCATCCACTCTACAAGAACTGCTGACACACTCAGGCTTTTAACAGTGCTCACTACACTTGGGATTTCAGAGGACAGCAAAGTCCATCTGACAGCATACTTCGCCAACTGTATAAAGCTGTGTAGCACTGGGGTTAAAACAAAATTTCTCCCCGTGGCAGAGGATCAGTTTACAAACTCAAGCATGAGGTTTAATTACCCATTTCATTATCTTAACTTGCATAGCTCTGAACGTGCACCTTCAGTGAACCAAAGAAATAGTCAGTAGCTGCTTTAGAGAGAGGGAGATAACAGGAAGGAGAAGTTCAAATGACTAGAAATGCTCTTGCTGCTTATGGCACCACAAACCTTGTTTGCAAGCCAAAGAGGGTTGCCCCCAGCTGATACCTCTGTGTTATACCATGCCACATTGAAGATTTCTGAAAGTTCTATTTATGTGCTAATCCGAACCAAGACCAAAAGAGATGAAACAGACTTATCTAGTCAATCACAGAGAAGCCAAAGAGTTAAATTTTCAAATACTAGCAATTGATCCTTAGAGATTTTTTTTTCTTTAAATTCATCCAGCAAATTCAAGCAAATAAATTCTGATGTGCTTGTGGATTTTGTATGAGCAGGAAATAAAGTGTTTGCTGTAAATTATTCACTCAGCACTAGTTAACTACAACGCCGGCACACTATTAGGCTTTTTAATATTCTTCTCAAGATAATAGGTAGTATTTTGCTTATTACCCTCATTTTTAACTTATTAGTTACATTAGGCCTTTTGTAAATAAAGTGAAGAATTGCAAGGAAATCAAATGCTTTTCCAACTACCTCATTAAAAGTCCTTTTAGTTCAGGAGGGCTGAAAATTCTGCATATCATGAAAGGCTAAAACAATAGCATAATACCAGGCTCAGCAATTCCAGATGAATTCACTTGCCCTTTCGTAATACCTGGGTTCCCAGATGGCTTTTCAGGTTATGAGCCATATGCATGTCTAAAGCTGCGTGCCTCTCAAAGGGTATAAATAACAATGCAGGAGAAAAACCTACAGGGCAGGTGAATTTATGGCAGGAAAAGAAAGCTACTTAATTGCAACTGGACTTGCCTAGGTGCAGGGCACCTGCAACAAGATAATGTAGTATCAGATTGTAGAGCCATTTTAGGGCTTCATTCCTATACGGTGACACAGCCATTACAATAAATTCCTGGTGCTGTGAGACACCGCTACAGCAGCATTGCTCTCTGCTTTCAGATTAGCTGAGCTGACTGAGTATCGGTGTAGCTGGAGGGTGACTATTTGTCCTTGGAAGTTTCACGTATAAAAGTTGCATAAGCGTGGTGAAATTACCCAGGCAGTCTCCTAACACTTCAGTTTAGGAAGCAACAAAGCACAGGCGGACTGAGAATCATGCCTGAAAACAAAAAACAGAGCCAGCAGCACCAAACTCTGCAACTTCTATCTTCTTCCTCAGTGGTCTCCCCACCCACACAATAATTTAGTCTTATTCTGCTTAGCAATGCAAAACCTAATTAGATCAAACCTCAAAGTAGCCTGGCTTCAGAGTATAGTGTTATTTAGTCTTGCACTGTAAGCAAAACCGCATACACTATGTATTACAATTCTCAAGGGTTTCTCCAGAGAACTGTGTGGTAGATGTAATTGCCCCCACAAACTAATCATCAGCTTATCAACTGCTTTTCATTATCACCTCCAGCAGCACATCTATTTTGTAAATAAATGCATAAAGAACAAACAATTTTAGGGAAAACAAAAGATTATCTGGGTATGTTCTCAGCGGAGGAGGAGGTAAAGCAGTAATTCAAATACTAAAATGAAGCAAAATTAGCATAGGGTGGGTGATTATTCCATTCTATGTATCACTATCTATTACAGTGCAATAATAGACTGAAATCTGTGACTTTAATGGATGATCTGGGTAGTTGAAGGAAACTGTGATTGACTGACACATTTACAGAGAGGCTGATGAGCAGCATAATGAATGCATTTATAAAACATAGCTGAGGTCTAGCTCCATGCCGACTTCAGCTCCCACACATAAAGGAGGCTTGCAGAGCAGATATCCTTCTATCTTGGGGAGTTTCTGTCTACACCTTGATGAAAGCAAATTTGCCATTGTGTCCCCTTCCTCAATGGGAATTTCAGAAAGCTCTGTAGTCACATGGGAACTCCAGTTTAGAAAAAAAATGAATGAAAATAAGCCATTTGGTACAAAACAGAACAGTGCGTAGGTAGATATAACAATATAGAGATTAACTCTCCATATCATACCTGTAATTTCCTAGGTATACTCCATCAGGATTGAGCATAGGTGCAATCTTGAACACCAGGTGGTCTCTCAGTACTTTTGCAATAGGATGCTGGCTCACAAGGAAATCAATTATACCTGAGAAAAACAAAAGATGAACTTGAAGAGAGTGGTTTATAGCATCAATAATTTCCAGATAACTATCTCAAATGTCACATATGAAAGATTAAACTGATCATTCCTCTTGGTTCCTGGCAATGTTCTGCTTCAAACAGAACCAGCCACTAGCAACCACACTGCACATTTTACTTTAAAAAAAAATCTCCAGAAATAACAACATTAAGAATAAATATCCTTAGCCCATCTTGATAACTCAAGTACAGTATGATCACTACATTAGAACCAGCCAAGTTACTTCTCATCAGCTCAATCACAACAAACATTTTCCTCTTAAGTGGTAAAATTGAGAACTAACGACTAGTTTAAACTTAGTACCTTTCATGGCCAGCATGTACATACATGGGCATGTACTGCCACTCAGTTCACGAGTGGCAATCCGTTGACCTGGCCTCAGATTTCTTCAAGAAGGTATCTAGATCTATCCTAGACACAGAGATCAGGTCATCTGAATGCGTGAAGAGATATAAAATATCCTATTATATTCAGGAGAGTTACATCAACTCTGTACCAGGCACAGGCAAAACTGTGCATCTGACAGTTTGGAATTCATAAGGTCAGATTCATCACTTGCTTTACACCCATACAAACCAGGAGCAACTCCACTTCATCAAGGCAGATCCTTTATTGTGGCAGCAAGGCAAATGACAGATCCTAAAGCCCTTTCCTCCAGGCACATCCAGCACCAGACCCCACCAGGGCTCTTGCCTCTAAGCTTGCGCTCAGGGAGTAACTCATCCTCTCCTTGCTCCAAGGTTGGCACTGGGGCAGGAGGCAGGCAGCCTAGAAGTTCCATTCATTGCTTATTCCCCCACTGAGTTGGTACTGACAGGAATAGTTTCCAGGGAACAAACGTCGAGATAAATTGAGATCCTGTGTAATCTCAGGACACCCACAGATAGGTCATGACAGTTTGCTATTTATTGTAATGTCCATCCTGCGAAGCAGGAACCATTTACTGAATTTCCCTAGAATAAATCAATCACTATGCTCTAGTAACTGGATAAAATTAAGCAGAGAAAAATTAAGGCTGATCATGAGTAAAATTTCAGTAATGGCAAGCTCTATTATACTGTGGAATCATCTCTCCAGGGGAAGAGTGGAACCCCGTCATCAGAAACATTTAACGTTGGACAAGGCAAAGCCCTAGGGAATAGATATAACAAGCAATAGTTCAGCACAGAAGAGATGGCATGGGCTAACTAGCTGACTTCAGAAAGTTGAGTTTAAACTTGATTCCTTACGATGCAGTAAAAATCTTCAGAAAAATACAAACTAGAATCCAAATATGTGCCAGGTTAAAAACACTTGCTTATGTCTCTGTTGAAACATTCTATAAAAACAGGACCCAAATGTCACACTTGGTGTTGGTACTTCATTTGGCCGAAATCATAAGGCCCATTTTGTAGTTCAAATATTAAAAAATTTAAACCTATGTTGCTTTTGGAATTATTTCTAATTTATTGAAGCATAACGGGTAAAATGAAGTTTATGAAATGCCTAAGGTGGTAAAGGTGTATCTGACTGTAAACATCACCAATTTTCTCATCTATTAGTGACTAAACCTGAAGACTAAACCCTTTCTGCAACTGGATCTTCCACAGGAAAAGGGACTAAGCCTGAATTTCTGAGGCAAATTAGCATATACATAATAATATTGCTCAGGAAATGTTTTTTTGCAATTATCTCCTCCCAGTGAAAGAAACTGAACACCGATCTGCATTGGGACTGGTGTTCTGTTTTTTGTTCATTATACAACAGCAAGAACAAGAAGAAATGACACAACTGGACCCCAAATAACCAGGCTTCCTGTACGTAAAGATAAAAGGCCTAGATAAGTTAAACTGCTGCTATGACCGTTCTCTGGCAGTGTCTAAACATAACCCACATAGCACAATGGAAGGATTCAAACCTACTGAAAGGGATTCAATCCTCCACTTAGGTCCTGGCTTCTGGAGACAATATGCTGGTTTTGATTTTAAAAAGCTTGCAACTAGACTGAAAACCCTACAGCTGTTTGTGTTTTCTTTAAGACGTGGAAGAGTTAACCACCCAGAAACACAATCACTAAGGTTGGAAAAGACCTTTTCTAATTTTCTAATATTCAACCTGAACCTCCCCAGTGCACCTTAAGGACATTACCATTCATTCTGTTACCGTTATCTGGGAAAAAAGGCCAACCCCCACCTCACCACAACCTCCTTTCAGGGAATTGTACAGAGAGATATGGTCTCCTCGTCCTCTTCTCCAGACTGAACAATACGGAATCCCTCACTCAGGAGGTGGCACAAGAGCCCAGTGTCTCAGTTTTGCTCTGGCTGTAGCTATGCCAAGGAAGAGCCTTGTCCAGATTCTGCTTGCTTTCCTCCTATTACTGATGCATCCACACTCACAGAGCTTGCAAAGGCAAACCAACAACTAGAAGGCACAGTTATCAGCTCTGCAGAGTGAATTACTATTCCCTAACCAAGCAGATGCTGTAGCACGAAAGGCTCTATATAAACACGTTATGAGTGAATGCTGGCTCTTTACAACACACTGTTGCACCAGGAACAGTAGACAAGAGGGAACAAACCAATCTTGGACACACAGCAGCTTGGTAGAAAATCAGACCCAGCATCTCCCAGTGTATCCTCAATCTATCAGAACATTCTGCAGTTATGTTCACCCAGTCAGAAACGGTTTACTCTACTTGCGTAGTTAGGAGAACATATTATTTAAATCTGACCAAGACTTACCCCATGACAGAAATACAAAGCAAGTGGTAAAAATAACTGACGAAGAGAAATCTAGCCTGGAAGAAAAGCAACTCCAAGGAGCACAAGAGAAGCACCAGATGAAAATGTACATGAACGTCACCATGGAATTATTGTAAGCATCCAAATAATCAATACAATTAGCATAGACTTTTGTCTTTCAGAGGAACCTGATGGGCTCTGGATCGATAACATTTACAGTAAAAAGACAGATATCAGACTATTAAAAAAAAAAAATCATACCAGAGAACTTGGTCTTGTTAATAAATCAATACAAACTAAATTTTACAGCTTCTGTAATCAGCAAGAGACATATCAGTGTATCTCATTAGGCTGGGGTTAGGAATTTGGCAGCAACCAAAGCCCATTTAATATCATTTACTTCAAGGCAGACATGGCAATACAACAGATGCCCTAATTTATTTGTTGATCTTTGTATTAAAATAACAGTTTGCTGGTAAACAGGAAGGGTAATGATGCCAGTCACCCTTGTTAGTGGCTAATAATTGCTTAATTTGTCCACTAATTGACCTGTGCTACTGTTGAAGCACTGGATCATGTTGCAGGGCATGAAGTAAACAAGGCCACTGTAATGTTACTTTAGAGAATGACTTCTGGAAATAGAACTACTTATTGCTATAAATTTTCTCTTCACAGATGAGCAGATTAATTGGTCTGCCAATTAGTTTGCTATTAAAGAAAAAAACGGCTGCCCACAGATTACTTGCATCTTCGAACCACAGCCCCAGTTTGGGTCAAATGAAATAATCCAATCTGAATCAGTCACACCATCTATGAAAAATACGACAAGTATTATTTAAAAACAAAACTCTACAGCTAGAGGTCAAAGAAAATGTCCCATTAACTGCATATTGTCTCTTCAAGTCGCTTCAAGATAAAAGAAAGAACTGGATGGAGTAGACCTACTCGGGCACATGAAAGTGTGTAAAAGTTCTCCAATTAAAAGAAGCAAATAAATACTAAGTATTTTGGTATGTTCCTTTCTGGAAAGTAATTAAAATAATCATTTTTTAAATAATAACATGCAATTATAGATGCTGCCTGGAACTAGAACGGCTCAGAAATCAGCAATCAGCCATGACACGAGAAGAGGCTTATCCATAGGCCACACAAAATCAAGTGCAGACTTTATATTAAGTTTAAGGAGCTTTCCACAGTTGTTGTGAGGGGAAGGAAAGAAAGAATTAAAAACAGGGGAAAGGAAAACAGTGCTGACAACTGCAAGCTGTTAGATATGCTGTCGTAATGGCACTAGAAATCTTAGCAATGAGCTGTTGTTTTTTTAATCAGTCCTTTCTGGCAAACTTCACTGAAACTGTGCCAAATCTGGACTAGACCTTCCCTACTAAGAGTCACGTTGCTGCCATAATTCTTTCTGAAGACCAGATGTGCTTGCTGGAATTTCTTCTGGAGCTCAGCACCTCGCACCTACCATAACACCAGATCCTTTGACACGTCTCTTCCCTAACCCAGCTTATGGTGCTTCAGCAGCACCCTCTGCCACCGTCCCTCCTCCTGTAATGTGGCAAAGTAACCTTCTCTGCTTACCCAGAAAGAACAGCGGAAATTGTGTTTCCTCAGTCAACTGCTTTAAACTCTGTTTAAACTTCCTGCCGTCTCTAACATGACCTCTTCACATTTGCTCCTTCCAAAGCAAAGCCTGCACTATCCTGTTTCTGCCTCACCACATCCTTTCACTCTGACAATACATTTAATTGTATAACTATATCATACATTTGCCCTGTTCCTACTATTGAAAACCTAATTACCACAGATCCTAATGCAATATGGCAACTGCTAATGCAAACGTATCCTGGACTGTGTTCTAGCATATGCCAAGAGAGAAGAAATGATTAATATTTTCAGACCCTAACATTGAGTGGTTAGCTGATGACGTCCTACAGTCAGCTTGCCAGAGCTCGTAGGTTAAAGGGAGCACAACATTTAAGCATGAACACAAACATACGGTATATTCACTGGAAAATAAATATGAAGGGAGCCCTGAATGCTCATCCTTGTATTAATGTTGAAATGTCCTGTTAAAGGACACAGAAACCAATAGGAAAGATGTTATGCTGATGCATTTGTGGAAAGTAGGAAAACAAGAATGTGAGGTTTGTTGTCTTGTCATTAGGCATGAAGGAACTCTGTTTTAGAAAAGGGATCCTGGTCTGCTCATCCCTCATCCTTTTTCTTGTGGCTGCAAAAGGGAAAAAAATGACGGATAAAAAACACTTCTCCATCCCAGCGTGGCAGGAAAGATATCATCCTCACATTGAACCTCAGCACAGGCCAAAGCAAGGCCATGTGGGGGCTGCAGAATGCAGATCCGTGCTGTCAGAACAGTCCCTAGGACAGTCAATAGCCAGAAACGATCCTATAATATCTTAGCCTGAAGTATTTCCAGTATTCAACCCCACAGCAAGAGGTGGAGAGGGAAACAAAAAAAAGCACTTTAATGGTGATAAATGAGCAGAGCTGACTCACAGCAGGATTACTGACATGATCTAACGTCATGCTGACGCTGAAATTATTATCTCTACGAAGGATCATTGCATGTGATCCATAAGCAGAGGATCATTGCAGATGCTGACCCTACTCCTTCTCAATAGTGCTGCTCCTCCCCTTAGCGCTTGGACCACCACTCAGCTATTTGTGGCTTTCCACTGGGACAGAAATGGGAGAAGGGGGGGTATAAGAAGTAAAGAGAAAACAAGAAACCTTATCCTAACAATCTTATCAACACAGAAGGGATTCACGGATTTGCAAAGTGATGCTTTATTAATTGTTTTCCTTGTCTTTCCAAAAGTTCCTTTGGAATCCGTGGCAAAAATAAGGTTTGTTTCATAAAAAAATAATAAAATATGAGTAGTGAAGGAGCGCTGGAAAAGTAAACCAGACACACTGGTTATAGTGCTAGATGAAGGAAATCTCATTGCCTGGAGTATAAATTAACAGTTTCCAGCTCTCAACCCTAATGTATATCTACATGCATATGCCTGAGTGGTTGCTGCAATTAGCAAGAGTGGGAAAATCCAGCACACTGCCTGTTTTTCATTAACTCTCTCTCTGGACAACATCTGTGCACACAAACACGGGAGAAATGCTTACACTCAGAGAGGGTTGCAATGCCATGCACAAAAACGTCAGGGAGTATTCATCACACCCTACCTTTCCTCTAGCTTGATGCTCAGATTTCATCTCCCCGCAGGATAGGCTCAGAGCTGAACTGTACAGGCCTGAGGGTGCCACACAGTGAAAACTAATCAAATGTTAGAAAACACAGAAGCTGCCAATGGTTCCCATTGACGTGAAGCTCTCAAAGGAGGCAATGGCTAAGCAACATCATTACCCATGACAAGACAAAGAGGAGCCAATCGAGGCAAGCAAAATGGAGTTAGAAAGGTGACCTAGATGCATTCCCTACACATGTTGAGGGTTAGGTTGATCTGGATTACCAGGACTTTTTAATCATGACACAACCAAACAAATCACTATTTTCAGCGTTAAATAAGATATAATTGCTTGATTGTGTCGCTGATTGAAAATGCGTCAAAATATCTCTAGGTTTATTTCAGAAAGGTTATTATTATTATTTTTTTTTTTACTATCTCCAGTCATCATAGCTGTTAAAAAAAAATAAAATAGCAACAGTTACCTGATGGATTGCACACATGGCCCAATTTCAGCTATCTTTAAAGAAGTTTTAATGAACCAGAGGCAGAAAAGTTGTATGCTTAACTTCAAGGATTCAGCTGTGATAAGCATATTGATTAGGAGCACATCAAGCTGTATTATGGGATATTTGTTCTTTTATTTACCATTGCTCTCTCATCTATTCTCTGCTGTAACTCTATGTCTCTTCAAAACACAGGATTAAAAGCAAAGGAAATTTCAAATAATGGGATAAAATGAATGTGCAGGAAATGAATGGGTGAATTAGATTACAGCAGATGAAACACTGAGGTCTCAAATGCAAAATGCAGGGAGTTTATTTAATTTGTTACTCTTTTAAAATGAAAATATGCTCACTGACTTGAATTAGTAATTTCCCTGTTTTAAGATACGTTAGGCCATTACAGCTAGGCCTGTTTCCAGAGCAGTGAAATAAATGGAAAACAGCCAGTCTCCCAGGGAACACACTAGCTCAACTGCATTTTGCCAGCCCAATGAAACAGTGCTAATGTCAGCTCCAGAGAAAACTGTGCTTCTGCTTTAGGGCTGCGTGCAAAGGAATTGGTAATGACTAGCAACAAATGCTTAAAATGGCAGAGCAAGGCACTATGGATTTTAACTCAAGTTTTAATGTGCTTGGTAAGCACTCGGAGTAATTTATTCAAAGAATGTTTTAAAAAAAAATTGAATTGTCTCCCTCCCTCTCCACCAGTCAGCATAGGTTCCCACTAATAATGATCCTGGCAGTCAGTGTGGCTGAAACACAAACCCAGATGAAGAAAGCCAGAGATGGGAACAGCAGTCAAAAGCCTCCCAAATGGATTCTGCCAGAGATACATACAGTTCTGCAAGTACCTGGGCTGATTCAGGGCATCACACCTACTCACCTCCACCCCATTCCTCCAGTTTTTCCCATATGTTCTTTGGTGTGTAATTGTCCGAGAACAACAGCTGAGTGGTCAGCCTACCTGGACAGATCAGCACATCACAGTTTGTGATTAACAATTGCTTTAATATTTTACAGCTCTAAAATTACTAACAACTCCAGCCATTCTAGGACCCAAGTATTTCAATTATGTTCCAGAACACCCAATAAAGGTATTAAAACCCACCTCGTACTGTTGTATGGAACCAAATGTATTTCTGCCATTACAGTCTCCAGTAACATTGAGATTACAAATTAAAAAACTATTTAGGAACTTCTTGCCACAATAAAACAACCCAGGACCACTGATGGACCATACAGTGCCACTAGGTAGGCCTTTCTGCCCATTTTAATGGGCCTGCTGATTAAGAACATATGGGATAGAGTGGGCTGGAAAACATCCTGTGGATTTATTTACTTACGCTTATACTCTTTGTTTTTACATAAAGGAAATACACTTACATAATCTATCTTTCATGTGCACTGATTGTTCCATGCTTTCTGCTTAATATCTATGTTTAGACCACTCAAACATTGCCCCCAAACACTGAAGAGTTCTAACCACACGTGCTCCAGATGTATTTCATGCAGGGACACCATGCAGAGGAATGGATTTAAGTGTCACCTAGTCAGACACAAAAACAGCAACAGAGAAGTAGAATCAATTCAGTGCAAAAAAAAAAAAAAGTGGTGAGTATTCGGGATTTCCTTTGTATCTTTATGAGCTTTGGCTCTTTCCTCATAAAAAGATTCACGTTTGCTTGGGAGAATATGTGATTGTTGGGGTAGAGTACAACATCCTAATGTTACTGAAAACACATATAGATATACATTGCCAGTAAAACATAATTGAAGTTGGCATTCCTGATGGCTAGGGTGAGGGACCAGGAGTCAGATTGTGATCTATCTGTAACATTGCTGATTGTTGGCAGGTTGTTACCAGACCCTGATATTTTACTAAGTTCAACTTGAGAAAGGAATACCTAGATTTGCAGGGCAACAAAACTGGTATCTTTGGGGCCAAAATCAGCAGATGGATTTTGCAAACAAACTCATGGAACACGAGTGCTGAATACACTTGGAAATATGGTAACTATTAAGAAACAACAAAAAAGGTTGCTAAGTACTGTAAGCAAATCCTGAAAATTTTTCTATTCTTACTCAGCTGGAAAAGATCTACAGGAGTTCTGTGCTGCTGATTGTCCTTTCCCTCTCCCAGCTCCTTCTAAAACCCAGCCCAGCACAACAGAAGGCAGTAAACATTCTAGCAATTGAGACAGTGAGAATTGCTGGACACTTCAGAAATGCAAGCTTGAGTACTCTCAGCACTACTGTCATCTTTTCTTCCACACAAATCAAGGAGCACTAAATGTGTTCCACAAACCATAGGTGGTATTCAGCATCACACAGCATTGCCCCAGGTAAAATGTGGCATTCTGAATTTTTGTCTGTTGAAGCTGTCAACCACAAAAGAGGCAATCAAACATTTTGTGAGAGCAAGTCTAGTTTTTACTTTGTAAACTTTCCACATTCCTTATTGTAACTAGAACCTTATCCTGCTTGAAAAATAAAATTACTAAACAGAATTTGGCTGATGGAACAAGACCACAAGAAACATCCTGTTACAAAAGACCACCATCATCTAGGTCAGATTTTACATAAGGTTACCATGATAAAGCAGGCTTCTGGCATGCACTGAGATTTGCTTTGATGCTGTAGCAGTTATTTAACACCTGGAGACCTGGAGGAACTTAGCAGTTTGAGCCTTTGCCTCATTCATTGGAACCAACAATTTATGGCCTCAGGACTCATTTTGATGCAATTGATTTTTCAGGTTTTAGAAAAAGGCATAAAGAAAAGGCTAGATCCTCAACAGCTTCCAGCATGGGGGTTCATGGCAGCAGCAGGCTGCTTGAACATTTGGTCAGAGAAGCAGCAGGATGTTAATGGCAACATCCACCTCCACCCAGCGCAGCACATGGTACTCAATGTGAGTGCAGGTGGTGTACCAGCTTAATCTTTCCCTCTATTTCATTGTATCCATTTCTTCGCTTCTTTACAGTGATGAGATCTCCATTAAATTTGAAAATAATAATAATCAGGCCCACACAGGAAAGCAGAATGAGGCCAAGGCTGGATTTGTTTGGTAAAAAGTGCCGGAATGAACAGAAGGGAACAGACTGCCTCCTGACCTCTGCAGAGATGAGCCCGTTCTTCAGCCGCTTAATTACCCTGATGGCTGATGTCACTTGCTTAACTACAAACTAATCTCCCCCGGGCCCCATGGGCAGTCATAAATATCTCCAGGAGAACTGGAACAACTGCAAAACCTGTGGAATCAACTTGAAAGAACATGCCAGGCTGTCAAAGAGAGGACATATCAGCAAGAGCATACAGCTGCTGCAGAATTGCCCGAAGAGTTCATAAATTCTGTGCACAGCACAGCCTGAGTGGGTGGCTTTGTTTTCTTTAATTTTCCTAATATGCTGTAAGGAGCTTGAAGTTCTCTTTGCATCAAAATGAGTCGATCAACATCCCCTAGATGATGTCTCTTTTCCTCCTGGGAAGAAACAATAGAGTTCCTGGGGAAACACTGCAGGAATCAGATGATCTTGCTTTATTAATGAATTACTTGGGATTTATCAGAATCGTTCTAAAGACGTTGCTTCAGAAGACGATGCGTTTGGTCATTATTATTCAAAGTCTGTCCTTCCCGTGAGTGCAAGTCCTCCAAGACAGCACTAAAAACATTTGCTGGATTATGGCCCTCGATTTTTACAGAATTAACTAACGTTAAATACAGCTACAATTTAAGCCTCAGAATTGAGCCAATACGCAGGAGATTCTGCCTTCCATGATGTGTAAGACAAGAGGGTCACAACCCAGGACAGTGCCTCGATGGCAAGAGGGAAAAAAAAATGCAAGCAAAATAGGAAGATCCTGAATGCGTGAACAAGAAATTAAGCAGGCATGTTCATTTGCAGAGTTAAGTCAGGCATTGTTTCCTACTATCACTATCAACTTACAAAACATCAGTCTTCTGATCATGGCACTGAATGGGAATTTCAGCTGCATACCCATACCTTGCACAGCACAAACAAAGAAGAGAAAAAGAAACAAAATCCCTTCATTCTCCAGTTTTCTATTTGAAGAGTCTTACAGAAAGCAATAATCTAGGTTATTTTGTTATTGCTGCTCCACCCAGGATCAGTCTGAACCCCCCACTAGCTGGAACATGACAATTTTCTTCCCCCACCATAACAACTGGAAATCTGGACGTCAGAAATTCTTCAGGGACCAACAAAGGGACCACACCACAAGTGTGAAGTTTCCAAAGTCGCCTGCACCCAGAAAAACATTCCCAGCAGAGCTCCTAAGGAATGAAAATAAACTCTTTTATGGACTTAGGGAGAACTAGGCAGACTTTGTTCTATTTGGGAAACCACTGAAGTTTGCTGGACTACAAGGAATAGCCAAAGATGTCATTTCTCCTTTCAAGCTTTTTGACGAATTACTTCACCAGGACTCCAAGCACCCCCTGTGCCCAGAGCTATCTCCTCGATATCCGGCAGCTCCGTCTTTCTCTGGGAATACTGCAGCCCCTCAGTTGGCTTAGTTTAACAAAGGTGGGTGATGGGAATGGAAGGATGAACTAGAGCTACCTAATGCTTCCCTCCAGGACGTGCCATATAACACATTTTTGCATATTAAATGCAAATATGCAGCCACAGTTTGCTCTTACTCTTACAGTATTAACTGAAATAAGGTCTACGCAAGTCTACAGAAGACAAATAATAACTACATAAGAAGATGGATAGATCAGCCTAAGCAAAAATGTGCTGCAAAGCAAGAAGGCAAAAGGTAGATTTCTCTAGAGAGAGACAGAATACATTTACATATGAAAATCAAATACAAAGCAAAAAGGAGAAAAAGGCATTGCATAAATAATGCTAGGAAAAATGAAAAATCTGTAATTTTAAACACATTCTAAAAATGGTTTCCAACATCTGCACGTGTGTTGCTCAGTCAAGCAGAGACCCTGGAGCAATAGGGTATGAAGCAGACTAAGGAACTAAGGAACACTAAGCCATACGATAGAACATAAAAGTCATTCACAACTGTCCTTTTCAGTTTCCTTCAGCTGTGGAGAGCCACGAGAGCTTATCTGGGATCATCTCTACTAAGTTGCCTTCACCTTTAATAACCCAGTGACAGTTGTCTTTGGCTACTGTTGGTCACAAGTGGAGAACTTGGCTATACAGGTCGCTGGTGTGATCAGCTCTGCTTGTGTGGACATAGAGCACACAGTGCCGGAAAGCAGCAAGAGCACGTGAGGAATGAGCCATCCCTCCAGGTGCTGTGGTGCCTTCACGTCCTGGGCCCCTCAGTGTGGGATACACACAAGGGATTCAGAACGAATCAGGAATCTGAGCTGAGAGGAACTTGGGTAGAAGCACACACTGAATCTTCTTGTGCTCCAGCTCAGAGATTCAGCCTGCTCAGCTGAAGAGTAAAGCCAAAGAGTTCAGTCCTCAGGACTGAACCCCAGGTCTTGGCCTCTACTGGAGCTGTTGCTTTGCAATTCACGTAGAAAGACAGCACAAGAATTCTATCAGATTCTCCAGACTCTAATGATGACAGCCCCTCTCCACAGAAAACCTGTAAGGTTTTTTGCCCTTCTTCTCCCTCTAGGGATAAGTGATCGCTTTCTGTTACTGTTGATACATGAATGTTACATTAAGTCATCTATACTGGCACCCTTTGGTTGCCTCATTGATTTCTACTCTACTAGGCTTGCAGTGCATATTGCTTCACTTTTATTGGATTTTCCAATCCTTCTATAAAAAAAAAAAACAACTAAAAAGGTGCAAAGCAGCCCATCTCTTTCCACCCAGGCAAAGTCACTTGTAAGACTCCTGAAGTCAACTAGGGCAGAATAAAGTCCGCAGGCACTGCGCATTTCTCATGTCACCCAATGAAGCAGTACCTCTAAAGTGGACACCTATTAAATTCCAAAAACAAAAAGAGAAGACCTGCTGATTCAATAAAGAGCTACTTCACACTTTCCTGTGGTTGCTTCTGGTCACAAGAAACACGAGAGGGGAATCAGCACCACAGCTGACCTCGCTCTTTGCAAGAGACGGCTACCTTCCTCCCAAAGCTAGTGCCAGCACTCCACCTTCTGTGGGGTTACACCATAGAAAAACATCTGAAAGTGCCACAGGTAAAACCAACTCTGAGAGAAAAGTAGGCCTGCAAACATTTCCCCCTTGATAGATGTGAGCTGGTGGTAGGCACAGCAATTCGGATCTAAACTGAAACGAAACAGAAGTCTTACGTGCATGGCGAAGTCTGTAACTTCAGTTTCTGCAGACAATGAAAGTAGGGACTGTAAGAAATATCTGAACTACTTCTGGGTGACTCATGAGCTGACCAGACTGAAGGAGAAAAAACAAGAGAGAGATTTATTCAACAAAATCCTAATCCTCTGGGAAGATACGATGGCCAAGAAATTGCTGGCTGCATCTGAATTTTCTCGCCTTGAATTCAAGATGAAAGATGTACATCCTCAGGCTGCTTCCAGAGCTGCTTGAGGGGACTTGTTGGATAGCTGCTTACACCAGGCTCCAGGAAGAAAAAGCTTTTTTTCTGTGATTTTAATCTTTATTAAAAAAAAAAAAAAACAACAAAAGTAACCATATCTCTACATGAAAAAAACAACACTGCAACAGCTTTGCTTTACTCCTCACCAGTGGAGAGGGATCTCTTTTTATTCACAGTGCATGGTATCCAGGCAAGAATAAGCTCTACAGAAATAAATGAGGGCCACTCTCTATCAGCTAAGATGAGCTCCTGGCTGCTAAGCAGCAGAATAAGTTGTAAGCCCCCACCTCCCCTCCAAAGAAAACCTTGCTGTGAAAATGAAGCTGCACTGAATATCCTGAAGGTGATGGTAATTAACAATGAAGATGGAATGTTCAGAGAGCAAACTGTCCTCACATGAGTTGGTCTGCCACGAGCATCTCTGCATGAAGAGGTAAAATTCTCCAGGCAGGTAAGGAGTACACATTTCCATCTGAAGTGCGCTAGGGAAGAAGTTAGCAAGATATAACTTTCGGGGCTTCTCTAAGCACTGAGGAGCTTTGTTGTTGCTGCTTCAGGAAGAAAACATTTCCTTAGGAACTCTGTTTGGAGACATTTTTATTGCAGAATCTACTTTGAAGCATATTAAACTAAGTAGGAATAATAAGATGCTCTTGTTCCAGAATAAGAATTTCTCAAGAAATAATCTACTGCACTCTACATTCACAGCCTGCCTCGATGCAAATGAACTCTCAAGTGCCAGCAAGCCCTCAGACAGAACCTCTCCCCAAGCACTTAGCAGCAATGGGTTTAGACTCCGGCAGCACTAAGACCACATAAACCAATGTCAAGGTGTTATTTTGCTCTTATCCTTAGCCTCTAGGAACATCACCAAGAAGAAAAAAAACTAAAAAATCAGAGGAATCAGAAGAGAATCAGAAGGGAAGGAGTGCCACTGAAAACACCAGGCAAGCTGAGACTTCACACTAACATGAGCACTGGAGAGTAAAGGTTTATTTCAAAGCCACTTACAGGAGACACTTCTCAGCTGCTGGATCCAATGCAGGGCAGCCAGCCTGCCTGCAGTGAATTACGGGTTAATTTCCAAGGGATTCCAGTTCTGATCCAGGAGAGCAGAGCTTGCTATTTCCCACTCTTCCCAGAAGACAAACATAACTTTAAAAAGATGTTACTCTTGTACCATCTCTTGGGAAAAAGCATTTTTGCAGCTCCACTTTGCCACCATTTGATAGATCATAGAATCATAGAATGGTTTGGGTTGGAAGGAACCTTTAAGATCATTGAGGTCCAGCTGCCCTATTATAGGCAGGGACATCTCACACTAGACCAGGTTTTGCTCAAAGCTCAAAAGACCTGACTGGCTTGTTCTGCAGCAAGGAACCTGCATCCTCCTTTCGCACTTTGGTATCATGACTTGCCATACTGTTATTATTCGTAACATATCTGTTCTGCAGTCACACAAAAACCTGGCTCATGTTTGACCATAACAGAAGGCAGGACTCAGCTTTTTTTAGTATTTTGTGTGCTGGCTCAAAATTGAATTTTTCTTCTAACTTTAGAAGGAAATGTTTTTGTCATAAAGGAGTCCTACACATTCTTCCTTTCTTCCCTTTTTTAACTGTGAAAACAAATCAATAGTTGATTTTTTTCTTTCTTTCCATTCCCAATCCCTGTCCCCTTCATATTTTCTTCCCTCGGTGATAAAATGACAAAAATGTGGGGAGAGAGACAAGAATACAAGATTTTTTAAAAAAAAATAAAACAAAACAAAAAAAAAAAAAACAAAAGTGAGTTCTCACAGTATTGCTAATAAAGCATTCTTTGAAAATCTGTGGTATTAAAAAAATTAACTAGCTTTTCAGTCATCTCCAATCACCTATTACATAAAGAAAAATATTAAAACCAATCTCCACGTCAGAGTACAGATGAAGGTTGTATTACATGTTCAGCAAGGGGTAATAAGATACCAGACCCTTGAACTTGGCACTATGGGGCACATCTGGAAATGGTTACTTAGCAGCCATTCCAAAAACTAAGGGCCCAGTTTTCCTGGGAAAGATGACTTTCGGGGAGGTGGTTATGTCACTGCTCCTGGAGGTATACAAGAAATGTTCAGATGTTGTACATGGACGTGGTTTAGGGGGAAATATTAGTGGTAAGCAGATGGTTGAATTAGATGATCTTGGAGGTCTTGTACAATCTTGGTGATTCTAAGATTCTATGATCCCAAACCCACATTCTAATTCCTTGTCCATAAAGCATTTAATAGAATTTTGTCCAAGTATTATCCATCAAAACAACTTGCACAATTATATTTCTTTCGAGATAACATTAAGCAGGATTGGTAAGGCATGTATGTCTACTTTTGGCTGGAGCATGTGCCTGCTACCCCCTTCTCTCAATCCTTAGAGTGCAAACCAGGACCACACTGAAAGAGCAAAGATGACCTCTAAAGTGCTGTTCTCTCAGGGAGGAACTTGCTTTCATCATGAGTTCCTTCTACTTGCCCTCTGAAGGAGATTTAAGCGGCAGAAGTCAAGGAGACTCTTTATAAATGTGTACACAATACTCTGACACACACAAAACAGGTGAGCAACCTGTTCAGGGGCAGAGAAAGAATTTCATCCAGGTGCCCTCATGTCAAAGAAAAGTTTTCAGCAGCCAAGTCCTAACCACACGTGAATGCAGGCTCCTTAGAGGAGCAGCTACTGCAGAGGCAAAAGGAGAAGGAAGGCAAGCACAGGGCATCTCTGAGACAAAGGAACTGAAAACAAAATGAAAACAAAAATCAATTCAGTTGAACTGAGTCAGGGCAGGCAAAGAACAAAGGGTCAGAAGACAAAGCTAGAAACGATAGACTAGCAAGATTAATATCAGTTGTGAGGAAGAGCTTAGATGCTACTGAAGGAGAAAGAAAAGGCTTAAAGAAAAGTGTGAAAACAAGGAGAGAGCTAATTGTGAAACCAGACATGCTGCTACAACACTTGCAGCTTGATCAGTACATATCTCACTGTTGCCCTTACAGAAAGGGCTTCAGCTCACAGCATAGACTCCTTGAAATTAATGACAATTACTCACTGTGAGCCATTGCTTTTTCAATGACAACAGAGCCACTCAGGTGGGATCTAAAGACAACACTCAACTTTTTTTTTTTTTTTACAGCCCTGTTCTGATTTTTGCATATTCATGCTCTGGTCTAACTGCATTTGGGTACGACTTCAAGATTTCCCCACTAGCACCTGATCCACCAGCACCATGAGACCCAGGGAAGCCAAGCTCCTTGGGGAAAGCTATATGCACAGTGCAATGGATGCTCTTGGCCATAAGCCAAGTACCTCCTACAGGCCCGCTCTCTCAATGAGGCCCAGAGAAGCTATATAACATGAGCATAATACCACTCCCCAAAAGAGCTGCCCAAAGCTATTCAGAGCCATATGCATGTAAAATGGCCTCCATCTAACTGATAATTGGGAAGAGACAAACATCTTCAAAATCCACTTGGATTTCAGTTTCCTGCTGAAAAACAGACCACATTAAGGGGAGCTAAGTGACCGTGAAGTTCAGCTATATCAATATTTTCTTTTTCCTGTCCTCAGACACCAACAAAGTGCCACGGTGTACTGTTACAAAGATGACATGCTCTGGCTTAGAGGCAGATTGGTTAGGGGTGGGAGGAAATGATCTTCAAGGTTAGTCACAAGTATAAGCAGTGAAAAAACATTGCAAAACCAGTGTGTTTAAGAGATTAATTGGGCAATCCCACCCGGAGACAAAGCAAATTTGCCTGCTGTTGTGCAGTGAAGCCTTTCTCAATTCTCTCTTGAAGACCAAGGGCTCCTTTAACTCTGATTACTGTAAAGAGGATTAGTAAAGCAGAGGTAGTCAAATGCCTGCCCTGGGCAAAGAGCAGACTGAATCAAACAAAACCACTTGACATTTCTTAGCTGGGTAGGCAAAGCTGACCTTGTTGTCCTAGGGATGAGGAGTTAAGACCAGTCCATTCCTACTATGGAAGATGCAAAGTGAGCATGTAGGTCTATGTCTGCCGAGCCCAGCTTCACCGTCCCACTGCTGCTGAAGGGATACAAAGAGTGAACAGTAGGAGTGAATAACAAAACCACAGAGCCAGAAAAATTTAACCTCATTATAAATTTCCTCCAGCTCAAGAAACCAGTTGCGTAACCTCTCATGCCTACCTGAGACCACAGCAATTTGATTCAGAATGTGCTATCTTGTAATACCTAATATCACTTTGGGTAACAGAAATTCTTCTTATGGCCTATTTACATCAACATTTTTAAGAGGTACTTTTATTTCTGTTACTCCAATATGGGCACTTTATATTCTCAGAACAACCTCCCTCCCCCGGGATACTTCACACTAAAATCCCATCCAGGAGATTTACAAGGGACAGACAATAGTGTTTTTCATGTTGCTTTAGAAGTCAAGGAGAGTGCTTCCCTTTGTATTAAAGCTTAGGAGCTGTGCACTTAAAGGAAAAAAAAAAAAGTGCTAGTGAGAAGGATGAATGCAGTTCTAGCAACTTTAAGAGAGCCCTGCAGCTCATTTTATGGTTGGGCTGTTGAATTCTGTTGTCTTTGTCTGCTTCTCATCATTAGGTTTCCTGAACCCCTACAAAAGAGACCATGAACTGCAGCTTCTGTTTGCCACGCTCCCTCATTGCTTGTAAGTGCTAAGCTGTGGCTAAATGAACAGAGTGCTCCCATCCAATCCCACCACAACATATGCATAATATCTTATGTACACAGGACGCCATTCATTTCATAGAAAGAGTTTTCCTTTTCTTTTTCTTAACTAAGAGCAGTCACGTCTGGGATGGCACTCTGCAATAGCAAAATGTGAGATGCATTCTCCTATGTATAGCAGCTGGGAGAGGAGGTCTGCAAGGGGTACAAGTGAATACTGAAAAGGAATGGAAGCTCAGCATTTTTGTGGCAGGAAGACAGTATGAAGCCCCTTAAGGAGGAGCTTCTATTTAGTTCCATTCTCTTCAGTAGCAGAAATGCAGTCAGCAAGCTGAAACATTGGCAATGGTACCACAAAGGGCAGTCTTGTGTCTGAGAGCTGCTGCATGGCCAGAGCAGAGCACTGTCCTGCACTAAGAAATGAATCACAAGCTATGTTGTGATACATATGGAAATATTCACTTCTTTGAGCCTAGATGTAACCAGCGTAGTATAAGCATTTGCTTCCAGACGCTTTCATTTAGCAGAGAAGACAAAACTGAAACCTGACATTAATACGACAAACATGTTTGTATAAGATTCACATATTCTATGGAATTCTATGGTTTTTTTCCTCCTCTGCTAGGAAATACAGCTGAGAAATGAAGATTTAGCTTGCTAAAAGTACAACAATTAAAGTACACAGAATGAAGTTAGAACTGAAACAAAGCAAGGATTTATTCCAACACAAATTCAGCCTTATGTGAAGTCCAGCAGACAATGCCCTCAAGCCCTGAAGATCCCAGCACTACCACAAAAGGCACTTTTTCAGCTCACTGTTTTTCTCCAGTATGGCTGCTAGAACCAAAGCATCCTATACCAATACCTATAGAACACAGTTCCATTTTTCTAGGTGAAATTTATCCTCTAGAAACTGATAAGCAAGATTATCACCTGTGTTAATTCAGAAAGGTTCTTTTCATGTGTAAAGGCTTCATTAGCTGCATATGCTCTTGTATTTAAAACATGCCTTGTCCTGTCTTTCAGCTATCACTAACACTCTTAATGCTCTAAGATTTATGCTTAGTGAAGGAAGCAGAAAAGCAACTTTTAATCCAGGTGCAGCTTATTTCTCTTATTTCTTCATAATGAATGATAAAGTTCAGCAGAAATTCCAAGCAGGAGCAACAAGTTCCTGAATGACTCTACACATTTGCAATATGTCTGCCACAAGGGAAAAAAAGAAAGAGAAAAAGAGGGGAGGGGAGTCCCAGTTCTGTTGCAGCAACTTTACTCTTCTATTAATTCCTTCAGGGATCCTCCAGAAATAAATAAATAAATAAATAAATAAGAGAACATCTTGAATCTGTCCTGAAATAAAATCCTTTGTAGCACACAAAGGGGAAAATAGCACCTTAGTCATGCAGAGAGCAAGCTCAATAACCCACTAGACTGGTGAGTTATTGTACAACAGCAGAGACAGTTGGTGGAAACCTTATTTTCAGGTAATCTGTCCCCTTCTATCCCATTGTTTAAATATAGAATTAAAATTTGTACAAATGTTGTCAGGTTTTTTTTTTTTTTTCTGCCCTCTAGTGGGAAGAGAGTGGGGGTTAAAAACAGACAGAGAATGTTAACTGAAAACCAAAAGACATTGACCAGTGTAGTCTGGTTTTTCATTTCATATCATCTGATTTAAGCTGAAGCTAGAGGGAGCATCCATTTAAACAGCGGTAATGAAAAGAGATTGATTGAAAAGTCATTTTTGCTCCATTTCTTATGGATAAGAGTCCCAGGTGCCTGTTTTCCTTACATTTTCTTTTTAATGGCTGCTCCCTGTTCAGCCCATAATCTTCAAGGTCAGCTTCAGGTCAAATTGCATTTAGTACAAGATGCTCTGCATCTGCAAACCCGGCTGTGGGATCCCTCTCTCATCTCTATAGCACTGGGTTTTCCATTCTGGGCTCCCAGCTCAGCAAACTTTATTTAGAGTAAATGCTTATAGGACCATATTTTATTCCTACATTTAAATGACATCATGGACATCACACTGGCAAACATATTACGAAGACAACAGATAGCTCCCATTCTAACAGAAGATGCTGAGTCTATGAGGACCAGTCCATGCCTAAGTACATCTAGAGTTGCTAGAGCTGCAGGTGCTAGACTTGCAAAAGCCAAAGCATACAGAACAAATTTCAACATGCGAGCCAATAAGTCTCCTACAACACTCCACGTGCATTTGCGGCCTCCCACAAAGAAAATCTAGCAGGCAGAGGAAGGAAAATAAGACTAAGAACACTGGAAAAAAAATACTCTTGGTGCCAGATCTTAAATGAAATTCAAGCCTTTGGAAAGCTGTCTTAACATCAGCTATTAGAGGGCAGGAACTCGTAGACAGATTTTGCACACACGTGCATACTGCGTGTGTATGTAGGCATTATCTGATATTTGGTTCCAGCTGTAAGATAGAAGTATCTATCTACTTAAGATACTTATCCTAGAAGTGCAATGTGAAACTAAGACAGTAAGTAGCATATATATTTTTAAATAAAATATTTTCTGAAACAAAAATACTGTTTGGTTTTCTTTTTTTTTTTTTTTCTTTGGGGGGGGAATGGTGGGAGGGAACAGAGGGGAACTGTTTTTTCACTTTTTAAGAGAGGTACAAAAAAAAAAAAAAGAAAGATCCAAAATCATAAGTTCAGAAAAACTTCTCAGAAACCTGAACAGCCCACAAGAGATTAATTCAAGTTGTAAACTGAATTCACTTATTTTTTTAAGCGGTAAAAACTCTCCAGTAGCAGCAGTGATTCTACTCTATTAGAAAACGTTCATAAGAGTAAACTGAAAACAGAACCCTCTACATCCTAGACCCTATTCCTACTTTCTCATCCCCAAACATGACAAGCATCAATGCTCACGATGAGTGTCACAGCCTGAGGAGGAGAGCACTGTCCAACCTCTGGATGTAAAGGGTACTCATGCGATGCATTCTCTGTTGACTAACTCTCCATCTCTGACCTCGAACTTCACAACAAGCAGTTAAGAGCTATCAGAAAAATGTCCTAAAAAGGCTGACCTGAAGCATTGTAATAACTCTTAAAAGACCAAAACAGAAACAAAAGGTTTGTAATCCATCTTTCTGTGAAGAGGCCCTTTGGGGTTTTGTCTGCCTTTTAATGAAGAGAGCTACAGCTCAGCAGCTGCACCACGTGTGAAATATTATGGCACTTGTTTTTAACTGCTGGGCGAGGTGTTTAATGATTCTAAAGAAGTCTGGCTACTGCTGCTAGCACTCCACAGCAGAAAGGAGAATAACATTTGCATCTGAGTTTACAATACTCTCACATCTACATGAATTTGGAGCATTTTCATCAAAATCCCAGTTCTTCAGTATGGAGTATGAAGAGGGATAACCCAAACAATACAGCTCTGAATGGAGAGAAGCATTTATGGTCTTTTCCCACAGGTACACAAATATTCTTGTTTAGGTTTTCCACATCTGGATAAGGTGGAAGGCAAAAGTTCCATAGTCGGGACCAAGTACATACTGATGCATCAAGGTTATGTAGCTTTCTTCTCAGGGCATCTCGCCTAACCAGACAGTGGAAGCTGTAAGAGTATACTGGTGTCAGGCCCTAGGAAACAGGTGTGGGTGCTACAGTAGAGAGCAGGAAGAGATGCAGCTAGCCCAAAGACAGGTAAGGAGTTAGTTACAAGCTTAGTGCCTTAAAAAAGACGACAGATCCAGAACTGAATAAAATATTCAGAACAAAATAGAAGAATGAAAAATGAAAGCTTGTAACTTATCATTGATTCCTCTGTTGGCTGATTATCCAGGCCCAGGCAGTCAAAATACTGCTCTTCCATATATAAGATGCTGCTTGCACCTGGGGAATCTTTGGGATTAGCTTCCATATCTTAATACTTCAGGTGGTGAGTATAATCAAGCATTCGAGAAGAAATCTCTCTACCGAGGAAAAAAATCCTGACATGTTCCATACGCACTGATTGGGCTTGCATTTGGATATTAAATCTGCAGTATCTAACTCTGCCAAAATTCCTCCCAGGACTCCAGAAATAAAATTCCTTATTATGCCTTCACTTGACTGCCCAAGGGATCATTTTCATCCCTTCTTTTGACCCTACCATGCAAAAGTTTCCAAAGATGGAGCAAGCACCCAATTTCACATCTGGCAATGCTAGAAACAACACAGCAACAGCCTTGAAATGTTTGCCATTTCTACTTGTCTTGACACTAATTATACACACAAGGCAGCTTCATCTGCACTGGGCAGAATGGCTCGATGCACAGCGGAGTTCAGTGCCTTCAGATCTGTGCATTTCCAAGTGAGTGAAGCGTGCATTATAACTGCAGTCACAGCAAGTTTCTGATGTGCTCCTCCAAGACTGACCCCTCCTTTCTTTTTTACATTCCCCCTCTCTTTTTGTTTTAATTTTCCTGTAAAATGCAAGGTTTTTCTCAGACAATCAGAGCATGACTTCCATCCAGTTGCTTCATCAGGCTAAATTTGCCACCTGCTTTTTCACATCCTTTCCATCCCTCCCCCCACCCCCCCCCTTTTTGTATAAACTTTCCATTATCAAAATAATATCACTTACAAAACACCACCTCAGCAGCATGCCTCAGCCCTCATTTCACAGGGCTCTGCCAGCAGCCATGAACAGAATCAAAGCATCCAATTAAAAAACCATATTCATTAACAAACACCATGTGTACTATAATGCTCTACATCGACTATGCTACCACAGGAGATGGAAAACTCCAAGTTTCCCTGCACTCGCTATGGAGGTCTGGTTTCTAAAAGAAAGTGTTTTACCTTTGCTACTCACAGGTGGGTGAGAAGAGGCTTGTTACTTCCTTAGCCCATCGGGCTAGGACAGCAAAAGTGACAGCTGTTGACCTTCAGCCTCAGAGAGATGCCAGATATGGGACTTGGCCAATATGAGAAACATACAGAGAAGACCATGAAGCCATGCCAGACCTTCCCTACTGAGGTCTTTAGGTACCAACAGGACCAGTTGCAAACCAATCTGCAGCATTATGAGCAGCCAACGTAATAAGCTCTGCGTAAGCTTGATTGATGCAACTCATTGGTTAGGCAGGGCCATATCCGAGCTGATGTAGTAAATTAACACATTCCCTTGGTTTCAGGGAAGTTGCATTGATTTATACCACCAACAATTTACCACCGTGAAAAGTCACATACCGTAAGTACAATATTTCAGACCTATACAATGAAGCTATACGAACACATGCCAGGATTATTTATTTATTTGTACCCACAAGCCTGGGATTTACAGCTCTTTATAAATATGAGCTGGGTAATTTGCTTTCTATTTTTAGCAGGAATGCTTTGTGCAGGGAACAGCTGTCAGCCAGTGGGAGCTGTGCTTCTCAGAGCAGCAGCTTCAGACAAATAGAGGCCTCTTAGAATTACACTGGAGAACTAGAGCCATTGCTTCACAGTGGAAAAGATGCTGAAGATAGTAGATAGTGAGAAAAATTATCACTCAACTGAGAACCACTCCCCGAATTTTCCCATCGTTTTTTTCCTACAGGAAGGAGCCTTATGCCATCATATTAAATGTATGGATCTTGAACTGTCAAAAAATCCTGAATAATCTCAGAGCCCATTGTTCAGTTTCAACCAAATTCAGCAGACGTTCACAAATCTCAGGATTGATGTATTCTCACAGATCTCTGGGTAGAGGTGAGAGACTCCCTACTATCTCCGTTATGGAAAAAAACATCACATGAACTCAGCCTTCTATCAAACCAACAAAATCAGGCAAATCCAGCAAGTGAATCTGTAGGACACCCAATCTGGTATTTCCATTTCTTACAAAACCGTGATGTTGTAGGCACTCACCTTGGCACACGAAGGAAGCAGGCGTTTCCCCAGGATGGACTCGTGCAGTGATGAACACCACTTTCTGTTCAGCACCTGGGCGCAGGTTCACTGCAGCATTGGCAGGTGGCAGAAGGAAAAAAAGAGACAAAAGATCTTTAAACTGGGTTCCATATGTAGGACACAAAGGAACATTAATATTAAAGCATATCCTTTTATTAAAATTGGTCATACATTATAAATAAGCACAATCTATAATTAAAGCAGGCAGCGTCACTGGGTCTCTGTACCAGGCCACAGCAGCAGACTGCACAAGGGCTGCAAATCTAATGACACACAGCCAAACCTGCAACAACAAAGTTAGCTCTCTTTTTAAAAAACAAGATTTACTACAGGGAGTTTAACTGCACTGTAATTGCTCTCTCACTTGTGATAAATATCCCCCTGGGGCAACAAGAACAGTGGGGGTCCATTCACATCTTAAAGCCAATTGCACCCTGCATAACGCTTGATGCAAGCCTTAGCAGCACCAAAGCATGGTGAAGTGCTAACCAATTACATTCGTTATCACGGGCTTTGCTTTGAGGGATCTTTCGTCTCCTATTGGGGTCCTCATCTGCTCTGATGAAAAGAGATACTCAGGAATATCGAAGTATGGAAAAGAGATCAGAAGTAAACTGGGGTGAGACAATAACTACGTGAATTGCGTTAAGGAAATTACTTGCCCTGTTACATTAAATAGCAAGTACCTCTGAGGTGGACCATAAAAGGAGGCTAATTGAGCGCTTAATTCCCTCCCCCTCCCCCCTCCTTCCTTTAAACCTCACTGCTTTGGCCATTTGCTTAGTTGTAAACAGGTTGGGTCACACAGCGTGTTCCCTCTGTTTGTGCAGTGATAGCATTCAACAAATAGGAAATAAAAATTATGCCTCTTCAAAGTGGTTTTGGGGATTTTAAGGACCATAAGAGGTTAGGACCTCAGTTATTATCTTTCCTAGATCTGAACACACACAGCAGGGGAAGTACTG
Organism: Chrysolophus pictus; assembly: GCA_037305975.1. Classification (NCBI taxonomy): domain Eukaryota; kingdom Metazoa; phylum Chordata; class Aves; order Galliformes; family Phasianidae; genus Chrysolophus; species Chrysolophus pictus. Next base: position 22,556,508 of record CM074583.1, read on the forward strand.
GACACAGCAGGATTCAATTTAAATCTCTGCTGTGTAATAGTTTTTACATTGAAAGGCAACTGAAAACTAAATCCAAGCTTTTAAAAAAATAATAATTAAATTAGGTATATACATTACATGCATATGCAAACATAGAAAGATATTTGGGGTCTGAGATCACCTCAGAGTTTTCTGGTTGATTATTTTTCTGTTAAAAAAAAAAAATCCTGGTTCTTATAAGTTTTCAGTTCTCTCATCTCAGTTTTCACAGCTTTCACGTCTAACAAAATCACAGAAATAATCAATACATTTTGGTTGGTTTTGATTGTTCTCTGGAGACAATGGGACAACAGATCTCTGTGGGGCATTTATTTCCTTAGCCCTTCTAAATGTTCTACAGCTGCTCACCCTGCAACTTGACCAGTCATTCATTCTTTCATACTCCAACTTCACCACTCTGGCATTTCAGAGCCCCAGAGGCAAAGAAATATAAGAAAGAACGTCTCTGACAAATATAGCAGATGTGGGGTCAATTCTGTCTGCAGAAAAAAAAAGTGGGAGGCAGTAAAAAGGAATACAACACCATCAACTAGAAGTTGATGACCACTCCACATCATTTGCATTAACACAGAGCAGTTAATGAGAGAGTGGGAGGAAGGAGATGCATCAGCAAACCAACTTTGATGAGCAGGAAAGGAAGCCTAAGGTGACGAGTGGAGTTTTCCAGGGAAGATGAGGCGTTTTAATTTTAGTCTTGGTTTCTCACTGCCTGAGATTATTTCAACTGGAAGTAAGTTAAACTAATTTCCTTCCCAGTCAAATTTATTTGCTTATGAGGGTAATAGGTAACTGAGATCCCTATCTCTATCTCAACCCACAAACTTTTTCATCTCATTTTCTCCCGACCCACTCAGCTGGGTGGGAGTGTGGCAGCCAGCCAAGGTCAACCCAGTAAAACCAGCAATAGATAAAGCTACAAATCACTATCTTGTATTTCAACATTCAACTAAAAATGCATCTTTTCTACATCAGGATGGATGAGACCAATGGAATTTGTAATAAAAAAGGTTAGATGTGTACCTTTTCTCACTAGATGCCGAAACCTAAACTACAGACAGGCACAACCCACTTATCCATGAATTATCCAACTTGACAAATGGAGAGAATGTACTTTGTTGTGGTACCTCATGCCCCTACAGCCACCACAGCAATGAATCTTTGAAAAATATCAGATGTAAAAAATTTTCCAAGGAAAAAAAAGTATAGATTTCTGGAATTATTTTCTACTCCTACTTCTAGCAGGTGTGTTGAAGACTGGGCTAACCATTTTCCTTCCCATCTTAAGTCTACTACTGCAGTCACCATTAACTATATTTGCATTGCCTGAAGAATTTGACTGAGACCTTAACAATTTGCCTCTGTATCTATTGGCAAAACAAATTCCACATTGCCTTCCTTTCTCAGGTGTTTTGCAGTACGAGATGGGCTGTTGCCAGCATTTTGTATTCAAAACCCCGTGAGCTGAAGACTCCACAGAGGAAATGAAAAGAACTCTATTGCATTACACTTCCCTGTGCTGTCTTGCCTTGTCTGTGTCCAACAGAGCTACAACATCTGTGTTGAATGCAAACACTGATGTCGTTGCTGTCCTGGCTGTCTAGTCTCTGCCACGTTAAACCGCTTTAGCAAATCAAATCCAAGCAGCATTTACTGTACTCTGACTTTTCCTGAGGGAACAGATTAGCACCTAATACCATTTGTTCTTGTTACTTCTGGTCACAGATGTCATTTCAAGTAGGAGTGCACATCTCAGCAACACATGTTGTAAAAGTATGTCATTTTTGGTCCCTACCAAATCTCACTGGACAAGGTGGAGTTGAATAAACACAAGCTCTTCTTGCCTGCTTATAGTTGGATTGCAGGCCACTTCCCAACATCCTCTTTCTTAAGACTCACGTAGGCTGTGCAAAGAAACTAAGCAGGTAAAACGGGTGCCTTTCATACCACAGAAATAAGCAAAGACTACACTACGATTTCTGAAAGTCAGATGTCTATTCTGAGTCCCTTTTTCCCGGAAGGGGCATAAGCAGGATCTCAAGTGCCTTGCAGAAGAACCCACGGGAGGTCAGCTGTGTGCAGGGGAAGCACCTCTACAAGATGCCCTCACTGCCTCTCTTCACCTTCCACCATGTTTAGGTAGTCCCATGTAGAGCACAGAGGAGTTTTGTTCAAAGCCCCACTTGTACCTGAATTCTACCCAGCAATGGTCTTGCTTGGCTTGCTCTAAACTGGATCCAATCCTCTCAAGTTCCAGATTTTCATTCAGGCTCTGGCCCTGACTCTGTCAGGTGCTTAAATACGTGATTTAGTTTGACAGACTTCTATTGTGTTTAAAAATGGGCTTAAATGTAAGTGTTGGCAAAAGAGCTTTGCTGAACTGGGGCCTTTTAGCAGGAAGCCTGCTTCTGAGATCATTGTCACAATGTTTTAAACTTAGAGATTGTGCAACTATTATCCTTTATTGCCCATTTTATACCAAAGTCTCTCTTCTTTCTCTTTTTACATCCCTCTTAAAAGCAAAGCTATTTTGGAGCATTTAATATTATTTAATCTCTCTACTCTGGCAGCATAGAAATTACAGGAACCATTACAATGGTCCTGTGTGCGTGTATGCTTTATTGATGTATATGCTGACCTAATATCAAATTGATTTTGCTCAGCTTTTCTGCTGACCATAGAAAAATGCAAATTGGGTATTATATTTGCACACTAATTTTACTGGGCCCTTGTGTCTTCATAAAAAGATAAAGTTTGGGCTAATAAAAATAAAACATTTCTGGTGCTAATATAGGCAAATGTTTATGTAGGCAGGTAACAAATTGGTTTGTCATTTAGGGGAACATAAAGAGCACTAAAATCATCTTTAGGCAAAATAGATTGGGGGCTTTTGCTTAGCTTTTAGCTTTCATTTGCAAAATCAATTTAATGTAACACAGTGTCTCAGAGACAGGGTGACACAGGATTAAGACATTCATTGTATTCCCCCTCCATAACTGCTCCTTATTCAGAGACCATGAGATTTAGGTTTGTTCCTACTTAAAGCAAATTAAATGTACTCCAACCAAAAGGGAAAAAGGAACGTTTAGGGTTGTGCTGTACGCGAGCATCCTATAGGGACAAACACGGCGGTGCAGTAGGAATGAGAGGCTCAGAGTGTTCCGAAGGTAGTTGTTGAATGAGTTATCAACACTTTTCAGTGCCACCAGGAGTCTGAAAGTGTAATACGTGAATGGTCTCCTTGCCTAGCTAGTTCTTTATTCCTCTTTCAAGCCCTTTGTAACAATGCCTTTCAGGTCTCTTTAACGGCCAACAACCTCTGCTGAAATGCAGCTAAGTGAACGTCAATGACAGTTTAACTAGACAGGCATATATCAACAGCCTAACTTCTATTTACTGAAATGAGTTGACCCATTAAGTTCTTTACTATGAGAGTGGTGAGGTGCTGGAACAGCCTGCCCAGAGAGGTTGTGGATGCCCTGTCCCTAGAGGTGTTCAAGGCCAGATTGGATGGGGCCCTGGGCAGCCTGGTCTAGTATTAAATGGGGAGGTTGGTGGCCCTGCATGTGGCAGGAGGGTTGGAGATTCATGATCCTTAAGGTCCCTTCCAACCCTGGCCTGTGTGATTCTGTATTTAAATCCCAGAGCAGGTACTATTTCCATCCAGCTTTTGCTTTTCATCCTTTACTTCCCCTTCCCTCCCTCAATTGCAGGTATTTTGGAGGGGTTCCGTGCAGCGGGAGGTTACATAAACAGTTTCAATGTTAATACTTGACTGCATTTTCAACCTAATAGCCCAGCAAAGGGATCTGACTGTAAAGGAAAAGGCCAGAAGTGTCTCCTGGTAAAACTGTGCTGAAGCACAGATCAAATGACACTGCAAAGCTATTTGCAAATCAGAAATGGCAAATGATTGTGGGGCAAGATTCTCCTTACCTCACAGACCCCCCCTTGTTTGTTTTTCATCTCCATTAAGTTTTGGAAGCAATCATTTTTCTATTTGGTCTGATACTGCCAGCTTGCCACCCATCTGAGGAAGGAAAATTAACCACATGCAAAACCAGTCAAGGTACACTTACATCGTCTTTCCTCACTCCTCCTCTCTGCTGAAAAAAAAAAACACTTCCAAAAAAACCTGAGGTTTTGTCTTTAAATTATACATACCCTTTTGAACGTTAGAACATACAGTTCTATGAATAAGAATAGCAGTCTGGAATATGAACAGCACATTATCATCCTCAAATGGCCAAGGTGATGACAACTCATAATTAAGGATGCAGACAGTAGCATTTAATGTCACCTACCTGCATCACCATCATACCACAACAGTTTAGCAGGCAGGTCCCCAGCCTACTTTCTTTTTCCCTCTCCTGCTTTGCTATTTATAAAGTCAAGTTGGAGTGTAGATAAACCCTTTGCCCTCCAGAGACCACAGGCAGGCAGTAAATTATGGGAAAGCTAAGTGGTACATCAAATGTGTCTCCTCAAAGCTATATATCATCTTGTTAAATTTGATGCCTAATCCCAGAACCCCAGAAATCATTCCCCAAATCCCACAAAACGCTTGTGTCCTTCAGCTGGTATAGAACAAGAAAATAAAGTTTACCAGCAGGAAAAAAATCATTCTAGCCCTCTTTTTCTAAATGTCTTCATTTTACTTGGGTGCCTTTCAGTGCTATTCTGTAGCATTAGAACACACCCATCTGTATTTGAATGTATGGATGCTGATCTGCAATACTTTTTTTTTTTTTTTTCTTGTGTTGGATATCATACTGCAAACTGAACAAACCAAAACACATCCCACTTATCTCTTTTTAAATATGTTACAGCAGATGCAGATAGAAAAGCAGTATCTTACATACACAGCAGCATTTCTCCAGTTATCACGAATGACAGTATAAAGAACTACAGCTGTTCCACAAACCTCTCTTAACCAAACTCCACAACCACACGTTAGTGAGGAGAGGTAAAAACACTAAGGAGCTGCCTGCAGCCACAGAAGCAGGACTCATCTTTAGGGAAGGAATCAGTGCAAACTGGTACCTATCTTGTTCTGTCTTTTCACAGCTATCTTCCCTCTAGAAACGCTCCCTGTCCCAGCAGCTTTCACTCTATACAAAGGGCTAGAAATAAAATATTCAGATGGAAGACATTTCCACCTGCAGTACTACAGTTATATTGGTATCTTTTCAGTTTGTCTTTAAAATCCGGGGATTCAAAAGATATTGCTAGGGCGTGTTATAAAGCAATTCTCTATCAGCTCTCTCCAGTGGAGAGGGCTAAGGCTATGTTTGTTTGCTACAAGTATGCATGGACTGAAAGATAAGGGAATAATTTATGTCAGAATTTCAGCCAAGATAGCAAAGAGGGAATTACCAACCACTCACAGAGTAGTCCAGCAGTTACAGGAGCAGCCAGGACACCTTTGTTCCAGTTTTGCTGTGGATTTGCCTGTGATTAACTTCAGTGCTTAGATTTTTTCAAATTAAAAAAAAAAAAAAGCATAAACATGCGCACAGAAGACGACAGTACAACTTTATCCAGAATTCTCCTAAGTTTCTAGATGCAGAGTCATTTCCTTGCGCCATGGAACCTTAAAATAAATAAATAAAAGTAAAATAAAAGGGAGAGCTGAAGGGGCTATCTACAGCTGTTTGGAGATGCAACTTCAGAATCCACTAGTCTGGCACTTCTAATCTCACAAGGCCAATGAACAAAGTATTAGAGAATGGACTAACTGCAAAACCAGCATGTAGAGATCAGGAAAGATGTGCCTGGATACTACCCGCTGGAGCTATGCCTCACTCTTCTCATAAGCAGCAGCCTCAACAGATCTCAACAGGAAAAGGAGTGGAAAAAAAGAGTAGAGAAGCATGAAGCGATAGACAAAGCTGCATAGATATCTATACAGCTATTTTGTTTTAAGTAAGGTATGGCTCATTCTGGGAGGAAAAGAAGTGAAAAATAATCAAGGTTTCTTTCCTCTGCCAGCAAAGGCTGAAATCAGCAAAGCACTGCTGCAATGCACCCAATGTTGTCACTGGATTCACATCCCATATTCTACCTCTCAGACACTGATATGAACATCATGAACCGTTCTCACTTATTCTTCCCAAAATACCAGTTATAAAGGAGTGGAGACACTCTATGCTTAATTACAGAGACACAGGAGGTGTTGGGTTTTTTTTCTTATTTTTCTTTTTGCTGCATCAGACCCACCCTGGGAAGAAGGTGAGGAACTGACAGGGTTAAGAAGAACAGAGTCTTCTGCGTGCAAGGCCTGACTTGAAAGCAGTGATCCCAGGCAGGATGTATAAGGTGTTCTGCAAAAGGTTTTGGCCTTTATTGAACTATGACAGTACGTTCTTTGGTAGCTGAGCTTGCAGTCAATAAAAAGCAACCTGCTGAAATGAGATTCATGAAGAACACTGCTCTTCAGAACATGACACTGACCTCCAGGAAGCACCAACACTGCCTTCAGAGAGAGCCTTAAGTCTGCAAGACAAAAAAAGATGCTTCTCTCTTCGCATTCTCCGCTTGCCTGAAATTAGAATTCAGACCTGAGCATGTAGCACCAAAAAAATTAAGGTGCTCAGCAGAGGGGCTTATATATCCAACGCAAATTTCAAAATACCTCAGCAAGATATGGGATGCAGACAGCCTTTAGCTCACTACAGGGCAAAACTCATATATGTCCTTAAAGCAGGCCCAGAAGCAGTCCTGTCTTTACTGTAATCTTAGACCCTGGTTTCAAATTAGGGTAAGAAAACAGCCCTTTTTAATGTAAGGAGGAAGGTAAAGATGGAATGGAAAGCAGCTCCTCACTCATGAGAACTTGAGTTACCAGCTCTTTTGCACGCATAAGAGCACTTAGCCTGTACCATCTGTTCTGTGGCCTGGCAAGATAAAGTCCTGCCACATTCTTGTCCTTTCCTTCATAGAAGAATGGTGAGATGCATGCTCAGAGGGTGGGCACGCTTGTTCCTCATTAAGGACCAAGAATTAAGTAAGCTACCATTTTGATTCACAGACTATTAGATGGCTTTTTTCTCTCTGTTACAAAACCAAAATCCTTAAATTCTACCTGGACACACAAAATCTTCCAGCAGTCTACACCAGCCTGCTATGTCTGTGCCCTGCCTTTCTGCAAACTAAGAACAGATCCTCACACAGACAGAATTCTTCTATAACACCTGCATGCAGCCCATTAACTTCATGTGCACAAGTGCTTACCAGTCCTAGCTGCCCAGAGTGGTGATGGTGATGCCCTGTCCTTGGGACATTCAAAGTCAGGCTGAATGGGGCTCTGAGCACCTGATGGAGCTGTAGGTCTCTCTGTTCATTGCAGGGGAGTTGGACAAGATGGCCTTTAAGGGCCCCTTCCAACTCAAACAATTCTATAGTTCAATTATTCTAATTGAGCTTTCTGTCCCAATATTCAGGAGTAAAGTCAAACGGACAGCATACCGCACATGTGAAAAATCATTTTGTTGTCTGCATGCACATACACACTAGAAGGCTGTGCTCACATAGCTAGTCATCAAACTGTTAAAACCAATCTATACATATGCACCGTCTCTCTCCCAAGGCAATAAGCCTATGGAGAATTTTAATTAAAGTCAAAGGAGCTTTTAAAAGTGGAGGGGGAGAAATCTAGCACAGCAAGAAATAAATTAATAAAAACACACTCCAAGTTGAAGCTCAAGGGGATCACTCTCAGTCATCATTTATTTAAAGGATGGGACACGTCAAAGATTGGAATGTCAAGTGGGAGATGCTGTGATGCAGCAGAGGACAGAAAAGGGGCTGATGATCTGGATGCCACAGCTCCTGTAGCAAATCATTTTTTGTCACTTTGGTTATATCTGTGCCTGACCACCTGCTGCTTGATATTCACTATGTCTCAAAGTTAGTCACCAAAATATCTGTATTCTCTTTCACATTTGATCTGGCGAGGACCTTTCAAGCCCGTCTAGACCACCCTCATCTGGCAAGTACCCAATTTCTATAGAAAATGATTCCATTGTCTTACGTGAGGATATTTTCTTTGGTATTCATCAAGCAATTTCCTTTGCAGAATTTCAATCTATTTCTCACTTGCCTCTTCTGTTGGTGTTGATATTTTTTCTTAATTTTGCATGCCCTGTTTTAGCTTTTGCTCAGGCAGTGAAATATTCCAGAGGAACTAGGTAACTCCTTCAAATGAACTCCTATATACAGAAACACCACCATGCTCAATTCTCATGTCCTAATGATCTTTTTATAGAGAAAGTTTCAGTGCTCAGATAAGAGCTGGCATTCTGCTCTTCACTTGCCATTCTCACAGCCAGTGAATCATATCTTCTAGCCTTTTCCATAGCAGGGGGTAGAGGTTTCTTCACTTGAGGCCAGTTGCAAGCAAGCAGTGCCACATTGCTCAGCTTTAACAACTCCCAATTTCAGCTGCTACAGCAAGCTCTCATCACCTCCGCCTGCCTGTCTTGTAACAGCTCACTGGGGTGTAAGATGCTTGTGTGGATCAGTGTCCTCAGCAGTCCCTTAGGTCTCCAGACCTGTATTCAAGGAAATATAATGCTTCTATTTGCTGCTCTGTCACAAACCTCCCAGCACTGGATGCAAATGAAAGTAATCATCCATAATAAATCATGTGATTATGCTGGAAACCCATGCGTGTCTGATCCTTCAACTACTAGAATTATGGAGATCCAATATTAACTGCATATCTTGACACTCATTATCTCATTTACAGAGTGTTGTGCTGTCTATTCTTCACCAGCCAGATCCCTTGGTAGGGACAAAAGCTTCATGGATTGGTAAGACCCCACATCAATTTATATGTAAGAACATGGAAATGTAACTCATTTCCAACATAAAATATTGAAATTGGAAACCTAATACATATATTTATTAATGAATGTAAATTTAATTATGTTTTGCCCTTTTCCATGAAGAAAAAAAAAAAGAAATGCCCTCGTCATGGAAAGAGGGTTAGAAAGGTTAAAAAAATAAAGAAAGTCAAAGTCATTACATTCCAATCAAACTTGATAAATATGTAAATTACAGCAACTAAACAGTTGGCTTTGACAAATGACTTCCATGTAATGGATTTTTCATAGTAATGAGGCTTCAGTGCAATTGTTTTTTAAAGCCTTATATTTCTCATCAATACAAAATGTGAGTCAGGATGCAGAATGGGGATATTTACTTTAAAAAATTAAGAGGAGAAAAAAATTCAGACAGTAATTGATATCACAGAGGGATGCCACATCCTGTGATGGTGTCCTTCCTTCCATCTACACTGACATGTTGTTTACTGCTCCTTAATTAAGTAGCTTGAACTTGATGTGCTACTCAATGCCAAAGAAGCATAAAGCCTAGGACTTTGTTGCTTGTGATTCATTTTTGATATATTCATCCATCCAACTCTACAAAGGGTGCCAGCTACACATGCTGTGCAAACCCTACAAGAACCACAAAAATGGAGAAAAGAGGAAGAAGGTCACTTCAAAGAACTTAAGTAACCTCCCTGCCCACATGAATCATCCAACCTCGTTAAGGCCTTTGACGCTTCAGACCATGTCAATCATTGTGGTATCAATGCATTCTCTTCTGTGCAATCTGACCATGTCTCTTCAAGCTCTCAGCTCAAAAACTCTACTGCCCACAGCCTCATCTTTATCTCGTACAGATATTCTAATACAGGTTGGATTCTAGAAAAGGATTTATGCAGAACACTCTCATTCAGAGTATTCTTTTCAGTTGCCTTATCACTATCCTGAAAATGATCTGGTATTCAGCAAGACATCTCCCAGTTTTACTCCAGGCTTCACCTTTATTTGATGCAGCCTATTTGGGAATCTCGAAAGCAGCAAAGGTGACAGAAGCCAGCAACAGTTTTTCAAAACAAAGTGGCAGTGATTACAGTGAAAACGCGTCCAGAAACCTTGATGCGTGTTTAGCCTTAGCGAGGACCCTACCACACAGGATTATGGTTGTGTTGTCCCACTTAGTGCACACTGTTGGCAAGCAACCAGGCAATCACTGGGACTGTAAATGGGACTATATTTGGACAACCAAACTCAGCAACCAACTATGTTGAAAAAAGCTCCTCTGTCAAAAAGCAGTAAGTTTTTCTCTGCAGATATCTTGCTGCATCTATAGAAGCATTTCTATTTTTTTTCTGATTTGAATGGGAAGACCCAAATTAAGTAAAAGGGGCAAAGAGGATTAGCTCTCCCCCTTACCCCTTTACACCATCCCCTACAAAGCCAAATAACACCGGTGAACGAAGGGACTCAGTTTATAGATGTATGGTACAGAAGTTCCTGGACAAATATAGGGGAACTTTCAACATGGAAGAGTATGTCATTTGATTCAGTTTTGGCTGCTCAGTTTTTCTCTTTGAATGGGAGCTGAATCCATGCCCCCTTACCAAAAGGATCTTTGCCACCCAGCATTTGCATTCCTGAGCCAGGGCTACAGAACAGAGCTTAGAGTTGCCCCAGACATGATCAGATGGTCCAAAGGTCAGCCAATACTGGATAGTGACAGATCAAAGACTGTACTGCTGATTTTAAGTTATTTAAGTAAAAACAACCCTTCTCACCCCAATCTGTTGAAAGGACAGAAAAGTGAGGAAGGGAAAACACAGCCAGGGGAAATGTCAGCTGAAAATAAGGACAGAGGAGGTGGAAGAGGGTGTTGTTCATATATCTTCTAATAAGCCTTATAAACCCTGGCTATAGCTCTGCGTGCGTGCATTTCTTTTGCTGATATAGGATGCATACTCCATGTAATGCTATTCTTGTGAGCCAAGAAAATCTGCATGTAATACAGCAGGAGAATGCTAATGGCTTTCAACGGACCTGTAATCCAACACTACCTGCCTTTATCAAAGGTAAATTTCAGAGCAAATAGTCAACCTTGGGGTTCCTCCTTGAGTTACAAATCGGTGAACACAACACGACCACATGCGTGCCTGTTCCAGCTAAGTGTCCCCCAGTTGCAGAAGAGGTACAATCCTTCCCAAATATCCCTCAGGCTATAGCAGAGGTATTTTTCAAGCAGTCCTTTGTCAGTAAAAGAAAAGCAATTTCAAGCCCATTCAAGTGATGAATTCAAGTGGGTTAAACAGCTTACCCAATTCAGGCTGCTAAATCACCAGCCTAACTACCAGCAAAACACCTGCATCCCATCTTTCCCCATTTCCATACCACCAGGCTGCGAGGACTGTCCCTGCTTGGTCTGACCCACATCTCTGACAGAAGCTACATTACCCACTCTTCTTCCATTAAAAAACATCTGAGATATTTGGAGCGATTTCAAACTAAAGAAAAATGAATAAAGAGAGATACTCCAGACAAGTAGAAAAACAACAGCACCAACTGATAGACTTAATCACGAAGGCCCTTTCCTTAGAAACTACCAGTAAATGACAGAAAAGCTTAATATGAATGAAAATTTAGGTCAGCACTTGCAATGACTGCCTTCTGAGTTTATGAACTTATTTAGGAGAAACAGAGAATAGATTACTCTTAATTTGCTTTATCTTTGCATTCCTGATCAATTGATTATAATAACTGTGGCTAATGAGAAGGAAGATAGGTTTTACAAGTATTACCATACAGACAGCAGGCATGAGTCAAAGTGAATTTAAGCAGTTTTGTTTCCAGAGTGATGGTGTAATGCAGAACTGCACGTTTCCAAGGCAGAAAAGGAAAAAATAAGATTTGTGACATTAAGTTCAAGCAGATTTTCAAATCATTGCGGAGAACAAACAAACAAGCCAACAACAAAAAAACACCCACAGTTTTCTCTTGAATCAGACATGTCCAAACTGACATTTAGGACTATACCCTAAAGAGATTTTTCAGAAGTTGTCAAGGCTGAACCCAAACCACTGTCCTAATTTTCCAAAAGCTTCAAAAATAATGGAAAACTTTTTGAAGGTCATTGTCCTCTGTCAAGCATGTGATGTAGCACTGTCTGAAATACGAGAACTGAAGTCCAAAATCCTGTGTTCTTTTTGTTGGTCTTCCACTAAACTGATGAGTAACCTTTCAAAAGACACTCAAGAATAAATCCAAAAGCAGATTTAGCAACTAAAGTAACCTAAATCCTATTTAAGCCCAAAGTTTAGATCTTCAAAAACTGCATTCAGTTGTCACCAAGTTCAGCAGATGCCCGCATCCACAGGCAGAGTTCTCTTTTTCGCCAAGTCCCTCACAAATCCACATGCATCTCTTTCTCCCACTACTTTCAGCAAACATTTTCAAACTGTGCTGAATGGAAGGGAATCAAAATAAACCATAGCAGTAAAAGCACAGTAGCAACAACACCCGTTTCTGTCAGTTCTTACAGGCTCAACAGTCTTGCCCAAAATATGGGAAGTCCCTTGGTACAAGAGCTAACTGTAAGTACCTGCAGCCCTTTTTTGTCTCTCTAGTTTTACAATTAACTCCCCCCATTTTAATAACACTAATAACAGCTACCTGTGGTTTTTTTTTTGTTTGTTTTTTAATACATCACTTTGAGATACTTGAATGGAAAAGAACTTTAGATCTGCATGCATTTATTACTGAAAACAACTCATGCATGCTTTTCTCTTTACTGGGAAAATTTGGAAAGCACTTTTCCAAAATCGGCACCTCGATCACTCAGTATTTTATCTACAAAAATGCAGACTTCAAGGTTTTATTTGCTTGAATAGACAGAAGGCTTCAGAGGGAGAAGAAAAATATGGCTTTCTTAAACATTTTGTTTTCATAATCTATTCCTTTCCTACTTATCTGGCTGTGGATCACACACATATAGTGGCCGTTCATGATGTCCAGATGATACCAGTAAGTCAACAGTGGATTCATTATGCTTTTATTTCTAACATGAAATTTACTACTTTTTTGGATAGAAATAGAGAACATAAGCTGCATACAAATGGGTCACAGCACCTCATGTTTACCATTAAACATGAATTAAATCTGAGTAGCTTGGCATATCTCTATAATAAAAAAGGCACCGTTAATAAGATTTCATTAAATGGAGAGCTAATGTGTAACAGCCTTATATCAGATATGTGAAAACAGAATTTCATAACAAGGCTGGGAGAAGCATTATCAAGGACCTAAGTAGAAAATCTGTCTTTCTCGATACTGGAGGAATTTATATTTGAAGAGTGTTCTTTCCTATTGAGATCTTCATTGACTTGTACAAAAATACCGCTTTTAATCTCAAATCCCCACTGGCATTTTCATATAAGCACTGAAAATGCTATTGGGCTTTAGAGATTTAATTTAATGAAGGAAAAGTATTTCTATTAAAGTGTGTAATTTTTTTTTTTTTTAGTTTTTTTTTCCTTATATATTTAAACACAACATATTGTGAGAAACCAGGGAAACAGGATTATTTTAAGCTCTGAAAAACTAACCTGTGCCCTTGTAGACTCCTGCCTCACAAAGAAAGCTTAGCAGAAGCAGCAGAGCCTCTAGGTGCACCTGAAAAGGGACCCCATTGTCCCAAGTCACTGATGCACCAAGAATGCCAAGCCTGGAGGAGAAGGTAGCAGAAAGAGGAAAAGAAATGTCCCCATGCAGTCAGGTTGTTTATGCTAAACTGCTGCATCATTAAGCTCCATTCTGAAATGTCAAAGATGGCAAAAACTCACCAAATAGCTACTAAATCTTCTGCATTAATGGACTGATCCTCCCATCTATTTGTGTCAAAAAGTATTAGGTCTGGCTGGGTAGGAAACAAATTCACTGTTGGGGTAAATGAAAGCCACTCCATCAATTTGGGCAGAAGGGCGCCCATTGGCTCCTTTGATGAGATAGACTCTGAATGTGCCACCATGAATTCCCTGCACATTAATTCTAACAGTACTCCTTTTGTGAGGCTAAAAATCTTTGTTTCTTCTGTGGAACACAGATCATATGAGTCGCATTTATCGTATGAGTATTCATTACAAATACAAATTCCTTTTCATATTGAAGAAAGAGAGTGCACTTGACACCAGGAGGCCTCTCAACAGGACACTGCTAGGGCTGACAAGATGAACAGTAAACATAAGTAAAAGCAGTTGTTCTGATTATGTGCAGGGCTTATGCAAAGTTAAATTTCCCTGCTTTTGGTTTTTTTTTTTTTATTTTTTTAAAAAAAGGTTATGCTTTTATGTAACAACAAAACAAATCATAGAGAGATAACAATGCAATCCCCCTATAAATCTATAATAAGTTCTTACTACAGCAACAGCTGAGCCAAGATATTATTTGAGTAAACAGACAGCAGAAGAAAGTAGTCCAGAAATAAATTCTGGACTTTTCATAAGGCTCACTGCTTATCTTATATTAAGACAGCAAACTCTGCAGAGGGATCATTTATATAAGGGTGTACAGGCAACTGGGCACCTAGATGCTTTCACAAACAATCAAAAGGATCACTTCTGGTTTCTGAAATGATGTAACCTCAGCAAAAAGTAGGACTGAGATGAACATCTAGTTCCTCACAGCTGACCAGCGAAGGGGATGTTGGTTTAAGCAGACCTTCAGCCCCAGATCGTTGTCACAGAACAAACACCAACCTGCTTTGACCTTTCAGTTCCCTTTCCCACGTTTACCCATTGGCCTCATCTGCTTACATTCTCAGACCTTTCAGGCATTTCTCCTTAAACATGAAGTTGTAGACCAAAAGATAATTATACCATTAACTTCAGTAGATCTAGGGTTCTCTTTTGTACAGTAGTACAAAATAAGTACATTCCCTTCAGTACAGTAGAGTACCTCAGTATCTGAAGTCTCATAGCAATGAAATAAGCCGACACCGTGATTGGGAAATTCACTTAGTTTGCTGCACAAGGTACATGATCAGTGTCAAAGAACAGTGGTTCATTTCATAAGTTAAAAAGTTTTCAAGGTATATATTAAATATTACTAATCGGAGGACATGAGCAATCACCTGTAGTATTTGGAAGAGCAAACAATGAAAAATAATTTTCATTTAAATCTAATAAAAACATGGATGAAAAAAGAATCTATGAATCTTTTATTAAAGGTAATATTGGTGGATATTTTTGACTAGACATTTCAGCTCAGCAACTATTTCATCCTAACTACCTCAGTTTATTTTTGTGGTGGGTACAGGCAAGCATGATGATCCATGGTTTGATTTCATTTATTGCTCCTGAAATGTTCTCCTCCATGTAGATAGCTTAGCAAAGAGAAGGACAGTTCTTAGGTTTGAAGGAACAAGTATCCAGGAATCTCTGGTTTTATTTAACATATACTCAAAATTATGCAAATAGCCACAAGAGAATGTTTTTGCATTGAAGTGATCACTGTTATCAAGTGCTTGTGCAATGGCAGTTCTAGTACCTCACTGAAGCAAAACAAACAAACAAGCACAGAGCTTCACTCTACATAAAAACCACAATCCTTCCTTGTATGCTGTCACACCACCGACAGAATACTTCCATTCTTTCATATACCCAGGAGAATAACAATCTGAGTTGATGTAAAATTTGCATAAGACAGAAATCCATCTAGCCTCCTGCCTCATCTCCAGCAATGGTCAGCAATGGACACCTATGGATATAAAAGCACACGATACACAGAAAGGAGTTATTTCTCAGCCATTTCCTGACAGATTCTTTCATTTTGGAGATGATTTTTGTTTTAAAACGTCCACAGATTTTCCATCAGAAACAAGACTTACTGTCTACCCAAATCTGTTCACCCAAATTTTGATTCAGAACCATTTTGAAACAAATTAATACTCCAGTCATGAACAGCCTCAAACGTTGGATGCAGGTGAAAATTTCACAAGTGATCCCTGTCACTACAGAGAACTAAACAAAATCCCAGTACTGTAGAAAAAACACAGGGTCAGGTTCAAACCATGAGGGAGCATCCTTCAACCAGCATAAATTGTTACCGCTCCACTGAAGCCAATGGAGCTCTGACTACTTGCCTCAGCTGAGAAACTACCCTGAGTCACTGGCTCATCTCTAATGGCACTACCAGGGGACAAGGTGGGTGGCAGGGAGAAAACAGTTCAAGAGGAAGGCTGATGTAGGGAGGCAGATAGTGTATTTTTTGAAAGATTTTTTGGCAGAGTTAATAGAAACTCTCTCCCATTGCATTCTTATGCAAAGCTCAGTTCTGAAGGTTACCTGCTTCCCCAGTGACTTGAAATGGAATTTTTTGTAACGTAATCTCTTCAATCTGTCTCTTCCTCTATTTACAGAGCATAAAAGTAACCATAAAATGCCACTGTTTTTGAGCAAATCTAATCTGCCCTTCCAGTAATACCAGGCCACGCGATGATTATCTCATTTTCTCTTTGACAAATGTGGAATTATTGGCTGGTGATTGTCAAAAAAATGCATGTCTCTACATCAGATTAATAAGAGTAAAGACAAATAAAAAATGTGAAACACTAAGCATAAGCAATAAGAGGCTAATGTCCCTGACTGGTGACCTGTTCTGCAGAGTTAGTGACATAGAGCAGTCTCATTTTTTAAACTGCTTATGGTTCTAGTCCTTTTTTCTTATCCTGGCTTTCAGTCATAAAAGAGGAGAAAAAAAGTAAGAAAAGAAAACCTTTTGTTTCTGCACACCAGGGAAAAATACGAGATTTAAACAAAAGGAAAGCAATAAAAATAGCCTGGTTTTGGAATCCTGGTTTGGGAGAAGACAAGACCTCTCTGTAGAGAGAAGGTCAAAGGTTTCTAGAGGGGAGGGATTGCTCAGTTATCAAGGGATGGAGAGGAAGAGTGAGTCGAAGCAAACCTCAATGAATGCAGGCAAAAATGGCAAAGAAGATACAAAGTTAGCATCTATTCCAGACATCTAATTGTCAAGGACTGGGAGAAGAACCTGTCCTTGGAATATCCACAGCATCGTCAAGTTCAGCAAGAAATAACAAACAGTCAAAATGAAACAGTGACAGTCTCAGTAGGAATGCTACTTCTGCAGCAGGTACACTGCAGGGAGTGCCAGAACACTGCCAACCAACCTGACATGACCACTAAAAAGCACAACAGAACTTTTTCCCTAAAGAGAAGCAAAGAAGTTTCACTGCATGACCGAGCAGCCTATAACCATATCTTGGACAGACCCAGTACCTCAGACACTAAATTCAGAGGAGAACCATCTTCTCCCATTTAGCTTGACTCCTACAGATAGAAGCCTTAGATATGTTTAGTGTGCTGACAGCAGTGAAGTTTGTACATCGGCCCCAGAAGTCAAGCGGCACAGAGGCAAGCTAATGTGAGATCCCCTTTGCCAGCACCAGCAACAAACGTTACATGGAAGAAGGTCACTTGTAGCCTCAAGCAGAGGAATGAACAGCTCCTCTAGTTCGCTGGAAAAATACGGGAGAGCAAAGCCTGACAAAGGATGTCCTGAGGCTGCAGGACAGATAAGGAACTGATCCAAGAAGAGACTCAGAAACCTTTTTGAATCCATGGGATTTAGAAGGTAAATGAAGAACCAGGCACCTAAGTGCCTTCTTGTACCCTGACTTTCAACCAGTATTTAAGTGAAGTGTCAACAATCTCCAGAGAGCAAAGCAAGTCTTTGTGAGATCAGGCAGCCTCAGCAGTTTCCAGCCTCCTTGCACTGACTGCAGAGTGAGCTTGGAGTCTCTAACCCAAGCAGCTCAAAGCTCTCATTAAGCCAAGGCAAATCTATGGTTTCATCTCTTTCCCTTTCTCCCTCCACAAAAGACAACCAGCCCTTTTCCAGTGCTATCAACCAAACTTACCATAAGGAACTCTCAGTGTGAAAACATCATCATGCTCCTGTTTTTCATAGAAACCTCAGCAAAACCTCAAATCAATTCACAGATATGGTCCCAGTAGGTGTAATACTCTCTCTTTTATTCCAAAACTGAGTAATCCAAAAGACACCTTGGGAATACAGTATGGTGGGACAAGAGGCAGGTTTGCGAGATGCAGAGAGCAAAGAATTGCAGTGAAACTACTGAAGTCCTGCCCAGGTCCAGTAACTGCATTAAAGAATCCCCATTACAGTCATTATACTTTATTTCTGCACTTTCATTTTCCACTGTCACGAGGCACACTCCAAAGACATATTTGCATTACCAACGTGTTACCAAAGTGGAGTGAAACAGCTTAAAGTTTCTTTTATAGACAATACATCTATTCACGGTAGATAAAGGGATTAAAGATCCTACTAAAATCCATTAGAATCAGGAGTAATACTGCCACATATAGTTTTATTTTGCACTTTTATTATACCTTTCCTCCTAGGATCCTAGAGCACTTGTCAAATAAGAAATTAGGCTTTGCTACTTTACCAGAATAAAAAGTCTACTTTCAAATAGAGAGGACAATGACAGTGACAGCTGAAGGTCACACAGGAACAGAGCCTGGGTGCTCTGGCTTGTGGGTTTCTGCTCTAAAGCCCATTCCCTTTTTCAATTAGAGGGATGACAGCACCACATAGACATGGTACTTAGGGTAAACATTTGCTTGAGTTCTTCATCTCCTCCTACCATTATCTGCACCATTTTTATTTGAACGCCTCATTTTTTTTCCAGAGTTTTCTGCAAAATTCAAATGAACCGTGAACAAGAGAATGAGAGGTTTATTGAGCCATAGCAGGCTAACACTACCCATGTTGCAGCATGATTCGAATACTTAAGTGGCCCAGATGCTCTAGCATTCAATTAATGAATTCTGGAGATTTGGGGAGGGGGTGGAGAGAAAAAAAATTACACAAGATGTTGGCTTTGCCATTGCATTATCCTAGGTGTCTCACTCTGATGTAGGTTAATGAGAAGAGTTCAAATGCTAAGACATAATTAAATAGCAATAATTAAGGAAGCTGACACTGCTAGAAGTAGCAAACTGAAATAAAGCAAGATTGTTTCCCTTTAAAAGAAAGAAGGCACTTATTGTTTAAATACAACCCTAGCAGGTTTGTGAAACAGTTTCCCATCTTCCAAAACACGAGGCAAACGCTCATTAATTGGTATCATTACATGTTTAATGTTGTTTGCCTTGCCGTTCCCGATCCTATTTGCCTATTTTTGGATGGTAGCCTCAGCACAAATGAAGCCCATTTGGCAAGTCTGCACCCTGATCAGAGACAGACATGTGGTCATCTTGGCTAATGCACAGCTGAAAGGTGTTCATATACTCCACAGGTAAGCATGATATGAAAACTGACAGGGAAAAGAATTGTAAAGCAAGCAGTGCTCTGACCCATAATATTCTGGGAGCACAATCGGTGCAAGACATAAAGCTAAGTCAATGTTTGGAAATTGCAGAATTCAGATCCTGAATGCTGTGGACATTTTGGAGCATTGGTCGTCCATGCTGATTCACAGTATGCAGTAGGAAAAAAAAAAAAAAAAGAACTTTCTACTGTATTTCTCACACCAATTTGCAGCTGCTAGTTAATATTCATCTTTTTGT
Source organism: Chrysolophus pictus (assembly GCA_037305975.1). NCBI lineage: Eukaryota > Metazoa > Chordata > Aves > Galliformes > Phasianidae > Chrysolophus > Chrysolophus pictus. Next base: position 22,575,976 of record CM074583.1, read on the forward strand.
TAATGACATCAAAACTTCCCACTGTTCAGAAAATTTCACTGATTTACTGAACACTTAAGAATTACTCAGTACTGTCAACAGAGCAAGCACTGCTATGGTAAGCACAAGTTTGCCTGCTTTTGAAATCCAGCTCTGGATTAATGGAAATCAGGTGACATGATCCTGCCAAAAGCAGTACTCATGTACACTGGTATTCTAAAAGACATAACCACCCCATCACTTCTGCAGGCCCATCCTTCAGATGGGTTATTCTGATGGATGAGTCCAGGTGGATTATTTCAGCTAGCAGAATGAAGGACAGTGAAAGTGCTCCATAATTTCGTCCATTCTGAATTCATGTGGTCCTTGTGGGTTCCTTCCAATCTCAGTTGTTCAGTGACCTCCTGATGATGACCCAAAGACTTGACAAGGAAAAGTCAGGCCAAGAAAAGATCATTTCCAGCCTGCGAAAGGATGTTCAGTGATGAATCACCAAGCACAGTACTATTTTCCCTTGCATTTTTTGTAGATAAAAATGGATAATTCCTTTTTGTCACCCCATTAATGAATCCCGTTTCCTTCCTTTCTGAAGTACAATCCAGGTCTGCAAAACCTAATCACAGCCATTTGCTGAAAGATCTTTCAAAAGAAAGTTTTCAGTCCTCAGATCCAGAAGGATAAGCTCAAATCATTTGAGCTGAGGTGAACCTCATGGGGCCACCCAAGTAAACCAAAACATCAGATCAGAAACTGGATCTGAAACTTAGGTCTGTTCCTGAATTGTGAGATTATCATCCCAATCCAGATTCAAGCTTGCACTGGTGAAAAGATGGAAAGATGAAGAAAACACCATCTACATCTATTTTTACCATTCTTCCACCTGGAATGTCTTTTGAGATAATTTGGGGTACTGATTATCAGCTTTAAAAGAAAACAGAAGTTTCCATTCTCTGCATACAAGCAGAATCATAAACATCAGTTACGTATGAGACTGCAGCTTCTCTACTGCATATCAGAACCCAAAAGGTGCTTACTACCAAAATGTACTTAGAAGTATTTGTTAAGTAAAGTATGAAATTTTAAACAGATTTATAAATATGGTCTGAATATTGCAGGTACAAAAAGGGTATGATAGATATTCTAGCAAAATTCAATTTCTTTTTATGCACTTTTCACACTATTCTTCACAAGAGCATATCAGTAAATGGATAACGTACATCTAAGAGGACGAAGTTAAATGCAATGGAGAACAAGCATTGCTCCTGGTTGGATAAAAATAAACCCATGTTCAGTTACATTTCAGGAAGGGAAAGGAGAACGTGCCATTAAAGATGCTGTGTAAATCAGCCCTCCTTAGAAAGTGGCTTATCTAAAAAAAAAAAAAAAAACAACAGAGTCCAGCATTTCAGCTCACTATTGACCAACAGCTTTGGCAGTACTGATACAGCACCAATCACTGCAAACACCTGAACAGCAGTATTTCTTCCTTTGAAAACTTGGCAGCAGTCAGTCAAGGCAAAACTTGCAGCATTATTATTAAGGTGCAGAACTGGCATTAGAGCAGGAAAACAGCATGCTCTTTTTCATCTGAGTCTGATCAGTATTTGAAGGCAGGCCTCAGTGGGTGAAAATCCAGTGCATAATTCCACTGAACCTCTGTGAATGCTTTCTTTGGTCATTTAATCTTTCTCAGAGGCAAAACCGATGAGGAAAACACTTTTAAGAATAAGACAAATCAATAGAAAAATACCAGCATTCTTATTCCCATTACTAAGGTGTGATGACCTTGTTGAGTGGTGACCAAGGGGAGTCTGGTTACAGATGATTGGTGGCTGAGCTTCTGACAGTAGAAATATGTCTCTTATAATAAGTTTTCCTCTAAGTTAAAGCACTCTGCTCTCTCTTGCTACCTACAGATGCTTTAAACTTGAGGCAAGAACTTGGCAGGAGTTTGAAACCAAGCAAAATGCACCATTGCGTATATCCATGGAAGTTGTACAGTTTGAAGCTCTGCAGACAGATTCCTAATTATAACTTAGTAAGCTCTTCCATAGGCTGATTCCCCAGTGGTAGAACCTGGATAATCAACTTCCTAAAGCTAGTCACAGAAAAAGGACTCATTCCTAGGGGAGCACCAGGATGGAAAGATCATCCAAGTCAGACAGGGATTACAGAACAAGACAGCTGGTTCCAAGAGATCAACCACCCATGGCAGCCATGCTACCAGCTCAAAAACAAAACACCACTCACCCATCAACCAAAACCTATATGATAAAGCTCTTGAATCAAGTAATTACACCCATTTCATGATCTGCATCAGCATCCAAAGGTTTCTCACATCATCATTTATCACATTAAAAACACTTGCTCGCTCTCAGAGATTTTTTTGCAGAGATTGAACAACTGCCAGATACTCAATTTGCATGCTGGAAGCTGTGGAAAAAGACAACAACCTTAAACTGTCTGGGGCTTTAAAAGCCATAGTTTTCATTACAATCACCAGAGAGCATGCAGCTATACCTGTACTCAACAAGTCCTTGCTGATCACATTTGTCTCCTTTTCCCCCCCCTCTTCCCCAAGGAATTTTTTTTTTAATTGCTTGGATGGTTAATAATCACTTCATGAACACTCCTCAATTCAGCAATTGTGAACTGCTGAAAGTTTCTCAACAAATTGTTAAAGAATTTACATAGCAGCATTCCAGGCCTTAGTATACTGACCAGAAAACAAAGAATACTGGTTATATTTAACTGTTTTATCCTTTGAAATATCTTTAAAGGAAGTGTACAATGTTGGTAGTCATAACAGTTTATATTAATGGCCTTTAATGGAGTACAACATGCAAGGACTAATGTTGACACTTAATTTAAAATATGAGCAATTTGAACCCTTCAAGTAAATGGTAACAACAGGGACAGCAAACACTCAGAATCAAAAACTTCTAGGAATATCTTCTCCAGATGCATAGATATCTCAGTATTTTGGTGCTCAAAATTTCTTCCAGACTCATTACTTCTTCATTCAAAGTCCTTTCTTATTTTTGAGAAAATATTCTGGAATGAATGTACTCAAACACCACAGTCTTCTAGTTTGCCAGTAGAATAATATGCATGCAGTAGAGGAGAAAGAAAAAGTGCAAAGAAGAGAAGCAGTACATGGAGGTGAGCTACTGTACATCAGCCAAAGAAAAGTTTGATCAGGTTGGGTAACATACTGATGGTAAAACAGCTGTAAATAATTTAAATAAATATAATGCTGATATTATTTGTAACCTTCTGTCATCTTTTACATCACACGTTCAGCAGCACAAGAATTATACTATTGTCTTTCACCTACCAATGGCTAGCAGTTCCATGGAACTCCAACAATACGCTATCATAAACTCCTCTGTAAAGCCTATTGTCAATGATCCACAGGGCATACATATATTTTTTTTTTTGAAAGGTGAAGTTAAGAAGTAGAATGAGATTGCCAATATAAAAAAAAAAAAAAGCTTTTTGAAGAGATCAAGATGATTCCTAAATAGTTGGATAATTGGCTAATGAACAATCAAAAGACTTGACTATGCGACTATGCTGCGGTTTCTTTCTTTCAGAGTGCTTTTAAATGCATCGTTTCATCTCTCACTGTGATTTATACTACTTTTATATAGCTTGCATTACAAGGAAGTTGTGGCCTCCAAATTGCTAGGTCCTCTAGGAACTCAATTATTCACCCAATGAAAAGCTCCATCTAAAACCCTCCATCTAACCATTTTGTTCTGGCAGTGAATTGTAATGAAGCAGTGTCCCAGTCAAGCATGATGGTGGACAAGTGGGATATTTGCAGGCAGCACATTCAAAATCATATACAGAGAGTATTAGGTTACTGCTGGGCCATCAATTTCACTAAATCAAGTTTTCTCATAATTAATAAGGAGGTTATTTTCAGTTTACAAAAAAAAAAAAAGCATAATCAAGATCATACAACTGCTATCTCAGAGAAAAATCACAAGTTTTTGCCTTGTGTAATTGCCAAGAAATTGTTATATTTGAGCACAGTAATGTGAAGTTATGATATGTGCTTCAACAAAGTGTGCACAAGGTAGATATAGAAAAAAAAATAATCTAATACTGTCTTTTTAGAAGCATGCATACTCATACTCCAGCATCCATCCTCCTTCATGTCAAATGAAGCCAACACTAAGCGTAATGAATATCCACCACTTAAATTAATTTAGACAAAAAAAATTGCTAACTGAAAATTTTACTTACATTTTACTGAAAGCACAATATTTATTATCCTGTGGGCCATGTGCATATAACAGCAAATACAATATCCTTTCCTTATTCAAACGTTTCACAATTTAGAAGCAGCAGGAAGAATGATGAAATTAAAAAAATAAACTGAGGTGCAAGCTTCACCACAAATACTGCCACAGTCATTAACCTTCTGTTTATTGTGAATGCACACCAAGTTAATTTTTCAAAGTTAGGCCCTTTTAACCTGCCATGCCTACGTTATTGTCTGGAGATGCACGTACTTCAAAAGACAGCATTTCTAAAGATATAGGAGGAATTCTGCAGTGATGCTGGGAAGGCATCAGAGCTTCGCCCATTTACATCATTCAGGGTAGTAACCTGTGGCAGAGTATCCTCTGTAGTATCCTCTTCCCCTTTTGCATTTAAATGCTAACAGCTCCATACTGGGAATCGAGTTTGTACAAAGCTAACTTTCCATAAAGGAAACAAGCCATGCTAAACATCCATCTGTTGTGTGTTTTACCTGGGGTACTTTCCTCTCATTCCCCCATAACATATTAAATATCCTCAGGAAACAGCACAATATTAATACAATATTCCAGTGATCCACTTATCTTCACCAAATAGTCCCCCTCTTCTCCGTCACTCCCCTGAGCATGAAGACAAATTATATATGGTTTTTAAATGCATTCTTTTGGTAATAAAGAAGCTTATCTTATCAGTTATTGCATGTATTAAAGTGTTGTCCCCTAGAGGTATAATTTTCCACTCTATCCTACCCTTATTTCAGTATCTGTTAGACTGAACTAAATTTACAATCTCTGTGTACTAATAACTGACCTTTGGCCTTGAGGTAGGAATGCTGATCCCCAGCTTTATCTGACAATTCCTGTTTTCCTGCAGTTACCCCTGAAAGTAAATGAAGCTTAGTTTGCTTTCAGGGTTTATTGATTAAGTACCATAAAGGATGGTTGTCGTGAACTAACTTAGGTCATAATCGCTTAAATAGGTCTCAGGAGCAAGAATAGTCATTTTCTTGCAAAGATAACTGAAACCACACAACCACATATGCGAGATAAAACACACGTGGGTTTTTAGGGTGAGCTGGTGCTTTGTGTTATAAATAAATATCGTACAGAGGAGAGCGTTTCCCCTTTCTTTAAAATCTCTGCCACCACTTTCCCTTAAGCTTACAAAAGGAAATGCTGGCGATCATAATCTTTGAGATGCTGCTGTGCAGTCACATATTTTCTTCTTACACAGTGGCTTTCATCACGGATCTCAAATTACTTTTTGAACACTGATTAATCCCCACCTGTGAGATAAGCATTCTCATACACATAGGAGAAAACAGTGTTCAACAGCTTATCCAAGGACACAGAGTTCCTGAATGGTAGAGCTGGTAACCGAACCCAGACTGGCTGGGGATCACATTAGGTGACCTCCAGAGGACCCTTTCAGCCTTATGCTATTTTATGTAATGTTACACAAGTCACCGCTCACTTAAAATAGTTTTTATAGTGTGCAGTGTGCTTATTAGATGGCAGCCACAGGACTACAATGTGCACCCAGAAGCTGCTGAAGCTTCAAGTCTATATGGAAGCAGTCATCCCCTACACTCCTCATTGGAGCATGGTGCCATAGCACCCCTTGCTGAGGTGCATCCCAGTGCTGAGATCCCAACAAATCCTTCACTCTCCTAGGGAGTTTCACTGGACATTCCTCTTTCATTGGCATCTGCTCTGCTCCTTCCAGGTTGATCTCCCACACCCCTTGGCACGACACCCCGACCAGATCCAGCCCTCCCAAATAGTACTTAGAGAAGTTTGTCTCCACACCCTGATTTCAAAATAAAATTCAGACAACCTACAGGAACAGCAGTGGGCAGGAAGATGTCCTCAGGCTGGAGAGGTATTATGTTGGAGGAGGATGGAGTGAGTGAGCCTAACAAGAATTTAGGGCTTAAACTGGTTCCTGATGAAGACGACATCAGATCATCTATCACCTTCTGATAGAGTTAAATCCAGGATTTAACCTCAGGCCCTGGGGAACAAGTATAAGTAATCAACAGAATTTCCACTGAAGAACAAGGTACAGAAGAATACCACTCTCACTAAAGTCTGGAGGGTGAGGGGACTGCACCAGGAACATGATCAAAGAAACTAGACTATGAAATTCTGCATCATCAACTTTTTAAACTGAAAAAAAACCAAAAACAAAATTGTCATTTAACTTGTATGCACTGACCGTTTCTTAGATTGGTGTTTGATATTTAAATTACTTCTCATGAACTAAGTCTGCTTGGAAAGTATCAGGCAGATATTGGCAGAATTCCTACATTAATATGTACAGATATTTAATATTTTCATAGAAAGTGAAGACGACAATTGAATTATGTTTAATGAAGTGCTGTTTAAACTTCAAAACTAAGAATGAAGCACATTAAAATCTGAGATAAACTGGATTTTAAAGAAACCATACAGAGAAGTACCATTTTTAGTATGTGCAGAGATACAAGTTAAAGAAAACATGCAAAAGATCAGATCAATGGCATAATCTGCGCTGCTTATTGGAACACTGCTTTGTTTAATGAGCAAATTTCTGAAGTCTTTCATTTCTACATTATGCATTTCCTGAGCATGCATTCTGCTCTGCTGAACAGCTCTCATCCTATATCAAAGAAAATTTTCAATTGACCAGAAACTAAATCCACATCCAGTTTCTCAATCTTTCTGCCTTTCCCTTTCAATATATGGGTTATGCCTTTTATTTTCTTGTCCTGAGTTTATGGTTGTGAATGAGAACAGTTTTACCTTTGAACATAATTATTGGGCTCTACTCTTCAACACAAAGAACCAGGTTCATATATTTCTTTGAGATTCAGTATAGATTTCTGTGACATGTAGTCAGTAAGCACAACAGAATGACAAATTCATAGGGAATGGATAATATGCCTGTGTTCCTCACTAATCACTACACAACTCCCACTTTCCGCTTACTCATACTCTTTTGATCATTTAGGAACAAAAAAAGTCAAGATTTATGACAGTTATTTTTGCAAGATTCCTTAAAGAACTAACATCATGGGACTTACGCAGAATTATCCGAAAAATAACTAAATCTGGGTTCCCACAGAAAACACTAAAGCCAGCAGTGCTGGCTGAGCATTTCTAACACGATCCAGTTCAGTTGAACGCTTTCTTGCAAATGCTTTGCCAGCACTACGCAGATCACGATTGTGGTTATGCTCAGTGTTGACATTCTTCAGGCTGCAGAGCGATTTGTAGATCACAATCATTATTATCCTGCTGTCTAAAAATCTTTAGCTGATATTGTGAAACAAACCTTGAGAAAAAAATTCAATCAGTAAGTATTTCAAAACCAATACCACGGAAAGAGCATAAGAGAAGGATATGAGTAAGCATTTGCTGTGCAGAAGCTGGTGTTGATGCTCTGAGTTACCTTTTACAGAACAACAACAAGGGGAAAAATATCTGTGCATGTTATAATGAAAATTTCTCTTTCACTAGAAGGTGGAAGAGATTATTTACTGAGTTCTCTGAGGCTGAAATATCTTGTTTCAAATCAAAACTCTTGAAAATATTAGAAAATTTAAAATCAGATGTAGTCTCTCAGGATGTTCTGTTGGACTAAGGGTTGACAATTGATTTTTCTGGCCTCAGAAGCTGATCTCATCTAGGATTAAAGTCAGCTGTGAAGTCAAACTCATTCCCTTCAATGAATCTCTCATCTTACAAGAAAAAGGATATATATTTTATACACACACACACCACGGTAGCCCCTCAAACTGATTAAAGCAGTATCTGTGCAAAGAGAATCTGTGTTGCAAGACTCTTAAAATCAATGATACTCAGTAAGAAATGAAGCACAGACACCGAATTCAATGGAGAAAGAACTCTGAAAGCAGAGCTCCTCATCATTACCCTAAGATCTAAATTTAGAAAGCACATTAACAGACTCTTACTTGGTACTGTTACGGTTTGGCTAAACATTTCAAAAAGCAAAGATGTTCAGCAAACCTTTTTCATACATCCCTACTCCTCCATTTTAGGATGCAGTTAGAAATAACCTTGTTTACCTCATAAATAACACAACTATATTCCCTGATCTGGGAGAAGAGTATTTGGTGACATTTCCCCCTCACAAAATACAGTCTGGTTTGGTGATAGTTGCATTCACTAGATTTTGGTACAAATGAAAACGCACAACAAACAGGAAACCCTCATCTTTTACCTCCAAACCTACTGCTCCTCCAGTTCTTCTCAACATGCCACGCAGCATGGTTGACTTCCTACAGCACAGTCTGATTTGAGCTTCAGCAACAGCTGTGCATAACCAGCTTAACCAGCATCAGCAGAAATACACAAAGCATCCAAGAATAAAAGCCCAGACACACAATCAAATTATTGAGCCTGAGAAGCTACCATGCATCAGCTGAGACGGTCGCTGTGGTTCAGCATGCTCAGACTGAGAAGTAAATTATCTTAGCTTAAATCTCAGCAAAATGTGCCCAGGCAGAATGACGTTACTACTCCCAGCTGATGCAGGTAACCAGACAAGCAGGTGCTATTTTGTCAGGTGTCTTTAGTGCAGCTGCTGAATAAGTACAAACATGTGAGAGTGGATAAAGTCTGGGTATACACTTTTCATATTATACGACACAAGGTAATATTTTAAGGAATTATCCTTGAAAATCCTCACTGCACATTTGGGTACATGCCTGAGGTGATGAAGGCACTGAAGACTTGTGTTTGGTTGTTTTTAGCAAGCTTTGCTTACAGATTCCTCAATAGCTCTGGTTCAAGATCTTAATGCTTTCCTTAAACACAAGCTTCTTAGTTGACAGAAAACAAAAACTTCTCCCCTAAGCAAAACACTTTACTGCTGGAAAGATATTTAACTTTTTTATACTCAGTCTTGGAGGAGAGAGGGGGAGGGCACTGAAATTTCCTGCTCCAAGTTACTCTCATCGTGCTGCATCAGAGCTGGCTGAATCAGTCACACTGCATTATGCTACATGGCTGATTTAGCTGTGTATGATGAGTCACTGCAGTCAAGCGTCAGCAAAGAGATGTGCTACTTAAAATAATAATAATAATCAGGGCAGGTGCTGTGTGGTTAAAAAGTTATCCATAAAAGTCATCTTTATTTTGTGCCTAGAAGCCCCCAGTGGGACTGCTGGCCTGAGCACCGAGTGTTTGTGTGGGGAAGTGACAACATCCTCTGCCATCACAAAACATCAGAGCACACAGGGGAAGGTCTGCAGGAGTCTGCCTCTGGATTCCCAGCCTCTGGACTATAACAGACCTCTAAAATATCAGAGCAGTAAGAAAAAACAGCTTTTCTGATGTTTTTAAAGGAAGGAGAAGAGGGACAAGGTGAGACAAAAAAGGATATGGGCTCTGCCAATGAACAAGGTGAGCACAGAAATCAAGTCTCAGTGACCTTTACATCTCACCTGTTCCTCTTAGGTATCATTTGTGTGCCATGGAAAAGCAGGTGAAAAACAAACAGGTCAACAGCATGCTTTGGTGGAACCTCCTTCCTATTCTGCTTGTCAAAAAGAGTTTTTGGCACTTGAATTAATTTTTTGTTTTGCTTTTCTACCACATCTAGTGTTTGTATTTCAGTGCTCACGGATCACACAGCATAATCCCAAAAAAGTACAAAAATCATTCTCCCAAGATAGATCTCTTCTTCTCCTCTGCCTTCATTTCCTACTTCCTCTCATTTGCTTCTGGATGCCTGAGTAGATTTAGATTAATCATAGGACTGAAATGTCCAAACCCATGGAAGGGTTGTATTCATGCCTGATCTAGCTACTGCATCCTACTGTAATTCATGTACATCAGTAATAAAAATAGTCCTCTGGGAAAATATTGCTCGGAATGGATTTTTCTCTGCGACTGTCAGCATATGTTCATTCCAAAGAAAACTAAAAAAAATCTGAAGTAGAAACCTTTAATGGGAGTATTTCTAGGTAGCTGATCACCCTAGTTCACTGAACAGACAGTTTGTTTTCAGTCTGAAATGAAAAGACCGAAAAAAGTACAAAAACAAGATATTATTCACTGCATTCTGCACATTTGTTTCTCTCCTCCATTATTACTTTGCATTTCCTAGTTGAAGAAGCCAAAGATCAGAGTTTTCCACATATTGCAGAATCTAGTCAAGTACCACTTAATCACTTGCCAGCAGCTAAATGAGTGCTCCAAAAAGACCAAGTCCTGTGCTCTTCACATGAGGATAATGTATCAGAACGCAGGTGCACCACTCTTCTAAAAAGCAGAGTTCACATCAATTTCTCCCACTGCTAAGTCTCATTTAAGCAATCTTCTAAAATAAGCATATTCTAATTGAACTGCTTACAGTACTTGACAGCATATTTTGCTGCAAAAAACTTAAAGTGCATTCTCCGTTACTAAAAGGATGGGGAAACATAAAATAAAAGTTCATCCAAGGCCATAAAAGATCACAGATTTCTTCAGAATGTATATGCATGATTGTAGGCCAAAGTGGGCAATAATTTTTAAAGAGTATTTACTTACAGGGTATATTAGCAGAGGAAAGAAAAAGAATTTTCCTTTGCTTCACTACACACACTGACATGAACAAGTAATCATTCAAATGCTTTTAAGATATGCAGTCTTGCTAGTACAATTCTTTGGAGTCACAGAGAAATGAATGTAGATTACAGCAGCAATAGAGAAGCTATAAATACACATACTCTGCCAGTCACATCTGCTGCTTTTTTTTTTTAATATAAGTTCATAGTATTGATATATTTCTTCTTGTAGATGATTTAAACAGTTATTTAGGATGTCAAGATTAAAAACAGTCTTTTAAAGAGCAGGTAAAGTTATGATTCCTAGATTTTCTTTACTACTTTCCAGATGTATATTTCACCTCAGAAAAAAAAAAAACAAACCCAGCTTCCTTATGGAGTATCTTGGCCATTGATCAAACGTAGGGCCTTTAAAAAAATAGAAAGCTTAAAATAAACAGTATTATCTGGGAAAATACAATCAAATAACACACCAATTAATCCAAACAACTGTTTTGCCAGAAAGGATTAGTTTTAACACAATTTGAATTTCAAAGTTAAGGTAATCTCCTTCAAGTTCCCTGACTGTTCATGCATATCATATCCACATTTTCTAAATGACCTCATGTTTTTGGTTTACAGTTGAAGTGAGGGATGTGTGTCAAAATACCAATGACATTTTATTTCCCTTGTTCTCAAGCAGAGATAGCACAAATCCTCCCTCCCCTAGCTCAACCCCTCCAAAAAAGCACCCACACTGATTGCTTGACATTTCAGGGCTTCATCCAGCTCAAAATGGGAAGCATTTCTAAGCCCTAAAATTGTCAAATGGTGACACAACTTTCTGCCTAGCTATCATGAACACTTTTAGTTTCCTTTAAATTCATCAGCACCTGACACTGCCCCCTCTGCCACATATCAAAACAAACGTAGAATGTATGGAAATACATTCTAACTGAACGTATGTTTATTCACAACAAGAAATGAATTACTCAGACTAATAGTACTAGAAGAAATCCTTTCTCTTCTGAAGGACTGGTACAAGCACCACGGAAGAAGTGAGGACCTCTGGCAGTTTCTAGTCCAACCAACTACTCCAGAAGTGCCAGTTTCAAATTTGGATTTACAAATCGCCACCATTTACATAGGTAGGGTCATGGGATTCAGTGTTCCTGTTTAGTCAGACCTCATTTAACAGCTGTACTTGAACAGAATATCAACACATCCATTTTCCAGAATAATGCAGCAATTATTATACTATACAAATACTGTACATTACGAAGATAATAAAGAGTCAAGGTGTCCCATCCTGTTTGCAAGGCACACCAACTGCCTCAGTGGCCTCTGCAATTACTAACCTATTGTAATGCAATGGAAAGTGCAACAATGACAACAGAACAGCAAGGTCTGAGGCTGCAGCAAGCGAGGATATGCTCAAACACAACAGCCATGGGGAAAGAAATAAAGAAGATTACCTTTGGAAGGTCTCTGGTATACAGGGATCTCCAGCAAGAGATCCCCTTGCCTCCACTGCTAATCCTTAAATGAGGTTCTGGGAAGTCACTCCAGTGCATCGCACACACCTGAGCTCCCCTGGGTTGGAGCTGCCTTCCTACCAGGTGCTCAATCACTTTTCAGGCCATGACTCAGCATTTCCACTATACCTACCAACCAGCTTGGTCTCAAATACAACAGAAAGCATATTAGCATTTTGGACCTCATGGAAGGTGATCAGAGTGCCATTAAATAGCATTTAATTCCCTGTGCCCAATGAACTAGCAGCTTCTCTTGTAGCACCTTGGACCACGTCTGGTAAGCTCTGCAGGTGAGTAGGGAAGTTAATGTGGATAAGATTGATCAAAGCCCAGAAATGAAGTCTCTTGGTGCTCCAGTGGAAAGACAATACTAATGTTAGCATCATGCTAAATTGTTGTGTAGCTATGTGTGCAAGACTTTCTGGTCTTGAGTTATTTAGAAGAATGTCTTGAAAAAAAAAAATAATCCAGCTAGAGGAGACACAGGTGGACACCCAGGAGAGCTGGTATTGAACACACACTCTCTTTTCCAGCATCTCAGGGCAATTATGTATGTTACAGCTGTTCCCAAGGCACAGCTGAGCTGCGTGACTTGCACTTCCATCAGCAAGTTTCAACAGATCACACTAACCTTGACAACTTTACAGCAGCCATTTTTTCCCACACAGACCAACCACAATTTTCTGGAATAATTTCTCCAATAGATTGGAATCAAGTACAATTTTCTTATACAAGAAACAAGAAGGTTCCTTCCTCCCTGTATTTACTATGCATTTATTTTTTACCATTGTGAAGAAAATATCACTTTCTAATTCTCCTTTATACTTAAATACCTCGGTGTTTCTCTGGGGAGAAATGGTGCATCGCACATTTTTCTTCTGTAACTTTTGATTTTTCAGATACCTTTTTTCTCCCCTCAAAAATTTCAAATGGAGAAAAAAGGGCTGGCAAATTTTTCTGTTCTATTTACCTATGATTAGAGTGTGCTGAGCAGAAAGAGAATAAGTTTTAGAGGTGGTTAAATTGGCTACAAGTCTGCCTTTCTCAGCAAATTCCGCAGAACTCTGAATCACTCCACAATTTGACTTACCACAGAAGTTTGATGTAGCAGGCACTAAGATAAAATAAATAAAACCATGACCCAAACAAATGTAAATGAATAGACTATGAAGAGTTATGTGAACCAAGAATTTTCCTCACTATATATTAATTTCTTAACATGAGTTGTAGTCTGTGTAGCACTAAAGATCCAGGACCTTTCAGACCAAGACTAACAAAGCAAGAAATATATCTTGTCTAGCTGTAAACCTTAGAGCAGCACTAGCAAATGCAACTTTTTAAAGGTAACACCACAGACCTTCCAGAGCAGTACATAACACAACTCGTCTTTATTAGGAGACAAGCATCATTTTTCTCAAGGGAAACTATGTCCAAAAAGAACAAGAAAGGAGATAGATCAGTTAATCTTTCAAGACATAGAGGCAGATCTACGTGAAAGGTACCATGGAAGAAGGCATGACAATGAAGGCTGGTGATCAAAACAAAGGAATACGTTATACAAAGAACACTTTAACATAGCAAAGAAAAGGACCTCAGGAGTGAAGAGATATGCAAAACACTTGCAGGGAAAAGCAATCCAAACTTGATTTAGGACAGTAAATAATAATTGCATTCAAAACACAATGTGACTGTCCTAAAAACAAACAAAACACCCACAAGAAAAAAAACCAAACCAACAGCAAGTAACTGCCAAATTATAAGGAAAATGTGGAAAGATTGCACTTTATCCTTTAAAACATGCACTGAATCTTTCACGTAGCATGGCAAACTTCAAAAGCCAGTATCATTCTGGAGATAATATTACAACGTGCACAAAGCTATTTGTCGAGCCATAATGAAATGCCAAAATTAGTTCTGATGGAACATGCAATTGCTTACCCTAGACAACATTCACTGTCCAAACAGATAGAGATTTTCTAGTTAGAGAGCAATTTTTTAATTATTATTTTTAATCACCACTGAAGTCATCTCATTAATATGAGCCAAAAGGAACTTGACCTAACATAATATACTATGTCAGAAATGAACAAAAAGAACATTCCTTTCTAATCAGCAACCATTTTCAATTAAAATGTCGACATTTGGATTCGAGCTTATTGCAAGAGACTTACATTGGCTAATAACCTAGCTCTCCTAAGCTAGTCAGTTTTATCTGAATAAAAGATCAAGGTAGATCTGTAATTAATTATTCCTTCAGACAATCGCATACTATATATGGAGCACAGAAAAGCATATGAAAGGACTAGATGCTAAATCCTGGACTCTCTTGCAGTAAACTTTGTAAAAATCCCTCAGTTTTATCCTCAATCAGCTTAAAATTTCCCTTTTTATTGGTGGCATTTTGGTTTTGTTATAGCATCCCTTTTCTAAGGAAGCCTAGACATATCCAAGGCAACAGCAAAAATTAAGAACAACTTTTTACTGCATATTACAAAGACATTCAGTTTGCTTCCAGAAGTTCCAGCGTTTCACGTAGCCAGGCCTAAGACTGATGAGCCCTTTTAAGAACACACAGCTAACCATGCTGCCACCAGAACACGTTTTCCCTGTGCAAATTCAAGAGGCTAACACAATAAGTAACAGTGTCTAGAAGTTTGGCGGAGAAAAAGAGGTCATCGCATGTTTGGCAACACATCATTAACTTGCTAATTACGCACTAATGGACATCTGATATTTCAAAAGCACTACTTGATGCAATTATGTTCTGCTTTCCTACATTAAAGGAAAAATGGAACAGCTCTGCATCATCCACCTGCTGCATTTCTGTACGCTTTCTAATGCCCACTTAGATCAGAATAAATGAATCGCTTCTACTCACCATTGGTATCAGGCAACACATACACTAGTTTTAGTACCTAAAAATATATACCTTTGATCAGCAACCGGTATTAGAGATATGTGCTTACTGAAAGACTTCCGCAGAGTCCAATGGTAATAAATTACAAGCTTAGAGTCACACTGCTGTACTGCCAAATTCTGCTGAATGTGTCTGTTAGTCCCAATGCACAATGCCTGAGCCCATGCTAACAAAATAATAGCTCTTTCCTGTTTTATCTCATGACCAATTGCACAGGCACCTATTTGGTTAGCTAGGGCAGCAACAGCACAGCTGGCTATGATGGCCCAGAGCTGACTCCACCTACCAGCCAAAAAGAGTAAAACAACGTGTTTCCATCAGCCTTCCCAATAATCCAACATGTTTCCATCAGCCTTCCCAATAATCCTGAAAGCTGCTGTGACTTGCCCACCACCTCGCTGCTGGTTGCTTTTATTTTTCCCTTATTTGCCTTTCTCCTAGCACTACAAGATTTCCCCCTGCGGCATGTTTTACCCAGATATAACAAATACCTGCTTTCATACAGTTGTTTCCTGTGGACTTCAAGGTCTATGCCTTTAAGTTGCTAATTAATGTTGCATTGTGTGATTGGATTGGAACCCCCTTAGCAGACACAGCTTCAACTTTCACCTTCCTCAGAGCTTTCCACTTCATGCAACGTGAACCTAAATAACTTCAGAGCCCTCAGATCTGCACAAAGGGACCCCATTGCTGACAGACTGTTATCCTCTCAGCCCACCAGCGGGAGGGCCCAGCTTCCATACAACATCCCAGGGGAATTAGCACACGTGGAAAGGGCCAGTGAACCCTGCAGAAAGCATCCCTTCCCCCTTCTAAGGTCAACAGCATGAAGGCCTGCTCAGGCACTCACACACCACAGATGCAAACCAAACCCATCAGCAGGTATTTTCTGTGCAATGCCTAAAAATCCAGCATCAGCCCTTCGAGCAGATGTTGACCCAGTGCACCTCAAACATGAAAGCATTTACATGACTTCCTGAAAGCACTTTTAAACCGTTTAAAGGACAACACAGGAGATCCAAGAAAAAAAAAAAAAAAATAGCCCCAGTGAAGGAGAAATGAAGTCTCATCAGGATAGGTCTGGTTACATCCTGGCCCCAGAGGGCCTTTTCAAAGCTTCTGGCATTCTCAGATAATTTTGCTGCCATGATTTATACATAGCTGGGGAAGACCTCAGATGAGAATCGCATGTAGAAATCTGCAGTGCTGCCAGGTGGCCTCTGGAGGGAAGAAAGTGCTGTGAAACTTCTGGAACAGTTTAAAGCTCTGAGTCCCTGCGAGGCAATTTGGATTACAGGATGGCCCATAGCAACATGCTGTTCTTGAATACACAAAGCATAAATACAGCAAACTGAGTTAATAGGTTTTGTATTGCACATGTTGTTTTGTTTGCAGACAGTGCTA
The DNA here is from genome assembly GCA_037305975.1 of Chrysolophus pictus. Taxonomy (NCBI): domain Eukaryota; kingdom Metazoa; phylum Chordata; class Aves; order Galliformes; family Phasianidae; genus Chrysolophus; species Chrysolophus pictus. The sequence goes on from CM074583.1 coordinate 22,592,618, forward strand.
CCAGAAACAGGCTCCAGTACAGTCCAGCTTCTTTCCTGACTGTTTTGTCCTGCTCTTGCCTGCTTATGTAAGTATTCATTTTAAAGTAGCAATTGCAAATCTACAAGCACTATGCAAGGACTGAAAGGAACTGCTCACATCAGTTGCTTTCTCCACCCCAGACAATCATGTCAGATGAGTCAGGATCAGATAATCCCTTAACAGCATCTGCTCTTTCTTCCTTTTTTCTCTGCCCCTTCACACAAGCATTTCAAAGTGTGTTTCATCTGCCAGAGATGTCCCTGTCTGATACCAAACTGGCAGGTGTCCATCAGCACCCATCACCAACTGAGCATCCAGAGTCATGCATAAAGAGCACTGCCACCCACAGCAGATGAGCAGAGCCCTGTAAAAGAGAAAATCAAGTTTGCTACACCTATCCAAAAAGAAAAAAAAAAAAAAAAGTACAGATTTAAGAATCTAGTCTTGCTATATTTAATTTCTAAGCATCAGACGGTCTACCACACCGCTGTCACCTCATGTGTGCAGAGTAGCTACAGCTTGGTGTGTGCTTCCTGCCTGCTAGGGAGGCCCCAGAACACACTGTTCCTTAGCACCAGACTCTAAAACAGGCCTTTAAAAAATGACATTGTATCCTACACATACTTTGGGTAAATTGCACAGATTTATTTTGTTTTCTAGCTCAGAGATAGCCAAATGAGTGATTCCATATGTTTGTAACCTTTCCCCAATCTGTGGCAGATTGCTTTATAACCGTTTGCAGGCAGCTGATACATCGAGGGCTTGCTCACCCTGTGCAGTGGAAGCAGTCTTGTCAACTCGCAGACCTGCTGTCCATATGCATGCCTGGGCCCTTTCCAGTCTGCTCTAGGGGCCTGGTCCCTGTTAAAATACTCCAGAAGGTCTCATTTAATCCCAGCAGCTATAACACTTGTCCCTATTATCTAGCTTACAGTGCACAAAAAGACAGACAGAGGTGTGGTTACAGCACTGAAGAATGAGGGAGTAGAGAGAAACAAAAAATCACAGAAGAGGAGGGGGAGATAAAGCTTAAACATGTGTTAAAAGAACACAACATGTATTCAGCTAGGAAGACCCGACATAACTTGCTTATTGACTTCATAACAATGTACACAATTGTGAACTGTCCCAAGGCTTTTTTTTTTTTTTTCTTTAACTTTTTTAAACTATAATTCATAGTTTATCTGGCACTTGGCTGGGCAAACCAAAGCCCTGCACTCAAGGTGCCTGAAGAAACAGCACTGCTCTCAGATCTCACAGCTACAGCAAAATATTCTGCTCATCATCTCTTTGATCCAGCTCATACCAACACACACAGATACCCCTGAGAACTCTCCCTCGACGGGATAGAAAGAGCAGGCCATCAGCTAGAGAAAAAGGCAAGGAAGATTCAACACTGTTTTCATTAACCACAGGGGCTACAAAAAAGCCACGGACCCACCTCTGCAAAAAGAAAGCATTAGTTCTAAGGGAACAGTGCGTCAGGAGAATGCATCATTAGATATGGCACAAAGCACTTCATGGTGGGTGGATATTTGTGCTAGGAAGTAAGGAACAGGACAATTTAAATATGAATTTGGCACATGCATCAGCTCACTTCACTGACACAAACCATTTGAAAAATACATCAACAAGCAATCAAGGAAATGTTCCAGCTGGGTTTCTGTGTCTGCTTCTTCTGAGGCATTATTATCCCTGAGTCGTAATTCAGGGACACTTCAATACAAGACAGAGAATCTGATGTCCAATGTCCTGCTGATTAGCTAGCAGGTTTAGCCAGCAGACTTGGAAGATTCCCTTTTTGAATTAAAAAAAGCCAGTTGCCAGCAACAACTGATTGGCATTAATGCAAATAAGCAATTCCAGAGTCACGTGTCAGCATCCCATTACTGCATTACATTATGTAAATCAGACTCCAAGAAAATGCAAATAGACAAGAAGAGACTCTAATCTCAGCAGGCATCACACTGTCAAGTGCAGCCCCAGCTGCCAGCCCCTTGTAGGAGTTAACACCCCATTTCCTGCAGAACAGGTTGCAGTCTGCACTGGCTCACCATTTACTTCTGTTCCTTCTCTGTTTTCTCAGCATTAAGGGCTGGCACCTGGGTACTGAGGAGTGGGGGACTAAGGGAACTCCAATACTCAACCCATGCCTTTAGCATCTAGCAAAATGGAAAATGCCACCACAGCATGATGAACTGTGCTGGCCATCCTCTCCGCTCCCAGATCAGGCCTGAGCAAGCCCAGAGAAGTTTCATGTTCCAAAATATAAAGGGAAAAACACAGGTGGAAAGATACTTCCCTTTAACACTCCCAACCAGCTCCTATCTTTGCTCTTTCTCAAAGCCCTCCCTTGCATGCAGCTCCTAAACGCATTAAGGATGTCTATTTGTTAAGTGCCTAATCACACTTCTTCCATTTACATCTTTCCAGAGAGACACTGCTTCAGCAAGGACTTGCAATCTAATTGTAACAAAAGAGCCACGTGCAACTTTAAGACCAAGCTTTGATGATCTGATCCTTTCCAGACACTGCTTGGATGTAATATCCACTACTCTGCTCAGCATTCTAGAGTACTGAAGCAGGGACTGTGATTTCCTGTTTCATGAGGCACAGACCACACTGTCAGGGCTTAATAAATACTGGGCAAAGTTTCACGTTCCTTTAATTAATTGCATCATTTGACCCATATTGCGGAAAGGGAGGCACAAAAGCAATAGACAGGAATCTTGCTATCTGTAAAAAAACTGATCAAATTCAATAGCAGCATCCAAGAAACACTTAAAGAACAAGAGATTTTCAAAGACCTCATCATAACCTAAAGCAATCCTACTGCAGGAATTACATGCTCTATTCAGCCAGAGAAAGAAAGAAAGTTCTGTCCAAAATCATATTTGTATTATTCAAAACATGTTGGTGGGCATAGCAAGTGGGCAGAGGAGAAGAGAGAGAACAGAAAAAATCCTTGTTTTTGCTGTGTAACATATTGTACTAGTTTTTTGCAATTCAAGATCTTGGAGTCTTTTCCCAGTGGATAACTGTTGGTTTCACATATTGCAAGAAGAGTCAGGAACTGTAGCGGCAAAATTAAATGCAAGAAAAGTAACTGAAGCAACAAAACAAAGAGGAGATGCTTTCACACTACCAGGATAGACAAAAGACTTTTCACAATATAGTAAGCAGCCAGGAACTTCTTTTTGTATATCACGATATATGATAGAACTTACCCTAATCTTGTCCTCAAAGCCTACAATCACATCACAGTGCCAGTGAGCACAGTTTTGACCACATAACACCAAACCCATCAGCTTTAGCAGGGCTGCTCCAGTCAATTATCAATCCCTGGAGTCCATCAACAGCTGATATTCACAACCCTCTGTACTGATTTGGCATGGGAAAAATTTATTTTTACCAGGACATCAGTATCCACGTAGAATGACACCTCTAGCTGTTTGTCTTGTTTTCATGGAAGAGAGTGGCTTACTTCCATTTTACTAATACATGTACGAAGGTCTGGAAAATGGATGTTGGGAGGGACTGGCAGTATGAATGGCAGCAGTTGCCATTGGGAGGGTTCAGCACCATTAACTGTACTGATATTAGCTGAGTGCAAGTCACTCAAAGCGAGGCAGCAGAGTTGCAGTCTTGATAACAATGTCTTCAGGAGATTTGTTTCAAGAGCAAGGAACAAGAAGAAAAGAGCATAGTCTCAGCAGAGGAATGATGAACATCTGGTCTGAGGCAGACGACACTCTGGAAGTGATGGCCATGCAAATCACCGTCTGTACAAGCTCAGAACAAAGAGCACACACAGCAGATGATATCTCGGCTCATGCTGCCACTTAAATGGGATCTGCTAAGAAGCAAACATGCCATTTTCATCCGCACCAGATTTGTTTTATGACATGCTGGGCTTGACTGAGCTTCTCAGCTAAAGGCATGAAGAATTCCTGAAGCCAAGGACATTAGAAGGTGGGCCATTGTGCCTGCCAAGTCACTCCTCCTCCCAGGATCTGGAGGCTCCCAGCTCATTCCAGATCAGTTGCAGCACACTGGGCAACCTGCCAGCTTGGCCCTTCTTAGACATCAGTCAAGTATCATCAGGACAAATCCATCCACACGAATAAGTGGGAAAAAGAAAAAACAAAAAACTTTTGGAGCAACCAATCTATAACACCTCCCATTTATTTCTATGGAAACTACAACAGATAAAAAGAGCACAGTAACGCTATTTGATAGAGCAATTCCTTAACAACAAAATGCTGTTTTTCAACCTAGCAACCACTATTAGCCAGTTTGTATGGATGAGCTCTTCATCTCATGGTGTAACAGATGTGCAGTCATCTGGAATGTGGCTTGTCTTTCACGTCACTGTCACCACTGCTGAAATCACGACCTTCCTCACTGTGTTCACATCCACTGTTGTCCATACACATTCAGCAAGAGATGATGAATATCAATGGGTGCGATTTTTTCCTGCATGGAAGAATTCACTGCCACACCTTTGCTTCATACACACTTTTATGTCAGATGTCATTTTCTTAGGCTGCTACTTTGCTGCCATCTGTCACACAGCAACAAAACGGAATGGAATATTGGTTCAACCTCTACTGTCATACCACCACCATCTGCCTCTTTGATGGGCCAATATAATAAAATGGGAGGTATTACTTTTGGAGCAGCCCTCATACATGGTGCAATCAGCTCTCTCCATCTGTTTGGGCTTTGGTTTGAACCCATGTTTCAGAGAAACCTTAAGATGAGAATCTAGATTTAATCTGAATATCCAATAAAGTATGGGGCATGCCAGGATAGATAGCAAGGAAATCTGAGCTATGATACCAGCCACAAGCAGGCAAGCAATTGCAAGAGGTATCTCATTAAATCTAAACAGCGCGGTGGTTACACATTTCATAGCAGCTGTAAAATCAAAGGGTTTAGAAGATATTGAGCTGGGTATGGGTCAGCACAGAAGATGGAGATTGGGCTGGCAGGGAGAAAGAAATAAACCTTACTTCGAGAGGAAGACAGAAACAGCTTTTGTAACTGGAAGGATAACACAGTACAGTGATTCCAAAACTCCTGGAGAAGACACGGCCAACACCTCTCGCCCTGGGACAAAGCTACAGCTTCACACAGATTTCCTATTATTTTCACTCATACATTACAGCTGAAGATTGCAAGAGTTGGGTTTCATTTCCAAAACAGCATCACTTTCCCAACTAATGTCTTCCAATGCTTTAAAAATCTTCATGTAAGAAAAAAGACAGGCAAACAGCTCATGAGCAGCCCTGAGCAGAAATTGCAGAGATTGCTCTGCACTGCTGCCTTTGGCTGATCAATCCTTGCTCCAAGCTGTGTGCCCTCAGGGTACAGACATTGTTTTAGAGGCAGAACAATGTGGGATATTTGCACACTGGTTTGTAGTCCCCACAACTGCCAGTCCAATACTGAGGATGTAAACACCTAACATGTCTTGAATTCGGATTTACTGCTCTGAGTGGCAGCTGAATCAACCCTCCATGTTGTAAGCATGCCCACTGCTCCCAGCAAGGTCCCTACAGGAAATTTTGATGGTGGTGGGGAGAAGGCAAACCCCCATGAAAGGCCTGAGCAAGAGCAAAAATTGCAGTTCACCACCAACATGAAAAACCTCAGCAGCTGAAATTAGATCTGCACGGGGCAAAATGCGTGTCCCTGTCAGCTACACAAGCCGAGACATGCAGGTCATATAGGAAAAGCCTTTTTCCCAGCAGATTCACATCTAATCACTGATCAGTGCAGACAGCCAGAATAGTACAACCTCCAGCTAGAACCTCTTAAACTACCTTTAGGCCTTCCCAGGAGCTCTCCCATGTAAGCTTCTCTGATCTTAGAAGAGCTGAACCCAAATTGCCATCTCCAATTTGGGCAGAGGAAAATGTCATAAAAGCATCTTCTCAACTGTTTTCCACAAAGACTCTGGAAACTCATTTTTGAGACTACCACCTTTCAGTCAGATTTGGTTAGCTGATGGTAATCAGCAACTCCAGAAGTTGTGATGGCACACTATGGAGGGGAGGAATAAAAACAAATCATGGGAACAAAGCCTTAAGGACTCAAAGTTGAGTACTTAGGTTGAGGACTTGACAGGTGCTGCCCACACAAGTACAATTTGTATAAGCACTATCCAGTGGAGCAAGCACTGTATGTCTCAGCTGGCAGCTGAAAGTAGGGACGTAAGTCACAGAAAAGAGTTGTTTTCTGAGCCAGCCATCACACAGAAGTAACTCTTCGTGGAGTTTTTCACATGCATTGTTAAAGTTGAATTGTTGCTTGAAGGTACAGAGCAGAAAACCAACAAAATCAAAACAGACTTTCAGAAGGGCAAGGAAATATGCCAACAAATACACTACACAGGGCTTCACCTTGTCAAGATTTTGGCATGCACAGCCTTGAAGAAACAAAAAAATCACCTTTTGCCACTTGCTCTAAGAAATTTCACAATCCTCTGAAAACGTACAACAGAGTAGCTTGTAACGTCAAAGCTGATAAGCAGCCCCTGGATGGAAGACAAGGCAGCTCTGTTTTGCACCGAGATATTTTGTCATGAAACCAATCAACATCATTAATGGCAAATAAAACTTGTTCATTAAAGTTCTCTCTGTCCACGTTCTCTGTGTTGGCAGCTGGCCTCCCTGAGATTGCATACTTCAACACTTAGCCCCAGAGGAAGAAATTGGGGGGAACGTTTTTCTTTTTATATAAATAGGCATAGTTTGATTTAACCTCAGAGAAAAAGCCATAGATTTCCCAGCTAGCCAAATTATAAGAACACATGGAAACTACATTGACATTTGGACTAAGCTTGTTTATATTTAGAAAACAACAACAAAAACAACAGAACTGACTTTCTCACTGTCATTCTGCCTCTGACAGTAGTCTTCCAACTAGATCCAAAATACTTGGAGAGAAGAAAAAAGATGTTGTAATACATGGAGACCTCAGAACATTCCTGAACATCCAAAGCATGGGTTATTCTTCCTAATATCCCTCGCAACTTCTCCTGCATTCAGCAGCACATTCAAGTCAAAACCAACTCTTTGGTTTCTACTAGAATATTAGTGTTTCTGCTGAGGTTAAGAGGGTTGTCTGAGAGAAAGAGAGAAAACTAAAGAGCTATAAGAATACCTATTGGCCTAACTTAGACAAAAGTGCACTTTTTAGCTTTTCCCTAACTGAATTTCAGTAGGGGCTCTTCTGGACAAGGATCAGTAGAATTCCTAATCAAAACCACAACATGCAAAAAAAAAAAAAATAAAAAAAAATAAAAAAGGTACCATTTCTGCTTCCCGACATGAAATATTTAGTGTAAAATGAGCTGCAGTATAATGACATCACACCAATGGAAGATGGAGAGAAAACCTCCTAACAATTAAAAAGATCCTCGCTGAGAAAACACACAGGAAATAGTCACGCTGTCATTTATGCAGCAGCCACAGCACATGGGACAGTACTGTACAGTACTGCCTGCCCATTTGTCTCGCTAATGGGCTGCATCAGGAAACAATGAAGACCATAAACTGAAGGAGGTATTTTTTGTTTGCTTTCAAGCAGAAGGGTAAGGTCAGTTAAAAAAGACACTATAGTACTACCCAGATCTGCCATCAGAGCCTGTTCCAAGCGTTGCTCTTCCCTTAACAGTCCCCGTGCAAGCACAGAGCAGCTCTGAAAACATCAGAGATACCCCTATGCAAAGGAGAAAGGAGCTGTGTGTAACGCATGTTTAGTTTTCTGACAAAACCAAAATTCACGCAGACCAGCAAGCAAATTTCTTTCCACCTTCTGCATCTCTGGCAAAATTGCTGATGAGGGTCTGGTTCCAAAGCCATGACTGCCAATATGATAACACACAAGGCAGAAAGAGCACAGCTTGAGCTTTGGATGCCAGGCTGAGCATTCAGCACCAGCAGGTATAGAAACCTTGTTTTGACTTTAAACCTGAGCAAATCTGATCTGCAAGTTCACTGAGAGAGAATAAATATGGAAGAAACTGATTTCAAATTGCATCTTCTGAAAGCATGAGTTGACAGGACAAAAATAGCAAATGCAATAGGTACCTGACTGCCATCGTTACTTTTGTTTAAGCAGAGATTGCTGCAATGTTCAGGAGCTGTATAAAAGACTCTGCAATATGCAATCAAGTCACAGGTCTGAAAACACACCAAGAAACATCCAGTAACTTTCACAAATGATAAGAGCGGAGCAGATAAAAGAAGTAATTACATCTTCTTTGAAACTCTATTTAGCTATTTTTAGTGCTTTAATCATGGGGCCAATTCTTTTACCTTTCTTCGCATCACATTATCCTTTACTCTGCAACTATTTTCACTGGTAAGGCTATTGGTAAATTAAAAGTTACTATTGAGCCAGAGTTAGGGGAGTCAGACCCTGTCCCCATACCTTCTAAATCAGAAGCAGAAACTCTGACCAAATGCTGTATCATTGCTGGGAAAAAGCAAACAAACAAACAAAAAAATTGAAAAAATCTCACACATCTCTTTACTTATTGGTGTGATGGATGTAGTCCAGAGCTGGAGGGTAAGGTTTCTCACTGTGATTGTTAGCCAGTGGCTCTCTCCAGGGCTGTGCTAATCAGACTGAGCTAGATCACAGTTTGATGCAGAGAAATACAGATGGCTATTAAGGATTGGACTGGGACCAGCTCATTCACAAATACTATCAAGCTTTCAGACACCAGAGCCACTCCTGGGCAAATCCCAGAGTAAAAGTGAAAATATTTTCTGAACAGTAGGCTTTTAGCATGAAGTTCCACATCTAAGCCTGCCATGACTGCCAGGCTTGGGAACAGCTCCATACATTGCTCCACACTGGTTCAGTGGTCTGCATCAGGGTAGAAAGATCCAGAGCCAGCGCAGAAATCCTCTTGATGGCTCTATTTTGTGTTGTGGATATATCAGCATGAGTCCAGCAGCAGCCCTGGGATAAAGGGGAACAACCAACCCTAAGGAGCAGGCAAGTCAGATCTACTTGTGTTTACTTTGGAGACTTGTAAGATCTGGCTGTCAGTGCAGAGCCAGGAGATCATCATCAGCGTTTTAAATAAGCATAAACATTTGTCAGGCTTTGTATTTCACCAAAACATGTCGAATTTGGATTAGATTTCAACTTCAGCACTTCATCCCTCTCCAGATTCAGATACTCTCACTCAGCACAGAGCTCTCAGCCCTCCTTGCTCAAGTAGGGAGAGCTGATTGCCCTTGTCTGTTTCTTCTTCAACCCCCAAGGATTTTGCTGTGTGGAGGAATGGAGCAGAAAAAGGAGCAATAGAGGAAGCAACCAAAAAGAAGATTAGTGTCCCACTCTGGTATTGGTTAATGACTGTTTATGAAAGAAACCGTTTTTCATTACTTTTTGTTAAAGCCTTTTTCATAAAATAAGAAAACCAACCCATGCATTCTGGAGTATGCGATGATTCTAAAATAGACTTAAATAGCAAAAAGAAAAAAAAAAGCAGGTTTTAATAACTGAACACAATAAAGCACGAAACACAAAGCCTGCTCCCCCAGGAAGCACGTGAAGCCTAACCAAAGCTGCAGAAGTTGTGTTCAGGCACGATGCCACCGTGCTGACAGCATCTTCTCTTTCCTGAGGGTGTCAGTTAATGAAACACAGGGAAGATGGAAAAGCAGAGATGGAAGGACTCTTTCCCCTTTGTCAGACTTGCTAAATTTAAGCAGCAGGACCTTTCCCCAACGTTGAGAACCTTTCTCCCCACTTTCACTTTCATCTAACAATGAGACAATCTCTTAGTGCCAGAATCAGAATAAAAATGGGCATCACACTGATGTGCTGTGGGCACCCTGGCCCAAGGGAAGGTGATCCAGATAAAATGGGAAACACTGGGAAGCATGGGATTGCAGCTTGCAGGCTGCCACAGATGAGGTAAACAAGAATGATTCAGAACAACTCTTACATCATATAGAACATGGGCAAAGTGAAATTACTTTGCTCAGAGGAGGGTTTCCTGCCATAGCCTAAGTTACCACCAGCATGAATGAGGTTCAAAGCAATGTGAATTAACCACAGTCACGGCCCTGGTATGCACTGACCTAAGTCAATTGAATAAATGGGATATTATTCCAGAACTCATTTTCAGAAGAAGCCATCTGACAGCTGTTACCTTACGAATGGCTCTGTAGAAACAGCTGCAACGTGAGCAGAAAGAGCTTCAGTTTCATTCCTTGCTGAGCTGTAGCACCCAAGACAGATAGTTACAGTAAGGACTGTGCCTTCAGAGAGCTGGAAGAAGAGCTGTGGAGACCCAGTGGCCTCTCCACAGAGGAATGCTATCAGCAGCCATCTTATGTGGTGAGCAAACAAGCCTTGCAGAAATCAGACCTCAAGCGTTGCATGGCTTAATTACATTCTGCAAGGTCTTTAAAGATCATTAGCTAGAAAAGCATTGGAAATGCACACTTATTACGTAAAAGAAAAAAAAATATATACATATATCTTTCTTGACTTCGACAAAGCATTATGAATTAAAAGAAGAAAAAAATAATCATCATCCACTTAAAAGGAATGAAGCATCAAACATTTGATTCAGAATGTAATCACAAAACAACACAGTATTTACAAACCATCCTTTTGAAATCACACACAGAAAGGGCAGATGCATCTGGATTCTCAAAAGAAAAGAGTAGCTCACCCACTTGTTGTTTTGAGATTCTAAAAGGATCAAAAGGGCCATTTTAATGCTCCAAATCCTCTTAAAAAAAAAAAAAAACAAACACACAACAACAAAAAACCCCACAACTCTCAAATATTTCAAGCAGGCTGGATGGAAAGGAAAAAAAAACAGATAAGACACATGATGATTTAGGGAGATCTGAGTGCAGAAACTTGCAAGCATTTCCACTGAATGCAAAGCAGTAATTAAACGCTTCCTATAGAAAAGAAAGGTTGTCCCTTGGACGCTTCTGTCAATCTGCATTTAACAGACACAGCAGCCTTCTCATTGAAGCACACGAGCGCTCCAGTACTTTGTTGAAGTGACCTTAGCTGTCAGTCCAGCCTGTCCTGTTCAATATCTGTAGCTCTGCTCAGTGCGTTATGTGAACATGTGTGGAGATGAGAAGATGCAAAAAAGAAAAGCATGATGAACAGGCAAACCATTGGCCCCAATTAAAAAATTAAACAGGTGTCCTGAGACTGTCAGCCTGAAGATGGAGCATCTACATTTAATTAAAGGGATAAGTTTAGCAGAAAATGCCACTCCGGCTACTGTCAGAATGCATGATTAATTTGTGATAAAATATCCAGCACTGTCTAACAGAAACAGACGGCTGGGGGACACATATTTACACAATCACTTGTTACTTCTTCAAGATATTACCAATGACCCTGGGCTTAACATCAGTGCATTAAAGTCAAGAAGAATAGATGTGAGAACTTCAAGCTCACGACTCGCTGGAGGCATTTCGCAGCAGCCCCACGCGATGGCACAACGAAGCCTGGAAGCAAAGAATAAGCAGTAGGGTCACCTGCCTCCTCCTCCAGTCTTGGTTCATCAGTCCCTCTCCCCACAGTGACACGAGGCCATGGCTCTCCCTTAAGCTCATCAGTGACGCAGGTTCCTTCTAAGTGATTCCTTATCAACTAGTTTCCCTGCTACAACAGCAGGTACTGCACCCGCTGCTAAGCAGCTACTCTTTCTATTAGCAGATTGGGTTTTTCTTTCCCTTGCATGATTGATATACTCTGCTACTGAGATGTTAAACAGCTCGATTATTTCTGCTCAATCGTAGAGACTGTTTTATAAACCATTTAGATGAGACAACATGCAGAACCGTATCTTGAAGTCTCACTTCTCCTGCCTTGCTGATCAAAATTACAATTCTGTGGTCCTCATTGTTTTTCAGCTGATGGGAGGAGCTGGTTTTACGTCCAGCTCCTGAGACTGCAGGTGAGACTTCCAGAATCGTAGCATTTTCTTCCCAGGGAGGAAAAGTTGCCTTGGGCTGACTTGGGTCACCCAAATTTCCTCCAACCTGTGGATACAGTTTATGCTTTATATTTCATGCAAATATGCTGGAACAGTTTGACGAATCAAGCTAAGCAGGCTCTGGGGATGACACATTTATGGAACTACTGCTGAGTTTTTTTTTCCCTAGATTGGTGCTCCAGCATACCAGAATAGATAAAAGAATCTCAGGGTTCTCAGCATTTCACGCAACAGTCATTTTCAAAAATCAAATACCCAGTTCTTTTCATGCTAGTTAACAAGCACAGGAGACTTGTACTGAAGAAGCCAAACTCTTTCAGAAAAGAGACACTTCCCAAAACACAAAACAGCACAACTAATATTCAAGAGGATATTATCTGATACAGCTAACATCTGAATTTTAGTTGCTTGCCCAGGAAGCTTTAGTAGCAAGCCCAGGGAGAAAATAAAAGTCAGGAATCACTGCCTCCAACTCTGCTTGACATCAATAATTTCCTTCTACCCGTGTCCGCGGCCATGCTCCTAGCATAAGACTTCTCTTCAGACTAACTTCGGCAGGGATTGTTAAGACTCCACTGAGCTAATCTCAGCTGCTTTATAGAAGTAGACACTCAGACAGCCACAAGTCACAGTATGAGAAACGATCACAACTTGTTCTAGCATACGTCCTGTACATTTTGTGTTTGTATAGGTTTGGATGTAACCATCTGCACATTCTGAACATCTGAGCAGAATGATCCTAGTTTCTCTGTACCTGCACAAGAAGCCTACACCTTCAAAGAGCAAGAGTTCGTTCAGAGCTAGGCATATGGATATTTTCAGATCTAGAATCTCAGATGGATGACTGTCAGGCTAAATGCAGACCGTGACATAGACCTAGTTAAGCTTTTTTATAACTGTCTTTGGATTTCCCTTAGCTACTTATGAAGAGATTCCTTTTAGCAACCTTAATCAGAGTGCATAATGCCTTTAATAAGTGAAAAACAGCTACCTATCAACTACAATCAGCAAGGATATAACCCTGGAATATTGCTACTTCTGCTTTCAATAGATAAACAGAGGGAGAAGTAGATAATACTATTAAAAATATATATCCAGGCAGGCAAAGTTTGTAAATGCAGACATTTCTGGTTTGTACAGCTGTATGGTTGAGTCACTCTTGTTTGCTCCTGAAAGAGTTCTAAGGACACAGGATGTGAATTTGTGTGCTACTAGCACTGCTGCATTAAGACGAGGTGTACTCTTATACGTTGCTGCCCAGAAGTACTAACCATCAAAGGAATGGCACAGAGCAGCCCTTCAAACACGCAAGGTATAAGGTCATCAGCATTTACTTGCACACTACATGAATTCATAGTTATGATGTTTAATACAAAACTTATACAGGATAATTTTGCGGGGGTCAAAGATGCTTCGCACTTCACACAACATAACTTTCCCTTGATGGCCACGTTTAGCAGCACTATGGGGTTCTGGCAATCATGAAATTAACTTCTCTGTGTGTCACAAAGCTGTCTATTACCAGATCTTCTGGTTCTTCTTCTAACTGTAGGACACAACAAACCTCCAGGCATAGAGAGCTTCAGAACTGTAGGCACAATCCAAATACTAGAGAAAGCCAATAAAGAGAAACAAAGGCACAACAGAAATATATACTCAAGAGGCCATCTGATAACTCCTTGGAGAGACAATATACACGTTATTATTACCTGAGAATGAACTGAGCTAACTGTAGAGTTTTTGTCTCTGTTCTAACTGTTAGATTTCCATTCCGCTTCCATTTGCTTTGAAAGAAAGAGGGATTTTTGCAGGCTTTCTGCAGTTCTCGCATTTTCAGTAATTAAACTTATCTCTGAGGGAATCACATTTAGGATTACCAGGTTTCCTATCTCAAGGCTAATAGGGTCAAAATGCTTAGTTGCCCTCCTGCCTGCCAGTTTATTGCATTTTGCTAATGGATCATTTCCTTCCATGGGGATAACATATTGGCTATTAGGTGTTCTCTTGTTGCACTGCAATTTTAGGTGGTCAGGAAGCAATAATAAGTGCTCTTGCTATACGGGAGACTTTATTGCCAAATTAAATAGAGTAACAAAGCAATAGGAATAACTTCTTACTCAGTGTTTGCTGTCAAAGACAAGATGGACACCTGTAACTTGCTCAGTAGTTCTCCAGTTTCTACCTTGCTTATGCTCTCTTATTTTACTGCACTTGTAGTCCCAAACCACAATACTGCTCAGTTGACCCTACTTAAATGTCCGTATCATGGAAGATTCCAAGTTCAAGGGGCTTCTATTTAGTCTAACTCTTCTCCTGACAAGCTCTGCACCTGCATTAGTAGTTTTTTCCTCAGCGTTATTCTTGCCCTTATTTTGTTTTTTCTCACACTTACTAACTTATCTTACTGCAGTAGTCAAATGTCTGACCAAATATACATTTCTGTATATTAGAAAGGGGGGAAAGACTAAGAAAAAAAAGGAAAATGCAGTATGTGAACAATTCATCAGTACAAAATGGAGTTAGTACACAAAATGGCATTACTTAGGCCATGTTCATGCTGTCAGAAATTGCTATTTCCTTCCACTCTCATCATTCCAAAGCAACTTTTATGTGTCTGTGACAAACTAGAGCTGCAGTTGTATCTAATACATTCTGCTCTTGATGCAAAAATGGGATAATAGTGACTTGCCCTTCCAAATGTTGATTTTCTGGTAGAAGCATTTAATATTACTCATTAGACACTACCAAGTGAATGAGTTAAACTGATAGAGGTTTTTTTCAAGGTTTTTTTTGTGTTTTTTTTTTTCCCTTTAGTACTTCAAGGCCATTACATTGCACAGAAAGTAATAATCACTTATCAGGCTCTCCACTTTGCACAGAGCCTTATTTTCATAGAGGTGAAGATTTAGTAGTTCACTCAAACACTCTTATTTTAAAGAATTTGGTGCAATCAATGTGAACCTCATATTTTTGCCTTTTTTTATTAAAAAAAAAAAAAAGGACTAAAGACAGCCAATCTGGCAGAGTTTCCATTCTCAAGAGCTCAAGACAAGATGAATTAAAGTTAATTGGGGGTAAAATGAAGCACTTTAAAGTGCATCTCTGGAGCTCAGAAAACTGGAATAAGCACAGAAATCTATTCAATTATCTGCGACTGTGAGATTTGTTTTGTGGAAACCGTAGTACTCAATCCACTTGTTCTTACTGCTCTCGGTGCCCTGATCCCATCAGACCTCATAGGCTAAGCCCTCTGTCTGGATCGGTACTACAGCTGGAGAGTCAACAAAACTCAAACTTGGGCTCCATAAGAGATGGTACTGATGGTTCTCCAAACAAGAGAGCTTCTCCTCAAACCAGTCACCTCGCTGGCATCATTTTACTGATCTGATTGAAGTGAACAAGAATGGAGAAGAAAAAAGATGACATTTTAGAGAAAATGAAACTGAAGGCTTATCGCTTGCTTCCAGGATGGTTTCTGCAAGTAGAGGACCTAACTCCACAGGCCAGCTGCTACCTGAGTTAATTCTGATTTCTTTTGTTCTTTTCTACCAAACACAAACTTACTTACAACTAATCCTAAGCAGCTTGGTCAAAAAACCTCAACTATACCTTTCACCCCAGAAATGGCTGCATGTCAGCCTTGGCTGGAGCAGCTGCCACGTACACAGTGGTACCCTAGCATAACAAACACAGATTCTGCTTGCATGCACATACCTGGCCCAGGTCTAACCCTGCTGTGATGTATACCCAGAACTCTGCATGGGCTGCTCAGCCCCAGCTGTGCAGGGTGAAGGGCAGCAGCCTGCACTGGGCTCACGGATTATCTCAAGGATGGTGTAAAGTGGAAGTTCGGCAAATTAATTTTTTTATCCCACCTAATGGCATTGCAATACAAATGAAATGTGCCTCAGACTGGTCCAAGCATGTCTTTGGCTGCAAAATAGATTTATCGCACTGCATACAATCTATGATTTGCTCTGGGATCTCTCTGAGTGAAATCAAAGTCATCAGCATCCTCTAAATATCCTCAAAGAGTGGAAAGACAAGGAATAATCACGTACAGATTTAGCTCTTGATGGGATCCTGATTTAGGCTTCTTGCTTTTCATCCTCATAGCTTGCAGTAGGTGAGCTGATTTGCTTTCTTTCTGAGAAATCTGCACAACTGACCAGGTTTTTTTTGTTGTCGTCGTTTTGCTTTTGTTTCCTTTATTCTATCTCTCTCTCTTTGTTTCTGTTGGTAGCTATGTGTGCATGTTTGTCTTTGTTTTTGTTGAGCAGGCAGCTAATGAGAACAGGGGAGGCAGGTGAGAAGGGATCTGCTTTCCTGCACTGGGCACACTCTGCCTCCTGTACAGCACTGTTCTGCAACTTACTGACCAAACTCCCACTCCACAGCAGAGGCTTCAGGTGCAGGTGTGCCTGGAATAGGAAATAAGCTCTACTGCAGAGAGGGAGGGCGGTGGGGGAAGAGCTGTGCCTGGCCTTTCTCACACCTTTTGACTCAGCTAGATCTGTAGGTCTTACCTGCTTCTTTGCAGTTGCCCTCTACAGAAGACCAGGCCATGAACTAAACTTCAAGGCTGAATTTCCAGTTATGAGGAGTCTGGACGTCAACTGGTCCTTCCAGGCCACACATTAATCCAAGGTAGAATGGTACAGCTACAGGCATGACTAAAGAGCATGCAGCAGCCAAACAGGCTGTGCAAGAAAGAGCCCTTGCTCTTCCAAAAGCTCAGGCCATGAACCAGAATGTCTTCTCAGGCTATACTGTGGGTAGATGAGGATTGGCACTGCCAGTCAACTTGAGTTCAATATGACGGTCACCATCTTAAAGGATGCCAAGTCACGGACTGCTGTCACAACAAATGGTAATTTCTCCGGGTAAATCCTTTGGTAGGCAGAACCCTCAGCTCTAACCTGCAAGCTGACATGTGATACAGTAAATCATGCTCTGGTTAAAGGAAATCATCTTACAAAAATGTATTGAAGTGACCCCAGGCTCATGAAGTATTGATGGAAGGTCTTCATTTAAGTTCTTCTTTGCTTGAAAAATAATAAACATTCTTTTTTCCCCACTTCCTTTATGTGGTTTCCCTTTGATGAGTAATAAATAAAAAGGCAGTTAAAAACAGAAAACAAGTGCAAAGCCCTAGATCTGAAAGGGACAAAGACTCCATCTGTTACAGAGAAATCCAGCAATCCGAGTACCAGTACAGAGCCCACCTGCCAAAAAGGTTTTATGTTTATGTTAAGTGTGGCTTTAAGGAACAGAAACGTTCTCACAGATAAAGGCAGCCACAAGAATGACTAACTGAGATGCACAGACAATAATTCCCTCCTTTGATTTCCTTTGCTGTCACCACTATCTGTTAGACATCTGAATGAAAATCAGCTTAGAAACTTTGATCCCTTTAAAAACAGAAAAACAAACCCCATAATCCAGAAATCCTTAGAGGAATATAGAACTTCAGTGGCCTCCTACACACTGCCATCAGTGTAAGGCTGCAGCTGTGGGGAGGGACGTGTGGGGCCCTGTCATCCCCAGCAAACCCAGGTCCCACAGCCCAGGTAACAGACAGATGTCCTTTGCTCAGACTCACGTGAGGGGACTCTGCTCTTCATCTCCATGAGGAACATGGCTCTCCTCATGGCTTGCTGCTTTGTGGGCTTAAAGGAAGGGGAATTTACGCCTGGTATTTCTCTGTAGAGGATGAAGCAGATAGCTCTACCAACCTGGAGACCCCCAAAGACTTGGGGTCTTCTAAACAGATCTGTTTTCCACCTCACTGTGTTTTGCTCCCAATATATCCAGGCTGTGAAGTACTGTGTGCTTGCTCCTCTCAGCCCTCCACCTTGAGTGATTTCCCAAACACTAGGCAAAACCACTACATCTCTGCACTCCCCATTCTTGGGTACTGATGCCCCCAGTACAAACACTAACACTGTACGCTGGGTATCGCAGAGCCATCAATTGCTTCAGCACAAAAACTCAAGATCTGCTCTGAACCCAGAGAACAACCTGCTCACACAAGTGCCGTGAAGTTAGAGACTTCACAAATGACCCCCTGATCACCCCCAGCAAGCTCCTGCTGGGTCCAGGATGCCAACACATCTCAGGAAAGCAAGCTGAGCTCTAGAGCACGGAGCAGGAGCATGACCTATGGGTCCTATTCGCAGTTATTTCCTCCAAGCTGGTGCAAAGCCATTTCTTTTAATAGCATTGGTCTTGACTTACCCCAGGCAGCCTCCCTGCAGGGTACACAATCAGTATCTGAATCAGCTTCACATGCTTCCTCTCCTCAGTGACCTCCTGGGCTGTGCTCCTGACCATCCCATTAACTTGTCCTTAGGGAATGGAGCCAGACATGAAATACCTGAACTTTCCAAAAAAAGCCCATCGCATCCATGGCCACTAAGCACAATGTTTCCTGCCTGTGCCCTCCACATAGCCAGATGTCAGACACTCAGGTCTGAAGCAAACCTCATTTTCCTTCCCTTCTCCAGCACAGCAGTCCTATAAATGGCTTCCCGCTCGCCCCAAAACAAGCTAATAAACATTACTGCATTTCTGCAGGCCTTGTAGAAGGGCTCAGCCACCAGAAGCCAGTCCTATCTGCTGCAGATCAGGTGCCTCCTCTCCTCAACAGGCAGGTTATGGGTGCAACATGCACCCTAAATGATACCTTCAGGAGGGCTATAGGGAACAGCCCCTTCCTCCAGTCCCGATGCCCTGCAAAGGAGCACTGGCCCCAGCATTACAGAAAATGAAGTGCAGCTCTGAAAAACAACACGCTTTAACACCCCTGCACCCTGACCATTAACTATAATTGTATTCTACATCAATCACACGAGTTTTCCCCTTAAATGTTATTAAGTATAATTTCTGCTATGCAAATAGTTCCAGCTTCATTAATGGATTTTTGGTTTCCAGTAGAAGTTACTCTTTGATGAATGTCTCCAGATGTCAGTATCTGAAAAAAGTATTGGGGGGAGGAGAGAGGAAGAAAATTCTCTCCGATGCAACGTAAAAAGTCCACTGGAGAGAGGGGGTTGGGAGAGACAGGAATATAATTAAAACAATTAAAATTCCTATCTCATGACCATTTACAGATGCTCTAAAGTGGCTCTAAATTAAAGGGAAATGTCACAGAACATGGATGCTTCTGCCAAAAAGCAGCATTAAAAATGACAAATTCCAAACAGTCTGAAGACTCTTGTTAAATCCAAGGAGCTTCACAGCTCAACCAAGGCAAACTGAAGGGGTAGACAAAAAAAAAAAAAAAAAAAAAGAGAGAACCAGACCCAGCAGAAATGAGGGAGAGGTGACTGGGGAAAAGCTATCTGACAGAATAACCAGTCAACATGAGACCTACTGATTTTTAGATTTATTCCCACCATATCAGAGGTCTTTTCTATTAGCTAGTCTTTAATGGACTCAGCCTTTCTGTTACGGCACTCCCAGTTATTGCTTTTTCCAGTTTTTTGTTTTTTTTTTTTTTTAAGTGTCAAAGCGGAAAACATCTGCTATCCAATTTTACTGAATGAAGATTCTACACATCTGCCCTAAACAAAATCAAACATCACAAAACAAGACCCTGAGTCTCAAATCAGTGGAGAGAGGCAGCTGTAGAGTCTGCGTATCTTATGCTTTTCTCACCGCTTTTTGTTTTATTTCTTTTTCTTCCCCCCTTATCTGCACTGCTGGGAAAACGCTCTTTTGAAATATTTTCTCATTTGTGCTGTGAGAAACCTCTGCTGATGTGCTTGGGTGGGAGACCTGTTTTTATTTGTTTGCTTTTCTTAAAATAAATAAATAAGAACGAAGGGCCATCTGCCTAAACTTCCCCTTACACTTTTCCACTTAGGTTTTCACCGGAGAAACTCAATTATAAGAAATACAATAAATATTTATTGAACTGGTGAAAGCACTAGCATATGCTGCACACGCTCTGTTTTCCTGGATATTTTTTTCCCCCTGCATCAAGCCCTTGTTCTGTCAGAATTGTTTTCATGTTAGTATTACTCAGTCACTCCCCATGTGTCAGTAAATGCAAAACATGCCTGCTGTGAGACAGAGAGTGCGGGTGCCACTTTGCAGTTCCTAGGGATGCGAGCTGGCACAAAGACAAAGCACACACAAAGGATGACAGGCACCACAGCCTGCTTTTCCAAACAACAAACTGTGGAAATGATAATACCTTGGGAACGGGGCTGGAGTGTGGGGGGGAGGATGCACATAGGCTTCAAGAAGCTGAAATTCAGTCGTCCTTGGTGAGGGAGGGAAAGTGGACCCACGTGGCACAGCTGCTTCAGGAAAGCAACATCTGTGCGTGGGGTCAGGTATTACAGCCTGGTAGCAGAGCCCATTAAGTGGCCATCTGTAGATGGTTTGCTTATTTACAGGCATTTCAATAGCACAGCTCATCATTACCTAATAAATGTTAACGAACTTGGCCGTGTCATGCTGTTGTAAAGGAAGCACGTTTTCATTCCCTTCCCAGCCGACAACAGGCATTAACTCTGGATGCCTTCACTTGCAGCCAGAGCAATTCCTCACCCCTGGAAGCCCGCCTGTGGATGACCCTAGGAGAGAGGGATTTGGCTCAGGCTGTTTTTTCAGTCCCTGTCCAAGTCACTGAGGATCCAACTTCCAGAGCACTTGGGCATTGCTCAGCACTACTGGGCCAGCTGCTGGAGCCGTGTCCAGTGCAAGCACTGCAAGAACAATCAACTGAAGTCATCACCATGGACCAAAGCTGGGCATCTAAAATGAGGAGCATGGACCTATATGATCTGATCTCACATCATACAGAAAGACCATGGTTCAGTCCGGAAATTAGCTCAGCCTTTCAGCTCGCAGCACAGTGCCAGAAGAAATTATAGGACAGGAAATTATTGTTGACTGGATCCATCATTATTCTTTTACCATCTGTTACTTTCAGGTTTAGTGTTTTTCATAGCTCATGGATTAGTAGAGAAATGTAGCGCGGTTTTTCAGCAATTTCATTCAATTTTTACTGACCAGAAGATGAAAGAATAAGCTCAGATCTTGATCAGGGGTTCACATTCAATTCCCAGGGAAGATTTCTGTCATGAAAATTGTTACAGAATCATTAATGAGCAGTTATAGCAGAGACTTGTTTAATCTCTCATCCATCAGATGGCACCTTTGGCATTGCTGCGACCCAGGCTTCCCACAACACCTGGTACTTACATAGTGGTTCACCTTCTCTAAGCACTTAATTGGCATAATAGATTAATGTTTATAGATTAGCTGACTCAGAAGGAGACCACCACATTCTGGGTTTCTGGTATCCCCTTCTTTTGACACACAGCCGCCTTTAGTTGCTGGGCAGGAACTGCTCAAAACCTATAAAATGCTGGACCCTAAGAGGTCAATGAGCAATGGGCTACGAATTCTCCCACAGATGTCCATTATGAGTAGGCCAGTCAACATCTAACACTCATAACAGCATCAGCTTTCTCTGATGAAAATAAGGAAAAAGGAGACATGAGGAAAGAACAGACACTTAGGATACCTGATCTAGTGGTTGGTGACCCTGCACATAGCAGGGGGGTTGAAACTTGATGATCATCATGATCCTTTCCAACCCAGCCCATTCTATGATTCTATGATACTACTGAGGGTCAGGTGGCACCATCACCTTCAGCTAGTATCTCCAGTAGACAGGATGCTATGTGACACCATGATCATCCAGAACATTATCAAAGACATTTGGTGGAATTGCAGAGTAAGCATATACTCCACCCAGTCCTCAAATAGATTTACCATACATGCCCATCCATCCACTATGCTGAGCACGTGTTCATATTGATACCACTGTTAACTGAATCAGAACCAATAAGCAGGTTTACTTAGCACGCAGCATTAGGTGTCTTCCCAGCAGAATCCTCTTAGCTCAAGGAAGTTGTGATTCCTTTAGTGGCTGTGAGGAATCAGGAACCATCAAGTGACATGCAGTGGGGTACCAAAGAAAAGACTTTCTCACAACAATCCCTTTTGACTGCTAAATCATGTGATCTCAGCAGTAACCATCCTCTATTTTTACAAATAATACCCAAGAAAAGCTCCAGAAGCTCATTTAAATTTGTGGTATACATTTTTCTCCACCAAATAGCCAGTTCCACCAGGAACACCAATTACCACACCTCCACTGCTGGCTCCAGCACCTAGACATGAGGCTCATCAGAAGACTCCAGCATTGACAAGGAGACATACTAAGTCAGGTTCTAAAACTGTGCAAAACCAGCGTTCCTATTAAGCAATCATGGAAGTTTTCCAAAGCCTCAAACCACTGGAATAAGTGCAATCCCTGTCACTAGGCTGTCTGGCACACACACACACCCGCAACACACCCACCATCAGCAAGCAGAAGAACACTGTTTTAAATGCCTGTGCATCCCTCTTTCAGCAAAGCATACCAGCACCCTCACTTCAGTCAATGAACACTGTTCTTAAAGGATAACCACCAGCTTAAGAGAAGGCTTAGCATGCACAAATGCTGCCTGTAACAAAACACTTTAGGATAGAAATAATATTCTTAGGCACCTTCTTTGGCTAGGATTTAATAAGTGTGAAATCAATGTTATAATCAAATATAATACTCATTTCCTAGAATAATCCTCTGACACAGCAGTTGCTATTTCAGCTGATTAGAAACATTGCTCAAGTAATAGAAATTCCTGATCAGTAACCCAGGAGTCCAAGGCAAGGCTTTTTTTTTTTTTTTTTTTTAAACCTAAGGCAGTTACTTCCCTTCATCCTAAATGTTTACAAGTGGAGAAACACCTGTAGGAATTCTTCTGTTACCATCAACTTAAACATCATGTTCTCCCAGCAGCAGATAAATAATGGATGATTAAGCTTTTGATGCCTAAACACTGATGTGTTTGGGATTAACAGGCAAACCTGTGCTCTTAAGGTGTGTTTTATATTTTATTTTTCTTATTTCAATAGGCAGGAGCAGGGAGGGAATTTCAGACTGTGAATCTCAGCAAGGGAGCACAGGAAAGACCTCAGGCAACAGCAATGGGATGCTGCCAGTCCTAGGTGAGTTCTACAGGTGGGAAGCGTCTATCTTCAAAAGGCTCCCCGTCAGACAAGATAGATTTCAATGAGGTGATGAAACTGATGGGAGGTTTTCTTTCTGCGTCTGCTTTTGGCAGAGCAGACCTGCGCATGCGTGAAGGAGTTATGACTTGACAGCACATTGCAAAGCTTTCCCTTCTTATCAAGACAGAGCAGCTGAGACAGCCTCTTCTATAGCTGGCTTTTTAATTGAAAGATTAGAAGTTCTCTTATGCAGTTGGCATCGGACAGCATTTCAGAAAAGTCACACAGGTGCTTGATAATCCAACAGCCTGCAGGATGGCCAGGGTCACTTCATGGGAGGGGAGGATCCTGGTCCTTTCACCACCAGATCAACTTGTGCCAATGAAGAGCTCCATCCAGCTCCCCTGTTACAGATGGTCTACCCCAATTTTTTGTGAAGAGAAAATTTTTCCAAGAGGCATCTCAATCCCTATTGCCTAAGCGCTTCTTGGCACCAGCACTGCAGGACCAGGGTACGTTCAGGGCAAGGACCCCAGTGCAGACAGCCGAGTCCTGGGCTGTGGCTCAGGCTGAAGGGGCTCTGGGGACATGCATGTAGGAGGCAGCCAGCTGCAGCTTCTGAAACAAGCCTGGGAGAGGGGATTGACTTGAATGGAGAAAGAGGAAAGGACAAGCTGGCAGCAATGCTGGAAACACTTTGTGCAGCTTGAGCACCAGATTTCACTCATTTAACCCATCTTTGACTCCTATAATCCTCCAGAGAAGCAGCAAACACTTCTTGGCCAACCTTCCCCCCAGTCACTTTAAAACTGGGGAACTCAAAAGCTCAGACCATGAAGTCCTACCATCACTGCACAGCAGAGAAACAAAGTAACCGCCAATATACAGAGAAACAGAAACCAACACTAAAAACCTTCACAAGAGATGGTCCCAGTCAAAATAAACGCAGATGCACATTTCCACTTGTATCTGCACTGCTGTACACAGCCCAAAGTGTTTCCAGACTCAAATGATTCATTATTACAAGAAACAGACAAAGAACATGAAGATAGCATCATTAAAGATGAAGATAGTGTCATTAAGAGAGCACCTCATGCAAACACCCTCTGCTTCATGTTGCAATGCTGAGGGATGACACCACCCAGCCCGCTAGGGGTGGCTTGGCATCCCTGGCACCCCAGTGCATGGAGGTACAATCACTGCCTATAAGCCAAACTTTGTTTTCTTCTGCCTGATGGAAATGAAACACAGCTTAAATATGAGGATATCAATTTTTTCAGCTGAGAATCTGGTCCTCTTGTGTTTGAATAAGGCCTTAAGGAAAAAAAATGTCAGTAAATAAAAGGAAATTTGTCTCCCTTTAAGCCTTGCAGAACTCATCCATCACCCATCTGTCCACCTTGCACCTCATTATTTATTATTCAGGACTCAACAAGTCAGCATGCCAGTTCAGATTTTCCCTGAAGAAAACTGGCATCTAGACAGACAGCCACCAAGATGTTTCTTTTCTATTCCTCCAACCTCCCGCACTCCATTCGTCACAGTGGGAATAAATACAAAACCCTTGAAGTAAATAAAATGGGTTTTAATGAAGGAGCAAAAACAAGATGGAAACAAAACAAAACATAGAAATCTATTTTCTTTAGTCAGACTTTACCAGGCCTCCATTAAATCACCCTCGTGGTTCCTTTCCTCCCCTTGAGTTTGTACCTACAACAGGTTTGAGCTCAGGCACACATAAAGCTTCTGAATACACGATGCACTTGTTCAAACCAGAGGTCCAAAGCATAGCTACAGCCATGCTGCATCTTCTCTAGTCAGCACTAAAGAGATAATTTGGCTTAGTGGCATTGTTTCAAAATCAAAATATGATAAAGGCCTCCAGGAATCCTCCCATCATGCAGCACTTGGTAGCAGTGCCCCAAGGACTGGCTAAGCTAGGATCCCCATTGTACCATGAGCCACCCACACAGCTCCTCCAGCATCACAATGTCCAGGTTGCTCATGAAGGCATGGCTTGTGGGTCAACTGACTGCTGTGCATCTGAATTGTAGTTAAGGTATCTAGCTCTGGATTTGAATTTTCAATACTTGATGCACTAAGAGAGATAAATGCATGACTGTAGCCTTCACCTCCTCCATTTCAGATCTGCAGGAGTGTTTAGCAGGGAGCATCACTGCCAGCCACACAACACAGGCCAATGTGGGGCCACGTACTGGCCCAGGTTAAACATATCTTTAAAATAAAGCTCCAGGTGCCTTTGAAAAATCAGGCCTTTGCCCCAGACGGAAAACAATCTTGTGGCAAATATAGAACAGGGTAAATGAGGTGCCTTCATTTCCACGATAACATATTCCTGCCTTTGTATCTTGCATCAAATAACAGCATCCTCCTTTATAACACTCAGAGCAAGAATATTTATTAGGAAAAACATAAGCCAGAAAAGGTGAGATTTCCCCCTGCTCCGTTATCTCAAAGTTTCCTGCCTGTCAGTCTCGCACATTGGCTGGTGCATTCTTTCATGTAATACATAAATATAATTTATGCAGGAATGTATCTGCCAGTGTGCATGCTGCAGGGCCCTATCTTGTGCATGCATACAGCACATCCAGGAGCTAACAGCTCGCTGTGTCAACTGTTAGTTATGATGAATATGGGGAAAAGTGGGTTCCTTTTCTCAGACTGGAACTTCCTTCCCCTGAGCAGGGCACACAGTGTTCAGGCAGAGAGCAGGCAGTTTGGAAAAGAACCATCCAGCTGCACATGGGCTGGGCTCCGGTGCATGTAAGCACACAGTGTTTCCACCCACATTTACAGGTGAGGAGCTTCCAAGATCAGAACAGCTCTGGTGTGTCCTGGTCAATCACGCATACCTCCAGCACCAGGAGGTGCACACACATATGGCGCCATCTGGTAATGCAAAAACATTTATCAGCCCCTCGGTGTTTGTGGGACCCTGAAGCCTGGTTGTGATGCAAAGCAGCACTCACAGTACTGCACACCCACTGTGAATTACAGCTGCATCAGATGTGGTAGCAGAGTTGCCTCTCTATCAGTCTCCCCCACTGAGCATCACGTCACCATCATATCACATTACAGATAGCACTGGAAGATGTCCTACAAACTGTGCTCAGCTTCACACACACAATCCAAAGCACATTATTCTGGGGCAGAAATGGCCTTCTCAAATATCTTGTCTCTAGAAACAGCAGCAGAGTTTAAATGTCAATTATTTCATAAATATAAACCAGCAAGATTTACGGTTCCCCACTGCTGTTCTTTTTCTCTTTTTTTTTTTTTTTTAATATGTATCTACTTTACTCCTCTAGCTGCTTACTCATTTGCACTTACCTTTTGGTCTGATCATGTAAAAGGTTTTAGAAGAAGTACAGAGGAAGAATAAAAACATAATGGTTTCTCACTGCTCGAGGGCATAACTCTAATTAAAAAGAACATTTTTGCTTTTAGCACCCAGACTTCTCTCTCTTCAAAAACTGAACTTTGACATTTTCAAACTGAGATTTAAAACAAGAAAATAATTCTCAGTAGTGCAGTGAAGGATTGCCTGCACTGTGCAATGGAAGAGGGTTGGGGTGAGGGAGAAGGAGGTATCAAGCCAGCAGCCTTAGCAGGAAGCTGGTGCTAGGAAATTGTAGATTTGCTCAGCAGCAGGACCTCACCTTCTACTCACGCATCAGCATCACAGCAGGAAGCCACAGAGTGAAATGAAAGGAAATCATAGAATTGTTAAAGTTGGAAATATCACCAAGATCATCTAGACAAACCATTGACCCATCACCACCCCACTAAATCACATCATTC
Source organism: Chrysolophus pictus (assembly GCA_037305975.1). Lineage (NCBI taxonomy): Eukaryota > Metazoa > Chordata > Aves > Galliformes > Phasianidae > Chrysolophus > Chrysolophus pictus. The sequence continues at coordinate 22,619,544 of CM074583.1, forward strand.
TGTTAGACACCTACCCTTTCCTTTAACACCTCACCTCCAGGGATGGTGACCTCACCACCTCTCTGGGCAGCCTGTGCCAATGCCTCACTACCCTTCCAGAGAAGGCTTAAGGAGTTCCATGCAACACCAGCACGACCAAAGCTATCTGCAAGACCTGGGAAAAAACTGGTGCTACACATGAACCTCCTTTTGTGGATTTTCCAGCTTCTCAATCAATGCGCCCAGAAATGTACAAGTGCTACCCTGGGCACCAATATGCTGTAATGCCCCTGCTCCCTGTAATGCTCCCCAGTACAGTATGACTTTCCCAAATTATTCCCTTTAGTCTTAGATGCTCCTCCTCATTCCAAGCCAGTTGCCAGTTGACTCTTTAGAAACGTTTCTTAGGTGCTCTTAGCTATATAAAGCAACAGAGCGTTTTAGCACTGAACAAACAGGATGTTCATAGCAAAGGCCTTCTTCTTCCACATACCCCAGAGAATGACCATTTTTACTGTGCAAATGAGAAAGAGACTGCTTAGAAATAAGAATAGGAGAACATTGCTTAGCAAGAGTCTAACACTGTCTTTTCACATATGATGGTCAACAAGCCACACTCACACATACATGCAGAGCAAATACCAATCCTGCAGCCAGAAACTCCAGCAAAGACCTCAGGGACAGGCCAAGCAGTGCTGGGTGAGAGCTGCTTGCTCACCAATTGGCTATGGAGGCATCTCTGGTTGCAAAAGATCCCACATCAGCAGTTCCTAACCAACATACGGCTGGTTTCTTTCTTCCTTAACTGTATATCCTTATAGTCAGAATAGCTGAACAGGTCACGGTGTATTTCTGCTGCAAATTTAGCATCTGATAGCAAGTAACTCCTCGTTTCCTGCCCTTGTCCCTGCTTCAGGGGGCACACACATTCAGCTGCCCTTTTATGTCCCTGGTGAATTGGCAAAGCAAAACCCAAATCTGCTACAGGTGCTGCTAAGGAGTCACAGGTGTGGCAAATTAACACCTTGATTCCTGCAGTGTTTCTGCTTATGGTCCCTTTACTTTTGTGACAGATAGACTGTAAGTTTAATAGAAAAAAATGCACATTTTAGAATTAGGTATTACAATCACCTAAAAATCAGTCAGTCTTGGATTTGGAGTGGGAAAGATATGGAAAAGGAGCTCAGAAAAATAGAATCAATAAACACAAGATGAAGAAAATTTTTTTCAGCGTTGGAATCAAGATTCATTGAAAGCCACAACTCTGAAAGGTGTAATAATTACAAACTGGTAGCAGTTTAAAATTAGCACATTCTACTCTATTTCAAGTTCAACAGATCACAGCATATTTCATTTCTTCGTGTAGCACAGGAACAATTCAACTGCTATCACTTCGAAGGAATACTAGCGTTTTATTTTTGTTTCACATTTACTAACAGCAAATCAAGAACTGCATATGTATGGATTTCCACGCTGAAATTCAGATCACCAGCTAACAAGGGACTAAATTCTTTCACTATTTCACATCTAGCACATGTTACTTTGCAGTGTGCCTGTCTAATGTGACAGAGCAGACATGCTTTACCAGTAAGAAATCTGCACACCAATGGGTAGCCCCACTGCCTTGCCCCTGCAGAAAAGCAGATTCTCTATAGTCCACCATTAACCCACCTGGCAGAAGCCCTGAGCTCACCAAGCAGAACACTGATGAAGAGCTATCAGAAGAACATGTGTTGCCCATCGAAACATTTGTTCGTGGAGTATCCTTGTGATAGGATGTGCTGGAGAACTCGGAAGCAGCTGCAGGATAATTTATTGTTGATTTGGAGTTCTCATCCCATGTAACGACTTAAACTAGATGCTGGATGATTGACCAGCTCCATCCATCAGATGCTTCAAAGGAAAAAAACACACTGGAAGTGTTACTGCAGACAGATTTTCTCCCCTTTGCTCATTTGCAGACAAGAGGAAGTGTTTTTCTTAGTCTTCATTGGCAACAGCAAATATATATGCATACATGTTGCTGAGGAAGGGTCAGAGGGAGTAAAAAGCAAAGATTTGTCCAGATCAGAAACCTTCAGAAGACCAGGCCATGGATCCAAAAGTCAGCTATCTTAGAAAACTCCAGTCATCCCCAGACTTTCTTGAGATGGAAAAGGGGAGTCACGGACCATCCCACCCCCATCAGTGAGAGGTTTGGATGGCTTGAGAGTTTGTAACACAACCACAATTTCACAGTCATTGTCCCCAAGGAGAGAAAAAGTGAAACGACCACCTGTTCTACTGGAGTTTTTAAGGGGGTTAATTCACTCTAGCAGTTACATCTGAATGAGAACAGAGGCTGCAAAACTCACCCACCAACCCAGCACCCACATAAGTTCTTTTTTTCTTCAAATCATTCAAGAGTGATTTAGACACTTGAAAATAGCCCCAGACTTCAACCAATTGTTTGCAACTGAGACATAATCCAATTGTAATTATTCTGCTGATTGATCTTCAAGTGATAGATTTTCAAAAGAACTTAATAAAGAAAAGCATTCAGTTCCCATTCAAAGGTGATAGGATTGATACCTAATCTGTCTGGGATCCTCTGAAAAATCCACTTTAAATTAACCTGTGGAGAAGCTTCCCACTCTTGAGAGTATAAGTTAGTAGAATTGACTATTACCATGTATAAATCCGATGAATGCTAAATAACATGCTCCTAAAGCATCTGTCCATATGTCTCCATCCTGGGCAATGCTATCCATTCTAATTCAGCTCTGGACCAGTGCAATAGAAATACTCTAATTTCTACTAACCATATATTAGCTTTGCCATATGGAAAAAAATATGCAGCAATGGGAGTGGTGACAGAGCCAGATTCTTTTCCATATGTAATCCACAATAAAAAACAGCATTAAACCTAGGTCTCTCCTCTGGAAAAAGCCAGGACAGACCACTTCCATCCCTGTGGGGAGAGCCCAAGTTGCCTAGCAAACACATTAGAAACACTCATGCATCTTTTTCAATGGGGTAAAAAGTCTGCACAATTATTTTATAGTATTGTACTGAGATATGAAAGCTTGGTTGTATACCATAAGTTCTAGGACATCAAGTGAGAAACTGAATTTCTTGATATCTCTGAGAACACCATTATTACAGAACTTCAGCAACATCCCAATGGGATTTTATCAGCATTTCAGTAAAAAGGAAACATCATTTATGCAAAAAGTGAACCACAGTTACGAATTTATGCTTTTCAGTGTGTAGACACTAATAGCATGGAACAAACCTGAAACACAGCTGGGGAAACTGAGTATTTGTCCGTATTTGTTCATATTTGCCCAAAAGAAAGTACGTTTAAATCACAGGGAAGAGTCCGGTGATCACAGCGTTCTCCCTTACGTGCTTATTCCGCTGCAGATCAGAAGCTCTGAAACCAAGGGGAAGAACTAGAAACACGGGCAAAAGTCTTGGAGAGTTAGGCCATGTGACTGGGGACCCACCATTCCCACTACTTCACTCCACTGATCCTTGGAGATGATTATTCCAGGTGGAAAACCAGCCCAGAGGACACCTGCGATCTGGGAGCAGCCATGCAGCCCAGGACTGCAGACACCTGCCCAGCTTCAGAACTTGACTCAATCTGATCCAGCATAAGCACTGATAGACCTCCACTGCTTTGCAATAGGCAGCTCTCAGAAAAATGGCTTTCCTGAGCCAAAGCATAAATTTTCTCTTGTTCTGTGTAAGGCTAATTCCTTCCCTTTGCATGGAAATCCATGTCTTCAAACAAAATAAAGCTTCCTCCTTCCTACCACGGGTGTCTCCAAGCAGATGGAGGTATCTTCCTATCCCAAGCCCAGAAAGGTTATCTAATTACAGAAACAATACTTACTGGATGCACTAATGCTTCTGCAATTTTAATAGCAATATGATATCTAGGATTTATATTATTTTCCCTTTCTGATTAATTATTTACACAGAGACAAGCTGAGATTATTAAGTACGTGTGTGCTTTGCCAAGCTGCAAAGAGATTTGAACAAAAAAAGAAATGATACAGATTCTAAACTTTCAGAAAACAAGAATCTGAGTGCTTCCAGAGTGCAGTACTCTGCATCAGCGCTACTGGTGCATTGGCTCAGAGAAAAGACTTGACCCAGCACAGTACAACTATAGCTAGCTAGCTTGATAGTAAGCTACAGCAGAGAAAAGAAACTCATGTGTCAGCCTGTCGACCAAAGAGAGCTGCATTTATCTGCAAGCCTAACAAAATGCCTAACACAGGAACACAGACAGCTGGAAAACATTCGATGGAGCAGGGAGCTCCCAAGGACCATTCGCCTACTCCCCATGCAGCATGTCCCCAAGGAAGGTAGAGAAAAACTAAGAACAGTCAAGACTGCAGAGATGCATTTATCAAACACCCAACCCGCTTCAAAGCACAGCCAAGAGCTCTTCAAGTAGAACTAACTCTGTGGGAAACACATTTATTTATTTATTATAAAGAGGGGAAAAAAGACCAATGACTTCTGTTTAAAATTTATCATCTTTTCCTAAGATCTAGTAGTTCTTGGAAATTTGCCCCAGTATTTTAATGGGCATGCAACAGTGAGTTAGTACTAAGTGGCAATGTCGAGCCTGGCATCTGTTCAGGTGGGATGATATCATTTTGAATATTTCATTATAAAATAAAATAAAATGAATACAAGATGCTCTTAAAGCCTTGGAAAAAAAAAGTCTACCAGCTCATAGAAATCAGAACTATAACCACTACACAATCTCCAACACAAATCTGTTTTATATCTGAGCAAATTCCCCTGCACTTGTTTATCATTCAGCATACCAAACGTCACTTTGTTAACTTCCTAAAGTCCAGATGTTTATAGGAAACGATGCTGCTATCCTCCTCTGCTGCAGTGGTGAAACTAAAATGAGGAAAGGAATTAATCCCACAAAGTTTTGATCAGATGGCAACTTTGCTTTGATTTGTGAAAAGCAATTTTAAGAAAAGACATTTTGCAGAACAGAAGAGTCTCTGCCCCAAAGTCTCCTCCTCTGACTGGGAGGTTTCTGGTCATTAGGAACAACAAAAAGCAAAACCACCACCACCACCCACCTCATCTGGAGAGGATGAGAAAGCAAGTCCTCAGAAAAAGAGGCTCCAAAAAAAAAAAAAAATCTGTGTGGTGTGGCAGATTGGGTGTATCCCCCTATTTTCCAGCAAGAACTTCACAATAGAGTAAATCTCAGGTAGCGCCGAAGCCTGCTGCATATAGAAAAGCCAAATATGAATAAGAAGCCCTTCCATCACACTGTCACAAAAAGCAGGTTCCCTAGAGCTTGAAGGAAGGCTATGCCTTAAAACGATTTGCTCTTTAATGGGCTTTTTCTTTGCAATCAGCATATGAACTTAAAAAAAAGAAAACACCAAAAAAACCCCACAACAACACTAGTTTGGTTGCTGGAGCATGTAGTCCTGGGCCTGATGAACCCACACAGCTCCCAGCACATGAGCAACTGATTGGCAACCCTGCCATCCAGAGCTGCCGCACAGCTTCTGCATTATGGATTGTATTAAAAATAATACAATTCTGATTTTAAAGGATTTAAAAGAGGTTTATTTTTTTAAAATAAAAAAATGCTTTTGATGCATCATCCTCCTAGAAGCCAAGATGATGCATTTCTAGAAAGAGAAATAGAAGCAAGAAGGCCTGCAGGTCGGTAAGGCATATCTGGATGCATGTAGCCCCAGAGCCAGACAGGCTTTGTAGCTCTCCTGGTACCAGTGGGGTCTGAGTGGGGGCAATGGCTCCATCAAGGCTAATAGCTATTGCCCTCATGCAATAGAGAGAGGATTGGATGGATGGAGGTGGCTAGTGTTATCCCATGCAGTAAACGTGTTTTCCAGAGGCTGGTAGGCTCTGCTACTCAGGAGAGACAGAGTGGAGTTAGCTGCTGTCTGCATGGACAAAGGCACGTGTTAGCACTTGTCACAACTTCAAGACTCCTTCAAAACTCACCTCTATGAAAGGTCATGCATCAGCCTCCAGCATGCTGCCAGAACAGATGGTGTCCTCTACGTCATATAAGTAGCCCTCAGTAGACCAGAGAACTGACCCCAGTCCCCAGATTACACCTTGACCAACCCACTTCTAGCTGTGGACTCTCACATCAAAGAAACTAGCTTAGTCTTTGTTGCATTGTATTTACTTCTGTTTTCCAATACTAAGGAAAAGCAAACAATGTGGAAAACCTTTAATTTCACATTTTCCCCCAGCTGGTAAAAATGATAGCTGGATATGCACACATCAGTATAATCATCTCCTAAACAAATGGCACAATGACAAACTGAGGGGGTGGGGACAGGGGGAGCAGAGCGCAAGCTGGTGTTTTCAATTTAGAAAGTATGCATTATTTACACTGCCATTATTCCACTCAATTTGAGTTCACACTTTAGTCCTAATTTCAGTATAATCAAAGTCAATGAATATTTAATCAGCATTGCTTCCAGAAATTGAGTAATGCCATTAACATAATGTCCCCAGGACTTCAGTGCTGATTTTCCTCAAAAGCATGGGACTTCCACTCCTTCTGTCCTCCCCCCTTCACTTTAACCAGTTGGTGCTCTGATCTCCACCTTGGCTGAATTTAACAAGGTGGAACTTGTCTAAAATGCAGAGAATGGGAAAACCGTTTCCCAAACATAGAAATGTCTCACACCCACATTGATCCAGCCCCAGGATGGTTAATGAGAGCCAAGCATTTCTCTTTGAGGTGACTCAGTATGGAGAAGAGTCCTAATAACAATAATCCATTTGCACTTCTGAGGAACCCCTTCTACAGAGAGGCTCCAGTCATTCTACGAACATTAATTAAGCCCTTCCCTTCCCCTGCAAGGGGGCACTTATTAATGTGATAGCTAAGCTACAGATAGGAAAACTGGAGCAGGATGAGGTTAAGTGCCTAGTTACAGCCACTGGGAATCCATTTGGGTGGAAGTTAGGAGCTCTGAACGGCTCCAAGTTTCATTTCCTAACCAACAGACTGTACTGCTTCACTAAAATATGATCAAGAGAAGCAGCGGTACCTATGAATATTTATGAACAATACAAAATTACAGCATAAAAAATTGTACAGACATTTCAGAGCTGCTAAGTGATGGCTCCAGAGCCACATCTCTGTATGCACAGAGCACTCAGCAGTCTGTGCACACATGCCCCCTCCAGCGGGGCTGCATCTAATCTATCATCTTTTCTAACATGACTATCACTGTAATATCTCAGCAATGCCTTCAGCTGAAGACCTATCACAGCTTTCCATCTATCTGGGCTAGCTTATAAAGCTTTCCTTGGTGGTGTCAGAAAATCTGTGGGGCATATGTTTTTAAATACTGGATAAATTCCCCGCTTTCCCTCCCATAAATCTAGCTACAGTCTTGGTACAACCTGGATCAGAAGTGATCACTTGTTCTGCCATAAAATTAATCCTTATGTATATTAATTGGGAAGAAACAACATTCAGTTTTGTTCACACAAGATACGCAATTAGAAAATCTGAAGTTGCATACAGAAATTATTTTGAAAGTTGCTCTAACCCAATTTTAGAGGATTGTGGCAGCTTGGGATCATCGCATCTTGAGAAAGACTCTTCCACATGCATTTTCTCATCCAAGGTTATTTCATCAGCGCTCCCCCATGGTCATCAGTTTCCACATCTAACACTTGCTCTGACAAGGCTCCAGCATGGCAAAGACACATATAGCAGTGCAGGTGCTCTGTATATAAGGAGTGAGAATTGGTTGAGAACCACTGAAGATTTCTAGACTGTACTCGTGCACGTGGCATATAGAAAACTTCAAATCCAACCCCAAAGAATGGCCCTCAAATGTATTTTATCCAAAAGATTTCACAAAATTCTCAAAAGGTTTAAACCAGTATCACAAACATCTGATTATTTTGCTGAATTACACCTGGTTGTGGCCAGCTCATTTGTAACCCTGCTGGCAAGGCCATACATTTGGGCTAAATTAGTGACAGTGGAGTTAAGCAGCATTCAACAAACTTATTCTCTAGAAATTTTCCTCATGTAGGCAAACATGAAGATCTGGTTTACAGTCATTCACAGAGCCTTATTCACAAGTCACCTAAAGAGTTTCCTCTTGCAGATCAAATGAAGGAAATAAGTGACACATTTGGAGCAGGGAGGGAGGAATAAAACATTGCTCCACAGAAAGAACAAGGAGCTGTACTCCTTAAGCGGGAGTGGTGGTGATGCATTTACTATACTATGAAAAAAGCTTGTACGTATCACTCTGGCACTAACTATTATGCAATGAAAGCTCCCTGAAATCTCAGGGGAAGCACCTCCATAAAAGTCAGGTAGCATTTTTCTAGCCTATCTTGCTCTTAATACCAACCATTTAGAAGTCAGAAGCATAATGGTTCTGTGTAAGTGACATATTCTCCCTCCTGTTGAATAAGGTTATGTCAGCTAACACCCTCTGACACCTTCCTGATTATCATAATGGCTTTAAACATTAGTCTTGGAAAACACCATTACTACCCTGGCTGAGATTAAGGTGTCACAGCACCAGTTGTGTTTCAGCAATAAGATTGAAGAATGCTGGTTCTGCCCTTAAAAATCCCAACTTCATTAGCTCCAAAAGAAAAACAAGTACTCTGACAACATCCAGAGGTGCTTCTCTTTAGGAAGGAAGGAAAGATATCATGCAAGTCCCACAGCTCACCTAGAGCTGGAAGGGCGCTCAGCTTTTGCAGCAGTATCAGGGAAGGCATTTTGCAGCGTGCTTCCTGACAGGCAGGGTAAGAGTTAAGCTGGAGGGTGGGGGGAAGTAGAGGATTGCCATAACATATCATCTGTGGGACTATTAATAGGGTACAGGTTATAACTTATTCATGAACTTCTGCACTTTTCACTCCCACAGTAAGGCAGGGCAGCATGGGAACACTTAAGAACGACACTACTAATGCACCAAAGAGAAGGGAAACAGCTCTGGTGCTGATGCACATTAAACCTATAAAATTTTCCTCAAGACTCTATCAGATCAATCAAGCAGACATGGATACTACAATTAAAAGATTTGCCCTCAGTGCATCACTATCCTCTCCGGGTCTTAGAAGCCTTTGGCAGATACAGGGTACATTAAATCTTTCTATCTTGGGCATCCTTGCATAACGTGTATATGTCCCATTTCAGCAAATACTTAGGGGCATGGTCAGGCTCAACATGTAGCACGTGACTGCCCAGGCCTGTGACCATAGAAGCCCAGTGCTCTCACATTTCCCTTGCTCTTTGCAAGGCCAAAGCAGTTCAGAGTCATGTATTTCCTTAACCACACCACAGTACAATTTACATCACACCAGTGTTAATTCATTACCGATATCAAGCAGAAAAATTCAAAGGCCTTCACACCCTGGAAAATCTTTTCTGTTGTTTTTGATTCTCATGTCCAAGAAGAGGTTTTGAGTGCCATTGCAGGCTGGTGAGAATAACTGCTCACATTACGAGGCTACAAATGAACAGGCAGCACCTACACAGCCATAGCAGCACTCACAAGAAATGTAAAAGCCCAAACTGACTTTGCTCTTTCAGCAGACCAGCTCACACTGGTCATGCCTACTATCCTGAAAGGGACCAGAAGTATAGCACAACTAAGTTAAGACTTAACAGATATGGCAAAGGTGATGGGCTGAGACAGTAGTGAGGCTGAGGAAGAAACTCAACTATACCTAGCAACCAAATGTTTTCTTCTCACCTGCTTTCCTGGGAAGAGATTTAGCACTTGTCAGTGGTCACTGTTTTATCTCCACTGTCTTAATTGCCTTTCTGCTAGTTAGGGCTCATTGTATGTTATATTGATTGTTTTCCCCCACTAATTGACTGCGTGGTTGTTGGCCTCTTTAATTGCCATCCTGAAAGGCACTGTAAATTGTCCTGCATCAACATTAATGACGGTAAAAAAAAAAAAAACAACAACACAACATAGAAGTGCCAAGGAATTTCAGTGTTGACACAGCAGGGAGACATCTCAAAGTAGGCAGCTTTTATACCCAGTCTAAGCACACAACCTAAGGCTGAACTGTACCTATTTTCCAGCAAGGTTACATAAGCAAATGAAAATGAGAAGTGCAATCCATAAGCCCAACAAGAAGATTCCTAGATATCTCCACTAGTGACAAAAGAAAACCAACCAATTGCAAAAGAAGTTACCTAGATTTTAAGAACAGAGCTACTGCCTAACTCATGAGATTTTTGGAGCTCTCTCAGCTCATTTCATCCTCTCCTTTTGCTAGCTCCTCCTATAAAGATGTTTTTATATTCTGACTTTGAATCCTGGTTCAGAGCCATGAAGTTCCATATATGTTTACCCAGATGGTGGATACCACAGCATATCCTGCCCAAACACACGTGTCCTGCCTGGTTCTTCCTCTGATTAACTGAAGTCTGATCCAAGCCATGGGTATTGTGATATGGTTAATGGGGACGTGCTTTAGGTTTCCAGAAAACCTTTGTTCAGATCCTAAGGCATTCACTGCTTCTTGAAGACATAAGGATGCTGACAGAGACCCAAAGATTTCCCAAGGCATATAATTCCTGCTGCTAATGCCAACAAACTGACTTAGTCATTTTAGGGCTTTCAAAACTTTTACAAAGCACTCATAGTCAATTTTAAACAGTTAAGTTGCTCTACCTGGGTCAGTCCTTCAGACCCCGTATCTGCAAGCATGTGTGCGTGCATACGCAAATCCAAACAACAGCTACACTGAACAGGAAGAGTCATTCACACAAAACATATAGATATTGTGGAGATGACAGAAGACTACAAGAAAGGGGATGAATCAAAGCCTAGAAAAGAAAAAAAGTGTTTTTAAAAAAATATTTAGCTTTTACAGTTGGAGTCTGGAATAAATTTGCCCTCATAGATCTCATTAAACATTTAATTAATCATATGCACTTTTATCTTCCAGGGTTTATCCCAAAAGAGTACTAAAATCTAGTTCTGAATGTTGGTTCTATAATGGAAGGGCAGCATGGCAAAGTTCATCAGCTGCTCTCCTTTCTTCAATCACTCCACCTGGATGAATAATTTAATTTTCTTCTCAGATTGGAATAAAAATCTAGTTTCTTTACAATTTCCTAAATTCCCTAAAGTAGTCCATACAAATGGCAGTACTGCAGATACAATGAGGGCTAAATAAAGAATTAAAAAGCTTCCAGTATTTCCAGCCGGGCTGTGTACAACCTTGTCCCAGTGCCAATTATAAAGAACCCCAATAAGATGCTCAGCTAGCCCCACGTCCCTGCACCTGGCTTTGGTGAGATGGGTTGCACAGTCTTCAGCACCTGGCAGACCCCCTACCAACCCAGCTATTCCTCCTGGGTGTTGAAAATGCCACTCCTTCCATCTTCACATGCACCAATTCAATGGGCAGCTAAAGGCACTGCTCAGTACTGAGGGCAGAGATGCTCATCGAATACATGCCGATTGCCTCTTTTCCAGAATAGCATCAATACTGCAATTGATTCCAGGACTTTTCTTAGAAGAAACCCAGTTTAAATTTAATCCTGTTGAGCAGCAGCTGGGAGGCCACCAAGGGAGGAATGTCACTTATTTCAGCAAACAGTCAAACAGAAGTAGGCTTTACAAAATAAAAAAAATATAGCAAGTGGAAAGGATCACATCATCTGGCTACTTGGTGTTCCCAGAATAGCACTGTATACAACTGCATGAGGAGATTTTCATCATACAAGTAAAATTATCTTCCTAATTTACCCAAAAGTAGTGCTATTTCTTACCATCTTTACATGACTTTTCAACCAGTCAGTACAAGAGTCTGTATTCCAGTTGATGAAAAAACACTGTTTAAATTCACATCTGCTATTTCTACACATGCTAACCTCTTCACCGTTCTTTCCCAACCCTGTCCCGGAAATAAATAAAAAAGCAACCTAAAAGGAATCTACCTGCAACACTTGAAATCATTTCCCCAGCTTCCTCCAAATCATTTGAGTAGTTCACATTGTAAACAAGGAACCAAGAGAAGATATGTTTTATTCTGCCACGTTTACAATCCTTTCTTTAATTTCAGGACGCTCTTTTTGAGCTGAAACAGAACAATTAGGAACTTGCAGCTGAAGCAGAAAGAGGAGGAATGCAACTGAAGCAAGGAAATCCTGGGATGCAATCCCATCTATCTTCAGATGCCACATCCTCAACAATATCTGCTGTGACCACCAATTCATTAGAGCAATGCAATCTATTAAGTAACAGCCACCAGCTTGTCCCCCCTCCCCCCCCAGTTGCCTCTACAAAGCAGCCAGTTAAATGCTTACAAGGTAGAAAGCCAATACAGAACCATTTATCTCAGGCTCCATTGTTTCCCACCATTTAAATTACCAACCTTTAAGCACAGCAAAAGGGTTTTTTTTGTTCAAAGCATCAGCTTTGAGCTGAAGTGATTGGTGTGTAGTAGTTGTGCATGGAAAATGGATGTGAACCTTTCTGCCATGCTGGGCGTGAGCCCACCAGCCCCGTGAGATCAACTTCCCTCTAAAACTAGATTCACACTCTGCAGCTTGGAAAAGAACGATACAAACATGCACACACAGATGAACCCACCTACTACACATCTCACTGTAGTACCACTGGAGAAATGGTTCATTCCATAAATAGGAATATATGAGATACTCAATTAAACTTACTGAAAGGATAGACCCACTCAATATTTTTGAAGTCCAATCCAATGATACATTCCCATCTGCTGACAGTTTAAGCAAGATCATTACTCTGAGCATTAACATTCACCTTTGTTCCAGAACAGACACCTATTATTCTCTTGCCTTCCAGTCCTGTCTTATCACCTGTTGAAAACAGTTCATCATGAGGAACAACAATTGTGTTCTCCATCAGTCACATATAGTTATCATGTTGTATCCTACACATAACACTCTGTAATATTATTTAACAGCAAACCTCTTGCTGAAACCTTATTATTTCCTAGATATATTTCACTTTGTTGGCACAAGCAGAGAGCGTGGCAGAGGTTCTTAAAACAGGAAAGGAATTCTTAAATCTGCATTTTCAGATGTTGGCAAAAGTTTGCAAGTATATTTTGCCTGTGAACAGCACCCTACCCACCAGTATTTGCTATGTCTGAAGGTGCCAAAAAGCAGCCTGAAACACACACAGGGAAAGGGGCTGAGCTGAAAAAAAGCCAACTTAGTATCTATCTGCTCACAACAACCATCAAGCACATAAATGAGTCCTGCACTTTTCTTTCCACATTTTCACTCTGTTGCCACTCTCCAAAGAGAAGGCAGCATGATGAGCCAGAGGAGAGCAAAGCAAAGCATCCCTGTTTCAAGATCTCATTAACTGGGAAGTTAATAAGTGCACTGAAGCTTTCATTCCTCAAGCTGAAACAGGAAAAGTTAAGAGGAGAAAAATAAAGTACTTTTTACAGTGTCAGAATTTTTATTTCTCATTTTAATGATATCTCTGTACATTTTAATAGCTGATCCTCCACACAAAACCCAAAGGAGCAAGGTTTAAGGAGCCAGATCTTACTGGAGTGTTTGCATCCACTTTTCGAAAAACCCCTTCTTTCCACAGAAAAGAAGAGTCTGACTGAAAAGCTAAGAGAATCCTCACCTCCATATAATCTAGAAGCTTATTAGTGGCTTTTTGACTCTTGAGCCGTTACAGTTCACTGGTTTCATAGCTTTAGACTTGTCTACTAATATCTTCCTTGGGGCCACATACCTTCCTCAGTCTTTCTGCAGCCATCTAGTGTTTAGAGAGCAGCTTGAAGCTTGAAAAACTAACAGCAAGAATGTATCAAGAACTAGTAAATTACAGTTACCAGAAATTAACATACCTAAGCAAATATACTAATATTATTCAAAGCTGTTCTTGGACATGTTTAAACATCAGGACTTCCATTTTGCCAATGAGTAGATACTGGCCAGAAGCGATTCATGGTTGGAGCAGAGAGACAGGAGCAGCAGAGGGGTGCAGATCCCACCAGGACTTGACCCTAGGAGTACCTTCACTACTTAGAAATCTCCTTTAATTTGGACCTCATCTTCACTCCCATTTATTTAAGAGAGAGAGATCGGGATACCTTTGCAATCACACTCTAGATACACCAGGATAGATTTTTTTCATTCTAAGTTTAAATATTCTTTAAAAGACATTGAGAAGACTTTTAAGAAGCTTGAATTCCTTTCATTTTCTTGAGGGAAACCAAAAACACCTAAACACCACCATAGATTTCTTTGGATGAATTTAGTTACCTGCCTTTACTCAGCTAAATACCTGTAGAAACCTAGTTACTATAAGTATGTTGATCACACAAAACAGCACCAAAAGAGAAAAAGAAATTTAGTGTTACCCAGCTCTTGATCTCCCCCCAAATGCCACAAATTAAGAAAAAAATGGGTGTTTCTAGATTCATGCCCAACATGCCAACAGCACGGTCACTACTGCTATCCATACTGCCCCTGGAATCACTCAAGTAAAATCAAGGAATTGTCACTGTAATGGAAACTTGGAGTTCGTGTTATACGGCACTGAGACTTGGTGCCTGGGAAGCCACAGCAGGGGCCTGAGTTCCCATTCCTAGCACAACACGTCTGCACTTGGCTTGGCTCCGCGCCCTTGCAATTCCACAGCTCTGTCCAACAGCCACAAAGGCTGTTGCTGGAGAGAGGAATTCAGCATGTTCCCAGTAAGCCAGACTGGCTTCCACAGCTTAAGAAAAGTTAGTTCTGCTTTCTCTTGTGCCCTTTACAGCTTTCACTTCGTGTCATTTCCCTTTCAGCACCAGGCAAGGCAAGAGGAATCGCCCTGGCTGTTGGAATCAGCTGCTGACAATACATTAGACTTAAAATCCCTTTTAATATTCTACTTAGACACACTGTAAAGGAAGAATGGATATCCAGAATAATTAAAATATGTTTAATTTGCATGGAGCTCAGGGCATTGTTCTGACATCAAACATCACTGTCAACCATATGTGGAATTTCAACTGCCAAGTGCTTCATTTATGTGAAAATTAGCTTAAGTGTACAAAGAATGAAAAATTTATGATTATTTCACATTTTAATAAATGCAGTGCTATGCATTAATTTAGACTTCTAAAACAATTTTGACAGTGACAAGGGAATCCTCCACAGACTAAGTGCTGTACTGTGCTGTGTTTCACATGTCCTGCGGAATTATGTGGCAGAGCATTGAGGCAGTTAGATTTTTATGTTTTTAAACAAAGATATTATATAACTATATCACTTAAAATACTGCTTCAGTTCACTCTTTCTTTCCCCTGTTTTCCCATGAGGAAGCACAGAACCTATCAATAGCTTTACTGTGCTACACAAACACGTTTGCAGGGAGAAGAAGTGCATATACATTACATTGTTCAGTATAACAGGCATTGGCAACTTTTTCCAGACTTCTGTCACATGGGAAAATGACTTAGATGGTGACAGCATCTTCCCCAAGGTGCTAAGATCTGACACCAGCACATTATTTTTCATGAGTATCTTCTGCTCTGCATAATAAGATGCCATGTTTTACCACCTCTCATTCCTTATGGGCCATCTGGGCTTTATCTAGACCTAGACAGCAATCCCTCAAAGTATTCATGTTTAGGGAAACCCAGACCACGAGACAAAATGTTGGGAACACCATAAGAATGACTTCTTCCAGAGGTTTCCACCTCTGGATATATCATCTTTTCCATAAGGACTAAGTTTGCATTTTGCTTTGATGACAAAATTAATAAAGAGGTAAGATAAATACTTGAAATATGATATACAAACCTTGAATAAAAGCACGACTGACATAAAGAAAGAAGTTTCCAGCTGTTGTCAGCCCACACAAGTCTGACTTATGCACCTTATAAGATCTATGATTTACTGCCATAGTCTAGTGCACATCCTTCTCTGTGCATATCATACACCCAAAATCTACATTAAAAGAAGGTTATTAACACAGTTCTGCAAGAGTTCAGTAAAGAGACCAAAACCAACTTCATTCTGCCATTTCCTAAGGTGGGGCTCTTTGAAAATACACCAAAGAGCTTTGTTCATTTTTTTTTTTTTTTAAAAGCAAAGTTATAAAAATGGAAATTCTATCGCATAGCCTCACCTTGAGCGCAGATGAATTATAAACAGGTTTGATCCTTCAGATCCACCTAGAGCTCTCAGCATGTGAGCTTATCTGGTAACCAAAAGCAGTAAAAGCCTTCATCCTATCTGAGAATCAGCTCTAAAAGGAGATGAGATCAGAAGTATATCTTGCTATTGGCTTTCAAGGCTGTTCTCTGACAGCAAACTAGTACTAAGAATAAAGAAAATTAAGACCCATTCCAGCAGCCATAAAAGGGTTTGATCTCTCAGGCCCAGCTCCTCCTGTACACGCTGAGACACGAACCATAATCCCCAGTTCATAGTTGGGTTAGTTACAATGGTTGTTTTTCAGGTTAATACACAAAAGCTCACTTATTTTTATTTTTGCTTTTTTTTTTTTTTTGGCATTTATGCTGCAAGTGCAATGGAATGTTTGATACCACTTTCTTCCTCAGCAGGGGAAATGCTGGTGCATAACAGAACGGTCCAGCAATAAGTTATCTTCACGGACTTTATGCTGGATGGTAAATATCTCATACCAGATAATCACTTTAAGTGGAATTTCAGAAGTATTCTGCTCTACTCTTAATGCATTTTTACCACAAATTAAAGCCAATTTTAATTGCTGATTTGAATAGAGACACTTATGAACCTCAATATTTCTCCCACACTTTTTCCTTAAGTTTTTCTACAGCCAATAAACTAGATGAAAACTGTATTTGTAAAACCGCACGTGGATCATTTTCACTGAAAGAACACAACAGAAAATTTAAAGGAAATCTAGAAGATTAAAGTTTAAAGACAAATTAGAGGCTGGCATCTGTTTCATTATTCATCTATCAATTTGTGTAAGACATAATTTTCTATATATAATGGAGGAGAAGCTCCATAGATTGTAGTAGGAAGTTTTCAGCCAGATGATACTGAGACCATTGCTTCGTTAAATATTTGCTGGAGGAGTTTCCACCCATAGCCTAACACCAACAGCCTGCCCCAGGGTTTTGCTCCTAGCTCATGAAAAGAGCTCTGTCACCGTGCAAACTTCTTATACCACCACCATTACACTAGAGAGGGCTGCAGAAGTGGAAAACGGAAATATAGAGCACTACATTTTCACTTTTACCCCCAGTCTCCATAACTCACCCTTTCACCACTGCCCTTGCTCCATCTTCAGACAACAGATTCATGATCATAATTAAGGTTGGAAAAAACCACTAAGGGCATCTAGTCCAACAACCTACCCATCCCCACTAACCACATCCCTCAGTGCCACACCTTGAAAGCCTCCAGGGACAATGACTACACACCTCCCTGCAGCCTGTTCCAGTGCATCGCCACTATTGCAGAGAAGAAATTTCTCTTAATATTCAGACTGAACCTCCGCTAGTACAACTTGAGGCCTTCATCGCTTATCCTATTACTGCTTCCTGGGAGAAGCAGCCAACCCTCACTTCACTCCAACCTCCTTTCAGGGAGTTGTAGAATGTGATGAGGCATCCCCTGAGAGACATCCCCCTTTTTATCTGCAAGCTGCATTTGGAAACACTGGCATCACACGCAGAGACACCCAGGGAGATCTCAAAAATAGATAAAACAGAAGAATTCAGGCAATGCGAGCTGAGGATCTGCCACCATAACACTGTACATCTGCCCACAAGCCAGTTTCCCAGAGAGAGGCAAACACAGATAACACATATTGACCACATGGTGTACTAATTAGCTAATTCCTATTTAAGTTTCCACCCAGGGTCCTGCAACACATACCCCTCCTGTGTGTGCAGATGGTGACACAAACACTGGGGGAATTCCTCACGGAACAACATCCCCGTGGTCCTGCGGCTGTGCTGGCGGCAGAGCTCAGCTGGTGCTCCTAATCCTCCAAACAGGAGGGATAGGATCAGCTCAGTCACTGAAAAACGGATGCTGAACACATCCTTCCCACACCTCCTGCCAGCTGCTTGCAGCAGGGTTGGCATGAGATTTACAGCCAGCTGCTAACCTCAGCAGGAGGTGCAGTGCCACGAGAGCAGGTAGATGAAACAGGGAGAATCTGTCAGGAACTTAAGAGAAACAAAGAGAAGGAAAAAACAGTAAGAATTAAATAGAAAGAGGGGTTGGGGGATAATTACAAAACAGGTATTTTAATGGTTGCTGGCAGAAGCCCCAACCCTTGTATTTAAATGGCTTTTTTAATTAAAAAACAGCAGGCTTTGAATGCTAATCTTTCTGAGCAGAAAGCTCCTGATGGCTTTCCTGTTTCCAAAAGACTAAATCAATCAGCAAGAAGGCTAACCCCATCTCGGGAACATTCATTTCAGAAGGGCTCTAACTTCCAAAGTCAAAGCGCAGTGCATTTCTGTATGCACAGAGCAAGATATATACTAACACTAGAAGTACAACATTCAACAAAATGCCCAATAGTGTTTTAGCTTCATGATTTTGGTTTTTTTTTCCTAGATCTGATCTGTCTTTCCTTGTTACTTCAAAATGTTTTTTTCTTTTTTTTTTTCTTTTTTTTCTTTTCCCTAGCTAAAAATATCAGTGGAGGCTTGCCAGGCTAAAATGTGCAGTTCAAGTCCCTAAGTGTTTGGGTAGGGAATATTCCAATTGCTCCACATTTTTGCCTATGTAAACTATTTAACTTGCAAATCAGAAAGCAATGTTGTATGACACACTTGGGTTTTTCTTGGAACCTCAGCAGACATGCAGTGGAAAAAAAAAAGTATATAACCAGCAGTGAGAGAGAATGATGTCAACCATGTAGTACAAAAATAAATTGTTAGCAATTTTTTTATGAACTGAGGTTTCCCAAATGTAAAGCAATTTAACAATTTTGTGCCATCGTAATTCACAGTATCTGTAGATAGATGGATTTTAAACGAAAAGATGGCCTTATTCTATTCCATGTCAAGAATTATGCGTCATTTTGTTTCTTCCCTGCATTTTATATTTGTATGAAGTGTTAGAGAAATAAAGCCTCACTGGGGAAGGCCACCACCAGACAACAGCATAAGAAAGCCCCAACACAGCAGCACGGTGGAAGGCTTTATGAAGATGACCCAAATTAACAGGACTTTAAGCCTCTTGCAAGCCAGCAAGGTCCTGCAGTGATATCTGTGCTGGGACTGCTCACCCTGCTATGACTGGAGGGAGAGATGATGGTGTCCCGTGCTCGAAGGCACACATACACATTCTCCTATCTCCAAACACCTGGTCTTTTTCAGCATCCTCATGCAGCAGAGCAGATGCTGTGAAAGTCCCCTGGCCACTGCTTTCTGTCCCCTCACTACTGTGTCATTTCTTCCTCCTCTGTCACTGTGTCAGCTCCCACTGATGGAGCTGACCTCCCTCCTGCTCCTCAAAACATTGCATCAAAGCCCTCCAGCACACACATCCATCTCCTTGCACACCACACTACTAAGGAAAGTACATTTGGAATTAGAAGATGATTACAGTTTGCACTGTCACTGGGAAATATATAAGCCCAGCAGGCTACCAGCACAGCCCATGCCTTTAACTGATCATGCCTTGCTCGGGCAAACCACGTGTGAAAAGAATCCATTTCAGGCAAATATTCACAAGGGAAATAGCAAAGCACGGAAAAGAAATTGGGTATCCTGTATCCACACACAAGGAAATCTTTTCTGCTGGTCCTGTGAAGCGTAGAGATGCTTACGAAACATTTTGTGGTAAGCTGTTATAAAGATGATAAATAAGACCATCACTGATGCATACAATTCTCCTAACATTTGCCTACTTTACAATCCAGTTTCTGTAGGTTTCTTTGAAAGCAGCTTACTGTCCATTGAGTAGGTCACTGATACAAGGTCACAGAGTCATAGAATAATTAATGTTGAAAAAGACCTCAAAGATCAATTAGTCCAACTGTCAATTCATTACTACCATATCCACTAAACTATATCCCTAAAACCATGTCCTTAAAATCTCAAAGATGATTCAAGAAGCCTCAGAGATGGTGCCACCCAGTTTATGTTATCACCCCCAGTACATCTGGATGCCCTACATAGCTAACATCATTACTTTGAGCACACTGTAAGCCTCCGAGAAGAAAGACTTGAACATGTGCTCCGTGGATTGCTTGCTTGGTTGCTCTTTTCTTGAATCAGGCTGAGCTTTTGCTGCAAGGAATTTATCCCAAACTCACGTTGCAGGATGCTGATTTCTAATAATGAGAGAACACAAATCCATTTGACAAGAAACGTTCTCTTTCCATTCTCATTTTATTTCACATCATACGGCCTAAACCTCAGGTGAATCTTCAAATAATAAGTCAGCACTCATAGTTGCAAAGGAATCTCTACAGGAAACAAAGACATCAAGCACATTCACATCTTACGTTTTATTGCAGAGTGCAGCAAGAAAGCATAGGAACATACTGACAAAGACTGGGCCTCTCCTTCACATTGAGTGCAAGGAACTCAAAGGATTTTGCAGACTTCCTTGAATTGTGCCCCACAACACTGCTATGATACTTTTCTCCTCTTTTTCAGATGGAAAAAAATAGGAGAGAGATGCGGTAAGATTTCCACGTAAAAACCTGAGAGCAATCCATAATCTTGATCAAATGTACTTCACGTGGATCATTCTGCTACAAAACTATTCAGCTGATGCTTTGCGCAATGACGGACTGACTTTGTATATTTTGCATTTAAGTGTCACGCTGAAACTTGCCATTCCTGGCACAAATTTTCTTTCTGGGGCAGATTTAAGATAACAGATCTCCTTGTGTCTGAGACACAGATTCTCATTGTTAGTCCAGACACTGAGCAGGCCAGCACTACAGCCATACCACAAAGACTTTCCAGATTGACATGCTCTATCCATCGAACAACAGCGTGTGGATCAAACAAGGCTGAGCAGTTGCCATCCACCTGCTTCTCAAGTGCAATGAAGCAGAAGATATCTACTCTGACAATTTGAAAGGGGACTACAACCAATTTAGAAGGAAATGATTGCACAAAGTCCAACCCAATGCCTCGAAGAACATCACAAAGCAATCCTCCTTCACTTAGTGTTCTGGGCCTGTCACTCTCCTGATTTAAAAATGAGCTTAGGTAAACTAGTGGCACAGCCACAACTCACTCAAACACTTCCACTCAAGGGTACTATTCTGCCTTGCTGATAACTTTATAATTTGAAAGACTACTTCTGCCACGTTTTCTTATTTACTGAAAGAGATTTATATGTATAAATATGGCAAATCCATCCACATTGATAACTGAGAATCTTTGTTTTCTTTTGAGGAAAAGGAAGAGCTCTGGGTGTTCATGTAAACAAACATTTAGTTAGCACACCTAGACCTGGTTTTCTGCCTATGATAGAGCTGCAAGAATGTGATCAGTGCTAGCTGGGCATTCCGTAAACAATCACTGGGAACAATATTTGCTTTAACACCGCTCCTTAATCCTTCAGATTTTCGTACAAGAGATTTTTTGTCAGGTCAAACACTCTCGACCTTAGCACAATTTGCTATCATGAAACTGCAGGAACTATTCATTGACTTTCAGACCCAAAATACAGTTCAGCATGTTCTTAGAAACTTCAGAAAGAAGCCTAGTTGTGGCATCTCATCCTGCAGTCCCCAGTGCCTTTCACAGTTATTTCCTTGCCAAGAATCAATGCAGCCTGTGCCCCTCTGTGCTCCAGGAGACCTCAGAGACTGTCAGAGCAAACCTCATGGGACACCATTGGAGACATCCCTGAGAAGTCAGTGGAAAGCCAAGATGAGTGCTAATACCTTGGGGACAGTATAAACACTATGGCAGAAGAAGCATCCCTACAAAAAAAAAAAACAAAAAACAAAAAACCACACCACAACACTAAAAGCACAAAAAACCCCACACATTAAAAATAAAACCCATGAGCTCATGCTTCCAGGGAAGCATGAAGAAAAGCATGCTATAGTCTTTTAGATACTTGAATGGTCATATAACGCAACCTAGTAGAAGTCAACAGAAAGGGGTAGAGAGCTTAGCAAGCATCACGTGTGCCAGTCCCAGAAGCCCTGCTGGAGCTGGTGCCTCTGCTGCCATGGTTCTCATTGCATGCTTGAGATACACAGGCTGCTCCCACCCAACCCTGGGGCGGCAGACCCTGATGGACAAAAGTCAATGCAGCCATACTTTGCCCTCCCCTCCATACAAATAATTAGCTGGAGAGGCTCTAGATTAAGAAAATGAGGTACATTTACCTTTCTTTAAAATACTTTTTACGTGTCCAACAATGCATTCATGAATTTATTTACTTTAACATCACGACCTCTCCTAGAGCAAAGAAGTTGGCTTTTTGGACAAAAATCTAAGCAGGCTTTGACCCAATTGCACAACTCTTCCCTTCTTTAACAGCTGTAGATACAACCTATGTGGTTACAAGTTTCAGAGCTGGAAACTTCATAGACTTCAAGAAAGCATCATAGATAAAGCACTTTCCATGTACTGTAAAGCAAGTTCTCTTTGAAACTAAACTGATAATCTGGAACAGGGTATGTCTTAAATGTTAGAATTGTTTCCACAACAAGCCAACATATAGTCATTTCCTTTTAGTTTGGCTTCTGGAATTTTACACAGGGGTAGCTCTTACCTGCGAATAATGCAACCACTGTACACATTGCTACAGATTCTGCTCTCCCAGCTGAAAGATAACCTGGTCCTTTCATTGCCCTCTAGATCAGACACATTCCAGACACGCACTGAATGAGTGCTTGAAGATCAAGAATCACATCTCTTCACTAGTCCTGATCTGCCAAGAGTGGAAAGTCAGGGGGTCTGAACACCTCAGGACAAGCAGTAGAAGTTGAAATGAAGCTCTCCTCCAGAGAAACACGAGCACATCATCATCATAATTCTTCAGATATATCTGGTTCACACCTTACAACAGACTCCTGTCACCAAGGCAACTGCTACGTGAACTCCAGGGGAAGAACAAGGTCCTGTGTTCTTCCCCATCCCCACTTGGGATGGGGAAGGCCACCTCTACCATTCACAAATACCTCAGCCTGGTGACTGGCTGTGCATTTTGCCTCGCTCATACTACATGCTCACCATGGTCTCCAACTCATTCCCTTTTTAATGGGGACACGGACTGGCAGTTCCCCTTTGGTGCCTATCAAAGGCAGTGGCTGCAGCTGGATAGCTAGCTCTATACTTTGCTCTGCTTGGAACTGGGCTTTCAATGACATAATTATAGGCCTATATTAAAATGTTATATTTAAACGATCTTATTCTTCATCAGCAAAGGATATTCCTAACCAAAACAAATTCTTCTATAACATTTATTGTATTTAAGATAATTTAATGGGTTTCTATTCATGC
Organism: Chrysolophus pictus; assembly: GCA_037305975.1. Taxonomy (NCBI): domain Eukaryota; kingdom Metazoa; phylum Chordata; class Aves; order Galliformes; family Phasianidae; genus Chrysolophus; species Chrysolophus pictus. The sequence goes on from CM074583.1 coordinate 22,642,992, forward strand.
TGGAAGGCAGCAAATGAATAAATTCCATAGCACTTTATTTAAATATTTTAGAACAAATCTTGAAAGATGTTTTCATTTAGCTGAAAGCAGCTTAATAGCAGTTTTTTTTTCCCCTCTGCCACAGTAAAAAAGTATGGGTTTCTTTTTATTGCGCTTGTTAAAATAAATGGCATTTTTAATAAAGACTGTCCCCATAACAACATATATGATTTGATCATATTATGAAATAAATGTCATGTGAGATTATACATTTCAAAGTAGACAGTTTATGTTCTTTTAGTTATTAAATTCAATCAACTTTACTCCTTTTTTTTTTCCTGAAGGCAAGTATGGTTTTGATTAAAATGTGACCCCAAAAGCAGAATAATTTAAAGTGAGAGTGTATTTTCTATTTTTGAAGGTTTATCTACCTTCCCATAGGAACATAAAAGTTTAAAAAAAAAAAAAGCGTCTTTCAGTGGCAGAATTAAAATTTGTTTTCCTTTGACTGACGTTTTTATCCCAGAGAAAAACATGATACGACACAGGGTTGTACAGGGGAGAACTTACATGTAGTGATAACTAATGAGATATTATGGTTTTAGTCCATAAAATGGGCTTGATACAAACATGCTTTTGGAATGCTTTAGAGCCTCCTCAGGGGATACCACTCTTATACAGAAACCCAAACACCTACATCAACTATCAGAACTCACCATTTCTGATTCTCCCTCTCTTACCCATCAGCTCCTTCGTAAGCATCTCCCTTTGCCAATAAACATGTTTTAAGCATGCCAAAACTCCCCATATTTAGCAACAGTCATTCCATAGGAAGCCCACTAGTCAACAACTGGCCCAAACTTAGGCTGAAGTTAGATAACATCCTTTCATTTTCTAGTCTTGATTCAGTGCAGTAAACTGCATAAAGTCCTATTCCACCTGGTGCACCTGTAGCCAGCTCAATTAAATACAATATAAAAAACAGCCTTTTTTTTTCAAATAATCCATATAGAATTCCCATTAGGGTGCTGCTAGATTCCCATTCCTTCTTTAAGAATACAAAAATAAGATCTTTAGAAGAGAAAGCAACATTACGTCCCTGAAGTCCCACCTTGCAACACTGAGATGCAGAACCTGGGTCGGGTTCCCCCAACCCCTGCATGCTATTATCCCTACCTCCAGCACTCTGAAGCCCTCCTGGGTGCCTTCTATCCATTTTAGACAGCTCCACTACATGTGTCCCACTTCAACTAATGAAGCTCCCATTAATGATCACTGATAACATGGGCTTTGGTTTGATATTACTTTTAATCAAAACATCACCACCTGTCAGAAGAAAAACAAGGGGAAAAAAAGTGCATTGATGCACAGCCACAGAAATAACATTTGAAAGCACATCCCAGCTCATTCAGAGCATAAACACTGAATATTAAACCCACACCTAAAGCTACATGTGCCACCACCTAAAACTATCACTTCATTTTCTGTTACTTGCAGTGACTTAAGGAAACGTCGCAGACATCGCCATCTGTGTCACTTTTAATTACCAATAGGACGTGCACACATGACATATTTCACAGCTCACCCAGAAAGCTGAAATGAGGTAGTGCACAGGGCTGAGGCTTTCTTCCACTGCTTTAGTTTGTGACTTGGGTGCTCACTGGGAATCATGGTGGAACAGGAACAGCCTCTCATTTGAGAAGAGGAAACAGAGGCTTCCAACTGAAACCTGCTTCCAACTGAAACCTGCATGTAGCCCTGATATCCCCTTTAGTGAGGGTGCTGATCATTAATGCTGTAGATTCAGCGTCGGCTTATAGGTAGCACCATTGAGGTTGAAAAAGACTGTGAAGCTCATCACATCTGACTCTTCACCTGAGAAGAGACCAACACCTTCCTTGCTGCAGTGGGCAGAACCATCCCCAGGCAGTGAGCAAGGACAGAAAGAGAATGCGGAATCAAAGCCTCTGCCTGGGACCTCAAGCTCTATCAGAGAACACAAAGTCTGGATGAAGGGCAGAACTATGCGTACAGCCAAGAGTGACGATGAAGTGAAGTTGCTGAGTACTGTCTCATTCACTGCAGTTGGGTGGATCAAAAGGGTGGGAAGCTGGCTGGGCTAGGAGGAAAGTCAACAATGGTCTCATTAATTCTGACAGCTCTGAGCATAAAACCAGGCTGAGGGCAAATGATTTCACCAGCAGTGGGTAGTTTCCGTGGGTCTGTCCTTGCTGCTCTTTCTGTTTGCCCCTCTAGGAATCCAATGCCTCTGTTATTCCTTCTCAAGATGCTACCAGGTTTTCTCTGCATTCCCTGGCCCCAAGCCCTCCTTCTCCTGCCAGGAGGATATGCAGGGGCAGGGTGGATGGGGCTGACAAATCAGCAGGAACCGCACTGTTACCGCAGGCAACCAAGTTCAGCTGTGAATAAATCAGAAGTGAATAGCACGAGGTCGGATGTTTTACAGATACTTATCTGATCTCCTCATATCCTGTTAAACCTCTCAGGAAATATTCAGTAAAATCTAATGCCTGTTCACTGGAAGCGACATTCTTCTGCAATTAAAAATGACTGGAAATGGCACTGCGCTGCTCAGCACAAAGAACCCAGACCACAGTGAAATAAAACAAATCTCCTCCTCAGAACCAGCTGTGGGGCATCTGGGGAAAAGCTACTCAGGAAACTCAACCAGAAACAAGGGCCTCAGACCCACTCCTCTCCCATTTCCCACCCTGCTGCTTGTCCACTCTTTTCTGGAGCTAACTCTTTCCTGCTCATCCCCACTGGGATAGGATTCACACTGACCTCTTCTTATCCAGTGACAAAAGGCAAAAAGTGCAACTATACCTACCAGCATCTCTTTGTCTGCTGTGCTGATAAGTATAGGAATAGAGCCAATTAAACTCCAGAAGTCAATCAATTTTTTCACCCTCTGTCCCTCTGTTGGAGTGAATGCTGCATCTTCTCCTCAAGTTCCCTCCCTAAGTAACAATCCCATTTACTTTTTGACCTCTGTAAATTAAAAGAAGTTTGGAGCTCTATTTTTTTTTTTTTTCAGAGCTGACTCCATTTACTTGTGAAATTGTTTATTCAGGCAATTCCCACTCTGTAGCATCAAAGTTTGTTGTTAATAGTTGCAGACCGTTAATCTACATGATGAATATAACAAAGCCCGTGGAAGAATCCCAAATGGACAAGCATGATAAGAGATGGGAAAAGAGGCTGGCAAAGCTCCAGGTACACGATATTTTTGTGCCTGACCTCTAATTGCTCAAACACCAAGTTGACTGGTAGATGAGCTTTAGAGCCAGCAGCTACCAAGGAGTTCTTTAATTTCTGTGAAAAAAATGCAATTTAACTTTTCCTCTGCAGCACAGAGGTAACATTTCATCCATTACATCTCACCATAGTGCAGAATTAGTTTAAAACGGAAAAAGGAACCTCACAGCACAGTAAGGTATACAAATACCTCTTCTGAGCCTTCCTGCCAGAGTAATATCATATTGCCAACAGGGTACTAGGGATTTATTCTCATCTCAAGGTCCAGATGCAGGGAGCTGAGCGTGAGGAGCGTGGGATGATGTACTGGCTGCTCACTGCAGATTCTTAACCCAAGTAACCATCACAGACACCATTTCAGCAGCCACATTTCCTGGCACTAGGGAAACCCGTGACGAAGTATGAATAAGTGTTTAATAGAAGAGCATTTTGCTATTACAAGGAATAGCTTTTATTTCAAATTGTAACAAACTCAGCAACACTTCAAGATAGAAGCAATGAACCAAATAACTACAACTATTTTTCTCATATAGTTTGCTGTCTACATAAAAGCAAAAATATCTCTCCGCTGCTGAAATCAGCAGCAAGGTGGAATGATATAAGCTTCTGGGGCAATTCCCCAAGTAACTGGAATTGGCCTTTCCTCCATCAATCCATCTCCATTCGCCACATCATGGTATATTCACTCTTTGAGAAATTGTGAATCTCAAAGACTCTCACAACATACCTGTAATTTTACCCTTGCCTCTTCAGACTTGAAACTGGAAGGAGAAAAAGGATCAAAGTCTTCATAACATCACAGAATCATTAAGGTTGAAGAAGACCCCTAAGATCACCCAGTCCAACCCCAACCCACCCCACCATGCCAACTGACCACGTCCCTCAGTGCCACATCCACACAGTTCTTGAGCACCTCCAGGAACAGTGACCCCACCACCCCCCTGAGCAGCCTGTTTTGGAGAAGAAATTCTTCCTAATATCCAACATGTAACGTGTCTCAGCTCATGGAACCAAGACAGAGTTCTTCACTAGGTTTTGTGCTATATCCCATCTATCAAAATTAATGATGTCCGTCTCTCCAAAAACTCACATTCAAAAACCAAAACAGTAACACTACACACTTTGATAATATCCTATATTTAAGAATTAAAAACATTCCATAGATGTGAATTAAATCTCACAAAGCACAAAAGAGTTGTCTACTGACAAGAACATTTACTGAAGGAAAAAAAGTTCAGATGATTGAACTAATGACTGTCAAATGATGAAAATGCCACAGGAATTTATAAAGCAGAACTCCCTCCTGAAATCAGTGAAAACTTCCTGGTTCAACATTACTGACTTCTGCTAGCAATTTGGTTTTGATAGATGCTCCTATTTTTTGACTAAAAAGTAGGAGTTATTACTGACTTCCGAGGTTGATTTGGAAAAATAATTCCTTATTGAAGTCTCATCAATCCAGAAAATATCAAAACCTGTGCCTGAAATATCATCCTTCAACCTGAGATATGCAAGAAATCTCTACTGCTGAGGAGAGATCCGCAAGATGGATTAGGAAGAATTTTGCCTTTGGTTTGATGTTCAAATTAGATTACTAATTCACAGAGTCCTTTTACTGTTTAATAAATTCAGATGAAAAGGAAAGATACAAATTCGTACAGTTCTCTCGCTACTTAATGCATTCAGATGAAAAGGAAAGATAGAGCGTAATCAACACATGCATTAATTTATGCAGATCTTTCCCCAGCCTCATGTTTTAAAATGTCTTTTTAGATAAAAGGCCAATAATACTCAGCATTTTTCATCTTCAAAGTGCTTTGAAAATCTTAACTACTGAATTGGCACAGCATACCCATCAGGTCCATACAGATTAGTATCCCTATTTTAAAGAGCAGTTCCAGGCAGAAAGGTTTCGGTATTTCCTCACTTAACCAGAAGTCAAGGCTAGGTGCTAATTAGCAAATTCATAACTTGCAGTCACAGCCCTTAGATTACATGCCACGCTCTCACTAAGTCACATCGTATAGGCAACGTGTGTTTGTCAAATCTTGAGAATACTTGTCCTCGGGGGACAGAACTCAGCAGGAGAGCCTGCAGTGCTCCAAAACCAGGGCTGTAGCAGCAAATTCACAGCGTTGTGCAAGGCAGGTGTCTTACACAGCTCTAAACCTCACCTCATTTCTGTCAAAGCACCCCAGTCCAGACAGCAGAGGTGAAAAGAGGAGCCAAAGGCAGGATGGCAGGCAGGCACTGCAAGAACAGAGCTGATAAGCAGATTCAGACCTTCTGATTAGCACCAAGGGTTACGTGAGCAGATGCCTATCTCATGCAGAGGGCACAAACACATCACAGAGAGGACTTTCTGCAGTTTATTTACAAAGAACACTTCCTATATCTGCTGCTAATAGTTTTTTCTTGTAGTCAGAGTTCAATCTGCACTGCACCACTGGAAGAAATTCCATTAATAGCAGCCCTAGCATTTCTCCACTTAAGTTCACTATTTCCTTTCTGTAATATAATACTTTCACACAAGCTCAGGCTATGAAACAGAGCTGCACTGTGATGGATGTGCAGTGGATTGCACGTGCTCCAGCACAGACCTGCACAGGCAGGTGGTGAGGCCACCATCCCCAGGGGAGTTCAAAAGTTGTGGATGTGTGACACAAAGGGACATGGTCAGCAGCATGGTGAGGTGGATTGGGGTTGGACTGTATGATCTTAGAGGTCTTCTCCAACCTCGATGATTCTATGATTCACTTTCACAGCTGAGGACAGGGAGAGAGAGAGCACGCAAGTATCCCATAGAGAGACAAGATGCAGACATGCAAGAGCAAGCCAGCTCAAAAATCATAACTACATGGAGACTTACAGAAGGATATACTCCGCAGCTATAGAGAAGTCTTATTTTTTATAACAGTCCTTTACTTTTTTTTTTTTTTTTTTAAAAAAAAAAGATGCAGCATTGTTTTTTCAATTGGGGCAGGAGGTGCCCTCTGGCAGATGCAGATTTGCAACAGTTCCTTCTTCAGTCATCTACAACAAGGCACGTTTATGCAGAGTTACACACTGCTTCCCTGACACAGCAATGAGCTGAGGGCCACGAGGTGAAGTGTCAGAGAGCTGTTCTAGCCAAGGGCCTAGCAGACAAACAGTGGGATGAGAAAGAAGAGTTCACAGGAGTTCAGCATGCAGTAGTACTGTGGTTTGGTTTGCCCTTCCCTGCAGCATCAAACACTGGGGCTGTGTCTTTGCTTTCAAATCTTTCAAAACTCTCAGGAAACCTCCAGAAACTCTGACAGTGGTTTGGCTGTGGGAGTGCTGAAACCGCTGCTGATCCCTTTGATGGTGACACAAAATTATCTGGCAGCTTCCTGGCAGAGGAACTTCCTCTGTCTGTCCCCGGTGCAATACATCACATGCAAATCACAAAATCTGTGCAGCAGCTCTTATCATATATTGTCTCAGCATCCAGCACAGCAGGGTCCCAAGCATAGATAGGACTCTCCCTTGGCTGCAGCTACCACAGCTCATCAAGATGTGCCTCCCAGACACCAAACCTAAGCAGTGCAACTTAGAGAGCTCAGCTTTGAGCCAAAGGCCAAATGTCACCTCTCAGTACTACCTGCAATTATAACTCCTTAATGCTCTGTCTCCAGGACCCAACTGCAGAACTATCACAAAGATAACAGGCCCACCCCCAAAAACATAAATGCCTTCTGACTGCAGAGCTTACAACACACTTCGTCCAAAGTTTAGGCTACTAAAAGAAGGCTGGTTGCTCCATGAGAAAAGTAATATCCGTTTTAGCTTTCAAACATTTTGGCTTTTTTTATTTAAAGTACACCCAACAAAAGCCTTACGCTGTTGTCATATACAAAGGAGATAACAAATGGCATATACAAAGCAGATAACAAATGCTAAGGAGTGGAAATCTGTCAGCTACTAATATCAAAAGGCAAACAGATAAAGAAGAGCACAGAAGTTTTTCACTGCAGCCAGTTCATAGCCAACAAACCGAGCCCCTCCTTGCCTCATATGCCCATCACATATACCGTTAGCACAGCTACCAAAAGCAGAAACGCACTGGAAACTTTAAAAAACAAACAACCAGCAAAACAAAACCAAAGCAAACTAAAAGCAAAACACTACATTCACTTCTCCCTTTACTGGGCAGTGTTATCCACAGAGTTTTCTCTGTGGCTCCAGGAAGGAAAACTCAGTGTCCTTTGGTACTCTGAGCTCCAGGATCCCACCATAACATCACAGGAAGGTTCTTCTCATCTGTAATGCCAACTCCTGCCAACCACAGAGGGGTCACCCCCTGCCCATCCATTTACTGCAGCCAAACCTGCCTAGCTTGGGTTTGCTGATGGTTGTCTCTCTCTCTCTCAAGAGAGAGAGACATGTTAACACTGTGTCCTTTTTGGTCTGTTAGCTCCCACTTGCAGCAAAACAGCTGTGTAACTTTGGCTAGAATCCAGAATTAAGATAAGTCATTTTTTTAACCTCTTGATACAAAGGCATTTTATATGGTTCCCTGGTACTTCTCCACAAATAAAAGCCCGCCATTAAAATAAGCCACCACATTCAAAACACTGACCTTATGGGACTGTGTATCTTGAGGTGCTCCACCATGGCCTGGTCCTGCATGGCATCTGAACAGTAGGATTATAGAATGATTCGTAAGGACCCACAAAGTTCATGAAGTCCAACTCCTAGCTCCACTCAAAATCCAAACCCTACATCTGAGGGTGCCATCCAAACACTCCTCGAACACCGGCAGCTTGAGGCTGCAGGTACTGCTTGCCTTGTGTTCTGGCTCATGGTATTGCAGCAACTCCTAAAACCACAATGCAAACCAGAAGATCAGCAAGCCCTGCCTGCAGCAGGGCTATGAACCCAGCCACTGCAGAGCTCAGCCATGACTAGTTAGATTTAATATCAGTGGTTTCTGCTGTCACTTTACAGCAGCAGCCTCCCCTGAAGTGCACAAGAACAGCTGTGCTGTTTCACTTGAATTCAGTGGTGGAAGGATGTTGAGACTGAAAGTTTGTCTTCTTTTTCCAACTAAGCTCTCAAATGAAGGTACAATGGCTGTCTACCAGCATTGCTTCCCTTGAAGAACCAGGACATCTCCACTTAAGAGGTTAAATGAGGACTTGGATACATATCTGCAAATGTTGACTTACATAAGATGTCAAGCAAACGTATGTAGCATCTGAAGGATATGCTGTTGCTGTGCCTCTTGCAGAGAGGTTATTAGCGAGTATTTCACATTGTGGTGTAGGCTGCTCATCTTTAACTGCAGGGTCACACAAAGCAGGAGCAGTTATTTGCTTGCATGAGCAACTGCGTCAGCGAGGGCTATTCAGAGTAAAGCAGCCCCGCCTGCACTCCGCTCAGCAGCCATCAGCAAACAAAGTCTGATCAACTACCTCCATTTGTGCCTGCATGCTTGAGAGGCCTGCAGATATTAGCATTGATTCAGTTATCTCAAGAGCTACATACGTGATAACCACGTAACCGAGTTTTCAGCCGGCCTTCATTTTTCCTCATTCAAAGAGGAGCAGATGAGAAATCACCCATTTACCCATTTACTTTTGGCTTCGGTACAAGGCAGCACACTGCAAAGCAGCGACCGTCCGCTCCATCAGCACGAGCAGAGCACCCAAGTCCTGGTCCGGCACCGGGGTTGCTAAGCAATATGGAAATACAAATAATAAACGAATAACAGCCACCTGCAGAAGATTACATGCTGAATCGTACCTTACCATGAAAGCTTATGTTTCAGACTTCATCTCATTTGGATTCAAATTTGCTGAAATTAAATTTTAAAAGATGGCACGATTACTGTGCAGAATGTTTTGAGATATGTAAACACTTTCTATTCTATTACTGTGAATCACTTCAGAATTTGCTCTCTTTTTTTTCCAAGGCATTTAAAGCATGCAGCTCTGTGGAATACAATGGCTGCTTTGCTTATGACAGCACAGACTTGAAACCGTTTAAATATATTTTTCTGTCAGCGTGTATTTGTGATTCCCATCGTTATTTAAAAAGTGACTTATTCCGTGTACAAACGTGTTGTTAGCATGATTGATGTCAAAACTGTGTTTGCACTCCACATCAGAGAAGATTAAAAGCTGCTCCTAAGAAAGCCTCCTCACAATGCACAGCAATGTAAACATGCCATACTAGGAAATCTCCCAAAGGGAACTTCCCCCCAAAGGCCGCCTCAGATTTGGTGTATCTGCTCTGAGCTCAAGCAACCCTTGTCACAACCACACGTCCCTTAAAAACAGAGAACCCCTTTCTCTGCAGTTTGGGTCTGGAACTCATCAAGAAAACTCTTCAGTGGGTGCAAAGAGCAGCTCCACGCTGTAGGTATGTGGAGGGCCAGCCGCCAGGCCATGGCCAAGCAGACACAACAGGAAGGAGAAAGGAATGCAACAAGGCCTTCAGATCGCAGTGCTAAGGGTAGACTGTGTATTTGGAATTGGAATCATGCAGCTTTAATTAGACTTTTGTTGCCACAGCTCCTGTAGACACGCACCTAAAGCAGAGATCAAGGCAGGAGGAGGGAAATGAACAGGCCCAGAACTGGTGGCATGACACAGGTTGCCAGCCCTATGAAAGCCAGGTGGAAAACAGAGCAGCCATCTCAGTTGCAAATTATTACAACTTTGCAAAACAATATGCTATCTGGGTAAAATAGGACATTCATAAAACTGTTAAGGTTGGAAAAGACCTCTAAGATCACCCAGTCCAACACCAGCCCCCCCCACCATGCCCACTGACCTCATCCCTCAGTGCAACATCTCCACAGTTCTGGAACACCTCCCTGGTGCAGCCAGTGCATCACTGCTCTTCAAAACTCCCTTAGGGTCACTGCAGCCTTAAATGCAATCGTGGGAACTGGAATTGTTCATATACTCCATTTCTGTTGTTCCCTCCTCCCCTGTCAGGTGCTGATAGCAACTCAATCTGACCACAGGCACCCGTCTCACCCCCAGCAGCATGCCAGCTCCTGTTCTCACCACATCTCAGGAGATGCAGTAACCCTCCACGTGCACAGCATCACAGCAAACCCTGAAGCAGCTTGACTTTTCTCAGCTTGCTGAGTTTTAAGCTCGCATTTACTGTAGACCAAAAGCTCTCATACACAAACAGACGTACAAAGCTATAATTTGTAAGCTGCAGCAATTTAATTGCAAATTTCAACCTTCAACACCAGAAGATTATCTTGCGTAGGGATAAACGCTGTACTCAACCTTTCTGCACCGCTGGGGTGGTCTTACCATGTACCCAAAATAAACATAAGAGGTAATTTCCGTAATTTATTTTTTTGGAAGTGATGAACTTTGCAGTTGGCATGCATTCTCCTCCTGTAGGTCTGGCTCAGAGTCAGGAGGTTGGCTTTATGGGATGGACTGGTAAAGCTGTGTGCAAACCTTGAAGTAGCAACTTCTATGCAAGCAAATATGCTTTGTATTCCTGAGAAACGAAGCACGCCACGGTGGTGCTGATGCAGCAGAATAAACGATGGCAATCCAAACTACAAAAGAAGTGCCACATTGCACAGCCAGATGCAAAGCTCAGTATTTATTTTTTCCATGGATGCATTCTCTGTAGCTAGGCTCCGTGGGAGATCTCACTGCATTATTACTTAAGCTTGCAATCACCCCTCACGTTGAGATTAATCTCCACAATAAACACCACACTGACAAACAGAATTGGAAGCATAAGGGAGAAACGTGGGTATTTGTGTTTAGTTTTTTCAACATATCACACGTGCAGCTCGAGAGTTGATAAATTTCAAGTGAATGTTGCCTAAAGTCCTTAAGATAAGTACTACCAAAATAGTAAATGCAGACAAATGTGGCATTGGGTGCTATCAGCTAACTTGACCTGTTAACCTGAAGTATATATACATACACACATATATAAGTAAAAACAATGAAGCTTAACCTGGTTTTATAACAGTACCTACAAAACTTAAACACATGGCACCCCACGAGAGCACATCCAAAGTATTGGTGGCTACAGCATCCAGGCTTCAGTTTGAAAAGCTGCCCAGGAGAAGATATGAAATGCAATTCCCATTAAACTAATCTTCCAGATAGCTTTCCAGATCTCAGCCTCAAGTTTACATTGACATATCCAAAGGCATTTAGAAAATGTGGTATAATCTCCTATTAAAAGGCAGCATTGTTTGAGTTTTAGAGCAAAGGACCCAGGATTATGCCTTCAGTGCTAATTTTTGACATAAGGTGTGACACTGAGCTAGTAACCAGGTCCCTATTTCTGAGCATTCTCACTCATTTATTGCTCAGAATAATATCTGACCCACTGGGCAAGACTGAGGCTCCCACAGATCTTTACCAATGGTTTTAGAATAGACAGAAATTTACATAAAAGCAGAGGCAGTTTTGACATAAGGACTGTTTAAGAACACGCTCTTGGCAGGAGGAGGAGGGAGTGTGCAAGAAACATCTACTAATGGCACCATGCTGGAGGTTAACATCAATGTGATGCAGGAACAGAGAAGTATCAGATGGGAAGAAAACATGACTTTCAAGAATGGAGTAACAGCAGAGATCAAATTTGATGATCTAAATACAAGTTCCTTGAGCCCTAAGAAGGCCTGTTGTACAGCAGGAACCTGGAGAAAAGATGATAATCTCAGCAAAGTCATTGATTACCACTAAATTATGAGTCCTCAACATGGCAAAGCCATGAAAAGAGCAGAAGATATTTCTAGAGAAAGGTATTTCTCAAGAGATAGTGTCACTGCATAAGGTACTGTTACCACTCCAGATAAAACTCAGTACAAAGCACCACTGATCAAGAAAGATCTGACAAGTACAGAAGAAGCTGAGATAAGCAGGTGAATCAGTGAGCATATCTTCCAAGTGAAGTGTAAAAAGCAGTTCAGTCTAGGAAAGGTAAAGTATATATAACCTATCACCTCTCCAGAGACAAAAAGAATTAGAAGAAAATATGCAAAATCTCATTTTAGGACTAGACGACCACATTTGCTCATGAACAAATTGAAACTGGAAGGGAGGGGTAAAAACCAAGCCCTGACAAATGATGTTCTAGGCTCATCCACCATCAAATGTAGGAAGAGCAACGCTGGGGCTTCAAATGTGTGGGAGAGGTCACTTCAATCTTGCGTGACAAAATCAACAACAAGTCTGCACACATCCAGTGCTAAAGCACTACTAGCTCCAAATTCAATAAAACCTTGGCATCTGATAGAACTCTAGACTTTGGAATAACCTATTTTAGTGTAGCCAAACAGTTTCACTGTAAGAAATTATGGTGGAACAGACATTCCTGGAAAGAAACGCTTGCTGTACTTCCCACTGCCAAAAAGAACACGTTGATCTTATATTTTATAAATGTTTCCTTTCCATAGCAGACTGCGATGTTTACATTAATTTACCCTAGATGTCACCACCTTATTCTTCCATTAGGTGAGCCCGTCCAAATTAAGTTGAATAATCTGATACAGTAATACACGCGTCTTTTATTCGACCTGAAGTGATGCAATCCAGGCTACAGTTGGAATCATTACTGTTCATTCTTTCTCATAAGGGAAAAAAATATATACTGATGTATGGATTTCTGATTGGATAAAGTACTTGTACTCTAAACAAACACATCCTTCTCTGGATTTCAGCATATTTACACATCCAGTATCCATAACACTCAAGTCAGCACTTACATTTTCTATCATCATCTTTTCTACAGGCAAAATACCTCCAGATGAATTTAAGGACACAAGAGAAAGATTGGCACATGCTTGCAGCCTTGGGAGACAGGGATTAACAACAACAGGACTTTCAATCCTGAGCTCAAACTCCACTAACCAGTGCCATGGGATTTGTGGTTCTGCAAGGATGTAGGTCAAGCCAGAGGGGACAGACAGAGTCCTGCAGGAGCCTGGAGGCAATTAAAAGCAGTGATGCAGCTGAGCATCACTTCCCCCGAGATAGGAAATCGCAGGCAAGAACCATCTATTCATCTTCCATATGCCTGACAAGAAAAGATGACTTGGTTATAAAGCCTTTCAGATGTAATGAGTTACCAGAGAAACTCTCAAAGGATGTCACTGGTTACCAAAATACTGCTCAAGTATTTAACAAAGAACAAATCCTGCAATAACAAATATCTGTTCTTTTAATTGTGTTTTCAGACTGTATCCTTCCAGTAATTCCAACACGGGCCCCTGAAAATACAAACAGATAACTCTCATACACAGAGCACAGGCAATACTGGCCAACAAGACAACCTTCTGCCTAAACAGCCCCACTAGTTTGAAGTTTGTGACTCAAACCAGATGAGTCTGTTAGCCAGCAACAGAAGGTCCCCAGCTTTTGCAGAACTGCCTGAATAGCCAAGATGCACAAAGTGTATGGGAAGATTCTGAAAGAGAGGAAAAAATTATCAGCCACAGATGAACCTATCTTTGATTTCATAAACAGATGGGATCAAGTTAGCATTTCCTTTTCCTTGTCACAGGTTAGAGACCAGGGAGTGAACACAGCTGTTCAGGTCCTATCAGCACAAAACAACTTCAGGGATATAACCAGGGAGGGGGAGGGGGGAAACATGGTAGATGCACAGAGGAATGAGCTGAAGGAATCTCTCACAAATCACTGGCTAGAGAGAAACCCACCCATAAGTGCAAGTAGCAAACTCCATCACCTGAGTGACTCCATCACAGAGTGACTGGAACGCAATGAGCAGACAGCGTGGGGGTAGACAACACACAACAATACAAGTGCAAGCTCATACAGAAAGGCATGCAAATCATCCCAGTGCTATTGACACCTCTGAGGCAACAAGCCCATGGTGGCTCCTGCAGAGCCACGTTGTCCTTTGTGCACTGGCACAAGCTGAGCTGGCATAGAAAAGGGATCAAGTGGGACCTTGTGAATCCCACCACGGCTCAGACTATGATGAGACACTAAATTCCTTCTCCAAGGAGGACGAGCAGCTGGTAACATCTCGCACTGCAAAGTTGAAATCTTTGGGGTCCAGCTTCTACTTGATCTCCAGAAGGGAAGTCTTATCATTAACCTTCCAGTTAGTTAAAACCTACACAGCCCTTCCCAGCTCACATGAGAAGAGGCCACCCTTCAGTATCCCCTAGGGAGGGAAAAAGCCAACTTCAAGCAACACTTTACATGTTTTTCCTGAGCTCATCACCTGAGGGTCAGCATTTGAACAGGACTGGCTCCATGATGCCATCCTGCCCATCTGTTGTGAATGGAACCTGGATGAACCTGCATGTCAGCTTGGAATAGGCAGAAGCATTCATTTCAAAATCCATAGGAAATACACAAATATCAATAGACATTTAAAAGAGAAACAATTTCTTTTCAAAAGTGTGCAGAACACAAAATTTCTGACGCCTTTTAATGACACAATGTCACAACACTTATAAATTACCAGGTTAATTAATGGAGAATATTCAGAGATGATGAAGGAAACTTAGAAGAACCTTGTCTGACAACATTCAAAATTCTCAAAGGAAGGAAAAGGATCCTTAAAAAAGGATTAATTACAAATGTTTTCACTTTACCTTGATATGCTTTGTTTACATATTTAATTCTGTTTTGACCTTCAGAATTCTCAAAGAACAATTTTTATTAAGCCATCTCAGTGGAGGAATTCAGCAGTTCCTCATCTTGTCTCTGAGGTTAACTGAGAATATTAATTATTTAAAGGAAATAATCAAACAAAATAGTGTAATTCTTATCTAAAGCAACCTTCAATTTATTGAAGTAGGCATAGCAAGGATTGAGGCATAGCAAGCTCTTCTCCTGGCAGGTCCAATTTCTTTACGTGGTTTTTATCAAAGGCTACAGATTGAGATATTCCAATAAGTTATTATGTCTCTCTATAAGGAAACCTTCCTTTCCTTCTCAGCATATATAACAACAAAACAATAAGGACTCCTTGTCTTTTCTTGGCAGTTCCTATATATCACCAAACAAGAAATCTCCAAACACCTCTCTCAAAGATGACACAAAGTTAAACGATGCTAAGATGAACGCAGCCTGCTTTCCTTCTAGTTTTATCGTTTTATCTCCACTGTATTTAACACAGCTCACTTCTTGCTCTTTTTAGCCCAGTCCCATATTGCCATCCCCTGCCCAGCTCAGCAGAGTGCTCAGCTCTAACTACAAGAAACACTTGGGCAAATAGGAACAACATGGTCTGTCTCATTGTTGGCACACGCATAGGACTGAGTCAAAGAGAAAAAGCATATAGAGATAAATAAACATTGTCATAACAGAGCTATACTTAGTTACACAGTTAAAAAAAATAGAAGGGAATTACATTGCAGCATCAGTTGATCAGGAACCAATTAAGTACCTTTTTTCCCCCCCTTCTACAGAGGCAAATTACATTTGCCCCACAAAATTAAATTACAACTGGCACATATGACATTCTAATACAAACTGACGTGTCCTAAAGCCTGAGATTGTACACGTTAATTAAACCAAATACAGTATTCAAGAGAATGTCAACAACTCTTCTGTAGGTAGCACTTCCATAAAACTAAAATGAATTTGGATAGTCATAAAGGAAACATATCACAAAAATGAGCTGCCATTCAAGAAGCGCAGGGCAGTGGAAGAATGAAGAAACTCAGTCTATTGAGAAGTGCATGAGGTGGAGTAATACTGAGTCAAAAGTATATTAAGATAAAATCAGAACAAGGAACTGGAAATTAAGTCAGAAAAACATACACAAAAACACGGCAGAAGTCAAATAGTGAGATAGCTACTTGCTGGCTGGAAGAAACTACTAGTGGAAAAGATGGATTTAACATTTTGATGCATTTTCAAGGCTGCTTCTTGCTCTAAGCAGCATGTTGCAGCCCAGCAAATGTTTCTCTCTGAAGGAAAAGAGTGAAGTTTTCTGGTGGGGACCACACTGCTCCATTCAGTGACCCACCAAGCAGACGCAGCCTGCACTGCTTCCACTCGGCATAGAACTCAACAGCTAAGAGGAACATTCTCAACAACTCTATTTACATCACAGGATCCTCAAACAGCTCTTCCTTCCTGAGGTCAACAGGTGGCTGCTTTTTGTATAGTAAATGGAAAAAGGGAGTACCATAAGGCAATTTAATATCATAAATCAGCATAATCTGTCAAAGTGCAAGATGCTTTCCATTACTCATAGTATGGAAATGATAATCCAAGCTGGAGTACTAGCAGGGATAGCCATGTCTATGAAAAAGAAGCAGGGAAACCTCTATTTTAAGAGACAATTTCAGATACTGATGAAAGCTCGTATTTACAGGAAGTTCCATCTCACAACTTTGAGGCCTCCATATAAGAGTAAAATTTTCTTTGCTACATACAAGATCTGCTTCAGCACAGCAAGAAAAAGAAAATGCTGCTACATTTAATGCCTTACAGCAACAGAAAGAGCACCAGATCTCACAAGGAAAGACTCGAGCTCTGTATAACTTATCTCCAAAAACAGCAAGTAGGCATTTCACTTCAGAACCCTGTAAGCCATGGATTGTGAGGTGCTTCTGTCCCCTTCCTTTCAAGGCAAGGGCTTCAGACCACTTCCTGCTTGCAAAAGTAACAGAAAAGGAAAAAAAATGGACAGGACTGGCCAACATCAGAAAACTATCAATTTATGTAATTGCATGGTGTAACTCTGCAACACGATGAAAACCATTGTAATGACAACAGAGTAGCAAAGACCTAGGCTATGGAAAGTGAGGACTTGCACAAACACAACAGCTGTAAGGAACAGAAACAAAGCAAAGAAACTGCTTACCTTCTGAAGGCCTCAGGTACACAGGAATGGCCAGCAAGATACCCTCACCTCCACTGCCAACCCTTAAATGAGGCTGGGATGGGGTGCATCCTGGCTCCACCCCTTCGGTCACTCAGGCACATTGCATGCACCTGTGTTGGCCCTGCCTTCTCACCAGGTGCTCAATCACTGCTTCAAGCTGTAACTCAGCATTTCCACTACTCATGGCACAAAGTTATAGAGAGTAATGGTATATTATATCTGTACACATACAGCTATGTAACTGCGTAAGACGGAGGTCCTGACTGCAGAAGAAAATGCTGATTACTCGTTAAAGGTTAAATTTCTGGTATGTAAGAGTGATTGAACTTTTATAATTAATGAAAATTCTCACTGATTGTATCCTTAAATGCCAGTCAATCAGCTTGAGATTCTTCTCTTTGGCTGCTGACTTAATCTAAACCACACATATTAATTCTCTGTGGGAAGGTGCAAAGCACAACCTGCTGCAAGGTGCCCTGTTCCAGCCATGGGTCCTGCTAGAGGGAATCCCTGCTTCATTTTAAATTTAGGAAAGCCTCAGAGTGGAATTGGTACATATTTACCAATGCTGTGATAAATAATCTTCCCTATGTACCTACAGAACAGCCATCCCCTCAATTGTCCAGCCTTACTCCAGCAAGAAGGGCAACTCCTTGCACTGCGCTCCAAAGCAGAGATGCTACAGCCTTCACCTCTGCTTAGTCCCAAATTCCTACATCCCTGATTGATTCTTCCTGTCAGAATATACAGTGAAATGGAGAACTTGCATGAGTATACACTGGTTCTGGAAGAATGAAAGCATTCTTGCAACTGCAAAGAACCAGCAAGTGTCAAAGCATGTTGACAAACAATTCAGTAAAAATGCAAAATCCCACTTTCAAAAGTTTTGCTTTTTTTTTTTTTTTTTTTTTTTTTTGCATTTCATAAACGTAAATGCAAAGCAGTAAGTTAGAGGCTGATGCTTTGCCCATCTATACGTAATGGATGGCAGGCCTACTTATTTTGAGAATTATTTTTTAAAGGGAACTCCCACAAACCTGCAGAGGACTCTGTATGGAAAGGGAAGAATTTGGCACGTGTGCTTCACAGATTCAAAATGTCCAGTGGACTACTTTCACTTACTAGAGGGCTGATATCTCAAATTAAACATCAAAAAAGGTGTGTCCCATTAAACTTCTATTCAGTTAATACAAGAAAAATTGAAAACGTGAAAATACAACTTATTATTTAACTATGCTGCAATTTAGTAAGATTATTTCTGTAAACATTTGGGAATTATTTAAAGATATATTCAACTATAAAGGAAAGACTGTGAAACTCTCTCATGTTATGGTTTTCATTCCTCTGTGTGTCACGTGGCAGGGGCTGGCACCAGTGTGATACAGCCATACCAAGGCATGTTCCCTGTGCTGCTATCCCAGTGCAGCTTCATTCTGACTGTACCAAAGGGCGTTCACAGCCAAGTCTTCTGATAATTAGTCTATCTCAGGAAACTGGGACTTTTGAGATGTTTTCTCCATCCCAAAAGTAAGAAAGCTCATGATGACATGATGATGGGATATGCAAGCCCCAGCAAGCATACTTTCTTATCTCATGTTTCACAGAACTTTTCGCAATTCTTGTGCTATAATGAAAGCAACCTTTTAGGTGTTCAGTAAATTTTCTGTGACTCAGAAATTCCAAATCGCTAAAGACAAAAAATTCATATTAAAGTAGGTAAGCCCAATTCATTAAAAATAGGTATAAATACTAACAAGGAGTACAGTTCCATTTAGGTTTTATTATCAACTCAAGTTGCAATGCTGCAAAATGGGGAGAAAATTATTTCTTTCACAGAAAGAAGTTCTCTGCTTATCAGGCAGCAAAGAAAAAAAAATTCCTTTAAGGCTCAGCTTCTTCCTCTCCTCCCAGAGTTGCTTTTACCTCTGCATTGGCCCTGCCATTTTGGAACTTCTGATGTCATAGGTGAGGTATTTTCAACTTTTGGATCAACAACTGATGTCACAATTGCGAGACTGTTATTTCCCTAGAGGACTGAACAAGTGGTATCTGATGCACAGAGAGAAAGTTATTGTTCAAACGCAACAGCGGAAATAATTGCAAAAGTAAAGCAAATGAACAGTCAAGTAAATTAATTCCTTTTTGAATTACTGTTCCTGTTTTCCAAGTCCAAATGATTCTCATTTCCTATTTAGGAAGCCTGAGGGGATGAAAAAGTGTCCAAGATGGTGAAATTAAAAATTAGCTACTGAGCATGAAACATGCAATAATTGTACTTCATAGCATTTTTATTGCCCCAGTGTTCTATGAATCACTTCACCATCCCACACTGTTACGACGAAAAAAATGACACCAATAAAGTCAAAGCAATTGATGTTATGACTTCATCAATCCAAGACTAAAGGCATGCACTTAACGACAAATATTTTCAAGAAAACTACCACCTCATTTTGAGGAAGCAGAAATTTCATCTTTATGTCCTCCTGAAAGTTAGCCTCTCTCATACCAAATGATGGAACAGTGGAATATGATGCCCAGCGTCACTCCTGTGTCCGTATGACACAACCTTGCTTTTCCTTCCAGAAACCAGCCCAGTTTGGGGCTCTCAAGCGACACGAATGCAGTTAGCACAAAGCCAGGCTACAGCTAATACGGCTGTACTAATTCCAAACGCTCTCATTCCTTTGAGGCTTTGCATCAAGATAGTATTATTTTAACAATGAATTGCACTCAGCTTTAGTTTTTTAAAGTCTACAAATTCAGGAAGCGTGAAGCTGAATTATCTCTGCAATTTCACTAAAACCAAATAAAGTTCAATTTATTGCTACTTAAAACTTCCAAGAGAACAATAATCTACACTTAAGACAACAAAGCCGCAGCGCAGCGATCCATCAGATACGACATCAAAGGTACGGCAAGCAGAAGTCACCTCCCGCAGGGAGATCGTGCCTGATCTGACAGCCATGCTCAACAGCTACCCACGTGCAATCTCATATTCCTCCTGCTGATAGCTGAAATTCGACAGGACTAAATAAATAAGAACATTAGTCTGGATGTGTTTAAAAAATAATAAAAATCCAAACAATCCTCACATACGCTTCTACCTCTATGAAACATCACTAAATCCAGACCCTTTGTACAGCCAAACAGGATGACTTCTCTCTATAACAAATACTAGCTTTCTTTTTTATTGAGTGGGTAGGTATCTCGACCAAGGTATTAAAATCTCTGTTAGGATTCTTCCCTTTAAAATAGTAGCTCAAAAATAGTAGCTCATTTCCCTTATAAAATCATTAATGGAAAATCAAGCCTTTTTTGTTAACTCTAGTCTAGCTTCCTTGCAGGAGTGCCAGAGGCTTTTTAATATGGATCAGGTCATGAATATACATATTACAAATTGCAGCAGCACTGTGTGGCAACAAAAGACTCAGATCATTCATAGAACAGTAATACCTTCTTTCTATTTCGATGAAAAAAGAAGAAGCATGCACTGATCAGGACAGAAGTTACTTCCTCTTAAATCTGTGTTTTCCTGTTGCTTACAAATCCAGGTTTACAGCATGAAGTAATAGCACAGCACAAACCTAAGAATGATGAACCAGGAGTATTACAGGGCAGGAGAAATCCTCTTTCATGTTATGCCACAATTCAGTCCTGTCTCACATGAAATACAAAGTCAGAAGGCACTGCTGTGGCATAATGTTTCCTAGAAGATTCCTGGCAGATGCCCTATGAGCAAAGCAAAATGGTGTACAGGCAGACACAATTCCCAAAGAATTAATGTACCAGTAAGAACAGCATTTGTCAGAAAGGCAGAATAAAATAGCGACATTAAATTCACAGCTAATTTATCAATCAATATTTCAATTGAGGAAAGCATACCCTCTTAAAACCTCTATTTTTTCTTAGGTAATGGTGGAACAAATGACAACCAAACCCTATTTCCTTACTTGAAGCAGGCACACCGGTAAAGGCTTCTATGGTTTGTGTATGGGTTCATGGGGAGGGAGAAGACAAAGTAACGGCCAAACTGAAGTACAAAGATGTTATTCGTACACACCTGCTAACCATTACAAGGCTCTCCACGAACTGCTTTATAACTACAGTGAGTGAAAAACTGGCTCATGATTAGCAAAAGCTTATTTCCAGAAATACAAACATTATTTAAAACACGACAAATCAGCATATTATCTTTAACACACCCTGTTCCTTTACTTTAACTTCAAGCAGTGCTCACGCTAAATGCCAGTTGCCCAGTCCAAAAGAATTAGCCTCCACAACACTTCTTGCCGTGGGGAAGTGAACCTTTTTGTGTTACCCTAACACACTCCAGTTCAGCTCTTTTAAAAACTGCCTGCTGGACCTAGGGTGGAAGAAACTTGAGAAGAATTAAATGAAGACTTCCGAGATACCTTTCCCAATAGAGTACATGGGAATTCTTTTACAGCATTAGCATGTGATGGGACAAGTCTGTCAAGAAGAAAGCTGAGAAAGATGATGCTGATTTTAAAGATAGAATCTTTGCATTTTAGGGGCAGCTAGACTCCTTATTTTAATTAAATTCTAATCTACTTTTCCCAGGTTTCAGAAAGTGCTGTCTCAAATAGACTTATCTTCTAAGAAACATAGCATCTTCTTCTCATTAGAGTTGTTGCAATGAAAACACATTAGTACTAAAGCCATAAAAGACTGAGGAAATCATGGACATTTTCCCCCCAAACTAGTAGATTTTCTTAATATCACTTAAAAAAAAATTGTACAATCACAAGTCTGCTTGAAAAGTGGAAGCTTGACGTTTAAGTGTTTCTTCTGTTCTGTTCCTTAATTAATAAAAGGATACATGCACTGACATTATAAACACTAATTTGCTATTTAGCATCCCAAATTAGGGAGCATAAACATTTATGCACTTCATTAAACACTACCTAAGAACACTTTGAGATTAACAGGAGACAAGCAAGGCTGGTAAAAGCAATTTCAGACTAAGCATTAACCACCGTAAAAAGACACTCTCTCTCTTGCCCTCGCTACAAATTCTTCCCAGCTCCATCCTAGTGGTATCAGCCCCTATGAAATGAGATTTGGAAATCGGTGAGATCTGACAGACCTGTTCTGGTATAAGGGAAGAGCTTGGAATGCAGAGTTATGGACAGAGAAAGCACTCTTTTGGCAGCACGACATACTTAGATTGGCTTAAATCAATCACAAAATTGCACCTTGGAAAGCAAAAAACAAATACTTATGTCCTAAATTAAGACATCATTTAAGCACACGTGGCATACAGAAACAGATGAAGTGGCATTTCACCCATCTCACCTCCAGCACACTGCATGCCCCATTCCTTCCCACTATCCCAGCTCTGGAAGGAATCCTGACATCACCCCTCACACATTATCTGTGCACACAGGACACTGCATCAGGCTCCATGTCACAGTGTGCTGGTGCTAAAGGAGGATGAGAAGAGATGACGTCTCAAATTTACATCAGGAAGGTTTCCATGGTGGAAAAGAACCAACTGGTGATACTCAGAACAGGCAAGCTGAAAGGCAGATAATCACGGTTAACTAACATCACAAATATGACATATCTTCAAGACCGATCGGTACAGGTCCTAAGTTATCCCTATAAATCTTATTCTCAAAGATGTTTCATCCTTCACGAAACAAGAATTAAGGCTATTTTCTTCCAGTTACAGACAGCAAGATATAATTCAGACACACAACAAATTATGTCTCGTATCTTTGTGTTGCAAGACTAACTTCAGGGTTACAAATGTATTTTTATTTCTAATTCAAATTTGTGCTAAAATAGCTGTGGTTAAATTACAGACTCACAGGGAAATGGCATTAGATTTTCTATTATACAGAATCTTGCCATAGTGTAGCCATTTTAAAAATCTTCTGAAAATACAAATGTTGTATCAAGAACAATAACATGGACATACTTGAGAGCTTTGTACCAAAACCAGAAATCTGAAAGGCTCCTTGGTTCCTGAAAAAGAACGGCTTTATATATATATATATGAGTACATATTTACATATTTTTAAAAAATAAATTATGATTTTACAACTTTGGATTTTTTTTTTTTAATTACATTGGCAATAGTGCTCTGACTACATGATACGAAGTGAAAAAGAAGCATTCTCTGTGTTTTTGACCAAATATTTATAAAAAAAAAAAGCGATTAAAATTTCAGTTCAGAAAAACACGTTGTAAAATACAATAAAATCCTTTTCTATAGCAAAGTGAATTTTATGGAGTTCTTCCTTTTGAACAGATTTTTCCTGCAGCCTAGATGCACTAATTCCAGTAAAACAAAATATGTGCAAAATGGGTTTGTGTTTGTAGGATTACAGCCTATGTACAGAAGTGTGGGTATCCCACTGCAACTCATTGGAAAACCTCTGAAAATTCACTGTTTCATTGTGAATGGACTTACAATCTATCTGACATGACTTAAAAACAGATTTCACTATAGTAAGGCTTTCTGACAGAACTGCTCAAAAAATGAATCCGTTATAGAATGAAAGTAACGTCTCAGGGCAGCTTCTCCCATCAGCAAAAATGCCACACAAGTAATAATAAAAAACAACACTTATGTAAAACACTAAGATTTTATTAAAAATCCAAAATTTATTGCAAATTGAACTTTGCACTTTCCCTCCTTTCTTCATTTTTACATGACTTATTGATATCCATGATTTTTTCACAGATGTACTTGTTGACTTTGGAGAGTCTCTGTGCAATTTCAGTTTCATCCACAGTTTCTTGTGCTATTCTATCATACAAACATTCTGGGGAGAAAAGAAAAAAAAGGAAAGCGTCATTAGTCTATTTTTAGAAGAGAACATAGCCCTGTTTCAGGCTAACTGCTCAAGAGACATCACTGTTGAGTATTTGTTGCAAAACAACAGAAGCTGTCATTGATTCACTGGCTATTTTGTTAAAGACTTTTTTCACCAGGATTGAATCTTTGGCATGACAACCTTCTAGTTACACCATGACAGCATTAAGAGGCTTTCTATACAGAGACAAAGCTAACTCCAAACTTCCTTGTCAGTCTTCCCACCTAACTCTGGTATTTTTTCATACCTCCAGAGTAGATTTTGAATCTTCTGCCACATGAATGGTTTCACAACTGTTATTTACAGTTCCCTGTCACTTCTATTACTGCATCTTCAAAACATTCAGTAAATTATAATGGTTAGAAAGAGAAGCAGTAACCAGTAGGATAAGGCATCCATTGATTTTTTAATTATTATTATTATTATTTTTTTAAATCTGTACATCATACATTAGCATCTGCACCTTTATGGTATGCCCTGTCCTGGGGCATACTTTGCTTTTATTAGTAGATTAGCTGGGGAAAGAACCATCTTCTCACAGGTTTGCACAATGCACTTTGTGTTCTCAACTGTTAGACAGAAAGCAAGCAACAGTAATAACTGCAAAGCAATGAAGACAACGAGAGTAGAGACAACCCTGTTCACGGTGTTGGCAGTTCAGTACCAGGACTCAGCACAAGTTCCTGAAACTGACACAACACACCCAACTCCTTAGACACAGGCACAGGCTTTTCTTTTTGTTTTCATAACCCGAACAACGTGTTTTGTTGAGTAGGCTACTAGCAATAAACAGCTTCCCAGACTGATTAAACAAACTCAGCTCTCCTTTGCCTATTCCAGTGGCCGTTTATTGCTTTATATACAGAAAGCCATAGAGATTATCACTTAATTAACATGGTTTATAGCATTTATAATGCATCACATTAAAAAGTTATGAAAATTAAGTACTATGCATGCTTTGTAGTTCACTTTGAAACCTCTCAGAAGTTTTATAAAAGGCTATTTCATGTTAACAAGGTTTATAGCAGTGCTCATGCATCACACTTTTTATAATTTCTTTGTTACATACCACACAGTAGAAAATTTTTAAAGAAGCCTGAGATACCAGACTCATTAAGAACTAATGCTGTTACTCAGAAATCCATTTTAAATATACTACTCTGTGTCCACAGAATGATGAGAGCATCTAAAACAATACGAATTTTAAGTTGTAAGATATACACTGAATATAAAATAAAATTAACCAGCATGAAACCCAATAGCTGAAATGCCAATCATAAGGAAACTATGATTTGAAGTTTGATGCCTAGGAAGAGGCATTTCACTGAGAACCCAAAGAAACCCAGCGTGTTTACGGGACGAACTTGTATTGCTGCAATCTCATAAATGTGGCCCAAAAGGTTGCAGCAGATACACCAGAACGGTGAACTTCCAGTACAACACAGGCTACAGCCACAAAAAAGAATTACTTGACAGAACCGATACATCAGCGTTGGTTCTTAAAGTCAGTATGACCCAGACAATCCATGACTACGGATTATCACAGTTCTTCATCTTCTTTCTCTTCCATATCTGAGAGGCTGCAGAAACAGTAGTTTAGTAGTTTAGACGGTGGCTCAGGGGCTCCAAAAGTTGATTCAAGGATTCTGCTGCTTCTTTGCCTTTTGACTTCAGAGAAGTATACATACCTTCTTATTTCTGACTTAAGAAAAGATTCAGGTAGACCTGAACTTGAAGGTCTACTCAAACTGAAGTCTAACAAGAAACTTTACATCTTTCTGTGATACCTGAACAAAGCCACTGGCCAACTACCTTCCCTGCATTCCAGCATTTGTCCAACTGTTACTCTTCTTTTTTTCTTTTCTATTTCTCCATTACATAACAATTTCTCATTTGATTATTTCCAGCTTTCTAGGAGTCACTGTTAATTTAATGGGGCAAGATCTCGAATATTAACACAAATGAAAAGATCACAGAAATGTGGAAAATCATGTTTATGCACTGCCTGCTGCCACCTGAAAGTATTGGCCATGCAGTTTAAGTGGCTGAAGAGGAAATCGTGCAGTCTCTAGTCCAACAAAAAAAGAGTTAAAGACAAGGGAAGGAAACACTGAAAAGAGAAACATGGAAAATCAGTGAGTAAACAGTAGAATTCAAGTGACGGTGGCAGGAAGCCAAAGTTTGACAAAAAACACAGAAAACTGAGGAGATGGGGAAGAGCTGAATTGCTGGGGAGCATGAAGTTAAGGAAGAGCACAAAAGGAAGAGCTCAATCTGCCTCTCACCATTTATCTGTCGGAGTGCACTTCCAAAATCACTAACCAAAACAAGTTAGAAGAAAGTTATCATTTAAATAGTGTAAGCAACACAGACTGGCCCTGACTGAAGTAGAAGAGCAAATTCTCACATAAGTAACCTTGCCAGCAGCAATGAGAAGCAACAGCCTCCAGCTGAGAAACTAGAAAGCTCACTGCAATGAACAATAATCCCTTTTTACTGCAGGTTTGTCAGTCTATATCTGTAAACTGGGAAATTAATTCTTTTTTCTACTAGGAGCAGACAAGCCACAGAGTGGACTTCTTACACGTCCAGTATGTCACTATGTATGTTAGGATTGTACCAAAAGGTCCCGGTCAGAAGTGGAAAATCAGCATGGAACAGCTTGCATTTCTATATTTATTCTCAAGATAAGTTAATTTAAAAAAAAAAAAAAGTCTTTTACTCATTTCTTATGGAGTAAGAAAAACAACAGCAGGAATACCAGCTTCCAACTTTTCCCCACAACACAAAGACACAGACACGCACACACTCAAAGAGGAACAGTATTTCTTAGTTCCAAAAAGTGGTACTTGCAAAGCACGTTACAACCGCTCATAAGACAGTTCACAGTTAAGAGCACACAGTGGCTAAGAACAGGAAATACAGAATAACGAAGCTCAATCAAATTGCAGAAGAAACTTTAATAGGGAGATTTCTTTCAGCCCTACTGCAATTTAGTCTGGACACAAAACCAAAAATCCAATTTTGCTAGGTATTCCACGAGGAACTGCCTCAGTTGTAACTTAAAAAGAAGGCTGAAATACTGAGAGAGACAGAAATGAATGCGAAACACAAGCATGATGATACAAAGGGACTGAAATTCACTATTCATTTTAAATAAAGAAGAAGGCCTGCTCTATCTCCAAGTACTAAATGCATAGACTCTGGCTTGCAGTTACTGAAAGTGTCACTGCAATTTTTTCCTGCCAATGATTTACACTTCCTGTTCAAATTCCAATTCAAGTGCAACATTTAATTTTTACTATTTACATTTTCTCCACTTAAAAGGGTAAAACTATTATTTCTCAGCTTTGAAGGCATGCATATTTTTTACAGACACAGCTATAACTGTTTCTATAACTGTGCCTCATGTCAGAGTTGGTTACATTCTGGATGGAAGAATGTGGTAAAGCTACTCTCAGGCTTGTTAAAAGCAATAGGTGCATTTAGAAAGATTGTTATGTTACAAACAAATTCCAGAATCGTGTGGTATTCTCCAAGCTCAGAGTCCTGTCCTGGAAGTGGTTCAGAATGATGATCTTCTAGAACCTTACTGAAGTCAACATACAACTCTTCGACTGTGAAGGACTGCGCTGTGCACAGCTATTGCAATGTGTCTGATTTTTCCTGGATATGTATGCATTGACAATGCAATAGCAATTTTAATTACAGTTTTTAATCAGTTAATTTTACATGAGCTGAGAAGAAGCATCTTTCAACTCAGTGATTAATGGTTAAACTTCAAAGCAGGAAGCAAAAGTTTTCAAATAACCTACCTCTGACAATGCTTAATTTGTGAGGTGAGAGAGGTGGCTTGGGAACGGCATCTTTCTTTTTTTTGGTTGCAACTCCTGTGACACTTCTGTTCTTGAGAACATCTGTTCCCCAAATCATAACCGCTAGATTTTTTGTATACTTTGAATCTCCTTGTGTTACTTGCAGCTGGTGCCATTTCTCCTCATCTACCCAAATTCCACTGCCAAGATGGACCTAGAAGGTAGTAATAATAACAGCTTATCTACGGTACGTAGCACACAACAGTCTCCAAGTGCTGTTTGAACATTAATATTAGGTACTATAATAACAGTAGTTAGGGTTGAAAAAAATCCATTTTGCCTAACACTGAAACTTCTCCAGCTTTGTGGGTCAGGGAGTCCCTCTTCTTTTCTTTTCCTCAATTCTTCTTACTCTACCTTTTAAATTTGATTTCTGCCCACCCATAGCCTACCTCCCAAGACTATGATTAGGAACAGAGATAGAAGAAGGAAACAGGAAATATATCCAGTATTATTATAAAGGTATGCACAGCATATAAACCAAGCACCAGCCTAATTTAGGAGCAAAATAAAACATTTTCTTTAACATGAAAACTTCCCTTTCCCTTTGGCTGAAAAAGTCCCGGAGCGGTAGAAAAGGGGGGTAGCAGAGAAGGGAATATTTCCTAAGCTATATCCTGCTCCTGCTAGCAGGACTGAGCCTGATTGTTCAAAGTAACTTGGTGAGCAAAAGCGATTTTGAGAGTTCCAATTTCAGCATAAGCCAAGAGACTTCATAAGTGCTGCAGAAATCAAATTCTATAATAAAGTCTACTTAGCCTGAACAGTCTATCCAGGTAAATACTGTTTTGTGGTAAGGCAATGACCCACTGCTGCAACATCATAAACTTTCCATTACCCAGATACAGGGAGCAGAGATACTGTATTAGAGTAGTAAAAAGGGATAATAACACAGGTACTGAGAAATGCAGCATAAAGCCACTATAGTCTCCAACACGAATCTGCTTGAGTGTAGTTGTGCTTCGTAGTCTTGCTCAGCGCTGAATATGCTGGGCTGACTCCCAAAGGGCTACCCAGAATCCCTTCCTAAATGTTCTCAGTGCTTCAGACTTAAGACAAATGCAGGACAAGAACTTGAGCACCGTCCTTAGGCTGGTACTGTGCACATCTGAGCTGATAAACCTCCTGATAACCAGGCTCTGTCAAGCAACAGCAAGGAAAATGACTCCACCATAATCAGCAGGGATCTGACATGAGTGCAACTAGTAAATCCAACTGGATCCAAATGCTGGCCCTGCGCAGCAGAACCACAGTTAATATTTGTCCTGTATCTGTCTATGCTCCTGATCCCTGGAATACAGCGCAGACGCCTGCAAAGCCTCTGCACGCAGAAAGCCTTGTTCACATGCTGATTAACTTCACCCTGCTGGGCCCGCACTTGCTCGGTACCCATGACAAGGCAGTGCATGACTGAGCTATTCCAATCACTGATAGAACTCACTGCACTGGAAAACAAGATGATAGAACTTGCTTTCAAAGAATTCTGTAAAAGTGGAAAATACCAAAGTATGTATCGACCGGACTGTTGCATCCAAAATTCAGGTTTCATAAAATCTGATTAAATGGAGGTTCTTTCTGCAACACAAAAACTTTAATTAAACCTACTGTCTCCTCATCATTAAGAAAAAAAATTCTGTGAACATAACTCTCTCGTTTATTAGGAGAATTTGTTGGGCTTAGCTGTTTTCTTCTTAGTTTTTCAGATTTTTACTTCTTTCATATGGTGTTACATAAACTGTGTCTGTTACCCATATGGATCTGAAGAATATCACATAAGTCCCATTAAATTCACTGAACATTGGACAAAGCTACTGTAAAATTTTATATAGCCATAATTTTACAGCCCATATTCAAGCAAATTCAAGCAAACTTCCATTTTCCTTTAAATGGAAGCCTGCCTTAATTATTATTGTGGGCTATAGCCTGAAGAAGTATTTTATTATTACAGCATCTTTCAAGAATAAGTAGTTGTATAAAGCCTTAAACAGGAAAATAAGAATGGTTTGGCTACCAGCTACTTTGTAAAAAACAACAAAAAAAAGAAGTATAAAACCATAAAGCAAGCTGCCTCTACTGCAGGAATTACTATACTAAGAGGATTCTAAGAAGCTTTTCATAAGTCCACATTTTATTTACATTTCATAATAGACAGAAATGGAACTAGTAATAAGCACAACATGAACGCCCTTTCTGTCTTTCATTCCCTGTTGTTGAGATTCTTCATAATTCTTTGAGATAATTCAAAGTTTTGTTGTGCTCCGTATATATTTTGTGAGACACCTTCATTCAGAGTGAGCAGCCTGTGCACAGAAAAGTCACTTTACAGGTATAAATCGGCTATTTCTGTTTTAATCTGGAAAAGTTACCAGTAAAAATGAACACAAAAGCTACTTATAACTGAGATATGGAATGTCGTGATGTGAGATTTTGGATTGCTATATTAACTAAGTTCTAGAGACTGCCCCCTATTTGATCAAAAATCTGATTCCTTCTTCCTAGAAATTGTTTAGTCTTTTAATTGTTCATTAATTTTAAGTTATTTAAAATAAAGCATAAAGTTACAGCAAATATTTTTGATATTTATGGTTCTGACAGATCACTTCTTCTTTGAACGTCCTTCATTTATTAAAAAAAAAAAAAAAGATTCCTGATACGAAACCCCTATGGTAACAGGAACGACGTGACAGACAGCCACAGCCACAGAAATCTTATGTCTTTCTTTTTCTATTTCTAGCAGTGTCACAGCAAGAAATTTAATCTGTCCATGTCTCAGTTTACCTCTCTGTAGAACAGGCTTGGTACTGTTTCCTATTACTCCCAAAGTTATGGGAAGCCTTACTGTATCAATTCAGAATTCATTACCTTCTTTCTGGAAGAGGTGCCCCATGGGCCAGTCCCTTGGCTTGATGAAATCAATGGGAACTTTGCCCCTGACTTCAGCAACAGCAGGATCAACCTTTAAGCCCAGTGCAACAGGAAGAGCAGCAAATTCAAAGCAACGCTCACCATCGTAACTGTGCTAACAAGTGCAATGTATTTAAAATGTATCTCAGAAGATGGACTTTTTTTCCCCTCTCCAATGAATGCCATGGGCTCTTGTTCAGTAACTCTGCTGTCCCTCTGGAGGAGACAGATTTATCTGCATGGAAAGAATCCTGCTAAGATCAAACACAATGCCACAAAGGAGTAAGATTTCTAAAAAAGTATTTCCACTACGCTAGAAATGTACATCAATACAGGAATACTGGAAAGAAAAAAAAAAAAAAACATGAATCAGGAAAATGGGGGAAAAAATGCCATCCAACACTAAATAAATTACTAAATCTGATCTGGCTGAAGCACCTCCAAAAATAAGAAAAAATTAAAAATACCCCAAAAATACAAAAAATAAAATAAGGTAAGAGATCTGTAAAGACAGAAAACTTGCAAGTGTCAAGAGGCTGGCAGATGAAATAAAGGTGCAGAAAAAGCTGCATACAAATACTAAAGAACATACCCTAGCTTACAAACCTTACGGAGAGAAAAAGTAAACTAAACTGTCACACTAGTATGTTGTAAGTTTTCATTGCCAATAATATGCACACACAAAAAAGCAAATGACACATGTTAAATACGTGTATTAGGCAAGAAAAGCTACCTGAAGAAAATAACTGTCAAACTGCCAAAATTACACCATTTTTCATATACGTTTTGTCCTCAACAATTATGTTGAATCATCTTTAAGAAAGACAGGCACTTTTGCAGTCAATCTTGTAACACAGATCTGAAAATGTAGCATGTGATGCTATTCCATTACTAAATTCTACTCCATGTGAAGGCTGAAATGGACACTTCCTCCTAAAGGGTTCTCAGATTGTGGAACTGAATGCATACATATCCTAAGAGAATGGATCTGCACAGGCAATGCTTAAGGACATATGGTTTTGTAAAAGAAATATCACGTTAATTTAATCATAATGGCAACAGCTATAAAAGCAGGCCTCTGTGGATAAGCAGACAATGGATTAAACATGCTGGAGTCTGAAAAACTATCAGTCAGGTGCTGGCATACTGCAGCTAGACTGCATTTCACCAACTTCATAAAAGCATCTGGAAAGCAGAACTATTTCAGCTCATCTCAAAGGCAATGCTCCTACCATATTCAGGGGAGCCCATTTTCATTCCAGGGTTCATAATTATCTGCTGGACTCCAACCAAAGCATTGAAGGTTTCTCTGCAATATGAGTATAGCACACTAAAAACATTAAAGGCCTTCTAAGAAAAAAGGTATTTTTGTTAAACAGACTAATGTAACTTTATAATGTGTGTCACTGACTGCTGTATATTCAGTGGATTTACGTATGTCATCAACTGAATACTCGGTGCATGCATATTAATTTTATTCCTTATGTTATTCAGCATTCTATGCTTTCAACACTGAGAATAATTTTCAGTGCTGTTCACATTTGCATAATTCCATCATTTTCCTCAGCATTAACAGCACGCCTTTGCAAAAACAAGGGAAGTTTGTATAAGCTGGTATCATGCACAATCCCCAGGATTATGAAAACTCCACAAGAAAAAAACACCTGAAGGACATTTACAAACTATTCATGCCACATTTAATTTAATTTAAAATACCTTTCCATTCTCGAGAATATACTTGTCCATTACTGGAACAGGGGCAGGAAAATACGTTGATGTATTTGCTTCCTCACTGAAGGTCTTCTGTACCTCAGGTTCAGGCTCAATTGTTTCTGGTTTTACTTTTTCAAGCTCAATGGCAGGTCCTAGACAGTTAAGAAAAGAGAGCTGTCTGCTATCCCAGAGAACACAGCATCAATCACTTCATCACCCGTGGTTAGCGTAAAATATCACAGTGGTCAAGTTCACAGTAAAGTTAGAAAGAGCCCAAACCAAAATCCTACTTGTGAACATCAGTAAGCAAGAGCAGGATAAGTAACTCTGTCTTATAAAGATTAAAATATTCTATTTAAATTTAAGTGTTTAATTTTATTCTTAACACGTAAGAACTTTTACAGGTGTGGATAAGACTGCTTCAGTGCACACTACGGGTATTTTGCTGCAGTGGTAGTGAATTTATAAATCAAAAGACACAATAGTAATTCACCAAATAAGAATTACTATAGAGTTATGTAGAAACCTCCATAATTTACTGATAATTATACCTAACGTTATATGGAAAACTTATAGAAATTTGATAACTCTTTAGATATTTCTGAGCATCTACAAAAATGTCACGAAGGAAAAAGGCTTAGGCTACTTATGCTGAAGTATCATGCAAAGAAAGATTATTCAAAGTTAAAAACAAAATAAAACCATAAATTAGAATTTTGATTCTCCAATCCATCCAAATCCATCCACCACTCCAATTTTATTTTTAAACTAATCAACAAAAATTAAGCACAAATTAAGTAATAGAATAATGTTAATCATTTGTTTTCAAAGGAGGATAATCATATTGTCAGTCATCATCTTTTCTTTTCCAGGTCAAATTGATCAAGTGCTCCTAAAAAGGCAGAAGAATAAAACAAAAGAATGCGTGAACTGGATTTTATTATCCCATTCATGGCAGCAGTTAAACCAGAGGTCTAGGAACAGGCTATGGTCTGAAGCCTGTCCGGGTTTCCCGATGCCTCTTAAGCTCATGAGAAGATCCAACAGCCACAGAGGTCCCATGCAGAGAGAGTGGTTTGTTAACAGCATAGCTGCCAGCTCACAGCCCAGACTATGGCCATCACCCCCTTCAAGAACTACAAGGATAAACTCACCTACTTATGTGATACGCTGTAGCTCTTACATTGAGATATTGCACAGATTCAACAAATGACAATTCAATAAGCATATCACCATTATGGACCAGCAGATCAAAGTCTGAACTGATCTATGGCTGCAAGTCAGCTCAGAACAAGAGCTTTCGGGTCACTCTCCTTAAACAACTCCTGCACTGGAACAACCAACGTATTCATTCCTCCCACTTTGTGCAGTTTCATTTATAGATTATCGCATGGTCATATCAGCATTTCCCCAACTGCCAGTATTTGACCTTTATCCTATAGCTTATTCTGTACCTACGTAGCTAGCTAGCTGTTCTCAGATGACTGCCAGTCAATGCTCAACAACAAGAAGTCATCCAAAAACAAGAAGCTGACTTGCACAACTACACAGCAGTGCCACCAATAGTGTCTTAAGAGCCATATGCAATGCAAGCATGGCACAAAGAGAGAAATCACAAGAACATAACATTTGCATTACAATTTCACAGTCATTTTCATAAGCACTTGAACTATCATGCATATACCATAGTGAGACTGAAACAAACTGAAGTTTCAACGCTTGAAAGTGTTAAAGTGAGTCAAATTGGGGGAAAATCTTGATTGATTGAACCATCCGGAGTCTTTGTACAGATCTTCGTGCTGGCAGATGCAGGAATGTAATTGCCACGTGAACTTAAGATGGAGAACTGAACTTTTGGCTTTTTAAGAAAACACTCTTCAACAAAGTGCTATCTTGAACGTTCTTCAAATGTATTACTCTTATACTTTGAAAACTGCTTCAAGGAAGATACCTAAGTATAATCACTTTCTTCCTAGAAGGAAACATTTATCTCATCTAAACACTTTTAGTAGTTGCTACTTAGAAGTCTTTTACTGCACGTTTATAGTAATATATTGACACAGCTGGGATCTGGTTTCCAGAATCCCCCAAGAAAAATAGCTGACTGAAGTCCACAGTAACCATAGCTCTAACAGGTCAGTAAGATCTCTAATTCAATTCATGCTTTGCTGCTGAAATCACCTACAGAGAGCCTTTAAAATATCTCCTTTTATACTCAACTGATTCTTCTTCCCAAACAGAAATCTGTCTCTAAGTAGGTAGTCTTCCCAGTTTCTTTCAGTAAGTACTAAAGAGTGCATTTTCAGCTCCACACATTACGAGTTAGACATGCAACTTGCATTGTTACCTTCATACCAGTGGGTGTTGTGTGCCTAATTTATCATGCACCATACTTTAAAAGTTCTATCTCTGTAGCTCTTGTGCTCTGCATCTTATTCTAAAAAGAGCAATGGACAGGGACATATATATATTAAAAAATGCTGCCATCCAAAAGATTAATAACAATAGTACTTATTACATATGGATTGTGAAAAAATAAAGACAATTATTCAAGACACAACAAGGAAACAAATGCTTTCTTGAAAAAATCTTCTGATTGTAAAGTTTCCTTACTATCTGAGAGGCCCTCAACTTCAAATGCACTACAAAGAGGCAGAAGGCTTCTCTTTAAAACACCTCCTGAGTTAACACGGTCTACCAGGATTTCAGTGAAAACAGCAGGAGTCTGAGAAATGATCATGCTATTTATATATGCTATTTCCTGTACTCCTACTTGCTAGAAATGTTGGATTTTTTCATCAAAAAGCCAAACAGATAATGAGAAGCTGAACAGTAGTTGTACCTTAAGTGTATGCTAAGATGCACAAACACCTGGTCTTTCTCCCTGTTCTGTCGTCTGTCCCATGACCCTGTAAACTGCATCACCACAAAGACTACAGTTAAAATAAGCTCTTTGTGAATGAATTGAGGTGGGTACACTCTTAGGCATTAGAAGAACATTAATTCCTAGCAGTGCAACATGCGTGTCTGAAAGAGATCTACACTCAAACAGCATCCCTGATACAACTTCACTACTTCTGGACATATACAATCACAGCAAATTATCCATATCTTAATTTGGAGACCCTTAGTTTTAGAAAAAGTTCTTGAACTTCTCATCTTTTGTATCTATTTAAAGTTAGGCAAATAGGGAAAAGCCGTGGATTTTCAAAGTCACATCACTCTCTCAATAAAACCAGGGCAAATTAGTGTATTTTCAGGTGCAATAGAGCAAAGACAAGCTACAAGGCTTCCTTCATCACAGTAGGAAAGTGCAGAGAGGCTTTGGCCATGTACACACTTCAGGGAGCATGGGCAAGGGATATTGTGACTGCTTCCGCTACCATCACCCTCTTCCCACACTGCCTTGAGCCCTAGAACTCTGGTCAAATTCTTGTATCCTCCAGGAAGTGATCCATACTGAAATGATGGAAAACCTTCTATTATTACCCATGGATCAGTAGGGATTTCACTACCGCTGTTGGCCACAACTGCCCTCTGGTTCTGCTGTCCCCATGTGAAACACTGAGAATCTCGCTCCTCCCACAGCAGCAGCTCAGGATTTAGTAGCAGAGATAAAGGCCTATGCCTGGAGCAGAATATGCTGACTTCTTAATTCTCACTGAAATCAGCATATTGATAGGAAATTAAGAGACTGAAATACTTGACTGAATGTTAACTCAAGAGGGTATTCTATATTTGATCTGCAAGTTTAAAATGGCAACAAGGACGTGTTTCCCACAGCTGCAATTCATCAACACAAAACAGCTGTCATCCCATGCAAGCAAATCAGAAGTCTCTATGGTGAAAGAGAAATGCAATTAGTTTGCATTAAGTTCAGCCTGCTAGAGGTAAAGCTTAACTTAAATGACATGTCATTTGAAACTCTGAGTTTAGGAGATCACTACAACAACCAAAGATAGATTCAGGATGTAACCTATTTTCTGAATCATTTTCAGAGATTCTTCACATACTCAAACATACTCCGTTTACAAGACTGGAAAAGTAAAGAAATACATACATAAAGATTTTTTTTTTTCCTGATTAAAAACAGCACTTTTTCACAGTGTCATCAGACTCTCTAATTTATAAGTTGCTGAAGATATCTCTCTTTCTAATCTTTCTAGAACTTGTTTTTTAATCTGTCAGAGAGGCTACAATGAAAGGCAACAGTTAGCAGCAGTTAGTATACAACAAGTCTACACACAACACACACATAACACACATGACACACACACAATACAGCCCATTGGGCCAAATTCTACCTTTGTCATCCATGAAAAGTTCCAAAGGGATCCAGGAGAGAACCCACCTCCAGAATGTTTTTTTTTTAATGTTACAACTAATTATTATAAAGGATTTCTGGAAGTTATTCATAATTAGTATTCGTCCAGGCATACAATTAACTTGTTTTCAATGTATTCAAGATTCAATATTTTCTATTATGTAGCAGAGGGCATACTGATAACAAACAGGTCCAATAGATGAAGATTCCATTTTTTTTCAGTCTTTTTTCAAAAGTTTTTCTATTTCTTTTTTTCTTTTTCCTCTTCCCCCTCTTCCCTCCCCCCCCCTTTTTTTTCTTCTAAGCTTTCTTAACGTGGCTCAAGTGAAAAAAAGCACCCCCTTTCTTAGAGTGAAAGAAATGAGACAGAATTCAGAAGCCGTCTCCATTCCATTGCTGGTCTCACCACTCAAACTGTTGTCAAGTCTATCAACTAAATTGGTATTTTAGCCCCATTGCCTACAAACATCTGGTTGACGTTCCATTCACATAAATTCCAGCTAACTATTTGCAGATGAAGAAACATCTCTCCATCCAAGGAAAATTTTTAGAAAGCTCAGTAGAATCTACTGCCAACCACATTGTGTTTTTTCAGATTGTGGAAATCTTGCCTGTTTTATTTTAAAAGTTAACTATAATGTTTATAATAAGTAATGGCATTTTAATTACGTAGAGCATAACAACAATGAGCATTCACACCCAAACACCCAGTTTAACTCCTCAGCCTTGAGAACCTGGGTCCAAATCTGCCAGCACACCTTAACACATGCTACAGCACAGGCACATGCTCTATCAGGTTCAGGTTTATACGTGAATGGAACTCAGATCTCCATGCAAACTGCATGCATTCGTTCACGTAGAAGAGCCAATATCCAACTAACATGCAAAAATTAATTTTCCAGATACACAAAGGCAGACATAAGACACAGCATGCTAAGTTTGGATGCGTAAATTTTAACCAAGTTTCAGTCACCAAGCAAATCTTCAACACAACAGTTCCACATTCTATTAGCAAATAAATATAATTCAGTAAAATATTTGAAGGTATTCCAAGGGTATCATCTTCAATGAAAAGGATGAACTTTTTATTTTGTCTTTTTTCCCATTTATTCCAACATAATGATCAAATAATTGTTATAAACCAAAACAATTTAGCAATTACTCAAGATATTTAAAATTTAAATCCAAATTACACAAACCTGTATTTTGTAACAAGTGCTGATAACGGGACACTAATATTGAAAGTTTTTCTTAATTAGTCTTTAACAAGCCATTATTTTTCAAATAGCATGGCTGTTTAAAGCCACTGCCAAGAAGTTTAGGTGTATTCCACATTCCAGTGTGCTACTGACAGGAAGCGGGGGCAGAAAATGGGAGGTAACACAGTCACTTACATAACAAAAAGCCCTAACTGAAAGAAGTAAAATAGTTTTTGCCCAAATTTTCATTGCACTGCCTTTTCTTTCTTCTTTTTTTCTTTTTAAAACTGGAACATATTGGTATATTTTGCAGATTAAACTTTATTATCTTTTTCAGCATATACTGGAAGTTGAAAGACCTGTTAAAATACAGCTGCTTAAAACGAAACTCTGATTCAGCCAAACCAGCACAAAGACCTCTACTACCATTAAAGAAAAACCCAGACATACATATCATACAAATTCGACGTATATTGTACAGCCATAGCAGAAAACCCTTTTAACATTCAATGTCCAGTTTAACAACCACTGCTATTCTTCAAAAACGTTTCCATTACTATTGATCACATTTGCAAAATTCATTAAAACTTGTCCCATTTAAGTCCGGCACTTACCACTACCTAGTCTTAGAAGCAGTACATCCTGGAGTCTCCTGTTCAAGTCTCTGAGCTCTTTCATTTCTGACACGAGTGCCCCATATTCCTTTAGCTTCTTTGCTTGTTGCACAAGCTGCCTCCGTGTTCTTTCAAGCTCCTGTTGAATGTGTCTCATTTCTTCTTGCTGCTGTTGGTAACTCCTCAGCAATTCTTCATACAGAATCCGAGGAACTACAGCATCGTCCATGTTGTTCATCCCTTCTGAAGCCTCCATGAAAGCCTCCTCAGGGCTGGAAGTATTACTGAGACTCATCCCATTTTGTTTTTCAAGGCGAGCAACAACTGCTTCGATGCTTTTGTGTGTACCTTCACTTTGTTTCCTTCCATCTTGCCTCTGAATGTTACAATAAAAATAATGATAATTAGTAAGGTTTAATATAAATTAAAATTCTGCAGCTTTGTGGACTGTTAATATTCTTTTACTTATTAAAAAAATGCAAAAAAAAAATGTCTGCCTGCAAAAATGTTTTGCCTACCAAATTCTTATGAAGACACATGCTGTAGCTATCATGCAGGTGTAATTCAGCAAAATGCATATACAAGCTTCTGAGGCATAGAGGTCTTTCTTTCAGGTCTTTTTTTCTGCATTTGTACAACACTTGCAAACTGACTGTATAATAGGTCACTCCATTCCATATACAAAGCTAATTTATTAAAAAATAACACTGGATCTAGATCTCTTCTGTTTAATTTCATGTTTAACATCTAGATTTCCTATAACAATGGCTTTTCTGGTAGGTAAGAGAGACAATCAAATATGTTTGTCACCTGCGATGACATCAGAGATCAAAGGAGCACACCATACAAAGCTGCTGTATGCATTGAGGGCTTGTCCTTCCCACACATGAGGAGACAAAGCCTTCTGACTTTTCCTCTGCTACATTAGCCTAACGGGTGAATATGTTAACACTATCAGGAAACAATGAAAGGGAATTGAAAACACTGAATTAGGAGACAGTACGTATCATCTAGTCTCATTTCCCTGGTCAACTGATTGTTTCACTATTAGTTCTACATTGCAGAGGCTTCAACTCCTTTGAACTCTTGGCAGAAATTTACCTTCAGTCTTCTAAATAAAATCCAAACTCTATAAATTAAAGCACACCTGTTTTGGGGGGCCCATACTGCAGTAATAAAATGTAACAGTACGTGTAAAAGTCACTACGTTTTATTGGCCAAATATGGAAAAAGCATTTGAACTTCCAAGCAACTGCAAGGAAAGCAAATGTAGTTCATAGACTAGAGACAAGAAGCTGACACTATCGATTCCCATACCACAATATCCATGAGTAATGTGGCAGAAAATGAGATTACTTCATGTTATGCCTGCTCCACGCATGCTCTAAAAAAAAAAAATAAATAAATGCTGGCCCACCATAAAGAGATGTACTAGCATCATTCCTGCAGCTGCAAAACACATGAAGCCACAGAACATTATTTTATTCTGAAGGTTGGCAGGCTTTTAAAGAAATCATCTGATATCAAAAAATAAATATGGTTACATAGTGGGCTTCTGCAATCTGGACCTAAAAAGGCAACTGGCAGTTATAATGTAGGGATGCTGCCTTGTCAGTTTGTCTTCTCAAGCAGTACTGGATTTGTGAAGTCTCAGAGTACCCCTTCCAGTTCCAAACAAGCAAAGTACATTAGGTCATAAGTGCCACTGAGAACAGCTGGTCACTTTTAAAGCATTCTGCACCCAAGTGAAAGAGCATCATTCCAAAAACCTCAAATGGCGATTAAGCCATGTGAGACCATATAAACAGGAAAGTGTCTGATTGCACACGAATCAGGTTTTTGAAAACCCATACCATACCCCCTCCGCTCCTAATTTAAACCAATTACAATAAACACAGTGTTTTAAGGAGATCAAAAGCAGGACTGGAATTCTTAAGCTATGAAGTCTGTATATGCCCCAAGCACTTCCTCCCCCCCAAAAAAAAGAAAAGAAAAAAAAAGGAAAGTCTTCAGTACCTTACTGTGTCTAAGCTCCACATCTTCTTCCCCATAATCTGTAACCTCCCCAGCTTCTTCTACGTGATTGAGAGAGAGTTTGGGGATTTTAATTTTCTTCTGCATCACACTGTTCTCAAGGTCAGTTTTGTCCTCTAAAATGTATATTGAAAGTAAAATTTTGTTACATTAATCAGTGTTCTTACTTCCAAATGCTACATGACTTCAGTAAGACTCGTTTGAAAAAAAAAAAAAAAAAGAAAAAAAATCTCCCATGCTTCATTCCCCTCAAATTAATGCATGGTGTAACTCAACTGATAGCCATTGACAATGCTAGAGTTTCAACAGGAGATCAATCTGGCCAAACCCAAGCTTAAGTATCGTAAAATGCCAAGCTAAGTTTATTGGATTCATCAGAAGTGTCAACAAGTAGGTAGTACTATCTCTAAATAAGAGTTAAAGATGCTGTAAATAAGGCAGCTTCCTAAAAGCATCTGCATCACTTTAAGTTTACCAAAAGTATTTTCATATTCATCATCTGTTGCTGCAATTCAGACTCTGCTGAGGCTTAAAGTGAAAATAAACTTGGTTATTTACCCTGTACTGTACTTGTACCAACAATCAGCAGCACAGATTTATTTGCTAACATGGCAGATTCTGCAGTCTTGCAAAGATCAAGGCAGGAAAAGGAGATGCTGCAGGACATGTTGAAATCTTTGAATCTCAAAAAATTTAAGTAAAATATTTTCAAGTATGAAAGATTGTAAAATACCTCAAAATTAAGTATTTCCTGAAAATACGTTTGAAGCATTTTAATATTTTTGAAAAGATGCCAAGGGGGCAGGGAACCAAGAGTACAGTCACCCCAAATGTGTCTGTGACCTCTGAAATCCTTGCAAAGCAAACCAAGTCTAAAGAAATTCACCAGCTTGGCTACCCATGCAGGACTTCGACAAGGAGCGATGCCTTTAAAGTCTGAAGTGTTGTATTTGTGCACTGAAAGCCTATGAATAAGAAAACGTTTTGAGTCTTCTTATCCACCTGCAAACTGTATTTCAGAAAGTGTCCCATGAATATTTTTGAAGGTGCTAATGAGGATGACATTTCTTAGTGTTTAGTTGCGTATTGACTTCTGCTTTCTCACATTAGCATCTCTCCACAGGACCTTGAAATGGTTAGAGTTGACAACACAGAAAAGGGAAACAAAGGTAAATCACTGTTTAATGAGGAGCGAGGCATTCATTAGAAATGAATTACACAGATGAATGCAATTCATTTTGTTACAGATAGAAATGGATCTCTTGTAGGCAAATGGTGATATTACAGCCCACGGCTATGTAAAAAGAAAAGGCACAGAAAACGCAGAATAAGACATTAGACAACCTGAAATGAAATGCAGATGGTTGCAATAAATACTAAGACAGATGCAAAACGAAACAGATAAACAACAGAAAACAGCTAGGCTTATTTTAGATCATTCTCTGTTCCCCAGAGCACCATGGATGCTTATCCCAGTAAAACAAAAAAGGCAATCCAACTGTTTCAGTGTTGGGAAAAAAAACTCATAAAAAAACACAGAGAACAACAGCACAGAAAAACCAACCCTACATTTCCATTTATCTGGAAAATATAGGTTCATCAGAAGAGTGACACAGCTCACTTCTACTGTCAGAGAGCAGAGGATAAGATAGCCCTTACTAAAAAACAAACAAACCCAAACATACAAATTTGATTGAAGGATAGGTGAATGGGTATTGGTATCTTCTTGGAAGATCAGACATTGAAAACTAAATAAATCCAGATGGAAAGAAAAATATACATTTTTCTGTGACTATATACTTTGGTGCACTGGAGTGTTTCACTAAAATATGTGCTCACAATTCTTTCAAGTGCACATTTATTGCAGAGCAAGCTTCCCTAGGTTGCTTTGCCAAACCATCTTCCACAGAACATGAAGAACAACATTCTACATCTCTTCTGCATTTAAAGAATGCAGATCTGTTTCTCTGGTCTGAAATAACCCTTGGCCTCATTACAAGGTGGACATAATCCAATTGCTTCACATAGTTACCTAAAGTGCCTGCTGGCAGCTACCTGAGGTCAGCCCTAGCCAGAACCCCAGGCAAACTGGAAACGGACACCATCAGTTCTGCCCATGGCCTGGGAAAAAAAAAGGCTTGAAACACTTCTGGAAAGGAGTCACAGAGGAATAAGTGCATGTGCAGGCTACAGTGAAGTCAGCAAATACTTTCTGACATACAAAACATTAAAATAAAAACAATTTGGAAGAACAGAAATATTTTTCTTTTGGTTTTGGCTTTCTATTTTTTAAGTCAACTTAAAAAGGTTAAAAACGCATTCTATGCTCTGAAGAACAGAAAAGAAAGAAAATAGCCAGTTTGGGGGTCAAATAAAACAATGCACATTATCTGAATTCTTTACCTTCCGTTCCCCTCCAGTTTCTCAGTCTGCCTATGAAATCTGTATTTACATGACTTAACAGGTGGACTGAAGGTAAAAGTGTATTTATATACCTCCTTACGAATGCTTAGTTTATCAATTTTTGGTGTCTAACTATCAGCACAAGTCTCTCCTGTGTTTGGCAAATCTTGGCGTTTGGTTTCTTGATATTACTGCTTATCCTGTAAATGAAACAGTGAGTTGAAGAATAACTTTTCCCCACATGCACAGAATTTGAAGAAACAATGGTGAAAATGAGTCTGTGTAAATTAAAGCTCAGGATTTTTTTCATTTAGTTGATGAACTAATAATGTTATGTTCCTCTGTCTTCCAATAAAACTCCATACAATGTTTTCTTACATACGCTTCTAGGCTTATTTATACCTAACACAATTCATCCAGTGTGTTGGATATTAAAAAGGTCTTTGTTGTTGTTGTTTTTTTTTAAAGTACATTTCTAACTTCTGTTGTCTTCCACATTAGCTGCAGATAGAGCCAGAAAAAAAAAATCTTAATTTTAGGATAATGCTTAAGTACTGGCTCATGTTCTGTAAATATTAATGGAATTTGGAGAGGGTTGGGAGGGAAGAGAGACTAGACTAGAGGGAAGGGTAGGAGAAACGTGAATGTGCCTTTTGATCTGTTCTTCTTACAACTCCATTTCTGCTCTTGTGTAAGCCTACAAAAGGCAAGGACAAAAGAGCAATCCAGAAAATGTGAAACATGCACAAATCCTGAGCCAGGAGAAAACCAGGATATGAACCTAAACAGCTGGACAAGATGCAATTTGCTGACTGGAGCTATAGAACACACTGAGAAAGGCAGTCCCAGAAATGCTGTCACTCAGAGCCTTTTGCAATAACATGAATTGTTTGTCCAGACTTTGCCCCCAGTCATTTAAACCTCAACACAAGTTAAAGATTATACCTTCCCTTTGGTGGTCATAAACAGACTGTCACTAAGTTGTATCTACTGCTTTTCCTGTGCATGAAATAAGCTATTTAGTGAAACTGACCGCTGAGAACTAGCACTTAACATAGCTAATTAGGTACCTGTAATGGAATAAACA
The DNA here is from genome assembly GCA_037305975.1 of Chrysolophus pictus. NCBI lineage: Eukaryota > Metazoa > Chordata > Aves > Galliformes > Phasianidae > Chrysolophus > Chrysolophus pictus. The sequence continues at coordinate 22,687,087 of CM074583.1, forward strand.
GCACAGAAGTATGATGCAAGCATGGACAGCATTGAAGCCCCCTGCCCTTTAAACAGGCATTCCAGAAGACACAGAGCACAAAAAACTGCTTCTATGTGCACAGTAGTCAGAGAAAATGGTATTTTATGATTCAGTACACAGAATGAAGAATGCTGGAATAACAGTACTCCAGGAAAAGGTCAGGCTTGGAGAGATCTCACCAGTCAACCTCACCAGGTATTGAAGTGCAAGGCTCAAGAGCCAATGCATGTGACAGCACTTCTCAGTCCATATGGCCATCTCCCATTGTTCCTCAGCTAGCAAGAAGAAAGCAAACTGCTGGGAAATTTCAGAGTGGCTGGGAAGACATTTGCCCTCAGTATTGCCAAAAGAAAAGAAAAGAAAAAAGCCAAAAAAACATGCCTGCATTAGAGAATCAGTATCAACTAGCGAAGGATAAACTGTTCCTGGAATGTCTCCTTCAGTTGGGGCCTTCGTTTCAGCATCAGAATGGGTGGATCTGAGCCAAAAATGCAATAGCTTCGAGTCTACAGCAGCAGGGAACTGAGGCAGACAAAGTGAATTTGACAGGGCAGGAAATTAGTTGGTTAAATTCAAGTAAAAATACGTTAGTGACCTAAAATTGAAAACCATATTCCGGAATGTAGAGTAGAACTATGGAAAACTCAAAGTCTCTTTAAAACATTCCTTACTTTCTAAATTAATGGTACGTACTGAAGAAACTAATCCCTTCAAAAAATAGTTCACATTCTGTTTGTATGTTTGTTTGTTTTCTAACTTCTGGAGTCAAAGATGAAAAACTAGAGGAAAAGAGCTCTGCACCCTGAGTAGATGGAGGATGGAAGGTTTTGGATCAGCCCAAATAAGGGGCTCAGTGATGCTATAAATCTTACAATAATAAAATCAGAGAACCTTGAGCAAAATTCATCCTTTCCCTAAGCCTTCAAAAAAAATTCCACCCCTTGTGAAAAATGATACACTGACATTTCAAAAAATTTAACATCACTCGTCCCATTTTTAGGCATATACCCAACACATATGGGCAGCACCTGCAAAGAATTCAACGCAGCAGCAAGGGGGGAACTGCCTCACTGCTGCCTGAGAGAACAGCATTGCCTCAGTAGGTTCTGCACTGCTTTCAGTGCACACTTAAAACAAGACAGACACTTGAGAACCAAAACAAAAAACCCACAGACAAAGGTAAATTTGGCACTTTAAAACAAAACAAGCATGGGCACCACAGGGCATGGATTCCTAAGTGGCACTTCAACACAAATAAACAATAATCAATATCGCTGTGACTGAAAATGAAAGCAGTGTGATAATACAACAAAGAAAACCAAGCTAGTTTATTTGAAAATGGAAAGAAATGAAAGAGCCGTAAGTTTCTTGCACTAGCTAAGGAAGTCAAGAGGAAAGACTTTAAGAGGAAGACGTGATTTCAGAACGTATAATAACCCTGCAGGCTCAGAAGGTGATCAGGACATAGACGAAGAAAAACTCTTCTTGCACAAACTACCCCTGAGCTTAAGACCTCTACCAAAGCAGAAGAAACTCAAAACCACAATAATATACAACACAGTGGAATGGATGGTGTAGGAATGCAAAAGGTATGCGAGGAAGTGAGCCACCAAAGTTGAAGCAGCTAAAATGAGGGGAGCAGGCAGAAAAGGGATCAAACGTTTCTGCGTAAGGATGTCAGAGAAGGAAGCTGGAAAGAAATTTCAGGAAGTGAGAAAAGTAAGGAATAAAAAGGCAACGCTGAGTGTCCATCGTCAAGGCTAATATCACCATCAAAAATCTAAGAACTAAATGCCCATGAAAAACTGAGAAAAAGACAGCAACAGACAACTGAGCGACTAGGGAAATGTCTTCAAAAAGAAGTGTGCTTCAAACATCAGGGAAGAACACAACAAGAAGCAGCAACACTGACAAACAAGGCCAAAAAGCACGTACAGGTGAAGACACGCTCTTGAGAAACCAGCCAGAAAGGTTGCTAAACCTTATGAATTGCATTTGAGTGGAGAGAATAGAAGCCAGACTGAAAATAACTCTAAATGAGACTGGGAAAAGGCTTGTTAGGTTTGGAGATATTGGGTAAGGAGGATGATGTACCAGAAACCTGAGTCAAGAAAGCTCACTGATGATGTATTTCTTAATTCAGAAGTTAACACAAAGCCTCTCCAGCAATAATTAACCAAAAGCAACATGGCCCAAAACAAATACAAATAATAATTTATATAAGTTTTAATTTGTTTATTTTTAACTGATATAAGTTATTGTTCTTTTTATAAGCAAAACCCTCCCACTTAATTTATTAGGAGGATTAAAACAGTGTCTGTTGGCAGTAGAAAATGATGGAGCCATTAAATCAAGTAAAGACATGCAGACTGAGAAACATGAAATCAAAGGTGGGTGATTTTTGGTTGTTTTTGTTTTGTTTTGTTTTCTGGTTTTTCTCCCCAAAATGGTGAGGACAGCTTTAATCTTGGATCCAATATTTACTTAAATACAGACCTTGAACAACTTGATCTCTCTGTCTATCTCAGTGTCTCCATCTGCCCCATTGAAGTGCTGTGCAGATTTGTTAATATTGTACAACACTCTGAGCACATCAAACATAGAATCATAGAATGGCCAGGGTTGGAAGGGACCTCAAGGATCATGAAGCTCCAACCCCCCACTGCAGGCAGGGCCACCAACCTCCACATTTAATGCTAGACCAGGCTGCCCATGGCCTCATCCAACCTGGCCTTGAGCACCTCCAGGGATGGGGCATCCACAGCCTCTCTGGGCAGCTGTTCCAGTATAAAGGAATATAACTATTTTGAAACAGTTCTCATAATCCTTTCAGAATCAAAACCAGTAATATATTATTACCATTAAGTGAAAAAATATATATCCCTGAAAACAAGCATAACATTAATATCCTTTAAGTCTTTACTCCATACCTATATGCAAAACTCAATTATGGGAACTACTTTTCAAAAGTCTGGATATGCTAAGTATTTCATAAAAAATTATTTATTACAAAAGCTGTTTCTTTTTCAAAAAGTTCAAGAGTTCATCTCAAGACATCATCCTCTCAATGACAGCTACAGTTTGTCAATTTGCTATAAGTAGTCAGCCTGAATCACACCAAAGAACTTCATTAGTACCAACCCTCGATAATGATTTCCTGATCACAAAGGCCAGAAAAAGCAGCAGCCTACAGGGAACTCTCCAGGAAACCTCCACAACCTCTCTGCCTGAGGAATGAGTTGGCTATAGAAATAGTGGGTAGATTCATGTATTTTTTAGTTTCCACACAAAAATTATGTGGTTCAGTTGGTGCTATTTTTAAAGGTTTTCCTGAAGCAACAACAACAGCAACAACAAATACAAAAAAAAAGCCCCAACAACCCAGCAAATAAAGACTAGCACTTAGACTAGCACTGGACAAAATGTTTTACAGTCAAATTAAGAAAACAAAAACAATAAGTTACATTAATCTCCCTTTTCACTTCCCTGCAAAATTTAGCATATTTTAATTAGTAAATGTTAGTTACCATAGTTACCATCCCTATACTACCTTTGAAGTCAATTTTATTAAAATCCTGAAATTCATATTTTTATTGTACCGTAGCTAAGCTTATGCAACATTTACAAGCATAACTTGTGTTATATGCTATAATGTGTGTATTAAGACCAAGGGAAATCACAATGCTGTAGGTGACCTGTAAGGGTGTGTGTCATAAAAATATACTAGTAAATGACTTCTGACTCTTCTGAAGCAAAAAGCAAACATGACTTAGGAACAAGTAGGTCAGCTGAGACCAAAAGATATTTCTTTCCACAGTAAGATATATAGGGAGAGATAACTAGAGGGCAAAATCTTGCAGTAAAATTGCTTTTAAATTCCTTTTCATTAGCACTTTATGTTGCTGATGATACGTACCCATCACCACTATCATAATAGTTACAGGATATGGTTTTAAAAGTTCTAAACTCCTTTTCGATGCTGCCACTTCAGCTTTGCACTGATGAGCCCTACTTCAACGCTGAACAAACAGATATGATAAAGAAAAATGGTGCCCTTGTGCAAGCTCTTTAAATCTCAGACACACTCCTACAGTACAATACAGAAGGAAAAAAAAAAAAATCCGTCCTTCATCTTGAAATAGTTAAAAATGAACAGAAAATGGACTATGTTTTGAACAAGCTTGCTTCAGCACTGCTGGGCTCAGCTCTGCTCGGTGATTGGGTCACCCCAATGCAAGCCCCAGTGCTCGGGTAGGACAAAGTGGGCTGGCTGCTCATAGGCAGCCATGCAAAGTTCAGCCCAGTTCAGTACTCCTGACCTATCCCAGGAAAACAGACCAAAGTCTGTGACAAGCCATTGCTGGAAGGCTTCCTACAACTCCTTCATGGCACTACCTCACTCGGGGCAACACTGTGTCTGAGCATGGCCCAGACCAGGGCATTGCTACACTCTGCCCTACCTAATCCAGCTCCCCAGGCTGTCTGAATAGTGAAAGGATTCAGAATGATTTTACACATCAAGATCACCTGCTGACCTAAATGCTGCACATTCCTGGTATAACCTAAAATCCCAACTTGTAAATTTTCACCTACTCCAGCACTTGACAATGTCTCTCCTCCATTAACTATTCAAAGCAGGGTGCTTCAACTTTGGATTAATCTACCCTCAAAATTATTCAAAACTCAGCAACAAAATCATTTAGTTGAAAACTTCCGGGAATGGAGACTTTACGTCCTCCTGAAACGCAGCAAATTACCTCATCATGAGCTGTTCAGACTTTAAAAAGAAAAAAAAAAAGAAAAAAAAAATCACCTAACCTACTTAAATAAAAAGTGGAGCATCACATTTTATGAAGGGACAAGGAAGAGTACGGATGCACACAGGTATTAATGTGCCTGCTGTGGCAGGCAGGGAATTGCAGTCAGGATCTGATTGAGACGTGCTTGCTGTGATGGTGCAGGTGGGAAGTGCTAAGGGCAGAAGCTAGAGAGAGCAATTATTTACTGCAGTCAGGAAAGAATGCCTCCAATTAGAAGCTGGTCACTATTAACTTGTCAACAGATGCAGCCTGGAGTAGTAAACTTTTAAAAAGTTCCTGTACACTGATTTGTTCCACCTTGCTTTGCAAAGTGATGAGCATTAGAAGTGGCTCCAGCAGGGTCACGTAAGGATCACACTAAGGTAGACACATGCTTATGGACAAAACTGACAATGATTACATCGGACAGGAGCAAAAGAAGTTGCAAGTGGCACACCTGTTTCAACAAGAGGGACGAGAAAAACAGCTTTTGTGTTTAGATGAAAGGACACGAAAGAAATAAAAATGAAGGGTGTGGATGATCAGAAGGAAGACTCAAGCTCTTTCTGAAAAACTGTCTATTTATTTTATCCTCAGTGAGAAAGAGCAGTTAACATGCCACCTCAAGAAACTGCCTTACAGTGCAGCTTCAGTTCGCTGAGCTGTATTTTCCATTCAAGAGGTAAATAAAGTGATTCCTTTATTACTACGTAACATCAGTTGCCTGTTAACCAAATGCTGAACGTGTTATGGAACAGAACACTCATTTTAATATGCTTTCTATGGCTCAGCTGTCTACAACTGCCCCAGTCAGGGGTTAATCTGCTTTGTTTCAGCCTTAGTCTTTGGCTAACTTTTGAAATAGTTGATGGTTCCCCAACCACTAGCAACAGTTCCCAGCCACACACACAGAGGAACAACAGACATGTACTGCTGCTCAGAACAATCCCTCTGCTCTAATACCACTATGTACTACTGTTGAAGTTGTCAGAAGACAGTATTTATCTCCTCACCATATCAAGTCTATCACAACTATGTGCTGTTCTGAGCACGCCCAACACTCTTCCCTTTTCAGTTCTCCCTGCCTTGCAGCATCCATAATATTTCTCACTGATGTACAGATTTCCAAGCATCCAACCTCAACACAGGGATCAAAGAAGTGCTCCTAGACTCCTTCAAACCAGGACAATTGTTTCACGAATGATTTACAACACAAATGCTCCAATAAATTTTGTACTGTGGGCGTGAACATATACCCATCTCTAGGTGAACTAGAGTGTCAGGATGGTAAAAGTGTATCTTTTTTTTTTTTTTTAAGACAGCAGAAGAGTTGTTTCAATTAGATCTTGTATCAGTATTTTTTCTCTACTCCTTCCTTTTTGATGTTGCTAAAGAGGAAAGCTAGGAGGTTTTTCATACTCTAACTCCCACTGCAACAACAGTGTTAGATCATGAAAATATATATAAGCAGGTACCATTTTGCTTACTTGAACAGCTTTGGAACATCAGTGTACAACCTGTTGAAACTCTACCAAGAAAATAACAGAGCATGTTGAAACTAACTGAAAATAAAAAGAAATTCCCCCTCCCACCTTTTTTTGTTCAAATTTAATATATACTATCACAGTGATTCTAAAGACTGTTCCTAATGGGGAATCCCCAAACCAAAGCAGTAAATCCTCGAAGTCACTGACAGACTAACTTGTGCAGACATGGGTTCTGCTCCAGAAATTCCAAATCATCTCAGTATGTACATTTTAAAGATAAAAGTTATTTTACCCACTTTATTTACTTCACTTCTAGCATACATCGTAATGCTTCAGGATTAAAAGTTCTATGCAAGTATGTGACACACTACTGACTTTTAAACTCCTCTTTTACACAAGCAGGTTGTGTAACATCAGATTTGTAACGTTTGCTACAAGTTGTCTTTATCTGTTTGTCACAGAAACTTAATTGGTCACTAGAAACCAAAAGTATCTTCATGTAAGATCAACCTTTATCCCCAGTGTTTTAACCACTATAAAATAAACATCAACATTAAAATTTGGTGAGAAAGTGAAAACTCTGAAAGTAACTAACCCTTTGGCTATAGCATGTTTAATTCAGTTAAGGAATTTTTATATGGTAGAGGAAGGAAAGAAGAACCAGAATAAAGACTCTTGTGAAAAATGTTGAAACATGTAACTTACACATACACATCATATGTATTAAGATGGAGCACACATGATAAAAATAGTTTTGTTTCTTTGTGTTCCTGGCTCGGTAGGAAAAGTTCCTGTAAAAACTAAGATCTCTGAGGAGCAATTAATGCAGATCTCTAATATAGATAACAAGTCTCACCCTCTGGAGAAACAATATATACCGCCTTGTTCTAGTTCTAGAGAGATGAAGAAAACTGTCTAGTAGACTTCTCTTAGGAACAAACTCTGTCTGGGATGAGTGAGTTGACTAAAGTAGGAGCACTTTCTGCTGGAAAACTGAGGCAACCTTGTAGGCTCACCACATGAGCAGAACAGCATGACTGAAAACTCTGAAACACTTGAGAAAGGGCGCTTCCCCAGTAAGAAAGAAGAAGGTGAACTCCATGTGGGAGTGAACCCCAAGTGGCCTCTTTGAGAAGAGGCCAAGCAAACCCCAAGCAGTGACACTGCTGTCTTCCATGTACACAGCAGGCAACATGCAAGTAATTCATATATCAATTCTCCTGTGCTACACACAGGTCACACAGAACACTGTATGTTGGCACAGGATGACAAAAACTTTGCAGAAGAATCCACTCCTCTGTCAGCCTGTGTTATTTCTGAACTCTGGGGATACCCTTGCAGATATTCACAAATCACAAAAACTCTACAGGGAAATGATGTACAAGCTCTCCTGTTTCTTATTTGTTTATTGCCACTATTGTATGTAGGCCACTGGTACAAGTCACTCTCTGACTCAGGGACTAGATAGACCACCAGCTAACCTACTTTAGTAATTGTTGTTTCCAAAAATGAAATAAAAACTAGGAAAACACTAGTTTTACATGCCTGTAGCACTAAGCTGCCCTGTTTGGGGATGAGAAGCAGGCACGGCCTTCGCAGTGCAGGAGAGCAGATTCCGCAGCCCAGGCCATATTTGGGGAAATGGCCATGGGCCGTATTCCTCCCCAAATGTGGAACTCAGGATCAGAACCCTGCATCCTGTTGGCCACACAGTGACACTCAGCTTGTTCCATCCTATGGGACACCTCCACACCAGCCAGCAGCTCGCTCCAAACACCCTCAAACTTTCTTCCCGTGCCAGCTGTGAGGAGGACAGAGTTTTCTGCGGCTGCAAGGAAACTACGGAAAGTCTTCGTGCTGCCAACAGGACACGACGTGGGGACCACACAGCAGCACCAGGATTTAAATGGCCAAAGTGCAGGTTTGCGTTTTAAACGTGCAGTTGAAGCGGTGCTCGTAGGAAGGGAGCCGTGTGTACGAGAAACGAGGAGCAAACACACTGAGCACCACCGAGCCCCACACAAAGCTCTGCTTCCCCCGCTGCCTCCCAATTTGGGAAGTCGCTTAAACTAACAGAGCGGACAGAAACCAGCAACACAGCTCCAGTGTGGCAACACGAGCTGCGAAGGCACAGAAATGACTCCGTGCACTATAAATACGCTGGGCAGGGAATCCTTCCCTTTTTTTTTTTTTTTTTTTTAGCTTAGGAAGGGGGGGGGGGGTCTCCCAACCCGGCCCCGCTCCCCACCCGTCGGTCCCCCCGGCCCAGCCCCGAGGGTCACTTGCGGAGCCCCCCCATCCCTCAACCCTCCCCCCCCCCCCCCCCTTAGGGCTCCGTCCGCCGCCCGCCCCCTCCCTCAGCCGGCCCTGCCCGCGCCCACCTGCCAGCGCCAGGATCTGGGCCTTGTGGAGCAGCAGGCGCTCCCCCCACTCGCCGGTGCTCTCGTCGTCCTCCTCCGCCGCCTCTTCGGGGTTGCGGTACACCGTGTAGACCTTCTGGTTGTCGAAGTCGAGCTGGGACGTGGGGCTGAAGTCCTGCACGCAGGAGACGGGCAGCGCGTAGCAGACGTTGTCCTCCAGGAACCGCACAAAGGCGTACATGGTGCGGCGGCGGCGGGCGGGGCGGCCGCGCCGGTCCCGCACTCCCCGCTCTGTTATTGTTCCTCAAAATCCGCCTCTGCGCTCGGCTGAGCTCGCCTGGCCGCGCCGCCAGCCGGGCAGCCCCAGCGCCGGGCAGACACGAGCAATCCAGCGCGGAGCGACGCGAGCCGGGCTGAGGGGTGGGCGGGAGAGGGCCGCGCCGTCGGCGAGGGCACCGCGGGTGCGGCCCTCCCGCCTCGGGTTCGGGGCTGCGCCGGGCGGGGAGGCGCTGCCCCTGGGGATTCGACGCACCGAAGTCTTTGCGGTGCGGGGCCCGTGCGGAAGCGGGGCCGTTCGTGCTCTGTGGGGGCACGCGAAGCACGCACGCAGGCCGGGGCAATACTTTGAGCGGTGGGGGAGAGGAGAGCGGGTGGGTCGCAGGCGGGCGGCACCGCAGAACGGCACCTATTGGCTCAGTAGCGGCGCAATCCGAACGTGCGTCGTTCTGTGAAGGTCTCGAGCGTGATGCTACTGCTCTGTGGGGTGCTGAACCACCGATGGTAACGTCCAGTGGCTGCTGCTGGAAGAACTCAGAGGCTCCTTGCCATCCCCCACGTGAAGATGTTCTGTGCACGTGTATGAAAACAAAGCTGAGGGACCGTGCCGTTCACTACAGCACAAGTTCCCAAGCTGCTGGAGACACGTTTATACTCGCTGTGGATGTTTTGAGCTTTCTGTGTGGAAAAAAAATAATCATTATAATGCACCTGCACCAGTTACTCTAACCCCGGTGTCCAGTGCTGAGGTCTGCTGTGCCCAGCTAGTTTGGGAGCAAACTGACAAAGTGGGGGATTGTGTAAAGGCCAAACAGCAGCACAGTGAGTCGCGAACAAGAGAGGGGCATTTCTGCCTGTTTTTCTGCCTGCAGAAAGCCAACACAAAATGAAACCAAAATACTTTATCTTTTCTGGTTTGCAGGTCCATAAACGTTTGGAGTGATATCTCTACCCATTGCACTGAGTTTAACCAAACTGAACTTGTTTTTCCTAGCTATCTTCTATAGACTTCTTAGAAATGGTACGTGAGAGCAGACCGCAACCCAGAAAAAAGTGAAGTTTTGACTGAGCCCTGGAACTGCTTGTCCAGAGATTGTGGAGTCTCCTGCATGCTCCGAGATAACACGTCTGAGCGTGGCCCTGGGCTACCAGAAGTCATAGAGTCACAGAATGATAGAACATCCTGAGCTCAAAGGGATCCACAAGGTCCCTTCCCACCTCAGCCATTCTGTGAAAGCATCAGAAACTTGGTAGTCTGTCTCTTAAGCCATGAGAACATAAGGAATGCATACAGGTATAGTTAAGCTGATACAAGTATTTCAGTAACAGGCTGTAAACTTCCCATACAATAATGGCAGCTTTATTATTTTAGCAATTACAGAGTTTTGCAAATACTTCAGCGTAAGATTGGGGATTTAAACACCAGTGCTTTATGTTAACAATAAAGTATTGCCAGACTGGTATGTAATTACAGGCAAATATAAGTCTGCTACAAAGTATGGATGACAAATGTATTCTAGAAGCGAGGCTGCAAGGGAAATGAAATTCCAACAAAGATTGTGTTGCTGATCAAACAATAGCAGCTGCTGTAGGGATCCTATCTCCTCCACCTCATGTTATGATGGAGGTAGAAGGAGCTGCAGAGAGACGACAGAACAGGCCAATGGCTAGAATTACTCCATGGACACTGTTAAAATTACATGAAGGACAATTTTATCCCACTAATTCAGTGGCCAGTGAGGGATTCGGTATGCCAAATCTTACTGGTACTGTATTTCCTCTGCAGCTGAAATCTATTAGCACCATCTAAGGGAATCCCTGTCAAGGGAAAGGAAAATAAAAATGGAGAAACTGGAAACAATAGGAGGAACTAAGAGAAGCTAAGGATGCAGAAATTAGGGTAGACCTTGAAGAAGGAAATTTCTCATCAGCCTGGGTAATTTGCCCCAATGAAAGAAAACAAAAGGCACTTGTGTAAAGGCAGCTTGCATCACTGTGCTTTTTTGTTTTCTTTTTTACAAAATGGAACATTCTAAGCTAGCATTCACAACATTTTAAATTTGAAGGTTCAATTACAGCAAAATCTGTAAAGATCTTTGCATCAGTGGCAAAGAAAAAGGTCTCAAATCCTTTAGAAAAGCTGTTTTACAGTTCCCCACTGAAGGACATTTTTGGGAACAGATTAAGGGTCGCGATGATAAATGTGTGTTTACACTTGGTCCCCAGCACGCACATTGAGCCAGAAGGCACTATAATGCTAAAGAATTAATAATGATCCCATACATTTCTCTTCTGCCTGCAAGAAACTGTGTTAATTTTTGGCTCTGAAATCTATAAATAATCTGCATCAGTTAGCTGTGAAGCAGAGGAAGAGATGGGTTTAAGCACAGAATACACAACACCAGCACTCTTTTCTCCTTCACGCCTTCCCCATTTCCAGCCAGTTGGTTGAGTGCTATCTAGCCAGAGAATATAGCCTCAAGTTTACAGATGTCAAGCTATTTTATGGATGGATGTTCTAAAATGCATTGTTAAGGGAATAACTGGATCCTCACCAGATTTAAATCCTGTAGCAATTTCAGCCTTTTAGAAACAATGCAACCCTGCTGAGAAGTAGATTGTCATATTTTCAAAATACAAATGAAGCCTCAGCTTTAAAAAGTAAAAGTGTCACTCCAAGAGTCAGGAAAACCACAAAACACATCCCCAGCCCTTCTGGGACTTGTGAGCTGCTGTTTCCTGGAACACAACCTATATTTTTCTGCTGCTATTTTTCTTGAAAAGTAAAAAAAGAGCGTTAAAAAAAAAAAGCTGATGCCTGCTGTTTTGATGTGTTTTCACATAAAAATACAAAATGAAAAGCTAATGGTACCAATAATAGTTACGCAGGTGCTAAATCTCTTCCACAGCAAAAGATTAAAATTAGGCTCATCAGTCACATTACTTCTACCCTTTATACCAAAACCACAAGGGACGCCATATTGACTTTAAATGTACTAGTGAAAAAATTCCAATCTTCTTTTACCGTTCAGGTGAAGGGGCTTCACTACTGCCTGACTACTCAGTAATAATTATATGTTGGACTACTATAGGAATCCCTATTTAGATATGTGGTTTAGAAAATTTTATTGTGTTCTTCTGAATTTATTTCTTTTCCAAGCAATACATTTCTTAAATAATTGCTTTAAAGCTCAAATGTACCCTGAGAGATGCGTTCACAATTATTTAGATAATCTACTGCATTTTAACAATAGCATTTGAAGTCATAAAAACAGTCATAAGCTTAAAGACTCTTAACAACAGTCAAGAACTGAAGACTATTCAAAAGCTTATGTATGTATACGTATTCAATCCACTCATAATCTGGTTAAATTTTGATCAACAGGTGGTCAGAAAATACCTCAAATTGGTCTCTTCCACAGTATCTAATTATCTCTCACGATAAAGTGCAAGATAAAGTCATTTCCACGTGTAAATAAACAAATCTCCCTATGAACAAAGCCATATACAACAACTTGATATTTTGAACGGGAGAGGGTGGCTGAAAGAGGAGAATCTACTGGTAGACTGAGTAAGGCAGACATTCCCAAAGGTTGATCCCGCTTTAGCTTTTTCAATAATGTTTAATTCTCAAGACAACATTCTTCTTTCAGCATCATAATGACTACACAAAATTCAAATGGAACAAATAAGGTCCAGTTGCTATATAATCCTAGAAGACAGACAAGGATAATGCTTCTGTCCTGATATAATTTCCAAAGTGCTCCAATACCAAGAGGAAAATACCAAGATTACATAGATAAATTCTTAAGATTTAATCTTTTGAAATCTATGTCCTTAAACCATCCCCAGAAGAGAAGGAGAAGCACTGCAAGGCTGTTCAGTCCCAATTCCTGAGAGTGGTCTAACCTTTCTTGAGGCTAAGGATGCTACTCAATCTTCTTTTACATTAAACTCGCATGTCCTAACAGAATACTCTTTCAAAGAAATGAAACCTCAAAAACACTTTATGGCTCTATTCACACAAGAGACATTTATTTCCCAGAGGTAGCTGGTATATTCTGTAGCATGACAAAGTAACGTTTAAGCAAGTGATCGCTGGAGGAGGTGCTTTCCTTGCTGTTATTGGCTGGCTGGAGAAAGCAAGGGCCAAAGAAAGTGCCAGACAGTCATTAAATCCTGAAAGTTCCCAATCCAAAGATCATCATTACAATTATAAAGCTGGAGAATAAATAATTATATTCTTTGGATTTTTTTGCTGCATTGAAAAGACAAAATTCCAGTGTCTGCTGCTGTGAATACTGATACTGTGGATACTGTAAGATACTTATCTTTCCCATTCTGGCATGCTATAGGATAGGTATGAGACTGGCAACCCTTCAAGAATGGGTGCCAGACTGTATTTTCCTTTTCCAAATTACAGGCTGAATCTGCTCACAGAAAGTCAACAGGAACCAGGAGGTGCTGGCAGTTAGCATGATCTTGCCTTGGCATGGGGCAGCGGCTCTCCCTGCTCTCACCCAGTTATTCACTCAGAGAGAGCCTGGGTCCTTCAAATCATTGTGACTTCCAACTCCCACCCTGCTGCGTACCATTCAAAATCTTGACAAACACCATCCACTGTATTCCAGCGGTATGCTGTTTTCCACACTACAAACTTGCCTGAGAGGAAAGCAGGGAAAACAACATTTTCTTTGAGCTAACTCAGACATGGACTCACCTTTAAAATATGTCCTTTTGGTACCGCTGCCACCATTTTCTAGAACTGTGCCGAGCACATGGCTGCGGTTGCAGTCCTAATGAACTTGCTACCATCCACTGCTGGTTTCAGCCCACATATTTTCACTCTATCTGGCTCTGAAAATTTGATCTGAAATGTTCCTTTCCTTTATTTAAACCAGATTTTTTTTTTTTTCCTGGCTTTTCATAGTTATTTTTGTAGTAGTATGACTGTAGCTTTACATATATACATTTTGCACCACTGCAGTAATGTCATTCCTTCCATACCATATGTATCAAAGGGACTTTAATTTGGCAAGGTCTCAACTCTACGTAACCTTCTGGCTTCAGTGTAAATTACAGTTACTACACACTGCCCATGATTACATTATGCTTCAGACAGAGATTCTGAGTTAGACAGTAGTCTTGACCCTTTTCATATTTCCATTTTGTTTGGCTTTTTTTGTTCTCACATCTCTACAGCACTGTTCTATCTGTAATCAGCATTTATATCTCATACTGACAGGGAAAACAATCCCATAGCCCTTTTCTGTATAGGCCAATACTGCTTGAGAGGTTTACAAAAATAACATGAGATACGTGCAAAAGAAAAAAAAGTCAACTACTACCAACTGCATTTTTCCAGGATGGTACTTTCATATACACAACACTTTTACTTTCCTTCGTAAGTCTGATTTCAGCAGGAGACAGGAGAGATTCTAGAGATGAGTTCTACATTTTTGGTGAGGTTCTTGACAGTCATCATCATCAGGAATGGGCTTGCATAAATGAGAACAGAGTCAAAACTGCTTGAAGTGATACGTTTTCATAATTTGGTGCTTTTAAGTTCATACTCATCTTGCTATTTCTAATCCTTTTCAGGGCTAGGTATAGTTCAGTATGAAGTGAGGTTTTAGAAAATATTCCCAGGAATTAATGCTCACATCTCGCCACTTCAGAAGAGAAGATCAACTTTTCTACTTCTAATGAAAGTCACATTTGGAGATGGGCCAGCAGCTCCTTTGAAGAACCTCAACTAATGTGAGCAGTAAAATCCCTGTTTTGGAAAGTGAATGGAGATAACAGAGCAGGATAATCCCTGGAACGTTTTAGAAAAAAAAAAATGCCTTCCTCAGTTGTGTCTCATTAATAACCAAATTTAAGTTAATAGAACATAATTTGTCATGTTTGGCAAACTGAATGTCAAAACTGCTAGAAACAGAATGTGCAAGTGGTCACTGCTATGCAAATCTTTCCTACAGTCCATGAACTCTCCTCTTCTTCTAAGACCAGACATCACTCTCATTTATTAGTTCAGAAAGGAGTTGCACCTGCTCTGCACTACTACGTGAATTAAAACAAAACAAGACGACAAAAAAAATCAGCTCACAAACATTAACTAGAAGAGCTTGCTGTCACCCAAGTAACAGAAATTCTTAACATGCTTTAACTATAACAGACAGGAATTCCTCTAGTTCTTCAAGGAGGGCTTAACACCAATTACCTCACATAACAAAGAAAATTGGCAATCATCTCTGCCCCACTTGCAAGGAAGCTGTTTCCCCCAAAGTAGAAAATGCTATAGAAATCCAAAAAATGAAGAGGAGTTTGAATCCTCCAGGCACTTCATGCTTTGCCAATATTTTCCACAAAAGCATGAGCAACATCTACTGTACAATAATATTTAACATTCAGGAGAATCAGTCTTTTCTAAAGTGTGATGAGAAAGAGGCACCTTCATAGTCTGCCACTGTGTTTCTCATAACAAAGGAAGCTTTGTTTCATGAAGAAATATCTTGTACTAAAATATTGTAGGGAAACTGTGGTTGTTTTTGTTTTCTAAACAAAGAGGAGAATTTTCAAGTTTAAGGTTTCCTTTAAGCACTCTTCTAACACGAATATGTTTAAAGACCCTCTATCAAGTTTGTGCGTGAAATGTCTTCCAGCCGTTAGTATATTTCTATGCAAATACAGCCATGAAAGCTAATAACTGAAATCTGCATTTTTTTCACATTTTCAGCATATTATACAACTTCTTATTCTTTCCTGTTTCGTAACTCACATTAGCCTCTTATCAATAAAACAAAACTCAGGTTATATTGCCTCCTGCTTAAATTTTCCACAAACATCAAAGCTGGACATTTGAATAAGCAATTTAATGTACACATTTTTATTCAGTTCAATATACTGATATTCTCCTGGTAGGAATAAGAATTCTGCAGAATGAATGCAGAGAAACACACCATTCAGAATATGAATTGGAATATTTTTGCAACGCTTTTCAGTGAGGATGGTGTGATATTAAGATTAGATCCTGCATATAATCAAATTTTGATGCTTGTACACACAGTCTGGTATTTCTTTTTCTTTATAAGGTTTGTATGCAAAAGCACAGCAATCCAATATTTTGAACATACACTGTCTGCACATCCTACACAGTCCAAACTGATGAAAAAATAATGTCAATGAAAATAAGAAATGGTGGAGCAATGCAGTATACAGACTTTGCTAAATTCATCATAACTAGTTTTACCATTCTGAGGCCATAAAATACTGCAAATCAGTCCTTCTAGAACAGCTAAAGTACGCAGGGCTTATGTCCACTCCTAAATTCAATTTTGGTGTACAGATTGACTCTTCTGGAACTGTAAATATTTCCATAATCTTCTGAACTCTCCGATATGATACAGACAGCATTCTTCCAAATGGCCTATATCTTCTAAATTCACTCCCTTTTTATTTACCAGTACATGCAAGAGGTAATAAAATAGAAAAGATGAGAGGTGGAGAGACAACAAAGATTATATTACATGCAGAGGTGTTACTACTGAGAATAACCAGTTTTTAGTAAACATAAATAGAAAGGAAACCTATTTTTTATCCAAAGCCACAAGAGATAAAAAAACATCAACAAAAAAAAAAAAAAGAAAGAAAGTAAAAAGAAAAACCAACCACAGAACAAAAGAAGTCTATATTTTGTTCAAAGGATGAAATAGAAATAGCACATTGCAGTAGCTCAAGATACTGCTTTAAATAGTCAGTTGGCTGGAGAGCATGATATATAAATTCTCAAAATATATATACACAAACCTCTTTTCAAGCACACACTGAGCTATCCTTACCAACTGGCCAGCAAGGCCAGGCGTGCACCACAGTGCTATCTCCCATCTCTTACCAAATATCTCCCCCTTGGGTTCCTCGCCTGGCTGAAGAGATTCAGACCCCCACTCTGTGCCCCCAGTTGTAAACATCCTTTTCTTCACCTACGCAATCATGAATTCCAGGGTCAACCCCTCCCCAGGAAAATATATGTTTCTACTAATCTCAGGCTCGGTGTACAATATTATAGTTGACTTCTTGTTGATCACTTCTGAAGGTAGAAGCATAGCAGGTAACCAGGCTACTGCAAGCTAACTCATTCAATTGAGAGCAAACTACTGTGAATTAACTCACATTTGCCAATTGTAAGAATACATGGGGCAGCGACTGTAAATCAGCTGATTTGAGGAAAGCTTATTATTCTGCAGTAATTTATATTAGGGTCTGTATTCTAGAGAAAAGTACTGCTGAAGTGGGAAACAATAAATGTAACTAACAATTAGACTTGCTCTTAAATGCCTTAAATACCTCCAAGGTAATGCTTCCCCTGACAAATCATTCTCAGGCAGCATATTCACTGCTTCTTGCTTTGCATTACATGTTTCAGCTTGTTTGGGTTTTGATTTTTTACATCTTCAGACTCTAACACAATTGTAAATGAAAAAAAAAAAAAAAAAAAAGGTTGATACATGAATATGCGACAATTTTTTTTTTTCTTATTAATTACCCTCATTGAAAGACCAAGATCAATATAAACTCCATATTTAGGTAATCTAAGAAGAGTATTAGAATTTCCTCTGTCTTAAAAACTCCTCTAAAATGGCAACTAGATCTTTGGGATGCCACTTAATGAGCATCAGTGGAAGATTCTCAGTAATCAGTACTTCTTGTTGGAAAATAAAATGAGTTTTGGTTCGTAACTTCCATGTTTTAAGTTTAGAAATTTTGATGTGATTTATCAAATTATATCTAGACAGTTAAAACATATTCCATACTTCAGCCTTCGGATGATATATAAATAGACACAGAGACTCTCCTACAAGGCAATATGCCAATCTGAAAAATGCTAATGTTATAGTCAATAAGACAACAGTCTGCAATGTTAAATTACAAAATCAGAAAAAAATCAGTTCACATTCAGTATGGCTATAAAAATCATTAGAATTCCCAATGTTCTATGCAGGACAGTAAAATTCAAAGACAACTGTACTCTGCCTCAATAGTCACGATCTGCACAGCACTTTCAGGTATTGTCGCAGAGATTAAAAACACAAAAACAGAGCAGAACAGCTCAGCATCAGATAATCACAAGCAATTCTATGTCAGCAACAGACAGCTGGAGACATATGCCAGCAATATTGCAAAAGTGGTAAAATGGAGATTTCATGACAGCAAGGACGTGGGATTCATACATTAAGCTGAAACTCAACCAAAACCATTGAAACTGTTGTTCACAAGTAACAGCTCTCTGTCACAGTGTTCAGAAAGTCTAGCATTTGGCATAAAAAAAAGTACTTAGAGCAAACATTAAATAGAAGAATGTACTACTTCTCTTTGATATTTTGCATGTTGAATATTTGTATGCTTTCAGTTGATTTGTACACTGTCATTTGATTATCTTGGGTGAACAGATTGGAATTCTTTTTCCAGAGCAGGTGGGAGAGCTGTCCAGTTATGTACCAAACCCATATTTCGTGAAAATTTTAAATGATGGAATTCTATCAAATATTTATTTTAAGAGTTTCACTTCAAATCAAAAGTACTAAAAAAATATATTAATAAATATTTTTTGGTTTCATTTGACTTAGCTTGAGTCACTCTGCTGTTCCCTTCACCTTAAGTTTCGAGTATCCATCAACTATCGTGTTTCCCAATGCTCTCACTTCTTTAAACATCTATTGCTAAAAACAGAATATATCCAAGAAAGAAGCTAAAAAAATCCTTTTGTATTTATTGTCTTGAATTAGAAGAGTGAGAACAAGGAAAAATACTTTAACTTGGGAGGCAAAAATAATCTACTTTTCCAACGTTTTCTTTCTGAGCCTTCTATGTAGTCACTCTCCAAATCTTTTCTTGCTTTTTTTTTTTTTTGGTAGTTGGCTATATAAAATCAAGATTAAAAAATAAAAGGTAAAGGATCAGAACCTGAAAAAAAAAACCCACACAAAACAAGTTTCTGATTTACACAACCAAAACAAAGCCTTTTCTGTGTTAGATTTCCTATAAAAATGGAAAATGGCTTGAAAATATTCACAAGAAAAATAAAAAAGTTCTCTGATGAATTCACAAGCTCTGCACGCAAACAACAGCTTCAAAGTGATGTTTTCTGTTACCACAGGGAAGTGGTTATACCTGAAAATTTTCTGATTTCATTGCTGAAGCTCTGACTTTGTGTGTCAGACATTTTGTCCTGGCATATTTCCATGATATGATTCCTGAAGCTGTGATTTTCAGGAGTCTAATGGAGAGAAGTGGCTTGCAAAGAAACCAAGGCCACTGAGGCCTTTGTATTTTAGGACTAGGCACTTGATGCAGGTTAAAGAACAATGCAATGCTTGAGGCACTGATGAGAGATTTGGGAAAACCAACAAAATAAGAGGCAGCAGCAGGGTATGGCAGATTGAGTGCAAGAACAAATGCCAAAACGTTCTTAAAAGAAAATGTGCTGGAAAAAAAAAAAAATGGAAAAGAGGCAATGGATACTAAGAGTTTGCGGGCCTCGGGTAACTTGTTTTCATGATTGATGTATATCTGGAGCAATTAAGCAAGTGATTTGTAGAACTGTTGTTTTTACATCTATGCTTATATTACATAGAATCACAGAATGACTGGGGTTGGAAGGGACCTTAGAGATGATCTAGTTCAAAGCTAACTGATAGTGGTATCCAGTTTAGTTCAGTAGGTGGGGGAGACAGGGCCTGCCTTTAACTGAAACTTCAGCAGCTCAACAAAGTTCATATTTTAGGTGAATGGTGATCAGTACCTCCATCAATCTAAAGTAGGAAGAACCACTCCTTCTTCATGTAATTATTGGTACCTCAACATGTAGCATAGCCTGGCCACCTAATTTTCATGTGCCTGAAGTGAGACATAGCAGAATTTAAGCTATGCATTCTCCTTTCCTCCAAAATTAACTCTTACGTCAATATGGTAGCTTTTCTGAAAGCCAAGCACACAATCTCCAGCTTGGGGGTGTATTGAGCCCCGCTGAACCACCGCGCTATCCAAACTGAGGCACAAAGCCAATACACCTGGCCAGAGAGGCTCACAGAGCTGATGTTTCAGTAATACAGAGCATATGCGTGGTCTGCCTGCTGTCACAGGGGGTGGCATCTCAGACCGTCCTACATCTGCTGATGAAAGTCTGTTTTAACTTGTGTTTAGGGATGCTACCACGCAAAATACACTACAGTGGATTCCATGCTTCTCTCATCTCCAGCTGGAAGACAGCCTGTCAGATGAGCACTACTGGAGAAACACAAAAGCCACTTTGCACAGTCTCACCTTACTGAGGCCAGAACGCTGACTGCTGCAAAAAACATGAATCAAGAGTGGAGCGGAGTGTAGAATACATTAATCAGAATGATCACTATTGCAAGATCTGCTAAGAACAAAGAAAACAAATCCAAAGAAAGTTGACACTAGAAACCATTTGCACGGCTCTGTGAGTCAGCTAACGAAATAATCGTCAATTGTAGACACGAACCTTTTGTGCTTTCACACAATTTAAATATAAAGTCATTTGCATTCAGGAATCCAAGTCTCCCTGAAAAAAAGATTAACAATTGGATTCACTTTCTTTCCACAACCTTTTTTCTCCCTTCCTTCCCCCCAGGGGTGGCTATGATAAGGTCACCTTATTAATGCAGATCCTCTGTTTTTCAGAAAGCAGCCAGGAGTTTAAGTGTTTCACTGTGAAATGATCTATGAGATGAGAACAGTCCATTTTTTATCCTTGATTGATCATTTCAACATGTATAACAGCAAATCCTAAGGGACACTGCTCAAATCCCTGCTTCAGAATGACCTAGAGACTCAACACTGAAAAGTGTTGCGCTCCACTACACAATCCTTCATAGCTTTTTCTTAACTTAGCATTTTGCTCAGGACAGGATATAGTTTATGTGCGTGGTTACAGTTTTCTACAGAAAAAAAAAAAAAAAAAGTCTTACAAATAAATGGAAGTCTTAACAGCTGAAAGTCGTGTGTCCCTACGTCCAGAGGAGGAACAGAGGCAGCAGACAGTTAAGACTTTTTCTCCAGACACAACGTCAGGAAGATGCCTGTGATCTCAGTTCAGGTGTCACGGCTCCTCATTTCCTCGCCAGCCACCAGACACCTGTTTCCCTGCTCTTAATAACCTCTGATAGGAACTGCCTAGTGCCAAATCAGGAACTCTGCCTCTTGTATGATGAGCTGAAAATAAAGCTATTCTCTCTCATTTATTTATTTATTTTTAAAAGATATTCACTGCGCATAAACTTCATCTCAGCTCCATTGTTGGATTATTCTTCTCTATTCTATGCACTTCCAGCCACCTAATCTTCATTTTGCTTTTTTTGGGTGACTTTTTACTGACGTGCACAAACTCCTTAAATAAATCATTACAAATATAATTAGCAATGGCTGGATTACAAAGGATTCTGGAGTGCTTGTAAATTATTAGGCGTGCAAGCCTACAGCTGCCAACAGCTGATGCAATATTTTATAGTATTATTTTCTAGATTGCAGAAGGGACAATTATTGTCCTCCCCTGTTTGTTGTGGGTTGTTTTTTTTTTAGTCTGACAAACAATTAAGCAATTTGATGCTCACACAAATTTCCCAGGGAAACACCTGGTGGAATTTAAAGGCAAAGGTTCTCTATGCCCATAATTCCCAAACACATGTACAGAGACCAGGGGAGACAGAAGTCTGAGACGTAAGCAGAAATTAGAATTTAGGAAAGAATTCACAGGGATATCACTCTATTCTCAGGAGAATTTCTGAGCAGTTGGGCATTGTAACCATGTAAAGAGCTACCCCATCTAGAACTGTTTGGCACTGCTCTCCCCAGTTTTTTTCTTTCCTCCTAAATGCTAAACTCAGACTTTTGTATCATGGTAGCACAAGCTAGTAACTCCTGTAGTCATCTGATAGAGCAACATTAATTACAGAGACTTTTTATAGACCACACATATCCTTGCATCCCCTTATAAAATGCCAACCCACTTCCTGTCCAGAGATGATTACAATCATAGAGGATGATCCTGCAAATACCTCTGTAGGACAGAGCATTTGCAACCATATGTATGCCCAGTTAAGCTACCAGCAGTTCACAGGCTGGGACAAAAAAGCTCTGATTCACGTATAGGAGAAACAACCCATGATGACATACTGTCTGTGCAATGATGAAGAAAGAAGTGCAAGAACAAGTAATAGTACCCCACAGAAGTTCTAAGAATAAAAACAAAATTCAGAAAACTGTATCAGGAAGGCCTTGTGTAGTTACATTATGATATCGATGATGTGGTGAAGAGAGGAGGAGTGTTTGGATTACAAGTGATACGGGTGATAATTACTGAGATGTGCAAAGACAAGATTTGGATGTGGGCCTTAGCAGGGAGAAAAGGCTTAGCACTGATATAGAAAAGACCGAGAAGCAATAAAAGGATTCAAGGAGCAAGAGGTTTAGTTGCGAGCAGTAGAAGAGGTTCTTAGCCACTGAGTTGTATTTTGGTAACTGCTCTTAGACCCAAACAGGGATACAGAAGGCGATGTCCACAAAAACTCTCTTAAAAGCTACTGATTACAAATCGGTCTGCTAGGCTGACTTCCCGAGCTGGGTGATTGTTTCAGCAAGTGAGTAGGTAGTGCAAGCCACGCAATGACTGAGGCAATATTACAAATACCGTAATTAAGCAGCTCAAGTAGTAACCCTGAGATACAATGACCTTGAATCCATCGGATATGCTATTCCTTGGAAACTGCCTTTCACTTACTTCAATTTTAGGGACTAATATAATCCTTTTGAAGGGATGAGCGGCACATGTTGTAGGTATTTTGCCTAACGAGTGATATTTCCCTAATTGAATGTTATTTAATCTAATAGTTTTAGAAGGCACAGCATAAAAACTTATTTGTAATTTATTACTGATGGATACTTAAAATTCACTGAAAGTATCAATTGTCATTCGGTAATAGCATGGTCTGAATATTTATGCCATTTTATTTACCTTATGTCTGATCCATTTCACGGACAGAAAGAATTTTAAGACACATTAGAAAATCATTTCCAATGATAAACATCCAAAAACGTCAAAACGAATCTCCCTTAATCCCTACCCAAAACAAAGCAGTTCTCCCTCCGTGTATGCCCCTCTATTAGTAAAGACCTGAGTTTAGAGAGAGCCCTTGCTGCGGTCTCTATTTAGTATCACCTGGCCTCACATTTTTCCACGTGGAATGAAACTCTACCTAAAAAATTACCAATATCATGCAATGATCCAGGAGCAGAATAAAGCAAGAACAGTGTAAAAATGACTGGCTCTGGTGTAGAGCATTATAAGGTCAGCTGTCTGTTTGCTAGTCAGAGTGACTATTTTTACAGTGTGGTGTTAACTGAGACAGGGGCTGCTAACTATTCCAAGGGTTGTGTTAAGGCTCTTGGTATGCCCAGTGGGAACAACAGCCTTCCAGCAGCCTGAAACAACTCACCTCACACTGAGTTGCCTGTCCCTTAGTCTGTCTGAATAGCTTACTGCCTGTTGAAACCTAAAGATGTACTTTCAATACTATCTTTCTGCAAATAATAGCTAGATCTTTGTAAAAAGCACATTGTATTTCCCAAAGTGAATGATTTCATTTTTAAACCTGTTATTATATTACTGAAGAATACTGCAACAAAGTGTATGCACATGCACAGCCAAACAGAAGTCTGCCTAGCGAAGACTATAAATATATATATAAACTCTACCCCTAACAAACTACAGTTTGAAAGCACAAACGTAGCCTAGGAGAAATGTGGAAACTAAATGAAAAAGGAAGCAATTAAATGAGATCTTTATTTGGATAAAGACAGTTGCAGCACTATAAGCTGAAGAGCTTTTACTGTCCATTGCTTTTCAGCAGCATAACTTGCACAAAAACGCGAAAGATGGAGATGAAACCAGGAATGGCAATAAGTCAAAATACAACCAGGCAACAACTGTGGGGTGCTCACAGCAGGCATGTATCGTGAAATACAAAGCATCACTGCAAAGACAAGCTGAAACAATTGCACATCTTGGAATAAAATACATAATTCTTGTTCACATTTTTATTACTGGGTTGTTTGGTGTTTGTTGGCGTGGCTGATTTTTTTATTTTTTTCTTTTTTTTAGGTTTTTTTTTTCTTTTTTTTTTTTTTTTGTAATTTGTATGCAATATCCTGAGTTGAGCCTGGGTTTCATTGAAATCAATAGACTAATTTTTTTAATGACCTTCACCTGATGCTTATATATTGGTCTCTTGGGTCCATGAGGGATTTGAAGATACAGGGAAAAGCAAAACAACAACAACAAAAAATCAACCAAAATAAAAGAACCAGATTAAATAAAAAAGCCTAGGCAAGCTGTCTTCAATTATTGACAACTTTTTGAATGATTACAGTTAAAACTGGCATGCCTCCTTGAACAGCAGTAAAGCATTTTAAAGCTAATACAGCAGCTGAAGTGCTCAGGTTTTGGACTCCCATCTTAACATAAAACTGTAGTGTTTTGATTCAACGAAACTTGAACAATTAGTAATCACACAGTTCAACAGCTGACATATTCAGAACAGCAATCCCAGGCAGTGTCCTACACTTGCCACTAGATTTATTTGTCAGAGCATTTGTTTTTTAAATCTGAGTAAAAATGGATTAAACAGAATGAGATTAATTAAATACATAAATTCGGGAACAGAAAAAAAAGAAAAAAAAAAAGAATCACTGCACACGTTTATTTTCAGATCACTTTTTACTGGGCAGTTTGTGTACCTAAGAAGAAGCAGCTACTGACATCGAGACCAAAGATTTCTTCACTTACATCATAGAGAGAGTGGTTTTTTCACTCATTTTTCTCTACTTTAGCTGTCTGAAAGCTGTGCAAGTCCATGAAGTTCCTTCCAAGACAGCTAGGAAAGACATACGTATCTAGGGAGAAACAGAGGTTCCTTACGTTAAGAAAGAAAGAATAGGTTGTTCTCTGGAAGGTCTGAGATCATATTCTTTGCATGAAATTTCTCAAAAATTCAGAAGGCAAATATAGAAGAGCTTAAATACATGTATTTAGTCTTCCATACTTGTTCACGTTTTCTTTTACACTAGAGTCTACAAATATCACAGAAGAAGAAAAAAGTGAAGAAAATTATACAGCAGAGAATCCCAAACTGAAGTGTTGTGGTATAAGCCTCTTTCTGGAAGCAGCATTTTTTGGGACAGACCTGGGAAGTGCAGGGAGGCAACCCTGGGAAGTTAAGGATGGCATGTATCCCCTGGGG
This sequence comes from Chrysolophus pictus, assembly GCA_037305975.1. Taxonomy (NCBI): domain Eukaryota; kingdom Metazoa; phylum Chordata; class Aves; order Galliformes; family Phasianidae; genus Chrysolophus; species Chrysolophus pictus. The sequence continues at coordinate 22,712,346 of CM074583.1, forward strand.
CAGAGAACAAGCCAGCAAAACCATCACTGCTCCTCTTTTATCATCCCTTGTGAAACTCAACAGTTACGAGGGCTAAATGTAATGCTGCAAAACACCAAATTTATCACTTAAGGAGAAAACATAAATAATAAAAATATTGGGTAAAATTTTTAACATTCGAATAGGCTGCATCTTTAAAAATGCAATGATATTCCAACGTTTCCTTCTGGTATTTTTATTCAGTGTGTCAAAGAGCTTGTTAACAGGTAGACTTCTCAAAGCCTGCACCACTGCAATTCATGTCACTGCCCCTGCTTGAAGCAGCAAGTCTTCAAAAGCAGCACATTCACACAACAGGAAGAACAAATGGAAAGTGAAAAAAAAAGTTCATGTCAGAAGTGCTGTCCATACTTGGCTTCTCTGGCACTGTTCCTCCAGCACGTTGTTCCCTGACAGCACCTTCCAGCTGGCCCAAAAAGTATAATCTATCTCAGTGCCTGCAAAAATCACATAATCCTTTTCCATCAGGATTAATATCCAATGCCACAGTAGTCTGATACATACAGGATGAAGTCTGACACCTGTTATAAAGGTCACACAAGGAAACAATCTCTGCTGTCCTCAAACCAAAACCCACAGCTCACTGACTTCCATTCCCTCCACTGTGTGTGTTGAGGAGGCAATCATCATCATCATCATCTTTTCTTTATTTATTCCAGTAAACAATTTTCACCCATCAAGCTTAAAGCCTGCATCAGGGTAGGTATGTTCCAGATTCAGCGATAGTTCAGAGTAGAATTAACAGCAGCATCTCTCCTTCCCTGTGCAGTCCAACTGCTGCCTGTCCCCCTGTGGAGATACCTGTTGTGATTCTTGCAGGAGAAAAATGACCCATTTTCAGGTACACACAAAGAAGCATTACAAAATAAACCGAAGTGCTGCCTGCAGTTCATCACAAGTTACAGAAACCTCATCACCTGCAGAAAATGTGTTATTATATACATGGCACAGATCACAACTGAAAGTTGAAGGCTCAATAGTCATAAATTCAGCCACAACCAGTAAGGAAATGTATTTTTCCTCATTCATTTTTTAGCCAACAGTATGTGAGCAGCAGTTTGAAGAGCAGGTGAAGCAAGGAAGCTTGGAACAACTGCAGCACATTCAGACAACATAAGGATAGGATCAGAACTTGTTATATATTCATCCTGTTCTACCTTGTCAAAATCTAATCCAAGTTGTACCACCCTCAAGACCTGCAGGAGATCCAGAAGAGCAAATCAAGCTTTCCTAGACAGAACAGAGCAGGCAGGTTTTGCCATTTGGGATTATTAAAAGATCCCACTATACATCCTGACCCTGCAGGCTGAAACAAGTGTGCAAGTTACCTTACACAGAGAGATGGAGAAAGTTGTTCTATCTGTAAAAGGTAGGCTAGTATTTTGAAGTGTAGGCACACACATTAACTAATTGAATCACTGTCTTCTAATCTTGAAAAGCCAAGCTTCTGTTACTCCAGATTAAATTGCAAATGTTCCCTGTCTTTGGGACAGTAATGCAAACTGGAAGCTGGGGACTATCCTTTGTGTAGACTCTAACTGCTCTCTTTTCTTTCCAGGTTTGCAAATAATTGGTATTACACTGCTTACTCAGATTGCTGAGCTCAAAAGTTCTGTCCATGTAGGTATTTAGCCATTGTTTGTCATCTTCAGCTTCGATGTTTCATAATTTTTCATAACAGTTCAATATTTCATAAACAACGTACCTTAAGAAATAATAGCTATACATTCATCTTACTGATACTGTGGGCATCAGCTTACTAACAGCATTTCATAGAGACCAAACAATTTATAATAAATGACAGAATTAGGAAATAAGTTATCCAGACTGAGTTTCCTGTTCCTCCCCCTCCATCATTTTCAGGGACTCTGTCATTGGTATCAAGCTGAAAAGGCCACAGAAATATTGCAGGACAGGATTAAAATTCAGAATGAGCATGACAAATCGGAGAAAGAGCCTGATGAAAAAATGGTGACAGATCAATAAGGACAAGGTAATACATAAGGAATAACCAGCTGCACAAATACAGGCTAGAAGACAAGTAACAAGAGTGCTATTTTGTAAGAAAAACTATAGCATATTTTAAATCAGAAACTCAACACCAGTCAATGGCATCAAACTTTATAAATGAGGCAAATATTGAAAGTGGAATTTCATCTGTTCACTGTATTCAGCACTTGTAAGGCCTTAGTTGGATCCATTAAAAAAAAACTATTCTGCAGGAAATCCAAGAGAAAGCAAAGTTCACAAAGGCAATATACAGCAAATGACTCAAAGGAGAAAAGATGTTCGGTATCAAGAAAAGCTTCAAGAAAAAAGGAAAAGGAAACAAACTTCTTCTGTATCAGGAAAAGCTTCAGATGTTTAAAAGTCTGTTGCAAAAAAAAAAAAAAAAAAAAAAAAAAGGAAAGGAATAATTTACTCTCTGTAGTGGCCCTCTGTAAGAGGGCAGAAGCAATGGATTTCTCATTTCAGCAAAGTCAATTTAGTTTAGATATCAGTAGACCTTTCTGACCTAACACTGCCAGACACCATAGCTACTTCCTACAAAGAACAGGAGATCTCTGTCTCAACACAACAGAAACACCCCTTGAGCATGTAACAGATTTCTCTGCCTTGGGATAGGAGATGGATTAGATGCTTGAGGAATCTCTTGGCATAATTATTAATTATTATTAATTATTAATTAATTATTGTAGTATGTTCATAGAACCATGCAGTTTGGGAAAGATCTCCAAGATCACCAAGTCTAGTCATGAACTCAACCAACCAAGTCCCATCACTTACTGATGCCCCTTAGTGCTATGTCCACACTGCTCTTAAATACCTACAGGGTTGAGGAATCCACCACCTCCATGGGCAGCCCATCCCATTACTTGACCACCCACTCTGTAAAGAAATTCTAATGATGAATTTAAACATCCTCTGGTACACCTTGAGATCAATTCCTTGTGTCCTATCTCTTGCCAACAGATTGACATTCTCCTTTTTTCAGTGTTGTTTCAGGTAGCAGAGAGCAATGAGGTCCAATCTCCTTCGCTGGTAAGGTGTTTACATTCCTTTTGTATAAGAGTGTCAATAAAAAGGAGGCCATTTACAATTACAATTTTCTGGTCCTGCAAAACCCAGTAATTACATTGAATATTCCATATTGCATTTTAACCAAGACACCTGGAATTTAGGGGAAGAACAGAAGCATGATAGCTAAATATTTCCTCCTGTATTTTGCCTGCAACAAATACAAACATTCTTTTGCTACATGGATGGTCTAGGAGTGGCCATGCACATCTTTCAGTGTGGTAGAACTCTGTTACATGGCCATCAGGCAGAAATCAAAGGGACTCGTTTAGATGCCATTGAGGTTTATAGGCAATAAAATTACAGATGCTCCACAGCAGTGTGATTGTATCAGCTGTGGGCAGGGAACACCTCAAGCCACTTCTCTGGGCTTGCTCCCACAGAAAGACTAGGAAGTACGGTTGCTTCTCCAGCAGAGAATAAAAGCATCCAGACTCAAACAATGAGTTGGTGGCAAGTGTGTCAAATACTCCTGTTATTTAGTCAACAACAATTCAACTTAATATATGTGCTTTGAAGGTGGGGGAAGAAGACTGGAAATAAGAAAATGAACCCTGGTGAGAAAAAAACATATATCCCTTTTAATGCTTTTTGTGACCCATATTTTTAAGCATTTATTCACATTGACTTTTTAAAGTAGAGAAATACACATAATTTGCACTTCGGGATAAGTTGAAGGTGTCCATGCAATTTCATGGATGGCAGAATACCAATTTTGCTTAAATGATAGAGTCCCACCACATGTCTCTTATTTAAATGACCTGAAAATAAGAGATATGAAGGCATAAGTAAAAGCAGAAAATGAACCTAAATATATAAAACTAGTGCAGTAAGTGATATTTCCCAGTGTATGTTTCACTGTGAGAACCAAGCCCACTCTCGGAGATTGTTATCCCTCGCATTAGCTCTCTTCGGAGCGGTCACCCCGACCACAAGCAGTGCAGAATTCTGCTGGGTATATGCACAGTCACCGGGTCACTTAGAGTAAAAATCCTGACTCACAAACAAAGCCAGGAGAGGCAATTTTTTTTTTTCAGAAACAAGACACTAATTCTGAAAGAGCAATATAGTCCTCCTGTAGGATCTACAATACAATAAAATCAGCAGAAGTTGGATACTACCCAGGATTCCCATCGAATTTGAAATGTTGGCATTGCAAGGTATTTCTCTTCCAAGTCAGAACTAAAAAATAAGCAAAGAAAATAAAAACACTGAGATGTCCTAATGACAATGATACAAGACCTGGTTTCCAAAAACCCAAACATTTTGGGTTTGTATAATTAAAAAAAAAAAATTCAAACTTAGCATAATTCCATGTTTATCTCAACTTCATTGAGTGAACTTTTGTTTCATCATCTCCTCCTCTTCCCCTACCTGTTTGCTTTCTTTTTCACACATTTGCCCCAAGACTCTGCAACATCCTCTCTCACTTCCCCTTAATGTTTCTCTGTTCCTCAGAGGAACCAGTTAGTGATTAGTTTTAATAAAATTTTCTTCATTATCTCTGCTAGCAACTAGGAGGGAAGCAACTGTTCGTCTTCTGTGCCACAGAGTCTACAAAAATCAACATGCTCCATTTAAATCTTGTCCTACTTACTGACTTCTAGCTTTTTCTCTCATATGACTACCAAAATAAAAAGCCTATCCTGGCTATTTGGTAACATCTGACTTCTGAATGAAATTTCTTGACATCAAAATCAAACTAGGACATTTGACTGCTAACAACAGCATCCTGTCGGCTGGTCTTACCCAGGGGGTCACCTGCCCTCCTGGTCAGTTAGAGCCCATGCACTTCTGTCCATCAGCCTCTTGCCTGTTCTTGATCAGAGCACAAAGCTCAACTCAAAGACAGTTTGGCAGATAAATTCTAAGAAACACCTGAGTAATAATCTCTAGAAAAAAAAAAAAAAAACGATGGAGAAAAATGTTTTTTATATGTTCAGAATGAATGAGGTTTAACCTATTCTTCCTGGAGATCTAATCATCAGGTTCTCTGCTATCGTGTGCTTTAATTTATCTATTACTGTACAGAATCTATTCCTGTTCCCATTCACTTCAGCAGAAGCTGGCTGGGGTGTAAGATCTTAATGTCCACGAGGAAGAAAGAAAATAATCCACGCAGCATCAACTAAGCTGGCAGAGCACCGTATATTATCTGTAACAATTTCAATGGGTCACTTGTTCCAGCGGCACAGGAGATCACATTTTTCAGATCTGATCATTTCACATGGATGACAGTTGGGACTGAACCCGTTTGAGTTCTGAATCTAGATGTGTTAGGCACAGAGGACTGCGCCTGACTCACCAGCCAGAAGGCTGCAGTAAGCAGCATTTGGGTAAATGAATCAGAAGTCCATTCCTTCCTGCACATTCTTTATTCACTTTCTAAGTGTTTAATAAGAGCTTTACAGTAGTGTTTTTGTTTTGCCTAATTCTTTTTAATTTCCCTACACTTCACTTAGCTGCATTTAATTCATACAATATAAAGTATTAGGTTTGTGCTTCCCTTTGGGCCAAGTCATAGTGCTTCCAGAAATCATTAAGGCACACATGAGTCTAGCAATGTAAACGTACTTGTAATATTAAAAGGACTATTTAACTAGAGCAGTAACTGCTCATTTCCTTTTCAGATTTGTCACAGTTCAAATGCTAAAAGCAAGTAAATGCTATATTTTATCACAGACATATTATTCTATTATTCTGACATTTGTTCAAATAGCGTGTTTTGTTTTTTATGACCTTAAGAAAAATAATTGCTTTACTAAAGAGGGGAATACATCCCTTTGACTTTTAAAGAGCAACAGATTTTGGCATGGTTCAGTACTAAGACATTCTTGCACAGTTCTGCTGTAATTAGTTTTCCTGCTTTGGGGATCTTTTTGAGACTTCTTACTTTATTATAACTATGTCATCTTTATACACTGAACAACAGTCGCTGTTCATGTTGTAAGGAAAAGTACGCTAAGAAATGAATAGTAGAGTTTTCAAGTGCTCATCCCACGTATTGATACAAAAGGATGCACTCTCTAGTGTCAGCATACCAATGCCACAAGACATTTCTGCAGCGCTGAAATACTCGCCAGGCCTTGGTGATGAACAAAAGTGTCCATTTTAGCAGAACTCTAAAAACGCAGGTGGCTAGTTCTAAGCAAAGTAGGACAAGAACATCCTGTTAGACACTGCACAAATGCAGAGGAAATTTTACCAATCTGACATCTTCCCCTTCTCTAATTGCTCTAAGGGGAAAAAAGTCCACCATTGAATATTCATGTACGAATCAAATTCCATGTGCATTAGTCCTTGTTTCTGTGCATTTGTTTTCCTGACTTCATTTTTAAAAAGGCGGCATGCCTTGGCTTTGTCCCTGATGCTGAACCCTTTAAGTTGTAGTTCTTGCACAAAGCCACAGTTCTGCAGTAACACTCCCTATCCCCAAGTCAGCGTGTTCTCTTTAAAACAAACCAAACAAAGCCGCCTACGGCCCTAGCGAACCGCTTAGTCACACTGAGGCACTGCAAACCCACCCAACAGTGACATCCATCACGTTATAAATATCTCATTCCCATTCTCAAGCAGATGGAGCACAGCACTTGCTTCACTAATCAGCAGAATATAATTCACCTAAACTCAAACACAAAACATTCTTGCAAGAGGAAATTACTCAAATTCACCTAATGTTTTTCTGAAGAAATGCAAAGCACTGAGGGAAGCGTATGCCTTTGCTGCTGAAAGCTCAAAGGAAAATACTGAAAAGTAGTGAAAGACAATGAGCAGAAAGCCCCCATATGTTGTGGGGGAAACGAAGAACATGCTGTAGTACATACCACATTATCAAAATATAATCAAACATAAAATGTTTACTCCTAAAACTTGGTAAATCCAGCAGGCATTAGAAATGGAGCCGTAGTTCACACCAAAATATTTATTTGTACTTTCTGCCTGTTCATGTACTGATAAGATATACAGCATGCGTAGATGGGGGAGCAAGAAAGAAAGGTGGGGAAGCACTGAAAATAAGATTAAAAACATAACTTGATCAATATTGTTGATTTGGAAACACAATAGAAGGCTAAACCAGCAAAGTACAAATGCTGAAAATGGATTGGTAAACGCACACAAAAATATTCATTTTCTGTTCCTTTCTGTTTCAACTCTGATTCCAACTTATCAATGCACACTTTGGCAAAAAAGCTTGGCAACATTTTTGTTCTTTCTCCCCTCAGTCCTCACATTTCTGTACCAGGTCACATTTATAGACACTCTCAGATGTTCAAGACTAAGTGAGCATGCGAGTTCCTCTCATCCCAATCGGTACCTGATATTCGGAAATCTCACGACTAAGGCTTCATGACCCCAGTACACAAGGAAAGTCATCAATAGTGGTAATTAAAACACAAGTTTTTTCCTCACTTTACAGCAAGTGAGACAGATCAAGAACACTGCTCCCTGCAGGTATTCTTCAATACCATCTTGTGACCCTGGTGGGACAAACTACATTCTGGTAAAAATCATGAACTGTAATAGCATCAAAAATTTCTGCAAGTAGAATATTCCTAAAAGCACAGAGGTTGACTTTGACCTTGAAAGGGGACTACTGAGAACAAAATTATATAAAATTATATAAAATTCAGAAATCAGGAGCCTGATTTGATTAAGCCATACATCTGAGTAACTGGAGACTTTACAAAATCAGCACTGTAATATGTATGCATGCACAGACGGCTCAGTGGAAGCTTGCAGCATGAGATACTTGGGAAGCGAAGGTAATTCCACCTAGAGGTGTGCTCAAGGCCAATTTACAGCACCGTGTAAAGGTCATATTTTATTTAACTGAAAATATGGCATGAAAAGAGTTACCTTGCCTTACCCGAGGAACTTCTGAGCAATGATTTTTATCAGCTTCTTCCCCGGTATTCAAACGAAAACACCTACTGAAACGCCATTCTACTTACTGGCTCATTATCTTACTGGGACTGAGAAATTAAACCAGGTTTCATACACAGCTTGCGTGCATCGGAGTGCACACTCCTATCTAGATTTCAATGTTTTTCAGAAACTGACATGGAACTTTGATTTTCTTATTTAATCAAAAATTTTTATAGCAACGGAGGTTCTGTTATCCCATTCATCCAATTTTGATACAAAAATTATGATAATAAAAAAAATTAAAATGAATCCGATGCTTAGAAAGACCCAATTATTCACAAACAGACAATCAGGCAACAATGAACCACAAGAAACCTTTAAACTTTGGAAATGAGAGCGAGCTGAATCCTGCCTCAGGCACACTGTGCTAGCTGCCACCCTTGTAAATGCTGGTGGGATAAACTGCCACCAGACTGGAAATGACACTGAAAGAGCTGGAGGGAGAGATGCAAGGGAAGAGCAAGGATTCTGTAATGCTTGGGTGGGAAAAAAGGTCACTCTGGTGTTGGGAAGGACCAGAAGAATATTTCTTAAAGGGTTCTGTATGCATATGAGCTTTAACGAGTTGGGTATGAAGCTAAAGGGCCAAATTATGTATTTTGAAAGAGTTCTAAATGAAGGAACATATGTGTTAACATATTTCAAGTGATATGTTTTAAAAACATTATCAAGCTTTTATGCACATGTTGCATCGTTCAGCTCCTAAATTTTGCTGCAAGATCTGTGGGAAGAGATAGCCTGCTTCCTTTGATTCGCAGCCTTGATTCTGTATGCTGCCTGAACACAGTCCCAAATGTGCTCTCAGAACAAAATTAACCCCTGATGGGCAATCACACAATACATTCACACAGTATCTTCTGTTTCAGTGATAAAAAGTTATCTATGACATTTTCCTTCATCGCTTGGTAGATCAGCAATGCTTATACTGCAATCAGTGACACTGCACTAATGTCAGACCCAAACTGGTCTCCGCAATGGTTATGTAGGTGACATTTTTCCTAACACAGTACACAAAATATATAATACTACATAAGCAATATCGAGAAAATGTATATATGTGCACAGTAATGTTTTAAGGCATTTTATATTTATTTTTCAACTTCTTCGTATGCTCAGAAACAACCAGAGACCCTGAAGACTCAGTGGGTTGGGAACCTCTTTACCCAGTCCTCGTGGGCATTCAGTGCATCCTCAGCCAAACATCACAGATGCAGAAGGCATTCCCCTACAAAAAAATTCTCAAGTCGATCCTAAAGAACATTGACACACACAACTGGTATTTGTACCGAGCTTTTCAGCACCAATTATGGAGATCAAGGGGTTCTTTGATGACAGAACTCTAGAAGCCTGACAGGTATTTACTGTACCAGTCAAATAAAAGACATCTGAGAGCTGCAAGAGCACAAATGCACAATGACAGCATGGAGAATGCAGAAATTGGCAACGAAACTTCCCAACGATTACAAAACCCAAAATAATTATTACAGATTTGAAGATAATAAATAATGTACCACAAAGCCTTGCTCCAGTCTGAATGCCACCCTTGCGTTGTCTTTAAATGGATATTTGTAATAAAAATATCTAATTTACTTCAAGGTAATTATGAGAAGCTTGAAGCTGATGCGTAGTGAGTAGGTTTGTATAGGGAAGTTATGGTTACAGCAACAGGCAATGAGTACTTCACATTAGCAGTTGTCCTAACACTGCAGGTTTTTCAGTGCTAGGGAAGAAGGATCTGAGAACTGAAAATGGGAAGAGAGGTGGTAACAACACGGTTCAGGCATGGAGATTCTGGCTCCTGTCCTAATAATTTCTTTACTCGTTTTAGTGGAAATAGAATCGGGATCTTATTTGTCATTTTCATAAGGTTTTTGTTTGTTTGTTTGTTCAATCAGTAGGAAGTTGCAGTTGGTACACGAGTGAAAGTAAGAACTTATGAAAATAAACATGAAACAAACTGAATGCAACACAGGCCTGATGTGCTGAGGCTTGATCCTGTGCCACAAAGCTTGGCAAAGCCTACAAGAAGTATTACTGCACATCCCCCTACTCCACCCCGCTCCCTGAGCAGAGGTGGCCAGCATTGCTGGGACCTCTCACTGTCACGTGGGAGAAACATTCCCTCTCTGGTAGGATCTGTCTTTACCATATCCACAGCAGTCCAGAGAAACTCTCTTTAGGTTGCTGACAAGGCGCTGAGATGCTTGTTAAACACACAGATATGTATACATGCACATGCATTTACAGTAATATTTCAGCATCCAGCTCAAGACTTTCATCATACTTGGAGCAAACTAGACAACAGTTGCTGTATTTTAGATGCAATGATGTCCCATTATTTATTGCTTCTAGGTACCGGTATCCTTTCATCAAGCTCAGCTAAACATCTCTGCTGCTGGATTGAGAGCTCCCCTCCAGTTTTCTGTCACAACACCCAAACGCTGCCGTCTCACCACATCTGCTGTTTATTCCACAACCCTTTTGGCTCCCCCTAGCAGAGAGCACTCCCCCACCTTAGGAGACCTGAGAAATCTTGTTCTTCACCACGAAACTTCAAAAGGGTTTGTCAGTCAGATGGATGAGTGGTTCATAGCAGCTAAAATTACTGCTGTGACAGCATTACCTGTTAATTTTGTACCTGCTGATAGAATCTCTTCTTATAGTTATATATGCACCCTCTTTAGGAAGCAGCCAGTTTCACTAAAACATCATTAATATAATTAATATATTTCATTACCTTTGTTCTGCTTCAGTTATTTTTCAATGAAAAAACTGAATAATTTCAATAGCTAGGAGAAGAAATAATGTCAACTCGAATACAAAATTTCTTCATTATGATTCCTGAGCCTGATTTCCAGTGCAGAAGTAGAATGTATTCATCAGGATGATGGCAAAAAGGGAAACAATAGGAAGCCTTTGTTATTTTAAATAGTTAAGTTGTTACACAATATGATGGACTTCTTCTGTTGTACCTTAATGGATAGTAACACAATCAATAAATGGCTGTAACAATTTCGTTCTGCTTCACCTGCTGTAATTGAAAAATAACTCAAGCAGAACTTTGGAGTAGTTTGTGATGTATATTTTATCTTCTGACCTTTTTTTTTTTTTTTTTTTTGATTAAGATAAAGATTACGCTTTAGTGAATGGAGTAGGTGTAATTGTTATTACAAACACCTTTCAACAAGCTGTTCTACCCTGAGAACAATCCTGCAAGGCTACCATACAAGGAATGAAATCAAGAGGAAAAAACATGGATCTGAGTGGCACGAACAAGAATGTCATTGGTACAGAGAGGAAATGGGAAGGAATGAGGTCTTGACATTTGCTGCCTGAGACTACTCAAGCTAGAATGGGCACCACTCCTTCTATTAGAGCTGAATAAAAGAAAACTATTGGACTAAATTCTGATTATTTTGCTTGTGAGAATAGGAAGCAACTCAAATAATTTCAGACTTTTTTTTTTTTTTTTTTTTACACATGCATAGAGCAAAAATACTACTCCAGTTGTTTTTTTCACTCAGTTGCAGTATTAAAACACAGGTATTGGAATTAAGTCTAAATAATAGCATATAAGAAGAGCTTCTGTAAGAGAATCCATAGTGGTGATGCATTAATCACAAGAAGGACTGTAAATTACAGAAATTTGGAATGGAAGTTGCATTTAAAAGGAAATGTGGAAACAATTAAAAAGCACTCGTCTTACCTGCAACATACAGTTTAGGTGCATAGGAAAGATTAAATAATAATAAAAATTAAGGTCATTCACTTAGGAGTACAAGCTCATTGGCGTTGTGAAGTAGCTGTTCCTGACTGCACTCTGTAGTACAACAGAACCAAAAGTGTCTGAGAGCCTTCATGGAGTGAGTTGACCTGGTGACAGGTGGGAATAGGTTCCCACTTACTCTCTTCATCAGTTGTTTGTGGTTTTTGCACGCATACACTGCTGCCCTGTATTTTCCAATGCAAGAAGATAAGGCCAAAGCAATATGCCTTCAGCTTAGAGCAGAAGGACAAGTGAGACATTTGTGTTCCTACAGCAACATTTTTCATCACCAGCCTGAGCGCACTCTGCCCTTCACCAATGAGTTAAGTTCTGCTGTGCACTGAGACAACTGCTGGAGACCTCTTGGCAGGAAAGGGGCGGCCTGATCAAAGAAGTGTTGGAATTTAATGGTTTCCAGGTATGACCCCAAGTTTAATGGCAGGAAGCTTTGTTTAGAAGAAACAATAGCGGTAGTGATTATATTTTAGTATTTCACATAGCCACCCTCCATCACGTAACACGTTCAAAGACAGAAGAGAGAATGATTTGCTGTACTGTGAACTAAATGCTATTAATGAGTAAGTCTGAGCTGAAGTAGCCAGTGAAAATAATTAGGCAATGCAGCAATAAATCTTAACATAAAAAACTAAACCAAAATACAGACTTGCCTGCTGTTAACTGATATAGTTACTCTTCTAGTAATCTCTTATGGTAAACACTCAAATTCCTGTTTTCTGTTGAATTTGTCAGGCATCAATACTGTTTGTTTAAACAGTTCGCATTCCTTTCAAAGGAACATATAAAGCATCATTTTTTGTGTGTGCTTTAAAGTATACTTGGGGAAAAATAATCCACTTAAAAAAGCCTTCCAAGCTAAAGTCTTCACTTTGGGCACTTCAGTCCACAGCAGTCTCATTTTCTGGGTTCCCTCACTGCTCACTTCCCTCTAATTAGAGCCAAGAGAATAGATCACAGCAAGTTACTTACTCAACAAATTTAGCTTCCTTTCTGCTCTCCAAATGTCTGCAAGCAGATTGCAATTTCCTCAAAATTGTTCATTATTCAAATTTACTGTATATATTTTTCCCCCCTCTGAGTATTTCTCTATGGATTGATCAAGAACAGTTTGCTTTAAGTATTCTGTATTCAAATTCCCAGCTGCCTTCAGTAGTTGTGATTAAATATAGAAGTCATGTGATATCATTCCTGCTTCTCAAAAGCAAAACTCTTTTTTAGACACCAATTTGGCAAAGAAGTTAAGCATGTGCCTAAAATTAAGCCTAAATGTTCTACACCATGGAAAGGAGACTATTCACCTCATTAAAGTTTAACATGCTTTTGAGCACTGCCTTGGATCCAAGCCAAACAATATTTCCTTGCCCTCAAACAACACAAGGAATTTTACTCATTTACTTACAGCATTTGTTCCTATGGCTCCAATCTTTTACAAAATGTTTAACATACAGGACATCACCATATTTAATATTTGCCCCCACTGAATTTATCTCCCAGTCATGTACGTTCTCAGTTACAATGATCCTCCCAGTTTGAGAAACACTCTAAATAATACTGTTCTAAATTGTATATCAAGGCAAAGAACACATCGTTAATGTTACTATACAATACTATGGCTCATAGAAAAATTCACTGTCAGAGGACTACCAGAGGTCCTACAGCTAATACCCCATCAGCAACCACCACCCCCAGGGAGAGTGGTATCTAATGCATTTTAAACTTATAGAACTTATAGTACTTACAGCACAGCCTTGCACTGCTATCTACTATCACCACTCCATAGAAAAAAGTTTATAGGAACAGGTTCACCCAAACCAGAACACCCTAAGAGCCAGAATGTTGTTCAGTGGGCATGAACACCATTATGGTCTTTACATGATTCTTCACTTCTAGGCATGTCAGCATCATCAGGTCCACAAAGTCTCTTCAAGTGGCTGGTATTTCAAAATAGCATCAAGTTGTATGGAACTAAATAGTTACATAAAAAGCCAATCAAATTCATTACTGAATACTCTTCCTAAAGTTATAAAATATGTGCTCTAGATCTCATTTCAGGCCATATTAGATTTTCATTTCATTCAAAAAAGTTTTTCAAAAGGTTTTTCACATCCCTGCTGAGTTGTCCCAAAACTGCCAGATTTCCTAATAGTCTCTCCCCTTTCACAAAGTTCAGGTCCTATGGATCCATTCTTCAACACAAATGGACATAAGAAGAGGTGACCTATGATCAGCAGGCAACATTAGCAGTCTCTTTGGTACTTCAAAAAATCAAATGGAAATTATTTCTGTTATAATGGGTAGCAGCAGGTCTCCAAGAGGTTGCAGGAGAGTCCATCTGATAAAGTTTAACACCTTTAAGTTGTGAGAGTTCACACATTTCATCTCATACATCTGCACCAAGAGCCCAGTGCCGTTCCTAGCAGTCTGAGCTGTGAAGCTTTCTCCCATCCCAAGGCAAAAACATTTTCATTTGGTTAATAGCAGGTAAGATCTCTGAAGAAGAGAAAAAAACACCAAAACACCAAGTACTTCCAGTGTCCATTAATCAATAGGCATCACATCTGATCTTTCTGGTGCTGTCACCATGAACAGAAAGAGCAATGACCACAGGATTTACTTGCAGAGGAGATTACAAAGTGACTCAGAATGACAATTCACTGACGTAAGATACCTTACACAAACAAACCCAGCCCTCAACACAACTTTAAGGGCAGATAAACCTCGGAACCATTCAGTTTTTGATCTTGATAGCAGTGCTCAAACCCTGTTACACAAAGTGCTTCTCACTGCATGGATCAGCATGTCTAAATTATCATATCCAGCACAACTCACCCAGACCTGGCATTTGATGCATGTGGTGATGGCAGTCCAAAGGAGGAGTCTCATTGCACTGTCCCAGATTCTGAGTTCAAATAAGCACTCATTTCCAAACAATCTTAAATAAAAACACACCCATGTAAAACAGAACTTGCAAGCTCATTTTAAAATATATTAGTGCATTCAGAGGATGACCAGGAGAGGGTGTCCTCATTGCCTTTGAGCAGTTCTGTGAGCTAAGAGGTACCCAGGCATTGAGCAAGTACCACTCCACTGAAACAGAGAAATCCTCAGCTGGTGGGTTTTTAGATTCTGTCAGTAAGTAGGCAGGTTTGAGATAATCATCTAATGAAAAGGAAAAAATAAAAAAAGAAGAAAAAGCTGATCTTTTTAAGTAAATACAAAAGAAGAGTATACAAACTTACAGAAAATTCACATCTCATAATTTCACAGAAGATCTGGAAATGTACAGTGATGCTGGGTGTTACTTAGCAGACTGTACCGCACAAAGTGCCATCCCTCCAGTGCAAAATGCAGATTTTGATTACGCTGTCAACCCTCATTCACCATTTGCTATAGCCTGTATTTCTAGAACTGAAAACTATTTATATAACATCCATTTATGTTGCACCTTGCATCCCACAGATCCAAGAGTGCAAGTCCAACTGATATACTAACTCCATGTAGGGATCGTTTCACCTGCCACTGAAGTGCAGCAGCTGCACATGGGTAATCCTGCAGACCTCTTTGTGAAGGGAAACAGCATTGGTCTGTATGAGATTGAAATGCATTGACACCAGCAAAAATGTAATTGCTCAGATTGTGATCTGGTGCTAGCACACTGAGAGTAGCTAGGGACCATAACTGCTCTCCTGTCTAGCTTAACATTCTGCAGGTAACTTGCAGATTTTGAGGATAGTGCCCTAATTAATCTTTGAGTGCTTTTTCATATCCAGCCTATAATTCCTACACATTTGGAAATGGTTTTAATGAAGTGCACCTATCACTTTAATGCAAAAACTAACGATACAGCAGATTTCATCCTCTGGAAACCACAGTTTCTAAAACATATTTTGGTGAAACCTTTGGCAGCCAGAGGTCAGGCTGCTTTAATTGCACATCAGCAAAGAAAAAAAGGACTAGCATATATTCACACCTGAAAAGGCCACCAAAAAGGGAGAAAAATGCAAGGCTGGGGCAGTAAATTTTTTAATGCTTATCAGCTGCAGAAAGGTATCCACATAATAGACTTCACAGGACAAATTTATGGTTCTGCAAATGTTCCCTTCATTTAAATCAGCATTTCAGTGACTTGATATCCGCAAATCACCCTAAAATCCTGATGGGCTGCAATACTAAATGCCACAATGGACCATATAACGTTCATTCTTCCTGGTAAACAGGGAGGAGGATCTATCATAATGACACTGAGGCCCTTTGAGGAGCCCAAGGTCTGGCAATTATGCATATGAAGCTGAGTGTTTAAGTCCAATAATGGGGCTTTAGTGATGGATGGATCATCCCTTCCTGTACTTCTAAGATGCTTGTGATAGCTGAATTGTCCCCAAGTGGCACCCATAAATTTTGGCCTTTCAGAAAAGCCCACATATTGTGAAGGTATCACCCAAAGCCCTCATTAGTTAGACAGTGACCTTTGCTGCGTGACTATCAGGCAAAAGCCTAGAAAAGGCCCGTGTTCGATTAGCACTGCAATTTGTTCATTATCTCCTGACAGGAATTTGCAAGTGTCAAAGACAATTCTGTTATGAAAAGGTCAAGATCTGAACAGTGGGGGGGTGGGACAGAGAGGGCATCACTCTTAGAAATTCTACCCCAGCACTAACAGCCTCCGCCCGAACCGTCATCTGCATCGTTCCTGGGTACCAGGAGGCAGGAGCAGGTAAATCACAATTTCACATAATTCGTCTTCACGGGAGTTAAATCACTTCAGGATAAAAACAGGTTTTCTGCTTTTTTACTTAAAATTATGGAAATTGTTTCTGACAGCAAATTGCTCCTAATTAATTTACAGTCTCTGCTGGGAAAACGCACTGTACTGTTGATTTCTACCTTCTACAGACTTAATTATAAAAAAAAAAAAAAAAAAAAGCAAAATTTTCCTAAACTATTAACTTCTGTGCTGCCAGATTTAAGACTTACTAGAACTGCAAGGGAAGCTGGTTCTAGGTTACGCCGTGTGCTCAGAAATAAATGTTACCCTCCAGTGCCATCCCAGAAGTATAAGGAGGATTATTACTATTTCAGAAGACTACATTTAGTTGGGCTTTTTTTTGAGGGCTACAAAGATAGTGAAGGATCTGGAAGGCAAATGCATAAGAAGTGGAGGTAATACCTCAGTTTGTTCCTAGAGCAGAGGGGCTGAGGGGATGCATTATGGAGATATAGCTCCTCATGGGGAGCAGAGGGACAGTGCTGAGCTCTGCTCTCTAGGGACAGCAATAGGACTCAACTCTGGGTCCACTGACCTCCAACGTGTGGAACACAAATGACACGTAACCGGAACAAGATGGGAAAGATACAGAACTAGGAACTCACCGTCTGATAAGATATAGACTGCAGCAATAAAAATTTCATCAGCTCTACCTCACATGAGGGGCTGTGCACAAGAGCACCATTATTAATTTGAGATAAGTGGGCATCAGATGTTTAGGGTTGAGGACCACCAACACCAAGTAAAAAGGAAGGAAGCAAAAGGACAGCAAAATCTTTGAATTAAAATTAGAGTCAGAGTGAAGTGGATGGCCAAGATCAGGAATAGGCCACTAGTACTAAGAGGAGAAAACACCAGAAGTCTCTGTTTTGAGCCACATGCAAGACCCACCTGCACCTTGTGGACACAACAGAGTAGACTGGAATCTGGTGGCTGAAGGGGCTGAGAGGGCATTTCTCCCAACATACAGAGACAAAAACATCCCCTTCCTGATGCTAAAATCTCTGTCTGCTAGCCTCCAGCTGAGCCTTGGTGCCAAAGTTCCTCATGGCAACAGAAATGTAACAGCCATCATCCATTTCCCCCCTATTATTTTCTTGAGACACAGTCCATTCAATTACACTCTTTATTGGAATTCAAAAGTTGTAGCTATCTCCTTGGCAGCTGATGATAAAACCTTTGATAGTGCACACTGGCATTGGGCAAAATGTCAAAAGACCTACTGTACAAGCACAGAAAATTTGACCCACTTTTGTAATACCACAAGGGTCAGAGTCTTACATTAAATCCACTGGGAAAGTTTGGCACAAGCCCATTTGATCCATGATATTTAATTCTATGAGTCAGATTTACTCAGCTGCTATCATTTTCTAAGCTGTCCCTGCTGAATGATTCTCATCACTCATCGCATGAGAGAAAGTAGCAGCAGATCACAGAAGAATCTAGAAGATGTTGTTCTAATATTTTTTTTTTTTTTTACATCACTCCTTCACTGACAACCATGACATTTAAGAAGAAGGAGCAATTGGTGAATGCGGATTCGGAGCACTCTCTGAATTACCATCAGTGAAACAGCAATGCAGGAACATGACGGATGTGCATATTACTAAAGTACAAACATATATACTCAAGCTCGTTACTCTTTAAACCTGAGAGTGCAGAAAATGGAGCATTCCATGCAAACAATTCATATTCTCACATAGAAGAAAAATGGTAGCTTAAGATTATATATGAGCAAATCAGGAGTTAACAAACAGCCCTGCAAAAGTGTGAGTAGCTATTTAAAAACAAACAGGGAGCAAAAGATCATCAACATCAAAGAAGAAATAAGCAAAAAAAATAAAAAATAAAAAAAAAACAACAACAAACCATCCCAAGTCCTAAAAGCCCAGAAAAGCAAAATTTAGACAAGGACAATACAGGCACATGGTAAAGGAGGCCAAATAACCTTATCCCTGCCCTTTCACTAACAACTGGAAAAACATAGTCCAAACTAAAAAGACAAATTATTTGATATCAGGATATGCAGAATTGCTCTTACACGAATACAAAAAAAAAAAAAAAAAAAGCATGAAAGTAAAATTTGTCACTCAGCAATCTCCAATATTTCCTTTTTTTCTTATAAACAATTTACTTGCCTATGAAGAGTGGATTATTTCATTTTGCAGTAACAGTTTTTCTTGCCAACTATAGATCAAGTATTGCATCTCTGCAAAACTTCTAAACACGTATCTTGATCTGAATTGTAAATAAAAATTCACAACATTTATGAAGATGTGCTTGATGTCCTTCACTGTCTCACAAAGCAGGCAAACACCACAATCGGAAGTCATCTCAGAAAATTATAACCTAGGCACGCAGTCAGCTGGCTGAAATGTTGCTTTAGCTAACTGCTGCCATTAGAGAAAAAGCCTGAACTACATGACAGTACTTTATCATACAGCAGGTTCTAGCAATTCAGCTTGAAAGGGAGCACTACTGAGCTTTGTATTTAAGAAAAGGAAGATACGAATGTAGTAATTACAAAATGGAATATGTTATTTTGTAGGAACTTCTCGATATAGGAAAACTTACTGTTCCTATGGATAAAACGCAGTATGAGCGAACGTGTCATGAAAGATAATCTAGAACAGCATCAGTGATAGCTACTGTGAGATTTCATCAGGTAGAGAAAGCAAAAAATTCAACATGCAGTAGGAGATTTTTATCTCAAAACAGACCCCTTTCAGCCTATGGCACTCCCAAGGAGTCATGTGGAATAATGGAATTCTAAACTAACAGGTTAACGTTAGTTCTTATCCTGGAGAAAAGAAGGCTATTGGGTGACCTAACTCCAGCTTTTCTGTATCTAAAGGGAGCCTACAAACAGGAGGGGAATCAACTCTTTGAAAGGATAGATAACAGCAGGACAAAGGTAAATGGCTTTAAAATGAGGGAGGGAAGATTTAGGTTGGATGTCAGGAGGAAGTTCTTTACAGAGAGAGTGGTGAGGTACTGGAACAGGCTGCCCAGAGAGGTTGTGGATGCCCCATCCCTAGAGGTGTTTTCAAGGCCAGATTGCATGGGGCCCTGGGTAGCCTGGTCTAGTATTAAATCTGGAAGTTGGTGGCCTTGCATGGGGCGGGGGGGGTTGGAGATTGATGATCCTTGAGATCCCTTCCAACCCTGGCCATTCTGTGATTCTGTGAATATAACAACTGTGGCAGGAGTAGTCGATGAAAGTAAACACCAAGGAAACTCTTGACTACTGCAATGAGTGTGGCTGTGGGACTGACCCAAAGGACATCTGGCAGCTTCAGCTGGTGCAGGACGTGGCTGCCTGCCATAGAGGATGAATAAATGGACAAGAGCATATTGCACCTGCTCTTGGGCTCATGCTGACTGCCAGCTTCACTCCAAGTGCAAAATGAAGTACTGGTTATTAGCTACAAAGTCCTCAGTGATCTAGCAATTCAACGACCTCAGAACATCAAACATGACAACTCTATTTTCTTGTGGCCTTATTATAGGGTAAAAGCTATCGACCTAACAGAAATATTCCCTAATCACCAGCCCAAGCGTTCAGCATCCTTAGTGGCAACCTCCTGATTTTACATTGCTGGTGTGAGCATCTCTGGACTTGGTACCCAGTTGTCCATCTGAACATTTACTTCCTCCATAAAGGTTTCAATAGACAAGGCATCTTGGACTTGCACTCTCCATGGCATCAGTAGTGATTCCTCTTCCTTCAAAGATCCAAGAACTTTTCATGAAAACTTCAGCATAAGCAACACTTTAACAATAAAACAGATGATGTTTGTTGAGTATGCACTATTTATTTAGAGTTAAGAATTTCATTTAATGTCATGACACTTCAGTACTCCTGCAGCAAGCAAGCAACCTTATAAATGCCTGCAGCTATGAAAGTGGTTAGACGGACCAGAAAGATTTAGGAAAAATGAGATTTAGGAATGAGAAAGAGCAGGAATATTGTTTGAGTACAACAACTGATTGGTGTGAGACACAAAGCAGAAGCTGTGTCTCCCAGAGCTCATCCAGGCTCTGACACTGAGTCACATCACATCAGTCATGAACCTCTGTTTGTTAATCACAAGAGATGAAAAAAAGCAGCTCACCCCAATTTTTACATACAGGCCAAGGTTATGAACTGACAAGATACAAAATATGACACTAATATTGCCACCATTAGTATTTGTGAACAACCGGCTTTAACACAAAAATATTTCCAACAATCCAAATTCTATGTGTCAAAACAGCAAGTTATTTAACAACTGAAGAAAACATCTAATCTTTCTCATGCTCAAGGGACGTGACCCTTAGATTTCCACAGTATTCCCCACTTTTCCAAATGCCCTCCCCATGCAAAATTAGACTACCTGCTGGCCAATTATATCTCCTTTACCACTACTGTATGCTATAAAGAGAAATATTTTAAGTTCAGAATTCTACTGACCACATAATATTTAAGCATTCTGTGTTACAGGTACAGTGATTGAAGCCAGAATGCTCCATAGTTATCTGAAGTATCTTAAAGTGAAGTGTTAGGCTACCAAATTCACTGATTTGATCATAATCCTCCAATGGTGAATCTTAATTAATTATCAACAAAAAGTCCACTTATAATAATTAAATTTGATGATAATTTTTTTTTTTTTAAAGATACTTCTTTCTGCCAGCAGAAATGCTCCAGGACAACGTCAGTCTGGCAGACATCAACAAAAACACTCCTCCTTGAATTTGTCCTCAGTTTTCTCACAGGTTAAGGAAAACTCTATCTCCATTTTTTGTGTGGAGCATGCTTGCATGCAATAACACTTGACCTTGTTGAACTATTACAAACTATTAGATAAAAGATAATGGCCTGCAAAAATAATTTCCTTTATTCTTTATGAAAACAGGCAGACTATTCAAAGGAGAGACTATTAAAATATTTTCATCAGGGGAAAAAAAATTGTAGTGTGAGCTCACTACTTATTAAAGATCAAAAAATCCATACTTTCAAGCACGCAGTATTAATCTTGCTGTTAACAGAACTGCTTATTCCAAAGGGTGCATGGTATTGCTGTGCTCACAAGATATAAGATGACAAATTCATCAAATGTCAAACTAGCTGTTTATACAAAAGAAATAGAGCAGAGACAGGAACTAATAGGGCTTTCAGTGTGCGCTAGGTAAGCTGCTTTGTCTCCAAAAAAGCAGCCTACAAAACTGAATTCCTTGTGCTTGTTTGTGGGTCAGGAAATAGTACCTCTATAGGATGAAGAGCAAATCTTGGGGAAGCAAAGTAGAGCCAGGCAAAATGCAGTCTCTGCCAGAAAGCTTTTTACACAGACCTCACATGCCTCTGCTGGAAAAGAGGTGAGAGCTTTGCATCTGGACACTGCAGCTGCCAAAGCCACCCCAAGAGTGATAGAGAAAAACATAGAGGAGGAATGCCAAGGGCAGCACAAACATCTCCGCCAGCATGAAAACGTGATGCCAAGTGAAGAGCACAATTGCATGCCTCCACCTTGGAAATGGCATGCCTGTTTAATAAAGGAAATTTGGATGAAGAAACAACTTGCCTGGGCATATTTTTTACACATTTTTAAACTATGGAAGAAGAATAAGTGACAAAAACACTCGTGTCTGCACCTATAGCAAGCCCAGAGGTAGTGTGAAAGCTGCCAGCATAACTAAATGAAATCTGCATTGATGCCAGCCACAATCCTCAACTGAGCAAAATATTGCAGAACTTGGCAGCTGGGTCTCTGCCATTCAAACAGGTGGAGAGGAGTACAAATGAGACCTCAGAATCGGGTGAGCCCCGAGCCAAAGAATCAATGGATTGAAATGATAATGCCAGACATTGCAGAAAACAGTGGAAATAAAGGGGAAAAAAAAGAAGAAGAAAAAAAAAAGGATAAGAGAGAAGCTGAACCATGACACAAACACCCAAGAGAGGCCAGAAAACCTTGCAACTCTCAACAACTAAATAGGAAATTGACACTATACTTCCTCTATTTGTATTTAGATAGTAGACTTCATAATGTCTAAAGCACTTTGTTATTGGACTAGCCTCTGGACCAGACTGGGCACATTAACTCCACAATTCACTGAAGATGCAATATCCGTGTTGTCATGCATCTGTTTGCAAAAATACAGATTATTCCTTCCTTTGATCCCTGATAAACAAAAGCCTCAGATGCCTTTGAGAAAATATCCTCATCAATATTGAAACACTCACAGAGCAATCTACAACAGTCAGGGAAATAACTAAAATGGGAAAACGGAACATTTAAACTGCTGCCTTCCAGAATCTTCTTTATAAACAAAGGAATATGGGAGGAGTCCAGAGAACAGCAGTGAGTCAGGCAGTTTTTACCTTTAGATCTGCCATTAAGCCACAGCCCAAGATGGCGGTGAATCAAAGTCACTTCCATCTGCGGACTGTTTGCTGGCAAACTGGTTTAGCAAATATATTTGTGGTACCAGTGCCATTCCTTGCTGTCACAACTGACACTTAATTAACACCCTTGCTGACAGCCCTGGGGAAAAGGCCAGAGGCTGAATGAGCATTAAGGGTGGCTTGAACCGTTCTTCCTCTGGCTTTCTTCCTTTAGGGGAATTGTTGAGAGTTGCTGGGACACTGTTGGGGCTGCCAGGGCTTGTGGGGTCTGCTGTGGGCACACACACTCCCAAGTTTGATATTGAAGTCTCTAGCCTAACCGAATCTCCACAAGTTTGTTCACTTATAGGGAAAACAAACAAATAACAACAACAACCAGAGGACACAATTTCCAAACAATGCTTAGAAGTGACCTCACAAAGCTAGAAATAATTGTCAGCATTCAGCATACCCTCCATGAAAATTCAAAAAATAACCCAGACCTCAAAATGTTTATGGATAAGAAATGTGCTTCATCCAATATTATTTCTGCTTATGCACAGGAGCATCTTGCTTCTAACACCGTTCTGGATGTGTTAGGTTACCCTGTCAAACTTTTTAAGTCTGCCACTGAGAAGAAAAGACCAATGCGGTGATAAAACTGAGGAAACGTTCTCAGACATTATTAATGCACCAGCTTTTGCAGAAGGTAACAACCTTGGTGTGTCATTAAATAAGGTCTTCACACTCCCAAAGCTGATATTTAGTGTGTAAAAGAGTTGAGCCCTTATACAAATGAAGAATAACCCTGGAAGATAAACCATGTTTATACTAACAAGGGAATGACTGCTACCAACTGAGAAGTCATCCAAACAAATCTGCTAAATGGAATAGTATTGTTGGAGTAAATCAGCCTCTCATTTGGCTTTAATTCAGACTTCTATCAAGTAGCTTTTCTCCTTACAGGCCATTGAAGGAATCAAAACTAAACAGATGAATGAATAACAAAGCATAAAGAAACCCTTTTCGTTGCATTCATCCATTCTCTGATCAAATTCTTTAAATGTTTTCCCCATCACCACCAAATTAAAAAAAAATATCCTCTGTACTGTTTGGTAAGAAGTCCTAGAAGTTCAAGCAGAGAAGAGAAAGAAATGTTTCATAAAAGGGAAACATCTAAAAATAACTCACATAGAATATATGATATTTCATTGATATATGTATAAATGGAAGATAGTGAGGAATATCAAGTCCTTGTTGAAGTGAGATGAATTGATTACTGAGAGTTACTCAGAAACAAAGTGTTATCATTAGAAGAACAGACTGGCATCCAGCTAACCTACTGCTTCATTACTAGCACCAATCAATGCCAATTGTTTCCTGAGAAGAAAATGCATTTGGCAACAGAGTACTATATTGTGCTGGGATACCCTGCATTATGAAGTCCTGATGCATGACATGTGACATGACTTTTTTTTTTCCCTCCCAGGCTGTAGAAAATATAGTGCATTAAATTGTAATATCAATTCAAATCAAAAAACTTTGAAAAAGGATTTGAAATCCTGTTTTGCAGCTTTAAAAGAGGAGACTGGTCCTAGATACTCAACAGTGCACCTACAGCAAGCTATTCCCATATATCAGATGCAACGTAAGCAGACACTTTGGAATTGCTACTTATAGTTTATCTTTCAGCTGGCAGAAGCCTAAAATATTGCGTATAACTTTCAAGGCTTGCAGTCAAACTGCAAGGTAGCAATGAGTGAATTCTTAGTAGACAGGTAAGCCTGTGGTTCTGGCTACACTGGTCCTTTCTGAAAATTAATTCTGGCCTCTAAAAATAGTAAAACATACTTCAAGGTGAAAAAAAATCAGAACGTGAGCATATCCAATTAACAGATGTATTAATAAATTTCTGAATGGTTTCACATCTGAAGATCAATAGTTGTGTTTAGCAAGGGCAGAAGTCCAACCTCCAAGTGATAAGAACTAATAGCTACTAAACATTGTTCAAACAATAAAACAGCAAATACTTAAATTCTTGCCTTTCCACATGATGCATTCCAATGACAACCATTATTTTACTCTGTTAACTGATTTTTCACTCACTAAATTAAACAATACCAAAAGTAATTCAATTTCAGAACATTTCTGGCAATACTCTGAGTTATAAACAAAGAAGGGAGATGGAAGAACCATTTGACAATTAGTTAACTGACAAGGCGTTTACTTACTCCATATGACATCCCAAGCATTTTAAGTTTTGAAGCCAGCCCCTTTTCTGCACATCTCATGCTTCGGCTCACATCACGGAGCAATCTTGGAGCACACAAAATGGATTCCCCTCAGATGAAATCAAATCTGAAGACGTGCTCCAGCCACCAGCGGACACCAAAGTCAGCAGATGAGACCTAGTCCAAAGTAAAAACCTCAGAAAGATACAGTAGAGGCGTGATGTCTTCAACACCAATTGTTCTGCTCTAAAAATCCATTCCTGCCAGTCTACACAGTGTGCCAGCCTAAACATAGCTTCAGCAACATGATTTAGAATTAGATCTGAGCATTTCTCTCTATTGTCACCATTCTGGTGCCTCTTTGGGTTTTCAAAGTAAGTGTTTTCTGATATTTTAGTTGTACAGAGCAAAAGGGAACAAAAATTTTGGTACTTTTCACTTCTTGCTGCTGTGACATAAGTAGATGGAAAACAAAACAAGTACTGCAGGTTGTTTTAATTCCTGTCAAGGCTGCTCTTAGACTGCTTACGTATGAAAATTTTTGTTTAGAAAAAGTTTCCAAAATAACACGGCCCCTGCTTCACGCTGCTGTTGACAAATAGTCCAGATTCTCTTACACCCTCCCTGCTGCATCCCAGGCCCTTCCTTGCTGCCCTGGCAAAGTCTGTGTTTACATACCTCACTCTCCTGCTTTTCTTTGCATGCCCTCTCTTTGGATAAATCAAAATGATCCTTTTGGTTTCTGAGCCAAGACAAAATATGCATCCACACCGTGGATCTTTCTTTGGGAGCATCCTAAATCTTTGAATCCTTGTTATTCTTTAAAATTACTCTAAGGTTGAGTAATAGCAGCAGCTTATTTCACTGCATTTGCAAGAGAAAAGGGCTGTACGTATGTATAACTTCTGAATCTGAACATTACTACCAAGGAAACTCGAATATGAACTCCTAAGTAATGCTCTTATTTGTGGAGCTTGCTGAGACCACTATCCTTACAGGGATTCTAAATCAATCCTACTACAGGAGGTAACTGCCACTACTAATAAGGGTTTTGTTTGTAATTTGCTGTACGTTTCCTCAGGATGTCACTTTTCTCATCAGGCAAGCCTGCAGGCACTCACTCAACTCCAAACAATACAAAGTCATTAGATTCTTTTGCCTTGTTAGAGAGAAAGCCCAACTTCAAACCACACACACACACAAAAAAAAGCCTTGAAAAGCAGCAAAGCAACTTCAACATCACGCAAGCTAATTTTTCTTTTATGTTATTAGTTTAACATTGTGAGTTCCCTGCTTCCAGTTTGACCTTTAACTTTGGTGAGATGCTGTCAGAGTCCACATCTAAAATAAGAGTAACATCATTTTGTTTCAGAAGCATGGCTGCTCTGTTCACTCCTTGTATCTTTATATCTTTTGACAACTTTTCCTTTTCTGGGACACTGAAATGTAGCCCAAAGATTTCCAGTCATAGTTCATCACATTGGACACTTTGTTCAAGACAGAAGAGGAAGGTAGCACAACAGAAATGTTATTTTTGGTAGACTGCTCAATGGCATTGCTGATTCATGTATTTATTTTCTGTTTTCTATCCATCTTCCCATCTGTGCTATTAACTTCAGAGTACTTCAGCAGACAAATTATTATGCCTTATTCCCATGTTACTTCTGTTTATGTCTTCCTTGTTTAACGTGGTGTGAAATATTTTAGCTAGTGTACATGGTGTAATTGGTCACCTAAAAGTCAGGCAAGAATACACTTCTGAGCCCTGCCTCTGTGTTAAAGCCACAATTAAACCCAAATTTTCCTCAAAGAATTCTACTATTCTATGCACCAAAACCTGGTTCAAAACAGGAAGATCAAACAAATTCCAGACCAGGTGCTTCAACTAAGTGTGAAAACATACTTACTTTACCAAATAGAGTAGGTACGTAAGGATACTTTTCCATTCAGTACCATCAGTATGAGGAGAGATGGTAAGAAAGCTCTGCTTTTATCTGCATTCTCTCCATGTTGCTCAGTTCTCTATGTGCTGTTACAAAATCTTGTCTTTCTTTATCATGGCAATATCAGTGCTCATTTCATATCCCCAGACATATACAGCCAACTATAGCCACTCTCCAATACCTCTGTGCCATTCTTGGATACCTAAACAGTTTATGGTACACATATAGACTTTATACTTTGCAAGATAATTAAAATAGTCTGATCCAGTCTAATCACTTGCAAAACTAATCAGAAAAAAAATGAAAATATTTTTGGCATATAACTATATCTAGTTTAATTACATGTCAGTCAGAATCCCAAGTTATTTTCAATCAATGCTGCTCCATTAGGCAGGCTTTGGGTGAAGTCCTGGCTTTAAGCAGAAGAACTGTGAATTTTGCTATATTGAACTGCATATAGTGCAACCTGATCCAGCCAGTCAAGAGATCAAGGTTGTGCTGTATGACTAACCGCTCTACATCTTTCTCAACCACTCAACAGTGATGTTTTAATCACCAACAAATCATCATTAGCGATTGCATTGGGCCCACTACCGTGAAAAGAATCCCATTAAAAAAGAGCCCTATTGAAGCGAGATTCTCCCACGATGAGTGATTTGTGAGACGTGGCAGCTGACTGATCTTAACCTATTTAATATGTTCTATATTTTAAAAAAGTTGTAAGGCACTAAATCAAACACCTTAAGAAGATCATGCAGCTAACTTTATCAACTAAATTTATAATACACTCAAGCACTGAGATAAATTACTTGATAAACCCCCTTTCTCACAAAATGCTGACTGCTTTTCATTCGTGTTTAACTTTTCAAACTAAACCTCCATTAGTCTTTTCATTAATTTCCTGGGGGTTATTGTCAAAATATCAGTCCATGAGAGCCTGAACCGCACTACTTGCCTTTCTGAGTGTTTGCACAATGAAATGGTATCTCCCCATGTTCCAGAATCTACTCATTACTCGTGACTTTGGCTCTCACGTGATCCCAGCTCCTCCAGGACTCCTGCCCAAGGACTGTCACAGCCTGCTGATTTGGGAGTATTTACCTTTAGCAGTGATAAAAGCAACATCCTTTTCGGTTACTACTGGACTTGAATGCATTTCATCCCAAGGCGAGAGAAACCAGAAGAAACTCCTGCTGAACACATCTGCCTTTTCTACACCGTCAAAAAGAATTCAAACTTGTAGAGTTGTAAAGAGTTATAGCATATTTGCAATAAAGGAGATGCTAGCAAATATACTTGTAGAAGTTTTAGCTTCATTGAGATGTTTCCTTCATTTCTATTGCTTACATAAAAAACATAATCATAATATTCCCTCCTATTTAAACTTCATACTTATTTTTGTCCCCTGTTTGTATTAAGGACATATATTTGAGTTTTACTTTCTAACACTCTTGCACATTTCTGTTCAATTATTTCCTAGAAATTTTATACAGCTGCAGAAATTCAGCCCTTCTCAAGCAAACCACATTTGAGATTGTAATCATCTTCTCTTCAACCTTAATGAATATGAACTTGTTATGATCTCTGTTGATGAGGCAGCCACACACTCTGAGGCCAGTAGAGGTTTTTATTTATTATTGTATTTATCCAAAACCATGCAGTTTAAAATGCAGTTACATGACACTGGTTGCAGCACTTTTTAAATATAGGGAAAAAAAAAAAAAAACCACAACCAATGACTTTACAACTCTAGAAATTGAGTTCAAGCTCTATTTACACTAGTGGTGGATCCTAGAGAAAAAAATATATATACATTTCAACTTGATTTCTTTTTAAATGAAAGCCATTTTACTGATCATCCATGCTGCTTTTTGCCAGTGTTTTGCTAGCTTTACTGTCTATTTTGAGTCTAGGACAACATTACTACATCTGATTTGTTCTTCAACTTCCCTAGTATTCTCAAATATTCTTACAATTTTGACTGCTACTGTGGTCTGAGCAGACATCTATAATGACTCAGATAGCATTCTCAAGCAGTAAAAGCCAGGTTAGAACTACTGCATAGAAATTTGGGACAGTGCATCTGTTTATCTAAAAAGAGCTCTTTAAACTTCTATATTATGGAATATAATCCTGGTAGAAATAACTTGCTTCCTGGACTTCCTCATTCAAGGTTAAGTCCATCACAGATGAATATCACTCCTGCCAGCCATATTTTAATGAAATCAGAAAATGAAATTATTCCAGCTTAGGATCCATTGTGGTTCATCTGCCTGAGCTGCCCATCTGAGTCCTGGAGAGAACAGCAATTCAATTATGTCTGTCTTCTCCATGGTCCTTAGAAATGCCAAGGCAGCACAGGATGGCCTGAGTTTCAATAAAAGAAATCAGGCTACATCACTGGCAGAATTACAGACAACTGCAATTCAACTGTATGGCATTTATACATCCATCTGAACTGAACAAGGTGCCTGACCTCTAGTGAAGTTTGGAGGAAACAGCAGAATGGACACTGTTTTGTTCTGGAACTGATCACCTATGAACAAAGAGTATGGGTAAAAAAAAACAACCAAGAAAGTGCTCCATCTTTGGAAGACATTGATCAATGAACCACTGAGCGGCATAAGGCAACAAAATGAAATCAAAGTCTTATGAATACACTACAGATTTCCAAAGGCATTCATGTTTACTGGACAAGGTTTATAGCTAGCCAGATGAGCTCTGCAATCCACTGTCCAGCTTTTTGACTGATCATATAGATAAGCACATATAGGTGATGTTCAGGTAAACAAGAATTTTTTTGCACTGAACTTGGCAGATAAAGATCTAAATACACATCATATGCAGATTTAAATCAAAGCGTCTCCTTTGCTGTTGAAAAATGATATTGAAGGTTTCAATAAATAAGAAATATGCAAACATTTGAACAAAAATATAATTCAAATAAATGAGAGGAACTCCTGTTTTCACAGCTGGTCATTGGTGCTAATCGCCATCCTCACTTTTTTTCTTTCTTTCTTTCTTTTTTTTTTTTTAATTATCTGCTATTGTGTTTCTAACTTCCTACTTTCAAACGCAGCCTAAAGACATTCAAGATACCACCAGCCTACCAACCACTCACTAAGTCCATTCACCAGCAGGAACTCTGAAAGAATGGAGGATATGGGACTGATACTCCTTTTTCACTAATGCCAGTGATTTAATTATAAAAGCCATCCCAGTAGGCTCACGCTTCATATCAAACGCCAAACGGGCAGAAGCTGGGAGACTCCTCCACCCCAGCCTCTGGTATGTCTCAGCCTCAGTGGTGAGGAATTGGCTTCTCCTGGGATAAGAGGCTAATTTATCAGCTATATAATGATGCATCTCTCTCATTTCATCCAGCTGCCTCCTTCGGAAGAAATGGATGGTTAAAGAGACTTAGATCTAATTAATAATTAATGTTCAAAGCAGATATACAAAATAGCTCATATTCAAATGGGAAATCAAATTTCTAGAGATGAAATAATAAGAAGTACAAGAAAATATTTAAAGACATTTATCTACGCATTGAAATAGAAGTACTATGGCCTGAAAAAAATTATGAAAAGAGTTCCTGTTATCTGCTCCTCCTTGCTAATAAATAGCAGGTCATAGTACTCTGAAATTTTGGTTTGCAAACATACAGATACATAAAGTTCTGTATCCTAGCTCTCTTCTCTCTCAGGAAACTGCCTGGCAAGGTGGAGGATTTACTGGCTGATTGGTCCTTTGGTAGCACTGCAATAAGCAGGATAATTATAAATGTTGATTGTGTGCCAAAGGGTGCAGGCAAAAGTGGACAAGATGCTTCAAATGAAACTGATGGCATTAACCATGAACAAGACTGAACACGAAAAAGGAGAAAACAGGCCTTATTTTTAGGGCTATGCTAGCAAAACCTCTCTTGCAGAAAGTGAATTATAAATATGCTGGATGCCAAAGTAATGTCCATGGGGGGAGGTAAGGGATTGCTATAAAACACAGTATTCTAACTACTACAGATGTTGCTGCTAGAATTTACAGCTTTCTCTGCGTGCTTATCTCTCCTCACCAGTTTCTGCACATTGAGTCACATTCAAACATGGGCCATTTTAAGCCATCTTTTTATTATTTTAACCTTTTTTTTTTTTTTAAAGCTACAATTAATTTCTTCTGCACTATTCTGTAACGTTAAATAGATTCAAGACGTGTATTTACAAACCACATGCAATCCCATTTTGGCACATGTAAATTACATGCAAATACATTCTAAATTAGTTTGTTTATCACTCCAGAATTCTAATCCAAAGGCTTTGTTTTTTTTTTTTTTTAAGTTTAGTTTTTATTCTGACATGTTTACAAATGAGTTTGACTCTGGAAAATAACTTAATAAACTCAGGGTTAGCTATGCAATTAGAGGAGGCATCTGGGAACTATAAAACCTGGAAAACAACATTTACATCTTTCATACATCCAAGACTCCACTTTTCTTTCTCCCTTGAATACATCATTTCAAAATATTGCAGTTATTTTTGTATGAGGACAGACAGGAAGAATTCATTTTTATAACCAATGACCCCTCTCTCCAATGAGCAATTCATGGGGTTGTGCTGGATAAAATGCACAAAGTAGAAGATTTCATTACAAAAAAAAGAAAATGAAAAATAACTGAATTAACATTGATCATGACTTTTCAACAGCATTTCTTATTATTACGGCTGGGAAAAGTCTCCTGTGGGCAGTAAAGCTTTCCCATGTATTATTAGCCCTCTACGGAAAGCTATGAAAAGACACAAATCTGTTTTGTCAAAGGACAGAAGAGCATTTAGTTATAAGAGAAAGTATGGTCATAATCCATTGCCAGGTTAAAGGTGAAGAAAACAGAACTATAACACAAAGCCTTAAGAGAGTAATACTCCTGCAGTTAATTCCTGAACACCACAGTCGAGACGCCTGGTTTGTGGGGAGAATACATTCTCAGGGCAACCTGACATCTATACGGTTTATATTTATTAGCAGCAGCGCTGTTATATGGCATCTGTTTGTGCTGGGTACAAACGCACAGCACCACAGGTCCTGCTTTGGGAGGCATTTGTCGAGATGCCACAAGTGCTCCTGCAGCCACTGCTACAGCCCTGTACGGCAGTGATCGCCCTCGCCTGGGCAGAGGGATGGGGACGCCTCGCTTCGTTTTGTTCCTACAAGCGGTGCAGCCCAGAGCAGCTGTCTTTGGATGCTCGGGCCGCTTGGGAACCTTTCCTAGAATATAGGATTAACAAAAGGCAGAATGTTGGGGTGAGAGAGTTGAGTCGGGCATCGTGCGTTAACACAGCTCAGGAGCTTGCATAAGATCTTTGAAGAGATTAGGGGTTTGGTTCAGATAAGAGGCCATTTGGGTGCTCTGGATCACATCCCAGCCCAGACTTGCGGCAGGTCTAAGTGACCAGATAGGGATTCATTCTGCATCAACCCATGGGCCCTGCACACTCCCAGCCCCTGGCAGGTGCACAGGGTGAGCACAGGGCATGGCAGCACAGCAACATTTAGCATCGCTCTGAGACTGTCCTTATAACGGGCAGGAAAATTAGGGTCATTACAAATGATTCCTCCTTTCAGTAGTCCCTAGAGGATAAGGACAATAGCTGCAGCTGAGTAACAGAGCAGGTAATGTAATAAAAGCATCAAGAATAATGTAATCCCCTGCTGTCTTCTAGATGGTTCGAACACGCTTATTTTCATTTTTATTTGTATGGCCCAGCAAACATGACTTTGTGGCTTACGCTGCCCTCCCCAGGCCCTGCTGCAGACCTCATCCCATTCTGCCTGCATCCCTGGCTCCGCTGCCAGCACTCTGTCCCAGCACAAACAGCACCTGCACAGTCCAGTGCTGACATCCCAGCCAGCTGCCACGTCAGAAGCAGACTGCAGTGACAGAAGAGTATTTCACCTTCCTTTAACCTGCTTTTAAAGGACACTGCAGTGATACAACCGCCTCGCAGTACCCACGTTATCTCCTTTAGCAGCATCTCAGATAACTCCCCACCACACTGCGCTGTGCTGGGTGATGAACAAGTCACTGCTCCACTGTGGGTTATTCTGCGCTTTCAGCCAGATTTGCAAAGCCATAACACCTTCCCCATTCAAATCTCCTAAAAAATTCCTTCGTGCCTTCAAGTTACAAGCTCAAAATAATAATAAAGGCTCTAGGTCATCCTTTCTTGTGGGTGTCCCAGTGACCTTGGCTGACTGCTTTAATAGAAAGCGTTCTGCAAACCAAAAAAAAAAAAAAAAAAGAGCCCACTGGCAATTCTTAGAAAAAAAATGAGCTAAGAAAAGGTTCTCTTGTGCAGTTCCAGCTTCCCTTTTCCTCAGTCTCATCCATTTAGCTTTGTAAGCGTCAATGCTTGGCCATTTTCTGTTACTGCAGCAGGGATAGTGGGACAGCAGAGGGAATCTTCTCAAAAATAAAAAGCAGTTCTATTAAAATCATACTGCATTTTTGACATTCTCTGTCTATTTTTCCTGCCATCACCCCTGCTTTGTCTGTTTCAGGTACCAAATACTGGGGGGCAGCTCAGTGCCACAAGGTGCACATCCAGCACAACAACATCCTTGTGGGCGGGGATACCCAGGCTACTAAAATAGAAGCGGAGCACAGCTAGATGTATGAGCCCACCTAGGTTTAAAAATATAATCACAAGCAGAGGTTTGGGTCCAGGTGCAACCCAGCAGCGCTGGAATGACAGCACACTCAAGCCAGCAAAATCCAGCAATCCAGGGATTGTTTCTGGCAGGGATAGCACCCAGCTCAGGCCCTGCTGCGCTGCCCTCCATTTTGTGATCTCAGTGTAACCCCTGCTGCCTCCAGGTAGGGAGAATATACTGATCTTGCGCTGAGTCTCATTCAGGTTGCTCAGCAGATAATTAAACAGACAGACAAAAAAATCCTGAATGAAGGAACTGTTTCCATACAGATGCCCTTGCTAATTAAAATTTCATTAGAAAGAAAGGAAAAAAAAAGCTTTCCATGCTCTCTAAAACCATCTAATACTAAGAAAGGTTGTTGGATTTTTTTTTTTTTTTTTGAGAGAGAGGAGGAGATTATTTTAAGTTATCCTCAAGCTTGCCCAAAAAGAGAAGCAGCACAATACACCTGTGCACAAAATTGCTCATTTTCCCTCTAAGTGAGCTCATTCTGCACATTGTGAAGTACAACAGAAAGCATTATGTGCAAACATTTACAGCATGAAAAGCCTCGTCACCTGGGATACTCGCTGCTTTCTGAAAAGTCTGATCAAAGATAAAAACCAAGACAACTCCTTGTAATCAATTATGCACAGATAGTCCTCAGTGTATGTGCAATTCATAAAAATAATACTGAAAACATAACACGGATTTACATGCAGAAAAAAAATACGGACACGGACAGAACACTGATCTGCCGATTGGTATCTGGAAGAGACAACTGCAGCTCCATAGGTGAGGCAGCCCCTGCCCACAGAGCTGTGAAGGTCACAGCAGGACGAGCTAGATTCGGGTTTTATTTCTGTGTAGGCAAAGAGCGCTAACCCCCATATAAATGTACACACCCAAACAGCACATAGGGTTAAAGCAAGCCACTGCCTGGCAATCTAGCTTCTCCTAAACGTGGAACCACACAGTAATGCCTGCCTCATTGGGCTTCACACCTTGGGGACAAACCTTCTGTGTGCCAGGGGAGACCCGCAGCCATCTCCAAACACATCCGTCTTTGCACTCAGAAGGGCAGAGGAAGATACACTCAGATTTCCAGCTTGTATGAACACCATCATCATCATCACCCTCACTAATACCAAATTCACACTTTGAGGCCTTTTCTATGTCTTTTTCGCTCATCTTTATGGCAGTCAACTTAAGGAGTTCACACTTCAATGTCAAACCTTTGAGCAACTCCAACCCTCCCACCTCCTCCCCCCCAACTATAAAATATTTATATTTCAACGTGAAGATTTATTCCTGTTTTGTTCTGGCTGACATCTTTTTGTCACAGGTCTTGCACACTTTTTGGCTAGGTGAGCCCAAACAGTACACAGGAACTTAATGAGCAGATCAATTACTGGTCATAAGAAAAGATACTGTCTCTTTAAAGGTTATTTGAAGGTTGATTGCTATCTTATTGCTTATATCCTGCAAAACTATTCAGCCTTATGAATGAATTTGACCTTTTTATACTTACTGAGGAAAAAAAAAAAAAAAAGAAAAGAAAAAACGAAGAGAAGTTAATTTAGAGCTCTATAATACAACACTTTTTCCTGGAGAAATGAAAGGGCATTCAAATCGATACCTGCACAATAACACTCTGATGAATGTTTGCACCCAATTTTCTCATTTTGCTAACTTGAGATTGGGCATTTTGAATAGTTCTCAAAGAACATATTCTTTATGTGCTGTGAAGTATGTGGTATTGTGTCCAAACAATGCTAGAGGATAATCATTATAGGAGTATCACTGGGCCTGAAAAGGTCAGTTAGTTAGAAATGTCAGCTTTCAATGCAGCCATGCCGGACCTCCCTATGTAAGGATCCAATTAAAGGGACATGCCAAGGTGCATGGAAACATCATGGTGACCCAGAATAATAATAAGGTATTGTGGAAAAACTTGATATTTTTCTTCAAAAGTAATGGATTAGCCTTTAGTATATCCTTTCTGCAGCCTTATTTTGATTTCGTAAATATCACTTATTCTACATGAATCCAAAAAAGGTCATTTAAAAAAAAAATGCAAACGTGGGGATGAAACAGTCTTACTAAAAGTAAATATCGGGTAACTAAATGGAAAAACTCTGGTTATTGGAGCAAAAAGAAAGTCATTTCAGTAAAACTCAGAAGTGCGATATTTGAGATGGATATATATGATGTTTTGGGAGACAGATGGGCATAAATCAGCAGAGACAGGCAGACAGGTGAGGGCAAACTTACTCTCCTGGGATATGCTGTGAGAGAGGACTGTCCGCGCAGGGGAAAGACAGGAGGAACAGTAACACCAGTCAGTGGATACCTGGAATCTCTGCAATTGTTCTTTTCAATCCAACGGAGAGGTATAAATAAGAATTAGGAGGATACCAATCTGCACAAATAAGTAATTACAGGCAACAATATTAATCCTCCTTATCACAGCAAATGAAAATTTTTACAGCTGTTCAGATGCTGTGAAGATGAGGAATCGGATACAGTCAAATTTCTTAATCAGGCTCAGGACGGCCAAAACCAACCTAATGGCACTAAAATGGCACTGTGCGTTCTCTGTGCTCTCTGTTAGTGCATCATCTTGCTAAAGGATCACCAAGTGTGGAACAAATTTCTTCCAGTGTTCCTCGGGTTCGGCTAAAACTGACAACGCTAATTTCACTCTGAGACTTCAGCACGTGTGTTTTATTTTTCATGGCAAAGAAATTCTTGTACCGTGGGTTCAAACAATTGGGGTTGATTGCTTTGCAGAGCAGCGAGGTCCGGTTCCTCCAAGTTATTTTGGAATACCATGGGAACATGGGGAATTAATACCACCACGATACCATAGTGATACAAGAAATGATTTCCCTCCTATTCATCATCTAGCAATGAAAGACTCTTATTAGCAAACAAATACATAATTTCTTTTTTCCACCATCTTTCCAAAAAAAAAAAAAAAAAAGCATGTGAATTTTCACTGCCAAACACGAGCAATAATCACGTTTAAAAACCCAGACACTTGACACCTCCTTAGTACAAAATCAATGTCGTATTAATTAATAAGGACCATCAAAAATAGTAGCCAAGTTTTAGCAGCAAACAACTTTCTGTCACATTTTATTACTCTGTATCGTTTTTTACTAATACCCATCTTCCAGCTTCATGACTCTGGGTTCACATTATTTTCATGCTTCAATTAGAAAGAAGAAGATAGCCAGACCGTCCAGGAAGGTAATGGAAAAGTCTTGTAGGGGGGCTTAGTGGTGGAATTTATGGCTAAATGAAACTTTCAAATATACTATAAAACTTCTCCTTCCTTTGCTTAGTTTTACTTGAGGTCTCATAAGCAGTAATATGTAGAAATGCAAAACTTAATCAGCTAAAAAATAGAGCAAATCCCACATATCATTTTATGCAATACCAGGAGAGCAGAAATATATTTTCCTAACCAGAGAAAATTAACTAGGCAACAGTCCTATATCTATAATTTAAAGTAGTAAAATATGTATGGCAGAAACTAAAGCCACCTTAAAAGAATTCCTGTAGCAGCATATCACAAATTAATGAAATGGAGACATTTTTAGAGCATGCTGCACTGAAGATATTAAAAGGGGGGAGAATATTTCACCCCACAGATAAGTCTGATAAATACTTTTTAAATCAAGCTTTCTTCCCTATTTAAAAGTGCAAGAGCTTGAATATAAGGGACAGCAAACACACAGTCATTAGCATTCCCAATCAAATCTCAGTGTCACTCCACAGAGATCAGGGATATTTCACTCTGTCAGTGTGTGTAAATTCCTAATGTGGTCAGAGGAAAATCTGAACAAATCGTGAGGAAGGAATTATGGAGTCAGCTCTTACTTTATTTCTCCTAAAACAGAGCTGAAAGAGACTTAAAATACTTTATATTCCACGCTATAGCCAAGCTGGGCACTATAGAATATTCAACTACTGCAGGTTTTTTAAATGCAATCAATTTACTGCTGCCAAATGTAGTAGGTTTATATACATCTGGGAAACATGCACCTACGGTGCTGATGAATTTCTCCTGACATTGCACTGATTTCAAGAGAATGTTGTTTTAAATTGGCAGTAGAGAGACTGGTAGAAAAGGATAAAGCCCTGAGGACGGCTGAATCAAAGAGAATTTCAAAAGAATTTTCCTGATGGTTCTTGGATAATATCACATGTTAGCTATTTTCAAAGCCAATAGTTTCCAACGCACTTCCATTTATGGTATCAATAATTAAAAATATTTCTGTGGGAGATGAACTTACCTCACCGAGAAGAGAAACTGGAAAGCTATATTATTATTGTAAACAGAGGAGATGCAAAAATCTTTGTCTCCAGGACAAAGCTATAGAAACAGGGATATCTTATTTGCAACTATTGAGTGGTTACCACGAAACGTGACACAGTTGCATGTGCATGTTCAAAGCATTAGAGAACATGATCACATAGAAATTAAAGGCAGATCAGATTAAGCCACCTGAAAATTTGGTCCTGAAATCTAAAGTCTAGAAGACAAAGTGTAGAGAAAATGTTTTGGATCAAATTCAAAGGCAGAAAAGCTAAGTTTAAAGAAAATTTAAATTACCAAAACTTAAACCTCATTATGTCCCGCTCCCTGCCAGCACGTCCCTGCCAGCTACTAATGAATGTTTAAAATCCTTCCCCCACCCCACTGCGCACATCAGCTCTGAATCTGGCACCCTGAACCGTACAGCACGTTGCAGTCTAATTGTAACTCACATGTCAAGGGGCAAGAAGAAAGGAGTGTGGCGAGAGCATTGATAAATTTAACTCAACATTCCTCCAGCTACTCAGCAGTACGGCAGAGCCGTGAACTCCCTTCCACATTTTACATGGGTGTCAGTTACTTCAAAGGGATATATTCAAGCATGAGGGAGTCTGGCTTGCTCCCAGCTTATGCATCATTTGTGCCTGCCTTTTTCTGGAAACCCACGGCAAAGCAAAAACTTCCTCCAGTTTGGGGCACATTGTGGAGCTTTCCAGAGCTGCTTTCTTAGCACTGGAACAGATCAGCTGTGCACCTTTGCATATGAGACATCTCTTACTCTCTGCATTTCTTCCTCTTGTTCCCCCCCCCCCCCCCCATCCAGAATGCCCTGAGTTCAGCTTACAGACTTATGATGCACACCTGTGCAACTAAACACACAAATGAGCAATTCCACCAGTGCCATGCATAGGGGATTCAGTGTTCAGAAGGCACCTGGAGCTAGGCAAGAGGCTTCTCCCCGTTTTAGTGCAGCATGTCCACCCACACAGTCACTGGAAGCTGTTTTCAAATACAGCTATTCTGACCAACTATCCCAGTTAGTTGCTGTGTTGATTTAATAAGTTGCTGTATTAAACCAAAAAATCTGAAGCAATAGCTACTTACTGCAATCACACCGATGCACAAAATCAATGAAGTCAACCTTTCATTGTATCAGTAACTTCTGTGTTTAAAATTACAAGAAAGGTATCAAAAATTCATTTTACAGACGCGTCTCATATAAAGTTATTCTGTTTCTCAAGCTTCCTTTGGTCTTATTTAATCTAAATTAAATTAAATTAAAGAAGTAGGTGGTCTTCGGTGCCCTTATCCAAGATCTGAATGCCTGTTACGATTAAGACACTCAGAGGTCTTTTTTCCTTTTCTTTCTCCTCTAGAAGCAGAGAACATTGAAGATATGAAAAATAAAAAAAAAAAAATGAGCCATGTTTGTCCTTGAAGTTACAGTCAGAATAGTGACAATGGCTGTATCACACTGTATTGTTGCTTTTATCAGCAAGTGCCCTGAGCATACATTAACATAATTGCAAACTGCATGAAAAGTGAACATGCAAAAATGTGATGCAATTGCCAATAGCCTCAAACATCTGTCCCAACAAAGTGTTCCTCCTCCTTATTTTAATTCTTATTATTTTAACAAGGTTAGTGAAGGAGAAACCATGTCACAGATGATATCTACATTTAGAGTGTCAGAACAATTATTGATGCAAAATTGTTATCCAAGCAAATGAGTCACATTTTGTTCACTTCCCAAAACACCTGTTCATTTCCTAACACGTTATTCCCAGTTAAAGCCAGAACTCATTAGTCCCAGTTAAAGCCAAATGGAAAGCTTAATGTGCCCATACAGCTGGAAAACTGAAAAAATAACCAAAAGGTAGCACCATTCAAGCACAGTGTATCTCTGGAGCTGGTGGGCAGCGAACTACTATAGCAGCCAACAGAATGAAACAGAGACAAAACCCAGCAATAAACTAATAGCCACCCAGCCTTAACAGTGGAAATCAAAGAGAACTACCCAAACAGCCACCATTTTAATCATGGTACTGAGATCTTCGAGCTCACTATGCCAAAGAGCCCACCACATCCTCAGTGTAAGATATTTTGGTTTATCTTCTCAATGGGTAAACAAGAAAGGCTGTTATGGAGAAGATCATTGAGCACATTTCAGATTTCACCTCAATATTTTCTGTCCCACATCAGGGTTCTCCAGAACCAAGCCTGGACCTCCAGTCTCCCACCACATGCACACATGGCCGCTGTCCCATTGCTCCCCAAACTGCTCATATTTGCCACTGAGAAAAGCCAAACTCGCATTTCTGTGATAGTCAAACACACATTGTGAATTTGAGGGCATCTGCCCTGCAGACATACCGCTAACTGTAACCCCACGAGGCTTAAAGAAATATCAACACTCAAATTCATAGAGTAAAGGTCTGAAGAGGCAGTTCTATGAACGGATAACTGCCCGGGGCTTTGCCAAGCACAATATAGCTGTCACTTGTTATTATGTGAAAGATTTTCTGGGGAACAGTGTTTTTCATTTTGCATTTCAGAGACTGGGGGGAAAAAAAAATACATTTAGACAACCATCTCTTTAAGAAAAGAGAAGAGAGCCATGCAGCAGAGCTCACTTACCGGGGCTGGTTATTGTCAGAAGGTCAAGCTGCCGTCTCTGCTGAAAAACAAATTATAAAAGGAATTGTTAAAAGGAGACTAATTTTAGTGGGTGAGCTTAGACCTGTGAAGTAAATGTTCTGACATTTATAGCAGAATTAATTACGAGTTACATGGTTCACAGTAACTCTTTTGGATGGGATCCGCATGTACTTTATGAGGAACAACAACAACAAAAAAACCCCAACAACAAGCTCAGTCCTTTTAATGTGTTTTTATTTGCACTTATAAAGTGTTACTATTTCTTCTTCGGAGCATATACTTGAAATGGATAGCTAGAAGCACAGATGGACCGATATATTTATGAAAGCGGTTTCTGATTCCATAGGGAAAGAGACAAGGAACCAAGACAAGAAACCCTAAGTTCTTTATTCATATCAATCACTGACTCATAGCCTGGATGTGATCAAGCACAATTACATTGCCTTGGGGTAAACCTTTCAAAGACTTGTAAAGGGATCTAGACAAATTCAAGACTGATAAAAGGAAAGTTTCTTTTTATGCTGAGCACAGATAGCCTGCAGATCGCATTGCCACCAGTTATCCCTCACCCCAAAGCCTGCTAGAATTGATCAGCGCTGAATATTTCTACAGATCACAAAACACAGGGACTTATGATAGCATATATCAAGTTTAAACCAAATAGTTGTTTCTGGAAGGCTGCAAGCATCCATCACTAGACCATCACTGGAATGGCTACTCTTCATCTCACAAACAGCCTGTTTCTGCCTCTCCTTCCCAGCTTTCTAACTTTCTGTCTTCTCCCTAACTTTGCCCATCATTAGTGTGTCTAGCTGGCATTTCAGATTACCCTGTCCAGTTTAATTTCTCTCTCCTAATCTGCTCAATAATGTCTGTGTTACTTTCATTTATTGTCAGTCCTATTGATCTTTTTCTAATCTAATTCTCATCATTACATTCACTGTATTCTCTGGGTGACAGCTTAAAGTCCTTGAGGAAGAAACACTGACTTGGTACTCCCTACAGTGAATGTTCATCCCTGGAAATTACAACTGATGAAACTCCTTTCCAAACTCATTGTTTCTCTGCAAGTAGAGCTTCGCTGGCTGAAGTACGTGAACACAGCTGACCATCTACTGGATATACTTGAGATGCAAACCCAAAACTGAATTTGGCCTGTTGGGAAGCTAAGTGAGGTATCAGGCTGAGAAAAACACATTTTTTGAAACACTGCTGGCCTTCAGTACCTTAGCTCTTGTACAATAGAAATCACCTTTGAGAGAAACCTAATTCCTGTCTGCTTTCATAATTATTTCTTGTTTGCTCAACTCTGACAAGGCATTTTGAGTATGATTTTAGCAGTATGCTTGACATTTGATTTCTTATAAAACACTAAGGCCAAACTAAGACAAGCATGCCAATATACTGGTAAAATGGAGCAGAAGAACCTGCCCTACTGCCTTGTGTTTCCTTCACAAGAACCATTCAGAAATGTTATCCCAGCTGTACTGAGTTCTGCTCACTCCAGACTTCTCCCAGAGAGCAATAATGCAAAGTAAGCAATAGTACAAATGAAGGACCTGCCTCCCCAGTGGGAGCTGTAAGAAGAAATGTCTCCTAATGAGTTGAATTTTATATAGACTCTGTGCCTTAATCCTGAGTCACACATATAAAGCTATGAAGTGCTAGGACTTAGCACCCACTGGGCCAAAAGCTTTGCTTACATTTCTCATCACAACTGGAACTCCAAATGCTGTATATCTAATGAACAGCTAGAGCAGAAA
This sequence comes from Chrysolophus pictus, assembly GCA_037305975.1. Classification (NCBI taxonomy): domain Eukaryota; kingdom Metazoa; phylum Chordata; class Aves; order Galliformes; family Phasianidae; genus Chrysolophus; species Chrysolophus pictus. Next base: position 22,754,911 of record CM074583.1, read on the forward strand.
AGTAAAAGCTTCTCTACTGGGGAAAAAAAAAAAAAAAAAAAGGTGGAATATAAATAGTCTACATTAAAGAAGGTTGCAGACTGTAGAGCGTTTGAAAAGAGAGAAATGCCTGTGTAGCCCAACTGGCCCCCAATCCTGACCTAAAGCTGTTAGCTAGGTTTAGAATAAGCACTAAATAAAAACCTAAATTGCTTAAGTCGATACTGCAAGAAGATAAAAGCATACAGAATAGGCTAAACAAAACATGAAACAAAGTGAAACTTTTCTTCCTGATAGGATGCTGCCTTCAAACTGGCCTTGGAAAAAAAAAAATAAATTAACTACATGTCCGGGAAATCTTTGTGTACGTGTTGAACTTTAAGCACAAGTTATTTCTCTGACTTCAAATGGAGCAGCACTGATATTTCACATCTAACACCTAAATGCTGCGAGGGCTTTGAAATGCCACCAGGCTCTTGGCCCTGACTCCATCCAAGCACTCCGGGCTGCAGCTCTGTGCTGACTGCCTGACCTGTGCACCCAGGAAGAAAAAATTCCTCTGCTCTGACCTTCAGCAGACCTTGAAGAGGTTTCTCTCATTTAGCACAGCAAGGGAAGCTTGCACACGCTCACCCAAGCCCTGGAGAGAAGGAAACAGCAAAACACATCTCAAAATCATGCATTTAAACATGCAAAAATGCACTAATTATGGATCCAATCACTTTCCGGAAATTCAAGCCTGCTCTCAGATCTCAGGGGCTAACTCTCTGCGGCTTCCAGGGCTCAGCTGGACGCAAGCAGACTAGTAACTATATGGATATTTTTTTTTCATTTCTACTGGCACACTTATGAGTGACTATAAAAGCAAAAGAATTTGGATTTAAAGAGAAAGGCATTAAACAAAGTGTCCACAGTTAATAAAATAATTGCATCAGAAACATCATGGCTGTGAGGCTTGATATATCCTCTTCTCCCTTCAGTGATGAAAGCTGCCACCTGCAGCTGTTACCCCCTTCTAGCATGATCACCCTCTCCTTGTTTTGACAGATTTCTTGAAAGACTCATCTCAAGATGTCTGGCTTCTTTTTGCTTTGCCTTCAGTAATTTTCCACTTCTCAGATACCTGCCCCTGCAGAGATACTTGGGGCCATCCCAATCTTCAGGCAACCTCAAGTCCCAAGAATTACTACCAGAGCACTGAGTAAAATATAATGATTATCATTCCCGGTCTGAGAAGAGGTGATAGTGTCCCATATCACTAATGCTGCATTTCACCTACACTGGCAAAAAGGCACTCCTCAAAGGGGAAAAAAACACATTAAAATGATTTCCGTAGCATCAACCATAAATGGTAAGTGGAAAACAGAAATATTCCCTTTATCATCACCGTACCTCTAGTGCTATAATCCTGCGCTACCCGTAAGGGGCAACGTTCTCATTTTCACTTTGCTGGTTATTTGAAAGCCCAAAGGCACGAAGAGGCCATTGGTGATTCATACTGGCTTCCCACTATGTGCGTTTTTCCATCATTGGTACTATCCAGAGGCACAGTCCCTACAGCACAGGGCTCTGCAGCAAACCTGCAGCAGATCGTGTTCACTTCCATAAAATTAACAGTCTTTAATTAATGCAATAAGCACTGATGAGTAATAAATCATATTAAAATACAAGGAAGGCAAATTTTTAATACATTAAGCATTGATTCACTCAATAAATATTAATCTATTAAGCATCGAGAATTAATTACTTTAAAAAAAAAAAAAACAGTTGAAAATCCTAGCTGGTGATCTGGTCTAAAATGAGCAGAACGGTCCCTGTTCACCCATAATATGCACTTATTTTTAACTAATTCTGTAATTTATCACATTAAATAACTTGCCTAACAGCAAATCTGGAATATTATTCTATTGCCATATGCAATTTTCTCGACAGATTTTAACTCACTCCATATATTGCTCCCTAAATTTCTCCTCGCAACTCCCTTTTTGAGTATCTCCTTTCCCTTCCTTGATGTTCGTGGTCTTTAAAACACTTGCCGACTGGTGTCGTTTAATTTTCACCTCAATTAACTCAGTGAGAGTTGCAAAACTAGAAAAAAAAAAAAATGTGTGTGTGGGGAGGGAAATTAAATCATTTATTTAAGTTTAGCTTATCTATGAGATGCTCTTTCACACACTGCTCTCTGCAGTGTTCCTCCAACCTTTTACATAGATGTGGGATGTGCTGCAGTTGCTTTGACTCTTATCTACAGATTAGCAAAAGAGAAGGAAAAAAAGCCAGATGCAAAGATGCCCCATGAGACTGATATGGAGCTGTTTCTGTAGCAACCAATGATTTTCTTCTCATGTAAGAATGAACCGTGTCATATCTAATTCTGAATGTATCTGGGCCTCACTTGCCAGCCAAAGCTGTGTCAAGTATAAAGTCAATACAGTTAGAAAGAGTGATAAAAAAAAGCAATTATAAAGTCATCTTCCTCCTCCTACACTCCTCCTCTAACCAGGATCCAAAAGATATCCTTGCCCCTGCCTTCAGCCCTGGAACATCACCTCCAAGCACCCAACACCCAGCAAAGATAGGAAGCATTTCAGAAAAGCAGCTCCTCTGCTGAAAGCTCCCTCGTTCATCCCATGCACCCCTCATCCCAGGAGATGGCAGTGCTCTGACAGGGGTTCCCTAATTGATTATCTATCTATCAAAAAGTATGGTTTTATGTGGGCCACGACAAATCTCCTAAGTCCAGATCTGAAATCAACTTCATCTTCAGAAAGCCCTTGTTAGGTCTGTGCCACTTTGCTCTGCAGGCAATGTTCCCTGCAGCTCTGAACCCAAGGGTAGGCTGCTATCTCACTAGCATCTCCTCCAATTTACCCACACAAAGCTGGAATTGAGACTGTGTGAGCACAGGAAGACTTTGTCTTCCTAAATGTATTTTATCCAGACTGGTCTCTTCTCTTGATCTCTTCCATCCCAATTTAATGAACAAGTGTTCTCTTTGTACCACCTTTAATCTACAATGCAATTCAATTAGTTTAAAATTAAAATCAAATGCATGGTGACTTTTTTTCCTGGAAGATTTACAACAAGTTGTTGGTATTTTTGTCTCTTCTAAATTAATTTCTAAATTTTAAATTCTAAGTTAGTTTTCTTCTTCTATAAACAGGCTGTGATGACAAGAGAAATTGTAAGCCATGAAGGAAAGGTTTAGGCTGTATCCCATCCATTTGCATTGCCACAGGATGGGTAATGAAGGCATAAAGTAATGTAAGAAGAAAGTAAATATGATTATGCAAGCATTTCACGTCTGTCTAGTTTCTCAAATGAGAATTTCTCTACTCACACCCTCCTTCCCTTCAGAATGCATGACACTGCTGAAGAGAGAATCTCAATTTAAGTAATGACCCCAATAAGATACTAATTCAAATCCTGTTAAAACGGATAATCTGATGCTTTAAAGCGTTTTATTATTATTATTATTTGAAGTTACATTATGATGTCAAGCAATAATCTTTTTTTCCTTCCTGAAATCACAAGCTTTTGTTCATAGAGTGAAACAAGATCTCACATTTTGTACTTCCTTTATTATTAGCTGCTAACGTTCCCTGACTCTGTGATAAAACGAACCAGTCAGCTTGTTGACACTTGACTGGGGTTTAAGTAAATTGCATCTGCTGTAGCCTACTCTGTGGAATCAATTATTGATAATATAGGTGTGGGGGAACATTTATAAAGTGGTTTGGGATATGTTGTTGCTCATGCTAAGAGCTATAATGAGCATTTAAAACCATTTTAACAGTGACCTCTACAGACATTTGATCTTTGCAATATTTGATAATTTGATTTTGGTTTAGAATCAAAACCAAGCCAAAATGATAAAAGACAGCAGTGATCCATTAAGCTACTTTGCTCCTCCTTACATTTCACATATTATTCTACTTAATATCTGACACTGGCACATTTCTCTCACAAAACCTTCGTGTCAAGGATACGTTTCTCAGAAACATTGCTGAACAAGTAGCTAAAACATACTCCTCTCGCTGCTTGGACTATTTATCTCTGGAATACAACACTCATACATAACTTATTATTTATTAATAGGCTCCTCCCTAGTTCTTACTGCCCTGATGTGCTCAGAAGCTATTTAGAAAGAACATCAACGCAATGGAGACAGGAAGTACTGAAAAACCATGTGCGAGCTCTTTGGGCATTTGAAAACACTCTCTAGTTCCTCTAGTGGTAGCAGTAAGTCACAGCCCCAGAGGCTCGGTGAGCAGATCCACTTAAAGCAGTGCATCACTGCCCAAAGCAACAGCCACACAGAAGTACCAACTTTCTATGTGCACCATCACTTCTATTATTGTATGGCCACACAATCTTTTCCCCATGTATTCTTCAGTGGCATCTACTGGTGCTTTATCTATAAGTTGCCTTATTTACATACACAGTACTCATTGAGAGTATCCAGAGTCTAACTGAACTACTAGGAACCAAAAAAGTTCATCAGATCCCTTTAAATATTTGCAAATGCAACAAAAAGTCATTAAGATGCTCTTATCTCTGGAAGGAAGGAAGGAGACAAGGAATGAGCTGCTTTGGAATGAACTGATCCTTAACTTTGCCAGTGAGAGTTATGAAGGATGACAGAACATCTCTTAATTTTATTCTGTATTTCTGCATCTGTATTAAAACAAACAAACAACCAGCATCCTCATACACTTTAGTGAAGCAATATAAAGAATTGTAGCAACTATATCATTAATGATGCATACAGTGACATATAATTATGTGCACATCCTCTCAGATGAGTACATAGAAGGACACCTTTAGCAATTTCATAGTGCAGGTCCCTCAGCCACATCAAAATACGGCAGCCAAAACCAATCACTTTATTTAATTCAAATAGCAAACACCTCAGAGCTCCCAACTTCATAGGATTCCACCTTCCCAGTTAATGCAGGTCTGTAGTCACCCCACATCTTGTATAGAGTACACAGAGTATATGCACACACACACTGGTATTTGTGCCCCAGTGAAGAGTGGAGAAGAAGGGATGATATAGCCAGCATCTTGTCTGTGCTTTGCTCTGCTCTTCCCTAAAAGCTTTGTGCCTGCAGGAAGCAAAGAAAGAGGATAAGGCCCATTTCTCTGACATCCTGAGAGTCTGACCCCACATCCAAGTTTGATTCAAACTTCTTCGCAGTTCCACAAACAACGAGGTGGCTGCACATACCTATTAAATGAAGCCTACATACTTAGCCTGCAAGGGTTTAGGATCTACTCATTCCACAGTTTAACTCAGCATTTTAATGGGCTTGTTTTGGTAACAAACCACCGAGCAGGTTTTTCATAGTTTGGTGTATTATTATGTAAATTGCAGAGCCGAGGTTATAATCCTGTGTTTGTGACATCAATTACTTAATGCCTATAGAGATTACTGTAATGCCACAAGCAGCGGATTATGTCTCAAAGTACAGAGTAAGTAGCAGGAGCTAATAAACTCTTCTTAAATTTTATTTATTTTTGGGAAAAAAAAGGAGTGAACAGGGCAGGAAATAATATACAGACCACACAGACTGCTATCAAAAAACAAAATCCATACATGACGCAGGTTGCTTCTTAGGCATCATGCAGCCATTCTTTAGTTGTGAATTCCTTGTTAAGTCTTATGGAGGAAAGAAGCAGCATTTGGAGAGAAAAAGGGATAGATCAGGAAAAGCAATTATGAACTTTAAGACTGCACCATTTAGGGATATGGGGAGAGGGTAAACAACAGTGTCCAATGAATGTTTAATTAGAAACAAAGCATATCTACCTATAGCAGTAATGGGTTATTGACTAAGGAGCCATTGTTTAAGGGTTGTTTTAGATAACAGACGAGACAGATTAACCTCCAACACATAGAATTTTAGAACTAACAGTGCCATTGCAGGATCCTGTGGAGACATGCTAAGGGAAGCACAAACCATCTCTCCCTGCTCTCCTCCATCTGGATCCTGAGCTTGAACTTCAGCCATGCACACCCTGATCAGCAGATCAATTCTCCCAACCCCTCCTTTTCTTTGTATAATTAACTAAATATTTATCAAGGTTGGGATGTAAGCTCCAGTACCCTCATCCAACCTGAGCAATCAAACTGGCAGCTTGTAGCACTTGCCCCACTCTGTCCATGCCAACTAATAATTCAACAAACCACCATTGTTCCAGAATAGCTGGCACGCTCTGGGGGCAAGAAGTCTGACCTGAGTGAGAATAAAATATTCATAGAACCGTGGTTTTCAGCAAAATAGAGGGGAAAACAAACAAATATAGAACTGGAAATCTGAGAAAGTCAATGGGAAGTTTCCTGAAATACAATACATATTCATTAAAAGATTCTTCCTTTGGAAGAAGTTAAATATTTCCCTTTTGGGGGAGCAGCATGTGTTTGCACCAGGCTGGCTTGTGCTCTGTGTTGGTATTCTGCTGAGGGCAGCATGTAACCACACAGTGAAGTTCTGCATTACAGCATTGGCAGCATCCCCTCCCTAATACACCTGGGCAAAGTCAAAGGAAACACTTATTTGATAAACCTTTAAGAAACAGGACTCCTGTGGCTTTGTACCATAAGGACAGCAATATGAATAGAAGGTAAAAAAAAAAAAAATGCATAAAAGATGCAGCACAAAAGTTGAATTCCTTCTGAATATAAATTTTCCAAAAATTACTGCATTTTCATGCATAAAACCTATGAATTATGCGTTAAGAAGTCCCTATGATCCAGCAACACAGTGAAAATAAACATGAGAACGCACAGCTTCTCTCACTGCCATTCCCTCTGACTCCCCAGAGCCCCATCTCTCTTCCCTCTCCAAGAGCTCCTGACTTTACATCTGATTTCATGTGAACTATTCGGTTGTGTTTTATCTTGGGCATTATTTTCTATCACAGCATCAGAGCGTTCCTGAGATGCAGGTGAGCAGCGTGAGAACAACACAGGAATTTCCAGGTCCTGGTTTCAGTGATGGAAGGTATTCTGCAAACACTCAAGATCTATTCTCTTTTCTCTCAAAGATGCCAATATTTAAAGGCAACTGAGTGACTCGCACACAACAGGAATGCATGCCATTTTATTTAGAAGAAGATCTCAATAGTGCGTTGCATTTCTGGAATCTCTCAATCCAGCATCTTAGAAACATAAAAAAAGAAATATACAAAGACAAAAACAAATAAAAAAAATCCACCTCAGCAGTGTACAGTTGAGCTCTACAAGCAAAGCAGACTTTTGTCAGTAAGCCTCCAGTAGCTGAGCTTTCTGTATGACACAAAGCAGAGCAAATACTGGGAGAACTTTATAACTGGCAAATGGTGTGCATGAGATCTACAGTCTATATCACCTCCAAAATCTTTGTTTAGTGATTTCTGTTTGAACCATCAGCATTCCGTTCCAAAGCCAACAGTTATCTCACAGCTGCAGCTCCAAGCATTCAAAAGGAAAAGAAGAGCTTCTTACATTTCGGAAGTTACTTTTGCAGTTAAAATGACTAAAACCATATATATGCACACAAATACATGTAGGTACATGCAATCACAGACATGTATAAACATTCATGTATGCACATGCAGTTGTGTATATACCATGGTGTGTCTATTTACTTTTGCAGGAGGAGTAAACGTTCATTAAATTGTATACGCATTATGTACCTATAGATAAGGAACTGACATAAGACAGTACACTGAAAGAATCACAGCAGCACAAATGCCATGGGTGCACGGTTAGAGAAGCTTCATTTTGAGAAGCCAAAGGAAATCTGCACGAGGGAGTCAATGAAACTGATTTCCAATGCGCCAGACTGGAGGATTTCAGTTTCTAATCTTCAGTTCTAACTTCGCCTGCCCTCTACTCATATCACGTTCACTTTTCCTCTTTCATTCTCCTTTTTTCATTTCCTCCACGCAGATGAAATGCTATAGACCAGTATCATTTGCATTTTCAAGCTGCTAATATTATGGGAATGTAAATCAGTAGACTGGAAATATCAGATTCCAAAGATTTGCACAACAGCTGGACAAAAATAGCATTTTTTCATTTGCAGCATGGAGGCAGCTAACTCCATTCCTCCAAGTCCTGTTCCAGCTGTCAAGGTAGTTTTGTAGCCAAAGATATATCTGCAATAAGGACAGGTAAGACTAAGAGGAGAAAGAACTGTGCTTCCATGTGGTATTTAGGAGGATTGCTTTCTCTAGCAGTATTTTCTCTTCATATTGTTCAAATTTATTTGTTTATTGTATACAAGTCAAGACAATATGATCAAAATAATAGTGAAAAGTTAAATTAGAATCTAGTATGTTTGGACAAATATAAATTTATATGTCCAACTACTGCAGTCTCATCTAATTTCAAGCTTTTCATCTCATTTCAGGTTGAGTCTGTTTTCTTCCACAGTCTCTGGCTGTGAGTTTTTCTATTATTCAAACATATACAACTTTCCCTCCCCTCCCCCCCAAACTGGACCACTGCTTCTCATATTCACTTAAAAAAATCACACAGGGCAGTCCAACATCACTCTTCTGAATACTGAGTTTTAAATTACAGCCACTGTAAACGCTGTCCAGAAGTCAAATGGCGGCAATGGGTACAGGCTATGCCCACAGATAAAAAGAACAACCTTACTTTCCAAGCAGACCCAACACTTCCTTATTCCTTTCTAAAGCAATTTCTTTGTAGCTTTCTATGGCATATTCTAAAATCATCATCAAATTTCTGTATCTGAAAAGTCCTGAAGCACAGAACCAGGATCAAGGTCCACTAAGGCTGTAGCCTACAGCAAAATTCCCCAAAATTAACAAGGAGTGATGAGTCACTTCTACAATTAGTCTGCCTTTGTGCACTTTTCAGCAAAATTCACATTTAATCTGTGGATTTAGAAATTAAATCTGTGATTTTAGAAATGTTAACAAAAAATCAGTAAGATAGAGACTACTGGAACTAGGGTGCCACGTAACCTTAGACATCCAGATCTGAACGTTTTGATCCCACTTTTGATATTTGGCCCAAACCCATCTCCTGGATTCTTTAATCCATGAAAACCAATCCAGAGGCATTTTTGTTCACAACTGTTGATAAGAGCTATACACATTCTATGCATTATGTTATACCCAAGGAGAAAACAAAAACCCGGTTCATCAGAATTACTGAGCTGAGTTAACTTGCCTGAGAGCAGCCTCAGATGGATCTATGGAAGAAAATGAGGCCACCCAGATATTACTGTTTCATTTCTCTCTTTGGTCTATGTCAGGTTATTCTGACTAATGAAATAAGGAACAACATTTGTCCTGTACAGCTAACAGAGATAAGAGGACTGAAATCCTCTTTTCATTAGCCTAGTTGCTAACTGTTTCAAATTATTGCTCTTTTACTGTTGTGCTATAAGCAATTCATTGGGGGCCTGCTATCTGATATACATCTAATGGTGACTAAAAACACAGAGCAAGAGCTTGTCAGAAGTCTGACCAATCTAAGCCTGTTCTGTGAAGCACCCAAAGCAGAAGGACATCTGTGGGAGAGAAAAGGGAACCAAATATTAACTCAATGAATTTTATATAAAACTGATGGGTTTGTCTCAGTGTGCAGTTGCTCCATGGCTCCGTCCAACCAAAGACAGTCACTGAGGGCAGGCTGTGCTCCTCAGAATCACATCTCCAGAAGACAAAAGCTGAGATTTATTCACAGACACATTGCAAACATCTAACAATGAAAGGAGTAAAATAATACATCATGAATCTACTGCAAAGCAGTTCTTAGGTTTACACAGAAAATAAATTTATCTCCAAAACTTGAAATGTGAATGTTTACTTATGATTTGAGAGTCACTCCGAAACTTAGACTTTTCAGAAAAATATAGTTCTGCATTAAACTGCTTCCATCAAAGTCATTTATATTCTTCCAATAGGTTTCCAAACATTCACTGAACACCAGTCTTAAAAATTAATTCTCTAGATGTTAAAAGCAACATTTACATACTGTGTTCGGGAAAACATTTGACTTTCCCAACAAGTATAATGTTTTTTTAGTTATTGAAAGAGCTCTGCTGTGTCAATAGTAATTCACAAGGAAGAACCAGTCCATCATTTCAAGCCAATTTCACAGTTACAGGAAAGGTGAACAAAGTTTCATAGGTGAACACATGAGGAAAATTTATCCTTGCTCTTACCCTGAACTCTGTGGTGTCAGACAGCTATATTTCAGGACTTACTTTAAAACAAACAAAACACCAAACATCCACCCACATCCATCCACAAACGTAAACGTTCCAATTTACAGTGGCAAAACCAAGTGTCAAATTCACTCCTCGCAGAGAGCTTAAATCTTTCTTTTGGGCACCGAAGACAGAGAACATTTTTTCTTTGGCAGTGGAGCTCCCCTGAGCCTAGGTTCAGCTTTCAGAGGAGCCACGGACCAGCACAGGAGCTCGACACACTTCACCCTCACCTGTCCCAGACCCACAAGAGGACAAGTGCTGGCAGATTTATTCCTTCTAGACCACCCCAGAAGAGAAGTCTCTTTACTGCCTTAGTCATGGCATCAGATACATATCTGTGCTGTCAGAACTGAAGAAAACATGTAACTTCAAGTCTTTTTAAAATCCCCAAGCAAACAGATGGAACAAGTCAGATGATAATAATAGAATTAGTATTTTCCAAAGATGTTTTTAATGGAGTCTGAACAGATTTCCAGCCCAGGTGATCAGAAAACCAAGTGAAGTCATTTAGGATTACTGCTAAAAGGCTTCTTGGGATTAAAAACAAAACAAACAAAAAAAAGGTTTAAACGTCTTAGGGCAGAAAAGGCACTTTCCATATTCAGAGCTGGCAAAACATTTCACACAAAATATCAGAGAAGAAAGTGTTAAGAACTGCAGGTAACTGCAGGTGCCATTAGGAAGGTGGCTTTGGAGGAGATTAGATAGAAATAAGATGAAACTTCTGGGAAAAACAAATAAACAATTAAACTTGCTCCCCCAACCCTTTGATCAACAAGGAAATCAGAACTGTCAGCTTTCATCCACCTTGCACAAGGAACTAAAAAAAAATAAAAAACCAACCAACTAACCACAAAATAGTTACGTTTTGATTCAAGCTGCACAAAGCTAATTGTTACCAACCATGGCTTTTCCTAATTAGGCATTTGAGGCTCTCAGGAACATGAAATTTTCTAGTCTGGGGAGTGCTCTAATGTTGCTACTGTGTACACTATGAATTATGTGCAGATTTTTATAAATGGAATGATTCCTCTCTTTATGATGACAGGCACATTCACATCATATAAAGTTGGGAATGGGGAGAACTAAACAAAGGCACTGAGTTCTGAATTGATCACCTAAAACATCTGCTGTATTACTCCAGAATTGCAGCACATATGGCATATAGGAGCATCCAATGTTTGGAGGCACACTACCTATGCAGAACATCCACAAAATGTCAGAAACACCCGTTCCGGCCATTTCAGTCTTAACTCTGAATATTATTCTTTTAAATAAAATGCATAACGTTATTTGTGGGTTGATTTTTTCTGTTTTATCATGTATTTTGATTGCAATCGACTTAGCTGCTGCCCTAAGTCTCCTGTATGTTTCTTTAAAGGACTGAGAATAGTAATGGTGTTGAAAAAGACAATAGGAACATAATGGAGAAGAAGAAAAAGTTATCACCTACATGTGATCCTTCCCATCTCAGCCAATCAACTCCTTGCACTTATTCTGAATCTTACTGCTATTATACTACAACAATCACAAAGCAATCTTCACACAATACCTATTAACAACAAATCATTGGTATGCATTTCTAAACTGTATTTTGCTCTGATGCAACAAGTCTGCTGTATAAAGCTCCAGCCTTGCCAAGAGCAGTGCATGTAAAGTGATATTTTCTAGAAAGCTGACCTACAAATGTATTAAGCATCCACTGTCTCAGGAGCGCCAACGCATCTTTGAGAATCTGGTTCCTAAGCATTTGAGTCTCACTAAAGAAAGTCATGATGAAGCCTCTGAATTTGCACTTGAAAAATATTCAACAGAATATGTCACATGATGGGATAAAAGTACTTTAAATATATATATAAATTATCTATTCTGTAAGTTTCTTCTTATCTGTAGGCCAAAAGGGGAGATAAGAAATGCTCGATTGTCACATCCACAACAAACAGCACCCTGATGGAAAAGAGAGCCACTGTGCCAAGCAAATACCAAATGGATATTTGAGCCATAGAGCCACAGAAGCCATCAGACTGAAAAATTCTTCAAGAGAGAACTAGTCTAGGGAGTAGTAGAAGCTTAGAAGAGATGGCAGAGATCACCTAAAATACTTGTAATTTGTGTGGTCAGAGTTCCCTTTAGCCATTTCAGGCTCAGAAAGAGGTAAGGGTAAGCTATGAATCAACGCTTACTGAGCCTCTCTGGTAAACTTATTATTTGATGCAGTTTTCTGTTGCAGACCCAACAATAAAGCTTTCCCCTAAAGATAAACAGTAATAAAAGAGCTTCTGCTTTTGCAGCCCTTTAAACCTAGTCTGCTGATAAAAATCAGCAATACATTGCATTCCTAATGACCCTCGCTAAAGGTTGCCATAATAAGCAATTACAAAAAAGAAAAAAAAAAAAAAAAGTGATAATTTACCCTTTACATCATCAAACAAACTGGAGGTTCCTACTCACCCTACAAACCTTGTCTTTCAGAATAAATCATTCTGGGCTGGATAAGAGGTGAATCAGACCTCACCTTTGATACCTGCAGCTCACATGAACAAAAGGCAGAAGGGACCCATACTGGAACAGACAAAATGATCTCTCTTTTCCAGTAAATCCAATGTCCAAACAGTACTGTCCAAACTATGAAAATCATTATTTTCAATGCCAGAATATGATATTTAATGTAAACTACATCAAATACTTAATAACATCAGCTCGCTGTATAACTCCAAAAATGAAAAACGTATTTTCTTTCTTTGTGACCTGAAGTCACTGAGAATCCAAAGAGCACCAGCCTGACATCTCACATTACCCATGTCACAAAATTCTTCTTAACCAAAAAGGCCATAAGCTTTGCATACATCATGCTGTCCTAAATTCAGATCTCCTTAAAGAGCAGATCACAGAAGTAAACAGCATATATAATTCTGTGAGGGCTCCCTCTTTTGGTCACAACAGAAATACATCACTGATCATTCCTGTAAGGCTCGTCACAAGAAGTTCTTTGCTTTCACAACTGAAAACCTCAGCATCAGTAGCACGAGCTGATTTTACTGCATGGTATGTTTTGGGGAAAAACTCACATGCATAGAAATCTTCACTTACCAACCCAAAAGGGGCTGCTGTTCTTGCCCTGTGACATTGCCTGTGTTGCCCTTCTGCAGAAACCTCAGACCACAAGAAACAGCACAAAACTCCAAACTTCCTCAAAGATCTTTCTGGGGGCTGGCCAAGAACAGCAAGAGGCAAGGTATGATTGGCTGAGATAAAACCACAGGATTAAACTTGAAAATAGGACACAGATGAGAGAGCAAGGAACAAGTGCAGAGAGTGGCTTTTCATTGATTTTACCTTCCTGGGAAACGTGCCGGAAAGTACAAAGGGTCCACAAGAAACTTCCCTTCAATATTAAGGCCAGCTTAGACTGTGCAGCTCTTCCAAGGAAGTTTAACTATAAGTTAAGCTGTCAAATGGAAAAACATCAAGAAAATTTTCATTTCCTGCTATTGGGATTGCTGGTACAAAAGCTCTTACCTAGATGAAGGGTTTCCAACACCTGTGAAGGAGCAATGCCCTGAAACCTGGAATGAATTAGCAAACTTACTGCACCTGGCCTTTCAGTTGATTAGGGGACTGGGATTTTCAAGGGAAATATCTTCACCTGAGTTGTTACCATATTTCTCAAAAAAAAACCCAAAAAAACAAAACAGAATTTGGGGTCTCTGTGTTGGTTGAGCTTGCTTAAGAGCAGTTTAAGGCAAGTTCTGTAGCATTTATCAGCACAAAAACCAACCAACCAACCAACCAACCAAAAAACCCCACAACCTAGAACTGTTAATTTGGCCTTGGAGAGGAAAGAGTGAAAGGCTTTGGTGAACTTTTTCCCTTTACTTCCTTGCAATTCACATCAATTGATATTCTACAACTCTGATTTCACACTGTGGGAGCTTTTTAGCAGTTTTTGTTAAGGTTATTGAAATTTAAAAGTTCATTATGTTACAATTTTCTCCTTTAGGCCTCAAAGGCTCTGGTATTACTGCTGTCCAGTGATGATGCAAAGCAAGGGGTACTGGCTAAGTGAGCTCAGGGAGAACTCTTTATAAAAACTGAAGGTATTGTGAGGTCTTTCCATTTGACTGTCCTGTCTGCAAAAGGCAGATTATTCTATATTTATATACATGAGGAGAATATCTTTTTATTAAAAATTAAAATCTTTTGAGTCACAACAGAGATCAATATACCACAATTCAGAAGAAGTAGAACGACAATCCTGTGGTTAAGTAATTGAAAGGGGAATTGAGTAACCTGTCATTCTCTCTGCTCTGTGCAAGTTAGCTCTGGATGTCATAAGCATTGTATTGTAAGCTCCTGAAGGAGTTAGACATTCTGTAAATGTATGAAAACAATATAGGCAAAATCTGTTCAGGCTCCAGAACAGACTCAAATAAACTCCAGAATCAGGGCTAATAACTTATTTTCATGCCATGCCATTGGCATCTTTCTCACATTCAACTACTACAGCTTATGAAGTAGATTATTTGCCTTCATTTTGAATTTACCTGACTTCTGTCAGAACCTAAATTCCAATGAATTGCTGAGTATTGTATCCTTATAAAATACACTACTCAGCTGCCAGCAGACATGCAGATTAGCCTTATCCTAAAGCATCTCATCTCTATTTATCCCGGGATAATTAGTCACATAAATTAGAAGTCATTACCAAAGGCTACAAAACCCTTTAGCAAAGGCTTGTTGACAGGCTAAATGTGTTTAAAATACTTTAAAGTTCTGGGGTAGGAAGAGAGGGGTATGTGGGGGGTGTGGGAATAAATATCATCATAATAAGAAGTAAATTCTGACATGGAAAATGAGGCTGCATTAATCTGTATTCATTCCCAAAGAAGGACTTATTGTTGTACGCTGCCACGGTGATACATAACAGAGGACATTTAAAATGCCAAGCCATAAAAGTGTATTTTCTTCATTACATTTTCTTTGAATGCTTTGATCTTCCCATTTTACACTATAAGTTTGATTCATCGTTACTTTCCAGTAAGAAACTGCCACATTTGATTGTGGGAAGAAGAATTCTTATCTAATTGCAATTTGTAAGTACAGGATTTAGTTTATTGTTCCCTGAAAAATGGAACTGTCTAAATTATTTTCCCTGAAACTAACATCCTCAACAAATAAAAGCAACATATGATAGCTGGGCATAATTAAAGAAAAATGACACCTACTGTTACTTGAATAAAGAAAATGTGTTGATGACAAGAAAAAGAAAAAATATGTGATTTCCCTGCAGTTTTGGTGAAACACAAAAGCATCGCATTTTCGTTCTTTAATACATTTGTTCAATGAATTGGACAAAAAAAAAAAAAAAAAAAAAAAAAAAAGAAGCAATCCCTTTCTCCAAACCAGCCTGTAACATACAGTTATTTCTGTGCAGTCAGAGCAATGCATGTCAGACATTTTGGATTTACTGTGCATGCACAGCAATCCTGCCTTAGCTCCTGTGTGCCCAACAGCCTTTTCTGAGCAACAGCACAGAACGAAGGAAACATGGAACAAAGGAGAAAAAACAGCCATGAAAAAATGAGCGTGCAAAAAACCTTTCTTAAAGGACCCGATTTATAGCTTCACTCTCAACAGCCATTTTGATCTTTGAACATCTCCATGCGTGTGTTATGCAATCAGTTCTCAGATAACTTCCCGCATCTTCAAACCTGCTCTTTTTCCTTCGCACTTTTCAAATTCTCATTTCTGTTCTCTCACATATGCTTATCTATTCCATTCCCCAATATTAAGCAACCCTTATAAAACCCCTGTTAACAAAACATTCAATATTCTGTTATCATTTGGCATTTTACCATCCAAAGCTTAATGTATGTGTGTTTTTTGCTTTTCTCCTTTTGTTTTCAGCGCTGTCCCATTTTACCCTTCCTCACAGTATTCACATATTCATGACATTGATAAAATAGTTTTCAACTCCATGGGGTTTCAATAGGGTTATGGAAATCACCTAACTTTAACTATTTGATAATACATACGCAGTGATAACTCTGCATCATGTATTCTCCTTTCTAAACAGTGTAAGAACAGTATAATTTGTACTGTGTTGGAAGAAATGCCGTTCTGGTCTATACAAGTTTTCCAGCCCATTCTGAAATCCTTTGAGCTCCAGCTACTTTCCTGCTGGTAGATACTCAAGACTTGAATGTATATTTCCACCTAAGTTGGCAATGCAGGTCTGACTGCAGAAAGATAATAATAATGTGCAATATACCTATAGAGAAATATGTTTTGAATATGGCTAGCTATTACAGAAGGAACATCTATTGCCATCTATTTTGCCAATATAATTATCTATTACTTGTAGCCAAATATATACCACAGTGATGAGGAACACTATAAATCCCTACAGAGAATAAATTATCGAATGATGTTTCTTCACTACTCACAAAGTCTCAGTATCATGCCTCAGAATGGAGGCCATTGTTCTGAGCAGGAGAGTAGCAGTTATGACTGGAAGATTAAAAAAATAATAATAAATTTAAATGAGCTACTTTTTGAGCCATCTGTAAAGTGCGTGTCCACAAACTCTTCAAAATTGCATAAGCATGGTGGGGAGATATGCAAATCTCCCTTTTGGAAGAAGATTTCCAGTTTGCGTTAATAAATAAATAGTGAAAATCAGTTCTTCTAAGTCTAGAGGATGTTTGTCCAGGTTCTGAACTGGGCGTTTGTAAGCTGTCAGAGCTGGAGAAAGGTCTTACTATACTAATGTGATAATAACCACCTTGAAGATTAGTACCCTTTTTACAATCATTTCACTTATCACAGGTATACCTCATATTTCACTTTGATTCATAACATGTACAGTCGCCCTCAGCACCACTAACCACTAGGAAAAAAAAAGGTAAAAAGGCAGAAGAATCCTGCTCTGCATGAATACTATGTAACATCCAAGAAACAGCTAAAAAAGTGGTTATTCCAGCCTGAATGTGGGCACTGTGTTTACCAGCCAGGGCCTCTCTCAGCAGCTGTTATGAGTTCCTCTGTAGCTGGTATCACTGCCTGGAGGCAGAAGTACCTTCTGACCATATCTGTTTATGAAAAAGGAACAATCAGATTAGAAAACACTTACTGACATTAAGTGTCCATTAGACGATCTCCCAAGGTCCCTTCCAACCTCAATGATTCTATGAAATATTCTTTTATGTCAATAAACACAAACAGATCTGATCAAATATTGATTTCCAGCACTTCTCTTCCTGAGGCAGCCTTCCTTCTCTATATAACACTGTGAGTTAGTCAAGTGATGGGGAGGATGAGGGATGTTTTCCACTTCTGTGCCAGTGCCCTCTCTCCTTGAAGCCTCAGGGGGTTCTCTACAGATTCAAGATGAACAAAACACAGATGGCTTTGAAGAGAGCTCTTTCTTAGGGCTGCCAATATTGCTTTGGGTTTGTGAGGTTTTCCTTGACTTATTCAAAGAAGTTTTGTACCAGGACCAGGATGCCTCCTTCAGTAAGTGACATATGACACAACCTTCTTCACCAAATCTACCCTATTAATAAAAGTAATACAAACAAACAAAAAAGACCATTCCCGACATCCTAACCCACAAAGACTTCTTTGTCCTGCAAAGAAAAAAATCCTTATTTTCCCTCAAGTAAGCTGTGAATGTGGCTGCTGACGTTAATTTCAAATAGATGGTGGTCAGATAGCGTGATGTTAAACAATAACTCCTCAGTTGTACGGAACAACGGGCAGTCCTCGACTCACAGTATGGCAAAATATTTGCTGAGCTGCAGTAGATGTTCTCCATCCAAACTGCACAGGTAGCCACTTGCTTCCTGGGGCACTTCACAATAGCCTGCTCCATGGGTAAGACCTGCCTAACCTCCTCACTTACTGCTCTTCACTTCCTTTCACCCTCTTATCCGTTCCCTTCTATGCATCAGAGTACACTGCACAGAGAGCAGAGTGAAATTCCTGTCACCATTAACAATTCCTTAAGGGCAGCAGAGTCCTATGTGTTTCATTTACTTTGCTAACTGTACAGTATTTAAACCTCATCTGAATTGGTAAGTAAAGAGAATATCCCTGGGGCTGCAGAAGACAAATACAAATTCCTACTCCAAAGGTGTGCAGCTTAAAAGGGAAGCTGGGATAAGACAAGATAAAAACCTCGAAAGAAGAATGAAGTCAATGCTATGTGTGCAGCTTTTTTTCTTCTCCTTAGACCCAACAGAAGAAGGGAAATAAAACAAAAAAAGCATGGTTACACCCAATGAGCAACGTAGGACACAACAAGAGGATCTCCTCTGCTCATGCAAGAGCAGGATTTCATGGGGATTCTTCTAATTGTGTAATAATTCTTATTTGTTGGGAAAGAGTCCTCTGAATTCCTATAAAAAAAAAAGAAAATATCAAAATACAAACTTTTTTCCTCTAAAGATCCTCCAAAGTACCAAAATAGTACATAGTGCAGGAGACATCACAGTCATTTGGGAGGTTAGGGAAGAAAAGGGAAAACCCTCCCACTTTTCTCCTCCCTATCAGAAGCATCCTTCCTTGATCAACAGTGAGTTGTTTTTATACATACATATTTTCATTGCTTTCTTATATTTTACTAGATTTTTTCCTTGATGGCAGAAAACATTTTGAGCATGGAATAATTTTTAAGTACTTCATACATTTGTTCTAAAATACAAATAACTTCAAAATATTAGGCTTTCATGATGTGAAAATACATTTTAGACCCTAATGGAGCTAATGCTGTGAAAGCTTAAGTCAGCATGGGAAAAAAAAAAATAATCATAACCATAATATCTCCCACTGATGTGGGAGGAACAGTTTCTGGCCTTTTATACAACCTTTAGGCAAGTATTAAGAATGACTTAGAGATACTGATACATTTTGAAAACAAATGTGGTTACTTAGCAATTAGTAAAAACTCAAATATTTGTTTTTAAAAAATCTTAGCATCCACAAAACCAAACTGAAGTCAGCTGAGTACTGCAGTTGTTCTGTGCTTCTAGAAGTCAGTTGCCCATTTTTAATGGAGAACGGCAAAATACCTCGTGGGGATATAGTGCAATTTAAAGTATTATGAAGACAAAATACTAAGCACCACTTCTTTCAGAAGACACCATTTCATCAGGGCAGTTTTAATCAGCATGCCTCTGAGAGAACTGAGCTCAGCTCCACAATATTTAATGTCAAATGGCTGCTGGTTAGCAGGGGTGGCAATTCTGCTTAGTGGGGACATCTTCTAGTGATTTAGCAGTGATTAGTGTTGCTCAGTCTCCTGCTGACTGTCACTGCTCCTTTCTCCAACAATAGCTGCTTGCTTTCCTCAGCTCTTCTGCCTGTTAAAAACTGTTTTTAATTTTTTTTTTTTTTTTTTCCATCATTCCCCTATTCCTGCATGCCTCCTCCTTTCCTAATAAGACCTTTGGTCCCATGGGCTTTGGGTGTGATAAGCTGTAGCTGGCCCAGCTGGCAGCACTGCACTTTGTGGGAGTGTTCAGTCACTTTTACAGTGCAATCAAGATTTAAGTCCCCCTCTCCAAACCCATTCAGTGGCAGCAAAATGCCACCAGTTTTCAGCTCACTCAGTGCCTGCCTTGTCTTAGAAAGGGAATCATCCATAACCAACTTAGTTCAACAAATATTTCAGCAAACAGATCAATTAAGAAGTACAACATCTGGTCCTGTGTTTTGGACCAGCACTATTCTTCTGCATAGTCCATCTTTAGTGTGCTCACTCTTAAAATAAAAGTATTTGTGTTAGGGCTGCCAGTCTGCCAAATTCCAGGACTGCAATTTCATTCCAGTACTTGAAATGTGTAACAACATTTCACTGTCTGCTTCACACCACAGTTAAATCAGTGGTCCGTTTTTTGGGGAGTGGGTGTGGTTAGATGATACTTCATTAAATTCCTAGGAAAAAAATAATCTTGGAGATTTTGCTAGCTTTATTCAAATTTTCTTGCAATGTAGCTTGAATATAATGCCTATTTCGTGACATGAAATACCAGAAATGATATTTGTTTTTTCTTTATTTTCTGTATAGAACGGTAATCCTTCTTTCCTTGTAGGCTATTTTGAGCACACTTATTATATCAGAGGAAGACGATCCTTCGTCTAAAATATCATCAGTTATTCATTATTGGTTTTGCCATCATCTGGTACAATCTTCAATAAGTTCTTAGTTTCCCGTCTACAGAAATCAACCTGACACTGAAGCTGCTGTACTCTACCTATAATAGAGATTATATGGTTTCCTTTATAAATATAATGACAATAATAGGCAGTAGGATATTTTAAAGTGTCTTAAATTAGGGGTGATTCTAAAACACTTACTGGATTTTATTACTAACAGCCAGAAAAGTTTAAAAGAGGCCTTTGAGCAATAGTTATATTCCTGGCATCTGCTTCTCTTTGCAAACTTTAAAATTTGTTGGTATTCAGATGTCATCCACAAAATGATCATATATGAACACTTTTTGAAATGCAGAGTGGAAAAGAGAGCAAGCTGTGCAGTAATTCAATATTCTGGAGACTGCAGCCTATGAACCCAAGACAATAAGGAGTTTATAACAGTGGAAGTCTGCAGTCTACTTATAGTTTTGATATCAGACTTTTTTTAATCAGAGAATGAAGTTTATCAGTGTTGATCTAAAGTAACCTTGGGCACTGCTAAGATAGCAAAAGGGGGAAAGGAGCCTGGATAAAATAATTGCATATAAATACCCAGAAAGAAATTGCATTTGATCCCAAGTACACATAGAATATATTACCACGAGGATATTTTAAAAACACTTACTAAAACTGATTGAACAACAAGAAATTTCTTGGGCATAAAATGGAAAATAAAAGAAGCCTAAGTTTAATAAATCTTTCATAAATAGTCTTTCTAATTCTTTAAAGACTGCAGGAGAAATCGTCAGTTGGCGTAAACAGTTCTAGATCTGCATCTTAAAAAAATGGCTAGAAGCAAGGCCCACTTAGTTGCAATGTTTGAATCCCCAGATTGTAAACTAGGAGCCATTTCAGAACAGAGACACAAAATGATGAATCCATTCACTGTTAAAACTTGAGTTCAGCTATGCTGCTGTATTGACATTATCTAAATTTAGGTACTCAATTTAGGGGCTTTTATTAGCTGGCTAGCCTCTCTTTTTAGCAACATAACGACAGTCTGATCCAGCGGGCAATTCAGAACATCTACGTGATGGTCCTCTGGCAGCTCTCCTTCAGTTCTGCACAGTTATCCACTCTGTCTTCATTTCCATGCCTGAGTGTGACAGTGAGGGTAGCCCCTCAAGACTGTACACTTGCATTCCTTGTCTCCTGGAGCTGGCTGATTTTAGAACTTTATATATTTTAAAAAACTAATCAACTTGTCATCTATTGCAAGCTAGGTGACTTGGTTTGTTATTGTTAATAGAAGGAGAAAATCACGTAGCTTTATAGGGCGAATTATTTGATTTCTCTCAGATAAATGGAGAGAATAATCTTCCAGAGATGCTTTGTGCACGCTAGCCATTAAAACCAATTGGTTGGCTTGAACAAGGTCTCCACTACGGTTTGTTGTGAAGTGAAATGAAACTCACCCTAAACTTTATGAAGACTGGAAGGCACATGAGCTACTTACCTGATGCATCTGGTTGCTGATGCTTCTTTCCGAATTAGGTGTTTTGAGATTAATTTGAGTAGGAGCATTCTCAAGAATACTAAAGAAAGGATGCAGAAAACTTCAAGTTTAAGTCTCTTGGCAACAGATACTATAGAATAAGGAAAACCTAAAAATAGGGAAATGAGTTTTGAAATACTTTAAACCCCATTACATAAGCACAAATAACAAGCAAAACAAGCCAGATGAATTTCAAGTGGGCACTAAATACTAGCATTCTGAATCAGAAACCCAGTTAACTTTAATGGCTATAACTTATATGAGAGAATAAAAGGTAAGAAGGTTAAGGGTTGAAGACATTTTGTTCTGTTTATTCTCTGAAATCCAATTAAGTTTAGTTTTTTGAGAAGACAAAGCTTCAAGAACACATATGAAGAAATGAAAGAGATTGAGACTCCTGAAGGAACAGGAAGAACTCTTGATACAAACATTGCCACAGCCAAAAGGGCCAATTCTTTGAATTAGGCTTGAAAGAAACAAGAGATCTGCCCAACAGTCTGGAGTAGAAGTTTTTTTTGGGTAATATTTCTGATCTTTTTGTGCCTCTAAAGTCATCACCTCCAGCAGCTTGAAATTCAACACTACTGCCTGTGCTAGATACCTGTATTCATTAGCACGAGCGTATAACAATTGCTGAGGCTCTATCTGAGCACTGAGGTTAGGGGCTCATTTGTGCTGCACTGGTTGCACAGTCGAGCAGAAAAGCTGAGATGCATAAGACGGTATTGCACAACCAGATAGTTTATGAACAAAAAAGACCTACCCCAAAACATAAACAAGATGAATAATAATAACTAAAGCAAACAAGCAAACAAATGAAAAAGCAACAGATAAGCTGTATTTGAATACAGCTGTTTTAAGAACATTCTTCCCAAAAGTTTATATGCTCAGTAACTAGGAAAACCTTTGAGAAACATGTACGTGGGTAAACGTCATGATGCTTTTGCAGCTGTGGGGGAAAAACACACAGCCACGTTGGTGAACGTGAGCTATAATCTTCCAGTCATCAGGTCCACACGTGCTTAACTGGTTGCTGTATCTGTTCCTCATAAGATGTTTTGCTTCCCTCCACCCCCAAAAAGTTATATAGAATGTAAAAGAAAATAGCTACACCATATTGGACAGTCATAATTGATCCATGAGGGACAACTACATCAGATAAAAATAAATAAATACACACAAATACAGCTTCCAGAGACAGATGAAAAACAAAACTCTGCTGGACTGTAATGGAATTAGACATGCTCTATGTTAGTCATATTTGCACACGTATATGAAGAGCACATCTGCATAGAAACAGTTAGTGTGAGAAATGACAGGAACAATGAAATTATTTCCATGTAATTGCTGAGATAGGGAAGCCTCTTTGTAAATAAAAAGTATGACAGGGATGAAGTGACTTTCCTGTTCTGAATAGGAGTTTAAAATAATGGCCTGTAAAAGCATTCATTCATTTTCACGCTCTTTCCTCCCAAGTCCCCCTCTTTAAGTTCATCATGCAGTTTTAGAGTCTGAAATGATATTAACTTCTATCAGGTTACTATACTAAGTAGAAGAAATAGTAAGCAAGTTAGGAAATAAGAGATCTCTGTAAAATAAAAGTGACAGAATAAAACTAATTGTAATTTGTGGAAGTAGAGGCATAGGTAGATAAGTATCTTAAGGGAAACCATACAAATCAACCATTTGTGCTCTGAGAAAGTCAGTAAGATTCTGAGTCATCTATGGTCTATCAAACGTAAGTCTGAAGGAGAACTATCTTTATAGACGTGTTTTGAAAATGGCAGTCTGTCAAATCACAGTGTATGGGATCTATCTTACTTATCTTTAAAGGATAGGCATCAAATAGGATAGGTCAACTAGGCTTCTTTTAACAGAAGACAAACAGGCACCTCCAAAGGACAATTAATCTTATCTATCTTTACCAGCAAGTTCAGGATGGAATAAATTGCCCTGTAGATGTGCTTCTCTCTCACCATCTATTACTGAGGAAATCTGGACAATGAGCTTGGATTAGATGCTTAATTCTAAATGATAAAGTTAGGAAAGAAGGATTCTTCCTGATAAGACAACAGACTAGTGTGTTCTCCTTGAGTCACAGATAGACTTGGCTGAGGAAAGCAACAGAGAATTGGAACCCTACAGTGCTAGACAGAGAGTCAATAGTATCAGCAGTAGTTGAAGGGTATGAAACCAGCTCTCTACTGCATTGCTGTCTATGCAGTTCTCTATTCCCTGTAGTGCTAATTCTCCTCTTTTTCCTTAATCTGGTTACTTTGGGATTAAAATATGAAAGCAACTAGAGGGGAGTTTTAATAAGCAGCTGCAGGATGGCTTTGAGCTACCTCCTGTTACTCTGAAAGAGTCGATGCCAATAAATCTAGTACTGAGTAATGGTAATGACATGCATGGTGTTAGTCTTGGCCTGTTTGCTTGAGAACGATGAATGCCTCACACGAGAATCATAAATAGTCTGGTGTCACCGAACTCGGTGCTTATGTAGCACCGACGCTTGTGAAAACCTATGGGTTTTCTTTCTTCATGCTTGTTTTCAGAAAGAGGCCTTTGGAGTTTATGTACACATCAGTATGAACACGGTGAAAGATGCAGTGCCTTCTTTTAGTTGGAGAGAGGGTTATCATGTTTCTGCAAATTATTTTCTGAGCCAGTTACTGTAGCAGTGAAGAAAAAAAACAGATTAATAACAAAAATATTTCTATTTACTATGAAATCTCTCTGAAATTGGAGATTGGAGATTTCATAGAAGTAGTAGACAGGACTGAAAAGCTGCACAGGACCAAGACAAGGAGAAGAACAAGCTAATAGTCTGGGCCAAAATTGTCAATCTAGGTAGGGGTACATTCTTTAATGGGGGACTTGGAGACTCAATAAAATAGACAATACCAGTGGCAACTTACAGGCTCAGCCATCTACATGCAATTGTGTTTGTAGAGATCAATTTTGGAATCAAAATGTCTCTCCTGACAGCATTAATATTCAATACCAGTTATATTAGAGGACACATTTACTCTAGATTGGACACTCAAATCTATCTGAATCCATCAAACCAAAGCAGGCAACAATACCAGTTAGACTGCTTCCAGTTCCTGCAGATAAATGTGTAAATGGTCATATATGCATTTCTTTGTCAATTTTAATTTTATTTCTCTAAGAAGTATGTTTTATGACAAAAGTTAATATCATTTTGAAAATGCTGACACTAGAGGTCTAAGTCTTTATAAAATGGCCTGGACCTTTATTAAGGGAGAGTTCAGGTTTTTTTTAGCTGTTGGGCATTAGATATTAGTTCTAATTCCTAAATATATCTAGCATCCAAACATCCCTGAAAGTATTGAGCAATAAAATCTCATTATATCTGTTCTGAAGAAAACAAAAAGCATTTAAAAATGACAGATATCAATTGCTGAAATATCTAACTGTGTGGATAGCCAACCAACATACATAATCCCTATTCACAATATATATATTGTGGGATATATATATATATAAAATATATATATATATATATATATATATATATATATATATATATATATATATAAAAAATAAAAAATAAAAAATTAGAGAAACAGTACTTCAGAGATAAATGTGTCTGGATATATAACCAGGATTGGACAGGCTATTACTGCAGATTTCCCACCCTACCAGGCACTGTCAGTATGTCTTTCTTTTCTTCAGGTGGGGATGCCCTATGAGAAGACATCTGCAGTGGAACTGTGAGTATGAACCAGTACGGTAATTTCCCAGTATCTACATTATGGGAATAGAAATAACACTTGCCTGCTAAACTCCTGACTCCAGAACTCCTACAGCTTTGATCCACGTCTTCCAAATGTAGTTAGTAACACAGATAAATGCTGCGTTTCCACTGCATACCACAGAGCATCGCTAGTTCTGATTTTTCTATGAAAAGCACTTAGAGTCTGCTCTGAGTTAAACTATACTGCAAATTCCTGGGCTTCTTGGAGCCCATGGACAGACTCTCCAATCAGACTGTATTTGGAGCCAAATTTTCTGCTGTCTTAACACCATTAGTGTTGGCGGACTTGTGCCAGCAGAGAATTTGGCCCTTGAACTTGGAGTCAGTATTCTAAAAACCTGTCCATTTCTAAGCAACCAGAAAACACACTGCTGAGGGAGCACAGAGTAAAGCAAATAAGAAGCATTTTTTTTTTTTTTTTTTAAATCTGTGAGTACTTTTGGTCTGCCACCAAAAATAAATAGCGCCTTCAGCTTTGCACCATCTGCAGCACCTGTAATTGCACAGTTTGGACTCCGAAAGGGCCTGCAGGCTGAAAATGGTTTTGTTTTAGGTCTTAAATCTTGTAAAGCCTCCATCTCTTGTGATGTAATGGAGATTTTGTAACCTCTTTTCCAGGTTTAACTGTCTCACAGTATACATACAATTCATTGCACTCACTTTAATCCAAACACTGTCTCTAATATGTTCTGCCTATCTTTTTCACAGTTTGTTAGTGATCAGAAAAGATTTTTCCACTGTATTCTTTTCCCCTACTGTTCCCTTTTTTGCCTGCTGGCAATAATTATAAGTTGTGCAGGACACAAAAAAAGCGGATATTAAATAGACTGTATATTATTAAAGATACTGTCATAGGCTTCAGTCCTGAACCAGAAGTCTGACTAATACATATTTGTCTTCCTTTGGCACATAAACATAGTCATTATTCCTGACAAAACAGAAAAGAGCGGGGAAAGAATTGTAGCTATTTAGTAATAATTTAAGGTTTTCATTTATTTCCTTGCAATGCAATAACGTACATGCATCTGTGTAATTGTTTCTCCTATGCATTCTAGTTGAAATGCATCCTACTTTCTTGATTCAAGACAATGAAACATTTATACCCTATATTCTGGGATTAATTTATATCAGTTGTTTCATATTATATTATTAATATTAACAAGCCACTCCTCCCCTTTAATTATCCTTTCTCTTCATAATAATAGCTTCAGTGAAAGATTCCAATTTGCTGGAAGTGCTGCACAAAATTTTTTGCCTTATCGTAATCCAAAGATGTTGGACCAACTTTTCAGGTGTTACAGCATTAGCTGATTTATACCAGCTGAAGGTCTCATATCTTATTTCAAGCTGTGTTTAACTTCAGCTACCAGGCTTTTAGATAATTTCTCAACTTGATCGCCTGCCGTTGTAAAGTTGGGATATTCTTTTTTCCCCTTTTCAGTGTATAATAGTATATTCAGGAAGTTTAATTCCATAAAGATCTCTGATCTGATGTGCAGTGAAAGAATCTTCTTTATCAGCACCGTGCCATACTTACTACTTACTGTTTTGTTTCCATGAACATTGGCTGATTACTGCTGAATATAATTCCTACTGGAATCAAATGAATTGCTGGCTTGTATTTAATGCCATTTTCCAGCTTTGCTCTATTTTCTACACAATGTGGTAAAGAGAAAAACCACCGCTGAAGTTCTAGTGAAAGACCAGGATTAAGCTAAAGCAACTTGGGCACAAGCTCTGACTGCTGAGCTCTGGAGTCTAGACATACTTTTAGATAAAATGTCTCCAATCAATTTAACAACACATCAGCTGAGGAAAGATCTTGTGTCACGTTCTAAGAGTGAGAGATCAGAGCATTCTGAATTTGTATATAGGCTTGGATATGGGTTTTATTTCTGTCTGATCCAAGAAATGGAATTCGCTTCTTAGGCATACAAAGCACCTGATAATACTATCATAGTATTTTGCTTCTAGGTAGTATTTATCCTCAAATGATCTGAAAATGTATTACATTTAGTGAACTGCACAGCAGTTCTGTAAAGCATAAAGATATGAGTTGATTATCAGACAGAAATAATACTCCAGACATACATATTTCTTTACTTGCTGCATTAAGATCTGGTCACTGTACCTCAAACAGCATTAGCTGCTTGAAACAGAAGAAAGAAATCCTGTGGACAAATATCTCTATAACAACAGGGGTTATATCAAAGACTGAGGGTTCCTAATTTAGAGGGAGAAAAAAGATACAGAAAACTAATAATGGTAAAAAAAGGATGAAATTAACTGCCATTTATCACTGTTAAATGTTGAGGTATAAGGGCAGTTCTATGAAAGAGAAGAGATGAACATCTGGACTGCCAGCTTATCTTCCTGTCCCTGACCTCAATACTTATCTTGTCAAGGCCTCTAAAATAATTCTCTGATGCTACTCAGTCTCTATATCTATAAATGAAGAAAAAATAATAGAGTAGAGTAGAATAGAATATTTCGATTCTGTTCAGTTCAGTTCAGTTCACTTGGAAGGGACCTTCAAAGATCACCAAGTCCAACAGCCTGACCAATTCAGGGTAGCCAAAAGTTTAAGTGTATTATTGAGGGAATTATCTAAATGTCTCTTGAACTCTGATAGCTATGGAGCATTGACCACCTTGCTAGAAATTCTGTTCCAGTGTTTGACCACCTTCATGGTAAAGAAATTTTTTCCTAATGCCCAGCCTGAACCTCCCCTGGCACAGCTTTGTGACATTCCCTCATGTCCCACCATCAGTTACCATGGAGAAGAGGCCGGCACTGCCTTTTCCATTCCCATCATCAGGAATTGGCAGAGAGCAAGGAGATTGCCTCTGAGCCTCTTTTTCTCCAGACTGAACAAGACAAGTGTCTGCAGCTTCTCCTCACAGGACATGCCTTCTAGCTCTTTTACCAGCCTCACTGCCCTCCTCTGGATGCTTTTAAGTACCTTGACATCCCTTTAATACTGTGAAGCTCAGAACTGTGCACAGTATTCCAAGTGAGGCTGCAACAGTGCTAAACATAGCAGGAGAAGAGCCTCTTTTCTGGCTATGCTGCATCCCAAAACACAGTTTGCCTTCTTGGCTGCCAGGGCACACTGCTGGCTCATGCTGAACGTACTGTTGACCAGCACCCTATTTGTTATTATCAAATATTCATTTTCTAGAATATAAGCTAATACCCCTTGTGACTTCTATTCTGCAATTACACATTGGTAAGTAGCCACGATACAATTAGCAGCTTGATCTTCTGCCCAGGATGAGGAGAGATTCAGATCAGGACCATAATTTATAGAAACCACAGGATTCTTACGTTGCACAAGTTTCTTCCAAGAAGTAATTAGAGAAGAAGTAAATACAGGTACAGAAAAAAATAATTTCCTATCTGTAACGTGTCAAGACCAAATTGGAACACTTTCCATTCATCTCAAACCTTTCAGAGTATTAGGAGAGTCACTGGTGTACTCTACCACCTCCAAACAACCTCCAGTCTTGTTAGCAGTACCATCCCAATCTAAAGCATCTGCTTTCATTTCTGATCAACAGCAGGAAGAAAAGCATCCCCCATGAATAGCTGAGTTTGACCTGAAGATAAACTTTGTTATCGTCCTCCTATTCTCTCATCATTCACTTGGTAAATTATTCTACCTTAGTACCACTCAGGTCACTGTTATGAGTTTAGACAAGAGTGAAAGCTGGATGAAACTCCACAACTACAACTGGAGGCTAGTAAGATGTTAAAATGTAATGTCAGATAATAGAAAAAAACTTTAATAGAAATGAATAGAAAAACTCTTACACATTCAAAAAAAACCCTCTCATATATATATATCATTCACTGACATGGCATTGTCCAAAGAATACTGATACCTTGGATTCTGAGAAAGCAAGCATACCTATCTTTCTGCATAAGAATTTATTTGCTTTTGACCATATTTCTGTGAAACTCTAAATATTTCTTTTCAATCATCTAAAGTTTGTGTTTAAATAAGCAGTTCAAGCTGTATGCGTAAATCACTGCATATCTGTTTGGTCTGAAGGCAAATTGATGTGTTCAGTCTACTGGAAGTAGAGCTGTGAGATTAATATTCCCAGTCCGTTTAAACAAAACTTCACGAAATACTTGGAGTAGTTAGTGAGGAATACTGCAGAAGATAGTTTTCAGTTTGAGTCTGGTATGTACTCTTCTCTCAGATGTATGAAAAGATATGTGACATTTACACCTACCATGAGGATAGATTACAAAAGGACTTTGGGCAATAATTTGCAAAGAACACACTACTTTTCCCTATGGGCAGCGAGGCTGGAGTATCTCATCCATGTATACAGTTCATGCAAAGTGATACCACGATTGACTTTGAGAATCCATCGCCAATTCTGCACTTGTCCTTGTATAAAACCTGTAGTCTCTAAAAGATTGTGTTTATTTTTCTTAGTTCAGCATTCATGCATGCACATACATGCATGAGCATTCACTCTCTCACCTCTCCTTCCATTTTGTGTACACATTCAAAAGACTCAAAAAAGGGAAATATGCTGAAATAACGTAATTTACTTTGCTCCTAAAATTGTTTCAGTCATCAGGATGTAGGCTGCTGTTTATATTAGATGTCTGTCCCTTGGGTAAAGAGCTACCTAAAGGAATGGAACTTTGGGGAGAACTGCTTTTCCTGTGAGAATTCAGACTTTGCTTATGAATTCCCAACTCTCAGGCTTTGCAGCTCACACACCACCGAAAAGGAGAAGAAAAAAAATACAATCAGAAGATAAAGCATGCATCAGTGTCAGAGCAGAACAGGAAAGTGCAGGCACTTTTCTGTTAAGTTTGGGCTTTCTTAGCAGCTTCCTTGTGGCCCTGGGGCACTTTTCTGGCCAAGCACATTTAGCATCAGCTCAGCTGGGCCTTTCACAGTAAAGCAAGTCCGTTGTTAGGAAATAGAGGTGCAGTTGCAATGCAGAAACTCTGATATTGTCAGTTTGTTCAGTTTCGCTGTAACATTTGTAATTTCCCTTTTTTATTCTATGTTCTGGATATTTCTAGCTCCTACAGAAACCCAGAGAGGCCTTGTGGAGGCCCTGAGGAAGCCCTGTCCAGTGGTGGAGACAGGAACAGCTAATGCGATCACTTGCTCAGAAGGTGGAAGCTCACTTAGATACACTCAGATAACTTTCTTCTTGCATGCCTGTCACTGGATGCTGCTGAAGCCAGGTACTAGAACATACAGACCTGTGCTCTCCCCCTCGTTATACATGAGGTCTCCCCTTCATTATCCATGAGATGTTATCTCATTATCCACCTTAGATGCTATTATTTGGCCAGACACATGGAAGTAAAGAGTACCAGGCTAAAAGCATCTGTCAGTATCCAGGAGCTTATTACATGGTCCTGAAGCACAACACTGTACAAAACCATTCCAATCACAGCCTCATTAGTATATGTGTTAAGGAAGGGATAGTCACACATATCCAAACATCAAAAGAAGCTAAGTATTCATCCGTGCTCCACCTAATAATAGCATGCTCCTGTCTGTTGTGCAAGTCTGTGCTATAGACATGGTGACATCAGCATTAGAGACCCAAGGGACCATTACTGATGCCCACGTAACTTTTTTTTTTTTTTTTTTTAACAAAATAAAGCCTTTAAATAGCAATATTTAACTGTTCTTATTTAGTCACATCTATAAGGTTTTACTCATGCATTGCTTAGTATTAACATGCTGTGTTTATCTCTGAGTACCAAACTCCTTTCTGTCCAAAAAATGATACTGAAAATGCATAAAAGCAACATACTGTGAATAAACAGCTTATCTTGGGGGAGAATGATAAAATTCACAATACTAAAAATGGGGAAAACCTTCTTCACTGTTGAATTCACCATTTATAGATTAATCTGTCCATTTTGCTTCTATGAAAAGCTTTTCTGGCATTCCACTCAGAAAAACAAAATCTACATTTAAATGAATGTAAGAGTGTACTACAGCAGGAGCCTGTCAGACTGTTTTATACCTCATTGCTATAATGTAATGTTATTGATGCAACCTAGATTATGTTTGAGAAATGAGATCGTGCAAATTCTCTCTCATATATCAACCAATGTGGCACAAAGTATTAGGCTGCAACATTATATAGTTCTGAAACTATTATATGACCTCAAAGTTCCCTAAAAGGCTTCAAATTGGCACAGACTAAGAATTTGCTAAGGGTATGTTTTCAAAGGGAAAAGCTGTTGCTTGTTTATGGCTTAAACATTATACTATGCCAGTAATAAAATACCAGTGATGCATGCAAATGGAAATTCGTGCTGCTTTTTGTGGTAAAAAGGTTAATTCCTTTGGAAGAAACCAAGTCCCTGGATACAAAGCATCTCAGCCACCTGACTAACATACAGAAATTTCAGTACAGTCTTATTGTATACAAGGGCTAGGAAAATCTAATAATATCCTGCTTTTTTTTTTTTTTCCTAAGATTCAGCAGGTAAAAGCTCTGATTGAATTTCATCTTGATTTCATTAAATATTCATAAAGGCCAATTAGAAGGGCAGCTAAGTAGGCCACAAGGCCCCCTTCCATCATCCTGTCAAAGGCAGTCCATCAGACAGTCCTGTTTGCATTAGGGCCTGGTAGTCAATATCTTCATTCAATCTTTATGTAGTATCCCTCTAAATCACTGCTCCATCCCACTTTATGGCTTTTATGGACAGACAAGGGGGGAAAAAAATCTAATAATTCTGAAGGCAAGATGCTTACTCGGTAGAAAGCAAAATGCAAATGAGAAAAAACATCCTCAATCAAATGTTGGAATGAAAATCTTTTCTTTAATGAGCAATGACATTGGTAGAGCACTGATTACATTGAAGAAAAACTGTTTAAAATTCATAATCAATCAAGCAAGTTTATTTTAACCTTTCATGACTAAACCGCTGGGTTACAGTTTAATTTATTGATGGTGCTTATCTCTCCCTCCAACCACTAATTTTAAAATTACAACCCATATAGAATATGCTGAGTTGAGTCACAAAAATATATACTGATGTTTATATTCAAAGAAACCTATTAGCTCTGTCTGTTCCCCTTTAAAGATTCAGTGGCCTTTCTATACACGCCATGTTACATATATTTGCAGTTTATGTGGCTGAAATACATTAACTCCACTGGTGCCTGGCTGGATTGAAGTATCATGGCAGTTTTCATTTCCAGCTCTATTTCCCAGACACAGCTGAGCAAATTTTCTTCTTTCTGGACGAGCATAATAAAATGCTTCATCATGCCACTAACTACTCATACATAGCAATGGGGAGCAGAGGATACTTCCTTGCTTGGAAAGTTATTGCCATACCATTAGAAAATGGGGCAGATAGGCTTTTTGTGTCAAATTTCTGAATTTTTCTGTATCATATGCTACTGAGAGAAAAACACATTTGCTTTACTATTGTGGACTCTCCTCCCTGAAGAACTTAAGGAATACTGTGGGTTACAGCACGGAAAGTAGGCTGGCTTACATCCTATTTGAGTCAGTTGAAGTGCTGTGAGTTTCAACACCAAAATGTCTTCTCCAGATATTTTAAAAAGATTTTCAAGCTCTCTCTTCCATTTCCTGAATGTAATGTTATATTTTTTAACCTAACACAGTGTATGGAAATGAAAGTTTAATCACTATGTAATTAAAAGGATGATACTGTAAATTCTGGAGACCTAAAGGGAATGAAACCACTTATTTCTAAGGGCTTTCTGCTGGTTTCTTATTAGATGGGCTTTATCTGTTGAATTTCTCACTCTGCTTTGTGGTAGTTTAAAGTTCAGTACAGAAAACTCTCTTAACACTTTCCTGTACAGCAAGTATGAGTTTCTTTCCCACAGTACTAGTCAAGCATTCAGTTACACAAGTTCCACCTAATCCTTCACTAAGATTTTCCTTTTTTTTTTGTCCTTAGTTTAAAAAATGTACTTAATTAATATCTACCTTCTTCTTTTAGTGACAAAGATATTGAATGATGAATATCACCAGGAGTCATTAGCAAGTATGGGACACAATTGTATGTCTCTATTATACAGCTTCACCTGAGGACACCTGATGATCTAAAAATGGCTGCCATGAAAACGAATACATTTTGGAACAGTCTTCCTTTGTTTTCCCAGTCATGGACTAGATTATTAAAGTCTACTTTTTGTATTCTTTATGTTCACAAAATTTAGTCCACTTGATTTCTAACAGAGACCAGAACAGTCATTTCTATTCAGTTATCCATCCTTTTCAGTATGTATACACCTCCATTGCCATTGTATCTGAATCCCTGGGCAATTCTGGTCTCACAGTCATTTCAGAGGTTGAAAAAGATTGTCATCCCATTTAATGTACACTGTAAACTACTGAGAGACAAAGATTGTCCTTTTGGTCTGTGTTTATACTGCACCTAATCCTGCTTGTTTATGCCAGGCAACAAGCATGAGAGGGAACATAATAGCAGCCAAAGAGGGCTGCCTGTATTCCAAAGCAAAATGTGACTTCCAGTTATTGCAGCAAGCCGGCATATGTGCTCTGCAGTGTACCCCAGATCTTCTTCCCTCACTGGGCACATCTCTGTGCCAGGTCCACTAGCATATCCCAGATACAGGGGAGCATCCTGGACACATCTTGACTTGCTGCCTTGACAATGCCAGTACCTTTCCCTATGCATTTCCAGTGAATCCAACAGTCTCCATCTCCCTTAACAAAATCTCTTGTAAGTAAATCACACAAAAAAGGCTGCAGCAGCTGCAGCATGTCAGACAAAGGAAAGACGTTTATCATTTTACTTGGTTTATAAGGAGTTTGATATGCCCTCCACAGACCATTAGAATGGTTGCATTTAAAACATTTGGGTATCATTTTAACTGAATATACATTTCCTGCATGTTCTCTGTTTTCCTTCCTAAATCTTAGTTCAGTTTCAGTGCCAGTTACTATGAAAAACACCAGACTTCTTTAAGATAATCTACTCTATTGTTTTTTTCTAACCATAAACTGCTGGCATTGACCATAAACCATCCTAATCACCATTGGCAATACACTTGTGTTGCTTTCTTAAATTGTGAACAGAGAAAATCCCTGTCCTGTAAAAAACAAGGAAAATGTCAAATAGCTCAGTTTGCAGCCTGTGTTCAAATGATTATTTAAAGAGTTCATCCTGAATAATTCAGAACTTAAGTAAACTCCTTCTTTCCACTCCTCCACATCCAAGTTAAGAAGAAATACATCATATATTCACTTCTTACTTGTATTTGCTACAATGACAGCCAAAAAATCCCCAGCAGGATGTTGGGAACCAACAAAAAAAATTCACAAACAAGGCAGAATGATTTTGCTACGACACAGACTCATGTGAACATGCATTTTTTTATACCTTGTTTGGTCTCTTCTTCCTGAAAGGGGCAGAATGAGAGCAGAATGAGAGAAGGTACAGAGAAAGGCTAGAAATGCACAAGATGACAGAGAAGCTGCTTAATGAGGAGACTGTGAAATTGCTGGGACTTTTCCAGTTGGAGAAGAGAAGGCTGTGAGATGTGATTGAGGTTTATAAAACCCTGGAGGTAGTGGGTAAGATGAATTCAGAATTCAGAATAACGGAGCTGTTACTCTCCAAACCTAACAATTAAATCCAGGTGCTACCATTCTTACTGAACTTAGCAGAGCAGTGGCTTAAAACAGATAAAAGTGTATTTTTTTAAACAGCAGGCACTGAGCTTCTCAAATTTGTTGCCATGGGGGGCTGTGGAGGCAGATAGCGTTGGCAAGTTCAAAAAGAGATTAAAAAACTCAGGGGCAGCGGATCCATAAATAAATCCAAAAGGGAACAGGCAGGGATGTGTTCTCTAATGTCCCTAATCCAGTGCTGAGGGGTTGGGAGGGGAAGACACTGCAGGCAGTGGCCAGGCTCATCCACTCTTGTTATACAGCATCTCCTGCTGCCACTGGGAGAACAGTGCACAGTTTGACCGTGGTTTGACTCAGTGGGGCATTTCCGATGGTCTTATATTGTTCTGGAAAAGTGAATATGCTCTAAAAGTTGTGCAGCTTGCACTTTTACATGGCTGTTAAAAAATAAAAATAAAGAAAATGTTGAGGCAAGAAATGCAACATGACATGTTTCTAGCAGGTTACAAAGAAAGCATAGCAGCGCGTATTTTGGTGCGAAAGACTGAAATGTCAGGGAGGCAAGAGGAAGGAAAACAAGAAATACAGTGGGAAAATGGTGTTCAAAGGACTAAAAACATGGTCCAACTGTAGATGGAAGTGCATGAATCATTTGTGGCCTCAGTTCTGCTTGTCTGCTAAATGAGGTTTATGCTATTTATCCTGACAGAAAACACAGACGCCTAATGTGTTGTGTTTCAAAGAACTTTGTAGAAGCTGAAATGCAAATTGCTGTGAGATCCAAAATATACATAACTCAACAGGGAAATTTTCAATAATTTCCAAGAGTGCAGTTCATGCCCTGCAAAACTCAGCTTTTAGCTCTGAACACCAGCTTTAACAGTGAACCAATGAATAATAACGTTGGTTTCGTAAACCATGCTCTCATCACCTTTTGAAGACCACAAGGTTGGATGAATACATAAGTTCCTAACAATGATAGTCCAACTGACACTGGAAGTCATTGCCCCTTCCAGAGCACGTTGTTTTACAGTAACAATTCTAGTTCATAAATAAAAGAAAAATGTGGCTTTTTATTTGGATAAAGAGAGCTATTCATGTGGAAAAGCTATTCCTACTCCCATACAAAAGAAATCTGTTCAGGAGCAGGCCATAATGATTTTTGGTAGCTTTCAGATGTGGTTACTGCTCTAAATGTCAAGAAGAATCAGGAGAATATGGTTTGTTGTTTGATCTTTTTCCTCTCTTCTTTTTAGGAACACATTATTCTGTCCATATTTCAGCATTTTTTTCACATCTTTGTCTGGATACATGATTATCTCCAATAGGCAGCCCAGAAAAACCAAGAGAGAAATAGGAATGTTTCACTTTATCCCCTAAGAGCGAGTGTAATCATGTTCCCTTGCTGATTTGTGTTTGGAAATTACCATTCTAATCCAATAGTTTAATTTTATTATACCCTTCAGTCTAACAGACCAGGCAGAGAATGTGTAATCACAAACAAAGGGCCAAATCCTGCTTGCCATACTAATGGGAGTAGTCCCACTGATTATAATGGGACTACATGCAAGCCTTACCCTTAACTAATATGAAGAGATAAACGTACTTAGACTCTAGGGTAGGGTTTTCCTTTAGGCTTTTCTTAAGGCATATTATTGAGTTTTTCATACACGGTCTAATGTAGTGGTTAAAGTACAACCAAGGCGAAAAAAGCCCTTCTTCATTAGAAAGTGTAGGCATAATATTTAGCTTATGCTGAGATAAAAAGGCTGAAAAGCTTCCAGCTATTTGGAAGCTAGCATTTATATACATGTACTTGAAGTGTTTAAATATAATATATTTCAGCATCCTTTCACAAAAGCAGCCATTTGGGCCTTCAGGTCTGAACTCCTATATGTTACTACTTATTGCACTTCAACAGGATTATTTGCGAATCAGAGTGATGATGGGCAGAGGGGTGGGAGGAATCACCAGATCCTTCATTACTTCCTCTGTTTGCTCATAGTTCACCTGTGAAGGGTTGCTCAGCCCAAGCCAAAGCCCCTTTGAATTGTGTCCTTGTTTGGTCACACAGAAGTCTGCAAAACTAAGTATTGGGGGAAATGACCCAGTTATTTCTAAGCTTCCAAACCTATATTTGCATAATACTCTCAAATTATATTGGCAGAGACTTCAAGGTAAAGGAACAAGATATAAACTGTACCTGAAACTTATAAAAGATGTCAGGAAGTAGAACTTTAAAGACATGTTAAGGAGTTGCAGTATAGAGCAAAAAAAGAGCTATGAAGTGAAAAATGAATCCTGGATAAGTACAGTCCTATGCTACCTATGCAGTATACACACAACCAATGCTAGGTGTTAATAACTTACTTTAAAATCATCAAATTGAATACTTATTATTATCTAATGGTCTGTGTAACAAAGATGGAAATATTTGGAAAATAAACCACAGAAAAGAAATGGTAAAAAAGGAGGGGGAGGTTTGCCTGCTTGTTTTTTTTTTTCTTTTTCACTGTTTTTTTCCTCTGAAACTGTTAGTTCTCAGTTATGTTTCAGGACCAAGCTATCTATGCATAAAAATAAAATTTTTCAGTCCTTTAGCATCATAATGCATATTTCTTTCAGTTGAGCAATCTTTTTATCCATTTCTCTGATTTAGTATACTACAAACTAAATATAGCTCTAAAGCCATCACACTTATACATTATCAGGTCATATGCGCCCATTTTGAATTTCATTCTTGACTAGATGTTATTTACACAGAACATCTTTCCCTGAACTCATAAAAATGTCTAGCTGACCATGTTTCTGATATACAAGAGTCAGTCAATATAAAAGATGCAGCATAAATTGATGACCAAAAACTTGCCTTCCAAGCCATCATCAGCGGTGTAATAAAAATGATTCAAACACTTAGCATGAGTCATACTGGCAATTTGATGGGATCATTGTTTCTCAGAAAAGAAGCCCGTACAGAAACCTATGTGCCACTCACTACAGCAAACTGTTTTTATAATAGCATATATAAGCTTATTAAGTGCCAGGGCTTGTCAGAAATAAAGCCTTACCTAAACGCTACCATTCCTCAAACATCCATGCCATTCCATTCATTCTTCCAAGAAAGCCCGGGAACACTGCAGCCTTACAGCATCTCTCAAAATGGGAAAAAATATCCAGGCTATTTCAGGTGACAGAAGTCTTTTCCAAAATCAAGGTTCCTTTCCAGAAAATATCCTGGCAACTACTCCCTCACCTCAAGATTAGCTTAAGGAAGAAACACTTTCTTTTGTAATTGAATTGATAAAGCTTATTTGGTAATTAATTCATCTTAAGAAACATATACTGCTAAGGAGAGGCAGACACTTCCAGAAAGCATTTGAACTAACCAAAGATCAAATTCACTCTATAATTGTCTTTTTCAACACTGATTACTGAGAAAGCCCCAGAACAAGCTCCTAGCTTGGAGCAAAACTCAGCCAAGTGCTGAAACAGGATCTGTTAGGGCTATAGACATGTACAGATGGAGACCAATATCTTAACAACCAAAAAGCCAAGCACTCCCACTTTGCACCAGTGCCTGTTCTGCAAAGAAATATTTTGCTTAAGTGCAAGGATTCAAAAAGTCATTGAATCCCCCCCCCACACACACACTCCTTTTCCCTTATTATTATCCCAAGAGCTCATATGGAGGGTTTTGTCAACAGAGAATCTTTGAGGCTGAAATGGAGATTAAAGGAGACAAAGAATCATCAGGACTGAAGAATCTGAATTGTCTTCCTAAAATAGAAGAATTGGGAAGCTACTAGGAACAGTATGGAATCAGGGAATCTTTCTGTCTTTCAACATACAGAGGAAAGGAATAAAAACAAGCAAAAACTAACAAACAAAACACAACAAAATGATCTGCAAGCAAGTCAAACACCTTAAGAGGAAACGTTTGAATTTCATCCTGTGTGCGCACTTGTAAAAGTGGCTGCAACAAAAAGATACCATATGAGGACAAATGTGCCTGAGCCCTTACCAACTGCTGCAAGAAGAGAACCTGCAAATCCTCATTAGCAGGGAAAATGAGCAATGAATACAGGCTCAGAGGGCGAGAGCCTGGCAGCTGAAAGGCAAAATGGAAAGAGAGGGGATGAAGAAAGGACAGAGCCTGAGCCAAGGAGATCAGGCTTCAGGGCAGCTCCCACAGAGGAAGCTATAGTACTGGATGGGGTAGATGGGGCTTGTGCTCATCCAGCTGGGCTCCAGGCACATTTAACAGCTCTGCAGGGGAAAATGTGCCACTAAATTTCTCTTTATGGTTCTGATTTTATACTCTTCCCTTCTCCCCTGGTGGATTGTAGGGACAGGAAGTTTCTTTGCAGGACACCAGAAAACAGTCAAAACAGCTTTATTCTGATTACACTTAAAAAGCAATTTGGGACATCCAGAGGCAGGCAGAAATCACAGATACAAAATGGTGGATCCACAAACTATAATAATGGGAAATGACACCTATCTATATCAAATTTAATGAATATTTTCATTAGTCTTTGCCAGAGCCACAAATAGTGTTGAGTGATCAGCAACAAACTGATTTTTCTCTGGAAGCTAATGCTGTTCGGTGTCTGAATTGTAGTTATTACTCCACTATTAACTGAGAGTCAGAAATCTACTCAAGAATTTCCTTCCTCATGCACAGAACATAAAATACAGAAGTAAGAACTCAGTAGTGAATTAATATAAGTGGCTAATGCATGTTGGTGAGTGACACATGCATTTTCCTCCAACTGGAACCACTCGTACTTTCAGCAGTTAATATCTGATTCAAAAAGTCTGAATTTTAGCCATCATATAAAGCAAGGAAAAGGACTCACGGTTAGCTACAATGTGGTATACCAGGGCAAGCAAGCCAGATTTCTATTATCCTGGTGAGATTCCATGACTGCATTAAGCCAAGCTGCTTGACAGCTATGAAAAAGACAGCTTCATCCACTTTTATCAGAACACTGACCTTTTCGAGAAATAATAGAATATATCCTGCTATCATTTCTCACATGAAGCTCCTGTTGAGGTCAATAGGAATTTGGCGTCAAAATGTGAAATCAGTACTTGGCCCATGATGTTTAGTGCCACATAACAGGCTATTGGGAAAGGATCCAATGTTAAGCATCAGTTCTCATTAATTACACTGCAGATTCCATTTCTAAAGACTTTCTATCATCTATTGTGCAAATTAAATACTGAGAGCCAGATCCTCAGCTGATGTAGATCAGAATACCCATGATGAAGACAAAGAAATAAGGTCAATAAAGATCAGTCAATGAACTCAATACAGCTAAGTAAAATTATACCACAGAGAATCTGGCCCAATGAATAATTCTCTTGTCTAATCAACATTGCAGATTTTTTATCTGCAGTGTCTGATCTTTGCTGCATACCCTGTGCCCCTCCATGTGTGGAAGGTCAAAAGATGGAACTGGTGAAAACCCTGTGTAAAGAATATACAACAGAAAGATGTAGCATGAATAAATCCACTTCTGAATTGCAATACAGCATTGTCTAACAAATAATGTCCTTTTCTGAACTTAGTGAAGGTTTGGATTTTTGTCATTATGAAACAATATTATAGTTTACCATTGTATAGGCTTCTACTTACAATTCAGAATAAAGGGGATGATCACTTTTGTACCTTGCCTACTCATTGTGCTGAATTATGTTCTCTGAATTACGTTCTCTGTATTATGTGTCAAAAGAATTAGCTTATATGTTTATTTTGGGATGCAGTCACTGTTAAGTGCGTAGCTTTCCCTTCCCTTGTCTGAATCTGAATTACCCAGTCTGGAGTCATAACTGTTCTTCATCTTAAAGAAAATATATTTGAAATATCTTTTAGTTTATGAGCTTATAACACAAGCATGTCTGGAGGTCAAAAGTGTTTACACAGGCATTCACATAATAATATTTGGAGAACAGTTTTAATTCAGTCATAGAACTCATTTTACCAAGCCAAAAATGTTATTATTTTTAACTAATAATTAATAGTACCATAACTTACTAACAAGAAGACAGGACTCTCATACTCTAGGAATTGCTCAATTGCAAACCAAGGCAATAATCCCCTCCCAGAAAAATAATAATCCAATTGAGTCCAGCCACAGCCTCTACCACACTCCTCTGAGCAAAAAGATTCTCTGTCCAAACATGATGTAGAAGTCAAAGATGTATATTATATGGCAACATCCTCTGCACAAGTGTAATTTGGCCAATAGCATTTATAGTAAGTCATTACAACCTCAGTATTAATTTTGTAGAATTGAAAGCTGGAGATGAACCTGACATATCTCAGAGCATCCAGCATCCTGACTCATCTAGTGAAGCACTAGATGGAGCACTTACTGCTGCATCTGGAAGAGGCCCACAGAAAAACCAACTCTTTACTCTCCTCCCCATTTGTAACAGACTTTCAAGTTGTGTTTGAAAGCCATCAAAATACAAAATGATCTTAAATATGGAAGCTGCATGACAACATTTCAATTAAAAAGCTTTCAGGAAAAGGTCGTGGAGAGCACCTATAATATATATCAAAAGGTCTTGGAAAGAAGGAGGTTACAATATGGGTCGCATCACAATTATGGTAAATTGGGTAAAAGAGAGCTTCCTGACACTGTTCTAAGCCCAATAAAAGTGATTGAGAAAGTCACAATATGACAGATATTAATAACTACTACCTATCATAATGCCTGACATAGTACCTTTTATCTCAAAGGATCCCAAAGCACTTTGTAAAGCTCTACATGGAATTATTTCTTTTATCACAACTATGTTTCCATATTTCTCAGAAAGTGGTGGACTGATGAACTCTACACAGTAACACAGCATGAAATTTTTCAAAATCCCAGAAAATGAAGAATACCTTTTCTGTTTGAAATTTTGGCAGGAAAACTGCATTTGTGGCTAACTTCTAGCTATTATAGTATGTTTTCAATAGCAAATATTCCAAAGTGCTGGTGCACTTCTGGCCAAAACCAAGAACATTTAGTATTACTAAATTTTTAGAGGTGTGGCTATATGGGCTTTTCAATATTAATCGAAAACATATCCTAAAAATATGAAAAAGGATCTAAAAAAATGTCCCATTACCAAGTATAATATATACCCATGTGGTTCACACTGCCATCTTCCCACCTATTTGTCTTGACCTCTGTGGTCATTCTTTAAAAAAAAGAAAAAAAAAAAAAAAAGAACAAAGAAATGGCAATGCAAAAAGTTAACCCCTTGCTATGCCCACAAGGCTGCAAGAAAAGATCTTCATTCCACAAAACTTGTCTCTTGTGTCTTGGGAGGTGTTAGATCTCTCTGACTAAGAATTTAATCTGTAGTTTAATTCCCATGTCAGTGAAGGCTGAAGAAGTAATTATGTCTAAGTAAATGATTTATCTGCAAAGAAAAATAAGTACAACTGCATCTCTAACCCGTAGAATCTCCTTTTTTTCCAGGTCCTACAATTGAAAATGTGCTGCTTTTTGTAGGGATTTTCATAGCTTTTATGATTATAAGATAAATATCTACTTCATTTTCCAAAGTTAAACAGTTCAAGGCCTTTAAAAATCAGTGGAACTCCATTTATTGAATTCAATAAGCCTCATACCAGAATTCAGTTTTCCAAAATATGAAACCCTTCCTTATTTACAGGAATAGGCCATATCTGTTTGTTGCCTTGAATTTCTCCCTTGTAAGCATGAAAGTTCAAAGCTGCGTCGATGTGTTTTAGCAAGCTGTGTAGGTAAGAGAGCATCGCAGTGCTATGGATCCTACACATAACCACTCACATATTTTCTATTATTTCCTAGGGATCACCTAAGATCTGCACGTGGGGATTTCCTCCCTCCCCAGCCCACCACACACACACGCACACGCACAAGCACACACACA
Organism: Chrysolophus pictus; assembly: GCA_037305975.1. Classification (NCBI taxonomy): domain Eukaryota; kingdom Metazoa; phylum Chordata; class Aves; order Galliformes; family Phasianidae; genus Chrysolophus; species Chrysolophus pictus. The sequence goes on from CM074583.1 coordinate 22,798,162, forward strand.
CACACAAAGGATTATTTTCTACTGACATTCAGCTGCCAGCTCATTTTATCCCAGTCTTTATAAAATAATATCCTAAGTAGCCTATTAGCTTTAAGGTCAAAATCTTTGTCTATTTTCTAAATCTGTTCTCTGCTCTCCCCCCTCCTACTTCCTTTCCTTTCATTACCCTTTCCTATCAATTATCTCATCCCTGCCTGCTGCCCATCTGAGCAAGCCAGCAGGACCCCCTCAGTGCCCGCCAGATTGTCTCATTCAGCTAGCTCTCAGGTTGCTGCTGATTGCCGTCTTTATTCATTACCAAAACACTTGCTACATGGTGCTTGGGCCCTGGCAACCAAACTCTAAATCCTGCCAGTGAGAACGTAATTACTAGTACACCACAAACAGAGAATGGAGTCTGCTGTGAGTTGTTAGAAGCAGCCGTGAGATAGACCCGGGCTATTTTCCTGTAACTGTAGCTGACTACTTGTTTGTCACTTGGTATGTACTAATGATTGGCCTTCTTCGTTTTTTTGTTTTGTTTTTTGTTTTTTTTTTTAACAAGCTTTATCTGAGACAAAAATGCAGCTCTAAACAAACTCACAGATCTGTCAAGGATAGCAATTTACAGGTGTGGAATATGGTGTAAGAGGGGTTCTAAATGAGATTTCATCTACAGATTTATGAAGTGTCTGGAGCCATCAGCACTGCTTCAATGTGGAAGATATCCTGAGAGCTTCTCTGATCCATGGAGTGTATGTTTAGGGACAGAGTTCATTTTCCTTAACAGTCTGCTGAGCCAAAGCAGTTACTAGATACTGTGTGTTAGACAGCACAAAGTCCCTCAGCCATGATTTGCTTTCCTAAAGGAGTCAGACATTCTTTCCAAAGTTCTTGATCACAGACTATGCCTCTTATTATATGCAAATAGCAAGAGTACTCTGCTCTAGTTTACTCCCCTGTATTTATTATTCTTCTCTTTAAATACTATTTTCCAACTTTTACTCTTTCACCAGGGAACCAAAGCTGACCAGTTTTGTTATTTCTAAAACTTATTTTACTCGGGGAAGATCTTTCTGGCATCTGCTGAAAAGTTCTGTCTGTCTTTTGCATCTGCTCTTCAAATCCTTAATCTTTAAAAGTGCTCACAAACGAGGAAATGCCTTAATGCTAAGCAGTCTCTAGCAGATTTGAAAGTGAAATTCAAGCGGCGTTTATCTCCCCATCAATGGGAAGGATTTATCCTATTACCTATCACTGCCATTGACAAGCATTGGTCCTGTCCTGTAAATCTCCAACATGTAAAGAGAATCAAACACATCTACAGCTTTCCATCTAAAATATCACCTTTGATCCAAGCAATGCAGAATTGTATGAGAACACTTATAGTGAGAATACTGGATATCACAAGAAAATAATTGATATACTTGAAAGAAAGCCAAACAGATCATTTACAAAAAAAAAAAAAAAAAAAAAGAAAGAAAGAAAAGAAAAATCTTTCATACCGTAGAGTTAAAAAGACCTTGCCCCTGGATTTGTTTGCAGTGCTTTGCTTAAGGTTTAATTCTATTGATTACACATTCCATTTTCCAAAGTGCCATTTGCCTGAAGGAGCAGGTGGTGTTTGCTGTTTCCATTTAACTGATATATTAGCCATGTGGTGCACTGCATCAGTGGGCAGTATTAATCAATTTACGGCAAGATGACAGAGAGAATCACTCACAGCAAAATTGTAAGGGGGAAAAAAAGGACAAAAGCAGGAAAATAATGACCGCTAATGGGGAACTTGGAAAAAAAAAATAAATCCATGCTTTTAATACTTCTCTTTCACAGCAAATGGAATTGGAAGAATTTAAGAACAGCCAATGTTAAAAAGGAGACAAATATCACCATGTTCAGTGCAGTACTTTTTGTAAGCACTTTACTGTTCAGCATTTTGTAATGAGTGCACAAAGATCTCAGATACTCGCTGAGAAACTTACATTTCATTTTCTTAAATAAAAGCAAAATCCTTTATGCAAAATCAAAGTTGATTTAGATCTCTTCCTGGAAGAACAATTCAATTTGTACACGTGAGAACCATCTTTGTGCTATACTATTTTCTGCACTATTTGAATAGACATTCTGAGGTTTTGATTCTACTATGAAGATTTCCATGACAGGGAGTGAGGTGGTTGGATTTCAAATCACCTGGTTCCTTCTATTTGTAAGATTACATTTTGTATCCATAGTTTGATGAAGTCATCATTGCCCTGTAATTCTTCATCATCAACAATACAACAATACTAACAGCTTCTGGAAGATGATGGTGTAGAAATACCTCCTGTAACACTGCAAATGCCTTGCAGACACAGCAAGCTGAGGAACAAGAGAAGAGGCACGGTATTTATGTCAGGATGTCAATATGTTTTTTTCAGCATCTAAGTATATTTTAAGAACTGGATAGAGGTTTGATGACCTATTTAGATTCTCTCCCACCTCTCAAGGATGTAGAAATAGAAAAAAGAAAATCTGTCTTTCTAGGGAAAGGAAAAGCAGAAAAATGATTGTAATTCTAGCAGGTCAGATGAGCTAAGACTGAAGGAAGACACAATTCTTCCACCACACCATGCGAGTAGTGCAAAAAAGCCTCATATAGCAGTGAGCATGACATAAGTAAAGAGGAGGCCAAAAGATCAGCAGAACGCTTCTCCAGCCAGCACACTGGACAAAAGCATGAGGAGGAATGTAGAAAACTTTGTGCATGCCTATACTTGATCTGAATTTTCACTGTAAATGCACAGTCATATCCATCTAGCATAGCACCTGCGCTCCATGAATGGTTTATAATAGCAGGGAAATTAAAAAGAAGTACCAACTTTCTGGATCCAGTCATAGTAATAAAGGCAATTTAGAAATTTCAAGATTGGAATAAGAGCATCAAAACTGAGAGCTCAGCAAATCCACCCTTGGCAATATCACATTTTAAAATGACTGTTTCTCATTGTTTTGTTGCAGAAAGGGGACAAATTCAACAGTTTCCACTGAAATGCAGGTTAAAACTGTAAGGAATGTGAGCCCATGTAAAAGGGAAGACAACATTTAGGAAAACTGTGGTGCTCAGGAACATGATTTAGTGGTGGGTTGTTAGGGCAGTATGGTTAGGTTGTGGTTGGACTTGATGACCTTTAAGGCCTTTTCCAACCTGAGCAGTTCTATGATTCTGAGTTCCTGGGGGGCATATTATAGGCCTTTTTAATCTTTTTACACGTTGTCTCCCAGTAGCTAACTTATCCTTGACTATCTGCATGCATTTCATTGTTTAATATTCTATCCCTCCTTAAAATAGTAAAGTATCACAATGCACTGAATCTGTGCTTCATAAATTAACAAATAATAATAAAACACCGCTTGAGGAACCTGTCTAAATGATATAATATTAGCATGAATCACAGCCTTAATGAGAAGCAAGGAAACATTTGACAATGGAGTATGATACTGCATAATTCAATACAATAAAGTTATAACAGCTCTCAGTAGCACTACATCATTAAATAATTTTGGCCAACTTTTCAATTAGATGCCACAAATAATTTAAAGCTGAAGTGTATGCTTTAATATTATCTGAAACTTGTTAGACAATTTGAACTTGATTTTTTTCTTGATATGCATTCAGGGTCTAATCTTAGGGGAGGTTTCTGTATTTTTGGTCTCAATTACACCTGGTGGCTTGAAGTTTCACACTGGATTCCATACGTAGGGACTATTCCTGTAGCAGAGACTGTTCTTACCATCCCGTGAATAATTACTATTTTTTCTAGATTTATTTCTATCTGCTGTGGTATTCAGTGCAATGAACTATGTAAAAGAAAAGATGTTACATAGCAGCTGCTCAGTGTTCCGCCATCTTCGTCAAGAGATGCAGCTCTATTTGTGCATGCAGATCTTGGGTAGGAGTTATTTTTTGTTTCAGAAGATGTAATGTGTCCAAACAGCAGTAGGAAGGACTATCCACATTTCTACCCACAGAAATGCAGGACATGGAAATGGAGCTACTGACATCTAATTGAAATTCCTACTTTACTATGAGCTAAGAGCTCATTGCCCAGACATTTAAAATGCTTTTCTTGATGATGTAAGGCACAGATTAACAAAAGTCATGATGTAGGAGCAGGGCTACAGTCTTAACACCTCTACATTATTGATTTTCATGGTTTTTTGTTTTACATAACCAAACATATACTTCTGGGGTCCAGGTCCTCTAAGAGAGGAGTCAAAGGAAACTAGAGTGATCAGCCTTAGCAATAGAAGCGTACAGTCCTGGTGCATATTCACTGCACCTTACAAAGTTGCTGTTTACTTCTCTTTACCCCTTCACTGCCTTCCCAGCATAGTGTGATTGCAGCCATAAGCTGATTCTTCTTTTTCTTCTAGGGAAGAAAAGCAATTTATTTTCTCAGTTGTAGCACTGTCCTCCTTCGTGGCCTGATGCATCACTTAGAGTCACTTGGCATGATGCAAGAGAGGGAAAAGACTGGCCCTCATCAGCAATTCTCTGTAGATATGCCTATGAAAAATAAAAGCAGCTCTTTCCATACCAGGCTGCTTATTAAACAGCTCTTAATGGTCTGCAAGACCTTCCCTCTTCCCTCTCCAAAAATGTACATTGTTTTATGGGACTTTTGGGAAGTATAGGCTGACTACGTAGCACTAGAAAAGGATGAATTCTAATTAGGAGATAATGTCAGTGGAATAGAACTTTGTCATAGGATAATGATCCCCTGCTGTTAGATAAATATCGAAGCAAAACTTAGACAGTTTTTGAAAATAAACAGTGAGGTGATGCCAAGATGTTTATATTCAGAGAGGGAAACATTTATCCCTCTGCAGTATTTCTATTTCTTGGGGGTTTTTATAATTAAACAAAACCAATCCTTCCCTCCTACCCAACAGAAATCATCTTCATTAATGACCATGGTCTTGCAAACCGTCATGAATCCTTGCTGAAATCAAAATCAGAGTTGTAAATCTGTCCTGAAAGATTCACTTCATGGAAGTAATACAGTTTTGAGAATGGGATCAATAAAGCTTAGCAACTATTACTACTATTTTTCCACTTATTAATAATCAAATTACTAGCTATAATGAGCCAAACTACCTTTTGGCAAAACTCCTTGTCTATGGATGTACGCCAGTAAGCAGTTGGTTCGGTGTTTTACATTTACAGTATATGTATTCATTGGGCAAATTTTGATCTGTTACCTGTTTATATTTGGAGCACATCAACAGTCAGTGGAATTCCAAAGTGAAAACTATGCAACATCCAGTCATTAAATCTCTCACAGTGTATTTCTTTAATTTACAGTTTCTTAGAACAAAATATATGATCCAAATTATAATGACATTTTAAAATCTCCAAAATCAAACTGTATGTCAGTCTCAAACTTAGGCCATTTGTTTTATGCCTCATTTAAGGGGAAAGCCCCATTCTTGCTCCATTGCATAATTTGTGATTCTGGCATACAGTTCAGGTAACCTTGTAGATCCCAGGTCCTCAGACGTTTTGGGGGAAATTATACAAATCATTATCATTGACAGACTGATGAACAGGCCTGCCCCAATGCAGCTTCACATCACTGATGCCAGCACTGGAGTTGTTTCTCTACCAGCACCAGAAAGATTGTGGGAGGAAATATTTCAACTGTGCCACCAAGGCATCGACATGCCAACATGCAAGCAGCCCAGACATGCCAGCAGTTGTAACTCATCTCACATGACAGAACCTACAGCACAAAGATTCAGCCGCTTCCCTTCAAAATTTAGGCTCCACTCTACCTCAAATTACAGATTCTGACGATTGACAGTGAAGTGACAACAGATCTTTCTCCAAGAATAAGCATACTTTTAGTTAAATTGATTTAATGAATCTGGGACACTTACGTATTGTTTTTCTCTTCTGTTATTTTCCCAGGATGGTGTCTAGCTGCCAGAAATAACATTCAGGAAAACTCAGAGGGGTGGTTATTCTTCTATATGAGCGTGTATAAAATAAAATCAATTAAAAAGCACGAATGCAATTTCTAGTGGCACTTCGCAATGACTGATTAATATATTTTGAATATTTTCCTCTGTAAATTTGCTTTGCTTGATTCTCTTTCCCTTGGAAACTGCTATTTAGCAAGAACTAATCTACATGTCAACATTTTGTTTATTCTTAAATAGCATCATTTATTACTATTATTACAGTGTCACTTTATTTTTTGCCACGGAGAAGGTTCCAGGAGCGCCAGCTCCCCACGCGGCCTGCCTGTTTGACATTCAGGATGCTTGCCCCTTCTTCCACTGCTATGACAAGGTTATACACAGTCTGCAGCCCTGTGAAAGCAGGTTCTTTTGGAAGCTGAAGCTCTGACAGACTTCGAACACAGCAAGGCATCCATGACATCTCTGCGCCTGCCATCTCCATTCTTGCTTGATTAGCTCTTGGTTACCTCAGTGATAATGTCTGGAGGCACTGATTAATGTATAATAATGGTACATCCCACTGGAAAGATAAGCTTATAGAAGATCAATTAAACAGTGGCAACTTCACAGGCTACAAGCTAGAACAATGGTACTCGCAGCCTTTTCTTGGAGCTATTTTTTAATCAGTTTCTACTGTCTGCTCTAGAATTTTCATGTAAAACAGTAACTATCATAGAGGGAAGAAGAACTACACTGAAAATGAAAGGTGACGGTACCCATTAAAATTACAAGGGAAAATGAATATGAATCAAGGCCCCTGAACATTCCTTCAGCTGTCAGAAGGTTACAAATTCTGCTTTGATGATAAGACAAGAAGTTTTTTTCAAATGCAAACTTACCATAAATGGTACATAGGAGAATGCCATTGTTTCATGCAATTACATTGTTGCCTGGGCAACCATGTACAAAAGTTAATGTAAGTACAGGTTTAAAGATGAAATGTCTCCTAAATTGGAATAAAAAAAGCTATTTAATAGTATAGATGATCCACAAGAAAAAAAAAAAGACTTGAATGTAACTATAAAAAGACCTCTTCTCGAGCAGGAGTATAAATTAAAGGTTACCCTCCTCCAGTTTTTAGTCAGTCATTTTAATGATAATAAAAGCAAAAATCTTCAGGTGCTAGATGTTAGATGTAACAATGAAAATTTTAAGAACGCAAATATTATCTTGCTAGGAGAACATTTGAGGGAGATTTAGGATGTAAATAATGAGAATTTCAAAAGACGGCTGTTTTTATAAGGGCTTTTAAAGTAGACAACAAATTCTATTGCCCTAGAAAAGAATACTACGGGAAAATATTTTATTGAAATGTATCCAGAGATTGCTCTTCCAATAATTATATTTAATGCAGATAGAGGAGAGAAAGCCTTTACTGCAGTGGGCAGCCGGTTTTATTGCTGGAATGATTACACTTCCTCCTATCACTGGATTTAATAGCAGCACTATGGCCCACTATGTCTATTGCAATGACTTCTCCAGAACATGGTGGCTAAAGACATATTTGATTATGGAACTAAAACACATACATCGGTGGATGTAGTTGGCAGGGTATTTTCCATCCTTGGTCTCATGCCAAAGGGGAGAAGCATCCAGAAATCATGTGGGAGAGATTAACGAAACAGGAAACGAGCAGAAATAGAGATCACCCTTCTTATGCATTGCTCAACATAAATAAATAAATAAACAAAACAGAATCCCATCTACAGAAAATCCAGCGTTTACAATCTTATTTTCTAATGAAAAATCTGCCTGTGATGACAATATGAGAGGAAGAACATTCTGTAGAGTAAAAGAGAGGAAGAACACTTTGTAGAGTTAAAAGAAAATCTTTCTCAATTCAGAGGGAGGATTTAAAATATTCTATCTCACTTTTCTTTTTTTCCAAACATGTGTATTATTTTTTCAAGAAAGATAAAAGGCAGAACACTGCCTTTGTTACTGTCACCTTAAATCAGAATGTCTCCTGTATTTTAGAGGGACAAAACACAAGAAAACATACTGAAACGAACAATGCTGAACTATTGGGGACATGGAGTAGCTGCCCTCACAGGTCTTTTCCATCTCTTACTTCTTTGACTCTGTGAGAAATGGTATGAATACATAATAAAGTCCAACACATATTCAGTAAGACACCAAGGAACTGAAACACATAATAGAATAATACAGTGTTGCCTGTGTTAGGAAACAGCAACTGCATTTTGCTGGAAAAGTCAGGTACGAAGCAAAGAGATTCCTGGCTGATGTTGAAAGAAAAACCTCTTTGTGCTAATCCAGTTGGGCATGATTTTCACAAGTGCAGAACACTTAAAACTCCACTTGAAGTCAATAGAAGCTGCAAGTGCTCAGCACTTCTGAAAATCAAGCCCTTTGGGAACTGGTAAAGAACAAAGAGCAAAGAACTTGTGCCTCAGATAAACTGACTGTCAAAATTTGTAGAGCTGCCACCGTCTTCTCATTTAAACATGTTCTTAACACCTTCCTCTGCCTCTGAGTGATAGCTACAAGTCACTCCAATCTGGCACTGGTTAGGCAAGCAGCAAGCTAAGATTTCTACTTTTATGCTAATGCATTTGCTTCAGAATTATCATCTTGCTTGTACAACCCCTCATCTGTCCTTGTTTATCTATTTAACACACCTGTTGTGCCTTGTTGTGCCTTGTTTCCTACCCAGATTGATGTTATTACAACAGATACCTTCATAAAATAGCAATTACAGGTAATCAGTTCTCTTTTTTTTTTTTTTCTTTTTCTTTCTTTCTTTTTTTTTTTAATGTGTTATTAAGGCTTTTTCCTAAGTTGGAGGACCAGAAAATCCATAAATTATTCAGCTTCAGCACAGTGGTTATTAACCTGAGCTTCTAGAAATGCAAAATCGTCAAGCTGACATTACAAACCACAGGTAATTGGGAGGTATCAATCTCAATCTTTGTGCTTATGTCAGATTATTTCAACACAGTTAAGAACTAAAAGGGAATTTGACACTGAACCTGGCTCTGAAAAAAGGTACTGGTCACTTCAACAGCGGTAGTTTGCTCCTGAGGAAACGTGGGAGCTTGAAAATACCTCTGTGCAATAAGGAAATTAGATCTTATTGGAATTCTTATGAGGAAGAAACATCTTGGCATGACTCATAAAATAATAATAGTATGAATAATCCTTTGCACTGTTTTAGAGCCTTCTATCTCAGAAGCTGAAAGCAACTTTATAAAAATTTATGGATTAAGCCTGACAATACACCTTTGAGGTGTACCATTATCTCTGTTTTATGGATAGAAAACTGAAGGCAAACAGATTCTAAATGTATCACTAAATGTAACACTTGGAGAATGCTTCAAACAGCCCTTGCAGAAAATGTAGGCTGCCTGAGGAATCGGGGCAAAATTATCAATTCATCTGTCATTATAAGCCAGAGCATACCAACTTGAACTTGATGGTCATTGACATTTGATAGATCTTATGTCTCAATAACTGTTAATGTCCTCCTGAAGTCTGGAGGGTAGAGAAAGCAAAGATCCAAGGCAGTGTCCCACTGACATCAAGTTCTATATTTTTTATGTCTGTTGGAGATGGGAAGAATTGGGATTATCATGGTGGGTTAAGTAGGCACAGATCCACAAGATAACAGGGTTAAATATTTAGGTCGCTCCACAAGTGATGCCACCTATTTATTTCCATGGAAACTACAACAGATACAAAGAGCCCCATAACACTATTTGTTAGAGCAAATTCTCAGCTACAAAACATTATTTTTCACCATAGTCACCACCATTAGCTGTGCATTTTTGCCGGCAAAGAATAGAGCCTGCACGCTGTGCTCATAAATACCTGCACCAGCGGAGATGAACCACTGTTTTACAGCTCCTGCGATGGCATCATTGCAAGGAAAATGTTGCCCACACAGTCCATCTTTCATTGGCCGAAAGAGATGAAAGTCACATTCAGCATCTACTTCCATACCACCATCTGCCTCTGTCAACATCTACTGCCATACCACCATCTGCCTCTGACATTATGGTCCAACATAATAATAAAATAGGAGAGCAGCCCTTGTACTTACGCTAATAGAAAAATGTGCTCTTAATTAATAATATTAAAAAAAAATTAATTTGGGACCACTCCCTTAGAAAGGAACTTAAAATATCTGAGAGCTAAAATGCATCTTCCAATAACTATATTTCATTTCTGCCTAATGACACATGCTTGGGTAGCCACACCTTCAGTGAAATTTGGAAAAGATCTTTGTCTAAAACAGAATAACTGTCAGAGATAAGCCAGAAGACCAAAGTTTTACTAAAAATTGTGATGTGGAAATTCTTTCTGTAACAGCGTACACAGTTCCAGCTAACCCACTTTCTGTAGAGGCAGAAGAATTATTTTCAAAGGATACAGAGGTTCGCATACCAAAATGTATGCGAATTTCCCAATGCCACTTATATACTTATCTTTATCATGACTGGGCTCCAATCACAGTGCCAATTTAAAATAAGTGCAATTCAAAAATCTGAGTGACATTTCTGTGCACAACTGAAATAAAATTTCACTCAGTGTCTACAGTCATAAAAGTGGTCATGCAGGAATGTGAATGGGTAAGCTTCAAACTGATGAAAAATCTGTCTGAATGTATATCCTGGAAACAAGCCAGAATTATGGGTTTATTAAGACCCCGGGATTCAGCCAGGACAGATCTTACTGACCACAGCAAATTCTGGGAACATGCAGTTGGTGGTGTATTATTCATGCACTGCTACATAAAATTAACACAATGTGGATATATTGGCTACAAGCCCAGTAAAAAAGCTCACCCGTAATACGTTTACTATTACTAAGATGTGGGAAAAAAATTATTTGCTTTACCTTCTTCCTAAAGTGACACAAGAAGTATAATGTTCACAAATGTAACGTGGACAATTTTCAATCTTCTGGAGATTTTAAAGACTGCTTTAAGGGTCACATGGATTCCTTCAAATGAAGTTTTTATATATGAGGTTGCAGGACTACCTACTTCATTTCATCTCTGTTGTAAAGCTCTGTTGGTAATATATAAATCATCATGCCACCAGGGCTAGGTATCTTTGAGGGGTCTTTGTATTTGAAGCTCACCTAATCTCAAATCTGATTCTCTTTATCTCTTCAGATCAACTGAGCATGGAATATGTTAGAGAGCAATGTGGAAGCACAGCTGATGAGTTCCCCATTTAATAAAACTTAGCAAAAAATAAAAAATGCCCAGGACTTCAGAACTTTCCCAGATTCAGCTGCCTTTGCTCATGCTCATCACCTATATTGGTAAGCAGTTAGCAAAAGATGGATTTACAGACATGGCTTTGGAGAATGCCGCCAGTACAGTGAGTTTACACAGGACCACAGGGTTCAACCAGCTCGACTCACTGCGTGATGTGGCAGCGGCGGTAAGAAGAGGATCCCACCTGCTTTTTTGATTCCTCAATATAGGGGCTCCCAACTCCCAGTGAGCAAGCACACCACCAAGCACACCAGAGGGAGAGCAGCAGGGTGGCACCACAGTGACAAGCCGATTCGATTTCAATTAGCATTTCAGCTTCAGCTGACAAGTCAGAAAGACAGAATGGGCAGAAACATGCACACACGGTAGCGGTACTTGGTACAGAAGCTCAGTAGACAGGGAAAAAAATGTAAAGGCTACTTGATTCGCAGATTGACTCGTGGCAAAAATCAGTTTCCTTATTATTATTTTACAAGGCAGAAAATTAAAGGGGGTGGGTGGGATTGCATAATTAGATGAAATTAATTAAATCTGAAAGAAAATATCAGGAAAATCTGAGTAGTTCAGACACCTTTTAAAAACACTGCAGAAGGAACAGGCAGGGGGAGCTCCTCTACTGGCCAGGGGTGATAGAAAGCCCTCCAGAAAGACCAGGAGCCACTGCCATCACCCAACACAGGCAGCAGTGGCCACCTGCTTATTAAAGTGTCCGAGTTTACCAAAATTTTAAGACTGTGGGATTTCCCGCCAGTTACAAACTGAGTGGATGCAGAAGTGAGGATCTCTTACAATCGGCATTTTTGGTGAAAATGAGCTACACGTTAGATCTATTTTCCCTTGGGGTTTTGAAGAAGGAGGACAGATGGTTGGATAATTTATACCATTTGGCATGCGGCTACATTTGGGAAAAAAAAAAAAAAAGAGAAAAGAAAAGAAACCGAGAGAGACAGACAGACATGAGCTATACATATCTGAGCAGAGATGCAGTCATTTTAGACACAGATTTGCTCAGGCACACCACCAGCATGTGTCTCTAAATATTATAACGGCAGTTTTAAAGGAAAGATAGGGATTGGTGACTCCACTGCAGAGAAGTTAAGAATGGGGAATACGAGCACAGATTTTAAAAACACCCCCATCTGAATATCTCAAATGTGCTTCCGTGAATACACAATAATGCTTTTCATGTCTTGTCACTCTTTCATCCTAAGCTCAGGTTTTAGTGGTTTATCTCTTCCAGTTCTTCAACCTGAAGTAAATACCATAATTGTCCTGCACAGTGAAGAAACAAGAAAAGCTCTGATTTTACTTTTAGAAGTAAACACATTACAAAAAATTCAAATGTGCAGTGCTCATATGCAGTTGCATGAACTTCTGAGCACCTGGAAGTGGAGATAAACTCAGAGGAGAACTAAAAGCTCCACATTCTCATGGGGAATGAACTATGGGGCACTACACAGGAAAACACGCAAATCTGAAGGCCATTTTCAGCCTTTCTTCCTGTAGAAATGAGGTTTATGCAAAAAATCCCTCTAGTCTGGCAGTCGTCTTAATGCTATCATACCCACCAGTCAATATTAAGAAAATTTCTCAAAGCAATCTCACCAATATTGCAGATAGAAGGCTTATACAGAGAGAGACAAAGGAGAGGCACTCAGAATGGTTTCCTGGCAGAGGAAAAACTCACAACGTACACTCAGTGTTGCCACACACCCAATGAAGCAAAGACAGTGGGGAATCAGTACGTGCAGCCTGCTGCTTCCACTCCTCCTTGCTTCCCCCCCCCCCAGCTGCTGATGCTCACCTCAGCAACCTCCATTCCCTGCCCTGGTTCTCAGTAGCTAACATTTACTCTCTTAAAACCTGTTTCTGGAACAGCCACTTTAGGAAGGTCTCAGAAAAAGCCAAAGCAATCAGAAAACGTAAGGAGAGCTGTGTCAAATCTAAAGCTGTAAATATTAAAAAGCTATTGCATGAATATTGCAAAGCTAAATGCTGCATGTTGGCAGTAAGCCCGCAGTTGCCAGTGACCTTCTTGAGGAAGGGAAGGCCAACCTCCAAACCACTGTGCAGGGGGGGAAATGTTTGTGTTTATGGCGCACATAAAGATGCGCTGCTCTGTTGACCAACTTTGCGGGACATTTACAGTAGTTATTAAACCCGATCTGTATTGTTTCAACCTTTCCAGAGCTCTGCTGATGTTTGTACAGTAAATGCTCTCATCTACAAAAGAAAACGGGAAAAAATGAAATTGAAGCATGATGAAATAGGACAGGAGGGCCCTTGCAGTTTGTGTCCCTTTGGGCATGGGGCATAGGTGGGAGAGCAGCATAGGGTTCCAGCCCCAGGGACTGCACTTTCTGAAAGCCAAAGCAGAAGGCAGCAACTCTGTCCTGGCTACACAAGCTGCCACGGAGGCGGCTGTGGCTGGCGCAGCCCCTGCTGGGTCTGCACCAAAAATCCCTGCTGGAAGTTGTTGGTGTGGATGGGGAGTGAGACACCCAAGTGGCACTCTGAAGAATGATGAGGAACCTTCAGAAAGGCTTAAAAGGAAAAGCTCAGCACTCACAGCTCCAGCAGAATGAAAACAATGTCTTGCTTTGTTCCTTGGACTCAGGCGTTGGGCGTGAGACCATTTTTTGATTACGAAAAAGGCAGACAAATCCCACCTACATTAATCAGGATTTACTCCAGGGAAACAAAAATCAGAACAAGTTTTAAAAAATCCCAATCATTTTTACAGGGAAAAAAATACAAAAGAAGATCGTTTAATGGTGGAAGTGTTGGTGAACACCTTAGACACATCTCTGGCACCAGAGGTTTTTATTCACTGGGCTTTTAATTTGTTTTCACAGCGGTTTGAACAAATTGAATTTGTTAATTAAAGCGGTAAAATGAAATGCTGAACATTATTGACTAGATGCTAATTACATTAGAAGAGATATCGGGGGAGGGAGGAGTCCTTGTTTTCAATAGCCAGGACAAATCATATTAAGAGAGACAAGTGATCAGTCTGAGCCTACATTCTGCAGGGAAAATACTGTTTACATGTTGTGGTTGAATGTTTATCATTCATGATCTTCAATTGGCAATACCAATAGAAACATGATTACTGCAGCTTGCTGTTGTACCTCTTTTCAAATTTCACTCAAGTTTATAACATTCACTAAGCAGAGGTCATTACCCAATTAAATGCAATGATGCTCATTGCGCTAATCAGGGAGGACATTACTTTCAAGTTGGCCTCATCAAAATGCAAGCAGTTCACATTCCACCTCTAGAAAGCCCCTTGAGCCTTCAAGCTGTAACTTTTAGTATTAAAAAAATTAATATCAATTAGATTGTTTTGCTTCTTCACACTGCCTTTTATTTTATGACCTTATTTTCCATTTGAGCATATGATTTTCAATAAAACTTTAATCTCACCTTTCATGTGCTCATATGAGAACTAGATTACTTAGAACTTTATAGTGTTATATTCAATGTATGTAATTTAACATAAGTCTATACAATATTCCTGTCGGGTAGTGCCCAACATCCAGATTCTGTTATGGGGATAACTAGCCTCCATCGTGCGTACGCTTTTTTTGGACAAACATATGGTCAGCAAATGACAGTATGATCACTGTCTTCAAAGAAAAATTCCCTAAAATCTCACTGACGTAAAAATACAAAGAGCCTTTCCTTCCCAAGGCACCTAAATCAGGTCTGAAAATATCACTGAGACCCTAAAACACTTAATTGGTACTTAAAGTTGTACCCAGCCTGTGTAAGTTTCCAAACTGAAGCTAGAGATACAAAAATGTGAGAGTCAAAATCAGGCTTCTGCTTTCCCAGTTATATCAACTCTGCAGTACCACCAGGTATAATAAAGATTACTTTCTGTATCACTGCTATCAGAAGGTGATTCAGAATGCAGAGTGAGGTTTTGCTGAGTAAGAGGAACCATTTTTAGATGGACAGTTTTCATCCTCTCTACCATGCTTGTAATCACGTTCTACTTTTTGAACACCACCAATATACTTAGGGCTTTACAAAAGCATAAGGAGACTTTTAGAAAGAACGGGAAGCATTTCATTCTAAAAGGCTTCAAAGTCTCTACTGCCCATAAATACTCTGTAAACAATAGATGATGTTGCATTATAAAGAAACAAAGAACAACTGTCGCACAGAGAACTGGTTTTAAAGCTTGCTGAGCAGAGGGAATAGATGCCTTTCTTCCTTTAGAGTCACAGCAGAGAAGTGGCAATAAAATGATAAAGAACCGATACATGCAAATGAAATAAGCTGAAGCAACAATTTATATGTCTAGGAAATAGGGGCAGAGCGAAAAACGGTGTACTGCAGCCATCAGTAACAGCAGAACCAGCTGCAAAGCAAGGCACTACCACCTGCATTAGCTTAAGAAACGAGTGCAATAAAGCCCTAAGCACAGGAAGGTGATAAATTAAAGCTTCTCAGCTCTGGCACGATGAGGGTGTCTTAATAGGGACAAAGAGAAAACAAACAGATACTCTTCTCTTCAGTTGTTAGGAGCATGTGCTTTGTCCCTCTTTCCAGTACTTACAAACAACACATAGAATGGCCTAAATGGCACATTTGTTGTTTTATTTCTTTTGGGAAGTTGATTGCCTGAGAGCAACCCAACCTGGTTGCACTCAGTCTGGTCTCAACTGCAAATGTTCACCCTATGTATAACTTCATGAATTCAGGCAGGCTCATTGAATTTGCGTGCATGTTTACTTGCACAATGAACGACACTTCAAAAATGGTGCTAAGGAGTTGGGGAGCTCTGGGAACAGGGCTGCTCCAGAGTATCTGCAGCCTGGAACAAAGCCAGCCAAACTGCTGTTCATAGCTTAGAAACTACTCTGTGCGTGTGCAGTTAGTCTGGTAGAATCAGTACAGACCTGTTATGCATAAGTAAGGTATGACTTCTGGCTGATTTTCACAGTTGTTCTAGCTACTCAGAAAACTAGCAGCTTCCTTCAAAAAGAGTTAAAAAATTTGTCTCCCGCCTTTTATACAGGACGTAGAATGTGACCTTTTAATATGGAAAATCAGATACAATACAGACAGATGACAGTTACAGCTTTGGCTGATGAGTCTGCAGAGACCTCTTCAAATTGCAGACGTACTACCTGGACCTCTGGGAACCCATCTCTTAAGATGACACACGTTTCAAATAGAACAAGGAACTCGTTCTCAGCATATTCCCTTTTAAAGTTCTTACTTAAAGATAGCAGAATAATAATTGAGCCTGATCCTACTTGCCTAACCTCATTCTGCCCTTTCACTGAGCATAACTAAGCTGTTTGGGATCCAAAGCAAACAAAACCTAGGTCCGTTAATTTCAAGCATCTAATGCAATTCTTTATATCACCCCCTAAACTAGATATGAATCTAGATCTTAATACATTTAAGTATATCTTTGATGTATCTATCAGTGAGTTTTCTTAATTGGATTGGTAATCCAATCCTCCCATACACCAGCCCTTCCCTTTGATAGTTCAAATAGTCTATTGATATATGCTTGATTTATACTCTAAACTGAGTGGCTTGGGCACATGGTTTGTCTGAGAAGCCTCCTGAACAATATTCTTTGGGCTTTTTAGAATAAGGTGCATATACCAAAGTAAAGGTCAAGCTTGATCCAAATTCTTGGCTAAAGAAATAGAAGAGATAAGAATTAGAAACCTGAAGTAAAATGCATGAAAATGCCATCCAGGGGAAATTATTACCAATAATGCTTCTGGGCTCCTGCTGTGTTGCTGTGGTTTTACAGATACTCAGTGTAGGTCTGTTGCTCAACAAAAGAATTTAGCTCTATGTCTGCATGAGAGAAGGAATAAATTTGTTACAATCAGTAAGCAAAATCCAAAAGGATTGGACATCTGCCTTGGAATCTGCTTGCTATACAGAAAACAGTTTAATTTTGGCAGTGAAAGAAATTTAAGAAGTGTACAGGACCTAATTAAAGGAGACGTGCTTAGAAAACAGATATTAAAAAAAAAAAAAACAGTCCACTAGTTTTGGATTAGAGAAGAGAAACCATGAAGATATAGAATAAGTTTTATGGTTCTCATTTTCCTGATGTTGCCAGATGGCCTATGTATTCAAATTGACTTGATACCAGCACAGTATGACAGAGACATAGACCTGCTGGAATGTGCCCAGAGAAGGGCCACAAAAATGATCAGAGGGGTGGAACACCGCTCCTTTGAGGACAGGCTGAGAGCTGGAGCTGTTCAGCCTGGAGAAAGCCTGGGGAGACCTGAGAGGAGCCTTTCAGTTTCTAAAGGGGAGCTGCAAGAAGGAAGGGAACAAACACTTTAGCAGAGTCTGTTGTGACAAGGGGCAATGGTTTCAAACTAAAAGAAGGGAGATTTAAATTGTATATAAGAAAGAAGTTTTTTACAGTAAGAGTGGTGAAGCACTGGAACAGATTGCCAAGAGGGGTGGTGGATACCTCATTCTTGGAGACACTCAAGGTCAGGCTGGATGGGGCTCCGAGCACCTGATGGAGCTGCAGATGTCCCTGTTCATTGCAGGGGAGTTGGACTTGATAACCTGTAAGGGTCCCTTCCAAGTCAAACGATTCTGTGATTCTAGGATCATGATGAAAAATTAAAATAAAAAGCCAAGGGTGTCAGTACTAGAACCCAATTTGGACAGTCATTTAATTTTCAATTTCCACTAATTCCTAAGTGTGGTCAATGAACATGAAGAATTTCAGTACATTTCCTGCAGAACAGATTAAAGCTACAATCAAAAGCAATAAACTAAAACACAAAATATAATTGAAAAAGAACTGCGAGACCTTGGTCAGCCTAATGGAGGTAGGAAGCAATTTGTGAGCACTCATTGAGCTCTGTCTGAACAGTTCCCCTGCACCACGCCAATGATGAGGCAGTAGACCATAAAGTTTGTCACAGGACTGTTAGAATCAAATTAATGAGGAGATAAAATGTATTTTACCTTGGAAAGAAATTATCTCCAGGTTTATATTAGAAGAAGAAGAAATTTATATTGAAGTGGGTTGGGTTAAACCTATCACATATTTGCATTTATTTGGAACTGAATCTGTACTGAAGGTGTTACTAGAGCTCAAAGATTAATATATACATATGTAGATATATATACTTACACACCGTATTTTCTCATAATATTTTTCTGGGAAGAGTGCACCTGCCTACACAAAGCCTAGACCGTATTCTGAAATACTACAAATCAAGCATGTAAAAGTATGAATCTTCCTGTAAACTTTTTTTTTATTATTATTACTCCTGTTCAGTGAGGAAATTGCCTGCTGACATGCAAGATAATCCAAATTCGAGGGCTATCCCAGCACTACAGCAGGTGACACTGTGAACTAAACACTGACCTATGTAGTACAAGTGGTAATCATTGTGTTCTCCATTACCAGCAACACTGCAGAACTGTTACCAGTAATGATACCCATCACAGAACACTGGAGCTAGGTGATTTAAAGGAGAAGAGTCTGGATTTTGAATTTTTTATTTATTTATTTATTTATTTCCATTCACATGCTGTGGAGCTTTAGCTCTGAAGAGCTGATGTTATGTCAATGCACTCATTACAGTTTAGCTGAGGTCTGTGTTTTGTTCTTCATATATATTCACAGCATACAGTAAACTCTAATTGCTCCTTTGGAGCTGTTACACTGTATGCTGTAAATGGTTATTAACAATACTATTCATTCATTTACACGTAATGGATTCATAATAGCAAAAGTAGAGTGAAAAATCTTATGCTGTAATATGAAAAGTAGATACTGCAGAAAGGCAGCATTTTAATACTCAATACCCTCTTTTAATTATTTTTTAAATATCAATAGGTCCTGGTTCAGTAGCTTGTAAAATTACACAAGCCAAAGCAGCCTTGAAGTCAAGGGAGCACAATGAATAGTGAGCACAAAGCCAGAGACTTCCATGGGCCTAATTGCTCCCACAGAACTGCCCACATTAGGGATGGGAACCCCCTCAGTATGGAGAGTGAGCCAGTGAAACGGTTCCAGGAGGGAGAGTTTTCCGGCCAGCCGAGCTGTCCTGTCCCTGGCAGTACCCCATGCTGGACACTCAACCTCCAGACAGCCACAGGTGCTTCAGGCAGCTGCTCTCCACATAATGGAAAATGGAGGAGGAACCAGAGGGAAACCCACCAAACAGAAATTCATATCGTCTTCCAAAATCGACAGGCAGAACAGCCTGCTCATCTTTAATGTGCCAACCTTCTCACATTAAAACTTCTATAGAAGAGAAATTAAAGCTGGCAAAAAAGATCCAAATCACTATGCATAACTCAGAAGTGAAGCATCTCATCCCAACAAGTGCTGCCCTAGAGGAACAAATCCCACTCCCTCTGAACTGGACAAGACCCCAAAAGACCTCCTGAGGGAGCGCATTAATTTTGTGACATGATATACACTACAAGAGCCTCATTTTTCCATTGCCTCAGATAAAAATACCAACAAATAAGTCAAATGAATCCAATTTAGAAAGGACAAAGACTCCTCACAGAATATGTCCAAGGTGCCCACTCCCCACAGACACGGTGGGAGAAGCCTAATTGACCCTAACAGATGCTAACTCATTATTGGCACAGGGAGTGATGCAGAGAGAAAAGAGCACCTCTGAGTCCCTTTCTAATAAAGTGAAGGAAAAAATGGTCTTTCCTTTCAGGTTCTTTTAGAGTTTCTTTATGTTTCAAGCTCACTAATGTCAACCAAAGGAATAAATTTGAAAATGGAGTTCCTAGTAAACCATGAACACACTATGAGGTCTGACTGACACTGCTGTGAGAAAGTGGTTGAGCTTCCAGGATAGGCTCGTTCAAGTCATGTTTTATTTATCTAAGGGTTTAGTACAGTTGTGAATGTATTTTCCATGGATTTTTTCTAATAACCTAGGATGACTGTAGTGTTTCTCTCAGCACAGCCTCAGATGGTGGAATAACATGAGAAAATCAGGTCTCATTATTTCAGCTTAATAATTGGTTTCTTTAGTCATCCAGAAATCTAATGGAAACTGTAAACATCAATACAAATTTAGCTTTAGTTTGTATCCTCTGAATACCACTAATTTAGCCATTAGTTAGATTGCTTTGTAACCTAAATGCAGTGCCTTTGTTCTCAAGCAACAAGATGAAATAGAAGGAAAAAAAAAAAAAAAGTGTTCTTAGTGATCAGGACAAAATACACGTCTAAAAGGAGTTTTCACAGAAAAAATCTGAGCAGATTCATACATAGCATGTAAGGTTTTGGTGCTTGTGTCTAGCACAGACACTGGGAAAAAATCATGTTTTTAAAGGATTCACCAAATAAACTGCTTTTTGAAGCTGAATCCAACCCAGTAAAATCCACTAACAGTTATTATTTATCACAGAAGAAGAACTTGCTTGAATAATTGAATACTTCATGGTGAACAGTAAAGAGCAAATGTTGTACCTTCTTTTATTGTTTCCTAATTTCTTTGGGTTGTACAAAGATACCATAATCACACTGACATAAGCCATGTTCTAATTTACCTTAGTTTTACAGCTGTTGTTTCTGAGCTTACACTAAAGGTCAGCGGTACCATTTGTTGCACTGGCTTGGGCATTCAACATTCTAACAAATTAGTAATATTTTGGGAAAATGGAATCGAGAAAATTATAGCTGCTATGCCATTTATTTCTGTCTGCCTGTTGAACAACTATTTCCATGTACTTTATATCTGTAACTATTTAATATAATTAGTTGAATGGCAATGACATTTTTTATAGCAGTGGAGATAAAGAGCTAATACATTAACCCCGAGGACTCAATCTTTCCAAGGTGAGAGTTTGCTCATTATATTCAAATTAGCAGAGATACAAAAGCATAGGCAGTTATACAGCCTATCTTATCTGCAAATATATGAAGACCATTCCAAAATGATTTGATTTTTTTTCCCCTGGCTTTAAATAACTGAAAAGATATACATTTGGTTCAAGCTAAAACTGAGACTTAAACTATGAATATCACAAAAGAAACCAATTGCTCTTTTAGATCTGAACGACAGTGTTTACTTCTATAGCATAACTTTCTTTGTTCATAGGAATGAAAAATAAAGCTTAATATATTCAGAGCTTCATTGCTATTAGCAACAGACAAGCTTGCTTTGCCTCAAATCACAACTGATTAAAAATAATATGCAATTGTAATTATCAAGATTGTATCCAGTCACAAGAGCTACTGTATTGCAGGAATATTCAAGTCTTCGTGGGCAGAGGGCAGGGAAGGAAGTTAGAAAATCTTAATGTGAAAACTATTTGTATGATCTGCATCATGTGTTAATCTACAGCAAAAACAAAGTCATTTATTCTGCATTCCTAGTTTGTACTTTCACTTTTAACTATGTTCTGAGTAGTGCCAATTACCAATATGATAGTTACAGACTTGATTATTTTCTTGGTTTTAGAGAGTACTGTTCCATTGATAAGAATCTCTGGTATACAGTCTGTATCACACAATGCTGCTCCATGCCTGATATTGAGTTAAAAGGACCATAAATCCTGCTTGGCAACCTGGTCTGCTGGAATAATGGAGAGTGCTTGGCAGCAATGGCTGAGCTGTAATTCAAGCTCATCTCCTCAGACAACTGGAGAGGGACACACATGGCCTCAGAACTCATTTCAGAGTCTGAAAGCCATTAAACATCTTTTGCTGGCTTCTACATGAAGGAGTGTGATGCCAGAACCTCAGTGCCAAGGGATACCCAAAGGGAAGGCATATGGTCTGCTTTCACTTGTACTGAAGAGTTCATTCTTGTTATTTAAAGAAATAATGGAATGTATGAATCTTTCTTTATCCACAGCCTAGATATTTTAAAGGAGGAATATTGATAAGCGATTAAATAAAATACAATATCACAGTGTTCTTAACACTCTGTGTTGGCCATGTCTGCAAAATGGTGGGATGGCCATCAGAGGATGGAGAAGTCCCAGAAAGTAATGCAGCTGATTGCCCTGTTCCTTCAAGGAGTGCCTTGACAACTGCAAAGGGTATCATCCATCTATGCCAGTCATGTCATAAACCTGTGTGTGGACATTACCTATACATGAGACAAATAATGCTACTCCTGAGGTGCAGCAAATAGAGAAGATTCACACTCTGACAGCAATGGAAGCTTATAAAAGCAATCAGTGCTTCCCCTTACACGATCACATAAAAACCACCATTTTAGCACACAACTGAAATCCATTAAAATTCATGTCAGTGTTATTAAAGTTACCAGTGCAGAATGTTAGAGCTATGTGCCGAAAGCCTAGAGTTGGTTTAGACCAATTGGTACAGCGAGAAAGCTCACTGTAAGTCCTTATTTCATCCCATGTAGGAAAGGAATTTTTAGTTGCTGTTGGATTTGCAGACCGTCATCAACATCAGTACTAAATATAACCAACCATCAGAAATAAGTAACAGAAAGAGCAGGTACAAAGAAATGGAATTCAGGGAGAATAAACTGGAAAGGGGTTAGATTGCTCTGCATCTTTTCTCCAAGTGTATTTATAGAGAAAAAGGAGTGGAGATGGTGCTGCATAAGCAGACCAATGCTCAAGCCTTTTAGGTCTGCTACTCTTTACAGCTCATTTGAAGCCTTGGCTATATTTGTTGAATCAATACTCAGGCAGCTGTTCTGATAATTTCACTCTGATGACATTTCTCCTGGAAGGACAGACAAAGGGGGAAAGCAATCATCTCAACAAGGTCCAAAGTCCTCAAAGGTTTCCAAGTCAGAAACAGATTGAAACATCAGATACCAACTCTCTGAGATCAACACCATGAAAATTTGCAGCTGGTAGCTGAATAACATTAGGTGACCTTGAGTCATGATGAGAATGAATGTTGCAAGACAAAGAAAGGTAGCATTTGTAAGAAAAATGTAAACCAATTTATATATAACAATGCCTTTCAATTAAAAAAAATAATAATAATCTCTAAATAACCACATCAGGAACTCTACCAAAATCTGACTTCTAACTTGATCAATGCAAATTGGATGCAAACCAGATTTGAAATACTATGACATATCTGTTCCTTCCTGGCCTCATCTTTTTTTTCCCTTTAGAAATGAACTTTGCAATCAAATGATTGCATAAGAACAAAGATTCATAAAATAGTTAAAAAACAAGTCAGATAAATGAAAGCAGGTACTACTCAACCTCCCAGAGTAAATACACTAATGGAAGGCTAATTAATCCATTAAGACACAGGCTACAACAAGACAATGAAACTGAACATAGAAACATCAATTTTATAACTCACTGTGCTATAATTATTCTCTGGCTCAGCAAATGCATGCACCTTTCAGAAACCTACAGTGCCTTTCATCTTACATAAAGAATTAAATCTTTAACTAACCCACATAGAGGAAATACAGTTTCCTGTAATGTTCCCACATTACTCCCTGCACACTGCTAGATATTATCCATTTATAGTTCAAATCTGACTATTTGCAACATGTGTAAATGTCTCTGCCCTGACTAACAGATTTCTAAGCATGAAACTAGACTATTCATGGGGAAGAACACAACAATCTTTAACATGAACATTAATCTTTATATTTAAATGGAGGGTAAATATATATCCTTTCCAAATACAGACTTAAAAAAAAAAAAAAATAGCAATGAAACTCTCCAAATAATAAAGTTTCTACTATGCCATCTCAACAAGTTTTCCAAGCAATATTCATCCAGTCAAAAAAACAAATCAGAATACATCCTTCTGTTAATCTTGAACACAAAACAACGTTCCACTTACACTGCAAAACCTCTCTTGTACTCTGTTCCTCCTCCATGCATAAGAAACCTAGTGATACTAATAGTTTGTATAAATATAGAAAGGTTGAATCCAAATTAGTCACATGAACAAGACTCTCCCTGTAACTTATTTGTGAGGTTTCCTCAGATTCATTGTGTAGATTCTATTGCTAATGTTCTTGTATTTTTACATGGAAGTACTAATTTACAACGCTTTTCTTTGCCCAATGCTGACATACACACACAGTCAATTTGCTAGTAACACACATAGAGAGAAGCCCATAAGTTCGTACTGCATTACAACACCTCTCTAGCGCTGCAAAACAAAGAGAAGGAAATCTTTCAAAGGTTTTGCTGCAAACTGAGAGGTTAGTAACCAAAGGTCAACTTTACCAGCTTTTTTTTTTCCCTATCAAAGGTAAATCATTGCTGTGTTACTTGTTTGCCTTGAAGCTGCAGAAATTAGGCACTGAATCCATCTCTACATCCTGTCATTCCTGATCCTATCCTTCCAGTTGGCAGAAGTGCCAGTTCAGTGCTAGCAAATGCAAAGAATCAATATGCTGGCAGACACAAACAGCACGTTGAGCCATCAGACCATAACAGCCTGAGATCATTTTTATTTTTTTCCTTTTTGTTTTTGTGCTGCTTTTTCGCTACCGTCTTATCTGAAGTCACTGGATAGAAGCCATCTATCAATCAAGTGAAGTCTCAACAAGGTTTATTACTCAGCTGCTCAAAACAGAGAAGAAAGATCAAGCCTCATTATTATCACAGAATATGCTAGAATACACTTTATTTTGCAGTGATCCTTTTTCTTTGCCACATTAACGCAACGACATAATTTTACTTGATCCACAGGCCAACAGACTCACTGAGAAATGCAGCTGAGAATTTCTGTGTATGAAAGGTCTCTGCACAACTTGGAAGAACATTTGCAAGGTCTATGATGCTGCTGGTCGGCATTTTATTTACCCTACTTGATTCTATTTGCATGCGTGCCTGAAGGAACCAATGGTCTTTGAATTCTTGGAAATGACTCCTCCAGTGCAATCAAAACACATGCTTCCCTCCATACTAATGCAAAACAGATACCTTTCCAAAACTTTCGTCGTCGTCTTCTTGTAATGGTATTGAAAATGGTATCTGTGTTTTCTGACTTCAGTAAAGCTAATCCTGAAATATTAGTTAGCCATGTATTTACGTACATCCATGGATGTAGGCCACAGAGATTTGCAGAGGTGTGGGAATCTTACGTGAGCCAAACACCACCTCCACACTGAATTCATCTGTCCTCATCTGTAATGAAGATGATCATCTTAAGGATGAGTCAGAGTGGTACAACACTGGCATACACTAATAGCTTTCTTTACAGCCGCTTAAGGGACTGGAGCTGGCTCTATTTATTTCCCCCTCAAAAACTTAAGTTTTAAAATTAGGCAATCCCATTGTAATTTTATCATAATTAAAGACTGAGGCATATAGTAATAGCAACACTCTCTAAATTCACAGATTCATTCTGGGATTTCTTAGTATCCTGTAATTAACACGATGAAGAACCTTAAAATTCACTTAGCAATTAGCAGTGATGAACAAAAATGAGTTGCCTTTAAGGCTCTTAGGCCGTATTCACACATCCTATTTTAAGAACCAAGCTACTTAATTTCTACACCTGCAAACTACGCTCCTGGATTTAGAAAGGATGATTCAGACAGTTTAAGTTAGGACTGGATTTTTCTTAGAACCAGAATCACAGTGACATAATTTGGATCCCAATGCACACATTACTTCCCAGTAAACAGCTTTCTTTTCCACTGCCAGTCCCACTGAGTTCTATCCTGTTCTCTTATTTTAAATCTGAGATATGCCACATATAAAGGCTTTAAATCCCAGGTCAAATAGCAAGAGAAACCAGCTAAAGGCCAGCTTTGCATGCTGTGACTGATACTGTCTGGAAGGATTTCCAGGGCATGTCAGTATTATATGTGTCAAAGGGCACCATAAAAATGCCCCATACTTTAGGTCTCGGCAATGAGTCTGAACCTGAGGCAGCAGGAGAAGCATCTAGCTGTAAAAGGATACTTTGCATATTTAACTACTTTATAAGCTCTGCAACAGCAACTTAATGGTGCTGTACAAATGCCAAAATTGTTGTTATTTTAAATATGAAAAGAGTAAATATCAGTCTTCATTGTATATCTTTTCCCTGTGCCACCACAGAAGGTGCCAACCAATGTAGATATAAGTGCATAAGTAACAGACTGTGCTAACCACCCTTTTTTTTTTTACTATTATTTGAGATTTATGTAAAATAAGGAAGCATTACTATAAATTTTTAGATAAATCAGTACTCTACAGTAAACTGCATTTTTCCACATTCCATCAAATGGAAAGACCTCTGAATTTTACTTACTCCAGTTTATGAGAAAGCAGTCCTTCTTCAGCAATTAGATTTATCAAAAGAAAACTTACCCTTTTAAAATATTATTTTGCCAAGAAAATAGTATTAAGAAAATAAGTAATTTCTAATATTCACTAAAAGAATTTCACAAGACAAATGATTTTATCTCATAGGAGTAATGCGAGCAACAGTGGGCAAAGACCAACAGGAGAGTTCTATGCCAGCCAGTGAAGGGAGGCCATTGGTAGTCTTTTCTTGATACCTAATATTTAACATACCCTGCTTAATAACACACACTTCATCAGCCTGTCATACCTTACATTGAAAAGTTTTACAATGACTGCAACTGACATGCGTCATTTATTTCCACTTGAGCCAATTAAAGTGCAATGATTGGAAAAGCACTCTCATTAAGTGATTTACATTTGGACTGCAGAGCTGGGCAAATCTGGAGTTGTGTGATAACCTCATCTCAGTATTTTTAAGGGACTGAGAGAGACGTGAAACAATACCAAACAGATTAGGGCATTATCTATCTAATTAAGGAAAAGAAAAGAATTCTCAACTGGAGTGATTTGTCCAGTAATGTATTTGTGTGTACTTGTGTTGTCTTTTCTTTATTATTACAAAGCAACAACTGCTCTTGCAGGTATTTTGCACCTGCAAAACTTTACCTGTGTAAATATTAGAGCACTTTACTGAATGGTTCAATCTCATGTCTGTAAACTAGCTGTTCTTCACCTCCTTGAAGGTTGATGGCAACATGTAGGTGGTACATTGTTTTGAAGGTAAACATATTCACATCTCTTATGGACACGGACCCAGTGGTCCAGTCTTGCTGCCTCTGTCAATACAAGGGAATGTTGCCACTGACTTCAAGGGGATAGAGTGATGTCACTGGGCTGCAAACCACCTCCCAGAACAGGAAAAGATTGTAACCCTACCTAGGGTCAATCAGGCAGTCACTTAGAAGGAAAAAATATTTTACATTTCATTTAGAACCTGGGGTAGACAAACAGAAACTAAAACAAACCCAGTCCCAGGCAATTAGTCTGCCACTGCTGTTTTATGGTATCCTTCCTTCCTCTGGTTGTTCTAACTGGCTGTATTTTCCATCGAATGTCTTTAGATGCCTGAAAGTTCAAATTGTTTTTTTCTAAGACATGATTGAATGAAGCCCCAGTATTCATATTCTAGAGTTGAGGCTCTGATTATTATGGTTACAGTGAGCTCGGGTTTTTTTTGTTTGTTTGTTTTCAAGGAATGGGGGCTGTTTCTTTTTAGCTGTTTTTCTCTGAAGAATTCCAAAACCATACTGGTGGATCAGTTCCTTTTGCCAAAATCTGTACAAAGACAAAACAAACAAACAGCAACAACAACAAACAAACAAAAAGCCCACAAAAATTGGGATTTTTCCTCTGTCATAAAGAGTGCTCAGGCCTTCCCTTACTCTTGGTCTGACCCTAGAAATTTAAGAGACACTATAAAGTAGAAAATGATTTTCAAAAGTTTAGGTGCTATCAGTAGGCTTCGAGTGAACTGATATGGTTATTCAGAATAACACTAGAAAAATTACCTGTTGCATCTGATATGCCAAAGCACTTTAGATCATATTTTAGCCTTTAACCAAGAAATTCATGAAGACTTTTGGGATGAAGAATGAGTCTGAGAAACAACCTAATCTTTATACTATCTTTCTTTGTGACCATGGGAAAGGCATTCATCTTATTTACTCCATCTTTAAAATCAGGCTAAGTATATATTATTCATCTTCAAGCAGGGCTGAGTTATTGATGACAATGGCTGTGTAACTGCTCACCATTATTTATTATTATCAGAAGTGAAAGCTTTGCAATGGATCAGATAATAAAACAAAATCTAATCATTTCTGTTTATCACTGAGCCAAGCTAAACTGAACTTGATTTTGTTGTAAGAGAACGAACATGTCTGTGCATTCCTTCTCTCTCACTCTATTCTGTAATACAATGACTGCACACTCCTACATTTAGAAAAGCTGTTGAGAAAAAGCATATGCAGAAAGTTTACCACAGATATCTCTGGCCTGTAAGCCTGGATTTTCAGTGTCTCATGATTTCTTTTCTATACTACAGACAATTTTGAAAGCTGAAATCAGTCTAGTACATTTTAAATATCATTCTTATTCCATGATTAGCAACTTCATGGTGATGAAATCCATATATAACATATCTAAAAGCCAGTCACAGTGAAACATAGATTACACTGAGATGAGCAAAACCATATTTTGCAATTTGCATGGGCAACTAATGCAAGTCCTGAAAAGAACTGATGAATTATTGGTTGGAAGGAAACATAGGCCTGTGCCCATTTTCTGGTAAAAAGGCCAAACATTTCCAGGCTAGAAAATTAGATGGTTGAGATAAAAGACACAAAATTGTTTTTAAATAAAATATTTTTACACTTTCTGAAGTAGGAAGTTCACTGAAGAGGTTGCATTATGCCAAAGTCATGATCATAAGCATACCTGGGCTAACCTCTTCTCATTTAATGGAAAACAGATACTAATATTTATTGTGCATCTCCCACTAGGATCATCACTGGTCCGTGCTCCTTTCCCTTCAACAGAGGGGCTAAGCTGCTGCTACTAACCCATATCTACATAAATTATACAGAGAAATCAGAAGGTTGAAGCGACTGTGGAAGATCCGTTGACTGTTTGTTATAGTTTTATCTACAACACTGGTAGCTGTGTAAAGCATTTATGTTCACATAAAATTAATGCTTAGTGCTTTTAAATAGTTGTTGTTTGCCAACAAAGGTTATATTTTTTCCCTTGCCCAAAATATATTTAGAGTAGCCCATCGATCATGAGTGATGTATAGGATACACAAAGTGAAGGCTACCAAAGAAATGCTACAGTGTGGCATATTCGATTATTTATGGAAGTCAAGAAAAAAATAAATAATGCTGCTCTGCTGGATGAGTGTCACTAATGGAAGTGTAACTCACAACATCTTGGCTACCTACATGAGTGATTAATTAAAAGAAAAAATAGTTAATCAAGATAAACTTCTGCACCTAGCTAACAGAGGACTGAAAGTTTATCATGTCTAAATATGTTTCTCATACATTTACTGCAAATTAGTTTTTGAAAGTGAATTTCAAGGTCTACTGACTCTGAGGTTCACTAACTCAGTTTTCATTAAGTTTTCACAAATGATCTACTGTAGCATTATTCTTTTATAGTGGTGCAGATTTAAGGCCTACTATGAAAAGCAATTATGCTGTCAGAAAAGTGTATTTTGACTTATTAAAAAATTGAAAGGTTTCATAAAACTATTTATTTTGTTGTTCATTGAGAGTGCATGTTGTCAGTGCTACAGAAGCATTTTTCTGGGATGTATCTCTCAACCTCTTCTCATCGTACCTTCTTGTTGAAAACTTGAGACAACCTTACTTAGCAGGTATGTTTAAAAACTGTGTGGATAAAAACAAAGTAAAACAAACTACTTCATGATTTTGCTCTGCAACTGGTCAACTGAATTTGTTTTTCTAGATTCGTATTCCAGTAACAATACACGTGTTAGCTAAAAGTACAATAATTTTGTTTTAGTAAATACTGAAGATGCTAAAAAAGAAACCTTGATATTAAGAAGTCTGATGAGTTGTACGACTCATGTCAAGAAGCAATTTTGCACAAATTTTGTGGATCACTTGTTTCAACTGCATTGCATTAACTTTTTCCGATTACCTCATTATCTCCCAGAGTGTTATTTTTATATCCTATTTGAGCACTATTCATCTAAAATCACTATGACTCAGAGAATAACCATAATGCTGTCTTGTAGTAAAGGACTGAGGAAAGCTTAAGATATGAGCTAAGAATTTATCCTTTGCTTGTTACATGGCATCTAGGAATAAATTCCACTATTTGCCCCCTGACTTCTTTTCAGAGAAAGAGACTAAGAAGTATTCAAGGAATGGACAAAAAGGAGGTGATAACTGAATCAACTTCACCTCTGATCTTGTTACACAAAAGCCACTGTAGGATACACAAAAGGAAGAAGAGAGAAACTTGTTACTCAGATCAGATCTACCTCAAGAAGACAATAGATATGGAAGATGGACTGGCACCTAACACCTACCATTTCAAGTCTGGATTATTTGGATTTTGCTATTGTTACTGATTTTCTCTAATTAGACTGATCCCAGAGGTTATGCACTGTTATTGTTTAAGCTATAAATACCCATTACATCCAGTAGGATCTTTACTTCAAATTAGTTTATAGAAAACAGAGAGGGAGTTTTGTAGTAATTCCAGAAAAAAGTTTTGGTTATAGTACTAAAAATGAATTGTCAGTGGGAATCAATTCTTAATTGTTAAGAATAACACTTATTTCGTTACCTCATTTAAGTACTGATTAAGCCTCCAGCCTTGTGAATCTATGAACATACTTCATGTAAGTGCATTGATACTAGAGCATGTAAGATTAGGTGATTATATTCCTTATTCTAAAGACTAAAGGACTATTCACCTTCTGAGAGGTTTACAAAGGTCTTCGTATTTTTAATGGCTCCACATCTAGTAACTTATAGAATCATAGAATCACAAGGTTGGAAACGACCTATAAGATCATCTAGTCCAACCGTCTTCACGCTACTACTGCTACCACAAGCTACTAAAGCATATCTCACAGTGCCTCATCCAGACGCCTCCTGAACACTGCCAGAGATGGCGACTCCACCACCTCCCTTGGCAGGCCATTCCAGTGCCTGACCACTCTCTGAGAGAAGAAGTTCTTCCTTAAATCTATCCTAAACCTCTTCTGATACAACTTGTGGCCATTTCCCCGGGTCCTGTTCGTTGCCTGGGAGAAGAGGCCTCCCCCTTCACCACAACCTCCCTTCAGGAAGTTGTAGAGTGAGATGAGGTCTCCCCTGAGCCTCCTCTTCTCCAGACTAAACAATCCCAGCTCCCTCAGCCGCTCCTCATAAGACTTGTGCTCCAGACCCCTCACCAGTTTAGTTCCCCTTCTCTGGACACGCTCCAGGGCCTCAATGTTTTTCCTGTAGGGAGAGGCCCAAAACTGAACACAGCACTCGAGGTGCGGCCTCACCAGTGCTGAGTACAGGGGGATGATCACCTCCCTGCTCCTGCTGGTCACATTATTTCTAATGCAGGCCAGGATGCCATTGGCTCTTTTGGCCACCTGTGCACACTGTCGGCTCATGTTCAGCCGAGCATCAACCAACACCCCCAGGTCCCTTTCCTCTTCACAATCATCCAGCCACTCGTCCCCAAGCCTATAGCACTGCATGGGGTTGTTGTGGCCAAAGTGCAGGACCCGGCACTTGGCCTTGTTGAACCTCATCCCATTCACCCCAGCCCAGCGATCCAGCTTATCTAAGTCCCTCTGAAGGGCCTCCCTACCCTCGGGCAGATCAACACCACCTCCCAACTTGGTGTCATCTGCAAACTTACTGAGGGTACACTCAATCCCCTCGTCTAGGTCATCAATAAAGATATTACACAAGATAGGCCCCAGTACCAACCCCTGGGGGACACCACTTGAAACAGGTCGCCAGCTGGACTTCACTCCATTAACCACCACCCGTTGGGCACGGCCCTCCAGCCAGTTTCTTACCCAAAGGAGTGTGTACCTGTCCAGGCCACGGGCAGCCAGTTTCCCCAGAAGAAGCCTGTGGGAAACCATGTCAAAGGCTTTGGTGAAGTCCAGGTAGACTACATCAACAGCCTTTCCCTCATCTACCAGTCTGGTCACCCAATCATAGAAGGAGATGAGGTTGGTCAAGCACCAGCTGCCTTTCATGAATCTGTGCTGGCTGGGCCTGATCCCCTGGACACCACGCACGTGCCATGCAATCTCACCCACGATGATTTGCTCCATTACCTTCCCTGGTACTCAGGTCAGGCTGATAGGCCTATAGTTCCCCGAATCCTTCTTATGGCCCTTCTTGAAGATGGGAGTCACATCAGCAAGCCTCCAGTCCTCTGGGACCTCTCCAGTTAACCAGGAGCGCTGATAGATGGCCGAGAGCGGCTCAGCAATCACCCCCGCCAGCTCCCTCAGCACCCGAGGGTGTAGCCCATCCGATCCCATGGACTTGTGACAGTCCAGATGGAGGAAGAGCTCCCTGACTGTCTCCACCTG
Source organism: Chrysolophus pictus (assembly GCA_037305975.1). NCBI lineage: Eukaryota > Metazoa > Chordata > Aves > Galliformes > Phasianidae > Chrysolophus > Chrysolophus pictus. Next base: position 22,830,741 of record CM074583.1, read on the forward strand.
AATCGCTGGGGCTGTTTTCTGAGTAGCATCCCAGACTTCCAGATCAGGGCATAAAATGCCCAAAGGATAACTGGTCTGGCTATTAAAGGCAGATGTAAAGAAGGCATTGAGGACCTCAGCCTTCTCCTTGTCCTCAGTGGCCACATTCCCTGCTGCATCAAGTAAAGGATGAGAATTGTCCTTGGTTTTTCTTTTGCCATTGATATATTTATAAAAGGATTTTTTACTGTCTTTTACTGCAGTGGCCAATCTGAGTTCAAACTTGTTCTGCAAATAACCTAATCAGAGCTAAAGGAATACACACAGGTTTAAGTGAGTGTGAATTCTTTATAATTTACTTACCCTAAGTTGTGCATGAGGTTTCACAGCACAGAGATCTGGCTTTTTCAAATCTCTTCCTTTCTATACCATCTTCCAATGGCTATTCATCATTTCCCATTCTGCATCTGAAATAGCATGACTTCAAAGGCTGTGACTAACATCAGTTAAATATTATAATTTTTTTTTACCAAACTATTAATAAAGAAAATGATTTTCTCCCAGCCTATGTAATAAAGAAAATCATTCACTCATTTTGTGTTTTCTTGGCAATGTATGTTTCCTCTTTAAATCACATAATGTCAAGAATTAGGAAAAATAATCATTTATCTGATGTCAGTAAGTTGGCCAAAGCTATCACATTTATCATCACGTAGGAAGCTCTATTACATTAGAAAAATTTTTGCCATCACATTTTTTTGAGTCATTCAATATTTAAGAATTCATTAAGAAAGCATCTTTGAATTTTTTTAATTGTTCCACTAAAAAGAACAAGTGGTGAAAAAAATAAGATCTGGACTTTACTTGATGGGAGTTTATTAGAATGCTTGAAAAGTTTGCAACAGTATGGGAAAAGCTTGGTTTAAAATAAACTTGTGTGTGCTTCTCCTTGCAAAAAAACTTTTCCAGGCATTTTTTTCTTACACCTGTCAAGTTTTTTTTTAAGAGTGGAAATCTTAGTAATATCTTTAAAACAATTTTACCTTAAAATCTAAAGTACTACTCCAATGAACTAGCACTTAGTAAGTAACAAATTAGGCCATGGTTGTTACAGAAAACTCAGAAAACTAAAAAAAATATATGTATCTATCTATAGAGAGCAACTTCTATAATACCAAACATTCATTTTACAGAGGTGGCTAGATCTCAGGCAGTGACCTGATCCCACAGACTTTTTCATCTCCTTACAGAATGTTTTGCCTGTCCAGTAGTACTTAAATGAAAAGGATGATGGCTTCTGCAAAGCCTGCATATCCCCACAAAAGTCTTTTGTACAAGGATATAGACAACAATACATCGACATCTGCGATGAATCAGAGTGGTCACGTGAGAAATACCAAGCGCAGCACACATTCTGGTAAGAAACAGCTGAGATCTGTTCCAATTTAATAGAACTACTTCTCTTGTTAGCAGAATAAACAAAGTTTGTATTTATTCTGCAACTAGTTATATAAAATCATATCATGCGAGTGCCTGCTAGCAGAGTCTGAAGCAAGAGAAAGCAAGCCAATCTTGTTCATTTTCATGACAGATGGCATAGAGCAGTGTTTAAGGCACTGGTGGGAAAATCAAGACGAAGATTTTACTCCTGGATTCCCCACAGTGCTGCAGTACAGCCTGTCAGGCCAGCTCACCATTTGGGGCCTCTGTTTACATTTTCCCTTTCCTATGTTTCAGAGGAAAGTTTGTCTGCCTGCATGTGCTCACACAGTGCCTGCACAAAACGGCCCCAGTGCCAGTGGGAGCACTGAGCAGTGTCCCAGCATCAGCAATGCTATTACTTTTATATAAACTTCTTATTTACTCTATAAAGGCACTATAGTGCACAAACAGTATTTAATCAGAAAGGCAGTCTGGTAGAGGTTTTCTCTGGAGCACAGTTTTGGTCTATTATATGTAAGAACTTAAAGTTCACTGAAAGGGTTATCTGAATTCCACGGCTAGAAAATGAGTGAATTTTTTTGCAATAAATTCATGCAAAGCCAAGGCTGCTGAACTTCAACAGCTGACACTGGCTTCTGCAGGTGCGAAATCACAGATGGTTACATGTCATTACTGCCACAGAAGTGCTACTGAATTCACTAACGTTTGCCAGGCTGTGCAGAATACTGTACACACAATATGCTATAGAATTCAAGCAGCCCTGGACACCGTATATTCTGGATACTCAACCGTGTTCAATGTAATTATCTGAATGTGTAGGCCCTACATTAACATCCGCATCTTTGTTCTTCAGATGTCACCTTGTCCTTTTAAAAAAAGTCACAGTTCACCCTCGACAGGAGTTCATTCTGTGCAAGACAGGTGGCAAAGTCAAAATAGATATATATAAAACCTTCAGTCTCAAACATGGTCTTCCTGACACCGTGTAGTTGGAGATGAGAGCTTGGCCAATCACCAGTGCCTGTTTTTTGTCCTTGTTCTCCCTCCTCCTGTGGCAGGAAACAAGCCGCAGGCTACTGCAGGCAGTTCATACACTGGGACAGAGCAGTCTCTGTAGTTTGGAACTGATTATTTTGCAAAGGAATGGCTGTGATCCTTCCTACCCTCCACAGAATACATCACAGAAACCAACGAGTCCTCGTGTTTGTACAGTCAGCACGCACCTTTCTCACTGATTTAAGTCCCCATTTTTCTGTCTCACTTAAAGAGGACTTTTTTTATATTGAAAATGCACTCAGGGTAAGAACCAATTTATAACTTTTTTCACATTCTTACTGCAGCCAAATAGATTGTGATCAGAAGCATTTTTAAACTACAATTCTACTAATATCGTCCACTTGACAAATTGCCCATAATAGGTGAGAAAACCAAAGAAAGTTATAATTATCCAGACTTCAGAAAACAAAAGTATTGGCAATGGCTCATTTTGTAGTCCATTTTGTTTCTACTCAGATACTTACGTTCCTTTAAATGGAACAGAGATGAAGGACAAAGAAATATGGAGAAGTCAGTGTGTTACTAAATAGAAGCTTTACAGATTGACCACTAAGTTGCAGCCATCCAGAGGGCAAAATCTGTTTCTTATGTATTTTCTGAGATAGAGAACATTTTCTGTAATGGGAGATTACATAAAGAGTGTTGAGAGGATTTTTCTTTTTTCTCTCTTTAAAAAAAAATACAAAAAAATGGTGGAGAATAAGTAACCACAGGCTAAGAATTCACCTTTGCTAACCTGTCTAAAATATAGTAATTACAACACTGAGTAAAAGTGATATTGTGCCAACAGAAATCCATGGCAGCTGATCACACCGCTGTGTGGATGACCATGTATTTAGTGCTAAAAACAAATTAATTCCCAAAAGATAGCTAATCCAGCTTTTTGAGCCCCCTAGGAACATTGTGGAGGCTGTGCACTAATACCTAACAGCATGTACTTTATATCATTTGGTGGCAACTTTTCCAGTAACTGGCAACCAAGGGCTTTTTTATTTGGATTTAAAAATTCTCAAAGCAAATTTCTGAAGGGCCAACTTATATAACACCATTTAATTTGCAATTATTCCAGATCCCAACACTATGTGAGCTCCTACTGAAGACTGTTCTGTTCTTCCTCAGCCAGAAATTTGCTGCTTATAACAACGGACCAAAGTAGGAATATGCCTGCAATATCAACAAATTTTAAACCACCCAGATAAAATACAAGTGCAGAAAAATACAATCCAAAACAGCTTCTATCATACATTTTGGATAGACTAGCACTGGATTGAATTAAATGACGTACAGCTGCACTAATTAAAACAAAAAAAATGGCAGAAGTCCTATTTCTTCAGTGGAGAAAGGATCTTTCTCCACACATTTAACCCATGAACAATCACTTACATTGATGAAATGATAAGAAATTATTTGCTATCATAGACTCAAATCATTAAAACAATTTCATAAGACCCTCTCTCTCTTACCTCCAAAAAAAATACATCAAATTTATCTCAGAAATTACTTTTCCTAAGTGTTCTATTTTCCTTCCACATTATGCAGCAGCATTAGAATACCATAATGTTATGGCAATGGATGTTTAAGAACACTTTGATAGTGTTTAAATATTTTTTTTTTTCCTTTTACTACTGATTCATTGTATATTCCAAACACACCCTGGAGCAAAACATTTGTTTTGGTTTGGAAAAGAAACAGTGGAAAACTTATTTGCTATATTTATCTCACTGTCAAACCCAAATTTGAAATCAGGCTTCTAAAGTACAAAAACAAAACAAAATGAAACAAAACTGTATACATCCCTTGTTACTGTCATAAGTATAGCACTTATCTACCTAGAGGCAACACCTTCCGAGTTAATTTTCTTTTCCTGCAAGTGTGTATATTGATGAAAATTTTATACCAAGTTCTAAGGACACTTACTTATCCTTGCTTATCTTCATCCTTTTTAGATGTACGTTTTAAAAAGTACCCTTTTTAAATTTTAAATGTACCTTTTTAAAACAACCTTACACATTCTTTTATCATAAGAATGCACAAAATAATAGTGCAGCACACCTGGATAAATAATTCTAATAGTGAAGGAAGGTCTGATGACCCACAGCCGATAAATCACCCACACCCTGGCAAAGGTGAAGAACTGAAAGGACCACAGAGACTGGAATTCAGCAAAAATGCTATGGGAATCCAAGTCAAAACAGTAAATATTTAGTATTTTAGTCATGATTGTTAAATGGTGTTTTTACCTTCATTAACTGCTTTTTAAAGGTTGTTTCCTTTATCACCAATCTGTGGAGAGGTCACAAATAGTGGTTAAGAGCAGTGGTGAAATTTTTGCTCCACTAGCAAGAAAATTGAGTAAACCAAATAAGTAAAATGAGTAAAGTTGGTGTTTTTTTTTTTTTCCCCAAATAAATCTATTTGAAATTGATTGTATCATTTTTTATGTTTTTTTGTTTGAATTGAAAGACAAACAGATATTGAACACTCAGAACAGTCTGTGCATCTCACTAAACTTTTGAGATTAAGAAAAATACAGAGGATAAATTTGTCTGTTGCATAGCCAGGAGGAACTGAATGGCCCAAACATAGGAACTTTGTATAAGTGCAAGTGCTTCCTATTGCCCATATGGAAAGGAGTTATTCTCCTGTAGATCTGTGTCATATTTTCTAGACCACTGTGAATGCCTCAGATAGTCAAGGGTATCCAAAAAAAGCATTAGGAAACACTACTGGACAATTAAGTCTAATCTCAAACTGTGCCAACAAACCAGAGTTAACCAAGTGTAAGAAAGATCAAATCGAAAAGCTCCATCTCTGAGGTGTTATAAGCTTTTCACTCTCAAAAGCCATTAACCACTTTGGGAAAGTTATCTCATTCACTTTATGATGGCTATGTTTCTAGATCTGATAAGCAAATATTTTTCTCAAACTTCTAACTCCATTTCTTGTCTTTGATTATCTTTTATATTTTTCCTCACAGCACTGCTGCATGCATAGTTCACTGCAAATGCCCTCTCTAGGGGGAAAAGAAATTTTGAAGAAGGCGGCCCTCTCCTTGGGCTAATTTTAAGTGATGTAAACTAACTGAGAGTATCTTTCATTTATCACCAGGTCAGAGTGTGCACATAAGCAGTTACTATGGAGCAGCTCATGCATTGCAAATTAACACCTCTGTTTAAATATCAGTAATTTATTCACATGCTCACTCCCTTGATCTCAGCCAGAGAATTGCATCAGCCTGCAACAGCCAAAGCAAGACAAAAATTAGTCACAATCTAACCACGGTAATATATTTGATTTACAACATTTTAAAATAATCCTTTGACATCCAAGCCCTCAATATTTGTTACAAAATTTTGTTTTGTAAAACAAAAATTATATATTGCTAAAGAGATTTATAAAGATAACATCTGTTATGTTTGAACTACTCCACCATTCAGCTTTCTATGCACAGAGACGGGGAAATATGGTAACTACAAAAGCCTTTTGACTAGAACACTGCTTATGCAGTACAGCTAAAATACAACAAAGACACACTTTTGATAAGAATTCTGTATTAAGAACACACACCTGGCAAAACAGCAGCAATGGCATTTTAGCAGATGCAATTTGTTCTCTCTTCTGAATTCAGTCAGTGGCTCTTTAGCCATAAGACACCAGTGTGAAGCCATGGCTCTGTTCCCAGGAGCTTCATCTGGTTCAAACAGCAAAGGAGAAAGTAACAATAGCAGCATGCACTAATCAAAACCTAGTTGCATTGGCCAAGAGGGAAAAAATAGCTGGGATGTATAGGATGGTGCAGGAAGAGCTGCAAAGTCTCCAGTAGGAACATGGGATATAGGAAAGCCTAGGCACAAACACCCAGCTCAGAGCAGGATGCAAATCTGAGAATGAAGGGCAAAAAGAGATGGGTAGGAGGAATAAGCTAACACTGAGATGAAAATGAAGGAATTATACTTTTTTCAAAAGGAAACTAGAATCCAGTTTTAGACTGAAGAATAGGATGACAGAAATCCAGGCAGGAAAGACAAAGAGCACATTTTTGTGGATCTCAAGGTTGTGCTCTGTCCTTCAAAGAACCCAGAGAAGTTTATAGAGCAAGATGCTAAAAATATTTCTCAATACTATCCCAGCAATGCAGATCACATTAACATACAGCTTTGTTAGGAATGATATATAAATTAAAACTATTTGCAAAGGACTGGAAATAATAAGCTCATATAGAATGATAAATGTGTGTTATTAATGTTCTGTTGTCTTAATTGCAAGGCTTTTGTTCTCTATTACAGAATGAGAATATTGCCTGCAAAACAATTATTCTCCTGATTGTTGGTTAGATTAGCATTTGCCACAGGGCTTCATGCTTCACAAAATATTTTTGCTTGCATAAAGAAACCATGAAAGACAGGCAGATAGCAAACAGAGAAGTCAAAGAAAACAGATCCTGTTTGCTCTTTCTGCTTTTATTATATAGCTGGTCATACATGGATGGGAGTACTTCCTACATAAGAAAGAAGCAAATAGAACTCACAAGCTCTAATACAGTTGAGAGTCTGAAGCGTGGCTATTCTGTGTGTCATTCTAGCAAAACAGACATTTTAAGTAAATCAGATATGGAGACATTTTATGTGAGTCTTTCCCTTCGTTTTTAACATGACCAAACATGAAATCTTCGTATTTGTTGACATACTGCCTGCTGGTGTTATAATATAAACATCTCAGAATTGAAAATACAGATAAATAAATGCTTCTTTAAAGACAGTAATGGCTCCGCAGGCCATAGTTTTCCAATCACTGATATGAGTCAGAACTATGACTCTGAAATGGTGTTAGAAAGAACAAAATATCAGCTTTCATCTGCAGAGCAAGAATCGTAGTCCTGACCATTCCTCTAATTAAAGATGCCCTGCCTTGCTCTGGAACAAGTCTCAGCCAAACCACCACTCTGCTACTTTCTGCCTACCTCAAGTCCCTCCTACAATACCACTGGGATGTGGAAGGGCGTATGCTCTGTGCTCAGCAAAGTAGCATGGCTATACTGTCTCGATTAGTATTTCTAAGCTGCTTTGAGATATTTCTGTGAAATGGCGAACAGGACAAAGGACAGACAGCTAACTTCTGCATGGGAGCAAATCAGAACAAGCACAGCACTGAAGGAGATATAAAGACAGTTTGAGAAAACAGTGCTGTGATGTTTATACCAACACACACACACACACACACACACAAAAGAATGCAAATGAAATCTTCCAGCATTATTGATAGTAACATCAAGGTTACGGTGTGTGTGCATATCATGTCTTATTGCTGATTGAGATTATCGCTAGTGTTTATTCAATCAATATCAGCATGTCTGAGGGGACTGAAAAGGCACTAATAAGGACACACACTGTTTAGGGTAAACACAGAGCTGATTATAGTGACACTCACTTGATTTGGCAACTCAGATTTAAATGGACTATTTTCAAGATGCTTGGCATAAACTATTCACCTGACAATCAGGAAAACAAAACATACCCTCTTTTGAGCTCTCCTTTAGTCTTACAGCAACAACCCAGTAATACGCTAGGGGTATGGCATAAAAGCAGAAACTCGGGCCACTGTGAATATGACAAATATTTAGAGTATAAAAGTTTTCATCATACGAATGTTTTCATCATACTCCCTTTTCTTCAAGTACACACAACAGCAGGCAATAAGGAGATACAAGCCAGATAATTTATCCCTACACTATTCCCCCTACCAAGTACTCCCAGGTTGCCAAATTGCCTGGCCTCACCAACTGCAGCTCATGGAGGGATGTGACAAAGGAACATGTGCCATAGGATAGCAAAACAAAGAGCTCACAGGAGCTCAGGTGACTACTGAATGTAAGTTACAGCATGGCATTCACGTTGCATAAAGCACACTGTTTTGCAAATCACAATCTTTTGCATATTGCATACTGCAGACATACTCACCTTGTTTTTATTTAAAAGATCATAGAGATCATTAGAACCCTGAGAATGCCCTCAGAGAAATAGTTTGTTCCAACTATGCATTCATATACATATTCATATTCATGCTGTTTTAAGTGAGGAAAGAAACAATCTTGCCTCCGTTGAGATTATATTCTGACAAGAATGTCAGCTGCACCACATGAGACTTTGTCTAAAAGAGGACTTGAAGGCATAACATTGAAATCAGGAGGAATTTTGGTACAAAATTTTGGTACACAGTTGCAATCCTGAGTTGTAAATCTCAGCTGCCACCTGTATCCTGTTCACTCAGCATTTTGTGGCTGTAGAACTGACTACAGACTAACTTCTTTGGCACCCACACAGAACTGCCTCCTTTTTGACAGAGCTGAGCAGCTTGGCTCATAACCCAATCAGGCAAAAGGAGACTTGGCATTGCTAATGACAAAAAAAATAGGTTTCTGGAGAATGAAATGCATTTTATGACTTGCTGAAATTGACTAATTCTAATAATTAGCAGGAGTACAAAAAGGCTTGAATGTTGCATTGAAGACCTTGGTTTTTCTATGCATGCAGTGGTAGCAGACTTTGGCAGCTGTGCTCAAGTAGCCCAGGATGATATTATGTCTGTATTATGATACATCTTTACCTACCGACTGGAGCATATTAGCACAATACATGAAATCTAAGTAAGTGTAGATTTTTGCAGACGTAGGAAGTTAGAATATGAATTAGAAACCAAATTACATAAACTTTGTCATTATTTTCTTACCCCTAGGTCCAACCGTGCCAAATACCTGCCGTTTCCTATGAAAGCCCAGTACAGCTGAGAACGCTTAACAGTTTGTCAAATTTTATCAGAGCAGATTCATACTGCACATCAACAGAAAAATATTCAGAAAACTGACATTTGCTCTTTCCTTTGTCACAGGGCAGTATCCCCCTTGTTCGAATGCAAAACTAAACAAATTAAAATAAATCACATCATCATCACCCATGGGTAAGTCTGGAAGCTGACACCTGTTGTTTCTTTTGAAGTATATTTCTTTAATAACAAAATAGTGCATTGTTTGAAAGGTATCCCCAGTATCAAATTCTTAAAAGAAAAAAAAGTTGCAAGTACAATCTAAATGCTTTTTTTTACATTTATCCATTGTAAAATATGCCCATAGTCACATGAGGTACAGATGTAGATGCCTAATATATTAGATAAGTAATATAGTTTCATACTGTAATAGCTGAAACTTTCATCTTGTGAATGTAAAAATGAATACATTCTAACCGGAAGATGCAATCATAAGCCATGTATCACTAGGGCTGTTTACTATTTGATATTGGCAGTCCATCATTTCAAAGTATGCTTGGAAGGAATATTTGGACAGTGCATTCAGCAATTTTAAAGGTTGCCCTAGTACTATTTACAGGCTGCAGCCAGAAGTTTATTTCTCTAATTTCTCTTTTCTAGCAGTTGTGCCTAATACCTCTCTCATGATAAATACACAGATTCCAGTACTCACTCTGTCTTAGAACTAGTTCTCCCTGCCTGTACTTCACCACCCACTCCACTTTTGCCAGTCTCAAAAAACAAATCTTTGCACTGCCAACTCCAGCTATAGCAGTCCTCCAGTTCTTACTTCTCGTCTTCTTTTCCGAATCGCCTTACAGGTGAACATTACATTATTCACAGGACTAAAGGCAATGAAAGAACTTGCTGACGAAAGAGTCTAAAAGACTGAAGAGAGCATATACACAACAACTGGATGACATTGCCCTTGGTACCTCCTTTCTATTACATGCCACAAGGGCACCTGTACCTTGAGATTTGTGGTAAAGCTACAAATTGTACAAAATGCAGAGCATTCTTCTGTGCATGGCACTCCCATATTCTCACAGTGTAGCCCAAGTGGCATCACAGTTGCTGGGACTCCAGGTCAGCTGCCTAACTACACAGGTGGCCAGGTGTAAGGCAATGGCCAGCTGAATCAGATGTCATTTTGGAGCATGCTGAGAATAAAAATAAGCTATGCAGAAGCAGCAGGAGCAACCAGTGGTATGGTGACTGAGAAGCCCTGATGCAGAGAGAGGGAATGGAAGACTGAGTTTGATGATAATAAGGATAAGAAGTTGGCAAGAAGACTGAATGTGGAGAAAGTCCTCTATAAGCCCTAAATTTTGAAATTTAAGAGGCAAAGTTTCTCAGTTCTCTTTAAACAAATCAAAAAACAATGCTCAGAGAGACCTGGAAAAACGATACTAGATCACCATTCAAAATTGTCTTCCTCAGGACTCTTCCTTCCACAATCCTCCCTCCTTCCTAAAAAGCATTATGGTTAAAAAGGGTGAAAAAAATGCAGTAACTGAAAAAGTTCCAATAAACTAGGTACTGACGTGACTATCTATCTTTAAGTGTGAGCATTCATAGCTCTGTTTCAAAACCTATTCAAACTTGGATAGCCTTTTGTGGGGACAAATGAGGCTTCTGCCAGTTTTTACCAAGTTATAAAATTTTCAGCATCACAATAAATTGCGAGACAAGGAGGAGAGAAATTCAATTTAACAAGTAACTCGTAACTTTTCATTGAAGGAGTGCTCAATTGTGGGACAAGGAAGAAGGAGTGAGAGGTACGGCGTGCATCAATACCTTATCCCTTTCTTTCTGGGTTGTCCTTGGATGCTTGTCCATAATTTACTTTCCCAGGGGAAATTTAGCACAAGTGTAGCAATTTTTCCTTTCATCCTGCTGACAGTCTAAGCTAACCTCAGAAAAAAAAAGGGGAGATAAAAAAGAAAGAAAAAAAAAAAAGGATCCATAGATATTATTTACACAGATCATGTATTATTTTTACCTTCAGATGTTCATATTTTGATAGTAGTACTAACTGCACACCCACTCAAACACACTGGGGTAGCATGATCAATGGTAGGGGTCAATAATCCCATTTCAGAAGCAGTCCTACTGCAGAGAGAAATGAAACAGAGTAAAGTCTAGAGTAATGAAATGTGACAGAGCCACATTTGCTGCCATCCTCCAAATATGGAGAGAAATACATTTCTACATGAGGAAATCCTAACCAGCAAGTCAAATATAGTCAGATAACAAATAAGGCTACACATCAGTAATGGATGACTCTCATACTTAGAATTTGCCTTCTTCAATTAACTATAATATGATCTCACAAAGTCTGATTTTTTGTTAGAGTATGAATGATTAACCTTCAAGTTTCCTTGTAAGCAAATGGTCTATCTCATTACTTCACAATATTAATCAAATCTTTTATTCTCTCCTCATATTTGTTGTGTCACCAGTGATATTATAACTACTTCAATTGGCTAAATCAAGAAATGATCTATAAACAATCACAATGCATTTAGTATCATAATTGTCAATGCATATCATTATATTGGAGAGGGCTGGAGGTGGCTAGCAAATCTGACTTTGATCTATGGGCAATCATAGACCTCTCTGAAGCCACCATTCATTCAATATAAGCATCAAAACCAACAGTACTGCATTATAAATTGTCATCTTTGAAAACAATGGAAGCCATCGGCCAAAGAACAGAGTAGATTCAAAGGTTAGGAAGAGGCTGAATTCAACGGGCCTAAGTGATTTCCTCTGGCAACCTGTAGATGTAAGTGTTAAGACATTCATTTGGTGGAGAGTTATACAACTGTATCAGAGATGTAGGATTAAGAAAACCAGCAGAAAAGAGGTTAAGGATATATGCCCCTAAAAGCAAGCTGGACATGCAGAGGCCTCTTTCTTGTCTTCTATTTGTTGTTTTTGTTTTTTTTCCCCCCAGTTTCACAAATAAATTTCTATGTTCTGTTATGGATAAGTGGGAAGTTTTGGCATATAACTACATTCTTAGTTACATATTCATTCTAATCCAGCCTTATTGTCCTACCTTATCCCTGCTTCTGCTTGAGGACAATTAGTTTCCAATTCTACAAAGCAAAAAATCACAATACAGACAAGAAACGCAACTGATTTCTCCTGAAATTAACTCATGAAGCTTTTGACTTACTTCAAAATGTCACTAGGATTAAAAAATCTGAAATTCTGTGAATTCAATAAAGCATACGATCAATGCCTAAGAACTAATTAAATGAAATTCCCCAGAACTAGTAATTACGGAATTGTAATATAATGCAGATGTTTTTGATGGAAATACACATAAATAGGTATTACCCTCATACTGTCCAATCTTTTGATTGAAGGTCTACTAGGAAAGGTGAATGTGCTGCAGCTGTCAGCTATGGACAGGACAGATTATGAGGAGCAGGTGAGTTATACAAACAGCATTACTGTGTTACTTGGCCAATATAATTAGGTGTCGGAAATCCAATTATCTATTTAGAAATAAAAACACCGGCTAAAACAAGGACTGACATAGCAGTAGAAATTAACTAAAAATTTGGTAGGCATAAAAGAAAAAAATCAAGTACCTTCAAGATAACACGCAAACATCAAGAGGCATGAAGCTTAATAAAATCACGTTATAGATATTTCAGTAAGAGGGAGATCAAGGAAAAGATTGGCCCGCTGTTTAATTTAGGAATGAAATATAAAAGAAGATGCCAAAAAGACTAACAACTTTAGTCTTTATGACAAAGGCTGCTCTGAAAGTAATGCCTCCTATTTTATTATGTTGACCAACGATGTCAGAGGCAGATGTTGGAGGTAAGGCAGTAGGTTTTGAATCTTCCTGCTAAAACTCCATTTCATTCTGTTGCTTTGTGACAGATGGCAGCAGAGGGGCAGTCTGACAGAAAGGTTTCTGACATGGAAGTGCATATGAAGCAAAAGTGCGTGATTCAATTCTTCCATGCAAAAAAAATGGTACCACCAACATTAATTGATGCTTGCTAAATGTTTATGGAGATAAAAATTCAGTGTGAGCACAGTGATGGGTGGGTGGTGCATTCCAGCAGTGGCAACAGTAACATTAGGTGACCTGTGCTGGTGTATATTTTTAAAATCATGGCATGTAAGCTCTTGTTCATGGCCAGTGAAAATGCATTGGCCAGTGGAGGGAACTGTGTTGGAAAATACTGTTTTGTAACTGAGAATTTACTCTATCAAATAGCATTCTTGCGCTCTTTGTTTCTTTTGTAGTTTTTATGGAAATGAATAGGAAGCATTATTTTCAGAGAATTGACCTATGTATAAGGTCAATTGCAGCCATGTAGCTATCACAGTTAATGTCACTGACAAAGAACCAAATTTGAGCCTCAAACAGAGAAGGTCCAAATTTCAGTGTACTTAGCTAAGACAGATATTTTTATATACAGTTGACTATGAACTTCATCTGAAAGTATTTAAACAGCTAGCTAAGAGTCTGAAAGCTATTGGGATTTCCCTTTCAGAACTTATAAAGGACAATGGAGAAACTGGAAGGCAAAAAAAAAAAAAAAAAAGGGGGGGCAAAAGTAATATCTATTTTTAAAAAAGGAAGGCTTAAAAAAGAGAGAGAGAAAGCCTGAGAATCATAGGCCAATCAGCTTATCTTCAATTCATGGAAAAATACTGTAATACATAAACAAACTATTTGTAAGCATCTGGAAGATAATGAGGATATGTATAATATCCAACGTGGATTTGTCAAGAGCAATCATGTCAAAGCAATCTAATTTTCTTCCCTGATAGGATATAACAGACCTTCTGGACAGAGGAAAAGAATCAGATGTCATGTGTACCTAAGAATATTTTTTGACCCTCTTCCGCATTATATTCTTCTAAGCAAACCACTGAAGCATGATTCAATTGAAGACAGTATGCAGTGTGTGTGACACTGATTCAAAAGGTAATACTCAGACAGCAGTAACAAACATGTCACTCCTATCAACAGAAAAAGAAATCTCAAATTGAGAATCTGTACGAGTCTCTCTTAGGTTAGGTAGCATTTAATATTTTGATTAACGATCCAGAAAATAGCATTATAAACATACTTGCTACGGCAGTGTCTTGCTTGGAAGCATTACAGGTGCTTTGGACAACAGATCAGAATTCAGAATGACCTTGGTTGAATTTAAAGGCCTGATTTGTAAGCTATAGAGCTTGGTCAGTAGGGATAAATGTAAAATACCATATTTAGCCAAAAATAATTAACCTCTTGGGATGTGGTACAATTGACTTGGTAGCATTCTGTAGAAAATGAGAAGTTGTTTTGGATTACGTGCTGGATAACCAATCAAAACTACCATGATGTTCCAGAAAAGACAAACATCCTACTGCAGTGCATAAATTAAGTATAGCTTGCAAGTCAGAAAAGAACCCACTCAGCACTGATAAAGCTGCAGTTGCATTATTTCATCTACTCTGAAGAACTGCACTTCCAGAAAATGAGGTTCAACTGGTGACAATCCAGAAGAAATTGATGAGAATAATCTAAGTCAAGAAAATATCTCCGTAAACAAAAATTTAATGAATTAGGGTTATTAGAGAAGAAATAAAAATTGATATAAATAAAAAGTAGCTGTAAAGGTGTTTTTTTCTTAAAAAAAAAAAAAAAAACACAACCACAAACAAAACCAAACAACGTGCCTATTCTTTGTGCTGATGTCAGACAGAGCAAGACACAAAGGATTTAAAGAGCAGTCAGGGAGATTCAGGATAGATTTCAGGGAGCATCCTGTTCTAGTGCTTCATTACTTTTAGCGTAAAAAAAAATCTTCTTTATACGCAATCCAAATCTTCCCTCCTTTAATTTGAAACCATTTCCCCTTGCACCATTACAGCAGACCCTACTAAAGAGTCTGTTCCCTTACTTCCTACTTTTTCGATATTGAGAGGCTGCTCTCAGGTCTCCCCAGAGCCTTCTACTCTTCACCCTGTCCTCTAACGGGAGATATTCCATCCCTTGAATCATTTTTGTGCCCCTCCTCTGGACACGCTCTAACATGTTCTCATCTCTCCTGTACTGAGGACTCCACATCTGGACATAATACTCCAGGTGAGATCTCACCAAGGCACAGCAGAGGAGCAGGATCACCTCCCTCGAGATGCTGGCCATGCTTCTTTTGATGCAGCCCAGAATACAGTGAGAATTCTGGGCTGAGAGGACACACTGCTGGCTCATGTCCAAGTTACCATCCACCAGTATCTCCAAGACCTCTTTATAATCCAAGATTAATCCAACTCAAGAATTAGATTGACATTTTTAACAGTGAGTAATCAGACACTGAAACAAATTATCAAAGGAAACAGTAGATATTCTGTTTCCTGATGTCTTGAAATCAAGACTTGATGCATTCCCAAAAGACAGGCTTCAGTCATACATAGGTTAAAAGTTCAACAAAAGGCCATACAGTTTTAATTCAAGAATCTGCAATGTCCAAGAGGGCTGCCACAACTTTTCAAAGTCCAAAAATTAATTGAGAGCCTGATCTTCTTTTCATCTGAAGAGGACAACCTCTCTATCCTTAGACTGACATAATTATTGTGACCTGAAAACACTGGGATAATTTCCACTGCACATGGTCTTTTCATACCTGCTTTTCATGCACATGCAGGATAAGGAGGTATTTTGAGACATCCAGCATGACTTCACCAAGGGCAGATCATATCTGATCAATCTGGTAGCCTTCTGTGATGGAGTTACAGCATCAGTGGATAAAGGAAGGGCAACTGATATCGTCTAGCTGAAATGACCCCACTCCAATTTATCTCTAAATTTAAAAGATATCAATTTGAAGGCTGGACTATTAAGTGGATAAAGAATTGGTTGGATGGACATAGCCAGAGGATTGTTGCCAATGGCTCCACATCCAGCTGGAGGCCCATCATGAGTGGTGTCCTTCAGGGTGTCCATCTTGGGACTAGCGCCCTTCAGTGCTTTTAGCAATTACATGGACGAGTGGAATTGAGGGGAACCTCAGAAAGTTTGCTGACGACACTAAACTGAGTGTTATAGTTGACACAACAGAAGGGAGGGGCACCATCTAAAGGGACATGGGCATGCTCAAAAAGTGGGCACATGAGAATCTGTTGAGGTTTAGCAAGGCCAGGTGCAAGCTGTTGCACTTGGGTTCAGGCAATTCTGAATACAAGTACAGACTGGGAGAACTCATTGAGAGCAGCCCTGCAGAGAAGGACTTGGGAGATCTTGACAGACAAAAAAACTTGAAATGAGCCAGCAGTGTGTCCTTTGAGCCCAGAAGACCAACTGTATCCAGGGCTGCATGAAAAGAGTAGTGGCCAGCAAGGACAGGGAGGCGACTGTCCCCCTATACTCTGCCCCTGTGAGGCCCCATCTTGATTATGTCCAAGCCTGGGGCTCTCAGTACAGGAAGGACGTGGAACTGTTGGAGTGGGACCATAGAAGGGCCACAAAGATTATCAAAGGGCTGGAGCATCTCTCTCCTATGAGGATTGATCAAGGGAGTTGGGCTTGTTTATATCGGAGAAGAGAAGACTCCAGGGAGACCTCACTGCAGTCTTTTAGTACTTGAGGGGAGCTAACAAACAGGAAGGAGACTGACGTTTTACATTATCTGATAGCTATAGGACAAGCAGGAATGGCTTTAAAGTAAAAGAGAGGAGATTTAGGTTAGATGTTAGGAATAATTTTTTTTTTTTACTCAGAGAGTGCTGAGGCACTGGAACAGGTTGTCCGGAGAGGTTATGGATGGCTCATCTCTGGAGGCAAGAAAGGCCAGGTTTGGTGGGATCTTGGGTAGCCTGATCTAGAGGATGGCAACTCTGCCAATGGCAGGAAGATTGGAACTAGATGATCTTTAAGGTCCCCTCCAACCTAAGCCATTCTTTGATCCCATAATACACTGAGAACTCTTTTTTCCATAGCTCAGAACTCAGAAACTTCCTCTCCCATCAGAACAATGTGGAAAAGCAACAAAAGATAATAAAATAAAACAAATAAAATAAAAATAAAATGAACTTCTGTTGCTTAAATTAAAAGTTCTAGACATCTAAACTGTTAATTTGAAAGCATATTTCTTCTTCAGAACTTTAAGTCTACTATTTAATGTGTTATTTAGTCTGTTAAAGTTCTGTCTACTTTAAGAGCAAAAGGATTAATGGTTTCAAATTCCAGTGTGTTGACCTTTATTCAACATTAAAATGCTTATTTGAGCATTCTGCCATGGTACCAGTAAGCCTCTATCTAATGAAAACTGTAAGGCGATGAAAGTTTAACTCCCATATGTCCATGGATAAAATAATTTTGCAGTAAGTTTAGGGGATCTTTACTACACACACATAAAGTTGCGTGCAAAGAATATTAAAACTGCAGAGTATACATGCTATTACTCTGGTTACATGTTAAATGTTAGAACAATATTAATGAAGATAACAGAGAATTAGAATGGTTAAGAGCTCCTGTTCCCAAGATAATGCCCAGAATAACATAGTAATGACAGCAATTTTAAGCAAAGCAGAACAAAAGCGAATCATACTAGTTACTTCTGCAATAAATTATAGAAATCTACTTCCAAACACCACAATTTTGAAGAAAACCAAAGAAGCAATTTGCATATGAGAATATATGGTCTGCTAACATAGTGAAACAAATAACAGAGTAAGTTGGCAAGAAGGATTTTGACTGTTGCTGAATACTAGAATGGGTAATGGCTGAGATGGCAGTAAGAACTATGGGAGAGATGAAGGAGATACAGAGCCTGGATGCTTTTGCAGATCTACAGGGCACTTACTGAATGCAGATAAAAAGGTATCTTTATAGACAGGAGAAGACTGAGAAAGCCAGGGCTTTGATCACATCGGATCTTTACTGCTGAGATACTGATTAAAGTAACAGCTATGCAAAAAGCTAAGCAGGGGGACATTTTTCTCAAAGATTTCCATTCTTCCATACTTAGTTTAACAAGTTGTGCAATCAAATGCAATCTAGGATGTGAAACGTACAGAGATACCACAGACAATAAATCAAGACTGAAACTAGTATTCAGACAAGATTTTTGTCCTACAGTATTTTTGTAAGTCCTTTTTCTCCATAAAAGATTACCAGCCAATCTCCTAAATATTGAAAAATTATTGGACAAAGATAGTTGATAAAAAACAGATAGCTGGTTAAAAAAATTGCTCAGAGCCTAAAGACTTGAAATCATTTCCCTAAAGGAAAAAAAATTACATGTAAAGAGAATTTTGAGCTATCACATTTTAAAATGTAATAATCATATAGCCAGGAATTAAAATGTCTCATACCTTAAGTTGCTCATGACAAATAAATTAGGTATAGGACACCTAAAGAAGAGCAGTATCAACTCTGAAGGTATATGAATGCTTAAGAAGATGTGAGTAGTAGATAAGAAATTCAACATATTGCATGACAGACTGTCACATGCAAAATAACAAACAAAAAACAGCTTTTGTGGCTTTGAGAAGAATAGGAAGAATTATTCTAATTCAAACTTCCCCATGTATTAACAGAAATCCAGAAAAATATGTACAAAATGCACCAATGTTTTGCTAAAAAAACCACAACTCCAGAACTGCAAATACAATTCAAAATTTCTGTCTCTCTTAGAAGCCTAACTTCACTGTTTATCCACTATCCCCAAAGATAGAATAAATTAAAGCACACAGTGTACCAGACTGGAAGAGGAAGAGCTGGATTCTGCTTGTTAAACAAAAACTTTACAGAAGTTATAGACTGCAAACAGTTTATTCTAATAATTAAAAAAGATGTTGAAAGAGTTTATGTAATGTAAATCTGTCACTGTTTGGCTTTCACACAGAATATGCAGTACAGCATTTTACTCATGACAGGGCATCAGTGAAGAAGAGGAATAAAGGGTGAGCAGGAATGACAGAAAAAGTTCTGGAAGGGCTTTTATAATATACATACTTATAGAAAATTGTAACATTCTACATAATTACTTTAATTTTTTTTTAATCGCATTAAAAAAGCATAGAAGTTCAAAAGCAGAAGTAGATACTATAAGTCTTTTCTTACTCACTTAGACTGTAGAATAATGAAAACCCATGAGCTTTCACCGAACTCTCTGATTTCATACAAGTAAAAAAATGCAGTACTATATACATACCTATTTGCAAAGGATTAGCAGCCAGAACAACTAGATGCTTCCTCTGTGCAGCCTCACTGCACAAGGGATGTACAGGTCATAGCCAAATCACAGTAATGCACTATTACTATTGCCAGGAACATAGACTCTCAAATACAAACATTATTGCATTCTGAATCAAAATATCATTTGCTATATCTTATTATCCAACCCATTCCAAATTTTATGCCATACAATTTGAAAACCTGGTCTGAATTTATCTTCAGATGTAGTACATTGGACCTGTGACATGAAATAGGCAAAGTATTAAAGCATGTTCCTGCTCTTGCTGATTCTCACCATAAATGTTTCCTTCCCTCTTATCAGTTGTCTAAGCACCAACGTGTTACAATCAACTTCCAGCTAGTTAAGATGCTTGCTTGCCTTTCTTCTCTAAATGCAGCATACTCTTGGGAGTATTGATCAGTGACACAAATGAAACACAATAAAACAAAACCAAAATAACAAAAAACACACCCGAGATGAAATTCCTCTTTCTTTTCTCTCTTTTTTCTACAGCCACTTTTTTAAAAGGTCCTTTCATCTCCTCTTCTACCAAGAAAGCATATTAATTGATGAAATATGAGGATAATGAATCTAAAGCCATTCAACACCAAACTACTTAGAAATGGAAGGTAACTGTAGAATTTAGCCTCCAGCATTTCAGTGTGGCAGCACACACATGCACAAATTACTTTCTCAGTTACAGTGTGGAAACTCAAGAAAATCCAGCCAATAGCGCTACCAGATTTTATGCCACTGGGAACAAGAACACACATGGATGATAGGTAGCATGTCAAAATATTGAACATATTTTTATAGTTTAAGATGTGTCATTTCATGTGATTCCTAGGTCTTTACTTTCAAGTTGATTATGCTATTATCAGGAAGAGTTAATTTCAGCAGGAGTATTGAAAACCATTCCCCACCTCTCTGTCCATCCCTCCAAACATAGAGTAACAATGGTAGAGGAAAACAGAACAATGTACGTTTAGCCTGCAGTGTTATATAATCCGTCTGTTAACAAATGCAAGACACAAAGTAAAGTCATATAACCCAATTGAAACAGTTAGTACTGGAGGTTGATTTCCCTTGGGAACTGAAACATCAAGAAAGAAACTGAACCAGTTAAATATAACCTTTTTAAAGGGCAAAAGAATTCAAAGGTAATCAAGGATTTTTTTTTCATCAGAAGGGCATTTATAATTATATTCCACTTTTATTTATAACATCCCTTTTAATGTTGATACTACAAAAGAACTCCACAGAAAATCAGCCTTGACTTATATAATAGGATTCAATCTACACGTGGTTTTCATATGCAAAGCATTCCTGATATAAGCTATACACTGACAAAGGTGCATTTCCCTTAGGAAACAAGGGAAATACATTTTCAAAGCAGGTTGTGAAGGTTCAGCCATGTGCTTTTCACTACTATTTTTAGGGACACTTGAGAATAAATCCTTACCTCTTGTTTTGAGAAAGTAATATCATCTGACTGCATAGGATACTAGACTAAGCTCAGAATGTAGTGTTTAACTTCCTCTATTATCCCAGAATATGCTTGACCAAGAAACCTGTCGCAGCGTATGCTCCTGGCATCTACTTGTCTACCAGATACTCATGTAATATCATACTGTAGTTTGTTGCCTTCGAATGATAAAACAAATAAATCTAAATATCAGAGCCATGACACAGCAGTGTTGCTCTCAAATTACTCTATGCTGATTAAAATCAAGCAGCTTGTATTACCCAAATACTTGCAAATATTACTATACAAAAACATTTGCAGAGAACTGCACCACAAACACTGTTCTGTGAAAAATAATAATAATAATTTAATCTCAAATTTAAATAAAAGAGATTGTTTGCATAGCACCAGCATGCAGAATTCCACAGTGGATTCTAATGTCTATATCTGCTGAAACTCAGCAGAAATACTCTGCGTAAGTGTAACTGCCAAACAGAGGTGACAGGGCCAGCTTGTTTTTTTTTTTTCCTGCAATGGGTAATCTGTTGATACACTGAGAAACTAGTATTAGGAGATGCTTTAGTCAAAATGCTGTAGGTTATTAATCACAGCTTTGGGTTTTCTGACAGGGTGTTTTGATAAAATAAATCTATTTTAAGTGACTGTAATGAAATACTAACCCATTTTTGAAGGGCTTTTAAGATGTTTTTAAGAAGTTTCAGATCAAAGACTCAGTTAATGTAACCTCCACGCATTAAATATTTAGTACTTACTCAGTCACTTGAGCACTCAGGCATCTTGACATTATAAGAGGGGGAGAGGGAAATTGAGTTTAAGTCAGTTTTGCACTGTGGGATTTTTCAGTTTTTATGTTAAAATCCCAGACATGTAATTTTAATACAAAGGGGTCTATTCTTTACTGTAGCATATGCACCACCCATTAAGAGAATTTTTTATGCACCTGAATAGATGGGAGAATAAATCCTCTATAGAGTCATTTCAGTGGAAACTGTTTTGCTGTGATTAAGATCATGATTGAACATTATTTTCTCTCTTAGCTTTCTGATGGGTGAAACCAAATGCACACACTTCTCTTTCCAGAGTAGAGTAGGGACTTGCAAGAAGACAGAAATTTAACAATGGCAGCTACATTTAAGCAAGACTTTTCAGACATTTGGATTTCTTATATGAGACATTTCCCCTTTCTGGCCTTCCTGAAATCCAACAAAGTTGTTCTTGAATGTTTCATTTCTTCCAAGGGACATGATCAGAGGTTTTCAATAAAGATCAAGATGAGGGAAATAATCCTATCAGGGGATTTATTAACATAGATGTCTCAAGTTCATAAACTACAAATCATTAGGGGCTGGAAATGCTTTCTGGAAATTCAGCACGAAATATAAATTCTGCAAGTTCTCAATTATCCTCTTTCCTGTGAAAATTCACTGAATGTAGTTGGGATGCAGATGACTACAAGCAGAGCGAAGGCATTCTGATCTCATTTCTTGGCTTACTTGCAGTGAATAATGGATAGGAATGAAAAAAAAAATCACATTAAAAGAGGTCTCTGAAGCTATTGTTATGAACTATCATTGACTCATCTTAATATTTGGTTTCAGAATCAAGATAGCTATTGCTTATTTCAATTCTATTCAACACATATGTGGTCACATTCAGGTGGCTTCATATGCCTAGTTCTGATAAGGCTTCAACAATATCAGTGTGGAAACAGGCAAACAAAAAACAAAAACCACAATAGTTCTGCCTACATTTCATTCATCACAAACATTTTTCCAAAACACAAAATTCTACTGAAGATGATTGGACCCTAATTCAAAGTTCAGAAAGCTAAAACTGACCTCTGAAGTAATGATAGCAATACATATTCCCAAACCTGATAAGCATCATCATTTCATGACCCTATTTGTCATAAGTGTCTTCTGAATGTTAAGCAAGCACAAAGACTGTATGTCATCATTGGTGACACTGAAAGACAAACAGCTACTGAAAACATCTACATGTATCTTATGATAACTAGATGATCTCATCTTTTTTTTCCTCAAAGACTTATGTTCCATTTTTCCCCGCTTTTACTCCTGGCAATGGTTCTGGTGCACCTGCTTTCTCTGGCCACATTAAATTATATGAACCAGAGGGGCAAGAAGGTACAAGGAAGCAGTTTTGTACATAAACTTAGCATTTTTAATGTGTGGTTGCTTCTCTGTACAGAACACTGTGAGACTGTCAAATAATAAATCAAATAAACGAAGGCTTACACTGCTTAAGAAGAAACTAAGGTAGATCAGGAAAAAATCCAGAATAGAAGCCAATACTAAACTTATAATGCATATAAAGTACTCCAGTAATTCCCCCATTGATTTATCCAAGAGGTAGTAAAGATTTATCTGCAAGGTATTACCAAAAAGATGTCTGTCTTTTGTTTCCTTATATTGTTAAGAGTAGAGACCTGAATAGAAATCACATAATGAGATATCAACTCACAGGTTATACCAGAAGAATTTAAGTATACAAGTGGAAATTTAAATTCTTTCTAGAATGTTATAAGACAGTGACATTCTCAAAACTAGCACAAGCTTAGGCAAATAATTTAATAATTGGTTAATTCTGAAAAACCTTTGAGAAAATTCTTTGAATGTAATCTTGGAGAGCCATTGCTATACTGAAACACGGCACAAGAGAGGTCAGATATCAGCTTTCCTTGCATCACTGCCTCTGTAACAGACATTACACTCAAAAAGAAGGCAACATTGATGCAGAGAGAGTAATGAGACTGTGACCAATGCTGCAGTGTAGGTGTCATGGGAAATGAAAGAAATAATGGAGGTAGATTTGGTATTAGTGGAAAGAACTTCAAAGGCCTTCAACAAATTTTATGGAAACTGACAGCAGTATCATGAATTATGATTTGACTGTGGCACTTTTAGGTGCTATATAGATTTGAAAACAATGAAGGGGATAAAGGAGAGCTTTTCGAAAGTTAGCAGCAATAAATAACTCCAATAGTACTGACTGGTAGACAGGAAAAGTTAAAATTATCGCATAATAAATTTCCCTTACAGAAATTCATGCTATTCTAGTAGATTCTGGTTTATTATTAGATAGCATGTTTAAACTCGCCATGAACATGACTTCCTGAAACCAGGATACATTCATATGCAGTGGTCTAGGATGCAAAAGAAGACGATTGGCACGAAACAATGTCCATGTTAGAATAAGATAAAATGGACATCTGAAAAGAAAAAGACTTGGCTATACGTTATCTGTTTATGGGCAAACTGTTTTACATCTTTGGCATTCAGGATCGTTGGCAGTAAACAACACAAAATCAGCTTACCCAATTGATGTAAAGTTGAAGGTCTCTCCTAGAGAGATTTGACTCACACTGTCCCTGGAACAAAACTGCAAAATTTAGTATTCTTGTTGGCTGCAAACAGGGGTACAGATGGGTAGTCCCAGCACACGGAATATAGTATGAATCTGCTGTAAGGATTTCTATTCATAATCACTGTTGAAATACATCTGCCATCAGCGTTACACTGATAAGTGTGGCCAGGAAGATCTGATGTATGATCAGTTCCAGAGGTTTGCTAGGGGTTTACTATCATATCTTTTTCTTTGCAGTAGACTACAGTCATTACATCATAATTATTATGGGGTATTTTTGAGTCAAAAAAGAAAACTTTTTAAGATCTAATACCATTGTAATTTTTAGTAAGCAGCCCTGTAATAATTCCTGAGAAGCCAAATGATATGAATTGTACATTTGTGCATGTAGGCTCCCCATTCTACCAAGGACACATACAAATAATGTTTTCCAATAGCATACACAGTCTGTGCTGCTGTCACTGTATATCCTACATCCTCACACTTGTAGCACTCGGGACGTTAAACACAAAACAAAGCAAAAAAGATGAATATCTTAGTAGAAAAAAGAAAGCAAACAGTAAATGAGATCAGGAAAAGATTTTGAAATGCACTCCTCATTCACTCCTGCAAAAGTGTGCTTCTGGAAATTTTGGATTTTTCAGTTTACTTCACTTGATATTAATTTGATGTTTCATACTGATGTTAAGAGTAGAGATGGTTGTTATTCAGGATAATTATAAACTACCATTTTCCCTTCTTTTCTGATTTAACTTTCTAATAAGAAGAGAATACACTGTATTTTGTAACATGCATATATCAATTGTAGCTTCAAAGGAATAAAGTTCAGCTCTCCAAGAGAAAAGGTTTTTTTTGTTGGTTTTTTTTTTTTTTTTTTTTTTTTTTTTTTAATCTCTAACTCTCTGGGAACATGAAAAATCTGAGATTCCAGAGACCCTGTCTCATTTTACTTCATTACTGTCATAGCAACAAATGATCTTGAAGTATAGTATGCAACATCTATCACCATTTCTATTATAGCTCTAGATACTAACTTGTTTTTGTTAATAGCTAGCATAAACTAGTCTCTGTACTCTTTGGAATTTAATTGATGAACTGCAAAACAAATGGTTATAGTTAATAAAATTATATTTTGCCATCTGTGTCCAGTAATGAGAAAATCTGAATTATAGGAATGAAGAAAAAATGAAGTTTTCTGCCAAACAGATCAATACATCCCACCTCTCTGTCAGCACTGAATTAGATGTTTTATGTTGCTGCATATTTCCCTCATTGGTTGCTATGGCTAATTGGAATTTCAGCCAAGATAGGACATATAGGAATTCTGTTTGATCACATGGAACATAATATCTTTCTACACGTCTGTGCAGTATAAGCGTATAATGTTATTTGGTCTGTGTGCACCCAAGTCTAATTTACTGGAGGACTGCAGTGGAAGCTCTGCTGTGATATTTGCTGTTAAAAAATCTTATCTAGTTCTACACAAGAAATCTAGAGGATATGTGCAGTTTTATTTCTAAAGCTGTGAAGGATTTCAAAATCAGCTAGAGATGAAGACAAATGTGGTGTTGCCAGAGTATCTTGTAAGGATGAAGACAACAGCTGAAAATCATACCTTTGAAACATACATTCTTCTTTCTTTAGTTCACATGCTGAGCTGTTTGTTCTCTTGAGGGTGAGAATACATATTGTCTGGATTCTTCATTAAGATAAAGAAAATACTTCAATCACATATTTAAAAAAAAACTTACAGATTCTCTGGGACCACACAATACCATTAATTCCTGAAAGAACAAATGGTCCTCAAGCAAAAGACAGGAAAGTACTTTATGTTGGTAACTTAATTGCCTGAGGCATAGTAAAGATCTAGACAATTTCCCTTAAGATGTAGGGATGAAGACAGACTACAGGGCAATATGAAACTAACTCATTTCCACTCACTGTAGGCAAAGATTCAATGCCTTTGAGCAGTAATGCTGGTCTTCTCTGACCATTACCTTTCAGATTTTGAAATATTCATAGTTCGGATTAATATCAATGTCCAGGTCTTAGACAAATCTTGATGCATCTTACTGCAGTGCCAGAATTCCTCCTATTTTTCCAACACATCACCACCAATCTCTGTTTTAGCCCTCATCTGTTAATCTATAAAGTGCCCTTAATTGGTCATCTCTGACATTCCTATAAATTCTCCATTGGACAAAACATCTTAGCTGTCATTTTTCATTCTCAGAAGGCAAATAAGAAAAACAGACTTGAGGTTTTGGGTCACATGAACCGTGCAAAATAACAGATTCTATTTCTAAATATCTTCTTGCATGCTGAGGACAACACTTTGAAGAGCTCTGCAGTTATAAATGGAGCCTGGTTTCCAAAACATTAGATTTCCTTTTGGTATGTAACTATCAAGAGTTTCACTTCATTATCTTTCTTCTGTCAAAACACCTGAAAGACCAAGTTTGTATTTTCATATTTTCAAATCTGTATGTCAAACTGTGTTTGCCCTGAGGAGACAAATCAGTTGTACTATCCATGGCCCTGACCACAGTGATCTATTCTGAAGGGAAATTCCTTTTAAATTAATTCTGTTTACTATGGATAAACTAGGAAAATTAATATCAAAGTCTTTATCGTGTACTGCTTCTATTTAATTCCAGTTTCTGTAGTAGTCTCATTACAAGATGGCTGCAATGACACTACCATCAGATGGATGACATTTTCTGAAACTTTTTTTTTAATGAGTACTTATGTAGATTCTTGAAATTGATTAAATGCCTCCTTTGTCTTCATCCACAGTACATGTTTATCATCAGACAAATTTAACATCAGATAAGGTTGTAAAAACAAACTTTCTCTAAAACGTATGTCCATCATTCTAAGAATTTTGAGTGAAAACTTTGGACTGGGCCTAAGAATGATGTTCTTTTTCATAGAAAGTGTCACACAACTGAGACCTTTTCAATGTGTGTTCAATTCTGAGGCTGTTCTCTGCTGCCACAGTATGGTGCTCAGCTGCTGTTTGAAACCATGAATAAGAGGATCTTTATCAGAGAACACAGTTATTTTCACATATCAGTATAATTGGTTGCTACATAAGATATCTTTTGAGGAGTATTTAAAATGCTTTAAATTGTACCTTATATTTCCTAAGAAATGAAAAAAAAAAAAATTATCAACAACAAAACACACCAGCTTACAGTTAAGTACCTACTATTTTACACTGAAAATCTTCTGTCTCCTCATGTTATTTGTACTTTATTTTGTCTTCAAAACAAAGATAAATATTGCTTTCAATATTTCTGAGTAATAACAACACTTCAAAAGTAACTAGCATTTCCTAGAAATACATTCTTTTTTCCCTCGGAACTATTATGATCTCCTAACATAAAATATATATGAATATAATCTGATGTCTTAAAATAAAGGTGACAGCAGCTTCTCTTACATGAAAGCTTGATGTACTTATTCACTGCACTATCCTTTGATTAAAAAGGGCCACTAAATCCACACTGCAAATAAAAATGGACCTCAAGCTATACACAGCATTGTCCACTGTGCTTTCTATAATTGTAGTAGGTAGTGGCAAGCCTTCTTGTTATTTCTTCAAGTATATATTCAAATATTTAGTGTCAGTAGTAAGGGCACAATCAGGCAGCTTGGATCACATGAACTATACTTCCTTCATCTGCATTAAAGTATTTTTTTATTATACATTTATTTTTTCATTCCTATGTAGTATAAAGATATAACGCAGGTTCCCTTTTGACACACAAACTGAAGTGTTTTTTGGAGCCATCTTTCAGCATTCAAGGCTTAAGGACAACCAGGATAAAGTAATACTGAACACCTACAAGGCAGGGATAAAGAGCTACAGAATTGGCACTGATCTCTTATGCAGAAGGCTTCAAGTGCACACCTGACAGATACATTACAAAAAGGACTTCTCTTTACAACTGGGCATTCAGTATATTTACAGCAAGCTGCAAAGAGGGCTGCAGAATACATTACCTGAACCAGTTTATCCAACAAGATGTGAATGAGTGATGAAACATCCAAATATAAGGTAGCAGACAAGCGCTTCCTTAAATCAAATTTGAGACTTCCTTTTATTTGTTGAGTATTATCTATTAGGTATATTCCATTATAAGAGAGATGATGAATCTGAAGAGTGCATGCAGGAAGGTTTGCAGAAAATTCACATCCTGACTGAACGTGACAGATATTTTGGTTGCTTGTTATTGAATGGTTTATTTGTTATTTTAAAAGGGAGAGTAACTGGCTCACAAGTCTTAAAATTTAGTCCAGTGGGAAATTTATAATATTAGGAAGTTATTTGAAACCACTTCTATCTCACTGTAAATTTGCTTTATTATTACACTACAAGGAGTGAACAAAACCACTAGACATTGGTTACCAATGACAGGAAGCAAATTCTTTTCATATCCTAGCACCAGCTCTCTAACTCAGCTCTCAGCTTCAGTGTACAGTAGGCAAAGGTGAAATGTTAGATAAGCAAGCCTTTGGGAGCTTACTGAAGCAATCATTTTACAGGAACTGAAATATAAATCAACTAATAACCAGTTTCATTTACATTCATACCAGACTGAAAACATCATTATTCCTTGTTACTTTGTAAGAAGTATGCTTGGCCAGGAACACTGAGATCCTTTGCTCGAAGTCTAGGATTATTTTTTTTTCCTTTACTCATGTTGTTATAGCGCCAGTGCAAGATAATGGCTATACATTCGGGCACTGAGTCTTTATCTTGCAAAGCGTTGATTGCTTTGACCTTGAATGTAAAGGCCCTTCTAGACATATGTGATTTGATTGGAGCTATGCCAATGACTTCACCAGGACTATTTAACAGGCTTACGTTTATTTCTGTTTTTATGTGTTTTTCTGCATTAGAATCATAATATTCAGCTTACACAAATTACATGAACAAGACTTTGCCTAAAGTAATTAGATTTTAATACATTATATTTACATTCTGTATTTACCATAAAGCTAAATCAATACATAGTTCTTTCTTTGGTTAAATTAAAAGGGATAAATTCAAATCCTTTTGCCCAAGCAGACTCTAACACTGTTAAATAAGCCTTCAGTCCCAAGAACTCAAACCTACAGATAATGTCAGCCAGGCTAACAATTTTCAGGGTCTACAGATGAAGAATATACATTAAAATATAACTCTGTTCTCACACATACATTACACAACAACTACACTGGAGATCTAAAAAGAAGCCAACTAGAACACAGAATCCCAGTGGAATCAACACAGTAAAGAGTTACTGGGCAAACACAGCTAACAGTACCGTGTAGCACAATTTCCTCTACATGCGAGTACATTCAGTATCACTATACATGGTAATTATTGCTTAATGCTGTGCTGGAAAAGAGGGAGTAGACATGGAAGAGTTCCCTAGGGCAGAGGGCATGGCCCAAACTGCTGGAGTTCAAGAAGCATTTGGATACCTCTGTCAACATAGGATTTGAATTTTGGGTGGTCCTCCATGGAGCCAGGAGTTGGATTCCATGATCTGTGCGGATCCCTTTCAACTCATGACATTCTATAATTCTAAGATTTGTTACTTAGATTTAGATTAACAACAATATATGTGAATCTTTCTAGAAATGATTTTAAGATAGAAAACATTGTTCTTTCTAAAATATTAGACTTAACCAGCTTATGTATGTGGTAAAATTTCTCAATATTACAAGATCTTAACTTGCAAGACTAACAGTTTTGTCTGCCTTTCCTTGTCTGTAAATCTCACTAGCTAGTTTATCTCCCAGAATTTCCTTTAAATTTTAAGAAATTTTACTTAAAAGTGAATATATGTATGGAAAATTCCTTGTTACTTTTCATGTTATTTGGCCTAGTGGTTACAGCACTCACAGAGCGCAGGGATCATATACAAAAGGATGATTTGAGGATCATATACAAAAGGATGAGGCTCTGCATTTTCTTTTAATGGGGGCTGGCCTCATTGATCTCCAAAGGTATCTTCCAACCTCTGTGATTCTGTGATTTATATAATTTTGCTGTTTGCACACTGTGATATTGTACACTACTGATCATGTTTTAATTCCAAAAGTGTTGGTGTTACTTTTAGGCCCAACTCTACTTCTGCTAATACTCAAACCCAGCTAAGAAAATATTTGTAGAAACATATAGAATCTCATTTATAGTTTTGGGATAACATCCATATTATGAATAATATGGGAAAAATATGTATACATAGATACACAACTGATTAAAGAGTATGTGCCCTAAACATACGTGTGGGTGCACTTTCACATTCCAGATAAATGAGAAGCTAGTTTTACGGTTTTGGGATTTTTTTTTAGCATTACTTCTGTGTCCTATTTCAGACCAAGTAAATTACCACAAATTGCATTTAGATGACATTTCAACCTAGTTGCAGTCAGGTCCATTGAAAAGTACAGAATATGATACCAACATGATTTCCAAGGCATGATACATCACACTGAAGCCTATGACTTCTATTTTTTTTTTTAAGATGAAGACTATACTTTTCTTTTATAGAACCATTATTACATAACCTAACACTGTACACAGAAATGGGAAATTTAACCTTAGAAAAATTGTCTATTTTCTTTGCTTCATGCTTTAAAACAGTCATAACTGAGCAGTTAAAAATGGATCAGTAGATATCAGTAGAACTGATTAGCTATTTTTACTGGGGTACCCAGTAGTTTAGACATCAAATAAGGGGTATTTGATCAACGAACCAACAACATGACATCAGCTGTGCAGGTTTACAGTCTCGGGGCCTGATTCTGATTCACTATGATACCATCATGAGAAGTAACTTACGTAAATTAAAAGCATACATTGAAGTGGTGGAGCACCAGAATGAAGCACCTTGTGCTCCAATCTGTTTCACTCAGTATCTCAAGTCTGACTTTAGAGACTGGCTCACTTACAGGGCTCTGCATTAGACATATTGCCTTCTTGTTTTAAAATATGTATGTTTAATATTTAATTTAACAGAATTCCACATACTAGTGCCTGTGCTCTGTGGAAATCCCTTTGAGGCCCGCGGTTTTTATGTGCAGTTGCAATACTCCTCAAGCATAATTTGGTAGAACCATTGCCTAACGGGGTGAAAGGAAGTATCTGTCAACAATTAATCTTTTCTGTTTTTGAAGTGAGCAATAAAAATATCGCCAAGCCAGTTGCAATTTGCAGGAGCCAGTCTCACCAATACTTATTTAATTTAGTATGTGTGATAGCGTAATGCTAGTAGAGGTACAGGTCTCATCAATCGTCCACACACTTCAAGTATGTGCAGTTAACTTAGATCACCATCTCTGAACAATGATACTCAAATGCTTTGCTTTGCCAAGTCTGCGGTACTGTTTATAACTCTACACATACAGATTATATAAGTAGCAGAAATTGAGCTTGTGTTTATATTTTCAAATAAAATAATGAATTATTTTTTATTATAATATGCTGTACAGAATTGCCTAATATCTGCCAAGGTGACATACTCGTTCATAATGTGCACAGAAAACAACTGCACCACCTTTTTCAAATGCTTACAGATTTTGAACGTATGATCTGCTGGGACAATCCATACAAAGTCTGAAGTTATCTACAGGCAACAATGGCAGAATGAAAACAGCAGTTTAAATGACACCTGGGTGGCCATCACAGTTAGCTTGCAGGGGAGACTATTTTCGAGATCATTTGGCACATCCAGAATGTGGGATAGCTCTCTGAAGTAAAGCATTTAAACATTAAAAGGTCAGAAGCAGAACAGCTAAGTTATCCATTCACACTGGCAATGGGAATCTTTGCCATTTGGCTCTGAACCACTTTGCCATTCTGCATCCTAATGACAATTACATGTCCCACACTGATATTTCACTTTCAATTTTCATAGAATTAGTGAAAGCATTTAAGGAGTTAATGGAGGCATAGTACTTTCTTTAGAGAAAATATGAAATTAGATTAGAAATTAGATTGCCTTGAAAACATTACATGCAGGAAAATGTGCACTCAGAAAGCCTTCAGGAGCAATCATCTGAGCACGGTTTCTTGTGACTAGCATTTCACTGTTCCACTACAAGGAAAAAAAAATAACCACATAGATCTGTGGCAAGATTCTGTTGTCTACAAGAGGCACAGATCAAAACTTCATAATCCAGGAGAACTTAAATTGTTCCAAACCATTGTCCATCCTCACAACCCTAAATTAATGAAGCGAGCTGTAAAATCAGCTGGAACAAACAAAAGGCATTAGTGGCTGTATAGCATTCAGCAGGTACGCAACAGCCTTCCCCAGACATGCTATTGTGATTCAGTCCCACACCCAGCAGGAGGACTTCAGAGTTTGTCCTCAGAAGGCATCTTTACGTTTCCTTCCACCATGTGCTACCAGGGGTATCGTCCCTTTGCCAGGAATAGAGCTTTTAAGGGCCTCGTTATGCCAATCTGATTCCTCTTATCTTATGTAAGAGGCCAGCGCGGGGATGGAGCTCTCTTTTTCAGCTCTAAATCTATCCTATATGGCACGCAATTCTCTAAAGTACAGCCAGCTTCTGCTTTGATGAAGTACTGTGCAGTGAAGACTGAAGGATGCTGTTTTTCACCATTTAAAGATGTATGATAGCAACAAAGCTCTATGTTAAAATATTTAACTCACAGAGAACTTATGGAAATTGTCTATTCAAGCTCAGCAAAGACATTAAATTACCAAGCTGTTCTAGGACAGTTGTGTGTGGAGAAAAGCCAGAAATGCTCTGAGATTGTAATGTTACTTACAAAGATTACAGCACGAGCCTGATTCAGAAGCTTTTTATACATATCAGCATGGTGAGCCGCAAAATGTTACCATATCAATTTCTGCAAAACATACTGTGTGTGTACATATAGATATAAAATCAGGACTTGTACACAGCACATTTCCTGCCACGTTTTGAACGGCATCTGTTTGTTTAGTTTGCTGAAATATGAAAAATAATGTTTAGCAACTACTGGCAACACAATGTTAACACGATTTAAGAGTTTAGCTCTGTCTGTCAAAATGCAGATAAAAGACAAATCCTTCTATCTCAGTGTTTTAATCAGTCAGATCAGGGTTCTGATGAATATGCAAATGTGACTGTTTATATACTATTTTCAGAGTGAAAGGAAACAAATTTGGTTTCATTATAGAATTAATGATAGCTCTGTCCCCTAAGATTAATGAGTAAAACCCTACACACATTAAAATGATAGCACTCCTTCCTCTCACCCTCTGAAGATTTTACTTCTTTTTTTTTTTTAATTAAAAAAAAAATTCCTCATGCCTTTGTAATTGTTTGTCCTCCTAATTGGAATGATTAATCATTAATGTCAGTTCAGAGATATGTAACAGTCCTCTTTAGAGCAAAACCTGTGCCTAACAGACAAAAGGGTTAAGAACAAAATTTTTTTGTTAATTTTGGTTTTATTCTTCTCTGTAGGTTGAACGAGTTTTACGCCATGCAAAGAACTCAATGGCCTGACCTAATGATGGAAACCAGTTCTTTATTCCAGAGCAGGTTATTCACATGATTTTCTTCTCATTTTCACAATATATGCTGGGATTCTTTTTAAAGCCGAGCTGCCATAACCAGCAGCCTTCATAAAAACTGCAGCTTTTGTTTTCTGACACACACACACAAGTTTGGACCAAATCAAATCTCAGAAAAAAGATTAAGACTGTGGAAAATACATGCACTATCATGTCTGAGAAAACAAAAGGGAAAAAAAAATCAGCAATTTCTTTTCTTAATCTGATGATTTCTGAATTGATATGGCAGTAGCTGATTCATGATTTCCAAATCTTCAGGACAGGAAACATTTCAGGTTGTAGCGAATTATGTTCAGCCTTAATATTAAACCTTTTTCCTCCACCAGAACTGCAATATTTCATCTTCGTGTGGCCACTACGGTCTATATATTGAGAGCACTAAACTCCTTTCAGTTGAATTTACCAAAGCAGACATTCTTCAGACTAAATAAAATAAGTTGCTTTTAAAATGTTTTGCACTACTTTACCAGGAAAAGCTATATTCTTGTTCAAAAGATGCTTACTTCCTTCTGAATAGAAAAGCTTTTTCCATAAAGGCAAATAGATAGAAATCTCTAAAAATCACATTTCTTCAATAAAACTGTTTCAGTTACTTCCTTTAGTGGTCAATTGATCCTACATGGGAATTTTAGCATTGCCTTGCATATTACAAAGGAAATATTTTACATGAAATTAAATTAGCATTTGTCTATATTTCACCATGTCGGTAAAGGTACTCTATGCATCACTGACAACAGTAAAACAAATATGTGTGCATGTCTACCTTAGCAGGGATGACAAATTATTCTCTGTAAGCATTTAAGGGTAAGCATCCATACTGAAGTCTTGCTAGTTGGTAAAAACGCCTATTACTTACCACGCTGAGTCCTAGCAGTTCCCTGTAAAAGTAGTCCATGTTCCTCCTCTGTAAGTTGTCAAGATAGTGCTGAAGGCGAGTATAGGTGTACGGGTAGCAGTAGGCAAATTGATAAGTGTCGTTCTCACGGTCAAAGCAAAAAGCAAATGACATGACATAGTTCTTCCTATGGTCCGGACAGCGATAGTAATACACATTTTTGGAGGGTATTCTTTGCCTAAAAAATAAAAGCAACGTATATAAATCAACATATATATGTACAGAAGAAATCTGAACTAAAATGCTTTCTGACATTCCTATTTCCTCTCGTGTAAATGAAGTGAATTAATTTTAGACAACGCAGATCCCAGAGCCTGCATTTCAGAGCACTCATGCACACAAATTCCAAGCTTGGGCCTGTGCTAGGCATGGCTGCTGCGCCAGGTCTGAGCTTGTAGAGCCAATATAGCAGGAGAGAGTCACACACAGTCAGGCAAATCAAACTCAGGAAGTGCTGAAGATACATAGGCAGCTGAGCTGTGTGCTCCTTTGCTATCAAGTTTGTGCAAACTCATAGTGGTACAGAGTTTCCAGCCAAACCTCTGCCTGGAAGGTGGCTAAACTCTTTTGATACACAACCGGTTCATCCATGCACAGGCAAGGCATAATTGGTGAAGAAATTTCAGTACGAGTATATACACACAGTACATAGTATAATGTATGCATGATATACATATACACACAAAGGAGCTATCCGTCTTAGTAGTCAGGGGATGTATCAGCACCTAGCCAATGAATTGAAGAAGACATAAATTGTTAAGGGAAAACAAAAACAGGAAAAAAAAAACCTTTGGATTGGGAAAATAACCTGGTCCTAAATTAGAAAGTGAAGGAGAAAAGGATGTTTGGTCCTGTTCCAAATTGGATTGCTGCCCTCCTTGAGAGTTCTGGCTTATAGTGCTGACATGATAAAAAATAATATACATGATGGTAAATAATTACAGTGCAGACATTTATTTACGTCATTGCTATTAAGCTGGTATCTGTTTAAAGAATAAAAAACGTCTGCCTGACATCTTTCACCCAACTTCAGTTATTCTTTAATTTCTCAAAGGAAATGAGTAATGTTTCAAAGGTGCATCAAACACCAATTCTATAAACCAGAAGTGCTCAATATTTCTATTTGTGTCCCTTCTTCATTACATAGATGGACTTTCCACCTTTATTTAGGCAGGAGATTCTCTAGTCATGCCATATACTTGTAATTTGATGTAACTAACTTACCAGTCCTGTTTGGCAACAAAACACTACGGTCCTACAGACTCTAACTGATTCAATTACATAACATTATAAACGGGTCTCATCTAATGATTGGAACAGAACTCAGCTAAACTAGGAACACGGTGAGGGAAAACGTAATAAGATTTACAGACAGCAGTAGTAATATGTCTCTTTGTAATAGTTCCGAGAAACTGGTCTACTGCAGAGCATCAGTTATGGCCTTTCACTGCTAATATGGAATGGAGGACAAAAGCCTCTCATTATGCAGAAGTACGCTTGCCAGTGAGCAGCAGTTAAGGAATCTGATCAGCAAGACTCAGGAGCTACAAAGAGAAACAGAAAGGAGTTGAGATGTTCTTGAAAAAGTACAATAAAGAGCCAGTGAAGCAGTCAATTAGACTTGAAATAAGAATTTATTTGCTTTTATTAGTCTGGTTCTTGAACTTTCTGTGCTTCAAGAATTTCCTTCAGCATTTTTTGTTTTAAATAAGATGTTTGTTTATCATTAACATCTGAAAATGATTTTTAAGCCACAAATGCAAAGGATAGATAAAAAAGGAAAAACTATTCCATTTTTTTTAAAGTAGCAGTAGGGGAAAAATGCCACCAGCTGTGTGCATGCAGTGCCCTAACCTAATAGGTTTCTCCAGTATCTTAACATATTTCTATCATTCACCCTTACTCCGGAGTGCTATAGGACATCCCTCATTTGATCTCAAATCAAGCAGATGATATGGCACTGGGTAAATGTATTCTAGCTCCCAGTCCTCAAAATGTAATGCAAGTTTAAATAGTATGTTGCTGAGTTGTTGAACTTTATTTGTTTCGAAATTAGCATGGGAGAAATAATAAAGGACAAGCCTCACTTTATGCAATAAAAAATTCATGTAAAATGAGACCAATAGGAGGAAAGTCAAGATTTTAGAAAGGCTAATACTAATTGAAATTCATCTGCTGATAGTTAATGTTTAAATGACACGTAGTTCTCCTTGGTTCAATAACTTTCCACTTTTAAGCAAGTTGAAGTCAACTTTGTTAATGTATTAAAGGCACTTTTGATATTTCGTTCCTTCTCTCCTTCATTATAGAAGCTAAGCATCTGTTTTATTATCCACTTTGACACATCACTTTATGGCTGCATTTGGCTATTATGGCTAATCTTGATGTCTAGGACATCTGGTATTGACATTTCACTATCTGGTGTCTGACACAACAGCAGAAAGCATGCTCAGTTCCTAGGTTTAAATTCACCCTCTCAGGGCAGGAAGTGCCCAAACTCTTAATTCAAGCGATATCTTCAAAAAATAATTATAATAGTAC
Source organism: Chrysolophus pictus (assembly GCA_037305975.1). NCBI lineage: Eukaryota > Metazoa > Chordata > Aves > Galliformes > Phasianidae > Chrysolophus > Chrysolophus pictus. Next base: position 22,868,118 of record CM074583.1, read on the forward strand.
TCCTGTCACTGCTAATCTATTTTTATCTCTCCTAGCACTTTGTCACTGCTAATCTATTTGTGAGTCATATAGAAAAAGAGAGTTAGTGTTTAGATACCAACAGCACATCTTTACACACGGTAGCCTAATCAGATTGAGATCTTATCGGGGAATTAAAGGAAAAAAAAAAAAAGGGGGGGGGGGGGGGGAGGAGAAACAGAAAGAAAAGAGACATACTGAGACCAACTGAGTTTTTGATAACGAAAAGACATTGCTCAGTTCTTGAATTAACCTTTGTGTCCTAGACGCACTATTGTTTACTCTTTCCCTTTTTTGTTCTATGCCTTCTGGAAAAGGACACCCACACACTGTGGCAGCAGCTGCTCCTATTAATTTAAAGCTATTACAAAAATTAAAATTAAACCCAATTACTTTGGCTGGTTTATAGCCGGAGAACGGCTTAGTCTGATTGTTCCCTCTGGTTATGGACAAAAACAATATTCCTACCTAAAGGCAGCTGCCAGTGGAATACTAATGCATGTGGGCCTGGCAGAGACAGATCCTGAGTGTAACTGCATTTCTTACCAGAGGAAAATATCTTATCATGGATCTGCAGAAATGCACCAACTTCTTACACTGTGAGTCACAATGAAGTTGATTTGTAGTTAGAGGTAGGAAAGCAAAACGATAGCAGAAAGCTTAATACTCAGATTTGTCATTTTGCATTTCCAGGCAGCTCGCATGAAGAAATGCACCCTGCTAATTGATACACAACTGCCTGAATTTTCTCGCTTCTGAGCAGTTATTTAAAGGAGAACCACCCCGATTCCAAGTACAGCCACACAGCACAACATGCAAGCAAGTCATTTCCAGTCTGTCTCCAGAAATACATTCACAGAAATGAAGCTTAATATTATACATCATTTTGAAACAAATTCAGACTGCTTGGGTCTTATCTGACAAGGAAACTGTCCCAACCCAGCAGATTTGTTACTCTAAGTGTGCAAGTACACATGCCTGTCTCTTCTTATACATCTTCTTCATTGCTGTCTGGAGTCAGAACATAAATCCCACTTTGGCAGAGTGCAGTAAAATCAAATTTGTTAGTTTATCAGCAAATTGAGGTCCTTGGTCAGACTCAAATCCCTGGGTAACATCAGAGGCCCCAAGATTTTACCCTTTGCTACTACAGTAGGCAGTAAGAAGCATTATGCATAACTCAATATCCTAACAATACTTCTATTCTGAATATAACTTAATTCAATTTCTAGCTTATCTAGAGCTTTGAGCTTAAAGCTAAATTTTATGTTTGTTTTTTTTTTACTGTTGTTGTTTCCTTTTGAAATCTGAGAGCTAATCAAGTTGTTGCAGAACAAACATGGGGGGAAATGTGGTGTCCATTCCTTTTTTAGGTTTTAAACAACTAGGAATGTTAATTAAAGACCAAAGGGTCTTTTCCTTTTAGTCCTTTTGAGGGTCATTTTCCCCATGGTGCATGACTAAAGAAGAGAGTTCTTGCCCAGTAAAATTTCCAATGACTTTAATGAGCAGATTAAGAACAGTCCAAAGACTATTTAAGAAGTATTTGTTCAGTTACTTGACTGTACAAGACTGGGTTAGTCATATCCCAGTCAGTAGGCTTCCATGTAAAATGATGACGTTGGAAGGAAAGACAAAAATCTGCAGGTTCTGTAAAAGATCAATGGTCAAAAGACAATGTCAATGTTTGGACTTGGAAGGAAATGCTCAAGTGCATCTGACTGCAATGCTGTGTTTGCTGTGGTGATATAATGTGAGATCATTTTCAATTGCCAACAACTTCCAGATATAGGGATACAACTTAATAATTCTACAAATTTCCAAGCTTTCCTATATCACTCTTAGGAGTGGGGCTGAGTCATTGCCTCAAAGGAAATTATGCCTAGATTTTAAAGAGATTCAAAACATAAAACCTGATCCTGATTGTGAAAATAACCTTTAGGTATTAACCTTACGATAACCTTACTGACTCCACCCAAAATACCAGACAAAGTATTTGGAGCTAGATATCCCTTTTATTAACTGTGAGAAATCCAACCAACTCTGGAGAAAATATAAAGAAGTCAAAAACGTACTGCAAACTCTTCTGGGAGACAGCCCTTTTAAACTGCAGGATTAGCAAGTCCTTTCTCTGTTGGTGTAAGCCATTACTTTCCTTCTTGCTTATTGTTGTTGACAAATGGAGCCAACTATTTTCAGAGTTTCTGGTGAATTCGTGACCAAATAAGTTTATAGATTTTTTTTTCTTTCACAGAATTTTGTATTGGATTCACGGAGCTTTGAGTGACTAAATATATCAGGTGGTGTTAAATATTTTTTGCATAAAACTGAATGAATTTTGGCACAGCTCAGTTTCAAACACTGTAAATTATGTCCTGCTTTTACTCTTGCTAATATTTAGCAGAATATTCTCAGAATATTTTTATCACCTTGCATCACCTACTCAAGCTTCTTCACCTATGCAGATATCTAATTTCTTCTTCCCAGGCATAAAAACTGAAGCACTGTGTAAATCAATGGCTTTCATAAAAACCAGGATATCTAGACATTAAGCATATGGCATTCAAGGGGTTAAAGTTAACTGAAATAATTAAGTGACCACTATAAAGACAATAAAGACATAATTCAAACTATAATGAACTGATCCTGATTGCTTGTGAGCTTTATTCTTTATAACTTCAAGTGGAAAACATCGAGTATTTCACTGTCTTCTTTCTTAAAATTAATTAAATAAAATTAATTAAATAAGTGACCACAATAAGAAGGCAAATTTTTTTGAAGAATAGTATCTACTTTTTTTAAAAAAAACATTTTAAACATTTGTAGTAAATGTATCATTTAGAATACAAAAGTCAAAATCTGAGAAACAGATTCATGTGAGAAAATGTTGTGAGAATAATTTCCCATATTTCATACACGCTTGAATACATTTGGGGGAACTTATTAAGAAAGGTTTTTAACAAAACTGTATCTTCAGCACGGAGCAGTGCTAAGTAAAATTCAGCAGAGAGAAACAATAAATAGAATGTAGCAGTGGGAAATGTCCTTTGTCCTGTATTTGTGAAATACCTCACAGAAACTTTTTCCCTGCCCATGGGCCAGTCTTCTAGGTCCCGCGATAATATCAGTAACAAAAAAAATAATGAAACTACTCTACATAAAACCAGAGGGAAATAGCTGAAGTCATTATTCTTATAAATGACAAATAATGGCTGAGGAAAGCGTGTACCTTGTGGGAAGCATAATGAAGCAGTGCAGAAGGGTCAGCAAGTGAGTCCCTGCTAGCAGATGAGCATCATGAGATATACAGCAATGCTGAAAACCTGTTCTTGGGCTCTGCCAAAAATGAAATCACCCTTTGACTCACTAAAACAAGCATAACATTATAAATGAGAAAGCTGCTAAATTATGACCTGGCAAGTAATAATCTTTTAAAAATAACCGAATGATTCTTTTAAACAGTTTCACATAAGACAGGGCAACACTGATAGAGCTGTTGTTTCAGGGTCTCCAAAACTTAACAAGGTTTTGTTGGAGGTTCTCTTCACTGTTGCCTACCACTTATAGGTCTATCTCCCCTAAATACTAAATTTGCTCACTGAGGTCCAGACTTGGCACAGAGCCCTCTGTAGAGAAAACACTTTAATATATCTTAGGGGAGCTATCAGTTGCCAGCAAAATCCAAAGACTTTTACCAGAAGCAGGTACAAGTGGGGTTCCCAATGGCAAAACAGCAGATATTCTTCTTTGCTCCCTGCTGCCTACATTATAACCAAAGATATACTCCCTCTTCCATCTTTTGTTTATTCTGTCCAGTTGCTAAAGATCACACTGCAGAGACCTTCCTCTGGTTCAAATACTACAATTATTCTACAGAAGCTCTGTTTTAAACCACAGGGATAATGAATGGTGCTGGTATTTCTTTGCTGTTGAAATATGATTTGCCTACTGACCACAGGTGTTCCAGCCATGTACTGCCTCAATAGCAATAACCCTATGCAGTGCTTATAAAAGAAGAAGGAAAAAAGCTGACTTTCCACAAAAATATTTAAGCAAGAAAAGAACATTAGTCATTAGTGGAATTAGTCATACATGCACTACAATCACTTGAAGAGGTGATACATGCAAACCAAAGAAGCAAGAGCTAGCATTTCTGTCCCAGAATGCTGCTCCTGAGAAAGAAACAAACACAGATTTAAAATAAGTAATATAAGAGATAAAAATAGCAGGAAAAAAAATTAATAAGTACTCGATAAGGTATGGAAAGTGGGAAAAAACCACCTCTGAATGCTATACCACTGCAGTTTCGGAGTTTGAAATGTGAAAATGAAAAACGAGATCTTTCAGAAGTAATTCAAAAAGAATAGCTACAAATACTGCTCAAGAAGTAGAGAGATTTAAAAGACTTAAGTCAACATGAATGATGTTGTACTAGAAAAGGTGAGGACAAGAAATGCTCCACCTCCGCATATAAATCTGAAAACCACATGGCAATGCTTGTCCTAGCTATGACCTACACCACACTGTTTGGCCATAAAAGAACAAGTCTACTGACAGTTTCAGAAGACAATACCAACATCAAAGAGAAATGAGAACATTAAAAGGAAAAGAAAACTTATCACTGGCTAGACCGAAATGAAAATAGGTTGGAAAACTGAAGAAGACAATACCAGTACACCTCAGGCAAGCCAGCTTCAAATTGGCCAGAAACAGGTTACTGGAATGACTTGGAAATAAATGACCTTTTCGGACTTCCCCTTTTCCACTATCTGTAAAAAAATATTCTTGAGGGAATCACATGCACTAATTTTTTTTTACTTTTTTTTTTAAAGGCTACTCAGTGAACAACAGTTTATGCCCATTCAGAACCTATTCAAAATACATTTATTTCAATTAGTTTTTTATCTGACATTCAGTTCAGAGGAATACTGGGGAATTTCACTAAACAGTTTAGCCATCAGCATAGTATTTCAGTCTCTTCATGCTCAAATTCAGCATCTTACCCCCTTATTTTTTCTTGTTTCCACTACATCCTGACTTACAGCCCCTCCAGATTATATTGTCAGGAAAACACATATCTACAGGATAACACAGGCTATAAAATCAAGTCCCTGCAATGTTTGGAGCATGTGTGGCCCTGGGAACAAGGGATCAACCTCAATCCCAAATTTAAGTCCCTGGACTGCACTACCAGTAGACCACTGGGTCATCTCTAATAGCCTCTTATCCTCAATTACCTAATTAGCCTTTTCTTCTCTCTCTTCTTCTCTCTTTCCCATCTGCTCGTCTATTCCCACCACTCCCTGTTCTTCTGCAAGAATAATTTTTAAAATCTATGTTAACTTCATTTAGGTTTTTCTCAGGTGACTTCTCTTCTATGCAAGAATAATTTATAAGTCTCTTAAGAGCCTCAACTTGAGGAATTATTTCAGTAATATTTGAATTCTGAAATCCACGTTAAAAATGTTGACGATTTCTCAGTCTAAATACAAAGCTGAGATTGTTAATTTATGTTATTTTGATGCAACATTTAACTAAATACCAAAGGAAGGAGAATGGATGTGAAACAGGTCTTTACCAGTAATATCCTGGTTAGTGAGCTGTCATTAGGAAGCTCTGAAGCCCTCTGGAAACCACAGCCGTATCAACCTATATTATTTCTGTTAAGGATCAGAGTACCATTGTGAGTAGATGATGTATGAACAGGATAAAGACAAAAGAAAACAGGAAATTGTCACCATGGATCAGACTTTGTTAGCTTGGCAAACTTACCCATAATATTGTGCTTTATCCTATCCTCTGTCTCCACGCAGTGAAGCTTGAGTTCAGTAATTCATTTTTAATGTCCCATTTCTTACGCCTTCTAGCATCCTGTTCGCTTTTTCCACCATAACAGCATCTCAAATGGCTTCTGTTATGGAACTGCCACCAGCAATATTCAGTTTTTTTTCCCCTTCAGTTAGAGGATAAGAATTTTGCTTGGTCTCCTCCACACACAAACTTTTCATTTATCAGGACTGAACTTTGATTTGAGTAATTTCTTTAGATCGCTCAGAAGTTTTTAACAGTGTGCTACAGGGTTAAATTACTTAAGTAATTGCATCATTTCTAAGTGTTACATCCCATCCTTCACCTCTCTCCCTAGATCATTAATAAATATATTTAGCATATGACCTGATAGGTAACTTTAAGGAATGCAGCTGCTAGCCTTTTATGGTGATGAAAACTGCTCATTTAGCCCTCTGCCTTTTTGTCTCCTTGTCGTTTCTTGATCTATGACGATACTTGCCCTGTCACCATATGTGACTACTTAGCCTCTGTAGCAGTGTCTTGTGACAGACTTTGTCACAAGCTTTTAAAAAGTCAAAATCCATTATATCAGGCAGCTCTCCCCATAAGCCCGGTAGCTGAAACCTGAAGGTGAGGAAAACCTTCCTCAGAATTCCCAGGGGAAAAGGGTATGTCAGCATCTGATAGAATCAAAGAGAGATAAACAGAAAAGACTGATAGACAAGCCAGAAACACTTTCTTTTTTCATGTATTGTAATTATATTTCTGTTAGAAAGGGTTACTTCCTTACACAGAGAAAGTGTAGGGAAGTCTAGATCAACTAAACTCTATCCCTCTATCGAACTGAATCAATCCAGGCAAAAAAATGTTTAAAATATTAAAAACAAATATTAAAAACAAGCTGAAAAAGAAATGCATCACATCAGGTTAGCACATCCATTTCACTTGACTACCTGGCAATAGCAGCTGTTCTTGAGCTGTAAGCGAAGGCAGGTGAAAACAAGCTGGTGAACTAGTACTTGTTATTGCTAGAAAAAGAAGACTATAGTCATAGATTTTTAGAAAGTGGTTACTGTTACTTTGGGTGTCTACCTTGTCAGACTCCTCCTTTCTCCTCTTTATGAAGACATTTTATTATGTCATCTGATTCCTATTTGTGAGGGGGAAAACTTCTCTCACTGAGCACCACAAAGCTCAGTCCTGGTGTCCCCAGGACAGGGCGATGTCAGCATGCTCGCAGTGACCACCGTAAATCCAAAACTGGGTCACTGTTCCTGTCAATCAAGTACAGAGAAAAGGGTTATCTAATTCTCTTTATTCTCTTTTTAGTCCCACGCGGCTAAGAGAGGGCACTGTCTGAGGCACAGTGCTGGGGAAGAGAGACTTGTGGTCTGATCAGGCATGGCCATGCCCATTTCTTTTTACAGGCACATCCACCAAGTTCTGAGCAGTGCAGCGAGACACGATTCTTTCTAGCTGAAGCTGTTCTCATTAAAGTCTCTCACACAGTGATCTTCCAGGTGTTTTATTATTCCCTTTCAAATTCCTGTTTCGACCATTTGCAATGTGCAGATGTAATGCTTACTGGTCTAAATATAGGATAAACCCCAGATACTTGCCAACTCTCTGGAACAGAGCTTGGTTTTAATGAGAGCGCATATCTTTGTTAGCGGTTCAGCTAATTCATTCCTAAGCTTCTTCAAAATTCTTTTATGCATAAATCATGTGGGGCTGATGATTTACTGCTTTTTAATTAATCAATTTGCCCCATCTTCTCAATCTCTGATACTTCCTCATCTTTATTCTCAGGAAAGAACAAATCTAAGATAGGTTCTTCCAAAAACTAGTTTGCTATAAAGACTGATTTATGATGTAGAACCACCTGATTTCTTTGAATGAAGGCACATCATTTTTATAACACATAAAAGATGTGACAACGTGAGGGCAAAAAAATTAAATTTAGCATTACAAACTTTTTATTGTTTCCCCAGTCTACCTATCTTCCTATCTTGCATACACACAAATTCTGTTCTACATTCTCCTCTAACATCTCCTTCATACTCCATCTTCCCACTTTCCTCTGTTACAAAAACATTAGAATACCCGCAATCCTTGATGTTGTTACAGAACAACCATCTCCAAACATACTGTCTTTTCTCCTACAGGAAAAGCCTTCTTTCCTTTTTTTTTTTTTTTTTCTCTCCACACCAGTATTAAGCCTGCTGCTAACAATGCCAAAACTGCACTTCTAGGGCTAAACCTGCATTATGATCTGTAGACCCACACTTGAACTCGAGTTCTTCATTCATTTGTTTTGCAGACAGCACTCAGAGCCATTGTACGAAACACAGAAGGGCAAAAAAAAAAGAAGCCTGGAATGAAAAGTCTCAGTTTTCTTAGCTAAAAGAGGAACAGTAAATACAAGAAGGCTCTCTCTTCAAAGATGAAAGTGAACGCACATGCAATAGAACTTTCAGTACTTTGATTTACAGACCAAGAGCTAGGGCTTCACAGACATCCTGCCCACCAACTCCACACCATTTTGGGCTCAACCCCTCTCCCTCTCTGATGTCACCTCCAGGAAAAAACATGCAGATGGCCACTGAGACATTAAAATCTTCATTTGGATAAGAAAAAAATATATTCTTTTTCTTTTTGCTTAATTCTTCACAAGCTTATTCACAGTAGTCTTTCTGTCAGCAGATACTGGTTCAGAAATAACCTTATCAGGTTCTTTTCCTAGGTAATATAGCTGAACCCACTGCAAAGGTGTTGGCCTCAGTCTACAGAGGAAATAACCACAATTCCCTCCTTCTCTCTTTTCAAGCATTCCTAGTTGCTGACCCATGGAGTGGTATTGATCTAAGAAGAGACTAAGTATCTTGCCCTCCCAGTCACTTCTTATTTACAGTACACATGGAAAGATGTAAGCAGACAGAAAGCTGGTAGCAGAAGGACCAGGCAGCCAGAAGCAATTGCACACACATGGGATTTCTCATCCTAAACACCAAGTTAAAAAATGAGATGCTGCAATGGTTGGTGTTGAAGACAGGATGAAATGAAAAATGGTTTGTGTTGCGTTAATCTTGTTTTTCCAAACTATATGTGTAATATCAGTCAGGTCACTCCAATTTTTCACAATAATAGTTCCAGCATCATTTTTCTTGACAGCCCTTCTTTCATACTCATTTGAGGAAAAATCCGTGTTGTTTTCTTTTCCCCTACCTGAACACTGTCACAAAATGGAACAACTGCAGGCCTTATGCATATTTTAAAGTACGGTCCCACTCACCCTGCTGAGTTTGTTTAGAATACAAGAGCCTCTTTCTTAACCTCTTCTGCAATACTACATAGATTTGATGAGGAGGCAAAAGGGATAAAGGATCCATTTTGTTAAATTACATAAAGTTTTATTTAGCCTTGAAAGACTTTACACATTTTCTTACTGTTAAAGGTAATGACAATTCCAGGCACGTCCCTTCCTCTTTACAGTGTTATAAAACAAAGCAGAGGAATGCACACACTGCCTACAGGTAGTGAGGAAGCTGATACGTCATGAGAGTATGGTTATGAACTGCAAAGGCAACCTGACTCACAATATACGAATCAGTGATTACCGGTGCAGTGTGAAACTTTGTATTCTGCTAACAGAAGTGTTTTTTTCCTGTGTTCTTGGGAAATGCATGCAGTTTAAATGACAGAAGACCATTTCCCCCCTTTACCACTGAAATATTCTTTGAGTCAAGTTTTCAGCATAGTCTGGGAGGCTTGGCAATTTATGGCAGGTAGTTGAGATCCAAGCAATAAATATGCACACGCAAAAACCGTGCCTTCAGTGGTTTCTTGGTACACACTGTAAGGCTCCAGAGAGGTTACTCTTAAAATGCCTGTTTAAATGTTTGTATTTCCAGAACCTGATCAATGAGACTATCTAAGCAGATGCTTCAGCTGCTCTAGCCCAGGCCCACAACCACATACTCCTAATATTGTGTGTGATGCCTGAAGATTTCAGATAAGGAGAAAGTGGCCAGGCATAACTCCACGAGAGAGTCTTACATTACAGTGTGTAATGATAAAATTAAGAAAAGGAAATACAGAAAACATCCTCAGATGTTTGGACAGTCTGTGTTTTTCAACATTTTCTGCAATGATAACCTCAAAAAACACCATGAGTAACTTCAAGTCGTAAATACCAATCTTCAGTATAAACTGATGTGAAAAAAACCTACCATCAGTTCTATCAGCTTTATCTTTCTATATTGCAAATGAAATATTAGTAGGCAGTAGCAATGATGGTCAGTTTGTTTTAAGCTTTTACTCTACAACTAATACACCAGCATATTTGACCCCCCCTTTACACAAAATATCAGTCACAATTTCCTATCTGTTAAACGTGACAAGAATGTACTGAGGTGTTAAATACACATGCACATATGTATTAATTCTTATGGTGGCATTTTGGCAAATTGAGCTATGTAATACTGAAGTAAGATTGAAAAAAATAAAGTATAACTGAGGTAATAGGAAAAAATACATACACAAGAACTTAATTAAAAAAAGAAAGCAAAAATCTATCATGTAGCATACTATTAAAGAAAGGATAGAAATGTTTGTGTAAGACTGCTTCAATCTCATTTTGCCTACAGTAGTACATTAGATTAGCTCTAAACAGACACAATCCTTTTGAATACAAGCCACAGATTTAAATAAGGTTTATAAATAGGGTTAATCATTAAGAGACATGAAGGTAGATATCATTTCCTACTCCATGAATTACTACAAAAATTCAGTGTAAGGAAAATGTGTACTGGTAGGCCGCAGAATCACAGAATGGCCCGGTTTGGAAGGGACCTCAAGGATCATGAGACACCGGCAGGGCCACCAACCTCCACATTTGATACTAGACCAGGCTGCCCAAGGCCCCATCCAATCTGGCCTTGAACACCACCAGGTACCTCTCTGGGCAGCCTGTTCCAGCACCTCAGCACTCCCATAATAAAGAACTTCCAACCTAAATCTTTCTTGCCTCAACTTAAAAACATTTTCCTTTGTCCTGCTGTTATCTACCCTTTCAAAGAGTTCATTTCCCTCCTGTTTGTAGGCGCCCTATATGTATTGAAAGGCTGCAATGAGGTCATCCCGCAGCCTTCTTTTCTCCAGGCTGAACAAGCCCAGCTTCCTCAGCCTGTCTTTGTAGAGGAGGTGCTCCAGCCCTCTGACCAACATTGCAACCCTCCTCTGGACCCTCTCCAACAGTCTCTGTCTTTCTTGTATTGGGAGCACCAGACCTGGACACAGTATTCCAGATGTGGCCTCACAAGGGCAGAGTATAGAGGGACAATCACCTCCCTGTCCCCGCTGGCCACTGCTCTTCTGATGGAGCCCGGGATATGTTTTATGTACATCCCATGCTGACTGTAGGATGTCAACGTGTTTTCAAGGGAATGGGTAAAAGTCCAAGACTTGCTCATAACACTAAATAAAACCAAATCCGAACACAACTTTTAAGTGACAGTTCCATTTGCACAGTTGCTGTTTTCCACCAGTTACTAGCTCTCAGATACTACAATGCATTGTGGCTTTTAAATGACAAGGCAGTTATCACATAGCCAGCCCATACAAAACTGCCTATCTCTGTTATTATTTCAAAATTGCTAGGATTAAATTCAAAAAAAAATTACATAAATAGATGCAGAAAAACAATAAGTGTTGTTTTAAGTTGAAATCGCAAACAACGGACAGGAAATTAAATGACCTGAAGAATACATAGGAATACACACACCAACAACCACCCATACTTTCTTTTCACGACTCTGTCTGATGCGTGACTGGATGAAGGCTGTGATTTGTCAGATGAACACTCTGTAACATGGCACAGTGCCCCAGAACACAATCAGGAAAAAAACTCTTTAAAACTGCAAAGGAGAAATGCTGCAGACGCGAAAACAAAGCCCCAAGGAAAGACTTGTAAATGCAAAATTTCATACCCTTTATACCTGACAAAACAACAAGAACTCTCTGACAGTTGCCTGAGAGAGAAACAATGGATTTGGCAAATTCAAGAGAGGCAAGGAAGGCTGTAATATTGTTTATTAAAACAACAAGTTAAGCTCAAAAAAAAAAAAAAAAAAAAAAAAAAGGAGGACAAGTCCAACCAGTAGTGCTCACATGCCATAAAGTTTTCTGATTCTCCCACCTCATTCAGTTTGTCTTGCAAAATACATTACCTTTAACCTGCATTCACTTTCTTATAATCTTTCATCACCATTATTCCAACAACGGCTACGGCACCTCCACGACTCAGCATACTCGTTAAAGGTTAGCTATGCCTTTGATTCCTTTACAGTCTCTCCTAAGGAACAACTAAATAACTCATCTTTCATATCCAGTTTTCCCAGAATCAAGTCTCTCAATCTCCTCTTTCCCTTCTGTCACCTTGCTAATCAAGTCATTTAGAACAGCATCTTCAAAACAGAAGTGTTATCAATTTCCTAGAAGCTCAGAATCAGAGGACCCATACCTTAAAATTTGGCATATCTCTTAATTGTTAGGACGCATTCCTGCACTCATTATTCATCTTGGAATTACTTCTTTTTGATCTAAAAATTTTGATTATTTCCCAGGCTACAAGATGAACACCTGGAAGAGCTCACAAAATTGTCAGAGGCAGAACATTACTGGCCAGCCAGCTGACCAGGGAGAATTCCACTTAAAGCTTATAAAAGAGACTTATACTAACAGAGACCCATACCTAACTCCAACTCTTACAGGTATTACTAAATAATACCCTAAGACGATCTAAAAAAAATGAAATCTTATAAAGCAGCAGCGAAATTAAAGATTTCTTTTACATTTTCCACTGTGCCAGTCAGACTTGCACACTGCAAATACTCATACATTAGCATTTAAATGTCTTTATTTCATCTCAGAGAATGACCCTATTTCTATCAATACCTTGCTGTATCTCACAAGCCTTTTAAGACCAGTTTCAGGCATGTAAAGAATAATGAAAAGTTCAGAAATTTATTTTGATTTCCTGCAATATGCTACCCAACAGTTTTCTGTTGTGTTATATGACCTTTCTGCCTAGCTAGTGTTTTGCTATTGATTTTAATTACTCCGTTTAATTTACTGCATGCCAACACAAAGCTGTTTACTCCTACTTGCCAAAATGTTGTCGTAGTCTCCCAGAGGAGGGCAAAATGAAAAAACTGTATATGTTTTAACGTTACATGCTATTCATTATAAAGAATGTAATAGATTCACTTCATATAAATGTCACTGCTCTCACATGTAGCCACTAAAAACACTCGAGCAACATACAGGAAAGAAAATGTTACGCCAGTGAGAGGAGAGGCGGAATATAAAAGCCTTAATTTATGAAAGGCTGCCTTGAAATAGTTTGGATTTTCTGCTTTGCCATTCTTCTCCAAACAAGTGAGGGAGTTAGGCCATATGTTCCCTTAAAAATAAATATGTTCCCATCCCATAAAATCATGGACAGAAACAAAGAAGTTCTGGAACTACACAGTGATTACTGATGAAGGTAAACTTTACCCTGCCTCCATAATAAAACTGCGTATGAGAAAGAGGGGATGTTAATTTCTGCCTGATCTCCTCTGTGTTCATTTCCTCATGTCACATCAGGGAAACCGAAAGAACAAACTGCTTTAGTCAAGGATCCTACAGAGTGTAGCAGAATGTCATTTCAAGGAGAAGGAAGCTTATTTCTGGGATAATGGTCCAGCCCTTTCACCTAAGCAGCATACTTACTGGTTCAATTACTCTGTGGGTAGTCATTTAGATCAGTATAGTAGGGCTGGAGAAAAACTTGACTCTCTGGTCAGGACTCACATTGGAGTCATGGGAGTCCCATTACTCTACTGTAATGGGAATCTAATGAACTTAAGAGACCAAAGCAATTGCCCCAGCTTGCTCCACTGAAGGAGCAAGAATGGCTTTTAGTGCATTTTTGTCATCTCCAATGAACTAAATGTCATAGTTTTCAAACAACAGGTTATCTACCATCTATTTGATTTCATTATTTAAAAACAAGACAATCTGGTGATGACGCTGCGTTATGAAAGCGTCATCAATTTTGCTCATTCTTGTGGAATGATAAGATCTCTGAACAAAACTGAATATCAAAACAACAATGGCTAAGACAATTAAAATCCTCTGTTTGAGTATCTTGTTTGCAGTATGAGATAATCTCCTGAAAAACCTTTGAAAACTGTTCTTTGAATTAGTGGAAAAAACAGCACAAAATACATTGAAAGTTTTTGAAAACATTAATATTTCATGTTACTTTGCATTTGTTTATTGTGAGTTTGTTTACCACAACGTCCTTCCAAAATTAGAAATTCTAACCTGTGAATCTCACCACCACAAAGCACCTGTGTAAATAATAATAAAGACAAAATCTCAAAACAGCATTTGTTCAAAACCATAATGATTCATGTTGAAAATATGCATGGTTCAAACATTTCTAACGACCTTGATGTCAGCCATAAACTGAGTAAGCCTTCCCTAAAATCTAGCCCTAGGTTTGCTCAGTGCAGGAACAAATTTTCTTGAAAGCCTCCACAAATCTGCCAAGAATCATAATGAAGCAGGAATGCTTGCAGTTACTTTGATTTTCTTTCATCGTGCTTTGTACATCTGTAAGATCAAAGTGGTTTTGTATGAGAGACGCTTAGAACATTGAATGGTTGTTTAGAACTAAATCTGAAAAACAATCACAAATCTAAATAAAACACGTATTCTGCCTATCCAGCGTACAAAGGACTTAGGCACCTCTGAATGTGATTACACTACAGTCAGCACTGATGATAAGAGGCAGTAGAAAATGCCAAGGACATGGGCATTTCATATGCTTTACTCCTCAATGGACCATGATCCTCTACAGGATCATAGGACAATTCAGATTGGAAGAGACCACAGGAAGTCATCAGATTTAATCAGGGTCAGCTGTGAGATCCGACCATGTTGCTCAGTTTTATTCAGTCAAGTCTTGAAAACCTTCCCAGATGGAGGCTGCACAACATCTTTGAGCAGTGTTTTCCAGTGCTTGACAATGCTTTCACTGTGAGGACAGCCAACTTTAATGCTGCATGCTGCTGCCTCCTGCCTTAGATGCATCATTGCCCTGAACAGCTGAAGGGAATTAGACACTTCCAACTTCAAGTGGAGACTTGGAGACTATTCCTTTCTTCTGATGCACAGACCCTGGAGACAGCAGCAGTGTCACTTGTTATGTGTTGTTAGTAGTTAGGCCAATAATTAGGACACCCCTGCCAAAGTGGTCTCCGGTGAATGGAGCAGCCATTCTGCTGCCAGCCAGGCTAAGATGGGAACGGCCTCTGTCCTTACACACATGGCTTCATTTTACCTGAAGTGGTTAAGAGACATGTTGGAAAGAAAGCAGTGCAATGGAAATCACCTGTGCAGAGAGAATTTGGTAAGGTTCCCTCTCAAGCCACCATATAAATACTTGTTTTCTGCAAAGTCTAGGAAGTTTCTGTGCTCTTCAGATCAGGCAGCACAGCTGGCTGAGGAATACCCAATTTACGGTTCTTCTCATAACACATTGCTTAGGACTCAGCTACTGATATTGTTCTGACTAAAGTACTTAGGGATAAATCCAGACATGGAACTTTAAGCGTCCAGGAAATCCGTAAGTCAAAACATGGGATCTTACAAACCACAAATGCTTGCAAAGCCAGACAGCTGCTCTATAAGGACTTGGACAACTTTGCTACTATACTTGGGTTTCAAGAATTACAGTCTTGCAGGATGCTCACTCATGTAAAGAGATCCATCTTCTTGGTAAGGCAACTGGTAAACATTTTGTATACCAAACTGGTAGCTGTACTGAACACAGTGGATTTAGGGCAGGCTCACTAATACTTTTGAAAAGATTAAATAGATAAATGAGGGAAAAAAAAGAATCAAAAATAATTCCATATTCAAAACATTATTCCCAAATTCTCCAGGTGGCACTGTGTACAAAATTATACATCTAAACTTAATGACTAGTCTTCCAATATCCAGCATACTGCATTATTAAATAAAGTTAAATCTGAAAACACAGTAGGCGTGATGCTTGCTGTCACTAGCACCTATCTAAAAGAACTGCTTGCTGTAGTAAACCATGGACCACTCATGACAACAACCGTGCCCAGAAGAGTCTGTAGATGCCATCATAAAGAGAAAATTACATACTATTTTATTTTTCTAAATGCATCAATAATAAAATGCCAAACTGTGCAGTGAAAATTAATGTGGGTTCTGAGAAAGACCCTTATCTTTTGTGCATGTGTGCTGTACCCAGACCCAATGAAGAAATGGAAGTCTGTTCCCCATAACTCTGTAAGAAATGAAGACATACTGATGATGCGAATAGCATATTGTTCCATACTGTAGATTTTGTTGACCATTCTTAAATGTTTTAAGTAACATACGTCATTAAGTTTACTCTCCTACATATTTTTTTAACACTTTACCATCCTCTGCCAGATAAGCACTTCCACTCATAATCATAGTTACTCCTTTTTGTTTAGTAGTAAACACCAAAAAACACCAAACTAATATTTTACTATCAGAAAAAAAAATAGTAAAAAAATAAAATAGACAATATTTTTTCAGACTCAAACTTGTTATTTTATTGTATTTTCCAAGAATCTATAGAAAAACTACATTTGCCTATAATGTTGAGAGCTGCCCTTGCTTTTCTTGGCAACTGAAATAGCTAATCATGTGTCACGGAACTTCCTTTGATTAAAATAGCTAATTAGTTACCACTTCATGCAAATGGCACCCACACCAAAAAGGAAATATCCTTACAAAATGCTTTGTACCCAACCTGACAGGTGAAGTACAGGTTGTTTCTTAGCAGCTCTCAAGTATTTTCAGATTGACTACTGTGAAGAAAGGACTGCATTTCTGAGCATACCTTTCATACAGCTGAAAAGGCCAGGGAACCTGTGGTTGCAATGGGAGAATGGACTTCAGAAGACCTGTCTTCTGTCTTCAGCTCTACTCATATGTTGTTTTATGATATTTTGTAAGTAATTTCATCTTTCCAGGTCTCCATTTCCTGCTTTTAAATGATAACACTGCCACTTATTAAGATACCTTAAACCAGATACCTTATCACTTATATTACACTTAAAACTGTGAGTTTGTCGAGATACTTATTTTAAAAGGTGCTTTATATGTTTTTACTTTTAAGAAGATAATAGCCTTTTTAGAGGTTCTTTAATTCAGTGAAGAAAGAATCCTTGATCCTAGGAGACCAGTGGAATTTGTCCTTTGTCTGACAATACTTAATGGATCACAGCTATGAAGTTCTCAATAGGGCATAGACTAATAATGAAATTCTAACATGACATGGCTTTTTTATTTCCTTTCTTTTTTCTTTCTTTTTTTTTTTTTTTTTTTACTAAAATTAGTATTTTTCCCTTGAAAAAACATTACAACATTTCTCCATTATTTCTTACAATAAATCAACCTTCATCCATTAGTAGCTTGGTGACCTTTACAACTTTTGAGCCCAGAATTTCCATATGAATGGGCCATGTTTTTTCTCACAATAACCCCAATTCTCTCTCTTTGAATATGGTTGTCCCTAGCGCCAAGTTAGCTAATTCTTCCAAGAAGCCAGCTAGCAGGACCACAAATTGGAGGTTCAAAGATCATCCCCAAACTGATGCGTCTTCAGTGGCTACATGAGATGAGCAATGACTGAGATATTTTCTTAATTCAGATTGTGTTCTCTGCTACCAACAAAATTACTCTTTATGACCTTGTAACATATGAGCTTCCTATTTTATACAGCATCTAGTAGCTAATCTTCTAAAGCCTTGATTTTTAAGATCTGAACTCCCAGTTTTACTACATTTTTAAAATACATTGGACTACTTCATTTATTCTTCTCTTCCTTCCACATAATAATATCCTAGATACTTTAAAATGGTATCACTTTTCTGACATGAAATCAGGCTTTCTGCCAGAATTTAGCTCTCTAGCTTGACCTTCTGGTCCTCTTTAGCATTTGCATTTAGCAGTTAGACTATATCTTTTTTTTTTTTAACCAGAATACATTTTATTACACTAAGATTCTTAGAGTATCTATATTAGAAGTGCAATTACATTCACCACATTGTTTAACTTGATTTAAACAGTTATGCACTATCCAGACAATACAAATGTGTTTTTACAAACCTTTTAAATCAAAACAAGCCAAAAGCACATAAAAATTACTGTGCCCATTAAAGATTTTCAGACTTTCTCCCAAGAAATCAAAGACTTTTAAAAATACCAGATATCTTTGTAAAATGCTCAGTCCTTCAGCCACAGAAAACTACAGAGCAAAGTACTTCATGGACACACAAGAAAAGCTTATTTTCAGAGGTTCTTGCTATGGCTTATCTCTCTGGAGAATATATAAGACAATGCCTTTTCCCACTGCAAAACCTTTTTATACATTCTTTTCAGCCCTGGTTAAGAAAGAAAAAATGTCATTTTATCTCTAACTGATAACTCTTCTGATTCAAAGTAAGGCATTTATCTAAAAGTAAGCTGCAAAATGGGCACATACACATATATATACACACACACACACACACACGTAAGTGTATATATATAACATTATTTTACTGCCTATGTATATGTTATTGTTGTCACATCTCCTTAAAAATAAGGTAAATACCCTACTCTCTGCTCTGTTCCTCTATTCTCAAAAAATAAACCTCATTTTCTTACCTGTACAAATATATACACTTATATTAAAAGTTGTTCTGCAAAGATAGTCCCATGATATTATTATTCTTTGACATTTGGCCTATGAAGTCCAGTTTAAGTTAAATAAATGAATAAGTAAAACATGTTTATCTTTAAAATGATGGATAGGAATATAATTTTCTTTACATAGTTTTTTGGTTTTTTTTTTTTCATTGAAATTCATAATGTGGCTACTTCCACCTTACTGGTACAAAACAGCCTTGCATTATACTTTTCTGGTAACAAAATAAAGAGGAAAAGGTATGCCATAATAAATTCTAAAGGTGAAGAAACAGTTCTGTTACTGTTTCCTCTGCAATATCATAGCTTTGCTAATGGCAGCCTGCTGTGCAGTTAGAAAAAAAAAGAAGAGGAGGAAGAAGAAGAAAGAAAAAAGGAAAGAAAAGAAACCCAGTTAATTAGAGTACAGTTGCTGCTTTATTGCAGCATTACTGCTAAGTGCACTGAGATGCCTTCCCATCGGCAGGTGCCGGTGGTTGTACAGCTCATTTAGCCTGGGTGAGTAATGTCAGTTCAGGAGGAGAGAAAGGCTTGTGTCTTCAAACTTTCAATCTGCCTCCATTATCTGTGATCAAGGTGGAACCACAGGGGAGTGGAATTACTGGCAGGTCTAGGACAAGTGAAGAGGCAGTGAATCTATAAGACATATTAATCATCTTTCCCTTCTCTTCACTGGCGCCAGCCTGTGCCTCCGACTCCCCGGCGCCAGGCAAATGGATTCTCTGTCCCCACAGGTACAAGCAAATGCCTTTCAGGGGCAAGTAATCAGAATAATAATTACTGACACTGCTGAGATCAGCCCTAACCAGTCCAAAAGGGAAGAGAAGATATTACGGGAGCAATGTATATCCCAAACTTTCCTACCAGTATTTGTAGCATTAAGATATTTTTCAATTACATTAAGCATTTTCAAATTATATAGTTCTAAACCTGCGTATCTCAGTACTGCATTAGCATTGTTAACATTGTATGAATATATTAAATCTTTAGAGTTTCTCTTTCAAACTCCATTTGGATCTACGGCTGAAGTGCAAATATCACAGCATTTATATTACAACAAGTGTTAAAGTCCAGTCAATACCAAAAACAAAGCAATCCTCGTGTGCTTAGCTTAATTCTGAAACAGAACACAACTCTATTTTGTTTTAGCTGTTCCTAATTATAAATACAAAATAAGCATTAGTAGAAAAATTATTGTATACACTATGCAGGTGAACATATATCAATACATACAGGCAGATATATATTAAAGGCAGAAGCACAATTTAAAGCCAACTAATTTAACACAGGACACAGCAAGCCTGTATTTTATTGGAACATTTAGCATTTTTAGTCCCTTCCCAAAGCATTATTTACATTCACGAACACATAAAATACAGTGCCACATCCAACCTGCATAGAACAGAAAAGCTAGTTCTATTTCAATTCAGCAATTGTATCAATACCTAAAGAGATCAGAAAAACAGAAGAAGGCAATTTGTTATATTTTGCATCGTGAATCATATTTTACGTTACAGCATTCTGCGTTTTACAGCATAAAATAGGAAATATTTCCTTGGTCATGATTACAATCAGTTCAATATCTGACTGTTCACGGTACTGAATTCAACACAGGAGTGAAACAGCAAAATTTCAAATTACTTGCCAGAATTACATGACAAAACTGGCTCGTTAACATGCACTGATTGATGAACCCTTCATCTAAACACAAATCTCAGCTTCAAGAGTTTACATCATAAAATATCTGACCTTGAGTTCAGCTTGGAGTTCGCCACACACCTGCAGCCATCTAAGCAATAATAAAGCTAATATTTGTGCAGGCCACTTTGCGCTAAGTACCAAAAGCAGTAAAAGAAAGATTCAAACAGTAACATATGTTCATTTATTTTCAAATCAGCAATTTCAAAGTTTACTGACAGAGAGTACAGAGAAAGGGAATGACTTGGAAATGCAAAATCAAATCAAATTGCTGCTTTCTTGGTGCTCAGCTGCAGCAGCCGCTGCCAAGGCGACCAATGAGCGCTCCCTATTGATTTTTCCACTGGTCTTAAGTGACTTTGGACACTGATCAATGCTTTAAAAGAGAAATATTAAATCTCATAAAGAAAAATGCACATCTGACTAAAGAGCAGCAATGAAAGGAAAAGTTTGCCAATAGATAGAAGGATGTACATATTTAATGATAGTCTGGCTTGCAGAACTCATATGGCCAAGCGAAGATCAAAATTAAGCCTGCATCTTTTTTGTGAGAAATGCAGAATGAGAATTTCTTTCACGTGCTTTCACATCTATTTAGAATTTCATCTGTCCGAGCAAATAAGTGCTGTGCCCAGGGTGATCACTGCTGTTAAAGATATATAGACCCCAAGCAGTTATAAAATGGCACTGGAAGTCTGAAGTTAAGACTTCTGAAATAAAAGATGTTTCTAAAAAGACAGGTCATAACTATTATTTTCATACCCTACTGTTTATTGTAGTTTATCTTACCCTTTTTTTTTTTTTTTTAATGACCATATATTTTTCAGGACATCCATCATTAATTTATCAAATTGTGTGTATTTTTCCAACTTGGATGTCTACAAAGGGGAAGCCTGATACAAGAGCAAGCCCAGCTAAGACCCTGAGGATAGATACACTGTATTCAGATATCAGCTGGCGTGACAGTGCCTAATCCTGAGTAACGTGCCCAAGAGCCAAGGGAATGCTATTTCTCTCCGTTGTTCCAAACAACAGATGCTGTCAATTAACTTTAAGCAGCGTCCAAGAAAACCCTTTTGTTATATTTTGCAGTATTATGCAGAAAGTGTCACCTCTGGAAATGAGGAAACAAGCTGTTTTTCATTATCATTCAATTGTCCCAATCAATCTGACAATTACAAAGAGAAAAAGTCTTAATCACTAGACGCATGCTAGTTTCTGCTAGTTTTACCAGCTGCAAAGGAAAAATAAAAGAAAGAACACCTCCACTCCCCCAAACAACAACAACAGAAAGCCACACTGAAAAACTCAAACACAGTTTTCCTACTTTGAGATTTAATCAAAAAAAAATATACCTGCATTAGAGTGAAAGATAATTAAATACACAGTGTTATGATAAGCATGGGAACAGCCATTGCAACAAATTAGTGAATAAATCAGCTTCCGCTGTTGATTTACTGTGGCTTTCATATAAGTACCATTTGCTGTGTACAAAGAAGCAGTCATCAACGTCTTATTCATTTGAATACAAGAAAAGTTGTTCATTAAAGTTGTGACTGGTGAATTTCCATACAATTAAAGAACAGTATATACAAGCAGTGTAAAAGCTTTCTGAGAACTGCTGAGAGAACTTGTGTAAATACAGATGGCCTGCACCATTTGCCCTACTTGAAAGGGGGAGGCTGCAGAGATACAGTGCCACAGCAAGGAGGGCAACGCTTGGACCTCTTGCTTTCCTGATTCTCCTAAGGAGCCAGAGGGAATAAACACAGAAATACCAAACAGTGGATGTCAGCACAGTGAGATGGTGCAGCAGTGGTGGCAGTGGGTCACCACTGCTGGTGGAGATGTTTACGAGTGTGGCATGCAGGCTCTTATTCATTGCTGGTGAAAATGCTTAGCTAAGGGTGGTAACTTGAAAAATAGCGCTTTGTAACACAATTTTCTCTATCAAATAGTGCTATTGTGCTCTTAGTAGCTGTTGCAGTCTTCCTGGAAATAAATAGGAGGCATTACTTGAGAAGCAACCTAGGTATATTTGGACAGTACATAATGGTTTCAGTATGCCATCAGGAGTCTCTTTTCAGTAACATGAAAATGGACTCTTTCCTATCAACGCCCAGAACAGAGCAGCAGACAACAGTTTTTTGGAAGAGAACTGGCATAGAGCCACGCAGAGACACATACTGGATGTGAGTGACATCAATTAGAATAGGTATTCCAATAAATGCCAGGTATGTGACATTGAAAGTATCTGTCTGATGCAAGTCCTTTAGTGTACGCCAGTTATGTTTTGTCATATATCCTCAAACAGCTCAACTGTCACTAAAAACAGAGAAAATTCAGTATTCAGAGTATTCACAACCACGCTACTCTGGTTATCAGCATCTAGCCATTAAAGAAGGGCCACAGATGGAAATTATTCCAGAACTACTGGTAACCTTGCTGAATAGTTCTACCTGATGCCATTCCTGAAAGAAGCAAGGGTAGCCAAAAGGGCTGGTCTGCTGGAGAAAAAAAGAAAAAAAAAAGGTCCACTTTCTCTCATCTAAGTGCATTGGATCTTAAACAACAACAACAAAAAGTTGCAATTCAGATAAAAGACTTGTAATCACAGCCAAAAGAGTGTAAACAGACACAATTCTGGTACATAAACCTGGATTTCAGGTTTTGTCCTCGGGAAATCTACTAGTCACAGTAATTCCAAACTATATAGGGAAAGATATAAAAATCAATGCACAAAAGAGTGTCACAATAAGTATTAAAACAAAAACACATATTTTACAGAAATCCATAAGATTTAGAAGAGGATGCAATGGTATACCTGAGGCATAAAGAAGAAAGTCTTTGTTAGCCTTTGTTATAAAAAAAAAAAAAAAAAAAAAAAAGAGAGAGAACACTGAGATACTGCATTTAGCAATCACACACACTGAGCTTTATACACTCAGACCAATAAATCTATGAAATTGCAGCGCTGATCTATCAGACAGTGGGAACAATGGAGAGAAAAACGAATACTTTGATTCCTGGTCTCTAGAAGAAACACATGGACCCTCCAAAGGCCATCTGCCCAGGGTGTAACAAAAGTAGTCTATCAAGACCTGGCCTAAAATCACCAGGAAATACTGATGCAAGGGGCAGTTGGGTCCAGAGTTTTCCCAAGAGGAATTACTGTGTGACTGACTGCAACACTGCTCATTCTTCTCTTCCAACTTTTACTGTGAATGCTTCAGGCTAGTCAGGGTTTCGCTAGAGATATACAAGATAAATCTGGTAAAAGGTTTTTGTCTCCCTTTGGCCTTTTAAAAGGGATTTTTTTTTTTTTCTATTTCACTGATTAATCTGCAAAATTTATATAAGTCACTCTTAAGGGCGCATCACAGTTACTCTGGTTTGCTGACCAATTAAAGAAATTGTATTGCTATAAAAAGCATTTATTTGACAAGCTAAGGTTTCCTTTACTAGCTAGACAGTAAACCCCACGTAGAATCACACTACCAAAATTTTAGTACCTTCTATAAGTATAGAAAATGGCACTTTAATTTTATTTTTAAAAGGTTAACATCCATGTATTATCATTTTAGATAGAGATAATGCATTTTTCTTGTGTGTATGTCTATTCTGAGAACATACAGGAGCATCAAGCTAATTCATCTTTTAATAGATTTTTTATTTGATTTCTAGTTTGTCAAAAGCTAAGAAATGTGAAGGTTTGTGATCCATTTCTCTTTGCAGAAGTAAACTGCCTGTACCACAGAATGAAATCCTTCTGTGAGATGAAATGGGAAGATGAGGAATCAACATCAGAATAGAACTAACATGTCACCTCTCACATTTTATCTTGATAGTATCTTGATAGTGGGAGCAGAAAAAAAACTTTTACTTGTAATTATATCTGATCTGCATATTTTTCTTATCAGTCTTTCAACATTTCATTTTATGTTGTTTCCTTCTTGGAAGCTATTCTTCATTCTACTGCTTAAAATTCACTGAATATGGAAAACACGAAGCAGATAACAAAGGCAGTAATACTATAAGGCATACTATGAGAACTGTGCAACTTCAATTTATGGTGGGATAATAATTGTATTTATGTAAAACTGCAACTTTGGACTATGTGAAACTATTCAAAACAGAGTACAAACAGGAGAAGAAAAAAGGAATTTTTCATTTTCTGCTTTGGGCTATGCATCCTGAGAATGGCACATGCAAAGAGCTGGAGGAACAGGAAGAAATTCCTCAACTCACATTGTTTCCTCTTGGCTTTCACCAAATGTAGCAAGATGCTGGTACTTCCTCAACAAGATATCTTCATATATATATATATTTTTTTTTTTTTAATTTTTTCTCTATTTTTTAAGAAAAAGAAGAAGAAAAAGAAAAAGAAAAAGAAAAAACCTTCCAGAAGCCAATTAAAATGTAGGCCAAA
The DNA here is from genome assembly GCA_037305975.1 of Chrysolophus pictus. Classification (NCBI taxonomy): domain Eukaryota; kingdom Metazoa; phylum Chordata; class Aves; order Galliformes; family Phasianidae; genus Chrysolophus; species Chrysolophus pictus. Next base: position 22,892,857 of record CM074583.1, read on the forward strand.
TGCTTGGGGAAATTTTCTGTAAACACAGGAGGAGAGTGCCAGCTTTTTGGAAAGAGGCTGTTTCTAATAAACGTGATGGGGAAGGGCTGCATAACAGACTGCTAAGGGGAGAATGAAACATGCAGCAGCTTTCTCAACAGAAAAGAGTGAGATCTAGCCAGTGTATGATCTGAGTCAACAGAGTAGGCCTGAGTTCATTTATCTGGGTAGAAGATTGAGAAAATAAGGAAAATAAATTCAGAAATATTCTTTTCACGAACATTTTCAGAACTGTGAAAGTGGCCCTTTGGCTAGAATACCAACGTGTGCTTTGGGTGACCCAGGACCTTCACCCAATGGAGACGAAAGGACAGACAGAACCACTTTCAAAAACAAACTTGATAAAGTACATTTTAATAGGGATGAATTTAAGATAAGCTATAGAACAGCTCCTAACCATTAATTAGGCATTAAGAAGCATGCCCAATGTGCCCAAACCATATTAAGATCAGGTATGAAAGGACATTTCTTAGAATTTTCAGCAGCATATTTTTGATCATCTCCTCATCCAAACCTACTCCAAGAGAACTCTTAATGCTCTCTATCCATTTATCACAATGGATGTACCAGGAGTTGAGACAAAATAATGATGAAAAATAGCCCACCTATTCTGTGGCAAAAAGCACAATGAGAGTCCTCAATGATAGTAATAAAACAAGCATTAATGAAGAATGCTGATTGTTAATTTATTAGCAAGATATTCAAATGACAGTGAAGAATGGTTGTTAGAGAAAATGACTTCCATAGGAAGATAATAACACATAACAGGAATGTAAGACGTAGATATAAGCCATTCTATCATGTCCATCTCTAGAAGATTATATGGGCTATTGTGAAGATGACCTTACTGGAAAGCGTGCAAAGCACAGAATACACCTCTGCATCAGAAAACTAATTAAAAAGCCGCAGGATAAAATAATTGAAAATACCTTTAACTAATTCAGATCTCTGCTGATAACAAAGCAAATTACAAGAATCTCATACAAGTTCTTATTAAGTATTTTAACTTCAGTTTTTTCTGAATTATATAAAGTATTTTCTTTGCAAAATTAGAGCATTTTTATGCTTAATAACTGAAAGTGTAATGTATTTTATGCTATTATAAAATTGTGTAAAGGTTATTTTGCTGCTAGTTCACTGCATATTTTCATATGCAAATGATACAAATTAAATTATCTCACATAGTAGCAGAAATTCCAGCAGAATAGTATTTTTAATATAAGTCATCATCCCCTCAAGTCATATAATAGATTAAGAATTGCTTCTGTATTTATATTTTTTCATTAAAAATAAAATGATTAATTTCACAAGTTAATTTACTTTCCCCATCACAACACCAAAATTGAAATTAAATTTTCTAATGCTTAGAGATATTAAAGACTCGTTTATTGAAAGCAGCTTATTGTTTTAGGTACATTTTCTTGATAAGTGCATGTTACCAATATACTACTACAATACTTTTAATGATTTTATTGAACAAATTGTGGATTGTTGCTCGGGTTTTGTTATGCTTATAGAACTCATATTTTTCTCCTTAGGAACACATAGATCTTACTCTCATTTTTACACTATACTGAGTATTTTACTAATTTTGACTATCTGAATGGGTTATTAGCATTCCAGTAACCTTACTCACGGATTCTACTGAAAGGTTCAGCTGCAGTACAGCAGCTGTCCTTCTGCAGGCCTCAGTATGCTTAGTGGAAGTGACCTGCTCTCCTCCATACCATATAAAAGCTCGTCTTACTTGGGTTTCTTTCTATTATAACATAACCATTACTGCCAAAGACTAATATTAGTCAATCACAGTAATAGATTTCTAAGAATAAAACATAGAAAACCTTCAGTATTTTCATAGTCTCTTTTTCTCCAAAATCAAAACATGTATCTTTTTAATAATGTGGCTTACTCTTTCTTTTATCCAAAAATGATAGTTTTGCTCTATGTAGACTTTTATACTGTGCAAAAAAAGGTCAATGAAGGCTCAAGACTGGACATTTCTTTGGAACAATTCTGTATAAGGGGAACAAGAAATACAGATTCCTTGTATCAGAGGGTAAATCATCCCCTCAGTTGGACAAGAATCTGCTTAGTGACTAAACCACTTGAAAGTTAATCAGATCTTCAACCAATCCCATCAACATGGATGTGATGAATATTTGATTCAGACTAATTAATACACAAATCCAAACATTCTGCAAGTATGTGGAATAGTTTGGCAGTGAAAAGAAAAAAATACAGATAGTGTTATGCTATACTATGCTCCAACAATTATTGCAGTCCCACCTATGTCACCTTCACAACTCCAAAAGACTTGCAGCTGCCAATAACGATAACCAATAATGATGGTAGATGCACTGTCATTCATAGTTATTTTGTTTTCCTAGAACATAACACGGAGCTCCTGTTTGTTTTTGTTCTGGAGGAGAATGTTCTCCAGGGTTAGGATACATATATATGATAGATGTAACATTTTTTATTTTCAAAATTCTGAAGGCCTGAAATAAGGTAACCAAAGGCACTTGTTATATTTTCCTTCAGATCAGTTTAGCAGTCTCACACACAGTCAAATAGTTTACAGAAAGAAAAAAAAGCATTAATATAAAAGCGTAATGCAAAACTAAAATTATTTGGTGATGATGTAAATGGAGATGTCCAAGTACAGTCTTCCTTATGTGTTTGTAGGATGTCCTACCTACATTCTTCCTTATGGGTTTGTAGGACTGGACTCTAGCGAATAAAGTGATCTAGAGGTCTTCAAAAATCCCTTAAGTCACATCAGTTGCCAGTTTATAAGTAGATCTCATAAACAGGTGCAGAAATAGCGAAAAGAGGAAATATCCCACTGGAATACGGGAGAAATTGCTAACAGAACATCCCTAGCAGGATTTGTTTACATACGAACCTGTGTCTTTCCAGTAACTGTCCACAGAAGCTATATTTCCATTAAAAAAAGCATACAGCCTTACAAAATTAACTGCAGGAACTTCCTGGCATTAGTGCATCATAATAAAAAAATCCTGGGAAATTCAGCATTCATGTTAAGCAAAAGTATAAAATAAAATAAAAAGAAAACATGGAGATAAATTATTAGAGAAACACTTCATATCTGAGTTTTACTCAGAAAAGAGAATTTACTGATATATATTATATAAGAGAACTAAGTTTTTTTGTAGTGCAAAGAAATTCATATAAAAGATATTTAGAAACTACATAGGCAAATGTTCTCATGTTTTCATTACACATCCTGGAAGTATAACAAAAAGACATTTTCAAAACAAAAAAAATGTCTGAATGAGCCAATATTTCAAAATGATAATACATGACAAAATATATCAAAATAATTATAAAAGTGATTCAGAGAAAAATGACTGTACATATTTTAAGTTAAATAGCAAGCTGTTAGTCTAACCAAGAAAATCTTCTAATTCTCATTCATTTTTTCTTTCTGGACTCTAAAAAAACAATGGCTGAGGTTGGGAAGAGACCTCTGGACACAGCCTAGTCTAGCTGAGCAGGTTCAGTGCAGCAGGATGCGTCTCCCAGGATGGAGACTACACAATCTCTCTGATTAACCTGATTTACCCTTCTCACCATAAAATAAAATAAAATAGCTTTTACCTTTAAGAGAAAGGAAGTTAGGACATAAGTTTTAGGTATGCCAAGGTTTTCAAATTTTGCTCATAAAGGATAAATTGTGATCACAGATAGGAAAAGGAAAGTATGTTAACAAGCAACGGGGAGTTGATTAATACACAGCTGAGGACCTAAAAATGCCATGAATTTCCTGGCAAAACATGTTAACAAGCAACAGGGAGCTGATACAGCTGAGGACAAAAATTCCATGAATTTGTTGGCAAATCCATATAAACTGCATGTGTTACTGCAGGACACTAAATGCATAGCCCTGTGAGATGCTGAGTCTCACCACAGCAACTAAACTCTTTGCTAACTCAAATCCTGTTCAGGGTTCAAGACCGATCTGTTTAAGGATCATATTTTTATTACCTTTAGCACACTGTTTACACTTCTTAGAATGAGTCTATTTCCTTCTAATTACAGTTTGGCAGATCATTGCACTGTTTGTTCAAAGATGCCCTGAAAAATAAGCCTTGAAGTTACAGAAGAAAATTATTTCAACAACTACACACAGTTACAGTCAAAATCCCATCAAGAACATGGACTTCTCAGTGACTGACCTATCACACTTCTTTCTAGAACCTGGATGATCTTTAAGGAATGGCAACTACTTAGCATCCCAGGTGGGCCAAACACTCAACGGCGTGAATTACAGAAAATAAGATAAGTGAGCTCTTTATATAAGAGCTGATGCATCAAGACAGCCTAAATTTCATCCGATTCCATATTCAGTTACTAATATTGAACAAGGAATTTACAGTTTCACAAAGATAACAAGGCATCTGCAGAAATCAAAGTAATGCCATCTAAGAGATCTCTGAAGTAACAGTGAGTCCAGAGAAACCCCAATGCAGTGCTGGAGTCAGTGTATGTACCCTAGCAATGAACATCAGAATAAATCCTGCTTCTGTTGCCATCTTCTAGCCAAGGTCCAAGATTGAAAGTTGAAGCTAAAATCATTCAAACTAACAAGAAACTAAGAGCAACATGATGATTATTGACCACCAAAAAAGGAACCTAAAAGTCTATTATCTAGCATCTGTCAGTCAAGTCTGGAAGCTTCTCAGAGATACACTGTAGTCCAGACTGACATTTTGGGGTGACTACAGCATTTATAAGACTATTACTTTGAAGTCTGCTCTATGAGATGCAATACCAAATAACCACAGTTGTGCATGATATTCTCAGCATCAACGAAAGTAGCACTTCCTGCATAATTATGAGCATAGATATCATTTTACTTCCCTTGCATATTTCAGTCCTCCTAAAAGCAGTTATTCCATGGGAGGAGGAGAGGAAATAAGCTGTTTTCTTGTGTACAACCAATGCCATTAGTGAGGTGATCAATATGTAGAACATTGTATAGTTCAGAAAAGATAAACTCTGTTTATTCAACTCAGGAAAATGTGGTAGGGAAAAAAAAGAGTAAAGGGAGGTAGGCCATGTGGGGCTGACAAACAGAAGCTAGCAGTAAAATGCTTACATTTTGATCCTGTTTAGGGGTTGTATTTTTCAACTGGATCCAGAGGAAAAAAAAATGCTGCCTGTCTTCTATTTACAATATATTTTCTTTTAAAATTATAAATTGTTTTAGCTGGAACTGTTAGCACTGTGCTGACAATGCTTAGTTCTATTGATTTTGTGATGGAATATTATCTATTTTGCTGAAGGTTTTGCAGAGCTGTTTCTAATCCAGTGATAGATGTTGGCAAACTATCCTTAGGAATTTACATTCTGACAGTTCTTGCAGTCTGAATATAATTAATAAAAATGCTGTAACAAACTGCTTGGTGAAACAAGGGCATGGTTTGAGTCATTTCATTACAAACTTTGACTAACAAATTGGAATCAGTTTGTAAAGAGAGAAGAAAAGATTATTTTGGCATTTGAAGTATATTTTGAATGAGCAAAATATATAAGATATCTCTTTGTATACCCATATTTAACCCCTTGTCTCTAGGAGATCCATTTTATTACTTCTGGGATTACTTGTTGCAGTTTTCTCTTCTTGCCTTTCCTGGCTGCTCACCTATATCTACCCTTTTCCAACTCTCTTGAGACTCTCTATGAATCTTAGCAATAACTTGAAATATAATGAGTGCAAGAAAGAACTACAAAACAACCTTTGGCTTTGTAGCAAAAGAAACAGAAAAAGCAAAATAAATAAATAAATAGGTAACATCATTTCAGTATAGAGCTAAGCTTGTTTGATATGGTTTCTGATATAGTTTCCCAAGAAATGCAACAGAAAATAAAAATACTCCTCTTGAGCAAATTAGAAGTGAAACAGGCAGAGCATTAGATAGCATGCCATGTAAAACAAGGGCAAGGTTCTGAACAATAGAAACAGCAAGATGTTGGATTTTGTCACACTAAGTCTAGCTTTTCAAACCATCTGCTCCTTTGGGGTGAAGGAGTTTGTAAAATGACCCTATACGTGACTAGACCATATAAAATACAATGGCTAGACACATGGTTCTTAATTAAAATCAGTGACAAAACAACAAAACATCTGCTAAAGAAAATGCTGTACAATGCTTTACACCTTTGTAATATTATTTCAGTTTAAAGAGTTTCTGCCTTAATAATCCTACTTGAAGTGCTGCAAGTATTTTCTAAATTAAAACAGAGATAACTGTGGTTATATTTTTTATGCAGGAAAGGCCATTGCAAATTTTCTTTATTTGATAAGTCATCTCTCTTTTTATCATAAATGAGACATAACACGATAAAAACAGAATAGCAGTGTTACCTCAGATTGGATTTTAACTGTGATTTAAATAGGGGTCTATAAAGCCAGAGCTGCTGATGGCTCTGGGACTTGCAGCTATACTTGGCAGCAAACAAAGAGCAGCTACCGGACTGAGTGCCCAGATGAACTGATGCATATAAGAAAAAAGAAGAAATATTTTATCAATGGACAGTAAGAAATAACATTTCTAACTTGCACTGAGTCTACCCTTCATGGCCTAAATAGAAAACATTATTTTGGACCTGTGCAGATGGACCGAAAATGACTCCAGGAACATTCATTTCTTGTCATTTTTAGATAAGACACTTCCAAGGTATCTTCCTGGTATTATTTTAATTTCATAAAACGTAATTTTTCTCAACAAGAATTCTCCAGCTTGTTAAAAAAACACTTGATTTCAACTTATTAAAGTCATATTTAGTAGCAGCAACTAAACAGTTTATTATTCATTCTAAACAGTTTGGAGATTCTATAGATACATAAAATAATCCTTCTTCAGTTTAATTTCCATATGAGCACACAAAGCAACTTGCCAGTAAAAATAAATTATCTGGGAAGCAATCAGAAAACTTCACAAACATTAAATAAAATGCCATAAGGTACTGTACCAGGAGTACCATACCATAAGGTATTGCATGTGAAACTGTTTTAGCAAATATGCATTGCTAACACTCATCAAGGAACAGAAGAAAATCCTAGCTTCTATTCCCCCAGTCCTTGGAGAAGAAAGCACACTATAAATAGTTGTTTAAAAAACTCCCAATATATTGCTGTTATTCCAATATTTTATCATTGCTCTTTTACAGTATCTGACTTGCCTCCTAAATGTATGTGAGAAGTTAATGTTTAGAGCTGTGTAAACACAAACTTGGAAGGGGAAAATATTCAATCTTGAGTTGCAATTAAGGTTGAACACTGCCTGAATCCACTGCTTTCTTTAATACTGCTATGTCCTGTTGATAACATATTGAGTTTGAGCTTTGTTTGCTGAGATAAGATGCTTGAGTTAGACAACAGAATTGCACAGATGCTGGTTAGAGTGAGCTAGCAATGTCAGATTGGGAGAGAAAGTAAAAAAAAAAAAAATGTCAGTGGCAGTTCAAATGCCCTACCAGAGTATAAACTGGTGCAATACATTTGTGCACCATGTGATACAGTCTTGGTCACACCAGTCCACTTATGAAAGGCTTTGATTTGGTCTCTAAAAGGCAAGCTCTCAGAAGGGGAGTAGCTGGATATGCTATTAGTACCCTCAAGTAGTGTACACAAATATGAGTATGCATTCTTTTTCCTAAGCTACCCTGTGAAACTAGCAGAACTTCCTATAGTCCAATTATATACATACACGCACAATATTAATTTATATTTTCACATCCCTAAAAGTAAGGAAGTATAAACATAAAAAATGCACATTTACAACAAGTTGCAAGACCACGGGTCTGTTCTATAGGACAATTAAGTCTATTTGAACATCATTACTTCTACTACTGTGACTAAAAAAAAAAAATATATATATATATATATGTATAAGCCTAATCAAAAGCCTAAACTAAAAGTATAGCTATAGTCAGGTATCCCACTTCACAAGGACCTCCCTGAATCCCAGTCACAAAATAAGAAATGCCCTTATGTGAAGGCAAACATGGTTAACACTTGTGCCTGCAGATAGGTTTTGCTGCCTTCACAGTACTTCTGATGTATCTTCAGTGTCATCTTTAGGATCAGATCCTTCCTTTTAACAGAATATATACCTAAGAGTGAGTCGAGGCCCTGAGCTCTGTAAGTTGAATTCGTGAGTGTTCTCATTTCCCATTATACATTGCCAAATAGACTTTGATTTACAATGTTGTTTTTTCCTCCTAAAAACAGCTGCCTTGAGAAGAGTGACGTTAAAGTGACATTCAGAAAACTCACTTGCTAATACATCTTAATTAAACAATTGGATTTGAATACTTAACCACAATTGTTAGGTTTCTGATGGATTTTTAGGATTCCGTACAAAGCAGAAGTTATTTTCCCCTTTAATGTTAGTGGTTCCCTGGCAGCCTACATAAATACTCCAAAGGATACAAAGGACTTAAAAGTAACATTCAAGCACTAATTTAAATGGAACAGCAGTTGAGAAAAAATAAAGGTTTGAATCTTCTGACATATATTTCCTTGCATTTACAAGTAGGTTAAATCCTGCAGTTGAATAACTGCAGAGAAAGAAATGAAACTGAAGATATGAACATTTCCATTATTTCTTTTTTGTGAATTTTTATTTAAAATCTTCCAGTGATAATAATCCAACAAGGCTTCTTTTTTCAATCACATTACATTACTAAATGAAAACAAACTCTTAAGCTTCCTTAAATGGAGATTAGGAAAACAGCAAACTCAGCACCAGAAATAAGTAGTGCTGAAATTTGTCAAACTCTTCATTGGCCACTGCTACAAGACAGGGAAAAGAAGACTTCAATATCATTTCAGTGTAAGATTGTTCAGATTTTCAGGTTACCACTATAACAATTGTCAACAACAAGAAAAGTAGAAAGGTTAAAAAAAAGAAGGAAAAAAAAAAAAAAGGAAGTAGTTTCTACAATAAACTTCCCTAAAAAAAAAAAAAAAACATTTTTCAGATTTCATGTCCTTGATTAAATCCCGAAGAAACATTTAGAGCATCAGCATATTTCTTTGTTCAACCAAAGGGACGTTGTGAGGATATACCCTCATGCTTTCCTTCTGGCTGACCCTGCAATCAGCATAATATGCAGCTAGCATAACCTTGACCACTGCGTTTTGCATTCAACAGGGAGTTGTGTCTTATTCCTTCAAGTTATCTATGTCAGTTCTTCTATTTTTGTGTGTTTAGACTGTTAATTAAATAATTCAGCAAGTTAATCAATACTGGTTTGCTAAACAATACATCTTATTCCTAATTTTTTAAACTAATATGTAAGGGAAATCAACAGAAATATTTCCAAAAACAGAATAAATTTAAGGGATGGAAGGAGGGGACAAAAAAAAAAAAAAAAAAGAGGAGAGGAGAAAGAATAAGACTTAACTTCTTCTGTCAGAGACTTTATGTTGAAGTATAGCCTTGGATGAGAGCTACAGGTTTTAACGCACTTAATGAAAAGATTCCCAGATAATTCGTTTTAAGACATTCTTTGTCCAACAGAGAAACTGAATAATTCACATTTTAATTTTTGTGTATGAAAATCCAAGAAGAATAAGAAATCAGAGACCGAAAGAACCACCCCCTCATTTGGGAGACTTAACAATCGTAATATTCTTTTTTTTCTTAAGTTGAACATTTCTTTTCATTAGATTTGAAGATGAAATCACAGAAATTTTCCACTGAGGAAATTTTGATTTCAGTAATGTTCATTTGTAAAACAGCCCTTCAGAAATAAAGCCTTCTTCTACAATTTCACTAGCAGTAATGGTGCCTGTAGAGCCAGCAGCATAAAATAATGGCTGAAAACAAGCTCTCTCAGATATTAAGGAAGATGCCAAAAAGGAGATCTGGATGCTTGTACAAATTCAGATTCTCATTTGGCAATGTTCTGAAGGCAAACCTAATTAAAGGTTACACTTGGCTACGTTGCATTATCCAGACATTACAGATTATAATTGTTTTAGGCCCAGACAAGTGTTTTGTTTCTAACAAAAAATATCCCACATCTAAATTAAACATTTTTCTATTTAAGATAGTGGGCAAAACACCACTCAAAAAAAAAGAAAAAATATCAGAAATGTAGCTGTATGAAAGTTTTCAAAACTATGTAGCTATTCAGTAGTTTTAGCAGACAACGACCAGAACTTCTCTGAAGTCTCCTGAAGACACCTGGAAAGCTAAATGTGGTCAGGACTATATTTTTCCTGTATTTCCCATGTCATGGGGTGATCTCACTGACTATCCCAACACTTCCGGCCTAATGGCTAAGAATAAGGTTCCAGACTCCACTCCCTGCACTGTATATTTATCTTACACGGGATAATCAAAGGATAAAAAGAAATACTGTGGAACAGCTGATGTCTGACACTGTGAATATTCAGGTATTCAATGCAAACCAGAGCAGATTTGAAAACACATGATGAGAGTATTACCATAGTTTGACTTGTTGGGGCAATTTCTTGGGACTGAGGCAGAAGAAAAATATACATATTCTCAACTTACACTCTAAATAAACAGCTTTAGTTTCTTAAATACTTGGGAATAAAAAGGAGAAAAGTCATGGTTTACTATACATTTAGAACTCGTTTAAGGACATCCACCAAATCAACTGCTGGCGCAAATTCACTGTGCAATTGTTATGGACTGGCTTAGTGCAGTCATGCACACATGTAAAAAAGACAGATGTTAGGGGCTGCTCACAATGGAAATCTAGGTATTGAGCTAGATCAGCACCTACACAGCTTCCTTGGAGCATCAGGCCTCTCAGGTATAACAAGTACCCTAAGACTTAAATCTTGATAAACCTAGATCTTCCCAGGTACTCAGCCCCTCATCATAGCCCTGCTAAGGTTAGCCTCAAATTTCACATTGATTAGCCCCATTAAAAAAAAAAAAAAGCATGTCAAATGCCTGGTTTCAGCTAATAGTTCTTGCTGAGACAGCTATTTGACTTTGCTGTCTTAGACTAAAACTTTCAGAACTCTATTTGCTTAAAAACAATAGGCTTATTTATGCACAGATTTTCAGTCTCTAACAGACTCGCATTTAACAGAGGATGGCTATGTTTAGATATTCAACTATGTAAATATAGTGCCTTTAACAACCGTCTGGGTCCCTGAATAACACATGTTTACAGATAAATCAATGTTTTTTCTTATGTTCCAGCTGGATATCTTTCACCTGAAATTGTGCAAAGTAGATCCTATTTTGCTTTACACATCATCAGTAAAACTCTCAGCTGAATTTTGACTGCATAACACGTGCTATTAGTGACAAAGGAAGAGGAAGAAGCAGAACATTAGTTAGCCTATTTTCAGGAGCAGGAGAAAACTGCAGAATCTGACTGCACCTCTGTGTCATGTATTATGTCTTGCACTGGTAATAAAAGAGTACAAGTGTGAAACAAAGAATAGGCACAAACATATGTGCTACTCCTTTATGAAAAAGTCAGTGTTTTGGGATGCTAATGTTTTAAATTATTATAGATTAAAATAGAAGATCCATAAGTAACATGAATTTTTCAGGCTCACAACTTCAAAAAGGACTTCACGCTGGAAATACAACATCCAACACATCAAACAAATTCTAATGCACAGAAACCAAATTATGTTAAAAGCAAACAAGGTTATGACCAAAAACAATAAGAACTTCAAAATTCATGGTTAGTCATGATACACCATATGTCCTCCACCACCTAGCCACAACAGGGTGCCCTTTAATTACTCTGTTAATGTGATCTTTGTGTCTAAGTGCTGGAGGACATATGGTACATTTCACTTGTAACCATGAATTTCATGTCTTCAATGTTTTCTGTCAAAATTCAAGTGTTCTTTTAAATGTATACCCATATACGTTTGAATTTATATGCTGGCTTTGTCACCAGTTTGAACCCTTTTGCCATTTTGTACCTCAAACTGCAACATACACCATTCCAGGCGTAAGCTGACAACAGATTGAAATTATTACATTCTTACTGCACAAAACAAAACAAAAACATAACACCTACTTAATGACTGGGAATGGGGGGAGTGATGGGGCACTAACTCACAAATTGTACAATAAGAACATTTAGTTTCAAACTTTACAGCTGAGTTTACACAAAGATATTCTCAGTGAATCAACTGTACTTCTGCTCTCTTCTTTAGGACTATATCAGACAGCAGCATTACAATTTATGGCCATATGCTGCTGTCTATTAATGTACAATATTTTTAATATATTTTTTCATTTCAGGTTAAAAGGAAGAAGGTTGTGTCAGTCTGTTCAATTTGTCTTCAAATGACAGTTCAGATAGGCACCGATGAATGAAAATGCCATTCTGATGTGCCTAATGTATTGTAGGCAGCAATCAGATCTTTGGTATAAACAAGGTATAACAGGCTGAACATGGTATTCCTCATCTGAAAAGGTGTCAGCGTCTAGACAAAGAGGATGACATCCTTTAAAGTGCCTTTGGATATTAGACAGCGATTCAGTGCACCCTGGACTCAGATGGTGGTGATGTGGCTGATGTATGTACAGTCAAGACAATTAAGTTACATTAATCACATTCTGAGTCAATTACAGTTCCAGGGAGATTTGGGATTTGCCTTATGTAGGAAGAAGGCTCATTTTATGTTTCAGTTACAATAAAGAATTCCTCAAGCATCTCCTGTGCCGTTCAGGGGTTTAAATTAAAGACAGCTACCATACCAGCCACTGAATTCTACAATGTTTCCTTCCATTCCCCCGTACATTTTAATATAAACAGCAGCCTATAAAGACTTCAAATACTGCTGCTCAGAATAAGAAGATAAAGATCAAATATTGTGCCAGAAATGTAGGCTCAAACTGCACCATGCCATTTTAAAGATTAGGAAACTTACAGACTGCTCAGTTTTACAACGAACAGCAGTCAGCTAGAAAGCTGCAAATGTAGCTCTACGATGGGTCAAGTTTACTTTTTCAAGTTCAGTGCTGCCTACTGGTACTTTTAAATCAAGCTGCATTCTGATGCTTGTCTTTGATCTGCAAACAAATTTGAAATGCAGTTACTCACCTGGAGGAATATTATGTACAAAGCTGTATTCCAGCATTCAGCTGCTCTTAACCTGCACGCCATAAGCCCCTGATCTAAGCTACTTTTTAAAAGGACCAAAACAAATCATCTCAGAATTAATCACAGAGAGAGCACTGTCAAATCCAAGGACATAACCAGCTTTCTCTATCAATGGATAATATATTGGCATTTTTATACTGCAATGAATGATTATAAGGAGGACTATTTCTGACTCTCAGTGTATGACCTCCATTCAAAATAAGGGAGCAAAAAGAATTAAGGCAGGCAAAGTTATTGGGGATTTTGTGGGTAAATTCCACACGTTCTGACACAAAATGAAAACTCTGTAGCCATTTATGATTCAGTTTGCTTGAAACTATGCCAACTGAATTATAGTTGTTTGGCACCAATCTGCCGAAATTCACAAGATAAAGCTAAATGTTTACAAGATAATGCAGCTCACTACACAAGATGGCTAACAGCACTCTCAGCTAAAGATTCACAGCTATTCAGGAAAAAAATACAAAGTGGCGTAAACAATTTTCTATGAAACAGCTTTTAAGACACAGCTCAAGACAGATGAAACCACCAGAGATTACAAACAAATTGTCAGAAATTGCAGGTTCATCGTTTCAGAGACCCTCTAACTGGCCAATATCTTTCTACAATTACCTTCAAAGAAATATTCCATTTCTGTTGACAAGAAACTCAGTTTTCATACTTGCAACTTTAGAAGACCATTTCAGCACAAGACAAGGCCGAGCTGGTAGGTCAAATTAATTACAACTCTGTCTTATTACAGTTCGTATACTGGGAAACCGTAACTGCTCTGAATTCATATATAGCACAAGAAAACATCATTTGAAGTGGAAAATTGAATGGAATAGAATGTGGAGGATTAGTTAATCTCAAACGAAGTAAAATACATGACTTTGAATCCAAGTTTCCTTATGGGAGATCAAGGATTATGCTTATTTTAGCGCTGGGAAAGTGAGTTGGATATCTTCAGACAAATAAAGCAGCAAAAACAAAACCAAAAAGGGAAATTCAAACGTACTCATTCTTTACTATTATTGTACATAGAGCTATCAAAAATGTTTTAGCTTAAAAACATGACATTAGCCTTTTTAAAATGCAGAGTTTTTTTTTTGTTGTTGTTGTTTTAGTACTGGATACATAGGGAAATCAAATTTTTTCTTGGGTCAACAGTGACAGGACAATGAGGAAAGTGGTTTTAAGTTCAGGAAGGCTTAGATTGGATGTCAGAGGGAAGTTCTTTACAGAGAGGGTAGCGAGGGAACAGGCTGCCCAGAGAGGTTTTGGATGTTCCGTCCCTGGAGGTGCTCAAGGACAGGTTGGATGGGGCCCTGGGCAGCTTGGTCTTGTATTAAATGTGGAGGTTGGTGGCCCTGCCTGTGGCAGGAGGGCTGGAACTTGATGTGATCCTTTGGAACTCTTCCAAACCAAGCCATTCTAGGATTCTATGATAGCACAGGATCATTTACAACTCTGTCTAAAAATTACAGGAAGTTGAATGCCTCACAGGCTTTCCTGGCATATTCTCATCAACAACAGAGTGCTTAAATAAAGTTAAGTGACTGCACACATTAAAGCTTGCTCAGTTACACATACAGATCAACCAAATGAACCATGTTTATTAATAGGAGACCTAGAAAAGTAAATTGTGCAGAGTGTTCGAGTGTTGGGTTCCTTGTTTATGTCTTTAAAATTAGAGTTTTGCACGTCCGTCTTGACTGCCTCATTTCAATAAATGTCTCATCAAAATCATCGATATTAAGCTGCAGCAACGTTGACAGCTTTCTGCAGAGTCATGCAGTAAACAGACTTAAACAATGAACTAATTTCTGGCATGGGTATTCCTCCTACAGGAGCAATGCATGCTGAATAGACACTTGTCCTGTACTATTCTCTCTCCTATATGAAGCAGTATTTCTCAAACTACCATTTTCACACTGTTCATAATCTTTAAACTTGTATTACACCTAGAAGTAGAATCAAACCAGCACCAATTACAAAAACAGCAAAAATTAGACAAAAATAAGCTAAAGTGACAGGATGGACTATTGGGAAAAAAAAAAAAGAAAAAACAAAGAAAGCAGAAAGAAAAGCTTAGCATTAAGGAGGTAAGCTAGTAGCTGCAGCTTCATTTTTTCTTTTCATCCCCCCCCCCCCCTTTTTTTTTTTTTTAGTTTTTATTAACTGCTAAACATGAAAAGATTTTTTTTTCCTCTTTTGTCCAGAAAAAAAAGTTCCCTTGTGGTTGATTTTCATCCAGTTTCTTCATGAAAGAACTATCAAAGAAAGTTACACTGTATATTACTTTTCATTTCAGAAGGATTTCAGCAATCCCTAAACCTCCAATGATATCTTCTTGACAACCTAATCTCTTTGTAGTGGTAGCTAAATTAAACCAAACTGTCATCAATGAAAGCTCTCAAGAGTAACTCAAGGATATTCAGAACACGTGGTTGGTAAAAGTACAGTAGCCAATCTTTAAAAAACACTATTTAAGGTAGAACAATTGATTGAAGATCCCAGTTTTCACAAGGTATTTTTATTCAATATTTATTCTTGTCTATTCTCATTCCCAAAATGTCTGTAAAACTGCTTATTTGAAGTTTAGCTTCAAAAATTACTTTTTCACTCACAAAAATAAAATAAAATAGAATATTGTAAACTTTTAGAAGAACAAGCTGTTGCTGATCCAAGCACAAACTAACCAGAAAATTCCACAAATCATGTTTATGTATCATTAGGGTAACCCTAAACACTGATATCTATATAAATATTTACATGACATTACTTGTCTTAATGTATGAGCTCTTATTTCTACAACTCATTCAAATACTGAACGCATGCACAAGTGTTTTCAAGCCTGGGACCTCTATGTCCTTCTAGGTTCCTTGCAGATCTATGTGGGTAAAACAACAGACAATATATTTTGTAGTCCGCTTCCAGCTGCACAGCAAACCTTTTCCAGAAACTACCCCACCTCCAGCATGCACGTAAAATCTGAGGACTGGATTATTAGAAAAAAGAATAAAAAGAATAAACTCTTCTTCAAAACTATCATAAAAAGCATAATGATGCATCCCACATCTATTACATATCCTCAGCATGCCACTTCAACAAAAGAACATCATAGCTTTATGTTACTTGTTCCATAAGCCATTTATGAAATATTAAGAAAGACCTTTTATTCTCAAAGCCCCTGGTGGACCACCCTAAGGAAGCACGACCCATCTGTTCTCCCTCTTCCTCCAATAGCTGCATTCCTAAAGAGCCATGAAACATGGTTAATGAACTCTGCACAGGTACCAAAGCTTTCTCACTACTGTAACACACCTGCACAAATCACTGCCATCAAGCCAAGAATGATTAGAAAAGTAAATCTCATTCCTGTGCAAGTGAGGAATGAAGTTATTGAATCCTGCTTAGTTCCGTGAAAGAAGGAATAGATTTTTATTCCTATATGTTGAAAGAATAAGGAAATAAGTATGATATACATGTTACTTTGCCCACATAGGTCTCTTAACAAGCTTTTATATTTGGCAAAACCTCAAATGTTTGATAGTGGGAGCAGTTTAAAGACCCAGGCAGGACAGAATTTACAACCACAGAATCCACATACTTCACAAGCTGTAAACTCATAATTCGGATAATGTCACTTTCATTTAGTTAAAAGTTAATAAGGCAACATGAAACACTTCTGAACCAGGAAACAAAAGCTCTGAATTCCACAGTGAATTGTTTGCCAGCTCTGTACCTTTTCCTTTGAATGAAAAAAAAAGGGCATACTAAAATATCAGTAATATTTGTCTTTGCAGAACCCACTTAACAGATTTTCCATGCTCTGAATACAGAAGGGGATATATATAGTGATAAAGTTTAGTACTAAATGTGACGAACTTTGACTTCTATATTGAGGCTCCCTGTAACTACAAATGTCAGTGATGGAGAGTCTGAATGTCAAAGCACCAATACAGCCATGGTGACTTTCACTCTGAGCTTTCTCAGGCCAGAAAAATAAACCCATTAGAGAACACCTAAAGATGTTGAATACTAATTTCAATGCAAGAAATGAGGCGTTCTGACTGAAAATCAAACTCCTTTCTACCAGCCATACATGTAGCTTTGTCCGTATTCTCAGTCATACAGGGGCTGGTTGCATAACATACACCCAGAACCACCTCAGACATAACAAAGTGAAGTTGCATACTGTCAAACATCGGATACCACTTCTTTATGCTTATATGCTATTCTTCCCAACTTATTTTTTTTTTAGACGAACATATGAGACAAGCACAAACAGAACCTCTCAACCATTGTATTACGGGACACCAAAAGTATTTGCATACTGTCCCACTTTAAGGTTACAGTAAATGTTACCATTTTCAGAAACGTGGACCCGTTTGTCAACATTATGAGTAAATCTGAAATTTCTGTAACACAATAGAATATTTATGATGAAGGAGAAACATTAGGAAAGGAAATAATATGCTTACTTTCCCATCTCTGAGAAAACAGCATAAAACACAGGAGGCAGAAATCTACATATAGCATCCACAGCTGGATGTTCTGCAACACCTACCACAAGCCAGGCGCTAACAGCTGGGTGGAGGCAGCACCCTGAACTTCCAACCTCACCCAGCCATGCAGGTGACAGCTATTTAATGAAACAGCATTTTAAGAGCATGAAGTGAAAAGTCCACGCTGGGTGTTATTAGCGCATTGTTTCTTTCACGCGACTGATAGAAACAATAACAGTTAAACGGTATCAGTCAAACATAACGATTTGTTACTGATGCTGTCACCTGTAAGTGTTAGTTGCTCTCCCCATGCTCTGCTATTTACAGTTAGGGAACATACAGCCAGTATCTGTCAAGCTGAAGCTCTTTCTTAACTGTTGTCACCTAACACCATATTTAGACATTGTAGCACGTAAAATACCTTTTTCTCACTCATCAACACTTCGTAGTGAAGTGCCAGGGCTGTTTCTTGGTTGTCCAAGTTGTTTGGGGGAATACTTTATCTTAGTCACGTGAACATATTTATTTACAGGTGATGAAACAAGTGAACGTGTAATTATTGTAGTTTTGACTCCATCCCTGTCTTTTGCTCAGAACATACAAAAGCTTTGGCGTTGAACAGCACAGATACTAAAAGTTAGCAAAAACTCAATATACTAAAAAGAAAAACACATCTTAAATTTTCATTCAGACTTCACATGATAAATTACTTAAAAGGGCAAATAAATAGAGTATTGTCATGTTCATCTCTGTTTCAGAAGGAGCCTTACAGCACAATTTTTATTTTAAATAAAAATACTGCAAAAGTTAAATAATTAAGAAAAATCTTCAAGCCCTAGTAATTGGAAGGGTCCCAGAATCCCTTTTTATTTCATGCTGAGATGCTCAGAGAGTTGCTCATATTTAATTGAAAATGTATTAACATTACAATTTCAAAGGATCAAAAATAAAGGGAGTTTCCTGAAAATTTAAACCGGGCTTTCAGTGTTTCCTGTTGTGCAGAAGAAAGATCTATTTTTAATGGTATAAACTGTAGAAAAGGACCTAAAGAGGGCAATTTCTTCATTCTTCAGTGTAGCTGGTGGGAAGTAAAATGGTACATAATTAGTTTTTGGTGGGTTTTCCTTTCAAATATATTTAAAACTTTCTGAAGGTTAATGCTCCCACGCAGTTGCGTTTAAAGACAAACTTTATTTGAATAGTTTTTTTTTTTTTTCCACTAAATTTAGATCCTACTAATTTGAATTTACAAATGCTAAACACTACTCCTTTGAAATCCTTAATAGGTTTACATTTTTATTTTCATGTTTTATAACTTCTTCTTATGAGACTGCACATTCATTTAATGTTAGTTATTTATCCTTCTTGATGGGTCACGGATACTCAGAGAAACCCTTGATAATACAGATAAAAATATGTATGAAAGATAAAATGGAAATAAATAAAGGCACTTAAGATCCTATTTCTAAAAAAAAAAAAAACTATTCTACTAAGCTCTACTAAAGAGAATCCAAGAACACCCCATTTGAAAGAACTGTTGGGAAGAAATATAGTCAAGACCCTCAATATTATTATTATTATTGTAAATTTGGTTTATTACTCCATGTGTTACCTCTTAAAAATTAACCTAACAATGACTAGTTACTTGTTGTACATATGATTTTATTAAAAATGCAACCAATGACGCAACTGTATTTGGGAAGCATCATGCTGACCAAACTATGCTTTTTATTTGGTTTCCAATTACTAGAAAGTTTAAGAGGTTTGATACATAAGCCAGTTTGAATGGCTTAGATCAATATCAGTAGAATGAGCAATTGGCTCTTCTTAGCACCATGAATTAAATGATTACATCTATCGTTTTTCCTTTATGATGTAAACAAAGTTATGGCAACAGAACACTGCCACAAGATCAATGTCTCCTGCTTAGAAAATAAATTCTTCAACACTCAGCAGCAGGAGATTATTGTTGTACAACTGTCTACACCATTTTCTTAATTACAGCAACACCCTTTTGCTAATATACGGTCAGCCCCAATTTTATCCTCTGTTTGTTGTAAGCAAACTATATGGCAACAGTGTCAGGAGAAACCAACATAACTTCAGTATTCCATCTTCTGGGTGCAAATTTTTAATTCAGGCATATATCTGTGCTGTAGATTAGTGGTGATTTTGACTTCCATCAACACTTCAATGATAAGTTACTTAATATCATATTACCAAAATCATGTGTAATGGATCTCAGAGATGCCAGAGGTTCAAGTTACCTTCTTCGAGGGATTGATATGTCTCTGCTATCTAATACCAGTGCTCAATTTTTCATATTAAGCAGAATTTAGATCCTCGCTCCAGGGAGACACTTTGGAATCACTATAGATAACCTTGAGTGTAAATGTGTTTTCCTCCTCTGTAGTTCTATGTACAGTTAACAGGGATGGCTTCAGGCATTCCCAGGAAACCTCAGCTCAAATTTCATGAGGTTCAGTGTCCCAGGACATCTCCAGCTTCTGCTGTTACTACTATCTCTGGACAGGGAGAGACAATTGCTGCTCACTGAGCCTGAGAGAAGTGGATAAATCAGCCATTAGCTTCAGTGAGCTAAACACACAAGAAGCTACTGACACTGCAATCTCCTGGGTAAAAAGAGGTATGAGACCTCATACCTCAAGTCAGTGTTTTGCAAGCAGAAGTACTAACAGGCTTTTTATTTAGATAAATTTCGTGTCTGCCAATTGCATACCACCTTCTTTAAAGCATCCTAAACTTGAAAAAGGTTAAACACAAAAGTGAGGAAATCAGTTTAGCTGCTTTATATCCATCCATTATGTTACCACCTTCATTCATTATACATGCGAAGACACCATTTGGGTATTTTTAGATGACAGTCACAGCAACATCTGCTAGTGATGCAGCCTCTCCTAAGTTCTCTCTTCTAGCTACCCTAATAACTAGTTCTTGAATTGGCCTAGAAGGACACGAGACCACAACAACCTCTGATAGCTTAATGCAGAACCATCTAGAAATCACATTCACCTTGCTAAGTCACACACAGTAAAATATTATCCTGTCCTCTGTTGAAATAAAAATTTCAAGGTTGACAAAACCTTCTTGAGTGTGCCCAAAGAAAAGACAGGAATAGAGAAAATCTCAAAAATACTTCTGCAGTGTTTTTCATGGCCCATTCAAAGAACAGAATGAATGACACTGTTGGGAAGAACAAATGAAACAAATCTTTCAAGTTAGAAGTCAAATACCTTGCAGCATTCAAGGAAGAAAAGCAAGAAACAGTAGCATGTAGAGGAACCCCTCCCCAACAGGCTATCCATTATAAAAAGTCATTGCCATGCCTACTTAAATACACAGTACACAGTTAGTGCCACCATAGTCATTTTAAAACTATTTAAATCACCCATTCTTTCCTTTCATGTTCTATATTTAAATGTATTTTTCATATAATCTAAAACAGAACATTAAAGAATCCAGAAGATTGCCAGTTATCTTATTTTCCAGTTAAAAACATCGGGTAATTAATGTAGATTTAAATTCACAAATATCCAGTCTTTTTTACATGTAAAATTCAAATTCAAATTTTCATCTGAGAAAAATGTCCAAATATCCGCTCCCACATTTCTCTCTGAGTTCATAAGTAGGTTAAAATATAATGCTGTTTACTCAGGCATAAACAAACACAACTTCCAAGAACATAATAAAGGAGGTATTTATCTCTCTAATCAATAAAATTGAACCCATGAGTTTTGTTCTTTTCATGGAAAAATATAAATAGTTCCTAGTTAGACAAGTTATGCTATTTTAGATGTCATGCTCCAGAAAAAGAGATCATGTTACATTTGGGCAATTAGATTACTACAATAAGAGAAACAAAATATTTTTTATCATGTTCTGTCCAGTGAGTGTATCAGATTTCATCCTGAAAAAGTCCAAGCTCTGACCAAATTATATTACACTACATGGGCATATTAGAGAAGCAGCTTATGTTACAAATTTCTTCCCTCATCTAATGAGGCAATAGGTTTCGGGATAGAGTTACCTGTTTCAGAATAACCACCTTCGTATTTGACACTTCAAAATGATGCCAAATAACAAGAGATCAAGCCCTTGGGAACAAGCAGACAATTTCCAGAACTCAGAAGAGACTTTCTGCCTTCTTGGTAACGGAACAGACAGACTGAGCAGGGATGAATCTGGCAGAAGACCCTTAAAAAGGCCAACAGAGAGTGTTGCACCACCAACTCTTTGTAAGCTGAGCAAGTAAGATGCCTGCATTACTAAGAACTTAACATAGTTATTGCTTATTTGCGGGAGCCCATGTGGAGATGACTAATGATGATCAAGAACATCTGATGTGACAAGGCTGTGCTGTCCTGCCCTCAACTACAATACAGTCAGACTAGATTTCTACAGTGATCCTTGTCTAGCACTTAATAATAAAAAGAAATCCCATGTTGAAGATGGGAATCAAGAGCTCAGTTTTGACCTTGAGGTGGTTATATTACCTGAAGCAGCTGGTAGATGGGCTGACTGGGTTACTTGCACACACTCACATCCACAAAAAGATTTGGCAGCAGTTACAGATGTCCTAAAGCCAGCCTTTTTGTTTAGAATGACTCATTTTGTAGCTGTATTATCAGAAATTAAGTGCAATGTAAGTGATACAGCTATTTTGCCATACTGGCATATAAATGAAGATGAAACATCCAAGGGAATGGTCCTATTAAGGTCTGGAATGGCTGGACAATTGCAAGGAAAGAAACAAATGGTTTATACATCTGAGTCATCAACAACTAAACTAAATTATTCAAATGTGAAAGCTGTGAGAGCTTTCATTAATGAACACATGGAGGGAAAGATTCCTCATGATAGCCCATAAAGACAGGTAAGGCAAAAAGCGGCTGTAGAAAAAGCAAATTGTCTGTAATAATATCCAATAAGCAGAAATAAAATGCTGGTATTAAACACAGAGCTAGAACAGAACATTTAAAAACAGCAAGACAGTTGGTTCAGGCAAAGCATTTATCCCTGTCCAGTACACTTTTATGAAGATGTTAAAAGAATTAAGGGTTGCAACTAAGGAATACCGTGGCTGAGTTTTCCTGAACAGAGACTTCAAGGAAATATTGTGAAAAGTCCTATTTATTCATAGTTACAGCTGTAAAATTAGGAGATGCCAACAGTGATCTTACCCTCTCACACTTGCTGTGGCAGGTTATTCACTTCTGTTTCAGTGATAGCAAAGCGATTTGTGTAGGTGCTGAGCTTAGACCAGTAACAGTGACAAGCAGTTAAAAAGAACTTTATCCACGTATTTGGTACCAGACATCAATAGGACTTACCAATACCACACATGATTAAAATTATGTATTTCTCTTGCAGCCAGTTGTCATTTTGAAGCAGATGAGACAGAGAAACGGACAGTAAAACACGGGAGTATTTCTAGAGAAAAATTATTCCTAGGTTTGAAAACTGGTTTAAGCCTATGTGGGCCGGTCATAATAAAACAAATTAACATGTGAGAAGTGGGTAAACAAAAACAGGAAATGAACTGCAAAAAGAAAAAGAGTACAGGAGGAGGCAGGGAAAGGTCCCCCCAAAAGCTAATATACTTGCTCATGGTCAGGGTTTCTCCCAGCTGACCTACCACACTTTTTGATGCAGACAACATTGCTGGGCTGTGTCATTCACTTTTCACCTAGAGACATGCTATTCTTCTATAAAAGCAAAAAATCTTGGATCTACACACATTAGTTTCATTATTCAAATTCCAACTACACTTTGTGATAAATTACATTTTGCTATACATTCACAGACTAGATACCACCAGTTGTGAATATTAGTAGCTTGTTTTTAGGCAGGACAGCTACCAAGGGGTAAAGATGCTGTGCTGGAATTGGGTATGTGTGCATCACTTGGGCTAATACTTTATCATAATAGGTTCAGTATTATTTTGTACCTAGAGATCTCTCTGCAGCTATCAGTACAGCCAGATGATAACACCACAGTCAGCTTTTCATCTTATTTTCAACAATTGCACTTACCTAACCCTTTTGTAATCAGTCTATTCTACACCATAACTGAAGCCATTAAATACACACATTTCAATCTTAATGCTGGATGTATTAATATTCCTATTCTTGAGCATGTTTCAAGACAAGTGACACTGGGCCAGCAGTTTTAATTGCCTTGAGTTGGTGAGAATCAGATACAGCCAAACACTGTCATAGTGTAAATGAAAGTGTAATGGGTATCTGAAATAAACAGAAGCACAAACAACTCAGCTGTAAATGAGCAAAATCTGTTCATGAGGCAGCCTTATGAAATATTTGAGCACTTCTGTGCATTACAGTTTTTCTTGACTGTTAGTAATCAAATTCTTCACCCGTTACCAAGAATTTCAAACATAGTTTGTCATGTATCATGTGAAAATGTGGCCTGAAATCTTCTCTCTACCTGTTCCTCAATCGCTTTCACTGGCTCCAGAGCTCCCTTCCCACCTTTCACAACCGCTGGCAACCCAAAGCTTTTACAAGAGCTTTACAGCCATCAATAATATCACCACTTACCCACACTGCTAAACACAGTGCCAATTCTGGACTTCATGTGCCCACTCCCATACTGTTGCTGCTGCAGTCCTATGTAATTGGCCTGTCTCTAGGGGGGGACCATGGTTTCCCTTTCAAATGATTTTCCTAAAAAGTCTCAGCTCTTCTTAATTGCTCCTTCCAACACTCCAAGGTTCTTATTTCCCACACTTAGCAGAAATTGGAAAATATACATTTCTGCCTCGTAGCATACAAAGAAATGTTTCGAGAAAAAGGACTATGCAGTATCACGATTGACCATAGACCTGTGTCACCAGTTAGAAAGTAGACATTCCCCCTATACTGTGATAAGCATCTATCCAAAAAGAAGCCCCATTACACTATCTGACATATGTATACAGCACTGTTATATATGGAGTTGAAACAATATATGAGAAGATGCTGTTACTTCAGTCCCAATGGGTGATTTGCAGGCACTTGAGGAATCTCTGAGCAACCTCTACAAAGCATTGTGGCAGAGAACAAGAGAGCTAGGTCTGGTTAATGACAGAGTAGAGGGGCAATGAGTTAAGATACATTTAATAAAAATATTTTTACAGTAAAGACCTGATAAATTCATAAAATGAATAGAACGTAGTTGCAATTCATTTCTTATTTATCATTTTTATCAGTCCTTTCATTTTAAATGTATAAGTTATTACACAGTTTGAGCAAAACTGCTTAATATAGCCATACATCAAATGCACTACCTAACATGGCTGCCTGCTCAGTTAAAATTATAGCATCAATTTTTTAAATAATTATTCCTCTGTAGAGGTAAATATGTACTTTTTAAGAATTGCTACTTCGGATGAAATGATTTGCAAGTACTACTCATAACTACTGAATACAATCAAAAGGTGGCAGCACGATTGCCATATATGCCTCCCTATACATATTTTTTATTTGCTTCATTTTAAAAGCAGACACCATTTTCTTGACCCCTCAAATAAAGAAACAACTCACAAACTTCATTATAGACTTAGGTGTTTAATCATGTGTACATATGAACTAATATCCAGATGTGAGGTGTCTATACCACCTAGCATGCAGTGTAAGAAAGGTACCTCAATTGACTATTTCAGATTTTCCTTTCAGGTTTCCAGGAAACAGCTTGCTACACAGTCACTACCAGCAGCTAATTTAAACAACCTAAAGTGACAGAATACCATAGAGCAATTTCATGTTGTACCATGACGTGTGCACAAGCATTAGCATCACAACCAGTGTTACAGCTGAAACGTTAAAAGGAATACAGGAATAAATAACAAAATATTAATTTTCAGGATGATCTAGTTTTTGACTACAGATACATAACTCTAGGAGGATGCTTGTGTTCCAGTCAACAAAACATTAGCATCTAAAGAGAAACATTTAATACAGGAATGTATGAATAAGTGAAAGATTGCAGTGGGTGCTTTGTCTGCTACTGTCATTCTCTGCAGTGACCAATAATAGAAGCTGGCAAAACTCCAGCAGCTGTGTTTAAATGTCTGTAATTTTGTACAGATGTCCACTAACACGCTGGACAGCCTGTGTGCATGCACATGGGATACCATGGGAAAGAACAACAGGTGGAAAAGAAAGGGCATGTCAAAATAGCAGCAAGTTTGCAAAATGAAACACTTGATTGTTAAATTTAAACTCATCCTTTTTCTGCATATGCAAAACAACAAAATCATTACTGCTGATTTTCCTGTTTGGATTCCAGTGCTATTGAGAAAATAGAGGGCTGGACACAGCACTGATTACCAGCTCTTCTGTACTTCTCTTTCTCCTTATGGCCTTCTCCACACTCAGCAGAAAGGAAAACAGTCAGATTTGTGCATGGGTTCATCAGTAGCACTTGTTACAGTACCCTCATACTTCCCTAGCACAATGTTTATCTAAGCAATACTGCATTCCATGAGGCAAAGCAGAGGAAACTCAGAACTCCTACCTCCAACACGAGATGTGTAATTTCCCTATCTGTAACAGAGCTATGTAGGCAAAGCTGGACATTCAGCAGCTGAGATTCAAAAGCAGAGCCAGTAGGGAAACCTCATTTCACCCCTGCTCCCAGTTACCCTCTAGAGACAGCCATCAAGGGTGGTGGAGGTCACTCCCTGGTCTGAATGCAGTGGCAAACATTCCACCAGGGGCAGAAAAGGAATGATGCAAGACAGCTCTCCAGTTGGGACATGTAGAGAATGGGAAAACTCCACTTTTTCAAAATAAGTAGACTGAACCTTTCTGTCAAGATCACAAAACACCAATCTTTACGTAATCTGTGGTGAATTTTAAGGCCTTATACAAAAGTCTAAAGTTCTAGAACACCCACAAATCACTTGTATTTGTTAACATGGTGTACAATCAATGAATGCACAGATGTTACAGTTATGAGATGTACCAGAGAGCTTGGTCATGCAGTTGTTACACCAAAGCAAAAAAGATAGGATGCTTACCTGTATCCTGGGCTCGCTTATGAAACTCCAGCAGAGTGGATCTCCAGAAGAGATCCTTCCCCACCGGTGGTCAGCTCTTAAATGGGTCTAGGAGAGGTGCAGCCAGGCTCCACCCCTTCCGGCAGCACAGGTGAATTGCTTTCACCTGTGCTCTGTGACTGACTCATTGCTCGCCTCAGGTGATCAATCAGAGGTTCAGGCCATGATTCAGCAGCTCCCATACACATGGACTAAATAAGCTGTATTTTTTTAAGGGAAAAATAATAGCAGTTCATTTGACATTCTCCATGGTTGATGGTAATAATACTTAAGACTGAAACATGGGTTCAGTCTGATCAACAGCTCCAAGCAGGGTCTGCTAGACTCTACACAAGCTGCAGATTCCAAGTTGCTCCCAAAAGTTAATCTATACCGGACCCCATTACAGTAAACTCCAGCAAGAGGTGAAAATCTATAACTAATGATCAGCGTCAATTTAGCATTTCCCACAAGCAATTCTAGAGTGTTGAAGCTGTGACATTTTGTGAGTTATCAGAATCAATTTAATTAGTTGAAAAATGGTTATTCTCAGTATAATGACCACTCTACCTGTTTCTAAAGTACCCAAGGAAACCAGCGTTTACAAGCATTCAAAAGGACTTACGTGTTCAGAGGCTGATATGCTCCATAAAGTGGAGGATATGACACAGATATGGTGCAAGTTAAAAGGCTATCAAGAAGATTGCAAAAGGACATACAGTCCTAATGTTTCGTAATAATTAAGTGCCCAGAAACAGCTATCACAGCAATTACTATACATGCATGATTGATGCAGACTTTTCCAGGTTTTTAAATTATGCTCTAAATGATCGTGTCATGGCAATTCCAGAAAATGACTGGTCTTTTTGCCGCTAAATTACCATCCAAAAAGAATGGACTGGGAACAAAAAAAAAAAAAAAAACACCGCCTAATCAGTTCTTTAAATAGATAATGCAAGACACAAGAGTTATTCAGGATATTAATAAGACTTAGAGCAGAAAGCAACAAGTCCTGAGACAAAACCTCACCAATTAGGAGACTTTTTATGTTCCATTATGTTTAACTTAGAAGCCTCTGCATCCCTGCAGTCTACAAGCAAAAAAAAACCTCTTTACATAGCAAGTTTCTAAGATTGCCTAACAATCAATATTTGGGAAGAGCTACACGAGAACTTTCCCTTGTGATTTAGCAATGACTCTGATTCCCCAAGGTCTATGTTCCTGACATTGCTGCAAATGTAGTGCAAGCAATGAAAAATGGAAGCAGCACGTACTGTGCTTTCCCCATTGCCTTTGCTCAGGTCGTAACTCAATCTTGCATACACTGTAATTCAACCTGTGGAGATCCCAGAGGGTGCTGTGTAAACACCATGTGAAAACTTGACTCGATCATTAGAACAGTATAGCATGTTTTGCAGATTATTGAAAATTTTCTAGTTGATCACTTAGCTCAACTTTCTTGCATTAATCAAGGCTTCAGCTGATTTATCAATTATGAGCTTTTGTATTAGGCAAACCATCAGAGCACTCTGGCACCTAAAATGAGCCAGGAGCCAAGAAACAAAAGCGATATATGTCAAATTTCTGTATGTCAGAAAGACAGCTCTTAATCTCTCCCCTAGACTGTCCCTTAAGGTGCTGTAAGTCACTTGACACAGCACACCACTGCTGGTTCCGAGGCGCTGGGCAGCTGACAAAGTTCCCCTTGAAAGAAAACCTCTGTATCTGAGTGAGGACAGCGCACCCTCATACACATTCAGCTGAAGCCTGGCACACACTCAGCCCCAAACACTCACCACTCAAATTGTTAGCAGGTATTAGCTGTCACGTTACATTAGCCCCTCAACACGCTATCTTGCATCATGCCAGCATATAATGTGATTTAATGGAACATGACGTGACATATGTGATGTGACGTGATGTGATGTGACAGCTACCATTTAAAGGGGAACACACCTATTTTCAAATCAGATGTCCATTATCAATTAAGCTGCTCTGGTGATGGTCAGACATTCATATGTCAAGCCCAAGCAAAACTAACCAGCATGTGTTGTCTGTGCTACCAAACTGATGAGCTGGGAATCTGCCAGCTCCCCAAATTATCCTTGGGTAATTTGACAGATCTGTAATAGAAAACCTGTATATCGGTTGCACATCGTATTTGCTCAGTACTACTAAAAAAGTGTTTTTGCCGTTTCTCCTCTTCATCCATCATAATTAAAATCACCTAAAATTCTGACTACCAACCTGTAACTTCTGTTCTATTATTATCAGCTGCCAAGGTTGATATGTGAAAATAAAAAGTGGGCAAAGGATATTTTTTGTCTGTAGCTGAAGTGAACAAAGTTCTGAAAGCATCACAAACACAGTCATTTGACTGACCAGACACAACGTGAAACTAATATGAAAGTTAGCAAGAGTACAGCATGAGTAATAAAACCTTTTTGAATTCACTTCTGCACAATGATTTTTCTCCTTCAGTAGAGAAAAGACATTAAATGCTTTTTCTTAAAACCAAAGATTTGCATAGGCGCAATGAGATTGTCATAAATCTGTTGTAGGCAACAGGCTGTGTAATATATGCATAATTCAAAAGAAGAGAGCTCGTAGATGAGTTTAGCATACAAGTGAAATTCAGACACACTGTAGTGCAGCCGTTTTACAATGCATAAGGAATGCACATCATCCTCGTGCAGATTAAAGTATTGATTCTTCATCATTCTATAGCTTAGCCATTAATATTCATGCAAAGACTCTGGTCACCTTGCAGGAACACAGGCAGCAGCAGAGAATCAGTCCTGTTCTACGTCAGCACTCCAGAGCTGGAAAGCTCTCTGCACACAGGGTAACATGGCTCCCTGCTAGCGATGTGCCTGCAGTTGCTGCTCAGTTGACTGTTTCTGATGATCTTGCTGCTGCTGCAAAGAGGGGGAAAGCTGCTGCCTCTAGATTTCCCGATGCAAAAATTGCACTTCAAGGCCGGATGGCAGCTTGAAGGTCACACGCACTGACGCCTCGTATGCCAGAGACAGGAAGCCTAATTTTAGCCCACAAGAAACCAGAGTGCTGATTAGAAAAAATGAGATTCTATGATGCTTCAAAAGCTTTACAAGGGAAAACGATTCTTAGCACAAGATATCCCATCACACCTATGCTTCAAAGATGTCAAAAGAAAAGGCTTCTATGGCTGGTGGAAATGAATGAAAATAAATTATACTCTTGTCTAAAACAGAAAATATTGAAAGAACCTGGATATGTAATAGGCTAACATTGTGATTATTTACCATACACCCATCCAGATTTATAGAATAATAGGCAAATCTGTAGCAAGTTATGAGCTAAAGACAGAGGAAATCTGCAGCATGACCAGCAATCTGTGCCCCCTTTTCCTTCACAAAATGCTCCCAGATCCGGTCTGAAGGCTTTACACATAGGTTTGTCTTACCAGAAAGGCTAGTCTCACCTCACTTGTCAAGTTGAGCACACAGGCTGCATTGTGTTTGCACAGGATGCACTACAAAGCATCAATGGCTGTTCTGTGAAAAGAGAAGCCACATTCCAGACGGCCAAGTGCAGCTGTCACACCATGAAATAAAGAACATCTCGATCAGCTCAGCTGTATGAATCAGCAGATTACAACCAAGGAACTGTGCACAGGGCTGAACATTGGCTTCAATGCTTTGGAAACAACAATGGCAATATAGGAGTATTGCAAAGTTTGTGCCAGGTGAGTTGCATGAACATTCACACAGGAACAGAAAGAACACTGTATGGAAGTTCAACAGGACCTATTGAACCAATAGGAGGCTGAAGTTGGCAGTTACCTGGATCGCATCATTACCAGTGACAAAATGTGATGTCACCACTATGAGTCGGAATCAAAACAGCCTTCCATGGAGTGGCAACATATGAATTCCCCATCAAATAAAAAGTTCAAGACACAGACCTCAGCAGGCAAAGTGATACGTACTGTCTTTTGGGATAGGAAAGAGGTGATCCTTCTGGATTACCTGGAACCTGCACAAACCATCAACTCTGATCACTATATCACATTGCTGACAAAGCTGAAGTCGTGAACTTCCTGAGTCGGACCAAAGAAGACAACCTTCCTCTTGCAGCATGAAAACAACAGTCCAAATTTGGAACCTTCTGACTTCCCTCTGTTTGGGCTGATGAAAAATAGATTGCATGGGCAAATCAGTGTTGATCTGCTTTCAGGTTGTATTCCCATGTTTTGCACCATCAGGAAGAATGCTTATTTGATAGTAGCAATATCTTTACTACCAGGGAATTTCTGTTCCCATCCATGTTTTAAAAAGTTCATATCAAGGTCAGAAATTGCATTTTGGATTTAGACCTAGTGTTCCAAGTTTGAAGCGTTTAATAGTACACAATCCCTCAAATTCAGGTCAATCTGGAAAGTCATTCAGAACATAAGAACAACTGTACTGAGTAAAACCAAAGACTCTTCTAGTGCAGTATTCAGACTCCAATAGTGGTCATAAGTATATATGCAGGAAAGAGTATAAAAGCTGGACAGGTATAAATGATATTTCCCCTAATATTCACCTAGGCCCCTCTTGTTTTCAACTTAGGGACTTCCTGAACTAGATGTGATATCTACATGTTTAATTAACCTTCATTGAATTTCTCCTCTATGAATTTGCCTTGTCTCCCTCTTAAACCAATACAAACTTTTAGCATCCATCATTCTTTTGGCAAGATCAACAACCTACCACATGAAATCCATGCCTTTTTATTTGTTTTGAATCTGGTTCCTGCTACTTTCATCTGATTTCCCTTGGCTCTCAGACAAGACTGGGAAGAGAATATGAACAAGTCTTATCTGCACACTCTAAGATTTTATAGACTACTGTCATAGCTATCAGTCTTTTCCAGACTGGAAAATCCTCATTTATTTAATCATTCCTAACTCTTCCATAGCTTTGCTTATCTTTTTAGATCTTTTGTGAAGTGCTATTTAGTTCCTTTATGGCCTTCTGGAGATTGGGGCCTGGTGGGATGGAAGGACTGACACAGACATGACACAAAAAACTGCTCTTACTCAAGGTGCAAAAAGATCATGGATTTTCACATAACAATGTATTGATACTCTCTATTTTATTATGCTCCTTTTCTAATGACTTTTAGCGTTAAATTTGCCTTCTGACATTGAGTACTGAACCAACACACTCAGATTTTCCTATTGAAAATGAAATATCTCACTTCAGAACATTCAGGATAAGATCAAAATATTATCATCAGCACATGAAGTTAGGATTTTTTTTTTTTTTTGTCACATGTATCACCTGATATTTACCTATACTGAATTTCATGTGCTATTTTATTTCACACTTAACTGTATCTGTTTCTCATTCAATAAGCAAAACAGGACAGATTATCTGCATAGTATGAGCAGCCCCTAGACACATTTTTCAAAATGGGCTTCAATTGCCCCATTAACACTGGATGATAGAAATTGCTCCTGCATGTGTGAGGGTTCGGGAGTTGGCCCCAGCTACCCACAGAGGCTTATAATCAGGCTTATTTCATAAAAGTAATATCACATCAGTAGAGGCTACACTGTGTTACAAGTTTTATTCTTGTGCTTCTGAATACATCTAAGAAAAGCTGTTCAGAAATCTCATACATATTTTTCACTGAGAACTGAAATAATGACACTTTCAGAAATAGTTACATTTCTAAACTTTCAGCAAAATTGAGGTGGAACTCGAGCAGACTCTTGCCTGTCTACCAATTCCAAAGACCAGTCTTACTTTTTTCTACTCATGGTGCTAGTTCTTCCTATGTCAAGAGGATGCCAGTGTTCCCAAAGGTTTGCAGCTTTCAGTCTCTTTCCAATCAGCTACAATTCCAAAGTCCTCTGGCAGCCTGCTTGACTCCCATGGAGCCAGAGGTCTTGGAACTGCTGGTCACTGACGAACAATCCTTTTCAGTTTCTTATTTTAATACATGGTTTAAACAAGCTAATCAGTTGTGTTGATGCTGTTTAATAGTGTTCAGCCGTGACTAATGAGAATCATGTTACTTTCTGCCTGCAATTATAGGAGTTCCCGCTCAAAGCATTTGCTGCAGAGTATCTATTTCCTCTCTGAAGGAAGTTTGACTGTCTTTGAAAAGAAAACTGTGTTGGATCTTTACCAAACATAAATATTGATTTTGATTTTAAATTTTACTCCAAAGTTGACAGGAGAAATAGGCAAGAAATACTCAAAAGACTTTTGCAGTACTAATTTTTTGCATAAATTCTACCACACACAAGTTGTGCACTGAGAGTGTTTGGATTCTTGTTACCTGCACATGTTTTCTTTTCAATTTCACTGACACGAATATTAAAGGTGCACATTATTTGATAAATCACACAATTAGAAGGATATTTAAAACCAAATGCATTAAGTTGTCAATGGATAGAATAAAGACTTCAGATATATTTCAGCATGGCAATAACTTATTTATATGTTCCCACTAGTAACTATTTCTTGAGAGGAAAAGATGACAATTCACATATATCTTTCTACTCCCTAATGAATTATTTCATTGCCATATGAAGAATTTTACAATTCAATAATCAGCTGCTTAATGGCTTCCCATAAAAAAATTAAATTAACAATGCAAACATGGCTTAGGTTCCCAAAATAAAAGAAAAACAAAACAACAGGAGAATATCACAAACTCAAATATTCCTAGAGCATATTTTAATTTAAAATTGCCTAGCATATTCACTGCTTGAAAAACTTCAGCTACATTGGAATTCCAAAGCATCTCTGTTTTCAGAACTGTCATCTATTTTTTGTTAGTAGTTAAATACGTTCGGAAGTATCTAATTTTATGGATGAGAACCACAAGCAAAAAAATCCCAGACTATTAAACTTCCTTCTAATTCCCATTTAGATCTTTTCTCATAGGTATGCCACATCTTACTCTAATCCATGCAGATGATCTTTACTCCCACTGATCTAAAAGGGCAATGTGAATGATGTAGGGGCACGGTATAGGTCTACTGCATTTCAAATGCCCAAAATATGCAAAAATAAAAAAATAAATAAAACAATTGGCAGCTTTGTTAAAATTTCTGTTCTTATTAAAATAGAAATAACGTGCTTCAGCTACTTTTTTGACTACACAAATTAGTAATTGCAAAATGATAGGATTGTTCTTTTAGTACAGGAAAGACTCTCAGTAGTTTTCGAACAGAACAGTCCTATGTGATTTTTTTTTAGAAGACCAAATACAATCATTGTAACCCCCAGACTAAAGTGCCTTTCTCCTTCCATTATATAAATCCTACACCATATTAGAAGACAGAATCATATCTCTTTCTCCATTATGACCTCCATTATGATTGACAGCAATCTTCATCTGCAGGGGCCTGCATTTGCTCTTACTGAAGTTAATGCAAAAAAATCTAATTGGTTTCAATGGCAGCAGGATATAATGAGGCTCCATTTATGGGTCTTTCTGCAAGAAACACAAGGAAAACATTTGTGACCATTATCCCCCCCTCTTCAAACATTTTATTCTTTTTGTTTTATCCCACATTTCAAATTTTTAAAATAGTTTGTCATTACTGCTGGGGCTAAAAAGAAACTGTGATGTGGGAAATATATTCCATGGATGCCTAAACTTCCAGTCCTTAGAGATTACTGGCTGGCTGCAATATTGTTCCACAGTGTCAATTTCTATGTTGGATATTGTTCATTTTTGGAAAGATGTTCAGAATTATATTTGGCTTCTGCATTAAAAATAGAGCTTTTTTTTTTTTTTTTTTTTTTAACATGAGTTTGAAGATGCAAAATGTTAGATTAACTGGGTTGAATTTTCATGGAAGTGCTGGAGGGCAGATTCTAAAGCCAGCATCCTGACCTCAACCTTGTTATAGCATTCTCCGTTGCTCCATCATAAAAAGCCCTGCATATCTGCAGCCTTTGAAAAGTACTTGCGAGAAGACTGCATGGCCATTCACATACCTCCACTGAGATTTAACTAGAGAAAAAGGATTTACCACTGCCCAAAACTTGGGCTTGTGTAGTCAGAGCCCTGTAGGTGCTTGTCTTTGGATGAAGCAAGTATTTAGTAACTCTCACGTTCTTAAAAGGTCTATTCTAAATAATCTAAAATTCGGAGGGAATTTCCAAGAAATGAACTGCACAATTTTGATTCCTAATTGTGTTGAATGAAGATCAGATATACAGCAGTTTAAAGGCAAATATGCAAACAAAATCTTCAGTCTCAACATCCTAGTAACCAAACATTTTCCTTCGCAGAAGAGTCCAGGACTCCCTGCACACTGTGCTCTTTCCATTACTACCACAGCCAGGAAAAAAAAATGAGGCAAGTGAAGGAGAAATACAGAAAAGGCAAAAGTGTTTTCAAGCACAAGATAAAAACGTATCCTGTTGGTTTTACTGGATGCTTTTCGCTGTTATTGGTTTTCTTCAAAATATTTGAAATAAAGCAGAAATACCACTGAAAATGTTAAAAGGAAATTCAGTGAAGAAGAAAATTAGAAGAAAAAAAGATTGGCACTTGTCTAAGAATGGGAAATCTTATCCACTATTTCCAAACAGAACAATAGAAAAGATCAGAATCCACACTGCTCACATTAGTAATGCAAATCTGCAACTTCAAAAATGGAAAAGAATTGAACTCAAATCCAGCGTTTGCCGGTGTTTATATTCTCAAATCTTCTCTACAATCAGATCTAAATCCAGTACAAGGTGACTATCTCAAATATCAAGAAACTAACTGCAGAAAAAGGCTTCCCGATTACTTTTTTCCCTCAAAGCAAGTATTTCCATATTGCTAAGAAATTATTATAAGGAGAGCCCAGCTGTGATCTATTCACATATAATAATACACAGTTCTTTTCTGAGGCATATTATTTACATTATGGATTTATTATTGTCTTCTGTTATGTTGACACAAAATAATCTTTCATCTCCTTCTATGCTAAAGAAGTGCAAGCATCCTTTGCTCCGTAAATAATTCAAAGACATAAATATTTTAAGAACAATAAGCAGTATATTTTGGAGCAGTAGAAGAGAAGTGAAATTAGTTATCTGTATCTGAGATCTTGATTGCAGCAGCATAATTGTTTTTCAGTTTTCATTATCCTACAGTGAACCAAATCTCTCCCTTTACTTTCAAACACTGAATGTTTGGTTTCATCTGCAAGAGCAGTTTTGATGAAAAAACAGAAGCACTCAAGCATGAAATTTCAATGCTTTCAAAATTCCTATGCTAAATAAAAGGAAAATATACTTAAAACAATTTGTTTGTCCTGCATACATCTTTTTAAAGTATGGTATAATAATCTTTTTCATAAATATTGTGCTTATGGGTTACTGGATGCAACCTCATTGTGTATTTGAATATAATTAACTTGTGAGAATTTTTCAGTCAAAAGGAGTTTTTTCCTTTATCAGACTGTAATAAGATTGAAGAAAATTTCTCATTCTTTTGATATTCATATAGAAACTATAGCTGAAATGATAAATCAAAAGTGACTTACAGTCAAAAGTAATAGAAGTTTAGAAAACTAAAGAATGTGCAGACGCAGCAAAAATTCATTTGGGAATCCCTTATTACTAGGTGCTGTTTTTTTTCTCCTGTGATCTGCAGACAGTTCTCAGATCTGCAATGCAGATCTCCAAAATTTGGAGTAGATAGGCTACAAGGCCTGGCGGGAGCTCAGCATTAATACTGTCAAACCAGATACATAGTCTTCTTTTTCCCTTAAAAGATTAACACAAAATCTGTGTACCTCTTTCTCTTCTCAGTGTTGGATAGGCGTACTCTAAAACATGCAGAAGAAAAAAACAGGCCTTGAGCCTCTTTGCATTAAGGAATTTAAGTTGCAGCTGATCAGTTATTAGTTTCACAATAGACAGTGCAAAAAGTTTCAGAAGAGGATATAAAGCTGTGTTGGTTCATTGCTTGCAGAACAAACAATAATCTGCCTCTGAGCAGCCAACTCCTCTTACTCCGTCTGTCTCTCTATCAGGATATTTTGTAATGGAGTGTTTGGCTGCAGCTCTTAGGCAGTTGCAAAGATCACTGCTATGGGCAAGTGCCTACATTCCCATAAATTTAAAACTTTGATTTAAATGACAATTCTGAGGCCCCCCTAGTCATTGCAAAATCCAGAGAAAAATCTCTATTTGATGAAGAGATTTCTATAGAGATGTTTGCAGATGTACTTCTATTTTTCAGCTGTTTACATCCATATAAAAAAAGAAGCATGCTCCACACTTCAGTAATTTCTAAGATGGCTCTCCATCCAGTCCTGCACATCACACGACACAGTATGACAAATACAGGACTTGGCACTAAGACAACTTTGTCAAATGTAAGATAATTCTGAGGAAGTGATATGATCATGAGACTGAATTTGATTTCTCTTAAGAAATTAAATATCCTATGTTAATCTTCATCCATGTAAAACAGGGAGATTTTATAAGCAATGTTTTGGTTTTAATCTTTTTCTCATAGCCCTGTGGTGCCTTTCTTTGCCTTTTCTGAAAAAATATGGTTTGTTATCCTTTGTTTTCTTCCCTCTTCATGTTTGGCTTAGAAGCAGAGGGTTATATTTAAAAAAAAATCTGAAGTCCAGTAAAAGTTTAGTAGATGCCCCTGTGACCTTGATAAAGGACAGAATTGAAAAAGTCTGCTGAAAGGCAGTATAACTAGAAACTGGAAATATTCCATTAGAAAGGACAGGAAAAATAACCTCTTCAATCCCCAGAAATATCAGAGATCAAACTTGCCAAACATTTGCCAAAAATGACAAGCAACTGTTACTACAACCACCTTTTAAAACTCATTTCTAACCCTACAAACATATTTCTAGCCCTAGCAGAAAGCAGATCATAAATTGGTAAATAGGCTTTCCAGCTGGTGAAAAACAATTAAATGATCCAATACACATCTTCTCATGGGCATTTAAACATCCATTATTTTAAAATCTAGACTAACTTTAGGAAACTATGTAATCAATATCCTTCCAACTCCAGACATCTAGGCAAGACATTTTCCCATTGTACAGCACGTTTGTTTTGGTCATTCTAAGACCATCTGTGGTGGATTGAATCTGGAAACCTCTAGGACTAGGTGGCTTTTAAATCTTGGCTGAAATACCAATTTATCTCCCTCTTCTTGTTAGCTCACCATCTCTACGTTGTCATTTTGGAACAATGTTTCAGATGCACTTTATCACAATGAGAATGGCTGATGAGGGGTCATCACATGTATCGCAGTGAAATATTTGAGAAAAGGTTATGCTGGAACTGTAAGAAATTGTCTGTATAGCCACGGATTTTGTTTAGATTACTTTATGAGGAAAAAAAACATGATAACAAGACATCCTAATTGACTGTATCTCATAGACTTTAAAAGTGTCAGAGCGATTTAGCCTTTAAAGAACTACATAAAATATTTTATCACATCTCTGCCTCAGTAACTTTAATAAACTATACAGCCTTCAGGGACCAGGCTCCTTATAAATTAAGTGCCTTCAACTTGCTGCACAAGGGTCTTTATCTCTTGTCAGCTTAATTATGTGTTTAATTTTATTTTTAACATTTTTTGCATTGACCCACACCAATAGAAGCCTAGATTGTTTAATTAAACATACAAATATGGTTATATCTAGCACAATCAAAGCACTAATTTGTCATACTAATGTTCTATACTGAGCTGATAGTTCCATTGTAGTGCTAATACACTAGTTTAGTCTAAAGTTTATCAGCTCACCTTTCCAGCAATAATTTAAAGTTTAACTTTGTTCCACCACCCTCTTACAACTAATTGGCTGTAGCTTTTCCCCAGTGTCTCAATAGAAGCTAGACTCTAATAAGTTATTAAGCAATTACTTATGCATTATTGCTTATGCATGTGTGTTCCAGATTTACACTCTAATACAGAAAGGCCCAAATGAGTGTCTGGGTAACAGAACACAGCTGCATATCACTTTCTCTTCAGCAACAAAATTTCTAATATAAATATGAGACTAGAACAAAAAAAGCTGTGTTACAAATCTACAGAAAACATGCTAGAAAGACACAACTTAACTGACACTTGAGTTCCTCAAGACCAATATCACTGCTAGCCAGCACGAAAGGTGAAACACAATGACTGCCACCATAAAATGCAGAGGAAAAAGAGAGGAGGTGCAAAGCACGGGAGTCAGGCCTCAAGCTTTGAGTTACACTTCATTAAGGAGAGATCCAAGAGCTTTGTGATTTGGGAGCTGCTGGAAGCCACAGTGGTGAATGTACCCCTGGGGTAGGTCTGTCACGAAAAATTATATCTCCCTTTGGTGGATCTCCTCTTTCCAACTTTCCCCTTTGCACTGTCCCTTTCTCATCACCGAATTATTAGCGTTTCAATCTGATGATCTGGTGAATTTTTTAGCCAGTACTGAGACTTTCTTTGACAGGCTGACTCATGGTCTGTACACACCAGGACTGGCAATAACGGTAGGCTAAATTTCCCTATTACCCTCTTGTGGAAATCTCCTGAGAGCTGGTAGCCACATAACATGGTACTGGAGGTCAGTTGTTTCAAGTATTCTGAAGGTCTGCAGCAACCTCCTTACACTAGTCAAGCAACAGTCCACACAAGCCAAAGTCTGCAAGTCTGGTAATAAGATGAAGGGGTATGCACAAGATGTTTTACTATTAGTCATGCAGTCTGGTCACAAGTCTTACTAATCCTACACACTTGATAAGGGAGAATGGCTAGCAGTGAGAAAATCCTTCATGCCATGGAAATGTCAGCTAGCACAATGGCTAACTAGTACTGGGGGCTTTTTATAAATATGGATTTGTAACTCAGATCATAGGAATTCAAATACACGTTTTTTGATGCCTTCAGTGCCAGGATGACACTGGGCAGTAGATAGGAACAGGGCTTAGTGACATGAGTTTGATTGATGATGGCTGCACTGTGCAAATGATATGCACAGTAACTTCAGAAAGTGATAGAAAGCACCTGGAAAAAGTTCGCTTTGAAGGTCAAAGCTGACAGAACCTTTATATATGTGGGAAGATGCCAGTGGAAGAGCAGTAACTTTTAAGAAAGCAACAAGAAGTAAGAAAACTGAAAAATACAATTGCAAGATCTTGTGGAATTTATGGCTTGCTTGGTTAATATGTCTGTCTGGCTGACTGATAGTTCCATTGTGGTAATAATACAATAGTTTAAAGTGAAGTTCAATTGCCCATCTTTCTAGAAATAATATAGAATTTTCACTTTGTTTCACAGAACCCCTCAGACCGACAATGAATGGCTGCCAGCTTTTCCAAATGCATTTCAGATGCTAATAAGTTATTAGCCAATTACTTTTGTGCCACATGCATCCAGGCATATCAGCGCATTGAATTTAAAGATTCACTCACACTTAATGGGAAAGTTTGAGAAACGTTTTAGTTAGAATGCTTGTTTAAATAAAGCACAGATTTGGGTATTTTTCTGCATATAACTTTTGAAGCTCTTCATTCTCAAGAATTTCATCTGTTCT
The DNA here is from genome assembly GCA_037305975.1 of Chrysolophus pictus. NCBI lineage: Eukaryota > Metazoa > Chordata > Aves > Galliformes > Phasianidae > Chrysolophus > Chrysolophus pictus. The sequence continues at coordinate 22,933,136 of CM074583.1, forward strand.
TTGGCCTTTGGCTTAATTTGAAACTGTAACGTTTTACTCGTTATTCTCCACAGAAATTAATTATATTATTAATTGACAAATTTAAGGCAGAAATAGAGAACAGATGCATTTCAGAAACACTGCAGCTTTTAAAGAAAAATATCACAATCTTGTTTTAGTAGAACTAACTGTGATAGCTACATACTGCAGGTGTAAAAACACAAACAGGTAAAGGTGAACCATCAAATGAAGAAACTGATTTAAAAAACAAGTATGTCAAGTCAAGAACAAGTATGCTTGTTCTCTCTAGCTGCAAAGCTAGCTAAATTAAAGACATCATTGAATGCACCTGCTTTTCAAAGATACTGAATCTTCACAAAAGTGGTTTCCAGTTGTTAAAATTAACAATTTTACTTTTTACCTTTAACAGTGTAAATCCAAACTTCCCACAGTGGATGCTTGAAGATGTCCCTTCAATTACTGTAAGACTTTTAGACAGATTACAAACTCTTGAAATCACAAGTTGTTCATCTCTGTGCAAGTTTTAACTCTTCAACTGAACTCCACAAAATTTCATATTTGATTTTGTGGCAGCATAAAGGTAAAAAGGAAAAACACCAATTGGCCTAGAAGTAGTTTAAGATAGGAGCTCAGGTTCAAGGGCCTATCCTCTCCACTGTGTAACAAGAGAGGAACTGGATTTGCAACTGGATAACAGGATGGCTTAGTAATTTCAACTCCTTTCCCGTTGGCGGACATTTAGATATCCAACAATGCCTGCCTCAGAAATGTTATGCTGTTAGCCAAACAGAATTGCATGTGATCTACTCAAGAAGCGCATGCAAATTATAAGTCCGGAGCTATAGTTGTACAGAAACATGTCCAAATCAAGATTTTCCAACATCTTTAGTCTTGACTGTTCTCACAGAGATGATTTTGCTACCTTAATGCTGTTTCTTCTTATAAATTGACTTGAGGTTATAGTTTTTTTTTTACAGGTAAAACACAGTCCACTACCAAGTAGCTACTGGGTGAAACAATTTTCAATGTTTTTTTAACATGTAATTTTTAACAATATTAAAAAATACCATATCATAAATTGTATTTGCTTTTATTAACCAGAAGTAGCAGGTTCTCACTTTACCTGCTAAAACCATCATTACTTCAGGTAATGGAAGGAATATTACTTTTACTTACAGTGAAGGAATGGATTTCTTCTGCAATTGTTTGCTTTCAGAAGTTAAGCATGTAATGTAAAGTCAACAGCTACTTTACTTAAGAACTCCATGCTAGGTCAGTACCATTTGAATGTCCATTTGCCTTCCTCATTTGCTGGAAGCTTGGACAACTGCACCCCTTAAGTTAATCCTAACATTTTAATTAGTTCAGAGCTGACAGCTATTTGTACTTTCAGTAATAAATTTTAAAGTCATTGGAAAGTAGATTAGTCTAATTTAACAATGTCTGCTCATGTGTTTCACTTCTCTGTTAAGGACAGACACGCTCATCAGATGAAGATCTAGACTGAAAGGGAACCTGCATTTAATAGTACTTACCTGATCTGATGGCAGCAAAGAGCATAACAGGAACTCACTTGCAAGTAGAGTACCTAGAAATGTGGCCTAATACTTGGAGATGGTGGCTCTTTCATCAATCCATTTGGCCTTCCATAGTTCTGCTTTGTTGCTTCTGTACTGGTCTATTACAGCTACCTATGGAGGTCACAATGTTTGCAAGCAAATTAAATTGTTTTCCTCCTTTCACACCTCTGGTTAGTCACTTCATACATATCACTAAAAATAATCCATACTACTGGAGTTCTTGTCCAACTCAGGCTACAAAACAGCATTTATGACAAAGAAAACTAGTGTGCTCACAGGTAAGGTCTTAGTGGAAGGGGAGTTTTATTTGTGAGGAAGCTGATTCTTCAATACAGAAAGCTTGATGGGGTCAGGTCAGACTTAGCCAGTGACAAATTATGCACCAGTCATTATTCTTCTATGCATACTCGAGGGAATGAAAGAGAAATGAAAACTTGTTCCAGAGTACACAGTTATTCCTTTGCTATATTTTATATGCTATATAAACACATTTGGGTTTTGTTTTTGTTTGGGTTTTTTGTTTGTTTGTTTTTCATATCTCTTCAATAGTATGAGATGCAAGACAAACTGGAAAAAGAAAATATTGTAACTTTACAAATTTATTCACTGTTGTACCATCAGGTTTGAACCTTGCATGTTCTCCCACAAATACAACAGGAATGCTCTTGCTGTTACTGAGGCTGAAAATGACTAGATAATGCATTTCACAACCATGCCAGTGGTTATTTTCTTTCACTCATCATCTTTCGTTCACTACCAGTTATTTCAGTTGGCAGATGTGGTTTTGCAATCCTCTATAACGGTATCTGCTAGCATTGCATAGCTGAAAGTTCTTCCCAAGAGCATCTTTAGATATTTCTTATGTCCACTGAAGGTCTGTTTCCCATTAGTTATTTCCTTACAGAATAATTTCTTCAGTAAATGCCTCTTGTCCAACTGTGGAAGGCAATCTCTTTATCTGAGTATGATAGAAAATGGTACTATACATTCTCTTTTCAGCTTCTGGCTAGTCTGGCACAAAAATGAAGCGACTCCTCAGTAAGAGCTCAACTAACCCCACTGCAGATGTTTCTATAATTTCTTTCTGTAATATTCTTCTAAATTCCTGCAGGGGTGGAATAGAGAAGAACCTACCAAAGGATATTGCTACCAAAGGGGCAAAAGGAGCAGAATGATGTAGAATATGCTAGGTCAAATCAGTTTCATGATACTAAATTCACATCAAACTATAGAATGATTTAAAATATTTTAAGATATTCTCCAGATTCTTTGACTGAAGATATAAATTTGCAATACTCCAGAGATGTCAGTTATTAATTCAAAAAAGTTTTTCACACAATTTAGGAATTTATGCTTTTTTTTTTTTTTTGCCCTGGCCCTGTATGTGATCAAACAATATCTATTCAACATGCAACATTTTCACAACCACTTAAATAAAGGCATTTAAAATTCACTTCAAGTAGTCAGTTGTATTAGTGATAAGAGTTCAGTTTCTTTTGCTAGAAATATTTTGCAACCCCATGCATATATACCCAGAGTAAGTGAGAGTAAATAATTGCTGCAAATATGCTGAAAAACTGCTAAAATTTAGACTTTGCTAACAACTAATTTGATTTCTCTGTTACATTAGAATCATCACAAACACTAATTTACAGCTGGTAGTCTCAACTGTTTATTCTCTTGCATGTTATTAAAGATGAGCATAACAGTCTAAAGCAAATGTTGAAATATTAAAATTGAAATTTCAAAACATTGCTGAAATTTTTATTTTACAATATGTAATTATTACCATAAGAAGGATTTTTTAAAAAAAATTCCTGCTCTTTTTCAGAAAAAAATCACTTTATCAAAAAACACCAGCCAGTTCTATAAAAACTATTGTGATTCATTTTCAGAGGAGACCATTCATATCATATGGAGTACTACGTAGCACAAGACAGAGCATTTGGATCTCTCCTGTTGAATGGAAATAACAGCTGGGATACATTCTAACAGCATCCAGGCTGGGAAATACAGATGTGGATCAACTTTTGGAAGAGTTACCCAGCAGTGCCATTACAACAGAGACAGGCAGCATTACCCACTTCCAAGTCCTTCAGTCAAACAGAGTTGTCAAGTGGCACCTCGTACTTTTCTGATATGAAACTCTCAAAAACGTCCAACAGTTGGGTGCTGTCAAGCATTTTGCTGAAAACTGAAGTTCTTAAGCAAGAAAGCCTAATAGGATGTGTATAAAAATCATGCAAAGTGTTACTGAGGATGTGACAAATCACGGGATAGGAATATCTTCAAAGCCCAGCAGCATGTGCCAGTCTGTGCCCTGATTACTGATTAACGTTCGGAAACATTTCAGAGAGAAGCCTGACTCTAGATGGAATTGGAAGTGATGTATGTTACGTGAGATGTACATTCATTTTCATAAGTGACTCTTCAGAGAGTTTTGAAAATTCCCAGAGGGACCTCCCTCCAATGATTTAACAAAGTGATCAAGGATCAAGGCACCTAGAATTCATGAACAGCATGACACTACCTCCCTTTCATGTCTGACATCCTAAGGACAAAGAAACTATGAAAGGTTCACAGCCGTAACAAAACTGAGAGTTGTTAAAATACAGCACTGTAGCAGTAATGATGACAGTTAAAAGGGAATTAGTATGAACTCAGCAAAAACTTTCCATAAAACAAATTTTTCTAGAATAATTACTCTCTAAAACCTTTCAGTGTTAATCAGTGATACTTTTCACACATCCCACATTCTTCCATTATGACTCCAATAACACAGCAGTATATCAGGTGAACCATTATTGTTTGATACTCAGATCAGTGGGGCAACATTCATGTCTATTCCCTTTGTTATACATTGCCTGTAAGACTACCTAGCTATTCTCAGATGCCACTGGTGTCTACTTTCTTCAGGTTATGCTCACATTTAGATAATGCACAGCATAAACTGATGCAGTGTCATGACGATGATAAAGAGACATCTGTATTATGCCACATTCAATATCCCAGAATGCTGGAAGGGAGGACTGACATGCTGCACTAGCTGTGGTTTACCATGAAGATCCTGAAGTTTTACTAGAAGAACATTTCCAACTACTAAAGAATTCTCCATATATTCATCAGTAGAAATATAATGAAAGCATGGACAGATATAAGAGCCTAGATGTCACTGAAAAAAATGAACTAATAGTTTCTCAGCATCTTGTAAACAAGTAGACACAAACAAAAAGGATGAAATAAAGTAGAGAAGGATACTAATGTCCATATGTTACCGTAAGAAAAATTACTTTCAGGGATGGGCATCTGGGGCCTGCAGATGCCAGGTTTGTTTCATGAAAGGCCATGGCAGTTAACAGTGCAGTGACAGGATGAAAAGCAATGGAAAACAGCTGATTCTTGAGTACAATCCACAGCAGCAAAATGCACTTCTACCTTGGAATGCTGTTGCCAGAACAGGTTAGGACAATATGATATTAACTTTAAGACAATGAAAGTACGTTAAAAAGCTTGACTATCAGACAGCTGTTTACAACTCCCATATTCTGCAGTCTAAGTTTGTTAGCAATGCCATATCTGCATATGATAATTAGGCATACATTTCTCTGCCACATATAGAATTGAATCCTAAGCTCTCTTCCCACATCCCTGTTGCTTAGCAGTTACTAATACCATGTTCTCTGATCCAGTACAAAGCTTCCCAAATTTGGCCTCAGGTCTGTTCATTGGACTCCTGAAGGCACTTATTTGCCCAGTTAAATTGCTTTAGCTGTTGAGAAGATGAGAATATGCTTCAACAAGTCAGGATAGGTAATAACAGCTCCACTCAACCCCAACTGAAGTCTATGAAAAGCACTTAAAAGAAGAAAAAATAAGGAAAAAATTAAAAAGATACAATAAAAATTGATCTGTTTAGCATTACTAAACATTAAGCATGGAAATATGATGCAAGTAAGGATTGCAAACTTGGACCCTGTCTCAACACAAATATAAATTTTAAATATAATTTGTTTTAAAAAAAAATGAGACATCTATCAACAGATGAAAAGAGTCTAGTCCCCAATATTTTATTCATATTCTATTAATTTTGTTGGTTTCTTTATTCTCTCTCAAAGAGAAGCTTATACCTGGAATTGCTATCAAGTCAGGGAAAAACCACTTCAAACCGTTTACATTCAGATTTGCACTTTCTCAAAAATGCTTGGATCTGGACTCATGCTCATCTCCTTTTATCTTTGTAGGATCTAGCACAATTTCTGAACAAAGGATTTTTATCTTACTTCAATGTACAAAATTCAGCCTCTATGAAAATGAGAAAAATTCTCCTTGCCCCTAGTGACCTTGGGATAAAAGGAAATATATACAATAGCGACTGCAGCTATACTATATAGTTTATATATAGTTTTACTGCTCCTTCCATTTTACTATATCTTCTCTTATATTAATGGGAATGACTTGCCAAACTTACAGATCTGGCAAGCACATTATATTTGGAAAGTACTGTAAAAGCAGGTATATTTTTAATGTTTTACCATCTGCTTGGTAGGCTATAGACAAACACATAATGCCAAACATTGCAGTTTTCAGTGAGAACTCTTTTGGTAACCTCTGTCTCAAATTTGATTACTGTATTTGGAACATTGATTTAGCAATGAAAGTAATGACAATGCCATCATTTTAAACTTTCATGCAGGAGCAATGAAGAGATACACTTAAGTTCATGTTTGCCTAGTCTTCCCTGTCTGCTTTAAATTATGAAATGCATTATTTAAGGAGAGTGACAACAGCTCTAATTGCAAATAAAAACAGGGTGCATCCTTGCAAAATGGCCCAGTGAGACATTACAACTAAGCCAAGTACTATAAAAACAACATATAAAACCTGATAGATTATTAAAAAAGCCCAGTGACAGATTTCATGGTCTGTTCGCTCAATATTGCATTTCTGAAGGAAGCATTCTTGTTTAAATTTGCTCAGCTAGGAATAGAAATGCCTACCATTATTTGTGTGTACGTAAAAGATCCTGTGATAGACTAACACCTCACTGTACTGCACAAACACAGTAAAAGACTTGCCTAGCAACAACGGATGGGTGATCTGTATATTATAGATACATTCTGTGTCCATTTTTTTTTTTGCAATTTTTCTTTTCACATTTCTCACTTCAGACAATTCCTGCCTAGTACCAGATACTTGCATTGTCCTACTGGATTCAGAGGTACCACAACAGCTCTTGTTGACCTACTGTGTTTGATCCCACCACTATAGCTTTACTAGCTCTACTTGTTCTTGAAGAAGAGTACGTTTATTGTCCAAAGCTCAGCTCTGGCAGCAATCTCTAATTGTTTCTATCACACCATGAGCATTTTCACTTCTATCTTTCAGAGATTGCATGGACATTCCTTAGAACCACCAAAAACAATTCCCCCACTTTGCACTCGTTTTAAGGTCTAGTCATTGCTGCACAAGGAAGTTGATTTTGTTTCTAATAGCAGAAAAAAGTTGACCAACAATATCAACATTGGGATGAGGCTCGATGTACTACACAGCTACCGCTGCCTGATAGCAAATCTACTTTATTCTCCCTTCATATATTTTGTCTGAAGTGTATCTGTTGCAGTTTAACCCAGCCAGCAGCTGAATACCTGACAGCTTTTTGCTCAACCCACCTGCTTCCACTCGTAGTGGAAATAAAAGCTATTTACTAAGACAGAGAAGAAAGAGAGAAACAACAGTAATGATAATGAAGTATATATGTATAAATAGACATAAGAAGAAAATCATCCCTACCCCAGCTGACACTAGGACAGTATGCTTCCTTACAGGTATAGAGCTCCAACTTTCCAGAACACATGACAAAATAGGCAATGTTCTCATAGCATCTCCCAACAAGTGTGACAGACCAGTGACTTCGTTTTCCTTCTTAGCTGTCTCTCAATCATCAGGAATAAAATTAGGAATAAGATTTGTTTATCAGTCAGCATTCAATTGTATGTTCTTTACGTCATAATTTATCTCAAGTTTGTCGAGATTCTGTCAAATTGCCTATTGTTACACGGTGTCTTACTCTAGCTCTGTCCATTGATATGAAAGTCTTGAAATCAGGCAGATGGTTTTGTAAGGCAAAGACTGTTTTGCCTCAGGCTAAAAGTGTGTAGATTAAAGGAAAGGTTAATACAAAAATAATTCAAGGTAAGATAAAAATTTGACAGATGTGTGCAGTTCTTTCGCCAATTCATTTTCTACCATATCACTGTAGTATTTATATATTCTAGATCATACCTATGTGAAACTGTGCAAAATTTATCATGGGAGTGAAGATCTGAAATTAATTTCTAATCAGCAAAGAACATCCTGACAACATTGCTAGTTTAAATCCCCTTAGCCCATAGGCCAGGAATAACCACAGCAGCTTTGCTCTGAAAGTCCTCTGTGCAGATATTGTGAAGACCTCATGATATAGATTATCTGGTATGACAATATCACGTTCTGCTTATGGGGAATGTCAGTGCAGGCTTGTGAAATGATCTTTAAAAAGCAAATTAATTTTTAGAAAAATGCTATCATCTGCAGCAATGTAATCAAGATGTTGCATGGAAATTGCAGTGTCTCCCATTTTTAAAAGTGCAGGGAATAAAACTCTCTCCTTTATGCAGAGATTCTGCCTATAAGTTAAAAAGTTGTGCGTATGTAATTGAAATCTAGCAAGATGTCTATTTCTATTCGGGACAGAGGGATGGAGGAATATGAGGTAGATACCAAAGCAAGCAATGTTCTAATGGAATAACAAATAAAAACATTATTCCAAATTTGCCCTACCAGCTGTGTCCCACTAATGCCAAAAGGGTCAATAGAAATATTTATGATTTGAAAGTGTATCTTAAATTCCTTGTTTTACTGAAATAAGCATTAGATAAAGGTTATAATGAGTAATAATGAATAAGCTTTACCCAGCTCTGATGTTTGGATTACGTAAACAACCACATCTGGTAGTATACTCAACAACAGAATCATCATACACTATGCAAGAAAACTGTTTCTGAGAATATCAGGAATTGGATACTCAAAATAGGAAAAAATTCTCAAGTTCTTGCTGCTAGATGGCTCAGAATTGTCTTTCACATAGTGTCTTTTCCACAGTGTTTGGCATTATTTTAGAAGTGTTTTGGATGTCTATAGTTTTATTTTAGAATTGTCTCAAATAAACCAAGCGAGACTTCAAAACAAGATAATTTGGGACATATGTTCTTTGTGATTAAGCCTAAAATTTAACTAAAACAACTTTACCACAATAAAAGCAAAGTTTTTGATAATGCTTTCCTAAGTTGCATCTCAGGTTTTGCACTGTCCCGCCTCAGGAAAAGGAGACAACTTGTACCACATCTTTTTCACTACAAACAGTTCAGGCCCAGGTGTTTAGGACCACTATGCTGACCCTAAATGCTTACCAGGTTTATTCAGGGCTACAGGATCACAGCAGCTTGACAGTCAAACTGCAACAGAGGCAAAACTTTTCTGCCCACACAGTTTATATGTTGGCATTCAAATCCAGCCAGGGAGCTCGGAGCAGAAAGTAAGAACAGCAAGGAAACTTGCTTTGGAGTCACACAGTTATAACATCCAACACCTAAGCTTGAATACAGATACCAAGGTTCACCCAAAGGAGACTAAACTTTATATTCAGAAGTGACAGTTTATTGGAAACTCACTGCCTTAGCATGGAAGCCACATTTTGTAATGCTGAATGAAGCAACGTCTAAATACCTTAGAAAATCAGATCTCAGAACTGAAGCAGGTCTAAGAGCTGCCTGGATAAACCCATGAAAGATTTGTAATCCTCCAGTCCCGTCCCATGCCCTTCCTTTCTGACCACAAATGCTATCCTTATTCAATTGCACTACTTAGACATTCCTCTACTTGTCTGTTTTAATCACTCACTGGCATGCCATTGTTGGTGACTTTCTTAGCACAGATTTTGGGACTAGATCCTACCTTTCTTTGCCAGAAGGAAGATTTTGAACTCCAGCATTTTCAGAGGTTTTTTCTGCAGTCAGGCATATCTAATGGTAGCTATTCTGAACCAGTCAACATCTGCTTCAGTACTTTTATCTCATTTTTATCAGCTGTTCATAATGTCCACCACTCATTTTCTCTCATTTGCTGTCATTTTATAGGATATTTTCTCCATTTCACTTTCACAAATACTGTTTGGATTGAGACTACAGTGAACACGTGTCTTTGGAATGTCAATAACCCACAGTGTTTTGTCTGGATTTCTGTGTATAATACTCAAAGTTTAATGTAACAGAGCCACGACTTCTATAGCTTTAAGAAAGCTGTCCGTGCTAACCTTAGTTTTCCCTTTCAGCATGACTTCTAATTTGATCAAACCATATAAGTATCTAGTGTGAAACAGATGGTGTGTGTTTGGGAAAGTTTAAAAAGGGAGCATAATATACTCCCTTTGGCGGGCGACTCTGAAATGCATCTGTTCTCTCTGCAGCGAGGCTCTTCTCCCTACTGCAGGCAGGCACTGCGAAAGCCTCCACGCACAGTGCTCGCAGTGTGCTGTCTGAATCATGCTGCTCACATTACCTTCAAGTCCTGGGTCCCTTTTGAGCTGAATGCTAATCAAGGTGGTATTTTTGATAAAGGACAAGTATTTGAAAAATTAAGAGCTAGGCTTTCAGAAAACCATTTTGTTCGTGATCTCCGGACCGAGGTCTAGAATGTCTTCAGGATATTCTGTCTGAACAGCAGAAGTGAAAACCACATCAGGTTTTAAGACAGACATACACAGCTTGCGGCCCACACAGCAATGTCAGTACAGGGCAAGGCTGGAGCTGCAGCATCTGAGTTAGTAACACCCACCTTGCCATTTCCATCAGATTCTGAGCCCAGCAAGAGCCAAGAGACAATCAGAGACTTGAGCAGTCAGGGTGAGAGGAAGACCCCACACCGAGTGCCTTCTGTCACAGGTCACCTCTTACGAGGGGAAAAAAAGATAGAGTTGGGTGTTCCATTTTCAAAAACGTGAAGCTCTCACTAAAATGGTAAGAAAATCTTTTGCTTCTTAGCCAAGGTAATGACTATGAACTTGCTCTGGAGTTCAAGGAGAGGGAAAAGGCGAGTCACTGGGTTAAATCAACACTCACACTAACATTAATGTGGTTTCCTTTGTACCTTCAGCAATACAGATACAGTTTTAAAGCTTAACCCCACACAGTGTCAGAGCAATAAAAAGATCAGTGCTTTGCTTAAAGATGCAAACAGAAGCATTTTTGGGGCCCAGTCCGTGGGATGGATGTAAGTTTTAATGAAGTAAGTTTTAATGAAATGACCAGCGAAGAATATCTCATCAACAATCACCTTTGCATTAAAATACTGATGAGTCACAAGTGATTCTGCTTGAATATCCAAAGCTACTGTTTGCTGCACAGACACTGGCTTTAAGGAGAAACTCTACCTGTGATTCCAAATCCACTGTTTGAGAACATCCAGATCAGAAAATACAATACAGAGTCCATACCAGAACAAGACTAGCAAAAAAAGGTAATCTTGTAGAGCACTCTTTATCCGGATTGCTGTCCCTCCTATGCAAATTCTGTTCTCAGAAGAGAGGGAGAATCAGTCCGTACATGGATTGTGTGAAGAACTCACTGGGATCCAGAATTCATCTATTTTATTCCCAGTATTTTGGGGCATTTCTTTAAATTCATCAGCAACCGCCCAGTGGGAAAAGAAGACAGATTTATACATCTGCTTCTCAGCAAAGCAACTTCTTGCACTGATACTAAAAAATTCCTAATTCAGCTAAGTGCTTTGTGCCTTGCAGTATAATAGCCTTTAAAACTGACTCATTACAACATTCTGTGACACTAAATGTATAATTTTGGTTTTGAACTTTACTAGTTCCAGCAACTTATTTTGTTTTGTGGCATTTCAAATCAGATCTTTTCCTCTCTCACATTTTAACCAAAGATAGAGGAACTAGAAGCCTAATCTCAGCAGCACTTCAGAGTAGTAATAATCCTGTGAAATGACCTCTTGGTTACAGTATTCCCCAAATACCATTTTTCAAAAGTCTCTTTTTAACGTAATATAAAAATTTAATTAAAGTTAATAAAGTGCTTTGAGACTGCTGAATTAAGACAAAAAATACAGTCAGTAAAAAACTGTATTTAGTACTAGGAGTAGTTCACAAAAATTAAAAGGCACCGAGACAAGCTTCATTGTGAAAATTCAAAAGAATGGTACATTCAGTTATTCCCATTTTCGTTTTCTTCTTCAGTTTGCAGGATAAAGGGTTAGCCATGAAATGCACAGCTGTTAGTCAGACACATAACATATAAGCCAAGTTTCACAAAAAGCATTTGCCTGCTCTACAGATATTACTTCATTAATCTGAATGATTAAGCACTCTATATTATCACTTTCTAAAAGCATATAGTAATTAAAAACTATGAGGAAGTTCTGGAAAATGGAATTCTGCACTTCATACTGTAACCCCCAGTCTCACTTGTTATAAATACTTAAACAGAAAAAATAAACTTTATTATTTAAAGGCAAATAAAACTATGCTTCTCTCAAACTGGAAGGTCCCAAAGGCTTCATATTCTAAAGTCTTTCCTCTAAAAGATTTTTCCAATTTATTTTCAAAATAGAAATCAGCGGGACAAAGCACTAAAGGGTCCCTACGGAATGGAAGTGTGGGAATGATCTTCCCTTACTCTGTACTCAGATTTGTTTAACTACAGAATTGCAAAGCATTTGGCTACGATTGTGACAAATCAACTCAGCAAACACAATGCTGTCCATGACTTTGTGGTCGGTACAAAACAAGACAATAAGAATTCGACACTTTTATCTAACTCTATTCAAATACCACAACGAGAGGATCTGAATACAAAGTCAAATACATAAATCATGGCCAGCTAAGCTGATTCTTCCCATTCATCTGTCCTAGCATCAAAACAGCTACTCGTCTTTGGCAGTCAAGAGGGAAGATCTAGGGCTCATTTGCAGCTGGGGATGTAGCACCTCAGCAAGGTGCCATGAGGGCAACTGACTGCCACAAGGCTCCTGCCTCTCCCGCAAGCTAACACTGCTGCCCCTCTCCTCTCATGGCTCTGGGTGCATGGGCAAACCTAACTGTATTCAGTAAGCAGAAAGTCATTTTTCAGGGACAAGAAAGCTGGGAGATTTCCATACTATCAGTAGCAACAGCAGGATTTGTGCCAATATATAGCACAAATAATATATGCGCAAGATCCCAAAATCTAAGTATTCCCTCCGGAAAAATGTTTAAAGGGTTCAAGATTTGCTCAAATAAATTTTAAGCTAGTTCCTGCCTAAATCTCACAGAGTGGGAAAACTTACTGTGATAATCAATCATCAAAATTCAGGACACCCTACATAAAGTTTGAATAGATGTCTATTCAGGCACCTACTTCTTGATTTCATAAGGATTATTTATGTAAGAACTGCAACATGCGACAACTTGTAAGTACAAAATGGTGACTGCCTTACACTTTCAGGCAACGTTAAGAGCAAACAAGAATTACATATCCTAATTAAACATATGCAACCCTGATGATAAGGATCTGGGCAATAAAAAAAAGATCACTTTAACATACTGTTAAGACTCCATCATTAAAAATGAATTTTGCATAAAGTGAGACACTTGCAAACATTAGCTTTCTAAAGAGTACCAAGATGAATTTGAGACAGCTTTGTTGCTTTTTTACCAAAGCTACTTTCAAGCATTTATTGTTTGCTTGCCACGGAGGAATACTAGTGAGTTTGAAAGCAACTGAATCCTCTGATCCAGTAGTGCAAAATCCAGTACGCAATCTTTTGGGGAAACGCTGTGCCTCCAGTCAAAGTCAGCAGAGCAAAACAACTGGCTCATTTTATTTACAGGTTCAGATGTTTATCGATAACCCTCAGTTATGTGACTGATGCACAGCGTCGCTCATGAACATTACTATCAAACCCCTGAGTACACTAGTTTTCAAGTCTAATGCTCAAGGAAAATATTTGCTGCTGCAGTTTTACTTGTATCAGAGTAAATTGCGTAATTTGTAAAATCTTTGGCAAAATGTTCCTTTCAAAGAACAGTAATATATAGAAACAATATGAATATAATTTGCTTTTAATTTACAGCTGCAATAGAAAGCCATACACGAAGTTTATTAATCTCTGCAATATGTCTGAGTTCCAAAGGTAGACTTTAGTTTTGCAAACATACGGCACAACTGTAGAATACAAGAAAATGTAAGATGGAAAAATCTAATTCTTGCACGTACTACCAGTATCCAAAGTATCCAAAAAGGGAGGGGGAAAACCAACCCAAGAAAACAGGTATTTCACGCACACACAGGAATCATATTTAAAAATAAAAACATTTAGAACACATGCTATACCATTAAACGTTATAGATAATTACATAGCAACTGAATGTTGATTATTAACTGAATATTAATTTGAATTCTATGCAATGCACGTAGCTAAAAATGACTCTGGCATTAAAACTAGAGCTAAAGCCAAACAAGTAGATGTTCTGTAAAAAATAACCCACTATTTCTTTGGTTATGACAGCAGAGGGAGAGGGAACAACAGAGAATAGCCATGACTACACCTGGCTTTCAGCAATCAATTAATGGCCAACAGCAACCCCAGCTTGCAGATGGACCAACAATGCTCAAAGCTGCTCCTAAGTAGCTGCAAGTGCTGCAGCCAGTGAACCTGAGCACAACCACTGTCAGAATAAGATAGCAAATGCTGCTGCCACTTACAGAATTGAGCCTGTCAGAAACCTCATTTTGTGCCATGATGAGAATGTGATCTTCAATATTTTTCCTACAATACTTTCATATTCCAGTGTGAAAGACATGTACAAGAAAAATTAATGACCTCTTGTTTGAGCTGTTCAGCTACAACATAAGAGTCAGAATCCACCCTCCCACTTAGGGCCTATGGGTCTTCTGACTAGAAAAGCCTTCCTGTGTCATTAAATCATACTTCCAAGGAATAAAAGGTAGTACATTATCTTATCTACTTCAAAATTCTCTCAAACTAAAAATGAGGTAGATTTCCTCTACTATCGGAAGCATCTCTTTCCTGGTATTCAGAAAGACTCCTGACTTACAGTCTAAATTTATTCAATGACAGTGTTATCCATTTGTTTTTAGTTTGATGCCAATTTTCCTTCTTGGACATCAATCCTACATTTATAAGAAAAATCCTATCTTTTTTCAGGCTTTGCTTTATTGGAATAGACAAACAAAGCTCATTCGCTGTGTTTGTTCTTTTCTTCCCTGACCTTCTCTGCAGCTGTGCCAAGGGTGGTCACCTTTTATGAAAATAGAGGGTAAAAGATGTACACAAAACTCCATAGTGTATCCTTTGTTATTAATGAATACATAGTGTACCCCAATTCAGCCTAGAGAATGACTTTTTCCACATGTGGACTAGATAGACAAGATATGCATGAAAAGATTTACGTTCCTTGAATGAGTAATTCTAAGCTAATAAGCTACCTTCTTCAATGAGCTGTGTACGATGGTTCCTACAATAGAGACAGCCACATAATCCACAAATGCCAAACTGAGAAGTGTGTAGGTGTAGATAATAAGATTTCACTTATTTGTATGTAATACAAATTGAGCTCATGGTATTTTGTCCCTCCTGACTAGCTTCAGTATTAATTGAAAGAGTTACCACGTCTATTAACTTAAGAGAGCTGAGGTAGAAGCTCACTCTTCTACCAAAGAGTATAAATATATTTGAATTACATCTTGAATGGACAAAATAAAAATTGACCTGAATTTGACTTCCCACAGACCACTGTGAATCCAGTTAACTCTGGACCACAGGTGAAACATTCTTAAAAATACAATAGAAAATGCCTCAGTAGACCAAAGTCAATAACCTTTTCAATCTCTTCACTTTAATTCCTAAACAAGCATCATAAAAGTATTCTGTACAGTGTTTCTCTAGGTTTTTTTTTTTTTTTTTTTTTGCATTTAATCTTCCCCTATAATATAGCTTGTCTATTTTTTCTATGTTGGAGATGAGTCATGTCACACTCCAGTCACCACTAAAATCCTACTCTTTGTACCTACATGTGTATCGACATATGCTCAGGTTATTAGATATTTCAAGTATAAGTAAAAGAAAAATACCATAAGGCATTCTAGTTTTGTCCATTAACAACTGGTCATATAATCAATAGCTGAGGTATACTGGAAGCATTAATTATTTAAAGGAGTAATGAAGACCATTCTGTTTATGTGTGCCCTTGTAACTGTAAGAAAATTGTGGTCTGAAAATCTGGTTAATCACACAGCTCCTACTTGATCTGTTCCCAGAGATTTTTTTTTGCTCTTTGAAATTAATTCTAAATTTAGGGAGACACTGAAACTCAAGACAAGATAAAATGCTATGAACCATGCATACCTTCTTTTTCAGTCCTTTTAAGTGCATATGTTATTGCCCACACACATCTAACATATAATTGCTGGCAGTGATGTTTTTGGCTGGCACTTTCCTTAGTGGTTGAAAGGGTTTTTTTATTGCTAACATGAAATGGTATGATTGCCTCAGAGACAGAATAGGGAGTGGGAAAAGTTCGTACTGACACAGTGCACTTCCCAAATTAAGTTAAATATCATCATATTCAGAAAACGCTTTGCTGAAAGATGAGGTCTGTACCCTTGCTAAAGGATTTTGGGATCTTGTTGGTGTTTGGTAGTTTATTTTACCAAACTGTACACAAGGCTAAGGGACAAAAATGACTCCATTATATTTCTGCCTGGCACACTTACACGTGCCCAAGAATAGATCTCTGAGACGAACATTTTAAAAGCTAGAGTGTCTCAATCACATTATTCAGTTGCAGCTGCTGTGGATACTTGGTATTCCCTGGCAATCAGAGGGCAGAAATTGCACATTGAGCATCTGGAAAAAAAAAAGTCGGAGGTCATGTAGAACCCATTTCTGTGGTTTTTTGTTTGTTTGTTTTTTACATTTATAGGCTTAAGGTCCTTTGATTAGACAAAGGATAGATAAAACTGGGAGAGTGACTGCAAATTTCCACATCATCCTGCCAATTTGCCTCAAGTCTAATCTGGAATCTGCTTTAAGATGTCAGAGGGAAGTTCATCATCATGCTCACTGAAGCTGCCAAAATAATGTAATTGTGACAGGTTTTGTTTCTTGCTGTTATTGGGGTTTTTTTGTTGTTTTTTTTTTTTTTTCAATGTGAATGCCATCAGATCCTTTCACACAGACTCCCAAACAACCATCAGATGATAATGTATTTCTGTCAATACAGACCCAAGCCAAAACTGAACTGGCAAGCTACGAATGAAAGATTGCGTGTCTGTTACCTATCACCTGGGCTATCCATTTCTTCTTACTTACACTTATTCTTAGTTTACAAATAAACTGCCATTCAATGCCAAAGAATAAAATTAGTCAGAGAAAAAAGGGAACACTTAAAAATATGCACTTCATGTCTGATTTTATAGCAGCAATAAATAGTGAAGATGTGAAGTGGGGAGGAAATGCCTTAGGTACGCTATTATTTTAACTACAAATGTCTTCTGTAAAGCATCAAGCCCCATTCAATAACCAGCCATCTCTCTTATTGTCCTTGATGACAACTACTGTCATAGAAGTGGGACACTGGAGAAAACCTATTCTTGTAAGTTAAAGATTTTTCCCGAATGATAATTCTCCAAAGTGAACGCCCATATTTCAAACATGTCACAGCCACAATCCAGCACCACTGTAAGCTCATGAAAACAGTTGTAATAACCAAAATGATTCCAGAACTAGTTATCATGGTAGACAATTTGATACCAACTGTGTTTTCAAGCTTCCTATGTAAGATGGTTCATTAGACTTGTCACCAGGAGTAACACAGAGGTAATGTCAGTTCCATGGTATTTTACTCAACTGCTCTCCAGGAAATGAAAGTAGGACTACTGGGTTAATTTGTTTCCACCTGAGTGGACTGGATCCTTCTACAGGCTGATTTTATTTTAATGCATTTTGAGATTCAAAGGACTAAGATATAACTGGCATTAAATGCTAATTTTGCAAGACAATTTCCATTTTGTGAATAGGCATCGTACACTGTATTTTAAAAATGTATCTACTGAGGGCTGAATCTCTTCTCCAGGTACTCTAAATGCCTGCTGTTTTGTTTTGTGATTCAGCAAAGAGATTGCTTAACAAGGAGAAAGCATGGATAGAGGAATGGCTCTTGGACTGATAGATACACTTCAGCATCAAATGAATGGGGAGCCCAGAAGAACACCTATTCAAAGCTGGTCACAAAGTATATTCTTAGATGAAATTAACTGAAATAATCAGTATGCAAAAAAGAAAGTTACCTTAGAGTCTCCCAGGCATGCCTTTCTAAACAGCAAAGCCACCTTTTGGAAGAATTGAGTTCAAAAATCAACATGTTCTTACACATGATTCTCATGACTTCCATGACACCATAAAACTCAGTATCATTAAAATCCTATTAAAAATTTTGTTGCCAGTAGGCAGAATGAAATGAAGGAATAATTGGGACTCCATGAATTTAACAGGTATATGAAAGGAATTTTTAAATGTAAAGTTCTTTGTCTACATGGAGAAACTATAGGTGCTGGAGACCAAGGGGAAAAACAGTACCAGCATTTGATTATCTTGTGTACCTGTGTTTTCTGGCTTCAGCTCCAAGTAGGGAGCTTCCAAACCTCTCCTAGCAGAACAGAGTCCATACCGCTTGATTTAAATTGAAGATTTCTTAACCTGAACTCTCTTGGCTTTATCATTAGGATTGCTTCCTGCTGGGTCACTCAATCTTTGCCTCCAGTGGAGCTGGTGTGTAGCTATAATTGAGCCTCTTGCTGCCACCTGTAGCACTGAATCTGCTGAAACAACCCTAAGCCTACACAGTATTTTGGGAAACTGAACACAGTGACAGCAACCCACTGTGCTACACACAGCTCACCTGACAAGTTTTTACAGAAAATTGAGTCTAAAGTAATAGTTCAAGTACTGAAAAAGACCTGACAAAACCAAAAAAACTAACCAACCCAAACCTACATTGCAGTGAAACAGAAGAAAGGAAACCAATCATCCATTTTAATAATTAAATGTCAAAGAAATAACTCGAGTTTAGCATCAATGCCACATACATTGTGACTGCGTACTGTGGTTTTCAAAATTTCTGTCAGTGTTTTTACTTTAACAGAACACTTCTATCTGTAGGCGGAAGCCTTTGTTTTTCTGTCACCTACAGCCCCACAACCACTGGGAATCTGGGCTATTAAACACGTGGTTTACAAAACATTAGTATTTCATATTCCTCCACCTTAATTACTAACGGAATGCAATTAACTGATTCTCTCATGTACTGTGATACCAGCTATAACAAGCCTGATTCCTTTCTTATTGCGGAATAAATTATCAGTAACTTCATTAATGTCAATATTATATTGTGTAAAAAGGATGAACGGATGTAAATAGAGAAGAATTGGGACAATCTAATATTAGGGCAATATATTAGCAAAATATATCAAGACAAGGAATAAAAAAAAGGTATTTTACTGGCTTAATACATTTTTAAAACATTTAGAAAAATGTGTTCAAAACTGTATTCATTACATTATCTAAAATGCAAGACCTGCAGAGTTTAGTGAATGCTACCTAATGTCTTACCAATCCAGTTCTGAAAGGCAGTACTAACCAATGATTGTGTATCTATTTTCACTTGCATGGTATTCTCCCTCCACACTAATTTAAAATTTCACATTAAAGCGCCTCCCTAAGCTGGGAGTGTGTTTAGTTTTGTAATTATATGCAAATATTCATACGCATTCATATGTATAAACCTGTTTTAAAACCTATAAGAGAGTAATATCTAGTCTTTAAAATGTTACCTGGGAAGAAAAGGAAACAAGTAAAACATTTGCATGAATTTGAAGGTCATAGGTTAAATGTTTAATTCCTATGACTGCTGCCCAGCATCTTCCTAACAAAAGACCAGTGCCACAGCTTTCTGACTTGAGGGCTTTTAGTTAGTCTCCAAAGGTCATTATCTTAAATGTGATGAGAATTTTTTAAAAATTACAAATTCCTTTTAGAGGCTACAATTTGGCACATAGACAGTTAAAGACTCTATGTGTTAATAACTTGTCCCTGATTTAGAAGATCTCCATTTATCAAGATCCAAACTGTACAGTCTGCTTGGAGGAGAATAAAAGTGGATAAGAACAAGAAATACCATCCCCCTCTGGCTACACACCACTGATTCTTTTGCACCTACCAAGTAGAAGGACTTGACAAGATATATTTGTTTTTCAGTTAATATTCATAAAAGGTGTGAATAAGATTCAGAACTTTTTAGTACAAAGCAAATCCAAACAAAAGGAATACTCAAATTAAAACTCTTTCATTTTTTCAAGACACAGCAGCCTTTTCTAAGCTTTATTAGAAAATTATCATGCCAGCTGTCTCTTTTCCCTGACTGTTATTCACACAATATGCCTCTCTCTTGTTTCTTTTCAGCTTTGTACATGTATAATAATGAGTTTTCTAGAATGGAAAACCCAGTGGAATATTAAAATTGCAAAGAGCAGCTCTTTGAGTTAATTTCAGTAAAGTGCATCACAACACAATACAATGTTGTAAGAATGAATTTCTAATAGGAATTCATTCATGGAAAAATTAATTAAAGAAAATGTTATTGCTAATATAGCTTTTCATATATGTGCTTTTATAGACAAGCAATAGCAAAAGCCAAACATTTAAAACCTGAAGTGTTCGTGATGAACTTCCTAGCCCATATAGCAAATGGTATCTTTTTGTGATATCATAGCAATATTGACTTAAGTACTTTTATAATGATACAGTTAAAGCACAAAGTTTGGTCAAGCTTGCTCCCATGGTTTTATAGTTTTACCAAATGAAAAACGACCTGCTTTACTCATCACCAAAATGACAGTCACTGGATTCAAGCTTTTCATGATGATATTCACTACAAAAAGGTAAGAATACAATGGAATATACTAATGAACAAAAAGAGAAGCTGTCAACACATAAGAAGATTACGACAGTATATACAAAGAACCAGAAAGCCTTGATGAGTAAAGCAATAGCAGTGTGATGAAATTAAGTGCAGCAAAGGCTATGCAGCTGGAGGTTACTAAGAATTTATACCATAAACCACAAATACTATAAAGAAGAACACAGAAGAAAAAGATAAGGTGATATGGATGAACTCAAAAAACAGCAACGGATTTCAGGTAGGGTGCACAAGTACATTCACAGCCAAGATCAAGGAAGTATTCATAGAACAGCATAAAGCACTGTAAAGGTCCTATCTGGATCCTCGATTACAAAAATGAATTGGAAAATATGCAGATAATTATATTAAAATAATTAGAAAGGAAAATCCTATCAAATAAATGGAACCTGTGGGAATCAGCTTGCTTAGAAAAGCCAAAACATATTGCAAAAAAAAAAAAAAAAAAAGGCAAAGCAAAACTCTAAGTTGTTATTTATTGACGAATACAAAGCCAAGGAGAAGAAAAGGTAAAGGCTAGCACTGGAACACAAAGTGGCCACAAACAAAACTGAAATAAACTGCCTATGACTAAATTTACACTAGAAATTAAAAGGTTTCTAGCATTCTATCAAAACATACAAACAGCATCCCAAAAAAATACTTTCCTAGTTTTATGTAGTTTTTAACTAAAGCAAGCAGAAAAATAAGTCTTCAATGCTTTAGGGTTGTTTTGTTTTTCTAACAGCTCAATCTTGTCCAAAATCTTTGCCCACGATGCCACAATTAGATATCTGAATACTTACCACAGATACCCACTGCTGGATTACACACCCCTGATGTAACAAGACAACCAGAAACAATTCCAAAACAAAGGAGTTTGTAGTAAGATACTTCATGAAAAACATGGGTTTTTATCTCCTTAAGCCACAGGGGTATCAAATTTGAGAGCTTACACGCCACATCAAAATACCTGGGACATCCCACGTGAATATGTCTAAGTTAATGCACATAGGAAGAAATTTATTTACTTTTTTTTAAGGAGTGTGCTCAGAGGAGATAGGAGGTACAAGACATCTTGAGACATGCCCAGACTGTAGAAGCTAAGCAGATGGCAACGGCTCCCCAATGTCCTGAGCAAGGTAGCCAGAAGTAGATGTGGTGAGAAAGACTTAAGTCCCATAGAGATATTCAGGATTTCTACTGATTCCAGACAACCACTTGGGAGTGTCTTGACTACAGACTGCACTGAATAGCATGAATGTTATCATCTATGCTGAATTGTCTCAACCTCCTGGTACACATTAAGTACATTACCAAATGCTCTTGACTCTACCTTGCAGGCTGTGAGATACACACACAGATTTAACTTTCTGAATATTTTAAACAGAAGTTTCAAGTGTTTAGCTGCGTGCAGGAAAGCAAGGAATGAACAAACAGCGATCAGAAGAGGACAGGCTGCTAGCACTTGGGAGACCAAGACAGATAGACCATTTCCTGGCAAGCTGCTTCTCCCCTCTCTTTGGCCTGCTTTTTCAGTACCTAAATGCTATTCAGAATATCTGATAAATAAAGAAAGTCAAATAATGGATAATTTTCCTGGAATGTATTACATACATTACTCGTTCATACATTCGCATGATTTAAACCTGTTTGAAGTGAAAGCGATCTGAAAAGACTCACTGTGACAAAGCTGCATATTTACTAACAAGTTCTACAAATCTGTATTTTAGCTCTTTGAGGCTTTCTGTAGCTTGTACTTTTATTTCAAGGTCTTTAGAAGTGCTCTTTTTTTAATATTGTCTAAACATTAAAATCGAAGCTCCCTTAGGAAGAATGACTTGTGCTCTGCGCTGACTTTTTATCAATCATGTTAATTTGGAAATAAGCTATTGATTTGACTTTTTATTCATCATAGTCAAAAGTGGATTGTGTTAGCCCTGTCCCATTTGCCCTTAATTAACAACCATTGAATCCCCATATTAATTAGCAGAGCTGTTAGATATTTTACATCACTCTTCACTATAGCGGATAATTAAAAGTCCCATTAATAAAACTCTGGTATTCATAATTTTATAAACCTATTATGAAACAATAAACCTGATTACACTATAGCATTTTACATGCTTGTTTATTGATAAGGTACTACTTTAATTTAGAAATTATTCACAGTCTTCTAAAGATTTTTAAGTGGTGGAATTATTTTAATTCAACTAACACATGAAACTTGTGAGATGACTGACTTAAATATTTCCTGCAACAGCCCAAGAAATAACTGTCACTACTGGAAATGAACAACATTTGGTTTGTGCTCATTTTAGTTTGGATGATCTTGATTTTTGGTGCATTTACAAAACCACAAACCTTCATTTTTATTTATAACACTGAACAAGAGACTGATTGATTCCCACTTGTGCGCAGGAGGTGCAGTCCAGAAGACAGCAACTTTAAATGACAGCTACAGCTTAATTGGCATCATCCAAGGGAAGCTGTCCTGCTGAAGCACTGAACCATCATTTCCCTAAGGCACCTTGGCCTTGCCATGTCCCCAGTCAGCATCACTTTTGCATTTTCAGATGAATCGCCTCAGGGCCCTTTGCTAGAGGATCTATGCCAAGGACCTCTGAAACCATGAAGTTCGATGTCTTAAAACTTTTTGTCACAGTCTTTGATGCAAACTAAGTAGAAATTTACATTCATAAAAATCCAGACAGGTGACAATTGCCAAAGATGTTCAGGTGATGGTGACAAGGTATTAAAAGCTCACTTAATCCTGCTCACCTCGTACCCACAGTACAGTCTTCTGAAGATTTAAAATAAAATCATAGGGCTATTCATAAAACTTCTGTTAACGCAATTTGATCCATTTCAAACTCTTCTATCACAGGCTAAAAAGCTATAGGATTATGATTTGGTAAGGGAATCTACAGTTCCTGAGTTGCAAAGGGCAGAATAAATCATAAATGCAACATTTCGAAAGGGGACATCACATTTATTTTCAGTTACTTGCTCCAAACCTTTCTTCAAAAGAAGCATTTATCTCTCTGTCTCCCTGATAGTAGCTCCTTTATTTTTAACTGACTTTTAGAAAAGCTTAGTCACTGATTTCAAGGGCTTCTAAGATATCCTGTGAAATTTGCTGCCACATCACTCTTATCCGTTTTCATTATAAATTAGTCTAGAGTGCAAACTCATCAATTAGTTTTTTTTCTTTTGGGAAAGCTTCAAAATATGGGGGTAAAAGCCTATCCCCCAGATTTTGAAACCTTCTGTCTGAAATAGACAACTCTGACTCGAAACAGATCATAATGACATTTCATGCCAGCCCTGAAAAAGAAAATAGGATGACATTCTGGAAGTCAATTTCTTAACCGAAGAAATTCACTTAAATTTCAAGTTTAAAGTTAGATCTAATTCTGCAACCCTGTTTAATTAAGCAATCTTTAGCTCTTTTCACTGAGGACTTGTTATTCCCTGTTGCATTCTCAGTAGGACTAGTTAGATTCGCTGAGTTTAATTTTTATCACAGTTCTCTGGCTTTCTACTTGTCATGTACTCCCAGGCAAAAACCACCTGTTAAAAAAGCCCTACAAGCTTTCATTTGTAGTAAGAGGTTAAAAATTAGAGAAAAGAGGCAGAAATGTATGCCAACTCTGACATTCCCTCAGGAAACGTTGCAAGTTAGGGAAATTTTTCAATATTATGAAGTAAAGGCTTGGGCTGTCATTTCTGTGGGAACTGCTGATATTCTACTGCTATGACTTTCGTGAAAATGAAACTCTGTGTGGGTGAGGGCTGTATTTAAGTAGAGTGGCTGTGAATTTATAAAATGCAGACAAGATGTTCTGCTGCAATTTAAAAATTTACTAAGAATTTGCAACTGCAAACAAGCAGGAAAGACACCTCAATGCCAGCCTATCAATATGCAGGTGGATGATGGTGAAAAGAGCATTTCCCACCAAGAACCTCTCTATTCCAATCATTCTTTCAACTAAACACAGGCTCATGCCACAAGTTAGCGCTCAGGATTGTGCTAATGCAAGTCAAATACAATAAGAAATGATAACCTACCTAATGTATCAGCATCCTGGAATGATGCACACCTTGAGCTAGCTGTGTCTTGTAGGAAAAAAGATACATCTATACCATATTCTGCTGTTGCAATTTATTGTTCGTATATTCAGAATTCAAGATGTTG
The DNA here is from genome assembly GCA_037305975.1 of Chrysolophus pictus. NCBI lineage: Eukaryota > Metazoa > Chordata > Aves > Galliformes > Phasianidae > Chrysolophus > Chrysolophus pictus. Next base: position 22,957,983 of record CM074583.1, read on the forward strand.
ACTCATTTTTCAGTACATTTTCAACGCAATATGATATTGATCTAATGAAGTAATTTCCTGACCCTATCTTAGTATCCAGGTATTCTGATGTTCTCCACTGCTCTCTCTATAACTGTTTGGGAGCAGCTATGGGTACAAACCAAATGCCCAGAAAGTTATTTGTAATTTGAAAACTCAATACTACTTACAAGCTTCCTAATATTTCCTACACATACCTATCTCAAGGGATTTTAAAATAGTTACACATACCAAACTCCTGAATATGCTTTGTTTTGAAATCAGAATTGTTTTCATGATTTTCCTAAAGGAAGAATAAAAACATACTTTTCGCTATTAACTGTTTAAAAGTTTTTAACTGCTGTATTTCAAGAGTAGCTGAGAAGAACGGGAATCTTAGTAAGGAGAGTAGTTGATTTACAGGCATGAGTTTCAATCATCTATCAAACACCCATTTTTAAATGATCACACAATGTATATGTTAGTAACAAATTATAGGATTTTTCCTGCTTTTTTCTGATATTAGTGAAAACAAAATTAGTCAGTATGTGTAAAGTATCAGAATGCAGTCTGAGGACAGATTATGTATGATAATCTGGTGAAAAGAAAAACTTGCCTGATTTTATACTCTAAGCACGAATATCTAGAGACTCAACTTCATCACTGCTATATTTAAAATACCTTCTCTATAATCAGTGCATCACACTGACACATGCTAGTCATGGATGCAACGCTCCATCTACAGAAACACTTCATTCATAACTGAAATACAGCCACTTCAGATGCAAGACACTATCAGACATTTCACAGAAACACGACATGACAGTACTTCAGAAAAGAAAGTGAAGAATTGGAACTTTTAAGGGAAATTTTGGGGAAGAATATAATTAGTTGACTTGTAACGTGGCCAAGGACTAAATAACTCCTCCTTTGCTGGCTTTCCAAGAAACATTGCAAGACACCATCCACCTATATATTAAGCATACACGAAAGTAAATTGTAATAGCTAAGTCTGTCTTTGTGGGAAACAACTAAAGCCTAACTCAGTTACAATAAATGTCCTCTTTTGATTCAATTTCATGAACTCAGCAGTCATTCTGTGATTTGTCACACACTTAGTAAAAGATGATAGTTGCAGCTGATGCAAACAGATAGATTGGTAGGTCTACAATCACCCAGACTAATCCCTCTGCTTGTTCTTTTTGAGTCAAGATAACTAGGACCACTGAAGTCCACGACAGATGCACATTTCCCCATCTAGATATTTTTACTGCTCTACAGAACAAAAATTTAAGGCACTGTTTTGTATTATTAAAAATGCAACAACAAACATAATTCGAGCAACAGCCCCTGTTGTGATAAACAATAAACACAGAATAGAAATTAAAACAATAATTGAGAAACCTGGAGAGCTATAATGACATTTTATTAGAGATGCTATGGACTGTATGCCAACAAGATTCCAAACTGAAGTCTTTCACCCTATGCAACTATGCTGTCATTCACCCTCTCATTTAATTCTCAATTATGAAGGGATCCCTAAGTGGGAAGGAGATGGTGAAGGGAAGACAAAATAATATATAAACTAGTTCAATAAGTATGCTGAAAATTTTCTGTTGCCCTAATCTGCCATCTGGGATGCTGGAATGCAAAGAAAAGCAGCATTTGGAGTTGTGAATACAGATCTGGTGTGGTGCATATTGTTTCTACTTCTATGGATTCATCACTCTTCTACAAGCTAATGCAATCTACACTCCATAAGATCATAAGGCAAGGATGAGGAATCACCCAGCAAAGCTCTTGCAGAAAATTTTCTGTAAATTTGCTATTGAGCTACGTGCTATAAATTACCATCCCCAACCTAAAAAAGCAGGCTTTGCTGGTTCCTGAACATAGTTCATTGCCTCAAATAGGTGAGAATGAGTAAATCTTTCTTCTGCCTTCACATCAACAGTTCTTCCAGCTAAATTTCTCCATCCAGCATGACAAGTGATGAATTTTGATTCAGCTTCAACCCTTCAGCCAGTCTGTACAGACACCTCCACAAGAAGTAGAACTACACACAGCATACCCTCACATTGCTATAAAGACTCACAAAAGACCCACAACAGCATGGCATCTTTGTGAGTAGCAGTAGATCCTTGCAGGTTCTACAAACGTTTTATGATCACTGCAGAGGTGTGCATATGTAGGAAGAGAGAATCTCTGCCACCAGTTGACTGAGGCATTTGTTCTACACTTATTTTAACACAGTTTTTAAAAGCATCTGCACTTACAAAGAAATTCTGTGTTTCAAGGAGACATTTAGAAGTACACAGTTTGACACAGAAAAGTGTGCAGAAATCCCTTCACCAGTAAAGAACAGAAGACCTTTTAATAAAATTTCTAGAAATAAACACCCTTGATTTTGAACCACAGACTTTAGCTTCGCATGAAGTTATTAAACACGCCAAAAGCAGACCACAGAATCCCACCTCCCCCAGCAATAAATAAAAAAATTAAAATAGGAACTAAAAAAACTAAAAAGAGATTATTTGCAAACTTCTATTTCTGTATTTTGACTGAGGACAATAAGCAGAGGACAACTTTCCTGAACAAATATTCAGTCTGTCTTCCCTACACAACTTTCTCTCCCCAAAAAGTTTTATTTTCCTGTGCATCCTGTCTAAAAACATCCATCCTTGTTATGACAGGTCCAGAATAATCTCAGGTTTCACTGTCACATCTCAACATCTGCCTTCACAGCTGTCTCCCCATTGACACCATACTGCCAGCTGTACACTGTAGCTGCAACAACCTGGGGAGCCAGTACAGCCGGGTGAGCAGTGCTGAATGCCACTGCAAAGAACAAGATGATCAGGCACATTGCTTCCCAGCAGCACTGAGGTCTGAAATACTGAGGCTCACCAATAGCACCATGCCTCCTTGCAAATCCTTTCCTGTTCTCTCTTAATGTAACCAGCAATTTAATTTAAAAGCTCAAAATCCCTCTTTTTTTTTTTTTCCCCTGTCTTGACCATAGAGCAGATATTAACAAAGAACAAATTATACTAGCTTTTGATCCAAAGCACATCCTTTCAGAAACAAAGCACCACTGCATTATGTCACAGTGGTTTATTTTCTGTGGCATTCAGCTCAGAATGTTCCTTCCGGAAATTTATAGCCACATTAAAACGAGTCCTTGTGAGAAGGTAGAAGAACAGGGTGAAAAAACAACAAAGGCAAATGCAGTTTCAAGATACTGCAAGGCTACAGATTTCCGCCAGCATAGCTGCAATGATCATGGATACAAACTGGCTCAGTCCCTGAAAAACTGCCTACTACAGGAAGACTTCCCCAGCATCCTCATAACCTAGATCTTACAGATAAGCAGGAAGTATGGCAACTTGGCTGTAACATTATACTGAGAAAAAAGTTTCTCCTACAGATGCAGACCTACTATGTTGAATAGCGTTCATCACATAACGTTCTGCAGAATAGTTATTCATTATAGCCATACTTTTTGTCTGCTAATTTTAAAATTTCTGCTTCTCTAACTCAATAAAATACATTCTTCAAAGGAGTTCAAATATAATCCGCAGGTCAGAAATGCACAGTAAACATGGCATTGAAGTCTATTCAGCAAATTTTTAGATTAATGAATGCTTGTCACCTTACTGCCCGTTGTCATTCCTCTCTTGCAAATGAGGCTGCAAAGTGATACGGTAGGAAAAAAATGGTGAAAAGAGAGGTCAGTAGCAATGCTGAATCAGACCTTCCAGAGCATCCAACTTGGTATCATTGCTGCACATTGCAGTGCCAAAGTGACTCATTCACAGTGGGACCGAGTGTCCCAGTACCTGCAGCCTATTTCCCATCCATCAGCTGGGTAATCTATACTAGGATATTTGAAACACCATTGTACTATTTTTCCATCTAAGAGCAAGTTTGGCTTTGAACACAGCAATAGTGACTTTGCAAAGGCTGATTTATCAATGATCTTAAGAAGCAACTGTATTGCTTTAGTCTCCACTATAAACCCAGCAAAGGATTTATTATACTCATCGACATTGATATTTCTACCCTACAAACTTAAAAAATCCATGATTTAATTTCAGGCAATTCTAAACTGTTCATATTTCCCTTCTGTACAAAACTTGACTACAAGCTACTTTCAATATTCTTAGTTGTCAGAAAATCACATAAAATGCTTAATTATAAATTTTGAGGTTTTAGTTTATCTGGAAACCTTTTGCTTTCTTGAACATTTTTCTAGAATATTAACTAAGAAAGAACTCTTCAATGAAGAAATTTAGGACTTTAAGTTTCTATGAAGCATTTCTGAACCTTATCTACTTTAGCTGCAATTTGATTGCAACTCCAATCTCTGCAATGAAGAGATGGGTCTCTCAGATTATGGAGTTCATATGTCGGAGCCTCTACAAGCTGACTGCAGGAGATGGTAAAATACCAGGCAATCTTAAGATACAATGGAAGAACACCATTAAAGTGGAAATGTGTTTTTAATAAACTGACTAAATTTCCTTATATGCATCATAAGCTCTTGTATCCCCAAGAGGGCTTATTAGATCCAGATAAAATGTTTTAGAAAATTCCTATCACCTAACTACTTTAAGCTGCATTAATCATTTTAAATTCCACCCAAATCATGAGCAAAAAGTCTGCTCTCATCTAATGAATACAAATGCTTTCCCTTCCGTAGCTAAATTTCTCAAGCTGAAGTTTTACAAACATTAATGGGAGATGTTCACAGAAAATCCATTAAACAAATAAAAGATTGTGTGTGCAAATTTCCTGTGCAATACGTGGGGTGGAGATTCAGTCCCTTTATTGCTTAGCATTTTCTTCTCAAATATCACGGGTGGATTTTAAGTATTTCAAAGTCATTTTTGGACACTTTTTTTTTTTAAATCTCATTACTTATATCACTTGAAAATTATTTCCTTGTAAAATCATCCTGACACTTTTCCAGCTAAGCAAGAAGAAAAAGAGGAATGGCACAAATCACACAGGTCATCTTAATTCATTTACCTGGGTCTCTGCATAGCATGTGTAGCACAGGAATACAGATGTTCTGTATGAGATTAAATTCCCCTGCTCCAACATTTGCTGTTATCTAAACAAACAGTACTTAATTCCAGCAGTTTTGATTGACTTTCGGACTCCAAAAACTCTGATCAGAAACTTTTTCTTTTTTGAGGTTCACAGGCACCATTCTTTCCCACTTGATAATTTGTATTTCTGCTGAGCTTCCAGCAGATATCACACGATGCCAGGGGTACAAAAGGGAGAAGCACACAGATGACAGTTACTCATTCTACTCTGACCAGCTGTCCCAGTGTAAAGTGACACTAGCAACTTGATGTAAACAGCTGGCTGAAGCAAAATCTAGATCATACGATATCAAATTAGTCAAGGATTAATGGTGAAGGCACTGTACTGGGATTTGAGAGTTCTCAGTTCCTGTTTATGCTTCATTTGTGACCATAAGTAAATTACCCAGGCCCAGATTGCTGAGACATACACATTAAATTTCTAAAGATTTCAAAAATACTTATGTTTCCAAAATAAAACTTCTCAGATCTGATTTTAGCCATACCTGTCAATACCAAGGCTGTCTTATTTTCCAGTCACTACGGGAGATTTGGGTGTTTTTTTTTCTGGTCAAGTCTACATCAGGCTCAGTGTCATTGATGGACTCCTCTCAATTGGACCAGAAGTCTTAGCAGCCAGCATTCCATTCAGACTCACAGCAGAGAAACAGCTCAAGTGACTATTAATGCAAGATTCAGCAGAGTTTAGCACTGTGAGGCACCCACAAAACAATTTCTAGAATCTCATGAATGAATTCAGTTAGATGGAATACAAAATAAGAGACAAGCCAACCAACCTGGAAAGGATTCTGCCTTCTCAGTGTGAATAAGGTATGAACCCTCCAGCACCACTTACATGGAAGATGTGGAAAGAAACACCTACACAGAGCAGGTTCTTCTATCCTTTTCTGACTGGGAAAACACATTACAAATACCAACCACTTACATTCAGGAAAAAAACACCAGTTCAAGAGCTTCCTCTGCATGTCATCTGGTGCTCTTGGGACTCCCTCTTCTCAAACACTGAGTGACTGGCTGACTTGAGTAAGTACAATATTTTTTTTTAAAGTTCAAGAAGGATCAGTATTCAAACGCAAGAAATCCAGTAGAGATTTTATGTTTAACTCTTTTAAGCCTTCTGTAAAAATTCTAAACAGTATTCAGAGGTGCAATACAGTTTTGACTTCACAACTTCTGAGTTTAGGCATACTTTCTGTATGAATAATATGAACTCCAATAAAACTCATCCATGCAGTAAGCTCACTGAAGCCAAAGAAATTACTGTTATGACTACTTCGGTCTACTGTCTCTTAATTAGCTTCTTTCACATTCAATTGACTGCGCTTTAGCTAGCTCTACAAAAGCAAAGGTTATTGTATATAGAGAAATTGGTTTGCCACAGATATACCAGCTCTAAATCATACTGATCTCCCCAAAACAAGGAGTCTCTGCACACAGATCTCTCCACCTCTGCGCAGAAACAGAAGGTAGTTGTCCCATGGTTCAGGCAGCTGGGCTGTGCAGAAGGTTCTCTGCAGGACTGAAGATTTGCAGCTGGGTGGAAGCTGGCCACGAGCACAGGGCAGGTATGCAGCCAAACAGCCAGGAGAGAATGAATACAAGCAGCATTTGTTTTTTCATCTGCGCTGGCAAATTCTCTTTGAAGAACACCCTGGAGATACATGCTAGCTAGGAAGCATCTGATGCTGCAAGTCTCCCCTGGGGTAGGGAGAAAAAGAACTTCTGCAGTTGTAGCGGGGGCACAGGGACACTTATTGACCTTGTTGGATGTTAGGGATCTACATAAATCTCAGAGAAGCAGAAAGGTATAAAGGCTATATCCCTGGAGTCTTATACTAGAGAGGAAAAAATATACATTTTCCCAAGCTGCAGAAAGTCAGTGCATACACTAATGAGAAGAACTATGTGAAATTCCTTGGCCTCACCACAGATATTTCCCAAAAGTACACAAAGTGGGTCACAAATGAATTTAGACAAGAATTGATTTCTTATATCAAATATTAAGTAGCCAGAGCAACTTTTTGAACACAAAACTCATTTGATCAGGCATTCATCAAAATGTTTGGGGTTAGCACCCAACATTTCAAATGCTCATACAAGCCTTCTCAAAACTCCCTAACACAACAAAACACATTCATGTTTCTCATTTCACACATCTCTTTCCAGTTCATCTTTCTACACATACCAGTAGTGCCTGACATCTCTTCTTTCAGAATTTTGTTTGCTTTCTTTTTAGTTTTCTGCAGATGCAAACTGAATGGATCTGCTCTCTCTTTTCCAGAGATAAACCAATCAGTCTTCTTGGCTTTGAACTCTCCAGATATGCCATGATATGGCTCAACTCATTCCTGTCTGCTCTTTGGGCCCACCATACATAGTATTTACTCACTTAACTCCTATTTTCCATTACAAAGATTCTTTTGTAATTAAAACTTCATATATATTGAAGATTAGAACACAGTGTGAAGTGCAGTGCTTCACAGATCCAAACAGAGGTAGAAGCTTAGAGAAGCAGAGCATTATCCAAATAGGTGATAGGGGTTACTGTTTTTCAATAGAGTTGCTTCAACATTTGAGTAAGGATTCAGGGTAGGTTTTCAAAATTATTCAGGAGAATTTCTATAATTTGTTTGTCCAAGCAAGCCTAATTCAATGCTTCCTTGTGCATATTTAAATTAGGATGTGCCAGTAATTTAAAGGGTGCATACTCCAGCAAAGACATAACATGTCATTTAAAGAGTTTGCAAGACAACATCAAAATCAAATAGAACGAATGAAGTTCACTAATACTTAAGCCATGTCAAGGCAATGTTATTCTAGCAGGACCAAAAGAAATCAGAAAATGTGATTCTGGTAAATCAGGTACTGAATCACGAAATACTTCCTTTATATTTTAAATACATATATAAATAAAAAGAGTATAAATTTAAAAATCCATTTTTAATGTCTTCCAGTCAGGAATATAACCCACAGTGATAAAATACAAGACATTTATCTTCATTTGCAGGGATGACATAGCACAACTTATTCAGTCTGCTTTGCCACTTGTGAATTCCATCAGCACCCCAAACATACAAAAATCAACGCTGCTGTTGTACTCATCAGTGCCCTTTTTTATTTCTTCTTCTTCCTATAATGTGTATTTTTTTTTTCATCTTCTAAAAGGCACAAACAACCTGTCAGATATAGTCAAGCATATGCAAACTTCTAACTAGACAGACAAAAATAATCTTTGTTCTTTTCCCCCCCATGTGCTCTGTGGGAGTTTTGTCTTGTTTGTATGATTGATCAGTTTACATTTTACTTCAGCAAAACTGTTTTTCAAACATACGCGTGCAGTTTAAAAGCAGAAGAAAAATATTTGACACAGACCTTTTATTGGCCAATGCAGATGCAGTAAAAAAGAACTTCAGCAAGACTGTAAAGTGTATCAAAAATAACACTGGAAAGCTTGGGATAAATGTTTTTTTGCTGCAGTACCTTGGTACCCAACAAAATTCCCAGAAAGAGAAAATGGGATTTCTAATAATTACTTAATTTCCTGTGTGTGTGTGTGTGAGGGGGAAGGGGGGAGGAAGGTCTCCCTGGGGATTGAATGGCAAATGAAACATCAGAAAATTGGCAAAATAAGTTAAAAACAGCAATGATTGCATCACCTTTGGAAAAGGTCACGTTTCTCTTGATCGCTCGAGTGTGCTATAATAAGAAAAGCACACTCGTACTTCCCATCTATTCCTCTACACATTTTCTCCTCACATATGACCTCACAAAAATAGTATTAGAATATACATATATTTTCTAGCTTTTGTAACTGAGCACAGTTGTTTGTTTCTTTTGTTAGAAATGAAGGTAAAAGTACTGTACTACTTGAAAGACATTTCCTTGATTTCACTCAGCAACCTTTAAAATCACTTAAGATCACTTCTCATAACCTACCTTTACCTTCAATCATTTTCCAACCCCAAGTTTTATGATCTGTGTTCCTTGTACATCTCAAAACTCCATGTCTATGAAAGTCAATGGGAGATTTAGGTATACACTGAATGCAGAATTAAATTAATTGTGCATTAACTACTTCTAATTCACAGCAATTCTACAACGATTTTGCTGCAGATGCACATGACTGACTGCGCACTTTCCCAGAACTTGCTTTTGCAAAACACTAACCTGAATTTCTTCAAATTTGTTATAGTAGTATTTATCAAATGGAATGAAAAACTTTGAAAATTTTGACAGGGGGTTAACAGCCATGAAAATGAACGATATCACTACAATACTGCAACATTTTGTACAGATTTCCAAGGCTAAAATGGCACTTTGTCCTCTGCATAACATTTTTTCCTTGTGCTAATCATAGTCGTCACTGCATACTCCTTCCCTGCTGAATGACGGGGCAGAGGAGCTTTCATTCCTAAAATAGCTATGATTTTATGAGTGTGCTCATCAGCTAGTTTAGACAGTGTAATTTAACTGAAGTCAATCCCTGAGAAAGTATTACGAAACAAATTAGAAAACATGGTGAGTAGCAACAATGCAGTGAGCTACCTCAGCCTTCTGCATTAACAGTATTCGGTGCTTTTGCAACACATTAACTAGCTTATTTTTCTAGATAGGAATTTAGAAACCTCTACAAATAATTCAGTATCAATAGTAATCAGCACAGCAGGAGCCAGCATCTTTAACATTCCTATCTTTTCTTTCAGAATGATACTTCTTGTTTACCTTGAAGATTAAAGGAGAATCCTATAATTTCCAGGAAACAAGTAGGTTTGTTCCTCAGTGTGTTTTCCAGATACCCACCCCTCATTCTGACACTCTCAATGACCTTAGGCATTTCAATTGACCTCTGCAAACCTCAGTCAGCTCAGCCAGAAGGCAGAATCCCTTTGAAAAGCAGATGTTACATCAGTGCCGAGTTTTCTTGGATAAGTGCATTTAAATTAAAACAAAGTTATGACTGCTCAATGACCTTTCAGTACACTTAATGTCAAGGGCCTTTCTTTCAGAGACTAAGTGTCTATCTGGAATTGCTAATGCAATTTAAAAATAGGAATAAAGAAAAGAAATCAAATTGTAACTGCTCACATACAAACACAGAGGTAAGGACTGCATTTTCTTTCATCCCATATGCTTTAGCTGTATTGCACCTCTCCTTTTGGTTTATTTCAAGATAATTCTAATATTACAATGTCTTACAGCTTTTCATTTGAAGTTATGTATTTATGTGGAAGCTTTCATGCTGAATCATCTCAAAACACATCCAAACAAACTCACTGGCAGAAAACTTGTAGAAAATTTGTAGAAATATGAATATAGTTTAAAAAAAAAAAAAAAAGTTGACAAAAAACCAATGTTGTGTATATTTAAAAACCACCAGTTCTGTTTAACAAGGACACATTCCCCCACAGCATTCCCAGCCCCTGCCATCTCAGCATGGACGTTTTCACCTGCCAGGTACCCAGTCCTCTGGCTGCATGGAGCAGCTGTGACCCACAAGAAGAGCGGGCAGAGCAGGGCTTGGTGCGAGTGACTGACAGCCCCAGGGCTGGGGAGACTCTGCAAGTAGAGACACCTGACCCAGTCGGAAGTAGGGTTAATCAGCTCCTCAGTCAATGACTCAGCATGCACAAGCATATTTCAGTATGGTTCCACTGTAATCTCATCTGGATTTAAATCCTTTAAATCACTGCTTGCTCTTCTCAGGGTTATACCCCCTTTTAAGGCAGGGAAGTACAGTGCTCATCTTTTCTCCTCTCAAATAAAGCAAGTCAGGATTCTTTATTCATTTTGTATGTGAAATTGGTTACCAAACAGTTATTTTCTAACCAGATCTCCATGCTTTCATATGAAACTGTTTTTAGTGCAGCTCCCTAGGAAGCATCATTATAAACCTGCTGAAATTCTGCTTACTAATTTACGCTGTTATTGAAGTGCTACTACTTGCAAGGAAAAATGTAGCACTAACATAGAAAGGTCACTCCAATTTTCTCATCAACAGTGCTCTGAAGTATGAGAAAAAGAGAAATTAAACAGAAGTTTACAAATTCCTACCTCCAACCCCCCCAAAGCTGCACTGTTCTAAACCCTTACTAATGATCTACCTATTGAGTGTTATGTTAAGGGTGCTAGAATATCAGCCTTAGAGGCAAGAGATACTAATTGCACCCATAAATTCCAGAAAAGAATAAGGAATGTTGTTTTGGTCCATGATTGCCTTTGTCCTCATCCTCATGCAACATACTTTTCCAGAACTAACTGTTGCAGGCTGATGTGGTTGAAAGTCCATGCAGAAAGCATATTCTCACACATACCATGAGCCATTGTACAGGGAAGGAGGAAGTGAGAACAGAGCAGAAATGTCTGACACTTTCCCAGTTGGCTGCTGCCAGCTTGCTTAAAGAAGAGCATAGTAGAAGGTTCCCTTCTCATCTGCCTCCAGACCTCCCAGCTCATATAACGTAATCACCTATCATTACAGTCAATAATAACAAAGTATTCTTGCCTTTTTTCCTTTTTCCCCCTATTCTATTCTATCCACTCACAGATATAAACAATTTTATGAATTTATGAGCTGTGTTTAACCACACAGTTCCCCAGAGAGACTGGGGAAGAACCCCCGAGAAGACTAAGTAGGCCAAGCACAGGTTAAGAATCAAAAGTTTAATTCAATGTATAATATACTGCATAATATTTTAAAAACATTATTCCTTATATTATAATGTTGGTCTGTTGAAAAATGTGCTCTTGTCAATAATAAAGGAACATAGTAGAGCTTCAACCACAGCTCTGAATTTCCTAATTAACAAAGAGTGTCATTTCCAGTGTTTGATGACCTCCTAGTATACAGTGGGTTTAACCATAAATAAACAAAAAAATAGTAATTATTAATAAAGAGGGATTATAAGTTAGAGGTTTAATATTATACTGCTACTATTAAACAAACACAATTAGTGTAGTTTTAATGCATGCTTTTCATTATCTTCTGGTGGCTTGAACACTGAAAAATGAAATTGCATGGCCTTTAATAAATAAAATCCAAACATTGTTTATGCTTTCCAACCCTGCAAAGAATAATTGACTTCATCACTTGAAAACATACACATTTTTGAATCATTCTCTGGAAATTAACTAAATTCCCTTCAATGCGTTCAAGACTTTATTTGATTTTCAGATACCCAAGTCGATGTCTGAGGATCACCCATTCACTCAGACCAAAGCAGCTTACAAGAATACTGTCAAAAGACAGTATCAAAAGTTTTGTTAAAGTTGAGGTAAATAATCACTTCCCTCTATCATCCCTAACTCCCATTATTTTATCAAGGAATGCAATCAGTAATGTCTCATTTACCTGTGGTAAATCCACACACCATCCACTTCACATGCCCAGCATTGTCCTGCCAAAGAACCTGCTCCACGATTTTCCCAGGAACCAAGGTGATGTCGCCTGGCATACGGTTCCTTGTGTAGATCTCTTGACAACTTTTGTACGTGGGCAAAACATTTGTCTTTCTCCAGTCACTAAGAACATCCCTCAGTTTTTGTCATATTTCAAAGGTGATAGGCAATGACCTCTCGAGGACATCTGCCAGCTCTCAGCACTTTGAATGCTACCCATCTGCTCCCACGGACCTGAATGAGTCAAGTTCCCTTAAGCAGCCTTCAGCTAAATCCTCATCCATTGCTGCTAACTCTCCTTGAACCTTGCCACTAAACAGGCCCTAGAGACTTAGAGGACCTTGTCAGCAAAGACTGAAGGAAAGGATGCAATGATAGATAATGAAATTATTATTGACTGTAAAAGCCAAATCCAGGCCTACACAGGGGGTGCTGTCATACTAGCCTCAAAATTACCATAACATAAAGGTGAGCATTAAGCTTAATGTATTTTTTATGCTGTCCACCGCTCATAACCTTATCACTTCCTCACACCAAAGTGATCAATCAATTTCGTAAGCAATTTCTTCCAGCTTGTTTTTGAAATTAAGTGGCAGGATAGCCAACACCATAATCCTCACATGCTCATTCATGTTCAGCTTCAACAATTCTGACATGCAGGTCATAAGGTTGAATTGCGAATAACCAACAGTTCATAAAGTTAATTTGAGAACATCCAAATCTGTAACCTGTGATCAGTTGAAGTAGGAATCTCCAGCTACACAAGTGGTACAATATATCTACCCCACTGTACAATCAATGAATATACAGATGTTATAGTATACCAGAGAGCTTGGCTACAAAGCAGAAGAGATAGGACACTTACCCATATCCTGGGCTCACTTATGAAACTCCAGCAGAGTGGATCTCCAGAAGAGCTCCTTCCCCACTGGTAGTCAGCTCTTAAATGGGTCTAGGAGAGGTGCAGCCAGGCTCCACCCCTTCCAGCAGCACAGGTGAATCGCAGTTCCCATACACCCACACACAATAGGGAACATACTCAATAACTTTTGCAGTAAATTTGTGAGATGTACACAAATCCTTTGAAACAAAGCATAAACATTTCCTGTGAGAAGCAAAAGCAGCCAAATGAAAAAAGCCTGCTATGATCTACGTCTATTTCATGTCTTCTAGATAATCATGCATATGATTTTGTCTTAATCTTGTCCATCATATGTTTATCTGTGCTTGCTGAATGCTCAGGCATGAATACCGAGGCACTGTGACTATCAAATATTTGGATCTAGAATCATATATTCATTGTGCCTCTGTGGCTTTACTCTTCATAACAGCAGTCTGTCAAAATTGAGTTACCTATTTGTTTCTGCAATACAAACAAAGGCAGCGAATTACTGCCTCTATCCTCTGCTAGGATTGCATAGTAAATCTGGACAGCAGATTGCCCTAAACAACTCTTACAATACGCTCTTCTTTTGGGCACTCACAAAAAATAACTGAAGGGACCTAATTAGGACGCTGTTGTTTGAACATATAGGCACAGTAGTAGCACCTATTCTTAGAACAAATTGCAGCTTTCGTGGATTCCAAAAGCTAGCTGATCTCTAACTCTCCCCATCCTAGAAGTGTCACTTCTCTCTTTACAGTAGCATTTTAATGTTTCCACTTCTATTACCAACCTAGATGTTCTTTTCTACAGTTTCTGCATTTCCTACTGAAAAAAAAAGACATCATACTGAAGCTGTTCCCAAAAGGGAACTACATTGTTCCCAATTCCTCCCCAGAACCCTACAGTATTTGCTCATTAGTAATTTCTTCTGTAGATTCCCTTTTACACTTTTGTACTCTTTGTTAGATTCTACCAGACTGCTTGCCCCATTTTCTAATCCTGATGTTGCCATGGTATCATAGTAAGTATCAGAAGTAATGACTCTACAACAGCAAATCACCCTTTACTGAACCACCTTTCTACTAAAAAGGACACAGTTCGCCTCGACGAGTATTGCTCTCACTAACCCTATTTAGAATGCTTATTTTATGTATACAGTCTATATTCCTTTAAATCAACTGGAATTTCACACACTAAGAATTCCAGATATATCTTTTGCATCTTCATTACTGATGTACACCTATGACACAAAAGAATTTACTAAAATATCTGCTCATCTGCTCTTTCTGCTTTTTTCTTTCATCAACAGATATTTACCAATAAGCTAAGAATGAGTATACAAAGAACCTTTTACAATAATAACCCTTACTAGACTAAGAAAATGAAAAAATCAGAAATTGAGAGCAATTCATGATTTAACTTGCTTATGCAATGTATACAGTTTAATTCTTGGAGTGAATCATTTGTATTATTTCCTCACTGTAAAACTCAATTTAGTATCCATTAAAAAACCAGAATGGCTAGATTTTAACCTACTATTTCCTTAGCAATGGGGCACTACATGATTGACAATGCAATTACCACTGCAAAGGTTCTGTTATGCTTAGCAATACTTAAAATAGAACTTCAATATTTTCACATACAGCACTGTGGGTTTTGTAACTCCCTATTTTTGTGCATCTCCAAAGATCTTTACAGGTTTGAGAGAAATTTCTGTTGCCTTCGTATTTGCAAAAAAGGGCATGAATATAAGACATTCTACCATTACTGGCAAAGTACAGTCATTCTTTTGTAAACCTTTCTCAATCTTAAGGATCTTATTACTTGAAAAACAAGACTCATTTTCAATGGAATTTAAGGTCTAAAATTACCTAATCTAATCCCAGGTAGTTTACATTCAAACTGCCTTGATATCCACTCCTTTCCCTTTTCTACCATTTCACTTTAACTTGCCAGGTACTTCCAGACATTTTTGAAGCTTCTGAAATTTATCAGATTCAACCTTTATCCCTGAAATCCCTGAGCCAATCCCTGAAATTCATCCATGAACATCAAGAATATACTGTAGTTTTGTTCCACTGCAACAAATTTTCGTTTCACTTTTAGACTCAAACCTTCATTTTTCTTTTCATAGGTTGCATTTCTGTTTGCTTGTCTGTTGCTACTGTGAGATACACAGAACATGGTCTTTCCTTTTGCTGTTTAAAAGTATTCTAGAACATTATGAGCACTGGAAAAAAAAAAAAGACAATATTTGATAATATTTACATTTCAGTCCCTACTTCAGAAAATAAATAATTTAGGAATTAATTCTAAACTATAGATTTCAGTGAGGTGTTAATCAGGAATGGCAGAAGATTTCTTTAGACATAGTCCACCTGAGCATTTGCAGTTTTCACTCAAAGTCAACCCCTTTTAATTTGTATAAAAAGCTAATTAACTATGACTACCCTCCTACACATACAGACAGAAAGCACAAAGCTTCATCACTGGGCTAGCAGAACGTGCAACATGTAGTGCATAAACAAATGCATAAACAAACTAAAGAAACAAACAATCTTCTTTAAGTTCTTAGTAGCAACTATCCAGACTAGGATCAGAACCTTCCATATTCACTTCTATGTAAAGTTAAATATTTTGACAGGAGAGACTTAAGGCATTGAAGTCTAGCTGCTTGTCCCTATAGGAGTCCTCCTCCCATCCCACTCTACAGGGTTTCATCAGTAAGGCTTCTACCAATTTCCTTGCAAGAATACTCAGACTAATGTAACTTACTGCTGACAACTTTCAATTAAAAAAAAAAAAAAAAAAGCATGGGATTTATGGAATTCTCATGAAACTGTTTTGATAATATACCATTTCAAAGGCACAGGCATGACTCAGCAATTCTGATGGGAATCCATCAGGTTCTGATGGGAACCTGAGTTCCAGATTCTGTTAGGACTGATGGTTTGTTACCATACCTTCTTAGAAGAAAGTGTCTAAAAGCTGTCTTAAAGCTTCTCTTACTATTACTAAATCCCTTTCTGATTACTGATCTGTTCCATAATAGTTTTTACTGGCTTTCATCACAGTCTTTGACAAAGGTTCTCCATTCCATTACAGAGGACAGTGAGATTCCTTACTCTTCTAATTGGATCCAGCAGAAGAAATCAAAAACACAAACCCCACTGAGAAATTGTCTTCCATAAACTTGAACTTTGATCATATGACCTCAGTTTTCCAGAATAGTACTACCACTTTGACAGTTCCAAAAAGCAAGCCCAGCTCATGCTCCTGGAGCAAGATACAGGGCAACTTTTTTGGCTAATCAGTGCCTGTTGGGCCTATAAAATAAAGGATAGAATTTCCCAGTATTTTCTGAGGACGCAAAGAAAGATGATTAAGCAGCTGATATAGTTGAAGAGAAAATGCAAGTTTTTCTTGGCACATATGCAACCAGTCTTCTAAGTCAGAGAAGAAAGAAAGTGAATGGATGATTTAAGGAATTTTTGGTTTGGGTTTGGTTTTTTTTTTTTTTTTTTTTGGTGGAAGGGATAACCTTGTGGGGTTTTTTTTGTTGTTGTTGGTAGGGTTTTTTGGTTATTTGGTTTTGTTTGGTTTTGTTTTGTTTTTTTACACACTATGAGTGTATTTCAGAAGCAGAGCATCATTCAGAAGCGCCTTTTAAAATAAAAATGCATTCCCATTCTTGGAGTGTTTGACTTTACCAATCTCATCTCTGTGCCTTTACTTCAGCCTCAGTCTGCTGCTCTACACACAGCTGCTGATCATCTAGGCAGAGAGTATTTGGGAGACAGTTATTTGGATTAGAAGCAAGTGTGAATACACAGCTGATGACAATCTCTGCACGGCTGGCATTTGAGAGGAGACTACTATATCCAGCAAGTCACTTAAATTTGTGCTTCACTTTGACTTCAGTAAACTACTCACATTTTCAAGATTAAGCAAGTGCTTCACTGGACTGAAACCACAATATCCCATAATATAAGAGAGTAGAGGTAAGTAGCCTATCTTACAGTGATGTAAATCTAAAATAACTCCAGCTAAACCCAAAGGTTTCTCCAGATTTATACTGACACAAAAACAATTCAAAATCCCTACAGCCACTATATTCCGTTCTTTATATTACAAGTTCATCCTTTGCTTTCTCAACAGAAGTACCTATATAATCATTCTGCACAAGTTATATTGGCTCAGAATATCAAGTAACACAGGATTCAGCAGATCTAAGAATTATGCAAAGACAGTTTTAATCAGCTTAATGTTTAAAATAAACTGGTTTTTAAAAGTCTATCAAATGTGCAAAAAAATTTGTTTGTGTACCAGCAATTAATGTTACAATATTCTTTCTGTACAGCTAAGGCCTGAATACACTGGAAATCATAAACAGTCATTCCACGAGGAAAAACAAGAAGCATAATTAGAAAAATA
Organism: Chrysolophus pictus; assembly: GCA_037305975.1. NCBI lineage: Eukaryota > Metazoa > Chordata > Aves > Galliformes > Phasianidae > Chrysolophus > Chrysolophus pictus. The sequence goes on from CM074583.1 coordinate 22,975,809, forward strand.
CGGTGTTGAAGCAAGTGTGTGAATTTCTACATCTTCTTGTGTGTAAATTAGAATTAGATGAGAGAAAGGAAAGAAAAGGATGAAGGAAGCTGGAAATATAAGACTCAATACAAAACTTGGGCTAGACCCACATCTGATGGACTCAGTTTTCCTGCAATTAGTGGAGACATCTGTATCCTTGTTATTGCCTAAATATACTCCAATTCAAAACAGCATTGCCTTAAAGTTGTCCTTTCCATTGCTAGTTTTTATATGTATAGCATACCTTGCTGCTGTTTATAGATGTAGATGGATGGGTTATGGGAAATGAGCATTTACTATTGTGTTGTGTTTACTGCCTCCAGCAAACTTATTAACTATTTGGAACAACAAATCAAATTAGCAGTATAAGTAATTACCAATAACTTTTTTTGTTCTAGGAGTCTGAGGAGAAGTTGGTTTGAAGCCAGTTCTAATCTAGAAGGGAGATTTTTTTCCTTAATTTTTCTACAGTTCAGAGATGAAGATGGGAGAATGTTCCTCCCTCAGCTATGAATGGCAACATCTCCATACATCACTTTCCAAGTCATCTCACTGAGTGTTTTGCAGGTTATTTGGTCTCATTCCTTGACAGTGACCCACTACTTCAAGGTGGGTTACTTGGGAGATCAGCACTGTCTTTGGTGTCCTTAGATTAATTTAGAAAAAAAAAAAAAGGTTATTTCCTAGCCTATTATTCTTCCCTTTTTCTTTACAAAGGCATTTTGGCCTTATTACTTGTTAGGATCAGAAGCAAAACATCCATATCCTTATAAATTAGAAAATGTTTAATAAGAATGAGCTTAAACAAATTTTTATTATAATGAAAGGATTAAGGTGCACGATAGCATTAATATTTAGGAAAAATTAAACAAAATTGCTTTTTATCAGCTGCAAACTATGTTAAATATTTAATATGTCACATTATAGAGGCACCACTTCAAAGGGTATGACAACCTTTCCATTATGAACCTCCATTTCAGCAGTTCAGACTTAGCTGGAAAAATTCTGACTGCTAAATCTTAATGGGATATGCAGGTTTTCTAGGCAGACAGAACTGAGACAAGCTTCTGAAGTGCACAGAAGTTCTACAGAAGAAAGCCCTGCAAAGACTAGGTCTAAAGAGGCCATCTCTTGTGGGCACTACTGACCCAGCGCATGGTTTATTTAGAAGGGCACTCTGAGTTTAATTGTTCTGGAGCTTATGGGAAGCCTTTTTTATTGCTTTGGAGTGTCTGGGTATATTTTTATACAGGTTTAAAGCACTAAAAGTCATGCAAGTATTCTGAGGTGGGTAGAAATGTGATTTTTCAGAAATCTAGCAGCAGAAAGCTTCCATTATGAGATGCAAATTCTGGGTCCCAAATTATAATAAATGAATATAAACATTCCCTTATAAATAAGAAGATGTGTTGAATCCTGATAGGAGCAGCAATATGCTTCCGAAACGAAACAAACAATTTTCTGCACTGTGAAGGCCTGGAAACTTTCACAGTTTATTTTTTAAAGCTCTTAAAAAAATCTGAAAAAAAAAAATAAGAAACAGCCCAAATCAAGACGGACCTTCATACCAGGCTACATATTGGATGTAGTTTTAAAATAATAAAGTAACAGCATAATGTAGTAAATTTGGTAGTAGATTTTTCCTCCTTTCAGATCACTGAACTGAGAAGCAAATGAAAAAATTCTGAGTTTGCTCTGAAGCTGATCCTTACAATGACCTTGAAAAAAATCTATTATCCTTTGCCTTTATCTCTCCTCCTGTAAAATGCGATAATAAACACTAGTTAAGCGTTATATTTTTATCTTGTGATGGAACTCAGAGTGGAGACAATGAAATGTTATAACCACCTTGGTTAGAGCTAGCTGATTCCCTGAAATCAGCCTTCTGCTCATGCCCCACAAAACCCCAAGCAAAAATACACAGCTCCTCAAAACCTGTCAAGACCTTGTTATTTACTTGTTTTAAAGCTCTTATTCTACCGCAGTTGACTTTCATTTTATCCTCCCAAGGCAATTGTTTCTATCTATATGCACAGCCAAGACAGCTATTAGCTATTTGACTGGATAATACTTCTGGAGATATACTTTCAGCCCTGTTGTACAGTCCAAGTGCAGTAGCACTATTTGAAGTAGGAATAATATTTTTTCCCTTTCTTTATTACAGAAGTTTTACTGAAAGTTTATTTGTTTGCAATTATAAACTTCACAATTTGCTTATTACTACTACGCACATGAAATATGACTTCAGCTTCTGAGTACAGCTGAGTTCCCATGTCTGTATATTCAACTTCTTGTCAAGGAACTGTTTTCTGAAGCTCTTATCTTACATTCAAGAAAAGAAAAAATGAAAAGAGAAGAGCAGAAGTCAAACTGTCACAGACACAGCAGTCACTACTAGCATCCAGATTTTCTGACTCTGGCCTACATTTGCCACATCTGCCACAAAAAATGTAAAGCCTGTGTATTTCAGCATCTTCCAGTGTTATAGTCTCAAAAATGCCTTTCAGAAAGTGAAGGTTAAAAAAAAAAAAATGGGTGTTCAACAGCAGGTTGAGGTCTGAGTTTCATTTACTACTAGTAACAGTAAAAAGATTTTATTTAATACAACTGACTTAATGCTTTTATTTTTTAATATTGCTTAATCTTGACTTCAGTAGCTATTGTGCTAAGTGTTGGAGGGCTTTGACATTTTTAATTGCTTATAAAATGACTTTTACATTTAAAAAAACATTCGGATACCAACAGAAGAAGTGCATGGAGAGTATAGTTTCAAAGTAGAATTTAAAATATCTGTGCTTAAAAGATTCGTCTTAAGCATTTCAATAAACTGCTTTTACTGAGGCATTAGTGACCATTAACTTCTCATGCATGTGGCTCATGCTGTCAGGCAGAACGTATTAGTGATACTTGTAAATGTTGTCTGTGAATATATACACCACTTGTGCATCTGCTGTAAAGCATCCCAGCTTCACTTACCAGAAGGCTTTCTAAGCCTTGATCCACATTTTTTGGTGGCTTGAAAAGAAATAGCTTTTATTAATTATGTGTTGAGTTAAAGCTACAAGCAGCCTTTATGTGAGCACAAGATTTTGTCAGTTCATGCATCTTTCTGGCATTGCACTGTACAAGAATTAGAAGCTTGTAAGGAGATTTACAGCAACTTAGGGGCTTGAAACCAAAATAGTCTAGCAACTTTTAAAACAAAAAAAAATAAAAGCCATATGACTTCAACTGTTAATATTAAGGAGCTGAAGCAATATATATACACTTGGACAATAGAAATTTCATAAACAACCCTCCTCCTTCCCCCCCCCCCTCAAGAAAGGCAAAGCAAAAAAAAAAATACAGCAGATGAGTATGCCTGCTAACATATAACACTGTGCCATTTTAGTGTCACCACTTCTCTCTCTCACACACAGCGTTTTGACTGTGATGAAGAGTTGGTAGAAAATGGTTTTCCTCGCAGGCAGAATTTCAGAGGAAGCCACACAGTGGCAGTACTGGGAATGTAAACGCTGCGCTCTATTGTGCAGAGGGATTAAGAGTCTTTAAGGAGCTCACATACAGTTTCCTATGTATGATTGCAGTTAAGTTCACTGTTACTTTATATAGAAGACATCCCGGTTTCTATTGCTCTAAGACTGGAAGAAAAGCACACAGTCAACATGTAATTTATTTCCTTCTGTAATTTTAGTATCAAGAGGCCTCAGACACAGAGTTAGTCACACATTTCACTCTGGGCTACTATTTTCTCTCCATTTTTATCCACGCTTTCATTTCCTCTCTTCAGATATGTTTTTGAAGCCCAGTCTAAACTTGGAATACTTTGCCAAAATATAAGGAAAAGTAAACAAACCGAAGAAGCATCCCCCACACACAAACAGACACACACCACAGACATTTCTGATTCATCAGGCTTATTGGTTTCTGTACTTCCCTGGTACATAGCGACGAGTTAAAGAGTATTAGAAATGACAAATCCAGAATGATCTGTTCATTTTCACAGTATTGGGAGAGTCCTGTCAAAGAACACCAGTCACACAGATCACAGATACTAACTTCTAACATACAGGTATCAGGGCAGGTAAGGGAATACTTCAAAATAAATCTGGGAGATTCACGGTTACAGAAAACCACGATGACTGACTGCTACACAGCGCTTTAAGATTTTTTCAAATATTGATAAGCCCCCTCCCCTGTGCACCCTGTTCTTTACTGGCAGATCTGCAGCTTAGTGTCCCCTTTCAGACTGATGCACAAGCCTCCAGTCCCATGTTTACTAATAAAGATAATGGCAGGAAAATAGGGCTACATCTGTACAAACTTTCAAAAGAAAAGCTATTTGTACATTATTCTAACTGATGCCTTGTACTTTTCCCCACTTATCTCTGTGCTTCAAGGGGGGGCAGGGACAGACCCTTGACTTGCAATGGCACAAAAGCAACAATTACAAAATCACAGAATGGCCAGGGTTGGAAGGGACCTCAAGGATCATGAATCTCCAACCCCCCTGCCACATGCAGGGCCACCAACCTTCCCACCTAATGCTAGACCAGGCTGCCCAGGGCCCCATCCAACCTGGCCTTGAACACCTCCAGGGATGGGGCATAATTAGACAGCTTTCTACCAGGTAACCATTCGGTGACCATACTTGGTACAACATGATGAAACACCAAAGTGCCAAGACTGCACGTATTAACTCACTACAAACCCCATGTGCTCTACAGACATAATGTAACAGTTACCATAACCATATATGCACAAGGAGTGTGGCACAGCATTAAAACACAAGGCTAGTCTTACTTTTACAGAAGAACACACTGTGTTCTTCATCTGCCTATTTATACCCATGACTCCCATCTAAATTAAGTCCTTGATTTCACGGGGGGCATCAACAGTATTTCCTCTAATTGATTCTTTCTTTTAAAGAAATATTCTTTAAAAGACTTCTGACTGCAGGGGTTAACACCCAGTAAATTTGAGCAGATGTCCTTTCCTGCTTACCTTGACTTAGCTTTTATTGACTGAAAATGAAGGCGAAGCCCATCTGACAGCACCTGCAGCTGCACTTCTCCCTTTACTGAGTCACTCCTCAAGTTCACGAAACCCACGTGAGCCAAACACTTCCCAAGCAGGATTTGCACTGCAGCCTCCTCCACCAGCACCCCCAGAAGAACAAGAATCTGTTATGAGGGCCCAGAGAATTATGTTTCTGTATTAATAAAAACCTACACACAAACACACATATGCTGTATGACTCTGCTTCAATGACTGAATGACATTTAAAAAAACATAGGAACATTAAACTATCCAGTAGAGTAGCAGATGGGGAAAATTTCTTCTCCTTATCTAAGCTAAATTGTTGTATTGCTACTGGTCTCAAAGCCATGAGGTAACAGTTCTTTTTTAACTACGCTGAGAAAAATATTAGGAGAGGATTTTATCCAAAGGGCACAGTACATTATTTTAGCTTGGATATTCCTCAACTTCTTTCTATGGTGACTCTATCCTTTCAAGTTGAATCTCCTTTTATCTGGAGCTGCAATGGTCTTTCCGATAAATTTGCTGAAGGGTATCACACACTCCACACTCCCAACAAACAGCTCTGCAAAACTCTTTGTAGGATGAGTACAATCTTTTTTTGTTTTTACTGAGCAACGGTAAGTCTTATTTAAGAGACTAACATAAATTTTCTTCCTCAATTACAATAGCATCTTCCAGTTAACTTGAGAAATTTGGGAAATTATTAACTTCTCCATCTGAAATCACATCCCTGTTGAGTCCAGCAATGCAAATTTAAATGGTTTGTGTTACTAGGATTTGGGAGCTGGAAAGACATCTTAATGGTCAGTGCAACCAAAGCACACTGACATATCAGTCTCCCATCTGCAACACAAGACAGATGCAAGCTCCTTTTTTCATGTCCTTGTTGTATTAATTCCAAGACTCAAGAACATTTGTTGGTCACTTAGATGTGTGTTGTTTTTCTTTTTATTTTAAAAGGAAACTGAGGACATCCATCATTCCCATTGCAATTCTTCCCCAAAGGGGAAGAAAAGCAGCCACAGCTTCCAGCCGCAGCAGGGCACCACAGAACCTTGATCTGATGATTATGACTGGGAAGACTTGGCCACTTACAAAACAACTGAAAGCATAAAATCGTGCACCCACATCAGATTCTGGATTAGTGGAATGCCTCCACTTTGCCTCCCATGACAGGAGAGGCCCAGCCACATGGCTGTGCTGAATGGAGCCTGGGACATGCAGTGCCATCTGACTGCTGTGATCTCCCAGGAACTGCTGTATGCCCACAAACCCACATAAGTGAAGTAATTGCTGACAAAAAGTTGTAAGAGGATAGGATGAGAATTTTCAAGAAGGTTTTGAAACGCTTAACCTTCCCACACTTCTTACAGCCTGGGAGGAGGTTTCTATAACAAACATACACAAGCTAACAGACTGGACTTGCACATTTATTGAAGGAACAGAGCAAGAAAGGGAGTACAAGCATGAAAACAATTCTGCCATCCTCCATATGCAACACTCATCCCAAATATGATGAGTCCAAACAGAACTGCATGTGGATGCTCTGCCCAGCACAGAACCACAAAGGCCAGCATTTAAGCTTTATTTATATCCAACAAATATAATGCCCTGTGGCTGCACAAATACACTTCAGCCACAGCTCACCTGCAACACAGCTGTACACATGCTAAAGATAAGCCCCAGACTAAGGGGTGGTACTAGTGGCACTGCCTAACCTAGCTACCAAAGAAATACAAACTCCAAATTCCACCAGAGTTTTACTCAGAGCAAATGGTGATACACACAGAGCACCAAAGAGGCTGCTCTGTTGACACCTATTTTAATGGTTCATCTTCCCAGTGGACCATATTCAAACCAAGAGCCAGCACCTTTCAGTTCTCTCAGCCAGCAAACTTTTCTCTGAGAATGACTCTTACTTTCCAGAGGTAGGAAACCATCAGCAAAGCCACCAGCTTTCCACTGAGATCCCAGAGCCTCATCTTCCTGTTAGACCAAGCATCTGACAGCCAGTTATCCTGTCTGAAAAGTACTACACAGAAAGACTGGAATTAATATTTGCTGCCAAAAAATATTGGATGCTTTCTAATCACACTAGGGAAACTCGCTAGGTTTTCAATCTCAGATACTTAATACAGTGAAGCAGGAAGACATTTCACTTTCAAGCTAAAATTCAATAATCCTACATGAAGCAGCTCGAAAAACAAGTTTTAACCACTGCCTCAGCATCTAGAGATGCAGAAAAGATCTTTATCATTAAAATTTAATGCTCTCAAACCAATGGCATATCATACAAACGTTAATTCATAAATTAACCTTTCCAGTTGCAGCATCAAAAATAGGATTTTGTATTTCATTGTTGTATACAACTGTAAAACCATGTGAGAAAATTCAGGATGTAGCATTCAATATTTTAATATTGTTCTTACAATATCAATGGGCATAGTTATTGCTTATTTTTTCCACGGTTCTCATTTCCCACAGTGCAGCAGAAATGTTTATTTTCCATTATATTGAAAGAAATTGAAGTAATTGCTTTGGCTTTTACCATAGCACAGCAAATTTCAGGTGGGTGTGGATGACCATTTTACTTTTATCAGAAGTTCCCAACAAACATTTCTCCATCACTTTTGCTCTGCACTGAACATTGCTACTGTTTTGTTTTTTTTTTTTTCATAGGAAGTGAATGAAAAAGGTTGCTAATGATTCAAACATTTAAAAATATTAGTTTGGCCGTTATGGCTAACTTCTCCTAAAATATTATTCCTGATATATAACAAAAGCACAGAATATGCAATATATAAATTCAACCAGTACTATGGTTGGTTTTTTGTTGTTGTTCAAATATGTCAAAAGATCTTTAAAGATGCAAGTGTAAGTGAAAGAAAGCAAAAATTTACTCTAACTATACTGTGTCCTGTTGCATTCTCAATTATATTGCCATAGATTATGACATCTTGTTAAATTCAACTTGTCTAGCACTCTTCAGACCATTAAAACAATCTTAAAGAGATGTTACATTTTCTGATTACAGTTTTTGGGTCTTATTTGTATAGCCTTGTGTTAACAGACTGATTTTCAAGTACATTTCTTGGCGACACTCAGCTTTGTCTGTGTAGGGCTCTTACCACTAAGTACTTACGACTGATAAATGCCATTCTTAACTGAGGTGATTTTCATTCTGCTTCGCTCCATTAGTTCAAAGTACAAAATTGCAATGAAAAGCTGCAATGTCTTCTTTGGTAGTTTGACTCTGCTTTGAGTTCAGTGCTGCCTGTATTTATCTAACTTATAAACTCAATCTGGGGGAAAGCACTTCAGTTTTTATACCACCAGATTTTTTTTTTTTCCACCAAACCTACCAAGGTTAGGGTCTCCTGTTTTTTGAGCACTTCGTGCAATCAGTTCCACCAAATATCCATCACTTGAGAAAGGAGAATGACCTGTTTCAGGATGGGGTGCAGCACACAGCTGCAGTCATATTCTGCAGCCATTCAACTCAATTCTGTGGACTGCAGCAGGTGAAAAAAAGCTACATTTCACTTGTTTTAGACTTCAACTGCAAAGTTTGTTGTGATTTGCACTGGAGTGAGGGGAAAGTATTTTCAGGCAGCATCACCTCTTTAAGAGTTCTAATTTCTCATCAAAACCCCCCATAATTATTTACCATAGACCAAAAATGTACCTAGTAGAACAGACTCATTTGTTTCCTACATGCTTCAAACCTTTCATGAATAAAGTAGTACCAAGGGTAACCTTTCATGAATACAACCTTAGGGATCACAGAGTGCCCTCAATCAATGCAGGGAACTCATGTTGACAGAGTATATGGGAAACAGATTGAGGTATTAAAGCACATAGCCTCTGGTGTTTTAGTTGTAAATACTATAACCATCAAATATTTAGACTCTTATGTAAGCAGTATGCCATTTTTTAAACAGTTACTGCTTGGAATAAATCTTTAAGGACGGAATTTTCAGAAGTGCTCAGTATTGGCCTAACTTTGCTCTTACTAAAAATCAATCATAAAATTTTCACAACTCTGGAAAAAGGCATTGTCTATTTATATGTTTCCATGGCACTAAGCACAATAAGCCTTGATCCTGTCTGGGGCTTTTGCACTCCACTGTAATCTAAATAAAATGATATATAGGAAATCAGTAAGATAATGATGAGGAAACACACACACACATACTCTAAATAGCCCAGTTTTTAAAATAATGACTGGGAAGCCATTTGGAGCTGCTTATATTTTCTCCGAATCTTAATTTTCATTTACTTTTATATTAATCCAATTTCTTTTCTATTATCTTTTCCCAGTACAACTCTGTGAATCTTAAATTTCCAGTACAGAATCCAGTCAGTAAAACATAACTTGCTTTCTTGCTATAAACTATTCCCATTTCATTTACACAAACACATTAGCGTAGGGATGCAGTTCATAGTTTTATAAGCAAAAGATAGCCTCTCATCTATTTCCAAAGGCTGTTGCTGATAAGATATATAAAACCTGCTTTAAATTCCCAGGAAAAGCTACTTTGGCTGGGTTGGAGAAGGGAGCATTTGTTTTTATGGTTTTGCAGACCCAACCACTCTGTTTTGTTACTTTACAGTATGTACACCAGCACTGATTTATGCTGGAATCAACATCGGAGGCAGCTGTTTTACTTTCATATACACACACTCCCCAAATCTACTTAAAATGTCTTATTTTCCTTCAAAGAACTTCACTAAGACCAAGACAAAAATCTTGCTCATTGTCTAATATGGGATTCTAAAAGCTCTAAAACAGTAAGATATGTCCTTTTCCCTATTTTCTCCAAATGAAAACTACAAGTTACTGAATTTGAGTCTATGGTTCCACAGACAGCTTTTTAGGTATTTTCCTAGCAGCCATCTCATTCCCTAACTATTGTTTCAGACATTTATTACCACCTTCCTCCACTCCTCCAGTTGCACCTATACAGCCAGTCAGATATGGATCTGTGATGAAGCAGACCTCCATTTCTAAAAGACAACTTTTAACCATGGCCAGAGACACCAGCACGGTGATCCTACGTAGAGCTGCACCAGAGGGAGCAGCTCTTACCAGACAGGTCCACACCTGGCTAAAACCTGCACTGATATACATCTATGTATTTCAGAGAAAATGTTTCTGAACCTGCAAAGGCATTCTTACCAGATCCCTCAAAATAAGAAAAAAAAATTAGCAGCATTATAAACTGGCAAAGGCACAAACTTCCAAGAGAATAGCCAAGGTTGTAAAATAGGCCAAAGAAAGAACTAGGTAATGATAAAAACATGTTCATCTTCTTTACCTAAATTCAAGTTGGTATTGCCAATAACCCTGGTCCACCATATATTTTACAGTATGCACTACTAGTCTTTCAGATTAGCAAGCCGTATATATATTTAGTGCTTTATTCTCAAACTGTTTCACCACAAATGACAGCTCATTCCACAAACAGCTTATCTTATGGCTAAAGATATATAAATACATACTAAAAACGCTGTTGGAAGTCTCTGAATGTATAATGCAGCCTGATAGACATGGTAGTGATTGTAACACTGCATTGTAGACAAATGTTAAAGAAACTTGGCAAGAAACAACACGTTTCAGCTACTCAAAATGCAGATTTTCTCAGTCTTGTCCCCTTCTGATGAATGGAACATATGGGAGTATTGTTCATAAAACTTGCATTGCTGTTCTCCATGTCTACCAAAATTCTTCATCATGACAATATTTACCAAGTTGCATATACTCTCAAATTTGAATTAATTACCTAGATTTTTTTCTGTATTTCCAGGTTTATTGCAAAAGGAAAACACTTTAGAAGCAATGTGTTGTGAGAATTTAACAGTAGATGTTATAGCAACAGAGGTAGTGGAGTGCTTGCTGGCGAAGGCAGCTATCCAGTTAAAAGCTATCAATGCTAAGTGAGATAAAAAACGGGAAAGAAAGTGACGGCTTTGCCAAGAAGCAGTTTAAAATCTGACATTATAAACAAAACACGTTTAAATCTAGACATAAATCTTCTCTTGTATGATGTAGCTTCCACAGCATTTGAGCTAGCATTATTACTTACATACAAACATTTCCTGAAATACAGTATCACAAGTGCAGAGCAGCCTTTAACCTTGTGTTCATCCACTCAAGAACCATGTTATTTATTATCCTTTGTCCCTTAATTACGGGGACTTCACCTACTGCTCTCTGCTCATTTGAAATGCAGAATAAAATACAATGGATGTCTGAAGACTTAACAGGTGTCAACCAGATATTTGCCAGCTACCACTACTATTCTACTGGGAGGAGTTGCTGTTCTATAAATACTAATTAGACTTCTGCACATGATCTTGCTGAAATACCTAAGGTGATGAGTGGCCAGTTGTTACTTTTAAAAGATTAGCACAATTTAAAAAACTAATGTCCCCAATGAGGCAATGCTCATATTGAATAATCAAGAGTTATAGCTGTTCTCTGCCCAAAGGGAATATTTGCTCACTTCATCATTTGGAAAATCTGCTGCCTAACAAGTCACTCTTCTATTTCACTTTGAGAAAGTTGTAAAACTTCATAGAATAAATATAATGTGGTATATGTACTTAAACGGTCTTCCACAGCCATGCCCACATGATAGATGTTAATAGCTTCTAAGAATAGAGATTTCAGTCTGAAATGATTAAGAAATCACAGCCAAAACAGATCACGCTAAAATGAAGCACAAAAGAGAGACTACACTAAAAATTGCATCAGCATAGCAAAAATGCAATTTACTGTAACCCACCTCGACCTCAGCTCTTCACCTCCACAAATCAGAAAGACCCAAACAGAACAGGTGTCTGTTACACTTATTCTCTTATTTGAAGTAGTCATTATCAAGGAAGAAAAAAACACTATTTACCCAAAATCTCGGTGTAATAATTCCAGATTAGCAGATAACTGTCAGCAAAAATGCTAAGTGACCATACGTGGCCGATTCCACTGGCTTGAAATAAAGCCTTGATTTTCATTTTTTGAAACGTAACTGTTGTAACATGGCGTGACAGCACTGCATTTCTATGTATGAGCTGTGATTCACTGTGGTGAGATTTGACTGATGTAACTGACACAACCCTATACTATTCAGTAACAACCCAGCATGCCCACAAAAAAAAAATAACACCCAGGAAAACAGGAATAGAGACACAAAACGTGTTTCTATTTTTTTGCCTCTATTTCTTGTGAATAAGCATTCAGTAAATCCATTAACATTTACAGTGGAAATGCATATCTTTTTAATCATTTTTCTGGTTTTCTTTTAAAAAAATAATCTTATTCTTTACCATGAAATCTGGTTTTTCCTTATCATTCAGCATACTGCTTCCCCTTTTTAAGTAGCTCATTACTGGAAATGTTTGGCCTTACTTCAAAAGAGAAGAATATGTCAACACCAGAACATCTGTGTCCACACAGAGTGCTTTGATGACAGTGATATACCCCATTTACATCACTAACACTGAGCTAAACCTTGATGCTGACTGCATTTAAAGATCTTACCCCACAGGGCAAGAGAATACAGGTCAAAAATGTTGATCTGTGTTTGACACACTCTACTTCAAGAGCACTTGGCAATGATTTGTTCCAGAGTCAAGAATCAAACTCGCAAAACAACGCAAAGCTCGGAGCCATGTTCACATAACCACATTCGAAACAAACATTAAAATTCACTGTCTCTGGAGGCCAATCTGCTTTTGATACAGAGGATTTTGCAAGCTATATGGTCAAATTCTATCCTGAATACAGCGGGAACTTTTTTATTTCAGTCAGAAAAGCGTAACACTGCTCAAATGCAAAACAAATATTAGATATTGCCATCATAAAACTCAAACCTGATTGTATTCAAAAAAGCAGAATAGTTGTGTATGACACAGCATTGCTTTCGCCAGTGTAGCTAGAGGAAGTTAGGAGAATTTCAGTATGTATCACATGCCTCCACAGGCAGGCACAATAATGGTGAGTTCCTAAAATATTTAGTACAGAAGAGTTCAGAGATGAAGCTATGGAAAATCTGTACAACACGGCTTCTAGTGGTTTTATTTCTTGAATTTTTTTTTTAATATGTTGCGTTTCTTCAACTTCCTGTAATTAATATCTGCTTTTCCTACCAAATTACATTATATTTACTAAATCACTATGCTTGATTAATTTTTAGTATAAGGTGAAGAGCATCACTCTTCAACAACTCTGATTCTTGAGTACGTTCATGTAAACCTCAGTACTTCAGCAGCATTAAACAACTCAATTCAGTACTGCTTTCTAGATTAATTCATAAGAAGCATCAAACAAGACCAAATCAATGCAAGCCAAGTGTTGCCCTACTTGTGTTCAAGCACCACAACTACCTGTACACTGCATGCGCGTGGAAATCTTATTTCATTTCAGTAGAGAAACAGAAAATTTTATTTACAGATTTCATTAGAACACCATGGAAACAGATAAAGAAGCTATTGCAAGAGGCACAACCATGTGAAGGCAGCTCTAATCGAAAGCATGTATTCAAAAATAATCTGTGTGTTTTCCCTCTTGAAAAATATACATATAATTCCTATAACATCAAGACAATTATACTGAGGAGACCCCAATATCACTGAGGGCCCTGATAACAGTATGAATTAATTCACACCTTCAAGGTACAGCAAGTTTTCATACCTGGGCTATTAGAAAAAGAAAAGATATTTTAATGCAATAATTATCTTTTTTAAAGAAAGAAATTAGAGCTAGGATTTCCGAAACAGGATTAAAGTATGGTTGTAGCCCTGTAAAAGGAAGCTGCATTGCACCTGCTGCCTACACTGTGCATGGCTCCAGGCAATGCTATTCATTCCTCACTTTCATAGGAGCAAAATACATCCCCCTAAAAATATAAAACACAAAAATAAATAGATCTCCTGGGAAGTGAAGGAGAAATCAGTTTTAAAAATAGTGAAGGAGCCTATATGTTCTAGAAAAACCCCATTTTGCATTGTTTTGTAAGATTTACACTTTAATTTGAAACCAAAGTAAGGTATAAAATTTGTATGAAAGCAATATCTGATTTATATATAGACTTAACACACAATATACTTAGCTGCAAATACCAGACTCCAGTGAGAGAAAGAAAAGGTTCTGAAACATGATTCAAGTCTGATGTTTCCCCAAAATGGTAAACAAGTAACATGATTTTTGCTATAAAAAAACCAAAAACAATGGATTGTTTAACTAATTTTCAATGTTATTGCATATACCTATTGAGCTGAAATTGACTCCAACTACTAGCTGTTTTCAGAGGCAGCTTTTTTCTGTCCAGATGACCTTTCTATCTAATTTCAAAAAATATATATATATATAAATAGGCCTACCTGTCGGTCAGACAAAGAGGAAGTGATCTTACGGTCACAAAAGTTAAGACTCAGGGAACTGAAGTTTTCTGATTGTTCAAGTATTTAAGGAAGATATATTTATAAGACTCAGATTACAGGAGATTAATAATTAACCAATAAAGACTTACAAGAATATGTTACTGTACACTTGTGGTCTAACCTCACTATCCATATTCAAATAAATCTAGCTAAAGACAAATTATATAATTCTTGAGAGTCTTGCATACATTTAGACTCATTAGATTTACATATTACTCACAGTAGACATTTCATTACAGTCGGTCTAAAAAAATGCACCATCTATTTGTGTTCCATATCTGTGTGATTTTCTATGTACATACTGCCTAACTTGTGACCAAGTTGTTTGACCTTCTGGCGTTTTCAGCTGCATCTACATCAATACATAAAAGACCAAATACTGCTATTGAATTGAAGTCAACTCAGAGGGCAGAGTTCATGCTCTTAACTGTGACTTCCCAAAAACAAGGGGACCGAATCCAAAAAGCCTTTTAGAAATTCTGTTTACCTCATAGCATTTGCAAGCATTTGGAAGAGTGCACTGTTAAACAAGCCAAACCAGAGCCAGAGACCATGCTCACAGCTGGATGGTAAGGAGATGACTGAACAGCAATTTAGCCAAAGCCCCCGCTGTTCAGTGTGTTCAAACAGACATAGCTTCAGTCACACTTTTTGGAACAAGACACTAAAACATCATAGCAAGGCTATAAGAGGCCTCAAGAATTCATCCAGATCACTTGCACCAAAGAGAACCTATTCTCACAACATTGCTCACACATTCAAGTTCATTCCTACTCTTACTAAAATCTACACCTAAGCCAGAAGGTCTTCACTATAAAAGAATCCCAAGTAAAACACTTTCTCCCAATAAGCAAGCCTTTGAAATGATAACTTACCATTTTTGTCTGCTTGTGGATTTCACCATTGGAGCCATTCCATCTCTATAGAGGCTTTTTGTTTTACTGAAGTTGACGACATTGAAAATTACTCTCTAGAAAAAGAAATAAATCTCAGTTATAAATTATGAAATACTCTACACATTTATCGTATATACCAGCTGCATAAAAACATAAAAAATATGGAATGGATATGTATCTTATGCTTTGAAGTACTTATAGTCTCCATAGATCTCAGATAACACAGTCTATTCCTAGTATTTTGATAGCCTACACTTCACATCTCACAGCAGTAATGTACTTTGAATGTAAACTTAAATTTAAATGGTTTTCTGGTAGGAATCCTATCCAAACAAATAGGTTACTCAGATTCAAAAACAGAAAAGCAAGTCCAGTTTATCTGTTGAAGATGTTGGTGGAAAGCAGGCAGATAGGTAAACTGATCTCACAAAAACCTTTCAACTGCTTCATCTCTTAAAGATTCTTATTTCTACACAGCGACAGGAAAAATAAAAACTTCTGATTTTTTTTCCCCAAAGAAAAGGTTATTTCTCTTCATTCTGTCTGACAAAAGTAAGAATTCTCTTCTGTAAAAACTACACAGCATACTTATACATCAGAAATTGCACGTAGCCGTCATTGGTTTGAATAAGGTAGTGACGAGAGCCCAATTCTCATCTTAGTATACACTGATAGCTTGGGGAGACTACAGCTGGCATTTAACGGTTCAAAGAGAAAAGTCTAGATCTTCACTGGTAATGGACTGATACCAAAAGTAAATTCATGCAGAGGGAAGAAAAAAAGACAAAACCTTCTTCCCTACCATCTGTCTGCTGTAAATCACTTCATGCAGAATTACTTAGCCTGTTTCTGTTAAGAAAGTCTGGAGTAGACCAAGCTCATTTCATGTATTACATTAACCTTACAGATATTAAATCCAATATAGCTGGTTTCTCATACTTCTGATACGCAACATTAGTGTACACAGAAAAACTGAAACACGAACGCTAAATTAACTTTGATACAATGTTCCAGGATATACTAATACATTTCATTTGTATTTCTCTCTGTACATTTGTTTTCTGCTCGTATCAGTGAAGACTGCTAAAAATTGTATTTGCCCCCAGATATTCACAAATATATTTTTACAGTGAACTATTATAATATTTACATTGTTAAATAATGGTTCATGGGAAGGCCGAGAATTAAGTGACCACTGCTTGAAATCTAGCAATTCTGACTGAAGCAATAAGATCAATTAAGCTTTCATATGTAAAAACAAACATGGACCTTCCAGGCAGCCTGTTCAGAACACAGTGAATTATAATACTACAGTGAAAGCAATCAGCAGTGGGACACTAACAACAGGAGCCAGATACAGTTACATCTGCATGTGGGGCAGGTAAGAATCCAGGCAAACTACACACACATTTACTTCTAATTAAGCATCTCTGTACTCAAGAAAAAAAACAAAGGTTTTTAAAAGCATGGTAGCACTGAAGATTTCATAAATGGAAGCACAAGCTGCTACGTATGCAAACCCTGCAAATTAGTCAAAATTTAAGAATAATCTGTGGGTTTTACTGGAAATGGCTCAAAGTTAGCTAGCTAAAAAAAAAAACCACTACTTTCTTAAAGCTGCTAATTCAGTTTTGTATCAACATTAATGAGCAAGCTACATATCTATGCACATGAGTTTACAGGTATTTAGCAGTATTTTGAGTTTTTGTAACAGCCATGAGGTAAGTTATAAAAATAAACTCTTAGTGGAAGTACCCAGTTTATATAACTTCATATTTGTAATTTTCAGCACTGAGGATGTTGCTTATTTGATGAAATATCTAACTTAAGAGATCTCCGGTTATTTTCTATCCTACACATAAGGCTATAAGTTAGATAATTATATGTAGGTATGTTTATATATATAGACTCACACACGTGCATGCATTTCATAACCTACGTAAATCATTTTCCTATACTACAGTGCTGAGTTTTTCCTCTGTTACTCAACTTCTTTCATACTTGTGAAAACAAATTAAGTTGCTACAAATTGGTTTGCCAATCTCCATGTTTGCACAGAGTGAATGAAACAAACAAGATCTCCAAACCAATTGCCTTAAACTTTGGATGCAATCATGCCACTGTTGGAAAGAGAAAGTTGCTAATTTTGTTACATACTGACTCAGAGCAGACAGCTGGTAGACAATGTTCTTATTCCAATCAGGCTTATTTTGTAAATGATCAGGGCAAATGTACACAACTGGGTAAGCAACATATACAAAAACAAAGATATGCAGCTCATTTAACAAAGCACTATAGATTATAACATTTCAGCCACTCGTGCTCACCGCAGAGTAAGCAGTTAGCAATGCATGCAGTTCTCTCAGCATGGCATACAGTTAGATTGGCAGAATGAAAAATTTAACGGCACAGAACAGAACTTTATCAACATACACCGCTGAAGTAATAAAGCACACAAACCGAAGCGCTCAAATAAGCAGCAGAACTCAGTCAAGTATTCCTGGTGATAGCCAAAGTAGCCCATGCAGCTCACTCAGTGAAGTGTGCAAAAACGTAATGACTACGGTACACACACCTCAGCCAGAAAAACATGCAGCTCACTCAATAAGGTATGCAAACGTCTCTGAACTGAACGCTACAACAACAGCTTGTGATACAGCAAGCATACGTTTCTGAACACAACTAGTTTCATTTTTTTAATTTTTGCTTGTTCTGTAATATATCAGTTGTAAAGCATAAAGGGCAACAACACTAGATATATGCTACGCACTCTGAAGCACTCTCTTTGAAGAAAATTATCACTATACTTTTTTATGAATTATAGAGACATACAACGGGAGGCATTTAATGAGCAATATAATTTAGAAGCTCAAAAAATGAGAAACTACTCGACTTTTAAAGAGAAGTGCAAAGTTAAGAAAATAAAACTAGATGAAATGTACTTACAAATTCCCTAAGAATTGCTCTGGTCTCCAGAGCATCAATCCAGAGAAAAACGGCAGAGAAATTTCACAACAAAAATGCTTCCTCGTATTCACTTCGGAAGGTATAAATACCACTAAAAGAAGCAATATTCTAACTTGTAAGTGAAGTGAAATCACATAATGATTGTTTTTGGTATAGCATATTTTCAATCTACTGCGTCACTCTAACAAATAGCTGCAACTTCTGGGTTGGTGGAAGAGGCACAATGCAGAAAAGCCTCTCAAAACACCAACAAGCACAACTGAACCCCTTCAGGGCACACATCAGGGTGCACTGGGGCTTCACAGAAGGAAGGAAGGCATCTGCTGCAGTCTTAGGTTCTGTGCTTGGACTGCCAGGGGTGAGAGATACTGGACAATGTGAGACCACACAGGTACTTACTGAAAAGCAGTACCTTTCCATGATGCATGCACTAAGCACCTTGGAAGCATTTCACTGTTAAATTCATTAAGATAGAAAAATTAATATAGATCTGTCTTGCCCTTATCTTAAAGTTTCCGGATAAAAACCTGCTTTTCTGGTAGACCTTTGCAAAGTTGTTTCAGGAATTCAAAGCGCAGTCAAGTGTTAAGGTTTGCTCTGGGTTTATTTTGTTTGGATGCTTCTTTTTTATGGTTTTTTTTTTTAAACATGAGTGAGGTAAAAACAACCCCTGAACACAGGCAGAAAAGATGGCTAAAGCACATAACACCACTGGTATTATCACCAGAAACACAGATTCCTGACTGGGACTAGAGGGTGCTGCTAGTTTTGGAGGGGAGCAGCACACATCAGGGTAGTTTGGCATCAGAGCTGAAGTCATTAAGCATGGATGGCCATATTTTACATCATATTCTAACATGTCTCTGTAAGAACAAGGTAAGCCTTAAGGTAAAAGTTAAAAGTTCATCATAAATCATTCACATTGTGGCAGGTTTTCCATCTGAATCTACCAACACTGAAGCACATCTCCAGCGATCAGTCACCCCTTCACTAAAGGCTAAGTGCCTTCCCCCAGGAGAAGGTCACACTAAGTCCCTTAAAAAGTGTACCAGGTTTATTTTGGGTGATTTTCTCCAGCAAACTTCTCAGGAATAACAGAGTTGCTGTGGTTGACATTAAAAGGAGAAAACAAACAAACCAAAGAACACCAAAGAATTCAGCCTGAGGCAGACACCTGGCACAGTCAAATAGCTACAAATACAGAAGTTACATCTAACTCAAAAGAGGATTGCTAATAAGAAGGGCTTTCTTAGTATTTATCTGACACATTTTAAATATTAAGGACTATATCTATGTAGTATTAATAACATAATGCCAATTTGGGGGACAATGCTTCATGCTACAAGAGTAATGCAACCTTCACTACACAAGGACTAAGCATTCAAATGCAGACAGGAACAATTTCATCGTTTAACCAGACAAGGTAATCAAGCTGGGCACAGAATAGCAATACTGGAATGCATCTGCTGAAATTAAGTCTGCACTCTCGTGCCCTGCACAAGTGTTAAAGATTCAGAAGGCCCAAATACTATGGCTTCATTTCCTCTCCTGCTGATTCTTTAGATATTATAGCATTTGGGGAATTCCTGAAATCTACAATCTGCAGTATTTTGCCAGCTGAGATATCCTTTCCTTTCTCTCTCCTTTCTCTCTCTTTTTTGTTTGTTGGTTGTTTTCTTTTTTTCCCATAGCATCCTTCCTTTCTTCTCTACAAATGAAAACTTTCCTCCTTTTTAAGATCATTTTAATTACATTCTATTAAAAAAAAAAAAACAACAAAAGAAAACAACAACTACAAAAAAAAAACAATACACAAAGCAAAGAAAAATGAACTTCTCAAGCCAACCCCACAAGTTGTGAGATTTTAGACTCACCATTTCTGAATGTGAGAAACTGGCAACATGGGACTGCTGCCTTCTCACAAAAAGAACTACATTTTTATATTTGTGTCAGGAGGTCTTTGGAATCTTTCATGACAAAGCACCTTATATAAAGCTATATAAAAATAAATTAGACCAAAGGGACTTCAAAACAGAGAGGAAAAAACTGTTACCTGCAACTGCTACAGATGCTGAAGATCACAAATAATACAAACACCCATTCTGTGCAAAATCCCCAATGAAATCTTACCAAGGTCATTTTTCCGACCTTTTAGAATTTAAATCATTCATTACTGCTAACATTTTAAAGTAAGTCACACTTCCTTTTCTCCTTTGCAGGAACATACATCCTTTCAGACTGAAAAGTTCTAAACACGGATAGCATTTTGTCTTTTCAGTTAAAGAGTTTTCAAAACCTGCTGGCACACAGAAGGGGAAAATAAATACTCACCTACTGAGAGAGGATGTTAGCAACCATCTTGGGCTCCACCAGGCTCACTAATCAGTTGCACCTGTGTCTTGTTAACTTGTGAAACCCTTGTAAGGTAATGAAGTCTTATGAAAGTGATGCAGAAAATGGCTCAAAGATTTTGAATTATAGGAGTTTTTCCCTCCGTAGAGATCCTCACTTTGCTACTTAAAAGACTGAAATGCTAAGATGCTACAGAGAGCAATGTGAAAATAAGACTGAAAGGATTTTATTGTAGTAAGACCTCAGATATACTGCTATGCAATGTCCACATCGCAGCCTCTGCTGGCAACCTGTTCCAGCACCTCGCTACCCCTAACACAAAACCACGTTCCTTATATCCGGTCTAAGTCTCGCCTTTTTTGGTTTGAAACCATTTCCCCTTGTCCTCTCGCGACAGACCCTTCTAAAGAGCCCATTCCCTTCCTTCTTATGGCCCATTTTTAGATACTGAAAGGCCCCTGCTTGAGATGCTAATGACAAACTTCACAGTTTGAAAAAATTACCAAATCAGGGCCCACACCCCATTTCAGTGTCCTTTCTGTCAGTTCTTTCATCGCCTCCAAATTAACACTTAAGTGCAGACCCACAGTTGCAACACCTGTGTACAGCAGCAATTCTCACTCAGAATCTCACTGTTGATGTTAATTTTGCTCACCTGGGCCTGGGGAGGGGGATAGTGTGCAGAAGGCCACCTTCTAATAAAGCTTTCAAAGGGATCTGAGCAGTGATTTAGAGAAATCGGTTAAGTAGAAGTTTAGCAGCAAAGATTTGTTACTGTTAGGCGAGGTATTCTTTATTGGCAGTACTGGGGTAGCATCGAAATAACGCTCCAAGAACGTTCCACCAGTTTGTTGTTCGTGAACAGGTTATTTTTTTTCACATGTATTACATATTCGTTACATTCCTAAATTCATTATCTTACCCACCCCAAATGACTGCCCAACATACACAGCCATATTTGGCGATCTTCAATATCACCCAGCCTTCCAGCACCATGATGGTCCCCTATCAGTCCGTTGTTAGTCCTTGGGGTGCTTGTTTACTTCCTCCCAACAATCCTTTTGTCCCAAAGATTGCTGTGAAATGCAAGGACAATCGAGAAGACTCTACCCACACCAGCAAGGGAGACAAAGGGAAACGTCTTGTCTGTCACATTCTAGGCACTCCATTGTTTTTCCTTTTGCCTTGTTAAAGCAGACCAGCCTTACGTGTCTCCTCATCTACAATACTACATCACAATTACCATCCGCAGTATCTAAAGACTACTGTGGTGTTGCAAGCAAGCATTAACAGAATATTTTGTGTAATTGCTTCTCCAAATCAGCAGGAACCACTATTCTGTTCAGTGTTTTGCTGTGGGCTGACCACTAATTTGTGTTGCTGGACCTAAACGCCGAGTCACACAGACTTCCCATTCAACCATTCTTGGGAAAATAGCAAATTTATTAGTAATTTATAAATTTAAAAATGATTATAAATTTATTATAAATTATTATAAATTTATATCAGTGAGCACCCTTTCCCACCAACAGAAGCCAGCTTTCTAGTGATGTTCTTACTTTCCATCAGAGCATCAATAATCTGAAGCTTCAAGATCTCAAAAGTGTCTTTTTAGAAAGCTGGCAGTGGAATGAAAGATGAACTCGGGGTCCTTGCTTCCTTAGGCCAAAATCACCAAACTTTTGAAATTCTGTCATAAAGCATAATTTGTTTTGTGCTGATTCCTCAAAAAGAAAATACTGAGAGTCCTGACAAGGCACATAACCAGGCTACAGATGTACTGAAAACAGATTTGAAGCTGAAAGCTTCTTGCCAAAATTTTCACTTCTTTTTAGCAAATTATCAACAGAGGTGTAGGGGGAAAAAAAAAAAAAAAAAAAAAAAAAAGTATCTTTATTTAATCAGCTCTGGAAAAAAAAGATATTTTTATTTTCTGTTTCTTCTCATTTATGCACAGACTTTGGACAATCAATCCTACTTACATTACAAGCTAATTGTAGTACTGTAGGAATACATGAGCAACTTTTATCTGACCTTTGACTGGATGTACGAACCTTGCTGCTTGTGACATTTACTTTCTCAGCATACCTGGGTAATGTTTTCAGAAATCAGTTGAAATAGTAAATAAAGAAACAATGGGTGGTCTTCCAGTGAGACTTGCTATACTAGCTAAATTGTTTCCTAATATATTCCATGTCACGTAGCAGAAGTTGCCAGATGACATTTGAAGTATCGTCATGTATTAAACTCTTTCTACACAATCACAGAAGCTATGTGTGTTTAGGTTCCATGCTCATTTCCATCAATATTATGGCTGCAGGTGGGTAGTAACAGCTGGCAGTTCTGGAACACATTTGCAAAATTTGCTGATATTTCACATCCCTCAAGAGGAAGCAGCTGAAAAGACTCAAGTTTTCCTTTTCCTAATAGATTTTTTTAGCCAGTGATGAAATGCTGCAAAGTTTGGTATGATTTAAACTAATAATACCGATTCTTTGTCATGAAAAATAATAATAAAATGTTTTCTGACCCAAATACTATCCACAGGATAGAGCTCACAGGAGGCTTCAAAACAATGAGACCAGTCTGAAAAAAGTGAAAAGGACCAGAAATAGACCCTGTGCCATGGTTACCGGGAACCACTGTCAAAATAATAAAAGCCCATGAGCACAGGCATAAAATGTGCTACTGAAGACCAGAGAATGAAGTGGACAGTACTGACTTGTGGGAGCATCCTCCTCACCAATCCTTTCTTCTCTGTAAGTCGACTTTTATACTTTTCTAAGCCCTTCAAGAAGTGCAACAGTCAGCCTATGATCAAGAATCAAAGCTACTTTTACTAACAAGAGATTCACTCATCAACAAATTAGCCATTTGTGATGGATAACTGATGCACAGCCACAACTACTCAGGCTTAAAGCATACAGGTAGAGTGCTGAGAACTGTCACTCTCATTAAAATGCTGCAAGACAGTAGGTGAAAGTAGAACTAGCAATGACAGAGAAGCAGTAATATTTGTGTGGATCAAGATTTTGTTCAACTTGTGAAAACACAGACAATAATAATTATGATTTAAGTAGTATTCAAACACAAAGGCAATAATCCATCTGATACCCAAGCTGGACGGTGAGAAAGCAAATACCTTTTCATGTGTGATTGCAATAAGCAAAAGAAAGATAAAGAAATCCCTGTTAGGAGAGAGATTTGGATGAAGTTTTTCCAGCAATTGTTTACTTGTTTTTGGTTGGGTTTTTTTTTTTTTTTTTTTTTTTTTTTTTTTTTTTTTTTTGCAGCTGGCATTACAGCTATTGTTTGTTTAAAAAACAATTGTTTGTCTGAAGCTTGTGGAAAAAACATGTGGTAGAAAGAAGGATATTACAAAGCATAGAAAGCTGAAAGGCACAATATATAGAAGAGCTCAAAACCAGCACCAATATATTTGCTTCAGTATTCTCTGAAGCATTGCAAAAGCAAAGTCATTTTGGTGTAAACAGCTAAGCATTACTGCTGCCAGTGGTAGTGGTTAGGTTACTAGGATCCTAGCCTTGCAAACATACAAAACCACTCTGTTTACGGTTCCAGAAAATAAGCACAGATGGGCCTTGTGTCCAGGTCATTCACAGAGATCCTTGGTTTTCTCTTCTTTATAATTGAAGTATTCTGATTGTCATTACAATAAAACCTTTGATTCTTCTCTGTTCTGCCATACGTGGTTGTGAATAGTAATGGAATAAAGATTTGCTCATATTCTGCTTCCCCTATATTGAGACAGAACTAGAATGGGATCCTTAGATCCCAAGAAGCTGCAGTTTCACTGGAAAACCACTCAGAACAGCTTTTTGTGGAAAATATAAACCATATGTCATCATTTTCATAAAATTAAGGGATACTTCCATGGCACATAACCTCTTCTTTTCTTCTATAAAATTAACAATCCTTGCTCTTAAGGATTGTTGACTTACAATCAAATCCTTTTTTAATATTTCAGCAGTTAAACAATTCACCTATTTCTATAAAGAAATCACTGACATGTTAGTGTACATTGGACTCAGCACTGACAACTAGAAGTTTGTTATACTGATTTGAAAAATTGATTTCTAAATTATTTCTAAAGTATTCCAGCATGATTTCTTGTGTTTTCAGTTTTCACTACTTAAATTCCTCCCCAAGTGTTCAGCTTTTGTAATAACAGACTATTCAACGTTTTGTACAGAGGTAAGTAGAAGGAAATCTGAGCTAATTCCTGCTATTTTCATGTACCTGTCTATTTGACATTTAGAATAAGAATTCAGAATAAGAACCTAACTAACCATAACAGGAAGGGAATATCTGAAACGTCCTCCTAGCTTTGAAAATCCTGTTCTAAAGCTGAAATGCTGAATGTTAGATTCAAATTATGATCTCTGTCCACTTGTAAAGGTGATTTACAGCCTGTAAAAAATGTATTTTGGCAGTGCGATGTCATGAGCTAAACAAAAGAAACTGCAGGATTTGAAGAGGAGAGTTCAGTGTCCTAAAGCAACATGACCTGTGCTGCAGTTGTGTAACACAAGTGTCATTCCAACCACACACTAACTCCATATTCAGAAAGGAAAAAAATGACAATGAACATATCAGTATTCGGGCACGCAGCATTGCTGCAGTCCTGCAGTTAGGTCCTTTTTTTTTTTTTTTTTTAAACGTCATTGGCATAGATTACATCTTATCCTGGCTCAGCTTTAAACATAAATGAAAGATACCTATTTAGCCACACTTTTTAGTGCTCCCAGAGGCTTCAAGTTAAGTAAACACAGTTCCTTTCTAAAGAGGGGGTGGATTTCTGATTCAGGTTTTAAGACAGTCTAGAAATATGGGGAAAAATGCTGGATTTACCAAGATCCTATAGTCTCCATTTATGCTTAGCAACTGATCACTGTATATTGGAAGTGACGCTTCTGCAGCTTTGGGATTCGGGGACATTTTTATTACTATAGAAGATCAACTGTAAATGTAATATTGTTTTGGTAGTTTATGTAGAACAATCTGAAATGTTATGTGAATAAGAGGAATTTGAGAGTTGATCATTCATCTTTATTGACTTTGAAGTACTTTGCTCAAACTATTATATTATATTATCTGAAACATTGAGTAGATACTGAGCAAGACTGAGCACAGTGGTAATTTTCCACCAAAAATGAGTCTCCAAAAAGAGACAAACATGGAACAGTACTGAACATCTTATAAGAAATTGCATCTTATTTAACCAAAGTCCCTTTAAATATTTTACGGATTTTACTTCATTTCACTTCCAAAAGTTAGTGTAGAAATCTGTTTCAAAGTGTCCTTTTGGTACAGAAAGCATTACCTGGAAATGGCTGCTTATTCTTCTGCAAATCAGCTTTGAGGCCACCACAAATGCTCTGCGCATGTTAACAGATCAATTCCACATTTATTAATATGCCCATTTGGTGGAATATTAAAATTGCTGAAATCCCGTCTGAGGAATTGTTAGAACATTTCTTCACAACCAAGTATTTTAATACAACATCTCAACATTAGCCCTAATGCTGAGGAAGACCTTTTGCACTTTGTGTTATTCAAGCTAGGTCTGTTAAAAAGACTTAGAGGAGTGGTTCTGGAAACCATATTCAAATACAATTCCTTCAATATTTTCATGCAGTTGAAAATCACAACAGCAGAAGACACAGATTATCAGCATCAGATTTGCAAAATATTTGTAAGCAGAGATCTGAGACATTTCCCCAGCTCCCTCGTGAAGTAACCGCAGCTGATCATCTTCAGTTTTCCAGAATATGGTTGAAACTCCAACCATACCATCTCAAAACACTGATGCAGTTTACACGTATTTTTGTTTTGTTTTAGTGAAATGCATATGACAAGCCTCCCTTTAGTTTCACTTCTAATATATAGTTATCATATGTCAAATTTTGCACCAAGAGCCAGCCCATAACTAACCATCACAAAGTCAAAAACTCACAAACCTATTTTCATGGCCATGCATGGGGAAAGGAAGGAATCCACTTATCAGAAATGAGGCAAGAAAAAAAAGAAATTTATGCAGTGGCATGAGTAGGAGATTATGACAAAGAATACTAACACAAGCTTCAAAAATAACAAGGAGTTTCTCACAAAATTGGGCAAGTGGTCTCCCAGCAAAACACAAATAGCCATCACGTAGGAAAACTCTTTTCTGTGCTCCTTACATGATTGACACTGATGTCAACAGGAATTTTAGATATGCCAGGAATGAAGATTTAAGCTGTAAATATGACTATGAGAAATAAAATGTTGATTCAGATTTGGGGTGTCAGCTGCAAGAAGAGTATGCAGAGCGTCTCAAGAGGGTAGAATACTCGGCTAAGCTCTGCCCTAGTTCTGGATCATTAGGGATTTCCTCGGCATAAATCAAAGCAATCTGAACACTGCGTGCTCACCCCAGTTGCTGTGATCCCAGCGTGGGAAAGCTGAGTCATTCATTCTCTGTGATAGCACTAAGTACAGATTTTGGTGCAAAGACTCTCTGAGTCTTCAAATGACAATAAAGCCCAACATGCAGAACCTATGCACACCACAAGTTCAGATCAATATCCACAGATAAGTAAGCCTTTCCCATCAAGAAGGTTTTGTTGTCTCTATGCATAAAGGCAGTTTAATGGTAACTATGGGCTTATTTGTCTCTACCATGGCACCTTCTAGGAAACACTGACAAAAAATTGACTATGGGGTCAAACATAGCCCACTACTAAACACTGTCCTCCTCCTAAAAATGTAGGGCAGATACCTTCTTTTGGAGAGAGAGCAATTCCTTTTCTCACATTGTGTACCACAGTTCATGTTTAGAGATGCTTTTTTTCTTAAGTAATTGACTGGGAAAAGTGACTATAGGGGAAAAAAAACACAACTTTATAGGATAGATTAAAATTTTGTCCAAATTTGTAACTCTATTACCCTAACCATAAACAAGATTACATGATATTTTACTAGAACACTGACAATTCTAAAACCTATTAAAAATATGAACAAATCAATAAAGATAAAGGAGAATTATACATATGAGGAACATCTTTATTGAACAATTCTTATAGATCGTCTTGAAATAACTTTGTTGTAGACATTTGCTTGGATGATCTTATTGCTAAGTTTTAAGGTGATAACTACAGTAGTTTTGCATTATGTCCACCCCAACTGCAAACGAGCAGAAAAATCCAAAAACATTCAGACAGAAACATATATGAAGATGTCTATAAGGAGTTTCAGGGTTTTAATCACATTACCAAGAAGTGGGGAAAAGGAAGAGCATCTTTTTATAAATATAACTAGCGGTAAAGGTGTTGAATTAGCTTGTCACTTCTGTTAAGAAGTCTTATGAAACTTACAGGTGTTTTTTTTTAATGATGGTCATTTCTATCTTCATTAAATATAATCCAGATAAACAGCCTTGAAATGGTCTGGTAAATTTTAAAAAGCTGTTTCAACATCTATTAAAACACATTTTCTTTCAATTTCATAAATTTCCATATATAAATACAAGATTGTAAGAGTAAATTGTGGTTCAAGACAAAGGCAGCTGTTGTACCAAGAATTTGGTATTGCCAATAACTGGATTTTAAGATATATTTTCATCTCGATAGATGTTTAAGTGAGATGTTTAAGAAAATGATTCTTTCAGCATCAGAATGTCTCATGGCAGACCTTGATGTGTTACACAAAGTTTCTCAAATAAATATGCTATTTCACACACAGATTTCCCTTATGGAAAAAACAACTGGGCAACTCATTCCTCTTTGCTTCTTTCACCTCAAGGACAACCTCTCTTAAGAAAAAACATCAGTGTCTTATCTATAATGGCAGATCTCAGGTTTGATTCTGGCAGCTTTTGATCTCTTGATGGCCTAAAAGCTTTAAATACACAAGAATCTGATGCCTTTTTGGCATCCTGCAGTGTGCCTGAACCTCAAAAGCAACTTTTACTCCCAGAAGTGAATTACTGAAGCAGTGTAAACAAAACACAGACATCATGCAATGATGAATACCTGAAACAAGGTCTTTGTCAGATAGATGACAATCCCTGATCATGTGAAAAGCATTTTTAGAAACTAATCTGCAAACAAACAAAAATATAAAATATCGAATTCATAACACTTCAAATATTCTTTTTGGAAAGCCATACAAAATTTCAAGTATGTTCATTCTTTGAAATATTTAGACCCTGAGAAAAAAATCCTACATCACAGAAATGCATAGAACCTGGTTATGACATAACTGTCAGGATACAGAAAATTATCTTCAGTGAAGCTCTCATATATGATATTTTAGAAAATAACAGCATAAATTAGAGAGACATAAAATATTTCATATCACTTGGAGAAGTAAATTCAGATTAGAATGTGACAATGATAGCTATTTTATCCCTAGAAACCTCTTTTTGGATGAAGTATATTGATTAGATAAGACCTCCTGACAAATACTGAATATTGTTGTCCTAAATTTCAAATGTGGGAAAGCCTAGCTTTTTTTCTCTCTCTCTCTTTTAAGAAGTTATTCATGAGTTCTTATGAAAGCTTAGGGTTTTTTTTTCTTTCTTGTGATGAAGGGAAGGGAAAAGAAGAAATAAAGAAGGATGGGCCAGCACTATGGTACATAATATTTTGTTTGTTTGTTTGTTTTTGTTTTAGTTTTAGCATCAAGACAGTAAAACTGGCTAACTAATTTCCTGGTTAATATCTCTTGGTACTGCTTTAAGGATGCAGAAGTCATAATATGCTAAATACCTGCCTCAGTCTAATAGGCACTGTCCATTATATTTGTAAGGAAACTGGAAACAAAGATAAAATGTTGTAGACTAGTAGGTTTGATTCTGTAACCTTTTATCCTACATGAGAATAAAGACAGTTGATACAACATCATTACTAGGAAGCAGAGCACTTTGAAGATGTCTGTTCCTTAAGCCAATTTATAGTGGAGTTAAATTAGCAATGAAGTACTGTACTAGTAATACATTCATTAATCAAAGGAAACAAACAACACAGACAACAGATATGTGAGAGCATATCTGAAAAATATTCAGAGTCTGGGGAGTGGCTGCAGAGGATTTTCCAGTCTAATGAAATTCCCTGTTCTTAGTCTTCTAACGTCTGTGTGCAAAGCGATGGGTCCCATTCTGACTAAATCTGTACAGTTAGGTTTACAACAAAACCTTCTAAGTCTTATGCATTATTGATCAGTGTTGGTGTGCTTAGCCTACGCATCCTATTTACATTACATTTCTTTTTATACTACTAGGATCTAACGTGGCTTTTACAAAATGAAAGCTCTTTCCACTAAAACCCTGCAGGTTGTGTTCTTTGTACTTTTAACAGTTGTGAGCAATTTAGAAGGTTAGTCTATCAATACTAGATAAAACTGGCAATATTTATTGGTAAATAAATGTCTAATCATCATAATTTAGGAAAATTTTCAATCTCTTTTTTTTCCTAAATAAGTAGCTGGAAAGTGATCTCCTTTATGAACAAATGCTCCTTGAATGTGTCACAACTTATTCTGATGTTCTAATACAGAGATTTTGTACCTAATTCTAAACTCAATGCAAGAACGTTTTAAATTAAAATAATAATAATAATAATAATAATAGAATGGGCATTCAAAGACAGTCAATTCATTCCCTTTCTTTTGCAAAAGCAGACTTTGTCCATTAAGAACCTGTGACCGTCCTTGCGTTCCCAAGGCTAGTGGCAGAGTGGCTATACAGCCCCAAAAGCAATGGGGGTGACATGAGCCAGGTCATTGAAACATTTCTTGTTTCAAGACACGTTCTGAAAAATTCTGATTCCTTATGCTTGCTTCAGACTGTCTAGAGCAGAGGATGTAAAGTTCAAATCTCTTTTCTAGTAAGTGCAACCAAATTCGCACATTTCCTGACTTATATTATTGTACAAAGCCCTTACAAATATCTGGAGAGAAAGTTTTAAAACAGTTCCCTGGTTTCCAAATCTGCTGAGAGCATTCACAAAGCAGTTTAAGCATCAGTGTTTCTGAAATCAGAAAAGGAAAATCATCAGCCACTTCAAGCAGGTCCTGCTTTGACATCAGAAAGTCAATTCACTCAGCTTAGCAGCATTCAATTCTCAACAACATTTTGTTCTGGGTCTCTGTCAAGTTATTCTAGGCTGTGAAATTGTCAGGAATGATGGATGACTATCAGCCTTCTGCTATCTTCTTTCGTTCTCCTTAGAGATTTGCGGCTGCTGACAGCAAAGCAAATTCCTCTTTTCTTTCCTTTTTTTTTTTTTTTTTTTTTTGCACAACATACCAAATGAACAACAGTAATTATGAGAAAGCCTACACTACAATTATTTTAGCACTTAACTTTGTATTGACATCTGTAAGAGACAGAGCTCTTTAGATTGATTAGCAATGATATAGCTTCCTTTTACTAATATTGCTGCAGTCATCCTATAAATGCAATTTCTCCCCTCCAAAAAAAAATAATAATAATTAAAATTGAACAAATTGAACTAATTACAGAAAAATTCTAATACTTCATGAATATAGCATGTTGTCATTGTGTCAGTGCTTCCAACTGTACAGCATTTGTAACATAATCAGAACTGACATAAGAGAATAATTTAAGGATATTAAATGGAATTTTGTTAGGACAGATGTTAAAGCTGCATTATTGTTCCAGGTCAAAATCCTGACTTGAACAAATCCTGTTCGGCCAGCCAATTGCAGCTCTAGTGTGCACAGGGAAAAAAATTACTGCAAGCAGCATTAAACCTACTTACACATCGACAGAATTTTGATGTCAAGTATTTAAACCATTTACTAAAACTAAGTACAGGAAGAAACATCTGGTCTGGAGAAAAAACAGTTTAGGGAGGAAAAGAGCAATTGCGAGAAAGCATAAACTGGGACATCGTTGAACCCCATGACAATTATAATGCAGTCTCTCACGCCCTCATTGTATACAAAATACCTGCAAAATTTATCACAAACAGTTCTCTAGCAATTGCACAACATTAATTAATCTCCATTACTCTCAGCCACATAGCTGTTCTTTTCAATTAGATGTCATATCTACTCAGCTCAGTACACAGGGCTACATATAAAAGAAAACCTATTCCATCTCACCTGATATGGTCAATCCTGAACATATAGATTGCACACACCCAAAGAAATAATCATCAGATATCATAATTGCAAGTATCATTAAATTTAAAGAAAATCAAAGCAACTCTGCTTTCCAAAAATGACACATGATTTTTTTTTTCATCTAGCCCCATAATATACCATGATATGGATAAGGCTTACATTCACCAGGAGTTTTCCTCGATCATGTTAAACACATGTGAGGTAGAAATCAATGTTTCTCATTCCCAAACTCCTATTGTGAAGTGGGAAACATTTGCAACTTATTGTGGTTTAGAAATTGAAGATGAAAGTGGGTGCATTAAAATGAGGTCATATTAACGTAGAGATTTCCTCCTCTCCTCAACCTTTTTTTCTTTTAATTTCCCTTCTTAAGTCAAGTAGATCTATGCTCTGTTTCTTATAAATAGAAAGTGTTTAAGTCATTAGACACTTACTACAAATTTTGTAGAGGTTATTAACTAATTTGCTATTGTCTCAGAATTTTCATGTTTCCCTCAGCTTTACTAATGGATAATCAGTTGGTTATGAAATTATTATCTATGAGTACATCCTAAGGAAAAGAAACTACAGAAAGACAGAAGCTGCTGCTTTCCAGATTTATTTATTTTTTATAAATCTAGGCTATAATGTCAGAATTCAGCTCAGTGCCTTCGCACGACATTCTGCTACAACCAGTGGATTTGTCAGAATATTTTGAAGGTTCTATCTTTGATATGTATTTTTATTTATATGAAAAGCTGTCCGCTGCACTGAAGTACTCATCAAGAAACCAGGAATGGTTTCAGCTGGTATAAACATTAATTTACTTTCATGCGTCAAACTCTTGTGACAGAATACTGTCATATCACTTACAAAGGGCTTTATAAGTGCTTAAGCTGCACAGTTCACTGCCATGAACTAGACAAAAAAAAGGTCAGTTTAATTATTATTATCTATGTATAAAAGATTAGCTCACCTAGATTACAAAAAACTTTCATCTGTGAGCAAGAAGGGCTCTTTAACACATTTGCTTGCAGGAATTTGGCTGTTTTAATTTTAAATAAACTTTGTATAGTTGCAGTATTTTATTATTTTATTTCTCTTTGAAAACTTTGATTGGAAACAATGCAAGTCAGGATAAATAGTGACTGCAGAACTTGGCCCCAAAGAAAACTGCCACTCTCTTAGTAACAAATATACTTTCAAAACATCATGCCAATGCCAGATCAAAATGTACCAAGCTATTTAATTCAGAGATCTGTAACACACGAAAGACTTCTTCAAATTTTACATTGAAGGTAGCAATCACTGTGACCATATTATCACAATTAATCATTATTCAGATAAATTTACTTACTGTTATTTTCAAATAGAATTTCAATCTTTTTGTGTAGTAGAAAAATGAATATAAGCCCTCTTAGGAAAAGTCTTAAATGTCTCCCTCAAAAAGTCATAAATGGAAACTGTGGTATATAGTAATTTAATGTCAGAAAGCGAAGTAACAGACATAACAGTCCCATAATGAGATGAAAAGCAATTTAAACAGTAATCTCATTCCCTAAAAGTAAATAAACCTCTTCTGCTTTTCCTTTTTGACTTAGCTTAGCCCTATTTGTTTTATCTACATTTAGGCTTCAACTTTAATCATATCTCAGATGCTTTTACACAGAAGAACTGCAGCAGCAACTGAATTCATCTATAGTATTTGCCTGCTTGTAGCTGTTTACTCTGAAATTTCCCATTTGCTGCCAACTAGAATGTCCAAAGTCACAGACTGGAGATAAGGGTTTAAATTCCAATATCAAGAGAATCACCTTCTCCACCAAAGAAGCTGGAACAATATTTAAAGATATTCAGTTACTTCCAATGCATTCTTTTTTTTTTTTCCTATACCAATAGTAAGATTCAGATATGTGTATAAATAAGCTTTACATCAAATAGTGTAGAATTTGTATTGGTAATCGCATTTTCTTAAATAAGCAAGTAGTTGAAAAAAAGTAGATGTTATATATACATATCTGCTTGTATGGGTAAAAAGTGAGTGGAAGGGAAAGGAAAAAAGAATGCACATTCTTCTTCATGCGTATGATCAATTAAATACTAAAAATTAAAAATAGGAAAAAGTTTGAATTTACATTTCCAAAAAAAAAAAGCACAATCCTCACCACTCCAGTGTGACATACGTGCACTCAATACAGCATAACCAGTCCTTGAAGGAAACCATATGAAATTCAAGCAAAGTCAACTTAAACCTAATTTCCCTGAAATCTCAGGTACACCATATTTTCCCCCAATCCATTTCCCCCAATATGCTCCAGTCAGACAAAAATGTTACATCTGCCAGGTTATTTTTTTCATCATCATATTGTATCTAATGTAGGTACTCTACATGTCAGGAAGAAATTAATAGTTTTTCCTCACAATGTCTCTTCATGAAACACCCTGACTGTACCTACTTTGGGGACACACAGGAAGAGAACTTTGAAACACCTCATAATTCAGGAGGGCAGCATTTTATTTAGTATGTCATGTTCTTCTCTAAGATATGCACTAAGTTACCTTAAGCTGGAACATATTATTTAAATCAGATTTATAATCATTTTTGGAAGTTTCTAATGTGTCTTCTGTTTTAATAAAACCATAAAGCCCTTTGCATGCCTTACTGAAAGAGCTACTCTTTGTCTTGACATATTTGAAGATAAACCAGACATCGGTTCCATACATTTTAAGAAATTGAGAAAAACAGATTTCAGGATTGAACATTTCCTAGCTGAAGACACCAGAATTATGCATGGAAAACTACAGGCCATGGTTATTTTCTTCTCTGAACTCAAACACATGTCAGTGAAGACAACTTCAGTCATTTCTTTCCACTCCATCAGGATTTCTTTTCAGATGAGTTACATTTTCAACAGAAGAACTCATAAATGTTCTTTTGTAACCTATCCTTTAATCCTTTCAGGCATTATATAGTGTTTGAGCAAAGATCCAATTTTAGGCAGCATCAGAAACAGAAAATGTTTTAAAACATTCTGATGAAAACCTCAGTAATGTTTAACCAACACTGAATTACACTCACCTTTTATTTCTCAAAAAACTTTAAGACTCAAATTAGGCAATCGTCATTTAACATGCAACACACTCACACAAATAGATGAAAGAATTTTTAAGAACCATTTTACTACAGAATGCAATAATAATTATCCAATAGACATGCCTCATTATTTCCACGTTAAAGCTTGACCAACTGAAATATCAGCAATATTGCAAGGAAAAAAATATGATAAAGATTTCTCTTGTAGTCTATAAATAATGACTATGCAGAATATTATGAAAAGGGCAACACCTGAAAGCAAACACTTATTCTTAGTTTCTGTTAGTCTACAGGCAGACTGATCTCTCTAAGTTAATGTCAGAATTATCACCTGAAAAGGGTCACACTTTCAATGCTCAAACCATTTGGTCACAGTCTGCCTTTTATACTTCTGGATATTTCTAAAAGACTTTCACTTTCTTCTTCTAAGTAATCAAATAACTATGTCAGAGTTAGTGTTAGAATCATTTGATAGTGTTGTTTTGAAAAACCAACAGCCAAGTAGAATATAGGTTTTTAACCAAAATTTATATTATTTTTTCCCCATCTGAGAAAGGAGCTAGCACATTTTTGACCATGAAATCTTATTCAGATGCATCATTTTAGCCAGGTTGAATCCTGAAGGAAAATTCTACTTCCATTCAAATCAAGTGACCTACCTTTATGACTACATAATACAATTTGCTGAAGTCAGTTTACTGTTTTCATATGTTGATATTTTTTAGCAATAATATTTTGTTAGAGTTGAGTAGTTCTGATATTGGAAGCTCCAGTAGAATCATATTTGTGATCCACATTGATCCTGTTTTGATTTTTCTCTGACATTCCTTACTTACTGTGACACTACTGAGAAGCATGGTCAGGTCTTAAGACAAGATGTTGCAGTTGTTGGGCCATCTTGTAGCATGCAAAACAAGATGACACAAGCTCATATTGCAACATCTCCATCTCTTCCATTTTTGCATCATTCCACTTGCGTGGTTCGCTTACCCACACAAAATAGCTATTGTATGTAACCATTTTAGGCTGTGTTTCTGCCACCTGCAGAGATGGACTGTGCAAAACTGAAGATGTCCAAACAGTACTCTGATGACCTTCATGTAGGTTTTTAAGAGTCTGTAATAATCTAGATTTATTCTGCAACACAATCACATTTCTCAGTCATTTCAAACATAATGACACTCCCAACACTGAAAGCCCTCCATGAACTCTACACCATATCTCCTTGAAAACCTCACCGAAACTGCCAGCACTCCCAGGGGCAACAAAATTCAATTTTGCTTACACTGCTGAGAAGACTTAAGCTGTCTCTGATATGAATAATAAGCAATGATCCCGTTGGGCTAAGCACTGCACAGAGACGTAACAACAGAGTTGGTCCCTGCCACAAAGAGCTTACAAGCTAATTAACAAAAAAATAGGTTTAGTCATATCTGTAAAACAATGTAAAGATGTAAGTGGGATTTCCCATTGTGTGTGGTCCAGCATTGTGTAACATTCAGCAAAACTTCCAGTCCAAAAAAAAAAAAGAAGCAGGACTTTGGTACATTCTTAAACTATCTTTTTAAACATGGTCTCTTAAAACTACCCAGAGTCCCAGAGAAGGGACACGCCATAGATGCCTCTGTGTTACAGCCAGCTTTTCTTACATTAACTCACTGTGTTGTTCTTGCCCTCGCTGTGGTAATTAAATATTCTGTGATTCTCCCCCTTTGCTACAAATTCACTAAGATCACGGTGAAGTATTCCTCCCTCATGACTTTTAACACTTTAACAATATGAACAGGATATATATATAATCCAATACACTGTTATATCCTGCCAGGTCTACTGACAGGTAGAGGTGATAACTGAGCTGTGTGAGCAGCACTTGTTATCTCACTGATGTTACTATTATTAACCATTTCACTGTGGATGATGTTAGCACAAATACCCTGCAAATTTACCTTACAGTCAAAAAGTGACCTCACATCTTTCAAGCCACAAAGAATTCTCAATCCACCTGCCAAAATTGACTACATTTTTTTAATACTCATTTAGTGGACCACACAACAAAACTGCAGCAGCATGAAAACAGGCTATTAAATTCAATGAAATATAAACAGCTCAAGATGCTACTGAGAAAAAGGATGAAAAAGGGCACTCTAAATGGTGGGTGAAAATATCAGTTCCAGTGGTATTCCCAGTGGTAAGACATTGTAAGTGCAATGACACAAAGCCAGTAGGATTCATTTGCAAAAATGTCCAAAAGTGTTTTCTCAAGGGGTAACACTTATCTGCCTGCATCGGTTTACAGTGCAGGAAATTCCCAGGGCCATACCTTAGTGTCTCATTCTTTTTATTACAGATTCTTCATGGCTGCAGGCTCAGAAGTATCATTCCTGTAAGTATCAGGAGGACTGAGGAAAAGCTCCTTGAATAAAGCCAGGTAAAACTCTG
The DNA here is from genome assembly GCA_037305975.1 of Chrysolophus pictus. Classification (NCBI taxonomy): domain Eukaryota; kingdom Metazoa; phylum Chordata; class Aves; order Galliformes; family Phasianidae; genus Chrysolophus; species Chrysolophus pictus. Next base: position 23,013,192 of record CM074583.1, read on the forward strand.
TCTAGACAAGAGAAGCAATGTAGTTTCGAGTCAGAATGTCTTGAGTTCCAAGACGAGGAGTGACACCCAACTGTATACTGAGATCTTTGCCCACAGATTTATCTCTGCCTGACTACAGCATACTGCTGAATGACTTGCTGACTGCAAGTCAGCACTGGTTCTTCGTTGATTCTTACAAACTCTTAATTTTGCCATCCAGTTGCCACTGGGACTATCTTTCCTTTTTTATATAAACTTTAAAATAGTATTAAAATTCCAGACAAATCAAATTGGCTTTCTAGAGACCATGTTAAAATTACAAGTTAATGATAATGCATGCAACTGAGATGGGATTATAGTAGATCCATTTAAAACTCTAGTCTTCACAATGTAAAACACATGGACTGACCACAGTTTTACTCTTGAAGCAGGCAATATGAAAATGCTTTATCTTAATGTGCTATAACACACAAAATTAAGGATGCAAGCCTATTATTTCAATCCATAAGGGAAATGCTGTTTTTAATTTTATCTAAATTAATTAGAAAGACAGGGTTCAAAGAATAAGTAATGTCATGAAGGGGATGTTACTAGAAAAAAAACTACCTCAGTTGTTTATGAAGTAGTCAGTAAACTATGGTGTTCTTTGTACATTCTCCTGTCTTTTTTTTTCCCCCTCTAAAAGATTCAAAAATCAAAGCTGAAAAAAGACAAAGATAAAACTCCTTCTAAATAATTCGGGGGTTTTTTAATATAACAAAATTACAGGAAAATATGCACTATATGACTTTTTAGATGCAATGGGAAAATTCAGAATACTGTTCTCAAAACTCTCCATTATTAGCTTACTTTTGCTGCTCTAGCAGAGAGAAAATCTGAAATTTCTGAAATCAGGCAGAATGGATCTCTGAATTTAGTGTCTATTTTAGAAACATATGCCTTAAAAAACTGAAAGCCCTACGCATTGCCTTCTATTTTTGAAATTTCTATACATCCTCTAACAGGATTTTTACGTTATTCGGTAATGCAGGCAGGATCACCCTTATTTGCCTTTTCCTCTTGTTATACGTATGTATTGAAATACATTTCAGCAAAATGCATCATTTGCATACATTTTCTAAAACCATACCCAGAAATATTTGGGGAGGGTTGTCCCTTCAAACCCTGAAAATTCCAGCTGCTTCTTTAGGCCCAGACTTGTGAATTTGCATTCTATTCTCAGAATATTTCAGACTATCAGAACTGAATTGTTTAAGATTACAGTTGTGGTGGAAAACAGCTTCTGTGTTTCCAAATACTTTCATCTCTTCTTTGTTTTCAAAAACTTTCAGACTCTGTTCTATTAATTTTTCTTTGCCTGGTTGCACAGCTAACTGCAATATAAATCATCTAAGGACATGGATTTATCACATCTGTAAGATTATTCTCAATACTGTCTAAAAGGTACAACCTTTACTTTTTCACCCAGCCGCATTTCCCATTTTCCCATTTTATTTGGCACGTTAAAACTAGATGCAAAATACTCTTTCTACTTAGTCATGAAATAACTCTGATAGGATATGACAGCTGTGCAAGATGGAGAAGACCTTTAAAAGGTTCACAAAACAGGATACGGGGAGCCTGAGACACTGCCACCACATGTACTGCCAAACAGGAGTCGATTAATCAAGATAACCTGGCAGGAAAAATGTTTTCTCAAATTTGTGACACAGAGCTAAGGCTGGTTTGTCACTGTGCACTATTAAAGAAGCAGTATTCAGTCCCAAGTTTCAGCCCTGATTCTGACACAGATAACAACACGTAACCTTGTGCTAAGTCATGGACCCTGTGAAACCCATTCTTCATCTGCAAAACACGAATGGTAGCACTAACCTGTCTTTTCCGGATATTATCTGTCTTAATTAATGTCTGTAAAGCACTGGGAACATCAAATGAAACATTTTTTTAGATGCAGTTACTGTTTAATGTATAAACAGGAAAGAAAATCTAAGGAGAGGGAAGAGCAGCTTCATTGCCAATGCACCAGCTCTCCTATTTGCCCTCATTAGTCCTTCCTGCTTAAAACACTTTTCCATGGGAGGAAAAACAGTATCTACTTCATAAAGACGGAAGGATATTTGCAAATGAAGTAACATCTAATACTGTGCAACAATCAAGAGGAAAGTACTGCAGAACTAAGGTGCTAAGGTGAAGAGCATCCAACCACAGGCAGTGCAATGGGATTTTGATCCTAATAACACCACCAAGTGACAAATACGCTGGCTGCTTAGATCCAAAATCTTTCAAAGCTTTTTCAGTCTAGCACTTCAGCACTAGTAGCATAACAGCAATAGAAGCTCTGTTTTGTATCCCTACATGATCATTTCAAAGAGTCCCCTCACACTACAGATACTCAAGTAGAAAAATGTTGAAATGTGAGTTAAATATCAGAAAGTATAAAAACTGACGTTTATCTGAAAGTATCTTTAATAATGGTTCCACTTCTTCAGAAAGACTGTTCTCAATAACGCCTGCCTCCTTCTGTTCCCCAGAGGAAACACTTCTGTGACTCCAGTGTGAAAAAGGAAAAATAAAAAAAGAATGGAGCAAGCTTACATTAGCTAAAGAAAATGGTTCCTGAATTAAAACAAATTTGACATGCATTTTTCAAGCTTGCTCAGACTAGATAGGTTTAAAATATAAGCAGCTTTGCCTGCATATAAGCAAATAAACAGCGGAGGAGGGCATGACAAGGAAAGGACCAAGTCAACACATGCCTTGTAAAATGAGAGCCTACAATTAAGAAATAAGATAACACCAGGAGGCTTATCCCCATTTCAGTCACAGATGTTTCTTTATGATTTATATGTGAAAAACAATATCAAAACAAACCAAATCAAAACAGTCTTCACATTTAGGGGCTGTGAATTTGTACTTTTTCTTCAGTTACAGAGTGATAATTAAGAGAAGACATTTGAAACACCCACTTCAAAAACCTAACATACTTAATATAGGGTAAGATAACGCAGAACTTAGTAAAGATGTCAGCTCAGTCTAAAATCATAATTACTGTGTACAACTTGCTCCTGAGGGGTTTTCCCAGTAGAAATAATTACATTACTTCTAGTTCCTTTTATTAAAAAAAATTACAGATAGGCATAACATGTAATTTTGCAAACAAAAAATAGTGTTTTCCTTTTATTCCCAGATTTTATATTTCCCTGACAAAATGCTGCAGACTGCAGGGAAAACAGTAACATGCAGCTTGGAATAAACTTTAACACTTTGAATCAGATTATATTTAAATTAAACAGCTGCACAATTAATGATAGAATAAGCAAACTTCCTAATTACCTGAAGTATAACTAATTTTTGTGATTGTGTTATCTGTAACCTACCAGCTGGACTACTGCATTCATTTCTGGCCCACATCTTAGGCTAAAGAAAATTCTGGTTATTCTGAAGAAAAGAACAGTAATAGGAGGGTGACTAAGTAACATATTTAGATTGCAAACGCTATGAAACTTCTGCTTTGTTTCTACATAAAAAAATGTTATCTGGACTTCTGTGGAGCACTTAGCATCACCACACAACTCCCATAAAACCTGAAACTTTTGATGGAACAATGCATGCTTACAAAAGCTATCAAGTTGTTTAAAGTCTTCAAATGATGAAGTCTACTACGCTCCTAAGTCAGTTGATCCAAATGTTGAATGTGACCCACTGCTGCAAGTGTGTTTTTCCATTCTATAGGCCCTATTTATTTCCAGTCTCTTGTTGCCCCTATGCCTTGGTCAATGAAGACTAAAGACGTGTGTTGTCCCCCATCTGTGTAAATATCCTTCATGAGTCTTGGCAGTGTCTGGCACAGTGGTTTTCAGCTCCTTGAATACTACAGCAGTAAAAATAATAAACCGTATTAAGAGTAAAATTGGCATTTATGGTATTCTTGTGGTTTTATGTTGACAGGTATTTGTTTTCTATATACTAAAAAAATTTCTTTCTTTAGAGAGTCTCTTCATCTCTGTATCCCTCACTTGTGTTATGCTTGGCATCCATAATAAAAATAACCCATAGTCAGTATACTAGTTCTACTCATAATCTGTTCTTGTGGTTTAAAAGTACACCTCTGTGCTCACGGAGATGTGTAACATCTACCAAATCACATACAACATATTAATACTGGAAAATGGCAGAAATAATTTTTTTTTTTCATGTATGTGCTCACCGAACAGCTTTTATACAGTATTCACAAAATTTACAACCTACTTGTTGCAAATCAATGGAAAGAGAATACAAGAACTCACCTGGACTCTAATGACTACACTTTGAGTTTATTCCGTATATTTGAAGTTAGGGAGAAAAGAGGTTTTTCTTTCAGTTGAAAGATAATGATTGCTGATTCATTAACCAAAGCCAGGCAACTGACGACAACACTCACACTTTCCCTAGTGAGTTTCAAGTCTGTGAGCCTGCAAAAGACATATTTTACCCCTCCTTTAAAGTAACAAGACTAGAGGTAGAGTAAGGAGTGCAGCAAAAGTGATAATTCCCTGAAACATTGTAATCTCTAGGCAATTCAAAAATGAATATCTATATGCTATGATGTTAAAATTTGACATAAAATCATACAGTGAATTTTAAATTAATGACTGAATGCATCCATCTGAAGTTTACTGTGCACCAAAACACAGATAGCCTGTCCTCATTTCCTTCTATGCAACAGGATATGATACTGTCAATCACCATGAAACAACTTGTAAAACAAAATTCCAAAGGGCAACTCACAACAGCACCTCAGGCTCAAACACTCTTAAGCTGAGAAAGAAAAACATAGTGTAGAACATTTAATCCAATTGCTACAAGTAGTCTGAGCATGAAGAATGATCCAAATAAACCTTCCATGTAGGAGAAGTTCACTTTTGGTTTAGAACTCTGGGCCTGTCTTCACAAATTTCATAAATCAGCTGTGAAAACAATTCCATTCACAGTGTGAAGAAGATTTCTAAGCTATTCTATAACTCATTAAGTGTCTGTTAAAAGTCAAATCAATTATTTCCTCACAGACACCAAACAAGCTCTAACTGCATAATAAAAGGAAGAAACACTATTTATTAAGTAACAAGTCTAATTATTTCCTGAGCAATCACATTCTCTTCCCCTTAGAACTATCATTTCCTTTGTTCTTCCAGCCTTCAGCTCCTTCCCCACTCATTTCTCTCTCCTTCACAAATTTCTTTGTACATCGCTCTCTTTTGGTTGTAGAAAGCGACTAAGAAAGGACTTTCTCTCAAGCAGCTTTTTCAAGAAAGAGAATATTTATACCCACAAGAACTGGGTAAAACTACATAGGATTTCATGTTTTATTTCATATTTTGTCTGAGGAGAATTTGCCATCCTCTAAGGAATAAGCCTCCCTCCCCATGGCTTCTAAAACTCATGCTAGTTCTGTGAAAAATTGAAAACAACCTGATAATTGAAATGGTGACAGAAAATTATGTATTATCTCTGGATGACCTCTGTGCACAAGTTCACTGAGCCAATGTGGAGCTTCACCATTGTTCAGTAGCAATTATTTGATCAAATGAAGATGATGACAACTTTACTTTCTTTATCATAATCTTCTTCTCCGATTCCATCCTCATTTTGAGTATTCAGCATTATATTTTATTAAACATAACCTGATTACGTGAAGACACAGTGATGATATTGCTCTTGACTAGGGTATTAGAATGACCTTGAAAAACATAATTCTTTTATAACATTAAACAATTGTATTAAAAGTTTTGACCTCTGCCCCCTGCTATCACTACTCTTCATGGACTAGGTAACACAGAAGTAAATACAAATGAGAGCGAGAAGTGCAGTCTCTAAACATACTTAGAAAGCAAAAACTACCCATTCTGTTCATTCCTGAAGGTCAACCCTCACCTGAAGATTGATCATTCAAAGTTTCCAGAAATTAAGCGTCAGGTTGTAAGCAATGTTGTTCACATCTAAAAAAGAACAGGCTGAAGAGAAGAAAAAACATTTCCTCATAAGTGGCAAGCAAAATACCCAGCAGAGAGTCTCTGTGTTCTTCTGTTTGACTTATTCTGCCTTCAACAACCACTGCATTAGCTAATTGCTCATCAAGAGGCAGCATCATCTGTAGTGATGGTGATACAGCTTTGACATCATGAAGTCCTATTTTTGCTTCTGAGCTCTGGATTCCCTCCAGGGGGTCCAGCTCAGTAGGGTACAAGCATTCCCAACTTCATGCAAGCCCAGCTCAATCCCAATCCCTTTCTACATAGTCACTGCATACACTAGAAGACCAGATGCAAACTTGAAAAATAAGCAACAATAGGAAAAGCTTAGATTTAGCTGGTAGAAAGGAAATATAAGGCATGAAACGCATGCAATAGATGTTCAAATACCTGATTTCCCAACCAGACAGCTGACTAAGAAGTTCAGAAGTTCATTGTTTTCAAAGTAGTTTTCTTTAGCCTTGAGAAACTAGCTACTATTAGATCTCACTACCAAAACTCAGGAAAATCACTGTTGGATATCTCCATTGCCCTAGAGTCAAACAGAACATATTTCAAATTATCCTTCCATCTCTCAATTTGGGATTCTAGCCACTGGATTAGAGACTATTTGCAGATGTGAATCCTCTCAGCCATTATTTTGTATTTCCAATGGCACAACACTTGTTATCAGATCTGTTCTGATTATAGATTACAGCAGTTCATAGCTCTTCAAGACACAACTGCAAAGTTTGTTCTCCCAGTCAGCTATTTTGACCATATTACTCTTTGAATTCATCTACTGGTTTTGTCTTCACAGCTACATCCAAATCATTCTCTTTCACTTGCAAAACTTTTCTCAGGATAAGATTCAAGCATGCATTTCAGTAATTTTAAGAAACTCCTCCATCCCTAAAATATTATGTATATCCCTATCTATTGTGTATCCGAATTTGACATGCTGTAATGAGAATAAAATAATAAATTGTCACATTCCTAACACTCCTATTAAAATGATACAGTGGTTAAAGAATTATTTAACAAATAGAACAGATCACTGCTCTGCCACAAGAGTATAAATCTACAGTAACTTCAGTGACACCACTGAGATTTACATGGCTGTTCCTGGGGACAATATCTGACCCACAGACCTTTGCAAAGTAGATTTGTTCTATGAGGTTTCATAGATAGGACATAAACGAGGAATACATCACATTTTAATAAAAGACTGTTCTTAGAAGTGAATGATTTTGCACTTGTTGGAAGGTGCTTGTCAAATGAGAAATAGGAGTGCAGGAGGAACTGAAGAATAGCAGCCTTGTGTCATGGGTAGTCTTATGAAAGGCAGCCTTGAATAGAGTGCACTATAAAGAAAGAATATTGTTACATTTTCTGACAAGGATGTGGTTTGCTAAGTGATTCTTGAACTCCACAGGGGAACTTGTCTCTTCACCTTGATTTAAAAGAACGTACACACAATACCACTTAAACTCAAAATATGCCCAAGCTGTCTTCTGATTTTACTGAAAGAATCTCAGAACAAGACAAAACAGATGGTACCAAAGCCCTTTTCTTTAGCTAATACTGACTGTACTTACAACTCTGAAAAGAGTGAGCAGTGTTTTAAGAGGAAAAACAGGCCTCGTGTTTGGATTTTTTTTTTTTTTTTTAATTGTCAGGGCTTATAAATACAGCTATTAATCTGATTATTTTCCACGGTGTATTGATTCAGTGCAGAGTCATCCAAGCTATCTGATAGTATGAGAAACTAGTTCCTTTTTTTTCATCAATTTCAACAGGAGGAAAGAGCTTACTTAGTACATATTTGAAAGAGAAGATAATTTCTCTAGTTAAAAAAATGGAGTATAGATTATTATAGTTTTCATTAGGAGCAACTCCATAGATCTGCAGTTTCTTAAGTCAACCGAAAGAAGCCCGAATTCTTTGTTGTAGTTGTAGGTATTACAGTTAACTCTAAATTGACTAGAGTTCTTTTCTAAAAATATAGTGCTTATTTTACCCTTTCTGTCTCATATTTTAAAGTTATATTTACAAGTACAAAACCAAAAACCCTGCACTCTAATGCACTCTAACCCGTCGAAAACTGTCCACAGTGGTAGGATGCTCAGATTACTACAGAAAATTTACAAAGAAATAGCAAAAGAAATTAAAACAAACTGTTAAAAATATTTATTATCTATGCTTCCTGAGGATAAAAGGGCTGAAAAGAGCACCAAGAATTCAGAGATTGAAGAGAGCCTTTGTTACCATAGATACTGGGCAGGTGTGTCATTTTCAACTATAAGCACACATTTGATAAGAGGCTTCTGACTACAAATGCACCTGAATAAAATAAGGAGTTGTAAGAAAAAAATGAAAGACATAGAGAGACTGAACTATTTCACACCTCCAGCTTATCTCACATTTTATGTTTTATCAAGTCTCTGAAATTTTCATCTAAACAAAGAAAGAGCAGATTTTCAGAATTTACTGGGTTGTGAGCTTTCAAATCTGTTCACTCTTTCCCTCCACCACTTTTGTCTAGATTTTTATACAAAATACTAATGAGATGAGCAGCATTTCTAGATATCCAAGTCTGTCTTTCAGACTTTTCTGTCTGGGTACACACAATTAAAAATATTATTTTTTCCCTGGAGATCTGTGAGAAAAAATTCGGGAGAAAAGTATCTGGTGGCAACAGTCATTGCTTAGAAAAGGTGAAGAGACAAAATGTTTAAAACTACAATTTCAAAAAACTTATAAACATATATTAGTAATGCATTTGCTAACACTCAGCAGCAGTAGTGTTCTACACAAAAAAAAAAAGATAGAAAATTCATTCAAATTGTTAGTCTCAAAACTATATTCATTAAATACAAAGGAAAATGTAAATAAAAAAGTTACAGGCAGAAGTCAATCTTCCTTGGATGTACACATGATTACCTGCAGAAAACTATTAAAGTTGTTTTTATTAAATGACATCCACCATTATTCTTCAAAAACAATTGATAGTCTGTATCAACCTCATGCACATCAAAAGAGAAAAGTGGAAAAGAGACAATAAACAGTAAAATATCTTTTTCTTTTTTTTTTTCTTCACTGTAACTGGAGTATATTAATTTCCTTGCAATTAGATTCAGTGGGCATAATGACTTGAAATATGAGCTGTAAACAAAAGTTCAACCTGCCCACTAAATCTACACATTTGCTTATTTGTGAGATTACTCTCCATTAATTTCACTTGTTATTTTATGACAAGCTAAAGGCCGTCTCTTACAACACTTTGCTAGAAGTAAAAAATAAACAAAGGTCAAAAATAAAATACTGATGTGAGTCTTTCTAGCCTACAAAAAGTTTTGTTTCAGCTGTGGACGGTAATGTGTTTTAACTATTTTGTGTGTCTGTACAGCTTACCTCCTCTATAACAGCCTCTTGAACATTGTGTCAACATTCTCAAGATCTTTTTTTCTGTGAAAGAATTGCAGCTTTATTGAGACAGCAGAAAACACTGAGCAAACAAAAGCATAGCAGCTAGTTCAAAGAGAAGGTAGGCCTCTGGGAAATATAAAAACATAAGTCATTACAAGGAAATTAATGATAATCTTTACCTTTATGACTGTGAATAATAACAACTTGCTGTACCTAAGCTATGTTTTTAAGTGAATCCACAAGTGTAGGCAAGAAATGACTTCCGCTATTCCAGTCATGCTTACAAGGATGTATATGGAAACAGGCTGCAAACAGCTTTTCTCTAGCTGGCCTTCCTTGGTCTAGAACAATAGTTTTAGCTCCACCTTGAATTGAAAAGCAATCTTATGAGATAGACAAAAAAACAGTTTTTTCAGCTTCTTTCTAATTTTTCATCAGAGTGTTTCTAGGAGGTCCGTATCATTACTGCCATCTTTAATGTCTGCAGATGGCAGGATATAGCCATAGGTTATATGCTCATCTCACATGCATGGTTTTCAGGAAGCGCTGTGTCTTCATTCTTCATTCTAGGCATTGAAAATGCCTTCTATCAAATAAAACAAATTGTATCCTGACCACATGATGTCACTGAAGCTCATACTTCACAAGAGCATGAGATATTACATTGGCGTCCTAGATAAAATGCAATACCTAATTCTTCACACTGGCTTTAAGATACAGTCATGTTCTTCAACTTGACGACAGTAGAGACTTCTATGACTAATTACTCTCAGTAAACCATAATACTAATAAAAATCTTTGTTTGGAGGAAATCATCCATTAATTAAATGTTAATCTCATGAGACCATTTTACTAATGTATCCATTTATATGTTTCTGCTAAAAGCATACAGCATATATATGTTTTTCAAAAAGGCAGAAGCATAAAATATTCCCCTGAAATTATCTTGAGGCTATGTTCCAGATAAGAAAACTTAATTCTTCATCTCTACCCATCAATTCTCACCAAAGAGCTATTCAAATTCTGATGCATACCATCAATCTAAGTGCAGACAGCAGTACTACCTAGCGCTGTGTTAAAAAATAAAACAACCTTATCTACCTACTTCAGTGATTTCTTACATTTGGAATACATACTAATAAACAATGTCCTTCCACCAGCCAGGGAACAGCTTGACCTCATTCTAAAAATTCAACATCTTAGCACTACAGAAAATATTAAACATCAAAATAAGAATGGACCACTTCTTAGTAACTTTATCTTTCTCTAGTGCTCAACAAAACAGCTGGAAACACACCATCTCTTGGAGAGATTTGGCACCATTTCCTTCCTTTTTTATGAACATCAGTTAATTCTTCTTCATTTTACCTGTCGTCCTTGATAAAATTGACGGTCAATTGCCATCTGATACTAAACTTTGTTTTCTGAAACTATTCATAAGGAAACTCATAAAAGTCTGATTGAAAAAAAAAATCCACACAAAAAACAGTTGACTAAGCTTAACATTTTTGAGTAGGACTACACACAGTCCTAGAATCATTGTCAGTCTTCAGTTTTCAATGACAGTTCTGTGTTTGTTTACTCATTCTTATGGACCACAGCATCATTCAACAGATTTGATCACTAGAGTAGGAAAATTTACTGAAATTCTTGCAGAGCACCTTTCTCTTGCCTGGAGGGACCTATACATGGTGCAGAGATGAATGACCACACAACTACTGAAGACTTCAGTTGCAGAAACATTCCTGCCATCATAATGGTCTCTTGTCAGAACAAGAACACCCCATTAACCATCGATAGAATGCTGAAATTAAACTTAAGAGCAATTGCATCTCATTCTTCATTAGCTGGAAGTATTCAGCTGCAAGAGTTTGAACCAGTCTTCAGTCTGATGATCTCAGACTCCCCAGCCACCTCATCATAGAATCCGTCATCCACCTGTGACTTCGACTAGAAAACTATGTCATGTTTAATGTAACGACTAGGTTTCGTTAATGCCTCCTAATGTCTTCTGTCATATTACTTCCTTCAACCAGCCTGCTTGCCATCCTGTCCCACATCCCATGAGGTTCTTCCCAACCACTGTCCTCACTGCACAAATTCAAACTCCTGTTTGCAGAAGACAACGGCAGTAGACATAATAAGGTTCGAGCGCACTTCCTTTTCTTTGATGCCCTGTCTTTTCTGTGACTCCTCTTGATAAAGAAACCATTCATAGAAACTTCAAACAGTGCAGTATGCAGCAGTGCCTCAGCACAGAGATTTGCAAGGACACACAAAATCTTTGCTCTCTACATTGGCTTCTCTTAAAGTTTAAATAAGTCTCTGCCCTCCAAGCACTTTGCATGCCCATCCCAGGGCATCTAAAAGACAACAAAAACTGCGGTAGCAAGGATTTCTGCTCACAGTTCTGTGCCTAACACAGAAAAGTACAGCTCCTTCAGGTAAGTGACTAAGGTTTTTAACAAGCTAATTGGGGGCCTATGATAATTTATGCTATCTATATTCCAAGTACAAACACTCATTTGACCTTCTGTCTAACAACAAAACCATAACATAATTTTAAAAACAAATTGTGTGCTGCGTTGTCCTTTTTTGTTTGTTTGTTTGAATTACATGATTGCCCTACAGCAGGACAGGGCAGAAGAATCACTTATGATTAATCATGTGTCTGTATGAATGGTTTAACAAAAACAAAATGCTGTTATTTCTTAACCAGAATTCTGCTTTTGTTGATGTTCTCCTCAAATAAATAGAAAGAGAACCTCAGTTGTACTGCAGCACATGCAAGGAGGACATTTGATTCTGGCCACATTCATTTCCAGCATTCTCATATTTTCCTATAATTTTATTTTATTGTTACATGTAGGCATAGTTCATTTATAAATCAGTTACAGAATAAAAATGAAATCCTCTCAGACAGGTCAGATGAAAACTAAGTATTAACTACAGCAGAGGTTGGAAAGCACTACTGCACTCCTTTTTATTTTTATTTTTTTTTCCTGGGAATTTAAATTCTCCGTTGAACTGTGGTAATGGTTGAGAGATAATCCCTGGAACCACTTAAAACAGAGAACTTTGTTACTGCTTGTCCTTATCTGGATAATCAAATCATAAAGTCCAACTGGCTACCAAAGCAAAGCTTTCATGCTAACTCTAAAATACCTCAAATGTAATTTGTTCAGTAAACTGCAGTACATTAAATTTCTATATTAAGTAAATTATAAGGAAGAGTGCACTTTGCAAAATTAAAAAAGTGCTCCGTTAACTTATCTATTATTCCTCTGGGAAACTTTCCAAAGTGTGTCTAGTACAATTAGATACTTTCTTTATGGTCAGTCTATAGCCAAGAAAGAATTGTTACAACTCAGCAAATGTGTTTCCATTATAGTTGTAGACTCCTCTTTATTTTCCAAGGTGAAAATCCCTGATCACGAACACCATTTTTCTAGCTTGTATGTGCAGATTGAAAACTTTTAGATAAAAATAACTACCTAACCGAATATCTGGCAGTTAGAATCAAAGCAACATTGATCACTTGCACACCTTTAAGTGACTTTTTTTTAAGTACTCTTTGGAAGTGCATTTAGAGTGGAAGTAAATAGGGTACATGATAGAGTGGATTTATTTAAGTAGAGTCTCAGTGTACAGGAACTAACAAATTGCCTTCATTGCATTCTATAAGATATAAATGAGATATTGTTTTCAATAAGTTTTTTTTTTAAATGAGAAGAAAATATTAGCATTTCAGAAAGATGTGTAAAACACTTGACCTAAATTGATTAGGCTTTGGTTTCTTTTGTTTGGTTTTTTTTTTTTTTTTTAATTATTTGGTTTTTTGTGTTTTGTTTGTTTTTCTGTAAAATCTGTCATTCTGAGTTATTTTATTTTTTTATTGTTTGGATACTGAAGGCTGGGATTGCAGGTGTCTCAATCACCTCTTAATTTGGACAAACCAACTGATCAATACTTTTAAGTGTGCATTCCTTATTAATCACTGTAATGACAAAAATCTTATTTGTTTGAGAGATGAGATCACTCATTACCTAGACTTTGGGTCAGTGATGTGCTTGTTAGAATTTCAGCGTCATCCTTCCCATTGTAAACACCTCCCCTCACTTCTTCTGCTCCTAAATACTACCATCCTGGGCATATTGATAAGGTTGTCTATGAACAGCAGTCATATTAAAACCAGAAAATACCAAGATGTATATGGTCCGTGAACATCACCACTCAGATTCTCATTTTATTCAGTCATTTAAGATTTCAAGTCCTGTGTTGTGTATGACCTGGCCTTCAGCAGCTGGCACAAGATTGGAGCATGCCTTTCTGGACATGCTCACACAACAGAAGATTTTACATGGTGAGATGATTTTACACAGTAGTTAGACAGAGCCTTACCTATGCTGTGCTGCTGCTCTAACTGGCTGCCAACTACAAAGTGATTGGAGAGGTACCTTCAGCACATCCTTTGTGCTTGCAGGAATAACATTTAAACAAGATCATTCCAAAAAAATCTTCTCACTCAAGTCTCTCTCAAGGACTGAGACATGATTATTACTACTTAAACACTAAAAATACACTAAGAATTTTCTTTCCAAACTGTGTTCCCAAGGCACAGCTGCAAGGTAAAAGACCCCATACTGCGTGTTGCAGTCAGGTGAGGAAGAAGCATTGTGGAAAGCTTTCTGGCTGGAGACAGCCAGTGCTGACTCAGGTACAGTGGAGCCTGGCAGACACTGTCATTCACATACTCAGCCCCTTTAAGGAATTAGCTTGAAAAATAAGCTCAAGAGATGCTTCTATGTGTGTCATCATGCCAGCTGTCAGGGCTCTGACAGTCCCATCTCAGCATGTAAGTACTGGATCAAGGCACCAAGGCCAAAAAAGAAAGTGTTAGCTTGTCTTTTGAGTAGTTTAACAGTGTCAGTAAAGATACTGTGTAGCATGAGATCCGATTCCTTATCTCAGGCACTTCTCTGCCAGTTCTCGAATTTGCCAAGACAATGCCAGAACTGTCACACACAGTCAAGCTGAGGAACATCGGGGGAAAATCCCAGTCATCCAAGAAGCAGCAATAAAGACCAAAGAGTACCAACCAGCCCACCTGGAAGCTGCAAATGTAATGAGCTATTTGGAAAAGATCATGACAATCTCAAGCTCAAGCGATTCCCGTTTCTGCCAAATATGAACTAGTTCTGCACCTCACTGAGCTCTCTACACAGTAGGTCTTGCTGAGTGGTGGAAGTCGAATGCAAGCTCACTTCCACATCTTGTAAACCTGGCTTTGTCTTCACTTGGAGCTCTTCCCAGCACCGTTCTTTCTGAGAGGCTCTTCAGCTACACTGAGGATGTTACATCTAAAAACAGATGCCAGCTTCTGCCAGTAAATGCAAAATGGCTTCTCGCCTTGAAATGTAATCTGCCCACGCTTGAATTTTGTATCAGTGGCTATTTGTAATTTTATTTTAACTATTCTGCGGATGATAGCTCTGTATGTTATGAATCTAAATAACCAGTTTTTTTCTGCAAAATATTATCACATAAACTAAAGCACTTATCAGACATTCCCCAATTTAATTTTTAAATTGATTTGCATGTATTGAAAACCAAAACCAAACAGCACTTTTTTCACTCCCCAGGATTCTTTTCCCTTATACTCCTCAAATCATTTGTCACAGGTTTTTATATAAAGCATATATAAAACAGCATTTATATAAAATACACTGACAGACATTTGCCTTCCCACTCTTTCATACAAAACAATCTTTAAATCTTCACAGGGGATTTTAATCCTCACTATATGCACATTTAATGTACAGCAGATGATTCAACTGCTACTCTTGTTTGCTTGAAGCTTTCTTTTAGTGGACAACTTAGGACGACTGCCGTGGAAAATAATAGGAAAAAAATCACTATTTCATATGTTGTACTACAGTCTCAAGTCTTCATCTTAAGAGGGGAGAAAACCAGCTCTCATTTAGAGAAAATAGCCAGTGATGACGAGGTCATCAACATTTCTAACTGCATGTGTTTGAGTAAGGTGCTCTGAACCACTTTCTGGAAACAGTTTTCCAAAAACCAGGATCTCATTTCCCAGCCTCCCAGCTTTAAACCAGTATCTGCATTGCTTTTGTCATGCAGAGTGTGGATGAACATTACATTTGTAGACAAGAAGGTAATTTTCCTGCATGATCATCTGGTAAACAAATGCATGGGCCTTCAAACATTTCACATACTGGAGAAAGCTGACAGTGTGAATGCTACATTGCATTATAGCTATCTCAACTGCGTTAGACCTCTTTTAAAATGAAAGATTACAACTTTCAGTAGTCAGCCACTTTCACTGGGTGCTCACAGATCCCAAAGCATTAACATACAGTAAGTAAGGAGAGCAAATCTGTGTCTGGGACATCTTACAATAGCCCAATCCCCCTCCTGCTGCACCAAAGAAGCACAACCTAAGATTCTGTGTGGACTTGCCAGTATACAAGAAGAAATGTCTTCTCAGTCATTATCAGACTGTTAGTAAACAAGGGACATTAAGCAGTGTTCCTGTTCAACAAAGACTCTGCTGGGTAATTTTGGTTCATTTACCCCTAGTTAACCATTAATTGCTACATAAAATTTTAATCTCCATTTAAACAGACTATAACTCTGTATCTGTTTCCATGTCAGCCTCAAGACAGCAGTAACTTTGCAGCTGTGGAATACAGACTGCTTGGTATTTCCTAAAGAGAAAGGTAACATCAAGCACAAACAAAATGTTAAATGAGGAACTGGAAAGAAAAAAAAAGTTGCTGTTGTGAAATAGAAGGGGGATGGGGTGGGAATTAAGAGAAAGGAGACTTTGAAAAGCTCAGATGTATATATATATATATATATATATTTATATACACACACACTTTATTATTAGGGTGAATCTTGCCTTTAGAGACTGGTGAGTTTTTGAACATTTTCTGAGGGTAATCCTCTGTGATTAAAAATATATATTCTTGGTACCACAGCCAAAATACACAAGAAATGTATATCCTTAACCAAAACTGAAAGAGCTTTGCTCCCACACATTTTTCTATGGCTCCTGCATGTGACTGACTACTGTAGCTTCCCAGCAGTTGTGGTTTCTGCTGGGCTCAGTCACAGTCTCTAGTCACTAGGCAGTACTACCAGAACAGTGACTAATGTCAAAATAGAGATACTGATTCAGAGCATAACACCCTTACCAGAGCTTCAAATAAAAATAGCACATTTATAAACACTTCCTCTTGATGTAATCACAAAAGATGAAAGGAAAAACTACCATTCCTCAGGTGCACCTCCACACATGTAGGAGAAGCCTCCTTGCTTGATGTTTGGCAGTGGCAGAAAGGGACTGATCTACATCTAGTGAAGCGAAAAGCAGATCTCCCAGAGGCAAAGGCAAACGCGAAGCAAATAGCTCCTTGGAGTCAAGAGTTCTAAAGAAAGATAGAAATAATGACAATCTACTGCTTCCCTCAGCCAAAGTGCTAAATTTTGGCTCCACTGATGTCAGTGGGAGTTTGTTCCTGATTTCAGTCACACTGTAATATTAACTAGCATGTTTAAGCACAAATGAAGAAGGCTTTCTTTAACAAATTTAATCATCATCTTTTATCCTGAATGTTAGGGAACTTAGTCCCAGCTTCAAATTTATTCTTACACAAAATCTCTTTTTCTGCGCCTCCCACCTCTTGGATTCTGCAGGCTTTACATGTAGTCATAGGCAGTATTTAATCCCCATTTCTATCCTGAACTAAATGCAGCATTACTGAAATGTTGAGTTTCATGCAGGCCCTCTATCTAGAAAGGAATTTCCTGCTGACTTTCAGATATTTTGAAGTGATCCTGTTCCTCAGCCTTTGGTATTGTGTATTTTCAGCAAAAGCAAACTCCAGCCAAATAAAGAAAGGCTACATACAGATTATTGCTGACAATAAATTGCAAAACCATTAACAATACGTTTTACTAATACGCTGCTCTACAGTATTATGCAATTACCAGGAAGCATTCATAGACAAAAGTTGTTATTTTATTTTTAAATGATGGTTGCTATCTTCTTTGTTAATTATGCAAAATAATTTCCTTTACTACACAGATTGTCTTACAAATGACTATTTTTATCATTTTTGTATGCTGTTGGTCTAAAAGCAAAAGTGTAGATCCTCATACTGAGACATGCTTAAGACATATTTAAACAGATCCAGGAAGGCATATATCCACATTTTAATTAATTTGCCTTCAAAGGCAGACACTGGTAAACTGTCTATCTGGACACAAATCTGTTCCCTGGTCCTCAAAAAAAAAAAACAAAATATCTCTCACCAATTAAACGTAAATGTAAATGAGGGAGATAATTTGTTTCTTTTTCTCAGTAAAAGTCGGGGGTGAAAATGAATATTGTTTGTTATCTGACTTCTGTGTCAAGGTAGAAATAATGAACAACAACCACTAAGAACTATGAGACTTTCTTATTCAGATAGAAAAAGTACATCTAAGGATGAGGGTGCTTTGTGGATTCTTCTACTGTGTGAGACTACAGTGGAAAGAAATGGATTTTTATAAGCCATGTGATGATTTTTCAGACAAAGTGATGCCAAGAGCAGTTTGCCAGAAAAATTTGGGCTTTCTCTGCTTGATATCCAATATTATTAGAATCCTGGACAACACACAGCAAATGCAGTCTAGGAATCTCAGCTGTAATGCAAGTAGTATATACATCTACTTTCCTATTGTGAAAATGTTAAGGATCCCAGTGAAGAGAATCCTAAATATGTAGTTGATAAACTATTAGTGACATATTTTTCTGGAAATTGATTTACTTTTCATTTTAAAACATCCTTGGCAGGAGTAAACTCAGTGTCAATAGGGCTAAATCCACAACACATCCCTGTAGATTGCATCAACATTCTGACACCTCAGGAGAAACTTGCATAAAAGGAGCTGTCTAAAGCCACGACTGCTTTTCAGCAAATTCTGCAGAAGGAAAGTGAGTATAATGGTAGGAAAAAAGTAGTAGTCAATTGTTGCTGGATATGAAGTATTCAGATGACACCAAAAGCCTTCACCTTCACCACTTCACTGTACCTTTTGAGGAACATGTAACAAAACTTCTGAGCAGTTTATTTGTAAGACAGAGCTCATGTCTTCAAATACCTAATCAAGTGAATCTGAGACACCGGCTTTAAACACCAGTATGGTCATTCCACATCTATAACTTGGTTCTACTAATGCTCCCACAATCCAACCGTATGTAGGTTGCTCCAAAAGTAATACCTCCAATTTATTTCCATTGAAACTAAAACAGATACAAAAAGCACAATGACACTATTTGATATTTTTCAGGGCCTAATAGTACGAGTTTCATAGCATTATGCAAAGTAGCATATCTGGCATAACACTAACCTACCATAGAATAAAGCAGAAACAGCAATCACTGCTGTTATATGTAGGAGATGAAGGCACAAAGTGAGTACAAGCCATTGATATAAGTCAGCATTTGCCAGCCACTGCCATAGAGCTACCACAGATATCTCCCATTCAAAGTGTAGCTAAAAACAATGAATTGTTATATACGACTATGAAATAACTAATGGCATGTTTATGACCTTCTCAGATCAAAAGCAAATTATAGCTTATAATGAGAATATTTACACAATAATGTGAACTCAGTATGCTGCATATCAAATTTAAACACAAATCAGGAACTGGAATGGTAAAATGCCACACAGTGCTTCATTATGATTCAGGATAGCCAGGTGATAGTTCTAGTGCTTTGCTGATTATAATTTCTTTAGCACTCAATGTAATGAAAGAAAAAGCAGGAACAGTGGAAACATTTTGGCATGATTAAATGGCCACTGTGTTCAAACAAAAATTCTGATTTACATCTATTCTGAATTAAATAGCTGCCAGAAAAAAAATAAATAAATAATCTAATGCCTGGACAGTGGAATGGGACTTGTGATTTGGCTTCTTGTGCCAGAACCATGGGACACTGCACCAAACCACTGTTTTCAGACTTCTGATTTGTAAACTGGTCATCATCAGGCATTTTAGAGCCTATGTACTGACTTAGTAACGTACTCAGGAAACACATAGCAACCTATCTATCTTTTTTTACTGCATGTCTTAACACAGAGGGTTCCATTGTAATTGAACATACACGGCATTATGAAAGAATTAAGATTTAATTTAAATACAATGGATATTACACCTTCAAAGATATTTCTATGTTGTTTAAATATCAATGTGATATAGGTAAGTTTTATTAAGCCTTCTTGATAATTTCTTAACAACCACAATGTGAACAGAAATGTATGTTGTCAAAACACTGATGCTGAATCTTATTTACTTCGTTCTTATCATAGTAAATATAGTAGATACGGCTACATTAGAAACATACAGCAATATTTTACAGATAGTGGGAACCAGACTCAAGAGACCAGTCAACATGTTCAAAGGGGCAAGGCTGCCTTGCAGGCTGGTGGTCTGGGTAGACGGGAGCCTTGTGAAACTCATCAAGGAGAAATACAATGTCCTGCAATGCCTGCACAGAGAGAGGCTGCACAGAGAGGTTTTCCTATCTCGATTCCTGGAGGTTTTTAAGATCTGAATCAATAAAGCCCTCAGCAACTTGGTCTAACTGCACAGCTGATTCTGTTTTGAGAAGGAGGTTGGACTACAGCTCTCCTGTGGTCCCTTCCAACCTCAATTATCCTGTGATTCCATGATTCTGTAATTAACAGAGCATGAATGCTAAGCTGTATTAAATTGCTTACTTCTTACCGCAGCCTCCTAACAAACTTTTTTTTCTAATTATTTTTAAGTAATGACATGGAGCACTAGTTTGTAGTACTCTCTGGTAAATAAAACAGCTATGTAACTTGCATTATTTGATTGACTGCACAAGATCTGACATATTATAACTGGTGCAGTGAAAGAAGCATGTGGATTTATTGCCAGCTGAGTATATTTCTATGTTGAAACTGCCTGTGACAAAGGACAATTTAAGAAAGGAAGAAACCAAGTCAGTAAACTACAGCACAGCTGGATACATAATCAAAGACCCATCTCCTGGCTTTAAATTTCCTGCATATTTACTAAAGCACAGCTTTGTGTACTCTTCTCTTCCAGCTTTCAATCTTAAAGGCAATAGAAACTGCAGGAAAATAAACTGTGAAGTTTACCATTTTATCCTAAATTGCATTATACATTTTTAGATAAAGCCTCAATAAGCTGCATATAGTCAGTTCTGTAAAATTTTACATACAGAAAACAGTAACCCACATTATTGGGCAAGGACTTGTATGCTCCCAGCCCTTCAGAGGTTCTCAAGATCTCAAAAGACTCTCAAGATCAAAGAAGAAAATAGCCATGATCAGCCAACCTGGAAGAAAAAGAGTTAAGACCGTCATTGCTAAGTTGTAGCTGTTTTTCTCTCCTTAGCATGCATTTCCAAAACGCAGCCAGGGCAATTTATTGGCTCTCCCATCCTGGATATTGACAGAATGAGGTAGAGGCTAATGGCTGAATACAGCAATGGGCCCCATAGCAAGAAAAAGCAAAATAAGCACATTGCATAAAGCTCTATTTTTTATTAAATACAGTTTAGAGCCTGGCATTAAGGGTACTGTTTTTTGTTTTTCTAAAAATCCCAGATCGTTTGAGGACAGGCTGCCAAATTCATCCATCAACTCAGCCACTGAAATATTTGTGTTCTAAAAAATTCATACAACATGAGCTCTCCACAACCTGCAACTGTGGGGACTTTTATTTTTAAATTATAGTCTTCCACTTCAATTAAGTCTTTTTTAAAAGCATATGCTTGCATTCGGGAAAAACAAGTTTGCCTTCTGTGGACTATATGGACATCAAAAGAACAGGTATTTTCTGCCTGGAAGCCAGAGGATGGGAATTTTAAGCATATTTTTAGTTGTGTCCAAGGTAGAGTTAAACCTTTCTCCCGGAAAACCTATTTTTTCCCATTTCTACTGCTCTGTTATCTTGAGACAAAACGACCTCTGAATTTTCAGAAACAGAATTTTAGGCAACAAAACAGGCACCTTTGACTTTTGCTTTCACAGAATCAGAATAATTCAGGTTAGAAGGAACCTCGGGATGTTATCTCATCTAAGCTTCTGCTTAAAGCAAGTTCTTTATTCTGTAAGCAAATACAGTCTATGTATAATGATTATGCTGGAACTTAATTAGTCTGAAAAAGATAGCACTCTAACCTCTGTCCAGATCTCTTTGGCAGTAGAAGGATGACATACAGTTTGAGGTGTACAAGAACATAGCCTGCTTGTGAAACAAAAATAGACCTGACACAAATGTCAGAAGGCATAAAACATTACAGGGAAGTTGAAAAGGTAAAGCTGAAGTATGTGCATGAAATAATATAGACAATTTGCATTGAAAAACTCCCTTCATGACAAGGTTCTCTATTCAAAATAGTTCAAATTTTTAAGGCACAGTAAAAAATTGTAAAAAAACAAAACAAAACCAAAACCCTTAACATCAGATAAGAGGGTGATTATAATCACCTTATGAAGGAAATATCCATCAAACTGCACTTCTAATATATTCAAGTCTTTGCAAGTATCTACAGGATCTTTTGATTTCATTTAGTTATAATTAAAGAGAGAACTCAGAGTAATTCCTTACTGCGAGGGTTCTGAGGGCAGCAGCACAGAATACACAGAAGTGCAGTTTCACCCAGCTGTGACTGCAGCATTGCAGTAGGCTCACAGCTAGCTCCTTGGCTCCCCTTTCCTTGCATTCCCTGCCTTGCAACCTCAGCAGCTGCAAATTCTAGACAGAGCTGCAAGATTGGAAAGTAAGTCCATGGACTATCAGGCGCTGCAGGTTCACTGAACCTTGTGGCCTTGCTATATGTCTCTCTAGGCAGCTCTTGGGTTCATAAGAAATTTGTGCAGCAGTTAGTCCTCACTAAGTGGTGAGCACTGGTGATGGCTCTGGTGAGTGAAAATTCATTAGCCAGTTCTGTGGAACCCAGCCATGACAACAGCACCAGTGCAAGTAAAAAACGCTGCCTGCATCCAGCTGGCTCCACTAGGTCATGTTTGGATACAAACAGCCTTGCCCATTGTGACCTGTCAGCTTTACAAGCCTGGAGCTCAGAAAATAGATTACAAACAAGTTGCTTCCTAGATGTTTTGAATGTCCAGATTGAGCAACGTTTGACTGACATGAAACCAGCAGAAGATAAGAACAGTGTGCTGGCTTTATCAGAGTACATTTCTCCAAAATAGACATTTAGCCAGAGTGCTAAGATGTCATTGCAAAGCAGTGACTTCCCTTCAAACTCAGTTAATATTCTTCATTGAACTGTAAGATGAAATTGCTTACTGACACTAAACTTCTCTGCAAATTTCCATGCAAGGTGTCTTCCTTTTCTTAGTCTAGCAAAAGGAAATGCAGCACAATCAGTAGCCTATGCTGCATTTGATATTTACTATGATTTTATGTTATTCTTGTGGCAGACAAACCACCAGCTTCATTAAAGTTGTAACAGTATTATCCCTAGCATGTGGTAGCAAACCTGTTAGTTATGCATGGCAGGATAACTTTATAAAGTAAGCCATATGTGGAAGTTTAATTGTTATTTGTTTATTAAGTCAGTTGTAAAATCGTTAATTATTTACTATTACAATGGCTAAAAAAATCCAATAATTAGTTAAATATGGTGGTTGCTTTTTTTTATAATGAACCAACACCACAAATTCTAAGCAAATATTGTGCTATCTTGCACTAAGCAAAGCCTACAGCACTGCTCTGCAGATTTGCTACTACAAGACTGTGGTGTAAGTAAATGGCAGCATAAATGCATATTATCAGAATATGTAGTTCAACCATCCTAAAAAAACCCTGGGAAAGCAAAAGATTTCTACATGCTGAAAAACACAATAATGGAAAAAAAAAAGAACTAATATCATTACTTCAGAGAATGCTAAGTGTGTGATCAAATTCTCAGCTTGCAGGGATTAAGTCACCTTCTACCTAGGCACACAGGACAGTTTGACCACAGCCGATAACTCCAAAAGAATACATCTAAAATACTCTTGCAGTTACCACTTGAAAAAATAAAATCTGTATTCGTCGAAAACCTTGTAAATTACTGAAAAAATCTTAAAACTTCCTGTAAATGAAAAATAAAACACAAACAGGTGGGTTTTTTTTTTTCCTCTGAACAGTTTTTAAAGGGAGTTCTCATTTGCCATTGAAGAGATCCATTTCTTTTTTCTTTTTTACAGTAACACACTAACACCACAAAAACCACACAAATAAAATTTCAAACACACCAACACCCTGAACTGTGCATACAACTGTTACTGGCTCGGGCAACACTTGGTGACAAAGCTTATGGCTCTCCATCTGTCACTCAGAAAGCCAGAAGTATCACTGTGCAGCCCCTGCACTGAGTTCAGTGACCTGCAGAATGGGGCCAGGCGGCCATCCTGAACCGGCTGCTACAGAGCTGAGGATGGAGATTGCACTGCAACGGAGGGGACAATTTGAGTTAGGGGAACTGCTGACTTCACCCCAGAAGCTTTCTTCATATGATCAGGTGATGTGACAGCCCACAGGATGGAGAGAGTACTGGAAGAAAGAGGAGGTGATGGAAGCTTGAAAAGACTGTTCAGCTCTGGTTGACTGAGAGTCCCTGGAAATAGACTGTTTGGTCCAAGTTCTTGAGTCTGTATGAAACAAAACTCACACAGATAAAACTCATTCTTTTGTACATGCAAAGACTTGCCTAAACCAAAGATAAAACTGTGTATCAGTCTGAATCCTAACTGTTCCAAAGATACCAGCCTTTTAAATGTGCGAAAACAAACTAAATGGTAACAGTGTAATAAAAAGCCTAATGGAGGACTTCCACATTGCTATCAGTAATCTAGGAAAAAATACACGTGCATTCTCTGTACAAGGAGTACTGATTGGCCATCAGAGAATCTGCTAATGCTCCTGGCAGGCTGGTGGGTGCGCACAGATCAACACTTTCTGGTCTTCAGATTGAGCCTGGATGAGATTTTTGGATTTAAAAAAGATGACACAACTCGGGGAAGCCCAGATATACGGTTGCAGTAGCAATTAATAATTTTTATAAACAGATGAAAGTTGTAATTAGTTTAAACCTCACTTGTCTGTTTGTATAATATTTTTGAGCAGATGGCTTTGGCTAAGAGTTACGATTTGCACGCCCACTTGCATTTTGCAGTGATAAAATAAAGATGAAAGATACATCTTAGGTCATCGCCCTAACAGTGAAGGATTGATCCCTACAACATGTAAACCAACAGCCAACTATTTGCCATCTGATGCACACAGTTATCCAAACAGAAGGGATCTATAGAGATCACTAGGCATAAAGAGAGGGGGATGAGATGCATAAGAAATCAGAAACGTTTACATTGGTAAAGGAAAAAATATTTACTGCTGAATTAGCCTCATGGAGAGTCAATAGTCATGAGAGAGCAAGGCTTCAGCTACAAAAATTAAATGCTTTGTAGGATGGGGATTTAAAACATCTTACAGTAAATCATTGGTTTTACCATCAGTGCAGCAATGACATCACTGCTACTTCCAATATTTGTGCAGAAATGGCAAGAAAAGTAGATTTCTCTTTGCAAAGTTGGAATTCTTGCAATCACATTTAGCTATACAGCTTTCATGCACCCTTGCTGGTCCTAAACCACAGGGTCACGTCAATTCTTTCACACATGAATTATAAGAAATATGCATAATGATGATGGGCCCAGATATTTCAAGGAAATGTTTAACATTCTGTTTACTGTTCATTCACCACTATTGTCCGCTCTATTTTAAATACTAAATTTCCTTTCTTTTGACCTGTTTGTTTCTAAAGTTCTTCCTCACACTTGTCTGGTTTAAACCCAGGTTGAAACTGTGTTTGTGACTGTCCTTACCATAAGAATTTAGACAGTTCTTTTCCTTTTTGCATTTAAATACGCAGCTGTTCTGCAGGTCTTTCATCAATTCAGCTCCTACATAATCCATATTTAGCAGTTTCATTTACTATAAAAAGCATGCTGTATATCCTGTAAGGAATGGTTCTGCAAAACAAAGGAAAAATGTACATAATCCCATACTGTGCATGAATCCACACAAGTGAAGACCCTTTTATATTGTACACCATATCATATCTAAACATTTCCATCTGATTTTCTGTCTCCCGTCTGTACTTAGCTTCTAAATATTCTAATTATTATTTGAATGATGGCAAGTGAAAAGCCCCACTAGCCAATTGATGTGTGCTTATCACATCTGTAATTCTCATTTATGCATTTCTAAAGCCCCTTTCTGAGCTTGTATTTAATCATTTGCTTTAAAATAATAGGAGCTATAATTAAAGCCTAGTAGTAACAAGACTTAACAAATAACAGTCAAAAGAGAGTCACCAACTGCTAAAACACAGAAAACGAGGAACATCAAGGTCACCTATCACTGAAAACTCTCTATAAATCAGAGCAACACAAACAGTGCTCAGACCTCGGGTGAATGTGTGCATCAGAAATTCATAGGTTAGATTGACAGAGTAGATAAATAAATCTATTCCCTTCAGTCTGAAAGGAAAAAGATACAATGCTGGGTACACATATTACAATAGGAGCTTTTGGCTTATTATTCAAGAAGAGAATAATCTGAGACTCTTTCTTTGACAACAAAATGGAAAACAGCCCTTAACATGCCTTCCATGGATTTTCTCAACATGTACAGCTAAAGCCATTAAATAATTCTGAGTTCATATTCCCCCCCCCAAAAAAAATTCTTTTTAATTTAAAAAAAATGAAAAAAATGACAGATGTTTAATATGTATATTTAATAACATCATACAGAAGATACAAAAACAAATCTAACAAACACACTTTTGGGTAGTTAAAAAAGATAAATATTACCCGTTACATCTACTTCTGCTTCACTTTTATTCCCATATTTTTAGATTTAGTTGGAAAGAGACTCTGAGGGATGGTAAGCAAAGATTAAAAAAGAGGAAAAAGTTACTTGTGCATAAAGAAATGCATAAAAAGAGAAGGCCATGGGCTGTATCAGCTTTCCCTAGAACATAAATACCTTTCTGTTCTTTATAGGGCTTCAGTGCATTGTAGATGCTCATGCGCCTAAGAGTCGGGCTACTGAAGAACAGCAAAATAACCATCAAGTGGATCAAGCTGCCAAAATTGAGGTGGCTCAAATATTGAGGTGGCTCAAATAGACCTGGACTGGCAGAACAAGGGTGAATTATTTCTAGCTCGGTAGGCCCATGAGACCTCGGGCCATCAAGGGTGAGATGCAACATATAAGTGGGCTAGAGACCGAGAGGTGGACTTAACTGTGGATGCTATTGCACAGGTTATCCATGACTGTGACACATGTGCCACAATTAAACAAGCTAAGAGGATGAAACCTCTCTGGGGGGAAGGGCGATGGCAAAAGTATAAATATGGGGAGGCATGGCAGGTTGATTATATCACCTTGCCACGATCTCGCAGTGGTAAGTGTTACGTGCTTACCATGGTGGAGGCAACCACTGGGTGGCTTGAAACATAAGCAGTACCCCATGCTACAGCTCAAAACACCATATTGGGTCCTGAGAAACAAGTCCTGTGGCGACATGGCACCCCAGAAAGAATTGAGTCAGATAATGGGACTCGTTTCAAAAACTCTCTTGTAAATACTTGGGCCAAAGATCGTGGCATTGAGTGGATTTATCATATCCCCTTCCATGCACCAGCCTCTGGTAAAACTGAACGATACAATGGGTTGTTAAAAACTATGCTGAAAGCAATGGTTGGCGGAACATGTAAGCACTGGGAGAAGCATTTGGCAGAAGCAACCTGGTTAGTCAGTACCAGAGGATCTATCAATCGTGATGGTCCTACCCAATCCAGCTCCCTACATACCGTAGAGGGAGATAAAGTCCCTGTAGTACATGTAAAAAGCATGTTGGGAAGAGCAGTTTGGGTTCTTCCAGCTTCTGGAAAGGGCAAACCTCTCCGTGGTACTGTTTTTGCCCAGGGACCAGGCTCCACTCGGTGGGTGATGCATAAAAATGGGGATGTTCAATGTGTAGCACAAGGAAATTTGATGCTGGGGGAGTGCAGTCAGAAATTCTAGGTGTATGTATGTATATAGACGTGTGTGTAATGCATCGTAATCGTTTGTTTGTGTATATGTACATATATTAAGCACGATGTAGTGATGTAGAATAAAGGGTGGAATGTCATGGTTTTGTGTTTTTTGGTTTTCGGTATTCCACATCATAACATCATGTAGTGCACTGGGAGTTAAAGTGTTAATGCTCCAATTTCAGGTAGCCATCCCTATCCATCATGGAAGTCATGGGATCTGCCCTTCTGGGTGGGGCGGTCTCTTACTGCCTTGCAGTGGGTGCTGGAGGGTGCTTTCCAAGCCCTTTCAAGCTTTTCAGGCTTGACTCGGTCTCAGGAACTCTCTCACTCTCTCTCCTATTTTATTTGATTTATTAGTCTCAACTTCAGTTAGAATGTATTCTATTGTATTATCTTGCATTCCGATATCACAGTTAGTAAAATAAGTTTTCCACCATAGATCGCTGCCGCTGTTTTTATTTTTCCTTCCTTGAGCCCAGCTCCCATTTCCCTACCCCTTTTCCCCTTTCCTTCCCATTTTGTGCAGCTGCGGGGGGGGCCCAGGGGCCCACTGCCTCCCTGTCACGGGCATAGATCTAGTTGCATAGGAGTAACAATTGGGGCTGACTTAGACGCAACAGTGTTCAGGTATGTAGATGTTTGATAGCATCACAGAGCACTTCAGTGAGGCCTGCATGCACAAGACTCTTCTAAGCATAACTTCTGTCAGGGTTGCAATTCTCTTTATGAATATTTGGTTAGCTTTTGTCAATTAAAAAAAAAATAAATCAGAAAGATATGCTTATAAAGTATGACTTAACACCGTGGGAGCAGAGGGGACAAAACGGCCGTGTTACTGTATCACTGACACCAGGAGTGTATTTCTTCAGTTTCATCATTACTTACAATGGAGAAATGACTTGTTATATAAACAGACTTATTTTAATCTAAGTCCATTTTAAACAGGTGTGCGCTTTTCTGCTCAACAGATACATGTATAGAGAGAAAAAGAAAATAATTTTAAATATAATAATATGATATGAGTGGTTCTGCTTTATTTCTGTTTGTTCTGTGCAAGTAAAAGCTCCAAAATGGTAAAAGCAATTGAGAACCGAACCCTGCTGGGGACTGCAGTAGTGGCAGCAGGCTTCCAAGTCGACTTCCAAGTGACTGCGTCCTCCCCAGCTCTGTCACAGTCTCCTTTGTGACTTCACAGAGCCGGGCATGACATCAGTCTTTGTACAGTCACGTTGGCAGCCTCCCGCAGCACAGATACGCAGGGCAGCCGCTCTGTACTGGTGGTTACCTCTGGAGCTCCGCTCAAGGTAGCAGCCACTTTGTGTGTTGGGATTGTTTCTTGGGAGAGAACAGGATGAAAATCACCCTGACTCTCTCCCTGACTGTGGCTCTGTCCACACTTTCATTTCTCAGAGATGGCCTTGGCCCTTTCAGCTTTCATGGCTGGCCCTGGAACACGGACATGAAGCTGGTCCTTTCTCAGGAGCTGCTGTCCGTTGACACCCAGGGCCAGGCCTCCAGCTGGCTCTGCTGGCTTGGCCTTTGGCCCTGCCACGGACAGGGCTGCTCCAGGGTCGGTACAGAAGACCCGAAGCAGCAGCCCCTGGGCACGGAGCAGAAGGCCTCCAAGGGGCCCTTCTGGTCGGGACTTTCAGCGTACCCCGTTCAGATCTGGGAAAGGATCAGGAAGATGGTCCTTCCCGAGAAGCAGCAGCCTGTTATCGCTGCGGAACAGCCTTCGAATGGGCCCTGTTGGCTAGGCCTGTCTTCCTGCCCCAAATGGCTGCAATACGGGGTCAGCAGGGCTGGCGTAACGCAGGGCCCGAAGCAGCAGCCCTTGCGCACCGAGCTGAAGGCCCTCAGTTTGCCCTACCCTCTGGGTCTCCTTTGGGACTACCTGGACCAAGCGGGGAAAACCTGGCTCCTTACTTATGGCCTGACAGATGTCTGCCTTCTCTGCCTGCTGACGATTGCCCGCAGCCTCTGGGGAAAAGTAAGAAGAACTTGGCAACAGGTGAGTGACTGAGGTGCATCGCACAGGAAGGGGGCTGCTGGTAGGGAGCAGGGAACCACAGACACCTTGTCCGTGAAGGCTTCCGAGGAAAGCAGACCCCAGGAAGTCCATCACCTCCCCCAAAGGGACTCGCTCATTCGCGGGTCTGACACCCACTGGGAGCCCCCTGTGCAACGCGGGGCTTGGAGGTGCTGTGAGCCCCACGTGCTGCACTGAGCAGTCCTGTGAGGCTGGCCTGCCTCCAGAGGAAGCCGAGCCCTGCAGGATAATTCTCTGCAGAACGAGCCTGCTTCCCTTTCTCTCTGCTCATGCTGTGTTCACTTCCAGGCAACGGGACGAATGGACTCAGCTTCCACGCAAACAGACTGCCCGCAAAGGGACGCCAGAAATTATCAGAACCAGCTCTGGCAGATACAGGCGCAGCTAATCTTAATGCAGGAGTACCTGATGATCCTCGAGAAGAAGTTCGAGTGCCAGCATTCAAGGCAGGAGCACTGAGCAAGGAAGCTGAGCTGCACCTCATCCACTTCCAGCCCGTTTGCCACTTCACACAGTGCACCAGCTGCTTCCATAAGGCACAACCTGGAAAACTTCAAGCAGCTTTAAAACGAATGATGTGATGAACAAATGATTGGAATACGTCTGTTACATGCCATCTTATGTCATTCACACGGATGTATAAATAAATAAAGACCTTCAGATTGCATAACGTTTCTGAGGAGAATGTATGTCAGGTTGTAAGGGTGCGCCATGTAGATGCTCATGTGCCCAAGAGTCGGGCTACTGAAGAACAACAAAATAACCATCAGGTAGATGGAGATGCCAAAATTGAGGTGGCTCAAATAGACCTGGATTGGAAGATCAAGGGTAGGCCTACTAGCTCGGTATTTCTAGCTCGGTAGGCCCATGAGACCTCGGGCCATCAAGGGTGAGATGCAACATATAAGTGGGCTAGAGACCGAGAGGTGGACTTAACTGTGGATGCTATTGCACAGGTTATCCATGACTGTGACACATGTGCCACAATTAAACAAGCTAAGAGGATGAAACCTCTCTGGGGGGAAGGGCGATGGCAAAAGTATAAATATGGGGAGGCATGGCAGGTTGATTATATCACCTTGCCACGATCTCGCAGTGGTAAGTGTTACGTGCTTACCATGGTGGAGGCAACCACTGGGTGGCTTGAAACATAAGCAGTACCCCATGCTACAGCTCAAAACACCATATTGGGTCCTGAGAAACAAGTCCTGTGGCGACATGGCACCCCAGAAAGAATTGAGTCAGATAATGGGACTCGTTTCAAAAACTCTCTTGTAAATACTTGGGCCAAAGATCGTGGCATTGAGTGGATTTATCATATCCCCTTCCATGCACCAGCCTCTGGTAAAACTGAACGATACAATGGGTTGTTAAAAACTATGCTGAAAGCAATGGTTGGCGGAACATGTAAGCACTGGGAGAAGCATTTGGCAGAAGCAACCTGGTTAGTCAGTACCAGAGGATCTATCAATCGTGATGGTCCTACCCAATCCAGCTCCCTACATACCGTAGAGGGAGATAAAGTCCCTGTAGTACATGTAAAAAGCATGTTGGGAAGAGCAGTTTGGGTTCTTCCAGCTTCTGGAAAGGGCAAACCTCTCCGTGGTACTGTTTTTGCCCAGGGACCAGGCTCCACTCGGTGGGTGATGCATAAAAATGGGGATGTTCAATGTGTAGCACAAGGAAATTTGATGCTGGGGGAGTGCAGTCAGAAATTCTAGGTGTATGTATGTATATAGACGTGTGTGTAATGCATCGTAATCGTTTGTTTGTGTATATGTACATATATTAAGCACGATGTAGTGATGTAGAATAAAGGGTGGAATGTCATGGTTTTGTGTTTTTTGGTTTTCGGTATTCCACATCATAACATCATGTAGTGCACTGGGAGTTAAAGTGTTAATGCTCCAATTTCAGGTAGCCATCCCTATCCATCATGGAAGTCATGGGATCTGCCCTTCTGGGTGGGGCGGTCTCTTACTGCCTTGCAGTGGGTGCTGGAGGGTGCTTTCCAAGCCCTTTCAAGCTTTTCAGGCTTGACTCGGTCTCAGGAACTCTCTCACTCTCTCTCCTATTTTATTTGATTTATTAGTCTCAACTTCAGTTAGAATGTATTCTATTGTATTATCTTGCATTCCGATATCACAGTTAGTAAAATAAGTTTTCCACCATAGATCGCTGCCGCTGTTTTTATTTTTCCTTCCTTGAGCCCAGCTCCCATTTCCCTACCCCTTTTCCCCTTTCCTTCCCATTTTGTGCAGCTGCGGGGGGGGCCCAGGGGCCCACTGCCTCCCTGTCACGGGCATAGATCTAGTTGCATAGGAGTAACAATTGGGGCTGACTTAGACGCAACAGTGTTCAGGTATGTAGATGTTTGATAGCATCACAGAGCACTTCAGTGAGGCCTGCATGCACAAGACTCTTCTAAGCATAACTTCTGTCAGGGTTGCAATTCTCTTTATGAATATTTGGTTAGCTTTTGTCAATTAAAAAAAAAATAAATCAGAAAGATATGCTTATAAAGTATGACTTAACACCGTGGGAGCAGAGGGGACAAAACGGCCGTGTTACTGTATCACTGACACCAGGAGTGTATTTCTTCAGTTTCATCATTACTTACAATGGAGAAATGACTTGTTATATAAACAGACTTATTTTAATCTAAGTCCATTTTAAACAGGTGTGCGCTTTTCTGCTCAACAGATACATGTATAGAGAGAAAAAGAAAATAATTTTAAATATAATAATATGATATGAGTGGTTCTGCTTTATTTCTGTTTGTTCTGTGCAAGTAAAAGCTCCAAAATGGTAAAAGCAATTGAGAACCGAACCCTGCTGGGGACTGCAGTAGTGGCAGCAGGCTTCCAAGTCGACTTCCAAGTGACTGCGTCCTCCCCAGCTCTGTCACAGTCTCCTTTGTGACTTCACAGAGCCGGGCATGACATCAGTCTTTGTACAGTCACGTTGGCAGCCTCCCGCAGCACAGATACGCAGGGCAGCCGCTCTGTACTGGTGGTTACCTCTGGAGCTCCGCTCAAGGTAGCAGCCACTTTGTGTGTTGGGATTGTTTCTTGGGAGAGAACAGGATGAAAATCACCCTGACTCTCTCCCTGACTGTGGCTCTGTCCACACTTTCATTTCTCAGAGATGGCCTTGGCCCTTTCAGCTTTCATGGCTGGCCCTGGAACACGGACATGAAGCTGGTCCTTTCTCAGGAGCTGCTGTCCGTTGACACCCAGGGCCAGGCCTCCAGCTGGCTCTGCTGGCTTGGCCTTTGGCCCTGCCACGGACAGGGCTGCTCCAGGGTCGGTACAGAAGACCCGAAGCAGCAGCCCCTGGGCACGGAGCAGAAGGCCTCCAAGGGGCCCTTCTGGTCGGGACTTTCAGCGTACCCCGTTCAGATCTGGGAAAGGATCAGGAAGATGGTCCTTCCCGAGAAGCAGCAGCCTGTTATCGCTGCGGAACAGCCTTCGAATGGGCCCTGTTGGCTAGGCCTGTCTTCCTGCCCCAAATGGCTGCAATACGGGGTCAGCAGGGCTGGCGTAACGCAGGGCCCGAAGCAGCAGCCCTTGCGCACCGAGCTGAAGGCCCTCAGTTTGCCCTACCCTCTGGGTCTCCTTTGGGACTACCTGGACCAAGCGGGGAAAACCTGGCTCCTTACTTATGGCCTGACAGATGTCTGCCTTCTTTGCCTGCTGACGATTGCCCGCAGCCTCTGGGGAAAAGTAAGAAGAACTTGGCAACAGGTGAGTGACTGAGGTGCATCGCACAGGAAGGGGGCTGCTGGTAGGGAGCAGGGAACCACAGACACCTTGTCCGTGAAGGCTTCCGAGGAAAGCAGACCCCAGGAAGTCCATCACCTCCCCCAAAGGGACTCGCTCATTCGCGGGTCTGACACCCACTGGGAGCCCCCTGTGCAACGCGGGGCTTGGAGGTGCTGTGAGCCCCACGTGCTGCACTGAGCAGTCCTGTGAGGCTGGCCTGCCTCCAGAGGAAGCCGAGCCCTGCAGGATAATTCTCTGCAGAACGAGCCTGCTTCCCTTTCTCTCTGCTCATGCTGTGTTCACTTCCAGGCAACGGGACGAATGGACTCAGCTTCCACGCAAACAGACTGCCCGCAAAGGGACGCCAGAAATTATCAGAACCAGCTCTGGCAGATACAGGCGCAGCTAATCTTAATGCAGGAGTACCTGATGATCCTCGAGAAGAAGTTCGAGTGCCAGCATTCAAGGCAGGAGCACTGAGCAAGGAAGCTGAGCTGCACCTCATCCACTTCCAGCCCGTTTGCCACTTCACACAGTGCACCAGCTGCTTCCATAAGGCACAACCTGGAAAACTTCAAGCAGCTTTAAAACGAATGATGTGATGAACAAATGATTGGAATACGTCTGTTACATGCCATCTTATGTCATTCACACGGATGTATAAATAAATAAAGACCTTCAGATTGCATAACGTTTCTGAGGAGAATGTATGTCAGGTTGTAAGGGTGCGCCATGTAGATGCTCATGTGCCCAAGAGTCGGGCTACTGAAGAACAACAAAATAACCATCAGGTAGATGGAGATGCCAAAATTGAGGTGGCTCAAATAGACCTGGATTGGAAGATCAAGGGTAGGCCTACTAGCTCGGTATTTCTAGCTCGGTAGGCCCATGAGACCTCGGGCCATCAAGGGTGAGATGCAACATATAAGTGGGCTAGAGACCGAGAGGTGGACTTAACTGTGGATGCTATTGCACAGGTTATCCATGACTGTGACACATGTGCCACAATTAAACAAGCTAAGAGGATGAAACCTCTCTGGGGGGAAGGGCGATGGCAAAAGTATAAATATGGGGAGGCATGGCAGGTTGATTATATCACCTTGCCACGATCTCGCAGTGGTAAGTGTTACGTGCTTACCATGGTGGAGGCAACCACTGGGTGGCTTGAAACATATGCAGTACCCCATGCTACAGCTCAAAACACCATATTGGGTCCTGAGAAACAAGTCCTGTGGCGACATGGCACCCCAGAAAGAATTGAGTCAGATAATGGGACTCATTTCAAAAACTCTCTTGTAAATACTTGGGCCAAAGATCATGGCATTGAGTGGATTTATCATATTCCCTATCATGCACCAGCCTCTGGTAAAATTGAGCGCTACAATGGGTTGTTAAAAACCATGTTGAAAGCAATGGGTTGTTGAACATGTAAGCACTGGGAGAAGCATTTGGCAGAAGCCACCTGGTTGATCAATACCATGATCGATCGATCATGATCGTCCCGCTAGCTCCCTACATACTGTCAAGGGAGACAAGGTCCCTGTAGTACATGTAAAGAACATGTTGGGAAAAACAGTTTGGGTCTTTCCAGCTTCTGGGAAGGGCAAACCTCTTTGCGAACTGTTTTTGCCCAGGGATCTGGGTCTACATGGTGGGTGATGCAGAAAAACGGGGATGTTCAATGAGTACCACAAGGGAATTTGAAGTTGGAGGAATGCAGTCAGTAATTCCATGTGTTTATACATAGATCTGTATGTGCATGTGTTTATATTTTGTGTGTATATATATATATATTAAGCATGATGTAGTGATGTAGAATAAGGGGTGGAATATCATGGTTTTATGATTTTCGGTTATCAGTATTCCACATCATAACATCATGTAATGCACTGGGGGTTTGACTGTGGATGCTCAAGTTCTGGGTGCCTGTCTGGAGGAGAACAACAACAACATTCCCCAGGGGGCTTTGGGGTCAGCAAGGAAATGTAACTCCCGGCAAGGTCACTTGCTGTTCTCTTCTTCACCTGCTCTTCTTCGCCTGCGCTTCTCTGTCTGCTCTTCTACATCAGCTCAACTGGACTGCACTTCTCCCCTCAGCATTGTGGTGAGGCCTATCCAACTTTCGCACAAACTCTCTCTCTTGTTATATTTTGCTGATATTATATTTAGTAAATTAGTTTGTTTCACCTCAGATCGTTGCCGCTGTTTTCAATTATTTTGGGTCCCCTGATTCCCTTTTCCGGAGGTGCAGATCTGTGGATCCCTCCGCCCCACTAGTCATGGAACTGGGCCGAACCAGCCCATAAACTGTTGACAATTATGAATTGTACCTGCATCTTTCTGGGGCAGAACACTGAGTGATGGAGGCATGACTAAGCATCCTGCTGACAGCTTTTCAAGCACCAGGTGCAAAGTCAAGCGTAGATCTCAGAGTCAGAGTGCTTCCAACTCTGAAATCTCTCTCTGTGCTTTTGCCTGTTCCTGACATCAGAGAAATCTCAATACCAAAGAAAATCCTGCAAATTTTGAAGCAGATTAACTGTTTTCTAGACCCAAACATCTGCTGAAATAACCTGTCTACTTCAGGAATCAGATATTTACAGTATTCCAAAGCTGACCACATAAAAATCACGAAGTCCCTCTGACAGTCAAAGGAAAGAGATGATAACAGGTACTACTTCTTGTGCCTTTTCCAGCCCATAAAATCTCCCATGATACTAATAAAGACAAAACACAAATCAATATTTAATAAAGGAATTTCTCCAATAACGATGAAGTTGTGGAAATAACGACACACATCAACATCCTGACTATAACAAAAGTTGCCAAAAGAGTAAGGGTATTGTCTGTTTTTGTCCACTGAGTAGGCAAAAACAGTGATGATACAGGTCTATACAAATTCAGTACTACTGAAAGAACTTATTTTACATTTTACTCAAGCAAGGAACATAGGAGTAGAAGTTCTAATGCTTATTATTAAATAATGTAATTCTTTGCATTTATTCTGTACTTACTGAATGAGTATGTGAAGGTCCTATAAGTGTTTAGTCTGAGTATAAGAAAAAAGTTTTTTTTACAGTAAGGGTGGTGAAGCACTGCAACAGGCTGCCAAGAGAGATGGTGGATGTTCCACCACTGGAGACATCCAAAAGCAAGTTGGACAAGGCTCTGAGTACCTGACAGAGCTGTAGGTACATCTGTTCATTGCAGGGGAGTTGGACCCCATGGCCTCTAACAGTTCCTTCCAACTCAAACAATTCTGTGATTCTATAAATCTATTGACTTATTCCTAAATGGTAGAGCACTGTTGATTAAGCTTTTACTTTGTGGAAGGGGAAATTGCTCAGATTGCACATTGTGTGATATTAGAAAATCATAGTAATGTAAATATAACCAATCAGTTTTTCTTACACATTATTTGTTTTTTGATGTTACTGGCAAACAAATAAAAACCCTTTCTAAAATAGTATTGCTTTGAACCATTTAAATTAGTGGGGGAAGAGAAAGGAAACTAGCAAGTACAGTGAATAGGAAGTAAAGCAAAGCAGTAAAAAACACTACCAGTATCAAAAACTACATGTAGCTTCAGCAAGATGAGAGAAACAATAGTAATGTACTGTGAGGTGACCAAACATACCAACTATATTTTGGGAAGTTTTAAAGTTTTTCTATTTCCCATGAAAAGACAATGGATGAGGCTCTGCAAAGAATATAACTCACAAACACTTATGAATTATTCTATCCAATACAAAAACTCATCAGTTTAAAAAACCTAATATTTATTTCTGAATGTTGCAAACAGATCTTGCAAAAATTAATTAATTAATTAATTCATCATTTCAAAACTGGAATAGATCCAAAGGAGTGTACAAGTGTAGCAGAAGTCTAGAAGACACTCCCTTCTACTGCAAAAACTACATATGAGACAATATTTACTAAGGGCTATTCTGGTGCTACAGAGACTCAAATTCCAAGTGAAGTGCTATGGCTTCATCACAAGAGCACCTTGTTTAATACCACGACGACTACTACTTTTATTGGCATTTCTTAACAAAAGAAATACACTGTTTCATAGTTTTTCAATAGATAAAAATGTTGTTAAACAAAGCTTCTATATTTCCCCAATTTATGAAAAGGCTGTTGCTGTCAGAGCTGTGCTAGAATAGAGTTACTGCAGTTGACTAAAGATTCAGAATTTTATTTTGCATTAGAAACAAAAAAAAAAAGCTAAAAAGTCAAAATGTCATCTAAATTAAGTAGATTAATTTTGAATGAGATTATGAAAATAACAAAAGGAAACACAACGCAGCAGCCAGAAAACTCTCCCCAGAATATCAGCTTTAAGCAGGCAGAAATTGTTTCTCCCTGGCTACTGAAAGTGAGATTCCATTAAAACATGATAGAGGTTGTTGGCAGTGTAATGTTAGAAGTTTTTCCTGTACTACAACTAAGCATGCAGATGTTACAAGGACATTGTTTTCCCATGGTGCTATTCTTGTTCTCTTCAGAAGTATAAACAAGGCTTCTCACTTCTAAGTATAAAAACCTGTACATGATATTAAGCAAACAAAAATGAAAATTACGATCAAACAACAAAGATTTGATGAAAAGTAGGCCTTGGGAACTGAAATGCAAGCCTCTATTAGTGTGTTCAAGAGAACTGTAATGTCTTTTACCCTAGAAGACCATTGCTTTCACTTTTCAGAATCTTTGCAAAACAGGTGTTTTGTAACTCTTAGAAAACAGTCCTTAAACACCTTTCAGATGCTCATTTAAACATGAATGCACTAACATCAATGCTGAGAAAAGAACTGGACGATTAGCTAGTCTGATTTTCATGCGTTTTTAGACAGAAAGATGAAAAGACACCTTTTTGCTGTTTTCTGAGAAGTAAATGACTTATCCATCACCTTAAATTTTTCAAATGCTTTATTCTTTGAAATGAAAAATATTAAAATAAGACACAATCAGCACAAATTTGCTGTTAAAAATACATCTTTTTATCTTTTCATTTCTATTTGCATGGAAAATGTAAACTTGAAGCAAAGTGACCTTGGTTATAAAAAGTAAGAAAGCAATGTCAGAATTGATAGGACCTACCATTAGTATTTCATTCTGACAGGTAGGAAATAGGCATGTCAGCAGTGAATGTTACGGACTGAGCTGTGGCCCTGATCATAGTCAAAGCGGTAAATTTCTTCCTACAAAAGTAATTTCCATCAAAACAAAAAGTGCTTAAATAATACAAGTATCTAGAGATGAGAATAGCGTTCTATGGCTGAGCTCAAAGACAAATAAATGAAAATTCAATACATAGCTTTTCTGTGTGTAAAAGTCAGAAAAATAACACTAGATGTAAGTAAATAATATAGTGATTAAATATTCAACTAGCTCTCTGTTTCCTAGAAAGGTTTAATAGAAAACGTATTGAGAAAATGAGTTTACAGAATGTTTCATATATAGCCATATCACTATAGACAGAACATCCAAACAAGATCACTGAAATTAAACAAGTAACACCTGAACCTTTGTTCTTTCTATCTGGACATCACACACTAATTTTGGGTCAAATAATCATTCACATGTACAAAAATCAACAGATCCCAGGATTAAATAGGACCTGTTGGACCAAAGTGTACTTTCCTAAAAACAATCAGTAATCAGACTTTGTGCTATTATAAAAAAAAAAAAAAAAAAAAAAATAGCAAGACTAAATTAAGTACCTGTCAAGCTGAGCTTTCACAGGCATGACAATTCCAACACAACAAAGCCCTGAGAGGATTATTCATTTTTTTATATTTGATGTTCAAAGGGCACTCCTGACTTAATTTCCCAAGTACAGCATTTAGACATTTAGATTTACTACCTTACTGGACTTCAAGATGAGCAGCTACAGTAGCTGCACTCGTTTATTTGTTTCCAAAGAGGTATTGTCATCACAGTGTGCAATTAAATATGAAATAAATCATATTGCACATTTACATGCAATACAGTTTTTCTCACTGTTTATCCAGGTGAATAAACAACAAAAACATTTTTCCACAGCTCTCAACCAGATCATTACCCAAGAGATCTCTTCCAACTTCACCTTCTTTTCTATTTACAGAAGAAAAAAACCCAAACACATCTGAAACAGTAATCCCTATATATGTAATAGAGGTACAGAGTCTTCACTCCCATTAATACCATTTGAATATTTTTAATGTAAAAAAATATTAATAGAACAACACTGGAGCAATATTGCTGCTACTTGCTCTACTTTTCCATCATCTCTTTAATAGAAGCAAGAAATAGACTTTTTTTTATTATTCCATGAAGGATTAAGAAGTAGATCATAAAAAAATGTTGCATCAAAATACCTTTTATAAAGATTTGATAAAATGAAAGATTTTAGGAACATCCAAAAGAAAGATTGTATAGAAAAGCATCTGAGAAAGATAGGAACCAATTGTTTCA
The DNA here is from genome assembly GCA_037305975.1 of Chrysolophus pictus. Lineage (NCBI taxonomy): Eukaryota > Metazoa > Chordata > Aves > Galliformes > Phasianidae > Chrysolophus > Chrysolophus pictus. Next base: position 23,053,051 of record CM074583.1, read on the forward strand.
AGATTTTTTCCAATAGTTTCTCTCTCTCTTTTATGATGTTTAAGTATAATATAAGGGACTTCTCACAGCAGAGTGGAAAGAGAAACACCCAAGTCTCTCTGATCTTCCTTACCTTTAGGTATCAACTTCTGTTAGTAGCTTTTGAAACTCTTTTCCCTCCTTTTCTGTGGAGTATAATGCCTTATATCTTGTTTACTTACAATTGCTGAGCACGCATACGGTTGAATATATGAACTTGTACTCTTCATATTGTCAGAAAAACTATCAGAATACTTATACTAAATCCTTGTACTTTTTACCTTATTTTACTAAAGGATTACATACCTGTCCTACTCCCGTATAAAGCATGCCTTTTAATGATGTACTTTTAGAAAAGTCTAATTAAAATTCAGTGCATAAAAGTGTGCAAGGGTTGATAACCCACAGAACTCAGCAGACCCTAGTTAACATTCTAATGCATCCTCCATTTGGAGAGAGACAGTAAGACTTTTCCACCTCGGTGGCAGACACTAATGATACTTGCAAATATGACTAATGTCTTCATTGGTGAAAAATTAATGCACCAAAATAATTTTTCTACCTGGGGTTAATGAACATGTCAGATGCTGAAAATGAGTTGTTTGAAAGTAAATTACTGTAATCTATATTTAGAAGATTCTGCTCTTGGGAAAAAAAAATCTATGGTGTGTTTGATGTCCTCTGCTTACTTTTGCCATGATTTCCGCTGTCTGCCTTGTGAGACTACATTATGCTGACTTTTCTATTGGTACATTTGAACATTTTCTCTTTTCTAGAATGTCCACTTTTGCATGCAGAGAAACCCAGTTTTATTTTGTTTGCAGCAAGCACTGTAACAAATATTCTTGCAGTCATATAAGCAACAGTACTGAACTGAATTCCATAAAAACCAGTTTGTGTTTGATACGGATAACCCCAAAGCAATGTCTCACCAGCATTTTGGAAGATGCAGATGCACACTTTACAGATTTTCTTTCATCTCACAAGAAGGGGATAGCTTCACAAATTCAGATTGCTTTGTCCCTCATGACTCCCCTTTTCCCATTCCAAAGCAATATGAATCCTGTATGCAGCAGTATGAATAAAAACACCTTCAATAAGGTGGATCAGAGAGAAAGGAATTTCTTTGTATGTGAAGATGCACCTTCAATCACTGTAGATCGATCACTACAAAATTTTCACAACCACATTCTTTGTTCAGTGGGATCCAGTGGGATCTAGAAACTGATAACTAGCAGTAAATTTCACATATAGAGCTTATTCCCCATGTTGGAATCATCCTTTCAACTGTGATTATATCTTCAGGAAATATGTAAATGAATTCATTCTCTAAATGCCTTTTCTAACAGAGCACAGAACTCCAACTCCACATTTAGCACAGGAAGCCTAAGTCCATGCCATTGCTTTTGAAATGTGCAGGCAAAGGAAAAAAGATACAGAAAAGTATGTCTGGCTTTTATTAAGGTCCCAGCTATAGCTCCTGCTGGGTTTAAGGAGCTGGAAAGACTCCTAATCAAACATTAAAGGCTTCAAATCATGGCAAATACTTTATATTCCTTCACACTTCATCCTAAAGGCTAAGTATTCCCATTGTCAAAATAGTTGTGCTTTATTTACTGCTGACACCTTGTTGGCTGAAGTAGAGCTATCAGAAAGCAAGGGACAGATCTATCAGTGTTTGCTGTGATAGGACAAACCAAAACACTTCCAACCTAAAAGACGAGAGATTTAGACTGGATATAAAGAAAAGACTGTTTTTCAGTAAGGTTAGCAAAGCACTGCAACAGGTTGCTCAGAGAGGTAGCAGATGCCCCATCCTTGGAGACATTCAAGGTCAGGCTGGACAGGGCTCTGAGCACCTGATGGAGCTGTAGGTGTCCCTGGTCATTGCTGGGGAGTTGGACCAGATGGCCTTTGAAGGTTTTTTCAACTCAAATGATTCTATGATTCTGTGACTAATTCTAGCCATAAGCCTTCTGGTACAAGATGCAGTGATGCTCACCTGTGTGAGCAGTTACACTGTGACTTGTCTACATGATTTTGTTCAAAAAGTAGAGCCTACCATAAAGGATAATGATTTGTGAACCTGAAGTATTATGTCTCTAAATGCACTCAGAAACAAAGCAAGCCTCTTTAAAGAAGTGGTCTGAAGACCATTTTATGCTCACACTATGAAGTCTCAGAACAGACAGTTTTCTACCTATATGCAAGTTACCTTGCAACTGTTATGAAACGCATCTGTTCATACGTTTAGTACTTGAGGTTGCTTAAATGTTCCACACCTCTGAATGTTTGGGCCAAATATCACAGATTCATAACAAATAAGAGTGTCTAGCAAACTTAAGCTGTAACCTGAGCAAGCATTCAGAAGTCAGTCAGTTCTTGGATTTGTCATGAACACCTGGATTCACTTCCCACTGAGTGAATTCTCTGAGAATTAACAAATTTATGATATTAGAGCAAAAAACAAAAAACAAACAAACAAAAAAAAAAAAAACCCAGCTAGAATTTAGGTCTTAGATGCTACTGAAATAAAAACTTCTCCAATTAAAATGTTTGCTATTTCTTCAGAATGCAGTGGGTAAAACATTAAGATCTTTTTCTATTAATCCCTTTTCTCCAGTTTCATATCAACTTTCTGAACAATGATTGCTTTGTCTCATTTGTTGTTTTCTACAGTACTTTGAGTTACGATAGCAAACACATTATGGAACTTTACTATTCTTAAGCAAGCTGTCTACCCACAAAAATTTCGTCACTCCATTTTGACAGATCAAGTAATAATTTTATCTACCATGGGAGAGTATAAACTGTACCAGTACAGGAATCATAGTGGGCGTATAAGCTGTAACCATCATAAATGACACTTTTTATTCCCTTTGAAAATCCTCCTGATTTATTACATTTACTTAGAGACTGTCACAGCTTATTTTTACTAGACACATTTTTTTTTTTTTTTTTTTAAACATTCCATCAAGTGAGCTCCTGTGTGATGCAGAGCAAACTGATAGAAAATGGTGACACTCTCACCCAAGCTGTCATTATTCAAAATGATTTCTTCTGCTCAGGTTGTTTTCATTTAGTAAAATAATTTGATTTTTTTATGTCTGCCCACATTCTATTCACAGGAGGCAAAGGAAGCTCAAAACAATGTCTTCTGCATTTAATATGCAAAGAGAATGCTTAATAGAATCATTTCCAGGATAATTAAAAGTCTGCTGATACATTTTAAGAAAGTGTGAAACAAAGTACAAAATGAATAGAGCCAAATGGCATTTGCTTATTTCTGTAGAATAAGTGTTAAGTCAAAGAGGTCATAATTGCTGTTTCGCATAAGGAAAACAGTTAACAGGGTTTTAGAGAGATATTTTCTGCAGTAAAACTAAAGCTGACTGTTTTCATACAGAATTTAGTCGAATATCACAGATGAAAAGGTTACAGAGCATTGCTGTTGGGTCTGCCTGTGATATCAAGGAAAAGAAGTCCACATATTCAAATGCAACTGAAGAATGGCTTGAGTTGAAGTCAGTTCCAGCTTACATTTATGAAATGGCACATTCAGCCTTGGTATTTCCCTCTGAAACAAACTTGACTTTTTCTAGCAAACCAAAACACATTTCTACCCGATTCATTTACATGACATCCATCAGAATGCTAATGCTATATAATTAATAAATGGCTGCACTGCCTCCCCAAGCTCCATCTCCATAACTCTATAAAATTTATCACTTCAAATCATTGATCTAAAAGAAATTTTCTAAGTAGTCACCTTCTGAGGCAGATATGTAAAGTCTGTCAGGAATCATGGGAATTGTGTGTGCTCACGGAGGACAGCCTATGGCCAGCAGCTGCGCCAGTTATCTTGATTATATTCATCTTTTATGAAGTGGATAGCCCCTTATCTGGCTTTTTTTATGACTACAAATTAGTTCTTAATTACAGTCAGTCATTGTAATTTCAGAGCAACCGCTAGCTCAAGCACTGACCCATTTTACTGAATTATAAGCAAAATAGATAGCATAGATTCCTTTATTCCCTAAACAATAAATAGTGAAAAAAAATATGTAAAATTAGGCATTACTGTCCCAATCCTGCCTAATGTTAAACAATATCACAACACTTTCCTTGGCCTGCTGCTGTTTACCCCCAAAAAACAGTTACTGTAGAACTCTGCCATTTGAGGTAAAAATAAATAAATAAATAATTTCGTATAAAGAAGATGCTATTCAAATAACTGCAAGTTAGGTTTCTCAGTGTATGCCCAAGACATTCTGTTAGTTTTATGTGGCAGTAACCAATTGTCTCACTGACTTTGCTCATGACTGTTTTTAGGTTGAGGGAGAGGAGAATTATGCCACAGTCTTTAATTATCTGCATTTAAAGAGTGCAAGCGTTGTAGGGATCTCCACTCAGAGACAGAAAAACTTACAGCTGACTTGAATAGTTAATGCTATTCACTGATTTCATGAAGCACAGAGCAAGTTACGAAAGAAGTAGGCAGTGTTTCTCTGTAGAAATCTTACATACTACGCATACTACATTGTTCCTACATCATCTTTTATGTGTGTGTATGGCTGTCATCATCACAGACCCATTCATTCTGTTATGACACGTATTTGCAAGACAGATAAACCCAGTGAAAAACACTGGAGTGAGATCAGCCTTGAATTTACTTGAATCCTATTAATTATTACCTGCAAATTGTAGAAGGGCATTTCTCCTTGATTCCAGTAGACTCAATGCTTTAGAACCTGTTTGTTGAAGTTATTAGTCTTAGTCAGCATGTATTCTGTGTCATGTGTTTTTCCACAAAGCTCTGTTTTCCTGCTTACAGCCCTAATACCCCAGCAGGCACATGTGCCATGTGGTGGGATGGCACCGTGCTTCTTCAGCTGACGTGGAAGAAACTTGAATGCAGCACTGTGCTGAGTTCCCCTACAGATATTTCCACCAAGTGTGCACTGGTTTACACAGCAGAGAGGGTGCATTCTGCTCCGTGAACCCACTAACACAGGTGAACTAATCCAAGGGCACAGAAAGAGAGGGAGAAAAGGGCACTGCCTGCCTCCCCTCTGCCTGCCTTGTGGTCCATCTGTCCCAGAAAACAGAAGCAGAGCCACCTCTGCAATGCTTTTAACTGCAAAGGCATGGGAAGTTCCTTGCATCCTTACCAAAGAGCACACTTGTCAGAGAAAGCCCCAAGAAAGTATTAGAATTCAGCTGCCAAAACTAGAAAGACCAACACACAGCTGCAGTCCCAGTGTCTGTCATGTTGGAAAGTGAGAAAAAAGTAACACATCCACTTGGAGCACTGACAGATACTGAATAGAAACTGATGATTTTCCTGCCTAGGAGATAACACATACCTAAAAAAAAAAACCCATGCAATTGCATTATATATCCACAACTCGAACAGAATCCCATATAGAGCAAGTAATCCACTGGAGTTCTTTAACAAAGATGTAGGGATTCATTTTGTTCATTTAAAATAAAAAAAAAACTGAAATAACTTCCACAATGAATAAAGACAGTGAGAACCAGCTTAACTAACATTTACCAGAACCGTTTTCCCCACCAGTTTTCAAGTTGTTCTTCCTTACTCTTTTGCTTTCAGGCTAATTAATTATACACTAAACATACTGCTAGTGTGATACAAATCATTAATTAAACATGGTCACAGGCTACATTAATTGTAACAATATATTACACTTACTGCTGCCTGTCTCTTTCACCTAATAAGAACTTAGCAACATACAGGGACTCCAGCTTGGTAAATATGTATGTATATTTACTACAGTAATGATCTGCACAGAACAACACATCCTATTTCCATAGGGTAACAGCTTGGCAGTTGTGAGGAAAGCTGCCTCTCTTTATACCTTGATGGGAGCTTACTACTTCCTTGAGTTCATTCTCAGAAAAAAGAAAAAAATAATCCATGAAAAAATTGACAGCTTTTTTTCACTGCAGGTTCTCTGGGAATGCGAGGCCTGAGCTGTGATGGTAGAAAGGGCAGGAAATAGAAGGCATGGACAGAAAGAACAAACGTCAACAGACAAGATATTAAGCAGATTTTAGGGTTCTAAGGCTGGCAAGCATACAGGTATTATTCTCAGCAAGACCAAGCAGATTCTCTAAAGAGATTAGTAACATTTACCTTGAGCACAAGAAACATTCAGAGAATTCATCACTTGATGCCTACAGTGCTGAAAACACAGCGTGTTATGGTAGCATTGACTATTATTAGTGTGCTTACTTGCAGCTCCTATATCTTACCAGATGGCTCACAGTGCTTTTAAATTTTCCAGAAAGAAAATACCTACCCTATCTGTAAGAATGCATCGTAGACATCTTCTGGAATAGAACATATGAAAATAACCGTTTTGGAAAAAAAATAAACCAACACAAAAACAGATGTTTGAGAAAACCTTTTTTGTCTTCCACTGGGTGTGTCAGAAATTGCATGCATGTAGCACATAGCAATAAAGTAATTCATAGCATACACCTAAGTGAACAAGACCTTTGAGGCAGATTAAACTACAAAAGCATAAAAGGGAATCAAGAGCTAAAATACCTTGCCAAAGACTGTGGGCTTTTTGGGCCTTTTTAGGAAGAGAATTGTACCACAGATACACAGTTATTTAACAGATCCAGCATTTAAATGATTTGTGCTGTTATTTTTATGTGTACAGTATGTGGGAAAAGTGCTTTTAAAATATGATGGTTACTTTTCAATTCTTTCATTATTTCTCATTGATTGCCAAAAAAGAGCTTTATGACACCTTCTTTGGCAAGTACACTTCGCACCTCAGAGCACTGAGCCTCATTCCTTAGCATAAGATTTTTTAAATTATTTTTTATAAGCCACAATCCCCTCTCTACTTCCACTGCTGTGGATGAGGACATCTAGATACCATCTTCCATCCAGTTGTGGATGGAAGCATCTCCCATTGGACTTTCTTGACTATACAAAGCATTTATTTGGCACCTTAAATCCAAGCATCCTCACATTTTAAAGACATTAACAAAGAATTAGTTGAAAGACAAATTGTGTCCAATATATATATATATATAAACTCTAAAATCCTAAAACCCAGGGAAAGAAAAGAAAAAGGAATCATTTTTTTTAATTAAATATTTTTTAATACTATACAAGTAGAAAATAACTATTCTAAAATCAGTGAAATTGCATTTGTACAATATTTTTGTCAAGAAAAGATAAACTCATATTGAGTTCACACTTCTCATTTCTGGTGTTTTACGTTTCTCACATGATCAGAAACACAATTTTCTTTTGTTTGATATTTTATTTTTAATCATTAATTTCTTCTCCTTTGTCAGGAGAGATTCTTTCATGCAACAGTGCTTTCTATAAACCTGATTATTGTTACTAGAAATACTGTGCTGCAGTAATGCTATCATGCCTGAGCCATGGGTTATGATCCTATAATGGCTGGCCAACTCATAATAAAAGAACGATTACGGCATTAAAGAATTTAAGAACACACATCATACTTAGGGGCACCAAATTCCCTTCATTCTTCCTTAAATTCCCTCAAGACCTTTTCAAAGAAGGAAGTGCTTGGACAGAATAATATTTCTATTTCCAGTAGAACTACAACCTAATCTCTTTATTTTCCATGTCAAGACTAAGGAAAATTGTCCTATTCATACAGATGTGTTTCAGGATTCATATGTAGGTTTTCTATAATTTCTTGTTCCTTGCTCACACAACAAGGGTACCTGATACAGTAAAGTTGTGACAGAACCTGACAAAAGCAAAAAAAAATCCAAGTGGAGGATGACACTTTATACTGCACTTACACTGTGGTGAAAGACACATACAAGAGGAGAAGTTAATGATAGAATGTCAGACATCACTTCGAATTTTCTGGCTTTTTGCAGATTTCCTGCCTTAACTGCTTTATGTAAAACAAGTTATTTTTAAATTTGAAAAACAATACAATTGTATGTCAGAAAACTTGTATGTTTTTTTGCCTGTTATGTTGTTCCAACATATAACTTATCACTCCAAACCTTGTTCCCCTGATGATCCCAGTTTCATACACTGCCATAATCAATAGAATGATTAATATACTTTTATACATAGATATTTATCTCTTTTTTCCTCCTTAAAACAGACAAAGAAATTAGTGATACTTTTTTTCAGTAACCTGATATGATATTTTTATGGTGTTTGTTAAACTTTATCCATTGAAATCAGGTGCAATTTGGCTCATACTACAGTAAGCTTTAATAAATTCCATTTTATTTAATACCATTCAGATATTGCAAGAGAGTAATAAGGTCACCCCTCAGTCTCCTTTTCCCCAGACTGAACAGCCCCAGTTCCTCCAGTCTCTCCTTGCAGGGCATGTTCTCCAAGCCCTTCACAAGCCTTGTTGCCCTTTTTCAGACCTGCTCCAGCACCTCAGTATCCTTTCAGTACTGAGGTGCCCAAAACTGAACAAAGTACTCAAGGTGAGGCCTCACCAACGCCAAGTACAGGGACAGGATGACTTCCCTAGTCCTGCTTACCACAGCATTCCTGATACAAGCCAGGTTGCCATTGGCCTTCTTGGCCACCTGGGCACACTGCTGGCTCATATTCAGCCAACTGTTCATCAATACACCAAGGTCCCTTTCCAGACAGCTTTCCAGCCCCTCCTCCCAAAGTAGGGTTGCCTGGAGTTGTTGTGAAAAAAATGCAGGCCCCAACACTTAGCCCTGCAGAAACTCATACAGTTAACCTTGGTTCATCGCTCCAGTCTATCCAGATCCCTCTGTAGTGCCTTTCTCCCCTCAGGTAAATCAACACTCCCTCCTAACTTGGTGTTATCTGCAAACTTACTGAGGGTGCACTCAGTCTCCTCATCAAGATCATTAATAAAGATGTTAAATAGAAGCAGCTCCAGTGCTGAGCCCTGGGGGATATTGATGGGTGTTTGGAAAATGAGAAACAATGCTTTGCTTTTATTTTACAGACACATTTCATGTTTTAGTATACATATTCTACTAACCCGTTTTTAAGGATTGATAGTAGCAGAATGAAGGTGATGGTGATATAATATCAGCTCCCTTCGTTCCACTGCTCTGCTAGAAACATCATCAGATGATCAGGACATCCATAACTCCTGAGATATCAAGCATTATATTCAAGATTCATTTCCCCTCCCCAGTCTCAAAATAAAAACTGTATATTCTTCCTTCACACATGTATGAATGTCCCATTAAAATTAATCGGAAATGCGCTTTAAAAAAAGACAACTGTTTTCTCTAATAAAAATTAGAGGATAATGTGTTCCATTTTCCAAAGAAGAATTTAAGAAGCTTTCTAGGATTTTCTCTAAACTACATTTATATTCTACTGTGTTGATAGAAGCACAAGAAATGTGCTTTCACGTATTTCGATAGTTAAGCTCCACTCTTAAAAATTAGGTGCTTAGGAACCAATTAAATAACTTCTTAAATAGTCCTAGCACTTGCCTTAGCTAACACTGTAACACAAGTGAGAAAGAATAGTCACCTACGGTCCCAGTTTGGACTCATATTTCTCATTATGAGTTGTTTCTCATTAATAATTGTCAGGAACAAAAATATTTTGGAAATTTAATCACACCATTACTTCCAGGAAGGTTGTGCTAACCTAAGGACACAGCAACTTCAGGAACCATGAAAAGCAACGTTTTACAGAGGCTGCCTTGCCTGTTAGAGCAAACTCATACATAACTACAAATTAAAAAATTATAAATTCCTATAAATTTCTTTATGTCGTAGGCATAGAAGAAATCACTGCAGATTAATATCTAGGAAGTAACATACATGCTTTCCTATTTCCTCATCTGTCTTGTGAACAGACAGTATCTGGAACTTCTTAAATTGACTTTTCAACTCCAGCAATCCATATGATGTTATGCTGGAGACAAATTTCATCCATTTTTGGAAGTGGTTCATTACCGACTATACAGTAAAACGAGTTCTTCAGATTCTGACTTCAGAATCTTTTGTGGTTCTATATGCATGGAGAGTATTCATGGCAGATGATGCAGGCCATTTTCAGGAGGCTGGCTAGTAGGTTTATTGGCATTTTATTGTGAGTTGTGGGGGTTTTTTTAGGTTGACTGGTTTTTGCTGGCTGCAAAAACTACTGTGTCGGATGCATCTAGTTTTTGTATCAAGAGATCTTTTATCACAAGATGTAGCTCTTTGTTTACCTATTGTGGCAGGGGTTCTGTAATAGAAGCAATGCTTGGCGAGCTGTTACTCCAGTGCTTGCACCAAGCATCCTGGATGTGTATAAAGAGTAGAGAGATACGTGTAAAATATCACCTAGACAAATCAGCAGAATTTGTTCGGCAAATGCAAAGCTACATGATCAGCTGCCAGGATTAACTTCACATACTTTTGGCCAGAGCAAATCTGGAGCAAAACTACTGTTCTGCTGCACTGATACCAGACAAAGAAACTTGGCATCACAACTAAAGTGGTCAGTGATGCTCTGCACATTCTCTAGTGTGTATAACACAAACAGCCTATGCATACCACTAAAAATTACTGCAGTCCTGGAGATTTGAGGCTTTAAGTATACTCTAACATCTACTACACCCCACTGTCTCTAAAGGAATCATGCATCTGCTTGCTACTGCACAGATGTTTGAAAAGAGTCATGAAAAGATACAGCAATGTTTGTCATTTTTCACAGTGAAAATTCCTGCCCTTCCATCTTGGACAAAACCTTGGCTACTTTTATTTGCTATTAAGAATATTTGACTGCAAAAAGTACACTGGCCTGGGGCCCACCCAGATCAAAATCTCATTTGACTGGAAGTTCAGCAAACACAATAACATGCTTGTATTGCTCAGGAAAGGATTTTTTCCAGCAGATAATTAACACAATACAGGTGGTCTTGTTTGTTTCTGCATGCAGATATTTTCTCTGACTTTCAATTCTAAAAATTTTCTCCTAGCCCATAGGTTAGCAAACAAGTTCAAAATTTTTGTTTTTCCCCTTGCTTCATTTGAATGTTTCCCTCTCTGCATTTGAATGTTTCAGAAGGAAAATCACTGAGATGTGGTTTTTCACCTTGTAATATCTACACAAGCACTCAAAAAAAAACAAACAAAAAGAAAAGAAAAAAAAAAAACCTGCTGTAGATGTTAGTGCTGCTCCATTGCGGGGAACAGCAGAACTTCATTTAGAGCTTTAGGCAGGCAGTATATTGAACTGTTGATATGTGTGTGCCAATGACAGAGGATTTTCTCTTTCATTCATTTCAACAGCATTTGACCATCTTCACTACCGAATGCATAACACCCCCAATTTTACAGAGACTGTTTTCAGGCTAAGAAGCTTTCAGATCTTTTTCTAAACAGAAGCACGTTGAAGTTTTTCCACCTTTTTTGACCAATTACCTGCTACCATGTGAACATTTGCTTCTGTTTTGTGTTTCTCTCTGTCATAAGCAACTCTTGTGTTTGCCAGTTCTTTTCTACAGATCTTATGCAATATACGTTATATAATTATATATATATAGAGAGAGAGAGGAACTTGGTGGAATCATCACTTTTTATGCAATGCAATCTTTGTTTGCATTTGGCAAGAATTTAGGAGCACTACACAAAAGCCCTTTATACAATCTCTTACAGTTTTTCACTTGCTTGCCATCTTTAATTTAATTTCAGCTTAGACACAGGGAAAAGATTGTTTGCCAGAGGGTGGTGGGCATGGAACAGGCTCCTCAGGGTGAGGTAATGGCACCAAACTGCCCGAGTACAAGAAGTATCTGGACAATGTTCTCAAATACATGGGCTGATATTGCGTTGTCCTGCTTGGAACCAGTATGTCGACTCTATAATCCTTGTGTGTTCCTTCCAATTCGAGATACTCTATGATTCCCTGATTCAAGTTATATAATTGAAATATAGAAAGGTCTGGTATATTATCCAACATCTTCTTGGTGCCTGCTACCATAAGCAATTTAGTATGTGGTCACTGAATGTTTTATTTTTTTAATCTGTAGATGTGGAAAGAATCAGAGTAGAAAGAACAGAACAACAAGCATGCAGAAAGATATGTATGCTAGTTCATGAAGCTTCAACCAGATTTGCAGGCACTTGAAGACGATGCCATGAGGGCATCAACTCTTTGAAGTCTTTTACATCTGAAGAGAAAGACTGTGCAGAAAAGCTGTCATTACTGTAAAAAAAAAAAAAGTGTGGAATATTCTTACAAAGACTGAAAATGACCCTTCCTTTTGTACAACATCCTTCTGAACCAAAAGCCTTCATGATCATTATATTTGCTAGGTCCTTATTTTGTTCTAATTACTGTCACAGTAAACAAACAGAAAACTCATGCAAAAATCTGGGATAATAATAATAAAAAAGCAAGACTTACTTTCATTGTTCACTAGAACATAGGACTTTGGAGCTGTATGAAACAGAACAGCAAAGCTTATCTACATGCATTTCTAATGTAACCCCTACTGACTAACAATTCCTCCTAATTTTTACAAATACATTACTTGTGTTTTCTGCTCGGTCAGTACCTTTTTGGTTTTCCTCCATTTTGATAGAAAGAAATATTAATTCCAAATATACTACAATATAAAATGAATATACAATTTGTCTTTTTTCTTTTTGCAAAACACAAAGTTCCTTGATTTTCTGAGCTGTCTCAGTGAAATTACATTTACATTAAAAGCCTGATTGCAAGGCCATGGCCAAGACCATAATAGTCTGTATCATTTTTAGCCAAGCATTTATAATCCCATTTTTTCTTACCAATGTAGCTATCACAAATATTTACCTTTGTGAAAATGACATAAAACTGAGTGGAACTATGTTGCTGACATTTTAGTCTACATAAACTAGTAAAGGATAGATCCAATATGGAACTGACATATGATATTTACTGTATAGAAAGAACTTATTACAACCTTTTCCTGTCCCATGAGGGACCTGTCCCTGAGGCATGGTTATAGTTCTCTGCAGTAAAAAAATGGCACACCTTGCTATGAACAGCCTCTTGCTTCAGGGCCATGGACTCTTCTCTCTACTCTTGCTACCTCTATCTTATAGTAATTCTTTAAAGGTTATTCATTATTATTAATCCTATTTTCTTCTCTCTTGCTTTTCCACTCCCCACTGAAACTTGAAATGGTATAAGCACTTCCCAGCAGCAGTACTGCATACATGTGCCTCTATTGTACTTAAAGGTGATATTCCCTCAAAATCTTTTCAAAATTTCCATGTACTCTGCTGCTCCCATGGCTTACAAAGATGGGCAAACCCAGCATATAATATATACAAATGCAACTATGACCTTACAAGATCAAATGACCTCAGACCAGAGATAAGAATTATCGGGACTGTTGCTACGACCAGGATATGTTCATTAATTTATCACTTTTATTTCTGACTCTAGTTTGCCTTTATAAATATTTCTTTCCTTGCTAAAATTATATTTTAAATTTATGCTGAGCAGTAAGAATGAGTTTATAATGAATAATTTAACAACATAAAATATTTGATAAAACACATGGGATAAGCTAGTTTACGTAACTAAACTTTCTAAAAGATATAAAGTTGGCAATAATACCTGCTTTATCATCATAAAACTTCATAGCATTTGTCTTTGGCTAGGACTCCACTGTGCCATGTTCTAGGCACTAGATGCTATATAAGCAGAGAACAAAAACACTTTTCCTGCCCTAGAAGCTTTACCACAGAGAAGACAACAAAGGAATATAGACAGATAGAGATGTATAGAAGGTAGTAAGATAATTAGGATAATTGTGGTAGGCAGCAATCAGAGCACAAGAGCAACACTGTCGTGACAGAAAAAAAAAGGTTTAGGAACAGAACTGTCCTAAACCACTGGAATATATCAATGATTTGTCATCTATTTTCACATTTTGAGCTGAAACCCCCATTTCCACTCTTCAAACTCATGTTCTCTCTGAATAAAAATTTGTAGTAAAACATATACAGAACTGCTGCTTTCACTAGGAGAAGTCCCGCTTGCTGGTAAATTCCCACTGTTTCATTTAAACTCAGACTTTACACTTTGTAAATATGTTACTGATAGCATTTAGACAGGAGTATACATTTATATGAAAACAAGATTTTATACTCATATTAGTGTTGTTAAAAAACACATAGCTTGAAATTCAGACTCAAACCACCCTGGCAGAAAAAAAATAAATGTTGAAATGACCAAATAAAATTGATAATGATGTAAATATTAACATTTACTCTGAATAGTATTTGCCAACTCATCAGGCTCTTAAAATTCACTATATGGCTACATTCCGTCCCAGCCTGTGCAGATAGATCTCCTCCTGGGGACACTGAGCATACCACTAAAGGGGAAATAATTGTAGGCAAAATGTAGTTACATTTTTTTTTTTTTATAGTATTATACAGTTAAATCAGCATGTTGTATGCATTGTTATGGAAACCAGTGGTATTACTTTTTATAATTGTCTTGAAACCAAAGCCCACTGTGCACATAGCATTAGACACCCATTTGGCAGATGTAAGACCCATACTACAGCAAATACTTCCTTGGAGCCATGGCAGAGGTGTCCCCTGAGACTCTCCAGCCACATTTCTTGCAGCCTATTTCCTGCATCTACATTTGCGAGTTGCCAAACTCACCTCTGAGGCTGCCCAGGGGTCAAACTTGCTGATGACCTTTATGAGCTGCCTCAATTTCTGGACAATTTTGTTAGACTTCTCTCTGGCCAATGAGCCTCTGTAGATAATTTTTTAATATTCTATGATAGGTACTGAGGAGTTACAATCAAGGTCCTAAAAAACCAAATTATTAATATCTCCACTAAGTCAATGTGTATGGGAGGGGAAGAAATTTAAGCTCTCACATCTCTTCAGATTATCTATATCTCAGTGAATTTGATTGCTTGTCTTTGTTAGTGAAAGACAAAACATACATCCTTAAAAACTTACACTGCCTCACATAGCAGATTCTCAACATCAACTTCTCTTTAAGTGGGTGTGAATTACAGTCACACAAACAAGAAAGCAAAGCAGTGTAAACATTTCAATTAGCACTCACATTTCAATTCAGAGATGTAGCATAAGAAAAATAATTACAGGTCCAAGCCAGGGGTGTACACTTTGCAGATGCAAACACAAGCGTGGCTGCAGGGAGGAATCTAAGTGTAGGTTTCTACATTTTTAGTCATAATGTATTTGCTGAATTCCAACATTCATATTTACAGATGAATTGAAAAACAAACTGAATTTATATGCATTTATGTTTCTTCTGTCAGTCTAGTCCTCTCATCTTGTCTCAGACTTGAAGTGATATCAGCACAACTCACACTGCCAACAAAAACAATACTGAAGCCATACTAGAGGATGAAAACGAACTATAAGTAGATAAATGTTTACTATTTGGAACAGTTTCCCCCAGACTCTAGTGCATTATTCCAGTCTAAAACCTCTTTATGCACCCATACATCACAGATGCTTTTTACAGGGCAAAGACAGAGCAAAGTCTTCCCATAGATCTGTAAATCTGTACATTGCAAAGTGGTGAATCTTGCTGTTAAATCCTGACTGTGGCCTCAGGTTTTACAACTATACATATTTGACATCATTAACTTGCCAACCTTGATGATTCTGTGATTCTGTCATCAAAATGTTTGGGGGAAAAAAGAAAAAGCCCGACTCTGTTCATTCTCATAATTTTTTTGGTTTAGTTAAGAGTGGAAATATTTCAAACCTGTAAAACTACCTCACTGTTGACTTAAGCCACAGCAGTGTATCTATTGACTTCCAGTGTCTTGGCATAGCTCAGGCTTAACATAAAAAGAGAATGCTTCCATCCATGTGTCAGCAATATGATAAATAGCAATTACGTGGAAGGCGAGAGGAGACCCATGCATTTAATGGAATTTGAGTAAAACTTCCCCCACAATACATCAAAGAGCCTTTGGTTCTCTGAACTGATCACAAAAGGCAAGTGAAGCTGCAAGCTTTGGCAAGCAGAGATCCGCTGTCTATAAATGCAGCATGAAATATGAAGCCTGAAACATAGTGTGTCCTGGAAGAGAGGAGAGGGAAGACTGAAAGGTTAGGACAAGAAAGAGCAGAGCATGACAAGAAAAACTGAAGATGCAGATATTAAATAGACAATAGGTTTAGCAGGAATGACATATACAGGCAGACGAAAAGGTATGGCATCATTTTGAATGGCACTGAGGTTCTGAAATGAAACGTAGAATAACATGAAATGATGGGAAAAAAAGAAAGAGATCAACAAAGAAGTACAATAAAGAGAGGAAAACAAATCTGTCTAAGATATGAAATGGTTCTAAAAACAAAAGAATCTTTCAACAGCATAAACACAAAATGGGGAAAAATGATGAACAAAAATGGTTAAGAGTGTGCCTTGATTTACTGTTGGCATATTTAATATGCTGTAATACATTGAAAGAAGATAACAGCTATCATCTTCTTCATGTAGAAAAATACCTACCTACTAAGACATGCAGTCACTCTAGCCTACAGCCACTATAACTGGAGACACATTGTGCGAGTAAATATTCTGTTCGACATAGAAGAAATATTTGAGCAAATGAGTATCTATTTTAGAAGACAATCAGCAGCCATAGGCAAAAAAAGAATCAGAAATAAGCAATCTTCATGAAGAAGAGCCTTTAATGTATTGTAGATGCAAGAAAAAGATTTATTACACCTGTAAACTCCATGAAAAAAATGAATTCTGCTGGAACAAAGTAAATATTTACTAAATAACAACTTAGATTTCTGAATTTTAAAAAGTTCTTTTTAAATATCTTTTATGATTCAATAGTTGAGTTTACTAATAAAAAAATGCCCATCTCTGGAAAGGAGCCTCAATGTTGAAGGATGAATATGCTGAATGAAGTTATCTTAGTCACCAATCTCAGAGTTTAATTCACTCACTTTGCCTTCAAGAATCCAATAAATATGAGTAGGCAATTTGAAAATTATTTAATTTGATCCCTAATCTATATACTTCAATAATAAATGTAGTGATTCTAAAGAAGCTGTTAACTGAACAAACAACAGAAAGAGAATCAGCTGTCTACCATATGTTTCTTATTTACTTAAGCAAAAATATTCATTTTGAGCTCAATCCAAAGTCCATCCAAGTCAATAGAAAGAATGATTTAAACTCTCTTTGGAATAGAATTTATGTTGCTTTACATATAAACCCTGTATTGTACATTAGCCCTACAACCTTTCTGCACTTCCTCAGTTGAAACACTAAAGAGAAGTTTTAAGGTTGTATTTAGTCAGTGTTTACTGATCTGCTAAAACTTAATTCCCTAGCAATTCAGCACAGCAACTGATTCAGGGCAAAGTAAGAGCTCATTTATACACTCATATACTTCTCTTTTTGAAATAAACATTCTATTTTAGAAGAATGTACTGATTACTTTGTGTACATGAATGTAAACCTTCTCTCATTTCAGGATGATTTGCTGTTTGCATTTTTTTTTTTTAATGGAAAACATTCAGAAACAGACTATTTGTTTCTTCACAGCTAACTAGACTCCCTAAAATTTGAGATAAAAACCTGGGTTGAGCAAATAAAGATATCATTTAAATATCTTAAATATTAAAATTTATTCAACTACCTTAATTATTTAGATTTAAATGTAGCATTTAAATATTTAAGAATGGCATTTAAATATGTATTAAATAAAGATAAGAGAAAATATTCTGAACACACAAAGTATAGAACAGCCCTTAGGAAGTCACATTAGCCTTAGTTCTGCAACAATACCTTTGTGATGCAAAGTACACAAATACGTATTTTAGGATTATTCTATCATATATACTTTGGATTATCTCTTTCCTATTTTGTTCTCACACAGTTAAAAACATGCACACTTCACAGAACCAATCTTCCTGTTGTGCATATGTTAAGTACCTCCATGTAAAGCTCCCACTGTCACCAGACCCTGCAGACCTATAAAAGATGGCATTTACAACATGAAACTACTTTTTTTCCTTCTAAAGTGTTCTTTAACAATATCAAGAGACAGAAAGTTCTTTCTTTTTCATTAAATACTGACATGTTACACCTTCTATTTTATTCAGAGGATATTTTTTTATTATTAAAAAAAAAAAAAGGAAACAAGAAAGAGGAAAGATCTCTTTGACACCTCTATTTGACCTCCAAAGAGTCATTACAGCTGCTAGGCCCAGAACATTTTAAGAAACCAAATGCTTCTCCCAACATGAACATTGCATCCAGGACACAATACCTTTAAAGTCAGTACACAGCAATCTGCTGCAGTAGTCAGAATCACATTTTCCTCCTCTATCAATACCCAGAGCAGAAATTCTGCTTGAGTCAATCAAATCCATGTCAGAAAGCAACACTGATTCTAAACATTTTCAACTGTTTTTAAAAGAAGTCATATTTTCTTTTTACGTTAATTCAGTCTGAAATGGTTATCCAATACATGGCAGACAGTGCAGAGACATAAGTTAAATAGCCATAGCCTACATGAGGAAATCCTCTCATCAGCACCATATAAAACAAGTTTTGGACATAGAAGTTGCACTTCACTGTGTTACTAGCACTAGCTCTTCCTTGGCTACCTCAATCATACCTGAATTATATGTGTTTGCCTCTTACAGTATCCACCTCCAGATATCTATCCTACCTATACAGCAAGCTACACCTGCTCTTCCTCCTCCTCTCCAAAATGGCTGAGAGTATGATGCTTCATTAATGAGAAATAGGTGGTCCTAATCCTCCAGTTATATGTTAGTTATAGATTTTATGGAGAAAATTCATATCAGTTGTTTCAGTGACAAACTGATGTTGAGTTCCACAAACAACAAAGACAGTGGGAGTATATCCTTTTCGCATCAAGGTATATTCCAAGATCGCATAAATTTAACATAGTCTTCCACAGGCTTATTTTCTAGTTGCTGAACATTAGCTAACAATTAATACTGTCTTATTACATAAATGATTTTTCTTTCAAGGCATGTATAATTAGATAGCTAAATCAGAAATACTATCTTTAATCAAAAAGCATTATATAAAAATAGGTGGATTAAATTTCCCAGTATGAAGATGTTAGCCTAAATGTTTTGATTGCATTACATCCAAATCATAAAATGAAATTTCTACACTATAAAAGCATTTTTAGTAGATTACAAAATGCTTAAGTGGTTGTTAAGACTAATTCAATAAAAATCAATAGAAAATATATATGATTATACTTTTTCCATCTGTATTTCCATGTCATTTATCACTTTCTCTCAAAATGCATGCCTGTATTTTCATGAAATTATTTATTATTTGTATAAGTTCTATAATTTATGTTTCAAGAATTTGACTAAGTTCATAAGCAGAAATCTTACTTGTAACCTACATTATTGGACTTCTCCACTGAAGTTCTAAACTAAATGGCCATAGCTAATAAATGAACTGTTACTTAAGGACGTTTTTATTTAAGATAAAGAAACTGCATTTTCCTTGCAATGCTGCAGCCACGTGTCAAAGTAAACTATTGAAACAAGTAACTCGGCAAGAAAACTTATCCACTAAACACCAGATTGTGTACAAGAGCAAGAAGATAGCCTCTGCTCCAAGACCAGCCACAACTATCACTCCTACACATTCTACTTGAAGGCAAATTAATTCACCACACATTGTAACAAAAGTACGAAGAATTTATGAAGACAAAGGGGCACACGGTGAAAAATGAGCAGCCTCCACAAACTGGATCCTGAAGTTCCCTACTTAAGTTGAACTCAATCAAATTTCCCTTTCAATAATATTTAATCGTTCTCACCATAGATCTTAAAGTACTTTACAAAGTAGCATAAGCCATATTGTCTCATTCAAGTTAAAAGAGATTGTCCTGAGGAAGTAAAGAATGGGAATTTTAGGATTTCTCTCAATAAAAGTTATAAAACCTGCTATTGGACAGATCTATTACTTTTCCCTCACCAAATTACTAGTTTTCTTTATCAAATTAGTAAAAACAGCATCACTGAATCTTGTAATAGTGAAATATGCAGTAGAATAAGGATAAGAGTACATAGGTCATGGTTACATGCTTAGGGGTTTTCTGAAGTAAGAAGGAAAATGAACAAGTTTTGTTCATTATTTCCAGGAGAGAACAAAAATGAGAAAAGTGATTTACAAAAAACAGTGAGTCACAGAACAATTTTAGCACTTGCCCAGGTGGAAAATGGAGATTTGGAGAGTACCAAGTATAATTACAAAGGTTTTTTCCAATTCAACTTAGTGGCTATAAAGTACTGTTAGATGCAACTGTTATCTAGGAGGCTCTGTTGTAATGCCTGGGATACTGAAAAATGCCCAGAAAACGGGGCATGCAATTTTTCCTTAAATTCAGACTATAATTTAAGTTTGAAACCACGAAGAGATTTTGGCTCTGTGTTGCACCTAAGGAGGAGGCTTATATACCTCAGGTAGAGGAAGACAGCTCACCAAAGAAGTGTTGGAAAAGGCCATGTGCTTCAGCAGTTCTCAGCAGGGAGTCACTGACTGAAGAGGCTGCAGAAATGAGAGATACTGAAACACAAGGAATATTGAATGGACATGCTTTCCCCTAAGATCATTTAGTTATGAGATATAAATCAGAGAAAATACAGGCCCCCATTTTAAACTGATTGAAAGAAATACTGAAAGAGTGAGTATTTTCAGGATAAGAATTGCATTGAGTGGATCCAGGGCTGTAAATTCTTGCACATAACTTTGGCAGCTCTGGATGTGCAGTGAAATGAATGCACAGAAAAAGCCTCTCTGGCAAAATCCCGGATACGCACCCGCCAGATTATAGATACCTAATAGATGGAGGGATTGCAAAGATTACACAAATTAGGTGCTTAAATTCAAATTCAAATTTAGGGAGCATTTGTTCCGCAGTTCCCAGAGGTATTTTTTGAAAATCAAATCCATTTTTTTCTATAATAGCAGGCAATTATATTTTTGCACTTGAGATCATATTATATTTTGCGAATTTACAATATCAATATTTCTCTCAAAGTTGTAATTTTCTACAGATGATCGTAAGAGCTAAAAAACATTCATCTGACTAACAATACAGGAAGACATATACATATTTCAGGATTAATGATAGGGTGCTTAAAGTAGCTTGCAGTAATACTCTGAGAAGAATAAGAGGTTGTCATTTAAAAAAAAAAGAAAATTTGGAGATTGCAAACTAGAATTATTCTGCACAGGTAATTCTGTTTGATACTTTTAAAATACAACTTAACTTTACTCATGTCAATGAACGGAAAGGCTTATTATCAGATACTATTCTGTTTATCATTATTTAAATTGTGCTTGAGTGCTGGAATTATCTTCATAAGACTGGACATGAAAACATATACATTTAAATTAACACACTGGTGGCTGCATCTTCTTCCAGCCTTCACAATTTTTTTTTTTTTTTTTTACTAACGCTGGTAGAGGAAACTGTAAAATACATTTTGTAGTGTCTGCAATGACAGGGTCACCAGATCCAATTCAACTTTTTTTTTTAATAGATGTCATTAGAGCTCGAGAAATTTATTTAACATTCCCTAGCCTGCAGACTAAGCCCCTTGTTACAGGGAAAAAAAAAATGCCAGTGGTAACATACTTTAAAAGCCTCATCTTCTACAATTTAAAGGAATACAACATTCGTGTATCACTCACAGTATGAGGTATTTATTTATAATGTTGCAAACTGTCAGCTCCTGTTTTATTTCTATTATATATGGGATGTCAGGAGCTGTCAAGACTAAGAGCTTTACCAAGGGACAGGGCATGTTAAAGGCAGCAGATTAGGATGATGCTGCGCTGAACGCACTCTGGTTGCCATTAAGAGAGCTCTTACAGAGCCACGACGAGATGGGCAGAGATTTCAGCACCATGGACAGGAGCTAACCGAAAGCATGGGGCTCAGCGGGGACTGTGAAGTGTAAAGAAATAAATAGAATTTTGAAGAATTCAAATCTGCATAAATAAATACGTCAGGAAGACAACAAAGCAACAAAGTGCTTGTTTGGGGGAAAAAAAAACAAAAAACAGAACAACTCATTGCAAAAACAGGCAGAAAAACAGCCATTAAAAAGTTCTGCCCTGAATTAGACCATTATTTCTAACATTCTGAGAAACAAAGTTCTGGAAACCTGTTTTACTATGAGTGTTGCATTCATAACTTGGCCCATAATAACCTGTAAGTCCCATTCTCTGAGAATAAAATCCATGTATGTATGCCTCCATGGTACGGTGTAAAAGCTACAAGCCCACTAAGAACAAAAAAGGACACAGGAAGCAGATTAGGAACATTAGCACAGCTCTCAATCCATTGATAACTTCCTCACATGTAGCGTGCTTCCTTTTTGCTCCAAAGCACTACAGAAAACTTATTCATCTAACTGATTTTTGGAGTCTGCTGTTTCCTCTTACACTTTTCTTCTATCTTTCCTTCCTCACATTATACACTCTAATTCTTGCCCTTGATTTTGTCCTGTCCACTTCTCTCCTCGCACAGACTATTCTTTTTGAATACTAAATTCCTTTTCATAATTTAACAGTCCTTTCCTCTCCCACACATCCTGGCACCCTCAAGTGTTATTCCCATCTGCTTCTTTATGCCTAGGATTGAAATATTTACCAGAAACATAGTAACTAGTGAACTAAATGAAGAAATTGAGCCCATTTTCCAGAGACAATATGCATTAGCAAACCAAATTTTCTTGCACATCTTCATGTATACTGATACCTTCAATCTTGTTTGGTAAGCCCAAGAAGAAGTATTTGGCAGGGATTGAGAAAAGTATCTAAAATAACACCAAGATGCAGCGGCTTTAAGAACTAGAAATACACATTTGTTGCAAGAAAGAAACTCCTGCAAATTTTATCACCACATATGGAAATTTTTATCAGTGTGCTCTTCTCAGATTCTAACCTATGTTTTCTCATATTCAACCAATATTGTATAATAAATTTGGAGAGAATTTACTCATTAGGCTTTGTAGTAAAGAAGGAGCACTTCCTCTTTCCTTACTGTTTTCTGACATCATTGTGCATTTGGGCTGCTGAGATGAGACTATAGATAACAGTAGAAGGGATTAGCAAAAGACGACAGTCCATCTTTTAGAGGCTGTTCTGTACTAAACTGTTTCTGCTGACTGGCAGCTGACAGACTTGGCAGTGTCCTTTCCACAAAGCCCATATTTCTTCGAGGGTCTTCTGCACTATATTGTACAGGCCTAAGACTGTAAACATGCTAACTTGCTGATATATCTCAACAAGCAATTTGAAGCCTGATGAGGATGTTACATCCTGACCCAGTCTTTCTACCGTGACTAGGAAACTGTACTACACAGAGCCAACAACCCAAAGAAAAATGGAAGTGGCACAAGAAAACAGAAAAGAAAGTTGCCTTCCCCTACACTTTATCATCCTGGAGCACTTGAACTGCATACCACCACTACATTAAAACTGCAGGCTTACCCAGAAATAGATGCTCTGACCCAGTAAGTATTTTGGTTGACAGTTGCAGTGACCACAGATTTCTATCATTTTTCCAAGGTGTATTTTTCCACTACTTCTCGGTTATACTTTTCCCTACATCTGCTAGTTTTGATTATCTTCTCTCTTTGGGAAAAAATAATAATTGATAGAGCTCTATAAAAATTTTGTACATTTATTAACCATTACGTGCATTTCTCAAAATAGAGATTTTGAATTTTAAGGTTCCAAAAAGTCTTTTGGATAAAGATCTAAAATATTAGTTTATTAGATGATGATGATAAATTTCAGATTAGTTTAATGCAGGAATTGCTGTAGGTATATTTTAACTTGCAATTGCTTTCCTTCACTTTGTACAAAATGGAGTAGATAATCTAACTTGCTTCTTTACATACTAATCAATTCCTAAACATCGTATCTCCTTTGTCAACTGTGCGTACTTCATTAATATTGGTGAATACTATTTAAACAGTACTCTCATAAATCCCAGATATGAAAGAACAATCAACATGTCAACTCACAGTTAGTGAGAGACTATCACACATCAGATCTTTTCAATGTTTGTGATTCTACTGGGATAATATGGATTGAAATAGT
Source organism: Chrysolophus pictus (assembly GCA_037305975.1). Taxonomy (NCBI): domain Eukaryota; kingdom Metazoa; phylum Chordata; class Aves; order Galliformes; family Phasianidae; genus Chrysolophus; species Chrysolophus pictus. Next base: position 23,077,205 of record CM074583.1, read on the forward strand.
TTATCACAAACACAGAATGGAAGGTCTCCAGTGACAATAGTACATCAGTGATGTCAAAACACTGTCAAATAAAGCTATTATTCTTCCTGCCAATACTTTCAATTGCATCACTTTCCATCATTATGTTGTAATTTTCCCTGTATATTCATTTTTCAAAATTTAAGTTATTATTAATTTCACACGCATGCCAGTTCAGACATTAAACAGAGGAACATTTTCAGTGTTCAGAAGTTATGTTTTTCATTACAGGAGTACAATTTCTAGTTTATAATCATTCTGTACCACACAGAGTACAGTAAATGTTTTTAAACACTACTGCACACATACATGAAGAGTGCAGCAAAGCAACTAAGGAATACTCTGGAATTGAAGACACTCAGTCTAAATATAGTCAGTATAGTCTATTGAACATAACCTGCTGTAACAATGAGCAGAAATGTTTTTATCAGAAAAAAAACTTTTTGCCACATAGTCCTATCTCCTGCACAAAAAGACAAGCCACAGAAATCCACCTCACCTTCCTGGAAATATTAGTAAAGTTACTCAGAAAAAAAGAATAACGGAAATGTCTTTAAAGAGATCTTATAATTTTGTAAGGAGTTTGAAGTTACAGTGTACCTTAAAAATAGGTAATTGCATGTTACCATTTTAAGAAAACATCTTTCTCTTGTGAAAACAGTAGCTAGGTATGTAGGCATCAAAAGACACACTTCCTAAGTTACTATTCAATATCTGTGTAACTATGAGTAAACAGAATCCTTTGCTTCAAACATACCATCTATGAAAGGGAAATAAGTTACTCACTTCCCTAAAGTACTCTTAAATACCAGATGAAGTGCAGTTCCTTAACATAAAATAGCGCTATTCCTAGAAAATTGGAAAAAAATATATTTACTTAATTGCTGAGCACACTACTCAGTATGGAACTCGTCATAAAAACTACTGACAAGTAATGTCAGTTTTCCTCTGAACTAGTCTTTACAACTTCTTTGTGGAAATGTTCTCCTTTTCTGTATCACTACACAAAATAAAAATATCAAAATGCCTTGCACTGTGCATATAAGGAAAGAAATAAGCCGTCAGTTAGTGACCAGCCGCTTGGCACTCATATATTAAAGTCTAACAGTACAACAATTAAATGCAGATAGATGTCTCTAAGTTTCAGTCACAGTTGACAATCCTAAAGACTTAAAACCATTGAAATGTGGAATTTTTCAGGCTGAAAGACATTGTAGCATAAATAGCTCCAAAAAGACTATCAATAATTATACTGCAGTTTCATCCATTCTATCAATATTCACGCAGTGGAGATTCTTAGTAAGTTTTTAAAGTGTAGAAATACAATCACAGATTATAGGATTACACTCTTGCTTTCTGTATGAAAAAAGCCACATGCAACTGTTCCTTGTTAATGAAACACAAACTTATGAGAGAATACAAAACATATGATAGGTGTTCTTGCAAAACAGTTTGTTGCATATAACCCTGTAATGGCAAAATGAAAACACTGATTCCTTTCCCTTTAATCTCCATACTTCTTTTTGAAGATAGCACTGGAATGACCTTTTTTAAAAAATGAAGAAAATAATTCTGTCAGTAACGTTGTCATTTTGCAGCCTGCCTGTGCTTGTCTCCACTGACCTTCTTTCATCTACTTAATGTCACTTCTTGAGGAGGAAGCACCTGCACTTGTAGCTGTACCAATGCCCTAAGTTCACTAAGCCTGACTCTTGGGCTAAAGCCTGAGATTATCAGTAGATGTGACATTTAGGGAGGTTCCACTGCCTTTAGTGACATCTCTAGCAGCTAAGAGAGAGTCAATGAGAGGTTAGGATTTCTCTTGAATCCTAGGGGCAGTTTGTTTCCTAGAAAAGCTAGTAAGCTACATAAACAAGACTTTAACTGGTATCATAACTCCATAAAATAAGATACATTTGGCATCCTACCCTCTGTAGGATTCTTTTACCCTCATCATAGAATGGCCTGGGTTGAAAAGAACCTCAAAGTTCAAGTAGTTTCAAACCCCCTGCTATGTGCAGTGTCACCAAGCACTAGACCAGGCTACACAGAGCCACATCCAGCCTGGTCTTGACAATGATTAAAACTGTGTACATCACAAAACATGGTTCATATTGCAGATGGAACTTAGAGGAAATTTTGGGCCTTTTGCCCATCTGATCATGAAGAAGAACCAAAAAACACCGCAGGAAAAGCTAGAAAAAGACTTCTACATCCACTCCTTCAAATTAGCAAGGTAAATAATTTATACTTCTCCAGGAAAAATACAATGGGAAGAGGAAGAGCAAGTCAAAAATTTATTAACATGTTTTTGATGTTTCTATTTTATCACTTTAAGAAGCGAAAGGATGTGGTTTACAATCCATGAAAAGAGACTACAGTGCAACGAACACAGTGTTCCACATTCGTTTTCCCAATGCTGCATTGCAATGCAGTCCAGAAGGCTGAGTTCTGGTCAAACAGAAACTAATTATTTTTTGGTAGACAAGTATATTTCTGTAGGATGACGCTTCATTCAGTACTTGTCTCTAATGCATTTAGAATTTTATTATAATCCATGTGACCTGTTTCTATTTTAAGCAAAGTAATTCGCCAAAATGACATCGATAATTCAAAGCAAAGTTTCACAGTCAATCTTATGAAGTACTGTGCGTGGATATTTCTCTCTTATCTCAGTATATTATAAAAGTAGAATTTAATCTTGAATCTATGCAGTTTATGGAAAACATTTTTAAGACACAGGCAAGACTAGCAGCAACTGTTAAATTGTCACTATTTCTTAGATATTATAAGGCCTTCCGAGAAGGACCGTACTTTGTATGTTAAATTTTTTAAAATATTGAGTTAGCAAGTAAGGCAACAAGATAAAGTAAATCTGATGTGATAGGAACTCATATAGCAACTTGCACCCGAAGCAAAAAGATCAGCTTGTGATTTCAGGCTATTCTGCAGCAACTATCTGTGTAAAATTTCTTTGAAAAAAAAATTGTTTTACAAATAAGTCAGAAGACTGGTTCATTTTTCACATAATTTAACACCTTTTCTATGTGCAAAGTTAGATATAACCAGTACCTGGATTCTTCCCAGATTCAGTGCGTGAGACGACCTTTCAAATATTATTTCACCATCAGATGCTTTATCTTCCCATCTAAGAAATGGCAATGATATAATACAAACTCCTTCAAAATTTACTTGTGAGAAGTGTTTAAAATAGAGCTAATCAGTATATACAACTTTAACCAATTAGCAAGATTCTTCATAATGTGAAATTAAATGAAAAAGAAATATCTGACTCAGCTCAGCATTTGTTTGACCACACCAGAAATTATATGTTCAGCTTTGGTTCCTCCCAGTTCATAAGAGGCATTGAAAACCTACAGAAGGTCACCAAGAAGACTAACAGGATGTAGAAATTAACATATGAAAAAGGTTGAAGGCCTTGGGTTTGTCAGCCAGAAGGGCTGAGAGCAGTAACAGCACTGCCAGATCAAAGCTGCATTTGTCAGTCTGAGGTCTGAGTAACGCCTTGATGACTTGACAGATCGTAATCCTACTGAATGTGATGTTAGAAAAGTGAAAACCTATATTTTGTCTTGCTCTGGAGCATTACAAGATGTAAGAAATCCAAGAACAGTCTATGGCATTGAAATAGCCAATAGCATTGATCAAATGGAGACAAAGATCAAATCCTTGACTGTCCATTTTTGACTTCCTGAGAAATGTTTGCCAATATGACTTGCCAATGTATTTCTGAAGTACGGGAAATAAATAATGCATATTATTGTTCTGTAAGAAAATACACTATTTCCCAAGACAAAACACTCTTTTATATTAAGAAGCTGACGTGACACTTTCTTACTTGTTCGTGCAAAACACTCCTATACTGTTGTCTGTATTAAATGGATGCTTTAATGAGAAGCTGGCCAGAGGCTTTATCTAATGCTCTGCCACACAAACATTGAGTCTCTTATCACAATAAAATATTCTGAAAAAATCTTTTGAGGTCGGATGTTGAAAATATTTCACTGAAGAGATGGATATAGTCAGTGTGATGTTATATTCATTCTGGTATCCATTGTACAGTGGCAATAGATCTAGGAAAAAAAAAAACAAACTAGAATTGATTCCCAAAGCTGGTAGACAAAGTATAAAAACTCTGATATCTGAGCAGCTCTTTAAATAACAACGTGACAAACTGTTCACTAAACAGGTAGAGGGAAATTGCACTGCTACAATCACCTCTGATCTGGAACAACATCACTTTCTTTTCCATGAATGCAAAGATTCCTGCTACATCTACAGAATGAGGATAGACATCACCATTTACGAGGCTGTTCGTTCATGGTAGCTGGAATGGAAATATCAGAAGGTTGTAATACAGCACACAAAACTTGGTATGTACAGAACTTCATCCACTCATGAATTTAGCACTGCACCCTTTAAAAGAATGGAGCACTAACCACTACTTAACAAAGCAGTAACAATAATACTCTCCGAACATGCATCACATGGGAAGAATAGTAACAAAATGTAACTGAAAATGAACATAACACACATTATTGGCAATATTGTCAGAAAAATCAGTTTGAACAAATTTAAGCCTCACATTGAATTTGTTATTTTTCAAAAACATTTATGAAAATGCAAAACACTTATACAAGCCAAGAATTTACCCAAAGCCACATAAAATGATTTTCTTAAGTATAAGAGATAGATAGGTATGTGTTTGAAAACATAATTGGGACAGGAAAAAAAAATAGTATATACGTATAGATTGAATTGCATTCAATAACCACATAGGAATATTTTCATTATATATTCCATTATTCTGACAATATGCATAATGCAATCACATTCGAAATTCTTTTAAGTTTTATTGCATGTTCAAGAACAATACTACACAGTATTTTCATCTAAGAAGGGATTCTGGAGGCAATCAAATTATTGACTTTTACTACAAAAATATTTTAAAGGAATTGTATATAGATAACAAAAACTGCGAAGCACACAATGAAACAGTGCCTCACATTTTTTATTGTGGTTTAAAAGAAGAAACTACTTAGTGAAGTTAGTGTCATGTAAATGTAAATTAATAAGCATTGGCCATAAAACATACCACTTCCACTTGTCAAAGAATTAAGTACTGTGACTGGTTTCCTACAAATGGCCTGGAAATCAGGTAGCTATACATACAGTAAACTGCATAATCAATTCTATTAATGATCCTTTCTTTTTTTTTTTCCCCCTCTTCATTTACTGGAATTTGTAAGTTGAAAAAAAGAACTTAATCTATAAATGAGATCATCTCCAACTTGGTGCCATGCTGGCGTACTTCCCTTCCACTTCAGTGGTTGTTAAAAAACATTTCCTAGGAATGTAATCAGAGCAGGTTCAAAAACTCAGTCTTTCAATCTTAGCAAACCATATTTATCTATAACTATGACACAAAGCTGATTAAAAACAAAATCCATCTCTTAAATACAACTCATGTGAAGAAACAGAATGAAATCAACTGATATTAATATCAACTTTCACAAGTGAAACATGATGATCATAATTGCAAACATTTAACCAGCAAACATTTAACATCCCTGAAGCCTTGCTGCCTGAAACATCTCTTCTAATGTGAAAAAAAATATACACAGAATGCAAGAACTGATCAAAATTTATATTACAAAGGTAATTTAATTATCTCTCTGCTCTACCAGTCTTCAGTAAAGACTTCGTTTAAATAACAGCGTGTGAACTACATCTATAGTAACTTTTGCATGTAAATTTCAGTTTCTTTCTTTAAAGAAGTGTTCACAGTCCTCGTCCATCACTTGAATGTGCTCACCCTACACACCTGTCCTTGCTTTGTGTTGTTTCATGGAGCAATTATTTTGGCCATTTTACTTGACTGATCCTCTTCCTGCCTAATATAGGCAAATAGGTAGCAAGGGAAATACATTGCTGCCTTTCCTCAAACACTTCTTAGATATTTCCATCTTCTTTATTTCTAAGGCAAGTTAACATCCAATGAATTTCAGCATTTGCTATAAACATATCCCTCTTAATTAAATAACATATTTCTAAGCATTTGCTTTTGACAGCATTTTGAAATTTGACTGTACATTCTTGCTTTTTTCCTAGCTTCCACAGCAATATAGCACAGCAAAACTATATTTCTGTTGAAGATTGATAGTTTGGTCTATAAATTTTAGATTATAGAAGACTAGATGTTGTGTAAGTAAGTGAAAAAAAAAAGCCTACTGTCACCAAATATTAATCAGTTCTGGATATCACCATTGCATTCAATGTTACTGTCAAAAGATGGAAAGTATCCCGTATGATAAGTACTGTGCTGTCCAAGAGCAGAGAAGGGAGGAGGGAACAGTCTAACGAGAACTCTGTGATTAATAGGGATTTATAATTAATCCCACCTTTTAAATCTTTGTGTTTAAATAGTTAAGCTGCCACTAGAAGAAGCATATTGTCAGCAAAACCTAATTGTTTTTCATTTTTGTGCTGCCTCTATGACATTCCTGTACATTTTTTCCCCACATATTGAAATGAGTGGCAATGCCAAAGAGACAATATCTTGCTTAACATAAAATCTGCCTTTCCTCCAAGTAAAATAGCTCCTTAAGCAACTATGAAATTGAAACCAAGCATCTATTAGCATTGCACCAATGAGCTTTGGCATTTGACAACGAAACTTCACACTGATGTAACAGTCTGCTAGTTAGTTTACTGCATATGCAAAGGTAACATTTAGCTTTAATGCTTCTTTTCTATTGTTCTAATGACCTTTTGTGATCTCATACTTCATTGGGAACAAAAATGTGATTTTAATCAATACGTAGTTAATAGCAAAATACTTTAAAAACATTTACTCTATGTCAAAACTCCCTAATATATCATATGCAGTATCTGCAGAAAACAAAAAACGTATGAAGTGCAACATCACTAAGCACTGACCAGCTTTTATTTTAACAGTGTTCATAAATGGCAGCTAATTTAAGTGCATTGTATTGGACTGATAATGGAGTCTCAGTTATTGCTCATCTCTAGAAGTATCTATTGATATGTAAAGCAAAGACATTAGCCATGTAATTAGCCCGCAGCATAACTATCATCCTTCACTCAATCATTTCACTTCCAACTGCCCAAACAATAGTAATATTTCACAATGTTTTTACTTGAAATAGCTGGTGCTGTAATCATAGTGTGAATTTCTTATGAAAAGCTCCCACAGATAGTGTACATCATGCTGGGAAAATGAGTTTAAGTACAGGAAACCGATTAAAACTCTAACAATCTCCTACGGATAATTTGTTAAAGGGGTTTTGTTACTTTGAGTTTGCTCTAAAAATAATCTTGTTCTTTATTAAAAGGTTCGGCACCTTAATAACTATTTAGGATTGTATAAGAATAATCAAGGCTTTTTTCTTTGTTGGCTACATATTTTTATATTAAACGTAAATGCAATTTTACAGTTAGTTTTAATATTTCCACATATTTCTATTACATTATTCACATGATTCAGTTCTGAAAGCAAAAAAAAAAAAAACCACTAAGCAATTATTTGAAAAATTCCAATTTATTTTAAGATGGAGTTTCAAATGAGAGGACTTTTATGAGGCTTTCTGCAATAGAAAAGTGCTAGACTCTGTGACTTATACAATTCCTATCTTCCTTTTGTCCTATCTTCTTGTATTTTTGAAGGCTGTTTTCAAGACATATTAAGCTTTTCATGCTCTAACATTAAAATAACTCTAAGGAATATGTATGTCTACAGTGTAGTTTATGGCTGACTTAGCTGGACTAAGGTTGACCTTCAAAGACAAAAGTCACCCCTCCTCATCTATGTCTTTATTGATATCTACAGAAAAAAACATCCACATTGCTTGCTTCCAGGAAATGGTCTGCCTCAGGGAGGAGAATCAAATTCATGTTTGGGAAGCAAACATTTCTAATTATGGGCAATAGAACTAGAAAGCAAGGAACAAAAAAAAAAAAAAAAAAAAAAAAGTAGTTAAAGAGATAGAGCCAACAGACTTCCTTCGAGATGATTGGAAAGTTCTCCATGTGGGGCAAAAAGGAATGGACTAGGAGAAAGACTTATCTCAGATTATGATATCAGCAGATCAGAACATGCTGTTAGTAGAAGACATTGAGAATTTTTTCAAGATTAGTTGAAGACTGCCAGGTCAAGAAGATTATAGGGTGAGCTTTACATATATTCTTTGACTGAACTGTCTGAAAGCCATAAAACAGCAGCAGGTGAATAAGAGACCAAATGGACTCCAAGAATGATATCACGTATAAGATACATTAAACTAAAGACTACCTTCAGACTATAGTTGTAGTTTAAGACTATAAAGAGTGTCACTAGATGCAAGTCAATATAGCAGTTGGAATCCAACTTGACACCTGGAATGGAGAAGTTTACCTTCTTCTAAGTCTTTGTCAGGGACTGACCCTCATTACCTCAACAAAAAGAAAACCTTTTTGTCTACCTCTCTTTCAGATGTGGGAGAAAAAAAATCTGGTTTTATTGCAGATGGGATAGACTGCTTTGATGAGGATGGAGTTCACATTCCAGGAATGCTGAGTATTACAAAATGAAGTAGACTTGTGTTTCCATAAAATATTAATTACACTTTTCAGCCCTATCAGATGACAGAAGCATTCCATACTTTAAGAGAGAAAACAGAAATTCTGATATGTTTTTGCCAATCCTGAAGCTATTACCACATCCTACCTTAGTCTTCCTTGGAAAATTTTGAGTTATGTAAAATATTTCCTTGAAAATAATTATTTATATACCTTAGTCTAATTCCATACTTTCAACAAGAGAGTTTAGAATAATCCACAAAGGAAGATAGCCCCCAGTACAAGAAAGAGAGCTCTTGGAGAGGGTCCAGAGGAGAGCCACGAAGATAATCAGGGGGCTGGAGCACATTCCCTACAAAGACAGCCTGAGGGAGCTGGGCTTGTTCAGCCTGGAGAAAAGAAGGATGATAGCTGACCTCATTGCAGCCTATCAGTACCTAAAGGGAGCCTATAAACAGGAGGGGAATCAAAGCTTTGAAAGGGCAGATAATGGCAGGACAAAGGAAAATGGTTTTAAGTTGAGGGAGGGGAGATTTAGGTTGGATGCCAGGGGGAAATTCTTTACAGAGAGAGTGGTGAGGCACTGGAACAGGCTGCCCAGAGAGGCTGTGGATGCCCCGTCCCTGGAGGTATTCGAGGCCAGATTGGATGGGGCCTTGAGAAGCCTGATCTAGTATTAAGTGTAGAGGTCGGTGGCCCTGCATGTGTCAGGAGGGTTGGAGGTTCGTGATCCTTGAGGTCCCTTCCAACCCTGGCCATTCTATAATTCTGTGATAAATTCTATCCGAAGAAACAGAATTTCCCTAAACAGTACCATAGTTCAGTGACTGAACCAACTTTATCAGTCCACTCCTGTACTCACTAAACCACAGTGTCTCCTAGCACCTGGCTGAAGAAAAGTTGTTGCATTATCAGTGATTTAAGAGCAAAACATATTTCAGAGCACGTTAAATGCATTCTAAAAATTCTTTACAATTAGAGTGAAAAATAGCTACCATTCTCTGCCTTCTGGTTCTTACTGAGCTCTCATTTCAGTAGTGGTCTACCCTACACTTCTTCAATCAAAGGCAAAAAAAAAAAAAAAAACCACACCCACACAGCACAATGTGCTAAGAGAAAAAACAACACACAACCTGATTTCAACCCCCCTCTCCCCAGCCTATCCCTAGGAAACCGCTCATCTTCAAACATATGAACATTGTTAATTTCTATGAATTTCAGTAAGACTGGAGAGCTTTAAGAACCTTGCATCTATGTATTAAAGTTAATATTTTGTAGCTTTCTCCAGTCACATCACAAACATTCTTCTTTGTATTCCACTTTCTTATCTAGGAAAAGATAAAGCAGAATAAAGATTTAATTTTTTTCTATCAAAATTCTGACCATTCTTAACATTTCATAAAAAATTAAAATCTCATTCTCAAACATATCTTTAGTTTCAGAGAAAATAATTGGAAAATTGCTGCAATTTATAAGAGCCTATATCATACACCAAGACAAATATATGTAAAGTAAGAGAAAGTTTCACTATTTGTTAACCAGCAGGCTTCCACTGCTATTCCAAGAATTCCTGTTCCAATAAAATAAAATAAATAATTTTACTGAGCAAAGATGGAACCAAAGTTGGGGAGTATTTCACAAAATATATTATCCTAAAATCAAATATGAAATGTCAAGTTGAACAGATGAATAAGAATTGAAAATACAGTGTGACTGACTAGTATTGTTCCTAGCAGTAGTGGAAGTGAAATGGCACATATATTGTTTTATCATTTACCATAGTTTAGGGCCTTATTTTTATGGACAACGTGACAAAACAACACTGGTAATGAGGGCGGGGGGGGGGGGGGGGGGGGGAGTACACAATTGCACTTCATAACTTGCCAGAGTCCCAAGGTGAAGCAAGAGTTATTCCCAGATGCTCAAAAAGAGAAACTGTTTGTAGACTCTAAAAAAAAAAAAAAAAAAAAAAAAAAGGCAACTAATACTGAGTGCTGCACCAGATCCATTTGTTTAATTTCAGAGAAGCTGCTGTTATAATTTGCATAAGTTGTATTTTATTGATCCACAGAGGTTCTTACTGCAGCTTGTCTTCATCCAGAGAATAAGAAACGTCTTGTAGGCATTGCTGCACCAGAAGAAATATTGCAAAGGTTTTTGCACTGAGTCAAAGTTTCATCCTGTCATTGAAGACTATTCTTGGCTAGAGCTACTCTGACTGCTACAATACTAACTAGGAACACTGAGGATTAGCTGCAGGTTTAATGTGAGGAAATACATTAGAAGTAGAGACAGATGAAAAAGAGTATTGTTAAGCACGGAAAAACAGGAGAATAAGGATGGGAAAATAAGAACCTTTGTGCACAATCTGAGTTTTCTGTCTCAGGCTTTTTTACAGAGAGGAAGTACACGTTTTGTGTGGGACTGTGGTAAATATAGGTTTCTGAGAGCAAGCAACAAAGCACAAGGGAAGGCCCTGAGGACCCAAGTTTCCATGCAAACTGCCACTTCAACTCTCTTAGCATGTGTATTGCAGTAGACAGATAGGGCAAATTAGACAGCATTTGTACAATGCTGTGAAAATTGTAAATGTTGTAACAGTATTATAATTATTATGCAATGAATAGATGCAAAGAGCTCCATAAGACCAAAACCAAATAAAATAAAATTAACAGCTAACATAGATATTATAATTAAACACACCCACTACTATCAGGTGCTCAAACTAGTTCGCATGCCTGCCAGCCTCTCCATTAGCCACAAGTAGACACTGAGAAAAAGGAAGAAAATAGAATGTCTATTAAGCCAAAGGGTACAGGGAAAAGAAGAGACACCGAAGCATGATCCTCAGGCAGATGAGCCTTAGTGCTCTGCCCACCCACCAACCACACATAGCTGTGGGTTAAAACCCAAACTGAGGCTGAACACAGGCAACAGAAAATGACATTTATGACATCTTAAGGTTAGTCTAACATTAATTAAATGGTCAGAGTGCTTCACTATTATCCTCTTTTCTTATTACTTTTGTGGATGTTACTATTCTATTAAAAAGTCATTTCCAATTAGAATTTCATAATAAATCTGAATGTCAGAACTCCCCAAGTGAATGTCATCTTTGTTTAGAGGCCACAGGGAAGAGCTGAAAGCTAAGATGTCCTTCAGCACTAAAACTAGCACAGGATCCTGAGTGCAGCATTAGACCTCAATCTGCCTAAATCATAGCATTCCAGGACTAACCGTTTCATGGAAAGTTATGCACTGCAAATGGCAATGCTGCACTGCTGCAATTCTGAGGAAAAATTAGTGCAAAGCAACTACAAACACAGCACAGCCAAACTTTCAAATGCTACGCACGACTCAAAGTTTCCCACCCAGCATTTTGCCACTGAGAAGTTCTATTTTCTTCTCCATTCCTTTTTACGACATCTGCTCAATGTTTCAAAACAGCTATGGTCTAGTTGTGGCTCATTGTTCTAAGGTCCTTGTGCAAATCTGTGTTTTTCTAAAAAGGAAATCAAAACTCCCAATCAAATCAAGGACAGAAATAGTGCATTCTGTTTCACTTGATGAATGCGTGTTATACAATTAAAAAAAAAAAAATGGTGATACCAGCACATTCCCAGACTTCATGCATATTGGTACATATCGCATAAGGAAACCTATATTCACTTCTATGCTTCACTCTCATTTTTCTCTGAATGTCATTTAATCTTCAAAAATAAAAAACTAAATTCACTGGTATGCAATAAAGTAAAAATCCTGGAGTCAAAGGAAAATCTGTGACTGCTACACAATACTCAGAGATTGTCAATGGCAGAGGTGACAGAAAATTAAGAAATATACAAACACAACTAAAAGCACTAAGCATATGCAAAAATACACAAAACAATAAATCAGTTCTGTTTGCTGAGGTTAAATTGAGCCATATGTTTATTTACATTTGGAATTTTATAGTAAGAGAACTCACGATGAGAAGATGATGTTGCTGATTTTGGGGTTGCTGATTTTGTACTTTTCTTTTTAACCTTTTTTTCTGCTTTATTGTCTTTATGATATTTAAACTTTATGTCTTTGAGGAGAGATTGGATCTTGTGCCCAAATGCAGTCTGTATTCCATCTTTTTATTTTATGATAATCTATAACATCTGCAGCTTTATTAATTTCATGGTAAGTTTTAAGCAACTCTAAGTTTTGAGAAAGATATGGCACGAAGAACCGTTTCCAGCAGTTTGGGGTCCAATACTTACCATACTAAGGAAGATGGACAAAGTAGAAGCTATCCCAGATACAGACTTACACATTAAGCAAAAGTTGTTTTTTCCATTGTAACAAAGATGCCTCATATGTAGAACTAAAAGTTTTCTGGACTATGGAATCCATTTTTTATTAAATGCTGCTTACTATGACCGCCAAAGCTTGCTGCTTTAGAGAAGTTGCTTTTTGACATACAAAGTTTTACTTCCCCTTCCACTGAAGAGAAAAGCCATAGCAACAAGCATAGTGTCATAGAATACCCAAATTGGTTCATCAAGACAAATCCCGGTCCCATCAAGGGCCACCCAAAATTCAAACCCTATGACTGAGAGCACTGTCCAAACATTTGAACTCAAGCAGCTTGATGCCAAGACCACTGCCCTGGGGAGCTCAGACACTATTATTAAATTTGGGATGTCTACCACTAAAATAAAGTAGGCATAAAGAAATATCATATTTAGAATAATAGCAAACTAAAAGACAATAAACTGCATAAAACCTAGCAAATTTGTTTTTTCACCCCACAAAAGTAATAGGTAGAGGATATCAGCTAGCCCATCCGATATATTTTCTTGTAAAAGAACACTTCTAATGAGATATTTATGAATGCAAATATGGTAGAATAATTAACTGTACAGACTAGTAACAACGAATGTGTACCAAGTTGCCTATTAGGATTCCATACGTGGGCCTGATTACTTATAGGGGACAGATTCTTCTAATTGGGAAAGTTCAACATAGGAGTTCATCAGTAATAAAAACCATATAAAATACAGAACAGTAAAATATTTATTGAAAGCCTGTCAGAATTTACCATGAAAGAAAGGCTCTCAAATTTTCAAATTTTAAGTTTAATCTTTTTACTTTGACTTAAAAATCCTCAATAGGTTTTCTTTCAAAGCTATACATCTTTCTGTTAATTTTAAAATAAATCATTTATGGTGATGATGTTTCGTGGCTGTAATTCTATTTCACTTCTCAGGTATTTGGATACTTTTTTTTTTTTTTTTTTAAGTACTTCCTAATAGTTAAACTCCCAAAAGAGAACAGGATACGAGCCAAAATTTTTTAAGTGAGATGAACTGAAGCCTAGAATACATCTGTGTTTACACATGGTCTGTTAGTCTGCAAATATATGTGGGCAACTGTGCACACCTAATTCCACAAATTTGAGTCTATAAACTCATTTACTTCATTCCCAATTGACACTGTCAATGTATCCTTTACTCTTTTTGCTGAAACAGGACCAAATGTGCCAACCATGATGATGACTTCTGATGCTGCAAACGCTTTCAATGAGAAACAGACTGGTAGAAGCGGCTGACTTTGCATATGGTAGGAAAAAAAAAAATGGATGATATTAATGTTTATTTACTGTTGATATTTTCCACATTCAAAAGAACAGTCTAGAGTCCACTGCCTATACCTTGAACCATCTGGTATCTCTGTTATTAATTGTTCTAACCAACCTTCACAAGGGAAGAGAAATATTGTTGTATCTTCTTTTATCTTGTCTTATAATAGGAATCATGTTTCATAGTGTTGAAATAAATTACTTGCACGGTGATCAAACATCTTAGCCTCGTTTCAGCATTTAATCACCCGTGAAAATAGTTTATTGCTTCGTATACTCCAAAGCCATGAACATTAGTTCCTAACTATTCTATGGAAAGTGTCTTTCATTTTTATTTTTCAATTATGTCTTAAACTCTTTCATTCTTTTTAGCAGGCACTTTGGTGTAATCCTTCTGTATAAAAGTCCTTTATTTCTCTAATATTTATTTCCTTCAATAATGTTTTTATCTATTACAAGGGAAAAGAAAATGCAAACTTGAAATGGCTAATTTCACTGAGACTACTTCATTTCCATTCAAAATACAAATTACAAAGTCTTAGAAACTAGTAAGCAAGAAAAACCTTAAAATAAAAAATAAATACATCACAAGACTAGGGTTATTCTAAAATCCATTATGTTTTCACTGCTATATTGAAGCAGTAGTCCTGCATCAGTTCTTCCTGAAATCCCTACCAGTTTTATGGACAAACAATAATTCAGTTCCAGACATTTCAGTATATTTTGTGTAAAATATTACATTTCTATTTTGTAGGCTGATTCTAAGTCATACTGCCCTCTTAAATGCATGAAGAGACTCCAGTCTTTTCCTAATTAAAAAAAAAAATGGCTATCTATTATGAGTACTTAGGTAAGACAAACATGCAGACTACACAGAGCAGAGAAAAGTAAATGCTGTTCATTAGTTGGCACTCTTTGGGAGTACCACGTCTTATTTGAGGCTTTCATTACAAGAAGGAAACCAAAAACTAGAGACATGCTAGAATATAGAAAGGGAGATCACTTGCAGGACCTGGAGCTCTCAGTGCAGAAGAGGCCAAGGAGATGGTTTTCATGCTGGAGAATGGAAAGCTAAATGGCAGTGTAATTGAAGTTTTGAATATCAGAAGAGGAAAACATAAAAAAGGAAGAGGACAAGAGGTGGCCACAGGTTTAACAATTTCAAACATAGAAAGGCTTGGGTTCAAAGAGACCTGGAAGATCATCTTGTTCAATTCTCCTGCCATGGGCACAGTTACCACCCACTAGATCTGGTTGTCCAGGACCTAAACGACAAAGGGAATTTCCAACAAGCTCAAAAAAAAAAAAAAACCACAAAAACAACCTTCAAAATTATACACAAATATAAACTCTGTGGTATCCATTTTTTAAACATTTCCGAAAGTCTATGAGAAAGGCCCTGATCAGCTTGGTTCAGCTTTGAAGTCAGACCTGCTTTGGGCAAGAAGCCTGTCTGGAGACACGCAGAGCAAGCTGAACTTTCCTGTGATTCTTTTCACATATGCACAACAGAAATCATCACCAGCCATTGCTTAAGAATACTCTAAGTTGGTTAGCATAATAAATGACTTCATCTTAAAAATAGTGAAATGTGAAAATGAATACCATTCTACTGCTTCCCTCAGTACTTCTGTGATTTAGCAAGTTTTGTCTTTCGTCCCAAACACCAAAGATGTTCTTAAACATGCAGTACTAAATTCTTGTATTAACTGAGCCAAATAACCAGAAGAATGAGACTGTGATGATGATTTGCTTTTATGGTTTTTCTCGCACTTGTCATGTAATTGTGAGCTGCACTGTCCTATTTACCTTCAGCCAAGATCTGTAAAATGGGAAAGCTATAAAAGGAGGAAAAAAAAAAAAAAACAAAACTACAACACTGCTATTTTTCAGCCCCATAAGCTTTCCCTATAAGCTTTAGCTTCCATATCTGTATATAGCAGCGTTTTCTTTTGTCTTAATTGACATTATACTTTCACCTTCAAGCTGCCTTTCTCCCAAAGCCGCTCACCCTGCCTCTATGCAGCCCGACCCCTCTGCGCCTGGCGCTGCAAGGCCAACACTCTCAGCCTTTTGTCCAACTGCCTGCACAACACAAAGGGAACTCCGCAGTCAGGTCTGATTGCGCCAAATGTCCACTGGTACAGGTTCCCCCGCTAATCTCCACCCAGACAAAAAGAAGGGGTTTAATCCTCGAAATCCTCTTAATGACCTTTCAAAGATATTACCATCAATAGTCTTCCTGTGGCCCCTCAGGCAGAGTCCTGCGGGTTTAAAAATCTTTCTGTATAACTTTTTATGATGTTCACTGACACCAAAACTATATAAAGCACTCATTCTGTCCATTGTAGTATAGTGACTTGCAGTGGGGAATAAATAACAGCTTTTCAAACAAACATCGAAGTCAGGGCAAGTTAACTTGCTTTGAGTAAATAAACTGTAGGAAACTCCAGTTTTTGTGAAACGAATCCCACTGAGCTCAATTCTTCCCATTAGTCACACAGTAATTACACAACTGCACGCTGCAAACAAACCTCAGACTTTTCCTTTAGTCTTTCTCAGTTACAGAGGACTCCTGATGATACGGACATTATCAAGTAAAAGCATTAAATTCTTAAAAGGCGTGCTTTCCTTTCATGGGACAGAAAGGAGCATTACAAACAAAACCAGAAATTACTAATGATTTCACTGCAGAAGCACAGGAAATTATTAGAAACATCACAAACGGTGCTCCAAATGATCATAGCACTTAAGTGACTAAGAAGCTTAAATTAAGGGTATTTATCTTAACTAAACATGTAAAACATTTATACAAAGGAAAATAGAAGAAAAGTTAACTGGTCAAAACAGCAGCAGAATAGGACATCAGCGGAGTTTTGCTCCTGTTACCCTACTGCAAAGTTTTTAAAGCTTCTGCTATTTCAAAGTACATTGGTGTCTAAACACTTTTTTCCACATTTCTTCATACTCGTTCTCAACTAAAGTGATATGGATTTGAACCTCAGCAGAGCTTCAGTTTCTACATGTAACTACAGTGGCTCTGGTATGTCCCTCTTAAGAGAGAAGGAAAGAAAACCTCTACACTCAGTTCAGTTAACATCACATAGTTGGTTTAAATTGTCAGTTGCGAGTTTACTGATATTTTGTGCTGCACTGAAAGAACACAGTGTCAAAATAAGTACCTAAGCATCAAATCCCACCAAATAGTATGGATCTCAACTCATAAGATGACACATTGCCACAGAAAAACAAGGCATAATATATTTTTATTCAGTTCTGGAAAAAAGTCTGACAGATTTCGCTTCATAAGTTAAATAAATCAAGAAGAAATATTAGAAATACAAAGTAAAATAAACGTAGGTAGTCCTGTAACATAACAGCATAACTGGTAACATTTTAATTATTGCATTCTCGTGATTTGAGATGGAATAATTCTAATTCTCCCCATAGTGAAACAAGTTTATTTGAAGTAATTTAATAAGAATCCTGTTCCACCAAATAAGTTAATATTGACTAAGTTCATCTCTTCCAAAATAGAGCAGATTTCCACTTTGTGAATGCCTTACACTAGATTGTTTCCTAACTTTAAAAGGTAGCCAATCCTGTAATGCAATTCCTCAAAATAGGATGATTGCTAGAAAAAACAATGTTCAGTAGCAAGTCTGTTGCCACTGAGCCTGTCTTTATTCAGATAATAAAGAAACTGAGGCCAGGTTGTTGTTGTTGTTGTTGTTTTATAAATCCTGTGGTATAATAGAATTCAAGAAATTATATTCAACCAAAAAGCTGATTTCTGTCATTACAAAGTGGGTTTTTATTGTGCATTTCCTACACTATAATTTAGCTATTTTATGTACGAGGGACTACAACATACACCCCTTATTTGTGATTTGAGTAAATCATGTGAAGAAGTCAAATAGTTGAATATTCATGTGTAAAGGATTGTCATACAGCTATAAAGTGACAAAATGCTCTGTAGCAAACACATTTAACTTGGGCAAGCTTATAATACGAAGAGAAATCTGAAAGATCCAAGAATCATTGAAACTTTTTTATTGATGTGTGAAAATAGTGAGATGCCTTTAAAAAGTTTTCAAGAAAGCTATATTTAAACTATCTGATATCTTTTTTCTTTTTTTTGTGTAAGGGAACTTACCACGTTTTAGGGCTCAAATAAAAATGATACTGACAAGCACATTTTTCTTTGCCAGAAGTAAAATACATCAGATAAAATACAGCTGTGCCTTAGGTCAGTGTAATTCCTGCTGTACGCAGTCAAATAAAGGTAAGACTTCGTTTCCACACTTCATATGGTCTTTAGTAAGTGACTCCAATGAAGATAATACCACAAAAACAGGAAAGTGTCTTGCACTATTCAAGAATTGATCTCATTAAGATCAAGCTCCACTGTGGAAGTGGGAAAAATGCAAACAGCCAACTTACAAAACTGATCTTCTTTCACAGCAACCAATAGTGGAATCTAAAAGTAGATAGTCGTGCTTCAAATATTTGACATAACAGAGTTTGTAGTGAGTTACTTCTGAGCAAATGAGTCAAAGTATTGCCAACAAAAATAGGGGAAAAAAATGCACTGTGCTTTCAAAGAATAGTTGTATTAGTCAGTTACATGTTTGTAAATTGCTCTGCATGAAATATTTCGACTGTGGGATTACTCAGGCATTTATAAATGGATAAATTTAATGATGTAGAAATAAAAGAAACTGTATGTAAAAAAATATTTATTAGAATTCTTCAAAAATCTGTTTCGCATCTTACCCTTGGTAGTATCTGTTGATGACTGAATGGGTTTTCTCATTAGGGAAAGTATTTTCACATGAATTAGCTTCAAAGCGTGCAGTGTATGACCAGATTCTCAATCCTTCTACAACTGCTGAGAGTACAATACCTGTAGATAACATATGCATCTCTTTGCTGTCTAAATGTTTCAATAAAAGGGCATTGGAAGACCAAGCAGTGTTGCCATAGTTTTCGTACCATAAAGGAGAACGGAGAATGGACTTCATTCAAAGTTCATCAGCTCTTTTATTCCATGGGGCTACAAACCTCAATAAATCTCTCCAATTCCTATTCCTGCTCAAGTTCTACTTTTTTTTTCATGGTTAGAAAGGAAGAAGCAGAATGAGAGCTTCCTGTCAGCACTCTCACTCCTCCCAATCGATGGTCAGGAAGAAGGAAAAAGGCAAATTTCTTCAGATTATTTTGCTATAAAAAAGGCACTACAGCATAGTTTTTACACACAAAGCATTGCAAGTCCCAGCTAAAAGTCTTTCAAACTTCTTATTTTCATTTTGCTCTGGAAATCACTTATAACAGTAACATTGCAGGCTCTTTAGAGAAATCCCGTAGTACTCCATATCTCTAATCTTGGATTTGAAGTGTGTCTGAAAAATACTGTAATACTTTGGATATATTAAAAAAAAAAATAGGGTTTTTTTTAGACAAACCACATTTGCTTGAATTCACCTAAGGTAGAACACAAAAAAAAAAAAATTGAGCCTCCAAAAATTCTGTAAGAGAATGTTAGTACTACGTGCTGAAAAACAAAATTACCTCTAGTGTGATTATTTACAAGCTAATGGATAACCCACACATCACTGAGGAGGAGCAGGTAAAGATTCAGTTGCAGATGACTGCACAGTATAAACATCAAACAACAACATTTCAAGGAAATGGGAAAGCTCAGTGACAACTGTCACACAACAGTGCCCAGCTGCCTTTCTAAAATTCAAATTAGGCCAAATGGCCTCAGAATTGCTCATAAAAATCAGAATATCAGACCAAATATTTAAATGCAGCAAAGCTAAGAGTATGAAAAAGCTCTGAATCTCTGCACAGTTGACTTTTTTTGACTACTGAGTAAAAATCATTTTAAAGAACAGCAACGATGAGATGTGTAATATGAATTATATATCTAATGACACAAGTTTACCTCGAGAACAGTTGCATAGCTTCCAGCAATAGTAATTTTTCAAGTCACTGTGATTTCTATTGGACATGTCATACGCATGTGCCTCATGGCAGAAGACTGTGCTATTTTTAAGAGTGCACTCTGTGGTTCAATTGTGGCCTTATGATCAGCATTGCCACAGGTGTCATGAATCCAAGCACAAGTTTACTTCCAGCCCAGTAATGATCTCAGGTGCTAAGGACAGCACCTGGGTCACCAAATTCATACACGTAAGACATGTCAGAGAGCCAGAAAAGTTAACCATGAAAAGATATTTATAACCCATTCAGCAATTTACACAGTAGCAATTACTACTGTATATGTGACTGCAATATTATCCAGGTTGTGTCCAGATGATCAGAATGAGAGGCTTGACTGTAGCCACATTATGTAGCTACAGACATGCTGCGTTAGATTATACTGAAGGAAAGGAGCAGGACAGAGGTGTAGGGAATACCACTTTCTGAAAAAGCCCTGGGTAACTCACGCCTGTGACAAACTGCACAGAATTTATTTTGCAAATGACTCAAGTCAAATGAGGAAACAGCAAAAGCAGCTTTCTACTATCACCTTGTAAGTAAGTCTTGAGAAGGTTGCCAGTGAGGAGTATTTTGCTGTGTAAGGAAAGGGTTCCTTTTAGGTGTCAGAAGCAGGCTAGTCATTGACTAACATTTGCTTCAGTTTGTCACAAGTTGAGAGAGATGGAGGCTGGAGACAAACCACCTCAAAAGTAGATATAATTAAGTGTTTTCTCCCTAAACAGACTGCGAGAGATGTCTGAAAAACTGCAAAGAATCATCAGCCTGAGGCAATACAGTGTGTCAATAAGGCTGCCAAATGTCATCAGCGCAGCTGCACTCCAAATCCTTAGCCTAATCATTCTGCAGCCTTATGTCAAACATGACTTGCCACCTATTATTCAAACTACAAAAACAAA
The DNA here is from genome assembly GCA_037305975.1 of Chrysolophus pictus. Taxonomy (NCBI): domain Eukaryota; kingdom Metazoa; phylum Chordata; class Aves; order Galliformes; family Phasianidae; genus Chrysolophus; species Chrysolophus pictus. The sequence goes on from CM074583.1 coordinate 23,098,334, forward strand.
GAAAACCCTCCAGAGTTGTGTTTTTTGTTTTTTTATAGCTTTACTTATTCTTAGGTAAGACTCGTTGTGTCAGCTACATGGTAAGGAGCTGAAATGTTGTGGCAGTTGCACATTATTCCTCTCAAAAGGAAAAGTTCAAAGGAAGTTTCAGCTTTATGATGACTTCTCTGGCCAATCTATGCCAGAGATTGAGAGTTCTAATACAATTAGTTCAGTTTCTCCTCAAGCAAAAAGAAAGTGTAAAGTGCCAGGGGAAAAAAAAAAGTGCAAAAAGGTAGAAATAAAAACAGAACAAATTATTTGTTTACAGGAATTATGCTTAGATAGCTCTGTGGCTTGAGAACAGAATTTTGTAGATACACAACTTCCATATCAGTTTGATTTAAAAAAAAAAAAAAAAAAAAGAGTTCTAGATTTAAAAACAACTTCCAAATTAATGGAAACAGTGCTTTTCACTCAAGGAAACAAAGCTATAAAAATCAGGTAATTTTTTTGCTCAGAAACCTAACTCATTAGGCAGAAGTCAGTTAAAATACATGCCAGAATGAAATGGATGGAGAAGCTTTTGGGGAACAGAAGAAATCATGTAATTTAGACAAAAGATTCCTTTAAATACCTTGTCTGAGGCTGGGCTCCTGCTACTACAGTTAAATCAATTGAAACACGAATAGGGCTTAAAAGAGGCATCGGCATTTTACATCTCACTGGAATATATCATATTGCCATATAATACAAAAGAAAAGTGCAAGCCCAGTGTGTGACAAAAACTGTACCTCTATTTGTTACTTTTGACAAGATAACAGGAAACACTTTCTGAAAAGTTGTCCTGTGAAGCACAGGACAAAAAAAGTCAAATTTCACTCTCATTTGATGACAGTACAGAACATTTCTTTTGTCTTCAAAAAAGTCAATCCACTATGCCAGCAGCATCATTAAGAGAAGAGCTTGGCATATATACATTTTTATATTCATCGTGCAAGATATACATATGTTTTAGTAACAGATGATTCTTGTTGAATATTCATGAGAGGGAAACATCCGTCATCAGAAAAGGTAAAATGGAGGTAGGGGTAGAAACCTGAGAACGTTACAGCCAAATGCATGGAGAGCCTTGCTGGCAAACTTCCAGGTGTCTTTAGTTTAGGTTGAGAATTGAAGGGAAAAAACACAATACTAGAAGGGCCATGTGACTGACAAATACATGACTAGTTTCTTGCTGATTTGAAAGTTTGAACTGAATGATACTAAATAATTAATACCTACTTATTAATAGGGGCTAATTATTCTAACTAAAAACAACAACTTAGATATTACAAAAAGCTGTGATACATCATCCTTGTCCTTATTTTAGGTTTGGATGAATTAAAGTAATTAGTTTGCCCCTTCCTCTCCCCCCACTGCTTCAGAAGAATCCCTTTCAGTTTGCCTCAAAGTTTTATTCTTCAAGAAATAAGTTTGGGCACTATGGCAAAGCCTAGAAGAATTACGAATCTTCTCCATTAATGTATTAAGGGTGCTTGTAGCATCCTTTCATATTGGCACACAAAGAGCTTCATGCACTCACATTGAGGTTTCTGGAGATGCAAAAATAAAGCTTTAAGAATGATGAATTCAGTAAGGACTGCTAGAGAAAGCATTTTGAGGCCAACCCCCCTTTAAAGTATGTTTGAACATGCAAACCTCCTAGTAAACTCCGATATCACTCAGGTCCAAACACTGGCAGTGACTAACCAAATAATCACCAATTCAAGCGATGAGAACAACCAGCTCAAGGATAAGATTTTGATAGACTCCACTATTGAGAAGTAAGATGTGAATTGCAAGAGAATAAACAAATCTTAGGATAAAAGATCTTTCTTTTTTGGATTTGGTAATCTACATTCCCTGCAAACCTCCCAGATGAAAAATGGTCCTTGCCCTGCCCAGCTGTGCTAGGAAAGGAATATTGCTCTCCTGTTGTTCAGATTTCCTCTTCTTTACAAGATGTCCTCAAAAAAATCATTTTGGTGCATGATCACCATCATTAAATAAACAAAGATACCAATCTAATTAAAGAATGAACTACACAGCATCTGAGTTATTTATTACATTTATCCATGCAGTTCAATTCACTCAGTATGGTCATCTCCAGTACAAACAGAAGTCATTAGTGCCAATTGCTAATGTTCTTATTAAAAGTTTAATAAGGAAGTGCTTTAAGGCAAGCTGACTTATAACCTCTCAGCTGTGTATCATCCAGCATCCACAGATAAATATCATCTTAAATGCGATATGCAAAACAGAATGGGATGCTATAGTCTCTGCACATCTTTTTAGGTACTAACCCTGTCTTTTATTAACTTGACAAGAACTCCAGATCCTTCATGATGAAAAGCTTGTCTAAAGATTGTTTCTTGACTTAATCTTAGTTACTTGCTGTTGTTGTATTTTAAAAGTAAGACTAGAACTCCTCTTTGTTACTCAAGTGAATTTAAAAACCTATATATCTTTTAACAAAGAAAACAGCATGACTACCCAGATTTCTAGTTTCAGGGCTAAAGGCAGAATTTCACCAGCTGGGATTATGCTGTTGTTCAGGAGGAGCTAAAACAACAGTTACAGTGGGAGTTAACAGAGAAGAGGAGCACAAAAAAAAAAAAGTATGAGGTACAACATGAAGAAAAGATGTGAAGTTCTGTGGAAAAGGATGAAGGAAGCAGTTACAAAAAGACAAATTGCAATTTATGAAGTGAGTAAAAATGTGCAGTAGAGTGCATCTACCCTCTGAAAGCAAGAACAGTTTGTATTGCTTGTTTCTTTTATATTATACTTTGAATGTTCTAAAACAACTATCATTATAAACCAAAACTGGGTGCCTTCAAAACCCATCTGTAAAACATAGCACTGAGAGCCAAGATACATACTATAGGAAGAAAAAGAAAACCTCCAAGCATGAAATCACAGCCCTTAGTTAATAGTCCTCAAAGAGACTGACAGATATTTGCTATTATGTAATCCCATTTACTAAGTATTAGTTCCAATGTTTCTTCTCAAGTTTAAAAGAAAGAAGATAATTCAGAGTCACAGTAATATCAGTTTAGATATCTTAGATCACAGAATCACTAAGGTTGGAAAAGACCTATAAGATCATCCAGTCCAACCATCCACCTATCAGCCATGGTTCTCGCTAAATTATATCCCTCAACACAAAATCCAAATGTTCCTTGAACACCTCCAGGGTCGGTGACTCCACCACCTCCCTGGGCAGCCCATTCCAATGCCTGACCACTCTTTCAGAGAAGTAGTATTTCCTAATATCCAGCCTGAATCTTCCCTGGCGCAGCTTGAAACCATTCCCCCTAGTCCTATCACCAGTTACACGAGAGAAGAGGCCGACCCCCAGCTCGCTACAACCTCCCTTCAGGTAGTTATAGAGAGCAATAAGGTCTCCCCTGAGCCTCCTCTTCTCCAGACTGAACAACCCCAGCTCCCTCAGCCGCTCCTCATAAGGCCTGTGCTCCAGACCCCTCACCAGTTTTATTGCCCTTCTTTGAACACGCTCCAGGGCCTCAATGTCTTTCTTGCAGTGAGGGGCCCAGAACTGGACACAGTACTCAAGGTGCAGCCTCACCAGAGCTGAGTACAGGGGGACAATTACTTCCCTACTCCTGCTGGTCACACTACTTCTGATACAAGCCAGATACTTACTAATTCGTTATGTAAAACTTTCAAGGGCTTCTTTCCCCTAGAACTCCCTTCCTTCCCACATGCTACTATCTGTTGCCTTAACTCCCTACTTCTGAAGCACCTAAATTTAGCAAGGAGCAGTGTTTCCATCACTTCCCCCTTCCTGATGTGGTAAAACACAGCACCCCTCACAGACACAGTCATACCTCTTCCTATAACACAGGCCAGATCTTGCACCCTAAGGAGGAAATCCAGAAACCTATGAAACTCCCAACAGTACCTGCAACATCAAAAAACAACTCAACAACAACGTTCAGGTTTTAGTTGATTATAGGAGATATCTGAGAAAATTTCATCTACTCTCTACTTCCCAGGAGGCAGAACCAATCACATATTTTGTATCATGTGCTCTCCATCCTTTCTTTCTCCTTACATACTCCTAACTGCTAATTCTACCTGTATAGTCAGTCTGTTACTAAAACAATAAAAATGAACTTTGAAGTCTAAATATCTTTTTCTACATTCAAGAAGTCTTTATGGATTTCTTTTTATGTCTCCAGTATAAAAAGAAGTCACTCTGGAAGAGAAAATAAACGTTGTTCATTTTACCTTAGAGAAAAACTTAAATCTCAGTTCTTAGGTCACAACACAGCAAAAGCAAAAATTCAGAGTTGAATACTTCTGTACTATGTAGTTCTACTGATCTGAATACCCACATGACAAAGATCTTTCCTTTTCTTTTTTTTAAGAAAGTTATTTCCCCTAGTGATTAACACTGAATTAAAAAAAGATAGAAACAAGTTCTTACAGTCCTAAGATAGTGACAGAAGATATCCATTTTTGTTTATATTTTCCTCCTTGGATTGTCACTCACCTTTTAGCACTCACACAATTGCATATACCAAGATAAAATTCGTATTGCAGAGAAAATGATAGGAATTCAGACCATACTTTAAAAGCTCCTGTTGTATGGTAGAAACGCACCTACAAATATCATACTAAGTATTTGAAAAATGTACACGATCAAATTGGTTGTGAAACACTTAACTTTAATAATGCCTTACTTGCAATATAGATTACTACACGAAAACTACCATGTTAGCTTACTTAACTTTAGAACATCAGCATCTAGTGAATGTAGGTGCTGAGCCAGAACATTCAAATAAAAATGGAAAATTATGCGTGCTCCAACTGCTTGCACTTAAAGACACATATCCTAGAGTACTAGACATATTGTATTTCCAATTTGAAAGAAGAAAATTGATCAAATTTCACATATTTTGAAGAAGCCTTTCATAGTTTCCTTTTTTAGAATGAATCAATAACATCAATGTTAAAGGCTCTCACTGAGGAAAATAAAGACAACTCATACCATTTAAAGACATGAAATTTAATATTGAGGAGAGTGACAGGAAAAAATACAGCTTTATGAATTGAAAAAAAAACTACATCAAAATGGTTCTTTCTAATGCCATCCAGTCAACAGCTTACTATTAAATATTATTTAACAAACCTAAAGGTTCTATAAATTCTCTTAGATATTTTTCTCCAAATACTTGTCAATTCATATTGCAATTTTTAATATCAGAGCCTGGCTTCCAACAGTATGAACTTTGCTATTATGAGCCAGTTCTACATATAACCTATGGGGAAAAAAGCACATTCATGTAAAAATTAATGCAGAATAGCCTCATTAAAACAAAGTTCTTAATCAGATGAATGAAGTTGTACTAATACTACAAGGATTTTGTGTTTTATTGACAGAAATGCAAATAAATGTTCAAGTTTATTATAATTCTGAATGTATTCAGAAGAATAAAAATCTTTCTATTAATGGAGGCAACCATGCTCAGTGCAGTCCTTACACAAGCAAATCTTCCACTAAATGTAACATAATATGGGGAACTTTAGTTGGCAGTTTTTGAGTACACACTGAAGAGCTGAAGAAATATCATCATTTTTTGGTGATTACATTTCTAAAAATTTATTCAGTGGAAGTTTCACCAGAAGAAACAAGAAGGTCAGACTAGACCTCAAGGTCCTTGGAATAAGCCACTGCCCTCACTGCCAGTATCAATTTCTGATAACTTCAAAGCTTCATACTCCTTCCAGAACATAACATGGAGTCAGTAGAGAAAACCTCAGCTATTCTGCTATCTTAGCTCACAGCAGTGCTAGCAAGAGCACATCAGGAATCCCACCAGTCTGGGTACCCATTACTCACTATTCACAACCTTTCAAACAGGTTTTTTTCAGTCTAACACAGCTCCTTTGTAAGCATAACATAGCAGGAGAAGGACTGAATCAGACAAAGGTCCATCTAGCACAGGGTCATGTCTGCCAGTGGCCATTATGGAAATGGTATTTCATGACAGCTACGAGTTGTATTGCTCCCAGTATGTCCCAGTAGTCATTATTTTAGTAACACCAAGAACTAGCTTGCATTCATTAGTAGCCCTTGGAGATGTTGCCCAACTTTAATTTGTCTAATGACTTCAAGAATCCATTTTTAAAACAAAGTCCAGCAATATAATCTACAGGAGCACTTTTGGCTGTGTGAAATACTCTGCCAGATAACAAGACTGGGCAGTATCCAGTAAAATTGTCTATGCCACTCTCAAGTTAGAAAGGCATACATCTGTATCTACTATGATCTCTCAAGCATTTTTTTTTTTACTTATACTATAGATCTTTAAAACAGATTATAGAAACTGCAGTGTGAGAATCCTATAGATTCTGGAGTGCTAGCTTCCCTAAACTTCTCTAATGTGAATGAAAATGCTAATTTTGTTTAGCTTCTGTTATTACCTTACCCTTTTGTAAGGCAAATGTTTCATAGTCCTACAGATTGCCTGGTAGGTTTTCTGATTCTATGTGAAATTTCAAACACTTTTAGTATATTGTATCCAAGTATCCTTTCAGCTACTATATTGCCATTACTATCTAACTTGGCACTTATATATACACATGAGTTTCTACACTTTTTTTTTTTTTTTTTGTATTATTCACACAGAGTTCAAGCATCATATAAAAAGCAGAAGACAACCTAAATAATCTAGCTCCTAATCATTTTACCTAGGCAAATCTGGGACTGCTGCCCTCAATTATAAGCATATACACATATGTACACATGAGATCATGAGCTAAAAACCAGTATTTCTGTTCTATGAAGAGGTTCTTTCTGGAAGCAGAATTATCAGTAATACACATTTCAATTCTTATTCATAAAGTCATAGTGAAGAAGGAATAAAAAAGTGCCACAGGCTATTCCTGGAAGTCCTCCTATGAGTTTTGCTGTAGAGTTTCAGAGTTTTGTGTTTTTTTTTTTTTCCCCCCCAAACAGACTCTATGAAAAGGCCACAGTGCAGAGTAAAGTTCTCTTTCTGTGTTCTACCTATGATTATCTTAGGTTTTCTGGCATATACACGGGCACAGAACAATGCTAGAATATATCCCAATGATCCAAACACAGCACAAATGGCTATATAGAACCTGAAGCCTGTGCTGCACTGAGTTCACAGTTTAGAATAGATTCTTTATGAACAAGATGGAATAATCAAAATAAAATTCAAGCCTGTTTTACTTTTCAAATTGAATACCAAAGAAATGTGGGTCACTTGCTAGAAATTTTCTTACCCCCACCTTTTGGTGTCAAACATGTAAATCAGTTCATATCCAGGCTATATATTTGTTCAGGTGATTAAACAAGATGAAAATAACTGTATTATAATCTATTTTTCTATCTCTTTTGAAGGGGGAGGATCTCCTGCGATGCTGTCTCAGAATAAAACATGCTTGTTGGGGGAAAGAGTTCTCAGTTTTAAGTGACAGCTGTCATATTCTGTTATGGAAGTAAAATTCTATTTAATAGGCTTGATTGTGCAATTTGCTGCACCTACCTTACATTGTGTGGGCTCACATGAGCACGTCTGAGTTGTACTGCAGAATCAATGCCAAAATAAAAGAGAAACATGCATAGTATAAAAACGGAGAAAGGAGAAATATGAGAAAAAGCACACGTATATTTTGTCACAAAATCCAGACCTGGCTACAATGCAATTGAATCATAGCTTTGCAGGTGAGTTCTCTAGAGGGCTCAAAGATAGGTTAAGGGGTTTTTTGTTGTTGTGGTTTTGTTTTTTTTTGTTTGGTTGGTTTTTTTTTTGGAAGGATTAGTAGATCAGACTTGTGTTTTAGTATCGAAAAGCACCTGTTTTCTAAGTGCATTTCTGATTATCAGCCTCATTCTGCCTTAGCTCTTATCAAGGATACACAAAGTGACCCACAAAACTTGTGCAATACCTAACTCTGGTATTTAACTAATTAAAAGCCTCAAATGTCATCAAAATCATTTAAGAAACACACTTGAAAATTAATTGTAATTCTATTATAGATGTATAATAGTACACATCAAGTACCATATCTCACAGAACTGTAGGGGTTGGAAAGAATCTCTGTAGATCATCTAGTCCAAACCCTTTGCTAAAGTAGGCTCTCTGCTTTAGGTTGCACAGGAAAGCATCCAGGTGGGTTTTGGACATCTCCACTACCTCTCTAGAGAGACTGATCTAGAGGCTCTGTCACTCTCAATGCAAAGGGGTTTTAACTCATGTTTATACGGAACTTCCCTTCGTTCCAATTTGTGCCCATTGCCCCTTGTCCTGCCACTGAACGCCACTGAAAACTATCTTACCCATCCACTTGACTGCCATCCTTAGATATTTATAAACACTGATAAGATCCCCCTCAGTCTTCTCCATGTTAAATATATATATATAAGTTATTATATATATATATATATATATAAGTTATATAATATATATATATATATATATATAACATATATATAAGTTATAAAGAAATAAATGGGGGAAAAAAGATTAAGGACAAGCATTTCAATCCTCAATGGGCAATATGGCAGGCAGCAAGGAGAGAGAATACAGGAATTGTCACCTATTGACATTTTACTGTAACTAAACCTGGCAACACAAACCTGTTGTTGAAGGTTTTCCCCACATGTTCTATACCTGACTGAAATCTGCCCACTACCCTGGCCAAGCAGAACAGATCAAGGACCTTTCACAGTTCAGGTATAAGAACATTAGGAAAGAGGAAGCACAGAAGGAAAATTAGTCATTAAGGCTGTATTCCCTGTTCAGCTTTCTCTGCAGGTTGGTCCCTAACCTAAACTTTGGGAAAGACTGTTGCAGCAGCAATTCTTCTCTAAGTTTCATTGAGAATGGTCTAGAAAATAAATATGTTCTATACTCTTAAGTGGCAATTATAGTTTGTAGTTGAAGAAAAGAAGCAAATTCAGTTTCACTAGGGACCATTTTCTTCACTGACAACCAAAAGGCCTGACAATGAATTAAGATTTAGACAGAAATCCTATGCCTAGCCTACTTGAATGAAATGATGATTTTGCCATTAACATGGACAGAGTCAAAAAGTTCATTATGCTCATGAAGTTAGCACTACTTCCACATGCAACCCTTGCCATGAAATTATGAAGTGCATTTCTGTAGTAATTTCCTAATGGGCTTCAAAAAAAATCTTACAAGATATGATATGATGAATTCAACCTCATCCAAATAGAAGAATCATCACTGCCAGGACAGAAACGAGCAATGTTAAGGCCAAACCACAGATGAGTCATTGTGAAAGGGTTGGCCAAAGTATACTTTCCTGCACTTTCCTTACTCTGCAACAAATACTGCACTTATTTCCTTTCTTATGCACTTCTTTTCAGCAAGCTAGCTGTAGCAAAGTTAACAATTCTGTATTATAAATCTTTTAAATGCAGATAAAGAAATAGACAGGCATTTGTTCGGTTAGACATAGCCATTGGAAACCATTCTGTTCCTCTGTAGTAGAGAGAATCATAAGGAATGTCAGGGCTCGACTCAGTCTCAAATATCCCAGAAGACACATTACAGCCCATGACGCGCAGACAATCTGAAATGGTTCTTGGTGTTTGTACAGTTTTGCTTACTGAATGATTCACTTTCTGTGCTTCAAAGCATTACAAAATAATTTGGATAAATGTCTTTTCAGTCAATTATTCTTAGAAACTTGAAGTTGTCTACCAAGGGATGCTACTTTTAACAAAGTTAACAGAACTAGGGAAAAAAATTCTTACAGCATTAAAAGATGATGCAAATATTCATGAAGGGCAAAGCAGATGACCCAGGTAACTACAAATTGCGGGGAAAATAGAGGAAAAAGCTGATATGGGATTCTGTTGATAAAGAATTAAAGGAAAGAACATAAATAATGCCAGACAAAGTGATTTTACAGGAAGTGAGACTTGTCAAAAATGATTTTATTATTTTAAACTGAAAGTAGGGTTGATCATGTTAATCTCACAGATGTAATATACCTGCACTTTTATGAACTATTTCATTCCATGCTGCATGAAACTAACCTGAGAATTTGCCTTAGAGAATATCAGTAAGTATATATTATTTAGATATACTAGGAACCTGCTGAACTGACAGTGAAAAAGTTTCCTGAAAACACTGTTTGCAACCAGATGGTAGAGCTGACTTACTGACTGTATTTCAAAAGTTTACACAAAAGCACAGACCTAAGTCAGATCAATACCACAAACTCCAGAAGATATAGCAAAACTGAACTGGGAGATCTCAAGTCAGTTCATAGTCAAAAGCTGGTTTAAAGTGAACATTATGGTAACACACTTATTCTCGTGAGAAAGTATTACACTCTACACGTGCAGTCCTCCAAATAAGAGGAGCATTACAGAAAACAGGAGTATTTAAGGGAAACAGTAAGCATATGAAATCTGGAATAAATAGAGAGAAAGAATTGTGCATGATTTTAATTCTATGTTCTGCACCATATTAATTTGTTACTAATTATGAAAATGTTCTTCAGTTTCATAAGTGATATTGCCTCTAATATTTCATCCTTTCCCATGCAGTTTTGAGAAGCAATTTATGTATTTTCATTATATTAAGCTGTTAGCACTAATCGATGTTAATATACTAAATTACATGCAGCAATTTAAGAAATAATCAGTTTTAAATTCAACTATGCTGTTTTTCTCATGATGACCTTTTAGAACAGGTATACCTCTGCCTGCACAATGAAGACAATGTACTCCACACAGAGTTTAAAATAGTTTGAAGTGTTCATAAATACATTGCAAATTTATTTTTGCAAGTCCAAGGAGATTTCTTCTCTCTCAGACAAGAACATTTACTATAGCATTTCGAGTAAGAATAAATAAAAGACCAAATATTTGTGCTGCTGTTGACTGCAGCAAAGTTAAAGGTGTAGCCTCAAAAAGTATTCACGTTCTCTAAAGAACCAGCCTTGTTATATAATTGATTTTTTTTTTAAAGTATCATTATATATTGTTCACAAGACAGATATATTGCGTTTATCTAATTCAGCTATACTTCTTTAATAGCTTTCAACTAAATTTTGAAGTACTGCTGGAAATTGCATGTAGATAATTTTCAGATTAGAATTTTTGTCTTTCAGCAATGATATAGATATTATTTCATCATCTTTATTGCAGAAAAAGACAAAGTAATTTTCCAAAAGCACCTAAGCTTATACGCAATTTATGTGCTTCTGAAAACGGGAGTTCTGCTTCTATGTTGTTGGGCAATTTTGAAAGTTTTTTCCAGTTCTATCCACCTGCTCCAACTTAGTGAAAATCATAAATAACCCAAAGCTCTTACCTCACAGTATTGTAAATTACTGCGCTAAAGCCTCAACATGACAGTAGGAGTGCACAAAAACTACCTCATACAAAACAGAGCTGCACATAACCCTTTTCTCTATGAGAAATTCCAGATTCAGAGCAAACAACTTAAACAGCAGATTCTCCCAGGTGCTCCTATTTATATCATTTCTTCAGCTCGCAATTTGCAGAATGGCTGAGTAGTCTCAGCTGCAACTGAAGAAAATAGGATGTATGCATCAAACAAAGCACTGCATACCAGCGAGTGCTCAAAGAAATCAAGTCTCAAATGTTCTAAACTGGGTACATACAATATGCCTGATGTTTGTCTATGCTTGAGAGCAGAAATAGTTTATCCTCAAGCTACAGGTTTGAGGAGTCAATTTATTTCTGATTGTAGGATATGCCAGTCTTACAGTAATGAGTGCTACAGAAAAGCCCATGAGGAAGTTAATTATTCTGCCTTTAGCATAGCATTTAAATAGCATACAGTAAACAGCATATACCGTAGCCTGGAAGCACACATGAACATGATAAAACAAAATACTGAATCACTACTCGTTAAATTTCTACTTTGTACTAGAAATGAGATTATGTATTTAGAGACCATACAACAACACATGCTCACATAGAAGTCTACGTGGGCATCTCCAGTTCCTCAGTAGTCCACAATCAGTCCTCACACTTTTCAGAGGTACCATCCTTATCCAGTATTTGTTGCATCTCAGTTTCACGTAACTCTTCCTTCACTTATTGGCTTCTGTCATAACTGAAGTTCTCATATCTATATAAGCTCTTAACACCATCAAGCCTTCACAGCCTTAAAAACTTCACTTGTTATTACAAGGTCTGTAGAAATAGGATTAAAAAACAGGACGTTCTAAGACCCATCCTCCAATTTCTATTACCTGTTTGTCAGTCCCTACTATATCAGTCCCATGAAGGTGCTTATCAGCACATATCTCAAAAACAACTGGTTAGTCCTTTCCTCCCCAGTGAAACAAAGCTGCATCCAATCATACATTTGAATTAAAACTGCAGGCAGCCTAGTTTTCAAATGTGAGGCACCACAACTTCAGGAATATTCTTTTCTTAGCAAGTTCAGTGGGTTAAAGTATAAAAAACATAGTGGTACTTTAAAAGTTGATGTATTTCACAACAACTCAAAGGAACAACCAGAGTTTTTCCTCTATTGCACTCCCACTTTATGTTAAAGAAGCAACTTTGCTTTTAAATATATATATTTTAACTTTAAGAGTAATTTTTGACCTCTATAATTAGATGTTGGTGCTTAGAGACAATGAAATTGCTTCTGTTAAGTTCTCTGCAACGTCAGGCAAAGTATTATTACAAATATCAACAATTATATACAGGAAAAAGTTGACTCACCCAACCAGCGATAGGGTTTCCTACCTACAGACCACTTCTTCTCATGAGGCAGTCCTTCAATAGCCCCTCACTTCAGAGGCTAGCCTTTAAATGAGCTCAGGGAGGGACAGACCCTGGGTTCACCTGGGAAGCACAGATGAATTGCTTGCACCTGTGCTTCTTGGGCCAGCCACCCCCTTCTCCAGGTGCTCAATCACCAATCAGTTCAGGCTGTGACATATTGGTTTCCTTACAGTAGCATTCTGATGGTTTTCAGTACATAGGCCCATAGTAAAAAATAGCATTAAAGATAGTATTCTAGAGTTCTAGTTTATTGTCTTTCCACTATGTTTATGCCTAATTGCTTGTTACTGTTGAAGAGAAAATCATGCTAACTCCCAGCCACATAAATGCAACCTGTGGTCTGAATGTCAAGCTAGGCTCTTCTTGGCTCATGCATCTTAAATAGAAAAAAAATAAAACTAAAAATGGAGTTGAGTATACTAACATGAACCATGTGGAAATACAGCCTAGCTCGCTTACCCATACATTGGGATGCTCCATACTGAACTGTGCCCATCTGAGGTTAAGCCCAGGCTCAAACACTATGGTGGTCATACAGGTGCAAACTGAAAATTGTCATAAACTTTCTCATTCCATGCTTCTGTCTCTGGTGAATTACACTAACACCTTTTGACAGAAATGTTATTGTGTTCTTTATTTCAGCACCTAAACTAACAGAGTGAAGTTATGGCACATCACTGTGCAAGTAACCAATGGTAAATGCTTACTTCTTAATGGCAAGTACTACACCACTTTGCATGGCATGCTAATATTCTGTAGCCAAACAAATGGACACAAACATGCATGCTATACATACTATTTTAATATGGAAATGTTAGAAAATTACTTTATGTAATTTTTCAAGAAAATAGACTCATTAACTCATTGGGTATATATTAAAACAAAAACAAAAAACCCTGCACTGAAAAATTTGGCAGCAATTTGGGGAAAGGGCCTGCAGACACAGCTGAGACATCTTTGTTCCTGACTTTGAGACTGAAATGTCAAGTAATTGATTTAAATAATCCTAGTACCTTCCTAAGTTAAATGAGGCAATATGACCTACCAGTTTGAGCACAAGACCCAGAACCCTTTGTCATTTCTAATAAGATTATGCAGTGGATTTTTTTGTGTGATCATAATCAGTTTCATGTACATTTTATGAATTAAAGGAACCAAAAGACTTGCCCGCCTTGCAGTTTCTTTACAGCACAGAAGGTAAATAAAAGTACCATTTATACCAGACTGATTCTGGTATAAATTTATTCTTTTTATCTGAATTTATTCTTTTTATCTCTTCACACAAGAATCCTTGAGGATTTAAGGTTAGCTTTGGAAAGATATGCTGACTTCCTAATTCTCACTCACTTTTATAAGGCAAAGATCAAAATCTCCCTGAAATCTGTGCCAAAATATACAATATTGTAAGAAATCAAGAGAATTTTAAGTAACAGCTGCATTAAAATTCATTAATAGAATAGAATGTTATTATTATGCACATATTCCTTAAACTAATGAAATGAGCGAGCCAGATGCCTGCAACCAGTGTAAGCAAAGCAAATATCCTCCCCCTTCTGTATTTTGAAATAGGCATCAGGACAAAGCTAGATGCTATGGGAAAAAAAAAGAAAAAGAAAAAAAAGACTTCCTTAACATAACTATTTCAGTCCTATTTCTCAGGTCACAGTTACAGCAAGAAACTGCCATTTGCACTGCATGAAAGTGGGAAGTTGAAATCATACTCCCTCACCGTGCACTGACTCCCCTGTTTATCTCCCTTTCAACCTTTGTTTAAGGAGATATGAAAACATTGAAATTTATTGTAAGCCTTGAAAATTGTGTACAGAGCACAAAACACTTTATTGTTGCACAACAAGCATGCACACACAGAAAATTTAAATAAAAACTCAGTACATTTAAAGCTCTTTGAATTACACAAAAGGCCATTAATCTGAGTAATCACATAGAGAATGGACCAAGTATTTTAACATAGTCAAAATGTTCAGCTAAATTTACAGTAAAAAAAAAAAAGGGTTTACTCTTCTCTGAATGGACTTTCTGGTATCATAATTTGCGTGCATGGCCTCTTATTCTTTCACTGGGCGTCACAGAGCATAGCTGTGTCTTCTTCACACCTTGTCACTGGATATTACACACATTGATAAGACCACTAAACTGCCAATCTAGCTTGTTCCCTAACCAGATACTCCTCCCACACCCTTTCTTGCACTGCACTTTACCAAAATACCCAGATCCCAGGGATCTGGGATTCCTGACAGTTGCTCTTAGCAGCAAAGACTGAGAAGTTCAAATATCCTTAGTCTTCTCTGTGCCTTTTATTCCCTGTCCCATCTGGGGTTTGGACAAGTTTTCCCTGTCTTCCTTTTATTGCTAAATAATCACATTAAGTTTCCTTGTTGTCATTCAGGTTTCTAGCCAGATTCAACTCCAAGTGAGCTTTGGCTTTCTAAACACTATCCCTGCGTGTTCAGTGTGTTTATATTTCTCCCAGGTCACTCATCTTTGCTTCTACTTGTGTGGTTGGAGGAGTTGATTCTTAAAAATTAACTGTCTCTCCTGGATCTCTCTTCCCTCCAGGGCAGTAACCCATAGGCTTCTTCTAGGCAGGTCTCTGACTATACAGAAGAATGAGATCCTTTTCTTTTGTTCTTTTGTGTCCTCTCAACGAGGTTGCATCAGGTTGTCCTGTCTTTTCAGGACTTCAATTTGACAGTGGTGGGAGAGATGTAACTGTTAATTTTATTCAGTGGTAAGACATATAGTGGTTTTTTTCTCAGTCCTTGATGAACTAAATTTCTCTGGAAATATGAGTGTAACCTACTTCTAACAGTAATGGACATTTCACTTTGACTAAAACTTTGTGAAGGGAATATTAGCCTTTTCTGTGCCAGTACCTTAAATTCAATCCACTTCACCTCCTGAATTCTCAAGTCACATGATATTGCAATAACTCAATATTTTAACTGCAATTTATTACAAAAAACTCTAGAAATCTACCTATGGCCATTAACATTTTTTAACTGAGGCTCACTGAAACTTATTAGTGCTACAAACACATTAATGAAATACTGCTGGTGAGAATTTTAGTGAAGCAAAATCAAGATATAAATTTGCAATTACTGCTCTGCACATGAACCAGTGCATAAGTATAACCTAATAGATACACATATTGACACACATATTCAGCATTCTGTCCAATAAGATTCACCACACCTAATAAATGCTAAAATACACAATTTCAGTCTTTGATTCTAGAACTACGTCAAATGCCAGAGGAAAAAAAAAAAAAATTATAATCATGTTTCTGTTTTTAGCACATGAACCTGGCTTCAAATAATCTACTACCTTAAAAATGGGAGGTGGAGAAATGATACATTAGCTGACCCATGTCAGAATAGTAGATTTATGGCTATAGCTTGTACTTAATACTAAGTACTTCTCCCACATTTTCTTTCCTTCTCACTGACCTTGGCTACAACTTAATTGGTAAACAGCTTTTTTCTATACAAATGCTAGATGATTGTCATACTGTAACGTCATTGTAGACATGATGCTCCAACAAAGGCTAAGGTTGCAGACCATTTCTCTCATAAACAAATGTCTCTTCTTTTTACCCTTTTTGTTATGGTTATGTGTCACAGAAATGTTGTTCAGATAATGATAACCATAATAGTTTTTTTGCTGCTCTCTTCCTAGATGAATATCACAGCTGAACAGGTCCTCTGTTAGCATTTGTAGTAACAAATGTTACTTAAATGGGAAAATTTTGAGATATACAAAAACAGAAGTAGTCTATAAAGAAATACTCTATGTGTGGAGTGTAAATGCATATGCATTCATATGCATGAAAACAGATAGTTTTATGCACAGAACATGTGACAGAAAAGAGGCTTCTCCATAAGGAGGCATCAGACATTTTTCATAAGGAATCATCTAATAAAATGCATTCCTTTATGAGCAAAAGATCTTACAAATAATATATTGATTAATCAACCAAAAAAAAACGTTTAAATTCTAAAAGAAAAACCTGGAGGGAGAGCGTTATCTAAACAGGCACTCTTGGTCTTAAGAGGAATTTTAATCAGGTTTCGCATTCCTTCAATTTCATATTTCAATAAGCTGACCTACATAAAGATATTCTCAGGCAATCAAACCAGAAAAGTATTGAACATAGAGTGGTCTAGAAAGCAACTCAGGAAACGAAGGAAGAGCAGAACTTAAACAGGAACTGTCAGAGCATAATTGACACTGTTGTGGCAGGAAAAAAATCTTCCATGGCCATTCATAAGTCATAATTTCTATTTTGTCTGTGTTCATCAAGCTCATTGAGTTTTTGAGCTGTGCTGTGGAAGACATTCTAAATAACCACCCTGACTGAATGGGCTCGGACATGGGAATGAGCAGTGTGGAACCGAATTTCTGCTCAGGGAATATCTATTTTTAGAACTAAATCTATGTAGAAATGTTGGAAAAGAGAATGATATATTCACTTGTAATGCTGGAGAAGACACTCGTAAAAGGATTCACACACAATTCTCCTCATCCTGTTCAATGTAATGAGGAATCACAGTACCAATAATAAATGGCAAAGGAAAAAGAATGGATATGTTCTGAAGTTGTTTTGCCTGCATACAGACTACTTTATTTCTCAACTGAGTGATAAAACTATTGTGTTTGCGATATTGACATGCACGCTTTAATTCTTTGTTATACATAAATCAAATTAAATTATAGCCAACACTTAAAAACTGTGGAACCTCTATAGAAGTTAAACATGATTTATATAATGGAATAATTCTTATTGCAGGCTGAAGAATAAATAGGAAGTGATTCAAAGCACTGGTACAGAGCTGCAGTCTTTTCTCTATGTCCTGTCATGGACACCACCACTATGTCGTTCCTGTTACAGTGATTCCCCAGTTAAAATGGTCTAAATTGTATCCATGCTTTTTAATGGCTGCAACATGCTTTCCAGAAAACTTGCAAATCCACACTCTGGATAATTTCTAGACACAAAACACCCCTTTGATGTTGTATTTCTGTGCTCGTTATTCTATAAGTAATACATATCTCATACATGGCATTATTCAACATTAAATCTGAAAATTGTTTCACAAAGGAAGTCAATAACAACAATATTTTTTCCACTACACAGATATCGAACATGAGGCAAGCAGGTAGGCAGATTTGCCCTACACAGTGAATATGATCTCCTGTGTCTGGGTTCAGTGCTCTGTCAAACACAACCTCTGCTCTTAGTAACTGATACAAAAATGTTTATTGTTTTCTTACTATGCTAGGGTTTATTTAGCTACTCTCTGATGAATGCCTTTTATATATTTACAGTGTTATTTATGTGGGCATCCTTTAGATAAGGGTTGTCTACTTCACTGACGAATCAACATATGGAGAATATGCGAATGCTTACCTAAATAAACGTTTCTGGAAAAGTGATACATTTCTGTGTAATCTCACACTATCTTTATTATGTGACAAAGTTAATAAAAATAAGCAACGTGCAGCCATGATGTATTTGATGATACAATGATAAAATTTACACATATAATAGGAACAGATTTGTTATACTGTTATACCAAAAGCACAGGTGTTTTATATAAGGGAGTTAATACTGCCATTACAGGTGGAATATAATTCTCTATACCACATCACTCAGAAGTATCAGCTGCTTTTGAAACCATTCCCTTCTATTATGCTTTGTATCCTTACACAGACAAAGCTCTTTCAGAACAAAAGTAAGAACTGCTATTTCGAAAAACATGCATAAAGCAAGCTCCTGATAAACAAGTTCATCTGCATCTTTAGAAAGCCCAGATTAAAGGCAAGACTCATGAGAATAGGTGTGTGCAAACCTTACCATAGTATGCCACTGGGGCAAAATGTTCTGCTTCCAGAATCCAACTTTTGGATATAGCAAGAATGGGTTCATTTTATTTTATAGTTAACAACCTTCCCCAAAGAATGGCTTCTACTCACCTACTGTTCACAAGCAGGAAAAGCAATTTTACCTTGTGAATACAATCAGTTTCTCAAGAGAAAGTTGCAGAGATTCAAGCAGCACCAATTATTTTACTTTTTGCAAATCTAACAAAAATCAAGCTACGTGCTGTTATCACTTGTGGTGCAATTTTTTTCACATAGCCAGCACCAGGACCTGCAGAGAATTCAATCAAGTTCTAGATACCTCAACCTCCCCTGAATCTAATGCAGTTAGAGCTTGGAAAGCCCATCCTAATATTTAAGAATCAGTCAACTAATTTCTCAGACCCAAAGAAACCTTGAGCAAAGTTCAGAACATTAGTATTGCTCAGACAGTAAGACATGATGCTTCAACCTGGCTTTGGATCACTTTTCCAGGAAAGTATAAAATATTAATGCTTACCAAATCCAGTGGCTGCTTAAAATGAAAAGTGTGACCATTCAAAAGCTCAAAGGTGTCCTGACACAAGAGAGAAATCCAAGTTGAAAGCCCTATTGTGCTGACCTTTGGGCACTATGCTTCAGAAGCTTCCATGTGACAGTCATCTGTTTTTCTTGAGTGTTTCAAAAGGAAGATGAATCAAGAGTAATGCTGGGCATGCAACTGAGTGCTGCAGTGCACAAAGCAAACCTCCCACAGATAAATAGCCTAACATACATATGGCTGGAGTAGTAAGGAATATGTATACTGATGACCACTAAGGAGCTCCATGTTTTTTCATGGTGCAAAGAAAGTTTTCATTCTTTCCAGCAATAACTCTTCAGTAAACCAAGCAACGTATTGGGAAAATATATATATATAATTAAAAAGAGGAATTATCATCCCATGTCATCCAGAAGATACCAAAGAAGTTAACAAAAGATTGAAGTCTTGTACACCACCAGGCAAACTTCCTGATTCAAGAATCAACTACTTACTAAGCTTGTTCTAAAACACACTCTTACTCAGCCTATGTGTAGCCTGTTCTTGACAGTCAGTACAAAATGAGGTGATAAAGGCTGTTGTAGCTCCTCTTTGCAGAGTGCTAAGAATATGTTTATTTATATAATGGAAGATGCCATGAATACTGATGGAAACTATTTGGGTCAAGAGCACTCAGTGCTACATTTTCCAGGTTCATCAACTTTCACTCATGCACCTAAAAAGAAAATGGCATCAACATCAAAGATAATTCAGTGTTTACAGATCGTTATCAAATTCACTACAGATGCAAGCAAACTGCCATTGCAGTTTTTTCAGTGGTTTTTTTGTTTGTTTGTTTGGTCAGTTGTTTTGGATAGTTTTTTTGGTGGAAAAGCTAGTATTATTCTGTGTTTGTATAATGTGCTTTAATGGAAGTGTTCATTTAAGCCATTCTACATTGAAATACTGTGCCTAAAACATGAGGAGCACACCCTAACTCCTCAGCTCTCACGACAGCACAGCTCTCTCTCAGCTTCTGCCTTTTACTCTGGTTTTAGTACAGTCCATCTGAACATCTGCCTGAGGCATACGCTTGAGGCTTCTACTAATGTCACGACTGTCTCTTTTCTTCAGTAAGAGTATATCAATTTTTAAATTTAAACTCTGTAATCTATTTTAGGATACTCTTTCTTTAATCTGTGAAATAAAAATGCAACAGGAAGGTGAATCCCACTTTAATTTGTTATTGCCATTCCTGTTGTGTCATAAAAATTCCTTAAGTGTAATAATCTGCTGATTGGCACGTGTTTTGATATAGAACCAATAAATATTACATATTTATTTATTTATTATTTAATTATCTAATTATCTTTATTTGTAGTAACAAATAAATTACTTCCACAGTTGTCAGATCAAGTTTTAATAAGGTAAACAGTTATTTTTAGCACTTTTCAATAATATTTATATGAATTACTATAATCTTTGCAATTACTTCCTCTAATTCTTACTGAATTTCAGGTCCTTCCTTTTTCTGTTAACTATTAAGCTGTCAGGAAAAAAAAAAAAAACACGTATACACATTTTTCTTTCACCACTATTATTTCAATTAGATTAATATTTCCTGAGTTTATAATTAATTTGATAGAAATGTCATTCTAGTAAAAAGTCAATATTCCTTCTGTTCCTTGCTGGCAAACTTTCTCTACAATGTAGAAATTTATAACAGAGCCAGAAATCATCAATTTGCCTAAATATGGACACACACATGTCAAATATTTGTTTCTTTTAAATAATTTCTATAGCACCTATAACCATGGTATTTAGATGAATCTTCACTTATTTATTGTTAGAAACATAATATAAACAATTAAAGGTGATATTTAATAAGAATGTCCATCACGTCATCATGTTTGCCAATACTACTACACTTCTTGTGATCTAAATGTATTTGTGGAATTGCTCTATATGTTAGAATGAAAGAAAACTTATGACTTTATATTTTGAAATCTTGGAGGCCAGATTATCCTAATCATGTCAGTACAAAAGTATACATGCTGAATGCATAAGATATTTATAATACAAAGTACTTACAAGTATTATGATGATTAGCAGCAATTTTCACATGAAGAACTGCATATTCATTGTTTCAAGTCTAAAGCCATTTTTGTACTCTAGTCTGTGTATAATGTGTGAGATAATTCTATAATTTAAATGCTAGAAGTAATATACCTGTAAAAATGTTTATAAATATGGAGCAATGACAATGGGGAATTCATAGCCATTTCAGACCTTTGCAAACAGTGTTATAAACCTCGCTATCACAATGACACAATGTAGTTAGCATGCATTTTATTGAGTTATTCCTTTATGGGACTATTCTAAATTCCAGTTGACACTACTAGATATTGATATTTATTCTTTAGAAATGATTATTAACTTCATTTCTACTTAGTAATTTTTTTTTCCTATTTCCAAAGATGTAGCTACATCTTTTTCTACAAAGAAAAGCTAAAATATGAGTAGACACTGCAATAATGAGGAGTAATTTTTGACCATGAACACAAAGTTAGGTCATTCTAATAATCAGTACTGCATTGTTTTTATCATATTTTTTCTATTAATGTTTGCTTCTGATTTTTAAATATTGAGTGCCATAGCTTCTACTTATTCACATTCTCTTTTTATTTTCTGACATAAGTATCTGCTGAAGGCCACAAGCGATTGTCACAGATTGACTTCTTTCCAACCTTATGCTACCACCTTTATGTTTTTATGTATCACCACTCTTCGAAAACCATCCTAACATCCCACTATCATACCTTCATCCTCAGATGTAAATGGATATATAACTTCCTGATATTGCAGAAGAATAGTGTTTTCTTTCATTCCATTAATTTTTAATAGTTTCCTACATCGTATCAAAATTCTCTTCCTTCCAGTTTTTTAGCTTTTAAATATTTACAGGTCATCATCATGTGCATTTCCCAAACGTTATTTGATCATATCTTACCCAAGGGAGCATTTAACCAAAGGATATGCTAACCCTGATGTCAGTGCACCTATGTGTACCTTTTAGTGCATGTTTTCTTTCGCTGCATCATGACCTCCAATCCTTGTCCATGGTAGCAAGTAATTATTTTCCATTTCATTATTATTTTTGCCATTTTTCTCTCGACTTATTCAACATACCAGTGTTTCTCTGAATTAAATGTCCAAAAAAAATTGTAGTCACACTTTAAGCTGCTTAAAAAAAATTCACATTTTATAGCACTTTTGTAACTCCCAACAGAAACATGATTTTCAATACTAGAAATTTCATATCTTATATAGGGCACCGTTTTGCCACCTTATCTAATGCCTGCTTTGTTGCTGTTGTTTTCTATTTATCTACAGGACCTAGAGAAAGAACAAAAAAGCAAGAATCGTAAGTGAAGAGCTATAAGAAACCACATGATAAATGGACTGTAAGAGATGATAATAAACAGTGACAAAGTATAGACTGACATATACCAAAACTACTCTTCATAGGCGTTTATCTAGATAACTGCAATTTCATCTTGGCCACACATCCCTGGTTAGATTATGGAAATATCTTTAATGTCTCAAAAAAAAGAGGCATCATATGTTTGAATGCCTGATTATCCCTGTAGTTAGAAAAACCCTTTACAATTAAATTTAAATATTTTTCTCTGCAAGTAAAATCCCATGGCATGAAGATAAGAAGAATCATTGATGACTGTATCTTTAAACTGCTTTCCTCTAGACTTCGAGTTTCTTCTATCTTTCTTCAAGTTAACTCTACAGCAATAGATCACTGTGATGTTAACATCACAGACTAAGGTAAAGTGTAATATTTACGTTTTAAACACCACAAATTTACAGTTACAAATTTCAGAATAATATCTGTTGTTTGCGACCATTGTTATTATTTGGGTTGAGCTTTTTTGCCATTCAGCTACAATAATTCAAATTCAGTTTTATTTCTTTGTCACCCTCCATTTCAGATGGCACACTCCCTAATAGAAGATTATACAGCTCATTCTAGGTTTACTTTTCCTTCCTACATTTAACACTCTGGTCTTGCCTCTACTGAATCACTTCTGCAGTTTTGTCAAGATCACTCAGAATTCTCAGACCTTCTTCCAGCAAGCTTGCTAGCTTTCCCACTTTAACTGATTACAATAAATTAACTGATTACAATTTGATGAAAACCAAACTGAGGTAAGAACTGAATATTTTGCTTGCTCTGTAATTCATTTTGATACTCAAAGTGACCTTTTATAACAGTAAAAAATTTGACATTATTTAGTATGTGAGAAAATGGTAAATGCTTTATTTGGCTGCAAAAAAATGCTGGCTTTTGCAAATATATTTTTACAAAAAATAATCAGACTAGAGATGTTTCACTACTGTCTGTGTTCAAAATCCACAGAGCTTCAGAAGGGGCAGAGGGAATCCTTTGGTTGGACCTTCCAATCTCCCCAAAACATTTTCCTCATTTTCACAAGCCCCACAGCATGCATTTTAGGCAGCCTGCTCAGAATTTCTTTTCTAAGCAGAAATACTTGATAATATGGAGATGACTCCAGTGGGTTAATTGGAAACTGCCCAGGAGAAAGCTGAATTGCTGGCAATCTAGCTCCAAAATTCAAACCTTTCCGAGCTACAATGTGCTAATTTTTATTAATTATTAGATTATTAAATAATATTACTGCTATATATATATATATTTAAACTAAAAAATAACAAAGACTAATTTTGAAGATGCAATGACAGTGGAAGGACATCTTGCTGAAGAAAACTAATGTATAAAGCACTTAAACTATGACAAAGAGGTGAAACATTATTAAATATAATTCATTTATTCACTTATGAATACTGTATGTGCATCCACAAAGGTATGCTTCTTAATGTAATTTAATAGCTTTGAATGCAATTTTCACACTATTTACAGATCTGACCCTTCTCCGCAACACCAGTTTCTCAATAATCAGCACTTTCATGTTTGCTAACTTCCAATAATATTTGTAAAATAAAGGACATACAGTAAAGTTCACATCTGCTAACTTCAGTTTAACTACACCTTGCTCCATATACCCTGAGAACCATCTTTGCTATTTATTCTAAACAAAGAAAGTCTTCGTTGTCTGTCTTTCCTTCTATAAATTATCAACCTAGCAACAACGTGATTAACTATGATTGTTACTAATAAAAGCAGTAGGTAGTTTCCTGCATATTTGCATTTTAGTTTCTAGACAGAAAAAGTGTCTCTTTAATACTGGCAGAGAATGGATTTGCTTCATACTAGAAAGTATTACAGCACTGAATAAAGTCTTTCTGATCAAACCATACCATAATAGCTTTTGTCTTGTGTCACTTTATGTTAGCCAGCATCAGAAGAGAAAATAAGCAGAGGCTTGCTATTGTGCCTCTATTTTAAAAGGGCCTTCCATCTGGTAGGAAGCAGAAGCCATCAGCACTGTAATTAAAATGCAATTACTGTCCCCCGCCGCAATCCCAGGACGACCATTCCATCTGTGTGATATACAGTGTAAAAAACACAATTTTTTGCACTTTTCTAGCTCCATTAAGTTTATTCTCTTTCTATTAATTAATCTAACAGCACTAAGGGGTCGTTCTTGTTTTGCAAGCCATTGTGTCACAAACTGCACACTCACAAAGACTGAAACCACATGAATTTTTAAAACTCTCCGCTATCCCTGTGACATAAAACCTTAATTACTTTTGACTAAATCTGTAATTAAAATATATCACCGCAGCAGATTTACCTGCGTGTGGGTGTTGGAGTGCATGCTTCTGTGACTGTCACAAATGAATCACTCTGAGACAGTGTTATAAAAAGGGAGATGAGGATGCACGACAAAAAAGATGCAGAAAAGGGACTTTGAAAATGAAAAACTGGTACCAATCTAGGAAAAAGTTGTGCACTGGTAAAATAAGAAAGAGCCATTTACTTATTTTACTGACTTTTAAAATAAAAATATTTGTAGTATATGTGGAGACATATTGGATGCTCCCAGTTTATTCTGTTGCACTCCAACATTTCAGTGCACTGCCATGACCTTATAACAATAAAATATGGCAATAAGTAAAATATCGAATTCTACAAAATAAAATTTCACAATATTTTTTCATAGCACCCCACCTAGTATGATTAATAACATATAATAATGTATAATAATAAGGTAATTTCATAATCGACTTCTTTCATTCACAACTATACTGTCCAAGGCCTTCCATCTGCCAACTCATAAAATCTTAAAAGCTTTGTGAGAAGTACAGGAGTTGCAAATATCCAGACAAAAGTGTTAGCTAAACATTAGGGTGAAATCCTAGTCCTGTCACAGCTTGTTAGACGTTTGCCTTTGACTTCTGTGAAGTCAGAGAGCATTTAGTTTTGTTTTGTTTTTTTAAATACACGTTGTTAGGCAAAAACAGAAAAACAAAACCCTCTGCAACTGATCAGCTGCAAGAGGTGAGCACACTACTATTGAACCTCAGCACGAGAATCTTTGCTGTAAAATGTCACACAAAATAATATTTAGGAGCCCTGGCAAATAATAAATTCCCATTTCTGGTTTTGACTATCTTGGAACACTTCAAGGTTCAGCATGTGCATAAGTGTTTTTACAAACTCAGCATGTGGGCTCAATATGTCTCCAGCAGAAGAGAATTCTGGCATTTCATAGATTCCTTAAAGGGTATGGCCAGAAGCATTGTAAGATGTTTAAGCTAGCTTCCTGCAGCTCATAGGTCACTAAAGATGCCACTCACCCTCTTATTTAGTACAAGGACTTGGGTTTTGCCAGCATACATTGAGCCCCATTTCAAAGATGTCACAAGACAAACAGTCCCATTCTAAGAGCTTGCTCCAGTAGTTAATGATGCCGATCAGTCAGAATTTGTGTCTTACTCCCAAGTTGACTTATCTGTTTTAAGATTCAGGCATTAGTTTCTAACATGCTTCTGTACTTTAATTTTAAAAAGCTTTTTAATACCCGGTATTTTCTTTCTGTGAATTTACTTGCACACTATAATCATGTTACCTATCAATCTTCTTCTGATAAGATAAACAGATTGAGCTATTTATATTCTCCCACTATAAAGCATTTTCTTCAGCTCTTAAAGTGCTTCCATCTTCTTGTACCTCATGTAATTTTAAATATGTGAGGAACAACTGTGAGTAAAGTATTCGCCATCCTCAAGGTAAGTCAAGAGGCTCACTGCTTTAGGTGGATACTAAAATAACTCAAGTTCGGGACTGAAACATGACATGGAGAAAATGAATCCAATCAGCATCATCCTACAAGGAAGTGGCTCCAGGGCTCGGTGTTCCTGCCGATGCCATTGAGCACTTTAGCTTTCATGCAGCAAGTTGTTAATGATAACCTAATCGACAAAAGCCTGGCTGTCTGCAAGGGAAGGCAACCAGGCCAACCCGCTAAACTGAACCTGTAAGAATTTAGTGGGTTCAGGTGTTACAGTCCATCTGGAACCAGATGGTTTGCATATAGTTCACCTCTGTGTAGGAAAGCAATTCTCACATGCTTCCTATATATGTTGTTATTTAAACTGGGTAATCTTTTAATCACAAAAAGTGATGATTTGGTGTTTCTTAAGTAATAATAATAATTAAAAAAAGTGATATCAACATGTTGCCTCGTTTCAAATGCTGACTATTCCATAAATGAAGGTGTATTACTCTATTGAAAATTAGTAGGGAGAAATGTTATGATCAACAATACATGATTTAATGGGTAAAGCATCAAATTCAACACTGGTTAAGGATAAGGCATTTTGGCACTTACATATAAAAAAAGCCAAACTTAAAAAATTACAAAATTTTATAGGAATGACTTTGAAATAAATGTAATTGCTTATAATTTGAACAAAGTTATTCATCATAAATATGTTGTTTGTCTGACTATAATATAATTTTATGATAAAGATTATTAAAATAATAGGTCTTCGTATGACTCCGTATGTTTATTTGAAAGAATATATGAGTACAGTCCTTTGTTCTGCTCTAATACTGATCTTCTCATTATCTAGATCGCTTCCCCTCATTTGTGAGCATAACAGACATAAGAGTACAATCTAGTTTTAATTAATATTACTACTTAGTGGCCCACTCCTAGATCCTACTGATATATTTAGAAACTAAATAAACTGCACACAAAAAAACAGCCAATCTAAGAAAGCATATACATCACATGGTAGGCCTACACGACTTCATTTGATTTTCAAGAGCATTGAAGAGGACTAACTTCACTCTGCCAGATAGTCTATGAATACAATCAATAAGTGCACATCCCCAAATGTTGTTTGATGGTATTAATTTCACCTCCCAGGACATCCTATAGCACTAGCTATTGTTCTGCTATAGGAAAAAGAAGTCTATATTGAATAGGAACATCCTGATGGAATTAAAGTTACTGGCAAGAATCTGGAAGATAACTACAGATTCAGTTGTACACACAGGCTCAAACTCATCTCCTGCCTAAACATACTATAAACTGGAATGTCAGCCCACACTAACAACGAATGTTAATAATTGTATAGAAGGACAAAAGAAAATTGGAGTGTGGGGAAAGAAAAGGAGGGGGGTGTTACAGCAAACTATGAGAATATACATTTAAAATGTGTTATCTGCGTCAGACATTCCTTAGTCTATGCTCTCAGTGCCTTAGTATGCAGAAACTGCCTGCTGCCTGTGTAAAGGTAAGAAAACAGTTATTGACTGCTGTTGTGAGGAACAGCTATGTACTAGCATCTGTTTTGCTAACCCAGCGCATAAGGCAATACTAAATTACCTTTTATATCATACAGTCTATCACTGTTTGACCCTCCAGGCTGTTTTTATTTATAGAACGTTGTTTCTAGTTTACTTTAGTGTTTCCATATTAGATAAATATTCATGAAAGTGCACTCTTCCTGAAATTGGGTCATTTAGGCATACTATCCCATTAAAAATAGATTTACTTTTTTTTACAGGTGTCATCCATTAAGGTAGGACATAGACAAAACCAGCCAATTGTGTCTGTCAAAAAAATGTTAGCCCTTCTGGAAAGTCAGTCTTCTGTCCTTTACATATAGCACTTAATAACAAAATGACTAACTTCCTTTCCATGGCATTTATACTTTGGGGAATTTTTACTGTTGCAAAATTTGTACCTGCATGTTTGAGGAGATATTTTAGTCCTTCCAAAGTGTTCTGACTGACAACAGGCACACAAATAAAAGTATGTTCTTATTGGCTAAGATGTGGCCACAGGATTTTGGCTCAGGAGAGAGAAGTTTATCTCTTCACTGAATACACACAAACAAAGCAGAAGACAAAAGAAAACACTGATGTGGTCTCTCCTTGAGAATATGGGATGGGAAGCTTGTATATCCACAGAGCAGTGGAACTACAATGATTCTGTTTGGTATGGGTCCTGGTCATATAAATTCATGTTAAGTGTGTACACACCTAAGTGTGGGTTCTTAAATTCATCCTTTGTCTTCCATATATCTGAACCACAGCAATTCAATTGGAAGTATTGTGGAGGAAGAGTTTTAGGAGTATGTGTAGGGAAGAAATAACATCTGTGACAGATGAAAGAAAGAGCTTGCAAGGCTTGGATATAGATCAAACAAAGAGTCAGGCTGATAGGTGTGATCAAAAGCACAGGTTTGGAGAAATTGAGACAAACAGGTATTTCTATAGAGCAGTCCATCACTCCCCTTTAGAAATTGTTTTAAAATGGGATGAATGGCCCCTCAGAGAGCCTTGGGAGTTTTTGATGTATAGAGAGAACTTCAACATCTGATCTAGCCTGGAAATCTAGACCTGTGAGAGAGGAGTCAGATAAATGTGAGAGAATCAACTCAGCAGACACCAAGGTCAGTGAAGAAGGAAGGTGAGGAAGTGCTCCAGGTGCTGGAGCAGATTAGCCTGCAGCCCCTAGAGAGGAGCTTAGAGAAACATGCTCCTGTACAGTCCGTGGAGTATCACAGTGGAGAAGATATCCACTTGCAGCTCATGGAGGACTCCACAACGCAGCAGATGGACATGCCACAAGGAAGTTGCAGCACACAGAGAATACACACTGGGGCAGGTTTTCTGAAAGGATCTGTGGCCCTTGGGAGACTCAGACTGGAGCAATCTGTTCCTGCATAGAATAGGTACAGTGCACCATATTCTGTGGAAAAGATTCATGCTGGAGCAGTTCTTAAAGAACTGTATTCCATGGGAAGGACTCAGGATGGAGCAGTTCATGAAGAACTGTGTCTCACTGTGTCCCTTAAACACACTGGCTACTCAGTAGGTAACTGCCTATTGCACTACTATCGAGGTTTTTTTCTTGATACTAATGACACAGCTTTCTCTTCAAAGTAAGAAGCAAACTCACAGCCAAAATCTTATGACGATTAATTGCTCGATGATTAATGATATTGTTATCTCCAATGCAAACTAGTGAGGCTGTTTGCAAAGCGTTTAAAGAGAGAAAATCATGTTAGCCATGAAAAAACCTGAAATTTTAATGCAGCTTAGCAAAAAATTAACTCCTTTTTAAGTTTATCTAGTTCAACGCCCTAGTCAAGAGCTAACACATGCTGCTTAAAAGAAACATACATACAAACCTGGAAAAAGAACATAACACAAGAAATAAGTCTTCTTAATGATTAAATATAATTATATTCTCAAATTTCAGAACTTGTAGTTCTGCAAGCTTCATTTCCATTCTACTCATATGACAACACATTTCAATTGTAGGCCTTTCCCTATGATTTTTATTTACGTACCTTATCTCAGGAAGGTACCATTTCTGATTAAAATGAAGTAGTCCGGTTGTGGTGTACAACTTCCCAGAATCTTCAGGCCTACCACTTCACCTTGACAATGCTTGGTAGTAACTATGTACTATTTTCCTGAAAGAAGCATTTTTCTTTATTTTACCAGCAAAACAACTTAAGGAAGTTAAGTAGAGATGATCTTGTCTAGTGGGAGGTGTCCCTGCCTATGGGAGGGGGTTTGGAACTAGATGATCTTAAAAGTCCCTTCCAACACAAACCATTCTATGATTCTATGAATTTTCAGTAATTGTGTTTAAACTCTTATTTACCGAACTCAAGAGTTCATTATCAAAGCATTGTTTTCTCATTCTTGTGGCTCTTCTCTAGAGCATTCCAATTTATCCAGGCGCTTCTTGACTTTATTTTTATATTCAGTTCATAATTTACCCTGATTTTACCCTGGTTCTGTTCACAGCCTTTCTTTCTATGATAAAGGTTCCCCTCCTAGATGGACATGCACACCCGTCCTTTCCATTATTTATTACTTACCCAGTTTGTGGTTATTGTGACCTTCATCAGCATTTTATTTTCTTTTGTGATAGTAATGATGAGTAATATAAGTCTAAGAGTTCAAAAATTACGTACTACTGTAGGAAGCTGTTCTTTGCTGAAGTTATTAAGACATATATTTAAGAAAAAAATTCATAGGAGGTCTATATTCAAAGCTTTGAGTACCACTTCTCATGCATAACTCACATGTCCTCAGAGGAAAATATCTTCAGATTAAGAGACCATTTCCAAAGAGGATAATGCTATTTTCTTCTCAAAAAATAAAAATCAACTAGAGCAATAACACTTTATTTCACATCTGCCAAGCTCTATTTGATCATCACAGTGTGACTACTATAGCACATGTAGTAATAACTGCACCTTTACAGAGATTATATTAATAATATATTTTCAAACATCCCCAAAGATTTATCAGTCTGGTATAAAATCTAAACACTTTAAATTATTTTCATTAATTTATCTTCCTTTAGTATGAACTTCAGGGAACTCAAGATATAATTCTGATCCTGGGCTCTCTATGCAGATTTTGATAAATACATATTGGCCATTGACAAACTTGATGAATCAGATACTTTTCTTCACATTACTTCGTTGATCAGATTAAAAGTTCTCATATGCTTTTCCCTTACGTTCTTCTGTTTCAATAAAAGCAGATACTGTGCTGTGACAGGAAGAATATGGGAAATGCAATTCACATGGATCTCGGGAAATCTGGCCCTCCATTTTCTAAGTATGCAAGGAACTGCTAAAATAAGTGCAGACGGTTTTGTGAACAGAAGAACATGATGAAGGGATTATTTTGACTAACAGTAAAAGAATTTCAAAGTTAATTCTGAAGAGTAAGAAATGGTAGCAGTTACATTCTGCAACAAACCATACTGAAACAATATAAGTTGTCACAAAGTTGTAGAATAAAGGAGAAATTGGAATTATTCATAAGAATATTTTGAAAAACATAAAAATAAAAACTGGAGACCTCATAGTCCCTAATAGTTTGGGCTTTAACTACTTTAGTGATTTAATTAGAAAAAATAACACGAAAAAACTTTAAATAAAGAAAAAAATTGGCAGGATGACACATCATTAAATTCTAAAAAAGGTCTAGGAAATAAGGCCTGCTCTTACCTATAGTAAACAATCATTTATCACTTTGAAGAATACATGATCTGATTCTTATAGAAAGTGTCAACTTGAATACAGGATAGATTTAGACAGAAATTGTTTGGATAGATCCTTTCCTGATCAGACTTACAATGTTTCTTTGATTCTAATATGACTAACCTATAATAACTAGTAAAGAGCTGATAGTTATTTTCCCTATAAAGCTGCAGAGTACTCAATTTTGACTAGCAATTTAAAAACCTGCAGATAAATAATACAGTGACTAAAAGTACTGTAGAAAAATGTTATTGCTGATAGGTGTTAAATTTGATAAGAACTTTCTTTGCAAGAAGCTAGCCATTATTTGGTGCCTTCTGTGGAGCTGAAAGGAACTAGGTCATTCTCTACATTCCCCACAGCCCCTTTTTTGTCCTTAAACATCTTCACAAACAAAAGCTACCATTTTTGCTTTGCACACTGAGATCTGGAAAAGTATTCATTACAAGCATTAATTTTTGTCCAGATGTACAATTTTCTTCTTCTATCAAATCAGACAGAAAACAAACATTAAAAAAATGTAGATATCTGCTGAAATATTTAGCATAATATGCTACATGATAATACACATATTGATTTTTTTTCCCCATAGCTTTAAAAGATTCTTATTGATGGAAAGCATATAATAGTAACCACACCTAAGTTAAAAATTGCCACCAAACTGACTCAAAATTCAGATGGTTCAGCAGGAACCAAGTAAGCAACTACACAGATAAACGAGTAAGCATAATTTCATGTTGTTCAGAAACAGCAACCCAAAAGCAGCAGTGAAAATGGCATGTAAATTAATTTGTTCAATCTACAGCTAATTGCTTTGACCTCAAAAACTACTAGATTATGTTGTGAAAATGACACTTTAACTTCCAGGGTTTGTTTTCCTGTTTGTTTTGGTATTGTGTGTCATACCTACAAGAAGTGGATGACATCCTTAGTCTCAGAAGACATAGATACAATATAACTTACTGTTATATAAACATTGAGCTAATACAACTATATTTCTTCCAGTAACAAAGCTAATTAAGTTAGAGTTAGATCACTAGCTTATGCAGACGAACCTCAAAAGGCAGAAGTTTTAACAAATGGAATAATTAAGTGATTAGCTTACAACAATATACTCTGCTTTTAAAATTCAACAAACTTTTATACTTATATTTTTTTCCAGCTTCTACTTTTATGGTTATTATCTCAATAACTGAATGGAATTATTCTTTATTTTATAGCAACTTAACAAAACTACTTTTATATTGAATCTCAAGGTCAGATTTTGCCATGAAGATCCAGTTTAAATTGTTCTATTAATTCATTTTTTTGATACATAAAGGACACTCTTAGTTAAGACCTCATACCATAAATACAGGAGATCTAGACTTCCTAATTAGATTTTACAGTGGCAGAAAATGAAAAATTCAACAATAACTAATTGTGCTAGTATTTAAATACATATAAATTTCAATCACACTTGTTTTACATGAGAGTTTGTAATTAACAAAACTTTACTGTCTATTTTCACTTTTAACAAGCAACAGTTAAAAGAAGTTGTTAGAATTTAAAAATCAATTGTATCATCCTTCTAATGAATCACACCTCATGTTTAGCACGCTTTATTCTAGAGCTAATTATGTTGTACACACAAACATTCCTAAGATAAATGTTTATTACTGAAATGATAACATGACTGCAATATAATGGCAATATCATGATGCAATTACAATGAATCACAATAATCTTGAAGTGTTTTGAGGTACTTAAATATGCAGTACACTTCATATACTCTATGTTATGCTGTTCTGTTTATATAGGCAAAACAGAAATCTATATTATTCACATTATTTTGCTACTGTTGTGCATTGCTGATATCACCCTAATGTCTAGGAGATTAAGACATTGATCAGCATCTCTCTTCTTCTAGGTGCTGCCAGAAAACAAAAATAAGAAATTATCTCTGTCAAAGGAGCATTACATACAGTACACAAAGAGGCAGACATATGGGAAAGCACAAGGAAGCAGTGAGACAGCACTGGTCAAACTGAATGTTTGTATGCTCCCCATACACCAGCAGTCTAGCCCTTGTCATACTGTTTTATAGTATGTATAGAGGGAGGCAAAACTGTGCTAGAGAAGAAGAGAAAAGCAAATAATGGAAAAATTTTGTGACTGCTATCACTAAGCAGTCAAATAATAACTTATAGTCATTCACACGCTGCAGTATGAAGTTTGAGGTAGTTATCAGTGTAATCTTTCTTTTTAAATACATCCATGATGTTTTAACATCTAAGGTTGTTTAAGGCTACTCAGATGTTCCTTAGTAGAAAGAATTTTCTTTCCTAAAGATTAAATGTATTGTAATAAATGTCTTCATAACTGTAAATATGAATTTTCCCCACACATTTAAGTCAGCACAATGTCTCTCCTGTTTTTCTCTTTCTACATAATTAATATAGATAAAATACTGAATTCGGTTTTTGGGTTGGTTTTTTTTTTTTTTTTTTTAGCATTTATGAAATATATAATAGTAACTATAATAAAACATTCGTGTCTTAATCTGCCTGCTTTTTGCAGTCAAATTGTCCCTTAGCTCCCTTCTGTAGCCCATTTTCGTTTTGCCTTTTACATCTGGAAACCCTTGGTTGGCTATTTCCTCTTCTCTCACTAATTGGATGCTTTCCAGAGACCTGAAAAAGACTAAAACATATTCCCAAAATAGCTCTCAAACACTAAATAAGAATCAGGAAATTAACAGAAGTATGGTAAAAGAATCATTCAGACTTTTCCTGCATTTATTACCATCCAATCTGTATTCTGGATATTCTGAATTTAAGTTCTTTAAGAAAGGAAGCTTCATCTTCAGGTTATCTGCAAAGCACTTAGCACACCTGGGGTGTTAAATGAATAGTTATAATAGATACATGGGTGAATAGCATTAAAAGGCAGTGGGCACAAAGACATTCACTGGATCACCTGTTTTGACCAGCCTGATTAATGTGGTAATTGTGCATGCATTCTTTAATGCGCAGACTTCCTTCAGTGACAAAAGACCTATTGTGAGTGGCCACTACTTCTGCCCCGGTAATTTCACTGACATTCAACAACTTCCAATGTTGAACTCCTTGTTTCACATTAAAAAAAAAAAAAAAAAAAAAGTAGAAGAATAAAGCCATAGTTTACTCAATGAAGGAATTATTAGGGAAAAGATAGAAACATTTTTTTAGTAATTTTTCATTCTATCTTTATTTTTGAAGGGAATCAAATTTAGCATCCTCACTTCCCAAAACCTTTGGCCTCCTAACTAGCTTAATTGGTCTCTGTTCATTTCTTACTCAGATCATTTATAAACTGCCCCTATGGCCCCTGCTGCTTTTTCAAAGCAGCATATGGCCCTTCCATTCACGACAGCCACCATTTCTATTAGTGAGTAAAGGAGAAAAAGCTTCGTATTCAGACTGCACCAGAAAAAAAAATGGAGCAAAATCTGGGACTCAAGAGGGAGGGTATTAATAGCAATACTAAGTCAGAAACATCACCCATCCTATATGATTTATAACATATTTTGAGAACGTGAAGAACTAAAAGCTCAGTACTAGGGCTACATTTGACAAAAAAAGGAAAAATGAAACAGTTGAAATTTATAACAATATGTATTTGTGAGACATGCTATTGGAACCTCAAAGATTTCTTTACTTACAAAAAATAAAAGCACAAAGCCCTTATATGGAATTAAAAAAATAATGCCACATATAGCTAATAAGGTGTAAAACAAGCCAAGAGCAATTAATAAAAAGCAACAACTCGGTATTGAACTGATAAACTCACAAAATATAGAAAATAAAAGAGTTTGAATTCGGAAGAGCTAGTATCCCATTCCCATCCCAATGATTAAAATCTACAACTAAAAGATCGAAAATATGAACGGCAATTGTTATACTTAGTCCTAGTTTCTATGAACTGTGCTAGCAGAAAGATACATTTTACAAACTAAACAAATTCAATTTGAATTTTAAATAAATAGGAAAACATTGTCACAAATATAGCAATGAACGCCTGGATCATTATTCCTTGCAGTGGCCAGCAAGCGCAGACTACTAATGCAAAATAACCCACAGAATGCTGGCCAGTATAGACTCAATCAAGATTCCCATTTGTCTGCTGGTATAGACAGATACTACTTCTTCAGATGTAATGCTTCTCTATTAGGCCTAAGCAGGCTACAGAACCTAGAACCAGGTATGGCCTACTGCTATATTTTAAACTCTTGCAATTTTTGTAAGTCTAGTTCAAATATCTAAAACCAAACAAAAATACTATCCATTCTATAAGACTTAGGAATGTTCATGGTTTGATTTTATTTTTTCTGTTCTGTTTATAATTTTTCAATCATCAGCAATAAAAACACTTTTAACTTCTCTTTTTTGTTCTTAGGCTTTTATTTCCATTTTTTATAGTGAAACGATGTAGCTTCATTCTGCCAACTGGGATGAAAGGTTAAAACGTTGTTAATTGAGATACACTAAATATTACTTTGAACAGCAGAGGCAGCTTTTATGGATGGCGATATGAATTCAATAAAGCTGAATTAACATGAAATAAGGCTAATGTAGTACCTGCATATTTACCAATTGATTTCAAATTTTCTTCTTTAATGTTTATTTCTCTCATTCAGAAAAAGTACACGGTTCACTAAGTAACTTGTTTCAGTCCAGTAAAGGCTAGAGGTACATCAGCTTCTGAACTGTTTAACATCCCCTGTTCTCAACATATCTTTATATTTTCTACAGATTTGGAATTAGAAAAGCTGAGTTTTGTCTTGAAGTTCCTTTAATGAGTATGTTTTAGGTGCATTTCTAATCTATTGACTATTTAGAAAATAACTGGTTCAAGTACAAAAAGTAACCAACACTCTAATCGTATAAATTCAGAGTACGTACATGAGTACTTTGTGACTAAGTCGTTTGACCTGTTTTAAGGATGACAAAATCCAGCTATGAATTTTTTAAGAGGATGCAAAAAAAAAACCTCACTTAGATTCTTGCCATGCACATATCTTCTATTATTAAATAGATCACAAGAAAAGATAAGCTTTCCTGTATGTAGATACAGGTCTTATTTCTCAGTACTTTTATACAGGACAAATTTGTTTCATACAATAAAAATTATAATAGAAACATAAATTTTAATATAATAGGCCATATTTCAACAAATTCAATTTGCATTACCTCAGTGCAGGTGGTTATTTATTGCAGTGCATGTACACATAATCTTGATGTTTTGAAGGTGACTCAGACTGGCTGAGTAAGTTAGCCAGGGACAGCCAGTGAAAGCATTTACTCAGCATCTAGAGTACATATTACAAGCTCAGCTCTGCATGAAGGGCAATTTGGACCATGAAGAAGCAGCAAACTGAATCAAGGACAAGTGTAGTTTAACACTTCCCATCTCACGAACAGAGAATAAATCCCATTTTTAAAGGAAAAAATCTGAAGATTGAAACCTAGTTTACAAAAATAGTTCAAGTACAGCCCTGAGTACTTAGCATCATCCATAAGAAAACTATGTTCTTGTAGGCTAAGAACACAACTACTGTATATATATAAATATACATATGCATGTATATATACACACATATATATATTCCCATGTATATATATATTTATATATATAAGGAGCAAAGGCACTGATTATACTCTAATCTGGACAAGTACATTTCTCATTGACTTTAATAAAAGTAGAACACATCCATTTGGCAAAGATTCCCCCAAGAGACATTTTTAAGAAAACTGTATGGAATAGCCAAATATTTACTCAAGACAGAGCACTCCCCAAATTGGATTCATTTTTAGTGACAGTTAAAAAATATCATATTTACCTCAAAATTATAGTTTTCTTTTACTCTTAAACAAGAAAAAGTGAGTTACGTTAGCTCTTAAATGAGATTTGTCCATTAAGAATTTTGTCCAAGTCTCCTGTCCTGATACTGCTGATGTATTCTGCTGCTATACTGACAGTCCCATTTGTAATGCCTTGGCAGCAAGACCCATTTAAATCAATAGATATACATGTATGTACACAAACTTTATCTTTCTGCCAACAGACTTAATTTAGATGCTTTAATTTAAACAGCCCTACGGATGTTATAGACTACACTATATGCAACAAATACAAATATTTTTTCAGCTGACTTTCATTAAGTTACTATATTTCACATAAAATTTAGGTGAATACACCTAAAAATTTAGGTGTATTCTAGACTGGAGATGTTTCTTTTGGTGAAAAAATAATTAGAAATAGCAATAAAAGGTAAGAAATAGTAGTAACAATATCAATAATTCATGTAGTATTTTACACAAATACATATTATTTTAAAAATATATGTACTTTTGTCTTTTCTAACAGGTGAAGCTGAGTTAAGAGTATGGATAACCCCTGTATATATGGTGAAGATATAATCTGGGCAGAGAACTTCCTTATTTCCAAATTCCCTCTACAGAATAACATTCTGGGCCCACATCATTGTTTTCAAGGTATTGACATGCTTTCTCTCAAGTTGTAACACACCTCGTGATTTTCCACTTTAGAACATATCAAAGGAATCTTTTGATTAAATAAGACTCAGCAAACTAGGATGATGCATATTCAGGCCTTTATACTGTAAAACAAACTCCTCATTTGCACCACAAGGAGACTTTCACTGATGCTGGACACAATCAACTTAAGTGGGGGGTCCAAATTTGCAACTTCACAGGACTGACCCCAAATCAATTAATTAACATCTTAATTCTGAAACTTATTTGTTATCATAAAAGCAAGTAGTTTTATTCAGCTACTTGCATAAATCAGGCTTCCATATGTGAATTAAGGTTTACATACAAATCCCTATGATTATCATTTGTCAACAGGAATGTGTGAAACTGCTAATTTGAATGCAAGAATGGTTGCACTATGCAGTTTGTACATATTTCATAGTGAATATTTTACATTGTTCTATATGCAAGCCAATTTTAATGCAAACTACTTAATTTCCCCTAGGTAATGAGAAGGTAAAGAAGGTAATCAAGATGTAAATCAAGATTCTGCTGTTTTCCTGCTAGTATGAATATAACATGAATTAAAGTTTGATTTACCAAGAAAATAAGCATTGTTCTAAAGCAAATGGTTTCAGATGTCATTTACTGCATCCCACTAACACACAGAAGAAGCAGGTCTATCTTTGCCACTGTAAGCAGCTTTTTGTTTAATCTATGTTAAGGATACATAATGATGGACACCCCATAATTTTCCCAGGCAGGCCGTTCAAGTGGTTCGCTGCCTCCACAGTTAGACACCCTCACCTAATAACTACTTTGAATTCTCAGGTTAAGTCTGTAAGTTACTATCCCAATCACAATTTCTGATCAGTCTCTTCATATTCTTTCAGCTGTGTTCAGTCAGTTCACAGTTTCCTTGAAGGGAAGGATGCAAAATTAGATAGATATATTTTGCCTTTCTCATGCTATACAGAGCTAAAAAATTTACTCCACATGTTTTGTAGGTTATGATTTTGCTTCTACATTGAAGGATTCTGTTTCTCCTCTCCAGCTGTCAGATTATTTTGAATTCAATTTTTGTATCTCAGTATACTAATTATCTTTCCCAGAATGCTGTTGTTAACTAAAAGTTTAATTCTATCATCAAAACTCTAGAGGAACTCTAACAGAAGCAACAGAACACCACAGAGTCCCCCTCAAATACTGTCTTCAGTTGTGATTCTGAACCATTAAAAACCACCCTCTAGACAGGTTTCAAAGCAATACTCTATCACTCATAACGTAATTTCATCTAGACCTTACTTCCTCCTTTTGTTACTAATAATACTAGTAATATAAGAGACAAAAACCTGGATAAATCAGGATTAAACAGCATTTACTCTTTCTTCTCTATCCATAAAACTTATAAAATATTCTTTTTTGAAACTATGCAGAATTTGCTGTTGAATTTATACCTCAGCTTCTCTTGGAATTTCACATTTGCTTCACTTCAGAATTGTTTTATACAGAGTAAAGTTAAGCCATCTATGCCTTAACTGTAAGAAAAACTTAAAAAGCATTCTAATATTAACTCTCTTTTATTGAACAAAAAGAACCACATTGCTTTTACAGTTTACTGTGGGGAATCTTTCCTCTTAAGAGACAAGCTGTTGTCTGGTAAGAACGCAAATGGGGAAAAATATTGTCCCCAGTGTTTCAGCATTCACTAAGATGTGTCAAGCTTAAATGAATCATTAAAAAAAAACCTACAAAACTTCTCTTACAGGGAATCAACTTTGAAAAAGAACAGACGAGAGAGCGTTTTGCAGAATATGAAACAGAGCTTGGAATTTATAGTATGTCAGTACTATCTTTGAACATCAATTATAACCATGCACTAGTTACTTTGGCCACTAAAAAAAAGCCTCAACATTTCTTAGCCATATTGTGTTCTTATTCAGTATCATAGCAATCTGTAATTATATTAATTTAGCAACATTGTTGGAATAAAGATGGACCCAAATTGAATTCAAATACCCTTGAGTCTCACTTAGCTGGTAAATAGACCAGGACACAGTTGTTAGACCAGGTCAGAAAGGTAAGAGAGCTCAGTTGTACTTGAAGGAGGAAAAATGAAAATGAAACAGATGCAAGTGTAAAGAGCAAACTAACAAATTAAAAAAAAAAAAAAAAAAAGATTATTTAGAGAGAAAATGCATTTCTAGGGTATATCAGAAATACTTAATTCAGAGGAATATATTTTTTTTTCTCTTTTCCTTTAACAAATTAATTATGACAAGTAATCTTGTTTTAACTGCAATCTTCAGTTTTAGGACTATACAGTCAGCATGTCAGTAAAATACTATCTGAAGAAATTTAAATAAGTCGTTTTCTGATGTTTCAAACAGAACCTCTAAGAGGTTCACTAGTTGTGATTTCCTTTTTTTTTTTTTTAGTCAGTTATGGATAGCTCTGATTGTCCTTATCTCAGAATTACTCTGCAGTAACATCTGCATTACTCCAAGTTGCAGAACTATAGAATCATAGAATGCTTTGAGTAGGAAGGGACCTTTAAACACCATCTATTTCTAATCACTCTGCCTATGGCAAGGAAGCCTTACACCAAATCATTTTGCACAAGATGACATCCAACCTGACTTGAAAAGCTCCAAGAAGAAGGCAACCACAGTGACAATAGCTAGGCTGGGAGAAAAAAGACGTTTAAATAATTCAAATAATAAACAAACCAGGCTCTTAGAAGCAACCCATTATGTTGAACCTATTCTACTGAATTGTATGTAGTGTCCAATCTTGACTATAAAAAAATGCTTTCTTGCAGTAACAAAAAATTACTGAATGACTTCATATGCCATAAGAGACCAAACAAGATACAACTCACATGCTTTAATTTTCTCTTTGATCGCATTGTGAGAGGTAGCACCGCTGAGCCTTGATCCTCAGCACCATGTGACACTGGAATACCCCTCTAGTTTACCCTGATGCCATCCTCCTCTAGCATTCAGCTAAAAGATTCTTTCACTATGGATGTACTGAGGTTTTAAAACATTTCCTTGCACACTTTATTTCTAGATATGTAGAAGGACGGAGTGTTCAGCAATTCTAAATTTTCTGTTATCTAAGGATGATTAAGCCTGATCACCTAGACATTTTGGAAGTATATTCACATAGCCATAAGACCTCGTGGCAGGCAGAAGTCAATAAATATCGTTAACACTCTTTGGTGTTTGTTTAAAGTTATCTTTGGAATCAAATGTCCTTGGAAATAGGACAAGAAAACAGACACAGGTTAAAATATTTGGGGGAAAAAAAAGTAAAAAAAAAAAAAAAAAACAAGCAAGAAGAAGAGAAGAAAAAAAGGAAAAGAAAGAAAGAGGAAAAGAAACAGAGAAAGAGGGAAAAAGGAAACAAGGAAGGAAGGAAGGAAGGAAGGAGGAAGGCAGGCAAGAAGGAAGAAAGGAAGGAAGAGATGGGGGAAGGAACGAAAGAAGAAAAAGCATCCTGAACTCCTGAATTATGGAATTTCCTATTCTACAAATGCTAGATAGCCTGTCATTGGCTTTATATCTACGACTTCTAACAGAACAGAAGATGTAACCTGCTATTCCAGTTAACTAAAGGAAGTCCTTTCAGCTTCAGTGCTGAACACATGTAGTGAAGTTATGAAAGAAGGCTCTATTTCTACTTCCATACATATGCCTGTTTGTAATTGAGGTAGCAATTTCAACGTTGTGCAATATGTAGACTAGTTACATATTCTAAGCTGCCTTTCTACAGTTGACATTTTTGTGACTGGTGTGTATAAATAAACAGCAATAGCTCTTGCTCTGCTAGTAATTTTTACAGCACATACTTCAATCCAAAATTATTTAATGCACACTTCCTCATTGTTTTAGGTCTATGTACTAGTTATACACCTTGTCTTGGAGACCAATCTCTATAGGCGACAGAGCCCCGGATTCTGTAATTTTTATCTTTACATGGGAGAGTTTCTGTTATTGAGTGAAAAGGTGCTGTGGTAATCTCCAGAGACTATACCAGAATTTTAAAAGAATTTGTTGCTCAGGAAGTTAAAGGAATGAAATAAAACCTACTCAAAGAGTAAATTTTCTGCTCTTTCATTGTTTGTTCTACACCTATTGATAAGGATGAAGTTCTCAGCTCCTATATATTTATGAGCCTGAGTATACTTTGTGTTTAATGACAATGTGAAAAGAGAACACAGTTTTTGTCAAAAATTGCATTCCTTATAACATTTTTCCAGCTGTTTTAGAAACAAAACTTCTGTAATTTTGCATTTTATATGTATCAGCTTTACTCAGACAACAACTGTGAGAGAATTACAAAGAAATGATTGAATTTTTTTCATCTTCCATTGTCCTGTTCAAAACTATCTTCTGACACTAGGAAAATATTATAGGATGTAACACTAGACTGTGAAACACAGAAACCTAATCAAGCTTCAGAAAATTAAGCTTCAATTGTTTTATAAGACTGCTTGGCTGATAGATATTTTGAACTTAACGTTAAAATTGTCTCTATATACCATTACAAACATATAGTTTGCAGATGAAATACAACTGACATTTTCTAACCACAGTAAGATGGAAATAAGAAGTAAGATAAGAAACAAAGACCAAAATGCAATCTAGTGAATATATTTAGTCAACACTTATCTATGAAAGGCATCCCAGAAGATTTAATGTTCACTAGAGATCAGAATCTCGACTTCATTTGCACCTTCAGAGCATAATGTCTCCATCTGCAGTCCTGCTGGCATTACTAATTAAAGAATCATCTACTGATTTACCAACATGAGCTGGCATATAAAAGAATTCACAAAAAACTGCTTTGGAATGAATAGCCTTGCAGTTCTAAAATCCCAATTCACTAAGCCATGATAACTTTAGTGCCATTTGGTGGGAAACACTGTATAGATATCCATAAACATACTTAACATGTAAATGGTAAAATAAGTGTTTTCCCTTTTTCCTTTAAATATAAGGTCATCTCATATAAGTATTGTCCAAAACTCGGAGGCCATGAGAAATTTTTTTCTTTATGTTATAGGGGCTCTGCATGCTGGCTGCTAAAAGATTAAGGAGTCAGTAAAGACAGCGAGCTACATGAAAGCAAGCATATTTCTATTTCCCAAAGACAGAAATGTACGTGTACATCCACATTTCTTACTTAGAGATGAATTTCTCTGGAATTGTGAAAGTATACTATAAGCAGCAAGTTCATCTTCCTTCAAACAACTAAACTAGTTGATAAAGGAATTAAAAGAGATTGAAACAATTTAATTTTGATTAAAACAGACTGCGTGTTGCAGCTGAAGTTCTGTAGAAAATGCCAGACAGTTATAGACAGCAATTTTCTCCAAAAGAAAAAGACATAATGATACTCAACAGTCAGAAACTGCAACTAGACAAATACAC
Source organism: Chrysolophus pictus (assembly GCA_037305975.1). Classification (NCBI taxonomy): domain Eukaryota; kingdom Metazoa; phylum Chordata; class Aves; order Galliformes; family Phasianidae; genus Chrysolophus; species Chrysolophus pictus. Next base: position 23,142,044 of record CM074583.1, read on the forward strand.
AAGTAAGGAACAACATTCTGTTAATGGAGATAATTAACAGCTAAAACAACTTATTCAGCAACTGGGACAATTTCTTCACAATTAACAGATATTAGGTAAAGGAAGGGTTGGTCATTTCTTGTAAGATAGCTCTGCACTTATCTGTAATTGTAGTAACCCTTCTCTGTACTGGTTAATCTTTGAACTCCTTTTCAACAACAGTAACCAGAATTGAAGGCAATAGGTCTTGCCTCTCATAATGACACTATTGATGCCTCACAGTCACAGATAATCAGCTAATATACACAACAATTTCTCATGTTTTGTGTTTAGCAATTAACAGCTTCCATTTTATGACAAATTCATTTTATTAACCACTAAAATCTTTCAGTGCATGTTGTCATACCTTATTTCAACTATATTGCTTAAATTTTACACAATCCTCCCTGTTCATCAAATCTGATCCTTGTCTTTAATGACAATGCTTCCCATCTTCATATTATTCTTGAAATTTCATTGGCACTATACAATTACAGTAAAACTACTAATGAAAATGCCAAAGAAGCTCAGAAGCAGATAAAAACTATGTTCCAACAAAGAAACCACTGAATCGTTGGTCTGAAATTCTTCCTAATGCCACGAAAAGGAAACTTAAATATCCTCAAACAAGCCAGAGAAAACTCTATCATTGTATTTCTATTTAAAGAAAGACCTGGGATGTGAATTACACACTTTGTTTGAACGGTTTCTTGCGGATGAAATTTTTGTTTACTGAACAACAAACAGAGCTCTGTATTTCTGTAGATTGACAAAGCACTTTTCTGCAGTGCCCTTCCAGAAAAAAACAGTAGTTATAACTTTTTTCATATGACAGATAGACAAAGAAGAAGCCTGCCCACATATAAAGCGAGAAGGTAAAGCACGTATTTACAAGACGGAGACAGTAAAAACTTCAATTTCAAAACTGACTCTGAAGCCTGAGTGAGGTTATCTGGTGCACTATATATAACGTTTAATAAGCATCTCTCACCCTTGAGCCTCACACATACATTGTGGTTTGGAGGATCAGTACTTCCTAACATCCCTGTATTTTAGGGATACCACTCCAATATGCATGCTGAATTTAAAAATGTAACATTTTTGCAAGTGATAAACATAATAAATAAAAAAGCAATAAAATGCAAGAAAGTAAGAGACAGGGACATGAGAAAATTTTTTGCTAGAATAATACATTTAGGGAAGTATGTTCAGAATAATAACAGAAGTAAGCTATTTGTTCAGCAGAATGTAGCACTGTATTTTTATTGAGTAAATTAAAGAGCAGTATGGAATTTGATGTTATTCCAGCTTTCAGCTATATTTCTTTTACATTTAATTTAATTAATAAATATTCCCTAGCTGATTACTTCTGTAACATAGGCCTGATATTCAAGCTTCAAAAATCAGTTCATTTCATGAAAAAAAAGAAAAAAAAAAACAAATTGATATCTCATCACAATAACCTTAGAGGATTCTATAATGGCATCCTGTAGTCTACCTATTCTCTCCATCCTCCTAAGAGAAATATTTGAAAAGTTCATGTATGAAGGCATTATTATTTAAAAGTCTGCAAAACCAAAATCAGTCTGTACTCTGCAAAATTTAGTATATCAATATATTTGCAGATATAAAGTTCATGTCTATTTTTAATGCAGTAGTCTGCAAAGAGAATCCTAGAAAGATACCCACAGTTTCCAACTTTGTACTAGATTTACTTGCTCATTTTAAAATTAATCAAGGAGTAGTTTACTCATTTTAAAATTAATCAAGGTACAAATCTCTACAGAACGTACAGAAACACTCCAGAAATGTGAGCTAGTATTACTACCTGGAAACATCTTTTTGCAAATAAAATCACTCAGATTTGGAGAAAAATTTACTCTGCAGTGTCTAATGTATTCTGTTAATCTGCTCATAAAACATAATGAAATCTGTCTAAAGTAAACATTTTTTACATTGCAGGAAATATTGTTTATTTAAATGAAAAGTTTTGAAAGGATTGCAGTCTTGCCAGATAATATACCCTTCTCTTTTAAGGCTTCTTAACAGAATATATTTTCCCTATCCACGTCAACAGTAGTCGAGTTGAGATTAGTAAAATCTCCATTTTCCAGTTTTCAGATATATGATCAACATAACATTTATGGTTTAATTTTCTTTTAAGGGATTCTTATTTTCAAACTCTTTGACTTTATAATATTTATAAAATATATTTATATTTTTAAAGCCTTTCAGTACCTTTGAAGTATTATTGTCCTCATTAACACACAGCATTTTCCAGTTTAGTACAATGCAAGAATGTAATTCAAGGTCTATTACTCCTCCATATCATTTAGAAAATTGTCAAATAAAATTATACTTGTCACCAAACTTGGCAGTACTGCACTGATCAGTTTCATCTTGGTTGTAATTATTTTTCATTTGTGTATGCTCAGTAATTTTTCATTCTATGCCTGTCCTCTACAGTAGTTTCACTTCTTACATTTGACTTACTAGAAATTACGTTGTGTATTTTCGTATTTCACATTTCTATATACTACAGTACATATGTTGCTTTACACCTATATGTTTTTTGTACGAATAATTAATGAAAATAACAAAAGTGTTTTAATAACATTGTTGCTGCTTTTGTCTGATTATTACAACTGGAACAAAGCAGTTCCAGGTACAGTTGTTGACTAGACCACTGTTGCATACTGGTTCACATTTCCTTCCTGCCACATATACAGCCTCCTCAATATTTGCTCCACTGTTCCATAAACATTTCCAGAATATTTACCAAGGTGATTCTCTTACCTTCATTCTATTAATATATTCACAGATTTCGTTGTTTCATATTTTTTGGTACTTTCCCCACAGTTGGAATTTTTTAGAAAATCTAATATATTTATTCATTACAATTAAAATCTTAGTAACACACAATTCTGCATTGATAGAGACTTTCAGAGGTTCTGCAAATTTCATTTTTCAGCTCATCCAAACCAGAAGAAACAATGTCAGGCATTTTAAAAGGACAAAAATAACTTCCTTATTTCCCCAATAACAGGATTACTTTGCTGCCTTTTTTTTTTTAGCTATTTAATATATGACAGTAAAAATCCTCTGATATTAGAGAAGGTAAAAATTATAAGTTCTGATGCTACAAAGACTATTAACTTTCAAACAATTATTAATCTCAACTCCTCAGTCCCTAGAACAGGCTGCCCAGGAAAATTCCTGCCATTCCTGTTACAAAACAAATATATTTCATATTTAAATCATTAAATAAATATAATATTAAATAAATTACTTAAAATAAAGAGGAATAAAGATTTAAAATTTTGTCAGCATAATTTATCACTGCAGAAGGTCTACCACTGAATGTAAAGCTAAAATAGTGAATATGTTCCTTTATAACATAATTGTGGAATTTCTGACCACCAACAGTGGAGGAAAGAACAAAAAAAAGAAAAAATTAAAAAGCTGTAAAAAATAACTGGAAAAACAATCATCAGTATATCATTGAACATTATCATTACCAAATAAAGTTTCAGTCTTGGAGGAAGACAGAGTGAGTAAGACCACCAATACATAATGTTTCAGTGTGGTAAAGAATATTAAATGTTACTATCAAATTTAGACTTGCTAATGCATGAACTAGAGTTTTCTCTCCTCTGATTAGGTGGTAATTTTCATTGGCTCTCAAAAAAAAACCAGCTAATATTTATTTCCTATCTTTAGTTCTTGCTATTCTAAGAAATCTTAAAGGTCAAGTAAATTATAGCCACATATACAACATTTATAGAAAACGGAAATTTATCCAAATATTTTGGCCAGTCAGGTTTTTCCCTTTAGCACATTTTTGGTAGACCCTTTCCCATCCACACCCTACAGACAGATAAAGCATATTACTGTACTATTAGGCAGTATATTTTTAAGTTTTCTATCTATTAACACTCTCTGATTTATCTTGACGTAATATAGAGTTCAAGATTGCAGGACAGGCAGAAAGACCAGTTTTCATACAGTACTATCTTATTTTTTTGTAGTATGTCATTAAAAAGTAGTTGTTCACTGGCATTATTTAGGCTGCTAAACAAGAATTGCATTGTCTATTTCTATTTTCTCTTCATGCATCTGATATGATACTCATCTTTGACTAACAATACTTTATTTATCAATCCCTGACTAGCTGACTAACCAGTAGATGGAAAATGCTGGTAGTTGTTATAATACTACTTCGATCAGTCTTTTACTCAGATCACCATTCCGAACAAACAAAATGGTATTAGTGGACTGCAGTGCACTGCAGTTTGAAAAGTGAGACTTCTAGGAATTGTAGTGGAAGATTATAAATAACTATTACTGATTATAATGTGTTTGTGTGGTCTCAGGATTCACACAGAAAAACTAAACAACTAAAACCTAGTATTATGAGAAAAGAACCACATTCCACAGATTTCCTATATTTGATACAGTTCCTGCTCAATACTAATCTGAAATTATCCTTCTGCAGCAGCCATGCTTACAGCTTTATTTCTACCAATGCTTTATTGCTCTGGGGCTACCCAAGGAAAATACGAGGTCACAAATTATGTGCATTAATATTTTATTTATATCTCATAATATTGAGACCAGAGTTGAAATTAATGGAAGAATGAATGTATTGATCAAACTAAAGTACAGTCCTGGCTCTGCACTTCTCCCTTCAAGTAGAATTCTAGTGCTCTAAACAAGCTTAAGAGACTAAAAATCTACATCTACTATTTTATGTGAACCTTTAAAAGCACACACAGAAACTTGAACTAGGAGACTCATGCAACTATAAGAGCACTTACAAAACAAAATGTATTGCTTTCAGATATAGTCTTCAGCTTTTTTTGGTGAAACGTCTTGTTTTCACTGTTGTGGTAACACCTTTAATTACTGCAACATTTAGAAATACAAGTCATTATAAGTTTAATTCCTACTCTCACTAAAAGCTACACGTTAAAATGATTTGACACTATCAGCATGTATAGGAATACATAGAATGCTCTGAAAGTAATGACTCCTATTTCTTTCCATGGAAACTACAAGAGATACAAAGAGTGCAATAGCGCTGTTTGATAGAACAAAGCACCGAACTCTCTAAGTTAGAAGTTCCTTTCACATCCATTATTGTGTTAATACAATAGTATATGCAGTAGATGTAGTAACACATATTGTGTTACTACTGAATTTCTGTGCTTTTTTTTATGATCCTGCTGTTGGCAAGTGGAATCCCTCATGGAGGCAAAGCAACTGCTTACCGTTCAATAAGCCCATGCAAACAGGCCTGGATATCCAAACCCAATATTGCTGGGTTTCTCTAGGGACAAGAAAAACAATCCCACAAAAATAAAAATTGTATCAAGCAACGTGCTGGTTGAACTACATTTAGTTTTCCTTATACTTTGAATCAAAATAGAAAAAGAACATCAAATTGGTAATGTAAATTTTAGGATAATGTCCATGCTATTTTTGGCTTAGTAATACAAATTTTAAAATAAATGGTAGCAATCATTAGTGTCTATTTGTTTTTCTTTGTTTGTTTTTTTAAGAATTCTACAGATTGGAGACATCTTTGCATATCCTGTTGTTTACAGCTGTTCCATTATACCTTGGATATATGTAGGAATCACACGAGCACCTCAAGTCAAAATGACTGTTTTCCCATATTGAGAACTTTTTTTCTGAATAAGGTGCAGTTACTAAAATCTATCAGAAATGTGTTTTCTGCCCTGATGCTACGCAAAGTAAAAATTAGAAGTGTGCCTTTCAAAAAGAGATCACAATCTAGTCATTAACTTTTCTTTACCCCTCAGTTTCTTCTTATAAGCAAAGTGAAAATGAAACTGTTTAAGTTAATATATTACGTACAACTAACCAAATGCACACATATGAGGACATAGGAAAGTGAAACAATTATGTTCCTTTCCAGTTTTATATGTGATAACAAGCACCGAGTCTGATCATTCGCTCTTTTACAGGCAAATACATATTCTGAATTCACTCAAGGACTACAAGATGAGGAACTCAAGACTAACTGTTAAACACATTCATGTCAATTACATTTAAAACAAAAGTTTGCCGATATGTATCTTAAGTAAAACAGGAACTTGGAAGAACATGCCTCAACTTTGCCAAAGCAAGGACTTAAAAAAGAAAACTGAATGTTGCAAGTAGTACCATGCTTAAAGCATAAATTGGAACGGTGTCAATTAGGTGTGATATTAATATGCTAGCAACAGTGTCTGTAGATACACTACTGAAAAATACTATTTGCTTGTTTCAGTACAAAAGCCAGATTTGATTAGTTTTCAGTATGTTTATTTTGGTTCTCTACTACTATTCCTGCAAATGCACACTTGTGTCTGAATATTGAAGAATTTTATCTTTCATTGTGGTAAGTACAACTAGTCATGAATGTCAAGCATTAATCCTAAAAAGGATGTACATAAGCTGAGCATGTAAAAATGGGCAAACACACTGCTCAGACTGTAGGACTTGTTGTGTTTACAACAGAAAGCTTTTATACACACTCATCTAAATCTGAGTGGGCAGCCCTGGGAACCTGACCAACGTGTTTCTGAGCTTTTAAACGCAGTTGTAGTATAGACAGTGATAATACATTTGTTTGACGTGTTCATGTATTTAAATAATGGACAACTTCAGAATAAATACGCTTATCTTTCACTTGCACTAAACATTATAAATATACCTAAAACATTTTTCCACAGACCCTACTGAGTGGTCAAATTCATGTAACCATTGTCTGATGGGAAAACTTACCTCTTTCCCAGCAAGTTATTATAAATATTTAATGCTGCTTAATCTCAGTGAAAATTAGCATAAAATTTAGCTTCAAATACAATTTGACTCTCATCATTCAGCATAAATCTACAACCATTATAATCCCAATAAGATATTTGTAGAGAGAGGAAAATGCATATGTTTGTAAATCTTGAGTAGGTGTAATGCAAATCTAAACTAAGATAAAGGATGTAAGTTAGAGATAGTTTTTTTAATATAAAATTTACATCAATTAGGAAAAAGCTTTCATATTTCTGCGTTTTATGTGACTACACTTTTCTTCAGTAAAACAATTTTACATGAATCTTATGCTTGGTTGACATGTTCAAAACATGTTAAAATACAAAGAAAAAAGAAAATGTAGTTTATTTACAGTTCAATGTTGTATCATCTATTGTCCATAAGTACTGCACAAGCAATTTCTGAGTGAGTGCATTGGTGAACACCATTTTTTTAAATTTCTATTACTAGTAATACAAACTCTTAAGGTTGCATAGCTGAGTGTACAATCATAGAAAAGAAACTGGCTTTAAGCGGCTGTCTTATTTAAGTAATGGACCAATTCTTATTTCACCAGTGAAGAACTAGTGTAGCTACAACACTGTGTAAGTTGCTTTGTGTGGACAATACACAAGTATAAAATAAAGAACTAAAGGAACTGATTTTCACCTTACATACATTTTGGAATTTTGCTCATGTAAATATACCATGACGATGTTTTTAAAAAGTGCATTTATTCATAAGATTCACATAAATATTCAAGTCTGTAATAGCCAAAAAAGAATAAGGAAAATAGCTGGTTTCCTAACTTTTTGCAAACAAACAGAATCATTAACAGTAGCCCAAAATCCTCTTCATTTAAAAAAGACATTGCAGTAAAACTTCTGATATCTAAATTTTCAGAAAGATTAAATTTCAAAACACTTTTTGTGGCACTATTTTAAAAGACTATATACACATTCTCAAAGACAACAGTATATTTCTTTAAAAATATGAGATACAGATACAACTGTCTTCTAACATAATGCATTTCTACCTTTCTATCTTTTTAAGCCAGCTAAAGTTAAACAATTTCAAAGTCATACTCAGTCTGTACTTTAGTTTCTTTCAACAGAGCACACTGAAAGCAAAAGCACATCGGCTTGCCTTTCCACATCAACACCGCATTTCAATCTTGGTCAGTGTCCACTCTAATGGTCTTGATATTCATTTTTAATGTAAATGTTCAGGTTACATAGCATATTTACATCTATTGATATGAGTGTATACCAAAGTACAAGCTGTGACTTTGGATAATCAAAATATCCCTCTTAAGGTATCTATGAATAAAAGCTTTATTTAAGAGAACAACAAAATTTATCCAATAATCCATTGCAGAATAGAATAAAGTGAAAAAAAAAACAAATGATGCTTTTTGCCTCACTAGAAATGAAGATTACAAAGGACAAGAAATTTCCCAGAAGGACAAAAGGCTTTTTAGATCTTCTAAATCTTTTGTTGTGCTTGTGATTACAGGTTGAAATGATTGATTTTCCTCTATGACAATATCTTAAATGTTTGTCACACAGTCAAAATTTAAAGCTTGATAGGTCCACAGTACAATTTCAAAATCATTCAAAGATGCTCAAAATTTAATTAAGAAAAACATTAAACCAATTAAGGCTAAATGGTAGTATAAAATATTAAGGTAAAGCATGTATTAGTCTGACATTTGCATTTTTATGAAGTATGAATCACAAAGAAATAAAAACTGCTGCTAAATTTCAGTTAAGTCCCTTTTAAAAATCTTGTTTCCATGGCAATGCTGCAAGTAAGTTTTCAGAGGATGTAAGATATGGATTTTTTATTTAAAAAAACCAAAACAGTTTAAATGAGAAATCGCAACATTATGGCCCCTTTTCAATGTTCTAATATGCTTGAGAGGCACAGAAAATAAGTCACTAAGACATCAATGCCAGAATGAATGCAGGAGGACAGACCCCTACTTATTCTACTGGTTTTCAGTATGCTTCTAACTAATCACAATCACCAGCATAATTCTGCTGCAAACACACTAATTGTTAAACAGACAACAGTATCTTTTCAATCTGAAGGCCTAGTAGTGCCAATTCAATTAAGAAAGTTTAATAGCAACAACACTAATTATCAAGATGAGATGGAATTCCACTACAAAGGCTACCTATGACAATATAACTCAGTGATTCTCCTTTTACATTCCAAATCTAAGAAAAGTTGTTCAAGTCTCTAATGAGTAATCAGGGATTGAGGTTTCTAGTCTACAAAAATCCTGTTGTGGCAAAAAAAAGGCAGAAACCTAACACCCAAATCAATACTGTATTACTCTCTCCACAGGCAAGAGCTGCTGGGTCAGGAAAATCATGAAAAATTCATAGCGGAGGTGGTCAAGTCATCCATAAGATAGAGAAAATAATGCTGTATCTAAAGATCCCTTGAGCAATCGAAGACATTTTATAGATTTCACTGTGGATAAGTGCTGGTTTGTTTCATCTATGTACCTTAATACTGTTCCTCTCTGATTTCTAACAGTAAATGAGGATGTTTTGGTCTATATTTACTGTCTTTCTTATTTACTTTATTAATTTCTTAGTCTTCGTGCTCCATTGCAGCAATAGCCACCCACAGAATAATTCTGAGTCATTCCTTCCAGTAGAAAAAGAGGGTAACACATCACAGAGTAGTCTTCATATAAATACCTCAACAGGTAAGCATAAACCTAACTACCAGAAAAAGTTTAGAGGTGTCTTGCTCATTTCTATGCCACCACTTCTCCAAAGGGACGCTGGCAACAGGCCATCATTTATAAAGGCTAAACTGAACACTATAAAACAGAAATATTTATATTTTTTCATGCAAGGGTAATAGACAAAGAACAAATGTTTAAAGAAATGCATGTGGACAAGATATAGAAACAAAGATATAGAAACTTGCACACAATAGCTTGTATACATCTTCATTCTCGGTACAGCATCAAATTTTTATCTAACAAAATGGAAGAAAAAAATAGTGAAAATGATACAATTATAATACGTATGTAGGTTGCACCAAAAGTAATGACTCCTATTCATTTCAATAGAAGCTATAACAAATTCTAAGAGCTCAAAACATTATTTCATGGAGTAAATTCTAAGATACCAAACACTATTTTTCAATCTAGTCAATAATTTGGACATTAGTGGAAAAGTCAGGTAAAAGATGTAACCTAATTAAAACTGTACAGAATATGTGATAGTCAGAAATGCCTTCTGCTAGAATCTCTTGACTACCATAGTACACAAGCATATTCATTAGACATGATAAACCAAGGTGCTGAATGATTGAAAAAATCTACTTCCACTTTCTAAAGTCTCTCAGCACCAATTTCATTTTCCAATTGCCATATAATTCTTGAAAATGAAGATATTTTCTAGATTTTTTTTTACATTCTTGATGCAGTAGTGAAAGTAGCTATGCAAAGTTATAGTCTATTTAATCATAGATTGGTGTCTTTTTTACTGTTAATGACATATTCTTATTTTTATGAAAAACCAGAACCTACTATTCCTTTGTCTATGAAGTGGATGTTATGTCTGTAAGTGAATAAGCCCTAGTTTTACTTCTCTGTCTTTAAGTTACACCATGCTGGCCGTTACAATAAACAAAACTAAGTTGCTAGAGATGGCACGCTCAGTGCATTTTACTTTACCAGCTTCACAAAATGCCACATGCTCATGGCTCTGACTTTTGTCATCCTCATTTGCATTGGCCAACCTCATTTATTGACATGGTCACCTACACTGTTCTGGGAAGTATTGGGAGTCTCCCTGCATGGATGCAGTTGTCCCCTCAGTCCACGTCAAGATTACACATAGACAAAAATTTTAAAGTGGTTAAAGCCTATGACTTTCGCTGGAAAGTGAATAGCAAGTATTGTCTTTCTCATAGAAGTTTGTAGGACTAAGTCACAGGCACCAGTTGTAAAGGGAGCCAACTGTATGTGCCTTTATTCTGCTATTTCTCTAATTTGTGCCTCACATTACTGTATGTATTGTGTAGACAGTTTCTAAGAGAAAAAGTGATTACTGATGAATGCTCTTCTCTTGAAGTACTAAAGTTATGGGTGGGTGATTTTCTTCTCAAAATGAATGTAGGAACTTGATCCCAGAAAGGTGGGCTCTTAACAGGTTGAGAAAATGTCTCTCCTAACTTTCTTTGCTGCAGACTAAGAAGCAAAACAGCATTAAAGGTATTTACTTCAAATGTCTCCTGATGTTTGAATATTTGCTGTGTACACCACAATTATGCTACTGTCATATGTTGTTCCATTATCACTGCAGGAAGCTCTGAATTTTCTGCAGTCATATTTGAAAGTACATTAGTGAACATATAGAAGATTGTGCAAGCAAATAAAATGGCCAATTTTCCAACATGCTGATTGTATTTTATTAATCTCACTGAAGTCATTGGAAACTTCTGTTATTTTGTCATTCTCAGAGAATGTGTGAAAATCGTGATTCCATAACAGAGACTTTGTGAAATCACTTGTGGTAGAAATTCCCCTGGTAAACTGCATAAGAAAGCAGAGATTACTATAAAGTAGAATGGTAAAATCAGCTGAAAGGAATAACTAAATTATTATTGGCAGCATGTAGCTAAATCAGTGTACTTGGGATACATGCCAATATTATAAAAGACAATGCACATTAATATGTATCACCAGTATACTGCTGGGTGTAAAGAAGTGGTCAACCAGACTTACCAAGGATTGTACTTGAACAGCAGACTAGAATATATAAGGGATTTTTTTCGACACTTTATTGAACATTCAATGCATTAAGGTTCTCCCAGAAACATTTTCCAAATACATGACCTTATGATTAGGTAAATTCCAAAAATGACACTGGTTTCTAAGGGCTGACGAAAGGAATCACAAATGAGACTTTTTGAGGATAGTTGTGGATTAATATTTTCACCTTAGTAAATATGGAAGAAAAGTTACCTTTGGCAGATGAGAATACTGGAAAATCTGCATCTTTGTGAAGCTCTGATATTTCAGTGAAAGACATGCACAGGGCTGAAGTTTTCATTTTTCAGTGTTCTTCCCTATTATTAGCTGAATTCTGGGCAGATAACAATTGTAATATACCTAATGGCAAGCAATCTTCATTGCACCTTTTTTTTTAGTATCCTACATAGAAGTTCAATTTACATTGCCTAGGTCAAAAGTACTTTAAAATATTTGCAAAAGTAGCAAAAAAGATTTCAATTTGTCTTATTTTAACTTATAGGCATTTATTATTTATTAGCATTACCACAGCTATTTGTGTGGTAGACAGATTATTCTTTTTATTCTTACACCTATTGCAACTCACAGAAGTACTTTGTTCTGAGATGTTCCTAGGCAAGAGGTGCATGCAGACACAAAAATATACTGTTTCTTTAGAAGAGAATGAATGCTTGAGGGGAAAAAAAAAATCTAATAAGCAAATCAGTGTAACTTACACAAAGATAAGGATAACTCCTACAGAAATGTTTAAAAACTTTGCAGTTAATTATACACAATAAAAATAACTATACCTGAATGTATTTTTAAAGTTTCATTCGTTTCCATAAGTAGTACATCTTTAATAAAATAATCTGTTTAATAGAACAGAATTTACAACTCGATTAGTAATGCATTGGAAAGATAGCTGTATCATTTACTGTGCTCCTATCATGTCACATAATATCTTTAACAGCATGCATGCTCTCACAATATCCTAACCTTAGAATTCTTAAAAACTGTGTTTCATAGTAATGTAAAGGTCTGTGCAAACAGAAAAGTATTTCAATGTAGAAAATTTGACACTATCACTGCACTTTTCTTCAGAAATGTTCATTCCTTTCTTTGACATATTTTTGGCTTGCACAACAGGGTGCCAAACATTTGTGACAGCTTACAATAGAAAAACAATATTGCTTTTAGTTAACAATGTTAGCTATGAATATATATTGACAGCATTTTCACTGCAGATTTGCTGCCAACATAATACAAAGCAAATAGCATTCAATATGTTGGAACACTCAGGGGAATTAAAGAGTTTCAAAAACAAATTTATGGCATTAGGTGCTGAATGCTAAATCTAATGAAAATGCAAATTCAGAAGTATCTCCTGCACATACTTCATGCAAAGGAATGCAGTTTGATAAAGTGATAAAATTCAGATTGTTTTAAGTCAGGAGAAAATTATGTTAATAGCCTCTGCTTGGCTGACTTTTTATAAAGCCAGTTCTACCACAAAGACTAATATTTTTCCTAAAGTCTTTCTGCTTTGTTTCCTCAAGTACATCTGAGAGAGATCATAATAAAAGCCAAATTCCAAGCGCTCCCAAATGTTTTGAGAACATACAAATACATAGATGCTTAATTTTCATATTTGTAATTTTACAACTATCCTTATACAACTACAAGCATCGCTGATCCTTTGAAATAACAGAAGCAGTTTTGCTAACAAGTCTGAATGTTTGTTATTCTATACAATAAGCAATGTGGAGCACAGGACATCTGATTTAACCTTATTACAATACAGTAATGTACAGGAGTGTTGCAGTGTCATCTCCTGCATCATTGACAGTCCTTTATGTGACATGATATTAATAGTTTTGAAACCATTTGCAAAAAAAAAAAAAGGAAAGTTAGCAATAGCACTGTCAAGAAAGCCAAAATCGTTACATTTTGTAGCTGTCATATGATTTGTTAGGATTTGTTGATGTAGATGATAATAAATATCAAGGTTCAACACTTAAAGCTAACAGTACTGTCAAGACAAAAACACTACGTAAGCTTTAAAATAACTTTAATTTCTACTCACACAGTCAGTACCAATAAAAATACAACTGACCTACAACAGTCTGCATTTGCTTGTTATAACTGTTTTCTTACTTATTTTCTGCTATGGGATACTGCTTGTACCTGGTTGCATCACATATTCATAGCTCTTACACTCACATATGAATGATTGCATTTCTTATATAAAACACTATGGATTACTTGCAAACTAAATAACCCTACTACACAAATGGCCATAACTAGCAGAAATAAGAGTTGAAAGATAATATTAAGACTTCTTGTAACTGCCTGGGTTTTGTTTTAATTCAAATGGCTTTATCTAAAGCTTCCAGTTTGGCAGAACAAGAGGGGGAAAATTCCTGCTTTGCCAGATGCGGTTTGCAAAGTTCTATCCAAGTGATCTAAGAATAATTCCTGAGTCTCAAATCTAGTAAGTATTTGAAAATACTAAAAGTGACAGACTTAAAATTGATACTTTCTTATGGATAGATATAAAAGTATATAAATTGTGGGAGAAAACTATTGGGTTCCTATTCTGACCAATTGAATTGTTCAAATACTTTATAACATCTAAATAACAAAGAAGAAAAAAATATGGAAAAAGTATCTTATTTCTTCAACAATAGGTGTATTTAACCACTGAAGTGTAAAATTACTATAATCCCTAATTATCAAACCCAATGAAACATTCAAAAATTTCTGAATACAAGGCTTATTAGAGATCTGAATAGAACATACTTTAGTGCTAAACTTGACCTCCAATACCATGAGATCCAAATTATTGCATGTTACAATAGTCTAAACTACAAACTTTTACGTTATTTCTACAGCTACGGTAAGAGAGCCACAACTCTACACCTAGAGCAAAAAGGAAAAATCAAGAACATTGAAGCTTTCTTTTCACTGAGCCATGAATTGGAAAACCTTCTTCCAAGCACATCAACCACAATTTGAACCTCTATGTGATAAGCATCAAGTGAGTAACTTTTTAAAAAGCTGAAAGACACTCCCAATAGGGATGGTGGAGTAAACACAGTTAATTTGTTAATATTTACTCTGTTTCTTTTCACTGACTGTCAAGGAAACATTTTCCTTTTTTTTTTTTTTTTTTTTTTTTTTTCCCAGTATGTGCTTGGAAAGGATTTCCTGGTAATCTACATTAAATCTCACTGAAGGGTAACAACAGAAATCAATATGCGTCTCTGAAGACTAATCTAACCAAACATTTACATTTAAAATATTCATTTGTATTTATGCATGAGATATTCTTGGCAAAAAGAAATTCTTTTCCTCTATGCATATAGTCTCTTTCTGCAGGCTTTTATAGTTAGCAGACTTTAAATCAATAAAATAAATATATATTACTCAAATTAGTTTTGTGATAAAAACAGCTAGAATTCATGTAAAATAATGGTTTACTTAGGTAGGAAGCTGTATTAGCCTCTGCTTCACATAAATTTGTTTTCTCCTTCTGGAGCCATGGGGAGGACACAACCCACAGGGAACAGCTATTATACTTGAATCCTAGCTATTCCAAACCCATGGAATTGCCATTCCACATGCCTGCTGGAAGGATATAGTGTTTAATCTGGCTATTGAGGCAACTCTAATCTAACATATGGAACTCAGTATCAAGTTTTAAGGAGCAAACATGTCCTACCACAAATCCCACAGTATTCTGTAGTCCTCAAGCGTTGGGATTAGTTTTGCCCACAGAACTGCACAGAATACAAACACACAAGACGATGCAGTATAAGCAACATTCTACTTTCTGCATCACTTCTGACAGTCGTGCACTAAAGTGTGTAAATCCTGCAAGGAGAAACCATACCTCAGTGCACAAAAATAATAATCTTGTGTATGAAGCGTCACAAGAGTTTTCAGAGGGTTGTACAAGCACACTAAACAAGCCTCCACAAAACAAAAAATATCCTATACAACTAGAAGCATTGTGTAGAGAATCAGCATTTCATTGTAGGAGAAATAGTCAGATTCAACATTCCAAGGAAAGCCTGTTATAATGTGTAAGTTTAAGGGTTTGAACTCATGGTCTACAGTGTTAGAGTTCAGTGTTAGAGGCTAAACACATAAAAAACACAAGAATGTTGATAAGAACGCCCTTCTCACGTTTAAAAATTTTAGTGAAAAAGTGGTTAATTTGTTGTCATTTACATTGGAATATTATTAGGGAAAACAGCAAACAGAAGCAATCTCATACAGTAGCAGGCTTAGAGAAAACAAAAGTTTGGGGCAGATTATTTATATTGCTTATACCAATCTACTAAAAGCTTCAGAAAGATTATCCTTCCAATGATAATGTAAACTACAGTCAGCAACATTCACCAGCTTTCACAGAAACACTTGGAGTTGTTTTAAATCTACACTGAATACATTCCACTGTATATGCATTCTTTAGTAAAAACAGTAATAAAAAACTCATTTCTTCTTGAAAAGCCTTCTGAGTTTTAGCTACAACATAACATAATGCATATTTAGACTAGCACGTTATTTAGTAAAAGATGTCCGAACAAGATGATTTGATGTTGGAATAGTCATCTCAGAACAACCAGAGCAATGTAAGGTAAAATAATTGTCAAGTCAATCTCTAGCTTACACTTTATTGCAGAAATAAATTGAACTCTGCTCTAGCTTTTTGACACGTAATTCTGATACTAATGGGTTCAAATCCATTTCTCTTTGCTCTCCTTCCTAACAGGAAGCTTTATGTAATACTGTGTCAGAAATCTACCAGTTACTGGCTAATGTTTCCCTTAAATAAAAAGTGTCTGCCTGTAACACTATTAACAGCTGCCATCAGTTTACAGTAATGAGCTGCAGTTCATCACAGTAGCACTAGTATGAAAATTAGAAGCTTCCATAGAGCTTCTCAATTTGCAAAAAAAAAAATTAGAGCCATCATGAGCAGACATGTATAAGCAGACATTGGCTATTTAAGGCTTACAGGCCAGATCTTATACCAGTGCAAATATATACCACCATTATAATTAATAATCAGTTGGTGATACCATATTACATACTAAATAGCCAGTGCTTCTTTTTATGGGGGGGCTGGAGGGGGGGAGTCAATATGTAAATCCACTGCTATTCTTGATTTCCCAAAGCAAAAAATTGTTGGTTTTTTTCCCCAAAAAAAGACTTCACAGTTTCTTCAAAGGAAGATTTAAGGATTTTTGGCTTTAGAAAAAACTGATTTAATTGTACTTATTGTAATATCTTTGTCACCTGTACTGTGCAGAGGTAACTTCCAGTTTCAATTAATGTAAAAATAAATAATAGCTATAAAACCAGGGGCTATTTGTTTTCTTTCCTCCCTGCATGTTTTTTTGTTTGGTTGTTTTTTTTGTTTTTTGTTTTTTTTTTTGAAGTTGCATAACTTATAGCTTACTATCTCCAGAATTTGACAAATCAATTGTATGTTTATAAGAAATATATCAATAGAACAAAATACCTGATCCATTATTTCTCATAATGGGAAAAAAAATGACACTGAATATTAACCGGCACGTTTAAAAAAGAAAACAGTCTTTATATAAACCATGTAATTAACCTGTAGGAATATTGCTTCAAGTTCACAAAATATACAATCAAGCTAGACAGACATGAAATATTTCACTGAATTCAACTGCCCCTGCTCAAAATAATCTGGAGCCAACTTCTGGTGACTTCTGATCATTTATAAGGGTGGGAACTCTGTGGTGTCACAACACACAGCATGATGAACAGCCATCAGGCTGGCCAGCAGGTAACCAGAATTCTCCTGCAATGTGTGCAACGTGCACAGATCAGTTCTGCCTATACTGCTGACAGAGGTGTTTAAAATGAGGATTACTCTATATTTTCCTACTTCATAATAGTATTTTTTTTAAGCATCAGCAACTGGACATTGTCCAGGTGGGGGTACCAGACTAGAAGTATCCTTAGCTTGACCTGCCACATGAATGTGATTCCACTTCTAACTTCCACAAAAATGACAAGACAACAATGATGTAAGTGGAAAGATGGATGAGAATCAGTGATACAGGACAGAATACAGCAAGAACAAGTGGGCTGCTTTTCCATCTTTTTTCATTATTAGACAAATACCCCTCAGCTTTCCAGAGCAGTTCCAGACCCACATTCCAGAGCTGTAGTCCTTGTCACTATATGCTTTGAAGAAGTTTCCATTATTTAGTGAGAAAGGCTACTTCAGCTAAAAGTAGAACCAGTTGCTTGTGGTTTTCTTGTGCAATCCAAGAGCAATATGATTTGAGTTCACAAGTCCTGAGTCATGACTGGATTTCCATAAAACTTACTGAAAAAAATGTGGAAATATTTGGACTAAAAATGAGTTGCTGGTTGGTGAATGGTGAGTGAATTCCACTAGCTAAATGGGTTTCCCAAATACACACAATTTCCAACAAAACGGAGTGATAGTACTGCATCATGTAGTACTTATTACTCTGATGGAGGCTATTGGTGCTCACTATAGTGAAGGATTTACTACTTCTCACAACACCAGAATTCAACTTTTTTCTGATTTTCCCCTCATTCATTGTATCAGAAACGCAAAGACACTCTGGGCACAATGACCCAATACTAGGCTCACATGCTAAAATCACAAGTAGCATAAAACAATGATGAAGGAAATGGGCTGCAGGATCCAGCTCTCATTTCATCTCTAACACTTAAAATGCAGAATAGAGGATTCTTAGAGGCATATGCTTAATACTCATTCAATCACCTGCCACAGCACTGGTTGCTTCAGTGCCCTTTCCAAACTATTTCTAAGCTAACTCTGTCCTACAAAATATCATTCCTTTCTTAGACTTTCTTGGCAGAAAAAAAGAAAACAATTTTCTACAATTTTTCAGCACTAGCTTCACTTTCTAGAACCGTAGAATGGTTTGGTCTGGAAACAACATTTAGAGATCATTTAGTCTGATTCCCCTGCTACAGGTAGGGACATCTTTCATGAGAACAGATTGCCCAAAGCCCCATCCAGTCCTGCCTTCAAAATTTCCTGGGATGAGAAACACAACTTCTTTTAATATAACTGTTCCAGAATTTTACCACTGTCATAATGAAAAAATAATAATTCTTACATAGAACAAATCTGTATCTACTATTTTTTACTTTAAAAGCATTACTCCTTCTCCCATCACTACTTGCCTTTATAAAGTTTCTCTCCATCTTTCTTACAAGCCCCCTTGAAACACTGCAACGACAACCCTAACATAAACAGTTTCCATTTATAAAAAGAGTTCAAACAGATTTGCATGAAAGAAAATAAAGATTGGAAATAAAAAAGGAGGTATTTAATCATAACGTTTTTAAAATGAAAGAAAATAAGCATGTCACATCACTGACATCAAGATCGACATAATGCTGATTTTGTTTATGGCATTTATAACATATTTTTGACATTCAGAGTGACAGATGCCATCATACTAGGAAATTAAACACACCTGGCCATTAGTCTCCTGTAAGCATAAACCAGCGTAATATCTCAAACACACAGTATGTTTGCAAAAATTAGAAAACACTGGCATCTAAAATTTTCTTAGTGACACTTGGAAAAGTTTATGAATTTAACACCGTCGTGCCAAGAGAAAATTTCATCTGGACAACAGTTGTTTTGTCTGTGTTTACTAAACTTTGTAACTTCTCAAAAGATGACACGTCATGACAATTTTGGATAATTTCAAAGACATGCACACTGTACTGAACTTACAAAACTTCAATCTCAACCTATTACGAGCACAACAACATTATTGATCCAAAATAAAATTATGCATACTTGAAAGGACTCCAACTTGGAAGAGCCATCGTTTACAAATCTAATTTTATACATGACCAACATAGGCACAAGTTTCAAAAATGGAAAAACTATTTTTCTTCAGAACTGCAGTATGTTCAATTGATTTTCTTGTTTTTAATTTGAGATGAACATACAATCTATTTCAAATGTCATTGTTTTGTTTCTTATTTAATTAACATTTCATGTGGCCGCTTCAGTAAATAATTACCTCAATTACTACTATACATATCATCTAACCCTAAGCACTTTGCACTTTCAACTTACAACAATATTAAAACGCTTTCTAATGAAGAGATCAGTGAAACTACTTTTTAGAAGTTCTGAGGCTCCTTCAAAATAATCCATTATGTCTTCTAATACACATTTCAGGTAATTTAAGCCCTTCTAATAACAAATGTAATGGATCCATATTATCACATGCTACAGTCCTATAAGATCTTACAAAATTTGTGTCATGAATCTGGCTATGTCATTCCTTCAGCCCCGCTCCCCCGAGCTGAATGGCATATGTTTTATAAAAATATAGTTTCTTACCCTGTATTAAATGCAGTTACCTAAAAGATGTCAAAATGCACTCAAAATAGCCTGTCTCATGTTTTAAAGGTATGCAGATATATATGTAAAAAAACATCTGCAATAATGATCTCCAAGTTGTTTTAGGACAGTAACAGAGACCTGAGAAAACTAAAAAGCCCAGTGCCAGTGATGAATATATACTGAAAATACAATGAAAAATAAACTAAAGATTGTACAGGTTTCAGTTTGGTTACTGTTGTTTTGTGTTTTTTTTTAATTCGTTTTTTAAATTATTCTGTGGGGGAGGGAGAATAAACTATTATTAAGATCTCTGTGAACTTATAATGTCCAAATATATTAACTGTCTTAACTTGGCATCCTGTTTAACTTCTAAAGAAAATTAAGTTATCTTATGCCCTGCTCCACAGAAACACATAAGAAAAACAAGAAAACTTGAATCAGTATTCTATTCTCAATCCAGCTGCAATTGAATTAGAACAGACAGAATGCCTTCTAAGTAAATAACATTTGATTCTTTGATTTTAACCTTGGTTTACTTCCTAACTATAGATAATGATCAAATCCTTTGCCAAATATCCAATTTTTTCCTCTATCCTTCTCAATATGTTTTGTCAGTATCTTTATGATGGAGATCTCCTAACATATTTATCAACACTTACTGAACAAAATTTGGCACTATTAGGAAAACCCTTATGTTGGAAATTCTTTTTTAATCTCAGTGAAAATATCACTTCTGAGCATGATTCATCAGCAGAGTTGTTCAGAGTACATACACGTACAAAATAGATTGTATAGCCTAAATGTGCATTGGTATAATACGGCTGCTGTTCTTTAGAATAATTAATAACCTCAAAGATATTTTTCATCTTTTCATCACTTTGCTGCATTCAACTCTTATCTCTTCTCTTCTCAAATTCAGCAGAAGTAAATTTGCCAGTACAGAGATCATCTTTCCCTACCATGGCTACTGTATCTGGAACACTGATGGTCTACACCTTAACTAATATTCCTAGGTATGGCCCCAAAATGAAATAATTACTACTTTCACTGTAAAATCTTCTGAGGTATACTTGCAAGTTCTTTTTTATAATTTATCACATGTACACACATTTCTTTTTTTTCCTTAGTTCTCAAATTAATCACTGTTGCTTCTAACACCTTTAATGACATTCTAGCTCAGAAGCAATCGTGCATCTGAAGCACTGTCTATTTAAAATACTTGAAATGCAAACTAGATGTGACATTTGTTCATCCAGTTTTCAGTTTCACAAAGAAGGTTAGCAAAATCACAGACAGTGTTGTAGAGGCCATAGTTAAAATTAATGGGAAAAAAAACTAACCCAATAAAGAGCATTGTCCAGAAATAGACAGTAGCCTGTGATAGATGTATAATTAGAGAAATTGGTGGCTTTGCCCATCAGAATGGGTGTTCTACAGAAAATCCTATTTTCTTCATTCTCCTTTTCAAGGTTATTGTAAGTGTAATCATAGCATGATTACAGTCCTTACACAGAATACATCAGTTGTGAGTTTTTTTGTTGTTTGTTCCCATACCAGTGTTAATTGAATTTATTGAACAAATTACTAAAGGAATTCACAGTTCAGATCTTATCAGACCAACTGACTTGCAAGTCAGAAACCATATGGGGAGACCAGAAGGCCAAATTTTACACCTCACAGGCATATTATATAATGTTTCTTTCTACCCATAAATGTAAACCATTATCTACTTTATTTTTCCTTGCTAAAAACAAAACATAAGATTTGCCTAACAAAATGACGTTGATGTTAAAAGTCCAAGTTATAAAAGAGGTTGATTACTAGTTTCCCCACGAAAGAAAATTTATACTGGTTCTAATGTAATATAGCAAAAAAACATCAAATAAGTTTATCATAAATTTCTTTATCATAAATTTCTAAAAGTAATTCTGAAAAGATTCTGGCTGTCACTGCTGTGCTACATAACAGTTCTTTTACCTACCCCTGTTAGTGAAGTACAACAGGGAACTAACACATGTGTAACGTAAGAAAGGAAGCAATCACTCTGAAAAAGACTTATATACGATAGTGAACAACAAATTAGGTATGGGTTTCCATAGTGACAAAGTAACAAAAGGCTGCTGCAGTTTTCAGCTGTCGATACTAAGAGAGCAACAGAGCAAAGGGACCAGAATCTCTTGTCTGTAAGCTGGCATGCTAGTGAACTCAGAATTGGCTGTTAAATGCCAGTTCCATATTATTAAGAAAATATTGTAGGAATAGGAAGAGAAATAATAATAAAAGAAGTTCTGCAAGAAGTAAAACCGTTAAGTGTTATGGATTTGGATTTCATGGTTGGATTCTCTGCTATCTTAAATATGCAAATTTCAATGAGTACTTTTTCCTGTGCATCTCCTCTGTGGATTCTCTGATGTTGAATAAGAAATGATCTCATACTACAGCCTTTCTGCCAGTGGGAATACTAATGGGGTCTTTTGCCCATCTGGCTGTTTACTTTCCTGAAACTTACAGGAATTCCTGTCCAGTGGGGTTAAAATTGGCTAAGAGTTAAAAAGCTATTGAGAGAGAAGGGAGTGGAGAAAGATCATTAACCACACAAAAATCTGGGCTAGCAAGTGTAACATAGACTGTGTGATCATATAAGACTTGTTTCCCTAGGAAACTAGGCTAATTATCAAAGGGTTGGAAAGATTCACTTATGAAAGTCCAAAGGTCCCAAAGCAGAAAAATACTGCAAGCTGAAGTAATCTGTCAGATACAGGACAGAAAGAACCAAACATGATAGCTAGGATAAGAGATAAATGCTGAAGAATGTGATATCATATGTACATGTTAGTCAAAGATGGAGAGGATTTTTTGTATCAGGAGAAGTTATTAAGCAGAATTACAACTACGAATAAAGTGATTAAATAGAGAAAAGTTTTAGACTAAATATCAAGCAATGGTATTAGTGAGAGGAGTCTATGGAAAGGTTTCCAAATACAAGTGGCAAAAGCCCCATGGTTTAAGACAAAACAGCACTATAAAAACAGAACAACACATGGACAGTGAGATTGACAAGAATATCTCTAAGATTTCTCCTCATATTTCTCTCTAGATTCATAATACACCACAGTGCACTAAATATACTGTAAAAATCACTACTTTCTAGTAGTTGAACTGAAAAATAAAAATGAAAAATACAGTGTTTGTATCATTCTTGCCTTTTCACTTTGCCTTTTTCATTCACTTTTTTTTTTTATCAGTTTGCCACTTTTAGATGTCAGTGTCAGATGCAACAGAAGATGAAATGGATGATTGCTAAGCCAGATAGTGAAAGGAAGTTGCTTGTTTTCTCATGATAAATTTGAAATAAATTTCATTATGAACAAAAGCTTTAGTGTGAAATATTAAGCAAGGCTGAAGAGATTCTTACCGTATGAAAATTTTCAATTTTTTTTATTTTAAATCTAAGTAAACCAGTTAAGATTTTTAAACAGTGAAAAGGAACAGTAAGAAGGTAATTTAATATATATAATATGAAATATTAGTAAATTTAGTAACCTCATCTAAATGGCTGAAACCAGACCTGAGATGTGTTAACACAAAGATCTGTCTACCTATCACATTATCTATATGTTACAGCAACAATAATTTATATAGACAATTACTTACATGGAGTTATTAAGATATGTGCTTCTGCCAGTAAAGAGATAGAAGCTACTCGCACATTAGTGCAACAGTTCTAAGCAATACAGCATGGGATGGTTTTTGTTATTTTACAGCAATAAAAATAATCAAAATGCACAAACCGGGTTACACAGAACATTTGAAATAGCAATTTCTAGAATTCATTTAATATAGCTGAGATGCAATGACTAATACTGCCATGTCTGCTAGCACAAAGACCTAAATAAGGTTCCAGACTAGATTACGTTCATGCAGGTCTCATTTTAACGGAAATTGGAGAGATGAAAAAAAGATTATAGGAAGACACATTATAAAAACAGACCTCACAAGTCAAACTTAATAGTGAAACCGTTCTCTTTCATGTAGACAACCATGAAAACAAATATCCTGTAAGCACTAGATATATCTTGTATCTTTCTACCAGATCTCTTTGCCTCCTTGAGACAGATTCTCATTCATCTCATGACTATATAATTTGATCATAGTTGACTAAGGCACAGCAGGGGAAAGGGCCTGTCTGATAAACTATCAGGCTCCAGGAAGATAAACAAACAATTTCATGATTCTAGTTGTAACAGGAATAGTACAGTGGTGGATATAAAGATATTAGTCTCAGAGGAATACAAGTATCAAGATTCTCCAGTTTTTCTCTAAGTTTTTCACCCCATTAGGTGAAAAATCAGTGTCTGATTGTGATAAACAATGAACTACCAGAATAAGATGCGAAGAACATATGGAAAGTGGAAATAAATCTTTGTTGACTTGCCAATGTGAAAATAAAGTTTTTTTTTACTTTCACTTGTTTTTTACTAACAAAAATACTTACTTGCTCCAGTTGTTTATCTTGTTTTCATTGTCCTGGTTTCATTTTTTAATGAAAATATACGTTATTTAAAAGTAGATGAAGCAGTTTCCTATCAAGTTCTTTCACATTTGAAGATAAACGTTTTCCACATGGCCCACATAAAAAGACTACCTCTCTTCTGTTACAAGACACAACAGTAGCATCTGTTTGGAATGCAAACTCATTGTTCTAGATGTTTTAAATGAAGGCTTGAGTGCTAAGACTTGAACACATATCATGGACTTGGTTTTCATATATAGATTAAAAAAACGTGTATTTAGAATACATCAGCCATTATCAATACAAATAATATTAGGTGGTAATTCTTATGCTGTCTTTGTAATGATTACCTGTTTTAGACAGCAGAGAAAACATGGTGATATCCAGCCAGAATGCTAATTGCTTTTACTTGCCAAAATTCAAAGGACAGAAACATATTTTACAACAAATTGATAGTTACGAGCCCTGGACAGCATCTTTTTTCTTTTAGAAGGAAAATATAAGATATTCTGGTGTAATCAATGTTTAAAGCTGTCATACTATTTAAATTAATATGTACTTACCTGTGATTCTTTTACATTTTCAACAGTGAAGTTGAACCAAACTCGAAAGCGTGGGTTACAGGTATCTGGTCTGATGAAAAGGTCATACTCAAATTCTGTGATGTAGTCCACTCTTCCAAGGTTACCTACAAAAAGCATTTGCAAAATAATCCATTTTAGTAAATGGATAAGTTCCAGAACAAGAACTACAAGCAGAAAAGTTTTAAAATTAACTTTGTGGTTTAAAATGTATATTGCATGTATAACGGGCTTTACAATAGAACAAAATTATTTTTAAATGACTGAATTATGGTCACAGAGTAAAATACATAGGTCACTCAAAGTAGTTTATTTCCACAGAAACTTCAACAGCTACAAAGAGCACAATAACTATTTGATATAGCAAATTCTCAACTACAAAACAGTATTTTTCTATCTAGTCTCCAACAACAATGAACAAGAGCCCACATGCTACGTTTGCAAAAATCTGTGAGACCATCCACAATGTGGCTTATATTTCATGTTGCTGTAGCCACTGCTGAAACGCACCACCCACCACCTCGCTGCGCTCACACCTATGGGTTTCCACAAATATTCAGCAAGTGTCAACAAGTTCCAATGGGTCCATTTTTTCCTCACAGAGGAACTTGATGGCACTCCTTGCCTGGTATGCACTTCCATGTCAGATACCATTTTGTTATGCTGTCCCTCCGCTGCCATCTGCCACATGGCAATAAAACATAATGAAATATCAGTGAGAAGGTTCAACCCCTTCTGCCATACCACCAACATTTACTTCTGATGTTTTACTTCTGATGTCATGGGCCAACCCAATAAATTAGGAGGCATTACTTTCAGAGCAGCCTCACACATTCCAGTAAAGAATATATACCAGAATACACCAAAAAGACAACCGCAAGGGCTTTTATTAATCAAATTGACCTCTTTGATTCTTTCAGTTAACAAAAATGATAGTAGGATGTTTATATTAACTTTATTTTCCCACTTTGTGGAAAAAAATAATCTCTAAATCTCTTTCAGGTCCCTTTTGCATGGATTTCTTTCCTTCCATTTGCTGCTCATGTTAGAGCAACTCTGAAAGCCTCAGATTTTCACCTGGCACCTCTGGCTGGTGCTCACTGTCCCACTCTTCCCTCAGATGGCAAGAATCTCACATTTTCCATGATTCAAAAGCCATCTTAATACTGCTTTACAATTTGGGGACAGTAACATCTCCTTCAACAAAACGAATGAGGCTACAAGCCTTCATCTTTTTCCTGGTGAATTTCATGGAATAAAAATTTTAAATGTAGTCAAAGCCGAACTGTCCCCCACAGCTTTATTCAGCAAGCAACCACACAGTCTGTAGAAGTGAAGTTCAGCACTGGGAAAACTTGCTAAGTGGTTTTAAATTGCTAAATTGGCATTTTTCCTTTGAGATGTGCTAGGATATCTAATACAGGGTTTAGACTGTCCACTTCACAGTGGACTACAAAAACACTAATTCAAAAACAAAGCTTCACATTTTTCTCATCCAAAACAAATACCATTATATCACACCTTATAATTTGAACTTTGCTCTGTTACAATTTATGCCTGTAAAACTAGAACTATAAGATGACCCAATCTGTTTTTGTAGTTTCAGATACACTTGTGGATTTAAATATATATTCCCAAGTTGGATATATGCTGTTCAAATAGTTACTTATAACATCATTGAAACTAAACAACTTCCTCCTCAGCAAGTCTCATCTCAGTCAATATAGCTGATCATCAGTAGCATGCTACTAAACATGAGCAGAAGTAGGAAAATTTGGATCATCAGCTGCTTTGGGGTGAAGAAGCAGTAAATAACATTCAAATCTGTTCACCAATACATTTGCAGAATTTCTTCATTAAATTGTTACTGGCTTTACCAGTTGAACAGCGAGCACTTTTAACTTTCCCTATTTTTAATGTTATCCTCTACTTTACTGCCCACAGCCTCCTTCTCAGAGGAAGATTCTTCTCACTGATTCCCACTTCAGAAAACCTCTTCATGCTAACAATCTGTTTCTAACCACTTGCCTGAAGGATTTGGAATTAGAAATATTTGGGGGGGGAAGAAAAGCCACACTGTGCAGCAAGAATATCTTTCGCAAACACCGATAACATCACTTGCTGTGCAGGGACTGCGGTGAGGAGATACTGGTCCTGCTCCAACAGCCCCTCCTCAGCATATGGCCAGGCCTCTCAGCAATGCAAGGGGTGAAGGAGTGCTCAAGGAAGGGCAAAACATGGCACACAGGCTGAGGGAACAGATAAGGAGCAACCCTACAAGCACCACAGCCAGGGGAGGAGGCATTGATGGGTGCTCCAGGTACCGAGGGCCAGACAACCTGCAGCCTGCACAGGGAGCACACAGGAGCAGGGGGCTGATCCCTGAAGGCTCTGCTGCCTGGGCAGGATGCACAGCAGATCAGGGAAACATGTGAGGATAAAAACAGAGCACAGAGGGGCTGTTAGAAACTGAGAACCTGCCCTTCTCCATGCCCCTGTGCCACTCATTGTGAGGGCAGGAATGAAGGATCCTGGGAAAGAGGGAGGGGTGGGGAAAGGTGGTACTTAATTTGTCTTTCTCACTCGCTATCCAACCTTATTTTAATTGGCAATAAATTTAAAAGTTTTCTTCTCATCGACTCTGTTTTGCCTTTGATGGTAATTGCTAGCTGGCCTCCCTGCCTTTGTCTCAAGCCATGAGATTTTTCATCTTGTTTTCTTCCCCTCCTGTTGAAGAAGGGCAGTGAGAGTACAGCTGGGTGGTCCGAGCTGTGTAGCAGCATAGGTTGGATTCCAGTTACCTCACATAGGGTCACAGGGAAACAAGAATAGGAACAGGCCACTCTTCAGGTCACGGGTCACAAGCCCTCTCTGGACATAGCTTAACGCATAGGCACCCAGAGTCATGGCAACTCAATTGGTCTGTGCAGTACTGATAGATCCTCTAACATGAAGGCAGAAGGTTGGATGAATACAGGCTGTGGAATAGGTCCTGCTTGTAAACCACAAGGTGTAAAAGCCTCCAATGTTCCCAGTAACCCCCCATGCAGAGCAAATGCAGCACAAAACAGCAGGCACAAAATCTGATGGAAAGATTTCCAAATAAAACTTAATGTTTTCACTTAAGTGCAAAGATCATTAAGAACTTCAACTGCAAGTCATGGAAAACTAAAAGATTGAGTGAATAAATGAAAACAAGAGCAAAAGGAAATCTTGATTTCTGACCTATCACATCTCAGCTTCTGTTTTAATATCAAACTGATCTAAACTGTTCCAGGGACAGTTTACTCACTCAGAGCTACTTTTTTGGCACAGCCCAGACGATTCCTGAACTAGAATCGGTCAGTGAATTCACTGATGGTGAAAAGCTGGTCCCAGTCTGCCCTGGGAGAGCTACATACTCAACTCAAATCCAGCAGCAGCTGCAGCACTGTGTGAAGGATTTCCCAAAGACTCCCAACACCACTTGATTCTATTTATCCCAAATACTTGCTTTGAATACTTACCTGCTTAATGCAGTATTTTCCTTTTGTGAGTTGTATCTCACTTTATTGCAATTGCCTTCAGAACTGCTCCTTACTAGTTTCCTACACAATACAACTCAGCTGCTGCAGTCACCTGCAGCCATGTGCAGTTTAGTATCATTTGTACTTTCCATTAGCACAGTATTTCTTCTGTCTTCCAGATGCTAAATAGGCTGGACCTAACACTAATGCCTCTGGTAACCAATTCAACAAGTTCCTCATGCTCAATAGGCTATTGTTCATGGTACCACAGCCTTAGCTCACAATCTGTCAGCCTAATTTCAACCCACACTGCAATGTCACTAAACAAGACAGCAGTTTTGGTACAAAGAAGCCTAGAACTGCAAGAACAAAAACACTTCCTGACTTTCATATATGCTTCATAGAAAATGAACAACTTTTCTTTTTTGTATCAAAGAAAGAAGCCTCCCAACATTAATCATAATTGAAGTTAACAATTTCACAGCGATGCTGGGAAATAAATATATTCTAATGTGTGAGAATTATGTGTAGTATTGAAATACAACACAGCATTAGAAACTAGGAGATTTTAAAGGATCATCGTGATATAGTTTGTGATTTGCATATTCTGTGAATAACTTTGTAAAATGTAAGATTTTAATTTTATATTTATCTTAAATACCATTATTAATGAAATAATGTGGTCTGCAGAGGAAAACAACAAATTATGCAGTAAGATTAGAATTTTGACATTTTAAGATATTTCTTTTTTTCTCTCTTTTTACAGCTTGGGTGCACTTGTGGTTGTGAAATCACTGACTGTATCTTAAAAGTAAAATAAACAATTTGCTGAAGTAGTCAGCACTTTACAAACCATTATGGAGTTGGTCACTCTGAGAATAGTTGTGGGTTTTTTTCCCCTATTATTTTACTTTACAGAAATACTGGCACAGATTTTGTTTTAAACTCGAAGGAAGATGTGAACAAATTAGGTTCCCAAATGTCTATAAACTGACTTTCACTTAGCCCTGAGGTCTCCCTGAGGTTTGTTTTTAAGACATGCTCAATTTTCAGTCACAGTTCTGTTCAATACTCTTTACATGCTGAGAAAAGAAGAGACATCCTTTTCTTTAATCATTCAAGCTGAAATTTTTAATTATATTTGCTTTACAGAGTAATGTTTAGTGCAATGCTCTCAAAATGCAAGTAGTAAAAGGGGTCAATGACACGTTTCAAGTTTCTATAAAAGTCAGGGAAAAAACATGTTACTATTTATTAATCATGCAACACACACTTAGTCCTCATAAAATATTAACATATATTGCTTCCTACATCAATAGTAAGTATACTTTACACAAAGAAGGAAAACCTGTTTAAGAAAACACTAGCTAAACTTACTATGCATTTTCACAATTATCATAAAAATGCTAGAAAAATATAGATATGTTAAGCAATCCTAAAATCTTCTTAAACCACACATTGTGCTTTCCTACAGAGAATTTTAAGATGAAAAATAGACCTTGAGGGTCTTAGACAAGCCTGAGGCAATATAAAGAAAAAGGTCAAACACTCTGCTAAAAAGGACCGTTATCTTCAGAACAACAACTTATCAGCCAGCTTGCAGCCCTGCTTATTTACAGTTATTGGTCCCAGAGGAAGTGCACTTCAGCGCAGGGCACGATTACTTTGTAATGAGTTTGCCAGAAATGGTAAAGGAAACTAATTTGTAACAATGTGCTGTTCCCTGCACATGAACTTTCTCAGACACTTTTTTGTCCAGCAATGAATAACTAACTTCAGCCTCCCTAATAAGCAGTGAAAACAGAAGTGCACTAAAAACGACTAAGTTGCAAAGCATGAATGTGCTGAAATATCAGTGATTATCCCTCTCAGCTGTCCATTACAGTACTCATGATGACCACCAATTCCCCTGTGGTGGATACATAGAATGCAGGTTTCAGGGGGTGGATTTGCACATGAAAATTAACACCATTTGGAAGAAAATAGCCTGCACCTGTCACAGATTAGCAACAAAAGGTCAAATGCCTCCTTTTACACCTAGAGCACTTGCATATTGTGTGCCTTGCTTACAGGAGCCTAATTCTAGTTTCTTAATTCCGAATAGCGAGCACTATGGTGAACCGTGGAGGGGTGGGGGAAAATTAACCTTGGCTAAAAGCTATCAATAAATCTATTGATCAAGTTACATATGAATGGAAGGAGCCGAGGCAATCTCTGCCTCTAAAAGAGGTAGTTTTTCAAAAAGAGAATTACATAAAGTGCTCTTCTGTTTTTGTCAATATGCTGCCAGGTTTTGAAATACTATTTTTCATCCACACAATAAAAATCTTGACAAGTAAGAAATAGAAAAATCACTAATACACTTGCAGCTGCATTTCAATCTATACAAATTCTTTAAACAAAAACAACCAAGGAACATATTGGAATATACATCATTTTCACCAGCTGAACCTGAGATCAAGCCTAAACATTACCATGCAGTATTAATCTATATTTTCATGCAATTCCATATCTTAGAAAATAAGGTGAAATCTAGAAAGCAGAATACTCCCAATAGTATTCTTACTTAAAGATCACAAAACACATTAAGATGATAATGCAAAGAAATTTTACTGATATGTCCTAAAAGGAAGCAGAATCACTGGGACCAAGATCTGTAAAAACTTTCTTGTGCTTTTTTCAGATGAAAGTAACCTTTCACACTTCTAAGAATACCAGTTGTCAATTCCCACTAGCTTTATGCTCTTTATCTGTGGAAAGATTTTATATAAAGTAGTTTAGCACTTAGGACCAAACAACTTGTAAACAGGATTTGGTTTTTAAATAGGAAAAACTACGAAGTAACTACTATACTGAAATCCTCTGATTATTTTTGCATCATCTGAACTCCTGCCCAAAGCATATGTCAAATCAAGATTCATGAAACTGCAAAGAACACGATTTGAATAAAAACAAATACCATAAGACACATATGCATAAGGAAAAAGTGTAGAATATTTAAATTATTGAAATCTTATTTATAAACTGCAAAATAATATTTACATTGCTGCAGTTAAATCAATATTTTGAAAATAATCACAATACTTTTCAAAATTAAGCATTTTGAGAACCTGACATTTTTGTAAAACAATACTGATGATCATAACATTCTATCAAAATCCACATAGCCTTAGAAAAATATTGTGTTATCAAAGCAGGCAAAGCGTTTCAAAAGTATATGGATGGATGCTTCAGACTTCTATTGATAGTCTCTTCTCTATCCCACCCAACATCAATTAAACAAGTTAAAATTGCCATGCTTTCATTAAATTTTAAAATTTCTATTAATAATGACATCCAAAGGGCAGCAAATGAGTAGATATTTTGAGTCTAATTGTGGAAAAGGACTTTGTAGGAATGAACATCAATTGGTAAAAGGCCAGCTCACATCACTGGAAAGAGAGATGTACATATTAATACACAACTTCGAGAAGTCAAACCATCCTGACTGAAATTAGACAATGTGATAAAATCTAACTGTGACTGACAGCATATCAAAATTCTAGCTTTTACACCTTTCTTGTCTATGAATAATAAAGCGTAAAATACATCTTGTTGGTCTTTTAAGTATATATAATTTACTTGTCTCCATTTGTTTATTTATTCCACTATGAAATGATTCAGCAATAGCATGGAGAGTGCTGAATCCAAAACTTTACAATGCTCTTATCTTTTCCAATTCAACTTTTCTTGGTGAAACATTGATTTTAATCGTGTTCCTCTGGATTCATCATTATGAAAGCATGATCTAATTCTCCATACTTTGTCAGGATCCTACTTCAAGTTACACTTTTTCCAATGTTTTTCCTCACAAGTGATATAAGTAAGGTGCACTAGGCCCATTCCGTAAAGAGCATTCTGTCCTATCAAGGATCACTAGGATCAAGCGATTGCTTGAGTGATCCCATGAAGCATGATGAATATACATATAAATCCTTTGTATTAATATTTCCAAAATCTAACTTGATAAACAGTGTGGTATAGACTAAATCACACCTACAATCTATTGAAACTTTGTAATTAGAGTCAAAGGCAGAATTTGTTACTCACAGCTTCTAATTCATATCATTAGATTAAAATAAAGTTGTGAGATCAGCCTCTGAATCAAGCAAAAAAAAAAAAAAAAGGAAAAGGCCTCTTTTAAGGAGGCCAAAGATTTTTCTTTAGCATAGAAAATTATTGAAAGCAAAAGCCTTTGCAAGAAAAGGACCTCTCATTTATATTTTTGGGGCAGTACTTTGAAGGTTCTCCTTCAGTGGAGACACTATTAAAGATTTCACAAAATAAATTATTTAAATCCTCTCAAGTATTTGTCCC
This sequence comes from Chrysolophus pictus, assembly GCA_037305975.1. NCBI lineage: Eukaryota > Metazoa > Chordata > Aves > Galliformes > Phasianidae > Chrysolophus > Chrysolophus pictus. The sequence goes on from CM074583.1 coordinate 23,175,012, forward strand.
AAAGGCTACTTAATCATATTACCTGAAACACTGCTTTAAAGATAATTCAGAAGAATAAACAACACCGTTTAGAAAGAAAATTTAGAAAGAAAACAAGCAGGAGAGTTTCACATGAATTTAGAAAAGGTGGATTAGAAACATGTATAAGCAGGAAGAATGTACAAGATACGTGTCATTTATAAAGACATGAGGTATACAAGAGCTGCTCCAAAAGTAATTCCTGCCATTTTATTAGATTGGCCCACAATATCAGAAGTGAATGCTGGTGGTATGGCAGTAGAAATTGAACTTTCCCAACAATATTCCATTACTTTTTTTTTTTGCTGTGTGACAGATGGCAGCAGAGGAGCAGTATGACAAAATGGCATCTGACATGGAAGTATGTATGAAGCAAAGGTGTGAAATTGAATTCCTCCATGTAGAAAAAAGGGAACCAACAGACATTCATCAACACTTGCTAAACATTTATGGAGATCAAACGATGGATGTCCACAATAGTGAAGTGGTGGATGATACACTTTAGCAGTGGTGATGGTAGTTAACATCCCCACTGACATAGATTGCCACAAGCATGGCATGCAGGCACTTGTTCATCACTGGTGAAAATTGCTAATGGAGGTTAATGTTGAAAATATACTGTCTTAGCTTAGAATTCACTCTATCAAGTGATCTTATTGTACAATTTTTATTTGTTGTACTTTCCATGGTACTTCTGGAGTAACCTTCATCCTGTTCCTACCATAATCTTCAGGAAAGCATAAACTAAGAGAACTGGATTATTTTGTCTTTGTACATTCATTAACAAAACCTGTTTCGATGTTGATGTCAGTTTAGAGAACAATGACAAAAAGCAACAAACAATTCTAAATATTTAACAGCCATTATTATTGGAATCAGTGACTTCAAGAGGTCCCTTCCAACCCTCCAATTCTGTGATTATTGCTCAAAATAACCATCATGAGCCAAATCGTAATGGACATCCCCATATACTAAAAGCATTATTGTGTAAACAGTTGTTTTACCAGTATATATAATGAAATTATGATAAAATCTTGCTTCAGGAATTTTATAGTTTTGATCAAATCAGATTTATATTTAATCCCTTGCAGCCAAAGAACCTCATTTCAAAACTGTCATTATCAATAAATAGTGATGCTTTCAGTTGAAGGAGCTAAAAATCTCGAGCTGTAAATAATAAAATATCAATGTTCATTTTGTATAGAAATCATAAAGAATGAAAAAAGCAGTATTTTTAATCTGATATCTGTGAGATTTTTAAGAACTGCAAAAACTATCAGTAGAGTCAAAGACTGCAGTATAAATACTCCAAATGAAGTAGAAATGATTTAAATATAGAAATTGGCAGCAATAAAGTAGAAGGGCACAAGAGTACATGGGAGTGTCATGAATGCATAAAAAGTAGTGGCCCATATCCTAAGGTGGCCACTGTACACCCACTACACCAAAACCACCAAATGCCCAGAAAAAACAGCATACTGCTGTTTTCTCTGCTCCTTGTTTATCAGCTCCCCAAAGACCTCCAATGACAGATGGGCAGTTATTTATCCATGGCAGTGAATCTTTGTTAAAAGAAAATGAGAATACAATTGTGTATTAGTATCATGAAACTCAGCTTTTTTAAAATACATATGTTATCAGAACTAGTAGCTCACTGTCTTGTATGTACCTCATCTTTCAAAGAAGAACTTTAAAAGTAAAAGCATTTGGGGAAATTTCTGTTTGTAAGTCATTTAGCATATAATGGGTGCTACCCTAAATAAATAATTAATAAGCTAATAAATAAATTATAAGATCTGCAGCCTTAACCATAGAAGAAAACACCAAGGCAGATCAGAGAATATGAACTATTTTACCACAGCAGGATGCACCATTATTGGTACATATTAGGGAGAAATACATCTACTTATTTTGCCCAGGCATGATGCTCAATACGCATCATTAAAGGCTGGTGCTGCCTCTTATACAAGACAACATTTTTTTTATTTATTTACCTGCTGCCTAGACATCACAAATGGGCAAACAACACATTACAAATAGTTAAAACATGAAAGCTACACATCTTTATTCTGAAGTACATTACAGTAGCCCTATTTATCTAATGCTTACTTCTCAATATAGTCATCCTTTCACAAAGGCTATGTGGTCTAAGACAAAAGGCAAAACAGTTCTTTCATCCTACAAGCAAGGATATTTCTGTTCATTTATTACAGCATTATTATTATAGCATTGCTTTAATTCTGCAATTGGTCTAGTTTAGCACCTGACTTACAGATCTATTTTTCCAGGAGAATCCTTCCACAATGTAATTACTAACTGCCACTTGAGGAAAATTATTTGATAGAAACCTCAATCAGTCTCATGACCTATGGTTAAATTATTTCCTCAAAGACCTCTCCACAGTCACTATAGCTGTAAATAAGTTTATCTGTTATTATTACTTAAGGTAATAATAAAGAGTAAAAATTGAAAGGCTCCAATCACCATCTTGCATAGGAATCTTGCATTTGAGATGCATCACATGTGGGATTTTTTTTTTTAATTAAGAAATTGAAGATGTTATAGCTAAAATTTTCTAACTTAAACAAAAGTTTCAGTGAACACTGACCTGAGATAGATTTTCATTACAGTGCCTGTCCTATATAAAACTTCTACTAGGGCTGAATTTAATCTCTATGCTACTATGAATGTAATAAAAACAACACATTTTGAGGGCTAGAAACATTATTTTCATTCACTACACTAACCCCATTATTTAATTACCTTGAACTAAAATCACTGTATTATAATCTCCATGATAAAATTTACAGATAAATTTTCCTGCAATCTAGGCACATTTTTAGCTATTTCATCAGATTAGACATGCACAGCTTCATCATCTACCTGCTGATCCGTTGTACTTCCTAGTATGATGTGGTTTTACACCAAGGTGATTTCTGTGTTCCCATTTATTAAACTGTATTTTCAGAAATGGAACTTGTTCGTGTACATTCCTCAGATTCCTGTGCCCTGCTATATTAGCAGTCCTCCAGTCACCAGCCTGCTTTGGAAGTGCTCCTTGAACTCCAGTCTTACCAGCAATTGTAAAATGCCCATACCATTTAGAACTCAGCTTTATTTCAGTGCATAATGTACAATTTATATACAAGAAGCTACACTATGTTAGATCAAAATTACAGCAGCTTTCTTACCTGTACCAACATGGATGTACAAAGAAAACTGCTTGCATTCTTTTTTAAGATCTAGTTAAAACTTTAAACAATCTAGTTGATGTAATTTTTTCAATCAAAAGCGATTATTTAAATATTGACATTTAAATGGCAGCAACATGTTTTTGTCTTCTGCTATAGTTAGAGTACTTTACTATATTTGAATGTCTGTCTTAATTTGGGGTTCTTTTTTTCCATTTTGCAAATCCAAAAGCATTTTCTTATTATTTCAAAGTATTTCTATGTTTGTAGTAAATTAAACATTAATCTTTCTCTGCAAATGTCAAGTGATATTTAAATGTTTTCTGGCAGATAAATGATTATTAATATTAATGCAATAAAATCACAGCTCTTTGTCCCTTCTTTGATATTTAAGAAAAAATTAAGAATGTCAAAACAGCTCTGTGAGAAGAGAATTCATTGGTCTACAATCCACTCTTCATTAGCCTGAGAGGTAAAAAATTACTGATCTTGTGAGACAATGTGTTTATAGAATCAGAAAGGGTTGAAAATGAATTACTCTATCAGTGGTAGAGTGTGTATCACTTCAATGTGAAAATGCCTTGTTAAAGTTCATTTTAATTTAAAGCCCCCTTTTTGTCATTCAAAAAGCTTTAGCACAATGAAAGAGTCTTTGTCACTTTCATAATTAGCCCTTCTTGCACTAAATGAGAATAAAATCTGATCAGAAGTCCATGCAGGCAAGGTCATAAATCAAACAGAAAAGCTCCATGAACTGTTCTGTAAGATGTCCAAAGGCACAACACAGCTTAGAATTAAAGCACTATAGTCGAGATCTACTCCCAGAAACGCAGTATAAAAAAAGCCCCAATAATATCTGTTTGACAGGCTGAATTTATCTCCATATTCTGTAGCCCTATAAACACATTTTGCTGTTTAGATACAAAAGCAATTTCAGCACCAAGGACAATTCAGGAAAGCAAACAGCTGTTAAAGTACTACTATTACCGTTAGCCAACCAAAGTTAAATTAACTTAACTTAATGCTCACACTTTAAACTGTGGCAGTAAAAAAAATAAATAATGTCTTATATGATAATTGTCATAAGTGGGAACAAAACTGTATTAACAGATAAAATTAAAGTTGGTTTCCTCAGGAGTTTTATATACGTAAGTGATCATGCAGCTTAGTTCAAATGTACAATTGATTTTATTCAGCTTCCTTTCATTTTCAGATGCAAGTAAAAAGATATTTTGAGAAATGTAATAAAATTCTCAGCCTTGGACAGTTATGGTAAGAATGACAGCACATTACATGGGGATCATCATAATACCAACAGAATCCAAACCATCAACATAATATTTTACTCCCCAGGTTTACACAAGTGAAGATTTCATCAGGAAGTAATGCTGAAAGCATATAGAGAGTAGAGGGCAAAGAAAAAAGAAGGTAGACAATGGAGGAAAAACTGTTAGAAAGAGGAAACGGGTAGGAAAGATGTTCATTTCACAATTGGATGTATTATGTAAAATTAAATTCTAATTTTAAATATCAATCAGCTGAGATTTGTAAAACAGCTACATGTACAGAAACAGGAATTTTTATGAACATACACTGCATGGATATAAACGTATAAGTTAAAATCTGGGTATATCTGTGATTTTGAATACATCATTACATACAGTAAAAATGTGCTACTATCCTCTATAAGCATTTGTTTTGTAACATTATTCTCTCTTCCAAAGGAAGCTCCTGAAGTTTGAAGTTGTGTATGTAGCCAAGTAAGTACCAAGCTATTTTTCAAGTAATGGCTTTGCCGTACATATATGAAATGTTCCTAAAATTTCAGGTTACTTATACAATGAGCAAAAGTAATTGGATTCACATATTTAGGAAACATTAAGACTAGTTTGCTAAGCAATAGATTTAAGAAGCAACAGTATGGCAGAAAGAAGGTATTTACTCTATCCTCATACAGCCTCTCAGTTCAGGACACCAACAGTAAACATCTTGTATTAGTTACATGGCAGTTCCACTAGTCTGTGTTCCTCCTGCTTACAGCCACCGATGCCTGAATCATGAAAGATTGCCTCATCTGTCAGAAATAGAAGTATCTAAAAAGTGCAAATTGCAAACTACTGCACAAACAAGCCAAGTCTGAAAACTGACCAGGGCATAAAGATTAAAGAAAGAAAACAGGTTTGAGACGGATGGCATATTATAGAAACTGAACTGTCTAGATCTTTTTCCTGTAAGAGAGTACTCCAAAAAGCCAATAAAAAATTTAAAACAGAACACAGAGGTTTTTTTTTTTATGTAGTAAACTCAACTGTCTTTTGAATAGAGAAAACTAATTATCTAAGTAAGAAGGAATAAAAATAGGAATCCTCCCTGCCCATTGTGACCTTGGGAGGAGCTCCTGTTCCCACAGCTACCGGTATTCTCCTACTCAGTGAACTTGCTAGAATTGCAACAACTTCCATATAGCTTCCTCTGGGATACCCAGGATACTCAGTGGCCAAGCCCATATCTGTTCCCTGTGGTTTCTGCCAGTTACTCCTGGTACTCCAGCCTCACTGCTGGCTGCAGGACTTGCTTCACTCCCTCACCTGCTTCTCTTCATGCTCTGGAAGCATCTCACCTCCAAACAGGTTCAGCTCTCAGAGGCTGAAATCTCACTTGTCTCCAGATAGCTCCACTGTGTTCTACCATGCACCTTTTGAAGGGGCATAAAGCAGCATAAAAACACAAGTGAAACAAATTCTCTTTCAATAAATTTAAATAGTGAACTTCAACTTTATTAAACCAGCTGTAAAAGACACCTTCAATCTTTTTCCCAGTTTCTCTACAATATCTACTGGAGCTCAAATATTATGTTTATATGCAGATACAACGTAAGTGCTACAATTAAATAAATAACTCACAATACTAGTTAGATCCTTCTCAGCACGCCCTTTGTATTCAACTTTCACATGTCCTCACAAAAGACAGAAAGGATCCTACAGGAATACTAATTACTACAGGATACTAATTTCATAACCCAGGATTTCAGTTTTCCCATTTTCAAAGAGGTAAAGCCAGCCCAACAAAGTCTCCCACCTTTTGTTTGTTTGTTTTTACTGTTACTTATCATATTTATCTTCAATACACAAAAATAAAAGTGGTAAATCATGACTTTAAGTAGTCTATGAAATGTGACCATTATTTTAATTCCTATTTTACCTTGTAACACTATAATGTGATGGAAAGCACAGCAATAATAGCAGGGTAGTAAAGTCCTAGGCTGCAGCGAGTAAGGATAAGTCCAAATGCAGCAGCTTGAATTCAGAAATAAAGGAAAAAAACTGCTTAGCCTTGGAAGGCTTCAGATAGGCAGGGATCACCTGGTCTAACAAGATACCATCACTTCCACTGCCAACCCTTAAATGAGGTCTGGGAAGAGGTGAATCAGGGCTCCACCCCCTTCTGGTCACTCATGTGCACTGCATGTTCTTGAGCTCCACTGGGTTGGCCCTGCCTGCCCACCAGGTGTTCAATCACTGTTTCAAGCTGCGACTTAGCATTTCAGCTACAACCATAATCAAATTCTTAGCCAAATACTGACACTACAGTTAACAAAACGCACAGTCTCTCCCAACCATGCCTCCACAATCCCAGTGCTTTTCTGACAGCCAAAAAAGGGAATTACTACAACAAAAACATTATGACAAAATAGTACTTCATGTCACAGCTATGCTAGTAGGCAACGAAGAGGAGTCAGAGGGCCCAGAGAAGTCACGAAGAGTCTAAGACACACAGACAGAAGAATTTATTTCCCTTATCCATGTAATAGGAGCAAGTCTTCTCCTTCCTAAGCTGAAAGAAAGCACAGTTACTGGAAGGGGAAGTACCACCTCACAATTCATAAACATGTTGTCAGCTTCTCTTTCTGAGTATTTCCATCATGTTGCAAGTCTGATTTTTATCAATCTCTTAAGAAAGACAGGTAGCACCTGGTTTTACAGATACCAGTTGGTTCCTAATGAGGAGGAACAATCTTTATATTTCAGCAAGTCTTCAGCTGAGATGTTTTATCTGTGTAATTTTTATTCCATATTAAGAAAGTGGTAAGATGACTAGTCAGATTATTCTCATATTACTTATGTCTATATATAGACTGAAGTACACAGTATAGTCAGAGGCATATTTGAGTCAATAAGCTATTTGCAAAACCTTGGAAGGAGAGCTAAGTTGGAGGTTTGGGCTATCTACGGGCACAGTCTGCAGGGATGCTCCAATATTAATAGATAAAGTCAATCCCATCAGATACTGACTTTTCTGTTCTTATAATAATTCTTTGCTATCCAGAATTTTCAGCCCATCAGCATGTCCAGTTAAGCTTCATTTAGGATTTCAATTATGTGGATTATTTTTTAAAAAATCTTAATTTTATTGCATCTTCAAGTTTGTTATTTCTCTCTGGCAGGACCATAGTAATACAAAATGAGAAAATAAGGATGTATATGTTAAAAACAGATTCATATTTGTTAAAAGATAGTTGGGAAAAATGGAAAATAAATCAATATTGTGAAACAAAAAAAATGCAGTGATTGTTGAGCTGTTTCTTGTGTGCATGACATGACCTTGATCAATTACAGCTCAAACATTTATTTTGAGTCTTCAAAAGCGGTGACATACACAAAGCACTATTTCTATTCAAAACCAGTCTTACTGGATTTCTAAAGAGAGGTGCTAATTCACTTATTTATGTAATAACCCAAAGGTGTATTCAGATCTTTTCAATTAAAATAAAAAAAAACACTACTTTTGTTATATACTGTATTATACTGATGGTACATAAACCCTGTCAGAAAATTCATAGCAAGGTCATTTTATACTGAAATTTAAACTTAAAATAATTCTTTGTTTGTATGTAGGAAGCTACTGGTGTATTAATATAAGTCCTTTGATATATAAAGCACATTAACCAGAAGATAAAAGGGTTAATTAAAATTAGTTTTTAAATATATCCAAGGTTAATTGCAATTTTGAGTTTGAATCTATGTGCACGCACTTGTCATAACATGTTCATTGTGATGCACAATAAATCTCTATATTAAATGCATTAGAAACATTCCATTCCTGTGCAAGGAGTTGCACAAAAAAAGATTATCACTAATTATTCCTATTTTTAATTTTAATATTCAATCTGCATTACTTTTATAAGGTATGCTTCTTTATGTAGAAATAAAAATGTTTATATTTACTGCATTAATGAAATATGAGCAAGTTAATGTTTTAAAGATTACTATTAATAATGAAAAATGTGTAATAAGACTTTAAGCATAAGCACCCTAGAAGATACATAGATGTCATAATGATTGTTACACTATAGACATACCAAGCAGACACTTAATTGAACCTTATTGTAATCACTCAAAATGTTCTTATTTTCATGTCATCTAATCAGTTATCTTTCTTCTAGCATTCACTCATATTGACCTCTGGACCTCTGACTAGCAGAACATTTTCCCAACTGCCACATGACTATTAATTTATAGAAAGTTTCACAAGCTTATGAGTCATCCAAAGATAACAGAAATCACTGTACTTTTACTGAAATTTTCCCAAAGATCTCTGCTTGTAACCAGGCCCTAAAGATTTAGCATAATTATGTCAGCATAAATCCTCTGTGCTGGAGAAAAGTTTTAACATACACAATCAATGTTTTTTATGGGAAAGGTTTCCCATCCAAAAGAACATGCAGACAGATTAAGCATATCCTGGTCCATTTTTAAAAAAATTAATAAAAGAAAATGGAGAGAAAGATTTTGGAAGAATACATTTAAGGAAAATCTTTCAAGAAGCAATTGTGGGAATATTTGGAGAGAAAAATGAGAGAATGGGAAATCATGACTGAAATAAAATGGACTGAAACATTTCCTGATGAAAATTTAGTGCAAATAAGGGAAGGAAACAAATATATCACTAAATCCAAAAGGATAAAAAACAGACAGACAGGAGTAGTGAAAAACAAAGTAGATGCTAATGGAAAGAAAATAACAGAGTCCTGGAGATGCAGATAACAAGCATTAATTTGATATAATATTGGATATATGCACTCATGAAATGAAGCCCAAAATTCTCACAGTACAAAAAAGAAGATACTTCAGCAATAGCATTTAGAAAAACGCAGAGAGGAAACAAAACCCAACACAGGAAAAGATTATGAAAACCAAGCAAGAGAATGGCAATTATTTGGAGTAAGTGAAAATGAATCCATCCTAAAGTTACTGATACAGGAGAACTGGAGGAAATGCAGAGCAATAGCCAAAAGCTGAATTTACAACTTAATATCATCTTTTAGCTTCCAGATAAAAGCATAGATTACTTACTACACTGGTGTTCTATTCCTTGTCTCAGATTTACTATTTAGTAGGGAATGTATCTGACACATTTCAGAGGAATAAGTGCATCACATCACATTGTCCAACACAGGCACAAACTGGCCAGTTCAGATATTCTGACAGCAATGTAACAGCACAATACTCAGAGTAAAATAACTATCTCAGTATTTGTCTAAAGACATTTGGGGCTATGCTACCACTGCTACGTAACCTAGTATGCGTGTGTTTACAAAAGGGATTGTCAACTCCGTGCAGGTATACATGTGTTTTTATATGATCACTAGAGCACTGAAGATATTTCATCATATAACTTAATAGCAACGTGAAAGGTACATATGAAAGCCATCACATAAATGAACCTTAATACAAATAAAAAAGTGCAAATAAGAATAAAGATAAAGGAGGAACGTAAGTCTCTAAAAAATCCTAACTTATCAAAACTCATTGTGAACAAAATTTAAGTCAAAGACCAAAATGCTAAAATAAAAATCTAGATGTATTACTCTTTTGCTCTATGTTGTATGGGTTTTTTTTTTTTCCAATATTGCATTCATGAAAAAGATTAAAAGTTCTTCAAATCAGAAATTTGACATTCATTTACCAACTTGGAAAAGGTTACTGGAAATAAATTATTCATTACAGTACATAGCAACAATAAACAATTTTTAAAAAACATAATAAATCATACTTCCTATGAACACAAAGTTATAGATTTAGTTGAGAGAAACAGAGATGTGATCCTACCACTAATTGTTGGAATATAATAATAAATCCTTAACGCACTAGGGTAATTTACCTTCCCATTATGGTACTGTAGCAGTTCCTGGAATTCCAGTAGCTGTCTAAAGAGCACATGTGATAACATATGGTTTCTTCCCAGTTTGTTTTCAGAAATATAAACACTAAATCAAAATTAGTATGCTAAAGGCCAAACCTAGAAGGCAATTAGGTTACTAAACAGAATCAATAAATGCAAACCAACCTTGAATGTATCCAAAATGTTTTTAAAGTACTGTTAAGCTGAGCAAAACACTTTCTGTTAAAAATCAAACAGTATCACTCAGAATAAAAATTTGACATTTGATGTAGAAACACAACTTCTGAATTATGTTTTTCAACAATTATTCTTTCAGGACTACAGACCATTACATAACTCAGAGTCTTTTGCCTCTTCATACATTACAGTGGCAGCTAAAGACGGTAAAGCTCTTAATTTGGATTGTTAACTTCAGAACAGTTATTCTAACTTTAAAAAAGGTAACTATCTTCTAGATTATTTTAAGTGACCTCTGGAAATGACCAAGACCATTTCTTTCCTCAGTTCAAGGTCAGTGAGAGCAGAGTAATGGCAGCACCAAACTGTGTGGACAGTATCCCTTCAAGTGCAGGACCTGATGGAAATTTTCAAATCATACTGTATTTTCGCTGCTTCAGCCCATCTCCTTATTCTTTATAACATCACTGCTGGATCAAATCCTAGTAGATATAATACAAGATAAGACATGAAATTTCCTAAATTTCATTCATCATCTGGCTTATATGAAACTAATGCAAGGCAGTCAACATTTCTCAACCACTTTGCACTCATTTCACAAAGCTGCTAGACAGTCAAGAACCAAGTCTTTTGTGCTGCTATCTTCTTCAAAACAGGAATAATAACACAGGTTATTGAACTAACTGAGCAAAATACCACTATTGAGTCTAGCAGAATATTCTAGCCTTCTCCCAGGTGAAAATATAACTTTACAACTACCTCTTAGCTACAAAATATTTACTACTCTGACAGCACTTCACTTTATTCTGAGTACAGCCATTCTTTCTGATCCATCTACATACCATCATCTGCATAAAGAACATTTACAAATTTATTCTAATTCTGGATAGCTCTGATTCAGAAAAGAAGAGATAAGAATAAACAGCTCAGGGAAGGCAGAGAACTACAATGGGTAAAGGGCAAGAAGTATTCCTAATAAAACAAACAATACTGATTTTTTTTCCCCACTGGCACTGCTCTTCTCTGGATTTTCCCTTGATTTGAGAACTCACCAAGATGAAATTCTGTAATAGTGGTTCGCAGCTCTTCTCAAGGTTCAAAATCAGAGAAAAGACTATGGTAAAGATAGTGTCTGCAATGCTATCAATTACATCCACCAGAAGAAATTGACCCAAACCCAACTACGACTGAAAATTAACCTGGCTCTCTATTTGAAGAATCGATATTTCAAAGTGATCATTTCCTTAGCAACCAAAGAACAGTTCACCTGTTTCTCTGAGGAGTAACTGTAGGTTTATTCAAATCCAGGGATTTCAAAGGGGAATTCTGCATCTCCACATTCAATGCAGTTATAAATATTCTTACATAAATCACAAACTCAGTTGGATTTTTCTTAGTACTTTCAACAGTTACAGGCCCCTCTGTTGTGTCACTGTATATACCTATCTCTATACATTCATGAGTGATTAACTGATGTTATATTCGTGTTCATATTAGCATGTGCAGTTTGAAATAAACACAGCTGCATTTATGTCAATGATTTTATATTCAAATATATCTGATTATGCTGAAATAAACACAGCTGCATTTATTTCAGTGATTGTACATTCAGATAAGGGTATTTGCTCAATGTAATGTAATGTTCCTTCATACTGGCAAGGACATTGCTATTCTTTCTTATATTTCCCTCTATCATTTTTCCAGATGGAAAAATCTGAATGAAGCCAGAAAAAAGAAACTGGGAAATTTATCTCAGAACCCAGTATACGTGAAAATTTTTTTTACTTATTCTGAAAACATCATAATCATCTCTGTACACAATATTTTTCTTGTTGATCTTCTATAATTTATTTTCTGTCAAAGAGCAATTTTAGAACAAAAACACCAAAATCTGGAAGTTTGATGTAAATGTATGTAAGTAGGTATTAGGAATATATAGCATTAAATCTTAAGAAAGGACCTGCATCAAAGGTGTTTCTGGATAACTGCTGTTAAAGATAGCAAAGCATCTTCAACCATTACCTTCGTAAGAAATTATTTTGAATGGAAACATTAACTTTAAGATTTTCCTTCCAATTGTCTGATCAAATTATAGTTTTGAATGATGCTACTCTTGTGATTATAGCTTTTAATCTATTCTTAGAATATCATCAAATATAAAAGATTAACATATGAACTAAAAATGACTAAGCATTTAACCAGATGTATCTACCAAGTGAGATCAAGGTCTAGGCAAAAACAGTGCCAGAAAGGGATCCCTAGATAAGAAAGTGGGAACAATTCAATCATTTAAAGATACCTCTTCTGAATAATCCCTCAACTTACAACAAACAGCTTATGAAACTTCTGAGCAAGAGGTGGTGCCAGTGTATAGTAGCTCTCAAATGATTTTTCTTCCCTGGTCTTATCGGATGTTTTATTGGTAGAAAGCATGACACACAAACTAGCATCCACAATATCACAAAGGAACAAGTTCCACAACTTAATTAAACAACAAGCAAGTAACCATTGCCCTTTGTTTTCCTTCCATATGTTATCTGCTACTTTCATCTGATAGCCCTTACTTTTTGTACAAAGAGATGGGGAGCCACTGTTCAATATTCAATGTCATTTTGACTGAGAATTATAATTTCATACACCTCCAATATACACTTTGTCAGTTGTCTCTTTTCCTGACTAAGGAGTCCTACTCTATTTTGTTGTTCCTCATAAAGAGAATATTTAATTTCTGCTCTGAACTTAAAATTATCCAATCTAAGACATTTCTGTATCCATTTCCAGCTGCTTATTCTCAATCTTCAGGCCAGTCAAACAACAGGTCAACCACTTCTGTGCTTGTATTTGCTGTGGGGATGCAAACATGGTAAGAGGCAGGAAGGAAAGGTTAAGTCTTGAAGAACGCAATGTGATCATCAAATAAACAGACTGAAAATGAATATCACACCAACTACAGCTAATTCCCTAATTTTTACCAATACTATTATACTCTGTAGTTCCTATCACATTATCATTCGTTCCATAAGTCATTTATATCCATTTCTCCCAAGTTAATATACTTGACTAATACTGTATTTGTTAGCTGATACCACATGAACACAAAGCACTCCTCCATTTGTAAAAATGTCTTCCATACTTGTTCTGTTTAGATATATAAAAGGTTAATATTTAGTTCAATTTGAAATGCTGACCTAGCAAGAAAGAAATTAATTTGGCATTACAGCAGTAACATCAATTTCCTATGTAACTTTAGTAATGCATTTACTGGAAAGAGATTAATATCAATTCCATAAATCATTCACATGCTTTTTTCCGGAGTTTGAGACATCTGAGTAATGTCATATATGTTAACTGATATCACTTTGTGCATGCTACATCCATTAATCTATGCCCAGGGTCATCATTAAAAAATAAAAAATATTAAATCAATCTTTTGTTCTTAATTTTTTTGTGACTTCTAACCTGCAGTAGCCCACAAGTATCGATGCTCTGATAGAATAACACTACTTTGAACTGGGAACAGACACTTTCAGAGGAGGGAAACATTTGTTAAATTATCCCTGCTGGAAGCAATAACCACTTAATATCTTTATGTGAAATATGGTATAAATTACTGCCAACAAATAAGAAAATAACTAAAATAAACTGTTTCATTAATCAGATACACCTCAATGCCACAAAAGTAGGCTGAAAACAGGCATCATCACTAATTATAATATATCAGTGCTCATTTATTTTGCTTCTACACTGCATGTGAGCATTCTTATAGAAACGAAAGCCAAAAAAATCTACCTGATCTAGCAATTCTAGCTAAACAGGGCCTACCATGAAATAGGAAATCTGGAACAAAAATAAGTTTTGGCTCCAAAAAGCAGGTTGGTCTCCTACTGGCAATGTTTAAATGTGCTGGAAGAAAGTAACTTAACCAGTGGTTTGTTTTTTTTTTTTTTTAACTTTTTATTTCTATTACTATGTCATTTTTACCCTTGTTTGTATTGTTTTATTCACCATCTAGTACATTATAGCAGTGCCAGCAAAATCAAGGTGAAAGAAGGGTTTTTCTGTTCCTTTAGATGTACACACAGTCAGGATCATTTTGTTTGACTATTTTGGAAGCATATTACAATAGTACATTAGATAGACAAAAATGCAACTACTTCCTATGGTGTGCTTCAATTTTTCTTTGTCCATAATACTAAAAGCATCATCTTCTGTATCATCTTAGTTTCCTTTTTTTTCTTTAAGTTTATACAAACAAAAATACCCATTTCAGAAAATTTCTTATAACTCAAATTTTACAGTAATTTTGTAATCATTAGTAAGATTAATCTCATCCAATATTACCTGTCTGAAGTTACATGTCAAGTCTTAGCAACTGGGACACAAGTATCCCCGAAGGGAAATTCATCCTATACTATCTTTGGTTTTGTTGAAAAGATATCTTCAGTGGTAAAGCTTAAAGGCCTATTTCACACTTGTAAGTGGCTACAATGAGATCAGCAGAATTACAATCACTTACTGTAAGTTTAAGTGTTGCTTAAAGTGTTTTATAAGTGCATTATCCTATTTTTGAAATACAGAAAGATATTTAAAACCTTAACAAAAAAGATACAAGGGTACTTCTCAGTCACATGAGATCTTTCAATACATTGTATGTCTTAATTTTTTTCCAGCTGATTGAAATCATTTTCACGAGCACTGAATTTTTATCAGATTTCTAATATGAAATATTTTATAAACCAGCTGCAGGAAAAGATGCATCAATGTTTGTCAAACATATTCACTGTAAGGTGGTGGTATATCTATCAAGATAATAATGTGAGCCTTACAGTAATTGAGGTTGAATCAAAAATCTCACAGAACTTTAATTACAACCTTTTGAACATAAGCCACAATACACAAATTACCCAATCACAACATTTTTTTCATAAAAAATAAGAATCCATCCAAAAGATGGAAGATTTAATGACTCTTGGCGGAGTTCCACTTCTGGTTGAAATGAGAATAAAAGCAGACGGCTGCTTCATTTCTAATTTCAAGAAACAGTATTTTTAACATTAAAACAGCATTATATTCAACTAACAAGCCAAAATATGTATTTTCAAAACCTTATAACAGGCCCCTGTATTTAACAGCATGAGCACTGAGATTTAAGAACCTCTGTGAGCCAGTCTTACTCTTTAATCCTCAAATGTAATGATAAAACAAGCAATTTGAGCTACAAGCAGCAAAAACTGTCAGGTTTGGGACATCAGGGTTTTGTTTTCTTTTCCTTCCTCTATTGCCATAACTGTCCTTGCAATTCAACACCTAACAGTCTACCACTAACTCCTGTTTCCCATGTTCCCCATGACACCCTTCCAGGCAAGAGAGGATGTGCTGTGGTTAATCCATCAGTATGTACAGGCCAGAATGACCAACCAATACTCCTATGGAGACTGACAATCCAGATGATACTAAACAAAATGAACAATACTTTAATTCTCCTCGCTTTGACCTTCAGTGAAGACACAGCTGCCAGTGTCAACGGTTTTCATTTGCCAGGTCTCTACATCAAAAATCAGGGGAAGGAAAGACACCCGTTTTGATTCTGCCTTCAAAGCACTCTGTGACTAAGATGCAAAGACAGCTATATCCTGAAAAACAGTCCTTGCACAGTACAGAAAATGGTCTGCAAGCCTCTCTGGTACACATGTATTCTCAGCTCAGGGGAAATTTATTCCTATCAAAGCACTATGACCAATGCAGTGATCAAGATGATTGCTCAGTGGATGTCACCTCTTGCAGGCTTTTTGAAGGCTATAGAAACACAGTTTGAATATGTGTCAGCATGTGCCATGCTTTGTACCCTCCTAGAACAGTCTCTAGACAGCATTTCAAAGAACAAGTCCTCCATGTTGTCTGATGGCACCCTCTAGAGTACTCCAAGAATCCAGCACACTTGAGGTTTCTCCGTATTTATGAGTTGATTGTGCAAGGAACTCTGTTTGAACACCCAGAGAACCCAACAAAGCACCAACATTCTCAGAAGAAAACATTAATTCAAATCCACAGATTTCAATCTCTCCATGTTTTGTGGTCCATTTCAGAGCTACAGAATTATTTCTAATACCTTACAATATTATACTCTGGCCTGTTCAGCCACACTTTTAGGCTTAGAAGAAAATCATAATGTCACTTTCAGGTCCTTCCTTCTATCCAAGTCCTGACAAAATATTTCTATAGCCTGCAAAAGTTATGGTCAAAACCTTGAAGTTCCCATGCTTCAGGATTATTGCCCAAACCCTCCCTATCATAGAGAGGGAACATCAGACTGGCATTCTTCACAAAAGGTTGAACTGGCATCTGCACCATAAAAATACCAGATTCTTTTTAAAGACCAAGACATTTGCTTCATGTTTTCTTTGTTCACTTTGCAAAACAGATTTGAAAGGTTTTGTGTGAGTCACATAAAATTAATAAAGAATTATTACCTTCTGCAAAAGAAAGTGAAGCTGTTACATAAGTTCCCAGAAGAAAAAAAGTAGTTTTTTCATCACTGGGGAATACTAGTTTATAACCTCCAAAAATGAGCAAATAAAAATAAACCCTAACCACAACACTAGAGAGACCAGTGACTAAACCAATGTGATCAGAAATAAGTTCTAAGCCGATACAAGATAGCACAGGTAACTAGCTAAACTAAATTTAAAGTCGTTCAGATCCTCACAAAATAAAATGCCTGAAATACCAATTTGCCCTGAAGCTGTTAAAGTACCAGATTCCCTAAAGAACATTAAAGTTTGGTCCTGACACAATTAGGAAGGACTTCTTCGTACAGCAGGAGTGAATACAACCCTTTCCTAGAAGGATTTTATTTTACAAAATTCTCAGTTTTTCTAGAGCAGAGGATAAGAGAAACATTTACAGAGCACTGCACTCCAGCAAGATAATTTGATAATGTTTTAATGAATAATAGCAAAAAAACTATGACTGACCCAAATTCATACATTTCAAATATGAGATTTATTCCCTTTTATAAGTTCTATGTAGAGATAGTTGTGTTCCTATTTCGTCCCAAAACTAACTCATACTTCTTTGGAAAATTAGCACCCAAAAAATACATCATGACATATGAGTACAAAAAATCTAAATTTTATTCTTTTATGCTAGTGATAAGTGAATGTGAAAAGTTTCTATTGGACTCATATCCTTAAATATTAACAAAGACAACAATGAAGATTCCAGTTGTTAGAACATTAGCTCAAACTATGGGAACACAAATTCAAATTCCTTAGATATTTGCAAGTTGATTATATTCTCTCTGCTTTACTCCGCCATCTGTTATTTATAAGATAAATGATTCAACCTCTATTCTTCCTTTTCAATTATTTATTTATTTTACAATAAATATTCTTTCACTACTATTAAATTCATCTAGAATAAATTAAGTGCAAGCTACAGTCTAGTTAGCTAGCTCATCTGAAAAGGATCTGGAGAGTATAAAGGATCACAAATTTAATAAAAGTCAATAGTGCCATGCTATCATGAAAGAGATTGGACTGAATCACAGAAGTAAATAGATTGCAAGGCATATCATGCAATAAAGTCTACAAGGTATTGGCATCAGCATATCTGAGTATCATGTTCATCTAGGATCACTGCCCACCAAGAAAGGCATAGAACAGATGAAAGCAGTTCTGAGGAAATAAAGAACGATAGGAAATTTGGAAAATATGGCCAGTGAGGAACTATTGAAAAAAATAGCAGTTATTTAACCTGAAGAGTGAAAGGTCAAGAGAAGATAACAGCTTTCCACTAAGTCAAAGAAAGGAATAATCTCCTTTTTGTACCCATCATATTGGAAAAGAACTAATGCATTTTTGGTGAGAACATCTCTCATTGAAAGAAAAAGTTTCTTATAATGAGCAAACAGAACTATCAGAGTGAATTGCTGCTTTCTTATTGAAACATTCCTCACTGAATTCTCTGCAAGAAGGGAAGATAAATATCTGTCAGGAATAGTAAAAGTAATATATTTTGCCCTTCAAGAAAAGAGTGGACTAAAGAAATTACATCTATTTCAGTTCGATTTTATAAAAACAAGGTCCTTCTAAACAGCTAAATAGGCATTGCTTTTCAGACTACATGAAAACACGTCTGCCTCAAATTCACACTCCTGAACACTACTTAATATAGTGACAGCCATCACAAAAAAATGAAAGATAATTAATAGCATTTATTTTACATGTGTTAAATTTTTTTTACTGTTTTCTACAAGTTAAGTAATCTTTCTGTTCTAAAAAGGTACATACCTCCATTTCTGCAATATAAAAATTAAAAAGTCATTGAAAAATAAATCTAGAAGGGATCTTTCAGTTCTATCAACCAGATATTTCAAGGAAACACAGAATAGGATAGGAAAGCCACTTGTGGAATTGCATTTAACACAGCCTTTATTTGGAAAGAAAATCATTAAGTTACTCTCTAGGTATCAATGTCAGTCAGTTTTGCTTCATCCTGTCATAATTTTATCAGGACCACAACCACTTCCAGCCTGCAGGAGTTCAATGCTCTCAGTGTGGTCCTGTAAGGAGCCAGGAGTTGGAGTCCATGATCCATGGAAGTCCCTTCCAAGTCAGAATACTCTGACTTTATGAAATGCTGTATATTACCTTAGGTTGATGTTAGGGGATAGCCTTAATAACAATTTGATCAAATATTCTATCAGCAGTTAATTTGTTTTGACCCATTAAGTTACTGTAAACAATTATTTGGCTGACATAACAATAAAGTGAATTTACAAATTAAGTAAACACATTATTAGTATTCTTGCTAATACATCATCATCATGCAAAAATAAATGAAGTTATTAATTTTATTTATATTTCTATTTTGGAGGTGTCTGAATATGCAAAGCAACAGAGACTCATGCTACAGTGTAAACAAACACAGTATTTCATACAGCATCTGCCTTTACCACATGCTATAACTGTCAAATTAAGAACATTGCCTTTGAACTACAACAGAGCTTTATTTTAAAAATACAGTTAATTCTATTGTTTAAGAATTACCATTTGACCACCAGAGCATTCTTCACATATAATTTCATGGCTGCAATTGAGCCTTCTTTTCACTTCATAGCAGCTTCATACAATAAACTCAATTTCTTAACCTGGCTAATGAAAAAACTTCATGAACTGTTTTCAGATTTAAAAATTCATAAGTTGATAACTTACGAAGTAGCATGTAAAATATTTTAAGAAATGTGTTAGTGTTAGAACTTCCAGAGATAGGAGAAATGATACTACTTAGTAGTAACTGTCATTTACACCTTTTACACAAAATAATCAGAGGATTTAAATAACTCAGTTTAATATTTATCCAGGAACTGGCAGCCACTATTCTACCCTGAGGCATGTAACTCCTCATAAAAACCTCATTTTACATGACACTCTAGCAGTTTTGGCATTACTAACATCTCTCACATAAACCATGCTGGAAACTATAGTTTATCTTGCCAAATGCCTTTTATGCATATGGTGTTTAACAGCACTCTGCAGGTCTGTAAGCCAGTAACAATAGATGCAAGCTAAAAATCTAGAGATAAGCATACATGTAACATGAAGATTTAAACTGAGCTATATGTTCATATATATTATCCATATACCTTCACACACATAAACATACATAATTTAAAAGGTTATTTAAATTAGTATACTAACTATAACTTTTGTAAAAATAGTTTCTCTTTCAATTTGAAATAGCTTCCTAAAAGCTAGATCTGCTCCCACTGACACCAGAGTCAGAACTTGGAACAACCTCAGCAACACAGAACTCAGCCACAAGAAACACAAACAAGAAATATATTTGAAGAAAGCAAGTACACATTTATAATATTTTTTTTTAACTACCTAAGGATGGGCTTGCTACTTTGTCAGGTTAACCTCCGCAGCAAACTTGAGAATTATTTTTTTTAATAACATTTATAATATCCTGAATCTTCAATTTGTTTCTACAAATACTGCATCTATAATAATGCATGTAACACTAGAAGAAAGCCCATTTATGTATCTACATTTAATAAGAGAGAAAGACCCAATGAAACGTGTACTGTAGGTAAGAGACTTCCCATTCTCTTATTGGGCAGTCTGATTCTATGTCATCCCTGAGGCAAATCAGTGAATAAAACAGTGTTTAATACAAATCTTTAAATTAAGATGCTTTTTATCAAAAAGAGTGATGTATGTGTTACTATATTGACAGTTTGGTAACAAAGAAATGCGAAAATGCTTACCACTTTCAAAACAGGCATCAAATACAAGATGTCCTTTTTTAGGCTGTCCAGAATAACCAGCTGGGAGAACAGCGTACTTGTTCACGTTTCCTGCTATGATTTCATCACCTCCTATGTCACTACCTGTTGCAGCAAAAGCAGAAATAAAGCATGAGCATGAAAAAAAGCAATTAAAAAAAACAGTAGATGGATGCACTTCTCTAAATAATATGAAACTCCCACCAGTCAATGAGTTTTGTTTTTGTTTTTTTTTTTTTCCAAAGTTCACTTAAGAACTTGGTCAAAATAACATCGTATATTAAAGCTTCTCTAACAAACCACATAGCCTGACTTTTTGCTTTCCCATGTCCTATAGTTGAACATTCTCTTATGCAATGAAATTTCATCTTCAGCTGGATCTACTTAGTTTGACTTGAACTCTCTAATACACATACTTTGCATGGACTCCCTAGAACTGAACACCTATCACAGCATATTCCTATGGGCATTAATGGAATCCTTTTCCTCTATCCTGCTGCCTGTTTTCATGCATCTTAGTGTAAACTTAGAATCTGAGAACAGGTAAGTCCCATTCCCATTTGTAAATTTAAATTTCTTCAAAGACAGATATATTCATGGAGAGGTGAACAAGCAAACAAGGCCCAGAAAGTGAACTTGAGCAGAGAAAAAAATTCAAAAATAAAGTTTTTATTTCAAAATAAAATATGAGGACAAGTTTTTTACACTACCACACAACTTTTGTCAGAATGCAGCATTAGTGCATATATTGAAAACCTTGTCCTCTCAAATTACACTGTCTAGTAAATTACAGTGCATACAAAATTTGTTTCCAAATAGGAATGCAAGAACAGTGATTTTTTTTCATTTGAGAGACGTAGAAGAAAATAATTCAGTATTTCTATATTGCATTATACATTTTAATGAAAGAGATATATAGTAATATAATTAGCTGTTCATTCTTCCGACACTGGCTCATTTTCGTCATTAATTACTGGTTGGGCAAAAATATTTAACAATAGAACAACTATATTCTGTATTATGGAAAACTAGAAGTAAACTTTATGTCTTCAAGTGCAAAAGGTGCATGACGGAATAATGGGATGATAATATCTTATTTCATTCTGATAAATACAGCTACAGAGACTTCTAGAAATAGACTTTTGGTCTGAACTGATTTTTTGACATTTAAATGGGTTATAGGCGATGATGAATGTGACATAAAGCTCAATTTGTTTTATTTTTATATTGAAAACTATTTCACACAAATGTTACAAGCAATTCATATTGCCCTGAATGATGAAAACAGCTTATTAATTAAAAGTGACCTTTCCATACATAAATGTATTCCACCTCTTGAGGCAAAACACCTTAGCTGAGGTAACAAATTACATCAGTGTGTTAGTGACACCACAGCTAAAGGGTCTGGCAGCCCTTCCATTATACACCCATATTTTCAGAGGCATATAAATCCAGATTTAAAAATACGTGCATCTATGTCAATACTTGGCATACAAATCTGCAGTCTTCCATAGAAGAAATTTGAAACTTACTTTCTTTGAGAAGTCCTGTAACAGAACAGAGAATTTAGATGTTTTCCTGTTTTATCATAAGACAAAAATTGATAAATTAAATACTGTGCACTAATATTTTTTTAGCCAATTATTTGCAACCTCAAGGTTATTAGTTTTAAAATGAATGATTACCAATAGATAGCAATTTGTGGGTAATTGTTTTCTCTAAATATAGAATAATTTGTTTAACCTTATTTTCATCCTTTTTTTTTTTTTCCACTCTGCAGAGTCTAAGCAAAACATATCAGCAATGCTGCTAATGGCTGGTAACATCAGACGCAGACCTAGACCTGAACAGGGCATCCATATGTCTGTATGGCCATGATCATATCACTCAATACAACTTATCCCTCTGAATCATACAATTAATAACAGCAGCCACAGAAAAACAATCTCCTGAGTTGCAGTTCAGTGCCACTTTGATTAAGAGACCCCATGTGTCTGTAGCAGTTGGTCAAATTCATTGTAATTCAACACATCAAGTCCAAAATACAAAGCAACATTCAGGGAAAACCTGCAGATCTCCCCCAAGAATGCTGGGGTAGCCAAGGACCAAAGTGAAAGAGAGGAGGCTGGGAGGCAGCTAAGTACAGCAGCAAGACAACAGAACTTCTCTTGGTAAATGCTCACTTGCAAGTCTCAACTAAAAATTTTGGCTTCTAATTCTTAAAAGATTGCTGGGAAACACTACTTAGAGATGAAATGAGGAAAAGTAACAGCAGCACTGCCACTCCAAGACAATTATAGGACAAACAGACAACACTACAAAACAACATTATGTCCCAATCTGCCTCCCTTACCTGATATAGAGAATACCTAAGCTGAGCTTGCACTGTCGTATTACAAAATGAGACATGGTTTCACACTTGTCTGTTCAGCAGATGCAGCAAGTGTGGCTCATAATACATTACAATCTTTAAATGCTGATAACCATGTTAACGGTGCTGTAAGGCCTCTTCCCTTCACAAATGGGGAGCCCCATGTAGTTGCTCCTGGATGATGGCAAGGATGCATAACTGAACACTGTGGGGTAGGGTAATAGCACTCCAATCACAAACAAAATGAAAGGGGAAGAAGAGAATTAACTTAAGAACATATTGCACTATTCTCAAGAACAAGTTATCCTTTGGAAAAAAGGTCAGACAAGAAAAGACAAAAGTAACTTAGCAAAGAAATTCTCTCATACCGTAGGTCTTATTTGGTCAATTATTTCCCTTATAGGTTGAAAGCACATGGCTGTTTATACTGTTTCTTCATATCTTAAATACTTAAGTTCCCAGCAAATCCCTAGCATTTACTTCTACCACAGTATTAAATTTCATTGGCAATTTTCTATCAAAAATAAAATCTGTAGGTATACAATATCTCTGTAAGTCATTATTGAAGGCTTTAAAATAAAATCTGGAGAGCATCTTTCAGTGTCTAAATTCATCACTATTGTCACTGCGCTGAAGCTTCACATCAAAATAGTGAGAATGAACAGAATCAGTTACAAGAAACTTCCTGCCTTAGCAGGAAGACTCTGGAAACCTCCAGAGCTTCTTACTATTCTGAAGTTCAAAGGGTAAAGCAAACAACTTTTTAATTTAGGCAAAGATGAAAACAGTATTTGCTATAGTAAACATCATGCAAATTCAGATACATTTTCTAAAAAAAATACCTCCAGCCTCTAGAGAAAGTAAGTAATAGTTATTCCTTGCACTGGGTAAATAACAAACCCACTTCCAGCTGTGATGAACTTCAGAATCCACAGAGATGGCAGCAAGCAGCTACCCCCATGCAACATTAACTTGCAGAGAGCACAGCTGCATGAAAACAGACAAAACCTCACCTGGAAAACCCACATCATCCTCATAATCAGGCTTACTGCCTAACAAGGATAAACAAGGGGAAAGGTAAAATAACTTGAAAAAAACCCAACAGCTGCAACTGATCTTTGTCAAAGCATTTTTTTTAATATTAAAAATGTCATCAAGATGCCTCTCAGCTCATTCTGTTATCGGGACCAAATTAGGATTCTTGCTTTGGGTTCTGTCCAGAATAGGAATTGAATTCTGAATGACCCATTGTTACAATCAGAAAGGTTAACACAGTGGAAGGGCAGTATAGGAATGTAACAAGAAAGAGACCACTATGGATAGG
This sequence comes from Chrysolophus pictus, assembly GCA_037305975.1. Classification (NCBI taxonomy): domain Eukaryota; kingdom Metazoa; phylum Chordata; class Aves; order Galliformes; family Phasianidae; genus Chrysolophus; species Chrysolophus pictus. The sequence continues at coordinate 23,199,566 of CM074583.1, forward strand.
ATGGTAGTTTAAAGAAAAGTAAAGGTGCTCACCTGTCTCCAAAGATCTAGAAAGACTCCACAAGAGATGGATCTCAAACCAGAAAACTTTATATAGGGACAGTCATCCCTTAAATGAGGTCTAAAGAGGTGCAGCCAGGCTCCACCCCTTCTGATCACACACCTGAATTGCCTTCACCTGTGCTCCCAGGACTGAGCCAGTCCTTTCCCCAGGTGCTCAATCAGTGCTTCAGGCTGTGACTCAACAGTTCCCATACACACACATCAAAATCAAGTCACTAGGTCTAAAATATATACTGTGAAATCTGTTTTATTTTGAGTGACTTCCTGAAACTTAATGGCTAAATTAATGTCAAATAGAGTAAAATTGTTACAGAATTTTAAAACCTAGCTACCTTGCTAATTTCAGCTACCATACATTCCCTATCTGGATATTGGCCAATTATGATGATAACTTGCATATACTGCTTAAAGATCTAATTACCAGATTCTCATCCTCCAGAGGCCAAGAGGAGTTTCCTAGTATCATAGCAAAGACCATCATCAGCCTTGAACAATATAGCTGTTGTAAACCCATACAAAGAAGTGAATATGGACTCTCAGTACAGTCTGCAATAAACAGAAATTTGCTCAGGTGTTCAACAATGGTTCCTAATAGCTTCTGAATGTAACAAGTCCATAGATGAATCTTGTTCAACTTATGTTTTGGACTAGAAACTGTTATGAAGGATATGTCAATAATAGTGTCTTCTCCACCAATCAGAAAACTGCGAACAGCATAATTTTATCAAAATTATTTTATATCTGCATTTATAGGGAAACTCCAAGAAATCTATATTGCTAATAGCTCATTACGTTCCACTTTTGTTTGAATATTTTAATTAAAAGATTCAGATAACAATGTTCCTAGGCTTCTGCAACACTGGTAGAACTTATGTCTGCTACGAGTTCTGAATTCTCTGTAGCTATCCTAAAAGTTCTACAGGCAGCAACAGTCAGGAGCTTGGAATTCCAGTACCACTAGCTTCAAAAATGCAACGAAAAAGAAGAAAAAGCAATTGTCAGTTTGGTCTTCACAAGCACACATCCTGAAGAATGGACTGGGCATGACCCTCAGAATCTAAACACGCTGCACAGTGTTGTCAATCTGAAATTTACTTAACTCACTCTATCTGTAATCAGAAGAAAAAAGGAAAAAATTACATTAAGACTACAAATCCCAAGGTCTTGGAAAAATACCCTCCATGGTACCAACCATACTTGATGTCTCATGTTCAGGTACTGTGTGCCCACATTGTTACCTCTGCCTACTTTACAGGTCAAGCAGAATAATTAGAATGTCATAATACCACATTCTCTCACAGCTTGGTCTAGTTCTAAAAAATAGTAACATCTTGTATTATTATTTAGAAACACAATTTGAAATGTAGCATCTTTACAGTAATTGTCACTTCAATTACTTTACTCCCACAGTTTGACCAACAGACTGCTTGTCAAGAGACTGTCTCACAACACTAAGAAGATATTCATAACCAAGAATGCATACAAAATAAAAAACAAACACAATTTTTGCAGAGAGTACCAGGTAAATTCTGAGTTTTGCAAAGGTTCTGAAACTGCTCAGGAAAAATAAACTGCCAGCTCATGTTAACAACTAGAAAAAGTGTATGGTAGGTTGTGCAAATAAGAAGGAAGCATTGCCATTACTTGTTTTTCATTTTTGTATGTTTTTACTTCTACTGAATAGGCTTCTTTTTCTACAGAGGCTACCAGGCAACAGACCCTCTTAACCTTCTAAATGCAATTTCTTGGCTAATGCACCATTAACTTTTTCTTTTGGGTCAGAAGGCCAAGTACACCTAAGTATCTCATGCTTCTTTCAATATATGTGTCCAAACTGATGTACTTAAGCAGAGGAATGGCATCAAAGCTGAGAGTGGAAAAAGTCTTGTTCTTATATGCAAATACATCAAAGTACAATAATCAGTGAAGATGTTCACATGAAGTCTGTATGAAGGGCTTGGTAGTACTGCAAGGGACATTTTGCTTGAGTGCTCAGTTTGAGCAGACAATAGGAGGCCCAAAAGGAAGCAGAAACAGAAAAGTACATAAAGGTGCTTTGCCCATGACAAAGTTGTCAACCTGCTGGCTGATTAAGCATGAAAAGATGATGAGAAATCTGTAATATTTAGTCCATTAAAACAATGGATCCAGATAGAGATCCAGTTATCAGTCCAAGGTCATTTATACCTCCTTTCTGAAACCAAGTGAAGAAAACTGAAGGCAACATCTGGCTCTGAACATTGATCCCTCATTTCCAGATATTGGTATTACTTTATGAGTGTCTAGGAAAAGAGAATATGACTTTTTTTGTTTGTTTGTTTTATAGGTAATATTTCTTTCTAGTCTTGAACCTAAAAGTGTAACTGCATTATTTACTTCAAGAATATTTATTTATTATCTAAACACGGACAATCACCAAAGATATATATTCTTGTCAGATGCAAATGGAAATTGAATTTTTTGTAACCCTTTAGTGAAACCAAAATTATCCAAGAAGGTATGAACAGTTTTCCTACATAAAAGAAGAAAAAAGATGCAAGTTGTGTTTCAAATGCAGTAAGGCAGGAAAAGAAAATAATATCCATTACTCTTTTTAGTGTACTTACAATTTCTAACCTCTCCACTAGAATACTCATCACCATAAAGGAAAAAAATGGTGAAAAAATTAACAGTGCTAAATACGTTCACTGAAAAATATGTTTATTTAGAAACATTGAAAGAAACAGTGAATTTCATCTGATACACTGATCTATTCCTTAACAAGTATTTGGCATTTGATAATATCAAAAGTATCACAGAATGCTACAGTTGCTATAGTAGCAATACTTCTTTAAACAAAAAACAAACCAAATAAAAGCATAAAACATATAAATTGTAAGGAAAAGTGTGATGCATCACATACATCTCTCACTAGCAGAGAAAGGAGTAAATAATAGCCACAGAACTCAGCTAGTCCTCAGAACTACACCCAAAAAAAAGGCAGTTGTTTGAGAAAGTCCATCCCATAAGAGACGACTCAGAGAATTAGGTCTACATATGAATAATGGGAGGTGATGAAATGCCAGTTGAAGACTACAGAGGAATTCAAGTTCTAGGTCAGCAAAAGATTAGGGGAGGGAGGGAACGTTTCCAACCAAGGAAGAGGAAATAAGGATTCAATGACATGGGGGAAACAGAAGAGCTAAAGCCAATGCCCTGTGTCGTACTACAGATTTCTTTCTCAGGATCTCAAGTATTTTTGAAATGTATAAGAAACTGGTTTCCCAGAGAAAAAGACTGCCCACTATCTGCAAAAAATACTGAGTCAAAATATGCATACAATTGCAGGGTTTGGAAATGCAGTCAGTAGAAAATGTCGGGTAAGGACAAAAGTTTGTTATACTATCCTCAAAACTGGAGAAAGAAGTTGGAGAGTGAGCTTCTTAAAATGCTGTGAACATTTCCTATGTTTCATAATTTTGGGGAGGGGAACACACAAAAAAACAGTTTTTATGCACCTATTTTTGTAGTAACATGGGGAAGATGGAAGAAGTGGTAGAAAAGGAAGGGAACGATCTGCACATACATGGTTCCAATATCTGCCCAAGGTATGAAGCACTGAATAAGTGCAGGATCCCTAGCTTAAGCTGTCAGGTACACTATTCAGACACAAGTTTATACTGGATATTTTCAAAAGCCTTTCTTTGATAGAGTTTTTAAATGCAGAATGACTACCTACAAAATGCTTACTAAAAGATATTTCTGAGCAACCTCAATAGCACAAGCCAAAAGATGTTGATTCAGCTAGTTACAGTTGGGGCAGATCAAATTTAATTTTAAATGCAGAAGGATTTCAAGAGGCAGACTTAATCCATACTTACACTGAATAAGCAACAGCAGATCTGACCTACAGACTATGTAGTACAATCATCCCCATTTGCTTTCAGTATAAGAACACTACATCCTCTCAAGAATATTGGCTAGTTTATAAAAGAAATTTATCAACAGTATTTTTGCCATTTATGAAAATTACACCTTTCACATTTCACTGCTGATTTTGCAGGGGCTTCCAGACCTGTATTTGAAGAGATGTCCATGCCATATTTTGATGGACACTGGCTTATCTGCTGGGAGCCAGAAAAGGCCAAGAAAGCCACCTATAGATGGGATGCCAGCTATAGATCTAGATAAAAACTGGACTATGTGAATTAATTGAGGTTTGGCACAGAGGCAATACAGCTTCTACCTTGGATCTGGCTTTTCTCTAATTCCCAAGTATTCCCCAAAAACCATCAGGTGTGGTACTACATCAACTCCATTCTTCAGAGGTATTTTGGGTTTTTTTGGTGCCTATTTTGTGGTTGCAGTAATTGCTGTGAATGGACCTGTCTAAAGAAAAAAAAATATTTGAATATCACCGTGTCTAATTGTCAAGAGGCACGAATTCAGTTCCTGACTCAACCGCTGATATCTTCACACTGGTCACAGATCCTTGGCCATGGGAGACAGCCTCCCTATAGTGGCTCCAGCAAGCACAAAACCTTGTGGGGGAGCACATCAGCAGCTTTGCATAGCACCACCCTTCTCTTCAAAACCCTGCATTTCACAAATGATTGAAAAAGAGCTAGTTGCATAGTGCTGCAACTGCCAGGGTTAAGTGCAACAAGTGAAAATTGGGCCATTTCTAAGTTCAGGATGATCTCCATCCTGTGCATTAGACAACATAATTTTTGCAATTTTTTCTGGGTTGAAGTTCTACTTTTCCTTCACTCTCAAATGTGCACAATCTAAAGATATGGTTTTCTCCTTGCTTCTTGTTTACTTTTCGTTTAGCAGAAGGCATGTTTTCCATCAGTCAACAGTAGTCTTGTACACAGCAAGACAGATTTTGATTCCTTCACTACAAAGTTAAAATTTTCTTAATTAGAATACATCAAAAATAATTTGGGGATTTTAGTGCTACTTTTGGAATAACTTTTTTCCCCAAGGTTGTTGAAATTAATCAACTATTAATTACTGCCATAATTATAATTACTCATTGAAAGAATTCCTTAAAATTCTTAGTTGAGAATAGTGTCTCTCCCTCTACTTTCTGAAAAAGTCCCTTCCAAAAAGCAACAGTTTTCAAGCCATTGAGGATTTCTTCCACCCAGGCACTGCCCACACAAATAGCTGATATTATTCTTTACGTAATAAACACTACAACATAATTTAGAATTTCACATCAAATTAAATCATTAGATCATTAGGGTGTTTTATTTTACTCACAAATTGTAATCACTGTGGAGCAAAAGGTTTAAGTGTTGTTTAAGAATTCCTGTTTTCTAACATAAAAGTGTCAGCAAAGCAAATTCGATCCATTAAGTCCCTTGCATCAGCAATGTAGTTACTACATTGTGTGCTACTGAGCACACTACTAATACACCATATTCAGCAGCTTTTTAACTGTGCAAATGCTACATTGATACAATATTTATAGGAATGTGAAATGCATACAAATTATTTCAAATATTCAGAACACAAACCAAAATTCTACCTACTCAAAGGTTTACACAGAGAAAGCTCTATGAACAAATTAATAACTATTTGTACTCCTTAGAAATAAAATAACTGCCTGATATAATGTTATTCTGTGCAGTTACAAAACACCTGTGATTCAGCAGTACTACAGACTGCAGGCACAGGTAAGCAGTCCACAGGCAAGTTTGTCTCACAATCCTATTTTACATGGACAGGTTCCCTAAAGAAACCACACTGACTTTGGATTTGTACAGGTTATTTAAGGAATATTTCATTCATCAAGTGTATGCTATCTCATGTGCAGATTATATGCATGAAAATATAATAGCCACTTGATAGGTGTTATCCTATTCTAAAGTTTACTGTAATCGCAGAGTAGCTTTACTGCTTATTGCAAACGAAAACACATCAGCAGACCTGTAATGAATCCAGTTGGACTTTCTTTGGAATGGATCCCTGCTGTTCTGCTTTAGTGTTTCACAGGAACTGGTGTTCCTCTTGCTTTTGAAGAGATTGAAATTCAACACATTTTTCAAGGTGATTATGAAATAATACATAAAAGTGAAATATTGCCAGTTCTCATTCACGACTGAGAGAGCCAGTGCTTAGTAAATAGCTGTGTGAATTAGCAAGCAAATGAAATAAAGTCAGCTTATTTATGTAACAATAATATTTCAAGATTACTATTTTCTACCCACACACTCTTTTTAATGGTTGGTTTTTGTCACTACAAATCTATGAAGTTAGCCAGTTAACCATGCTGCAAGAACAGGGACAGGTATATTAGTAACCTTATGTACCACATTGTATCAATGTTTTCTCTAACCTTAATACATTACCAATACACACCTAAACTAGAATCAATCATGAAAGCACATTACTATACACATTCATATGTGAATATCTTTACTCGTCAAAAAGTTGTGCTAACAATTTTGACACACAAATCATAAAATTACTATTTAAAAATAAACCCCACCAAACGTATTTCAAACTGATGTTAAAAAGTATGGCACTCCAAAGTTCTTAGATGACAAACTTGCCCTCTGTGGCACTGTCAAAACATAAAAAAATAAAAAAATGAGGAGTTATTGAGACAACGTGACAAGGAAACTGGTATATGGGGCACGTAAATGTGCACCTATAGCCAATTCTCAGTTCCTTGTAATTTGGTTTACCTCTATTGTAGATTAATTGCAGACACAGCTTGAGGCTGGAAAGACTTATTATCTCAGGTACAATGCAAACTAAACATAGCAATTCTGTGTCAAAGCTCTGCATGTCAACTACTTTTGGGGATTACTTGAGAAACCTGAGCTGGTTTCTATACAATCACACAGTTCTGCAAAAGGGCAGTACAATTAACCCTCCAGAAACTAGAGTGAGGTAGCATGGTGCAAACAGCCAGGTGGGTCTGCTGGAGCCCATTTGCAACCTTCAGTGCCACTGCTGAGCGGTGGCAGCACTGCTGGATCTGAATGATGCTAGCAGTAAATGTCTGTACCAAATTCTTCCCCATGTCATGTAGCACCTGATTCATCCAAGGTTTGGTGTTGTTCTGCTATAGTGGTATCCTAGCTCTTAAAAAAAGGAAATGTAAAGATGATACGGTCCTTTGACTCTGTTGCTCTTATTCCTAAGCAGGTGTTGCCGGAGGAGAGAAGAGCAGGAGGAAGGAAAAGGCTAGATAAGTTGCCCAGTTCTGTGATAGATAACAGCTATCATTATTAGGTGTCCTATTTTATAATCCTGCTTGTGAGAAGATCAGTTTCCCAGTTCTGTTAGTGGCCCCACATGAAGATCAAGCCAGCAATCTTTTAGCACAGGAAGCTGAATGCAAAAGCTGTCTTAATGAACTTAAACTGGACTTTTAAAAAATACTAATGCTGTGTAGGCCATATACATGCATTGAGGTTGATGTAGTTTGGTTGTTTTATTTGTTGGGAGGTTTTTTTGTTTGTTTGTTTAGTTGGTTGGTTTTTTTGGCATCAGATTTCTGCAGATACGGTGACTGCAACACTAAAGAAACTTGCAGAAACTTGTTTTACAAATCTCGGTATAAAACCCATTTAAATTCACTATATGTCTCACTTTACTTTTTATAAATTCAAAAACCTCATCTCACAAGTGCTAATAATTAATAGGGTGCTTTGAACTTCTCTGAAAGAAAAACGTTGGGAGGCTTGAGGTAAGTAACTTTCAAAAGCTTTGATTATCTGTCAAAGAAAAAAAGTGTTTGAAATATGGCTAGGAAATGGTAAACCATTAAGAGGTGGCAACTGGAATACCCAACACATTGCTGTTTCTCTTTCTTTTTCTGAAATTATATCTTCTGGCTGTATAAAGACTTCATTAATATTTCTCAGATTTCCTTATATGGCAAATTATGCAACAGAACATGATCAAAGCTAAAAGCACCAAAAAGATATTAGCAGCTCTTCTTCAGCAAATTCTTCCAGTGGGGATTGTTTCAACTACATAACTTAAAAAGTGGGAAATAAGGTGAGTATGAGTCTAGCAGTAATATACTGTAATGATTATTATATTATTTTTCTGTAGCAACTATTATTCGTCTCTATAAATAAAAAGCAAAGTAGTTAATGGTCTTAGAGTGCTAAACATGTACTAATAAACTTTTCTGTAGTATCTCCATGACTTCGACATGCCTTAAATCAAGTATCCATGCTGTCAGTAACTTCTGGCAAGCATATTTGTTGAACAAAACGTATTTTGAATTTGTTTACAAATACATACTGCAGCATTTTATAAACATCTGCAAATAGCTCTTTACCATGTGGGAACATCTGCAAGTCTGGGCCCAATACCCTTATAAATTGCCTGATTTGAAATCTTTTCCTGCTGATAGGAGGAGACAAGAGGCAGATGCACTTCCTTTCCCCAACACTGGGATTCAGCTATGCATACAGACTAGTAAACTGCAAAGCTACATATTTGTGTAGATTAGGAAATAAGCTTTATTGTTTATACACATGTGAACATTGTGAACATTCAGAAAGAATTTAAGAAAGCCTAATTCAATTTAAGAAATTAAATTTGCCTAGGAGAGCAGAAATACCAGTGACATTTGGGGTTATTTTAAAGACTACAAGTACTGGTGTTAAAATAGTTAGGTAATTTACCCTACTTTAAATTTCTTCATGACAAAGCAAAAGAATGAGAGTTCAGTTTCCCATAAGGTTTATATTTAAAGAAAAAAAAATTGACTATAGAACTGGTTGTCTTACTGAATTCAGCTCTTTATTTAACAACTAATACCACCTAAAAGAAGGCAGGAAGTTCTTCATACTAGAACGCATTCATACCATACATGATCAAATACTTTTCAAAGAATAATTATTCTTTGAATAATAAAAAGCTCTCCTTCAAAACAGCAACTCAGCACTATCACATTAAAGTCAGATAAATACTTTCATTTGATCTTCATGTTCAATTTATGAGAAAGATAAAATGATTATGTAAATATTGATAGAAGTTGGTTTACAGGTTAAAAAATAAGCAAGTTCAGGCAGCCTGTACTCATTCAGACTTGTTCTTGAAACTTCCTTTGGCAATTAATAAGGTCATATTTGAATTGTAAGAGTGATGTTGACCTGATTTTTTAAGAAACTCAACTGAACTGGCCATCTTGCTGCATCCCATGTTTCTAAAGATGTGAGACATCAAGGGCCATTGAGCAGAACACCAAGAAGGCAAACCAAGAAGCACCTGGAAGTAACTCATTAGTCTTAATCCTTTTCATTCTCCTGCAGACTTTATCCCAAACTTGTGACACGGAGAACCTAAACACAGAAGCTGACAAACTTATGGCTTATTGCAGAAAGCTGATCTGAGAAGTTCAGAGGAATCAGACAAAAAAAAAAAAAGAAAAAGAAAAAGAAAGAAAGATAAGGAGTTGATTTGCAGCACTGTAGCCAAACATCAGAACACGGGAACTATTTGAATGGATTAGAACAAATGTCTGCCTAGTCCAGAGTGCCCAGTAGCAGAACATGAACACTGCAGTAGACAGATATGAAGTAATCTACCTTCTATATTAAATCTCAATCTCGTTTGAAACACACAGATTGGCGTAAGTTATGATCTAAAAAATAATGCTAAGTATGACAGCGTAAGAAGGGTTATTGGCAGTCTTTGTTTTGTACTTCATAGAAAGTTGAGTGTCCTTATCCTCCTCCTCATGAGAAAAAAATGAAAAAGGCTTACAAATGTGCAAAATCTACTACAGAAACAAAAATGTTCTATGTGAAAAAAGAATTAAAATATTAAAAGATTTTATAAAACATAACTACAATGATCAGTGCATGAACAACTAACATTTAATTTCCTATGACAAAAGAATAAGGAAATACTAATAAAACTGAAATACAAAATTCTTACATGATAAAAGGTATGTTTTCCATAATGTTTACCAAAAATTGATATACAGAACCTCTTGACACAGCATGTTTTCAAAACTAAATTTAGGCGAGTTGAAAACATCTCAGATGTGTGTAAGCAAACAAGGAGAATAATAGCACTTCCATAACAAGTGATCTGTGTTGCTGTAAAGCATGGGTAAATTACCTTCAGTCTTCCCGTACTGCAGTTTCCTCATTTGAAAATTAGAAATAACAACAATATTTCAAGAAGGAAAGATAAGACAGCTATTATTTGTATCTTCTGACTCAGGATCAGAAACATTTGCAAAAAAATGTAACAGCAAGTGTAACAGAGTCACACTGGCTAAATGAACAATGTTATCCTTTGATAGCTTTGTTCTCCCTGCAGAATCTCAGAATCATAGAATCACCAAGGTTGGAAAAGACCTCAAAGATCGAAGAGTCCAACCACACAGAAACATTTAAATGTGTGTAAAATGCAGGTTCCAGAGCTAGACTCAGATCTCCTCAAGAATGTCCCAAATCTGACAGAGCATGATGACGTAAGAAGTACGATGTGCCATGAACAAGAATATTCCATACCTGCTGTATATGACATCAGTGTCAGAAACCTACACTAGGTGTGGGGAGAGACAGACACCTCTTCCAGAGCCTACCTTCTATGTCCTCTCTAAATAAATAGGCCAAGACCACAAGTTTGTTTCATTCAGATTCCTCAAGCCCCATGCAAATATCATGGCTTTTTTCTATTTTTGTGACTTTTTGCATTTAAATTACTCAACTAGTAATCCAGACAGGAAGGGGCCTGCAAGTTAGAGTTACAAAATGGCCAGACAGGCATTGAAAAATTGAAACGAACATGTATCTGGAACACACAACAAAACTTGATCTCAGCACAAGCTCGTGGAACCAGTGCATTTATAAGAAAATGATGGATTACCCAGCTGAAATGGACATGATAGAGTAAAAAACAAAAACCAAATATTGTAAAGATACAGATTTAAAGAATATAGCAGGAAACACAGTGTAAAAGTTATTTTATGCAGTAACCCAGGAATAGTGAGCAAGTTCTACCATTTTATATAGAAAGTTACTGGCAAGCACATAGGCAGAGGTGGATGAAGTTCGCAGAAAAGCTGACAAAGTCAAATGGCCACTGGAGATGCGTTCCATTCCATGGTGCAGTGAGAGTGGATCAGCTGTGTTTAGTACAGTGTTGTACAGCAGATGAAACAAATCACCTGCTCCATGGAAAGCTTAATGTATAAGAAACTTCTCAACACGGTTTCAGGGATTCATAAAGCATAGGCTTGAAACAGACTGCGAGTTCAAGAACCTTAGGCCAATCAATTCAGATACAGCCCTCGTGGTTTTGTTTTTCAGAGGACGAGAGCATTTCACATATTTTTCACTTTATTTCACCTTGAGTGGTTCAAAAATCCAAAGTCAGTTCTATGGATAATGCATCTTCCACACACATGGAGCCACTTCTGGGGGATAAAAGCACATGCGCAGCAGCACAGCAGGCAACGAAAATGAGCTTTTGGTCCAGGAATCTAGGAAATTCATGTGTATGGTGTTGTGGGGTATTAAATACTCAGCAAAGCTGTCACCACCTTTGTTTCATCCTCACAGTGTTGATAAATTTTCATAAGCTAGTTTGGGAGCTTTTGTGAGGTGGAAAAGACCTTTGCTGTGTTCTGTTAGAGAGCCCTGTACCTAGACAATCCATAGCACACATGAAGAAGCCCAGAACTTGAGCTTCACCTACAAACTTCTCTTCACACACACAGCCAGAGCTATCGCCGGCGGGGTCGGAACGGGACAGCCCCACTTCAGCCCTCGGCTGACAGCGCAGCAGGTGCCATAAGCGAAGCGCTCCGCACAGAGCCAGGGACAGGACAGGCAGCACCTGCAGGTCAGCCCAGAGCCGGCAGCACTGTGGTGCGGCTTCAGTTCCAACCCTCCGCCTTCACGTATCACTTACTTCCCGCTCTAGGTAAAGCAGGGAAAGGCTTCTCGTGTGAGGCACTCCCTCCCGCCGGTCTTTGCTCTCCTCCTCACCACAGCGCTCCGTCCCCGCGCGCGGCGCTGATCGCCCCACAGAGCCCCGCAGCCGGAGCGGTCCCCGCACGGGTCCTGAGCCAGCCCTTCCTCTTTCCCTACCCCACGGCCACCTCTCGCCCCCGGAAGACGTCCCTCCGGGAACGGGACTTGCCCCTCCTCGCAGCTCCCCGTGCAAGGAGCTCCGTCCCTGCTCCGGGCCCCTTCTGCACCTCAGAGCTTCCCTCCCTTTCCCCGGCGAGAAGAGCTCCGTCCCCCTCACTCCAAGCGAGGCGGGCTTTCTCCTCCCTGCTGGAAGCCCCTCGCCTTCATCCCCTGGAGGTGGGGTCTCTTCCCCTCTCCCCCCGCCCAGGCGCCTGCGGCTGGCACTGACCCGTCTCTGCCGTCCTGCTCCTCTCCGCCATATTTGTTGTCATCCCCTCAGCCCCCCCCCACGGCGCGAGACGCTGCCTGGGCGTCGCCATGGCAACGCACGTCACCGCCAGGGGAGCCCCGCGCTCCCCCTCAGACCGCGCGCAGCCGCCGTGGCGCGGCGGGAACGGAAGGGAGGGGAGGCGAGGGGTGTGAAGGGACGTCGCGCTGACGGAGCCCCCCGCCCTGGAAAAGCCACCCCGGCGCGCGGCCACCCCGAGAGCGGGCTGCAGTCGCTGGGCTGCCGGTGCCTCCCAGCTGGCGAATGTGGCGGCCGTGCATGAGAGGCCGGGCCGCGGGCAGAGCTGTGCCGCCATCCCGCCCTACCGCAAGGCCCGCACGGCGCTCTGATTAGACGGCACTTACGGCCGCTTTTTTCCCCCGTTTTTTAGGGCAGCCCAGTGGGGGGCTTTATTATGAGTGCGTGTGTTGCCCGTCTGTCTCTCGCCCTAGCAGGTGAGTGCGACCATATGGCAAACACGGTCAGGCTTCCTGGGGACGGGAGGGCTCCGACGTGTGCTGCAGGCCCGCTGGGTGACACCCAGCGTGTGGCAAATACAGCTGTGAGTTGCGTGGTGCGGAGGGGATAATGGCGTGTGTGTTTCCCCAAAGGCACGGGGTGCTGGGTCTGACCGTGCGTGCCTCACTAATGCAAGCCTGAGCAAAACCTTCATCACGCCTCCCCGGTGCGGGCTCCAAGCCCAGGTGAGGGACAGGCAGTGTCACAAGCGCGGGCACGGATCCTTCAGTCGCTTGTATTTGCATCCATGGGCAGACACGGGGGATGAACACACTCCAAACCGAGTGGCTAACTGAAATGGGAAGTGTGCGTGCAATGCTAAGCAATGGAAATGGGCAGGACTGTTCATGGCTACATAAACATTTATGTGTTTGCTTACTTACAGCTAATAAATTAATGTTACCACAGAGACCGGTGATCTGTTAGTGAAACACTCCAAGCCTGAAAATCAAGGCAAATGAAACTGTACCTTTCTCCATCTCTCTGTCTTCCTATCTGCTATGTGCATTTTCTGCTCCAGTGCAACACCTAATAACAAGACTCACATGGTTCTACACAGCTAGATTTTTCTGTAGGATCTGTTACCCACTCTTTATTGTGTTTTTCCCTCGCTTTTGCAGCCTTGTTGATTATTCCTTCAGTTCATACTGTTCTGGTTATTTTTCTCTTCATTCTCAATATATTTCTATACCACAGCCACAAGTTTTCAAACACAGCCACATTCCTGTTCCAGTGACTGAAATATACGTCTAAAATAGTGCACCAACGGGGCTTTTTGATGGGGTTAGATGTCCTGTTGGAACATGGATATTGTTCTTTGCTTTGTGCCAGCACTTAAAAGCTATCAAGAGACATCTAGATTCAAGCTCTGGAAAAAATAATGTCTATACTTCTTCAGCCTTCATAAACTACATGTGGTAACTAGGATACTGCAAAGACTGGTTTGTCTCACTGCTGACAATGAACTATGGTGAGCACCCCACCCCATGCTCTCCGTTCACACCATTTCCCTGGACAAGGAAATCTCCCAGGCCTTGTTTGTTGCTTGGCAAATGATCCTGGGAGACCTCACTTCAGATTATGCTGCAAGTATTCTCTTCTGTCCATTCAGGCCTCATTGATGACTGCTTATATCAAGTGTTCTGCATATTCATTTGGAAGCACTAATTCAAGTTTTTAATGTACTTTACATTCTCCCCTGGAAACTCTCTCCACGCATTACTGTACCTCCTGTCTATCTGTCACATAAACTACAGACTTAACCTGACTGCTTTTCCTTTTTATTTTTCTAGCCTGTTATCAACTCTGGCTTTTTCTCTGCAAAGTTGACCATACCAGTATCAGCAGCTAGGGCAACTTTTTTGTTTCTGCTCATCTTTTATCCTGTCTGTATAACTTCTTTTATTTAAGGTTCCCTGGTAGCCATGTCCCAGTCCTTCTTAAAATACTTTCTCATAACATTCAGCTCTTCATTCTTTTATCTAAACTTTCCTTTTTTATCTAGGTCTTACATAGTTCTGTCCAAGTCTGCAGCTCTTGTCTGGTTTCTTATGTCCCCAAGTCCCCTATCCCCTTTGTTCTACTTGCTATTCCAGCTTTAGTGTCCCCTCATCCATATTTCATTCCTATCTATTAATAGTCAGATAGCATTTTTCATCTGTAAATTTCTAAGAATTAAGTGCCTGTGGAGAAGCCTTCCAAATCAGTTCTTGATATGACCTTCTCTTTAGTCACACTTCTCTGAGAGACTCACTTCTATGGTGACCACAAATACTAATCCAAAGGCCTTTTGCCTCCAGCTGCCAGACTAGTAACTCAGATATTTGTAGGTGTATTGAAATAAAAGATATCTGGGGAAAGCACTTTTTTTTTTTTTTTCAGTCAAATTAGCTTTTCTGAGTTAACACACTTGAAAAACCTAGAAATGCCACGCTCAAGTTTTTTTTAGTCTGAGTTTAATGCTATGTTATAGTCACCTCACCAAGCTGAAATGATGTTAAATATAGATGATATGCAGTCTTTCCAAAAACAGTAAGCTAATTTGACTTGAGAGAAGAACTGGAAAGTTCATATAGAAAATTCTTTTGAAAAGGGAAAGATACCTGAATGGTGTAAATTTAAATAATGAGGACTGAAAAATGAGGGAAAGAACGATCAGGAGAAGCACTTGTTCATTTTTATTTATGCATTTTTAGAGCATGTGAAAAGATGTTAGGGTGCTCTTTAGTATAAAGATGTCTTTGGTCCCTTCCCTTCCAAAGCTAATAATCTAATTTTGGACATCATGAAACAACAGGGAGTAACAGAATACTACAGCAAAATGCTATCTCCTTGGTTATCTTCACATTTATTATTTCAGCCATATTCTTTATTTTATTGCATCCCTCCTTCAATATCTTAGCAAGCAGAAGCTACTTCACTTTTATGGCTCTTCACAGCTTATTCCCACCCTATCATCTTTTAATATCCTATAGAGAAATCAACGTCTTCCCCCCACACATTTCATTCAGTAATAACTCTACTTGTTACATTTTCAAACCAGCACCTTCTTGCTTTCCCTCACTGCTGCTTCTCACTCCCACTCACCTAATTTTTCTCCTTCAAATCCCTCCCTAAAAATCTCCTATGCTGTGATGTCTACTGAAGAAATGATAATAAATAGTCAGCTGTGTGCCAAGATTACTGTCTGTCAGTGTGACTGGTGTTGTCTTATTCTGATCTTTGTCTGTCTCTGGCATCAACTTGTGCGGACTGAAAGTGACGTGAAGCAGGCCCTGTCTTTTTGCTGTTAGATATGGGTTCCCAGAGTGGACTCTCAAGAAGCTTTATATAAACAAATAAAAATAAACTGCAATCATAGAAACACAAATGGAAATACTGGCCAAAACCAGGACGATTAGGCAATTATTCAGTTATGATTCATCAGCTTAGACAAATTTACATAAAAATTAATGTGACTGACAACTCCGTTCTAAATATCGAGGAAGAAATTATTTTTCTAAATATGGATTTGTGCTATCTTTCTGTTTATTTATAGTCTATAGGGACTTGAGGAGTATGCTATTTTTTCAATCTTTCTTGTATTTAAAATGTTAGATTTTCTATTGTTTTGTTAATCTTTTGCCACTGCCCACAATACTATATGGCTACAAAAGAACGTGAGACAACATAATGCCACAAAAGCAAATAAAGAAAAAATTATTTCTAATCACTTCTTTTTTTCTTAACATGAAGATAATTCAAATATGTCAAAGATGGATTGATTTGCATTGTGCGTTCAGTCCTTCCGATTCAACGAGAGGTGGCTGTGGTCAATACATATCTGTTGAAATCTCAAATATCTTCCAGAAAAATCAATAAAACCTCAATTTTACAATCCTGATAATTTCAGAGTGTTTAAAAAATTGGCCAGTTAAAAAGAAAAAAAAAAAGAAAAAAAAAGAAAATGTTTTTATACATAGCAAAAAAGAAGCCAAGAAAGGGCATTGCTGGTTTTTCACAAATCGTTTTTAAATGACTGTTAAGGCTGGATGAGAATGGAAAGTTAGAATATTAATGCACAGGTTGTGCATGCATTTCAAGCACCTCACATATGGTGTACGATAACGTTTTTCAAAGTGGAGATATAAAAATCTAAGTGCAATTATATAGAAATCATATAGAACTTTTTCTTTTTTTTTTTTTTTTCCCCCCACCGTAGAAGAAGTAGTGCATGAACTTGAGTACATGCAATGCAGGTACCTCAACTTTGTTTTACTTCTGTCAGGGCAAAGGCCATAATGTTTCATCTAGAAACAGGCCACCAACATTGGCTGTGAAGGCAGAGCAGAGGAGGTATAATCCAAATAAAATAAAACATATAACAAAATTAAAAAAAAAAAAAAAAGTCTGGCTTGAGTTTTTAGCCAGGATGTTATGGTCTGGTAGATTCAGACAGAAAATGTAATCTGATAAAGAGCCAAAATGAAAAATCAAAGCCTATACTGAGGTAGCAAAATTGAAGTGAATTTTAAAACATGCATACATATTGGAGAAATGTTATAATCTTATTATTGTAAACTCATTCCACTCTTTCCATTGCTCTAGCATTTATTGCTCTCATTAGTTATGTAATACATAAAAGCAGATTGTAAATTTCTTGGGTCAGGACAGTATCTTTAATGTATTCTGAACATGCCTAGTATATCTTAAGATGTTCTATACAAAAATAATATTACCTCTTGGGTTCTTCTGAATTATTTCTAAGCATAAGAAAAATTAAAATGCAGCAAGTCTGGAAAGGTCAGACTGTGCCTCCTCTCATTTCGTGCATGACTTCAGAAATAATCAAAAAGTTATGCTGAGATAACTGATATGAGACCTGAGACATCATGATCACAAAAGTTGGATCAATTTGTGCCCATGCAATCAAAGCACTATCTCATTTCACTCCTGAAAATATTTTTTTAATTTTACATTTTATGGATATTTTTGAACTACCGGGCCCTAATGACTGTCCTCATGGATGTGTATCAGTATTGTGTAATTACACAGAGAAAACACTGGCCTAAGGAACCCAGTGAGTAGATTACAACCATACTGAGTACAGGTGGGCAATCCGTGACCCCAGGATGCCCCATCCCTGGAGACTTTCAAGGCAAGTCTGGATCAGGCCCTGGGCAACCTGATCTATCTCTGGTGTCCCTGTTCATTGCAGGGGAGCTGGACTAGATGACCTTCAAGGGTTCCTTCCAACTCTAAGGATTCTGTGATTCTATGATGTGTTGGAAAAAGGTTGGTTGCCAGTATGAGCTTATGCCTTGCAATTGGTGAGGAAAGGAAAGGCCTCCAAGGGAAAGTTCAGGGCCAGACAACTGGGTGCAGAATGGAAAAATAAATGTTATCCAAGGACAGGAGCAAACTAACAAAAGTGCATTTTATCTGGGGAAGGTGAAGGGCTGAGTCAGATCTCTTGGTGTCTGAATGTGTGGATGAGGACAGTTGAGGAACTTTCAAACCTAATGTGTAATGTATTATACCCTGGTACCTTGTTGATGTTTCCAGGGAGTTAACATGACTCTGACAGTCCTGGTGGCTGCTTCAAACTGAAATATGTGATTGTGTGATGTTTTAATATATTTATTGAAAAATATTTAATAAATATTATTTTTCATGAATCTGTATGTATTATTATTTTCCAGTCTGTTCCCTATACTTATATTTGCAGGCGTGTTTTAAGCATTGTATGTTAAGATTCTATATACTCTGCAATTCTCTTGTATCTTTTAATCATTTTTATCATCCACAGGAGTAAAAATCTTTTAATGTAGGTATTGTACCTCTGGAAAGATGAGAGAGGTAAAATCAGCCTATGACAGAAGTGAGCACTCATGGGCTTTAAAAAATATATATATATATTTTAAATGCATCAAAGGAGTGAATTCAAAGGGTGCATGTAGATAGCCTTTGGTAGTTAGGTTGATGTGTGGGCTTTAGATCAGTGAGACTCAGCCATCAAGGTCTCTGCTTGCCTTTCGCTTGTTTTCACGCTCTACAGTGAACAGCAAGAACAATTATGCTTTGCCAGTTATTCCATCATTTGAAAAGTCCACTCTAGGGCAATGAACTGACCTGGTTTCCCAAGTTTCAGGCCTGGATGAGTACATATGGTCCTGATATTTGTGGGGGTAAACCTGAGATTTACAGTAAGCAAGAATGTTTAAAGAGAACTGCTCCATTCAGTGTAGCAAAAAGTAATAAAAATGTTGGTAAAATGTCCCAGCCTAGCATTGCACACCTACAGAGATTTACACAACAGGCAAGATTTAAAACAAACATGAGAATAGATGCTATTTAATTAGGACCTTCACCAAAGAAAACATCTATGTAATTGGGTGAGGGGAAGTCTTTACTCAGGCAACATTTATTGAGATATAAACAATGTCCAATTGCAAAAACTAATTAAACAGCGGGGCTAGGGTAGCTGTTCTGCCTGCATGACTAGGATATAAGGTTTATAATCCATGCTGTTATAGGACAACAGCAAGAACAAATAACTGTCTATCCAAAAAGTCAATTATGGCCTTCTCTCAGTAATAACATGCTCCAGAGGTCAAATAATAATTTTCTTTAAGTAATATAGTCGGTTTTCTATAGAGATTGAAGCTTGATTACTGATTAGTGTTTGTGAGGAAGCTGAAAGCAGCAAAAACAGCCTAATAAATATCACACTCTATTCATACACATTAGCCCACCCATTAGGTGCCCCTTCATGCCCTTTGCTCTCACAGAACAAATTCTCTGATTTAGAGTCATCTGCCAATGAGGGCTATCTGGTTTATGAAGGACTCATATCAATAACCATATAGCATTTTAAAGTTTCCTTTTAAAGAAAATTCATTTACAAGAAAGACAGATGTTTGTGTGTATATATACAGATAGATAGTTCAGCTAAAGCCAGTTGAATGGCAGGTGCAGACAAGTCCATGTAGCTACAAGTTCGTTGACAAATCCATCTCACAGAGCTTCTTCAGAACTTTAATAAGTGATGGCAGCCAACATTTCCCTAAGCCTCCCAGTCTGTCTCCAGGTTATTCACAGGAAAGCTCCAAACTGCAACACCATCTCTGGTGCTGGTCCTCCTTGGCAGCACCACGCCTGTCACTATAGCCCGTCCAAAGGCAATCCCTGTAACAAAGAAACTTTCTTCTTGCTTATCCTCTTGGTACTTGTGGCATGATACATCACTGCGCATCGTAGAGAAAAACAGGTTTTAAGGTCAGACACAGGCTCCCACTTCAGTGAGCACTCTCCTTGAATGTTACTCTATTAGAGGGGACTGAGAAGTACCGTTTTTCATATGCCATGAACAGCTAATAACAAAGTATCTCCCAAAGAGTCCTCTTCCAAACCAATGATGAACAATATTAAGACATCTTTTTGTTTTTAACAGTTATCTTGACCCAGAATAGAGTCAAGTACATTCACTGTACTGTCCAACTGTTGCCATCAAACACCACAAATTCTGCGAGAAGGCTGCGTGCTGAGCAGCAATGTGCAACTGCACTGAAACCTTAAATGAGCGAATAGCCTTTAAAAGCACACATAATTTTCTCTCAGACCAAGTATCTGAAGCAATCCAAGTGGAAAAACTAACTTTAACATTTTTAAATGTTTTTTAAATCCATACCCTCTAGCAATGCGTTATAATGAACAGCAGATATACAACTGTACTCAAAACCTTAAATGTTTTCACAATAATTTTTACTTTTATTAATTTAATTTGCTGCATTTTAAGTCTGAAAGTAGCAAGGACAATTTCAAAAGAAAACTTCAAAAACAAGATATAAGCAGAGACTTTTTGAGGATGAAAGAATACATGTAAGGAGGATCAAGACCCTACAGTGAGATCAGCTATTAGCTAATTAAATATGTGACTAAAATTCATCATTTTAAATAGCACACGTATTGATGGTGAGCAATCTGGTAGGCAAACAAATGATAGTGGATTTTTTTTTCATATCTTCAGAGAGAAACATTTATCTTAATAAGATTCACTATGCCATAATACATGTGGAATAAGTCAATGTCTACTAATTAAAGGACACTGTCAACTTGATTTTCTAAACAGCTAATTAAAATATGTAGTATCTAATAGAGCACTTCTTGCAAAGTATGCTCTGTTTAAAAAATACGTTCCTATAAAAGTTACTTGTTTTTCTATTCCCTTGTGTTTGCTTTTTAATTGGTTTTTCTACAAAGGAGGATCTGCTGAACTAAGGTTCTATTTCTGTATCAAGTTCCATTAATGCACACCCCTGTACTTACGCAGAAACCAAACGATTTGTCAGTCTAAATGCCTACATAAGAAAACAATGACACTAATCCTAAGGGTTGCTGTTGTTGCTGTTTCAGGAATGACAAGGTTTACTCTTTGTGGGGTTTTTTCGGGGGGGTTAGATAGTCTGTTTGTTACCTGACAGTGTAGAATTTTCAAAAATAATACAATTTTCACATTGATAAGGAATCTTTAGCCTTCATTTTATAGATTAGATTAGTTTCTCAGAATATGCACGCTTCTCTATCTCTTATTCTGATTCTGTATGCAGCTTTTCCAAGAGAAAGAAGTTGTTGCAGATCTGTCAGCGAGGCTCTGGGAGTAGGAGGATGTTTGGATTTCCGGCATATTGCAACACAGTTCTTGGCCACGAGCAAAGCTATGTGTGTGAATCTCATTTTATATCCATTGTTTGCAATACCACATATTTTAAGAGAAATTTGAAAGTCTCTGTACTCCTAATGCTAGATAAGTGATCACAATTCTTTCCCTAAAAGAAACTGAGATAGCAAAATAAAGATACCTTTGCATATGTCATGCTGTGAGAGACTGTGGATGAACTGATGCTGTCACAGAAATAAAGCAAGCCCAGTTGTATCTTAGACAATTTGAGTCTGTATTCAAAGTTCTTAGTTCAAAGCCACCTATTACTTGCAATGCTTGCTTCCTCTTTACAAATTCAGATTTAACATTTTCTATCGCATTCTTTTTGCCTTAAAATATTATTAGCCAACTAATCTTATTAGTCAAATTCTTAAAACTTATCTAAAATGTGTTTTTGTGGTGCAGGAATCTAATACAGTAAATTATGAAACTAGCACTCCCGTCGTTTAGCCTTCTCATTTCTCCCAGCTAATACATAGAAATCATCACCTTTCCAGCCAAGGCATATGTAATGTCCTTCAGAATGCACCAGAGCAGATCCTTCACCAGCTGGAGGGATCCTTGCGGGAACAGCGTTAGGTCCTTCCTACCTCAGGCAGTATGCAACAAGCTCAGGATTTCCAAATATTTTGTCATCAACAATGAAGAAGTGATTTTAACATATACTAACAGCTAACACATAACATGTTAACACATTATAAACACATCCTTTCCTGTCATGTAAAATGTGCCCTTTTGGAGGTAAGTGCACAGTTCCTCCTGAATGATAGGGAAGTTCAGTGGCTGTCCAAAGAGGTTTTGACAGTGTCTTTAACTTGTCTTTTTGACTTGAAACCAATCCTCCTCATTGTAAATAATTTCAGGAAAAGAAATGACTGTGAGTTGTACTGCCGAGGACTTGGGGCAGATGGAAAATTATTTTTACTCTTCTATAACTGTAGGCATTCTGCAGTGTTACCAGGAGTAAAAACCTGTTTTAGTCATTAATGTAATCAGGTATGAATCAAAGTAACCTCAGGAGATATTTGTGTAGAGAAAGCAGATATTCTTTTCACACAAACAAGCATTTTTCTTATCCTAACTTCATTTTAATGCATTTATATCTTTAATAAACAAAACCATTATTTTGAATTGTATCAGGAAATTTCTATCTTTAATATTGCTCAAACAAATAATGCTAAAATGTTAAAAGCATTCTGTTTTCTTTTTTTTTTTTCTATGCACATCTAACATGTTCATTGCCATAATGCAAGACTGTTAATGCCAAAAAAGTGAAGCAGTGATCTATAATTTCAAAATGCCAGTGATTCCAAGCTGTCACTGATCTTGGAAAATTTCCTCAGTAGCATGTGGAGATCAATAACTGTTTATAGACTTTTCAATCCTGGTTTGTATGGAGCAAATTATTATGGACTATGTCAAATCTCTTAACTGTGAAGTGGAAGTCTGGTATCACACACAAATCCACGAAAATCCCATTCTGTTAAGACAAGAAGGACCTATAGGTTAGTCAGCATTTGCTTTTCTCTGGGAAAATAACGGCACACATCCTTTCTGGAGAAGGAGGAAGGGAAGGTGATTATGAACAGTAGTCAGCATGGATTGACAAAGGTTTGCCATGCTTGACCAAGTGCTTCTGCCTTCCATGATGGAATGGCAAGGTGTGCAAACGATGCTGTACCCCAATGCTGTAAAGAAATGAGATATGAAGAGTTCACATGAATAACACAATCAAATTACATTATTCCATTTAATTAATTCAGATGTACAGGTGCTACTGTCCTCTTAAAATCATACTTTTCATCTCATTAGTTACATTTATACTGTAAACTCCCTGGTAAGCAAGGAGAGTCCTCAACATGACTAATACTACTACAATATAGTCATTTGTTACATGACTGCACATTCTAAATGTGACAGTATTTAGCAAACGGTAGAAATGCACACTGGAAATGAAACATACATTTTCTTCCTAATTCCTTTAATAAGAGTGTGTAAACATGTTAAGTTGTGCAGTTTCATATCCAGTGTCTGATTTCTAGTACTACCAAAGACTGCCTCACTCTTTGTGCTGTGTTATCATGAATTAAAAAGACAAGCTATAAGAAAAGCTCACATACAAAATTAAAGCGGCTACTCCAATTCTCTAACTTTTGCGCAATTAAAGTGGCATAAAATGTGAGTCCTAAAATATGATAAATACACAGAATTAGTAAGCATGGAAAAATCTAGAAGTTCTTTTTGGGTATACATTGGTAGCTTTGCCACAAACTAAAGCCAAAGGATAACTTCTTTTAATCACATGAGAATACCACACTCAACTTCCACTGGTGTAGTACTATGTATCAGTAGAGGAAGCAGGATGAACCTATCCAAATAAGAAAAAAATGACTTTAAGATAAATATATAATTCATCTTTGTTTTTTTGTTTTTGTTTTTGTTTTTTTCCACTTCAAGCTGTGCAAACAAGAAAAAGTAGAAAAAGGGGGTAGAAGACTTGCCAAAATACAGTTCAAGAAGAAGGAAAGACATTTAAATTGGTACATAAAAAACCAATTGTTACACTGGTTGCTGAAGGGAGAGAGAATATGAAGTCACATGGCTCTGAGGCCTGATCTTTTAAGCCGCTCCTAATTAAATGCATCTTTCCTCCTACTTCATGCTAAGAGTTTTCCAGGTTACTGGCTGTATTAAGTGAAAATTAGATGCTTATTCAATGTATCTTCAAAGTTGATTGAAAAAAAAGATAATGTGTGAAGTCTGTGTTAAAAAAGAACATTGCTGATTCATTCTAATGTGCTTAGAAGTTCCTGAACTCCTATGCCTCATCAGTACCTCATAGTATAGGTCAAAATCCTTAGCAGATAAATGCTTAATCCAAGATAAATCGTAATAAATCCAAATGAGATTAGACCTGTACTGAAATATTCAATGAATGGTGTAAAAACATGTTTGAGTGACTGTGATAAATCAGTTGGACTCACTGACTAAATTATGTGGAGAACTTCAGAGAGGGTGCAATAGCAGTCAAAAGAAAAGCGGGAATTTACTGATAAATGCCACTTGGGGGGCAGCGTGGAGAGTTCTTAACCAACCTCACTTCTTAACGCTGTTCTTCTGATCGGCTAAAGGGCTGATCAGAGACGAGTCTTCATGGTTTAAATCAGTGCTCTGATAGTCACCTGCTTTCCAAAAAGATGTTTTATTTATTTCTTCTTCCCTACTCCTACTATTCTGAATCTAAGTAAAACCAGAAAGAGACTAAAGGCAAATCAGTGGGATCACCGTCATTTTCATCCCCTCTCTATACAGAAGCTTATGATGACTGGATGTCATGTTCAGTATTTATAGTGAGCCACATCTCTGCATATTTTCAAAAATCAGGAAGACACGTTAACTAAATCTTATAGAGCTATGATGGGCTAAATGCATTATGGGCAGAGCTGGACAAGAAGATTAATAAAAAGTAGTTTCCCTCTAAAATCTGAAATTGGTATAGAAGTCTAGAATCCTTCCTTAGCTGGAAGAATTTTCAGCCATCTTTCTTGTAACACAAATACAACCTCTTAGCCTTCCTATTATAATCAAAATGATGCTGTCCTGAAGTTGCAGTCCCAAAGTCACATTTTTACAAGTCTTTTCTTATGTAATAATAAAGCATCTAACAAATTCTGTTCTATAATACCACATTGCCTTACATTCAATATCTAATTATAATTTTAAAAATCACTACTCAATACACTGTAACACGATCTAAATGAAAATCCTGAATGAATCTGGCCATGTAGTTTATTAGCATTCCTGAAGAATACTCATTGTTGGAACATTGGTTGCATGGGAGTTTTGACTACGTGAAGAATCAAAGTTTGTATCTGATGTCCTTTAAGCCTTTTATGCATTTATAGCTTTTATAGTCAGTTGCAAAGATAAGCTTTGTAATGGGTTTCTACGCTTACCTTGAAAATTGTACTCTCCCTCTATTGCAAAAAAACACATAAATACTTATTTCTGACAACATTCGGTATTTACTCTAAAAAGCGGTATGCATTAACAATATACTGATTCAGAGTACTACGCTCTGAATAGGAGATTTCAATATCATGCTCATATTGCCCCGTGAAGCTATTAGATTTTGTCACCGACATTAGTATTTCTTATTCATCATAACGTAATACAATCAAACTGTGATGATTTCAACAGTGAACCAGGTAAGCCACTTCTCATTAGCAAATCACACCCCCTCCATTCAGCCCAGGTTCCTAAACTTCTATGGAGCCTATTGTTGGGCGCTCAGATTAGACAAAGAAATGGGGCGGACTGTGGGAGGAGTAATATGAATTAGATGCTCAGGTAGAGACAGATGTGCGTAGACAAAGCAACACAGGTGCTTTCCTAATTCCTGTGTAGAATGAGCCCTCACAGCCTTTGATTTGAGAACTACACAGCATTTTCATTGCCTACAACATAGGACTCATTTTTCTGAAGGAGAAACGTAAGTTCTTATTTTAGAAGGTGTTTTTGTTGGTGGCTTTGATATGTAACTAAGAAATGAAGTGACATGAGAATGAACTAAATCTATTCTGCATACTACATAGTTAAAAAATATATTAGCACTATTCATTTGTAAGAAACTTACTGATAACAATCCACATTTCTTCGTATTTGAACAGACCTACTTAGATTTGTCTTTTTTAGAATAACAGTTTCAGTCTGTACTCTGAAGATTACAGAAGACTTTCTTAGCACTATTTACTGTTATGGTTTTAAAAGACAGTTAGGAATATCCTGCGAATCCAGACTTGTATCAACAAGGAAATATCACATAAGGATCATTAACTGTGTGATGCAGACCTTTTCCTACGCTTGTGGAGATACACTTGCATTGTAACCAATATTTAGTATAGTTTTTAAATATTTTTTTCAATAATCTAATGAATCATTGGAAACAACTGAAATACGGAAAAGTACAGATTCAATAGACTGTAAATTAAAAAAAAAACAGCACATCTTTTTAAAAGATGTAATTTAATTTAGGCATACAGGACTTCAGAATGACATGGTTTTAGAAAAGCTGTGGTCTCATTAGGTGATATCTCTTAATGGACTATGTCCTTTTTGACTCTTGTTTGAAACTGCACTTCTCAATTTTTAAGAATATCAATACCATCTTGAAAGATGGCTGTAGAGGCTCAGAGTCAGGAAGGATCTCCTTAATTCTGTCAAAATATACCAAAAGAAAAGGTGCGGAGTATCTACAAGTACAGCAACACAACTTAGGTTTGGAGAGAAGTATTTTGCTACCAGCGTATCGCTTAGGGGTATGACATTTTTCATATATTAAGACTGTTAGAATGCACTAACAAAAAAAAAAAAAAAATCAAACTTGTTTCCAGAAAAAAAAAAAAAAAGAAAGAAATCTTAATTTAGCTCTGTCTACTTTTCTGGTAATTGCATTTCATAACCTCATTTTTTAGAATAATTTGTTTCATGGGATGCCTGCACAGACAATATCACAGGTCCTTTCTGTATGTGCTAGTTTGTCTCTAAAATGAGGATTTTGACCAAACTAATAGACAGATGAAGCCAAACAAACAAATTGCTGCTATGCTAATTTCTGAAACAGATGGATCTGATCCAGTATTTGCTAGCAAATGCAATTCATTGTCAATCTAACACAGAACCATGTATGTCTTTCTGTCATTCTGTTATGTATAGCATATAGGGAAAAATCTGGCCGAGGATACCCCACCCACAGCTAAATTTATACACAAAGAACTGAAAATCAAAGTCCATAAACAAGTACAAATTCTGCCATCCTTAGTGGAAGCAGAGATTAGGCCTCCGTTTTGAAGTCCCAGGTACAGATCTTCAAAAGCCCTGAGATGTTAGGGCGACAGTCCTCCCTCGCTACGTGGTAGAAATACCCTTGGAATTAATGCAGGTTGCATTCAGGCTTGCAGCACGAGCGTACCAGACAAACCACACTGTAAACTTTTAGTTTTCTGGAGATATTTTATTTAAATAGCTGCGGCTTTATTACCCCTAATCGAGCTGCAGAGAAAAAGTCACTAAAAAAGCGAAGGGTTTGCAGCCAGCCCCCCGCCCAGGCCAGCAGTCAGCCTGCAGCCCGCTCAGCTTCCCCAGGCGGTCTGCCTCTGCTGTTGGTGCATCTTCGGCTAAATTTAGCCTAATGTTAAGAATGACCTACACAGCAAGGAAATAAACTGTTTGAAAAAATATAGGACAAAGCTTATGTTTAAGGGAAAGCTTCCCACAATGTTCTATTTGTGGCACACGATCATACATTTGTGTCACATCATCTTATCCGTTCCTTGAGCATTGATTGAAAAAGAGGCTTTTTAACCTGCTCAAAATTCGTCTTTGTACATCTTTATCGGAGGAGGTCACCGGCGGCAAGGAAGCACCCCCAGGCAGGGGTCTGCGCGCACTGCGTCCCACCGGCTGCCTTTCATTTATTTCCAGCTCCACTCCGCGAGGCACCTGGATGCGTCGCGGCCCCGGGAGGGAGCAGAGCCCGCACACCCGCTGGGTACGTTACCCCGGCTCGGTTCTTCCCCTCAGGCACCCACCTCCGGGTTCACCCCGCCCGGGGCTCACCGAGCCACGCGGCTCCACTCCCCTCCTCTCCCCTCCCCACCCCGGCTGCCCCTACAGCTCCCCCGACTGCCGCCGCCGAGCACGGAGCCGACTCCCCGCAGCGCCTGCCGAGATAAAAAGCCCATCCCCGCTCCCCCTAGCCCTAATCCGCCGGGCGCTGCCGCCGACAAGATGGCGGCGCCGCTTCACGCCGCTGCGTAGCGCCGCGTCCCGCCCCGCTTTGCAGCGCGGGAGACCCCGCAGCCGCCACGTGCCGCCGCAGCCACCGTCGCACGCGCTGCTCGGGCCGCCGACTCCGCGCCTCCTGCAACCCGCGGCGGAAGATGCGCGTGCACCGCGCGGTGAGGCGCGGGATGGGGTCTGCGGGGAGTGGGGGGGAGCACAGTATGGGGGGTCCCGCGGGGCCGGGGGGCTTTTAAGGGAGGGCTGGAAAATGGATTCGGGGAGTTTTCCGAACTTTTCTTTGTGGGATGGGGAAAGGTGGGAGAGGGCTGCAGTTAATTAAGGTCTTAGCAGGTCGCTTCGTGCTCAGTAGCGCTGCTTATTGCGATATTGCATGTAAACGGGGGGAAAGAGTGAACTTCGCGAGGATTTCAGTTTGGGTGCGGTGAGGTCAGCGCAATTAATGTGCTTTAGTGGCTGCTGATCAGCGCCTGCTGCCCCAGCACGTGCTGCAGCGCGGTGCGGGTGAGGCTGTTGTGTGCCAGCACCTGTCTGCTCGAGGTTAAAAAAAAAAAAAAAAAAAAAACAAAGACCAGTGTGAGCGGTTAGACCCCTTAAAGTAAGCCATTCCCATTTATTTACTTGTTTAAAACACCTGGAAGGGCACTGTGAGGAGCGCGGGGCTGCGGGGAGCAACCTGCGGATTGGCCAAAGCAGGAGTGGCCAATCCCGTGGGCAGTCAGTGCGACTTCATCAGCTGTGCTGGGTGACGTGCGGGTGGGGGGGATGCTGAAACAACGAGAAGTAAATCAATTTGTAAGTCAGGTGGCGTTCGGAAGCATTGCGGTGTTGTGGTGTTTATTTGGTTGTTAATGTTTGGAGTTGTTTTAGGGGAAAGCAACAGAAGTCGTAGCAAATTAATTCAATTAACGCTTGGGGAAAAAAAAAGACTGATTAGGTGGTGAGGCTTATGGCTGTGCAGGCAGCGAGGCCTTCGTGCTGGAATGAGCCTTTTCCTTCACCAATTGCATGTGACTTCCATTGGCCTGTCAATTCCTACTGTATGTAAGACATCTTAAAAGCATTTCAAAAAGTAGGATTTTGGTGCA
The DNA here is from genome assembly GCA_037305975.1 of Chrysolophus pictus. Classification (NCBI taxonomy): domain Eukaryota; kingdom Metazoa; phylum Chordata; class Aves; order Galliformes; family Phasianidae; genus Chrysolophus; species Chrysolophus pictus. The sequence continues at coordinate 23,228,611 of CM074583.1, forward strand.
GAAAGAACTCCAAAAGATAGTTTTTTCTTGATAAGGTGATGGGTTCGTTTCTACACTGCTCTGGGGCGATGTGAAGGCTTTAGTTGTAAATCATTTTGGTGTTGGCATTCTGGCATCCTGTGTGGTTATTTCTTTTTGTACCTGTTTTTTTTTCTTAGGCGTATTTGGGGCTATTATAACTACTTGCTATATTAAACTTGAATTTTCTGGAAATCAATATGTAGCAAATAATTTCTTTAACTCTGGCGTTGTTCTTGGCCTATTTCTGACAGCATTAACTACCAGGTTGGCCTGGTACCATTTTGAAGAATTAGATTAGTAATCCAAGTGGATGTATTTCTATGGAAGGGTATTACATGAGATAATGTCAGTTAGATTACTATTATCTGTAACTTCTTTTTTAGCTTTAAGGAAAGTACGTACCTACCAGATAAATATGTGGAATTGCATCGTGTTTTTACATTGGTCTGGCAGCCTTGGATACAAGAGCAGGTGGAGTGCAGTGGCCCTAATGTGGCTGTGCATCAGGACACATTTCTGTGAGCTCTGGGTTTGTTCAGAGTGAATAGGGAGAGTACATCGTAATTAGAATTCTGGCCTTGTGAGAATAATACTGTCCTAGGCAGGAAAGAGTGCCTCAGACTAATTACAAAATAGGCCTGCTCTGCGAAGTTAAGTTTCTGCGGTGTGTTCTTCAGTTTTGGGAGAATTTGGCTGGGAGAATCTTGCATCAGAGAACAGGGAAGTACAAACAAGATCAGGATTAAACGGCAGGCTGAAAAATTGTGCCTAAACTGTGTAACAGTGACAAAATAATTGTGATCACTTACAATTAGCCTGTTTGGTTTGCAGCACCAATTCAGATTTTTCTAAGGAAGTATATACGCTTGTGTTTTTTAATTAGGTCTCCTTGATTTTTCTTGCGTATCTTAATTAAAAGTTTGGTGGTGGTTGTTAATTATGATGTACTTGTTTAGCTTTTTGTTTAGTCTTTGTTCTGTTTATGAATGCTGCCTTCGAACAGCATTGCTCTTACTCAAACATCTTGCCTGATCGTTTTCCTCTGGGGTTACAGAAATGATAATCAGCCTTATGCTTGTGCTGTTTCCAGGTGCCAGCCAGAGACTCTTTGGAAACGACAGCTCAACAAACAGGCATTCGTGCTCTGCCCTGACCGAGTGCTGCTTGTCAGGGACCCAATTTTAAAGCATTAAGTGCTGGTCACTGGCCTGACCTGCTGGTGGGACTTGGTGTGTCCCTTTGCTTCCAGTTGGAGTTTTGTGCTTCCTTTGTTTGGTTTTAGTATGGAACGAGATTTTACAGTGGAGGATCTAAGTGTGTGTTATGCTTCCTGTAGCCTTTTGTATTCTAGCAGTTTTTGTCCCCAAACTGTAGTAACTATAGCACAGAAGCACAGAAAACTCCTAACCTCCTGTAAAATGGAATAACGTATAAATATTACAGTATATTACTAGACTCAAAAAGCAATTGACTTGTGAACGGGGCTTGATGGAACATTTTATTCACAGTGTCTTTTCATTATTTATTCAGATAATTGATGCAATGTTTGAAGTCCCCAAAGTGCACAGATGCTTCTGCAATTTCGATGACGTAGTAAACTATTTTTCAAGAAAAAAATGCTTGTATATCCTCACAATAGAGAAAATATGTAGCCTTTGTCCTAGTAATGATGTGAAGTTAATGCATGGGAGGGTGAGTTTGGGATTTCCATAAATTAAGGGTTTTTCCCCCTCTTCAACAGTTGGTTTTAGTGCTGGAAAAAGTAAACGTAGCTTCCACATATTATTTTTTACTGAATTCTTAAAATATTAGCTCTGATAATCCCCTACCTCTTCCTGATTGTCAACAGTAATAATAACAAATGGTATTTGTGAAACTACGCTGATACTTCTCCAGTTCAAGAATACAATGAACAGATGCCTTCTATTCCCGTCCACTTCGGCATGTTTACTGTGCCTAGGTCATATTCTTGTTTTCGTGTTTCTAAGTGTTCCTATAGCTGCTTCCTTCTAAATGCAGTCAGCTGCTCTCTGATTTGGTTTACGTGCTCTTAGTGTCTCCCTCGGGTTCTCTCCATTCACCCGTCTTTCACAACAGACTCTGCAAGCTTTGTTAATCAGCTCATCCATTTGCATTAGAACAATTTTCTTTTCCAGTGCAAGAAAAATTGTTTGCACCCCTCAGTGCTTGCTGTCATTCCTAAGTTTGAAGCAAATCTGTCCCCGTGTCTAAGTTTATTATCCAATTGATCATTTGCTGTACTCACAGCTAATGTTGTGGGGGTTTTTTTGCATGTGTGTCCACTTATGTTATCTGGCCCCTTGCCTGCCTTCTAAAAAAGGAGAAAAATCTTTCTTCTTGATTGATTTCTTCCACTTGGTTCCTTTCATCTTCTTCACTGACTGGTAGTTTTGTCACTTCTGGGATTTCATGCACTATTTCCAACACGGTTGACTTTATTTGAACCATTGTCCTCCATACTTCCTTGCAATGTATAACTAGAATCCTTGCATCTTGTTATTTAAGTTAGCCTTTATTTCTAGTTTTCGGCTAGGTGCGCTGGCCTGCTTAAAAAAAATATATATAGCTGCTGATGCTTCCTTGAGGGTAAGATGTAAATAGTGGATTTTAATCTTCCCTGCAAGCCTGTTCACTGTGTACCCTCTTTGTCTTTATTTGTGTTTAAGAAGGTATAATTGCAAATTTGTACTGAGTGTTTTCACACCCCAGTTCATGCACTTTGACATCCTTTCTAGTTGCAGCAGCCCATGTGAGGTTACCTTTGGTTGAGCTGTTGCTCACTGCTTATGTAGAACCCCAATCCTCTAAAGTGTATCAAAACTGTCCTAATTTAGTAGGAACACTGTTACTGGTGAGGCTTGCTAGGTCTGAAAGAGAAGGTCTGGCACCCTTGGGGCAAGGAAGGCTTGCCCATCTCCTGTGTGCGTTGCCCTTTAAGACCTCAGAACCTCATTCTTCTAGGCATGTTCTTTGACCAGCTGCAGGATGCTAAAGCACACTGTTTTATGTCTAGCTGTGAAGATTTACTCACCTTATGCATGCTGTTTTATGGAAATAATAATATCCCCAGCTAATCTGATTCAGTTTGAGGAATGTTGCAAGCTAGCCCATGTCTTGGTGATCCCAGTTTCCTGGGGTCTGCAGAGCACTTGGTTCTGGCTGCTTTGGGTATGTAGGGCTTGGTTGTCCTGAATCAGGTTATGCTGCAGTGTAGTATTGAGTACTAGTGGCTTTGCTAGAGGTTGTTGCTGTTTCTACATGGGAGGTTAGCAAGCTTTATTACAAAAGTTTTCATATGAAGCCAGTTATGTACTTGAGACTCCTGTTGCCAGGTCTGTCACTTGCCAGTAATTTATAACCATTCCTCATTTGAGCAGATGTGTTTTCAAATAGTTTTTGTTAGTGATTTATTTAATCTTAGTTTTCTAAGAAAAGTCCTTACTCTATCCTGCTTATTTGTCATGTGTTCTATGCTTGATGGCTTTCTAACCCCGGTGGCCTATCTGGAATGAACGACAGAAAGGTGGGAGTTTCAAAGATGCTAAGCTGATACCAGCTTTGTGAAACTTCTTGACCAGTAAAGCAGGTTCCAGAAGAATTAAGTTGCTTGAAAAAAGGACAAAATCTGAACTTGCAGTTTCACTTGCTTTTGGATTGTCCTCACTGTTTTGTTGTCCTTCAACATGTGTCTGGGAAGGCTATTCCTGCTTTGTTGGGTCACCCAAGTGGTTTGGTCTGAGTCTTGAGGACGACTTGCATGCAGGAAGGAAGAACCTGTAGGAGAGCCTGCTGTGCAGTTTGTGGTACTTGTCCTTGCAGGCAGGTTTGTGATACAGAGGAAGGAACAAGAAAATGAAAAGCAACAAATGCTGTGGACTTTGCAGTTCCATGTCATGCTGGGTGCTTTCCAGTCCATCAGCTAACTCTCAGTGGCTGTGAATAGTGTCAGGAGGCCTATTTCACGCAGCCTGTAAGGTCTCTCTTATTATTAAGTCAGAGTCCTGTCATGTCTTAACACTAACAGGGCAGCCAAATTTCCCACCTTACCACCAGGACTGTAGAGAAAGTTGTTGCTACAGTGCATTTCCCACAGCTGGAAGTGTGACCTGAGGGGTGTGAAGCGTGCTTGCTAGCCCAGACATTTTCCTCCAGTAGAGGAAAGGATGAAGATGATGCCAGGCTTCTCTCTTGTCCTCTGCTGGTATGTGGGGGAAGATATTAAGGTCAGCCCCAGGCTCTGTGTGCTGTGACAGCGTAGGTTGTTCCCTTTACACAGATGGTCTAGCTAATGAGTACATTGCTGAGTAGAGTTCTAAATCAGGGTTATTAGCACCCAGAACTAACTACCCTTTATGAAACAGGAGTTAAAAGAAATCATCTGTAATAATGGGATGCTGCAGCGTAGCACAGGCATGTACTTCGTGGCTCTGTGCATGGATTTCACTTATCTTACCCTTTAGGTGTTCATGATGACACCAGAAGTACCAGCCTACCTCCTGAAAGGTGTTCCCAGAGGTCACAGCTTTTCCTGTCCCCTCTTAAGACAAAGACTCTGAGGAGTGAGGCAAGGGAGGCCCAGGAGCTGCAATCTGATCTGATTTTTCCCGCTTGCTTATCTGAACCTGATGCTGCTCTCTGCAGATCATTTGCCTGGAAACCTGGCTGAGATTTTGCCAGGTTGCGTTGCTTATCTAGCATTGAATGATGCTTTGGGGATCCTTTTGTCACTCGATAGCAGTCCCATACCACATGCTGCTTCCTCCTTGCTGTTAACTTGTCATATGTGGCACTCAGTGATCACCTGTTAACAGAATGGTTAAGCTGAGTTTGTGGACAGGATAGTGAAGTGCTGATGGGCGAATTAGGCACTGCAGAGCATCTGGCCTGTCTGTCTTAATCTGAACCTTACAAGCAATCTCTTGCGTGGAAACTGAAGTTTTTCTGGGATCTGAATAAAGTAGAACCTTCATTATGCTTGCAGTATTTTTAAAACTATTTCTGTCAGTCTTGTGGAAGCACTTGGAGCAGAATATTAGTGTTTACTTTTACATGTTGTCTTCAACAGCATTTTTAGTATCTTTTTATTTTGGTTTGTGTAGTTGATGTGATGTATCTGTCAGATGTTTTTCCTTCATTCATTACTTAAAAGCTTGGGAAACATGCAGTAGTGTCTAGTTCTGACAGATTCTTTTAATAAATTACTGTTATGATCTTACGATACAACGAAAAGGTTGGCCTTGCTTTCCACAGGGAAAAGCGAGTGATGGGGTTCCAGAGTTTGTTGCTTTGGGAAGTTTTGCGTCTGTCAGCAATGTGTGCAGTGTGTGATCTCCATCATGGGTGTTTGCATAGCCTGTGGCATTATGGCAGTGAATGTGGAATGTCTTGATGGTGAAGACTGGAGTTGTGAACTGATGTCAGTGGGGCAAGATTTGTACCTCAAGCAATCTGGGTGTGAGGAGGCACACGACATCCCATGCAGGTAGCGTTGAAGCCTTTGTGCCATAGCCAGTGGTAGATGGAAAGTGACAAAGGCAAGAGGAAGTCTCATTTGTCACGGTTTAGCAGAGGAAATGTTCTTTGTTCACTAGGTGTATGCAGGTTACTTGAGCTCTGTTGAAATACTTTCCAAGAGATTGCTTTCTTGATACATGCTACTATTGGCACTGGGGCTATGAAAAATAGTAAAATTAAGAACTTTATTGGGCAAGTTTAAACTTTTTTTTTGTTCAACGTTAGAAGCACAATTAAGTTTTATCTGAGCAGAGCAGGGTGTCCCTAGATGCAGGTTACAATGCATCCCATGATATTATTAAAGGAAAGATTGCTTGTTGTATTGGGGAATCCTTGTAAAAAAAATTAGAAAAACTGCTTGGAAGCATATAAATGTGTTCAAGTGGTGGAGTGAAATACTCTTTAAATTGCAGGGAGATGGCCTGTAGCTGGATAGCTTTTCAGAGCAGCTGTTCTGATGCAGTTTGTTGCTGTCCTGTCAGTTATAAATTAGATGGGTTGGAACCCTTTTCTTGGCGCTTCCCTAGAAATCCAAGCACTATATATGTATTACTTAGGAATTGTAACCAGAGTCATTTCATTAACAAGTTAAACCTTTAGACAAGTTTTTATTGCTATAAATGAATTTGGAATAGGTTTTCTTTTTAAAAATATCCATTGTTCTTCATCTGCCTTAATTCAGAGAAAGCTGAGAAGTATTTGCAAAGATATGTCTGACAGTGCAAGAAGTAACGTAACGAAAGTAATAAATGCATTTGAAAGTTTGTGAAAGTTGGGCAGGAAAAACTGAAGTCTTTCAGACCAGTGAGAGTCATCCAGATTCCAGGACATGAGCAGCACAAATCCCTGGGAGAAAAAGCCCCTTGATTTTCTCCGCTGTTCTTGTAGTTGCCTTTCTCTGACCCCTTCCTGTACACGTCTCAGTATGGAGAGCTCAGAATCATTGCTGGCCCATCCTGAAATACTGTGCCTGCTTTTTCTCCTCCACCTTTTAGCCTCTCTGTACCTTACTGTTGTTGTTACTGTTATAAAATTGTCACTTCTTTATTGTGCAATCCAGATTCCAGAAGTATGAGTCATGTTCATGATGGAGCCATTTGTCTCTGAGTTGGGATTTGGGGTACTCTTCAAGCACGTTTTTAACCCTTACTTATCCATCTGTAAAATAAAAGGCATAAAAAATAGGTGTAGTTTAGAAGCTTCCTGTAGAGAAGCTTAGCTTGTGTCCCAGAGCTTATGCTTGTACTTACAAGGAAAGTTTGATTTGTTAGTTCAGCCACTTCAGACTTGTTTATTTGCCTTTTAAGCCCCTTAGGTTTGGGTAGTATGGCTGTTACTGTTGGGTGCATGATAGGGCTGACTCATTGGAACTGATAATTTTTAAGGTGAAATTTTAAGACTGGTTTACATTCTGCCTACTATTACTGAAATGCTCCAAGAGCCAATTGTTCTAATAAGAAATTGTGACAACTGATAACTCTTAACTCTTTGCACTGTTTCTGTATTTTTTGTCTTCCCTGGCTCTGTATCTTTCCTGTGTAGCTGCAGGCTGAAGGAGATGTAACCCTTCTGCACTCTGCTTGCTGGTCTCCTTTGATTCCTGCTACACCTCTCTTCTGATCCCCTATCAACCACCTCACATCTTCCCCAGATCTTCTTCTGATCACTGTCTCAAAGCTTGAAAAAGTCACCTGACTAATCCCCCTTTCAGGTTTTTAGCTTTGTTCATATTGATATTATTTGGCCTGAATACAGGGTGTGTAGAATGCTGTGTAACAGAAGAGTCTAAACCAAATCCATCAGCCTCTCTAAAACTAGGCAGTGCTTGTTGAAGGGCCCCACTTCCACTTCTGTGAGGGTTTTTGTGCTTGTGGATAGGTGCATTAAAAATGGCTGAACTCTTGTAAATCTCCCTGGCAAGTCTAGACTTATTCAGTGTCTTAAGTCCTTTCATTATTTACAAGTAAATACATTTTAAAAATGCAGTCATAAATCTTTGAAAACTTCTTCATTTGTGCTTGGTTGAAACTCAGCAAACTTTTTTATGCAAAGCTGACAGCAGGTAGAAATGTTTACCCTCTCTTTGTAGGTAGGGTTGCATTCTGCTCACAGTGATGGCAAAGCAGGCTGCTGATTTCATAATGTCGGTGTTGAATCCAAGTTTGAAAATCTGTAGATTTAAAAGGAAGGAAACAATATCGGGAGAAAGTGTTGAATTGTGTATTTCTGAAGCAAAACTAAAGCATCCAGGAAGGGAGGAAAGAATTGGCTTTATCTCTCATTAACATGTCTTCCTAGAATATATTCTGCGTCTTACTTCAGTGCAGTGCCTCTGGGTTCTTTTAAAAGGCATTGAATTTTGGCCAGGGAAGAGGAGCGGTATGACTAAGGGATGCTGTGGTCTGAGGTATCTGTCTGCTGAGAGTCAGAGTTGTGGAGCTGTGATGCCAACACCAGCTGTGCGAAGTGTAGGACAGGTGCCACTCCTGTATGTCCCGGACCTCCTGGCCCTTAGTGAGGCTGTCTGCCTCCTCAGGAGCCCTGTGCAGCTGGCATGGGATGAGTTTCCTGGGTTGTCACCGGATTTTTAGATGTGTGTTTATTCACTGCCCTACATGCATGTCCAAATCTGAGTGCATTGCTGAGACTTTGCTCGTGATCAGGGCTATTTACATCTACTCATTTTGTTACCTCTGTGCTCTGCCATGCCCTTGGGAGCTTTGTTCCAGTCTCCCAGCTTTCACACATAAGTATCCACAGTGGGATTTGCAAATATACCCATCTGTGGAAAATTGGTGTATGATACTTAGAGCAGCAATGCAGCATCCAAATTACACATCTCATAAGGCATGGGAAAAAAAAGGTGGGCAAGCAACATTAAATAGCATATTTATACTACAGAAGCAGCTGAATTGTGGTTTCTTTAGGAGGCTTAAGTATCAAATTTATCTGTTTTTTTTTACATCTCTTGTCTCTTTATTCCTGGCATTTTTGAGGAGCTAAATCCTGAACTCCTTGGATTTGTCATTGTTGCCACCAATTAGAAAGGTGACAGGGTTTCCATGGCATGTTTAGTCTTCCTGCATCAGGGGCGGCTTCAGCACATAGGCAGCATGTTGCATCAGCCTTGTTCGTTTGCTGGTGGGTCCACAACAGGGACAGAACAGGAGGCAGTGATGGGTTCTTGTCCCTGTGAGATGCTCATCAAATAAAAGAAGGGAACAGAAGCTCCAGACCACAACGGTTGCCTTGTTTCAGCACCTATCTCCTCAAAAACTGTGCTGTGTTCCACTTGTGGGTTATCACTATTATTTTTATACATTTTTATAGGGAGATCTTAAATCAAACACCTACTAAGTTCACTAACCTCAAAGAGCAATAGTCTAAAAAGCATTGCAGTGCCTTGATTTCCACGAGATAGCTGGTGAAGTGTTTTATTTTGCTGGGTTTTCTAACACTACTCTTTTTAAAAAAAAAAAGTTTATATACATACCAGATACATATATATGTTAATAAGCTGTTGAAGTAGCAGCAGGTGGAGAAACCTCTGCTCTGTTGTATCCTAATTCCTGTACCCATTCAGAGTGATCTGTTGGACTGGTTTTTTGGTTGCTTTTTTGTTCTGTTCTCTTTGCTGAAGTCTGATTTGCAGTGAGGTGCCATGGGCCGTTTGATCCTAGTTTTGTCTGTTTGGATTCATGACTTCTAGCGTCCGTAAATTTCCCAAGCAGCTTCTCACATTTTCTTGGCGTTTTGTGGATGGTTTTAAGAGATCAACTACTCTTTTTGTGCATGTTAATAAGTGGCTGTGCCCTAATACGTTTCCTTTGTCTTCTAATGCTTTATTTAAGGTAGACTCATGCAGTGAGCTTGCCGATGCTGTAAGTGGTGGAAGAGTTCTTAATTTACTGTGAGATCTGCTGATGAAAAGGCTATGTGTGAGCTCAGTGTTGTTAAAGATAGTGTTGATGTGATAGCTTGTAGAGGAGACTTTCTGCAGAGGTTCTTGAATTACTGCATAGGGCAAACCCTAGTGCTTGCATTGTGTAATGTCCTTTCCTAGCCTGTTGTTTTCTATTAAATCACTTCAGAGTTCAAATCCATCTCTTACTCTCACATGCACCTCCTTTGTTCCTCATCCACCTGCACCTTCCCATCTGTCGAGCAACAAAATAATATTTAATTCTGATCAAAGAATAACTTTGGTAGAAATGTTTTCAGGAAGAATAAACGTAGTTCGAAGTGTAAATGTTCAGTCCTCTGGAAGAGTGAAAAATGAGGCGATGGAAAACGTCAGGCTGTAGTTCGCAGGCAGCAGCACTTAAATGGTTTGCTGTAATCATATTAGGATAGAATTAAACTGAATTCTTTATTTTGTACTGCAGTGAAATAGGGCTGTTACTGATCATTTTCTCCTCCCTCATGCTTTGATGATTAGCATGAAAACTCAAGCAGCAAAATTACAGGAGTTATGCAGCAGTGCACAGAGGAACTGGTGTGAAAGAGCCTGAGCTGGAGTTTTGTGTCCTTGCACATGAGAGCTCTGGTGCTTTCCTAATAGACTGAAAATGAGACTACTGCTGCTTTATAAGAGGTCTGTTCCAGCCACATTGCTCTACAGCTTGGCAGATGGTGGCATGTGAATGGTTTCATATTGATTGGATGGATTTGCCTCGGGATAAGAGGAGTGTGGGGCCTTAAAGATGCACTTCTACCTCTCTTTTTTCTTTTTTGTTCTGGGGGGGGAATGGGGGGGCGGGAGGAAGGGAAATGTATGTTTATAAAACACTTCACTTTAAGTCAGAGGAGTATGCAGTAATTCAAGCACCGAAGTTACCTGGAAATAAAAAGTCCTTAAATAGATTATCACGAAGTCCAGAAAGCCAAGGGTACTTATTTACTGAATGATTATGCTTTTACATTAGGAGAAAGTGACACTTTTAATTAGTGTTCAAGGCATATGGTGAATGAGAAAATAAGCTTATTTCATGCAAACAGAAATCGATGCAAATAACCTTTCTCCTCGTATAAAAAGGGATGACTTGAAACTCAATACATATTCAAGAAGGTTAAGTCATTACTGCATCACTTTAATATTAGTTAAAGGCCAACAAAGAAAACCACTACTCTGCGTGTACTTACTCAGCAAGGATTGCTGTGTTTGAAAGAATTAGTGATACTTTGTAGGTGAAAAATCTAAAGAAACCCTGGTCCGTACCATGCTTTTGTTATTTAACCACAGTAAATAACCTTTTGGGTTCTGTCTTAGTGCAGGAAATGGCTGGAGATCCCGTAATTCTCGTACCTGTCCATCCTGGCCCACAGAGGCACCTGGTATTTATCTTTGTTGTTCCTTCTCACACATCTGTGTTGCGCTCTCTTAGTGTGTTTCTAAATCCTTCGGTAAGAAACAACTTCAAAAGTTTGTATAGCATCCCGATCTCATTCAGACCTCTGGGTGTTGCTGTAGAGCACTGAGTACGTTTGTGTTTTATAGTAATGGAAGTATTCTGGAGTTATTTGGTCTTAAGTAGGAAGGGGAGGGGGGGAAGCTTGCAGACATGGGGATGGGGAGTTTGATAAATTTCAACAGTGTGTCACTCTCCAAAAGTGTGTCCTTCCCATACATTTTTTCAGTCATGTGCTTTGATGCGTGCAACAGTGGTTTCATAAATGAATTTAAGCCAAACTGCGTCATGGCATTATCTTATCAAGTTGCCTGCAAATTTGCTCGGAGGTATAGTTAGTATTTTCTAACAGACTCTACCCACATGTGAATTATTTACACACTGAATTTTGTGTATTCTGAGATGCTGTCATGCTGAACTTGATGCTAATTTTGTTCTGCAGTACAGACCATTTCAATGGGTGTGCTTTCCCTTCTAATCACATTTTGTTCTCTGAACTGATTGGGTGTTACCATTTAGACCACTGTTGCTGAATGAAATTGTCCTTCATAAATTAAGGTCCCTTTTAAAAAAAATAATGGTGAAAGTTTTGGTGTTTTTTCTTTTAGTTGAGCTTACTTCTGGAGAGAGAAGTGCACAAACCAGTGCAAACCATATATATGTATTTAAATCATATACGTGCATTTTTTTCTTCTGCTTGATAGGTATAGTGCTGTGGGTTCCGCTGTATATTACAACCTAAAGCGATTCCAAGAAGAAATCTTTAAGATGGTTACTTGAATCTGTGTACACTGCCCACCTGGTGGTTATGGAGTGAACTGTTACTTTAAAGAATAGTTTAAACAACAGCCATGTTTGGGGCAGGCTAATCTTGCAAAGAGAGCAGTACATATAACAGGAGTCTACTGTGTGATAAGGGGAAAATTCAGCTCACTGACTAGATGTTTTAATGTGCGAACTCTAGGGAAATAACATATTGACTATTCTGTTGTGCGCAAGAAAATTGAAGAACCCTTTGCAGACAGAGGGCTTGCAAAGGATTCTTTCTGTTTCTCTTAACCAAAATCTGTGGCAAGATGTTTGAAATCAGCAGGACGCTTAATGCTGCTTTGTTAAATAATGAGGTAATATTTTGTCACTTTTTCTGGGCAGCATCTGTTTTTTCTTTTTCCTATGTTTATGAAGGCTTCAGGTTAATCTTCTGAAAGTAAGAGATTAAAAAAATCATTCTTGAATTTATTATGATTTTTTTCCTTTTGATGCTTTTGGAGAATTGGGTTGTCTTTTATTTGCGGTTTCAATCGGCTGCTGTTGCCTAGGACATTATGCCACGTAAGGCTTCTAAACTGCACAGAGTAGGTAGTTATTAACGCTGAATTGGCTTCTGGTATAGTCCATCTGGGCTCTGTATGAGAGAGCTTGCTAGCGGCTACTGATGCTAAGATACCCGCAACCTTTGGGATGTATGCGTGGTGGAGAGGGGCTCAGTGATATGAGATCACTTCTTTTAAGGGAAACTGTCATTAATGAGTCAAGAAACTGCTCATTTATGGTAAGGAGAGGGAGGGGGGGGTGGGAAACAACCCTGTGATTTCATTTTGATATTGGATTAGCTGTTTAAGACAAGTTTCTATTTTGTGGGGATGGAAGACTGCATTAAAAATATGCTCGCTGGTGGATTCTGGAGGGGCTGTATTGAGAATTTGATGCTTTACGAATGTGTCACAACTGTGATGCCGTGGCCAGGCGCTTACCCTGAGAGATAAATGGTACTATTGGAAAGACGAGAATAAGGTTGACTTTTTCAACAATAGGATTCTGCCTTTGTCTTTACGGAGGGAGGCCTCTGAGGACGGTTGAGCGTTTGTTTTAGTGCTCCTCGGAAAGCCTGTGTGTGGGGTGCTTTTGGGGAACGCGGTCGGTGTGCAGAGCACCTGGATTTATAGACAAACGAAAGAGCTGATGTATATTCTAGGAGAGCAGCATGCAATTATTGTTTCAGAAAAATGGCTGAATCTTCTGATATGCATAACCAATTTATAGCAACGAAGTAAGCTGAATTTGAAAAGACATGAAATAATTTCTAGATTTCCTTCTTTAATTGTTAACCCAGAAGAGACCTTAAGTAAAAATTTGCATTACAAATTTAACTTCAGTATTCAATGTATATTTGCACGCAAATGTATGGTAATAAAGTGGCTCCGTAGCGTTGTGATGCCGGTGTTTGGTGAGTGGATCACCTCAATATTCGAGTTAGGAAACGGATCTGCCGGGCGAGTTTAATCTCTGCTAGTTTTTACCAAGCTAGAAATGTGCTCACAAAGATGTATGGTGAGAGAAACCCTCCACAGCCTCCTTAGATTGTTCCTATTTTAATCAAATTCAGTACTCATTCCACAGCTGGGTTGTGTGATGTCTTCTAAATGCGATTTTTCTCTGTGCTGGGTCAGTTTGGAGCTGGACTTTGTAATCTGACTGTATTTCATACGTTGTATTCGTGTGTTCGGTGAGCATGTGTATGACTGAAAGAAATGCGAGATGTGCGGCGTGTCAGCTCTGAGCTGAGCAGCTCCGAGGGGGCACATCGATACGGGAAAATAAAATGCAACTTCCAGAGCAGCGCTTATCCAGTTCGGTATTTTCGAAGGTGTGCGTGGTGCTTTGTACGGAGGTGCCCTTCTTTCTCAGAAGGAGCTCTGTGGGCTCGTCCCACTGCTCCGCTTTTACCTCGGGTTTGGGAGCGCTCCGTTAGTACCGAACTGCGAGGGACCGACTTTGCTGCCGGGAACGCCCGGATGGTGGAACGAGGCGATCCCTGCGTGCGTGCGGAGCGGTACGCTTTAGTGGGGGTACGCGCGACCTCCAGGTCAGTCGCGATGAAAGGATGCCGCGCCTTGCTGGCCCGGCCAACCTGCGGGCGAGGGATCGCAGAACGTGGAACGCGAGCGCGCTGCTCTGTGAGGACTGTCGCTAACCCGCCGCGCTGCGTGGGGCGGCGGTTCCGTCGGCGGAGGGCCGCGGGTGTGCGCGCGGTGAACTCGGGCGCGCTCCGCTCAGCACAATGCCGGCCGAGGGCCGCCCCAGCCCGAGCGAGGCCGAGCGGGGGGCGTTGCGGCGCGGCCGTTGGGGCGCACGGCAGGCCTCGCGCGCTGCTCCCCGCCGGGCGGCGACGCGGGGAGAGGCGCGGAGGGGCCGCGCGGCCCTCCTCGGCGCGGGCCTTAACGAGCCGCGCGGTTCGGAACCCCGCCCGGTGCCGCGGCGGGCGGAGGTCAGCGGCTCATTAACACCGTCAATCTGGCGGCGGCTCATTTCAATAGCACCTGATGTCGCGACGCCTCCCCGCGCGGCGGCGGCCAATGAGCGCGCGGGCGCCGCTGACAGATGGGGCCATAAATGGGCGCGGCGCGGGGCCGGCGGCAGCAGCGCCAGCAGCGGCAGCGCCAGCAGCGAGCGGGCAGCGCGGCCCCACCGCCCGCCCCGCGCCCCCCGCGCCCGCTGCGCACACTGTGCTTGGTGGATCTTAACAAATACCAATAAAAGTCAGGTCCCCGAAACCTTAGCCAGTCTGTAGAAGAGTTGAAGCCTTTCAAGACCCAATATTTGCCATTAAGAATGGTTATGGTAGGTATTGGTAGATTTAAGCTCGGGGCGCAGCGGGTGTCTGTAGAGGTAGACGTAGAGGCTGACATAGATTTCCCCAAACGTGCATCGCTCTCCGCCTGTCTCACACGGGGGTGGCTTGCTGTGCTCGTCCATGATCTCTCCCTCTCTCTCCCTCTCTCTCTCCCTCCCTCCCTTTCATATTTAATGTCTGCGCGTCCTTTAATAAAGGATGTACTCGTTGCGAGGTGGCGGTGCGCGCGGAGCGGAGCGCTGATGCCGGGCGGTGCGTGGCGGGCGCGGGGACGGCGGCTTTGTGCGAGCGGGGGGTGCGTGCACGGCGGCGTTCGGAGATGCGAAATCCTCGGGGGGGTGGGGGGGAGGAGAGGGGAGGACAAAAAAAAAAGGCTCGAGATTGGTAATTTTCTTTTGGTGGACTGCGCAATAGGTATGGTAATTTTAAAAGCGAGTGATTTATATGAGCTTCGGTAAATGCTGCATATTGTATTTCAAAGAGTTTCCTGTCATGACCTCATAAAAAGAGGAGGAGGCTGTGTGTGTTGCAGCGCCTAGTCTATGTCGATTTTGTTGCATCGCTGGGCAGCCGCGCTGTAAGAAGGAATGTCAGCTTTTACATAACGCTCTCTTTGCTTCCGACTCGGTGAGGGGCTCTGAGGGTCCATCTTGGCGATCCCAGATGGAGTGGAATGGCCTGAAGATGGTAAGTGAGCGCGGCGCCTCGCCCCGCCGCACCGCACCGCGCGGGGCTCTTTGTTCGGGAGCCGCCACCGCGATGGGCAGCGCCGCGCCGGGCCGGGAGCGCCGCGGGGGGTGCGGGTGGCCCCGCGTGGGGCCGTGCGCGGGGAGGCAGGTAGTGCGGGGCTGCGCGGGGCCGGGGGCCGCGGTCTGTGCGCTTTTTGCATCCTTTTTTTTTTTTTTTCTTTCTCCGTACCGAGGAGAAGGGAAAAGCCATATTTCTGTGCGCGGATAGTAATTCTATTTTTAGCCCGCGCTGGCAGCCGAGGGACCCGAGCCGCGCTCTCCCCTTTTGTGCTCGCCTTGTGCAAAATGGCACGATCGCATCCCGGGGGCGGGGGGCCGCGCACAATGCACCCCCGCCCGGTCCCCTCGCCGCCGCCACGGAGCGCGGCCGGGGAAACAAAGCGGCGGTCTTTTCCCTTTCTTACAGGATTGCCTTTGTCTGCCTGCTTGTTTTGATGGGTGTAAAACAAATAAGATTAGACTGAGCAGCCGAACTGAAAGCGATAGCTGGGAGGAAAAGCCAATGAAAGGTTGCCGGGGAAACGAGCAGAGGGGAAGCTGAGTGGGGGAGCAGGTGGCAATCATGTGGGAATACTGCAAACAGTGTAAAAAAAAAAAAAAAATCTAAAAAAAAAAAAGAAAAAAGCAGGGGCTACCTCGATTATCTGTGCTATTCTTTGTGGCAGTCACAACTTTAATTATTCTTTATAAATAGGTGTTAATTACATTTCTGGCTCAGGCTTACAGTGATTTCTAGAAATCTGTTTTTAAGCATCTGTTCTTTCTCCTTTGCAAAAGAGGGTTATCTTTTTTTTTCTCCTCTTTTTTTTCCCCCTCCCTGCTGTGAAATTGTACGTGCAAAAAATGGCAAGGAATCCTGCGAGGCAGTATTAAAAAAAAATGTAAATTATATTGAATGAAGTTGACAGAGGTATAATAGTGAACTCCCACAGCTGATAGCTTCTGCAAATCATTTCTTAGAATTTTCCAGCAAATGTCCCTATGAGAACAGTAGGTAGAATGAATTTACCCTAAGCGGTGATTTTGTGTTAAGTGATATTGGTATTTTTACGAAATCAGATGGTTATATGGCAGGATAATCAGTTCAGGGGAGTTCACCAGATCCTACCGTTTATGCGCTGAGCAGAATTGATGAAAATAATGGGATTATTTTCCTCTCCGTCTCCAGCCCCACCTTGAGCCACCGTCTATTCTCCATCTGCTGTAGCAGTGCCACTTCCAATGGCAGGCTGCGCGTGGTAACTTTACTTTGGGAACTGCAGCTGAATATTCTGCTGGTGGTGATGGGCTCTCATTGTGGTGGCAAACAATGTGCGATAGAGAAGTGCGTCTTTAAGCGAGGCTGTCGGTGCTGGAGCGTTAAACGGCGCAGCGGCTACTGAGCGATAGACGGTAGTGTAAGAGATATAAAAATGTGGTTGCCCAGAACGTGCTCATCTATCACACATCAGGAGGCACAAGAGGAGCAGAGCACGGATACAGAACACGCCTTTCTTTCTGCCTTCGTTTTCAGACTATTTCTTACTTTCTTCCTTTCTCTCGTGCACAATTACTTCAAATGCAAATCGGAGCAGGGATGTTAGTGCTCGATTTCAGTAGGAATAAAAAGAAATTAAATCCCCCTTCTGATTTGCTTTGTTTTTAGTACTGCTTCTGCTGCAGTCCTTTCTGTAAAGAAGTGGCTGAATGGCCCTCTGAAAGCTGCACTGCTTTACATTGTAAAGGGGAAAAATCTGGAGGGTGTGTGTGCATGTGTAAAATTGTGTATTTCACAGCCTGTCCGTGTGCAGAGATGTGTTCTGACAAGTATTATAGCTGTACGTGTGAGTAAAATGATTTTTCTTCCATCTGAAACAGAGATGCTGTGTTCTAAATCTGTTAACTTAGTCACGCCAATAAATAAGGGTGCCTTTATTATACACAGCTGCATTGTTTAAGAGTCATCAGCTAGCACTTACATTTTCGTTTTTTGTTCAGTTTGGTATTTCTACAAAGATGTAAAAATGTAGTCCTTGTCCTATGGCGCACGTGTTCCTGCCTTAGTCTTCCTCTTTTCTTTGTTTTAGAATGATATTAATGAATACAGCCTGCACATAGTGGCATTCTTTCTGCATGTAAGAGATCACACTGTAGATCTTCATGTAGGAAAATAGCCATGAGGTTAGTGAAATTAGTAGTTAGATTGCTCGGAATTACTATAGGAAGATGAAAACATAAAGCCTCTTCCAGTTTAAATACAAAGGTGGAGAAATTGCAGCTGTGTTTAGGCATATTTTGGAAATAAAAAAAAGAACCACTGCTGTCTTGGTGAGCACCTAGTCAGAAAGGATGGAATTCAGAATTAGGTTTTGATGCAATGTGAATCCTGCCCATCAGTTTAAAATCTTGTCTCTGTGTACTTCACTAATCAAGTTCCCATGTTAGACACAGATGTCTCTGCTGTTGTCTGGCTTTCTTGCCTCCTCTGCTTTCTTCTTCTTCATTAATTTTTCCTTTTTGAGCTCTCAAAGTGAGCCCGAGCTGTTGTGACAATGGATGAATTAGAAGGGGTGTACTTAAAAATCTCACTTGAATGGGTTTGGAATAGTCTTCCTCATCTTTATTTGCTCCTGATAAATATTTTGACTCTATTGAAAGAAAATCCGGTTGTGTTAATCTTGCATATATTAATTTTTGGAAACATCTTTTAGGTTACGATGACTTTTTCACCAACCTTCCTACTTGAAATGCTGTGAGGGTATTAATTAAATGCAGGTTATCTTCTGCGTGCAGTTGTCGTACTGGTGGTACATAACCTACAGCCTCTCTGCTCCCCAAGGTTTTTTGGGAGAAATAAAGTCTGATTGCATCCCACATTCTGGCAGGGGAACATAGTGTCGTCTTTAGGAACTTGCACTTTGAAAATATTTCAGCTGGCACTCCAGGCAAGAAATGGGCAGTGGTAGAGGATGTTATAGTGAGAGAGATGCAGATAACTTGACAAATCTACTCGTCTGTTTTGGCAATCTGCGTCCGCTTGACAACTAATTTACATGCCTGGACACATTAAAATGTACATTTGTTTGTCGGTGGGACAGCTGACTGGATACACTTGGATGCACTGGCAAATACTGCAATGCAGTATTTTTTTCAATGTCATTGGGGTTTTGGGGGAGAAGTGGGCGCAAAGTTTCCTTTGCAAGTGAAGCGATGATAAAAAACCATGGTGCCTTTGTAAATGATAGGCCAGATTTCACAAAATTTGCTTATCTCTGGAAAGGTACCCTTCCCCCATTGCACTTCTCTCCTTCTTTCTCTCCTTTCCGGGAAGGATGGAGGAAGAGATAAGCATGCATGTGTTTTATGTGTGTTCATGTGTGTGTCTTTCTGTGCCATTTCAATGGATGCTAAAGGAAGTGCTGGCATTGGGATGAAAATGGGAAGGGTGTTTCTATAGGGTAATACTCTTGAATTGTTTGTGCATGCATCTGGTTATCAAAAGCATAGGACTTACAAGTAGCTCCACAAGCAGGACATGTTTTTGCGGAACTCTGTAGAAAAAGAAAGAGGAAGGTAATGTTTACAGTTTAATAAGTAAAATAGATTTAGTTGTAGTAAAATCAGTATCTAATACGGATTTTGTGTAACGTTTGAGCGCGTCGAAACATTTGAGATACTGTCAAGTGAAGATGTTGGAGAAGTGGGCATTCAAATGAATTTCCTTGCTTGCTCTTTTTTCCTCCTTCAGATGATCAATCTTTTTAAAATACCAGAATATTTAAGTACAGGGGGCTTTTATAGGTCACTGGATATATAGTAAGAAGAAAGGAGAGAAAAAGTCTCAAAGTGTCAGAGGCAGTAATTGTCTGAAATTAACTGTCTAGAAAAGGAAGGAAAAGCTTGGAGGGAAGAACGAGGCACAAATATGTGAAACTGCGCTGTTCTAGTTGGGAGGTATTGGGTGATAGATCTGAGCTGGTGCTGTGCTGTGATGACCGCTGATTTCTCAGAGCCTTGACTTTGCAGGTTTGTTACTTACCTTGTTCATGCCTTTAATTATAACAGGTTTTGGGTGATAGCTTGGGGCAGTGAAGATGAGACCTTTTGTTGTTTACTTATTTGAAGTATTCTGAGAGAATACAATAGTGGTGGAACATCACTGTTAGAAATCAGGTGCTTTCAGATAAGATACAGTATGAAAACAATTTTTTTAACTATCTAATATTGTTCTATTTGTCTATTACGCTGCTTGCACAAACTAAGAGTGAGCTCAGTAACACCCTTGTTAGATTTATCTTTATTTTTGCCCATGATAATCCACATTTTCCCTAATCATACTGGGTCACCTAATTAATTATTTCTTCTTTAGGGCCCCATAAAGTGAAGGAAGGGGCTGAGCATCTTTTACCTCTTGTTCTACCTTGATTGCAACGTATTCGATTCTCCCCTCAATGAAGAAAATCTGTAAAAGTCAAGAAATAAATCCTTATTTAAAGATGTAAAATATTAAAAAAAAAAAAAGACATACAAACTAGACCTTTGTGTCCTTTCTGAAAATGTGTTAGTTATACAATGAAAGACAGGCTTGGCTTTGATATTTAGAATTGTGATGTATATAAGATTCTGTAGTAAGCTTTTGTTGCTAAGGCACATGCAGTTGCGTCAGCGATGCTGTTGTGATGGAGAATTATGCATTCTTGAAGTCTCAAATAATTTTCCCTACGTTCACTTATTTTTATTTAATACTGAATTCATATGAGATGCTTTATAGCAATAAATATCTTATAGTTGGTGTATTTTCCCCACTGTGAGATCATGCACCAATACTTTTCAGGGTTGGGACTGTAGAGTATTTGACTTCTGAGCTTCCAGAAGTCATGGGGCTGCAGCATGATAATCTGTTTCAGAACAGATGCAAATGAAAGTTGCTCTCTAATTCAGTGCTTCAGGAATGTTCTCTGCGTAATGCCTTTCTGTCCACGTTGGTGACTTTCAGTGTTGGCAGAGGGCACTGGCACCACTGGAGCCCTTTCAGTAGCAAAGCTCTTTGGAGTCAGTTGCTCCAATCTGGAGTGTTTGCAGAGCTGTCAGGTGGCCACTAAGCTGTCTGTCTTTTAGTTCTTGCTTCCTCCGAGATGGCTGGTGAGGATGTGGTCCCATCTGACCCTCTACATGCAGCTGGAAAGAAGATGGAAGGTCACCGCACTGCACTTGGGCCTGTGCATTGCCTGTGATTGCGTGCGAGCCTGGTCGGAGGAGCTGATGGCTTCTCTGTATTCACTCCCTGGTTGAGTGCTGCTTAAAAGCTTTTGTAGGTACATGAGGGATGAAGGAAGCTTGTCCTTTTTTCTTTCCTCCCCTTATGAATTTTTCATTATTGCATACTTGAAAACTGGCAAAGACAACAATACTCACAATTTATAATTTAAGATGGATCTGACTCATCCCGTAATGTTCTGTGCAGTGGCCCATTGAGAATGTGGAATTCCAGGAGCTGACTGTCACGTTATCTCTTGTGGGGCAGATGAGTACAGTTGCCGTAAGTCTGTGTTTTTCTATTGTTGTTAGAAGGAAAACTGGTATTTGTGACTTGAAAGCTGTTATCATTAGGATAAGCGTTATTGGAAGACTTTGCATAGGGGATTTTCGTTTAATGTAGATCAGTTAAATTCTAAATGTTTGTTATGGTGTGTGGAAGTTGACCTGCTCATAGTAGTTCAGGTTTGAGAGTTTATGGTGAATTGGGCAAAATACTAGAAGCCTTCTGGTGAGAGTCAAATGTGGTACATGGGGAGGAGGCCAGGCCTTCCTCAGCCCTCTGGGGCTGCTACGTGGCCTTCCCTAGTCTTCTGCAATTCCATGTTAGATAATACAAATTAACCCATGTTTAAGTCACTACTTTGTGGTGAGGTGTTAGCACATTATTCACTTGGATTCAGAGATTTGGGGATACTTAATGAAAATATAAGTGCAGCACTAAGTTGCTGTCCTTGGATTCACCTTCTACTGGTAGACCTCGGTATTCTGATAGTGGCCTGGCTTCTTCTACCGTGTGTAGAAGAGGCTGAGGCTTGTGGGCACGCTTGTCCCTTTCATTCCTACAGAGCAGAAGGCACTGTCACAGTGCTGTAGAAGTAATAATGCATGTAAACAAGTATTCCTTAAATAAAAACAGTTCTAATAGTGTTCCCTGCATATCTTTGTTCCAAATGAAGTTACTGGCAGTAGATGAGTAGGGGGAAGTTCATTTTTAGCAGAAAGCGTGAACGCTGGAAATTCTTCCTAATATGCATGTGCCAGCTATTCTGTGGCAATATTGCAGTTTGATTTCCTTCCTGTAAGAGCAGCTGTTCAGGGAATTAATCTCTTCGCTTGATGCAGAGGGCCCTAAAAAATGCAATACGCAACTGCTGTGGTGATTGTGGCCATTTTCAATGTGACCAGGGATGGAAGGGCCTCGGTGATCCAGCACGGTAGCGTATTGTTCTCCAGACTAAGTGGGCCAGGACAAAATTATCATTTTCTGTTTCGTGTGCTCTGTGAGAGATTCCGGAGTACGCTTCAGAATTTGACATTGTGTTTGATAATTTATAGAGCACAGTTTATATTTAACTGTAGACACACTAATCCAGGAAAAAGAGGAGTGTATTTTTAGACTCCTTTTTTATTGTCTCTGCTTGTCATTACTCAGCTACTGAAAGAAGTGTTCATAAATGTAGATGCTCACTGGGATAGAAATTGAGTTTAATTTCCATGATTAGTCCTTGCTACTTAGAAAAAAAAACAAGCATTTGCATGATGATCTTTGGCTATCAAGGAGCTTTACAGCCATATGTGGTCCTGGTGGCTGCTGCAGGAAGATATTCCCACTCCAGAGTGACTAGGCTGAATGCCCCAGCAACCAGAGATGCTTAGAGGACTTTTTTTAGCTTTAATAATGACCCAAGGTCACCTCGAGACAATGGCAGAGTTCTTGTTTGAGGTGAAACACTGATGGACTGGATCCAGCTCTAAAGAAGCTTTGAGTAGACGCTGAGGATTGGAAGGAAAGGCTATTCAACAGAAAAGGTATTAGCATTGTTTCTTTTCTTCTTCCTTCAGTTCTTAAGTACCTATGTAAGCTGTTTGTCTGTGTTTGGGTTTTTAGGACAGCTCTGCCTAATAATCGTTAATGCTTCCACTTTCTTAATGGTTGCCTATTATCATCTAAGCAAAACAGTGTATAGGGTTTGAGGTTGGGCTCTGCAGGTGGCCTGAGACCTGTTGTCTTCATGCGTCTGCACCTGGCAGGAGCATTTATTGTATTTTAACCAGGGCTACTTTATCCCCAGGCTTACTTCTTCCTCTTAGGAGGAGTTTCAAAAGATATTTGAATGTTCAGGGTATGTTCATTTATTTGAATAAGAATTTAGTTAATGAGTATATTTAGGAACTTCAGGAAGCATCCTAGTAATTTGAATAAGGAAGATGTTTAGTTTGGCCTGGGGCCTGTTTTCTTTTCTTAGTATGGACCCTATTGGAGTTTGTCAGGGATAAGCTAGTAGGATCTTTTAGCTGGACCTGTGATAGACGCATATGTGCTTGATATTTTGTCCTTCATCAATTGAATAGTACACTATTAATCTGTGGGTAATGGTCTTTGATCTCAGCATAGGTGCTCTTTCTGCAGGAGATCTTTCTATATTATTGAGATATTTGTCCTATACATTGCTTTACTTAACTTTGTCTAAGCAGTTTTGTAGATAATTCACTTGTGATAGCATCAGACTAAGCAGCTCCTCTGTATCCTAGAAGATCAGTTCTTATCACTTACCAGCAGGAATTTCTCAAATCCTCAACTTAAATTTTCTGTTTGTGCCCATTGCTATCTTATGTGGTCGTATTACTCCGGGGCAGTTCACTTTAACTTTGTCTACCATAGCACCTTGCAGAAGCAAGATCCCTATTTTTTTGTGAAAGTATTCCTGGAAGTAATAATGGTGTGTTACAGGGCAGTAGAATTAGAGGTTAGTTACAGAAATGCTTTGAATTTTTGTTCAGTACTAGTCTGATTCAGTTGAAGACTGGACAGGGAAAAGTGCTGTCACTCTGCAGTAAGCTAACACTTCTAATGAATAAAATGGGAATTCCAGTCTTGCCCACGTCCGTCTAAGGGTATATCTCTTGAACTTGTGAGCAGTGGTATCTAAAGAGATGTTATTGCTAGCAGTCAAGATGTACACATGTTGATTAGTGCTTCTGAATTGCATTTACCTGTGCGTCTTCTTCATCAAGGTGCCGTTGAGGACAGAGCCTGAAATACATTGGTTGTGGTGTGTTTTGCTAAGCTATAAATTCCTACATGATCTTTGCTTGTCTGAAAAACATGCAAGCAGTACTTTCTAAAGAGAGAACAAATGGCTTAGGAGCAGGAATCTTATTGCAGAGAACGTTAATGAATCTTAAATCATTTGAAGGCTTTTGTAAATCATAGCTTTTGCTTCTAGAACTTCGATAGTAATAACAGAGGTGGGGGGTTGGATGTCCCTGGGCTTCAGGGAGAGCCTGCTCCGGCCTGCCTTTGCTCTAACTGCTGGTAAGTAGACTTCAGGTTTTTTCCACCTTGATCCAGTAGCAGTTTTACAGTATGGCTTGTAGTACATTTCTCACTACCTAAATTCGTGGGTTTCAGGTAATTCTAGGTGTTCTTTAAAGGGAAAAAAGGTGGAATTGTGACAGGTCTACAGCAAATGAAGACTTGCAGCTCTCTGCTTATTGCATTAACAATGTATAGCTGCGGAAATCTGCATAACTACATGGTGGGACATAGGTATTCTCACATCAGTAACATAATTCTAACATAAGTTAGTAATATAAAACACAGTAATGTAGTCAGTGAAGTAGGCAGCGTCTAGGAAACAAAACTGAGCAAAGAATAGAGTTCAGAAAGTAACTAAAACTATAGAAAGATTTTTAAGTACGTTTAATTTTTTGTATGGGTACTTGCATTTTCAGGTTGTTTTGTTTACGCTTAAGAGCTGCTTTGGTTGTTTGACCCTAGCATTCTCTTGTATTATTAGTACTATGTGGTATCCAGGCTCTTGAGAACCTTACCAGTCTTTCAGGGTTTGTATCATACTCACCATTTTTTGGTTTCATCATCCTGCAGAGGCAGATCTCTAAATACAGTTTTCCTAGTCTCCATCTTCTTTTCAAGACTGATGAAGCAGTTAGTGGGAGACTTCTCTTCTGCCTTTGTTGCATCAGTCTAATAAAATGTGATCCGTTGCGAAAAAGATGCTTTCATCAGATTTTGGCTTGGAGCATCAATCAGAGAAATATGTCATCTTTCTGCTGAAATTGTTTGTTTTTCAGACTCCTTCAGCCTTCATATGCATCTTGAAAGAACAAGTAGTAGATCCTGATTTCTGAAAAAGCCAGGAGGGAATAAGGAGCAGTACAGATTGATTAAATAAATAAAGTAAACCCTTGTGAGATTTTAGGAATGGAGCTGTCCAATACAAGTTTGGCAGAGGCAGCGGATGATTGAAACCATGTTCTTTCAAAGGGCAGTGTCTACCCGTGCTTCCTCTGCTTGGGTTTCAGAAATGTCTGGGCCTTTTGGCAGAGGCTGCCCTAGAGGCACAGTGGGCAGGAACACTGGTGGCCCTGTTCTGGCACACAAGTAGGCCTGTTCCTTGCCATGACCTCTTGTTCAGGGCCGCGATGTGTGGCACACACGGAACTATAAAGTATTCTAAGCTGAGCTGGTTGTAGAACTTACCAAGCTGACCCAAGATGCATCCATTTTCCTCTCCTGGTGTTTTATGATTGCTTCCTCTGATGCTGCATTCCAGAGCTGTGATTGAATACTGTGAAATCAAGGCTGAATTTTCTTATATCTTCATATGTAAATGAAGTTCAGTGTCAGAAATGATTACAAGCAAATTCTAGTGAAACGACTCTAAAGTATAACTGGTTGACTTCCTAGAAGTCAGTTTTCTCTTCGAAGAGAGTTAACCTCATGCAGGAGTGGTAGGTAGTTTCCCTGATGCTGCTTGTTACCTTGGTTCTTCCTATCCCTCATGCTGATGGAATGTTTCAGGCAGAAGCAACTTAGAATGATGAAGTCCAGCTGCTTGGGCACTCCAGGGCTGTTTGGCATATTGCTGTAGGCTTTTGATTTTTGGAGAGCACTGAAGAATAGAATAGAACTGTGCTGAAGTTTCCAAGATGCGTAATTTTTCCATAGACATCTTAAAGTGAAGGATCTGCTCGCCATGATGGAAATCAAGCCTGGTAGAAGTTTATAAAGAACCACAGTTACTGTGGATTGAGGTAATACATATGATAAAGTTGTTTCCACGTTCTCTTTCTGACGGTGTCCTTTTACAAGTGCATGCTTTATTGTGCTTCCCTGCGTGTGGGGTGGTTGCCCGTGCTTTCTCTCCAGTTCAGCATGCTTCCTGTTGGTTTGAGGAGTGCTGAACTACAGGACCCTAATTGTAGTGCTTCCTAGTCCTGTTTCTCAACCTCGGAGTACCTGCAATGAAGATAAGAAACCACATGAAGTTTTTGATATAGTGCATTTGTTCCTATCTGTTGTGTGGTTATTGGACATGTAGCTCTGAGAATGGCTTCCTCTACTCAGACCTTGATGTTGAAATGGGTCCGGCTTACTTGAGTGTCATGCCTTTTTTTCTGCCCAGTGTTTTTTGTCATGGAAATCAAATGTAAACCTGTAAATCCCATACTTCTTGGGAGCAGAAAGTATTTATTACCACTTCGTGAGGTTCAGATAAATCATGAGTTGGTGCATTAATGCTGTTTTGCCTTTTACCAGTTTTGTAAGGAAAGGTAACCCTATGACTAGGCTGGGTTTGAGGATCCGGAGTTACCCTTCTAGAGCTGTCACAGCTTACCATGTGTCTACAGCAGTCTGCTGAGATACTTTCCTTTGGTTTATTTTGCTTTGCCCCTTCTGCAAAAATTTAAATAAAAATAAACTTTTTCATTGTGTTGGTGCAGCAGCAGTCCCTATCCTGACAGTATTTGGCATAACTTGATGCTGGTATCAGTTCTGTCCTTCAGGCATTACTGTGATAAGTCATGTTGCCAATAAACTTTACATTCATTGTGCTGCAATTTGGAGGCAGGCTGTTTTGTTTTGGCATTGTCACACAGCAGCCTGTAACAGACTAGATCAAGGCAAGCTGAGCTATGAAAATAATTTTCTTGTTTGAACAGAAGTAGTCTATTGAAGTGAATGCATTTGTCTTCTCCACTGGGATCAGTTGTGTGCTCTTATGGCACCTGATAAATGTTAACTTGATGAAAATCTTTGGACACCATTTCAACTTCAGTACAATGCATTCTGAAACAGATCAGTAAGAAGACTGTAGCCTTGCCACCATCAGCAGTGACTGCTCATCTTCAACCGAATCTTTGAGCCATATCTGTTTTTAAAACATCAAATATCCCTTCCTTTGGAACGGAGGAGAAGAGCACCTATAGGAGTGTGTAGGTCATTGGGGAGTAAGTCAAAATATGGAGGGCTTAGAAAAAAAAATAATTTCTGGGATATTGGATTTGCTTCCAGGCAGGTTTGCTGAAACCTCCTTTATTTCATGTTCACGATGTATTTATTGAGTAAATGATAGCAAAGTCTAGTTGTGCGGTACATAAGCCTTAATAAAAATGTAATTGACAGTGAAATGTGACAGTTGTGCTATAGAGGAGAAGCTCTGTGCAGCTCTAGTGCAGACTCGGTGCCTCTCCAAAGGTCAGCGCTGACGGAAGCACACAGTGTGTCCATGAGGAGAGGTGTGCCTTTTGCCTGTGCTGCTGGAACTCTTGCTTATTGTTTAAAAATTCCAGTGAGAGGAAGATGAGATTTGTCCTGATTTTTATGATCCAGCAAAATTCAGTCAAAATGTAGAGTTGTGCTTAATGCCACGGAAGTGAGTAGAAGGAGCAGCATGAAACTGGAGTGGGGCCATATAGTGCTGGTGGAGAGCTGAGGAGGGCCAGGTCCTAAAGCTCCTTGTTTCAGTGCCTATGAGGGACCCTTCTGG
This sequence comes from Chrysolophus pictus, assembly GCA_037305975.1. Lineage (NCBI taxonomy): Eukaryota > Metazoa > Chordata > Aves > Galliformes > Phasianidae > Chrysolophus > Chrysolophus pictus. Next base: position 23,255,990 of record CM074583.1, read on the forward strand.
CTTTGGCATGGTGTTCCTGTTGGTGGGGCGCTGATAGAAGGCCTGTGGCTGGGCTGCTCAGGCAGCTCCTGCAGATTGGGCTTTTCAACCTGCGGGGAAAGTTCTTGTGGAATCAGGCTGGTGTGCCATGCTGACTTCCTTGCTCTCAGAGGAAAAGAGAAGCTGAGAGTTTAAAAACCTGTTTCTTTCTATAGAAAGAAAAGCATTGTGACTCTATTTTGTTTGAGAGGTTCTGTTTGTTTTTCCTTTTGTCATCTTATTCGGGAGATGGCTGTGGGACCTCTGCCATGGCACCATTTGTTTTCCCATGTAAAAGCAAACAACTTGCAATGCTAATTAAAGAGCTTTTTAAGATGAAGAGCTTTGCATTATTTAAATTTTTTTTTTGAGAGAATGTTCTGAGTTTGTTCATTAATGAACAGTTAGAAATAAAATAAAATTAGACCTCATGAATTCTTCATGAGGTGTAATTTACCATCATTCTTCTTGGCATTTAGGTGCTGTGAACAGTTTATTATTCATGGATAACATTTTTGACTTCTGAGTTCTCAAAATGGAGCTGTCCACATGAATCCTTTAGAGTTCTTGGAATTTTATTCAGGCTCTTAAGGGAGAGATTGTGGTATGTTTAAAACACTTCAGTGCCTGCGCATACGCTTATTTTTAAGATTGTTAATTGCTACTCTATTTTTTTCAACATCTAAAATTAATTTCTCTTTATTGTGGAAAACGGGCAGCAGAGCTTATGTAACTTGGACAACAAGAATGAGTGTTAAATAATATGCTGAGCACACACTCCTCGCAGTGTAGGTCTGTGACAGTCTTTCACTCCAACAGACAGACCTCTTTCAGTCTACTGAGAGCAAATCTTGTAAATATAAAACATGTATATTTACATTTATGAAGCCATTGGCTATTGTTTATGCATGCAATAGGAAGATAAGCCTGTCTTAATTCAGTCTGTGGGTAGTTTTCTAAATGATTCATTAACTGTGCTTTGTAATGGTAGATGGATGTTACACACTTACTGTAATAGCAACTGAAGATAAATGTCAGTCATTGTAGCTTGTTTAAGCTTTGTAATCGCTTTGTTTATACATACAGGTATTCTTTGCATTATTGTTGGCACTAATAATTCAGCAGCACTAAATTAATTGAATTAATTGGAGAAAATGTTTAAGGAGATACGACAAGTATTTCTGAAATATAGTTTGGAACGTAGGGATTGCTGTAATGTGCATTTGTTGCTGATATTTTGTAGGAGCGGTTGTACTAAGCCTTTTGGTAAGCAGTGTATTGCAGAATGCAGGCAAGGCTGATGCTGAATTCCTGAGCAGCAGAGCTTTCCTTTGTGAGATCTGTCAAACTGAAATACCTGGTGCCTGGCTGATGCATTGCCATACTGAGAAAAGTAGTATACTAAGAAGCAATTCTTATAATTCAGCAGTCTGAAATGTACCTAGAATTTGAGGTATGAGTTGCCTTTTTTAACTTCAAAAAAAAAAAAAATTGCAGTCATAGAAATTTTGGTTTTGAATATTATAAGCATGGAACATTCAAGGTATTGGTGCTTAAATTACTAACGTATAAAAATAGTAACTGCAGTTTACTTTTTTTCAGTTATTGTTCTTCTCTATATAGAAAAGGAATGAGAGGGGAACAGAAAGCTGTGATTCTGCACCAGTAGCACGGGCACATTAGCACAGTGGTTGTATTAGTGAGATTCCTGCTAAAGTAGGTTAGAGAAGGGCTGCAGAACAACGAAGACGTTGCTAGGTTAAAGTAGTGTGTGAGGAGGTATAACTGATCTTTAAGGAATTACTGTATATTTCAGAAAATCTTTGTATGCAGCCACTGGTGGGTTTTCAACATTTATTTTGCTGATATCCAAGTGAGCCCTTCGTGAGCTAAAGATAAATTCATAACCTCCTTCCATACTTCAGGATTTTATAAAAAGTAGTAACATTAATTAATGTTATCAGCAGTAATTACAACATAATGAGAATGAACTATTTGCTGAGGAAACTGTAGCATGTACTTGAAAAATATCCATATTGCGATATAAGTATTGAATTCAGTCTGTCTTCGTGTTGTAGACAAAGTGAATGGTATGCTGAAACTTTACGTGAGAATAACTACATGTATTCAAAGAGCAATGTGCTGACAGCTTCTTAATATTAACTGCTATCCATGTTCTCATTGATTCGTAGGGTTGAGGACAGTGTTGAAAAGGAGGACTGGGATTTATGTTTCTTGTTAGTGTTAATTTAAGTTTTTACTAATGATGTGAATCGGTACATATGTGCAAAATAACTGATGCTCCTTTGTGCCCATGAGAGCTTTGGATGCTTCCTCTGGCACTTAGCTCCTTTATGCAGAAATGGCTCTGTACAGACTTGAAATTATGCAGTAAATAAAACACCTGTCTCTGTTTGTTATCTAAATTTTATGTACAGGTCCATTTGTAGTGATCTACAATTTTGTAGTGCTTTGAAGGGCCAACAGGAAAATAAATGCTTCCCTACTACTGACAAATGAGGAGATCTGATTGGAGCTAAGAGCAACCAGGAGGAAACCCTGGTGCCTGAGGTCACACTGGCTTATGCTGAGATCTTTGGAGATGCTATATGAAGAAGTGTATTTGTTCAAGAACAGGCTTTACTGAGCAGCCTAGGTTATTCCCAATGTTCTCTATTTGTTAAATACGTTAAACTGTGTTTACTGCATGGAGTAAAAGGTAAAGCATGCTTAAAATGCAGCTAAAAGGAGTTTGTGAAGCACAGAAGTAGGACACAGCTAGCTTTGAATTTTGTTGAATAGTTTTTTTTTAAGAGATTGAGGTTTCTGTTTATCGTGGGAAACTATACATAGCTTTTGTTGCTGCTGCTAATAATAGGTGACGTAGCTCTGTCAGCACGCCGTGCTGAAGGCCAGCTTCTGCTGCAGCTGGAGCCACAAGCAGTGCTCCTCTTGGCTTCAGAGAGCCAGGACCAGTACCTAAAACTGCAGTGTGTCTGGTGGCTTTTCCATTGGAAAGAATACAGTGAGATGACCTAGAGCTGCTGCTAGCCATGTCTGCGTCGCTGCCATCTTCTGACTGAACCTGGCTAACTGTCAGGTTTTGCTTGGTGGGGCAGGACCAGGCCTTGTCCTGCCTGAGATGGCCTGTGTTCTCCTCCTCAGCTGCTGGGGGGGACAATGGGAAAACCCCAGCTGGATTTTACTTTAATGAGACTGATATGGGGGTGTGTGTGTGTATATAAAATACAAGCATGCTGAGCTTGGTGTATTACCTTTAGGGGACAGGAGCCTGCATGGGCAGCAGGTTATTAGCAAAGCTTAGGATTGGAGCAAGAACCCGCTGTAAGGCTAGAGATGCGGAGATCAAAAGATTATCTTCCAGCTGGACCTCTGAGCTAAACAGATTTAGTGGTGTCTGAAGCACTTAGTGAGTAAATACGTGTCGGAAATCGGATTGGGGAAGAAAGTATGGCTAATTTTGGGTAAGCAGAAGGTCTGCAGTGCTGAACATATGGGTGGGTGCTGCCTCACCTGAGGTGTCAGTGGAGTTTGGGCACACGTGGCTGCCAAAGTGGGCAGTGGGGCTCTGAGGCTGCTGGCTGCCCCAGGATTAGGACTTCTTTGGAACTGTTCTGCTTTGTGGCTAAAGGCCTTGCTGTTTAAGCATAATGTAGCAAGGCTTCCTTTTATTTGAAAATGGTCAAACCACATAATGTATTCTGGAGTCCAGTAATCAAAATCAATAGCAATTTAAAACTTGTTTCCATAGATGAAAATGAAGGATTATTTAATAAATGTAGCTTTAAATAAAGACTAAAATGTATCAGTGTAAAAACAAAAAATGCTGACCGGAACTGAAGCTATTTAGAGACCTAAGCACCTTGGTACAATTAATTTTAGATCATACTCCTCTGTTCTGGTGCCCCCCTCTCAACCCAACTACGAGCCTAATTTGTCGCAATACATACCTCCCTGGCTTCAAAAAAGAAAGCTAATTAAGTCATGAGTAATTATTATAATTACAGGATGAGATGAGCACAAGGCTCAGTGCTGGTAGCTCTCCTCCATGCCCTTCCTGTGGTGCATCTTCCTGTGACTCCTGCTCACTCTGTCCATCCTTGGGCACAGCAGGTCCCTGCAGAGCCCTGAAGCACCCAGGTTTGTTTTCATCCATGTCTGTACAGCTCTGCTGCAGACTGCGTTCTCCTGCGTATCCTGCAGGCAGAGGGGCCTGCGTGCAGCTGTGCCCACATGATTGAGCACACTTGTGACAACAGGGACACTGTCACCTGTCTGTGTGAGCAAAACAGCTTCTTACGTGGCATTTTGGAGAAGTCTTGGTGGAAAAACTGGAGGTTCGTGTTTCAGGTTAGAACCACTTGTTAAAATACCATTCTGCACTGAATAAGCTGTATCTGATTAAACCTTTCCAGTAACTTATCTGAAGACCTTTGTATCTCTGAAGATTGCAGATCCAGGGCTTTATTATTTAAAGAGGTGTCAGTTCGTTAGTGAAAAATATAACTGGAAAATATAGGTCATCCCTGGAACCAGTAAGTGGTATGCCTTGGGACACTGTGCCTTTATTAACTAAAGGCAGCCCAAATGATGACACTTTGCAGATTGGCTGTGCTTGGTTAATGTTGTTGTCGTTGCACTTTGTGATACAGTTATTAAATAGGTAAAATATTTTACCTTTTCGTATAGAGCCGTACACTTATTTCATCTGATTTAATGGAACTATAATTTTAATTATGATTATTACCTTAAATTATAATTAAATTTATGTGGTTTAAATATACATTTGTGAAAATGGCTGTGTGATGAAAGCAGAAATCAGCTTTGCATTAACAAAAAAGGATTTTTAAACTGCATCTTAGTATATGCTCACAGCCAAAGACTAGCATGACCTACTTTGCAACAATAACAGAGGAATCAAGCCGGTTTCTTTTGTTGAAATATCTAAATTGGCCGTGAATGCTACCTACTCACTCGTTTGTAAGTATCTTTTAAAAAAACAGCATTTATATCTATGAAACTTAAGGTTTCTTCTCTTTTTCTTTTTTTAACTTAGATAATTAGCACCATGGAGCCTCAGGTGTCGAATGGCCCTACTTCCAATACAACCAATGGACCCTCCAGCAACAGTAGAAACTGCCCTTCCCCCATGCAGACGGGGGCTGCCACAGATGACAGCAAAACCAACCTCATAGTCAACTATTTACCCCAGAACATGACCCAGGAGGAATTCAGGAGTCTCTTTGGGAGCATTGGTGAAATAGAATCCTGCAAGCTCGTGAGAGACAAAATCACAGGTAAGCTGTTGAGCGTTGCTTGCTTTCCTGTACATCAGGGTCTCTTTACACTTAAGGTCAGCAAAACCTCAGTGCTCGTATTGCAAGTGCTTTGAAATACTGCAGGTATCATGGCAAGCTGCTTCTGACGGTAAACCTTTAGTTTTCAGTTATGTGTACTGGCTGTAGATCTACAGGTGAACCCTTGTTCTTCAGCCCACGTACAGCTCTGGGGAGTGAAGCAGACATTACCAGTGTGCGTGCATTTAATGCTTCCTAGGCAACTTGCAGCAGAGCTCAGATGGTGACATGGCTTTCCTCATCATTTTTTATTTTTCCTGATTAACGTTGACTCAGTTGTACAAATGTATCTGAATTGCTTGAGCCAACCAACAGTTCATAATTCTGACTTTCTTGTGAACTTCATAGTACCTTCATCAGACTTCTGCACGTTAAAGTTTCAGAGCCACAGTGGTTCTGTGTATCCATCACAGCCCCTTATCTCTGGCTTCCTGGAGCAGTAGTGGTGTGTAGTTAGGAGCTACTGCTCCAAATCTCATTTGAACTTTTGTGATTATTGGTTAATGAACTTTGTTCCCTGAAAACACCATAGTTTGCAGCGACCTCTTCCTTTGTGGGGTGACACCCGTTGATTGGTGCCTTCGGAATGAGAAAAGCTTCCAATTACAGATCTTACCTCATGGAAGTCAGTGGTGTCTCCACTTTTGCTAAAGAAGGTGTAGGTAGGTGCTGATGTACCTCACTTGCTCTGCATCCTTGCTGCCACAGCCAGAAGTTCACTGATGGACAGAATGGCAGCAGGGTGAGCAGTGACTTCATGTAGTTTGCTTTATGGGTTAGTTTTATAAGTTGTGTCTACTTGCACTGTAGGTGGTGAACAACTGAAATGTCTCTGCTGTTCAGCATGTCACTGGTGTTATGTTTAGCACCAAGTGCAGCAGACTTAGGAAGGAAAGGGTTCTAACACTGGAGCAGTCCCTTCTCAAGTATGTGCTCTTGGCAGCTTGAGTGTGCATCATCTGGAAAGAGGCACTGTCAAAATGAGGAATTGAAAAGACAAGTCTTCATACCTACATCTGTAACAGCCTGGCAGCTGTTTTATTGGCAGCATTAGGATTATCTGCTTAGTGCTTCTAAACATGCAATGTTTCTTTTTTATTTACTTCCTGACATACAGCAATGTTCTTGTTTAACGCAAGGCACATAATAAATGGCAGTAGCCCCAGGGCAGCTCAAGTCCTCAGAAGTGTAGTCCGGCAGAGCTTTCTGTTTGCACATTGACCATGATGTATCTATTTCAATATATTTTCTGATTGGGACACAGCTTCAGGGTATGGAAAAAACAGATTGAAAAATCAACTTGACTTCTTTTATTTATTCTTCTTCTTTTTCAACTTAAAAGAAAAACAATTTTCTCGTGCCCTCTTTTCCAAAAATTTCCATGCTGAGAGCTCAAGTTCTCTGCTTTTACATGCCTGTCTGTCTCAGTACCCCAATATGACACTTGATACCTACTACCAGACAAACTTTAGCCCCCAATATTTTTTCAGTTTGAAAATGATCTGGGAAAAAACTACAAGTTACTTGAGTTACTTGAGACCCAAGTGAATTACTAACTCTCATCTACAAGAGTGCCTCGCTTGAATTTTGACTGTGGCAGGTCTTGTATTTTAGTAACTTTATTTGCCTCCTGTATTTCTTGTTGATGGGGATTTCCTTGAAACAGAATCTCAGAATTCTAGATATTGTGTGTTGTTTTTGTAGAGAATTGGCAGCCTTTGTAAGGAGAGCTGTTACTTCATCTGCTTGTTCTATTTCATCTCCAGGCTTTTGTCTCTATATTTGAAGATGTGAGAAAATTGGTGATGCGATCTCACATTTTCTTGGGTAGTTTTTTTACCTATAATTTTTTCTTTAAAAAGCTTATTAAGAGTTAAAGTCAATAACTTCATAGCAAATATTCCTTTTTATTTAAAAAATATATATATATGCTTTCTGGACACAGTCCCTGTGTGATGTGAGAACCTCCATGTTTTAAAAAGTGATGCAAGTAGAAATTAACCAAACCAAATTCGGGTAGGAAAAAAGCTACCAGGATTGTCCTCCAAAGCCTGTTCTGTTAATTTTTGGAAACAGAACCTAATCTGATCAGGTTTGAAACCTGTGATGATACAGTGTCACTACACTTCAGGGTGCGTTTTTAACCCTTGTATTAATTCGGGATTGCTAAAGCAGTAGGCTGTTACAGGAGTAACTGACTTCTCAGGGGGTTTCTGCTGCTTTTCCGTATTAAAAATCACTGTAGATTTATTTGACAGTGAAGCTGTACTGTAGAAGAAATATTAAATTCTTAAACTACTTGCACTGAACTGGTGGAGGTCTGAAACAATTAGTTTGGGTTTGCCTGCTTTTGAATTTTTCATTGTTTGCTCAAAATTTTATCTAAATCTCAGCTAAATGTATGCTGGTAAACAAATGTTAAAATATTTGTTTAGAGGCATGGAAAAGGTCACAGACCAAATGTTAAGTAGCTAGTCTGGAGAAACCATATTAAAGTCTTCAACATATTTCCGAGGCTAGATTGAATTTTTTGCGTGAACCAGTTAAATTCTGTTCCCTATCCCATTAAAGCAGGTGCACAGGTACTGTGAAAAAATATTTAGACTCTCAAAATGCTATTTTTTCAGGGTGTTAAAGCTAACCAAAGTCTGTTAAAGTATCTCTTTGAGAGAATTTGTGGTCTGAGCTGTTTTATTTTAAGTGGATTAAAGAGTATGTGTCAGCAATAATCATCTGCTCTGAGTCTTTTTGCAGGTCTTTTACAACAGCACTAGATTTTTTTAAGGAAATTGATTCGTGATGTTACCCCTCGTTTTGGAAAGACACATGTTTAAACAACCATGTTCCCTTACTAAAAAATATATGCTAATTTGGTAGTACACCGTGCTGAGTTGAATAGGAATGACAGCTTCCAAGACAGCCTTTAATTTGGTATTCAAAACCAAAATTGTAAACTTGGGTTTTGTTTGGTAGCTTTGCAGAACAGGCAGGATATACAGTAGCATTTTTAAAAGATGCTAATGACTTGAAAGAGGAGATGGAAGTCAGGCATAAATTTTAATTATGGGGGAGGGGCTGTGATAGGAAAATGCTTTTTTCACTGCTGAGATTTAAAGGGAGCAAGACAAGGAAAAACAGACTGAAGATAGTTGCCTTCATTTGGCTGGGGTGTTTAATAAAAGCAGAACTTGTGGTTGTAAAGTGTGCTTATTAAATTCTTCATTTACACTACCTAATTAATTCTAGCATTTTAAATTAACAGTGAAACTGGTCCCTGCTGTACCATTTCATAGCTACAGCATATTTCGTCCAACAACCCAGTTGTTCAGGTTTAATCAGCTGCTTTCCAAAAATGAGGAGAAGGAATTTGAGTTTGAAAAAAAGAAAAACACAAATGGCATAAACATTTTAGTACAGCTTTAGATGAAAGGAGATGACTTTATGGAGAAGCACTATGGTTTTCAGATGGATATGAGGCTCTATGCTTACGAATGAAGTTAAACTGCATGTTTTTGCAGATGCACTTCATTTCTTCTTTTGTTCCAAGAAAGAGATTCCTGCTAGCTGACTTAAGCTGGGGAAGGGAATGGCTTGAGTTCATCAGCATTTATTTTCTCAGAATTTCCTGACCTTCTGTCCCATCCTTGGAAGTAAAAGGTTCAGTCAGTGTAGTCTGTCAGAAGCATTGCTAGTGCTGCTGGCCAACCACATCCTTGTTGTCTTTGTGGGTGGGAGAAGGAAGATGCTTGTTAAAAAAAAAAAAATCTTATTTCATTTTTTTACCTGATCTGAGCTCTTCTGAATTAGTTTTTTTCTCTGTATTCTACACAGGAATTCATATCACCTGATCTTCAAATGAACAGTATCTAAAATCTTCAGATCTCAATCTTTTCATACCTTACGATGATTCAGACACACTGTAAAGCAGAATATTTATTGATACAGGATTTCTGTGCATCACTTAACATATGACAAGAGTTTGCATATTCCTGCTTGTGGTGCAATTTGATGTTCTTTGCATGCGTAATCAAGGAACTTCATTGCTCCTATCTCCAAAAAGCATGTCTGCTTTAAATTGTTCCTTTTTAATTCCTTCTTGATTATACTGTTTCATGTCTTTTATTTTAATTTCAAGTATGACAGAACTGATACAGAACTGATACAGACCAGGATTAAGATTGCAGTTCAGAAATAATCATGGCATTGTAAATATAAATATTGATGATTCAAAGGCAGAATGAAGAAACAGTTGACTCAATTGGTATCATCTGTGTTAGAACATGTTAGGAGAGAACTACTGAGTTGTCTAGTAGTGGATTGTCCAGCCAGCAACTGAAAGCTGCAAAATGGCAGAATCAGAAATTATACAGTATTATGAGTACAGGCACAGTCTTCCATGTGAGCAGTGTTCACAATGTCAGCTTACGTCTGCAGGCACCAGTAAATTGAGCCTGCAGTGGTATGGATACTCTGGCAGTACTCCCAGCACACCAGTGTGAACCTGTTCTGCTCCAGAACCCCGTGAGGGGTGAAGCTGGTATCTTTCATCTCTCTGTACTAGTTGGTTTTTTTCGAGCTCCCTGTATAAGAGATGACTTACAAACAAGTACCAGGATGTGCTGCTGTAAAATGAAAGGCACACGTGTAATTTAACCGGGACTAGATGGTGAATGGTGCTGAACTCTTGGTTCTGTCTGGAATGCTTTGTGCTGAGGTTTCTTATCTGGCTCTTTGTGAAATCTAGGACTTAAATTTTTTTTAAAGCAGTTATAATTCTCACATCCAGGACCGGTGACTTTCTGAGAGCCTTGCGTGGAAAAGGGTCTGTATCCTCAGGAGAAGCCATTAATTGGCGCTGCTGGTGGTGACAGTGACCCTAGGAGGCAAGAGGGAAGAAAGCCAGGTATTATCATGTTGCCTAACAGTAAGACCCTCCAGAAGGGAAGTTTTTAAGCTTGACAAAGTGTGCAAAAGCAAGAAAACAGTACTTAAGCATAGTAAGCCAGCCTCTTCTGGTATTGGCCCACTGCTTGGAGCTAAGCTTTATTTCAGTGGGAGATTGCTCCCTGATAGAGTAGGTAAAAGGGAAGTCACAGTATCCATCTTGGGGTCAGGAGGGAACTTGGAAAGCTTCAGGAACAAAACCAAGATCATAATAAAAGATGCAAAGCAGAATCAAGACTACTAGTTGTATTTCTCTTTAGGAAAGAGACCTTTATGTAATACAGTTCATGACAGTAGATGACAACTGGATGGTGTGGTCTGAATTGGAAAGACATAGCTTGGAAGTTGCTGAGATATTAAAATTGTACAAATTGTTAAAACTGTAAAATTTGTTAACATGGGATGAAGTACCTGTTTCATTTTAAAATAAATTGTTGAATCACTTATGTTCAGGAGCTGTAGGAACTTCATGTACAAAGACAACTGGCGCTTTATATATGTTTGCTGTAGCAATTTTGTAAAAGGGCATACCAAAAATGTTTCCTGCTAGGAAGAAGAAAATAGCTATATGGCCCATATGCAGATAAGAATAGCTCGCTGTGAAACAGCCTGATCTGGGTATAAACTGCTTCTACTTTAGATGTCCTGTTCGCTGTCTGTGCTTGGGAAGTTCATTCCATTTTGAGATATTACTGGTTCCAGCAGTTTTTGCCCATTCAAAATACATTAAATAGATAGGATTACAGAATGTAAGGATTAGATAGATAAGATTTATAAAAATGTTTAGGAAGTATGTAAACTCATGCCTCATGGCATAAAGCTTACCTAATAACAGGGTTTAGGAGAAAAATACCTTGTAGAGATGGTTTATTCCCTTGTTGACTTGGAAGGATATTGTGGTAATTCTCTGTGAAGCAGTGATAACTAGTCACTGATCTCTGATTATTTATTTGGTACAGATCTTGTCAGATCAGCTTGACAGCAGCTGCTTTGTTCCAGTGGTAGATGAGAATTTGTAGTCCTTTAGAATAGAACACTGTGTATTGTGGCGTTCACCATTTACCAAGTGAATACAATTCTGGGATTTAACTTGTGTTTAGAGGCAACATTTAGTAGCATACAGCCTTCCCCAAATGGGGGGATAAAAAAAACTTGTAAACAGTAGTATTTTACTTCCCTCCATTTCACTTCTTTAAAAGTAAAGGGCTTAATACTTGCTGAAATGAAGTAAGGAGGATAGATGAATATGCAGCAGAGCCAGTACTCTACTGGAGTTCTTTTAACTGGAAAATAATGTCAAATTCACTGAATTACCTTCAGTTGTTCAGGAAGTGATTCGAGATTGGCCTCATTATATTTCAGTAGATACAGAGGAGATGTATGTGAGAGGTAAGTCCATGGTCAAAATGCAGTGTGGAAAAGAGTGGCCAGAGTAGCACAGCTGAAAGTCATGTCCTCATGAAAACAAAACTCTTGTATGTTCTGGAAAAAGGGACTTTCCACAAATCAGGTGGAATACAGAGCGTGCTTTAATTTTTGGCTATAATTGTTTTTTGTAACATCTGTTGCACATGGAAGGTAAAATACTGGAAGACATAAAAAGCAGACATGTCAGAGTCCTTTAAACCTAAAATCCAGAATTATTATAACTGTATGGTTCTGAGTGTTATTAAAGGCATGATAAAATAACTAGGTCACCAAATGAAGATCAGTTTATTTTTGTAGCTTCTGATTTCTTGAAGTATGTTCTCTGCTGGAGAGGAGATAAGTAACACTGAAATTAAGTTTTAGCCTATTCTAAGGGCTGTGGATTCAAGACAATTCCCAAATATTGATCAGCTAAATGAGTATTTGCATTAAGTATGTGAACTAAATTCATCGGTACTGTATGGGAAGGAACACAGAAGTAATGATGAGCATCTTGGCAGATTTCTAAAAATGTATTTGGCTTGAGTTGATGTCTCTTCTGAACACAGGGGAAAATGATTAAATTTGCATCTGTCACTTTCTTTATCACCTCTGCAGTTATCTGGTGCGTGTCCTGCACGGGTGAACAAAAGAGTTTTCATTTCTTGATTATTTGGGAAAAAGTAATTGAAGTAAGTGTAGAGGCAATAGGCCAAGAAGGTTTGACCCTTGAGCTGAGAAAAACCTTTCTAATTTACTGGAGTCTAGTATTAAATGTGGAGGTTGGCGGCCCTGCCTGTGGTGGGGGGGATTGAAGATTCGTGATCCTTGAGGTCCCTTCCAATCCAGGCCATTCTGTGGTTAAACAGTCTGACTACTGGGACAGTTCTGAAGTGTCAGATGCTTTCAATTTGTGTTTAGTTTACTCTACAGTTCTCTTTGTTTTGAGTGAATAACACTTTCCCATCAAGTCTAATGACTTGCAAGTACTGTTTCCTGTCGAGCACTAGCACGCTTACTTCTGGAACTGTGACCTCTTGATAAGTTATCGATGAGGCACTTCCATGTATCTGCTTCCCTTCTTGTCTAAGGCTTCCTTTGCCCTTCACACGTATGAAGATGTTCCATCTACTGTGAAAGTCAGGTGAAATGGGTTGATAGATGAAGTCCTCTGTTAAGTGACGGTCTGTCCTTGGTTCCAGTGTTTTGCTTTCCTTTTTTTTAAACCATAGTGCCTTTTAATGTACAAGGTCTATGCTTTGGCACACGTCCAGCTTTCCAGTATTTAACTTCTTTGTTTCTTTCCTTTTAGCACAAGGAAGACAAGGAAGGAGAAAAGGAATAAACTCTAGTGAAGCACTGGGAGATGGGCAGCAGTGTCTGATGCTGTGCCATCTTCCAGCTGAGCTGGGGCCTGTTAAGGCAGCAGTAGGCAGTGCACAGAGATACTTCACCTTCCAGGGCTCCAAGGTTGATTTTTCCAAGCACTCAGCCATTGTCTGCTGCTCAAGATCTTCTGCATTTCAGCCATGCCATGCTGCAGCAGTTAACCCCTGCTCATCTGTCCAGCTCTGTCCTTAGACAGTTTGTCTAAGGACAGAAGTGACCTGTGCAAAACCACTCTAAATAGTTCTGAAACTGCCCTAGCTCCTGCTTTCTTTTCACAAGACTCTGCTTTTTACTAACACTATGGTAGGAGTTTCTTCTTGGCTGTAAGACTGTGTCTTACAAATTGTGATCTGGATGATTTGACCTGCCTGCAGTAGCTTTCTCAGACTCTGAGCTAGGAAGTTCTTGCCCCTTCTGTTACAGGCCTGATCCATCATCACTTCTCTTCTAGAGTGCAGATGCTTCTCCCTACAGCTGGAAGAGTACTGCAAGATTTCCTTCAGTTTCAGCTTCTGGAAGTAGTCACCTTGAGACCTTCAAATCCAGATTGCAATCTGCTGCCCATGGGAGTATACATCTTGAGCACTCCCTTCTTTTTCCTCTCTATTGCTGCAATCCCAGTTGTGCAACAGGCTGCCTCTTCAGACCCCATCCATTCTAAATCCCATCCCTCAGATCTCTGCTTTTGGAGTCATTCTGATATGTCTAACTTGTATGAGGACCCATTTATGTGATCAAGTCAATCTGTTTCCCATCTGTGTCTCAAGTGAGTGACCTTCTGCAGAGGGTAGCATTTCTTTAGGGATAGCTATTAAATGAAGGCTTTGCTGGACTTTAAATCCTTCTGTTTTGCTTTCAGAAAATTTCAGAGGTTCAAACTCCAGTGTTTCAAAACCTAAGGTATTGGACTTAAGAGGGTCATTTTGTAATCAAACAGTTGTTATATGCAAGAGTAGATGGGAGGAGGATTTACCGGTTTCCTACAATTAAATATCATTAATGCTGCTTATCTATTCTGTACTGGCTCTTAAAGAATAGCTTTACTTGCTAGCTGAAACTGCATGTCCAGTAACCCTTGTATGCAGCTCAACAGTAGTTACATATTATAGTAAGTAATCTTTGTTGTTCTGATGCTCAGCCTCTGGCAGCAAATGGGCATTTTTGAGCTTAGACTCATGATTCATATCCTTTCCTGGAGCAGTCATTGGCAAGAGAATTATAACCTTCAACTTCCTATACGGTGGATTGTATAGCACGAGTTTTGTTTAGGCCCTCTGTATCTCAGTCTATAACTGTTTACACTCGAGCTTTGTTTCAGGTTTTACTCAGATACTTAATTTCCCATTTGTGGTGCTTATCTTAGGGCCCCCCTCTCTTCCATGTGAGATTTTGACTCTAAAAATGTGAAGGAAGAAGAGAGAAACTTCATGTCAGTGAATTCTAGACAGGGCTATGAGCAACCCGACCTAGCTGTGGGTGTCCCTGTTCATTCCAGGAGAGTTGGACTAGATGACCTATAAAGGTCTCTTCCAACTTGAGCTGTTCCATGATTTTAAGCCCAGGTCTATTTCTCTGACTCTGCTCATCAGCTCTGTTTTGGCTGACTCACTGCTTTGGTTTGTTGAATGCGTTCTCCTTGAGCAGGATCTGTCACTGACTGCAGGTGTTGCTGCTTGTTTCCGTGGGGAATTTCAGTACAAGTTACTGACTTGCAGGTGCTGCTGAAGACAGGATATTGGACTAGGCAGAGCGCTGCTCTGACCCAGTACTGCTGTTCTTATGGCTTTCATAGCATCTGTTTAATCAGTGGAATATATCTGCTTGAGGAAAAAACTGAACTCATTATTTTTATTCACAGGAGCCTGGAATTTTTTTCAATTAGATAGTTTTTAAAAGGGTGTTGAAACAGCAGTTGGATGAAAAACTGCACTGTATTCACCTGCAAGCAAATAAATGGCAGCATCCTCAGTATGATTAATTGTTGCTGCACTGGAGGGGATGCTGATTGTGTGGTAGGAGGTACAATGTCCTTGCTGCCCTATACAGATAGTCTGTTCTCACACATGTTTTTAAAGCACCTGAATTTACCATCCACGGGCAGCTTTTGCTTACAGCATCCTAGGACCCAGAAATGAGGCCGTCTTCCCTAAGATGCTGTTGGTTAGATGGGGGTGTTTTCAGTTTCCCTGGTAGGTAGGGCATGGTAAGATAGGACATGTAACAAGGAAAAAGTATTTTCCAGCAATTCCTTTTTTAGACTCCTCTGTTCTCCTACATACTGTATCTGTGTCATTTTTATTTACCCATGCATCTCTCCCCTCATTTTGTTCTCTTCCTTCTTGTTCTGGAAACTTCGTTCTTAAACAAAACAACTCCAGACCTTAAGAACAGCAGCTTGGGAGCCAGACTGGCTGGTAGGTCCTTTGCTCTGGTACTTTGTACTGCGTTGGAATAACTGCTTTGGTACCTTGATTTTTCTTTTGTAAGGCTATGGTACCTTCTTGCTCCAGGTGAGGTACCCTGCCATCTAGAAACAACATGAAGGAAAAAATGTGTGTAAATTGACTGCTCCTTCTGTCCTGTCCCTTCCACTCCTTACCCACCTACATGCTTAATATTGTGAAAAGTAATGTCACCTTACTGAACTCATCTATCAAAATCTGTACCATGTTCTGTGGTGATCACCCAGCCAGAACTGCTTGTGATTGTGACTTCTGCACATGGTGTATCTAGAGCCGTATATGTAGCATTGAAGAACATACTGGTAGTCTGTTACCCTTAAAAAGGCTTGTTTTTCAATCTGGAGAAAAACCAAGTGAAGAGTATATTAGTTCTGATAGCCTTGAAAATAGCATGTGGAAACCTGTGCTTTAGACCGGGGAGGGGAAGGAAGCAATTACTGAGAACTGGTTTCCTTTTCAGTGAGATTATCAACAAGTTTGAGTGATAGAACTGGTTAGTAATGCCCACAACAGTTCTCACACTTTCTAATTTAAACAGCTTTCATTAGTTCTGTAAGTATATGAGAAATATTAACAGACATTGGAAATACCTTTTAAAGAAAAATCCTCTTGTTATGTGGTTCTTGAAAGTTCTACGTTGAAGCTGAAGCAAATTTAAGTAGGCTCGATACAGTCAAATACTTGTAGGTAGCAGAATTTTATAGGTAGTACAGTTCGGAATATGATTAAGTGATTTTACTTTTCTCAGCATCTTCCCAGATGCTATGTAAAGTAATCTGTGTAAATCTAATACTAGAGATTAACCTTTGGAGTTGGCAGGTTGCAGCTTTTATTTGTTTTCACTGATCAGATCAAAAATGCTGCAGACACAGGTTTTGTTGCTAATATTAAATTTTGTGTTCTGGCCTGTAATAAATGACTGTCAACTGTTCTCTGTGCATTGGAAAGACTAGCTAGTGGAGCTCCAAGAGTTTAATTAGTAGGCTGCTTGAGACAGAATAGGCATTCTGAGTCATTGTTCAGAATTGCTGTGAGATTTCTTAGTCTTGTGGTGGCTTTTGGATTTTTTTTCTGACAGCCTGTTTAGGTACAAAACCCTAAATATTGCTAAATTAAATCATTTAATGACAGAAGTACCAAGGCTTTTTGAATCTGTGGCCAACCACATTTCATATAGCTGCTGTTTTATGTCCTACATAATTTGCAAAGCATACTCCCTTTTCTCCGGTTTTATGTGCCTCTGCCATTTCCTTTCAAGTGTTACCGCTGCTGTTTCCACACAAAGTGCTTCCAGGCTTGAAGATTCACTGGATTTTCATACTTCAGCTGTGCCTTTCCTTTCCCGATTCCTCCGGTTATGTAGTTCCTCTGTGGGAGAGCATTTTCTTAATCTTGTAACAAACATCTATAAACTCAGCTCTGCTGTATTTCATTAAGGCAGAGTTTTCTTTTCTCTGTGCTAGTGATGTTCTGATCCACTGGGGAAGCTGAAGCCCGGTGAGTGGCTGGGCTCTACTGTGGCTCTGCTTTTCTTCTCCTCTTCATCCTTCTGCTCTCGCCTTCTACATCAGCACGTTTTGCAAACAATCTCTGGATGTCTGCTATCTTACAAAAAGCTGAAGGTTTGGTGTACTTGCACCAAATCTGTGTGAAGTGTGATGGGATCGCAGTATTCAGAAGTCACTGTGACTTTGCTTGAAGCCTGACCTAAATCAGTTTAGTCTGCCTTCCATTTCTGTTCCCTCATTAAGTATTATGTTTGTGTTGCTTTCTGCTCCATCTAAAATTTGAAGATAGCAGTTTCTGGGGTAGGATGCAGGAGAGGAAGGTGCACTTGCTGTCATTGATGTACCTTGCCGATGACCAGCTGGGTCTCACTGTTGGGGTACCTTTCCTCTTGGGTTTTGGACCATATAATTTACCCTTCTTAATTTCACCCTTTGTGTAACACTGAGTAACATGCTTTGAATATATTTCTTCAGTCAGTCTTTACACGTTTGAAGTATCTTAGGCTTTTGGTTCTCCTTTTAGTCTCCATTAAGCCAAGGGAGTAGCATGTTCTAGCCATTTTACATTGTATGTTCCTAATCTTCTATCTTAAGTCATTTCAAGGCCTAAGTCATGCTTGACTTAAAACCATGCTGATCATTGACATTTGTCCTCAGTTTGTTGCTCTCCTTCTTGCATCTTCAGTGCATACATTTGTTGTTACAGTTGAAAGTAGCTGCTTGGTTTTTTTATACACTGCTCTTCCAGCAATGTTGTATTCCCTCTGCATGATGTGACAGCAGCCTATTTTGGCTGTGGAAGGCTTCCTGCCACACATGACACATTTCTGTCTAATTCAGTGACTCCTTTAATTGCTATTGCAAATTTCTTTCCACATGGCTGCTTCTCACTTTCTGCATTGGTTTGTTTTTCACTTCTCTGTGGTTTGTTTTCGCTGCTTCTCATTGAATATTGTTATAATTTAGCCTGTTACGTTTCTGTATTCTGTTTTCTTGTGTTCAATTTGTCCCTTCTTCAGCATTGAATGTACTGCTTAAGATAGATAAGTCATGGCTGCTTCTTTTCCATTCATGCCTGTCTCCCAAACAGTGGATTTTTGTAGTACAGTCCTAGTTCTGTTCAGGGACAAAGCGGGGAGGAGTGCAGCCTTGCTCTTCTCAGAACAGCTGCTAATTCAGGGGCTGTGTGGTTCCTTTAGGGAAGGGGGAAGAGATTGAAGAAAAAAAAAAGTAGGAGGTGTCAACCAGGGGAGGGGAAAAATCCTAATATTTGTTCAGAAATTGAACTCTGGTTGTCCTGTGTATGACAGGGGCTGTTGTTTCTGAAGACAGACTTGATCGCAGCATCCAGTAGTGTGTATGTACCCATGCTGAAAATGAGTTCTTGCATTTAAATAAAGCTGATAAGAGCAGCAAAGAAAAATTACATATCACAAGAGAAAGTAGGCAAGATATTCTGCAGCATGTGGAATGTGTGTGTTGTTTACAAGATTCTCCAGCCCAGCACAACACACAAAAGCGCTGTGGTCCAATAATAAGGTTACTGTCTTGCAAGGGGTGGGGGGAAGGGGGAATACAGCTTTAGTTTCCTGCTCTGATAATGTTATGCTATCCAAGTTTACCCTGGAAATTGCAGTGCCTTTCAGTTTTTCTTCCTCCAAAATAAGAATCAAAGTACTTTCTCGAAAGTGTGTTTGCATGGAAAGGTGTGTTGCAGAGATAAAGCACTTCCGTGCTATGGTAATGGAACCACAGAAGGCTCCAGCCAAGTCAGCAGCATCTGTCTCAAACTGACGCTTAAGCTTTGCATGCAGATTAGTCCATGTCCTCAAGTACAGTAATTACACAGCTGACTTTGTTAGGGCTCTGTATAGCATGCAGGTAAGAGCAAAGTTGTCTTTTGCATGAGATGCAGAACATCTGAAATGCTAGAAGCCTTTAAAAAGACTCTAAAGCACTATATGCAAGAGTAAGCACGTTTTATATTACTGTTGTGGTCGTGTTTAAAAGGGAGCGATTGCATGGTTTTGAAAGTCTTCCTGAAATTTCTGTGAGAGACTTGTTTTTTGGGAGGATCTAGTGGTGCCTGGATGGTAGCTGGCTCTGCCTAGCACCCTTGATTTTGTGTTGTTCTGGGTGTGTAGGGCTACATTCAGAATGAGAAGCATGTCAGTGTCTAATTTTGAGGGAAAGCAGCTGCTGTCAGTTGGTATTTCACTTCTGTAAGAACTGTTACTGCTTCAGCATCTCCAAAAACCAAGACATTAAATAACGTTGTCTTGTATGAAGGGATTTGTCAAAATTGCAAGGAAGGACAAAACTGATCCTCTTTTAATCTCCTCTGGCATTGCTTGGTGAAATCAAGTTTTCACTTCAGGCAAGGTTTTGGCTGAATGACCTTGTTTTCTGCTGTGGGCTTTTGGTTTTTGAGTCTCTCGTTTTTGAGGTGACTGTATTGTGGGCCCGGTGGTTTTCCTCATGGCAACAGTGAGATCAGGGATCACAGATACCTCACTAGCAGTAATGGTTTGATTGTTCTAGCTACATTTATAGCATCGGCTTCACATTTTGGGCAATATTTTCTTTCTTTCCCCTTTTATTCTTAGAGGCTTGTTGTCATGGTATCTGGCACTTCCCATTCAGATATTAAAATTGAGTGAGTGGTGTCTGTATGTCTGAGTCGTTTTCCCTTTTATCCTCTCCCTGAGGGAGTGCTTTACGTGGGATGCAGCACGCTGTTGGCAAGGGCTTCCTTTTGGGGATTCTCAGTTATCCAGTGCTGTGCCTGCAGAGTGGGCCTGGGGTGGAGAAGCCCCTTCCTCTTGGGCTGGGGGGGGGATTGAGTCCTCAGTGCTGAGATCGTATTGGGAGTCCATTGTGTAAGTAATTGCCCCCAGAAGGGCGTTGTCTTCTTTGCAAACAAGCTCTCGTCCAGGTCACTCGGCATTTCTACCACTGCCTCAGTCCTGGCATTTCCTCCACAGGCAGAGCTCAGGTTTTGCTGTTTGGGGATCAGGGCTATGGTGTTTTAAGGGAAGAATTTGCTGGGGGATCTTCTTCCTGAGCAGGGTCAGCATGTACACTTCCATAGGTGTCTTAGCTAGATCTAGCCTTCTGCCTGTGGAGCAGAGGGATTTTTTTTTGCTGAGACTTGGGTTTAATTTTGCTTATCTATTCACTCCAAAAGCTCCAGACAGTTTTTTTGGGGCATCTGCTAAAAGGATTTCCCTGTGTAAGGCTAAATCCTGCCTTTCTTCTCTGGTGGGACCTTAGCAGATGCATCTTCCACTGCTATTTGAATCTTGCCAGTAACGGTTTTAACTAAGAACTAGCAGTGCTCCTCAGTTGTAGGTGTACTATAGCATCAAACCTGTCTGAGGTTCTAGGATGGGCTGTATCTAAACACAGCTAACTTGTTATTCTTGAGGAGCATCTTTTAAGAAGAGCTGATAAGGATACCCATTATACAGTAATTTAATAGAGTTCCTGAACAAAGCTTCCTGCAAAAGTGAGGTAATAAAGCTATTCCTCATCTGTCTCTCTCATTTTTTAAGGCTACGTATTTTTCCCATAAGTTTGGCAGAAGTGGAAGTCCCATCGTGATGGAAGAGGATTTCTCAATCCTAATGGACAACATTTCTTGTATATATCCTAGTCTGTACAAATATGTAGCATGTTTGAGTAGTACAGTACTAGTGTAGGCTAGGTTGATGCTGTGAGAGCTGTGCTAAGCACAGAGCATGCTGGCTACCTTTGTAGTTATAGCAAGTTGTGATGGCCTTGGTTTAATTGTTTGGGCTGAGGAGGGATGGGCGTTGGAGCTGCTTCCCTCCCATTTGGCTTCTGTGACTGCAGAGTGCATTGCTGGGGTGAGAGCAGGTTTTGCTTCTTGATGAAGTAGTATGGAATGAGTAAAACTAATGGTACTATTGTAGAAAAGCTTCAGTCCTATGCTTGGATATCATTTGCCTTTAGTCGGAATTTTCTCTACATATTTCATCTTCTTTTTCTAGGTAAACAGCATTTTGTTGATAAATGTTACAGAAACTTCATACAAAATAAAAATACAGACAATTCACTTGACCTTCTTTGTACATTCTGAATGCATCATCTCAGTGGCATTTATGTAACCTTCTCCAAAAGCCTCTACTTCATACAGCTTTTCATACAAGTTGCAGGCGTTCTTTGTCCTTCCAGGAACGCATTTGAAACACTCCTGAGATGGATTGGAGGCTTACAAGGTTGTGCTCTGAAAGAAGGCTACCAGGAGCAGAACCTTGAGCATCAAATCTCTTCTGAGGCTGTCATTTAGAAGATGGAGAAAACAGCAATTCTTTTATCAAGCAAGCAAAAGTGATGAGCATGTTCTCTTGCTACTGTTGATAGTATTTTTGGGAATGTATCTAATGAATGGGGCTAGTTGGTCAGGTGCAGAAGTGCACATGTGTGTTCATCTAAGTCACATGTGGGCAGTGGTTGCTGAGTTCAACTGTTTCAATAGACACATTCAGCCTGGCGATGCTTTCTTCCCTAAATGTTGGCTGAGGTTTAAGTGGTTGAAAATTGGAGCCAGGAGCCTTGGAGAATTTGTGGTAAGCATTGTTCTATTCTTTGGTCCTAAACCCAGAGTGACTGAAGGCTGTTACAGTCTGACGGCTTCTGCCTGGCTAATGCGAGATGAGCTGTCAGACTTGGCCTAGTTCTGGAGGAAGATATCATGTCACAGAGAGGCATCGGCACTTGGTGCTGTGCGTGTTATGGCTGTCAGGCGGGCAGCTTTAATTAGGTATTACATTTGGGCAAGAGGCAAAAAAACACAGCTGAAGGAAGTTAGCATTGTTGTTCTCCTGTTCTCTGCTGTTTTCATGAGTAATTCTTTATAGTGGGGACCATAGATTTTTAATATTTCTCTGTAATCCAGAGAACAGACATTACTGGGGGTTGGAAATCTGTACTTCAAATACTGATGTATGTTGTTAAGTTTCACCTTGATCTCGGGCACAGATTAGCTTCTTAATTGAAAGAACTTTTCAATCCTGGCTCTTCTCATGGTTCTTCTCTACCATCTCCAAGGCACTGGTATTCATCATGAAACACGCAGCACCGTGCCCAGGTCTGGTGAACAGCAGTTAACCATGCAACTAAATTGGATTACAGCAACTATTTTTTTCCCTATTCAAGTGTGGGGTTTTTATACCACAAAGAATCATTGTAACCCTATTGGCAGCATTGCAGGTTGACATTGTGGTTGATTATCTCCATATTTCTGAGTCTTTTGCTTCCCTTGCAAATTTGTGCTTGGGAAATACACTGAGAGTTGTGGTTTGCAGGGCTGTGATCTTGGGTATGTGCTGTCTGAAGGTATGTGGCTACTTGGAATGCTGTGGGGGAGCTTCAGTTGCTTTGTACCTGAGTTTTGTCCTCTTACTCACTTCCTCTCATCCTGTCCTTCTGCTGTTTGCAGCATTCTGAAGCCAGGCGTTTGTTTTTTTTCCACTTGTCAACGAAAATGTTTTAACAGTTCAAGGCCAAGATCTGTTTACAGAGAGAGATGGACAGGAAAGCATCTTTCTGTTGACTTCCTATTCACAACTCCCAGTATTTTAATTCATCTAATGTGTACCATGTTAATTTTTAGTCAACTAATAAGCAGTAACAAATCAAGTGCTTTATAGAAGACTGAGTCTATCAATGCTACTAAATTGACATTCTTAAAATTTATAAGTCCAACTTGTAATCCCATCAAGAAGGATGTCAGTTCAGTTTGACAGAATCTATTTTCTGTAGAGCTAATTTGATTGACACTGATTATATTACCCTTCACTAATTCTTTATTATTAGAGTCCAGTATCAAATGTTCTGTAACTTTGCCTTGCTCAGCACTAGGCTGATGGACCTGTAATTACTTGGGTCATTCAGTCCAACCTCTTTCTATTTCAGAAATAGAATTCTTTCCTTCAAGCTCCTGGAATTTGCTTAGTGCTCTAAGAATTACTGAAAATAACGAGTCATTTGCCTCTGAGTTTTGAGGGCTGTTTTGTGTGAGTAGCACAGTCATCTCATTTAAACGTGAACAATGCTAGGAGCAGCTGCTTTATGTCCACCTGAGTTGCTGGTTACACCTCGTACTGCTTCTTTAGATATATATAACACATCTGCTCTCTGCCCCATTGCTATTAAGATCCACTAGTGAGTCAGTGCTAGTTTGAAGGTCTCTTTTCACCCTGTAGCACCTTAATTTTTTTTTTTTAAAAGAGGGTTATTCTGAACTTTCCTTGCCAGGAGTTTCTTTGGGCTCTTTATTTACCTCAATTTCCGCTGGTATTTCTGTTGTAACTTACGTTGCCATCTGTTTCCCCTTTATCTCTTCAAGTACAAATGTGGTATTGGCTCAAGCAGACTGTGGTAGAGGCAGGCCTTGAAAGCCTTGGTATGGCTTTCTTTAATAGTTGCAGGTTTTGAGGGCGTGTGGTTGAATGTTCTGAACAGGTTATGTTTATTTTTCCACCTTGCTCATCTGATTTCATTGTGATCTCAGTGGCTTCCAACTCTGAAATGAAGCCTTCTGAAATAGTGAATATTTACACTGCAGGCTTGGACTTGGCTTCGTGTTTGGGTTATTTGGCTGTTTGTTTTAAGGCATTGAAATTTGGATCACTTCTAGCACTAACTGGACCTATTTGTTACCTCATCACAGGAGGTCCGCTACTTACTTTCTACAAGCTTCACAAGTAATGAAAGAGTAGCGTAATAGTACTACAGAAAGGTGGTGTTTTAGGATTGTTTGGAAATATCTCTTGCGTACCCTACTGAATCACGGCATGCAGTGACCTATTAGATTCCAAATCACAGAAAATATTTACTATTTACGGTGCTGTTCCTGGGAAGTGTAGCATGGGAATGAACTTCAGTGTCTGTGTGGCATCCCACTGAGAGGTCCAGCTGCCTGCTTTGTGGTGCCAGATTGCGTCCTAAGAAATGTTGCCCTTTTTGAGTACATGCAGTAGGAATATGTGATGGAGATGGATAAAAGCCTAAGTTCTTACTTGCATATTCCTGAATATGGAAAAGAAATAAAATTCTTTTCCAGTAACAGTTTTTAGTTATTCATTTTTGGAGTCTGTTTTGTCTGACATAAGGTGTGTTGCTCCTGAGAGTAATTTGAAAATAATATTTTTAGCTGGGTATATCTTTCTTTGTTGCTTCTTAGCTGTAAATGTTTAGCACAGTAAAACTTTATGATGTCTGCCAGCAGTCATAAAGCTCTGCACAAAATGATTTTGGTTCTAGGTTTATTTTCTTTCCAATTTCTTACTTTCTGAGAGAGATGTGTCTGTCTTCATTAAACAGTGGCATTCAGGAGAGATGTGCTGTATACCAAATACCTGAAAGCACAAAGTAGTCCAAGCAGAAGATCCTTCTGAAGAGGCATGCTCTTAATGGAAGGACATTTTTCCCTTCAGCTTCACTGTTGCAAAGTGAAGCATATGGCCTCATGCAGCAGCGGGGATTTGCTAATTGAAGCAACGGCACCAAGAATTCAGACTGCAAAGGGTGTGAGGTTTGGGCTTTTTATCTTAAGTTGTTGGGTTTTCTTTAATTACCAGGAACTCAGTGTTCAGAGTGCTGAGTACACATGTCCTAACTTCTTTAGAACAGCCATTAAAGCAGTAAGGATACTTAATACGAAGTCACAATGGATAGCTTATGGATAACAAACTTTCAACTGTCAGTAGTTGCATATTCTATGATGTTCAGAAGTATGAAAATTAAATATCTGTGTACCTACTAGTCTAGGCAAAATCTTATGACAGTGATTGTTTTGTTTAAACCACGTTCTACAGACATGCACGCAAACAGCTTTGTTCATGTTAGTATCCTTTGCCTTGGACAAAATGCCTGTATATGTTTCCAGTGGTAGTGAGAACTGGGGATGCTGATACCTAAACTTGAGCAGTGTTACCAGAGAAATCCGAGGAGAGGATTGAATGGCCTGAAATTTGTGCTTTACTGTTTTCCTGTGTTAACAGTCCTTGCACGTAGCATGGGCATAGCAGTGGTGGGACACTGAAGCCCGTGTTTGACTGACACAAGTCCCTGCGCCTTGTCCAGCCTTGTGTTAGCTGCATGTGTCTGAGGATGAGTGTGTGAGAGATGGAAGAGCAGGCAGACAGACTTGGGGTACCCAGGCCCTGATCCCTTTTATCTTCTATCAAAACAAGGATAGCTTCCTAGAGAAGGGCTCCCTTCTCCCTAGGAGTGTACTGAGCAAAATGTGTTAAGGTACATTCAGATGCACAGGATCTAGGGCTGTATTGAGCATCTTGGGCAGGCAGTAGGAGGAAGGCATAGCAGGAGGAGCATCTGCTCCATATTTCTGCTCAGGCAGCCTTCAGTTCATTTTTGGTTAATGCTATGTAAATCAGGTAAGAATTTTTTTTGCTGGGATTAATTCAGTTCTTCAGGAGGACTGGGTATGTTTTTAGACTTTTGTCTGAAGTTTAAATTGATTGGATGAAATTGCTCCCTGAATATATTGTAGTTTAAGACAGCCATTTCTTACCCATACGCCTGCATGTGGGCACTTAAGGAACAAGCTGCAGTGTTTCCATGGATTTTTAAGGTATTCCATAGCGTGGTTAGCAGCTCTTAGTGCTTTGATCAGATTTTGTAAGACAGAAGCACTCCCTATTTGTGGTACAGCAAGCACTGTATTTTTGGTGGTGTCTGAGAAAAACACAGATGCTTTTTTTGTAGTCCAGGAGACAAAGAAACAAAGCCTTGTGCTGAGGAGGCAGAGTCCGTGCCTGCGGGGTACATCGAGGCGCTCCGTGTGCGGCTGCTTTTTCAGCCACTGCTTTCTTCCAGTGAGAGGGAGCTGGGTTTGTTGCTGTGCGGATGGAAACCTCCTGGCAAGCCAAGTCCAAGGGCACTGCTGTCCCCTTTAGGGGTGTGTTCACGCTCCCCTTTTTTGCTGGGTTTGCTGACATGGGCAGCAACGTGGCCAAGGTGCAGGAGGCACGGCTTCCTGCTTGGGCTCGTGTGGCTTTTGGGGTGAGCTTATCTATGCCTGTGGGGTCTTAAGTACGTGTGCCTTAAGGAAAAACACATAGCAATTATTGCGTTTTCCAAACGTGCAAAATAACTTCAGGAGGAGGTGTGAGAGGAAGGAGGGGGAAGCTGTGTTCTTGTACTGCATTCAGATCAATGCTGCAATGTGATTCTTGGGAACTGGGAAGAGGTGTCTTTGGTAGGGCTTCCATGGCCCCCTGCGGATGCACTGCTCTGTTCCTGTGCTGTGTGAATGAGGTTCTCGTAGTGCTGCTGCTGCCTCGCTGGTGCCGGAGTTCCTAACTGGGTCTCCTCTTCCTGCTGCAAACACAAGCAAGGCTTGGCTAGTCACACAGCAAAAACAGAAGCTGTTGGAATGATTTTGGCTGCTGAAATGAGCTTCTGCCATCCGATGCACAGCAGCAGTTGTACTGTTTTGCTTTTGCTGTCATCTTATATGCGCTGAGGGAAGCCTTAATGCAATCTTTTATCCGAGAACTGTCCTTTCTCCTCCCATTTCCTGGCTGCTCACTGAGCAGTGAACTGAGATGTAAAGGCTTCCAGTCAGCTGCCTAAAGGTTGATGTGAAAACATTGTTTCCTAATTCTTGCATTTTTCAAACACCTATAGATTTGTTCATAAACTGTAGCATTCGTGTGTTTATAATTTTGAAGTGGTGGCCTCCTTACTGTTCTGGCAAGTCAACCAGTTAGGTTTATTGGGAACTCTTACGTAATTTTGCTGATGTCAAGCCTTGTACCTTTACAGTGACCTCTTGGAGAAGGGTGGGGCTTGCTTCCTTCTGTTTTGCAAGTAGGATCCTCAGAACGAAAGCTTTAACAGCAGAAGCTGATAAAAAAAAAAAAGTTTCGGGTGGTAATGGAGTAGTGAAGAATGGCATACAGACCATAGGGGATAGCAGTGGTGAAAGGAACAGTGAAGAAAATGTTGATTGTGATATTGAAAACTGTGTGCTTCCAAAAAAAAAAAAAAAACGGAAACATTCAATCCTCTTTTTCTTGTTTTTTGTTTCAACAGGGCAGAGTTTAGGATATGGATTTGTTAACTACATTGATCCAAAGGATGCAGAGAAAGCCATTAACACTTTAAATGGACTCAGACTCCAGACCAAAACCATAAAGGTAAGACAACACAAAAAGCCTTTTGCTCAATTCAGGACGAAAATAAAGTAGTTGAAACAGTTTCTGGCAATTTCACCACTACTTTAGTCCCTCACTGTGAGGGGCACTCAGCTAACAAGCTCCTTCTTGGAACAGGGAAAAGATGTGCAGGAGATGAAATCTCTTCTCTAAAATTGCAGCTATTGTTAAGGAGCCTCCTGTTACTCCCTCTCCCTTAAAATGTTGCAGTGAGATTTAAATGTAGAATAGAACAGCCGCAGTGATGGTGTTACCATAAACAGATGTAAAATACAGGACCACGTATTTGTAATTAACTTGCACATTTTCCTTTGTCTTAATGGGAAGTACCTTCACATGGAATTAGTCTTCAGTGACGCTTGTGTCGTTAGCAGGTATTGAAGATGCATCTCAAGTTAGGATACTTCATTCTCAAAAAAATCTCCATTTCCCCATCCTTAGTCTGATTTACTCTTTTTAAAAGCTGGAGGGATTAGAGATCCCACTGAAGTCTCTCATTTCATTGTTGTAATAGACCATTAGTTATTCAATGACCTCTTTTAGTGGTCTCACAAGAAAAGCAAATTTCTTCAGTTGTGTTGTTTGCTGCCTGGCTGATGAAGCTGTTTCAGAAAGGCTTACAGAAGATTTCTCCATCCCGAAATCTGATAAATAGTGCAGCTTAGGACATGAATAAAAAACTGAAGGGGACAAAGCAGCAAATGTGATTCAAACTGAAGTAGATTATTTGAGAATGCTGAACTTGGATTTGTAACATTTTCTTAACATTCTTCTGTGTTTCAATTGTGCTTAAAGCTAAAAATTTTATAGAATATTAAAATAGAATAATTTTGTTTTGAAAGCACCCATGGAGCATGAACCAGTTTATCTTAGAGAAAATAGCATATGGTCAGTACTCTTTTTCTCCTTAAAGGGTGAGGTTTGTTTTTTAAGGCAAAAGTGTCTTTTTTAGTTCCTTAGCATCACTGAGGATCATTTTTAGCAAGCTTTCCCTGCTCTGGCCGGTCAAGAGCAGAGGTTCTGAGGGCTTTAAGCATAGCAGTTGCATGGACCTTACTCCTTCCAGGCCTTCCTTAGACCAGACAGGCCCATCCCATAGGTATGGATGCAGGCTGTATATCTGAGTGCTCTCCACCTGATTTTGAAAAGTTAAATTGAGAGAAAAAATTACAGGAAAATACATGGCAGAGCAGCAGAATCTCCAGTCTTATCTACCACTGCAGGTGGAAATGTGTGCTTGGACTCAGCACTTTCTTCTGCTTACAGTTAAAAGCTGAGCAGTGAGTTGCTTTCCAGATTACGTTGTCAGGAAAAGTGAAATATTTGGAGAACTCTTACTGTGTCTTAAAAACTTCATTAAGAACTTAGTGCTGCTTTATGCTGCACTTGATTTAGATCTTTAAAAACTGATCTATATTTTGAACGCTATTCAGCTTTATCAAAGGTGCTGCATTTCTTGTCCTAAGTACTGATTTTGTACACTTCTTATTTTTGTGAGCCAGAGCAATGCTGTTGTATTTGGTACTCCAGTTACAGAACCATGTAAGCTTAAAAATAACCTCCAAAAACTCCTGAAATGATTTTACATTTCTCATGAATGCACTTAATTAAATTGCAGAATTAAAAAGGGAAGGCTTAATGGTTTATCTTTAGTAATGAAATTTTTGTGCTACACAGAAGCCTATTATGCCAGAATTTCTTACCAAATGTTTTTTCCTTTATTTCTTTTATTCCCTTCAAATTTTATCAATACCGATTAGTTTATTAGATTGGAGTTTGTTTCATGCTTATTAATAGCTGCAAGACTTCTTTGGAGCATGTGACATTTTGTTGGACCCCTGAAAGCCATTAATCTAATAGCAGAGATCAACCTAACCTACATGTACAGGAGCTGTGTAATTTTGTCAGGGGTTGGAAGGAACTGTATAGACTTCTTTAACATGCTTTTAAATATTAACACTGTCACCAACAACCAAACTAAAGGAATCTGTTGAAGTAGCCAACCTTTGTACAGAGGGACACCAAACCAACTGCCTCTAACCCTGTTCTTAATTGTAGGATTGTGTGGCTACCTCACCTTACCTTTTTTGTACTTCTGAGTTGTATCATTGCTCATTAAAAAAAAAAAAAAAACGTCCTAGATGAAGTCTGCCTCCCTGGCACTGCTGTAGAGAAGGAGGCTTCCTGTGCTGGTGCTAACTGAGCAGCGAACCATGTTTTCCCCATTCTGGCAGTGTCCGTGCCACCAGCCATGTCCCCACTGCCTGGAGCAGCAGAGCTGTGCTCAGCACTGTTATGTTCTGCTCACCTGCTCCCTGTGCAGCACTGCCCCGCAGTGCAGTGGGGTTCACTGCCAGGTTCTGGAGCATGCTATCTCCTGGAACTCCTGCCTCATTACGAGAGCCATTACTTTAGTCTAGCTAAGATGCCCTTACAGTTACTAAAGACTCACATCCAATGCATTAAAAAAGTTTCTCAAATGATATATGGAGAAGGACTTGGTGGCATATAGCTCTGTAGGCTAAAAATAAGTTAAAACACTAAAATAACATTGAATGGGAAAAGTAGTGAGCATGAATTTATGCTGTTCTCCTTGTGAGCAGGGCTCAGTTTTTGTTCTGCAGAATGGATCTGTAGTGCAGTGCTGATGGATGGGTCGAGCCTTCGGCCTCTGCCTGTCTGTGGGTGCTGGATAGCAGCAGCCTGCACTAGCACTTCTTCAGCTGCGTTTTGTCTGAGAGCTGCCTGGATAGCAAGTTCACATAAATAAGCTGTGCAAGGCCTTTTAGAGACACAGATCGCTTCCGCACCCCAAGGTCACCTTGGCCCTGCTGGCTGTTCCCTCCCATCTCTTTGCTTCAGCAGTCCTGTGTCTGTGTGCCTGGGCTGGGTGATAGCTGGCTCCAGGGGGTCACATTTGCACTTGTTTTTTGACCCCATAAGTCTTAATTCCTGTTGACGAGAAGAAAAAAAATAATTTCGATAGCTTCCAGTTCTGCGTGTGTCCCCAGATCCTGTCCTTTCCACTTCTGTAACATCTCGTGGCAGCCGAATGTTCTCTCTTCCTCCTGATGCGTTGCAAAGCAGCCATGCTGGCTCCGGAGGATCTGGCTTCCAGCAGGATCAGCAGAACAGCCCAGCACAGCCTGCTCTCAGATGTGCAGACTAAAATAACCGAATGAAACACATTTTGTTATTTCATTGTTATAATAAATAATCCCTTTTCACTGAAGCAGCTAAAATATTTATGTGCATTTTATTTAAGTCAGTGATGCCCTTTCAAGTCAAAGTCGAGAGGTGACTATTTGCAGAAATCTGTTTGGGGAAAGCAGGAATTGAGGGAAGTGTTGTGTGTTCGGTGGTAATAGGTTATACATGTTATGTTCCTCCTCAGCTGATTGCAGGGCATGTGTTACTTATGCTGTTTCATAGCACCCTCATTTTGTGAGGGGAGGAAAAGGGCTTCACTTCATTTTTACAGCTAAAGGTTGGCATAGTTCTACAAAATAATCTAGAATGAGGGAAGATGCAGCATGTGTTGAAATAAATGTATATTCCAGAAATTGAATCTATTTTTAGAAATTAAATTTGCCCGTCCATAAAGGCGTATGAAAGGTCACTGCTGCTGTTGAAGATTGCCTCGCAATTCAGTTGCATCAAATATGAGAAAACAATGTGTGTGCATGGGGCAGAGGCTGCTTAAATCCTACACTGCCCTGAAAAAATCGGGCGGCATCTGAAAGGACACGAAGGAGGTGTTCTGCTATTTACTGGTGATTCAGGTGACCTGGTTCACGTTGGGGGATGCTGGAACAAGGGCAGAACAGAATTCTGAAAGCAGGTTTGAAATAAAAAGATAGCAGCTGACCACCTGAAGTGCAGTCTCATATCCCCTTCTTCCTTTTTTCTGTCGCCTGAGAAATAGGTTTGTTTTGTTCTTCTCCCGCAGGAGCAGGTAATGTGCTGTGCCAACTGCTGGAGTGGAAAGAACCCTCTGTGAGGGGAGAAGGGAGCTGGGTTCTGTGAGCCCTGAATTCCTTTTGGTTCTATCTCAAGCTTTGGTGGACGTAATACCAAAGAAATACCATATTCCTCTCTGGTCAGAGGCTGCTTCTGTGTCTCAGGTTATTCTCATTTTCAGTTCAGTGAAAAAATAAGGGATAGAACTGCTACTATTTTTCTGTCATTCATATGTTTACTTCTACTTTAATCTGTTCTGATCAATAGGGCAGGGTTGTGGTAGTTGAAAATACAGCAAGTAGGTCTGTGGGAGAAAATACTCCTCTATGTTCTGGAAATGAAGTAACAGTGTTACTACTTGGTTACTTGGTTCCTCTAGTGTTTCTCTAAAGGCCAGGTATTTCTACAGCATTCAGGCTCTGTCTGCAACTCTCGTGGTTGTCTGCCAAGCTGCAGCCCATCCTGTTGCTGTAGGATAACCAAAGATCAGCCGCCTCTGGTTCCTTCTGTGGAAGGAACAGCTGTTGGTGGTGGGTCTGAGCGGGGCTGTGGAGCTGAGCATAGGGACGGTAGGGCTGGCTGTGTGTTACGAAGGTCTGCGTGTGCTGCTCCACAGAGCTGCAGCGTGTGGTGCACACCTTCCTTCTCTGAAAACTCAGGATATGGGACGTGCAGCTGTGGGTTTGGGATACAGCTGCTCTGTGCCTCCTTTAGTCATCAAGGTAATCACCTATCCCGAGCTTCTGCATGTCAGAATCCTCACAAGAGAAGCATATGCTGCGACTGCGGCACTTGGATAAAGCCTCGGATGGAAGGATTTTTCAGATCTGGAAAGCTGTGACGAAGTTTGAGGTTTCTGCTCTTTAAGGGCTTCTGTCTGCATTCTTGCTTGGACTTCAATGCTGGTTAACGAATCCCTTTGCCTGCAGCGATGATGTGACTCAAAGGACCTTTCAGGGGTGAATTTGAAGGTTCAGATTTGGCTCCGCTGCTTTCAGCGGGCACCAGAGAGTCTTTACCTGTAGTTTTGTGCATCTGCTCTTAATTGAAATGTCTTTTTTAACTGCTTCAGTTTTGCCAATGAGCTCCTTCTCATTCTGCAGAGCTGGAGCAATTATTTCTTAGCCCAGCTCTTGATACAGCCAGAGTGCCTGTAGGTTGTCATCTGTGGATGCTTTCCCTAAAGCCTTGGAATAGACTGTTGCATCTTACCAGCAATCATAAGTCCCAGCAAAACAGCATTGAATTGCTATGTGGCAAAGTGCATTGTCACTCTCCAGAAGCCCCTGTCACTCCACTGCCATCCTCAGCCCAGGCCTAGGAACAGGAGAGAAAGTAGTGCCTCTGACATGAAGATATTGCAGATCTTAGTTCTTGGGTGAGTCCTGACAAAGTTAATTCTGACTGAGTTTTGACACAGGACTGAGGCGTGGATGAGTGGCTGTAAGGAAACAGTCTCTTCTGGCTGTAGTGAGTTGTCTGGCATTATGTCATGGTCAGGAAGGGAGACTGTGCTTGTGTGCTCTGACTGCATCTATTAAAGTGCTTCCAGTGCGCGTCAGTGCCATAGGAGGCGGTGGGCACAGGACAGGTTTGTCCCCATTTTACAGAGTTGGACCTTGCATGAAAACTGAGTGACTCACCCCACAATCACGCCAGTGATCCTACATCTGAGAGCTCATCATGCAGGCAAAACAAAGCCTTTCAGAAATGTTTAAGGTCACAGCGAAGCTCAGTACTTCTGAAGACATGATACAGGACTTTCTGAAGGCTGGCCAGGGTGTCACTTAACAGTGATGTCCTCTCTGGAGCAGGCGGCAGCCAGGAGGTCACTCTGGTTTGTTTCATGAAAACTTTGACAAGTCCAGGATTAGCATTTGAGCTGAAGGAGTCCTTGAAAAGAAACAGCAGTGAAACAGTTAGGAGCTTCATTCTTGAAATGGTGGCTGATAACATCCAGAGCCATGCCTTGGAAGACAAATGGGATGCGTTCATGCCTCTAGGTGCCTTTGTGGGCTCTCTGACTTGGAAAGACCAGACTTCATTGATTTACATGATGGTAAGTCTGGAGGTTAGAAATTTTTCAAAAAGTTTTCTGCATTGGGAAATAGTATGGAATCAATAGGGAAAGTAATTGCTTTGACTTGGAGATTCTTCTTTGCTCATGAGCAAAGAGAATGGTTCATTACTGTGAAAGGTATGAAATACTGAACCCCATATCTCCCTAGTAGTGTTTGGAGTGAGCAGTGCAGCCTAGACTCTTTAGAAGGCAGCTCATCCTGGAAAGAAGCCCTTATAGGTTGCTCACAGATGAGAGATTTTTTAGCTAGGATATTGTTTCTAAAATATACAGAGTAACTAACATTGGAGGTCGGTAAGCTGTAAAATGAATCAGATGGTATTTTATCTTCCTTGCAGAGGAGCAAAGAATCTTATGTAGTGAAATGCAGTTTCATGCATACAAATGGACAGACACTGGAATGCTGAGAAATGCCCCGTTCAGGCAGCAGTTTGGTGTACTTCGACTCATGCTGATTTCTTTCGGTGGCTGAGATTTCCATGTTCTTTTTTCAACAGGCTGTTTTGTTATAGAGCATTAACGCTGCTCTGAGCAATGTAAAAATAAAGAATTAATGCAGCCTTCTTCCTGAGTCCTTTATAGTTCAGTGATAAAACGAGGGAGGGCTGATTTCGGCACCCATTTTAACTTGCTTAGTATACATTGCTCTTCCTCAGATGGAGGGAGGGTTGGGATGGATGTTTTCTTCCTTAGGTAGTTAATACATGGGAAGACATCCAGTCCTCAGCACTAACTGAATAATAGCTTGAAAGCAGGATGGTGTGGTGTAACCAATCGATTTGTCATTGGCTGACCTCAGAGGGAAGATGAAAAAGATTCAAAAGGAGATAAATAATTGACACTACTGCCTCATGTCCATTCAACTTGCAACCTTTTCTCCTTGATATTGAAGAGAGCTGAGTTGCTTTTGGCAGCTTCTTTCTTTGGCCCAGGCTCCCCTGCAACCTGAGTGTTTGATTGCAGGAGGAAATAAGAATTAGATCTGAGGGATGATGCGTCTTACACGTACTGAGAGAAGATGAATTTCTGAGCATGCAGGCTCTTAGCTCTGCGTTTCTGCATAGCCCACAAGAAAAGAGCTGAGCCTTTTTTTTCCTACGTAGAGGTGTGTGTATGTACTTATATATAAAATGTCAGGCACTCAGTGCTCTGGGAAGCGGTGTTTTTGCATATCCCAGTACTTTTCATCTTTCCTGTAATGTGGCATTTGGTTAATGAATGTGCCAGAGTGAGAAAACCCAAAGGAAACCTCTGGCTGTTTTCCTAGAAACTTTATTAATTTTGCAGAGCTCAGTTTTGACGAATAGGAAAGGTCCTTACCCCTGCTCCAGAGAGGCTCTTAAGTGTTTTTTAAATTGTTATTCCTGAAGCAGGTTAAGCTGGAGGTGTCTGAACCTTGGCAGTGGCCTCTTAAGGTAAGGCGCTTGCGGGGTGCAGAGAGGCTCTGCTTGGCCTGATGTTGGTGTGGGCCTGGCTGTGGGCAGCAGGCACCTCTCTGACCTCAGGAGATGGGTTCAGCCCCATGCTCTGCACCCGGTGTGGGGCTGATCCCCCAGCCTACTATCTGGCCATGCTCTGAAACTCAAAAGCCAACCCTGTTCCTGTTCCTCGTGCCTGGCAGCAGGTCTCAGTTCTGGGAGCTGGTCTTCCAGGGTCTGTGCCAAATCACACCATGGCCATGCAGCAGTACTTGCCTGAGGGGTGAACGTGAAGCCACCAAACCACATGCAGCAAAACTGATTTCAAGCACCATGTCTGGTGTTTTCCAGCTTGTTAGCCCGTGTGCTTCCCCTGAGCTTGTCTCAGTTGATGCAAATGTTTTATTTAATCTCTTTTTTCCCATCTCTTTCCCTAAATTTTTTTTACCTCCTCTTTTTAGCCTTCTCTCAAAATGTTAGTTTGAAAAGGTTACGTATAAATGTACAAGTTATAAAGAAGTTGCCAAAAATATTAAAACGAAAAATCTTGAGTTTGTCTGCTATTATGTGCAGAAGATAGTGGAAGCAAATATTAGTCATTCACATCATTTTCTGTGTTGAGTCAACATCTATTTTTAGGTGTGGAGCGCATAAAGACAACTCTTTGACACAAAACACATAAAGACATCCATTTGACATCATTTGTGTTGGGGCTGAGGCTGGGGGAAGAGAGGAGGACGATCACTGAAAGCATTATATTTGTGACCCTTCGCTTCTTCCAGAAGGCATTTTAAGAGATGGTGCAGGAATGTACTGATCTGTTTATATTTAAATCAGGATGAAGTGCAAAATATTCAGGTTTAGATCTGACTGTTTCAGATGTGCTGCAAAGTAATTCTTCGTGATCTGTACTGAATGCTTGCAATTAGGCCTTATCTGGGAAGTGTTCTTGTTCAATTTGCTATGCTAAATGCGTATATCTTAACAGTGCAGAGGGCTTTTCATGCACATACTACAATTTATAGATCTGATTACAATTTATAGATCTGATTTTTTCTTTTAGCTCTGGATTTGTGTTTTTGTAGGCAGAAGAGCAGTTGAAAGATATGATTTAATAATTTTTTGATGGCATACATGCAGTGCCTCAGCTTGCTTTTCTTGTTTATTTGGTCATAATATTTTATGGTCTGGTTTGGGCTTGCAACGCAAGGGAACTTCTTGTGATAAACTGCAGATATGACAGTGAGTGTCAGTATGCAGTTGCCTCAGCAGATGTTCATTTAGTTGAATTTTACCAGCGCTTTGCTCTTCATCTGGAGCAGGTTTTGCCAGCTCAGGATGAGAACACAAAGAGCACAAAAGATCACTCTGAAAATAACCTGATCTGCTTCAGATACTTGAAGAAAAGCACCCTAGAACTTGAGGATGCTGTGTGTTCTAAGGTTATTGCATTGGATGCAGTACATCATCCGCACACCCACAACTCATGGGGGTAAATTTACAAAGCAGCGTGTAGGAGGTCACACATTAATCTACCTCTGAACAAAAGCTATTTTGTGCCTGTGCTTAAAGAACCCTTGCATTTGTTGTCAAAGTCTCCAGCTGCCTTTGTTCTTGTAACCTTTCCTGGTTTGGTTGGCTTGGATTTTTGACAGGTAGCACTTCGGCTCCAGGGCTATTCAGCCTACTGCATGTAAGGCTTATTCTTGTGGAGAAGAAAATCTGTCTTTAAAATGCAAAGGGCAGCTCTGCTTACTAATAGGTATTTCTTTTTCTTAAATCCATAGGTGTCATATGCCCGTCCAAGTTCAGCATCAATCAGAGATGCGAACTTGTATGTCAGCGGCCTTCCGAAAACAATGACCCAGAAAGAATTAGAGCAGTTATTCTCACAATATGGGCGCATCATCACCTCACGGATTCTGGTTGATCAAGTCACAGGTTAAACAAAAAAAAAGTTTCCTTGACATGTGCATGTTTTTCCAGATGGTAAAATTGCAAATGCTTGCTGGTGGTTGGGTTTAAGATGATGTGATTTTTTTTCTAGTGTAAAATACATATCCAGTACTCTATAGTTATTGCTGCTTAGAGTTGTACTTGAATGCTTTTTTTAATAAGGGGTTGGAAAAAACAATGTTGTTTTCTTGAAATGATTATATTAAACATTGTAGGGTCTAATTGCAAAGAACACAACTGGGGAATGGTATTTTTCTTTATAATAAGACTTATCTTAATTTGCAAGCAGCGTGTTAAATCAAAATGAACGTTCTGTTTCATCGTGGCATAGATGAGGCTGTTCCTGCATATATTCATTTGTTTGCATGTTTCTACTTCCCAGGGGTTTCTCGAGGTGTGGGATTTATCCGTTTTGATAAGAGAATAGAGGC
This sequence comes from Chrysolophus pictus, assembly GCA_037305975.1. NCBI lineage: Eukaryota > Metazoa > Chordata > Aves > Galliformes > Phasianidae > Chrysolophus > Chrysolophus pictus. The sequence continues at coordinate 23,293,152 of CM074583.1, forward strand.
GGAAGAAGCCATAAAGGGACTAAATGGCCAGAAGCCTAGCGGTGCTACAGAACCAATTACTGTGAAGTTTGCCAATAACCCCAGCCAGAAAACAAGCCAGGCACTCCTTTCACAGCTGTATCAATCTCCCAACAGACGCTACCCTGGACCGCTTCACCACCAGGCTCAGAGATTCAGGTAATTACCTGGAAAAGAACTGAAGTTCTACCAGTGGCGACGATGTGGGGCAGGTGCTGTGCAGGAGAAATGTGCTTTAGTTGCGTAGGCTGACCTGATTTTCTTTGTAAAATTAAATATTCTTTCCTGGAGAATGAGGAGGAAAATCTGCTGACAGCAGTAGTCATGTCGTATTTACTAAAACAGCTGAAGTACTGTACTATCGGATCTCATGAAGCCTCATAGAAAAAGGGAGGACAGAACAAAGTTACACTGATAATCAAGTGAGCAGTGACTACCCTGTTCTTAGCAGTTTTTTTGGTAATGCTTTTATTTTCTGCTGTATTATTACAGTTTTGATGCAGCCTAGACTTTGATGTTAATGACAATGGATTGGTAGCAGGAAAAAAGCTGAGTCTGTTCCAGTCGGCAGCAGTATCATTAAATTTAGCCTAAGATATCTGCTCTTACTGTGAAGAGACCTTGTATTAGTGCTTGATGTGTTTCCACAGATATCTTTGGAGATACTTTACTGTATATATTCTGAAGATACTGATTCCATCTGATACATAAGTCAGTGTCTACAATACATGATGTCCTCGTTATTCTTGTAACAGCTTTCAGGCAACTCGCATTCAAATTAAAGTCTCTTTATGAGGAAAAAAGTGGCTGTTTCCATAACTGAGTAACTTTACCAAATTACTCAAGTTATTCCAGTTTTTCGTTAGCTAAGTGCTAGTGAATGAAGATCATAAAGTAATTTGATTCAAAAGCAAACACGTATCTGGTGTATCTTACAATGCAGCTGTGTCCTGTAAAGTTACAGCTTCAGTAAAGGGCTCACAGAAAGCAGATGACTGTATGCATTCTGCAAAACTTTGTGGTCGTTTGAACTGATGTATTGTGCAGGATTGTTACTAAGTGTATCCTAGTGGGGAGATTATGTTAAAGTAGCTAAAATCAAGATTTTCTTCAATTCCATTCATTTTGTACTGTCATTCTTTCCAAGTTAATTTGGAAGGTGAACAATTGAATATTTGCAAAGATTTCATAATGCTGTCTAAATTGACAAACCAAAAGTCAATCTTGTTAAAACCAAATCAAACCAGGAGAAGTAGGGCTTTTGTTAAGGACATAGATGAATTAAAATTGTTTTAAATGCAGTGGTGGAAACTTAAGCACAATCTCAAACTTAACAAAGCAGGCCACGAGTTGTTAGGCTCTTTAGATGTGTGGGAAACTTGTTGAACATTTCTTCTTTGAAAATGGAACGCTATTAATAATAGTTCCATTGAGCGATCTTGCCATCTGTGAGACATTAACCCAAAGACCCTCCTTCTCTTTTCAGGCTGGACAATTTGCTTAATATGGCCTATGGCGTAAAGAGGTAATTAGAATTCCACAGATTGCCAGATGTCCGTGTTGGCACAGACTGGTGCTACGATTTATTTTTTTTAATTCACTAACTTTATTTTTTTTTAATTCCTTCTTTTCTTCCACCAGCATGTCAAATTCTTTTTAAGTTTGGACTTCAGTTGGTTTTGTTCCTTTTCAAGGCCACACAAATTCTGTGGGTTTTTCAACCTTTTTTTATTTACAGGCGGGCTTCTCAAATGGTTGAGGTGCAACAGCTACAAGCATTCAAACTCAAGTTGTCCTGTCCACTTGGTTCAGAATCAGAATTATTAACTTGAGTTTTTAAATCTCTGATTTGATTATGTGTAATGTAACAGCTGAAAATGGAATTTGGCTACTATTGTCTCTTAGTTAAGACCTTCATCGTCCTACATCAGGCTTCCCAAGTTTGACTTCAGGCTGTAGCTGTGTGCACCTTAATCTGCCCTACATTTCTTTTGTTACAGGTTTAATACTTTGAAATTTTAGTGATGCTTGATTTATTTTTTGTTTCAAGTAGCGATGTGTTTGTGTGTATGTGCTCTTGTGTGTGAAAGTCCAGCTGATGTGCACTTATACTGTTTCATCAGTGTGTTCAATGTCTGATAGTTAAAATGAGTTGACGTATTGTCAGTATTTCTCCTAATGGCACACATCAATGCAAGCAAACTTTACAGCAAAATAAAGGTGTAGTCTTACTCCTGATGTAAGACGTCCAGCTATTCCCACAGTTAAGATGAGAAAATACTACTTAATCTTCTGAAGTGGTCTGCTCACCACACATGGAAATGGCTTGATCTTTTTTACAAAGCTCATGCTGTAAATGGTACGGTAAGTATATCTGTAGCTAGCAGAGGACAGCAGCGTACTTCTAACTGCTGCCACAGTAGCTGCTGAACAGAGAGATTGCAAGACTGCTTTATGGAAGTGAAGCAGTGCTCAAAACAGGCTGCACGCTTTCCCTGCATGCTCCTCGTGTTCATCAGTGCACTGTTTTCATGCACTGTGTACTTGGTGGTGGTGGTGGTCTCAGAACTAGCACCAGAATCTATCATGCTCTGCCTCTCCTGAGTTCTTCCCTCTCCTTTGTCTCTTGATGAATTGCCAGAAACTGCAGAACTCAGAGCCTCGAGTATTTATCAGATGTGAATAACTCTCAGAAGATGGTGGTACTCAGGGAGTTTTCTTTGGGTTTTTTACCTCTCCAGAATTGCAGCGCTTGGTTCTGACTAGCGAGGCTTCACAGTTCTGATTTCATATTACCTTCAGAGAGAACGAAAATGAGTTTCCTGCTTGTTTGTCATACGTCTGCATTAACTTGAAATAGCAACGGCTTGTTTGTTTTAAATAGTTGTTCTTCAGGTATTTTTAATTGGCTTTTTCCTCCCTTCAGATCTTGAAAAATTTTACTAGCAAATTCTGTAATAAGTGTAGGGTCACTAGAAAAATACTGTATTGACTTCTGACTCTAAACTATGTACTGTTCCTAGGTTCGGGGGCTCAGTTTGTTCTCCTGCATCCTGTATTTAGAGGAATACAGACAGCAGATAAGATGTACTTGGGTGGACCATAGGTTTTATTGACACTGACTTCAGGTCATGTGTGTAACTCAGAGCTCTGCTCCCAGCAGTAGGTAATGTTGTATTTGTGTCAGTAAACTTGTACTGGTTTCATGGATATTTTCTTGGAGTCGTATTAGCTCCTGTGCTCATGGCCCACTGGTAGTTGAAAGCTGTGTAGCTCCTAAATGTTTCAAGGGGAAAAGCTGCTCTTCAGTGAACTGTATGAAACTTTACCCCTTTGCATCCATGCAGAACTTCCTAATGCAGAATTTTGTGGAAGAGCATGGTAGGCTCTGTCATTGTACAGGTTTTACAGTAATGTCACGTACAGGATTGTGTACGTATTAGTGCTGTCTTCATGTTAAATTTAAACATAGCAGAAAGTCAGCTGTTTTCCTGGCTTACATATGTTACTAGCACAGTTGGCACTTAACAGCAATGGGCTTTAAGTTCCATCTTCCTGACTTTAAAGAAGCGTGAAGCTGTTGGCTTGTACAAGCTCTTGTCCTTGCTGACCTCTGTACAGTTCCACCATGTCAGGTGGTAGAAAGATCATATGGACTGGCTTTGTCCTGCCATCTTCATTTCCTGAGCTCTAGAAGCAAGTTAGCAGAGCCTTGCTGAACGAACCGTTGTGATATTGTTGCTAGATCCGGTATGTGGGAGAGGAACTAAAGGATGTTCACTTGCAAAAAGTGAAGTTCAGTAGGAAGACTGTCATTTATTCTTAATAAGCTGTTTTTACAAACATCTGTGTATGTCTGAGGATCCAAGGCTGTGAGCATTTGCAAACTGCTCATTTATAGTGTAGCAATACCCCAGTGATGTTCTTCAGCTCCAAATGTGTATTCCAAGCATCTACTCTCCTCAAATATATGTATTAAGTGCCATCAGGAGTCAAAAGAAGCAGCCATCAAGTATGCAGTTTCTTTTATAGTTATGAAGTATGCACTGCATAATGTGTGGATAGCAAAACGTGTGTGGAAACATTGGAATTATGAAAGAAGTCTTGGAACATGAACGAGCATCTTAGTGATGCTGCGAGTGCCCCCCTCCATTCCCTCAGTCCTCACTCAGAATCCTGAGGGATAATTATTCAGTTTTGGTATTAAAACTCATCATTGAATTGGTGTGAAACTGGGTTTTTATTAAGACTTTTTCTCTGTGCAGTTATCATTTTAAAACATATCCCAAAGTGTAGCTTCAGAAATCATGTCATTTTTTTTCAAACTCGTGAAAGGAAAATTATGTTGATCCTGAAGGCTGATACTGCTTAACATCCTCATTAATAACCTTAGTCACAGGCTGCAGCACACCTCCCTGTAACTGGGCAGCACTGGTGTGGTGCAGGAGTGGGGGCAGTCCTTGTGCTGTTGGCTGTGGCTGTTTTGGGGATAACTTTGCTGAGCTGGAGGAACCTGGTGAAATTCAGGATAGGCAAATACAAAATTCAGCCCCTGACTGCTGTTTTCAGATACCTGCAAGGGCATTAAAAAGAAGATGAAACCAAGCTCTCAGAGGTCAGTTGCAGAAGGGCAAGAGTCAACAGAAAAAGGCTGCAGCAAGGGGAAATTCAACTGGATATATGGGAAGAATTGTGAATAGCGAGAATGGTCAAACCCAGAGCAGAGGCTTTGCATGTGAAGTTCCCACCCTTAAAGATTTCAAAACCTTTTGTGGGTGAGGCCCAGTCTCACTCCATTTAGTCTGGCTTCAAGCAGAAGGCTGTTCAGATGTCCTCTGAAGGTTCTGCCCAGTCTGTGCTTATCTGTGCCAGTTCTTTATCCGTGAACACATCACTTGGCTTCAGCTTTCCAGTTCACATGTTCAGATAAACACAACAGCCCCCTAAAAGGCAGGGCAGGGGGCTTAGAGTTCTGTTAGATTTCCAGGAGCTTGTTTCTCTCTCCATTGACTATCCGAAGAGCCTGAGATCCTGCTATGGACATGGAGTCTCACAGTATGAAGGTATTAGTGACATACGCCCACTGATTACATTGATGGACTTTTCTACTTTGTGATTGCTGCGTAAATCTTTGTATATTTGGCTGACTGGCTTTAGGACTCTTTAAACTGGATTTTTTTCCCAGTTTGTCAGATAAGGGCTGTGAGGGGGGAATTAAAATCTACCATTTCCAGAGCTCTCTGATAGTACATTCAGCCAAAAGAGGTTACTGGTACAGGTGAATCCTGACAACGGTATTTCATGTTACTCTTTCAGTTAAACTTTGAAGGCTCTTTTTTGCACAGCAAACTTCTTAAAAGTAAAGCGTTAGTTTTCCATCACTCTGAAAGATGATGCTGGAAATGAGGCAAACTCCTACAGACCTCCTTAAGCAGAACATGAAGACCGTATTTGACTTGAAAGAAGTGCTAAGGACAAACTTCGGATGTTTATAACATTTCAGTTGGCTTTATCCTTGAAGGGAAAAGCCTTTATGCCCAGATTCAGTCCTTTTTTATCTAGTAGAGGAGTTAGAGACCCAGGTTGCTACATGGTAATCTTCCAGGGATAGGATTGAGAACCTAAGTTAACACCCAGTTATTTACTTTGAAGTCTTGGTTCCGTGTAGCTTGTACCAAGAGATATATTTAGAATAGACCCCTCTTTTTACTTGGTAGGTTCTCCCCGATCACAATTGATGGTATGACGAGCCTTGTTGGAATGAATATCCCTGGTCACACTGGAACTGGATGGTGCATCTTCGTCTACAACCTGTCTCCTGACTCAGATGAGAGTGTGCTGTGGCAGCTGTTTGGTCCCTTCGGAGCAGTCAATAATGTCAAGGTGATCCGCGATTTCAACACCAACAAGTGCAAGGGATTTGGCTTTGTCACCATGACCAACTACGACGAAGCTGCCATGGCGATTGCCAGCCTTAATGGATACCGTTTAGGAGACAGAGTATTGCAAGTTTCCTTTAAAACCAATAAAACCCACAAATCCTGAATTTCATATCCTTACTTACTAAAATATATATATATAAATATATATACGAACAAAACAAAACAAAAAAACTCTTCAAGGCTTATATTCAACCATGGACTTTATAAGCCAGTGTTGCCTAAGTATTAAAACATTGGATATCCTGTGAGGAACAGGAAAGGATTTTATAATGCTTAGAAAAAAAAAAAAAAACCTTTGATGCATTGAATGTTCTTTCATAGCTGTCGTTGTTGAATATAATATACATAGATAACAATGTGCAGGGATTTTTACCCGGCCAGCTAGTTTTACTACCTTCCTTGAAGGTGGGTCTTTTTAAGATGACCATTCACTCATTTGAAAAAAATAAGAAAACAAAAACAATTTTTACAAACTAATGGGATTAAAAGCAAGAAAAAAGATTTTTCTTTTCTTTTCTTCTTTTGAAAACATTGATCTAATCAGATTGGTAAACCCCCCTGGTAAATTAAAGAGGAACAATAAAAATTGCAAAAAGAAGAACATAATTTTGCAACTTTTTTTATTTTTCCTTTTCTTTTATATCATGTGAACTAAACAGTCTTCTGTTAGGGAATGGGGTAGAGGGGGATACCTGATGACATAACAATTTAAATAACATTAACAATGTTGCCAAAGAGGTGGTCTCTTTGCTGAAAATGGGTTTCAAGAAAAATCTATTTTTATAAAATATAAAGAATTTTTACAAGAGAATCTGGATTTGAGAAAAAATATTTTGACTGGCTAATTTAGGGGAAATTGACAACTTTGTCATGTTCATACTGCACTGGTAACTTTTTAGAGATCAAGATGTGTGTTTTAAACTGGATTAGTAGATTGTTTTTTGAAGGATGGGCTACAAACAGATGATCTTCGTATCTTTTCATAGCATGTAATAAAAATATTAAATACAGTACGGGAGAGTGTTCTTCCCAGGCACGCAGTTACCCACAGTCAAAACCCAAAAGCAAGGAGATGAGTTGCAAGATGGTTTTTCTTTAAGTCATCAGTATGGGATATCAGCAGAACAAAAGTTTAAAAAAAAGAAAAAAACTTAATTTTGATCAAAAACTTCCTTGGTTTGAGCAGTAGGTGCTACGAAATTATTTACATATCTTAGTATCATAGTTAAATGTAATGTGTTTAGAAAGAATACATTTGCTTTAAATTTGTTAAGAATTTTCAAATTCACTTTATAGCCCATGCTAATATAATTGGGCTGTGTTGGCACATTTGGAACACTGTTTATGTTGCTTGAAACACTTATTTATTTAATTGCCGATGTGATGCATATGGCCAAAATCAAATATAGCTAGTTTGGCTAGTCTACTTATTTGTTTACTTAAACTATGGGAAGAAGCATATTATTGTGTCATTTTGTTGTGTGTGTATGTGTATATATAATATAAATATATATATATATAAAGTTATTTTTTCTTTTGGTTAATTTATTATAAGTTGTAACACTTTGCTAGTTTTGTTTGTATATGTCTTAAAATGTTTTCTTATGATACTTAAGTGACAGAGGTATCAAGGTAACTTGTGTAGAAATATTGTTTGATATATTGTCATGTTTGTTGTGAATATTTTTTCTTACTGCACAGTAGAAAAGAAAACAACTGGGTCTTTATTTTAATGTAATTCAGATTGGGGAAAACAGAGCTAAGGGAACAAAATGACTGAGGGGGTGCTCTCCCATGTCCAGTGCACTGATCATTTTAGTATGTTTGTGCTTTGTACGGTTATATATTTAAAACAAAAAAGGGTCATGCTCTTCCCTGAGTACTAGAAACAGTTACTCGCTATGCATAATCTAGTTGATAGTTAAATTTGCTATTGCTTTTCTTGTCTTGTTATATAAAATCTTTTCAATACAAGTTTAGTCTTAATGGTAATAAAACGTTATGGTTATTTATAACTTGTGCTTATTTTGTGCATTTTTTCCATGCTATACCCACTAACTGCATGTAGACTAAGTATTGTTTTTTCACACTGAAGAGGCAAACTTTTGTAGTAGACAAATAACTAAAGCAAAGGCTGCATCATAATTTTATCAGTTTTTTACTTTAACAATGTTAGATTTTAGTTTAAAGGAACACTCATTCAATGTTCAGGGAAACCTTTATACATCATCTGCTATGAATGAGCGCAGTTTGCTGGGAAAGTTTTGATGCATTTGCTAAGCATTAGTGGGGAAGGCATGTCAGAATCTTTTCTCTACAATGTGTTTTACTATCTGAATAATAATAATTTAAAAAAATCTTTCTTAGGACCAGGCAGTTGTATACTTTAGTTATAATGAATGACTTCATGTTAACCTTGCTAGTTTAGATCATTTCTGAGGGAAAGTATTGTAAATGTTTTTTTCATAACCTTGTTGTGTTTGAATTATTTGTACTTTAATTGTCCAGACAATAAATGAAAGTGTGTAGAATGGCTATGGACTTTCCACATTTTTAACCGTGTTCAGATGTCGTAGTGATCCCAGCCACACCTTCCATGAGGGAGATGTTAGTCTGATCTCAGAAGCAAGGTCTCGGAGACGAATGTCTTGGTTGGACCAGACTAAGAATATTCATTATTTGTTTTATCTCCTTCTGAAGGCAAGGAGGAATCTGCCATTTAAGATGTTTGACACCAAAGACCAAATTGTAACTGTGATTCAATACCTTTATTTGAATGTGGGAGATGCTGAAGGGTTTCTACCATATATGATGTTCTTACACAATGAAAATATGAACTCGGTCAATATCAACTTGAAACAAAAGTAATGAGAATTTCAGCATTAATATTTTCTAAGTCATTTAGTTTGACTTTTCTATGACCAGGCTGTGAATGTCACGTGAGATGAAACAGTGTACATATTGCTGTACAACAGTGTGAGACCACATTCCCAATTTAATTCTTTTCACCATGTTATAACAGTTGATATTTCAGTTGACTTGTTTGAATCCCATTAATGCAAATATTCTCTTCATGTTTATGTTATGTAACATTCACTAATTGAGAATGTGTACCTTGTAAAACTGCAGCATTGAATCTCGTAACAGATTAGGAAAAGTATCAGTGGGCTGGATGGACTGTGCAATTTTTCAGCTCCTTCACCTATTAATAAACTCGTGTTTTTGTGAGATTAAGTTACCCTGTTGATTATAATAATTAATTTCAGGCCCTAGCATGAGTTGGTTCTTAAATTTACAGCTTGCTTTATTCATCCTTAAATCAATCTGCCCCTTCTCTGGTGTGAAATACAGGAAGCAATGGCTCTGTTTAAAGACTTGGCCCTGAAGTATGCCTTCCATTGATCTACCCATCTCTCGATCAGATGTACACTTCAGGGCTTTAACATGCGCCAGTCCAGTTCTTTTTATCTGAACTTACTTACTTTTTTTTTTTTAAACTACCCAGGCAGTAGTGCTTGTAATAGAATGCCACCAGGTACACCACACCATCTGTTCCCTTCACCTGATTTATTTTTTTCCCTCCTTTCTGCTGTGTACCTCACGAGGCCAGACCAGCAGTGAGAAGGCAGCATGGAGCAGGCTGGTTAAGGCAGGAGCCTGTTTATGCTCTGGGGGTTTTGATGTTGACTATGAAAGGGCCTAATTTCCTTAAATCCATTTTAGGCTCAGCTGCTGTTCTTCAGCATCTTCTTGATGTAAGGTGCCCCTGTCCCTGTAATGTACTGCACTCATAAACACTCTTACAGGAGCTGTACAAAAGAAAAGCAAAAAGCCTCTGGTGTCATGGCTGTGGTATGTGAAGTCCTGACCTGCTTTAGGAGAGCAGTACAGCTGTGTGTGCTGCATAGAAGGGGCTACAGGTGGTGCCTTTGCCTGCACCCATCCTGCCTGAGCAGATCCAGGAATTCCTACTGAAACACAGGCTCTGCTCCAAACTACTGCTCCCTACCACTCACTCAAAGTAATCAAGTTTTATATTCCTTTCATGAAAGGGTAATCACTGTGCAATTAGTGAGCCTGCTGCCTAAATGGAAAATCACCTGGGGGGTTGGAGTGTGCTTCACTCGGTGCTGTGCTTGGGTGGGATGGGATGGGGTGAGGGTGGGCAGGGGCTGGTGGTGGGCAGGGGCTGGTGGTGGGAGTGCCCTGAGCTTCTGCTCTGGGAGCCTGGCTTCCAGTACTATGACAGCAGCTCTGTCACATGCAGACTCATTCCCCATACCATTAATTGCTTCCATTGGCACTGCATGGGGACTGGATGCACCCTGCCTCACCCAGTGTTACTGAGCACTTGGCTCAGTTGTGGGGGCAAGACAGAAAGGCCCCGGGGACTGTCCCTTTTTGCCATCCTCTGGAGCAGGCAGGGCTGTCACCTTGCACATCCCCTTCAGTGGCCGTGATGAGGTGAGGTACAGCTGGGTCAGCGAGCGAGGACTGGGCAGATTCGTTCCCTGCCCTGAGGAGCTCAAAGCCCAGGCTCACTGCACAGCAGTAATTCATTGTTCATTGGGAGCAGAATGAAAGATCAAATCCAGAACATTACAAAAGCTTTGCTGTCTCAGGCTAATCCAGTATTTCTAGTCTAAAAATAACTGACTTCTGAAACCCAGAAGTGATGGAGACAATGCAGCCGAGCTTCAGTAGGTTCTGAAGTGGGCAAAACAAGAGCTGCTGGAAGGAACCAAAAAGCAAAACCCACCTCACAGGGCGTGCAGCCCCTCCAGTCCAATGCTGAGCAATCGCTGTGATCCCAGGGGTGGTGAGGGGTCACTGCCACTGCACGAGAACCACATGTACTGGTGTGACAGGCACAGCTGAGGCCATCAGCAGAAACACTGCGTGCAGGGAGCACAGAGACTGACCCACTGAGGTGTCACCGAGCTTCTGGAGCTCCTGTTCTCATATCCCACATTTCAGAGAGCCTGTAAATGCACTGAGAAGGGCTGTAGGAAGGAAGGCAAACAGAGGGACAGACACACGGTCCAATTAACTTAAGCCAACCACATCTGATGTGAGACAGGTTCATCTATCATCATATTAGCAATTTTCTGAAATGCCCTTTCAGCAGAAATAACTGGGAAGAGGATGTAAACACACACACGTAAGCAGCTGCTTTTCACACAAAGCTTGACATTTTGCCATCTACAAGCTTGTATCACATTTGTAAACAGCCAGCACATTTTAAAGAGCTTGAACTATTTTGTATTAAATTTCACTCAAATTTTAAATGTTAAGAGGCTACAAATTATTTCCCACTGAAGTAGCAAAAGATCAAAATCCCGAGTCTGCTACCTGAGCCACTCCCCAACAAAGTGCCCTCCTTACATCACAGCAGTGGGATCACCAGCCTTGCCCCAGCTCCTGCTGCTTGCTCCCATGTACGTACAGCACAAGGCCACTTCCTTCTGTCCCTCAGACCTAATGCACACCATGTGCTGAGTGCAGGATTCTACCCCAGAAGCCATCAGTGTTGCACCAAGGGCCACGAGGAGCCAGGATTCCTCCCAGCAGCAGCTGCACAAACCACGGCACTCTTTCAGACCCCACAAGACTATCAAATAAGGACATTTATTTCAGTAACAAACACGGAGATCTCGAGCTCTCAGACTGCGCACAGGACTGGCAGTGCTGCCATGTGCTGTAGAGGAGCACTGAGCTTTCTCTTACATTGTGCTTGAGTTGCATGAGTCCCAGCAAAATGATATGCAAGAATTAGCTTTTTACAAACAATGCAATTCTGATTTTAAATCAGCACATGAGACACTTAATTAATTTTGTAGGATAAGGGATCTGTTGCAAATATACAGCGGTGCACCCACACATCACCATCTGCTGTGGAGAATTAAATGTACAACTTACAAATGAAATCCTGCAAAGTTGGTGCAAAAAGGTCCTTGCTTGAATTTAAACAAGGCTGTAGAAACCTGCAAACACATTGCAAAAGATCGTGAAAACAATAACAAATTTGTCCATCTGTGAATAGGTTCTAGCAGGGTTGGGCTTCTGTTTTGTTTGTGCTGTCTGTTCATTTGCAATAATTGTTGCAGCTGACAATGCGAAGCCAGTAGGTGTGTTTGAACTCCTGGTGGCTGCAGTCACTGTGGAGGTGCTGCCAGTTCGCACCTGGTGCTGTGGGTTTAGGGAGAGTTAAAAAGGAAAAAAAGGAAGAAAAAAGATAGAAATCTTTTTTTTTTTTTCTCTTCAATTTAGCCACAATTTTGAAAATTTGGCAAATCTCACATTGGCTGTGGATGTTTTATTATTAGCATTATTAACAAACACAGTTCTACTGAAGAGAAGAAAAATAAACATCAACAAATACTGCTGCCATAAAAAAAAATTCCAACAAACACAAATATCTGTTGCATCCCTTTGAATCCATTGAAGCCTGGTGTTCCTATTCTAATATTCCCTCCTCATTTTTTAACACACTAATTTAAGGTGTGCTCTAGATTTTACACTTGGCAGAGCCACACAATACCAAGTCCCATGTCCTGAGCTCCTGCCTGTCCTGTACTGCGGCAAGGGGCAGTTTGGGATGTGGCACGGAGCTGAATCACTATTCATAGGCAAGAAAGGCAATGACTTCCGTGGGCCAAGGCTGCCAGCAAAACGTGCCTCGCTGCTCGGTACACGAGCCGCTTCAAGGCACACACGTACAGTGCTACCAAACTCATCAGCATCCAGAAATCTACACCACATCCCCAGCAACCCATGAGGTCATGCAGGAAACAAAGGGCACAGCTTCCCTCTGCCCCAGCCGCCATGTGCCCCGCACCGGTGTTCTTAAGGGACGTAGCTCATTTTTCAAGAAATGAGAAGACTCCCTAAACTCGTTCTGAGGTATGCGTGCTTTCTAATGTGTTTATCCCCTCACACCTGGGAAGGGCTCTCAGCACACACACAAGTATAATTTATGCTAAGGGGCCTGTTACATGTTTTGCTCAGATAAAGTGTGTTGGTAATTAAGAAATGCAGCATCAGTGGTAGACCGTGCATGTAAATGTGCAGAAGGGAGTCTATCAACTGAACGAACGCCACTAAAGAGTATTCAAAATCTCAACCTAATCAGAAACCTACGCATATCTATATGTATTTATATCAATATCACAAACCCTGTGACATCCGCAGCACTGCTAACATTCTGACGAGAAAGCAACTGAACACAGCTGCCTTGGGCAAACTTGCATGCATAAAAAATGAAGTGACTTGATTAATCAGTGAAAGTTGCTGAATCATGGGCTCGCAGCCATGCCTGCATAGCCTTGGCTATTGGTGGGGAACCGCCAGCGTGGGATTTAGATGAATTTCTATCAGCTGGTCCATGGGCCTAAGTGGCCCTTATCTTTGCCAGCACTTTGATGAGAAATGTAACCTCTGTCCTGAAAAATGAGCCTTGTCAAAGGGCTAGAAATGTGTAAAGGGAGGGAATCCAAACAGAACTGTTAGAAGACATATATTTGAAGAAGAGAAAGGAAAGCTGGGAGCAAGAAAACCCCGACTCCATTTGGAAGCCACCTTGAGTGAAGGCAGTGGAAGCTGAAGGTAAATTCCTACCTGAGCAAACTCCATCAAATTCAGCATTGTCACCAGATGAGCAGGAATAAAGGTGGGCTATGGCTGGGAGGGAAGCAGAGGCAGCCAGGCAGTGCAGCCAACAGAAAGGTGCCTTGTCAGAGTCACTTGGACAGCAGTACAGCCACAACAGGAATATGGGAGCACTTCTACGTCTCCAGGGCGTAATCTGCTTTGCCATGACTTTTCAAAAGGCAGAAAGGCCAAGGAAAAACATAAGGAGCAATTTTTTTCCAGAAGAAGGAAAAAAAAAAAAATTTCTAGGGAAAATGTTATGTGACACTCACCACAGAGGCTCACTGCGCGGCACACCCTGCTCTGTGTCTTGCAATTGTCATTCCCTCTCAGGAGGATGGGAGAAGGGCCCTCCTTCTGTACCAGCCTGTGTTTGGAAAAAAGAAAAAACTCAGAACCGTGCTTCACAGGGACCTGCAGGGCTGTGCCTCAGTTCCCTCTGCCTTCTTCCCTGCAGAGCACAGCACAGAAGCCCACGATGACACATCTGCCAAACCCTCCCTGCCAGGCAGTCGGTCAGAGGCTTGGCTTTGCTTTTTCAGAGCATGCAGGGATTGTCCTTGACAGCATCTAGAGCAAAGTGAAAAGAAGGGCATGCAGCCTTTGTACCAAACCCCATCCCTTTCCTTTACACTGTGCTGCACTTGTGAATGTTCACATTAACATATATTATATATATAATGAGTTCATGTGCCAGTAATAGAAGAGATTGTCAAACTGCAGAGGCTTATCCGTGAAAATGGCCAGAGTGATGTTTTGTCAGCTAAACTGAAGAGGCAATGCTGAACAGGTTGTTCCCTGTGCTAGAAACCAATGCGTCTTTGGATACTCACATATATACTTCAGTGTGTATGTGTGTGTATTTTCAATATTAAAAGATAAAATATAGTTCTATGCCATGTTATAAACTAAGTTTGTGCAACGGAAACAGATTTTTACAGCTAAGTAGAAACCTCTTGAGAATAGGAGGTTTATAATGGAAATGCTGACAGACTCTTAACTATAGCAGTGGGATCTTCCCTGCTATTATGACCAGATAAACCAACAAGGTAATTCAATGTAGTGTTCCAGCTCTGAGACACTAACATACTCCTCCTGGTCCCAGGTGCTGGGGGAAAGTTAAATATAAAACTTAATGAAAGCACAGTGACTGACTGCGGCGCTGGGAGTTGTCCCTGTGCCAGGGATTGGAATTGCATCCCACAGAGGTTCACGCAGCGGCTGGGGCCTGTTGCAGCCTTCCTAGCTCAAGTCACAGCGCCCTGTAATGAAGCCGGCAGAGAGCTCACAGATACAAACCCACTCGCTGCACTTGTAGGGGGCCAAGAAATGAAGAGGAGCGCAGGGCACTTCCAACACCCACAACATATGGGGCTGCTGGCAGAGACCTGCACTGCTCCCTGTGAGATTGCTGCCAGAGCCTTCAGTTTAGCAACCAGGAGGTGGGGACACCAGCTCCTCCAGCAAGCAGCAGCTGTGGGCAGCTGGGGCACGCCTGGCCGCACAGCTCTGGCTCTGTCCCCTCTCCCTGTCTGGGAGGCAGCAGCGGGGTTGTGTCGAGCTGGCAGCAGTCTCCAGCTCGGGGCTGAAAAGAGGACAAAGCTGGCGGCAGCACTTGCCATGCTTTAACACCCAGGAAAGCAACGTCTGCTGCCCCTTTTTACAGCACATATAAAACTACCAGGGCTTCAAGGAGGCGCACACAGTGCTCCACCTACGCACGAATCCTGAGCTGCCTTCCTAAGGTCGGTGGGCTGGTAGCACTGCCTACTGTCAAGACCGTCTGACATTCCCAATTACAAGACCCCACTTTCAGCTGCTTATAACTGTCATATTTTGACCAGTAACTTGTCATTTTCCATTCTGGGCATCTGCCTCAGGCTGAATTTTTTTGGAAAGCTTCAGCCAAAACAATATAGCTATTCCCAAGGGCAAGGCCAGGGAACAATGCACTGTTTTGTAATGGTAAAAGAGAAAAAGAACTGACATCCTCTTCTTTAAGATGCACCACGTCTCCTCATGCTTTGGATAGGGGAGCAGAAATTTAGCCGACCTGTGACCTTTGTATTAAGGATGCTCCTTTCATTGCTTCTGTGAAAATCCATGTAAGCATGGCCAAGTGAGAGCACTTGAAAAAAATCCAACCCAACTTCCTCAGTAAAGACTTTCTGCAATGGGAAATCCAAAAAACACTGCAGATCCCGTCCTGCAGCGCTTGCCTTGCCCTGCATCTCACCCCAAACACGGCAGTCCCTTCCAGCCCCAAGCGGAGATGCTCACACAGCACTACGCTCAGCACAGCCTCACACGCTGTGGGTTACCGGGTATTATCGCCTGTCCGGAGCATCAGAGCGAGACGTTCCCTATGGCCCTATCAATGTGCTGTGGGCATGAAGATCACTTTGTTCCAGCATCCAGACCACAAGGGGAATTAATTCAGCCAGGTTAGCATAGGGGAGACTCAGGCCAGGTTCGAGAAGGAACTGCAGCCACAAGGAGTGGTAGGGACAGCTTGATGGGTTGGGTGAAGATAGTGGGGTCAGGCAGTGGGGCAAGGATGGGAAGCCCGGTGCTGAAGAGTGAGAAGGGGACTGAGTCTTGGGAAATAGTAGTGGGGGTTGAGACCGTCACAGCAAAGAGAGAGACCTGGAGAAAGGATGAGATACAGGGAAGTAGGCAGATGATTTGCACCAACTGGCACTGCTGGCTCTCCAGGACCAGCAGTGGGCTGCAGCACTCCAAGGCTCACTGTCAGAAGCTGCCAGACGATCTGTATGATCCTGCCACGCCCGGTGGGAAGCAGCAGCTTTCCATCCCCAGCACCACATGGCTCTTCTGAGCTCACATCCCAGCAGCAGGAGCTCCGTGCTCTGGCAAGCAGATGCCAAAACGAGCAGCATACATTTAGCAGCCCCATGCAAAACACCAGGGTTAAATGACCGCCACAGGCTGACAGAGCAAGAGCTGGCAGCAGCCACATCTGCAGGACAGAAAAGGCATTCAGCTGCCTCACCCAGGACTCTTCCCCGTGCCCACTGCAATCATCACAGCCCTCTCAGCTTCCACAGCGCACAAATAAGCAACCTGCAGAAAGAATGTGTGATGCTCAGGGATTTCCTACACATGTGGCAAATTCCGGTCTTTCAATATGTCCTTTGAACAGAGAAATCTGGATGAGAGAAAATGGAGGGTATTCTCGTCCTCAGAACTGTAGTTAAATGGTGCACCGCCTTTACAAAAAGCTGATGTTTACTACTGCAATACATTTATTTTTAAGCTCAGGTCATCTGCTGTAAAAAATTACTCAGACCATTAATTTCGGAAGCCAATGCTGAGAGATCATGAATGTTAAGAATTCTAATTATATTGGGTCTAGGAAATCTAATGAATAAAAGAGACTTTTCATAAGCATCTGAAGCCGTAATATTTTAATGCTATTGGCATTAATTAAAATATCTGGAATTTTTAAAAGAACTCCCTTCCTTTTCCTTTTAATTTTTTACTTCTACCACTGGAACAGCTAAAGCCATGAAAAACAATGTTCTTTGTGGTTGATCATCTCATTTATAATCATGTCATGGCAGCAGCAACCTTTTGCTGAAATTCTGTTTATGCTTCAAAAATTTCCCCCTAATAACTCCATCCCCATCCCCCCACTCCCCACCCCCCACCCCCCATCACCAGCATGCCCAGATTTGTCTGCGCAGGGCTGTGAAGATAAAAGTCCAGATGATTTGGCACTATACAAGGGACTGAACTCCCTTCAGTATCTGATTAATGGTACTATCCATCTCAGAAGATAGTGATTCCCTCCTTTACAGCTTAGGGGAAAAAGAGACTAACCTTTGAATTCATACTCCGTCATCTTCCTCTGACATTTGTGGCTTTCTGCAGGACACAGAGCTGCGGCAGAGCAGCAGTAGTGCCATTCCCATACTGAGCATTACCAGGAGTGATGAGGACACCCAGTCTTCTGCTTCACGGGGCCAGGGGATGGGTTTGGTGCCCTTTGCAGAAGTACTGGCTTTGCAGGGGATGCAGATACAGGGCAGGGCAGGCAGGCCGTGCAGCCTTGCTCCCTGCTATGTACACTTGCACCAATTGCAGCTATGCTGAATGCAAGGAGAGAGCACTGCCATGACTCAGAGCTCTATGATGGGCACTTACACCCTGACTTGAGAGCTCACATGAGCCCAGAAACATCAGAGGCTCTTTTTGTCTCTTCTTGAGCTCACGGGTTTTTATTTGGATCTTTTTTTGTAAATATACACTCGCTTGCTGGTTATTAATAGCGGGACCTCACCTTATTTGATGCTATTCTCACTTTTCTGAGTGTCTAATGAAAGGAGGCACACAGGAACTGCCATGCGCTGCTTAGCCACTTGGCTTGATGGAGAATGGAGTTTTCCGACAGCTGGAAGCATGGGAGCTGCTCTTGGTGCAACCATCATCTGGGCAGCGGCACATCAGGCACAGCGCAGAAAGCTGCCTCCCTTCTGGGGCACTTTCACTTGAAAAGGCCAAAACTGCGGTTGCCTGAAAGGAAAACAGTATTTTCTGATGGATCAGGGTAAGCGTGGTTTTCGCTAGAGCAGCAAATAACAAAAATAGGAGGTTGCTTTTTATTTCCACCGAATTGGGCACAGTCTCCTCTGTCTCCGAGGCACTTGGCACAAAACAATGCTGCTCCTGTTGGATGCTGCACGCCAGTGCATTGCAGAGAAGAGGCAGGTCACAGTTCCCTGGCAGCATTTCCCCCTCCACACAAATATGCCAATTCAGCAGACTTCTCAGCTCGCTGTGCTGATTTCTGTGCTGGGCACAGCCAGGTGTCACACAGGTGAGGCTGCGCACAAACATGCAGGAGGCCCAGAGGGCTTTATCTGTTTTCTCCATGCGGCTGAGAGAGCACTCAAAGGCGCCTGCTGGCTTTGTATGTTCGGTGCCGTGGAGAAGAAAATCGATGTGGGAACTGCAGATGGCTTCAGTGTTTCAGGGCAACCCAGACTGCCTTCCAGTGAAAACAGAACTGATTTACTCTTAAAAGCTTAACTTTACTGACCATTATATTTTATTTCATTATTCAAAGGCAAACACTGAGCAAGCATTTTCTCAACATGCCCAGTTCTTTCAGGTGGAAAGGGGTGAGAACCGTTTGTGCATCCTGTCAGTTGTTTTATGACTTCGCATGATTTCAGTAAGCTTTTCTTCCCAATGTTTTTCCATGCCCTGGGATCCAGTACCATCTTCTTGTTTACTCTGCAATCCAGTGCTATCAACCATCCTCAAGTGTTTGTCTCATCACCTCTGAGACTGCTCCCCTACCCAGGAAAACAACAAGGGACAAACTTTCTGCACTCTTCAGGTTTTTTCTCCCAAATAAGCCAGAAAATAATGTTTGGCTTCTATTCTTAGCTAGCTGTGGACTCCCTGCTGAGACCCCCTGCCCTGTCAAATGCTGACTAATCGTGCCTGCAGCAGAAGTAATCCAAACCAGGGAGCTATTCAACAGCAGCAGAAGGATCCATTAAAACAGATTATGCTCTCTACTGCCTTTCAGCCCTCAGATGAGAGGCTCAGCACGCCGAGGCGCTGCCCTGGGGCACAAGTACCCAGCAAAGCCACCCTGCAGAGTCCCCTTGGCGGCTCTGTGAGGCTCTTGCCTTCAGCAAATGGCACAATTCAGGCCAGTGAGGTCCGTGTGTGCCAAGGGACCAGGGCTGCGAGGTGATGCTCACAGGCATACTCCTGGAAACTGCTGGGATATTTTTGTTTAACTTCCTTATCCTTGGCACACAGGCAGCAAAGCACCTATGTATTTGATTCCTATTTGATTTCTCCTCTGAACTTCAAGGAGTGCAAACCCCTACAGGATTCAGTCCCCAGAGAAAAAAAAATGCACCGTAATGATGGCCTGGAGGTAACTCAGCCTACAAACTCTGCAGCTGCCAGGCAACAGGAAAGGCCCAGGACTTGATGAGGAGCAGGATTCCTGCCAGATGCTGGGACAAGCTGCGGGCGTTCACAGCCCTGACCTAGGGGCAAGCTCAGCCCCAAGCTCTCTGTCTGCTCTAGACACAAGGCCAGCCCTGTGGGTTTGGGTATCCTTTTCAAGATTCTGTCTTAGGCTCAGCTTTTTCTTCCAATACCAATTTCTGGAAAAATTTGTGCCTCTGTCCCTCCACCAGCCAAACATGGGCTCTGTGGCAAGATATGCTTCTCTAGCCACTGCTGCTCAGATCCTGAGTCCTCTTTCCTCTCAAAGTGAACCTCTGGGCTCTTCCATTCAGTACCTCAGCCCAAGAGCGACTCCAGGCATTATTACTCTTGGGCTAACGATGCCAGCCTAGCTGCCAGATTCATAATCCTTCCTTCCAGCCAGTGGAACAAAGTATGCAGATCCTTGTCGCATCTCTGAGCTTAATGCAGCCATCTCTAGCTGAGCCGTGACCATTGCTAATAACACACTGCTGCTCTGCAGTGTGTCAGAAAGGTGATGCAAGCTGGAGGATGAAGGACATTGATAACACAGAGTTTCCTTGGTTGGACAGTGAATAGCCACTCCTTCTGCTCTGGAAAGCACCACCCATGGTCAGTGACACGTGGCTGGACCTTGCGAGACTTCCTCTGCCCACCTTATTTAATTGTGTGACATGAAAGCCACGGCCTGAGACAGTAGGACAGGCATATGCAGAGTGTGCCTATTTACCTTGCAGGTTTTTAAACCTACAGAATTCAAAAGGCTATGTAAAGCAACAAAATCTACACAATTTAAATTGGCCTGACTTCTGAAGGCTGCAGGTTCCAGGACCTGAAAGAAAGCCTGCAGCTAGACTGAGTAACCAAGGGAGGTCCTTTCAGCATACAAAGATCAACTGAAATTCAAACGTACCTTTACGCCTAGTTTTTATCTAATTTCAGTTTCACACAAAATAATGTTGCCCTAGAAATAAAATTCCCCCGTATGTCTGCCACAGCTCTACAATGGCCATTTAGCAGAGCAGTAAAGCAAAGCACCAGGTACTTGACAGCTCTCTTTGTGTCACTCACAACATGCCTTCTAATTCTAGAGAGCTACTGCCATGTACTCCAACAGGGTTTCTTTGCTTTCCTGAAGCAGTTACATGACTTAAGAGTTTGGTCATCTTTTCTGCTAATAGGAACTGTATATAGGAACAGGACACATGTAGAAAGCCCTGCACGTTAAAATCCAGCTAGCTCAGGACACCAGTAATAGGATCTACGCAGCTCTGCAAAATGAATTTTTATGATTTTCCCAGCTTAACATGGTAGCATTAATATTTCATTACTAGATTTCACTATGATTTTGGTCCTGTTACTGTCTCAACCAATTTATTGCTTGAGAAGGTTATTTTTAATCTTCAGCAGTAACTGAGAATATACCCTCAGAAAACCTTTCCCAGTGTGGAATTTCTTTGCTATTTAATTGTAATTGAGGTGATGATGTATTCAACAGCTCTTTACAAGAAAAAAAGATATACAGCATTCTTAAGAAAGTGGGGAGGAGGCTTATCTCTTAGTATCTAGATCAAAAGTTTGTATTATCCACTTGTCTTAATTTTTAATTATGGTATTTCAGACTCTAAGAATGGAGAGAAAGAGTTAGGAAGATGTGGTCTATTACAGTGAAGCACTATCGCTCTGGCAATTTGCCTTAGTAAAATGAATGTGTTTGTTTGGACTCTACCTCAATGAAGGTTGAGAGTATAAAGGCACAGCCCAGATTTGTTATTCTCTAGGCATGTAATGTAGGACCCTGTGCCTCAGAGCCAGTCCTGGCAGCCAAGGAATGAGAAAAGGCCAGTAGCTGCCCCAGAAAGGTATGGGAGAGGGGTGCAGGGAATTCTCTACTGACCACTGATATGGAAAAAACCTCTCTCTTCAGTGCCCTGGAAATCCAGGCTGTTCCCAGGCAAACAGAGAAAGGCACAGAACTGCCAGCCCAGTCCCATGGCAGAGGGTTTGTCTGATCTAAAACATTCACTCTCTGCCAGTAGGTCACCAGAAGATTCCTCCTGCCTGATCTGCTCAGACTCTTCCCTGAATTCACAAAGAAGTATAGTTGTGCACAGTCCTTCACATGTACCAAAATGACATACCTAAGCCCATACTAGTACTCCACCTTTGAAATGTATCCTTTTTTTTTGTCACAGCAAAAAACACAGTGCTGATGCAGTGGCTGTAGGTGTACAGCTTGGCAGAGCATTAATATCTGTAGACAATATTTCAAGACACAGATTCAACATGTTTTGATGCAACAACCTCGCAGAGGTCTCTCTGAACACCACCTCACCCTCCTCCTCTCTCAACCTCGGCAAGAGCCCGGAGGATGGCCCTG
Organism: Chrysolophus pictus; assembly: GCA_037305975.1. Lineage (NCBI taxonomy): Eukaryota > Metazoa > Chordata > Aves > Galliformes > Phasianidae > Chrysolophus > Chrysolophus pictus. Next base: position 23,315,121 of record CM074583.1, read on the forward strand.
TTCCTCCCTCTCCATCAGCTTATCCAGAAAATATCTGTTCTTCCCCTTTGTCATGTCAGCTGCAGTCATAGCAGCACCTAGCCCAACGACAGCCTGAAAGGATCACTGTGGTACACATCACCAAATAAGCCCGAAGTTTCAGTGCAGTGCATATAACAATAGTGACACATGTCAACAGCACTCTGTCAGATCTCAGTACATTTAAGGTACCTGCATTTTGAGGTGTTTTACTGTTCAAACATTTCTCCTAAAGTTCCTTCTGTGGTAATCATAGCTCTTCTAATCTACAGGCTTAAAACCAATTCAAAGCAGAAGTGAAGGACACGAGTATTGCAATCTGACATTTCACAGTTCTCTAAAATTTCCCAGCTCACTGCTGAGTGACCCCAGACAGAAGATATAAATGAGTGCATCAATGTTCATAAAAGGAAGTTTTGGGGAGAAACCAGGAGGTGGGCTCATCATTATCCCTTTAACGAAGTCCAGAAATGGCACTAATCCAAATCAAATGGCCAAACTTCACACTTACGGTACCAAACAACTTGTAAAAGCCTTCCTCAATTCTAAATACTCAGTATATTCTTTATGGGGAAGATGAGCAACAGAGCAGACTTCCCAGTGAAAACATTTTCTCCCATCATCTTTCCTCATCTGAGAATTGTAACAAGTGCAAGGAAATTACAAGCTGCTGTAAAAATTACAGAGACTAAAACTACCATTTTATCCTGCATTAGAACAATTTTAACATTGTTAGAGGAATACATCTTAGCAATTTTAAAATTATTTGAATCATGACAGAAAGACTCACAACTGCAATATTTATCTTTCAGATTCATCTTAGGGTGTTCCTGAAGATGTGTGAGATGTCACATTACATGGCGTTTTTGGGGGACTGGAGAAAGTCACTTTGACAAGTAGCACATGTAAATTGCAGCCATTGATTATGGAGGATTTAATTTTAGCTATTCTGCATTCTTGGTACGATAAATAAAAAAGACTTCAGTGGTTACTGTAGGACTGCAACAACTTCCACAGAAATGCAATTTATAGTCGCACATTTTTTCACAGCGAGCTTTGGCATACATTTGATTAAATTCTGCTTTCCAGAGCACTTAATGAGAATTCTAATTCTCTGGAGATTTCTGTAGGCATGACAGGTAAAGAGGAGTCTATCAAGTCATAGCTGTGATTGTTAGTACAAGGAGCGGGCTCCTTTGAAGAAAAATAAAATTCATAAGCATGCATACATATCTTTGAATATTGCCAAGATACATATTGGCAGAGCAATAAATAGTGTGAAGATTTATTACTTCTCTATTTATCAATGCATACAAATCCAAGACACTTGTGAGGTACAGAGACATTCAGGAACATGTTTGAACTTAGCGGCTCCAGCAAATCGTGTTTGCTCTGGGTTCTGTCAAAGAACTTGAGATCGATTCAGTCTCTAATATTCAACAAGTCATCTCATTGCTTTCCCTGCGTGCCTGATGGGGAATGCCTAGGAACTTTCTCCAATGGACCCAAAGTTGTCTCCTGGCTGTAGACCACCTACTGCTATAAATAAACAGGCTAAAATAGCAAAATACCTCTTTCTTACCTGATTCTTTTGGTATCGTTTCACCTCTGCTCTCAGATTATGTTCATTTTTATAAGGACTGTTTCATTCTCACAATCTTCTCCTTGAAGTAGCTTGGCATAAAGTTTCATCCTTTTGGTAGGAATTCTGTGAATCTCCAGACAGTATGATTCATTCTCCATAAATCCGTAGCTGCAATCCTAGGTGGGGCAAATGGAGGGCTGTTAAATTCAGCAGAGAATTCAGTTTCAGAAGAGTTTTGTCCTTGCACACAGAACTAGGAGAAAGACAAAACCTCCCACCACATAAACTGCTAGGAGAAACTCCTCAGAGCTGCAAAAGTTCAGCTTTAATATTGTGAAGGTGGAACCCTTGGAGAATGAGGGTATGTGATGATGTAGCTGGATGTACAGCACACAGCTCACATGGGTGGTCCTGAGCTGCTGTGTTCTCACGCTGAACACAAAAGTCTGCCTTATTGAAGCCTTCCTTCCCCTTGGCCTGCTGATGAAATGTGTGAGTGAAATCCTGAATATCTCAGTTACTGGGGCTTTAAGTTTTGATGAGAAAGTATTCTAGACATAGAATACAATGTGCAGATTTCAAGTTAATGGAAGAGCTCAATATTTTACGTCCACCTTTCAGATAGGGAACCAGGGCAATATGGGCAAGAGTTCTGCCATTCAAAACAATTGGGCCACCAGTAAAAGTGTGAAGTACCCCAACGCTCACTCATCAGGTCCCAGTATTACTCTTGCAGTGGGTAGTCTATTCCTGCTGTCATTATCATTAGTTCTGGAATTAAACTACAATCAGAATCCTCTTAAAGAATATAAACACACATAATAAATCTTAGTACCCATTATTTCAGTTCTCACTATTTGAACTCAGTTATTTTTAATACTGACCAATGCTCGGTAACTAATTCTTAAATTGGAATTAAAAATAAAATAAAACACAGAAACAAAAACAAAGCACATGCAAAAAACAGATTAAATATAGTTTGTGCTTATGCTGATTTCCAGAAATAGGCTAATAAACACTGCTTAGATGAAAGGAGACTGAAGCGTTAAAGAAAGAAATCAGGTCTCACTTAAGTGATCTTTTAGCAGGAATCAAATTAACAAATATAATATGGATTGCTGACGAGGTGCTTGATCATTCTGTGCAGTAAGGATTTTTTTTATGTATATATTACATTTATTTATAGATTTATATGCATGAGTTTGTGTATGAGCTGATTCTATTAACACTTCATTTGAAAATGATAAATGGCATTTTTATTTTAAAAGAAAATATTAAAAAGTCTTGATTTACTACAGTAAGTTAGAATATATGACATTACTATGCCATGCTGTATTTTCTTCTCCCTTAAAAAACACAAGCCTTCAGTATAGGACTATGCTAGTAGGAAAGTATACAAACATTTTATTTAGTCCATAGGCAATTTTCCTCTAATTCAATCTGAAATGACACAAAGTATTTTTCTGTAGGAAGGTGGAGGACAAAATAAAAAGGGAGACATAAAAGAGACTTAATGAGATTGTGGAACTTTCTTAAGCAGTACAGCATCTTAATTTCTGGTAAATTCAAGCAACCTCCATCTGGGGGTTGATTCTGTCAGTCTGTATCTATGTCTGTCTGCCTTTATCCATCTCTCTAGGCATTCATTGCTGTGGTTTGGGAGCACCACTGAAGGAAACAGGAGCGCTGCATGCAGCATAGCTGCAGAATCCAGCCCCTATTTGACAATGATCAAGTCTGACATTGACAAGCACTTATACCCCATTCTCTGGCTTTTTTTTTTTTTTGCCTCGGATACACGTGTTGTCTGGCAAAATTTAAAAATAAAACATTTAATGCTATACTGTGGTCAGTTCTCATGTGCCTCTGCAGTGCAGGGGGGAGGGAGAGGAGGGTGGAGGCAGGCACGGCTCAGCCTTCTGCACCACTCGCAGCAAGGTCAGCCAGAACCGTTGGAAGAGCAAAGTTGCTGCCACCCAGAGCACGAGGCTCCCTGCAAAAGCTTCCCTCTCGGAAGTAAATCACCTGACAGGTCCAAGAGAGGCTGAGGCATTACTCCCACTGATTCAGGCAGCAGATTTAGCTGGCCACACCCCAATGTAACTAGCTCCTGAGCCTCGGGCCTCTCTGAAAATTTTCCATCAAAACTTTCATGGAAGTATCTGATTTCTTTGAAAATGTCAGCATGTTTTTATTTCATTCTTGCTAGACAAATTGAATAAGGAAAATGGAAGAGATATGAGCAGAAATGCAGAAAAAAAAAAAGTAATGGCTAGGGGAAGGGAAATTGTTCGGTTTGTCAATGAAAAGCCAATATTTTCAGCTAAGTATTCTGGATTAAAATTGTACTAGTCAACAGAATATTTGGGGAAGCACACCACTTATTTATGAACAGCCCCATTTCAGCTCTTTATAGACTACAGTTGATTGCTTCTCTCTTCTCAGTACCAAAGAGATGGGTACAGGCAAAACACTCCCTCAGTCTCCAAATTTGCTGAGCCTTTACAAGTGTCACCATCCTGCCCTGGATCAGCTTGGGTTTCATCTAAGGGAACTTCAGAGTTAAAAACTGAAATTGTTTTGTAGGACCATGGAAATAGAATGAATGAGAACAAGATGATTGAACAGAGACCAATGACCTACAGAGTTCAGTCTGCTGTTACCGCATGAAGATGCGTTGGTGAATCCCTCAGATGTACCTATTTCCACAATTAAGAGTGGTTTTCCCCACAGGTCCTGTTAAATGCTCTTCCAGAAACCCGCATCTTACATTAGAAACTCTTTGCTAAAATACAAGGTAAAATTACTGATGAGTGGTTTACTGTTAGTTGTTTATTTATCAATATTGTCAAAGCTAAAAATGTTCCTCTTCATTCCTGTCACATTTATGGCTGTTTTTTAAAGCCTTCAGTATGCTACACCACAATGTCTATTCCCCCATCAAATTATTCACCTTTCCTCTGCTCCTGCTCTAGGCTGAATTTCTTTCAAACACTAGTGGCCAAAGTTGTTCTCCACATTCCTGGGGAAGTCTTACAAAAGCCTTCTGCAGTCCAATTTTGACTGGAAATGCTTCTTCTGAAATAGTGCCAAAATATATGCCCAATTCTCCTGTATCAGTTCAACTAACAAGCCTTACCTTATATTAGAAATTGTCATTAGTCCCCAGCTACATGACCTTGCTACTTGACCTGTTGCGTGTAATCCCATTTATATTTCCCCAGTCCTTGAGGATATTTTATTTGTTTGGTCTGAGGCTCCTGGCTATTGACAATTCCCTCCCAGTGTAAGCCATCAGCACATTTCTCTAGCAGGTTCTTATTCTTTTTGTGTCTAGCTGATTAATGAAAATATTAAGGGATATAGGTCCCCAGATTGTGACTTCAGAAACTCCATTTTTATCTCCCTCTAATCTGGTATTTCTTCTTTCAACATCATCTGTTATCTCCTTTAGCCAGTTCCTAACCATTTTACAATTCTGGGTATAATCTTCATTTTTTCCAGTCAAATGATTCCCCATGTATCTCTGTGTCAGATGCTTCTCTCACAGTGGATATACATCACATCCATTGCTATGTTATTTGTCTAAAAAGATCAGGATAATCTAAAGAAAGATTATCAAGATAATCCAGTAAATCTGCTTTCAGTAAACCAATACTGTTATCCCACTTCTTCCATTTGCTGTGTTTTCTATTACTCTTCTTTCCCAAAGCCTGGCATATCACTGATGTCACGCTAATATACCTACACCTAACTAGATTACAGTTTTTCCTGTCTTAAATATAGGAATCGTGTCTGAAATTTCTCATACCACTCCTACTTGAACATATTCCAAAATATCCTTCAAGTACAAATGCAGTTTCAAATGTCAATTCCTTCAAACTACTGTGACACAAATCCCAAAAAACAGCTCCTTGATTTTTTGCATCATTTCTATTCTTTCAGAAAGCCAATTTTTTCCCATTCAAGTTCAGAGTCATTGCCCAAATTGGCTACTGAAGCACACAAAATCATCAAATTTTTTGAAATCATCTGTGCTATCATTAAATTCATCCCCTTTTAGCCATCCACAGTTTCTTTCCTTGCTATCATCTAGTCTTGATTGTTAAAATACTCTACCATATATTTTAACTTATTTTTCAAGTTCTAAATTGATATTAAATCTTACCTTTGCAGTTTTAGACCTTAGGTTTCCTGTTGATCAATGTATTTCCATTTCTGGGAGACTGCCATTTTTGAAGTTACAGAATTTTCTTTCAGTAGAAATATCTGTAACAGAACAATATCAGAAGAACATTTATTCTAAAGCATTGCCAAAATTTGTTATTACCTATTATACAGCGTAACGCAATTTCTTTATACTTACTTACTTCAATAGTGCCTTATATTTGAAAAGTGTTGCTTCACAGATTCAGTACAGTAGATTTAGTGAAGCCTAACGTCCACGTCTGATTGGAAAGCAAACTTCTAACTCTGTAAGCAGTTGATACTGTGGATTCTTCATGGCCCACCCGCTACGCATATTGATTGGGCTAAAATGTAACCATGCAAAGTGTAGCTGCAGCTGGAAATGTCTCTCAATCAAAACAAGACTCCTGGATCCAGATTTAACCTTTCTCTGTATCAACTTTGCAAGTCAAAAGAGGGTTTCACTAATAGTCACCTTTGAAAGCTCACTTTCAGATCTGCAGTCAAACTCAGCCTTTATTTTCTTCTTCCTAATCACCAGCACCACAGACTGTATAATTAGCAAGTGAATGACAATTCAGGGCCTGCTGCAAAGCCCGAGGAGTGAGTTCATTTGACGATCAGGCCTTTTAATTGAAATTGCAAAGAGGATATAGCAATCCACCCCCTTCTCCATAGCAATTTTGACTTTGTAAGGCTCTGAGCATAAAAGTATATTGTGGGGTCTGATGCGTTTTTTGTTGACTAAAGGAAAAACAACTCTCTAAAATACACACTTGTCAAACCTTCAAGTTAAACCATGAGGCTGCACATTTGCAAAACCTTTTCTCTGAATACAGTCATCCTTAGAAAGGCTCAGAGTTCTGGAGCTTTACAGGTTTTTGAAGCACATTGCAATCCCACAAATTCCCAGCTTATTTGTATCATCACAAAGGTTAGACTCAAATGCAGTACAGATCTTGTTGCATTACAAAACATCTATTTGTAATGTCAATTAATTTTATTCTTAATATTGGGTATATTAGATATGCTCTAAGGTGATGAATCATTTTCCAATCATTCTTCCGGGCTATATATGAAAAAAAATATCCTATTGCATCCGTACTAAAGGGCAAAGCACTTGTCTTAAGACTTAGCTTAAATATAAATCCACCACTCTATAAAACCAAGGATTAAATACTGTGACAAACTAGGGTCTGAACTCCAAGGCACCATGTGAAAAGTAAGACCATACCTGCTCATCCAAACTGGTGTGGCTGTTGTGTTGTGTAGCGTTATTGTCATGGTTTTATGTTTTTTGGTTTTCAGTATTCCACATCAAAACATCATGTACTGGAATTAAAGTGTTAATGCTCCAATTCCAGGTACCTATCCCTGTACATTAAGGAAGTCATGGGATCTGACCCTTCCGGGTGGGGCAGTCTCTTATTGCCTGGCAGTGGGTGCTGGAGGGTGCTTTCCTAGCCGTTCCAAGCTTCTCAGGTTTGACTCGGTCTCAGGAACTCTCTTTCCTATCTTATTTGATTTATTAGTCTCAATTTCAATTAGATTGTATTATATTGTGTTATCTTGCATTCCGATATCATAGTTAGTAAAATAAGTTTTCCTCCATAGATTGTTGCTGCTGTTTTTTTTTTCCTCCCTCCCTTCCTTCCTTCCTTTCCATTTTGTGGGGCCAGGGGCCTACTGATTGATCTAGTTAACTCCGTGACAGTTATAAACTATTTTGTACAGCTATTCACAATTATCTATCCCTCTAGATTATTTATGAGTACTGGTGTCAGAATAAAGTCACATTTGCATATAAATAAATTATTTTGGTGTAGCTTTTTCATATATATATATATATTTTACACCAGAACACCTGTGCAATTCATACACACGATGCTTGAGTAAAACTGCTAGTATCTCATGAAAAATAAGGATCATCCCCCAGTTTCATACACAGGAATTGAAGCTTTTACAGGATAAAAGGTTTATTTGATACCACAACTGGCATATTGCTGCCTATATCAAGTTCACCATTCCAGCCCTACACAACTGGACAGTTCACTTCAGCATGACATGTTTCTGTAACTCATTTAAAATCCTAAGTCCTGCCCCCCTGGAAATTCATGTTGTAGTTTCTCTGTGCAGTTGGAATTGATTAACATTAAATATAGCTGCAATCATAATTTTAAGTATTTTATAATAGTATGCAGCAATACCCCTGCTTTTGTACCACTGAAAAGGCTATTCCTATCTTAACACTTAGAGAAGACTTTGAATGTCCTATATCCTTGGTACTGATTTGCCACCTCAGTTAACAGGAATATGTTACTAAGGAAAGTGGTTTATTTCTATTTTTCTCTATTGGAGTATTCTCTAAGAGAAGAAGTGTGTGTCTCCTATACGAATAACTACCCAGTTTCCATTAACAAGTTGGCAAAAAAAATACATTTTCTAGTGCTTCAACATTTCAGGTAAATCTGTTTGTTTTGTTCCTTGGCACAGAAAGTGGAACCTTTATTCAGATAACCAGAAGCACGATTATAATGAACTGAAAAAAATTTAACTGCAAAATACACTGCTTGGATAATGCAACTTTTAGCAATAACTTTTTTCTGTCATAGATTTTGCTTTGATTCTTGTCTTCTGTTTCATTTAGAATTCCCAGCCTTTCATTATTAAATTATAGCCTACAAACTATTAGAATTTACCAATTAGAACTGACAGATACTTTCTCAAAGTGAAGTGTTGATTTATTACAAAAAAATATATATATTCACATCCTACCCTTCACATATAGCCAGCATCTGCCCAGCTTACTCAGAGTAGCTGCAGAATTTAGCAGCCCATGCTCCCCCATGACCATGAATAGTGTGAGGTGCTGGTGTAACAAACACGTTGAGAAGACAGATGCAGCTTCAGGATGTATTCAGGAAGGGATTTCCAAATGCAAAAGGTGAACACGATGGCACAAGGAATTCATATGCTTATATTCATAACATGAATAATTCTGCACCTCAGGTTTAAAAAGAAAAACTTCAGTGGGTACAAAGAATGACAACTGAGACTTGAGGGATGAGGGACAACAGCAAGAAAGAGAGGGGAAATGGCTGCAGTAAATGAACAGTTTAACCTGGAGAACAACTTAGACAGAAAAATATTCCATGCTACAGGTTAATGTTCATACTAAAGCAAAATGTACAAATGGGATAAATTTAGGCTAGAAATTAGAAAGTTTCTAACCAGAAAAGCAGAGATATTCTGGAACAGCCTTTCAGTAAGACTGAGGGAATAAAATCCAACTACTCGTATAATGGAGCTTAATATAAATGCACAGGATTACACAATTTGAGCAGCAGAAACAACAGAGGATTGCACTTCCTGCTTGTTTCCACTGTGAATTAGCAATGCAACAATCAGACTTTTACTTGAACTGTTATCAATAACAATGTGTAATTTTACACGTTTTACGTACTGCTAGAGCTGAGAGCCTCTTCCAAACTCCCCCAAAATAAATGCAACAAGCACAAAAGCACCTAACAAGCTTGTCTGTTTTAAAATGTGGTTAAAGTGGAATGTGTTAAGAGGAACGAGGTGGAAAGCAATTGAACCACAGCTCAGCCCAGGTCCAAGCTACAGCAGGTCCCTGCTTGGGAGGAAAGCAAGAAAAATCAACTACAGCAATGCAAAATGCTTGAATGGAATGGAAGCGATGACTCCTGTTTTTAAGGGAGCAAAAAAAACTACCCTCATTCATAATCAAGCAGAAAGGCAGAGAGCTTTTCAGAAGAACTACCTCAGGACTAAGCTGGGAAAGAACAAAGTCCTTGGTCATGGAACACCTGCCTGCAGGTGGAGCCTGCCAGTGACATCAGGTACCTGTGAGAAAGGGAGATAAGATTTGTGAAAGAGGGCTTGCTTCTAGCCCTTACAAGTTGAGCACAGGTTAGCAGTCTTGGGGAAAAAGGAAGCAAGAGGTTTAATCTACAGATCATTGTGGTGTGTGGTGGCTCTGTAATAAATATCACCTTTTTAGAATAAGAATGCAGTAACTCTGAAAAGGAGCTAGCCCCAGTATTTAGCTTCTAAATTCACAGCTGGTGACCCAGAAATTCCCTCCCAGTTCTAGGCTTATTTCTATGACAAGGTTCTCATGAACAGTTATGGAAAAGACACTGCTACTCTCATTGTATCAGTACAGGAGGGAAGGACTTTGTGACTTAAATCATGTTGCATTTAAGTCACTCGAGTTGCAGAAGCAAGATGATTAGGAGAGTTATATCGGTGCAACAACCTTATGATAGTGAGCAGTACGAGTTCTCACTTTGAATCAAGCCAAAATGTCAGAAGAACATTAGAAAGAAAGATGCTTCTGGCTCCTTGTTCCTATGCACAAATTTCTTCATCCTGGGATCAAATTAAAGGAGCCACTCAGTGTTCAAGTCATTCACGTAGCAATAGCATTTTAATTTCCCTAGTAAACTGCTTCTGTCATCAACTTCTGTGTTTAGTACAAATGAAAAAAAAAAAAAAGAAAGAAAAACAAAACTTGTTCTAGAGGAAGGTCACTTCTGAAGCCATTTCTGTGTGAGAGATAGAAGCTTTCTTTCATTTCAGAGTGGTATAACAGTACAGCCAGGACATTTTTCTCAGAGCCAAATCTGGGCAAAATTATCATCTCTAAGAGTGCTCTTAATGAATTATTTTGAGAAGCCACTAGCACAAAAGAAAATCTGTATATAAAAACTACTTCTTATGCCAGGTATGAATTTTCTAACTAAAGGTGACAATCTTCATACTCTGCAAAATGTGCACAGAAGTAATAAATCCAGTATTAAATAATAAGTTCATTATGCCTTTGGCTATACTGCAATTTCAGCTGGCTTTTCCACATTATAACCAGTCACTGATATGTATTCTTTAGATCCACAGCGATAGCAGAGAGTTAAATTTAAGAAATATAGGAAGAAGTTCTTTGTGATATTCTTTTTGACCAGAAGAGCGCCATACAGGAACTTATCGTGTATTTCATTTTGATGATGTTTTCCTATCATTTCACTCAAATTATCATTCATGTACAGTATTTATTTTTAATTTAAAATTAAAACACTGAATAATTAAGTACCATAGAGAATACTAATGTGCGGAACAAAGTGGGACAAATAGACTCTGTCTACAAGATTTCTATGATCCTCTCCCCATTAACATAAGCATGAGTTCTACTGGGTATTTACATATTAGATTTGGCAAGCAATAATACAATGAGAAGTAATTTCTGCATTAATATTTTCTTTTCAAATAAGACAAGTTCCTGAACTTGTCAAACATAAATGCAAAATTATGAAAAACAATCTTAAGCAAAAACTCTTGTTATTAAAATGCATGGCAACTAATTATTGATCTGATGCTATTCTGCATAAAGACGACATGCTTGACTGAACAGAAATATTTTAAAATCATTAATATACATGTGTTTATTTTACTGAATCTAAATTGGAAGTGGTAGATTATTCTTACTGTCTAATGAATTAGGAAGTGTGACAATACAGTGTACGGTGCTGATGTATGATATCTTTCTCCTTATACTTCTGCCAAATTAAAACTAAAACTCTACTGGAGACCTTGAACAGCCATAATATGAAAATCAAATGTGAATTGATATTAGAAAAACCATAGTACCTTAGATTGCTCCAGGCAAACACACAGAGATACAATACTAAACACTGTCTTTGTATAAGAAAGGATAGGAAAAAATCTCTTATGGGACATGCTGCCAGTTGAAGCTGAAGCCCTGTCAAAACTGCAGTTTCTTCTGTGGGAACATGGTGAAATCGAAAATCTTTGTGCAGCTGGGGTTTTCTTCCCTTCAGTTTTTCACTTAAAACAAAAACCTAAGTGAAATTCAGTTCACTGCAGATTTGCCAATGCATCATTTCACTCTAAGGACAGATTAATAATTTCTGAACTTATTTCAACTGAATTTCATGGCCAAGATATCCTGTAATTTTACATCTCCCCACAATGACCTTTATACTGTACTTATTTTACAAAATATCACTGGCAACATTTTTTCTATTCCAACAAGCTTCAGAATACATACATCTTGATATTACTCTGAAATTACTACAGTGCGGAGTGCTCCGTAAATAATCAATGACACGTAACTCATTCACTGTAAAATTCTGAAGAGCATAATACTGAAGACTGCTCATCTTTAATGCTTTTTGTACAAGTCCAAGTTAACATTTATGGACGGTACAAGCTCATTTTGATGAATCCCTAAATCAGCCACAGCAGTATAACTCTGGATAATCACAAACATATATCGTAACAATAGCTACGCACCTGTTGCACAATGTGACTTCCCCACAGAAAGTGCTGCGACAATACAATTCACATCTACAGCCTTAGCAACCCAACATCTCTTCAACATCTTCTTTACAAGCAGGCTTGTATCATCCTTAGCACATTTCCTTTCAGTGATTCAAGGAGGCAAATTAACAAAGGCTGCTCTCACAGTTGAATTTTTTTTTTTTTTTAAGTTTCTATCCCACTGCCAGAACACACAAGGCACCCAAATGGTATGTGATGCACCCAGAGGCATCAAGTGATTGAACAAATTCCCCCAAGTGTTCACTTCCATGGTGTATTAACACATTAGTACACTGCTTGCAGATATCCTATCTGAAAGTGAATTATTGTATCACTGAAAAAATTTTCAAGATTAAGACTCTTGTGTATTGCTAATGTCAGAGAGAACTAGATACCAGGTAGGAATTTTGTTGTATACTGTTGGAGACAATTAGGAAAGTTAGGACAGTTTGCTCTTATACAAGGTAAAACATATTCTTAGTTATACTGGTGACCCGGGGATCAGCTAGGTGAAGTAACATCTCTCTCCATAGATACCTGCCTTCACTGCCTCCCTTCTGCCAGCATGCAATGCTGCTCCAGCAAACATGTGAAATAATTACTCTAAAGAAAATACACAGGGTATGGGATTCATTAACAGTTCTAATAACACCACACCATAAGAGATAAAACTCTTAGAGCATCCACAGGAGAGCAGCAGAGATGGTGAAGAATCTGGAGGGCAAGACGTGTGAGGAACAGCTGAGGTATCTCGGTATGTTCAGCCCAGAGCAGAGAAGACTGAGGGGAGGCCTCTGTCTCTACCCAGCAGAAGGGCAGTCCTGAGCTCTGCTCTCTGTTAACAGTGACAGGGCCCAAGGGAACGGCATGGAGCTGTGTCAGAGGAGGATCAAGCCAGGGTTAGGGAAAGGTTCTGCACCAGAGAGTGGTCAGATACTGGAACAGGTTCCTCAAGGTCACAACACCAAACTGCTGCAGTTTAAGGAGCATTTGGACAGTGATCTTGGACATATAGTTTGATTTTTTGGTGGTCCTGTTTTGGACTCAACTATCCTTGTTGGTCATTTCTAACTTGGGATATTCTGTGGTTCTGTTCTATAATTCTCTGGTCCTTTGTGCTCTGTCAGCGTTGAGTGTGCAATATCGTGCCACTGTGATTCACTGCTCCTTACCAGGACATCTATTGCTGTAGGCTCTCCTAGCAGTGGCAAACCACTCTTGAATTGCTCTCGTTATTCTTCTGCTGATGTATTTAATTGCTTTTGTAGATATTGATCTGCTTTTGGAGTTGTTGGATCCAAACATCACTTTCCATGAAAATGTTCAGGAGAGGGATTTCTGTAGGACTGAAAATCTCCAAAATTCTTCTCTTAAAAACTTCCCTTAAGGCATTTTTTCAGAAGCAAAGGAATGATTCATATGGAACATGGTACCAATAAAAACTGAAACAAGCAATAGTTCTTCATTATAAAACCCTAAGAAAAAGTATATTCACAGGTCTAAACCAACATCTTTATGGCCCCGAGCCTTTAGGCTATCTCTGGGACCAGTATGTCCCATCTGCTGTTAGTAAAGCTCTGATAGAATCAAAGAATGACTTAGGTTGGAAAGGACCTTAAAGATACCTGTTTCCAACTGGTTGCCACCCACTACATCAGGCTGCCTAGGGTCCCAACCACCCTGGCTTTGAATGCCTCCAGGGATGGGACATTCACAGTTTCTCTGGGCAACCTATGCATAAGCCTCACAACTCTCTGAGTAAGGAATTTCTTCCTAACATCTAATCTAAATTTTCCCATTCCCCGCTATCAGACAATGAGTATGGGTGGGGCAAGCAGGACTGTGATTTTATTTTGTTGAAATCACTTTGCCATGTCAAACAGAATATTCCCTGAAAACTTCTCACTAGATCTGAGCACAGTTTTCTATCTTTCAGTAAAAATAAACAGGACAGCCAAAGAATAAAGCTGTAGGTGACACTAAACACCTTGAAAGAAATTGCTTCATTTCACTTACCCAGCAAGACCACATAAAGATTTCACAGTAGAGTATGCTTTTGGTTTTTCAAGTAGAGTTCATTCAAACTACATCCAAAACAATGTTTTATATAGAAATAATACTCATACAAAGTAATCAACAAAAGAAGGTTAGTGCAAAATTGTCATTCCAGACTCTAGGGATTTGAGTGAACAATTGTCCAAACTTCCGGTTTCTCTTTACAGAATCACAGAAACACCAAGGTTGGAAAAGACCTACAAGATCATCCAGTCCAACCATCCACTTATCACCAGTAGTTCTCATTAAACCATATCCATCAACACAAAATCCAAATGTTACTTGAACACCTCCCTGGGCAGCCCTTTCCAGTGCTTGACCACTCTTTCAGAAAAGTAGTATTTCCTAACATCCAGCCTAAATCTCCCCCAGTGCAGCTTGAAGCCATTCCCTCTAGGCCTATCACCAGTTACACATGAGAAGAGGCTGACCCCCAGCTCACTACAACCTTCTTTCAGGTAGTTATAGAGAGCAATAAGGTCTCCCCTGAGCCTCCTCTTCTCCAGGCCTCCTCTTCTCTTGTCTGGTAGTACATAAGAACTCATCTCATAAACAAACCCCACTATGTTATGCGCTTTGTGAACTTTGGAGCATTACAACATTATTTATACCAATGAACACAGTTAAAATTGTAACATTTGTTCTCACACTGATCAACTCCTTCCTTTCAGCCCTTCCCATCACTGAAGACTGTCTAGGATATAAACATGTAGAAGTAGAAATAAAGATTTTTAATAGATCAGATCTCTATGAATTAGAGTAGCTTGGATGGGATCGACAGATTCAATAGATCCATAGAGATTTACAGCAGCTGGAGATGCGTATCCCATGGCATATTGGCCCCACATACATATTTGGGAAGAAAAAAAAATCAGGAATACTTTTACAATGTTTTACATGAATCTTCAATAGAAGCTCAACAAATATTTTGAACCTTCACCCTAAGAACATATTGAATTGTGAAAATTGTGCTGTTCTTTTGATGTAGCAAGTTGAGAGCTCTTACTGAATCAACTTTATAATGAATTCTTTCAGATACTGATGAAAATGGTTCACTTAGCTTGATTTTGAAATTAATGTGGTAATTTAAAACTACTTTGATAAAAAAGGTTTAATGACATCTGAAACCTGAAAAGGATAGAAGATGGAGACTCAGCAAATAAAGCATTTACTGTTTCTGTTCTCCATCGTTAGCTGATGACTAACATCAGTACTGTTTCCCCGGACCATTATTTGTTATCACATAGCAAATAGTTCAAGTCTAGTTCTTTGTGCCTGGTGGACAGACATGACGTGAAATCTCCCAGGTAAATTCTGGCTGCACTGAAACTAGTAGTATAACTCCATTACTGCTATGGTCTCAGCTTGCTTTTAACCTTCACAAAATAATTTAATGAAAGAAATTGAGAAACAGAAAATGCTATAAGCTGTGGATCACCAGTTCATTGTCACGTTATATCCTACAATCTCAAAAAACTGCAGTATTCACCCTTGATGCCTAAAATTATCATCTCTGAGGACATGTTCTCGGTACGATGTAAAAGATGAGGACAAGCAAAGGATTATTTTCAGAGGCTTGGATTTGGTCATCAATAAAAAGCTGTTCATATGACCAGGAAAAGCCTAATCTTATTTTCTCAGTGCATTAGGAAATGATTCATTATCTAATCTTATTTACATCATGGACATCCAAGTCATTCTCTTACTCTTTTTTTAATCCTTAAATCCCAGATAAATAGATTATACCAGTACAATTTCTGTTTGAAAATCCTACTTCTGATTGCCTTCTGGTAAAAAAAATAAAATACTATCGTACGTATTCAGTCTAAGCATTGGAGTCTAGTCATCATCTGGGGTAAATGGGGATTTCTTCTTCAGAGATGTAACCATCTGCATCCATTTTCTGAGTTTACATCTACTGAAATATTGGCTAATATTTTGAGCAGAGAGAATTTCAGGAATCATCAAGTATTTTCTAAAGCAAATGTGGTTAACCATCATATTGCATCAGTTGCTCCATAAATTTAATATCATGCATTAAAAACAGCTCTCAGTGACACAATTTTGGCATCTATATCAATATAAAAGTGGAATGTGTGGTTTGAACATCATGAAAGAACACAAAACTACTGTAGATGAACAATACAAAACTTTATATGTTCTGTGGAACTTCATATGTTATACGGATATATGTATGTATGTATATCCAAACAACCTGTAACATTTCAAAATGAAAGGCATTTTTTTTCCAAAAACATTAGCAGTTGTTTTGTCCTCAATGCAGGGGATATTTTTTTCAGATAGTCTGGCCCACATTTTTAGCCCTTGTAAATCTTCTTATATTCTGTCCAGAAGTACTTCTGAGGTTTCCTGGATGGCCCATTTTCCTTTCTGCAGAAAGCAAACTAGTGCACTAATGCGTGGCTGCTCCATACTTCTTCCTTCCCCCCACACATTAAAGCCTACTGGAAACCCTCCAAGCCTAATGACCAAGTCCACCATATTCTCTGTAAGTCTAGTTACTGCATAAATGCATAATTCTGGTAAAATAGAATTACAATAGACTTGTCATTTGAAATCTTAACTTTGCTACATGGTCTCTGTGATCACAATATCCAGTGCTTTCAGCATTTACAGGGGTTCTCTCATCAGAGAAACTGAGGCGGAGACAAATGACATGACTTGCCCTGATACTGAACTCAAATTGAACTCAAATTTCCTCAGCCTGAACCTGATACTTTAAGTACTGGACCCATCTCTCACTAATGTAGTAAGAAATTTAAAAGAAAATTGTATGTTGTACCCATTTGTCTCTACATTAGTCTAGCATTAGATTTTATTCCCTTGGTCTACTCTGTTACTAAAAGTGTATGAGACACTGATCCAAAGGAGACTTTCAATTGATTAATGATAAGGCTCCTAATTGTAAATCTGTATAAATACAAGGTTGCATGAAATCCTAGGAAGACTGATTATATAATGAAATATTTGAGGAAAAAAAGATATTAACATTGTCCAGAAAACAAGAGCATCCATATTTTTCCTGAATAGAATATAACTACAGATTTCTCATTGATTGATGGGAATTTTTTTTGTTTGTTTGGGATTTTGGGGAAGTTGATTCCTTGGTTTGGTTTTGGTTTGGTTGCTTTTGGGGTGTTTTTTTTTAATCGGTTGGTTGAGGTTTTTGTTTATATGTTTACAGATTATTTATAGGGTTTGGTTTTTTTTAAGAAAAAAAAAAAAGGTGAGTCTGTGTCTCAGATAAAATCAGTGGCAACTTAGACAGGATTTGCAACATTCGCTATATTGTCGTATCCTCAGACTAACCACTATAGGATTATTCTCTATATTTACAAAGAATACAGGTGACACGAAAGCAGAGCTGACCACCAAAACACTTAAGAATATAGCCATTTATAGAATAGTTTTGCTAGAACTAGTAGAAAAGAGAAGGATATAAAGGAAATATAAAATAAAAAGCAGAAGAGAAAGATAAATCCCAATAAAAATCACCCTTGAAAATTATTTTTGAAATTTATAAAGAAATATTTTTCTGATTTGTGCCAGTATCCTCACTGCATACTGTAATCTCCTTCTCTGCTGTTCACACAATTCTGGTATCCACATAGCAAATAATGCTGATATTAACAGAGATGCATGAAGACTGAAAATAGATGATTTGGTAATGAGGTAGTTAACATGAGAGAGTAAGAAGCCCTAGGTGTATTTGACTGATCCATCTAATCCATCCTCAGTTCAACAGGCAGCAGCACTAAACAGGGTTTGTAATATGCTAGTACACATAAAGAAAGAGGTATATCTGTAGCCAATAAAATTACATTTTTACTTTATAAGACCCCATGGTGATGGACCAAATTTGGAATTTAATGTCCAATTTCAGTCATGAGAGTGGAAGACAGATGTAGATAAAATGGAGAAAGCACAGCAGAAAGCAACCAAATGATTAATGTACTAGAGAAGCTAACATAGTAGCTGAGAGAATGATGAAATGGGAATTTTTTAGCCTCAAGGAAAGGTGATTAGGAGGTGAACAGACTGAAATATTTAAACTACCTGTGGGTTATTATAAAATTAAGCTTGAAGATCAATTTGAAGTTTACTGACAGATCAGAAAAAAGGGATGTGGGATTCCATACAGCATTCTCTCAGGTCACTGTGGTATACGAGTGAGACACATGAGATGCCTGCATTTGGAAACTGCAATACAATCTTTGTGTACTAAAATTTAGGTATAGCCTTTGAATAACCTGGCATAACTGCTGGGAGCTGAAGGCTTGACCATCTATAGCATCAGCAGCAAAATCCATCATGAGAAGAATTTTCTGGGTGAGTAGAAATTGCTTTGTCCAGAGCATCTCCATTCAGAGATGGGGCTGCTTGCATCTTGTTCTACATACACAGTGACTAAATGTCTGGTTCTCAAATGGAGCACCTCGTTCCCTGCCAGCGGTAGTGACTTAGGGGGTAACGTTCAGTATAATCCTTGGATGATACATTCGTTCTTCACTTAGCTTTAGTCATATCAGGTAAGTCAGGGCTCTGAATTTAAGCTAGTCACTTCAGCTCATACTGGAGTCACCAGTGAGAGGAAAAGATCCTGCCTAGGCAGTGGTTTGTAGCCATCTTATGACATGTGCCTGAGATAGGTAAACTTAATTGCTCTCTAGAGGTGCCTTTCTCTTTCCATTATCTCTACTGGCAGCCTCACAACTAACTAGGCTTCAGTCCCAGTGCTAGATACCTTTTTGGCAAATGTTACCATGGCGCCTCTCAATTATGAAGTGCATGCTGGAGTTCATGATCATACAGAAAGAAAACAAACCAAAGAGAAGTCAGGGCCATACCTTAGACGAGGTAGATGACACTGAAGACAAGATTTAAGTCTCCAAAGTGAGAGAGATGATGAGGAAAGGTAAAGAGTTCAAGCTCACTTATAGTCATTCAGGAATCCAGGAGTTAAGCAAAAATTTTTGATGAACAAACAGTTCTCTTTGTCACTGATGGATGAAGGCTGTGAATCTGCATTGAGATAGTACTGACACGGTGCTTAAACAGTGCAGACTAAGAAAAATAAACTGTACCCAAATAAAGAAGGGAATAGGATACAGTGGCTATTAAGAGTGAAATATGATGTTTTTAATTAGTAAATGCTAATTGTAGAACTGAATATACAATGAAATGGAAGCATCAAATCTCAGGTGAAAGTAGGCGATAGCAAAATGCTATTAATCTCAAGAGGTATAATGAGGAAAACAAAGTAAGAGAAAACAGAAAGGCTGATTGTTTCTTCCAGAAGAAAATGTTGTTATCAATGAAAAATAAAGTGGAGACTATTTTTCTCCATATTGATACAAATTTCATACAGCATAACTCTTCTTGAATTATATTTTTCGAATTAAGAAACAAACATGAATGATATTTCTTTTCCAAAATAAGGTAAACTTGAATAAATCATTGAAATTCAGTTATATACTGAAAAAAAAACAAAAGAAGAAAAGTGATCAATTCCACACCAGTGATAAAAATAGGATTAAAAAGGGGAAAGAGAGAGCATTAGGTGTATAATTAGATGACCAGAAAATAAGACAAATATGTAAATATGTATCCAGACAATTGGCAAATGAACCAAACAAAATGGCCAATTTTTGTACTTTTAATGTTAATTTAGTATTAACTGGTAAAAAATTAATAGGGAGAATGGACTTTTTGATGAACTCAGTCTCCTTCAGAATCTAATGATTTTCTTTACTACCTGTGCGAGTGAATCAACAGCGTCATAACTCTCCAAGACTTCATTTCAAAAAAATGAACCAGGCTAATCAATAAAACACAATTTGAATTAGAATTCAATGATGATATTATCAGATCTGAAATATTTGTAGGGAAAAGGCCATTACATCATGTATTGCTCTTATTAGTATCAGACTTTTTACAATTGTAGAATAAATTGTAAAAATATGCAGAATACAGTATTAGACAGAAAAGAGGTTATGCTGTGCTGGTAAATATTTAAGATCAGATAAAGATGATAAAATCAAAATTAATTCCATCAGAGCCCTACAGATTTCAGCTGAAGAGTCTGAAAGCTACATACAGCTTTGCTGAAGCATAAAATCATTGATATACAATTACCACAAATACCAGAAAAAAATATTAATATTAGTTGCTATACCACTCCAAATCTATTCCTTTTTTCTAACATAAAATGGTTTGATTTTACAGGGTGGTAAGATAAAATGAACGTGAAAAGAAATTGCAGACATTGGGACTATTTACATTAAAAAATATTAAAAAATGGTTATGAAAAATACAAGTTTAAAATGCAGCTTTACAGCCCTACTCAATTATCTGTGAATATGCATGTCTTTTGACAAGCACAAAGGCACAATGAGACTGGTTGCTAACTTGATAGGTTTGCTTACTTTGATACTGCTACCTAACCAAGACTCTGAAAAAGTGCTGCAGTAGACCAACAGTATATGCAGGGTGACAGCAGTAAATATATTAAAAAATAAAAACAAGAGTTTTGAAGCACCTCACTTCAGAGTCTGCACCAAACTTCACCTACCAAGTTTAGTAGGAAGATTTGACTGTCACCATTATTCCACAGTTCCAGGAGAACTGCATCTCCTCCCGCAGGGACCAGCACTGACTTTTGTTAGAGGCAAGGCTGGACAGCATTAATGCATTAATCAGTCAAACTGGGCAGTTTTTTTCCTTCTTCTTCGTGTGTGTTTTTTAGAAGAAAATAAAGGGCAGTATAAAAAGGAACAAAAGAATCTATCCACACTGTAAGTACTAAACTAGTACACGTGTTTCTTTGTAGGATGCACACACGTTTTAGAAACAATTGTTTTTCATCGTGAAAATATAATTATGACCTTCAATACATCCAGACAGAAAGACAAGATTCCTATCGTTACTTCAGCCTTCCTGAGAGGGAAGGAAGATGATCTGTCTCCTATTAATAGCTCCAGAAAAATGGCAGCATGTTTCTGCTCACACTCTGACAGGGAAGGACTTGACTGTTTGAAAAATAGGAGTTGCCAAACGTGCTCTGAGTAAAGCTAGGGCTGGTCTTATACAGCTGGCAGTGCAAGTGTAAGATAGAAAATGAGCCCATGGCAATATCACGTAAGGAGAGGCTGAAAATTATTCTATGTGTTTTATCAGAAACTTTGCCTGAAAATGTCAGATAATCTGCAAACAGTGAAGGCTAATGATGGGGCTCTTCAAACACAAAGACTCATGGCTGGATGGCCCCTGGGAGAGTCTCTCTCTTTCATCAAGACCAAGCCTGAATAATGCGTTGCTTTAATAACAGTTTTCTATTCCCTAGCTAAATGGCTCCATGCCTTCTGGAGAAGCATGCAAGGGGAGGGTCAGGAACCAGAGACATCCCATGAAATGCTGCTGTTGCTCACAAGGCTGTGCACGCTCACTCACAAAGACAGATAAAGAAAGGGGAGAACGGCCCTCCGGTCCACAGACTGTGTGTGCTTTAGTTAGTGTGCCAGGCTTCAGGCACAGGCTAACTCCTTGTTATTCATCTCTATGACACAATACCAGCTACTGGACTTTGAGGTACTCCATTGGGTCCAACAGAACAAGAGGTGGGTCATTAAAGTACAAAACAGGACATTGGATTTTGGGACTTTTCTCCATCCCATGCCACCAGCATAAAGCATGATGGTAAATGTCAGCTAAACACTCTGTGCCAATTCCTCACTTATAAACAGGGATACAAAAAGATTTGTTGTTGTTTTGCTGTTTTTGTTTTTTTTTGTATAGAGCAAGGTAACCCTTCTTATTGTAGTCTATATTATGCTTTCACATCTCAAGTTGATAAATACAGAGGAACTGTACATTATTATCAATCTTACACATGGCAAGGAAGGGCTTTGGATGTTATGAGGCCTTCCTTGTTCTCCTCCTGCCTTCTCATCCCCTCAGAATGCCCCAAACATGAGCTGAGGAGATCGTGCTGAGAGAGGGCCAGTGGGTACTGAAGTGTGGCTTTGTCAGTTTAATAAATTGCTGCTCTTGCAAAAATGGCTGCAGTCTCTAAACTTAACCCCTGAGAACTTCAATTATTTTATCTACCAATCTTTTGGATTACTGACACCCTCTAAGGGAAAAGCTGTTGTCTTAGATTAGCCAAAGTAGCTACAATGCTGTCTTCCTTAGAGACGGAGGATGACTTAGCTGTCTTATCCTTGGAAAATCTATATAATCTGGAGATTAATCCAGAAGACCCTGATATTTTGCAGCAAAAGGCCATTCCTAACAAACTGATTTCTCTCTAGCAAAGCTAGCTTTTCACATTCTCTGTCAGCCTGGAGTAAAAAGAGCTGTAATTGTCCTAATAAAAGCATTTTAGCATCACGGATAGCAACTGTCATAACATAATTTCTTGCCTAGATAACATTTATCCAGAGTGCAAAATGGTTCCTGTATTCCTCACTGTGAAAGGAGACCTAATTGCTATCAGTTAAACGAAAGCACCAAGGAGACTAGATGAACAGCCTTCTCTTGGCTCTCCTACAGTTACGTTAGGCTTCAAAATACTTGGTACTGTATGTGTGTTGACTTTGAAATCATTGTGGGATACAAAAAAATACACACTGCCTCTCTGAGCTGCTTCATTAGCCTGATTTACCTCCAAGGTTCCCGTTTCAGGCAAGTCTGATGGTCTTGCATACAAAAGGATCAGCCACAGTGCTCTGCAGCAGGAGCCGAGCCTTTTGTCCTCCCGGTAAGAGGGAATACAGAAGAGTACAAAACAAAAACAAACCTTCCCTGCAAAAGTAGTCCATCAAATTAACAGGGCACTTCAGATACAAAAATCTTGAAATTCTCACTTTTGCTCTACTTTGGAGACAAAAGAAAAACCTCTTTTAGCAACAAAACAAAGTCCTTGACATATAGCTTCTAAAATAACTGATCGATCAATCTCTCTCTCTCTGTGCCCATCTATTAAGAGAAGACTGCATGTTATTTGAAAAGAAATGTCCAAGAAAGCTGGATTGTGTGACAAAGCAGAAGCCAGAGCTAAGGCAGCCAGTAAAAGCTGCCTGCTCCTGAGGATGAAGCAAGGCAGGCAGAGCCCAGCACCACTGGAGCAGGGTTCAGGAAATGCTCAGGTCACTCCGATGCCCTCTGTAAATGAAGGCCTGAATGTTATCTCAGCCACTATTACCAGTGACTGTGGGACATTTTAGAGTGTGACCTTTTCAAATGTACATAAAATAGTGTAGATTGTCTCCGCTCCTGAGGGCATCTGTAGCATGAAACTAAAGGCGGCCTCACAGTTGGCAGAAACTGTGTGAGGCTTTCTGTTTACATTTATTTGTATACAGACACTGGCTTGTTTGCTGCTCTTTCTAAATGACTGCCCTCTGCATTTCCTTGGTTTTACATGTGCTGCAGTTAAGCCATTTTTTCCGATAAATATGGAAACTTGATGACTTGAAAAAAAATCCTTCCATGTCAATTCTGCAGTTCATATTCATGCTGAGATTGTATCTAATTTTGAAAATCTTCACACTTGTGCCCTGCCATCATGTGTAATCTTTTATGCATGGCTACCTCCACTGCTGCTGAAGCAGTTGCTATGCGACAGATGAACCTGCTCCGTGGGGCCCTGACATTAGTAAAAGCAAATTGACCACAGGAGCACTAATCTAGCATGAAAAGCAGTTGGTGCCATGCATTTCCTAGAGAAGGATTACCTAATCAACAAGCAAAACCTCCTTTTAAACGTGAGCTGAATTACCTGGGTCTGGATTTCCCTGTTTCACACCTTTTTGCTACACCAGATCATCCTGAAGAGTGAAGTCTGTGAAGGTGCACTACCCAGGAGAAGCAGGGACTCGCATCCCATCAGATCCTCCTGCTTGCACCCTGGACTGCCTGCAAATTTGTCAGTTGGGCTGATGGCTGCTGTGACTTGTTTCTCCAAGGTTACTAAAAACTGGTAATGAAGACAAATGAAGATAAAAGACGGGCAGAGAACAGTGAATGTCACCCTCTTATCACAGCACTGATATGAACTTCAAGTGCCAAAAAAGGGTTAGATGTGAAAGCGATCAGCTAATCCACATGGAAACCAGAGTATTATGCCTTCCTCACAAAAAGCACCACAGCACACTGCTGCCTTTCTTGGAGAAAATGATCTCAGGGGAATTATACTTTGCCAGCCAGATCACTACTAACATCATTATTAGTGATTTAACCCTGCAAGTACTAGGCAATTTTCTTTGAATCCATCACCAAACATATGATTATATCAGAGAAAATGAGTCCTGACTCACATAAGGGTTCAGCTGACCTGTGTCCTGAGTGTTTATGAGAAGGATAAAGCTGATAATCTACTGCTTTGTCCTAGAGGTAGAAAGGCTTTTTAACCCTTATTTTGTCACAGATTAACAGACTTGAAGAAAAAAAATATTTCAAAAGCCACTTCTGAAGCGGTGAGATTTTAGTGATGGGGAGTATATTCAGGAGGTTACAGATGGTCTGGTGCTGGAGGATTCAAATTTGCCCAGGTGAAGACCTCTGCAGCTTCACTGCATGCTGGTGAGATGCAGATCACTGCACAGAGGGCAGGTTTCCCTTGCTCTCCTGTGTTTTGTTGGTTTGGTTTGGGTTTGTTTTTTTGTTTTTGTTTTTTGCTGTGGTCCAACAGAAAGAAACCTAACAGCACAGAGTGCAATGTTACTGATGTCAGAATACTTTGCATCCAGATATTACAGAAACAGCATCTCATGTCCAGGACCTCAGAGTACTAGATCTGAGTTTAAAGTCATATCTGGCAACCCTCTCACTACAGCTCAGCTTGTGCCAAGGGCTCAACACACACAGTTCTCAGTGTAGATAGGGTGGCTCAAATTTCTCAGGAGGTATTTGGAACAGAACAGGATAAGAACTTGATGACATCTTCAAGGGGGTGATACTGAAAACTGAAGCATCATAAGGCTTATAAAAGGATCTCAGACAAGAAAACAAAAGTTGTTTCTTACAGAAACCTAATCTGTTCCCAACTCTTCGTATGTCTTGGCTTCTGAACAGAACAGCAACTACAACAGAACTTGCTGTCCTTAAAATAATCAATACATTTGGCTCATCAAATGAGTTTTCTTTCTGGTGCTGATCCTGTTTATGATACAATTCTTGTCAAAGCATATAATAGAAGGGTTACTGACTATTCACTGAGTGATATGAAGGGACTTAGTGGTACAACTTCCATTAACCTTAAAAGGATCCACATGGCTAAATCTCCACCCTGAACATTTAACCTCTACTGTCTGTCTCTTCTAGTCTGTATAAATTGCCTCGAAGAGTGAAATAAACATACGCATATATCCTGCCTTTGACAGAGTGCTTAAGCATACACAGCATAAATTCAGCATACCTTCACACTGATCTTAGACAGGTCCTGCCCCTCAAGAACTGATTGCTGCCCTGCGCACATCGGCAGCTCACTTTAGAATCCTTGCCCTATGCATAAGTAAAAAGATCTTAGTATCAATTGAGCTTCAGTTCTTTGCAATATTACACTAACAACCTTCTGTGCAGGATTATCTGGATTATGTCCTGACACAGACAAAGAGATACCAACATTCCATAGATGTAGCATGACCAATCACAAATGAATCGAGATCAGCTGTAGGACCAGTGAGAATTTTGGAGAGTTCAGTTCATACTGAGAAGAGTCACTTAGTTCATACTTAAACAGTGCTCTGGCACAGATCTCAGGGCATCAGCCAGTGGCAACATCAGGCATTTGAATATGTTCATCAAAGTTTTTTTAATTTGACAACTGTGCTGGGTTGTTGGGTTTGTTGCTTTTTGTTGTTGTTGTTTTGTTGGGTTTTTGTTTGTGTTTTTTTTTTTTTTTTGCCAGAAACATCAAAGCAAACTTTGTATCAAATAACCAAAATCTGGTTGTTCTGATTTGGTCTACAAAACGTTCTGTAGTTCTAACCAAATCTATACTTCCATTGTCTAGGCAATGGATATCAGTGACATCAGCCAGAAGCAGCTGCATATCTGTACTGGGTAAAGTTATCTTCTACACATGCCCTTATTCATCCTCTCAAGCTGGTGGAAATCAGCCACTTGTTAGACTTGGCCCCTAGTAACTGAAACACAGAAAACTTGGATTCTTTCTGTCCCCAACCTACTGTGCAACAGCAGTTGTGCCATTTCACTTCTCCATGCCTGCTGGTGACAGTATTTCCGTTTTCTACTTGATTCTGAGACTCTTCCTAGGTTGCAGTGAGTTCTACTCATAAAATGTTAAAAATCTTTAGATTATATTTGTGTTTAGTTATAGATAGACCCCACTGTCGGGCCCAGAAAACCCTGTGAATTCTTGGCCTTAGGGAATTTACTGAGCATTCTGGCACTCACTGAAGATTTACCCAGGAATCATGACATCTTTTATACAACGCTCACTTCCAAGTGGAACATTTTTTTCCAGCAAAGGACTGATTACAGGGTACAGAACTAGAGGGCCAAGTCCATGCAGATCCAGTTGTCAGCTAAAGTATATTTTAACAGACATAAGCAAAGAAGTGGGTTCAATACTCTTAATGTAAAGCCACTACAAAACTGCTTCTCTGCCAGTTAGAGCTCCTTCTGTTTTCATAACCACTTTAGGTACATTTATTCTTGCCCCAGATTAAATAGCTCCTTTCTCTCTTCTTCCTCCACCTTTCCCACAGCATGCATGCACACAGTCCACAGTTCAGTATGTGCTTCTCTCCTCAGAAAGAGGGAAATTATATCCACTCAGTCTTGACTCAAATAGGTTCAGCAAACTCTTTTAGGACATGCAAGAGCCCCAGAAAAGCTGTGCAACGTGGCTTCTACAAGAGTCAGCACCAGCTTTAGACAGCTACAGAGGTGCTCTGGCACAGCTTTTCACCTGAGCAAATAAGCACTGCTGCATTGCAGTGTACTTCAGCTGAGGTTCAGGGCTACACTAACGCTGCTGTTTCTACATTTGAGTGCACCATCTGGATATAGCAGCTTGGGCAGGTGCTAGCTCAAGGCTTTCTTTGCTGTCCTTCAACACACAGAATAGCTGTGTCCCCACTTGTCAAGCAGGCTCTCCAGTCAGCTGCCCCTGTCACTCTGCTGTCCTTTCCAGCACCTGTTTCAGGTTGACTTCATTTTCCTTGAAGGTAAGGGATGAGAATTATACAGATGAGATCGTTCGAAACTCATCAGCATTTGTACACTGGTATTAATGCTTCCCTCTTTCTCCTGGAAATACTTCTCTTAATGGATCTTACGATCCCATATGGGGCTTCTTCCCATTCATGTTAATTTAATCTCTCCTACTGTTCATCAGAGCTTTTTTCCTGCCCTAACAGCCACTTCCTTCTTGGAGCAGTGACACAAATTATCATTAAGCAGGGCAATGCTCAAACCCTCAAGGGCTACAATTAGGTTTCGGGGTTCCGTGTGGGAGGACAGCACCAGACTACTATAATCCTTTCTTTATTCTTTAATGATCATTACATTCTCAGTGTATTAATAAAACTCATTTCCTATCCTTCTGGATGTGCAAGACAAAAGTAATTAAAACAAAAATTAAGAAGTTCTTGTATGTAACAATAAGAGAGGCCCAAATTCAGCTTTCAGCAAAGCCTCAACCTCTTGATTCCATGCCCAAAAAAGTCACTGGAAAACATCTCACTAACTCCTGCGCAGGGTGAGGTCAGACTCACCATGAAGTACTTGAGAGTTTCATGTTTGTATCAATGGGCAAAAGCTTCCCCTCCAGCATTCACTGTGAGAAGAGCCACTTTACCCTACTTCAGAGATTAGCACTATTTGTGCCTCATTTCACCAGGACTCTGAATGCTTCCCTGAGTTTCCAGGTTTCTGATCTCACAGTGAAATGGGGATGGAAATATTCAGAAAGCATCCCAAGGCTTATGCAATTTCCTTCTCTTTTTCATAACAAAAAAAAAGACAAGGTATGTTAGACCTTATGCCTTTTACAGTAAAATACCTGTGCCAGCATTTGTGGCCTTCTCCTTCATATTTTGGTGTCTCTGAGGGGTGGGTCTATGCCCCTTACCACACGGCCCATCAAAGACTGTGAGCACATCTGAGAACAGAAATGCATGAACTCCAAACTCAGACTTGGGAGAAGAGGAGGACAGGAAAAAAAAAAAAACAACCTGAAGCCCAAACTTATATATGTTTCATATGATGAAAACTAATTATAAAATCAGAATGCATTACCATAATTGTTTATATCTGTGTTTTAAGGAATTTGCTGTCTTCTGAATCTAATAAACGAAGGAACTGAAGCTTGACTGCTACAACAGTTTTTAATCTGTTTGGAAATTAGTCCAAACAATGAAGAAATTCTTTTCAGTATCACAAGAAAATGTTATACAGTAAGGAAAGAAAAAGGAAGGGAAAGAGAAAGCTTTAAAAACAGAGGAACAAACAAATCTGCTTAATTATGAATTGGAGATAATTAGAGGTAGAATGTGCTTGGTTCACCCAGAGTGCGGGATGGGAAACAAGGAGGTACAAAGCATTATGCTGGGCTCTCCAGTCCCACAAACCCCAGCAGATGCTGCTTGCATCTCCCCTAGGCAGTGGGGTGGAGGGCCCCAATACTCCAGCTAAGAAGGACTGGCAGGCTGCAGATAAGGGCTGTGCTCTAACCTGGACAAAATTTGGGTCCTAGCACACCGGTGAGCTCCATTTTCTCCCTGAGATTTAGTAACAAATGAATTTGGTACATCCTTGCCCAGCTAACTGTGAAATATCTGTCAAATATCACCAAATCTTAGCTTCTATCCCTTTCAGCAAGGTAGGCTCCAAGCATCTGCTCATATCTCTGCAGCTGAGGCAGGTTCATTTAACAGATAAAACACCAGATAGAGAGGAAATGCTTAAGAGTAGCCAAAAGCAGACAGAGGTTTAGAATAACTGTACATTATTAGCATAGATTCTTAATCCTATACTTTACTAAATAAATAAATCTTATTCCTTTACATCTCATTTCTATAGCAGTTCATCTCATCATATTGTGCATAAAGTTGTCAGAGATGCCCAAGATTAAACAAATTTTGGCCAAGATTGCAAGGTATGCAGTTTTCTGTCAAGTGGGAAGCACTATATAGGAGGTAAATATTATCAGGCACATCCAAAGAGAACAGTAGTGTCACAAAGCCAATTCAACAGCCCCCTCAATTCTACAGCACTTGTAGTTCATCCCTATCCAATTTTTCATAGAAATGGTCAGGAGGACTTCACTCGCTTCCTGATGAGAACACGTTTGTGCCACCTGAGCTCAGCTAATTTTGCTAGCTCAGATTCAACAAAGTCTCCAATATCTAAATGAGCAAAGAGAGTAAATAGTGCTTTTATGCTGTTCGTGCATTTCAAGTGCACACAAGGATGCAGTAGTGGGGAGGAGCAGACCAGCTGCTAATGATGTTACCTGTATTATACCTGTACCATGCATCAAAAGGCAACTTTGGTTTAGGAATGGGGCCCTGGGCAGCCTAGTCTAGTAGGTGGCAACCCTGAACATGGCAGGGGGGTTGGAACTGGATGGTTTTTCAAGTTCCTTCCAACCCAAGCCATTCCATTATTCTGCAATTCCAGTCTTGCAAAGCACCAAACCACGCATGGCTTTCAGCATGAGTAAGCCTGCTAATTTCATGGTACATCTCATCTATCTAAAGCTGAGCATCAATGAACCCATGTATGGATGCTCTGCTCTCAGTCCAATATATAGCACCCACTCAATTTTGCACAGAACAGTAAACTCAGCACACTGCATTGGAATATTGCAGCAATTCAGAAGTGCTCCAGAGCTGCTCCCTAAACAGAAGTTAAATCTCTGACTCAGAAACAAATCCTCTGACATTTTGCCTGTAGAATCCAGTTAAAAATATCCTTTTAATCATTATTTGGCCCAAATAGTCTTTTGCAAGGGTGAAACAGTGAGCATCCAAGCCTTGCTGTAGACTGAATAAAGCCCAGTAATTTTGCCTGGCTGAAGAAACAGGTCTTCCTGAAAGCAGAGATCATCTACTTATCCACAAGGCAAAGCACAGTGGTGTGAATTTCTCACTCTCCTCAGCAGATGTAAAGTTCTCCCCATTTTTGTTTTTGAGCAAAAGAGTCACATTTGTGGCTTGATGGGGAAAAAACAACAACAACAAATCTTCCTAGAGGACATTCTGTTTCTAATCCAGATTGCATACATTTCCCATGTGCTCCTGAAATTTCTATAGCAATAGGTGCTATATTGCTGCATGGAATCTCAATGAGTTTTATAACAGTACCTCATCTGATGTCTCATTATTCTTAAAAATGAAGTTGTGTTAGAGGTGTCTGCTTCCTCTACTCTTTGTCCCAGGGCTTGAAGAAGGCAGCCTGGTAGCAATTGCTTTTGTTTTTTAAAATAGTAATTCCTAAATTATACAAGCATCATGTGCCTCTCAGATGGAGATCATGCTTTATCTGTATGCTTAACCAAGCTGCTTTCCTTGGGAAAATATCACAGCTGGGATGTGACCTGCTTCTAGGCTCTGATTTCATTTCTGAAAGAGTGCAACCCGCCATAGCTTGTTAGCCCTGTAGGCAGGAATTACGTGCTACTGACTCAGGCCAAGCACACTGTTAGCCCTCAATAATAATAATGAGTTGTGAAAGGAGTTCATAACTGGACGTGAGAGGTAAAGAATGTTTGAAGAGCAAAAGTTCACAATATTCTTGAGGATAATGGCATTATTTCAGGGGAATCTCTCTAAGCAGCACATATGAGAGAGGAATTTGTCCCCTATGGGCAACGCCGCCAGGTTGCTTGCTGACAGCATATATTTTAGTTTCCCAGTAGTTATCGAAACAGGCATTTCTTCTTCCAACCCTTTGGAACCACTGACTTTCTGAAAACACAGCCTCCCGGGAGGAGGTCAGCACACCAAATTAAGCAATTAAACATAACAATATAAAGTATAAAGGTAACAAAGCTAGCAATTGATTTGTAATACTTCATGTAAACCTTGGTATTAAAAAACTGTTACAGATTTTTGATATCTTCAGCCTGGAGAATACAAGGCAGCGAGGAGACCTCATTGCAGCCTTCCAGTATATAAAAAGAGATTTTAAAAATGAAGGGAATCAACTTTTTGCTTGGGTAGATAGAGATAGAACAAGGGGGAAAGGGATTTTAAGTTCAAGGAGGGAAGGTTTAGATTGGATGCCAGAGGAAAGTTCTTTACAAGAGATAGTGAGATGCTAGAACAGGCTGCCCAGAGAGGTTGTGGATGCTCTGTCCCTGAAGGTGTTCAAGACCAGTTTGGAAGAGGTCCAGGGGAACCTGGACCGGGAGGTTGATGGCCCCGCCTATGGCAGGGTTTTGAAACCTGATGATCCCTTTCAACCCAAGCCATTCTGTGTTTCCATGATTCTTCCTGTTCGGACAGGTACATTACAGGTAACCACAATGTTGCTTCCTCAAAGACAGTGGTATCAGCTGCCCCCTGCTTGGTATAGCAAACATCTGAATCACAGAGAAGTGTCAATGAGAAATCCCTCAATTTCCCTAAGCGTCTTCCAGGTGCCCTGCATAGCTCCATGCACAGCGTGTTCTGCTGCTGTAATGAACTGTTTGCAGTTGCTACAGCAGGATGTCCTTGTGTGAGGACACAGGCACCCCAGCTGTACCCCGTGCACGGGAAGCAGTAGTTTGCCCTGTTCTCTGATCCTCTCAATTTTTGTATTCTTCTCATCAAAAGATTTGCACAGTGAAATCATCATGCAGAAACTCAACGTTTTTGCATTTGAATCATATGTATGCCTCAGCTTTCTTTCCTCCCCCATTTTGTTTTGTACATCTTCCTGTGCCTGTAAATGCCCAGGAAATGCTGTAGAGTATATCCTTTTGGGTCCCAATTAAGATCCTGAACTGCTGTTCTCTGTATGATAACAACCTGAAGTGCTGACAACACGTTACCTGTCAACAGGCAAATGAAGGCCAACCATCTGTTCTGCTATAAATTGTCTCCATTACTCTCAACTTGAAAATCCACTTTAAAGACTCCCCAATTATCTAGCAACCAGAGCCAAACGATGCAATGCTATTTTAACTAGAATCGCCATTGTGTAGAAGAAAAATAAACATTAAAAGCTCAGAACAAAGAAAGATTTTTGAAAAGCTGTTTTATATCTGATTTTGTGTACAGCTCTGATGTGCATGCTGGAGCAGCCCAGAATGGCAGAAGCAAAGAGTATCAGATTTACTGCTGCTCGAAAACCTGAATTTCAATTGATAGGGAGCCAGCTAACCGCTCCTGCTCAGGAGCCTTTTGTCTCCAGATGCTGTGATCACAAACCTCCTGCAAATTGCCAGAGCTCCCTGCACACACAGTACCCTGTGACCAGGCACCCTGCACAGGGACTGCAACTCAGCCTCTCGCAGCCCAAGATGCTGGCACATCAGTCCAAGACTGAAGGTGAGATATAAGAGGAAAAAGCCTCAGACTGGTTTGCTTTGAGCAAATGAATATCTTGCATTTAGTTCCAGTGTTTTTGTGCCCAGAGAAAAGCAAAACCAGCAGAACCAGACACTACAGCAAGGGTTCATCTCTTGCTGATGCCCCTGTTTTCCTGCTCCTCAAGCCCAGAGTAGGCTCTGGGCTCTGCTCAAGCCCTTTACAATTTGCTGGGTTTTCTGCTTTCATGCACTTCCAGATTTCCATCTCACTGCACTACAGGCTCACAAAGACTTTCTAAATAATGGGATTGCAACCTTTTCCTTTCCTCCTACGCACTAAGGAAAATGTGACCTGGTTT
The DNA here is from genome assembly GCA_037305975.1 of Chrysolophus pictus. Taxonomy (NCBI): domain Eukaryota; kingdom Metazoa; phylum Chordata; class Aves; order Galliformes; family Phasianidae; genus Chrysolophus; species Chrysolophus pictus. Next base: position 23,348,194 of record CM074583.1, read on the forward strand.
GCCATATTTGTGCCTTTGCACCATAAACCGCACACAGAAGCTATTACTTATGCCTGGGAACCAGTTCACCTCTGGTACACTACTCCTTTCTAAAGGAGGGCATCCAAGCACAATTTCACCAAGTCTGATGGGAATGGGAAAAATAAATAAATAAAAGATGGTGAGTTTAGGCCAGGTTTTCAACACTTTGACGCACCACTGATATCTGTATGCAGAGTGCAAAATAGAACACAAAATAGGGAGAGAAGGGCATTAAAACACTTTCATTATTCTTAGGACTTTTAGAAACACATTCACCTTTATGACACCTTATTGACAAGACACTATTTGCAGTTTGCAATACTTAAATGACACAGAAACACTCTGAAAATCTCTGTAAAACACCTAGCATCTAAACAGCAGCAATTGATCCAGAGTATTGGCCCAGCAAAATTAAATGACAGTTTCGTATACAGCTTTGTGTTCAGGAGTAGCAGTTTGTGCTCTGTAGTATTTACTAGGGAAGTTAAACACAAGGGAGTCGACAAGGAGTAATAAGATGTCATAGTTGTCCTCATTATAAAATGCATTTTTTGAAGCATCATATTTCTTTTTTCATCCAGAACAGAGATAAGAATTTATAGATTGTACTAGATATTTCCAAGAAATACAAGTGAGGCAAAGGTAAATGTCAGTCTAATAAATCAGAATCATATCAGTGTGGCCACTGTAATAAATGTAAATGAGGAAGATCATTGGCCTCCAACACATGTAAGACACAGCTTTCAATAGTGCTAGGAATACATGTTTAGCACGACCCTTGAGGGTTCCACTCATGGTCTTCACATTGTTCCTCCTGCAAATTTCAGAGCACAAGAAAGCTTGCCTCCTACTCTTAATTACTGAATTATTGTTGGTGTTGTTAGCTGGCTAACCTGATGGGAGTTTGTTTCTGGGGTAGGTTTGTTGTTCTCCCTCCCAAAACCTGCAGCGAAGTTTCACTCAGTACAGTTCCGTTTGCCTTTGCACTAGCAGCACTGTGCAACCCTCTGTATTTGCTGCTGGCATTTTCAGCTTCCTACCCTTCTATGTATCCATAGGAGCTGACACACGTCTCCTTAGACAAGAATTAAAAAAACAACAAAATGCAGTGCTGTCTTCACTGTTCCAGCTGTTCGTAGTATACAATCTGAAACCATGCAGACTACTTAAATAGAGCTATGAAAGCAATATTCAGCATGCATTCAATGAGCTGCACATTACTTTATGTGATATAGAATGTAACTGCACATATTTCTGTCTCTCAGCCCCCACGTCCCCAGCCCAAAGTCAGGAAAGCCTGAGTGAATTGTTAAAGCTGGTAGAAGTTCTTCAAAATGGTGACTTATAGAAGAGTTGGTCTACTTGCAAATACGCCCCATTAATCACTTAAAGTAAAAACAACATCATGTTGCATTACATTTTTATTAAGTTAGAACAAATCTGGAGAGAATATAGGGAATGAATCAGTACTGGAGCCCAAAACCAAGAACTATTTTATACTTTCTAAGAGATCACACATGAACAACAACATTTCACATTGTCTCAAACAAAGCTGACGTTAAATCAGGCATTTAATCTAACCGAGGTTAAGTCTTACATCCAGATACCCAGAATTTCATGCAGTCCCACATCTACCTTCAATACTCAAACCTACAGATGCCAGTTACTTAGAGATTTGGGGAGAAGAGAGATGAGCATAGCATAGTGGCTATTAGTCTAAACAAATAGAGCCAATAACTTGCTTGCATGACATGCCTGCTTACTCTGTAAAATACAGATGTCTCTTTCCTGCTGCTCCAGTCAGGAAGAGTTCATAAAGGACCTGGATATCACTTCCTAAACAAACTGTCACAACAGTATTCCAGTAGAAAGCCAAATGCATTATATATAAATGCCAATTAACTGATGTGATGTACAATAAGGGGAGGAGGAAATGTATATCCAACTAAGTGACAGGTATTTCAAAGCACCACATAATTAGCTTTGTTTGGCTATTTTGATTTTGTTTTTATTGGCAAGAAGCAGTATGAAAAAAAATCTACTAATTAGATAGGAAGTTCCCCTGAAGACATCTATCAACTGTTTCTATTAATACAGGCAACTGTGAGTAGGTAGGTAGGAAGAAAAAACATTCAGAAACAACTTTTAGTTAATTAAATTGAGGTCTGGATGCAAAATACTTTTCCCCATCAACAAATGTTCAGTCACATTTCCAAGAAAATTGGCTAAAAATTTTATTTCAGAATGAAAGATAATCCTAAAACTGAGGATTGTATCAGAGTTCTAATTTCTATCTACTTTATTACTCATGATTTCAGCACAGCAAAATTAAGTACATTATCTCTACGGACTGCTGTACTTCATGAAGAAAGGCTCTGCTACTCCAAGGAATAGGTGTGTTTATGCAGTTTTGGCGTGACAAAATGTGGAGGATGGCAGACCTTTTTTTTTCTTTTTTTTTTTTTTAAACACCTGCACTCTCACCTTACTTAGATACACAGTAATGATACAGAGTACAGAAACACCTCCAGCTGATATGACCAGGTCCGACTTCTCCTGGGGAAAAAAGAAGGATTTTTCTTCCTTCCTTCAGCTCACAAATTTTATAGGAGACCCTTCCTCAAACTCTGGCTGACCAGCCAGCAGCTTGTCACATTGCCATCCACTTCTATTCTGCAGGCCAGGCTGTCAGTCAGCTGAGGTTAAACAGTATAAGAATTTGTTAACAGCCCCAAAGATTTAGATCTGACAGGTTTCAGTAACATGCAACCATAATACAGAGGCAGTGCTCTCTGGTCATAATGATGCTGCAGGGTAGCAGGGGAGAAAGCAGGGTGACAGCATATGACTTCATTTACATTTAATCAGTATTTAGAGCCTTTGCTCTGTTTTGCAAAGGCAGCACAGAAAGGGCACATTCTCTTCCTTGCATAAGCTAGAGCTGTCACAATCTCCAATGGCATCTTTATATGCACCCTATATAGATGTTTGTCACTGCTTTTGCATCATTTTTACAGTACAGCACCATAATACCTATTGTTAACTCAACTGGGATGTTTACCTGTATGTGCTAGACCTAGGAATCTGCCTGGGCTTGAAAAGGACACAGAATCACACACTGGTTGAGGCTGGCAGGGACCTATTGGTCCATTTGGTCCAACCCTGCTCCAACATGGCAACCTAGAACTGCTTGCCCAGGATTACAATCAGCTGGCTTTGGGAAGTCTCCAAGGAGGAGATCCCACCACCTCTCATGGCTACCTGCTCTGTCATCTGCACAGCCTGGCATCCAGACATGAGCTTCACAGAACACAGTATGATCTATGAACAAAAGAGGAGGTAACAAGAGCAAAAACTTACAAAGCAGAGGTGGTCTTGATCGCCAGAAGTCCATAGAGCCTCATTTCAGGCCTCATGATCAATCACAGAATGGTTAGGGGCGGAAGGAGTCCTTAAAGACCATCCAGTTCCAACTGCCCTGCCATGGGCACAGACAACTCCCACTAGATCAGGGGCCCAAAACCCCACCCAACTTGGCTTTTAAATGTAAAAGTTTGAGGAAATGTCTCCTTCAGACATGAAGTATGGACTCCAGCAAGGTAGGTGGAGTAGAAAGGATAGACGCAGAGACACTTAACAGGGGAGTGGTAAAGCAAGGTGTAGTAAAGGAGGTACAGAGACTTCAGTCCCTATAGACTTGGTTCTGAGAGGACTAGGTGAGTGTCCAAAATTGAAAAAAAACACAGTTTTAATGTCTGATTTACACATGCCTACTGCAGTTAGAAGTAAAGGAACAGCTGGACAGATACAGCACATAGTTCTTTGAGTAGCATTTCTCTTAACATTTACAAAATAACTAGAACTCACGCTTATTTTGCTTCCCTTCCCTATAAATGAATTCATATTCTTTACCACCTGCGTGTGCAGAATGGAATAAATAATGATTACCACTGTGATAGAGAACTACTGCTAAAATCCCAGTAAGCCATCAAATGGCTGTTACGTACAAAGATAATGCAGTCAATAGTGGGGTTTTTTCAGCAGGGTTAGGCAGCAACACTATATGTGCATGTTTTATGAGTTACAAAAATGGGTATTTCAGTATAGGCACCACATGTAGATCAAACTGACAGACTCCTTTGGGATTAAGCCCCATCACCTTCTGAATGCAAGACAAGCATAAAACCACTGCAGCAATGGAAAAAAAAATCAGCTTGAAAATAATTAAACAGCAAGGCAGCCACCCATAATGATATTCAGCAGAACACATTAGGGACAGTTTGCTGGGAATGCACAAGAGCACTCCAGTTGTTTAATTAACATTGAAACGGCGGTTCCACAAGAACTAAAAATCCTGTTAATTTATGTGTCTCTTAATGATGCTCATTTAAATACTGTCAACTTTTCTCTAGTTTAATATTCATGATTTCTAGTCATTAAAACACTAGGCTCAGCTTGTGGATTCACTGAGAAACACAAATTGTTTGATGATGATGTCAGTTCTTAAAAAGTTTTTTCCCTTAAAGTGTAAATCTCCCAGTGCTCATCACTAGGGTCATTGTAGTCTGATCTATAAATATCATTTTTATCATTCATATAGTACAATAAACTACAATGTACTCTCTCACCTTCAAAGACGAGCCCTCCTTGCATTGTCAGGAGTTATTTATGTAAAGGTAGTTATCTTTTTATGACAGAGCATCTCAGCTGGTTAATGTAATGGCTTTATATATTGGGATACTGGGCTCAAGTCCCACTTTAGATTGTAAAAACTATTTTCATACAGAGTAGGAAACATTACATTAAAAATAATTTTAGTGCTGAAAAAGACACTCACAGCTGGCTCTTAAAAAGATACTGCCAAAGTAGGCAGAAGTCAATTTTTGACCTCCCTGTAATTGGTATGTATATGGTCTGAACGAACACTTGCTTGCACAAAACTTTTGTATATCCTGTGTCGGTGACACTGATCCTTTCCTTACCCTGGCAGATGTAGATGAAGTGTCCCTATACTGTCTCTTTGATAGAAAATGTGGAAAACTGTAGTCTCCAATTACTGAAGCTTCTCCTGAAAAATATGTATTAGACTTCAATTGTCAGAGAAAACCCCTTATCTTTTATTTAAATTAAAAAGTACAGCTTAATTTTACAGTTTATTTTCATCTTGAAGACAAGAATTTAGGTTTCAAGAAGCTGAACACTTTCAGCAGGGCAGGGAGTAGGACATTTGAGACAGGACAAGTACAGACTATTAAGGAAGGATATGATTTTCCAGTACAAGTGCATTATTTCCCACTCTTTTCCATCTAAGTATCATACCATAGCATCATCTTAATTTCTTGTTCAGTTGATGCCTTTCTAGTTATTTATTTATTAATAGGCAAGGAACATTACTCCTTTGACACTTCTTTTTAATATCCTAACATTAGTGATATTCTATTTCTCCTATATGGTTTGTAAAAAAGATTACTATAGGGCGCAGGTTCAGGCTTAGAGGAGGTTATAGACCAGGGCAACTGAAATCTTGTTAGCACACCAATTCCCACTGCATACCTTTAAGTCCTAAAGCAAAGTTCCCTGCCTGAGGTTGTTTTGTATTTTGGTTTTTTTTTCTGTCCCTGTCAGATTTCCAGTACACATTCAAATGCAACAGTGCCATACAATTTTCCTGAAAGACAGTTTGTTTGGCATTTTAGACAGACATCCAACACAACCAAATGTACTTTAGTACACAGAGAGAATAATATTCTGCGAACCAGACAGAACAGAACTAACACCACCTGATTAGTAGCAAAGCCAATACTTATCACCTACTTCTACTCATTTCACTCTTAGCATTTTATTCTTTCCCAATTGTTTCATATTTATAATCTGTATTTCATAACTAAATAGCTTAATGTAGTTTACCTTCAAAAAAAAGTCATTACTAGACAGTCTAGACATCAGCCTAATTACCAAAATGCTATCCAATGTCTGAAAAGCTTTTATGCAGTTACTGTTGCTATTTTCTTCCAGATGTGTTTCAATAAAACAAATAAACCATATTAACTTATTGTGTATGCATTTTAACACAATATACCTTCATTCCAGCCTCATGCATCCCAAAAGAGAACTTTGAATTTATTTTTATCACCTGCTCTTTTTTCAGCCCAGAAATTTATTTTCTTTATGCCTCACAAAGACCTAATTAATAAATGCACATTTCTGGGACCGTAATTTTGAAATGCAGCCTGATAAGTGATTCTGCCTTGACACTCACGCTCATCTCTGTTCTGCTCTTAGTCCATAATAGATTCTCTCCAGTAAAAATGCATTTTAGCTCTAGACTGATCTGCCGCTTCACAAATGAGTGATCTGTGCAGTTCTGCTGTTCCTACTGTTTTTCATGCTGACCACAGAAAAAAATATACTTATTAACATCTTCATTTTCTTAGGAGAAAAAAGACTTGAGCATTGTAAAAGCAACCCCTGAAAATAGAATGCTTGTCTTTAGGTAGAACACATGAATTTTGCCTATGGAAATATGCAACTTTTTACTCTATTATAGAAAATGTTTATAATATAAATCTAATATGATAAAGTACACAGCTCTTCTGTTCTGATATTTATACCCATACATCCAACCCTTATGATATTGCTTTAAGTAGGCAGTTATCCTCTTTTTTAAACTTCGGCATTGTATGTAAAGTGGTTCCCAAATGAAAGCTTCTGTTTCATTAAATAGATATTTTGTATAGCTAGCATGAAGTAATCAGCATATAATGCCTATTCCCAGTACATTTATTTAGTAAACTTCTCTGGTGTCCCTAATCTTGGCCGCTAATAGTTCAATAATTAGACAAATTACAACAAACAGAACAATCTCATTCCTCGTTTTTGAGGCACTTCAACACAGAAATTTTCTACCAAGAAAAACACTTTCTGTGTACCTGCACATTGAAAGTAAATCTCTTTTTAGACTTCGTGATGTGCTAAATGTTGCAGAGGAATTTCCTTGTACTTAACCTAAGGGACTTCTTTGTCTAAAACAGTTTTGTTTGCATCAGTTTAAGCAGTTATTTTCCACAAAGTCCTGGCAGGTCTATAGACAACAATGCTTACTGTTGACTCAAGAGGGAGGCTGGTTTGGTACATCCTTGTTTGGGTTGAGCTACAAAACTATTTTTAACTGCAGAAAGATATCTGTTAAGTATTTGGTTTCCACCAGAAAAGAGCCCTCCTGAGGAAGACACTTTGTTTCTAAGAACCATCCAGAGGCTATATGACTCTTTCCTAGTTTTAATAAAGTGGTCATTTCTATTCCTGTATCACTGGACTCTGTATCTCTGCTATACAGCAAGGCATTTAGAAACCCTGCAATGTTTGCATGTTTATTAATAGCCATCTTTACAGGGATATGTCAGCTGCATATTATGAATCCCTTTGATTTGGTTGGCCTTCTTTCTGAGCCCTCTTTTTGCTTCTTGCAGCCATCTCAGATCATCTGTTAAAACATCTGGCTGCTAATGTGCCTAATTTGCTCCCCATTAGGAAGAAAAAATGCCAAAGGGCACTTGTCTACAAATGAAAATTTGAGTTTGCAAACCCAGTTTTGGCTCTTGTTTTCATCCATAGTGGTTCTATCTACGAATGAATATTTCACATGTATCCTTTCATGGAATTCTCATCATTGCACCTGTACAGTGCAAACTTGTTGTTCTAAGTCTACATGGGCAATTCTAGATCACTTTTTATTTTTCCCCTTAAACCACCCTACAAACTAAAATACATATCCCTCTACAATTGCTTTAAAGGCTTCCCTTCCAGGACTCTGAAGATGAATTCTGTTAGGAATTGTCCACCTTATGACTACAGTGTGATTTGTTTTACATACAGTCTTTTTCCAGTGCTACTTAATCTTCACCTTTTCTTCTGACATGGACATAATTTTTAAGATCAGGGCATAGCCAGAGCCTATGCCTGTATCTAACATTGCCCTGTATCTAACATTGATGCCTCATAAGAGACGTTAGTATGTATTTTTAGAGACTGAGAGAAATAAAGTGTATTTCCTTTAAAAGGTAGGAACCTTCATGTGCCCACTTCCTCTGGTTTTTGTAAACTCATTCCAACCTCTATGCTTCAACAACTGCTACTTGATTATGTACCCTGTATTGAGCTGATGAGTATTATCTGTGAATCCATGCCTGTTAAGCACAAACCAAACACTAAAAATATTGAGGTCTTCCTCTTTCAATGATAATTGAATATACAATATACAATAAACATTGCTAACAAAGTTGTCTTCCTTCTGGATCTGTTTTGATCCTTTTACGGTCCTGCACTACTTGTGTAAAAATAAATAAAGACTATTTTCAATAGTAGTAGAACAATCCTTCCACAGAGAGTTAAAGTGACCTGTTGGTATTATTAATTATTTTTCCTTTAGATGAATTTCCTGATGAATTAGTAGCCATGCTGCACTTTTTTTCTTCTTGTTGTGGAGGGGATGGGGTTTTTGCTGTTGTCATTTTTTCTTCTCAATAAAGGATATCTTTTGTTAGCTTGGTTTTGACCTACAGTTAAAAATCTGGTATGCTAATTACTTTTTCTATTCTTCTATACGTAATATTGGTATTATTATCATTTAGGAGCATCTCCTCCCTATTACTCCTGTTGTTTTGGTGCTTTTTGTGTGGTTGTTTTTTGTTTTTTCCTTTTACATCTCTATATTTACTAATCAGCCTTCTTGAGGTTATGTTCACCTTCATACCCACTTATATCATAAATTTAAACCATACTCTATCTATGCTATCTTTTTTTGCTTTGCACTGTATTTTCTGGTATCCACATTAGTAATTGCAAACTTTCTTAACATAAAGCCTTGTAGTTATTATTTGTTATTTGTTGGAAAATTGTTTTTTAACCTGTATTTCTATAATCTCTGCAAAAAAAACTCATTATATACATTTTTTGCCATCAAGGCAGTATTTTTTTACAGTACAAGCACTGTTTTATTGCATTCAAAAGACATCCCAATTCCCTTTCTCTTATGGTTAATGAGCCCTCAGGTGAAATGTACTTAACTTGAGTCTTATCAGTGCCTATTTGTTCTTGCTTCCAGCAATGAGGTCAGGAACTTTTGGACTTCCCGTGGCACACAGAAAGAATGAGTTTGACTTACGTGATACATATTTAGGATTGCTGAGAACTCTGGAGCATAGTCTTCCTATGGAGATGTTTGCAGATTTGTGCTAATAAATTCCCCTTGGTTATGCTGCACTGTTGTCTCTTTTGATGTCCAGAAAACTAATCACTATAACAACTCTACTCTGCCTGGATGACTTCATTTATTGCATCCTCATACTTTGATACTTTTCAATTTTATTTGACTATAACAATGCAAAGCTTTAGGCAACTGTATGTCAAGCAGCAAGTACATCTGTGGCTCCTCTTTCAAACGCTAATATTATCCTTACACTCCTGTTTTTCAGTACTAGCCATCAGATTATAGACTTCTTCTTGCCTATTCTCTCTCCATCCCCATGACTCTAGTATAATTGGTTGTACACTGGCCCAGTTTCAATTGGAGATGTAGAACATATCCCTTGCTACCACTGTAAAATAGCTAATTTGCTGATAGGAAGAATATTTTTATTGAAAGTTGGAGGTGGATATATGAACCTCCTCAACAGGAATGAAATTTAACCTAAATTCCTTCTTTCCAAGGAGAACATTCTCATCGCAAGAGTTTAGTTGCTTTGTTTGTCCTATACTCTCCATCCCTTGCCCCTTTTGCATTCTAAAAGGAGGAAGAATTATGATATTTGGATACTCATCTGCAGAGATCACTGACTGCAAGCCCCTAATAAACAGAAGAGAGGAGTTTGGATGCTCCCATTGGCACAGCATGCTGTTCATTTTAAGTTCTTTCCTATCATTACATTTGTTCCTTCAACTCTAGTCAACATACAAAAACCCAAGCATCTGCCTTTGGCTTTTGAGTTCTATTCCCAGAGCTAAGAACCTTATTTTAGGTAGTGCAAGCATCAAGAACCTCAGTCCCTTTTGGGACCCATCTTGGTGAGCTATTTTTCTAAATCTGTCTCTGGACACAATAAGAACAATCTGTTTCCTACCAACCCCAGACATACCGCTGTACCCGAAGAAGCACATCTCCGCTTGTTCACCTGGGGACACCCAAACTTGCAGAAGGAATTGTCAGAACAACCTTATAAATTCAAAAGTGTTTCATTAAATACCCAGAAAGAATACTTCTCTTTTCTTTAAAACAGCACTGAGATAACCTTACCTCCTTCCTTTTAATAAATTACACATCAGCTGAGTGGACATGTAAATAGGAAAGGGTTAAATAATGATAGATTGTTTGGTCTGGGCGGAGAATGGCCCTATAGTAGTACATTTATAGTATTTATAGTATTGATTTATAAGAATGAATTTGTTTACTACATGAGCAAATAAGTAAAAATTCAGCAAAGTTAAGAGTGTTCTTAACTTAAACACATGCTTATATCTCACAAATTTTACAATTCAAATACATGGTGCAAACATTCTCGCTCCCAGTTTAACATTGTGCAGTTCTTGACACGTTAGTGCGTTTCAGTGGGACAGAAACATTCTATGAAAAGATAAACTGAACTTAAAAGGATGTTATACATAGTAGATTGGCAGGTTTTTTTGTTTTGGTTTGGTTTTTTTTTTAGTAAAAATCAAAATAAGCAGGAAACTTAAGGAGAGAACAGACTTCATCTCCTGAGGGGAGGACCAAGAATAAACTTTGCTGAAATTTACTTGCAAGCACAAAGTACTATTTGACCAGCAAAGACTTAATTAACTTTACATATAGCTCAACACTTGGCTGGATTAAACTTTTGCGTTCATTCCATTACAATGCTAAGCAAGTTTTGCCTTAGAATGGACTTAGAATGAATTCATAACTACTTGTAGAAATGTCATGCAAGAAGTCTCAATGCAGCCTCTTCCACTCAGTGTGGAGAACTGGACTTTGGCATTTTAGGAGATGTGCTGCTCCTGCTGACAATCAATCAATACCCAGAAACTGTCTGCCAAGAAAAATTTTTGTGTGGATGCAGTGAAGATTCAGAGATCAGATTTTATGAGGTCTTCACCATCTCCCTCTTTTCATGAAGCAGCAGTATTCTTTTAAAAGCAAAGGTTCAAGTGAGAGGTGCTGTCTTGTAGCAGAGCATCACAATAATCATAATCTAAAACATTCCCCCAGTATCAAAGCATGGCCAGACACAGGAGAAATGTCAGTGTCTAAATAACCATTCCAGACAAGAATCTGCAAATTACCTGAAAGTGGTAAAACGTCCTAGAGGAGGATCAACAGCAGAGCAATTTACGAACACATTTCATTTCAGTTATTTATTTAGAAAAATTAAAGTAAAATCTTTACCCTTCTAGTTGACCATAGGGAAAAAAATATTTTGTGAATGTAAATTACAACTGTGATTAAAATATAAGCTGCACTTTCTTAATATTCATAGTGATGTCTGCTACAAGCAGCATTAACATAAATTTATATATTCTCTTATCTCTCCAAAAACACATTTTTATTAAAATGAGTAGTTTATTATTTATGATTATCGTGGTAGGAGTTGGGGTTTATGACTATATGAAGAATTTAAGCTGTCATCTTTTCTTTATCCCATATTTGCCAGGTTGCCTGGTGGTTCATTTGTTTGTTAAATGTATTAACCTACTCCAGCCATTATGCACTTCATAAACAACTGTGAACTAATCGGTATTCATGTGCAGGGAGTATTTTCTCATGATAGAGAAGTGATACAGTCAAGTTTATAACCAAATGGTAAATCAGCGCACTAGGTTTTTAAGTTTAAATAGTAAAAGAAGGCAGAGTTCAAAATGTTGTAAGAAACATTAATCAAATGTTTATGAAGCATTTTGTTCTGTTCATTGAAAAGGCAAGCAAAGAGCACTAGAGTAAAGTTTTGTGATCAGACCAGTCATTCAAGGAGTACATTTTCCTATTCTAGCTATGTGTGTGCAAAGAGCTTAACCCTTCCTTGAACTCCTTAAAACAGCTTTAAACAACTTCTGTTCACAAAAAAAAAAGAAAAAAAAAAATTATCTAACTCACTTAAAACTTCTCCAGCCTGCACTCCTTGCCCTTGGGACACTGCTTAGCCCTGACTTTGAATCCACACAAGAAAAGTATCCAAGACTGGAGTTCTCAGCAAGAGCAATCTTTCAACGTGGTGATTTTCCATGAAAGCATTTTCAAGCAGCAATCCCTAACAGTCCTTGCCTAAGCCTGGGACCAACCCAGGCTGTGAGTTAAATACTTGCATATATCAAGAGATCCAATTTACATCCTTTTGTGAACATACTTTTTACCTAGGGCCCAGAAGAACTGCAGGAGTTATCAGTGGCAAACAGTCCCATTTCAGGAGAGCAATGGCTGCACTCAAACCCTGAGACACTTTATTTTGATCCTACTTTGTGAACGGGTAAGCTGTTCATAAGACTGTCCAGCTTCATTTCCTCTGCTACCAAGGAAGTTTTTTCTTCCTTATCCACAGAACAAAACCTTACCAAACCCTAGGTACCAGATAAGGCATTGTGCAGGGACTTACAGCAACAGTTTGAGCAAAAGAAAAAGTGTTGGAAATGCCAAGGTGAAGTCCATTGACTTCTTGAACCACTCCTCAACACTAAGGAGCAGATTTCCATTAAAGGGTCACTCTTCTTTCTGAGGTCAAGCAATGAGCTTCTTCATTGCATCCACACTGACATTTGCTGTAATATGTAGAGAGCAGACACACAGAATGGAGCCATAAATTGCCTGTTGGCTGAGTTCAGTTTTGCTCCTTGTCAAGTGCGTTGCTTTGGCTGGTAGAAATTGTTACTGAAGGCTTTTGAACAAATATTAAACATCAAGAAGTTTCCTGATGTATAAGTAAACCCTGCAGTTGCCTGGAAAATCTCATGTCCATTTTTACGTCTGTTTCAAAAGCAGCTTCACTAAAATTTGAGAATGAAAAGCTGTTTTCTGATTTGTGTTAACACAACAGAGCATGTAGGGGTACCTACTCTATTTTGTGCATTGTCCTCTGGGAGGAATATATGTATAATGATCATATAAAAAACATTCATATAAGGATTAATCAAGGACTAACACTGCACTGTATTTTTTTCCATACAAGCACAGAACATGACATCTCAGTTTATAGTCTCTCCATTCTACAAAATGCTGAGCCTGCCACAGAAATCAAATGGAAGGATTTCTAATTTGAAGTGATATATTAATTTTTTCCATCAGATCAGTTACAAATAGCATGCTGATGATAAAAATAAAAAAAAATGTATTGGCTGTCTTTTTTGTTCTTTCCCTTAGCTCCAAAATGGAGTTGAATAGATAGGTTCACCTTTGTAAATGCATGGGCCCCAGTCGCTACTACTTCTAGGTTTTTCCAAATCAAAATTATGCCTGACATGTCCTTTACTAGAGAAATATTTCAGCATTTGAGTTATTCCATATAGATTTTAACATAAGTCAACAACTGTAGTAATGCTACTTTCATTTTACATCTGTACATACCTTATTGAAACAAATGCTACATTCCAAGTTTAAGCAAAGGTAAATGATCTCAAAATCTGAGTGCATACCCAATTTTTAGATGCTATTCTGAGTCCAAAGCAGAGACAGTACTTCACCATTTTCCTTGACTTGAGAGAAAGTCCCACAAAAACAGTGTCACTGTGCTACAGACTTAACTACTCATCACCACAAACAGAAGCAGGGATGTTTCTCCACGTGACAAGGCCTGGCTTATAGAAGAGATAAAGGGGACAGGATCAAGCTACAGGTAGACTTTAGAGCTCCACAAAGAAAAACATCGCTTTTGACCAAGATTAAGTGTTTCATTTAAAACCAATATCAACATAACCACCTGATTCTCAACTAACTAGAAGTCCTGCAGCTGAAATCCATTAACTGAACTATGACTCAGAGCGCCAGAAGTGCTGAGCCACCTAACTCCCACAGAAATCAAGGTATCTAAATACCTATAAGGGTGGAGGCCTTGTCACCCCTTAATAAGAGAAAGGCTCGTAAATCTGCTACAGGTTAAGAACAATCAGAAACTGCAAAAAACACAGTCAACTAATTAAGTGCTGTTTTCTGCAGATATGTTAGTACTCCTCACACCTTTGCTCCCAGATCTGCTGCAGCTGGTAGTTTCAGTCATCAGTGCACTCATGCTAAGGCTGCATTAGCAGAAGGCAATTTGCAAGTGGGTCTCAGGTTCTGGATTCACTTGGGAGCATTCACACACTCTGGATGCCTGATCATAAATGCTTTAAATTTTACTCTTGCATTTTTGGGAAAACAGCAATAGCGGACAACATAATTTCCTTAAACCTGTTATAAGAGCCCCACTTCTTCCTAGTGCATATCATCTTCACAGTCAGAACTGCAGAAAGGGCTACAGTGCAACTCCAGAATTTCCCAGATCAGCTAGCACAGAGGCCACAGCCACATATCTCTCACCAGAGGTTATGATGGTGTTTGCATGCCCAAGATTTGACTTATATAAGCTTAGAAAGTCAGCCATTCCTTCATTTAGGGAGGGCCCTAAAGAGTCTTTGTACTCCTCCTGCGCCTCAAGTTAAAAGACAGACACATTCATAATGCATGGCCTTGTGATGTGTGCTCCACGACAGCTGCAATCTGTGAACCAGGCACCCAAACTTCTTGAGAAATGCACTTGCTGTGAGCTGAGTCCACAGCCAATGTACCATGTACCATCCCTCTCCTCCACTCTGTACATTCCAGTGGTACTCTTTTCTATTCTCCATCCTGAAGGTTACACTGCTAAAAAAACTCTTCAGCATCTGCATATTCAGAAATGATACACAAAGACGTGTCTACAGCCAATCACTCCATATTCTCTGAAATGTCAGTTTTGGTTTAAACATACTTTTTAACAAAGAAGACTTGGAAAGCTTCTGGTCATCTTCAGTCAGTGAAAAACTTAACTGGCAGTTAATTACATTACAAACGTAGTTTATTAGTCTATATCTCACATAACTAAAATTAATAAATGCAAGGCTTAGATTTGTTCCTTCAGTAACGAGCCATTCGTATTTTCTGGCGAGTCATCTTGCTTTCCTGATTGCTCCCATTACAGGCTCAGGAAAGAGCACCAACTACTTCAAAATGTGTCCAGCACTAATGCACTTCTGACACTCATATCACATAGCCAGAACAGAGATTCCCTGGTGCTAGCAAGCTGCAGCTCACCAAAATGCATCTCTCCAGCCGGCTCGAGGATCACAGAATGGCCAGGAATGGAAGGGACCTCAAGGATCATGAATCTCCAACCCCCCTGCCACATGCAGGGCCACCAACCTCCTCATTTAATGCTAGACCAGGCTGCCCAGGGCCCCATCCAAGCTGGCCCTGGGATGCACCCAAGCTCCTCAGAAACATCCCAGAACAGAGACCAAGCAGTTCCCCAGTCTGCATCAATTCAAGTGGATGAGCTGCGTTCTTCACCAGCTCCACGTACTTCTTTGGTTGGTTTGAAGGCTACAGCTGATATTAAATCCCTGAACAGGGTATTTTTCCTAGCACATCACAGTGGCTGAAATCAATAGGTTTTACAGTAATGCAGTAATGGACCACATAATGAGGCTCTTGCTGGAAAACTTCCAGTGAAGACTTGTGCCTGAGGAATTCTTCACCTCTGGTTTAAAAAAGGTGAGGGGTGAATGTTTCAGATTTTAGAGTTTCATGATTCGGTATTTCTTTTAACTTATGTATTTTCTTACTGGAACTGGCCATGGTATTTATCAATAATCGTAATATTTAAATCATGTGCCTCCATGAATGATACCTATTACAATCACATGTGCTGTAAATGACCCACTTTAAAAAAGGAACGAAGCAAAGCCCTTTTGGGTAGAAGAGATGTCCATATTCATTATGTATGTGGCACTCCAGCAAGAAAATCAAGGGCTCTGTTTGAAATACATTTCTCTCCAATCTTTCTCCTCTCTTTTCCAGGGCTTTCAGAGAGGGTTTTATTTTTTCCTTGATGATACTGTGAGGAAATACCTCTCATATTGGATTAGCTTCCTGAGCTGTCTGCTGCATTTCCACAGGTAGCTTCCAAGGTTTTGACCCCCAAGAAACCCAGCAGAAAGAGAGATACATTGTGAATGTACATTAGCTGCCCACAGTCTATCTCCCTGCATACTTCACAAACTGAGAACAGATTTCAGACCAGGTTCCCTCTGGTGCCCTAAGGTTTACATTATCCTGTGTTGGTTTGAACGTACATATAATGACCAGATCTTGGTGTACAAATACTTCATGCAGAGATGTAGGAGAGGTTTCAGGGCATCCCTATTCCCCTGACTAGTGATACAGCCAGAGCCACAATGTAGCTTTCAGTAGTCTGAAGGGAACAGACGCAGGTGGGACCTTTCTCACCTTTCACTAATTTTTCGTTAGCGAGATCTCCTGAGGATTGCTTGTAATGACTCCCCTCAACAGATGAGTCCATGGCATTGTACTCACCCCTGAGCAATCTATAACAGAAATGAAAAACAAAACAAAAACACTTTCCCTGATGTAACATCCATTAGGTGACCCTACACAGGGATGGAAGAGCTCCGTCGTGATCTCCACAAATGGTTGGCTTGTGCCTCGAAGCGCTGGGCTAGATTCGATTACACCAATCATTATTTCAGTTCATGCAACTCTAGACTACTAGTGATATCCAATCACTTTGGCATACTGGGAATTCAATCGAACGTTTATACTAAAGAGAACTATTTACTTCAGCCCCTAGAGGCACCACTTTAAAAAAAAAATCTCTGAATATCACTGAAATTAATATTAAGACTTTATACCCTCATGTATTTTTGAGGATTTATATATGTTGAGATATCATTTTTCTTACCACTTATCCTCTTACATACTCCCACAATATCTCATCTGTGGCATTTTCCCAGATGGGGCCCACAGCAACGTTCTTGTAGCTTTTGGCTCACTTTGCATTCTCTCTTAACAAAATCCTTGATTTGACGAGGTCTTCTCTGCTACAACACCCAGAGTGCCAGACACTGCCTCGTGCTAAACACATCCCTATTTGCTGCACAACATCCTCTGGACATCGCACACCCCAAAAAGAGCCTGATTCTTTGTCTCAGGGCCTCCTGAGCAAAGGGGAGCAGTGGGTGCACCCACACAGACCACAGAAACAGCAGAATTCCAATTTGGCATTCAGCACCGCGTAGGCAACAAGACGTCGTGAGAGGCAGCAGATAGCTGAGCTCTTTATTACTTCCCTACCATAATTATCCATTTTCCAAACATGTTCCAAGTGGAACGAATGGCTGGCAGCCTGCGTACTGGCTTCCACTGGCTCTGCCTTAGATTTCTATTTCTAGATGCGAAGGCCTGATTTCCAGAGGTGGATAACTTCTGAAACTGAACCTTTATCCTTTCATTTACATGTGATTTAGCAAACAATTAAAGTGTATATATCAGTACCACAAAGCCAAAACATCTGTCCATCTCTCCATGTTCATTTTCCCAGAGCACACTCTTTCTGTCAGTGAAGCTGGCACTCAGCAAAGCCACTGCTGGCTGCATGAGGCTCCTACAGTCACCCTGAAAATGCTCACATGCAGCATTTCATCTGATTTTATCTTTGTATGCTCAGCACAGACTGGTGTTTTCTTCCCATCCTCCCATCACAAACTATTCTTCTTCCTTAAATAGTGCAGGCTCTTCTCTCGAAGCCATTTCTTATTTTCCTGAGTCGATCACCAAATACGCAACTGTGACATACAGATTTCTTACGGGCATCCCTCAAGCTCACAACATTTCTTTCAAGGCTCAAGTCAGCAAACAGGACAAAACAACCTGCCAATTATTTCCCTGAACTAAGCCAGCTTTCCTAAGTCAATCAGTGTATTGCATCCAGATATGTAATCATTCTCTCCTTATCTCAATCTGCCAATTCTTGATGCACTTCTGGCAAAACAGGCTGATATTTAGAAACTTGAGCACCTCTTCACACAACTGTTTGCACACAGGTGTGCCACGAGGTTCTCTTCACTTGTTGCCTGTGTCAGGAAGTTCAGCCACATGTCTTATCCTGAACCTTTGCAGAGCAGAGATAACAAATCACCTGTAACTCTCATAGGAAGAGCTACAAAAAATGTATTGAATGAAATACAAATTTGTATTGTATATTGCCACAGACTCTATAAAGTCTGTGCCATAAATGTAGCTGAATAAGTTTTTTTGGTTTTGATGCTTTTTTAAAGAAAAACATATAGCAGGATAAAAAGTTGGGGAGTAAATAAAACCACAATTCTTATTTGTATTAGATAACATTCCTTTTACAAGATATCCAATTGATTTTTCTAGGAAATGTCAACATACAAATGATTGCCATGTGTTCTCTGAAAATTGATACTACACTTAGGAACACAAGAATTAAAAAAAAAAAAATCTGCTAATTGAAAGCTTCCAGTGCCAATTACTACAGTTGAGTTCTTTACCTACAAAAGTCTTCTAAGATTCTTTATTAATAACTAAAAAATATCAGAAGTTTGTAAGGTAGAAACTCCTAGATGTGCAGAAGTCCCAGACTTTATCAGAAAGGAAACAGCATTTCATGTCATTTATTCAAGACAAAGTTGGCTTCCTCATCCTTAAATTTTTTCTACAAGCCTATCTTCCATCTGTGCCTTGGCTTTGCCCTACAAATCATAGACAGTATGAGACACTGAACTCTAAAATTGCAATGCTTTCTTATTTAGATGCTACATGTCCAATAAGCATCCCTTCTCTGTCCCTCAGTGACATCATGGGCAGCCTCAGAACAAAAATGAAACACGGAGGACAGCATCTATGCAGGGCTCGTCAACACACAATGCACCTAACTGGCACATATTTGGAGTAGTTTCACAAACCCCGCAGTTCAGACCTCCTGCCTTACAAGGTGAACACACAGCCAAAGATGAGTCCCCACATGGCTGAGGTCACTGCTACTTCCTGCAGGAATGTTCCAGCAGATCTAGAGTAGAGACTGAATTCTGACAGTACATGAAGTGTAGGGGCTATTTCTGTCCTTTTGTTTCTCAAAAATTACTGGGGAAAAAACAAAAAACACTTGTCTAGACGTCATTTTCTAAATGTGTTTGGAAACTTCTCTTAATTACTGACAAACGAGGATAACCTTTATCTTTTTCTGGTTAGGACGGATTTGCTCAACATAAAATAATCCTATATTTCCAGCATGAAGTGAACTATTTCAGAAGAGGCTGACATAGTCTTTTCTGGAGATATCCACACTTCATTAGTAACTAATAGAAAAGTCTAATCTCAAGGGTATGTAACCAGGCTACATGCAAACAAATCCCAAGGACCTCAACAAGCATTTAGCTCCTCACGGCCAAGCCAAGCAACTTGCTATATGCACCACAATCTCTACATTTTACCTTTCTACATAACCACAAAACACCATTACTATAACAGGAACATGGTTCTGCAGACATCAGACACACTGACTCTGTTTCCAAGATCTCTGCTAAAAAGCAAGCTTATGCCTTTAATGCCCACACAGTCACACCCAAGACACAGCCACCTCCCCAGAACCAACAGCAGGATATTCCATGCAGTAATGGAATTAAACTTCAGGGATGTCCAAGCAATGCAATCACATACCACACTGTACCTCTACTAAGAAAGCATCAATACTGATTACTGTCTGAGATGTCTTTGTCAAACACTTAATGAAGCACATATTGGGTCTACAGATCTGACTGACAATTTATTCTAAATAAATCCACACACCAAAGGATTTAGGTGCCAAGAGCTGAAAGAGTTTTCAGGCTGATTTTTTTTTTAGCCCAGACCATGATAGCTATATAGCAATATGTCATTTGAAGTTACAGTTGCCTGAAAACTCAAAATATCAGGAGATTAAGTTTATAGATTTCTATGACTTCCCCTGAAATCTCTCTTTGACTTGACCACAAAATGCAGTAGTAACAAAACTCCCAGGTCCCTATTTATAATACAGAGCAAAGATGCTGTTTTCTAAGTATAAGCTATTACCAGTATGGGAAAAAAATGGTAATCTTATTATTTGTTTGAATTTCTTCTGCTTCTCTCCCTCTCTGCATGGCCCACATGTAGTTGAACTAGCAACTCTTAAAGAACAAGAAATTTCAGAGTGAGGAAGGCTCCAAGGCAAACGTCACAAAGGAAAAATGGTTGTGTTTTATCAGCAGCAAATTTTAGAACCTTCCCATTCCACTCCTGATCTTACAGCCTGCATAACTGAGCTACTCAGTTATGTGGCACACCAAACCTGCCTCATTGACCACAATCAGCTGAAGGATGGTAGTGGGGGAGAGGGCAGGGAAGGGCAGGGGCGAACAAAGGCAGCCAAGAATGTGGGAGGCTAGGCTTTCTTAAAGCAGAAATGACAAGATCAAGTAATTATTGTGTGTGAAATTGATAAATGATAAAGCAGACATCACTTAACAGTCCTAACATTGAAGACAGATGCTCTTTATGCATGTATGAAATGTCTCTGCTGGGCTCTGCCGCTGTTCCTGGCTTTGCAGATTTCTTCTGTAAGCAAGGGCAAGGCATTTATCCCAGCCACTGGCCCCTTCCTTTCTTATTGATTAAGGGAAACAAGGTCAGCCACCTCCATCTGCCCTATAAAGCAGAGCTGCCTATCACACCAAGCCTCCAGAATTGTAGGACAAAGCTTCTTTAAAGTCTTCTATGAAACAATCAGTATGACAATTGTAAGTCTCCATGTTAAGATGCGGGTAGAACCAGGATCTCCAAGTACATTATCTGATCCTTGCAACTCCGTTCCTTTAAAAATGCTGACAGAGCATTGGCCCACCAATATATTACATAGTTGTGCATGATAGGTCTCCCCCTGGACTACATCATGCTTGGTTTTGTATGCTGCTGAGTACAGTAGACAGGAGTCAAACACCAACTATGCTAACACTGGACAGATCAAGCCTAGACAACTTAAAATTATACAACTAAAATGTAAAATGTAATAATATTACTAAAATGTAATAAATACCCGTTCAAACAACAGTGAAGCCCAAGCTGCAGGTTTAACATTAAGCCATAATTACTCCAAATCTTCATTAAAGCACTTCATGGAGAGAACAGTTCCTCCATAGAACTTAGGGCTGCTCATCAGAATGACTCTTATATCTCAGACTCATAAACACATGGATACAATAAACAGCAAAAATTAAATGTTTGTAAACTTTACTAATGTAAAGAACAAAAAAAAAAAATTCAAAAGGGAGGCCAGGAGAAGAAAACTGCAAAAACATTAAAAGACTCATTTAAACCTAACGAAGCAAAGAAAACTCCAAAGCTGGGCCAAAACGTCATCTTTCAGTAATCCCCTTGTACCTGAGCGTCACAGATAATCGCACCTTCTCTTAGCTGAGACTCTGAGCAGTGGGTGACCTTCTCTCCCAAGCGTGCTTCAATAACCAAGTACAGCAGGGGAGAACTGAAGATGGCATTTCAGCCTTTAACTGAATTTCCCGTATTTCTTCAATTTACACCAGACCCTTACGTTATTTCAACTTATCTTTTCTCTGACAGCACACAAAGCTCGAGGTTCAGAAACTGCTGTTCATACGCACACCGACATGCACGTGCACACAACAATGAATTATTGTACCAAAAAATTATCTGCACAATATCTCATTAAATATTTGTTTTCAGAGCGATTATGGAACTATTCTCTTTCACACAGCCCCTGACCAAGCAGTCCTGGCAGCAAACACACAGCCAAAACACTTGGATCGGACTGACGCTGCACCATTAGCAAGAGTCAATAATTCTGTAAATCCAGTAAGCAATTGCAAGTCACTTTACTCACAAATGGCTTTTTGAAGGATTTTTTTTTGCATTTTTAATGCTCTGTTTTCCAAATAGGGTTGCTTTATAAATGTAGAGAAAATACCGGCTGAATAGTATATGAACCCTGATGTGCTTGTGGGAACAGCTTTCTCCAAGCACAGAACAACAAAAGGAAAAGCAGAAAGGCTTATTTTACAGATAACTGCTGCAGGAAATAAGGTAATTTTTAAAGAAATGGTTCAGCACTGTTAACATGTTTGTACAGTATACACCTTGGCTGCACATCAGCTGTTATTGGATAGCAGAAGCTGTATCCATCTGTAACTTTCATTAAAACAGAACGCACTGCATAATTATATTTGGATTCTTTTTCTTTGCACAGGATACCAGAAAATCTTTTTCTCTGTTGGAATACACACAATATGTGAGATTTGCACTTACAGCTTAAAAGAAAAAAAAAAAGAAAGAAAAGAGTGCTTAGCATCAAAGTATAGCATGTAAATTAAGCATGATAAAAACGAAACAGGAAGAAACCAAAACATCAAATGGCTCTTACTTGATATGTCTGCCACTCACAGCATCTCCAAATTTAAAAATAAAAAAGGGTGTGTCTATTTCACAAAAATATACACATCAGATAATTCCATATTAAAACTATATACATATATATATATAATCCCAAATCAAAGGTGGATATTCTGCGTTTCTCTTGTCGCACAGAATAGAGTCTGCTCCAGAAAGGCTTTAAGTGCACAATTCAGAATAAAGCTCTCTACTTCAGGTAGTGCTCAGTTACTAGAAGAATTGCCTTGATGCCGTAGCCTTGATGACCGAGGAGTAGCAGGCAGACAATACTTCACATTTGGAGCTTTAGTCACTCCTGGAGCTGGCTCGGTCACAAGGAATCATTCCGATTCTCAGCACGTTTAACACATTGCCATGCAAGAAATAATTTACTCTGTTGCACCCTCTAGTGGGATTACTTTATAGTAATCAAATTCTCTCAATTTTGTTAGTTTTCTATTCATAGCACACGTGTTAACTAAGGAGAGTCACAAAAGGATGTATGTACATTGCCAGATGAGTTTACTCCAAGGTTAACTGACATCTCTCCTATTTATTGCTATTTTCCAGTAAGGCATATAGCACTCTGATGGAAACAAATTTGGAAAAAAAAAAAAATCAGGAATTTTAGAATCTAGCTCAAAACCCAGAAACTATGTTCAGCTTAAAACAAGTAGAAATATTTGCCATTCAAAAAAAAAAAAAAAAAGGACTGTTTTTTTAAGGTCAGGGTATATGCATAATAAGGAGAAGAGGAGAAAACCTGGGTTTTGTGCATTATTAGTACTAGCTACCTTAGAAGTGTTCTGTAACTTTATGCAAATTGGAAAACAGCAAAAAGTCACAGTAACGTTAACATCGTTATTTAACTTACTGTCCACATAGTTTCTAACTCAAAAAATCAGGCCCATGATAAATGAAGTGAAAGGTGAGCGAATAATTACCAGGACTCAGATCCTGGAACAACTTAAACACATCCTGATCTGTGGTTGTTGGGCTGATCATGTTCTCACTGAGAAGAACTACTTGTCAGTCATGTTAACTGGAGCCAGGCACAGTTCACACACTCAGCATGGCTCTCTTGGTGCTTCACACAAACCACATATATAAAGCATTTGGAAAAACCGGTCCAAGTGATGCATTCAAGTGAGCTACGCCTGGATGGGACATAGAATGCTTTGAGTTAGGAGTGACCTTCAAGATCATCTGGTTCCAACCCCCAGCTATAGGCAGGAACAGTTCCCACTACACCAACTTGCTCACAGCCCCATCCAGTCTGGCCATGAATTCTTCCAGGGAGAGGGCATCCACTCACTGTGCAACCTGTTCCAGTGTCTCACCACCCTAACAGTAAAGATTTTCATCCCAATGTCTATTCCAAATCTACCCTCTTCCAGTCTAAAAGCATTTCCTCTAGTCCTGTCGCTACATGTCCTTATATAGAAAGCCTCTCCCCAGTTTTCCTGTAGATCTGGTAACAATTCCTCACAGCAGCTACAGAAGCAGAGAGAGGCACAAACACATCCCAAAAAACCAGGAGGCTGGCAGTGCTGAGTGTGGAGCACAGACACTGTTCCCTCCCCTGGAATCACTGCTGTCCTGGCCTAGGCAACGCGCTATGGGCAAGCCAAAGCACTGGTGTCAATGAGCAATGGAGATGGCCCAAAAGCACATGCTCTGTCACCTTGAAGGCAGCTCCTCCTTCCCGCAGGCTGGAAGCTGTGCTTGGTCTCAGTAAAGATCTCATCATTTAAGGTTTTTAAATGCAGATATAAAGATGCATAAACAATAGCCAATTGCTTTCCTCACTGCATTATGATTTAAAATATTACAGCACTTCTAGCAAGCCCTGACATCAGGCACGAAGAAGCAAACAAAGAGGTCTAGCTTATCTTTTGTGCTTGGATGTATTTTGTAAAAGAGTATAAAGGAAATCAATTTTCCCATCATAAATCTTGCTTACTCTCCTTATAGAGGTGATGGCTGACTTCCATGTGAAAATGTCAAAATAAAAGCGCTTTGCTCTCCAAGAGACTTTGGTTCAATCAGGCATAATACAGCTCAAACAACCCTAATGTAAATAAATGCACTGAAAACACAAACGTCCACAGGAGACAGGGCTGTTAGGGCCCCCGTTCTTCCACAGGGAAAATCCCTCTGCTCCCTAAACAGACATAGGAACATCTTCTCTTTGCTGCTCACCAGAATGAGTGTGGGCTTTGTAATCTGCTGAGCAGTGATTTTCCCTCATTCATTAATATTCAAAATGGTTTCTTTCTCTTTCCCTGCGTCCCCTTAGATGGTTGACCAAAACGTTAGCAAGACAGACCACCCGTGTTAGAGTGCTGGCTCTGACTCACCGCCTGTGTAACTATGATAATAAGCCATTCTTAAGGCGTTATCAATGTAAGTCCACACACACGGCGGAAGACACGAGTCTGTGCCAGCGAGCCCTTGTGACGCAGCTCCTGCTCTTCTGTTTCTCTGTGTCTGATACACATCCCAACCACACAGAACACAAAAAACTTCGACAGTTCTGACAATAAAACGTGCTAATGAAACTACATTTATGTGCTTCAGATTAGAAAAGAATCATCACTAACAAATAAGCTAAGAAGGTCATTACCACTTCACATTAATGAATTACCAATTTGGAGGAAATTGCTTCATTGTGGAACCAGGACACTGGAAAGAACAATATTATGTATACAAAATTAAATCTAAGCAAATCTATCTGACAGGAAAAAAAAAAAAGAGTACATATTTCTAAGATCAGGCATTTGCAATTCACAGTAATTTTATCTGGCTATGTATCTGAAACAAGAAGAAAACATGAGCGCATATTTTGTAGGGAAGTGTTGATGACAGAGGTAGCAGGATGAATAAAGAAATAAAAATAAAATTGCTTCCAGTAACCTGGCGGCAAAAACTAAAACACAGTGCCATCAATATCCATGACATCTGTGAAGAGAGTCATCACAATGCTAAAAAAAAATCATATTGCATTTGCTCTGTTAAGGTAAGCCCTAAGATCTGGCACCTCTGTTTCTCGTTATAATGCTGTCAGTAGGTGAAATTCGCAGGACAAGCACTGTGTATTACTTACATCCTACTTAAACCTGCGTTTACCCGGTGTGTGTACTATCATCTGTTACCCATGCACAATCCTCTGCTACACAGGCTTCTTGTTAAACTCAGTTTTGATCCAAATCTTAGAGAGATCTTTTATTTCAGTGACACTTACGTAAAAGCAAAACCTTTCAATACCATGAATTTGAACTTGATTTTCCATACAGAGGTGTTACGTTTAATTTTGGAAGCATTCCCCACGTCCTTACGCTCATGCTGATATTAACACCTGTGCAAACTCAGTGTAAAATGTGATGAAACCAGAATTCCCCAAGCACATCAGCAGTAATATTTTGCACCCACTTGGCACAGACGCAATTTATTATGAGATTAAACACGGTGGTGAATCAGCCCTTCTGTATTTAAAACAATAGCACACTCTTTCACTTACAGATAGGATCACCAGATTTAGGCACAAAAGAAAAACTGTTGACCTCATCTTAAGTTCTCATAGATTTCCGTAACTATTAGCAAGTAATCATGTGGCTGGAAGGCACTGTCTAGGAGCAACCCAAAAATAAAAAAGTTGATATAAATCAGGGTAGAAATACACAGACATGGCTGTGTCAGAAAGATGTCACACTGCATAGCTATTGTAGAGCTTTTATGTTTGAAAATATTAAATATATGCAAAGCATAATGGAAAAATGTTTAAAAACTGAGTCGTAATGGTGTAATTATATAAGTCTGTAAGGAAATACTATAACCAAGTTTTAACACCTCTTCAAGATTACTGATTCAATGGGAAAAAAAAAATTCAGACTGAGTTTCCAGCTCTGTAGTAGACTCTGCATAAAAGAGCTCCCTACGTTATGTGAACGTTGTCTGTAACACATAAACCGTATAGCAGAAGAATAAATTATCAGAAAATTAATTGGACATAAATAGAAAGCTCTTGTGTGTTTGGTTTTAGCTATCAGCAATTCAGCACCCAGCTGATCACAGGCGTTGTTTTAGTCAATCAAATAAGATCCTTTGTGTTATATAGTGTTCTATATTCTGTAACTCTTATAATTTGAGCTGAAGCAGTTATCCTTACTACCTTGTGAATACAGTCTGAAGGAGCTACAGAAAATGCTGATATACTTAGGATGACCTTCTTTGGTTCAGTGGTGTTACAGGCATATGTTTTTTCTTTTTTTTTTTTTTTGTTACTAGGAAGGAGAAAATTACATTGAGCTAAAATGAATACTAATGAAACCCCTTAGTTAGCTTTCTTTGTGATAAGAATAAAAAATTGGAGATATATGTTCCTCTAGAATCTCAAGCAATTTTTGTCCTTTATTCTGATAGAAAGATTACTGATGGTAGAGAAGGAGAGCAAAGTAATTTCATAAAATATCTGCATTTTTAAGAATGCTTTTGTTGCAAAAATGTTGGTGTGCAATTTCTTCAATCTACTTTTAAGGCTGTAAAGAAAAAGTACCTATTTGTTCTGCACTGCAACAATGCCAGCTGCATTCAATCAACTAAAAAGCTGCAAGCCATAAACCTTCCTCCACAGCTATAGAAGAAAAAAAGGCAGGGCCATAAAAATTCATCAGGATAATGTAGAGATGAGGCGCGTTTGAATCACCATCCCTGCAATCAACCAATCACTCATCCTGTGGCATTTACAGCACATCTCATTCCCCTGTTCCTTAAGGACAATTGATTTTCCTGATTCCATTAGCATAACGGCAAGGAAAATGACTGCAGTGCAATATTTCTGGAAACTTCCAACAAGTATGCTGTGTGCTGGAGTGTGACCATAATAATAAGCTACCTAGCTAGCAACTGCGTGTGCTGCTGCTGCTATGGTATCGTATCCGAGGGAAAAGGACACAGACTAAGCAATTTTGGGTTCACGCGTAGAAAAGAAAAAAAAAAAGAAACAGAATGTTTTCACAGAATATAAACCAAAAACTCACTTAAGCAAATAAACATAATTTCAAGGCGGGTTGATCAGTAGGCAACATCTAGCAGGCCCTGAGCATTATTGTGTTATGGTTAATAATTCCATTTTCTGAAACATTAGTAATACTTCTGCATTCCTCGATGGCTTTTATACTCCTATTTTGCTTAGGTTTAAAACAGAAGAAAATGAAACTTTAATACCACCGTTTCCTTATAAATATACAAGAAGAATGTGTTGGTGGGCTCCCCAAAGAATTTCCAACCTCTCACCACATTACACAGTCATCAGCACTAAGCGGGGGTCTCCACATTTTTCAGTTTTCTCTTTAAGTTCAGTGATAACATCCACCCAGCATAAATTATTCAAGATGATGAAATTTTATTGGTGAACATGCACTGCCTAAATTTAAGACTGTACATTATTATCTCTCCTTGTAAATGTATTTTAAGAACGTGGTAAGCTTTTTGAAGTGTAATTCAGACACTACTGTATCTCAAACAACATAAAATACTTTTCATCTTGTGAAGGATCCTTTAGACTTCTAAGGTCCTATCTGCTGTACATTTTTAAGTCCCTTTATAGTTTCAAACCCAGTGGGTTATGCATGTTAAATTCAATCCTTAAATTGAATTCAAAGTTGATGTGAGTCTGCCTGTAGAACTAAGGAAAGCCTTCCTATCATATGTACCAGAAGTCAATATTTTTAACTCCTCACTGACGTGCTTTTTTTTTACATGTTATTCCTAGAAATACTACAGCATTTCTCATGACAATAAAGAAAAAAGAAGAGAATAAGAGAAACTTAATTTCAATTGTATCCTATACATGATTAGCAGCATAGCCCAGATTCGTACAAGCCTCATTTTTTACTATGATTATTTTACAACCTGTAACTCCTATTCATAAATGTGACTCTCTTCTTCCTAAGTACAGTAGAAACACAGACTATTACTGAGAACCCAAAACATACATGCAGAAGACGACTGTAATAAATATAAACAAGAGATGTTGGCTCACAAGTAAAAGCGTCCCAGAAGAGCACCAGCCCCACTCTGGAAATGACATCTGTTGTTTTAAATTAATGGGTGGATGGAATGGGACAACATTTCAAGTACAGGAGAAGATTTAGCATGGAAATGGTAGCTGAATTTTCACTCGGATGGTAACCTTGGAGAATAACTTTAGTCACACAATCACATAGAAAGCACCATGAGTACTTACAGGTACAGAACCTCCAAGAGTATTCCAGTAGCACGCTCCAAAGTCTGGAAAGTTGGCCACACACAACAGAACACAACACATCAAAACCCCTTCCTAACACTGTGACGCAGCGAAACTGAGAAGCAGAGCCAACAGAATCACTTCAGTGGGAGAGCCCAATAGTTCACGAGGATTAAATGATAAACACCTGGCAGCCCTACATCATGCCTGGGTGGGACTGAGTTCACAGCTATGATTAACGAGCTCAAAGGTGCCAGAAACATCCAACAGTTGTTCCCCCATTAAAAAAAGAAAAAAAAGAAAAAGAAAAAGAAAAAGAAAAAGAAAAAGAAAAAGAAAAAGAAAAAGAAAAAGAAAAAGAAAAAGAAAAAGAAAAAGAAAAAGAAAAAGAAAAAAAAAAAGAAAAAGAAAAAAATATGGAGACCAATAGAAATGCTGCCCTCTGAGGGGACAGAGCACCTTGGCACGTAGGTGTCAGGTGAGTACTCCTATCCAAGAGTCCTATATACACTGAGGGCAATCAGAAAAAAAGTTTGGGCCAAACAAAAGGAACCAGGCAGAAGTCTCAGGACACTTGTCCCTTTGATACCAATGGCAGCAGTCTCCAAGCAGCATAAGGTCTCATGCTCTGTGTCCCTCCACAAAACTTCAGCACAGTGTGGGCTGAGCTCAGCACGCTGCATCCACTGCTTCCCACTTGACTGTTGTTACCCTCTGGGTTTGGGGTTTTCATCTCTCTTATCTTTCATGATAAACATGGTTTACGTGTTATTAGGGACTGTTGGGATGTGTTAGGAACCAAAGCATTTGTAAACTGAATGCAGGCTTCAGATAACATTTTCAGCAGAAGTAAAATGGTCTACCCGAGAGGCCATGGGTTCCTGTTTCCAGCAGCTCTCACGTATATAATGAGAATAATGATATACCATAGCTTTTCCAGAAGCCTTACGAATGGTCAATTGATATTTGGGATGCGATATGACACCGTAGTTGTTCTCTTCAAGAGATTATCAGGCCACGAGGGGGTGATGCAACCATTGGGTGTCTTTGACATATACATCTAAAAACCAAGGTACTAAATACCTGCTGAGCACATACTTCTCACCGCTAAAATAACCATTCCAGAGCTACTTGATATAATAAAAAAGAAAAAAATATGGAGTCCAACTCTCAGACATATAGCATTGAGTTATTCCACTGAAGTATCCCAAGTTCACCAGTATCAGTATGTTAC
Source organism: Chrysolophus pictus (assembly GCA_037305975.1). Lineage (NCBI taxonomy): Eukaryota > Metazoa > Chordata > Aves > Galliformes > Phasianidae > Chrysolophus > Chrysolophus pictus. Next base: position 23,378,191 of record CM074583.1, read on the forward strand.
ACTCATACAATGCTCCCTGTGACTATCAGTTCACAATTTCCTCTGGAAGCACTCTGCAATTCCTACAGCAGCCCAGACAACCTTGCAGCCAGCATGAGGAGAAGTCATCTACTGAAAGATGATCACGACATGGAAACATGCACGTACTCAGCACAGCACCTTTATAGGCACTCCTCTTCTAGAGAGCACTCAGCCTGCTGAAGAGGATGATGAGGTTAATCTTCTCCAGCTGCAAAGGGCTGTTGGCAGCATCATTTAGAGCCACCTGGGTGGATGTTGCATGGAAAACAGTGCTCTGCTACCCCTACAGCGAAGCAGAGAATTATAGAAGTGTCTTAAAGCTATCTTTCCAACATCTTTCTGACTTGAGGTGTGTACTTGTCGATCACCACCTTCCAAGATTAGGGCTATAGGCACAGAAAGTAATCTATTGATTTAATTTTAGATGTCTCAAGCACAAATCTTATTCAAAATAGAAGGAGGCCAGCACAAAGAGGAAAGAACATTATGTGGGGTTTCATAGTTGGTCAGGAACTCAGCATTACAACACTCTGAAAAACAGCACTATCAGCAAAGGCACCCTATAGTGTGAGGGTATCAGCTCTCAACTAACCGAGAGGAAATGCAAATCTATTAAGTCAACACCAGTTGTCTTTGACCTATTTAGTCCTTATCTGCCCACAAGCTTACTCTGATTTACTTAAAGCAGTTTATTGAAGATGAGCTAAGCTCCTGTTACTAATTGGCAAGCACCTTCTTTCACGTCGACCTAAATGTTTTAAACTCAGCTAAAAAAGTCTTGTTTAAAAAGCTCAAAATGTCTACACAGCTATCTGTTTTGCTTTAACTAAGCTGTTTTAAAATTGAATCTTAATTTAATCTGCATTAATTGATTCATTTTAATTAAGGTGCATGCTTGAGCCAAACATATTGCCTATTTGCCTGCTGACCAAAGACCTGGTTAACCAGCACGATCCAAAGCAAATTCCTTGGGCAAAAGACACCTCGCATCCCCAAATGCTTCTTTGCTGTTTTGCTTCCAGGCATCAGAACCATAAAGCTTGCAGGTCCACTGAAGTGTGCTGAACCTTGATCCTGGAAGTGCTGTCACACAGAGTGAAAATGAGGTACATGAAAGCATGAATAATGTATAGCACGTTGCACTACATAACTCCATGGCATGCAAATGTCAAGAACTGGATCGTCAGCAGAATATTCAGTCCAATTCACAGGCTGAGTATAGCATTAAGTGCTTTTTTTTTTTTTTTTTTATTCAAAATAAAAAAAAATATGCCTCAGGAAAGCTTACAGCTGAGGTCAAAATATCAAGAAATATCCACTACCTCCGGAAGTCAAACCTGAGTCAGTTCTGGCTGGGCCAACGAATCCTGGCTCCATTATAAAGCCATCTGTCTTACCAAGAATGATGTTGAGCAGACAAGTAGATTCATTTCTTTCTTTCTGCCCCCTTACTCATGTTTCCCAAAGCTGCTCCTAACAGCTTCACAAATTTCTGCATTGGTTTTTCCATTCCCAGATCTTCCAAAAGTTTGCGCATTGGCTTCTCCACGATACACCAGACACTCCCAGATCCTTTCAAATCCCTCAGCCACAGCAATCCTGCCCACATGAGTTCTTAGGGCAAGAAAAAATAAACAACAGAGCATAAAATGTCAAGAAAAGGATGCGGCAACAGAGAGAGAAGACTTTCCACATTTTTATACTCACTTGTTTCTCTGATTTTATTTTTTCTGACTCACAGAATCTCTTATCCCTCACCCCACTCCCTGTGTAACCATCACGTATTCCTTGCTCATCAGTACTTCCACTTTGCATGGAAAACTGACTTTTGGGGCAAGTAATACTAATATCCACTCCACTAAAGACCGCAAATTAAGTATTCCTACAAATGATAGTGGAAGAACAAAGGCCTGATATCTTATACCATGACCCCTATGAGTTTAATGCTGCCTCTAGTTGCCAGAAGAGGCTTTTTATCTTTTTTGGTCACTCTGCAAACAATTGCTTATATTTCTTTCCCTTCGTTGGGAATCAGGCTCAGATGCATGACTGTGGTCTGCATCTCCAACATCTGCCACCTACTTTCAACTGCAGAATCTGGTTCCATTTCAGGGGCAAATTCTACTTGCTTTTCTGTGGGCACCAGTGGAATCCAGCAAAAAGAGTTGGGAGATCCTCTGTACACACAGGACAAACTTTGTAAAAGAGTAGGGCAAATTCAGTAGTCTTCAGTCCTCAACCACAAGTTGTGTGTGACAGCAGGATCTGCAAGGTCACTGTGGAAAGAGAAGGCCAAGAGAGACGCAGGACTGAGAAGACCAAGACTCCATCTTCTTCTGCTTTGTCTTGGACAAATCTTCTCCATTCAGAAGGTGTCTATCCCTGGATAACAGATACATTCTTTGAGAAAAGGTCTCTTGTTTTCCATTTTAAATGTGCATTTTAACTGCCACTAATTGCTCTGCACATTAGTCAGGTGCGTAATTAATAAATAATAATAATAACTTGATGCTGGTTCCATCTGGCATCTGCTGGAGAGCTGAGCCCTCAGTGTGGTTTGATAATGCTCTCAGCACTTACCAGACAGACACCATCAGGCCACTTTAGGGCTGGTATTAAGAGACAGTCTGGGCAGCACAATAGGCATAAGCAGGGGAGGGGTTTGTTGTTCTGAAGGCTGCTAGATTTATTTAGTATCATATAAAAGCCCTTAGAAAAAAACTTCTTCCTTTCTCTTAACTGCCTGCCAAGAAATTACTTGGGGGAATGGGGAAAATGCTCTTTAAAAGGCTATTAAATGTTATTGTTAAAAGAAGAAGGTGCCCATAATGTGATGCCTTCCCCAGAGCAGTTTTTCTTCTCCCCAGAACAGCATCTCAGCTTTCTGTTTGTTTTGCACTACCAAACTGAAGTTGACACTGTGGCTCTTGATGAATTGGTGCTTGATATCATTGCCAATGCTAATAGTTCTACAAAAGGAGACTATTTGGTTTTATAATTGCAGCAGTAGCTACAGCAGGCACTCAGAAAACAAAACAAGAAAATAATAATAATAATAATTAACCCTTTCAGTATCTGAGAGGAAGACAACTCCTATTTCCTTTCAACTATTTGGGGTGGTTAAGTAACACCCAGCTCCTGTCTGTTTTCTGATGCGTGTGTATGCAGAGTGACCACATCACCTATAGGGCTGACCCCATGAAGATGGAAGTTTGCAAGCATCCTTCTTTATACAGTTCAGGGCTGCTCAAGATCATAAGCATTACAGATTACCACAGACAAAACTTCAAAGCAAGCTTCTAGTATCACCTTTAATCATTGCCTCCTGCCTCACTGCTTCTAGTCTGATTTGAGGACTGTATTCTTAAACAAACCTCTGGAGCAAGATGATTATTTAAACCACTATGAACACTGTAAAACTCACCAGTGAGAGAGCCAGCCGGGAATTTATAACATTTGGCAGTTTTTGGCACCTGATATACGTGTGCATAAGCATGCAAAACAGTACATGTATAAGATAGAAACATTTTATTCTTCCTAGCTTCAGAGCTCTGTGCCCATCCTACAGCAATTGGCAAGCTGGCACCAGCTCCAACACTTGACTCATATTGGATCTGAATTTATTAAACTGGTTTTAAGCAGATCAGAAACTATGGGGGGGGGGGGGGGGGAGAAGAAGACCATAATTTCATGTCCTTGGCACTGATTTGACAACAGGCAGATCTTTTTCAGCACTGGTGTTTCTGTCTTACTGGCAGGAAAGTAAGAAGAAACCGATTTTTAAATTATTTGGTTTCAAAAGCCTAGTGATGTTTAAGTCGGCACTTGCTGTACATACAGCCCCCGGGTGACATCACAGCTTTGAGGTTCAATGCTGAATGTGGGCTGGGTGGGGAAGAGGGAAGCAGGCATTTTGCAAATCAGACTGACAGACAGCACTCTGAATGGCAGCTACCAGCAGCTGTCCTGGCTTTGAACTATAACAGTTTTATTTTCAAAAGTTAGATGAGGAGCATAAACTCCCTATCCCACTTTAAGCTTTTTTAATAAAAATTCAAAGTGAAGAGCTGTCATAGCCCTGAGTAAAAGCAATTGAAAGAGCTACAGTTCACTACAAGTCTGGGAATAGGAAATTTTATTGTTAAATTTCCAACAGTTGTGGGAAGAAAATGAGAAAAAGGGAAAGGAAAAAAAGAGAGAGAGAGAACTGGTAGTGGGCAAGGGGTCAAGAAGAAAGAGACTAGTTCAGTTGGCTGTTGTTATAAATTATACACAGTTGCATGCCGAGTGCCACTTGAACACACAGCAATGCTCCATACATCAATACACTCAAGTGAGCAAATTCTGCTAGTCCTTGTGCCCTTCAAGAGTGTAAACAGATTGTCCCAACCCCAGTGCCATCAGAAAATCACAAAGGTACACTTCATGAACGCTACTACCCAGCTAAATGAAGAGATTCCAGTCTGATCTCAGAAATCAGGCTTACTTTTCCTTAAAGTGGCTAGTGCAAGGCAGAGGAGTACATGCAAGGCAGTGCCCATGCAGTGGGGAGAATTATTTGCTCTGGGGACTTGATATTCAAAGAGGTATAACGTCTTCAATGTGAAATATTGTAAGCTGAGAGAAGAGACATAAGGAAACCCCAGACTTATCCCTTTAACAAGTCTTCTTTGTTATCTGAAAAACTTAATCAGGAATTTTTATTACTCCCAAATAACATTTTAAAATAAAAACTAATCCCTTCCAAGCTGCTTTGGCATACAGTGCTGAAACTTGAAGATGGAAAATATTCTTGCACTCAATACTTCCTAATTCTTTCAGGAATTGGACATGGGGCAAGAAAACCTCCAGGGTAAAACAATGGGAGCAGAGGTCCTGTAGGACACGAAGATGATGAATTCCAAGGGAGCAAGAAGAGCAAAACATCAGAGGAAGAGATTTTGGTTAAGGAAGCAGAATTGCAGTGGAGGGGAAAGTCTTATGGGAAAACAGAATAGCAAGAGAAGTGAGGCATAGCAGAGGAAACGCACAGAGTGACAGAGCCGCAGGGCCAAATCTGTAGGCAAACCCTTGAAATCCTGGAAACAAAACTGCAGTTAAAGGACCAAGAGAAGAAAAATATGAAGGCAGTGAATCTGAGGGAAGGTTATATCTACTAAGTTATAAGTTATAATATAAAATTTACAAATGTGAAAAATCTCAGAGATAGGAGTCTCCGTACCTCAGAGCTGCAGTGCTATCACAAACACTTGAGATTCACACTTGGGTTTGACAACCACAGTCTCCCATATTCATATATCTTTCTGTGTCTATGTGCCATATTCACCAGGCTCTTGTACTACAAATATCACCGGTATCTGGGCCATCACAAGTCAGAATTAGCCAAGCTGCTCCTCTTGAATCAGAAAAGAAAAGGTTTTTATCTCATCCATTAAATTCCTCTGCCCCATATTCCCTCATTTTCTTCCTTTGGGCTTTTTTGTCTTTACTTAAAGGTCACTGTACATGGAAATTTCAGCAGAACTGATTCAAACTCTCCTACGGAAAGGTAAAGAGAGAATTATATAGAGACCTAGCAGGAATATAAATTAAATGCATTTGGAATGAAACCAAACAATAAACAAAGAGAAAATCTGAACTGAAAATTAGCTTTTCTAAGGAAAACTGTCTTTAAGTATTGATGCCAACACTGGCTCTGACTTGACCATATTATACGCTTAAGATGCTATAATATTTGTCTATTTATTGACCACTTAAAACTAGACATTAGAGCAGAATCCATTTTACTACAACTGACTAATTTAAGACAACAGATAAAGAGTGACATATGCTGTAAACCTGAAACAGCTCAGCACTGTCTGCCATTAATATTGCTGACAGTGAAACCTCAGCAAAGCCTAGTGCAGTACAGCCCTAAGAACTTACCTTGCACTCAAGCAGTGCTGAGGCCTGTTCTGCTGCTGCTTGATGTTGTTGTGGGTTTTAAAGAAGTGCTGGCTGAAGAGCAGGAGATATGGAGCTTGCAATTTAGTACAGTACAGGTTCAGGTTGCCTATGTAGCCCTGCTATTGAGCTTTGAGAGATTTGGGTGACTACATGTGCACTAATCATTTGGGTCTTGTATTTTGGTAGTGTTAAACATTGGGTTTGAACGATAAATACTCCATCTGTACCATATATATGAACATAGAACTGGTTATCTATGTAGATACAAACCTAGATACAAGGCTAAGGGAGAAACCAGTACATGTACTGCAGATTACAGATAATTGCTGTTCATCTGCTGATCCTTACCCCCCACAGAACTGTGTAAGTTAATGAGCTTTGAAATATGAGTTTCAAAAAACTTTCATTTCAATAATATTATACACCCTCAGGCTCCTATTAAACTTTTTTTGCAACAAAAACACCATTCAACCAAAATTCATATGTGGATTACAGTGATACTGCACCACAGGAAAATGCAGAGAAAATTAAATAGAAAGGAAAGCAAAATTTCTAGTCTGCTACTTATCTTAGCTATATTTGAATTAATAGGCAACAACTCCTAGGGATGGGTGAATGGCCTCCAATAAAATCAGAACCTGCTTGGCCTTCTACTGCATACATGAAAGGAGCAGCTGGAAAGCTGAAATATCACAAGATTTATTTCCCAGAATTTCCACCCTGCACAAAATGTAGCAAGCACTACTCTTCCTGAATGACTTTCTATCAGGCTATAATTCTCATCACACTCCCAAAGAGATACACACACAACTCATGATCGCAATTTGTACCTGAGATCCCAAGGCTGGCCTTGAGCCAAGCCAGGACCAAGTATGTAATTCGTGCAGCAGGGGCTCATTTAGTAACCTGTATTTTCAGTTTCATCCTCATTTGCATTGGCACCAGCTCCAGTGTTGTTATAAACACTGTGCAGATATAGCTCAGGAAATCCCACACATGGGATTTCCAGAAAGATCCAACTTAGAAATTTAGATGCAGATGGGTATTATTTGCACTCTCAGCTCAATCAGGGTCTGTTTTGCAAAGTTTTAAGGAACTTGAACAAGTAAGATAATGATTAATGACATTCAAAAAGCTCACTGGAAATCAGTCAGAAGAGGGTGACTAGGTGCTTCTGAAATTCAAGTGATATATTATATCCTTGCAAAATGTGCCTTTGGAGCGCTTTTGAAAACCTACCTTTCATGTTTCTGACACCATTAATGTACACATATTGATGTGGATGCTTATCCAGAAAAGTTACATTTCAACAACACTAGTTTTGTGAGCAAAGAAGGCTAAAAACCACAATGCTGGACCTGTAGCTTCAAGAAGTTTGAATTCTTATCCCAGTTCAAGTGTAATCTGAATTCACCTCTACACATCAACATCTGCACTGAAGCTTTTGCCACTGTGTCATATCATAACACAGTAAGTAGAATCCAAGAAGTAGAATCCAAAAGCAACAAGTATAAGCCAAGACTGCATGGCGAGATGAACTCTGACCTCTAATTAGTATCTTGTGTTTTAAACCTTCAGATTACAAGTCTGCGATTTGCTTCTGAGCCTTTAAGGAGTTCTGTGTTATGTTGGGAAATCAAGTTGCCTGGTGCCCATCACAGGACTTGGGTATTTCCTTCCCATCTTCACTATTTGGCCTCAGATCTCTCTGATTCACAGTAAATGAGACTGAAGTGAATTTTTAAAAGGCTCTGTTATCCCTGTTTAAGCTAATTGTGTCATCCAGTTCGGTGCAGTAACAATCACATGCAATTTCTGTACTAGGTTCAACCTTATACACAAAACCTTTTCAACACAGTTCTTTTAATATCCCTGTGCCTACACAATTCCAGTGCAATCCAACAGAGTAGGCTGGCGGACTCACAACTGGTGGCTGTTGATTTTTTTGTTTGTTTATTTGCAGATCATCAAGAGCATGCGAAGAGTGGGTATGTGTGAAAAGAACTGCAGACTGAGCAGCTTAAAATTGGATTGCTTGAGCAAAAAAACATTCTCTTTCTGTTTGAAATCATTCAGGACTGAATCCTGACCTCAAGGTAAAGCACAGAAAACTGGATTTGAAGAGAAGAGGATCTTCAGCTGATTACAGAAGCAAGCTCTCCTTTCTGAAGTCCAAGGGCACCAGAAACATTTTTTTACAATGTAGCCCTATAGCTGCTTGGGTATCCAACTTATCTGACCTATTACTAGGCAGTCTGGTTACAAATTTTCTGAATTTCTTGTCCTCTCGCTATTTCACCAAATGCAGTGAGGACTTATCCAGAGCACAGCTCTGCAGGAAACACCTTGAGACATCTATCAGGGAAATATCTCCAAAGTAGACAGCCCTGTGCAGCTGATCAAGGCTGGTTTCTGCAAGCTTGATGATTTGAAAGCCTCTCATCTAATGCTTACCTGGAACAATGGATGGTCGGAGATGCACTGTGGCTTGAAATGTTAAGCTGTAAAGATTTTAAATGCTTTTTTTTAGCAAAGGCCTACATTACTTTCACAGCAAGTGATGGTATCTTGGTGAACACTTACAAAGAAACTGAAGGCATTTTTGGCTTAGAAGTTCTGAGTGGTCTCAGTGGGCTTTATCTCTACTGTCAGGTGAAGCGCAGCTTGGAAAGCTCGCTGGGCACAAAGTGAAAACTCCTATGCACACTGTAGGTAACAGAGAAAGTCAGAAACTGCTTCAGTGTGGAAGAAGAGTGGGAGAATGTGTGTCACAGCACTGGTAGTTTTGGTTCAGCCCTGAAGCTCTGCTGCCTCTAAGATCAGCCACTCTGGTGCGGCAGTGAAGAAATTAGTCCCATTTACCAGAGCAAACGAGGCCGAGCTCTTCCCCACCTCTCCTGCATAAGCACTGGAGAAGGATCTAAGGCAGCTTCTTCAGCACAGTGGGAAGATTTATAGTGCAGGCACTGGGCAGGGCTTGAACATGGATATAGACCACAATTAACTGAGAGCCTGAGGGACTCTTCCTCAGTGAAAGCATGTTAATACAGTTCTAAAGTGCTGGAGTGCCTTGACGGTGCTCTTTAGTCAGGTTGAGGTGACCTATCAGAAAATGTGAGATGTCTGTGGATAAATGGTCCATATGCTGAATATCTAGGTACTTAATGAAAAATTTCCCATAATAGAAAAATTTTCCATGCCCCATACTTTGTATTGACTACTTTTGTATAAGTGTACCCATTTAATAGCAATTTTCATTAAGTCATTTTCTATGTAACATCAACTGAAAATCGCTTATTTCCTGCTCCAAACAGCAATTAATGGCAATTATTTTACACAGCACCATGCACTGCTACAGATTTTTCAATTTTCCACTCAGCTTCTGGTTTTTTTTTTAATTTTTTTAGTTTAATTTCAACTATTCAAAACAAGACACTGAAGTAGTGATTTCATCCTTTTTTGGGCAGGAGGAATCAAAAATATCCAACTATTAGAGCAGCAGGAACTATATAAACAAAAGAATAAAAAGAGTGCACCATTGTGCCTCTAATTTTGATTTTAAGGAACGACAATATTCATAACAGAAAATCTAAGACATTGTCATATTTCACAGGAATGGCTTTTTTAACACTACAAATACCAGCCCTTTGCATTGTACTCTTCTTGTGACAAGGTGACAAATTTGGCACTCCAGGACTGCTTTCTCTCGATGGTGATGAATGCTACACTATCAAGACTGTATGACTGCAAGATCATGGTCAGAGCTCAGCAGTGCAGTGAAGACTGGACACCAGGACTGATTCCAGGAACAGTCAATGCTTTACTTCAACTTAGCTCTGGTCCAATGGTCTCAAGGCTAAAGAAGGAGCAGAATCATATGAAAAATTTCCTGGATGTTTGCTTTCTTTTTTTTTTTCCCCCCCAATAAAATTGATTTCATTGTTGCAGTTAATGGCAAGGAACTTCTGATATCTTTGAGTACAAATAAGAGTTTTCATTCTGGTGACTGAAATGAAGACATTTTTTATCTTTACAGGAAAAATATGTTTTCTTCATTTGTTGCAGATGTATTTTGTGAATCTCTTTTCACAACAGTTAGTGATTGCATATTCTCTACAATCATAAGCTTACACCCTGATCTACTGCTGCCTCCTCTATGTGTATTATGCAAGGACTGAAAGAAAATGCTCCAGACAATGTCTTTTGCAGCAGAGCCTCATACTGCCAGCAAAAGTTCATTCTCAGACACTAAAACAATTGAAAATCTAGCTTCAAAAAGTTTTTTTTAATCAAATGAAATGATAGACCTAGTTTTTATTCTTGTGGCTGAAGTCCAAAAATACACACTTTGTCAATGATTTTGAATTTAGCATTTTTGCGATAAAGCTCTTTGAGCTTCTTTTCAAACAAACATGTACAGCTTTAAATGAATAAATCATGCAAATACATGTTAATGTATACATAAATTAACACAACATAATAAGGAAAACGAAGAAACAAGATTACAAATTTTCTGCACCTCCAAAATATGAGAGTGATATTTGCTTTAGAAAGAACAAACTCATTTAGAGAAAAAGCATAGATAGATCCAAACAAACCCAAATCACCACTGAAAGCTAATTTTATGTTCAGTAAAGAAGGAAGATGTGCTTCCCACCACAACAGACAAAATCCAATTAAATTAGGCAAACGTAAAAACACAGAAACAAAATTTAATTTAGTAAATAGAATCTCAGAGTTGAATTCTGCTGCCCATTCCATGTCCACAGCCCACACAGAATGAGCTGGTGATTCCAGGGAATGGTGTTCAGTCAGCATGAAGAACGGGGGCAGACAGCAGGAGAACCAGCCTCAGTTTTTGGATAGACTTTTCATGTAATATCTGGATTTTCTCTTCCCTGTCTGACTATTTCCATCCTTCTTTTCTAATCTTGAGAGTTTCTGAATTAAGAGGAAATATAGCATTTGGAAACACTGCTCAAAAGTTATTATCTCAACATACATCATTAATACTTATGCCCTAAACAACAGGATGGATTTTTTCAAGGCACTCCCCCTTTGTTTAACTGTGTTCCCACTTAAGTAATGGCTACTACATGTCAGTGGATACAGAACCACTCATGGAGGAGTGCTTTTGAAAATCCTGCCAAATCCAGACCAATAATTTCTGCTATTGCTCTTATCAAAAAGCTGCTGTTACTACCAAGGTCATAGATCTGCTGTTTGCAATATTACCAAGAACTTCCCTCATTGTCTAACAACCACACACAGCAATTTTCTAAGGTAAAGCCAAGCTCCAGCACAATACTCCAAGTTTTTTAAGAAAAAACATCTCCTGATAGATAGTCTCTGGTGCTGCTTACTACTACATATTCAGGGGTTAGTCTATTAGTATCAAACATATTTTGACAGATTATATTCAGTTAGCAAACAACAGGTTTCTGCTAAACTCTGCTTTCTGTTCACAAGAATCAAAATGTAATAAAGATCACTCATATCTCAGAAATGTTAAACAGAAACATTTGCTTAAATCAGCTGTCTTTCACCCTAAACAACCTTCTTGAGAGGAGCAGAAAATTCAGCCTAATATTCTCTGACAGTCATTTGAAGATGGAAGGTTTTGTCGTAGGCAAGCATAGCACAAAGTAAGGACACCTATCTGATGCATCTAATCTGTCTAACGCATTTGCCAGACCCTTATCACTGCACCTAGATGCCATAAGTGACTCCATTTACTAGTCATTTTTGATACATGGACTCATAACATGAGTCTCCACATCACTACTTTAAATATATGATTGCTTATCTGGGATGACAGCCCTGTTAGAACCAATTCATCCTTCCAGTTGCATGGACCTTGGCCCTTTACTTAAGCTAGGCTGAAATAAAGCAGATTTTTTTCCAGGAGCAATCTCACACCCACAGGTACACTGCCCTCACTGATTCATGAGCCTTTATATTGATGCATTTTATTATTTAGGACTCAATTCAGCATCCAAACACTAAGTGGCAGAACTTACTCAAATGCTCCTTTTTCAGATTTTGGGTCACTTCTTTCACACTGTAGTTAAAAACAAGCAAATACAAGAATCTCCTACTGCACTGTCCTCCAAATCACCCAGCATCCAAACATATCTTCTGTTGTACATGCCTAATATTGACATGACAGAAATGTTAAAATACATTTCTCCTTCAGTACAAAGAATATGCAGTTTTCTGACAGACTTCAGTACTGAGCTGTCAACAAAAATATGAGTACAATAAAGCTGCAAAGTTAACAACCCATTCTATGATTTCTGGAGATGTCAGTGGTTATTATAAATGACTTTCCAGTTAATTACCTGTTTTGAAAATTAAGGAGATTGGGGGTTCACAGCTGCTCCAATAAGTAGCTTCAGTGCCCGCCTCATCCCATTGAGTATGATAAATAATATATTCTCTACCACCCAGACTGCCAGACAGTGGCTGTGTCAAACTCCACAGAGAGCACACTTTGTCTGCCATGTGTTATGGGCAACATTTATGACAAAAGTAGAAATTAGATGGTGGTTAATCTTGCTTCTCTGTTTCCCATGTGGGGCACAAGCACAGTGGTAGTGTGGCTGACTGGATGACAGTCAGAAAAAATGATCTCAGCAAATTGAGTGTACATCAGGATACAGCACACATAATGGGCCCAGGAAATTATTTTTGGTAAATTGGGCTATGAGGTAGTCTCTTTAAAGAGAAACAAGGTGACGGAAGAGCAAATTTTATTTCCTTAGAAAAAAAAAGCAGGTTTTACATTACAGTTAAAGCACAGTGAAGAAGAATGAAATCATACTGCTCTGGGGTTTTTAATTTACTTCTTATTGCTGCTTAGACTATTTAGCTTCCAGATCATAATAAACTGCATGATAATGACAGCACCAAAAGATTGATCCAGCTTATAAAAATACTACTAAAGTAAGAGCAGTAAGTTCTTCATTGTAGTTCCTGTGAAATACAAAACATTTCTCATGTCACTTATGCAGGTAGAAGACTGACAAATTAAAGCAAGTGAGAACAGGATGTGACTTAAACATAAGCTGTCATCACACCATAACAACACAGGACACATATTAAAGTTTTGCCTGAAGAGAAACTCTGAGATAGTCCCCAATAAGTCTTATCTGCTTCTAAATGAGATTTGATTCAGAATACAAAGTAACTTAAGAGTCAATCCCCAGCTGTGATTTCCCTCTGAAGACTTTTTTAGGTATATAATCATAGCATGAAGATCACAAGAGGTGGCATGATTTAAGAAAATCATATTGGAATTTTCTAAAGAAACTTGTTAGCTAGAATTACAATTCCTTACGTCAAAATATGAATAGAGACAGTACTAGCACCACTTCATCCCTCAGCATCTCTCATCTGATAAAACTCATGCCAAAAAATCATGCCATTCATGACTACTGATGACATTTATCATCTAGACTCCTGCATCCCATTAAAACCAGTGTCTGTATCAAGGAACTGGGAGCTGTAGATCTACTTGATATTGGAACTGTCCAAACTTCTATGTTGCTGTCAATGGTTGCTGCATTTTACTCATGCAAATGAACACATTAATTTGATGGGTCTGAAGATCACAAGGAGCATTCTGCACATAATCTGTGCTCCACATAGGAGTGAATTAAATGTACAATATTCCCCTTCCTCTTGGGTGTTTCAAAGAACTCCTGGGAATCTTTACAGGAACATGAGAATTTTCACTTTACTTCAATGAATCTTTTATTTCCTCCCCAGTTTTTAACAAAATGCAGGAACTTTAACTCCTAAAAGTTGATAACAGCTGGCATCCTTTTGCTTTCACGCTTCACATCTTTTCATTCTTAAGAGCCTTGTCAGTCTTGTTTTGACCCTTCAACTCCATACTTCCTTCTGTCAGTTGATGCAGTGACTGGCTTACCACAACAAAAGAAGAGCTGCATAAAAGATTACTTGCTATATAACAAACTTTAAAATTTAGCGTTTTCTTCCAGTTTTGTACCGAATACAGTTATTCCCAAAAATGTAACTTCATATTGGTTAGACTGGGATAAACGAACCAACCACCCTCATTCTCCTCTGAAGATTTTCAGAGACTCCTGCATTCGAATCAAGAATCGCATTGATTTTCTGTAAATCATTTCCCTTAATTCCCCTAAGATATTTCAGAAAGCCTCCTGCCACAAGCTGCAGAGAACATATGTAGTGCATTCTTAAGAACATGATGTTAAAGGTGATGTTAAAAATTTTTAATATTTGCTATATCCCACAGCACAGTGACATAAAGACCCAACATACATTTCTCTGTACAAAGATAAAGGGTTACAGGTCTATAGTTTTACTGAAATGGCCTGCTTGTTATCATAAAATGTCTTGATACATTTTCATTACATACAGCTATCTTTGCCTTCACTGGAAAGATCCAGAAATCATGATTTTTTTTCCTTTACTTTCACAACACAAGGCCTTTAGCTAGGATGACAATTTTGGTCTGTAAGACCGTAAATATTTGTCTATTCAAAGGCAGCATTTATCTTACAAAGGCACACATACCAGTTTTGCCTCTGACAAGTTCCTTGTTTATTTATTACTCTAATAACAAATAGACTGTCATCCCTGCTGGGCCTCAAAGACGAACTAAATCTGCTGACACAACTGATTGGGAGAGGCTGCAAATTATTTTATTAAAAACTGTGCAATAGCAGATTCATGGTGTGGAAAATGCTTAAATCATAATTCTGTTACTGGCCCATGTATTCCATAGGAATAACATTCAAAGATTGTTGTAACTCTCATGTTTGTATTTCAGCACTTGATTTTCATTTTGTCCAAACAGGAGAGAATCAGTGAAGAGAAGACAGATTCTGTGTGTGTGTTGAGTGCTGCACACATGCCAAGAGCAAAGCACAGCATCTTAATTAGATGGGTCCGGGAGCTCCAGGAGACAAGGGAGAGTGACAGTCACTGGACATGCTTGATAGCTCTCTCTAAAGCAGTGCAAAGACTTTCTGGGAAAAGGAAGACAGATCCATACATCTCCAATTTTGGAAAGACGAGCCAATCAGAAGATGATAGGAAAGGTGAGTAAAGAATCATTGTGAACTGTGCAATAGGTGGCAACAGTCGTAAAGCTCTCCAGCAGACTGGGCATCTGGGTGGGAATCACATGCCTGACACTGCCCCTGGCTCTGGGAGACATGTGTCTATGACAGAGCTACCCAGCTGAGACCCACCCCAGTGCTTCCTGAGTACTGAAGCCCTGGCAATTATGCATCAGCAACCCTAAGAAGAAAATTGCCAAAGAAATACCACGTAATAGTTCTTCTTAGCAGGATCATTCACAGACATTTCAAATGCTGGACGCAGATGTTTGCATATATGAACTGTCAGGTCGTAAGAAACAGTATGTGGCACTCATTGTCTTAGCTCCCTTCAAGGCTTAATGCCTTCTGGGCTGTTACAAAGGTCTCAGAATGAGCTTTTAGAGCAATGGAGATTTAGGAGAGATACAAGAGAAAGCAAATGCATTAGGAACAGCCCTTTTGTAAATCACCTCCTTATCCTGCAGCTGTCACCGCAGCTCATAAAGCTATTCACTAGAAGGGAACTCCTCTCTTTCCACATTAGTGCCATTGGAGCCCAGCATTCAGTCCTCTTGCCTATATAATAGGAAGTTGCAGGTCCTTACATAGGTTGCACACCTGTTCCAGTGGACTGAACTCACAGGCCTTCTGTACCAATCCTGTCAGAGCTCACTTTCTCTAGTTTGTCAGCTTGGTAAACTTTTCAGTCATAAAGAGTCACACCAACAAAGATGTACTATCCATTCCATTAAAGTCAAGCTGGGCTGTATGGTAAAATCTGAGACTGGCATATCTTCAACCAGAAAAGCATGTGAAGACAGGGAGATTCTTGTACACATTGCTAGGCAGTACAAAACTTGGACTGGAGGAACAAAATGTCATATAAATGCTACTCTGCTGCTTAGCTCCTGCCCATGGGACAGGGCACTGGGGAGAGAGACTTGGAACAGCATCACAGTGAGCTAAGAGAAGCTGCTTGATGCAAAAAAAAAAATTGGCAACATAGCCAGCAAATAACTCTGCAGAACGAGAGGGATGCAGGGAGAGGATTGTACATCAAAAGGCTATCTTTGACAAGACAGGTTTCCTAGGATGAACCATTCATGCTGAAGGAGGTGCTTAAAGGCACAAATAATCATTAACTGCATTGAAAATGCTCTTACAGTCATGCCACTCATGTACTTGTAGAGAACACAGCTGGAAATCTCTGCATCACTTAGTCTTTCTTAAATTTATGGTGATATCAGTGGTACCTGAACTTTACTGTGGCCTGTGCACAAAGGGGAATCACATGATACCAACCTCCTGGTCACCTTCTCCCTCTCCACACTTTTTGGGTCCTATACTGGACAGATTCTTACCCTGCAGCCTTTACTGTCAGAACTGTTGTAGTCACTTGATCATGTGGTTTGAGGCACTTCCAAGGAGACCTCTCAGGAATTATTTCTGGAGATGGAAAGCAGTCTTTTAGCATGTCTTAGTATCTATTCTACATACTTTATATTACAACAACTTATTCTGCAATGTGATTACATGTTGGCATAGACTCTGATTAGGGCTTTAAACAGGAACTAACAGCAGTTATGTTGAATATGTTTTTCATCTGATGATGCACAATACCATTGATTGGATGTAGATTATATTCAGCATTAACTCCAGCTATATAAAAATATCACAAAGGAAAGTCTATCTCATGGCACAGAATACTCTTTAATTGCATGGATGATCAGTACATGTTGTGACTTCTGCTTTTTTCAAAAATCCCGTACACAAGAAAAGTCATGCCTGTAAGAGAAACAATAATCCAAGTAATTACGAAGCATTGTTTACTTTCCCTCATAAAATCTGCAGTTTTCTGATTTTCAACCAGACTATATGATATAGCTAAACTGGTAAGGGAAAAAGAAAAGCTGGATATGTCATTGTGTACAGATAAAAGTTTAAAGTTCACAATGTCAGGACTCAGGAAATGTATTAACTGCTTCTTGCTGACTGCAGATGCATCACAAAGCTCTGATTTTATTTTTTTCATAATAACCCTCGAACCTCATATCTTCACTGCACCTTACACTTTTGCCATCCTGCCGTCTCAGAATATCTTAACACATCTGTACTCCTTAGAGATGAGAAATGTCACTAAGTGCCCCAGTTATTTGCCCATGATCATGAAGCATGCACCAGAACAGAGACTGACTGACGATAGGTCTCTAAGTTACTTTCTTAATCCCTGGAAACCTACGCAATGTTGGCCTTCTAAAGCTGAAAAAGGAGCCTAGAAAGATAGATATTTCAGACTCTCAGTCCAGATTTGATAGGATATACATGTCAAAGAACTGAAGAAACTAACTACTGATATCACTATAAATTTAAGAAAAAATAAGTGATAGAGAGATTTCCAGCTGAGTTCTCTACATGGTCAGTAAGGAGGGAAATGCTGATAAGCAAAGTATTAAGGAGGGTCAAATTCTGTTCTACCTCAGCATCAGCAAAGATCACTTGGATTTGCAGCTGTGGACTGAGAGCAGTGGTATCATTGTATGTTTGGGGGAAATTTTCAGACCATCTTCTTCCGTTACCAGGCACTTCAATTGACGTATGTTTGAGAGAAAATGAAGGAGACAAAATGTTAGAAGCAGAGATAAGGAGGAACTGACCTGGGATGGATAGAACAAGAAGCACCAGGGACAATCTGGATCAGTTTTCTGAGAAATAAGAACAGGAAATTTTGTTTCCACTGCAATTTACCTCCAGCCAGTGATGAAGCCTGCATCTTCCCTCAGGCCACGTCTAAGCTAAAAACTTGTACCCATGCTGTGTCATGTATAATGTCAGTTAAGTTCGTGACTTTTTTTTTAATTTATAGTTTTTGGGGGGTTTTTTGAGTAAGTTAAAGCTCTAACATAGTATTGGATTACACTGGCACAAGCAAGATCTTGTTAGTAATATTGCTTGTCCACAAGGAGAGCCTGCCATACCAGCAAACCTTTACGCTTTAGTTCAGGACTCAGAAAACACAGCTGGGGAAGGCATTTTTGTCAGATGGAAAATAATGATTATTAACTGTTTTAGAGAATTCTCCACCAGGTCAAATCCTCTGAGTCGTGTTACTATCAGCAGGTAGGATCAATTTCACAAGGTTGTAGAAATCAAAACTAAAATAATTCTAAACACATTAAATAGACACCAGTCTACCTAAAATAAACATTGCCATGAATATCTGCACCAGTAAACAATATCATCATAATTCCTGTAGCAATAATTTAACTGCGGGATAGTATTCATCTATTTTATCAGCCAGACTCACTGCCTTCTCTGGAGAAGTTGCCTACTGGTTTGCTAATTGCAGCTTCCTTTGCTAAAAATATGACCCCATCTCATGTTTGTTGCTTCAGTGTCTGCATGAAATAGCAGAAATTTCTGCTTTACCTCCACTCACTCTGTTCCTGGTTGATGTTCTGCTCACTTGATTTTAGTTAGCATTTACATAAACATTCCTCTGAGAACTCAAACGCCCTAGCAAGAATGACAGACAAGTCTCTCACACTTCTTATTTCAGAAAAAAGTGGAGCCTTACAGCACATGAAGATCACTACTGGTTCCTTGGTTTTAATTTTGTTTGGATGCTAAGATCAGTAACTTCATTTCCCATAAAAGCAAATTGTCAGGTTATTTTGATAATACTACAAATGTATCACTAAGTACCATGACAAAAAACATACATTCAAAATATAGGTTAGCTTAAAAGTGGCAGCCCTGAGCTAGAATGTCTTCTTTTGTGCTGGATTTAAGTGGCTACAAGAAAGGAAGGATTTGGCATCATACCCTTGTATTTTACCAAATGTTATTGCTTACAGATTTACTTCATCTTGGGCTCAGAAATTTCAGAACAAGTCAGGCAATTAAAAAAAACAATGATGTCTTATTAGAAAGTTTCTTTTCATCCTCAGCTCCTACAAAACACTGGAAGTTTTATTTTTGCACTTATAAATAAAAGTCCTCTCCTGAAAATTATGTACAGTGGAAAGGCAGTAAAATCAAACATAAATGCGTTGAGGAAAGAAAGGAGAAGGAACAGTTATAGGACTGGAAAACAAATCTGATATGCAGGTTACCAGTAAGCTAGATTCTAAGCGAAGTCCTTTTAGGTCATGACTTCTGCAGAGAAAATTACCAAATGCAGCAACAGAACAAAAGAAGGAGGCAATCCAAGCCTTTCTAAAACTATATTTAATGTATTAGAACAAATAATGGTTGGTGAACACATCTAAAAAGAAGACAGCACCTTTTCACAGGAGCAAGTCTGATGTTGAAGCATTAGAGACAATGGTTTCAATTTTCATTGGTGGCATTGTTTCCACTCATACTAACATGGTCAATGGACCAGAAGGGAATATTTTCATTGAGTTTTAACACTAGGCAAAGAAATGCCTTTGAAATTTTATATGCATCTCATCCAAGGCAATAAAAAAGCAAAAATGTAGTAGAAGAACAGAAGACCTTGATGCACCTATCAAGATTAGCTCAAGTGGGTTATTATGAATAAGCTTCTGTAAGGATTTTAACCATCATAAAGACAGTAAGCATGGATAGGCAATTGCAGAAATGTACAGACACTATCAGGATGCTATTAGTAAGAGTAGGAGGAGAGAGAGTGATATAATACCCAACAGAGAAGAAATAAAAAGTACCATCAGAATAACATGAGAATGTGCACTTGCTCTGTTGATACAAGCCCTTGTGTAGATGCTGAAAGCTGCTGCTAGTTCTCTGACAGCAGAATGTGTTTATAATCATACAACAGGCTACACTCCAGGTTTTTCAAGTGACAATTGAGAGTATTCATCTACAGAAGTAAGAAGGACAGGAATCAGTGGATTCTTTGCATAACTTAGTTTTCTTGGGGGATTCGTACATTTTATTTTTCTATTTGAGCTGTGACGAGCACTGTACTACACAGGAAACTATCTTTAACAACAGTTCTCAATATTATATTGATCCACAAATCTTTATAAAATTATTTCTCTATATTGACAACATTCAGAGCAGAACAGATCACTGAAGACCACATGACCTCCCTGCTTCTTACAGTCACATTGCTTAAAGGACGTCATTTTTTCTCCCAGTAAAAACTTATCTAATAGTCCTGGCTACAATATATTACATTATTATTTATATATCATTCCTAATACCACAGAGCTTTGGGCCTCTGTTCACGATGGCCCTAATCATCCACTGTGACAAGCACACTTCTGTTTGGACTTGGATTTATTGCTGTAGTTTGTTGGTTACCTAAAGATTAAATTGCCCTTCTGTTTAAATAAAGGGCCTCAAATAGATGCTTTGTATTGTAGCAGAGAGTTAACTGCTGGATCCATTGTTCTTTGCTTCCTTATCTTCATTTATCAGCCACAGACTTTTCGAATTTAATCATGTCAATTTTCTACTTGTTCTTTACTGATCCCTAGGACAGGGATTTTCAACTGACTGCATAATTAAAACTTTAACAAAGACTCTAGATAATCTATATGCAAAATTTTAATAGTTATACATGTCCTGAGGTTTGTCCATTAAAACACGTATACCACTAAAAAGAATCAATCCATAGACTATCAAGATAGCCACCCATGGCTAAATTATGTACTGTATAGCGCATACAGTCTGGACAATAATCTGCATTACAAGATTCAAGGATTCAGACATAATTAATACCTTTTCACAAATGTATAGATTATGCTGAATTAAAGAGAGGAATACTAAGAGAAACTTTACAAAGATGGAAGAGAAAATAGTCAGATGTGTGAATTAATTATCTGACCTCTGCTTTGAATATGTCATGTCCCAATCATTTCACTTTCTTAAAATAGTGTATAGTCATGAACATAATCACAAATGCAGTGTTTAAGAAAAATCAGATTTGACTTTCATATTTGGGTCACATATAATGCAATTCAGTGTTACTCTTTGCTTAATGGGATTTATACATAAAACTGTGTTACACAAAAATATAAAGCAAGGAGGAACAAACCCTGTTCCATAGGGACAGTAATTTTTCAACAAAAACATTTAAACAAAATTGGGTAGGGTCACTAAACGTAACACAATGTCACATTACCTAATCGGATTGAGATTTTGTTGGACAAGATCATGGCATTTAATCATGTCCAAATCATATCCCTCTAGGGACAACTCTGGATGGAGGAAGTAAGCCTTTCTAAAACAGCTGTTCGTACTGAGA
Organism: Chrysolophus pictus; assembly: GCA_037305975.1. NCBI lineage: Eukaryota > Metazoa > Chordata > Aves > Galliformes > Phasianidae > Chrysolophus > Chrysolophus pictus. The sequence goes on from CM074583.1 coordinate 23,399,488, forward strand.
TACCTTTGAAAGCATATAGATGGACTGCTTCAGTAGACACATAAGAAAGTCCTTGAAGTTTACAGTAACTGACTTTGTTGCTGACTTTTGCTGTATTTTGGCCCATGAGATAAATAACTTTACCAACTTTTACGACTCACATGATCTTTCTTGCTCATTTGTTCATTTGTAATCAATTAAAGTATCGTCACCATTTTAATACAATAAGTATCAGCCTATGTTTTATTAGACACCAGGCACTGCTAGGAAGATTATGCTGGATGAACAGGACCAATATTAATAATGGGCTTTAACTCTAATCAATCCTTTCTCTTTACTTGTATGACAACTTCTTTAAATATTTGTTTAGAGACGTTGCTAATATAAATTTTGTGCCTTTCAAAGCTCTGAAATACTTATTATCTCTACTCAGCATTTCATATTTATAACCACACTTCACAAAGCTTTTCTTAAAGATCACCAGCATCTATTCTAAGACTGTAAGAACATGTTGTTTATGTACTTGAAGTAACAGAAACACACCAGGCTGATTTCCATTTAGAAAGCATATAGTAGCTACCTGGATATACTGCAGTGCTACAGCTCATTTTCTACAATTTATAGACCTGGCCAAAGTAAAGAAAGCACAACTGGCAAAAACACGTATTTCAATATTTTGTTCAAAATGAGGTTGAACTGGAGATTTGAGACATTCCCAAAAAAATCGCATTTTGGAGCACTGAAACATAATGTTTCCCAGATTAGCTGGGAATCACCCAGATATTCACAGTACGAAAAGAATGAGAATGTTCTCTTCCAGCTCAGGGTCTGCTCAATACTTCCACAGCCTTCTGCTTTGGGACAAGTTGCTTGGGCCTCCAGAGAGTCCTGGATTGTCTGGTTCTTTGCTTGGCCCAAAAGTCTAAAATACAAAGTATAAAACTATGAAAACACAGCTCTGAAACTGCAGGCTGGAAGCACCTCAACTCCAGGCCCCCCAGCTGCAGCTCATACTGCAGCACATTGCTTCCTAAGCAAACCATTCATGCATTCTGCTGTGAGGCTAGGCTGGGGGTTAACCCAAGGCCACCAGGACTTTCACATGTCTCATGTCACAGAGGAAGCCTGGCAGCCCTGCAGGCTGGCTGTGCTAGAGCCACAAACCCCGGAACTGTTAGTATTTCTGAACTAGCAAGAGACCCACTGTGTGGGAACTGCTCAGCTGCAATGGGAACTGTTCAGGTTAACCCCAAAAGTTGTAGCTATAACATTTCCAGAGTACCAGGCTCTAGGATGAGTCAGATTTGTAGGCTTTGAATGCCTGCTTTGTGCAAGAGAACCCATGAATCTCAAGAGCCTTGGTTTGAGCTGCAGATGCCATGGCTTTCACGGCTTCAATGCAGTAAGCCTGGGGTTACAGATCCTGAAAGCATCCTGGGCAGCCCGCTCTTTCTATAGCAAAATTTAAGTGCTTAATTTAGGCTGCTGGGACACCTCAACCTAGCAATGCACCGGTGGCAATTTTGCAATTGTGCAACTGCAACAGTGGGCAATTTTGTCCCCCTGACATTTTGAACCTCGTGAAAGAAGACGAACTTGTTCAGGCAGCAAACATGAATTGCTAGACCTCTGTGAGTAAACATTTGAAAACAGGGAACTAAGTGCCTACTTTAAGACTTTAATGTTTCAAACATCATGATGAAAAATAGCAGCAATGTTACCTCCTGTAGAGGCAAGACAGAAATAAATCAAGGGAGAAATTTACTTCAAAGTTCTCTATGTTTACCTCTTCCTGCCTCCTTCCTGAGACAACCAATCTTGCTGACTAAAACCAGAATGTAGTCAAGGGAGAATTTTGAACACGAAGTGCTTGCAACAGTCCAAATGAATGTACAGTCTGATGGATTTAGAATTGGTTCTGACAGTCTTACATTACATGACAGCTTCAGGTATTACTTTTCACCTTTTTGTGTGTGTGTGTGTTTCTTCTCACTTTTAGGACCAAATTCTTCCCAGGCCATAGCCTCCTTGGTAGCATGCCTCTGATCTGCTGGGAACCATAGAAATTTGTACTGGGCAAAATGCTTTCCTCTTTCAAGAAAAGACACATCTTAGAGCACAGCACTTGGCCCAGACCCTGATGGCACACTTCATTCCAAAATCTCTAGAGATCTGTGTGAGGGAAGAGATTGATCAAAGATCTATGGGTCTGTGAGGTGCACGTGGGTAGTGGGATGCATTTGTTTTGTCACTTTTCTTTCACATATCTTGTAGTCATTCATGCAAGCTGCTATATTTTGCCTAACCCAAAAAGCAACAGGTTATTTTAAGTCAAGTTATATTTATTTCAGACTTATAAAATAATAAATTGAGAGAACAGCACAGGTTTTGCAAGTGACTACTCAAGTGCCATGTAAGAGAAATAGCCAGACAGCTCTGAAATGCAACACAAAGGAATTACAGAGGAGATTGCCTGCTGCTCGTTAAGCACGAAAAATGGTAACAGGTAGCTTTTATGATTATGTTTTTAGAACAATGAAGTCTGACATGGCCAAACATAAGCCTTCCCTGCTTATGTTCACTATACAGAATTATTTTCCGTCCCTCCAATACAGAATGTTTAAAGATTAAAAATATACAGCACGCAGAAAAGTGAGACTTCAGCATGACATCATCAAACCCACCACAAAATGAGGCACAATTACTAAAGAATTCCCTGGAGCAGCCACAAGTCCTGCTGAGAACGTTCCTGCTGGGTCTCCCTAATTAATGTACCCATTTTCCACCTGTCACACAGCAGAATTAAACTCACTGCATCTCTGCTTTAATTTTCCACTCAATCAATAATTCGGATAACAGACCCAAAGTCCTGTAGATTCTGTGTATTGATCTTCTCCCACCCTCGATTTGCCAGTTGTCTCCACCAACTTTGAGCAGTACGTCACTGAAAGTCCATTTCATTTATAATGTAATCACTTTGCCAGCTAAAATGCTTGCCAGTTTCATTAGTCCCCAGAAAACCTTCCCAAAATATGGAGCTACATGAAAACACACTGAGTATTACTTATAAACAAAAATCAATATTCTGTCTATGACTTCTGCTCTGGCAACAAAAATTGGGCTACGCAGATACACATGCAAAAATTCTGTATTTTAAATACTAGAACTTTCCAGACTAAAACTTCAGATATGGTTCTCATTTTATTCCAGCCAAGTTAACACTATTTTTTGCTGATTGGAAAAAAAGTTTTATTTATTTATATATATATTATTATATTTTTAACAGAAAAGGTTTTCAAGCAAAAGGTACATTAAAAAATTCTACCCTTATTCTGCTGAGACAGCTTCTATCTTTTCCATCCCCATAAAGATAGATCTCCAAGTCTCATGTGGTTTCAATGTAATTAATGCAAACCATTTAAATCTGATCCTGAAAGCTGAATGGACTAAACAATGGAAGGTAAATTACTTTTTGCTGTTTTACATCTTTTCAATTCCTTGGCAAGGGTCAAGGCTGACACTAGGAAGATTAAATAGCATGCAGCACAAAACGACCCTTATCACTGCCTTTCTGGAAAATTTGTTTTCTATATATGTAAACGGTATATAATGCTCTTGACTAAGAAGATACATGGGCATCATTACTATGTTTATACCAAGTGAATAGAAAAAGATCAGGAGATGCTCAGCTATCGGCAGGGAGATAGGAGAAGAAAGTTATTAAAATACAGAGAAGGTGCTGTTAGTAGCAGCCACAGCCAGGCAGATCCCTGCATTGTTTTCCTGAAGATAAAACTCACTGAAAAAGTTAGAAAAGTTGTGAGGAAGAGAACGTCTGATAGCAGTAGGGTCAGGCATGAGCTACAATACCAAGCTAGCTGTATTCAGTTCCTAAATCTTAAATCACTGATTCATGCAGTGCCATAGTGGTGTATTTTCCAGAAAAATCGCTGCCAACACCATGCCTTTTCTGTATGTCTGTGGTAGGGAAAAAGCAGTTAGGGGAAGTCTTTCAAAGCTGCTACTGGGTCAACTCCTGTCATCTCCCTGACTGAGGCACAGAGAGGTTTTATTTGTGCACTACCTTAAGAGTATTACTAGAGAGTAAGTTCTTAGCTAAGTCTAACATATTAGCACATCAACAGCAGTCACTAGTGACTACCTTATAAGAAACATATGAATGAGTTTGAGCACTCCTGTAAAAAGGGGATGGAAGAGATTTAGAAAGACTTACTTGCCTGGTCAAAGTTCATCCTAATGGACTGGCCACCAATTGTACTGAAAACCTTATAAATATTTAAAAACAAAAGAAAACAGTGGACAGCCACAGTGGAATCCAATTGAACACCAAATCTGTATCTGTTTTGGAATACTTAGTTAAGTTAATAGTATCCTAGGAGGCTTACATCTGTATTATGAGTGATCTCAAAGCCATTAATGGTTAGCTTTGGAAATTAATTATAAGCTTGCAATAGAAGAAAGCTCTAGACTTATATAATACTTTCCATTCTTTGTAAAGGAGTTAACAAATTATTGCTTAGTCAGCTTCATTTCCTAAGTGGGGGGGGAGGAGAGGGGGAGGGGGGCAGAGAAAAGGATTTAAATATTCAAACATATAAGTGCCTTGAAGATAATAAGGAAAGGGGTTGCACCCAACAATGATTTTCTCAGGAAGTTGCCTTGCCAAGAAAACATCATTTACTTGCTAATCAGGTAATGTGACCAGTTAAAAAAAGATAGATGCTAAAGAAAAGATATCTGAGAAGGGGTGTTAGTATTTTTTTGTGTTAAAAAAAAAAAAAAAAAAATCGTGCAAACAGAAAAAGAACAATATACACCCCATGTCCTTGAGAACTGAACAAGAGATACTTAGCTAATGCAGAAATAGCCAAGTTAGACTGAGAAAAAACACACCGACACAGGCAGTGCAGCCCTGGAATATGTTGCTTATGGCAGACTGAGTTTCCCACAACTGAGGTCTTTAACAGAGGTCAACAAAATACTACCAGAAAAGACACGATGGTGCTAAGTGGGGGGATGCAGCCAACTCACATTCCTGTGCTGCTGAAGGAGCATGGTTGCTTCTAGGCTGCCAAGAGGCATTCTGTAGCCAAGGGGCAAACGTACAAGATTCTCATGGCAAAGACAAGATTTCTTTATGGTAGCACTTACCAGCAAGGGAAAGATGCCTATTCAGATTTTTATGAAATATATTTACGTCGTTTTCCTGCCTTGCATGGACTGTTGCAAGCTTCTGCCTTCCTTCTCTCCTTCACATTTGGAAAATGTGCTTTCACATTGGAACTTTTGAGTTTGGGAATAATTCCAGTTGCACTATCTGTGAGAGAATGCCAAAAGCAGATTTGATCATCACTTGCAGGTACTTGGCTATGCCCACAATGCAGGACCTGGGAGTTCTTCCCAGATCCTCAGCCCAACTCAACACTTCATTAACCTCCTGACTCCAGCACGGGACACAAACCAGATGGGGAAAAGCTTTTTCTCACCTGATACGTCACCTTGGAGAATGCATAAAGGCATACAAGTCAGGGAGAAACAAGTCAGGGTCCCCATCCCAAAGATAGACTGAACACATAGATAACCAATACATAATAAATAATGCCCAACTTTTCAAACTGAGACCACTCTCTAGAATCAGGCTACAATGCTTTTGCACAAGATTCTGGAACTGTTTTTGTGTGTGCATTTATGTTGCAATAACATATTTGTGTTTCTTCTTAAGACATCACTCAGGTTGTCTCCACATCCGAAGTCACAGCTGTTAGCTGCAGTGAACCTAAGTCAATCAATAGTTTGATTCCATTCAGTTGCTGCTACAGAAAAAAAAAAAATGGAAGCAAGGAAGAAAGGAAGGAGAGGAAGGAGTAACAGAAAGCTGGCCTGCTGAATAGCTGTGCTGCTCTAGTCATTTCCTGTGGTTCTGCTGCAAAGTGAATCATTCTTTATTAGCACTGAGATCAGCAGCATTACTGAGGCAGAAGTCCTGCAGGAGTCACATCTACTCTGCAGCTGGTCTGAAGAAAAGGGCATTTCACTCTCAAAAAAACTGTCAGTTATTTACTATTCGAACAGAAAAGCTCATAAGATATTTGCAAATCCTGCAAAGTCTTCATAGCACTGATTTATACCAACAAATCCACAGGTTGTGTCATCTACCCAAACTCTGTGAGAATAGTTCATTCTTAGAAGAAACACACAGGAGGTAACAAATACTTAAAATTCCTCTGTTCTGCCAAACAACTGATTTATCTCTTGGACCCACTGAAAACACAGTAGGATTCACGCAACTTATTTAGTGATACCTATGTGATAAAGCATTTTGGATAGGTAAACAGAGGAATCTATGGGAGGTGTTGAATCAACAGTCTGTGACAGCACAATGATGTTACTTCTGATGTGGCATGCTACTGCCTGCAGTAGCACATCTTTGCCTCAGGATCCTGCCTGTATATCCTAAACACCTATCTGCGCAAGAGCAGCACATTCTTAGCAGCCTCAATACTAAAGCCACAAGTCTGTGTTGTCCTGATTAGATTTTTGACATGTAACCATTTTTATTGAGTAGAGGAATGAAAAAAATCTCATGGTACAAGACTTTTAGACTGTAGTCTATCCTACAACAATGCTAGACTCCTGATAAGACAGTCCAGTTGCAGACCATATCAAAACAAACCCTGAAAACAATACCTTTGAGCAGTGGTACAATTAGTTCTTTCTATTTCAATAAAAGCTTTCTATCACTGTATCTCAAAGAGCTTTTTAAATATTAATCAAGCCTCTGAGCAACCCTCGAGATGCTAAAATACTGCAGTCGATGATCAATTAAACTGTACACAGTTTATCCAGTTTATAGTCGAGTTATGGCACAAGTGAAGAAATACCCAAAATTGCGCAGCCAGCTCAGGCCCTCCTCAGTGGCCAGGAGCCACTTTAGCATCTGAATCACCTTGTTCAGTGTGTCCCACAGTAGCTGCACCATCCAGGTTTGTCCATTTATGCCAGGTATCCAAACCTCTACCAGAAAAGTGACTACAACTTCTATTTGATCATAGGTGAGAGACTGAGGTACAAGGAGATAAATAATTTGCCCAAGGTCACAAAGAGGCCTGTAACAGAAAATAGGGGATTGCTCAGTATTCCTGGTTCTTCACCATAGCTCCTTTTTAAAACATTTCTTTTTCTGTACAGTCCAGAGGGTATTGAATCAATCTGAATGATGTGTTATCCTGACAGCATGGGGATTTTTTTTTTTTTTTTTTTTTACAGTTTTGACATGTGCAATGAGTAAAACATTCTGTACTTGTAGCATTATTTATCCTCTAGCTTAACTGCAGTGTTCAAAAACTAACACTGACTGCACCTTTCAGTGCACATGCAAGAATAGCATGTTATTTGTCAAAGCTCACAAAGGCACTGCTGATAGTGCAAGCTTTGTTTATGAGACAGAACACTCTTCCCCTTTTTATGCTGCAGATTTCTGGGCAACGTCAATACCAGTTTAAGAGGTCTCCCACTCTCCAGACTCCCTCTGTCACGCGTTGACATCTTCTAGGAATCAGCAGATTTTATGCCTCTATTCAATCCACTTGACCTGACTCTAAATATGTTCCTGGCATCTGAAAAGCCATTCCCCACACAAACATATGATGAGGTCCAGATCAATAACACAGGATAAAAACAAACAAGCAAACTAAGGCATGTCTGAAGTCTTAAGAGGTATCCACAGACGCTCCTATCTGGACTGTTCAATATGAAGTTCTGAATTGCACACAGCAGGATTTCATTTGCTACAAATAGCTTTGCACCAGCAGCATCTTCAATAATTTTATCACGCAGCGTTCCCTAGATAGGACAATATTTCATTTAATAAACAGCAAATTAAAATAGCAAATATAGTGAAAGACAAAGCATGAATAGATTTGTTTCCAAGTTTTAAAGGGAACATTGAATCTTTTTTTATTATTTTTTTTTAGTATTTCTGTATTTACTTATAAGGTCACCTTCATGACAATTCCAACAGGGGTTTATCTTGTAGTGCTCACTCTGACATACAGCCTGATGATTTATTATTGCTTAGTTCTTGATACTGTTCACTGCACAATCCAATCTAAGAGACACACATATTTCTCAATTCAGGGACTTCTTTTATTTTATGAAAAATCAGCTTAGTGTTTTGTGGTAAAAACTAGAGCTGGCATTTGATCTTAATTTTTTTTTTTAAGCATTTTTTTCTATTCTGTGTTTCTCTGCTGTATCTTTGATGTATTCCAGAATCATTTCTGTTTTCTTCTTTGCTTTTCTTCTCTTATACCCTATTTTAGTAGCTGCACTCAAAACAAAAGTCTGCCACAGCTGCAGCTCCTTCCAGCTATTCTTATCTAGATTTCTGTTCCATACAAGTAGGTGACATAGTGATAAATTTCATAGGTTTCCTCTCCTCATTTGGGAGGGGGAATATAATTATGCAAAGGAAGGTTAGATGGACAGTAGAAATATATCACTATTAACCCACCAGAGCTCATGCAGATTTACTGTGGTTATGTGCTTAAAGAAAAAACCTGTCCATGCTCGATGAGGGCTTTTTTTTTCTCCTCTTGTATTAATATCAATTCAAAGTGAAGTCAACAATTCTCACTACGTCGTCCCTATTTCTATGGTCCTATGACACAGTCCTACTGAAACCCTGTATGATAGCAAAGCTGCTTCCAGTACTCCTATAGACTCCACCATTTGGTGTCATTAACCCTCGTGGTCTGGGCTGTCCGCCATTCAGCTGCGTTCCTTTAAGTCTGCCAGTCATTAGTTGGTACGTTAAGTAGCTAATGGTGCTCTCACAATATCTGCTGCATCATGCAGGTGCAACAGAACAAACATTTCTTTTCCACTGGTGCTTTGCCCTAAATCATTAAAGACCCCAGTCCTGTAAAGATTTATGTGTGTGAATAAGTTTACCCACATGAGCAATTTCAAGTCTCTGAAACACATGTTTGTAGGGTGAGAGCCTTGATGATCAAACTCAGTATCGGGCACATGGCTAAAGGCTTCTTAGGAAATGCTGAGCAACATCCCAAAACGCCAAAAAAATTTTCTGCTCTGTATTTCGTTTTAGCAAAAAAATATTTACAAAAGCATTTTTTTCAAGAACAAAGATTAATAGTCACACTTGCTATTCTATGACCTTGTTATTTTCTCACTAATTGATCACTATATAAAAAATATATAGCAAGGCAGTACGAATATTCCCCAACTAATTGCTTGCTTGTAAGGGAGATTAACCGAGGGTACGTAAATTATTAACGCCATAAACTGCTTCTGGAGCCTCCCTGCTCTCCTGGGTGAGGCTGGGGGATCAGCTGGCTGTCCCCAGTGGGGCAGAGCTGGAGCAAGGTTAAGCAAGCAACCCCATCTCCACGTCTGCATCTATCAGACACCTTTGCTGACTCCCCGGCGCCAAGAAGCCAGGCGCCAGCCACCCTCTGCACTCAGAGAAGCACAGGAGGTTGCAAATGGTAAATTTAATACCGCAGCAGGAGGTGCCATTTACAGTCCCAAAGGATAAGTCTCCCCCTCTTCTCTTTCATTCTCATATAAACAAATTGTGGCTGAGGCAATTCTGAATTCTGTTGTCCTATTTTATTTTTAAATATGTAATTTACTCTTTATTTCAGTGTCTACGCAGGGTAAAATTAAAGGATTTTTGTACACATGACTGATGGCTAAGATATAATGAGGATTTGTACTTTATGAAACCATTAAAGCATTGATGAATACAAGCAAAAAACTGGGAGACATTAGTAACACACAATTTTAAAAGAAAAGGAGATTAAGGTGTCTGTATAATCGAGCCTGAACACAGTGTTGTCCTTAACTTATTTTAAAAGAAAAACCAAGTGTGTGGCAGAAAAAAAACATCAAATATTTATGTAATGTTTGCCTGATTTGCTATACCTATGATGACATGTCCTGGTTTCTTTCATTCTTAGAACAATGTGTTAGGGCGGCAAAATTCATGTAATTTTTTTCTTTTTTTTTTTTCTTTTTTTTTTTTTTAAGTGACATATCATTGGGCACTCTTTGGAAGACTAAAATGAAAATCTAGTGAAAACTGCCTCTTTCGTAATCAAAGCCATCCCCATCTGCACACTGCTGGAAAAATTACAAGAGGGCATCTTTTGTACAATCAGAAATGGGGAAAAAAAAGATTATTTACAGTCTACATGGCAAGGAAACCACAAATCAATATTTTTACAGAGGCTGCTTAGGATTAATGCAGATTGGAGAGGTGTGAGAAGGAAGGAAATATGTGGTTGTAATGCCAGATTCAGAGAGCAAAAGTGAACATATCTATAGAAAAGATTGACATATCATAGATTTTTGATGCTCATAGGACTGTATGAGTTCTCTGGTCCTGTTGCCAGAGAATATGGTGGCCAGAGAACGTCACTCAGTAATTTCTAAATCACGCCCAGTCATGTGAAATTGAACCATAACATCACTGTTAGAAGGATAACCTACTTCATTTCCAGGCAAATCCTTGCAGCCATCCAGTTGCACTCACTGTTAAAGTAAATGGGGCAGCAGAAGCAAAAGAAGAGGTCTGACAGCCCTGAGTGACAGAGTAGATGGCAAGAATGGGAAAGGAGAGAGGTGGAAAAAAATAGTCCAAAAAAGTATCTAGAATCAGAAGAGCAGGCCACCACGTTCACAGAAAACATCAAGTATTTCTCTTGTCAGCGTAAGTATCTGAGACGCTTCGGCCATAAATTGCACGGTCCATGACAGGCCACAGGGTCCTACCTTCTATTCTATATTGTATTACAGCACATCCATTAGCACTGAGTTTTATCAGCAAAACTGTTAAGCCTACAAGATGAGACAGAACATCTGACCACTGGTACTACGGAAGAGAGAAAATGGGATCCGGTGTGGTTTCAGCAGACTTACAAAAAGAAGACTCAGGGCTGTGCACATCAAATGCAGGCATTCAGACAGTAAATAATTAAGTATAACACATTGATTCAAACACAGAAGAAGGGAGAACCTAAGGACACGACAAATGTTTAACTCACATATCTCACGCACAGTCTTCTCAGTGCAGGCAAGGGGAGTTGTGAAGGCACGCAGCCTCCAAGTCCACTCACTGCTGCACAGAGCACATCTTGGGCACAAGCTACAAGGACAGGCTCCTAGCTCACAGCCTCACCACCCTCACCTCTCTTCATCTATACATTAGCCATGTCAAGGCCAGTCTCTATGCATGCAAGGCAGATTTACAGTACTGTTTAACCCTTTCTCTTCTCCTTTTTTTGTCCACAGACAAAATGCAAAATCCATCTCTGCTTCTCTTTTAGTGTAAGGAAAGGACTGCGCTTGACTATCTTTGACATATCACAACGACATGGAACTTTCATTAAAGATTTATAGCAACATCAAACATTCTGTTTTACTTTCAATTTTGTCACATAATTCCAATAAAACGGTGATTTAGCCATATCTGTTAAAGTTACTTGTCACTACTGAGTCCTTCCTGTATCATTAATGACACGTACACGTAAGCCAAAGAATGAAGTCAGTCTCCACGGGGTCTGGCTCTTTTGGGAGAATTTTAAATGTTTTCTTCTGCAGAAATCCATAGCTGCCAGTCATTCTGTGCTGTATATTATTTAAGCTTTCCAGTAAAGGAGTAAAAAGAACTTTTAAGTAATGCATTAGTGTTATTCTTATCTAGCAAAGGCTTGTGGGACTGAGTGAAAAGATAAAGGAAATAACAGGGACATGTGGCAGTGCTAATGTTAATATTTGATTAGAAATATTCCAAACACGATGTCAAGACAAATTCAGTTCTTGTTATCCAAACACACCCCAGCTTGGCAAGGCTGAAGTTGTACATTCAGGAGTGCCATTTAGAAGACAAATAATCTGAAAATAGTTTGTGTTCATAAAATTAAGATACAAGTCTCAAAATGAACAAATAAACAAAACAACACCCTAAAACTTCTAATGCAATGTTTAGAATTAATTACCAAAACAAGAACTATTGGAATCAGCTTTGTACCTGTTCCTCCTTTATTACTTGAAGTTGTTTAATTTAGAATAACACTGCACAACACCTAACCACTTAGCTTAGCCTACATAAAGTCTTAAATTAAATAATGAAAGTGTCTAAAGTCCTCATAGTTAACACATTTTCAATTTTTGTTTTTTTGTTTTTTACCTTAGTTGCTATAGGCATAATCTCCTTAAATTTAAAAGTGGTACAACAGCACTGTTTTCTTCTACATCATGTCAGCAGACTCACAGCTTTCAGATAGTTTTCTGTGTTTGTTAGTTGTAATTGTTTCTCTACAGGACTTGTCTGTTGCAGCACAAAAGAAAACAGAATCACCGAGAAAAAAACCTGCCTCAGGTTGCAAGTCACAGTGATGGTGTCAATATTGTCATTGTCGACAATGACATGCAAGGAGAAGATGGAGAAAGAAAGGCATACAATTAAGTTTAAGCTGATGGCATAATACCCAGGAGCAATTGTCAGAGAGAGAAACAAGAAGATGGGATTGGATGGAGACCAGTCAGAAGCAGAGGAACAGAACTGCATTTCAGCTGTGTGAAGACAGCAGGTAAAATTATATGACTGGACAAGACCATCCGGAGAGAAGGCAGACAAAATAAAATAATGGCAAAATAATTCTAAAATAAGTATGGGAAGAGGGAACTAAAGGAGAAATGTGTTGCTGAGTGCAATCAGGAACAATGAATGCTAAGCGCCAAGGAAAGCTGGGATGTTAAGACTGAAGAATGATGTGGAAAGATCAGGCAGACTGCAGTGGAAGTCTGGATGGTTGAGATCTTGGTAAAAGCCCATCAGAACTCAGCCCTGAGCCTGGGTGCAATTGCAGATGAGAAATTTGCAACAAGAGTTCCTGGCTCTCTCATGGCCTTATCAAAAGACACCTTGGTGGGAGTTAGGTTACTGGGTACATCTGCCTGTTCCCTCTGCGTGAAACTCCCCGGTGATGCAGTTTAAATAATTCTTCACTGCATGGTAATTTTAGAAATTAGGGTTGAAAGCAGTCAGTAATGGAGCCATATAAAAACATACAACAAGCACAAGCAGTTCAAGAAAAGAAAATGGTAAAGGATGTCTTTCTTAACTGTGAGTAAAGAAGTCAGCAGCAGCCAGAAATCAGAAAAACTGAAGGCAAGCCCAAGGCAGTAGGGCTAGAGAAAATTGCTAAGGGGCATATGGCATGGATAAGGAGTGTTCCTAGTTTAAGCAAGCCATGTTACCACACACCTGTTAGGATCCCTTACCCTTTGAATATAGATTTCCTCTTCTCTTTAAGGTATCTCCATAAAAATTATTTTTACCATCATTTCAGGTGTCTGTCCTTATTTTAAGATGTCTGCATGTCAGCTTTAACTCATTCATCAAAGGTGTTTCACAGAAGGCTCTTAAGGCAAAAGAAAGGAATCAGAAGAAGGAATCAAAATCCAATAACACTTACTTAGACAGCATCCAATTATTTTATGATCCATGAGGTTGCCTATAATAATTTGGTCGGTGAAACAAATACATGTTGGATGATTTCTTTCCATGATAAAGCAATTCTTTCATAATGTTTAAATAGCTTTATGACACAACACTAATAAATGAATGCAACATTTTCAAAGACAGTTGTGAAATAATCCATAATGTAAACCACAGAGGAATTTGTGATATATTTGCTTCTGCTTACCTCCAAGCGGGACTAGCCTAAAATAAAAAAAGAAAATAAGACATAGCAAAAAACTGATCTTGGTTTTGTTGAGGGAAATCACTGATAAGGTTTGGTGAGAAAAAATACAGGCTGGTGAAAAACAAATCCTTTTTATGTTAAGAAATGTCAAGTTAACATCAGGAATAGTTTTGGACTTTGCAACAATATTCTTCTCAGGCATTTGTTAAGCTTAACAGGCTGAAATAAAGAGGGAGGGGCTTGTTGTAAGCAAGATGATGATTTTTCCATGCTGAGAAACAGTGAAAAGCCAGTAGTTTTAAAGTTGAGTATTACTGAAAGATACTTGCAAATCATTCATCGGCTCTGGCAGTGCCAGGCATTATGCATTTCAACACTTCCGTGGTTGTAACACCAACATAAGTTTGTAGAATGTAGACTAATTCCTCATCAAACGTATCACAGATTTATTGAGAGAAGGACATTCATCCCTTCCATCTCCCGATTAGCAAAGAAGAGACCATGGTAGCAGCCCTCTGAAATATTTCTGGCACAATGACAGGTTTTTTTTTTGCAGTATTACTGCATCCTAATGAGCAAGACTCCAGCCCTCTGGAAGGGCTGTTTGTCTCTCTCACCAAGCAAGATTTTGTGCACGTATATGTGACTCTTCTGAGAATAAATTGTGAACGCTGCATTTCCATGTATAAATACTGTGTTTTTGAGGCACTGTGTCTTCTTCCTAAGGCAGCAGGCTACTGGTTGTCACATTGTGTTTCAATCTTAGATGACAGCATATTTTCAAGTGCCCCTGCTTTTACCTTAAAGTTTCTTCTCTTGACAAAACTGTTCCTAAACAAGCATGAAAGCGTCAGCTTCTTTCAAAAGCTCTCAACAGATTTTTGCTCTCTCCCCCCTCCTTTCTTTTTTTTTCCTCTTACTTTTCCTCTTTTTTTTCTTTTTTCAGGGTGGAGAGGGAGCTCCTCCCAGCTTGCATTTCTTCACACTTCCTTTAATAAAGGAACAGAACTCCAACCCTACCAATCCTATTTATATTTAAACAATGAAAACTCAGAAGAAAAGGGACAGAAAACAAACTGAATAGGAAGATGCTCTTATTGTGCCCTTAAACAAAATGGATTAAATCTCTTGTAAAGAGACCAAGAACATGACTTCAAAGCAGACACCCTCAAGTAACAAATCCTGCTTGATTCATGATGGCTTCATCTCACAGACCAATTGGTTGATCTTTACTATTATATAAGGAAAATGAGAGGCAACTACAAGATCCTTAAACACAGGCCTGGCCAGTAATTACAGTTGCATCCAAATACAAACCAGAATTATTACATTTTCAGATGTATAACAGCATGTTACATATTTCTAAAACAAAACACCTCATATGATTCAGCTGCAACTCTCTCCAGCTCAGTGCCTGTTTACTTTTAATTCAACTGCAGTCTTTGTGAGCTATCAGAGGTGTTAGTTATCTGAGGACTGTGTTTCCAGTGTGGTTTTAAATAAGAAACAAGGTGTAAATATCAACCCAAACTAGTTGAAAGACCAGAAAAGAGAAGGTTGTCTTCAACATAATTTCCTGAAGTCTCCTATTTGGGGAATGAGCTCAGGAGAAAAACTACAGATGACACCATCTGGGCTTACAGTTCATGTCTTTCTTCGAACTTGGGTAAACTTGCTAGCTTTCCAAAATTAAAGCCTTGAGTTTAGCCAACCAAAATATTTTAGAGCTATCATAGTTTTGCCACATTATGTTTTCTTTATTTTTCCTCCAGCCGCATTAAATACTTGGAGTATTTCTTTCTTACTGATTACCATTACAGACTGTTCCTGTAACAGAAGTCATGCAGCGAGGTGTGGGCATCATTTCTATATGGTAGCCTTAAAAATGATCTTTTAATATTGGTAGCAATACTCCTTATGGATACTGATACCTGAAAAGACATTGAAATGTGAAATAGAAAAGGAAATAGAAAAGGAATGTGAAAAACTGTTTCATAAAATGTCATGCTGCTTGCCAATATCAACATTCAGAAAGCATTTAATTTTTTTTTTTTTTAATGCATCTATTTTGGTAGACTTACAACTACAATGTGAAGAAGCAGAAATATTTCTCATTCAGCTTTAAGTGCTGCAGTGAAGTCTGAGGACTCACTTATCTTAGCTGCAATGTATTCCATAAACATGATTGTGTCCTAATGATACCACTGTCCTTTAGCAAAGCCCTGGGGCCACGCAAAGTATTCAATGCCATGGACAGAAGCTAATGTTTTGCACACTGCCTAAGGCCTAAATAGGCCTTTCATATACAGGCCAGATGTTCACTCTTTCTTAGGCCAGCTTAAGGCTAGAACAAACCTTTTCAACCAGGGTTTATCAGAGTTTCTAAATTACATACTGGGAAGAAATTTAATTGGTTTAATTAAGAAAGTTTATTTCATGGTAATTCAGTTTTGTTATGCTGCAAGACTTAATGTGTCCTCTGGTAGGAGTGATTTGTTATAAATATTTGCAGCAACCCTCTTGCCACCCAAACTGAAAATAAAAAAATATTTAAGTCTAAAGCTTCAAATAAAAAAAATGCCTTTAAATGATTAGAATATAACTGACCAAATCTTCGCACAGTAGCATCCATGATTACTGAAGTCATGATAATCATTGCCTCTGCATAGTTCACATAGTGCTCACACAGCGCTCACCAATTTAACTCTATTTCACTCTATTTTACACAGATATGTTAAAAGCAACAATGTGAGCACTTGAGTATTTTCTCCACAAACTTTTAGACATGAGTTTTCTCAGCCATGCTCAGATTGCTGAGTTTCTCTCTTTTTTTCCCCAAAAGT
Organism: Chrysolophus pictus; assembly: GCA_037305975.1. NCBI lineage: Eukaryota > Metazoa > Chordata > Aves > Galliformes > Phasianidae > Chrysolophus > Chrysolophus pictus. Next base: position 23,416,067 of record CM074583.1, read on the forward strand.
ACTGTTAGAAACCAATCAATTTATTTATTGCAATTCACAATAAATATTTTAAAACTGATTTAATGTGCTTGGAAGTGGTCCATGCTTAAGACACCAGCACCACATTTCTGTACCACACCTCCAAGGTTAAAAAAGCACTATAAAAGAGAGACCATTCTACCTGTTAAGGTCATGATTTAATCCTTCACACTCAACAGACACTGTGACTTAGCAAAAAATCCAAGTTCAGAGGCATCAATCACCACCGTAATAGACCTGTGTGTCAGGGGAGACAACAGGAAGAAAACTAATGTTGATTCAGTTAGATTCTTCTGAGACACGGACATCCTTCACACTGTTCTTTTTTTGCCCCTCATCGCTAATCATTACCAAAGTGAGGAAAGCGCAAGGAAAGTTCATACGCTGAACGTATAGCTCTCCAGTTGCAGCACAGATCCATATGGATCAATAGTGGGTTCATTCTTTCAGCAGCAAATTTAGCGCAGGCAAATGGTGCTCGCTGACAGCACTGATGGCCTCTGCTCATAACGGCACTGTGTAGGAGGACTGGAGCCATCGCTGTCTACCTGGTCTTGTCACTGTATCCCCAGCCCCAAAATGGAGGCATGAGGCAAAGACTTGACCTTATAAATGAAAATCAGGGGAGAAGTCTCTCAATCTTTGTTGTCAGTGTTTGTGCTAGTCTACCCCATACGTTCCTCACTTTAACTCCATTTTTGCTTGCTGCTGTTCAAGCACGGATGGAAATAGCATTTTCCAAAAGATCAGGTTCTAATGTTCTAAAAAGAACATAAGAAAGAGCAAAGAACAATCAGGCATGCTAGGATGTTGCACACAAAAGTGACTGTCACGTTACAGGGCAACTATTTTTAATCAGAGCAACTCAGAGTTCTCTGGGTTTATGTTTATTATGTTTAACTCCATTTAGCAACTTTTTCATAAAAAACAACTCAAGGCTTTCCAAAACCCTGTGCTAGACACAGCATGACTCTAAAAGTCATTTATTCTGTGTGTCTCAGTTTGGACTTGAGATAGAGGGATTTTAACACTTATTGCTCAAATTTGCATGATTTCCTTAAGGCTTTTAAAAACTGCAGCTCTCAGATATGAGCAAACATACAGGCATTTTCTTTCCAAATATTTTAAATTTCTAGGAAGTTATAGAACGCAAATATATCAGGATTATTTATAAGGGTCTGCAGTGGCAACTGAGGTCAGGAGCTACACTGAACAAAAACAGTGAATACTTTGCTCTCAAAGTCTGTTTTCACTTGTATGATTTGCAGCAGCCCAAACACAGCTCTTGATTCTATACCTGAGATGGGTGCTGCTGTAGACAACAGCAACAAAAGACATTTCCACTGTATTTCTGATTATCTTAATTACTTTTTCATGTAAAAAAAAACCACCTTTAGGAATTACAGAACCAGTAGCTAGATAAGGATTGGTTTTACATCAGTTAATTACATCAGCTTTACAGGAATGGACCGGGGATGGCTTCACTCATATATATGGCCAAAAGAGACTCAGAATGAAAGGTAGGAACAATTGTGTTTTAAAGGATGTGTGCTTTCCTTTTCTTTTCTCCTTTGCTATATTTATTACTATACTGTGCAGAACATTTCATCAGCCAGTCCCTAGAAAAGCTGCAGCACTTTCCGGAATTCATGCCAAAAGGAAAAAAACACTTTTTAGCAGACAGGTCAACTTTTTCTTAGCTGTTTAAATTAGGAAAGTGATGAGTTGTCCCTAGGTTACTAAAATCCATAAATCAGATACCTTGACAACACCTCCACCATATCATAGGAAGAAAAACAAATCCACTTACAAAAACATTGGATTGATTCAAGTGGTGCTTTCTTTTCACTTCCCATGGCTATATGGGCATGTTAAGCAACAAGATGGAATTAATAAACTTTAACATTGCTATGGACATATTTCAGAATAAGTAGTAGTATCCATCTATTCATTTTATATCAAAACAAAAGAGGATAAAATACAACAAAGCTGCGTCTTACTGCCAAAGTGTAGGAGGAATCCAGAATACGCAGCTGACACTACTGCTAGGAAGGAAACAATCTACCTTCATAGCTGGCCTATCAGCATTTTGAGGTTAGAGAGGTGCAGTGAAGGTTAGAGAAGTGTAGTTTTATTCCACAAACAAAATGTGCCAGCCTGTCAGAGCACTGCAGACAATAGATGGTTGTGTGACTACTTACTCTCTACCAGTTCATGATGACAGCTCTCTCTCTCAAGTTTACCATATCTACATTCCCATAATGGCTTGTGACAATGCAGTAATCCATGACTACCTGCACAGATGCACATTTATTCCTTCTGTTGACAGAAATTGAATTCATTTTTCAGAATCACCAATATAGCTCCCTACAACCTGAGCTAGTGAAGAACTGTCACACAGCAGTGAACTGAGTAGTTCTGAGGACAAACCACTGGGAGCAGACATTATGTAACCAAAGCATTCCAATTTCAAACATCTTCTTTTCAAGGAAACAAATTTTGACCCGGAGGGTCAAGTTTTGTCTGACAAAAAGGTACCAAATACATGCTGTGCTCCAGAAATCCCATAGTTACTTTGTACATCTGAGTGTAGTTTTAATCATTTGTTTACATTTGCAAGATAGAAATATAAGGAGAACCAATTGCTAGAAATCTCCTGTTTTTTGATGAGATGACTGATCTGCTGAAAGGAAGTAACAAGGAATGTGTGGGGTTGGAAAAGAGAAAAAAAATGGACAAAGATATCAGACCTTCATATGAATTTTTAAGTGTTGTAACAGAGAGGCAGAGCTGGTAGAGGGTAACAGGAGAAATAAGGGGAATTAACTTCAGTACTGGGTGCAAAAGAAAAAAATTCCATGAGGAGCAAAGCACTCCAGATGATGCTATGAATTTTGGAAAACATCAGAGAAATGAGCTACATGCACTGAGAACCAGTAGGAAACTTACAGGAGTCCAGCTAGATGCACCTGGTACACATAACCAGGAGGAACAGCTGAACTGCAAAAATCTTGTGGATTTTCATTTTGGTTCAATTTCAGACAAACTTTGCTGTTCTTAAATAATACCCATTTGGCACCTACCATTTAATTTGCTTAATTCACCCTCTCCCAGCATGCATTAAGTCACTGTATTAAAAATTTACTGTTAATACTCCCTATTCTAGAGTGCGTAACTTGGTTATGAATCACCGCAAGCATTCTATACATTATCTCTAATTCACCTGCAGATTTGTCTGGGAATAAAAAGAGGTCCTTTTAACATTTTCCTACACTTCTACTACTGCTTTCAGTGGAATGTGGTATAATATATAGCTTTGGCTACGCTTTCTGTCACTCTGAGTACAGACACACCATTCAACCACAAATTAACTCTGCTTCTCATTACTAATATTCATTCACTGCATGCATTCTACGCAGGAACTACACCTTAAAGCAACATCAGCTCTCTGTGAAATTAGAAACTGAAGACTGTTTCATTAGCCACTTTTTTATTTGATGCAGACAGCGCATGGATTTTAGACTTAAGTTCATAACCTGTTCATAAGCAGTATTTTTTCAGTTCACTTGTTACTGTGGAAAAGAACCAAACCAATTAAGAATGCTAAAATTGCCATTTCATTTTCACTGAGGAAAGAGAGAGGTTCTGCTAATCTGCAATAAAGAAAAAATATCTCGCTACGAGAATTATCCAATTTGACTAGATAGGTCATTTCATTAACTAAAAAGTAACAACATCTCTAATCAGACTTTCTCACCTATAAATTACCATTTTTATCTCTTCAAATCTTCTTTAATTCACTGTTGCTTTTCTTCCTATTTGCTATCAACTACTGCCTTTGAAATACTACCATCAACCACACTAAAGGCAATTTTTAAATGGCAGAGCAGGTCATTTCAGAACGCACTGCTCTTGGACCATTTTCTCACTACTGCTATATTTTATCACATATTTCCTAAAACCAGAGAGACAACATGTCATTCAAAGCATACACAGTGCATCATAGGAGACTGTCTCTATGTCAAGTAAAACTTGTCCACCAGACTTCTCTCCAAGCACAAGCAACAGCAACACGAGCACAGTTCTACCATTCTGAGAGCAAGGTGAACGCAGTCCCAGAGGTGCAGGGAATGGTGCATAGAAGTGAGGGGAAGAAAATAGACACATCAGCAATGGAAGTGCTATGTCCAGAAACACTAAGAAGGAATACACATATGTATGTATGCGTATTTTGGTGAACGTATATACATATTATCTATATATAAGTATAAAAGACAAACATGCAAGTTAAAGTTGCCTCCAGAAAATTTGAATTTATGGGATGGATAACTTCATGCAGACATTGACCTTGATAGTACTGGGACCCTGGCACCAAACACCACAGATCACTGCTGTCATTGCTTCAGATACATTTCTATCTTGCTAGCTGTCTCCGAGGAAATTAAGACTGGATAAGTTAGAGCTGCAAGCAGGGTCTTATCAGTTCAGGTCCCTGTCTGAAACTCTACGTGTTCAGCAGAGCCCCTTCTTTGTCTTCAAAGCTCAGTGAGACCTTACTATTGAAAGGTCTCCTGTTTGAGTGTTTTGCCTGCTCTCCCTTTTCCTCTCTTTTGGACTATCTTTCTCTCATTCCCCTTGCAATGAAATGCTGCTCTCGCTGAAGCATTGAGTCCTCCTCTTTTCTGAGAATTCACTCATCTGCTCAGTGAACATCTCAGGTGAACACAATCAGCACTCTAGACAATAGCAGAATAGGTAAGAAGCTTCAAACTTTCACTAAGAAAGCATCTCACAGAAGCTTCCAGCAGAATGTAGGCACAAGAAGCCCCAGTAATCCTTTAATGACATTTAGAAAATAATCCAGAAACAAGTCGGAGTCACACAATTACAGTATTGGTAGGTCAGCCTCATACCATCATCAGAGACATTAACCATCACTCTCAAATTACTGTCAAGGGCTCACTTCTGTTTATGCTCACTGAAGAAAGCGTGCAAGTCCACTGACACTATGCTTTCTCATTCTGAACAACTTGCTCTGGTGAAACTGATATCAGAAGCTGCAGAATCCTCTTCTTTGGTACACGCAAAACTACTGAGCAATGAAGAAAAGGGCAAATTTCTCTAGAAAAGTTGGAAAAGCCTTTTTTCCACCCCAGAAACTGCTCAGAAAGAGTATCACTACAATTTCCTTCTTTGTTGCGACAAATTGCTTCTTAAGTATAGGTGAATATGACTATCAACTTTTCAATGTACTGTAGGAGAAGCATGTCACATACTTGCTTTATGCAGTACTTTTAAAAGACCAATAATAGACCTATGAGCCAAGGAGATTTTGGGATGCAAATTTCCCTGAGTTAACTGACATGCACAGGCTTTTTCTTTCAGTGAAAACAACTGATTCACTTCAGTCCCAGAATGGTTAGGTACTTATAAATAGGACCTGATTCTCATTGTACAGATCCTACTGAACTGACCTGAATATCCCAGTCTTGCTCCCAGGTACTAACCTCCTACTTCTTTCAGATGCGTTAGTATGATGATCAGTTTAATTACTAATACAATAGTTCACAAACAGGTATAAAAAATAGAACAATACATTTTTTCCTATTAGGAGTCAATTCCTAAGGCTAGAAAGCAGATGAAGCACTGTCTTGGCAGATCAAGAGTATTTATCCTTCAGCAAGGAACCATTTTTGTCTGTTCTCTAATCTCTTCAATATTATATGATATAACTGATAGCGTACAACTGTTTTTGTAGTTCTTGCCATTGACTCAGTTTTCCTGAAGATAGAATGAAATCTAGGAAAAAAGGTACAATAAATCTGTATTTTTTCCTGCCTTAGTCTTCATTTTCATTTGAATGGAAGATCATACGTAGATTACATGAAATTCAAGGTTTCTGTAATGTTGTCATTTATATACTTATACATAAACATTCTAAGCTGTAATAGCTTAGGATAGTCGGCTACCACACCATTTTAGCAATGTACCTTTAATCTGTCAAATTGCAATGAACCTTTTCCCATTTGCTTTATTCTGCTAACAGAAGTGCTTTTTTCTCTTAGCTTGAAGTACTTTCTACGAATATCCATGCAATAATTAAAATAAAAGCCTAATAATTAGTAATACCACCTGGCATTTGTTTCAGATTTTTTTCTAAGTAATTCAAACATGTCATGACACTGGGTAACCATTATTAACTGCAGCTTATAACAGATAGAAAAAAATGACTTCTATAGAAGTGAAGTGCTCTGTCACGTGACACACAGCCTGCCAAAGGCATAACGAGGACTAAAATATTGAACTTCAATCACTGAGATTAATGCTTATACCAAGGGCGAATCATAAATGGTCACATGCCTATCCAAACCATTACAAAGAGATACAGGTATCAGTGGTTGGAGGAAGCACTGGGAGGTGCAACTTCTCTTCTGGTCTAACTCACTGAGATCTTCAGCAAACAATTCCAGCAGCCTTGGTTTCCCAGTCTGTAAAATGCAGGTATCTATACTCATGCCTATACAATAACATTTTTACCACAGGGCTGAAGAAAATTCTGTTTTCTCTTCGGTTTTCATATAGTGCATTACGTTACTTCTACATTTCTTTTGACTGCAGTGTGAAACTGTTTAATTCACATGGGATCTAACAGGATGTGAGATACTGAGCTGAGTGATCTTTCAAATATCATTCAGTATTACAAACAGCATCACAGAGCTGCTGAAAATTATTGCATTTAAACAATGTCAATGAAAAATAAGGAGCCAGAATTTGTCTTCTTGCTTGGATGCAGCGCATGACTCAGTGCAATGATATCTGACATTACAGGTCAAATGGAAAACAAATTTGCTGTTGGAGTCACAATTTGCAGAAGATTTAAAACAAATTTTAAAACTTCAATTGCACAAACACTTTAAATCACATCGAGGAAGAAGCAAATTTTTAAGTCATTAATAAATATCACATGATGTCCCTGAAATCTGGTAGAAATGTATCTTCTCTACTTCTGTGTTTTAACAGAGCTTTGAAAAGGTACCTGCTGCACTGAATAAATGAATTTTCTTTCAGGCTCATGGCAGCTATAGGACAGATCATTCCCACCTTTACTTTCCCTCAGAGCAGAGAAACATGGATGAAATCAGAGAGAGAGCTTTTTAAATGAAACCTCTTCACACATGGAATAGGTAAAACACCAACTTTTTCTGTTGTTAGCAGAGTTGCACTCAGTGCCTATAACTTCTAGTAAGCCACTTCAGTAGCAGCCTCCTCCCCTGCCTGTAAGTGGAACAGTTTGTTCCAAGTGCAAAAGGACTGAGCATGCAGCTCCACTTGTTCTGTTCCCAGTTCTGTCACTGCCTGCACAACTTACGTGACTTTGTCCTTAACACTCAGACTTCTTTGCCCTCATTTACAGATCCATACCAGCTATGTACAGCTATGTATGTACCCTATAGAGATTATACCTCATTTCCAGGCATTATACAAATTACCATTCAAGTCTTAATAATTTTATACAATTTTATATAAGCACAAAAGAAATTCAGTGTAGTATTTTAAAAAAAGAAAACAAAGGATTTTAGCTATCCCATGTAATTACAAAGTAGATAAGAATATGGCAGTGGGAAAGCACCAATTTGGGCTTTCTTTTCTGCTCTTGAGGCAATTAAAAAAGAATTTTTAAACTACAGTGTGGTCTATTATAGACCTGTGTTAGGTTTTGTTTTTAGATGATGCCTTGTGTGATATCAGAAGGCTTCACATCACTCTCTAATTTGGTTTCTGTTAGCTTCTTTTATTTTAGAGTATTTTATACACACTATTCAGAGATAACTTCTTTCATTTCCTGCTTGTGGTCAATTTTTTGTTGGTACATTCGAAAAGAATGGCATCACTTTTAGGGGAAGGAAAAAAAAACAAAAACCCTCCAGACTTCTTACCCTGTGGTTCTGTTGTTTGTCTGTTTTGCTTAGATCTTAGTCTCTTTGTTCAGAACTTCTATAAAAGGATTTGAAATGTTATGTCTTTGTTTTATAGATATCTACTTCTTCCACTTAATAGTCAAGAAGGAATTTTATCTAGACTATTTTAGTCTGTATTGCTACGCTTTTCTCACTCAGATTGCTTATGAAAATTCAGTCTGCTCAGTCAGCATCCAGACCACCATCTTCTATACTCCTCATTTGTTGAAAAGTACTACAGTTTTGCATTTTACAGTGGAATAAATCTCTCTTTAGTTCTCTTGTATTTTCAAATTTTCTTAACCATTATAGAAAGAATGAAAACAAAGCTCTGACATCCATCCTACTGAAAAATCTAGCCTTGTTTTTCTGTAGAACCATAGAGAGATTGCCTGCCAATCAAGAAGCAAAAGTGAATTACTCAGAGTGTATTTGTGTCCATTTCCAAAAAGCAGCTTGCAAATATGTCCAAGTGCAATAAATTTCTTGTGTTCCAATGTATTTATGGAAGTGAGTAATCAGCAGTCAATTTTAAACGAGCTCTTTTTAATTTCATGTCTTCCCCAATACCGTTCAATCCTGTGCCAAAGAGAGAGCTACCCTAAACAGCATCATTTTGCCACACCACAGCTGCCAGCAACTCAGTGGTTTAACAATTTGCTAATGGGTATTGGGAAGGAGGGGGAACGTAAATGGTACAGTCCTCAAGTCCTCACCACTACCACTTTTTTCCTTTTTTACCCTAACTCTGCATTTTAAATGCCATGGCAATGTATTAAAATTACACACATTGAAAAAAGAAATAAAAAGAATATATGCCTATACTAGCTACAGTTGCTCCTTCACCTGCCACACTACTTCACTCTGCTCTATAATGATAAAATAAAACCCTCTCCATCCTCACAGGTTCATTGGAAGCAGCTGGAGATCGGCAGAACTGGAGCCAGTTACGCACTTGCCACACACTCCTTCTACATTTTAGATCTGGACCAAATTTATAGCTGAAAAACACTGCCCTCCGCAGGCTGAGAGCTCCAGAAGCACAGCAGAGCAGCAATAGCTCTGCTACTTGGGGTAACCTGCAAACACACAGAGCAAAACTCTGTGTTTACACCAGTGATTCTTCCTGTGGATTCAAGAAAGGGGTGTGTGGAAAGGCTACTGCAAAAGCCTCAAAAGAAAAAAAAAAATGAAATTAAATAAAAACACTGCAGCTTCTATAGCTCACACTATAGCAGAGTGTGAGCAGTGATACAGAAATGCATCAAGATGACAGTAGCAAGTGTTTTCTCCCCCTCCACCCAGGAACCCAAGGTCTCCATGAAAGCTGCTCGCTAACCTGCACAGCTGACAAAGGCTTTCATCCCTAGCATCAGGCTCCAAATTCACTGCAAACAATGAGAACATTGTTGCAGAGTGTTGGCTCGTGCCTGTCATGATCAGGGAATGACTTACTTGAGGGAGATGACTGGGCCTATAAAGGGAAATGTACATCAAATGTAGATGACTGTGAGGAAATAGGACTAGGAGCAACTGACCCAAACAAGAAATCCATATTAAATGGCAGAATTATGCAGCATGCTGTAGGAAAGTATTTAAGGACAATTCCTGAAAGTCCTAATCCTAGTTTAGGAATACAGTTTCAGAATAAAAAATACAACAATAATAAATAACAACAATAATAACACAGAAATGTAGGTGGTGATAGAGGATCCAGAAATGCATTGAGAGTTGAGAAAAATGCAGAGCACTTCTGGCTGCTGTAGCTTAGCAAGGTACCAAAAGGACCATCAGAGGGACAGTCACCATTTGTCACTGACTCAGAGAGGACTTCGAAGTGGTGCAGCAGCATCTGCCAGAATATTGCTGAATGTGGAGGCTGAATGTGCTTGCTGCGTTCTCAGATATCGCTAGCACCAGCACAGCCAGCTACATATCTGCTTATATCACAGATTACGTTTGCTTTTTCCTCCTAATTCTTCCAGAAGCTAAAGTAATTGGGATTCCATCCAGGATAGAGAAGATAGGGATAGGACCTCTCAGGCTCTTTCTATGCCTGAGCAAGATAAAAATAAAAGGAACATGAGTGTTGAGCTAAGTGGCTTTTCCATTCTAACATTCTAATCTTCATGGCCTTGAAATTTAGTTTGAAATGGAGCAGTCTGCTATTTCCACATCAAAAATCAATACAATCAACAAGTTAAAACATTCTCAGTTACAATGAAAAAGGATCTGGGGAAATAATACATGATACCTTAATGAACATCTGAAAACTTAAAGACCATCAGAAAATAGAAAATCTCTCTGCTTGCCCAAGGCACAGACATGGCATCACACAGAAACTGGAGGAGATAGGGTGTCTATGCCCAGCCCTGTTGTCTTACTGCTCCGTGACCTTGGGCAAGTCACTTCACTGTCCCCTGCTACCAATAATAATTATTATTTTTTTAGTTCACTAAAATTTCTCATGATCTGGACATAAAATCATCTTTCTCTTACATACAATAATTCTACTCCTCTAAATATCAGGAGTATATGCATAATTTAATAAAGTGACAGCATTTAGCACAAAGCTGCAGTAGGAAAGACCTTCCACAGACTCTCTGACTTGCACTAACATATCCAAATGATATTCTAGAAAATATTGTGAACATACAAAGTCTACTTTTTATTCACACAGCATAAAAATGAAGCAGCTTTGCACAAAGGCAGTCAGATGAATCAGACTGTGTCTTTCCCCAATAAATTTAAGAGAAAAAAATGTTACTCTTCTCGTGTTAAAGAATTGACAACAGCCTAGTTTTAACTCCTTTCTTAATGACTGCTGCCAAAGCATCCAGCTGCCTTAGAGATCCAGGCTCCCTTACAGCATTTCTTCAGCTGAGCATCAGCTCCTGTAGAGCTTTAGGGAAACCTTCTTGCCCTCCACCCACCTTGAGATAACAAAAGAGAATCGTTTTATAGTTCTGTTTTTAAACATTCGTTCGTCTGACCCTTCTTTTTAATAAGAACTGGTATTTATGATGAGGATATGGTAAATATGGTAATGAGACTTTTTAAACAGTCTGCTAAGGTGTAGATTATAAGCTCTGCGAATTCCATATACATAGATACAAGGAGGTGTGTGGGTGGGTGTGCGTGCGTGTGTAAATAAAATGGCCTAGTTTAGAGCATCTTTAATAACCAATATTTGACTAATTGAACCAAATGGGTGTGAGCTCCCCCTGCTGACTCAGAAACGAAAAGAAATGAAACCGCTTCAGAAAGCTTTGCAAACCCTTTTGATATTGGCTCAAGGTCAAAGGAGTGGACCAGGATAAGGATGTTAATTTAAGCACAGCTAACAACACAGGCCAAAAGCTAGCAACAAGGGCATTATCTGCTTTATTTTTATCCCCCTGTGCTGCTTTTACAGTGGCTACTGATTTTGGAGAAACTGATCTTGATTTACAGAGGAACAGAAAAGAACCATTTAATAAAACCTCCACGCTCCTAAAAAAAATAGAAATATCAAATTTTAAAATGTTGCCATTAAAAGACAACAACTCATATTCTTCTAAATTGGGTATGAACAAAATATATATCCAACTGCAGGCCAACACCTGCCACCTCAGCCATCAGCTATAACTCACCGCAGGACTGCTGCACTTCTTGTGCTAAAAAATAACCATGTAAGAGACAGCCCTCACATTTAGAAAAAAATATGCCAGAGTTTTAACATTCATAGAAGTGTGTCATGCGATGGCCTCATCAAAGATTATCTTTATATATAATCATTAAAAGAGTATATTTAATATTTTATAGCTGCCAAGAATTTCTCTGCATTTCTTAATGCCACTTTCACAAGCAGCTAGGAGGAGGCTGTTCGTGCTCATTTGCTGGCTATATTTTATCCAGCTTCTGGTTTGGGGGGCAAATATTTTATATCATATAAGTTTGGATGCGAACAAGTCAGTTCATTTACTGCTGCATTCCCAGAGCTGTTTGAAAAGGAACTGCTGACATCTACTGGCTCGAATTTTAAAAGACTCAATTTATCGTTATTCTCATAAAAAGTAACGGCTAGATTTCATTCTCAGATGATGACAGAAGAGGGAATTCTGTAGAAATTAATAGAAATAAACCCATTCTCTGACATTTAGCAGTTCATCAACGTCTGCAAGAAAATGTAGAGCAGAGGAGTAAGGAAATGCATCTACCAGGCATCAACAATGTTGTGAACATGAAAGACACAACAGCTCTCGGCATCCGCATATTTTATGCTGAAGATTCCCAAAGGATTCTGCACACCTGGTGAGAAGCTCAATGAGCATCTTCATCCTCACCCTTTTCTCAGAAGTGACCCAGCTCTCACTCAGCATTGTATTTCTAACCCTTGAAGCTACTGACCAGGAGTTTCCACGACAAGCTGGGCACTCAAGCTCCCCACAGAACGCACATGATGCTGAGGAACCAAGGAATATGGGGAGGAGAGGAGTGAGGCTGAAGTGCTCCAGGAACCAAACTGAGATTTCAGACTGAGGAACCTTAAACAGATCTGCTCCCCCCATCCCTTGTGTGGATCATTCACCAAACATCTATTCTCTCACAGTTCTGTGCTCAAGCAAAGCCAGCTGCTTCAGGTGACCACATCTTAGCAAATATAATAACCCTCTTACCTTCACTCGGTATTCATTCATACCTGCTCAAAGCAGTCACAATACTGTCCTTTAACTCAGCTCTCTCCTCTTATCCTTTTGGATGTAGGGAATGGAAATTGCATTCTATTCAAAAGACACGTATTTTCCTGTTGCATTTCAGAAACCTGGTTTAAGAGCTCTGGGCTCAAACAGGAACAGCAAAAAGCTTGGTAGCAGTAGAATGGCATTACCCAACAAGCAGCTTAGTGAATGCCAACCTGGGGAAAAATAGGCACCCATAAGGCCAGGGGGCAATTCTGCTTTTAGAATGTTTCCTAAATAGAGGACTGACTGTAGTATGTTAGAGAAACAGACAGTTACATTAGGATGTTTGCAGATATGGATAAAGTGAAGCCTATTTAGCATGCAGATATGAGACAAATTCCCACATAAAGTCCTGAGGTTTTATTTATACTGGGAATCTCCTACATGATTCTTTGTTCTTCACAAATCAAAACACACAGTTACTTTGCATAATGCAATTATCATTACAGTTTTATCGGATACTTTTCTTTCAGGTAGTCTTTCAAAGATGCCTTCAAGATAGAAAAATATTTTTCACTGCAGCAGTTTTCAACATTTTAAACACACTCTTAAGATAGTACATTTATACAGGAAAGTAGGAAAGTAAAAAAGGAAACTATAGGAATGCAGCTGAGTTTGGGATGACTGGAAAACACAAACAGAATAACCAAAAACAACACACTCGGAGGAAGATGTTAAAATAAATGCCAGAGAGGAAGAAAGCTCCAGCAAACGGAGATGCAGGAAAGTATCATCCCAGGTCCATTTGTGTAGTGCCAACAATTGGAACATGTCTAGCAGTCCCAACACTTTTTTCCAAAGAAATCCTTTAAGAGAGGATCTGCAGGATAGAAGAGGTCACTATAGAAAACTAGTGTGAATAAGAAGCTAGCACAAAATTCCATCTTTCTTTCCTTCATCCACAAACACATAAAGATGGAGATGTGGCCCTTAGAGTACCAGAACTGATTCAAAAGGGAAGTGTAATCATGCCTCTGTTCTACTGAATATTTTGTTGCAGAATTAAATTAGGAAGTTGGCCAGGTAAAGAGGAGAGTAAATTGATGGAAAATGAGAGTGTAATTTTGGGTCAAGGACAACTGAAGGAAAAAACAGTAAGAAAGGAGATAGGCAGATAGACAGACAATGCACTTTAATGACTATACAGAGACCCATTTCAAACACTGCTTTATAACCTTCGTACTGCTCATCAGGTCTCAGCCAGCCAGTAGAGAATGTGCTTGACGTGCTGCAGTGAATAGAAAGGTTCAAACATTAATTAATGCACACCAAGACGTGTCCTGCCCTAAGGGCACGCAGTTTAAATTGGACAAATCTAGAACATGAGGGAAGATAAAGAAAAACAATAGAGGATAGACAAAAGCTGAGCAGTATAAAGCAAGTTATACATCTTTTGTGGGTTTCTGGGTTTTTTTTTTTAATATAAATATCTGTGTTAGAGCAAGAATAAAGAGCCAGACAACACTGTACTGATAGCAGCAAAAAGGGACACCACAGGTGCTTTCACATTCTAGTTCAACAAGCTTTTGATCAGGAAAGCAAGTAAGCCACAGAAGGGCAAAAGATACACAAGTAGTCAGGTGGAAAAATGACTTTTTGTTTCCTGACAGTTATTAAATAGCATCGTGTTTGAGTCAGCTAATGCAGAGACATGCAGCCATTCTAAGAGATGTTCAGTCATTTGTGCTTAGTTCAAAGAGAATGAAGTCCAAGACAAAGTAGGCACCAACCTTTTCAAAGTCAAGAATAACTTGGAATTTATGGGTAAGAACACTATACAGATAAAAGACCGGCTGCTGCAGAAGGTAAGATCCAGACCTGTATTTTCCAAGACAGGCCCTTTCAAAGTTCCAGGGTATTTGCTGCGTGTTTCTGTGATGGCAACGAGCAAATACGGCTTAAGATCAGCCCTCAATTATATAGATTGTCCTCTGTTCAGAGGCCCATAAAACACAGACAGTTTTGCCAAAGACTTGGTATCCAAACAGCAGAACTGCTTGAAATTTTGGAAAGAGATAAAGTGAGAGGCCTTAAAGAATAAGTCGTATTTTGGAGAACTGTACTTGGATTTAGTTAAAACAGAATCATATCTCCTCAGATGCAATGTACAAAATCTTTAGAGACTGTGGGCCATGCATGGCCAGTCTCTACAGATAATACTAGGCAGATGCTATTATTAATTGGCCATTTCAGCCTTTTATTCAGTTACTTTCGTAGACAAACGTTCTTATGCCATTTGGCTGCATCCACAGCAAAGATAGAAGACTGTCATCATTTCATCACACTAACAAGACAGTAATAAAAAAGAACTGGCAGTCTGGAAAGAAACTGTAGAAAATGTTAATGGTGGAGCCACAGCACTGATGCCAAATGTTTCCAGTAAAGGGATATAATTATTTTCAGGTACTTACTCCATGACAGGAAAGAAATGATTGAGACCTTTCCTTTTGGATCTTTGCTCCTAAAGCAACAGTAGTAAGGTGTATAGAGTGCTCACAACGAGTCTGTCTTGAGCTTCTGCTTCTGGCATCAGTAACTGGACTGACTGTAGAGGCCAGGAGATTATAAAGCTGCTGAGCTTTTCAATTTGAATCATCTGATACTTAACACATCCGTTAAGGCCAAGCATATGGTTAGGAAATTCTGAGCAACTCAAAGTTTTCTCTCTTAATCTGTTGGGTGACTTGTGACAAGTGTCTCAGGCTGCATATAACAGGACACAGAGGGAGGATCTACTGAATACAAATCACCTAAAGAGAGGCTACATAGCATTCCTCCTGACTTTCAAACAAAAAGCTCAGTACTGTGTGGGAAATAGAAATGGTATGTGAGGAAAAGCCCTGAACAGCAAAATAAATGACAAATAGGGGGGGAAAATAATCTATTGTAAGAAAGTAATCCTTAATCAGATACTAAATGTTCTTTCTGGAGCATGCACTACACAGACAAGGAGCCCTTTTTCTAGCATTAAGAGCTTTCCCTATGAGTTTGCAACAAGGTCTGTGTTATTTTGCCTCAGTGAGAAAAGTAGTACATTTTTGGAAGACAGGAGCAGACAGCCGAGTGAGACTGCAAATCACTACAGCAGACCTAACAAACCTTAGTCAGATGGCCTCAGGCTTAGAAAAGGAATAACGCAGACCTCACCCCAAAAGCACTCCCTGGCAGTTTCTTGTTAATGGCAAGGCTGAATTTATCCTTAGCTTAGTCACAGAATTTCTGAAATGCTGGGCAAAGCACTCAAATGCCCCCCCTTTATTTCCCACCTGTAAAACGAGCACACTTCCCCTTTGCACACACTACCTCAAGGCCTGAGACACACACACAGTTAAAGGTACATGCAACTCCATCCTTTCAGAATACTGTTAAGTCTTAAAGCTTAAGTCTTAAAGTTTCCGTTTCTTTCCAGGCCATCTGCAAAATGTACATGGGTGTAAAATTTACTCCTGAACAGCGTGAGAATGGTTGTGTTCAGAAATTCATCTGGAGTCCTTTACTTGTTCCCCTTCCTCTACAACTTCCAGAAATAAGTATAGACTATGCCTCGGGAAAACAAAGCTATTTGAAAAGCGAACAGCTGCCATGGTGCTGAGTCAATACAGACAGACAAAATAAAATAAAATAAAAAACCACACTGCATCTGTGGCAATGTGTTTTTCCCCTCCATAACAATATCCCCAATGCATAACGCCTTGGCAACACTTTAGTAAACAACAGTTCAAGCGTGCGTTTCAAAGAAATGCATCCAAGCCCTGGCATCATTAAAACAATACACTAATTCCTGCAATGGGGCATCCAAGCAGCTGGTATTGCAGCACTTTGCTTTGGAACTCTCTCCTCTGACTCACTCACATTCCTCTTAATCATCTGCTTCAAAGCACCTACAGAAATGAACTGTGAGATTGTGCAACAGTTATTTATTGCTGTTAGCAACAGTAAGGGCAAAACTCTCCACCATCTTTCCCTAGGCATTAGTAGTGGCACTGCTCATCCTCTCCTGTTTAAAGAAAATATTTAACCAAGGTTTTCACAAGAGAATTCTCCCTCCATTGCAGCTATTTGCACAGCATGGTACAGGGTTATGTACACTTGAAATTCCTGTTGGTAAATCATAATCAATGGGGTTGGACTCAATGATCTCTGGAGGTCCCTTCCAACCCCTACAATTCTGTGATTCTGTGAAAGAAAGAAAAGCAGGACTTAACTCTTGGTCCATGCAAAGACCATCACGCTCATTTTATCCAGTGGTCAAGTAATTAGGGAAGACATTAGAAATGCTTTCTCATGACCAGGATATTAATAGTAGCATCCCTCACTCACCCTACTAAGCTTATTAGAACATGCACTAACAAAGAGGATATAAAGTCAAGTAAATGCATCCTTGTGGATGTCCAGAAACACTGAATTTAGAAAAGAGTGGCATTCTGTCCAGGGAGCTCAGGCTTTTGGATCATTCCTTCACATTTTTGCTAGATTTGAGTGTTCTGTTTGTGTAAAAAGACACCTTAAAAAAAAAAAAAAAAAACCTGCATTAAAAGTGGGAAAAATCATGCTATGTATTCAGAAGTTTAAAAATGGCAGCTTTGTGAATGTTCTGAACCGTAAACTGGTTTTGTGAATATTATGAAAAGCAAAACGTACATTAGCAAATTGCAGCATTCATGCTCTGTGAAAGAGAATTTGTACAGCTGTAGACCGGTACATTTGATCTGCAAAACTTCAGTAGAACAGTTTTTCACAGGAACAAGCCAAATTCTTTAAAAATCTTTAATTGCGTGGGAATAAGGCCTCTTAGAAACTAATAGGCTCATTTTTATTGTTCTGCCCTTGTTCTGAAAAGCATTCTCATGGATGTAAAGGACTTTTCACTGGGGCATAAAGCAGAGCACCAGACACGGTTGAACTAGCACCTAATAACACTAACACTTAAACAAAATTCCTTATGACTTTGTACAGTACATCTTATCCTCCACACCACCAAAACAAGGACAGGGCACTGTTTCAGTCTGCTCCCCTTAAATCTTTTGGAGGCTGAGTCATTTCTTAAGCTTTCCACTGTATTGTCACCTCCTGCAGAAGGAAGGCTGGACGGGATGCCCCACACTGCAATCTGATGTCTGACTACATGAATGAGTATTACACAAAAATGAAAGTGAGGGAAAAAAAAACAGGAAAATGTATTTTATGGATACAGATTAGGAATCTTGACACTACCAATCATCACTTTATGGGGCAGGATATAATTAACATGTCAAAAAGTAATAAATTTGCACCAAAATAGAGTGATTTTTATTATTAAAGCTTTCATGTCCATAAAGAACTTTTCTATTGCACAGAAAGCTTCCTTGATATAAGGGAACAAAATACATTAGACTTGTATTATCATTTATATCAGCTTTTTTGTACTTTTCTAGCAGCATAAAGGAATCTATATTGCAAACTAGTAACCTACATTTAGCCTTGGCTGGTGATATTATAGGACTAGTATAAAAAAGCCTTGTGATGAAGATCATACTATACATGTTTGCAATAGTTTTATTCAGGGATGCCCTTGTTAATGGCAAGAAACTGTATTGTCTGTGTTATAATTAGAGAGACTCATAGCAAAGGTATTTTAATATTTCTTTACACATAGCTAGATCAAGCATCTCTGAGGTTTTATTATTATTCTTATGGTACGTGTTTGTCTACCATCCCCTAGCAGGTATTCAGTGATGAACAATATGGGGTCTCCACTGACAGTTCTAATCATAAAAGGAATCTTGAGAACAGTGCAGTAAAAGCGCAAATTTCTGGAGCTTCTTTGACAGCAAATTCTAAGGTATTTAGGCAAGTGTATTTTAGTCCTTATGCAAAGGCTTGTTGTAACTATGCAAAGCTTGGGACTGAAACTCATATTTATTTATTCTTTCACTTAAACATCAACAGTTAACAGCTCAGCTATTTCTAGTGGCAGGATTATATCAAAATATTTGCTTAAAAGTTTGTTCATTGATTATCTGTAGTTGGTAAACACCCTTGCTCCCGTCTCTCTATTTTTTAGAGAAATAACTTCTTTCCACATTAACCAGGAATCTCCGCACTGACCTTGTTATAAATAAACCACACTTCTATTTTTTTCTTAGCCTGCAAGTAGGCAAGCACAAGTAACTTTACTCATACAAGCAGTACCAATTGCCAAACATGGCTACTCATCAAATACATATGCTGTGCATCTAATGCTTGCAAGACTGATGAGCCAATCTAAAACATTAACTAAGAAACTGCACTTCTTCTGTCTTGGAACACAAAAAAAGAATAACTGATGACAAATTATTGAACTATTATATATAGTTTGGGAAGGCTTTTTTGTCTTAAAAAAAAAAAAAAAGATTTTAATAGTATATCCATTATTTCCATTTCTATAATTCTGTGTAAGCATATTTCTAAAAGGTGTAGGAAGAATAAATAGAATCCCTCACAGAGTACCTGAACACATGGCTCTCTTAATTAACCTTGCCCTTGAAAAGCTGTAAGGAAAATACACCACCAAGTGTGAAACCACTTCATCATCACAAGAGAAGTGGATTTGGTATTTTATGTACCTACTCAAATGACCAAATCAAAGTGTTCTTTATGCAATCTTTATAATCATTGAAAAATATTCTTATCTCTACCAAGAGCTCATTTAAACCAAAAAGGTTGATGCACGTTTATTTTGAAGGATAGGGACAGGGAGACATTATAACCATTCTCTTTGCATTAGTTCAATGCCATCTTCTGGATACCAGAGTTTAAAAGAAAAGGGTGTGACTAAAAAAAAAGGTTAACAGTAATGTATATTATCTGCAGTGCTTCCACTGCCAAAGTCAATCTAATAAACTGGACCAATAACCAGTTTGTTAATTTGAAGTATTCCAATACATTTAAACTCATTATTAAGAACAGAACAGAATTGTACCCACCGGCTCCAGGCCAGCACTAAGGTTAGTCTCAGTTTAGTGCCACTTCAAATTAATACCTTCCATGAGCTGAGTTTGCTGTCCCCATTGTTGGGGTATCTGTACAAGGAGGTGCTTAAGCTTAACTCACATTGATTGAACATCTACAATCCCATGTATGTAAATTCTATCCACTCCTATACTCTCTTTCATAGTGTAAGGTTGCACAGGAATGGGATGGGTTTTTGTTTTTGGCTACACTTCTATCCTGCTTACAGTGAAGTTAAATATGAGGCTTCAATCTCAGAAGTGTTGGCCACCTCAAAAACCTCCATGTTTGCCCATCCTCACATTTTAAGAAAAAAAAAAAAAATCTTTGCTTCCTTCATTCTTTTTTTTTTCCTCAATTGTTTCACAATCTCAAGAGCACAAACTCTTGCTAGCAGATGCCTGGGTTAATGCAGAAGCAAAGCTTTAAGTCATTCTCTCTTTAAAATTAAAGTAGTGAAGCAAGAGATATCATTAGCATAAGTGGAAGAGTCAACAACTTAAAGTGGTTTAAAAACCTTATCAGTTTACCAAAAAATATTTCACAGCGAAATGAAAAAGGCACATAAAATACAGAAAGCCATAACAATGTCTGCCAAAATCTAGATGCAAATATATTTAGGATTGGTTCCACTTCATGTTTGTTTTAGTTCCGCTGTAATGTTCAGATTTGCCTGGAGCTGACTCATACAGCTTCTGAAAAGAAACAAACTTTAACGTCTCAATTGAAGAGTGCAATCTGCCCAGAGACTGCATCTCCATGGCTTTTACTGACCAAGGAAAATTATCTGATTTATAAAATGCTTGACATCTTCTAAGAGCTTCTCCACAGGCCCAAATGCCTTGCCTAGGCTGAATTAGCTATAGCAGATAATTCTGCAGAAATGTTTAGCAAGCTTATTAGGCCCCTGCATATTAACACAAAGGAAAAAAAAATTATTGCCATGGCTATTGGATCCTTCATGTAAAATATTCTTCAGTACAAAGATGACAGCAGAGCACTTTATTGCTTTTAGCTTCTGTCACCAGCCTCAGTTTAATTCAAAGTTTATTAAAGTAAATTGGAGTCAGAAATTCAATAAACTTATAAAATGCAACTATTTTGTAGTTTCCCCTGGCGGGGTGCTTCAGGACAAGGTACATCTTGAGAAAAGACACAGGCAGGTTGTACTACTTCATTGTAAAATCTGGTTCATTCCAAAGATTTCCAAGTTGAGGGAAAAAAAATTAGAAATAAACTATATGAAATAAACAGAATTGGCTGTATTCTATTTGATTATACATATGTAAGTTGTAAAGAGAAATACACACAAACACATGTACACACACACACACATATATATATAAACCATATATATATAGTTTAAGGCCTAAAGTAAAGTCCAACCAGATCAGTATTCTCCTGGAGCTCACTTACAGCGATTTCTGCAAGTATTTGCTCAGAGCTGCACTGAGCTGGGCTCAGCTGCATGTGTCATGTCCCATCAGAAATGCTCCTGGTCTCTGTCACTTCTTTTCAAGCTCACAAAAGCCAACACCCTCCCCAGTGCTCCAGCCTTAGCTGTGGGCACCCAAACCCATACCCACATTACAGCAGGCAGAGGTTATATCCCAAACCACTGCATTGTCAGGCCAGGTGGGACAGCGCATCCTAGAGAAAGGCTTTGAAAGTAATGTGAAGTTCATTTGCAGGCACTCTGCCCAATCACATGTTTATTCATTTATATTTTTGTCCTAGAAAAGCATGAGTCTGTTTGGACTTATGTGATAACATCTGAAGGTGCAGATAGGTGCATCTATTTTTCTGCCATCACCACTCTAAGGTGCTGAGGATCCCATTAACATATAAATCTTCCCCATCTTTGCCTGACACTTGAATTTTTCAAAATAATTTAGCATCCCGTTTGTCACCTGCAGGGCAATTCTCTCCCTTTTAAATGGAAATTAGGAGTTCTGTGGTTTAGCCTGAAGTGTTAAATTCAGAACCATTTATCAGTTTCTCTCACCTTCCCATTCATCTCTCAATCATCACGTTAGAGAAGATCAAACTGTCCTCCATCAAGAATTCTAATCAATAACCAAGGAAATTAAGCAATATAAAATACTCCATGTCTGGGCGACAGAAAGGTTTTGTTGATGCTCTTTGTGATGGGCTACACAATTTCAGTTCTGGGCTTACCATTCATAGTCATCATGAGAAGTCTGGAAATCCACACTGTTGTTGTATAACAGCAGCAGTCATGGAGCTCCACATCCTTGCACATACCCCTTTGGAACACCAGGTTATCAGATATTCCTTGCATGCTCCCAGTGGTATTTTGGTTCCGCTGCTTGGCAAACACCTATCAACACTGGCTGGGTCAGGATTTATCCTGCATAGTTTGTACATCACCTAGAATATGACAGTGACCCATGCTGCTCCAGAGTTTGCATATTTCCTATTAACACATATGGATATAATATTTGCCATGTTTCTACTTTAAAGCATAAGATATGGATACGCCAGGAGCTGTTTCAACACCATGAAACTGACAGAAATATAAATATCAGCTTCACTCATTTAAATAAATCAAAGCTTACAGTTTGAATTTAATGACCAGCTAATAGTTAACTTGGCTGAAAAGCCTTCAGAAAGGCTTCCTCTGACTTCAGAAGTTCTAGCACCACAAGAAGACCCAGACAGCACAGCAACTGGCAAACCAAAGGCAGTGCCATCCTGCTGCTGCTGCCTCACATAGGGCTCAACAGCAGAAAACAGTGTAAAATGAACAGGAAAACATGTTTGTTCTGTCAGCTGTACCTGCCTATCAAGTCATGTTGCCCATTAGAAGTTATTTTCCAAAATCTCTTAACCTAATAATTGTAATATACACAAAGGCATTTATGCTCCTATGAAATACTGCAGCCTGTCAGTGCTGGAGAACTTGACTACCAAATCCAGTAGTTTGCTCTCACCACCAGAGGATTTTAACTCATGGCAGAAGTGAGCTAGCAAGGCAGATGTTTTTGCAATGGTTTTTGGAGAGAAACAGATCCCGTATCAGAGCAAAGGGGTTGAAAATTGCATTTCCCTTCCTCCCTCTCTGTTACATAAGAGTTAAATGTCTCCATTAAGTGTTTACAAACCACGTTATCCAGCAGGCACAGAGCAATAGGTTTAAATAAACAAAACCAAAAGTTTACACAATTTGATGTCAGCGTACACACACACACACATAAAACAGTTTGTTTCAGTCTGTTACACTAAATAACTGCCTCAGATGCTGTTATGGGCACTCATCTCTGACATGGGACATTTAATTCCCCATCAGAATCAATTAACTCATGGTTGAGATTACAACTGCAGGGAATACTAATTAATAACTATTAATTAGTCAATTAAAGGTTGGGACGGCCTGTCAGCCTCTGTCTCAGGTGAGTGTTATACAATACAAGGCTCACTAGAACAACCAGTTTGAAACTAAGTACATTTTCCTTTTGGGAAAGTAATTAATCTGCTGCTTGTAATTCTGCTCAGCTTCTTCATTAAAAGCAGCATTCGTCCTCCTTTGCTGCAGACTCTGCCTAGCAGATAATCTTCCTTGCTGTGCTCACCTGCATCACAACACCAAGACACACAACTCCGGTCATGGTCCATTACATCATCATTAGATCCTGCAGCAAGGGGAACTGCTGCCTAACCAGCCATCACAGCTAAACACCAGCTGTAATGCTCCAACATACCGGAAGCCCGATCTACACACTGAGAGGAGGCTACTGCTGTGTGAGGAGATGCTCGTCTATGCATTTGCCAGCTTGGAAAAGGAATTTGCTTCACCTCTAAACAGCTGACAGATTGAGAATCCCAGATGCAAAGGAGAAGGTCAAAAGCTCCAAGAACACCACAAAGCCACCAGCCTTCAGCAGAGCCACCTTCTAAAAACAAAATGCTGAAAGAGGAGTTCTGCACAGCCTTGTTTGCTGAGCTGCTGCACACCTGTGGAGCAACAAGAACAGCTCTATGCAAGAATATTAAAATAGCTTGTTAGCATCTCAATGTGAAGGATGGGGAAAATTGATGAAAGCGCAGGAGCACAGCGATAAGCAAGACTTACAAATAACTTTGGGGAAAAAAATTTTAAAAAAGTGCAAAACACAACCCAAGAATGTTCTCCACATTTTCCTATATGAGATTTCATTAAATGCAGCCTTGAAAATAATCAGTAAAAAATGTATTTGGAAAATTAGTGCAGCTATTGTACACTGCTCTTTTAGAAAATGTGTGTGCTTTATGTGAAAAGTTAAAGAACAGAATCTAACGTGCTCTTCCAATTTCTAAACAGGACATCTTCCTAATAAATTCACTAATGAAAGCCATGCTGAAAGCAGGCAAAGTGGCTGAAACCCCTGACCCTGTATCATTCCATGTAAATATACATTGCACCACTGCACAGTTGTGCAATTACAATTCATAGGGAAAAGCACATACCAAATACATCCCAACTATAGCAGCATTTATGGAATCTTTCTCCTTTACAAAGGAACCTGTGTGGTTCTTGCCAAGAAAAATGAGCAAGTAAAAGACAATCTCAACTCTATTTCTCTCAGTGTAAAGGAGATACCTAAAGACATTTTTCACTATATTTGCCCACCCTATGTCATTAGCAATACTAAAAAGGATGTCAAAGCCACGTATGCTTCACCATTCCCTAGGGCCTTTCCATGTACTTTCTCTCTAATTTTGATCAACTCAGATATTTAAGTGAAAAGGAAATACTCCTGGTCCTTCCTTACTCAGTTTTGAGACCTTCCATCGAAACCGTATGAGAGGTTTCTCCCCAGAAGCACACAGCCTGCAGCTACTCTCTCTGCAAGCCTCAAAACATTCACTCTCCTTCCCCAAATCTAACGGTTCTGAGAAATGCAGACATATCTAAGAATGGGACCCACCAAACTGGGAGGTCTGCAATTATCTATCACATAGAAATGGGCCGTGGTTATTTAGATATAAAATAGCTGTGACTACTCAAGATTTCTAGAGGTAATAAAAGTCTTTATTTAAAGCACAGAGTCAAAAAAAAAAACAAAGGGAAGAGGAAATTAAAGTAAATCTTGCACCGCTGAGCTGGCACAGACAACTAGATCAATGCCAGCACGCAGCTCTGCTGTATGGGAGCTCTGCATTCTGATCACTAGCAGTCTGCATGTAAATGAATTGCTAAAGGAAGAACAAAGAACAAAGAGAAAGCAAATACAAATGCATATGCCCAATCATTCAATTTGGGTTTATTCATAAAAAGAATTTAATTCTTTGCTTCCGCTTCTGAAGCAGAAAGAGCCATCACGTTGCATTTGCAATATAGCAAATTTCAGTGCTTCACAATTACACATTTGTGTACGTGTGCTATGAAAGCTACACCCACCCATTCTAAAAGTAAAAATGAGTTTGCTTTTTCTCTAAACACACACTCCAGAGAAGTGATGTCCAAGGGGAATCTTTTCTCTTGTCAGCACCCCCAGCATGCACAGGTACCTGGATTGAGGAGGAGGGGAAGGAGTTCAGATTTTTGTCAAATTTCTGCAGTACTGAAGGGTTCCTACCTCCAATAGGACAAACAGTTGGGCTTTCTGATATTCAGAATTTGATTTCTGAACAAGTTTCCTGCTTTCCATAGCGTCTCTCTAATAGCACTAACTTTTAAATGATTAATAATAGTAAACAGGATTTTAAAGGCTCTCCAGCACCAAAAAGAGCAGATAAGCATCTAGAGATTTTTGCAATGCATCGGGGAATCCATTTTCCATTGCACCCAGACATTGTTTTGTGTTTGTAAAGATATGCAAATGGTACTCCCAAACTTAGGGGTAGGAATGAACAGGATCCCAGACAAAATCAGTGACTTATTCACCTCAAAACACTGATATTCAGGTGAAAGCATATTCTTCCACATAGCTGAAAGTAACACAGATCACTCAGTAAAGAACATCCCAGGCTACGCAGCGTCTGTGCTCAATTCCAGCTCTGACATCAACAGACAGCACAGGCAGGAAAAACAATTTTGAGTATCTAAACCATAGGGTCCCAGCTTTATTTATTTTTTTTCTTCCACTTCTACTCACTGAAATATCTTGGCATCAAAACATTTCCTTGCTGCATAGACACAGCATACGCTATGCACAGCATTGGCCCCTAGCACAGAGGAAATTTGTACTGGGACGCAATGGCAGCAAAGCAAGGACCCGTCATGCACACACTTGGACACCTGGATAGCACAAGGCAACCTCCTTACACAGGCCCAGAAAGGAAGCCCACTGAAAACAAATGCCTATTGAGGAGTCAAAGTTATCCTTCCACTGATTAAAGCTAACTAAATAATCAGACATCTAATCATCAAGCTACTGTCCAAATTACCTTGACATGTGAAAAGAAAAGATTGAATTTACTTTTTATTTACTTCTTTAATAACTGACTGTGTGATGCCCCATTTGTTATGTATTTCTTGCTCACACTGTTCCAAAAGCAAATACAAATTTTAATATTGTTTATGTTACTATCATTTGAAAATTAATAGCTTTTCATATATCTTTTGACTTCCTACTGGCTAAAAGGAAAAAAAACCTCAAATATATTCAAGGCTAAGTGTCATTTAAACTGCCTCTGATATACACGTATTATAGTAAATTACCATAAACATGCTATGCAGTGATGGAGACAAATGCCCAAAGAGAAAACCCATGTAAACAAGATAAGTAAAACTGTCTTATACATATTTAAGGGAGCCATAAATGAGAGCTACTCATAAACTTGATAAAGGTAATAGAAGATGCATGTGAAACTTCATTGCTATAAAATTCAGGTTAAAAAGGTGATATAAATATTTTAGTCTTTTATCCAAGAGTAGCTTTAAAAATTTAGTCTCTTTTCATCTGCTTTGGAGGTGGGCAGAGGAAGGGTAGAAGATTGTCTTTTTTCCTTTTTCTCTCTTTTCGCCCTCCACCTTCTGTTAGTTATTTCAAGTCCTATTTCTTACCAAATTTCTTAGAGAGCTTGTTAAATTTTGATGCAATATATACAGGAATATATGCACACACCCACAGAGTTACTAAATGCTGGTACTCTGATGAAAGGGCTTCTAAACATTGGCATCGATTTGTGTTTAGGATTTCTATAACCTGTTCCCTGGTACAGCTGCTGCGTACACAGTAACATGCATCTTCATCCTCCAGAGTCCTCGCTCATCATCTCCAAAAAACAAATATTCAGGTTTTATGAAACACATACTCTACTCTACTGATGCAACAGTCTTGTATATCAGTCAGTAAAATGAACTTTAGGTTGATTTACTGCATCTAAAATTTGGGATGGATCTTTATGTTCTACACATTATCGTTCAGAGAAAATTCCCCTGGAACACTATGAAAGCACGTTGGTTTTTAGAGTCCTGCTTTCTTGCTCCATCTCCCAGCGATTTCCTCAAGTCAGTTCAATTTTCACATGTTCCCCACCTCAGTCCCAGCAGCCACTCATGAAGATCACCTAGCTCTAAAAGCCAAGCAAGGTCTTTTCTGGCTTATGTATTAGCAGCAGCAGATTTTGTGAAATCAGATTGGTTAATAAGATACCAGGAGAGTCTGGACTGTCACTACAGTTCCAGCAGGAATAGTAACACTGATTTAGCCATTTAAGAAACAGAGGATAACTCTAAACATACTCAAGTAGCAGAAAACTATAGGATTAAAAAAAAAAAAAAATAGCAGTCATTCATAAGCAATTGCTTTGGAAACAGAAACCATGGAAAATACACTAAAGTACTCTGACATTTTGCCAATAGAGTTTAAATTTCTAGTGGTATTCATTTCAGATCCTATGCTTAGGGGAAGAGAAGAATTTTTTTCACCTTTCTTGCTGTTTTGAACTTCTCTTATTTAATTTGAGCAAAGTTGGGCCAGAACCAAAGCCTGTGATCCAAGTATTCCCACACTTTCTGCTCTTCCAAATCAAAATCTATACATTATGCCTGTGATCCATTTCTCACCTTAATGACTGTCTTGTTTCTCTTATTCGCTCTCTGAGCCTGCTTCCCAGTCTGTTTATTTTCTCTTCATCAACTTTTTTGGGAAGAGGCCATTTCATTTTCCATCAAGTCTCTCCTCTCTTCCATCGATTCTTATTCTGTATTTCTCCCTTTTGCCCTCACACAGCACTACACATTTTCCTCTCCATTAAGTTAACTCACAATTCATCAAGATTGTGCACTCCAGAGCCAAACAGATATGGAGCTGTTTTAGAAGAAAAGGCAGAGATTGCTCCAGCTCGCTAATAAAGGGTATCAATCTTGCTCCCTTTTAAATGAAACATGTTGTAAGCTTCTCTCAGTCACACTAATGAAAGTATTTTGCCAAGTTTATCCTTAGCATGAGTCCCAGACCAAGTAGTGGGGGAGGAAAGGGGCCCAGCATTGAGAATAATGAACGTATCTTTTTAGTTAATGGATATTACATATTAGAAGAACTGAGAACCTTCTTTTTTTTTGCACTAGAAATAGGACAATAATGTGCACTTTGTATTTGAAACAAAGGGCCAGGACCCTCACTCTAAGAGGCATATATAACGGCTCTGCAGACTCCACAATATTCCACGAGGTCAGTTAGAAGGCAATTCTTTTCTGACCACTTCTATAAAAGCCTTGGGAAGTTTTAGGGACTTTGTTCCATAACTCGAAGTGTTTTATACCTTCGAAGCCAGGAGAACTGAACACAGTTAGCTCAGACATCCCTCCTCATAATTTCTCTTTCATTCCTCTTGCTGATACTCATCACAAAACACTTACCTAACTTGATGGTACTCTGTTCTCATGTGGCAGCTCAGGAACTGCAGCTCGCACTGACAAACACATATGCTCCCCATATACAAGAGGGGAAGTGTCTCTGAAGTTCTTCAGGAGAGAAGGACTTACTTTCCAAGGATGGGCAGGTCCCTCACAGCAAAAGACAAGAACTATGTCTGGAGAACCAAGAAGCTCTACTTTATTTTTAGTTATATTCTAGTCTGGAGATTGTGGGGGAGTGAGAAGGGCTTAGTAAATAGCACCTTATCGAGATCATCAAACACTACAGATCTTAAGCTTTATCCAAAAAAAAGAGAAAAAAAAGCTAAAATACAATGAAAACAAGGACACAGCATTGAGCTCTTGAGGTACCAATAGCATCTGGGAATCAGCTGAAAGGATGACTTCTCATTACAAAGATCAGTGAAATCTACCTCTGTATCACTTAGCAGAGCTAGCGTGGCAAATGTGCATGCATAACCTGGTATTGAGAGTCTGTAAGCATAAATATTAATAGAGAAACTATGGCACAGAATGACAAGATGATGGGCAAAATGGAAAAAAACAGCAGAGCATCTTCTGCATAAGAGTTTTACTTGTGACTGTTAGCCTATCTTTCTGCTTTTCCCTCAACAGGCACTTAACGTACTGGAGAGGTCTGGAATGGATCTCTTCTCACCTGCCTCAATTCCTCTGCTGCAAAGAGCTTAATAGATTCCAAGCACAATAGCAGAAACAGGTAAATAATATTTGCCCAAATATCTTGTATCTCTTCTGCAAAGAATCAGTTTGAATTTAACGGAAACAACTTCCATAGTTCATGCTTTTGAAAGGATAAAAATCTCTCGGCTTTGTCTTAACCTACAGTTCTCATCGGATTCTGCTGTTTTTCAAAACTTTAAGAAAAAAAAAAAGATGATTTTTTAAGTACCCTTCCAAAATACGGCTGTATAATTATTATAGAAAAATGTTAAAATACTCTAATACTTTGGCATTAGTGAAAAAGCATCCTTCATTATTTATCAGAATGTTTTGACATCATTTAAGTTTTCCCTACCATGTCCTTTTTTTTTTTTTTTTCAGAATAAAGTATTTTCCAATTTTCAAATATTTTCTCATCTCTCCAAAGAGAGATTTTTTGATTCATCAGTTAATGTTTCAAATAGGAAAAGTCAACTTCATTCAACTCAGGAGTCAGCACAGCTCCAAGAACATGATCTAGCACCCTCATTTCAATACACTGCACATCTTATGGCCAGATGCTACGCTAAAGAAAAAAAGTTAAATAATAAAGTGATAGAGTCTAACTCCATCCTATAATCCTAATTTAATACGAGCTCTGTGCGCACAGCTGAGGACTGTATTTTTAAAGTCACTTCGCTTTCCTGCTAACATCACTTTAGAGGCTTAAAATCCATTTCCCCCTCCCAAATCAAATTCTACTTTCCTTGTTTCTGTTCTATCTGCTCCCCACACCAGCTCTTAGTGAGCATTGATACAGTCTAACGCCAACTGCGCAGCCCATGACTTGCTCTGTATTCTCTATGTATTCCTTCCCCTATGTTTCTTAAGACAGGAACAGCAAAAGAGATTTTTCTCCTTTCCAGCTCTAAGAGTTACTCAGCAAGGGTCTAATGAACCATTATGCATCCTTTCCTCCTCCACCATCTTGCTCCCACCAGCATGATTCTTCCCAATGGCATAGCTATTGCCCACTGCCTCAAATGCTCCCCCTATGCCCAGCCACACCAATATCTGTCAAAGGGCTCAAGAGCAAAGAGAGCAGAGTTTCCCACACACCTCACTTTTCTACTGTACCCATCAGGTGCTCAGTGCCAGCCTAGCAGATGCATTATTGCAAGCGAGAAAGATAAAATCACCTCAGCCTCACCTGACATATCTTCCCATTTCCAGCTAAACTTCTATATCATTATAATAGTCTTCATTATTGCTCTTAATTCCTTATTCCTTTGAGAAACATTGTCTTCCTTCATCCTGAAATAATATGACATATCATCACCAGTTATTGCAAATGACAATTTCTGTCTCTCCTGGGGAGCATATTTTATACCTGCTTCCTTTTCTGCAGCACATCAACGTGACAGAACTTACGGAAACAACTGAAAATAGAGAAAAGCCAGTCTACATGAGTTTTTAAACTATACCTTGAAGAAAAAAATGCACAATGGGAAAAAAAGCTCAGGAAACTGAATCTTAGCATCCACAAGCTGACAGCTATCAAAAAGATCAACTCAGCTGGATGGGACAATGTAGACAGCCCTTCTAATTTTGGTAAGCACAAAACTTGAGATGCCACGATGCTATAAGTTGTTAGATTTAGGTGTTTTTTGTTTTGTTTTTGTTTCTTAATGACAAATGAACTCCTCGGTTGTTCTCTTTTTTCTGATTGCTTTGAAAGGAGAGACTGTACAATGGCATGGAGCAATTGAATTGTAAAGACAGAGGCACAGATGGATAACAACTCTCTGTCATTTGTTCCTGAAACTTCCTAAATGAAATTCACATCAAAATGTGAAAATCTGTAAAGCATCATTAATTTCAAGGGATCCAAGCAAGATTTTAAGCAGGAACTATGAAATAGTTTCTGTGTGTATTCTTCTGATGTCTTTCCTATTTCATCTAATTAACAATAAAACAGATGTCCCGTGACAAAATCAGCTTTTTCATCCAATAACACTCTGATGATCGAAAAATGCCAATCCCTTCACATATGTAAGTTAAATGTCGCTGGAGACAGTTGATGCAATTTAGAGATAAAAGCAAAGAGAATATTAACACTGGGTAACTACCAACAGGGGTGCAAAATCTTATTGCTGCCCTCCAAAGTTAGAGTTCTCCAGCGCAGTCATTTTTGGACTAAGCACTTACACTTCTTAACATACGTTCTTACAACAGTAAGAATTAAGTTGGTAATCTTAACACGAAGGATGCTCCAAAACCACTGCCTCCTGTCTCATTATACTGGCCAATGACATTGCAGATGCACGTTGGTGGTATGGCAGTAGGGGTTAAACCTTCCTGCCAGCATTCCGTTACGTTTTATTGCTGTGCAACAGATGCAGCAGAGGGGCAGTGTGACAAAATGGTGTCCAGCAAGGGCGGGTGAAGCAAAAGGTGTGTCACTGAATTCCTCCATGCAGAAAAAAATGCACCCACAGACATTCACTGATACTTGCTGAATGCTTATGGAGATCAAACAGTGGTTGTGAGCAGAGTGAGGGATGGGTGGTATGTTTCAGCAGTGGCAATAGCAAGATGAAAGACAAGCCACACTCCAGACAGCCATGTTTTGTTTTGTTTTTTTTTTAACCAGGGAAGCTTGAGGGCTCTTGTTCATCACTGGTGAAAATGTATAGCTAATGGTGATGACTAGTTGAAAGTTAGTGTTTTGTAGCTGCGAATTTGCTCTATCAGTGTTAATGTGCTTGTTGTATCTTTTGTAGTTTCCATCAAAATAAATAGGAGGCATTATTTTCAGAGCAAATTACTCAAAGCTCTTATAAAGGCTCGTGATCTACAGTAAAAGCGGTCTATATTCTCTGTTGCTAAGTTGTAAGAGCCAGGAACAAAAGAAGATTAAACTTCAGCTCAGCAAGATGAACCAGTAAGATAAGAGAAGAAAAGCTAGTTTCCTTTACCAGACTGCATAAACACAGGAAAACTCACTGCATTGGTATACACCTCAAATGCATGGCTGAAATTCACCAGCATCATAAACATTCATTCTTAATGACTCACTGACAGCTTCTATCTACTGCTAATTTACCACCTGCCCACCTCGAGATGCTGCAAAGCTAGCTCACATGTAGGCTGCTCTCAGGGAGGAAATTCACTGCTGGTTTACACTATTGTTAGCGTGGTGGAGGAAGGTGATCAAGACTACTTCAGATGGAGTTGCCTCCTTTTAAGGGCGCTTCTGTGAAGAACTGCACCCTCAAGTGGCAGCCCTGAGTTAGGCTGATTTGCTCACAGAAGTTGATTTGTTGTTAAAACACTCATCTCCCTTATGCTCACCATATTTTTTTTAATTAAGACCAAAGTGTGTCTTCCTCTCTTAGTCTCTTTAATTTTGTTGTCTCTGATGCTGTTCCAACCAGTTTAGAAACAAATGCAGAACTTCTGTTGCTGAGTCCATGTAACACAATGGAAAAAAAGAAAAAAAAACATTCAACTTGATTTTCCAAATATTAAATAAAGTTTTCTGAATTTTGTTATGAATGCCCATGAACTCACTGTGCCATCTTCATTCTCGTTTAGTGCAGGTGTCACAGCCAATCCCTCCAACAATCCTTCCTGCCCTCAAGCAAAGCATTAATCTCTAAAAATTTGCCCCACTTGGCCATAAGTTATTTCCTGCTGTCAGATATGCTCTTCATTAATTTCCTCTTAATTGTTTACATGTGTCAAATGAATATTATTTTAGCTGACCCTATTTCAGAAATCTTTACAACTTTCAGTTTAAGAATGTCTCTTCATCTCATTCCTCTTACGTCCCCTCAAAGAAAATGGAGTTATTTTGACATTCAAAAGATACCCTTCAGAAGAATACAATTATTCTGAAGATACTACAACTCTTTATGAAATGTGATATACAGTACTCAGAGCGACTCTGAAGAAGTTAATCATAGTTGCAATCATGTGTCTTACCCAATTCACACAGTTGTGTGATTGACAGAAACTCCCAAAGCAGAATTCAATTAAGTATAATTTTGATTCTCATAAGACAAGCCTGCCTTTGTTGTAACACTAAAATCAGTTCTGAAACACAGATAAAACAGATATTAAATAATGTAATCTGCAGCTGCTCATACAGAATAAATGCCACCAATAATAATTCTGCCACAATTACTTTCTGCAGACTTCAGAGCTGGTTTTCTTCAAAACTGAAGTATAATATGTCAACTTATAGTATACTGTGAGGTGTACTTTCAAAGGTTTTAAATTATCTAAAAGTGAAGAAAAAAAAAATACATAGGGATTTTCAGAACCATCAAGACTCTTACCTCCACCACCAAATCAACAGAATTTGCAAATTCTCAGTTATCAGACATATGCACATATATAGAGGTGGCATCACCTTCAGCAAGTGACAAGGTCTGTGACACATCCTCTGTCTAAAGGAATGCTTTGGGAATTCTGGGTAAAGAGATGGTGGTACAGCAATGCAGTCTGTGGGGGTAATAACCATGATTTGTCATTCAAAATGCCCCATAACTTCTACATAATCATAGAACCATATAATTGCTCAGGTTGGAAAAGACCTTAAAGATCATCGAGTCCAACCACAACCTATCCATGCTACCCCAACTCTTAACAACCCTCCACTAAATCACGTCCCTGAGCACCACAGCCAAATGGTTTTTAAACACACCAAGGGATGGTGACTCAACCACCTCCCTGGGGAGCCTATTCCAGTGCTTAACAACCCTTTCTGTAAAGAAGTTTTTCCTGATATCCAACTTAACTTACACTGGTGCAACTGAAGGCCATTTCCCATAGCCCTGTCACCAGTGAGAAGAGACCAGCCCCGCTCTCACTGTAAGCACCTTTCAGATATTGGAAGGGAGCAATAATGTCTCCCCTCAGCCTCCTTTTCCCCAGACTAATCATAATAGTACTTTAACAAGTTAAACAGCGGACAAGTCTTGGTCGCTTCACTCGCTCTCTTGCTACATCAGACAAAAACTCAGTATGCCAAAAAAGATGAGTTCTGTTGGCACTTTTCACTCACTTTGAGGAATAAGATAAAAAGGCCCCTGAGTTTTCCCCCTGAGACAAAGTCTGAAGTGGTCTGTGGAAGACGGGTCAGAAATTGATGGCACTTGCCCTTTCAGTGCCCATGTTTCTCATTACCTGTTTGTTGTATCCACCTGCTGTCTCTTTGGTTGGTGCCATGAACCCTGGCAGCCACATTAATTGCACTGCAGTAATTCTGTTTTAGAAATACAGATAGTTCTGCTCCATTCAAGCACCTTCATTCTCTTTTTTGCTGAGAACATACTCAACTGAAGGGATTAAATCCCTCAGATATCACTTCAGACAGACACACTAGAAGAGTATACCAGCCATTATTAAAAAAAAACATTTCCAGTTAAAGGGGAGGGGAGGGGGGGTGGAATCAGAAATCCATTTTGGGTCATGAGTGCCCAAAGCATATTTAGATTAGCATCTTCCCTAACTTGCTACTTGCAGCTAAAACAAATCACAGAAAAAAAAAAAAAAAAAAGTACACGTTCCACTGGACTGAGCGCACGTAAAGTTGATTCTTAAACAAAACAATGGGGGGGAAAAAAAAAGGGGGAGGGGTGCATACTAAAAAAGAGACAGCGTGCCGCTATCATCTAACCTTCAGCTGCCAGCGCTGTCTCCTCTTCAAAGTCGTTTAAGACAAGGGACAACCGACGGCTTTAACACAGTCTCTGCTGCTCTCTAGTGGTCTCTCCAGCAATCGCTCAACCGTAGGAGCAGTTATCCATTCCAGCCGCAATTAGAAACTTACATTATTACGTATTATTAACCGTAGAGGTTTACTTTTATTCTATTTCCAGGGCTCCTTTGAGTTAGAAAAGCAAATCTCGAGATCCTCTATTCTGTACTATCATCTATGAATTAACACAATGCTACCGTAATAATTATCTTCTTGTTGTATAAATAGAAACTCCTTGATTGCAGCATACTGTACCCTGCATCTCCAGGGGGCAACACCACAACGCTGTTCCTTACTGTAAACACCCAGGAAATTGGAAATATTACATAAGATGTGACCAAGGCTTTCCTTAAACAACAAGAAAAAAAGTACTTTTAAAGCGGTCACATTATAAACTCACCTTTATGTTCATTCACCCATTTATATTCCTCATTTCATGCTTAATAAAAGCATTTCACAAAATCCCATGAAAGTATAACCAAGATGACAAACACGTTGGCACAGAAGAAGGGTGGGTATCTCAATCCACCCATGAATGGGCAAAAAGCCTCTACTAGTTACAAGAGACGAGCTTGGCACTGGAAAGGGCTTCTATTTTTAACCCAGTTTCCAAGGGAAATGTGTTTTATGCAACCATCCTACATGCAAATGTTGTATGCTGGTCACCCTCACTGCTATCACTACTCTGTCTAAACAACAAGCCGCAGCTGAAGCCTTATAAATTACAGAAATTCAAAAGAACTGGTATGTGCAGCTTTATAGAAGAGAGTCCTTGTAAGTGCCTTCCCTGCAAAGCTGCCAACCAATATCACACTTACACATGAGGCTGGAGGCTTTGGTGCTAACTCCTGTTTATTTTATAATAAAAATAATCAAATGCTAAATAATAAACCAGTAAAAAAAAATAATCAAAATTACCCATTTGTGTTGGGATGCCATTATGCTGCAAATGCAAAGTAATTCACACACTTTACCTCAGAGCAGATGGAGAGAAAAAGTAAACAGGTCAGCATGAGAATGAAATGGGTTATGGCAAGGGACAGAGGGCCAGGAACAGCCAATGGTGTCCCAGTGATGGGCAGAAATCCCACTCCAGCCAAGTCTCTGTTAGCTGAGATATTGCATAGCCCTGCAAAAACAGTCCCTTCCCAAAAGCACTGTGGATTCCACGACACAAAGTGGGAAGCTGAAGAGAACATGGTAACTATGAAGCCAAGATTGGACCTGAGGTCATTGGATGACTGCAAGTCAGTTTCACATTTGTGGCATATTTGTTTTCATCTGAATTGAAGAAGGACTTTTTAAAACTGCAGATATAGTTCTTTGATTTATTTAAATTGCCTTTCACATTGCATTAATAAAAGTATTGCATGTCATTCTCAGCCTGCTTTTCCCTTAGCAGCTGGAATTCTTTCCCTCTGTCAATTTCTAGAGCTGAATTTTATTCTTTTTAATCTTTGGGCTCAAGGCACACTTTTTCAACCTGATTTCCTTACAAATATTTGGGGCTTGCTCCTGCATTCCTTGAAGTCAATGAAAATCCTGAATGAACAAGGAATGCAGAACAAAACCACAGAGTAATTTACATTTTCTATTTTACTTGCTTTGAAAGACCCTGAAGACATATTGCTATTTATTACTACAATAAAACATTTCTAATTCACTCAAGTGAATTAATGACTGAGAAACCTCCTGGATACTACTAAACTGGCAAAACAAAGTGATTACTATATTATTTTCTGAAGCAAAACTAATATAAGCCTTTTTTTCCCTTGTTAAGTACACCTGTATTTGATTATTTCTTACAGTCATTTACTGCTCAGTACGACAGGTTCTGCTGCATGCTTTGTTGAAACCTCAAAAACACGCAAGGCTATGAAAGTTCTACTAAATTTCAACCCTACAAACACAGGAGAAGCCAGCATTTTTCTGGGGGGTGGGAAGAAGTTGTGGCATTAATGAAATCCCTTCCTTTTTGCTTATATTTCAAACAGCTCAGTCAAAAACAGCTGTTCATCAAGGCCCTGATTTCAAGCATATGTCTATGAGAAGGTTTTTTCCTTGCTGTGTCCATTTTAGATGTTTGTTATATATGGTCATAGTATCAAAT
Organism: Chrysolophus pictus; assembly: GCA_037305975.1. NCBI lineage: Eukaryota > Metazoa > Chordata > Aves > Galliformes > Phasianidae > Chrysolophus > Chrysolophus pictus. The sequence continues at coordinate 23,453,100 of CM074583.1, forward strand.
TATGAGCCGAGGAAGGGATGGTTTGTCAGTTTTTCCTGGCCTAATACCTACTCAGCACAACAGCCCCTTATTTCTCTAAGTGCATCTGGATGCTCCAGTAACACGTATAAAGAGTCCATTAAGTCAGTGCATTTACTCTCCATCTTCAGTGCTGTGGAGGAGAATCACACGTTGGATCACAACTGATGGCTCCACACAAATCCTGGTGGAAAACAGCAATACCTGAAGCAGCAGTCCAGTTTTGACCACACAGTGGCAGCAGAATCAAGACTCTGCTCAAAAGAGTCCTTTTAACAAATGGGATCTGCTGTTGGTGCCACAGCAGCAAACTTTCTAATGCTCCAGCCCAGTTATTGCACCGGATCCTTGCAGAACAGTGGGAGTTCTGCTGAATAGGCAAAAGTAAAATCCAAGTTTTCTTAAGAGCAGAACTGATAAATATGCTGTAACAAGAAACACAAGCAGAGAGCCTGATCCCACTCACATGATTAAGTCAGGAGCGACCAACTCAGTTACTATTTATGCCTCCCACAGCAAATGGGACTTGAAGAAGCTTGGAACTGCAAAGGTGCAGGGTGAGCCCAGTTCATTCCTGGTGGTCATCAGAAAAATATAGCACACGGGATCTACTCCCTACCACCAAATACATGGATAGTATTCTACAACAGAGCAACGTCCCAGGACAGTCTGAGGTCTCTTTGAGTAAATATCATAACCCACAAGACCAGTGCATCTCAGCTGTCATGTAACAGTGAAAGTTAATGTAGCTTAGAGCCTGCAGATCTACATGGCCTTTGCTACACAGCATCTGCTTGTCAAAACAGCCAGGGAAAGGCTCCTACAGTATTCAAATGGGGCAAACAAGAGGCAGTGCAGCAAAACAAACACCAGATGGAATGGTACGAGGAATAGTGTGTGGAAGAAGGAAAAAAAAAAAAAAAAAGTAAAAAGTGCTCTGTAGACTCTACAAAGCCTATTTGAGGAAGTGAGGAGAATGGCAGAGATGGTAAGGAAGGGTGAGATAAGAGATGGAGTATTTTCCCTCTTCTTGAAGAGCCCTGCAGGGACCCTGCCCAAAGCCGGCACTGCCCTTCTCTGCACACCCTTACTGAGCTGTGCCAGCTCCAACCAGGACAGACAGTGGGGCTGACAACTTGGAGGGGAAAGGAGAGCATCTAGGACACTGTGCCTGTCCCAGAAATCTGTCACAGGGCAGGCAATGGGCATAAGCCAGCATGGGGTGGCACATCAGCTTCCATAGCTCTTAGGAAGGAAAACTCTGGCTTCTGGATCCTCACTGTACAAAAGAGCAAAATGCTGTACACTGATGAGCTGTCTTCCTCCGAACCAAGCATGCTGTTGCAGCCAGGTGTGTGGCAAGAAATGGTGAATCACTTTAAGAAAAAAGTGAAATATCCACCACATTAAACAGGATTGTCAAGGAATCAATGCACACAAACTTCAGAAGGGTAGAGCAGCATGTATGCACCACACACATTTTTCAGTTTTCTGTGACCATTTTAACTGGAGAGGAAGTCATCTGCCTTAATCATTACTATTAAATTTATTATTCATTAACCATATAAATAATTTAAATTTAAGACTAAGGATCTTGGAAGTCATTGTGAGACACCTGCTGTCAGTTTCTGATAGCTGGCAAAAGCTTGTCTGCTGGTGCTTCCAACCTGGATTCCTTAACAACAGGTCAGATCTGGTCTTGGACTTCCGGGAAGAATGTGATGTTTAAAGCAATGTCATTCCCTCAATTTTGCCAAGCCTTTATGGTTTTTTCTCCTTCAACCAGATGGTTAAAAGTTCACTTGAAAACAAACATTCTCATGGACTACCAGAACTTCAAGAGTCAGATTTTACAGAAATCCTTTCAGTAGTGGAAGATACTCAGCAAGTCACCTTGACCAGTACTCACAGGTGCGGTAATTGTTCTTGTTTCTATCTTTCAAACTCCAGCTAGTTACTGTATGTGATAATTTGGGCTGAGGATGCAGGAATTACCCCAGTCCCCTGGTGACTCCTCTCTCGTGCACATGGGAACTGTTTGACAGAGCAGGAAGCTTAACCAAAGCCTTCTGAGTTTCAGCCAGATGCCCAAACCACAGCACCACTGTCTGAATTTACTTGTAAGAGAGACACCTCTTAACCTCTGCACTTCCACTACAGACATTTGAACAAGAGCTCAGCATGCACGGATGGCACCTTTAAGGTTTTAGCCGTGATTGTTAAAACAAAGAGGATTAGGGTAAACTACCACTACTACAAACTGATCTCCTGCATTCTCCTAATCTCTCTTTAGCCTTTCTCAGGACAGAGGCAGCTTCCTGAGCCCTTTCAAGCATCCTATGTCACTGCTCTGTGACTAAATATCAGCAAGGAAGAAACAGGCTGAAGACACGCAGTGCCTGGTGAGATTTTCAAAAGGATTGTAATGGCAATTAGGTAGAAGACACTTTGAAAACTGTATCACGTGCAATCACAGGAATCTGCTACCTAACCTGGAGAGGAGGGCTGAAGTTTTAGGAGGCAGAACAAGAGTTGCTGAAGAGATTCTGTTAAAGACAGACATGCCAATTAAAGTGCACATAGAGGAGAAAACGGTATTGCTGCAGAAGAACAAAGAAGAAATGCCTTCTTTTAGCTAGATTATGAGCTGTTCATAAAAAACTTTCAGTGCAAAACTTAGCATGTAGTTTTACGGCTAGAGACCTTTCACGGCAATGGTATTAAAAAAAAAAGATAGTACTGGATTACAACTATAATGTTAAAAAAATTTAAGAAAAGTCTAAACTAATATCCAGACTCCTCAAAAAGGTCTGAGGTTTTGGATTGCCTTCCTATAGGATTGTGATATATCTGAAGGAAATCTTTTCTTTATTTTTCCCCCTTCTTTCTTAATATTTTTCTAGGAAGTTCCTACTTCTGAAATAAATGGAGAAAAAAAAGAAAAATATTTATAAATAAGTAATATAGAAAATGAATTCTTTAAACAGAGATATAATAAGAGACAGGGGGAAAAAAAAAAAAAAAAAGATACATCTCAAGATGACTTAATTTTTACTTACCCCAAGATAGATCACTAATAGAAACCAGATACGCTTGTAACTTCATTTTATACTCTTATGGCCCACATGATTTTTTTCTAGTTATTAGTAGATAACCCTGAGACACATATTAAGAGGTCTGCCAAAATTGTTCTTTTTTCCCTTTGTAAGAAATTATTTCTCTTAAATACATCAGATTTCATTTTGAGAGAGCTCCAGTTAATAAGATGAAATTCAATATGCATGTTGCACATCCCTTCTGCAATTCCTTGTTTATATTCTGTGATGCATTTCTGGAAGGGTAAGGAGCCCAGTGGGTTATATTCGTATAAATCTGCTTAGTCATCAAGAAAGAACTACATGAAGGATGCAAGAAAAATGAGACTAGTGACTTTTTTGTTTGGTTCTTAATTTTGACTATCAGTAAAGTAACATGACATATCCCAAGAGATTTTTGAAGGAAAAAAAAAAAAAAAAAGAAAAATCCTTTCCTTTTTCTCAGTTGTGTTTTTCTTGACTATAAATTACTTTGCTCTTCACTAGCAGTTCTACTGCACTGATAACTAAAACATTAGTTTTTCTGCATACATGAAGAAGCAACATATTCACAAGGTTAGCACCCAACCTGCTTTTCCTCACCAATGTTTACAAAAAAAAAAAAAAGTTCTAACTTGTTATTACTGAGTTGTGGTGAATTCCTAAAGACACACAGAAGAAGCGTTCCTGCATTGTCTAGACTGTGAAAACTTCAAAGACACAGGAAAGAAATCAGTATGAAAGTCACTTAGACCACTTTTTTTTTTTCCACATGCAAAAAAAAAAAAAAAAAAAAAAAAAAAGGAGAGATTTGTTAGAAATTTACAAGCTCATGTCTAACACATTGCCTTTGGTATTTCAAGTTTAAAATTGGCTATCAGGTCTACTACCTTACTTTTTATCTTACCTTTGAAGTATAGATTCCATAGAGCTAGTTCAGGTATAGATTTTGGTCTTAATGTTACATTCCAATTTCTCATACGTATTATAGAATTGCAGGGGTTGAAAGGGACCTCAAGAGATCATCAAGTCCAACACCCCTGCTAAAACAGGTACCCTACAATAGGTTTCACAGATAGGTGTTCGCATAGGTCTTGAATATCTCCACAGAAGGAGACTCCACCACCTCTCTGAGCAGCCTGTTCCAATACTCCATTGCCATAAAAATGATCTACCACATGTTAGTACATTCAAGTTTTAGGTCATTACTCCTCGTCCTATTGCTATGCACCACTGAGAAGAACCTGGCCTCATCCATTTGCCTCCCACTCCCCTTTAGACATTTATACACATTTGTCAGATCCCTTCCCAGTATTCTTTTCCCCAGGCTGAACAGATCCAGGTCACTCAGCCTTTCCTCATAAGGAGATTCTCCAGTCCCCCTATCACCTTTGTGGCCCTCTGCTCGACTCACTCTAGGAGATCCCTGTCCTTTTTTAAATGGACACAGTAGTGCAACTGTAACCTCGCCGCAACAAAGTAGAAGTGGAGGATCATCTCCCTGTCATTATCTTCCCAACATACACAACACAACCTTTAAGTAACACCACTTTCTAACTGCTTGAGAACACATTTGCTGGACCCCTGGGTGCCACTGAGCCGAGCCAGGGCAGCTTGCACCTGACTGCAAGGCTCTGTGCAACCTGCTGCTTGCTTACAAAGTCAGAAACGCACTGCAAGAAGACACAGGTAATATCCCACACTGATTTCAACACTTTTCTCAAAAGACCACGACAATGAAAACAGAAAACAGTAATGTAATTTCACATGGCAAGAGTCAGTGCCACCTACCAGACCTGTCTTATCTCAGATACAGCAGGTGTGCCTGCTGATGCTTTAAAATATCTTTAAGCCAACAGTAACCCAAAATCTCAAATAAAAAAACTGCCGTAACTTGTTTCTACCACCCCTCCATGTTTGATGAGTTGCAGTGTGCTTCTACAACACTGAGAAAAACAAATTAACACCCATGCTTAACAAAAGTTGCTTAATAGAAGATAGAACTCAAGATATACACATGAAAATAAATCAAATACTCACAAAATGAAGAATTAGGTCCTCCAGGCTGCAAAGGCTGGAGGAGGCTTCCCAGGTGAAAGCTCCTCTCTGGGGCAGGAGCTGCTGAGGGATCTGAAGCACAGGGCGCCCTGCCGCCATTTTGTTGCAATCAGGAAATGGCGGGAAGCCAAACGAACCCCCTGCCTCACCCACAGCCACCAGGAGCTGCCAAGAGCTTGGGCAGGGGGTGCAGAGGCAGCTTTAGAACCCGGGGCTGAATCACTGGGTGGAGAAAAAGGCAGTGGAGTGTTGCTGGGTCACTCACAGCTGCCCTCATCAACAGGTGCACCTGGCAGGTGCAGTCACCAGGGCGGCACTGAGGGGGGTCTCCCTGCCCAAAGCAGAGTCAGGCAGCTGCTGCACCTTACCTCACGCAGCAGCAAAATGCTGGCTTTGGCTCCAGCAAGATTACAGAAGGATGATAATTTTATAAAATTATAAAAGCTGGAATGCTTGTTAATCGTATAGGATGCGACTAAAACTGTTGGACACCGTGTTGTCATCTTACAGTTGGCATTCACATCACCACTGTGTTTTTTTCATGCTTCATCACAGGGGTTGTTCATCGCTGGTTTTGTTTTTCTCCTTAGTGGGGTTTTCCTCTCACTGTCATCCTCTTATAAAACACTGAGTCATCACAGCGGTATTTGTCTCCTCAGCTATCACACACACAACTGTTTGGATGAGACAGTGATTTCCCTACGTTCTCTCTCAGCAGACTAAATCTCACCTTCAATTTTTGAGTCTTATTCCATAAGAAAAAAAACTCCTTAAGCCATGGCCCCATAGCCTTATTTTCTTGTATCCTTATTTTTCTTTTAAAGAGTTCTATAGCGTTGCCAGCACTGGAGCGATGTTTTAATAGTAGGTCTCACATTCCCACTTTCTTTGAGTACTTTATCATTCCTTCAGACCTCAGAATCAAGACAGATAGGTTTGCTGGAGAGCCAACAGGATTTCCCCTGCTTCCATCAGCATGGATGTCTTTATTGTTCATCAAATGCCTTTCTGCAAAGTGGTATTTCTGTAGCATTAATGTTAGAAGCTTGTAGGATTGTTTAAAAAAAAAGTTTTATTATTTTTGTTCTTCACTCCATGCTCCATCCTGTTAAGTCTACTGACTTAATAAAACAAGCCACCTACAATTATTCATCATTTTTAATCTCAGTAAGGTAATGCCAGTAGGAATAGCCATTTTCAATGCAAGTTCTCTAGGTGAAGAACTCATAAATCATTGTCTGCCTAAGGAGCTCTCTAAGGAGAAAGTTTGCTCTTCTTCATCTTGTTTGCTCTGTTGGTTGATTGGCACATATCTCTGTATATAACTATATCTATGGCACAATGTTATAATAGCAAGGAAAACAAAATTATTACCCCTGCCTGACATTTCATCAGCGGTACTTGGGAAATATTGTCCCTGAAAAACGTGGAACAAAGGGTTACAATTAACACTAAGAAGTGTTAATTAGACAGAGCTGGAATTACTTATTATAAAGCAGAACGTATTTTACTTCTCCATGTCTCACAACAGTATAGCTTCCTGAACCAAGTCGGGGCTCTGCTCACGTAGTGGGAAGTGAGGAAATATGTAACCCCTTGTTGCTATACTTTCTCACTGAACAAGTACTTATTAACAAGCTTATTCTTTGGCACATGTTAGTATATAGTCAGGACACAGGGTCTCTTTTGCCATTGTTAGAGCTCTGCTCTAAACTCTGAGGAATTTGACACATTTTAATGAATGAAGACAGAGTCCAGGAGAGCTTTCCTGTAATAGAGATTGCACGATTAATTAGGACCCTTATTAAAAATAAATACTCAAGTAACATAGAAGTCTGCAATTTAAGCCCCATACATCTCATGTTAAAACTGAAAATTGACATTTATTTTTAATAGAAATTGTTCTGAGTAGCTCAAGGTCACACAGTGTTGATAAATAAGCAGCAAAATTTAGTACACAAACCAAATCTTCTGAGACTCCTGTGCAGTTTTCACTACAAAACCTCACAGCTTCCTTCATTTACAAGGTCCCAATGCTCCTCTGCAACAGCAGTATCTCATTCTTATTCCATGAGAATAAGCCAGAGAAAGTTAAACAAACCAACCTGTAAAGAGAAGGGATAAATGTACCTTTCTAAAGACTTGGTATAAGAAATAAACATGATTTACTTTAAATGTACCATACTCAGATGAAATGTCAGTCCTGCCTATTTCAAGAATCACTTCATTTAATTAATCTCTGAGCAGATCAGGAGCCCACACCCATTGAGCACCAGCAGCACATTGCTACCACAGGAAGCACTTCTGTGCTTTGCATCCTGCTTCAAGGTAATATTCAGTGCTTGTTTTTTTTGAAGAAACAAAGGCGAGTCCAGAATCTGTAAACACAATATGTGACAACCCCACTGCACCTAAAATTAAACTGAAGGAAAAGCAACTGAATCACAGCCACTTGCATCAAAATAAAATTCAATTATTGCCAATCAGGGCATTACACTAATACAATATTATAATTGTTTTTATTTATTGCTCACAAGGCCTTCCAAAGATTTAATATAAATAATCACAACATATTATTATTATTAAAAAAAAAAAAAAACAGCGCTCAGAAAACAAAGAAATAACATTGAAAGTTTTCATCTGTTCAAATATTTTTTATGAAATTTAACAAAAATAGTAGTTGGAAAGCAAAAAAAAAAAACATATTTGAGACAAAATGATCTGAGGATCTGTCTAAAAAATTGTCCTCTTTGAGATAAAAAGCAATTTTTGCTGTGATGAAGTTAATTCTTGGATTGGTAAAGCATGAATTTCAGTTAAGGCTGGAAAAAGATTCATGATGCCATAAACATCTGCAAAGCAATAGACACAGTCAACAAAGATGGCTCTGTGCAAAATATTTACTGAAATCACCAACAGGATCCCTTTCTGTGTTGCATTTTGGATGCCAGATGGCTGGAGGGAGTTCCAGCAGGCAGTTTCTTAATGAGAGCGCCTCTGCCCAATATCTTCCATATCCATCAGATGCAGTATCTACCCTGCTGAGGCACCCAAGAGAAATAGAGGCTTTACCAGTGACTCCACCACATCAGTCTTAGCTTTTTACAGTTTATGGCGTATCATTTGGTCTTGTTCAATTCTGCCCACCTAACCACAACTAACTCAGTGAAGAGTAATACTCGTAAAATAACATGGGAGATAAGGATTACAGGTCAGCCATGACTTTAGTACGTGTGAGTATTGCTCATTGTCCTCATTACCACAGACTTGCAGCTAAACAGAACCATCTCGTATTTGATAGCTGAATACCTCATTTTGCCAGCTCTGTTCTACAGTTAGGAACAACCCTGATCTCCAAACATGCTGGTGAACACACGTTGCACAGGATTTGAGCTCATTGTAAATCAAAGATATACATATCCTCCCACATTAAGATAAAACAAGCTTTTTTTTTTTTTGTGACCAGAGCACCAGGCACTAAAAAAACAGCTGGGCACTGTCTCAAGACTAGATATTAATAAGCTAAAATGGATAATTTCCCACTGGGACAGTTCAGAATCCTTAGACACTTTAATGTAACACTTGAGAAACAACTCAGAATGCTGAAGCACAGCATAACGCCTTCACCAGCTTCTCCAGGGTCTGCCAAAGGTGTGGTACTTCAATACCTGTTACTCTGGTGTAGAAGAGATGACACTTGGAAGCTTTACAATGGATGAATTCCCAAATCCAGCAAGCCTTATATTTCTCTCCTTCATTTTAAAAAGTATGTTCCAGTGAATTCAGGGGAGCAGGGAGAGGGCAGAAAGATAATCTTCAAAAAAGCTGCAGTTTTGAGATCCTTTTTGCCCATTGCACAAGGAGATGCAACTTGTAAAGAGGCCTTGTTAACTCTGAGCTGCACTGGTTAAGGCAAAGTTTTCATGAAGAAGCCTGTGGATTTTAGAGAGGGAGTAGAGGGACTGTCCCAAGTTTGCCTGCCAGATGTACTAGAGTATTTTCTTACTCTTGGTCCCACTGTGTTAGGATTATCTTTTCTATGAAGGAGCAAGGAACCATGAGCAAAATTAACTATAATTCATCCCTCTAGGCATGAAAGGGCCAGATATACCTTGCAATATCTTGCAGCTTCATTCTAGTGCACTAGACTGAGCACTGCAGTTTTATTCCATCTTCTGTGTGCATGAACACCTGCCATTTATTCCTATTGAACAGATCTTTAATTAAATTCTCATAACCAGTGTGAGATATCCAAGTCTTCCCTTGCAAAGCAAAAGCTCTTTAAATTATAATCTCCAGCGTTAGCCCCTTTCATTTGGCTGTAAATAGCTGTGGCTAACCTTTCAAGAGGGAGATTTAGAAAACTGGGGAAATCCATTGGTTCTACCCAAGAAAACCAGGGGCTTCCCCAAGCCATAAGAGGAAATCAATATCCTATATCCCACTTACAAGAAAGTAAGGTAACATTTTTATACCTTTGTTCCCCATAAAGCTGTTTCATCAGCAAGTCAGTCCCTGCTGCACAAATCCAAGCTTGTTCTGACAGTGCCTTCTCCTGCTGCCCTAGATGCTCTTGGTTGGCAGCTCATGGTGCAGCTCCCTTCAGTAGGGGTCACACCCTCCTCCCTTCCCTGACTCCACAACCCGCTGACCTCTAAGCCCTTTTCAGAATCTGCCAAATAGTTTACAGGGGCACTGCCTCACCAGCCTTGTTCATGTCTTGTTGAATCTCTGTGAACCTCTTCTATATTCTGGGTCGGAGTGAACAACCCACTGCACTTCCAAACATCTGATTTTAGTAGACCTCTGCATTTTAAGGCCAGCCAGTCTTGTTAAATCTCTCTGTAAACATAAACCCCAAACAGATCTTTTTAAAAGCCTTTGTAATTCATGTTTTCCATCTGTCTGTCAGACCTCACCAAAAGATTTACTCTGTTGCTGGTTTCCTTTCCATTTCCTTCTTCCCTCCAAGCGTCTGCCCTGATGTCACAACTCCACAGATCCCACCCGTCACATATGTCAGCTTCAACAGTCAGCTACTTTCTAAAGACACACATGGCAGATATGCAACTATTGAGGGACAGTGAGACTCTAGGTGACTGTTTTCTGGGAATTTCTGCATCATTTTCTGCAACTAATCGAGATGTGTCTTCCCCAGTCATTTCTCATCCATTCTTGTATTGAGAAATAATAATAATCACCATAGAGAGCCCTTAGTATAATTCTTACTAGCTTTACAGTACATTGACAAAGTCCAAAACAACAGTTATGAAAGAAAGAAGGGAACAGAAGACAAAAAAAACATCTCCAAATTGATTTGCTGACAAACAGGAGCTCACTATCACATTAAGATGGAGCAAGCCTCCAATTTTGCCGCAGTTAGAAATGCTCAGCAGAGAACCCACTGTAGTTGGGGCTGTTAGTAATGCCTTCCTGTCTCTAAGCATTTCCATCTCTCCCATTTACTTGCTTCCACATGAGCTCTCTGTGAGTCACTGTGAAAACACCCATTGCCATTTTACACTGGTGACCACTTGCTCAGCCTGCCCTGTGAGTGCACATGTAACTGAATCTCCCGATCTGCCATTATAACTGAAATTAAGAACTCCTACATTTCCTTGAAAAAAAAAAAAAATCCTGCACAGAGCATCTTCGTCCTCTTGCTTAGAACAGCGCGCAATCAAATTCTGAAGGCTCCTCCAGCAGGGCTCTTTCTGGCAGCCTCACCCTTGCCTTTCCCAGCCCCCACCCGCTGCACTGAGCTCTCCCTTAGCGCCTATAAACCCAACTCCCTGCTGGCCCTGAGCTGCCATTCTGCTCTGGGACTCGCCTCACAGTTACTGCTCGGCACAGGAGCTATGCAAAGAAAGGCCTTTTGCTACTTTCTACTTCCTACCTTCCTCCTCCTTCCACCAGCACAGCAACTCCTCCATGCAGCTCCACCTCCCCCCGCTAAACCCCTCGCACCTTCCCTGGGGCGGACCTGCATCCTGCCCTGCCCCGCCCCGCACTCATCCCGGCCGGGTCCCAGCACTGACACTGCCCTCAGTAATTCCCATCAAATCCCGAGACTTCGAGGAGCGGGCAGAGCCGCGGCGGGATCGGCCGCGGTTGTCGGTACGGGCTGCTCCTGCCTGTAAGCGTTGTGTGCCGCGCCGAGCCATGCGGTACCATGCAGAGCCATGCAGTGCCCATGTAGTGCCGTGCCGAGCCGAACTGTGCCATGCAGGGCAGTGCCCTGGTATGCAGTGCCGAGCCATGCAGTGCCAAACCGTGCCTTGCAGTTCAGTGCCCGGCAGCACGTTTGGCCCTCGGGTCAAGAGAGTTCCTTCAGCTTGGCTTTCCTACTTATGCAGAAATGCAGGGAGCTGGTTGACGGGACAACTTTTAGATGAAAACGACTGCCAGCACTCTTTTTTTTTTTTTTTTTTTTTTTTTTTTTTTTTTTTTTTTTCGAGAATGAGAAGCTCGTTTTAGAAATGAAAAAGGCAAAGCATTATGTACATTTATTTTGAGTTTTGTGTCTCTTTTCTTCTAACTCAGACCCAGCAGCGGGTATTCGTTCTTCCTCTACTAGAAAAGTGGATGGGAGGGGGGGAGGAAGGATGCAGGAAAAGAACAGTAACGATACAAGAATATTTTTTGCAAAAGAAGAGCTGGCATTTCTGGTGGAACCCAGCTGAAACGAGATGGACATCGCGATGGACCTTCACGTGTCTTCATGGACCCTAAAAGCGGCAGCGAGCTGCGGAGCGGCCGCCGAGCTCCAGCAGCGCCGCTGCCCCCTGGGATGCACGGAGCCCCGGGGCCGCCCTCGGGCCGTGGAGCTGCTCCTCCTCGGGGTCCTCACCTGCTTTTCACACTGAGAAATAGGAAATGCTTTCTGGTCGTCGTTGTTCTGGCACGGGGGTGATTGCTGCAGTTGCTCTGGGGGTGTTATGGCAGCACGGGTGGTGCCTTCTACTTAAGGATAGACAGTGGTGTCCCTTCTCCTGGGGAACGTAACGAGTCGGTGTGCGGCACGGGTCCGAGCTACGTGCTCCCACCTCGGGACCAGCCCGGGACAGGGACGTGCCGCTGGGGGAAACGAAGGGGACACGTCCCGCAGAGGCAGCGGAGCGAGCTGGGCGCTGCGCAGAGCCTCGTACGGAGCGCCGGGCAAAACGCGAAGCCGGAGGGAAGCGATCCCCGGCCCTCTTTACCCTCGTCTGGGGGACGCGGCTTTGGCGCAGGGTGGGACAGGAACGGCCCCAACGGGCTCAGAGCTGCTGCGGGCGGCCTCCCACAAACGGGCACCGAGCGGTTCATTTTAGGTGAAGGAATGTCATTTCGCTACTAAATGGTTAGTCTAATTTGATCTTTATTATGCTGTGGATTAGGTCTGAGTCATATTAAACACTGCAGCAGTTCATGTAACTGCAGAACGTGTCCCGCTGTATGTACAGCCGCCTCCGTCCCAGAGACCGCTGGATTAAGATTTAATTAACAGCGAAGTTTACGAGCAGTCGCCGGCTCACAAATAATTGATAGGCGATTCCGCGGATTTTTATTCAAGTGACGGCATTTTATTTCACTCTGAAAGAGCGCTGAATATTTGATGGGTGCCAGAGGCTTCCTTATGCGGATCTCCAAACTCAAGGTTTGGGGATTTCTCCGATGCCCACAGGAATGACACCCGTAGGGACTCACCCCCTCCTCCTGCTCCTCCCAGATGAGAATTAATGGTTGTGATCCCATGTTGCCGGCTCTACGAACCCGAGCCCAAGGCACGCGATTCTGGTAACGCCCCACTCTGCCACCGCCGCGGCCCTTTCTAACTAAGAGAGCCGGGTTAAACCAGCAGCCCCCGAGTCCTTCCCAGCGTGGCTCGAACGTGGCACTTTGCGGCCCATTCACGGCTGGGCAAGGAAACCCATCCTGCACTAAGTCAGCCGACCTACACCAAAAAAAAAGTTTATTCAGATGCTCAAAGTCCATCTTTTTTTTTCTTTCTTTCTTTCTTTTTTTTTTTCCAGTCTAACTTAACCCCGGTGCTTTATAGCCAAACAGACAACTCCTTTTCCAATTAAAGTGGAATTAGGAAACTCAATCAAATTAGCTCACTATTAAAGCCCTTCTTTATTAAACCGTTTTATTGTAGTGATATTAAGTTTCCCCCGCCCTTGGAACACGACACTCCGCAAAGTTTTCCTCTCGATATTGATTTGGCCGCTCCGAGACGGACCGGGGTCAGCAGTGTTTACCGAGGAGCGATCCGCACTATTGGCTGCCCGGAGGAACGCGAACACCGCACCCAGCGCACGGGGCCGGCCGGGTTCCTTCCTATTGCCCCCCCGGCTCTCCCCGGGGCTCTCCGCAATAAGCAGGGCCGCCCCCCGCGCCCCTCCGTGTCATCGCGCAGCGGTAATTGCGGAGCTCTTTGCGAAGGGAGAGCGCCAACAGCGCGGCCGGGATGGGGCTTCCGTACCGATCGGCTTGAGGAGCTTTGACAGCCTGAATTCCGCCGGCTCCGGACTCCTCCTGCGGGAGGGATCGTTCTCCCGGGCCCGGCGCTTCCTGCCGTGGGGGGCCGCTCCTGAAGAGCAACCCGCTCTCTATTGCAAGAAAAAATGGAATATTGTTAATAAATAATAGTAAACAAATCACGCACAGCCGGGAGGCGGAGGAGTGCTGCACATCCACACGTCTGTTGTAACCGCGCTTCGGCAATGTCAGATTGTCTGAAAAATGACAAAAAATAAAAATAGAATATCGGCAAAATAGTTCAGGTATTCAGGGAAATGTCCCGGATGGATGTGCACTGCTGGTTTTATTTCTGTGGGTGTGAATAAGAGCAGAACTGGAAACAAACGCCTTTGACAATGCCAGGTGATAGGAAGTCACTCTCACCTGCAGGCTGAGCTTTTATTTGTACATTTTCCAACAGCTTTCTGCTTTAACGATGAAAAATGTAATTAAACGCGCTTGTATAAATGCATAAACTCCTTTAAATACTGCGCTCGCCACATGCATTCCCCAAAGCACACCCTCACCGTCTGACAAAGCACTTCCACTTATACCTTTGTTTTTTTTTTAATAGAAAATAACATTTATTTCTATGAAATGGAAACACAGAGTTACCTGTTAGAACAGCAAGAATCGCTACAGCGGAACAAGAAAGAAATGTCCTTGGGATCACACATGGAGGAGGCAATCACCCACCGGCCCCTACAGACAGCCACCCTCACTCCGTGTGTGTGCACGGCTCCGGGGCAGGACGGAGGGTGGTGCGGCGGCGTATTTTGGTCCGGAGACAGATTTTGCCTCCACGCCGGGAAGCGCGACGACGCGCTGCCTAACCCTTAGCTTAACGTTAATACCGAGTTCACCTACGAGTTACATTAATAACTTAGATTTCCATTTTATAACATTATACACTTGCTAGTATACATATATATACGTACGTGCGGGGGGAGCGCGCGCCCCACACCGCAGATATCCGTGCCTATGGCCATAAGCACGCGGCGGGACCCACGGCCCGACGCTCCCGCGCACACCTCGCGCCGCGCTATTGCTTCTCGGGGTTGTTGTTGACCATGGGCCCGTACAGCCCCCCGGAGTACACCTGCTCCTTGTGCACGGCGGAGCGCTCCCGCATGAGGTCGCTGAAGGCGTAGTCCACGGGCGGGCGGAAGCCGAGCGCGGGCACGAGGCCGGCGGTGGAATACGGGGCCATGAAGGCGAGGCCGCGGCCGTGCGCCGAGTAGGCGAGGCGCAGCGGGTTGAGTCCCAGCGGCGCGCCCAGCGGGTAGGCGCCGGCTTCGGCCCCGAAGTGCGTGGCGTTGGGCTGCAGCGGGGAGAAGGCGGAGCGGCTGCCCAGCGCGCCGATGGCGGGGGCCATGGCGCCGGCGATCAGCGGGCGGTGGTGGGCGGCGGGAGCGGGCGGGAGGCCCTGCAGGGCGCCGTCCCGAGCCCAGCTCTCCTCGGGGCCCTTCTCCGGGCCGCGGTTGTTGAGGATCTGCTCGATGGCCTGCACCACGTCCCCGCCGCAGCCCTGCAGCACCAGCTCCAGCACGCCGCGCCGGTGCGCCGGGAAGACGCGCGTCAGGATGTCGATGGGAGTCCGCTGCCGGCCGCCGGCCGAGGGCGACGGGTCCCGCTCGTCCTTGTCCGCCTCCGAGCCCGAGTCCGAGCCCAGCGGGCTGATGGAGCCCGGGCTCTCCTCGCCCTCCTTCGGCCCTTTGGAGACGGGCGAGCTGAGGAACGACTCTCCGTCGCCGTTCTCCGAGCCCGAGCCGTGGCGGCCGTCCGGGGAAGAAGTGCCGGGCGCGGACTCCCCGTCGGGGGACGGCGGCTTCCCGCCCGCCTGCTGCGGGGTTGCGGCGCGGCCGGGCAGCAGCGTCTTGGGGAACAGCTCGAACTTCTGCACCTTGGGCTCTGCGGGGCGCGGGGGGAGAAGGGAGGGAGAGAGCGCGTCAGCGCGGCCGCCCGGGGGACGGAGCCCGGCCCGCAGCCCCCCGGCCCGCGGCCCCGTCCCCCCGCGGCGCGGCCTCACCTGAGGCGCCGGCGCCTCCCTCGCCGCCGGCCCCGGCGCAGACGGAACCGAAGACCTCGTAGGCGGGCCGGGGAGGGATGATGCCGTTGGCGGCCGCCAGGGCCAAGCCCTCGGCGGTGCCGTAGAGCAGCTGCAGCTCGCGGGCCTCGTTCTCCTCCTGCGCCTGCTGCCGGCGCAGCGCCACCTGGGCGGCCATGACGCGCTGCCGCTCGGCGATCAGCGTGCACTTGGCGCACATGCAGTCCTTCCAGCGGCAGTACCGCTTGTGGCCCTTCAGCGCCGACACCACCCCGTGGTTGCGGCACCGCGCGCACTTCGGCGTCCGCGGGTACTTCTCGGCCGCCCGCAGCAGCAGCGGCGGGGCCCGCAGCAGGCTCCCGGCCACGCTCACCGGCAGGGTCGCCGCCGCCGCGGCCGCCGCCGCCGCCACTGAACTGGGGGGCACCGGGGGGGGCGCGGCGGGGACGCTGGGCAGCTCCGAGCGCAGCTCCATCCCGGCACCTGCCGGCTGCGGCTCCCGCCGCGCGCCCGCCCGATACGGCCTCGGCGCGCCGACCCCGGCCGCTCAGCGCTGCTCCCCGCTCACCCGGCGGGGCGGCCCCGAGCGCATCCCGCCGCGGTCCCGCCCGGCTCCCCGCTCCCCGCTTTAGCTGCGGACACCCTCACGGCACGGCGGCACCTCCAACGACGCGATCTCGCCGACTAAAATCCAGCAGGAATTAAAAAAATGGTAAAAAATAAAAGACGCCCCACGAGCCGCAGCACCATGCCGGGCTCGGCCCGGCTCAGGCAGCGGACGGCGGAGCCGGGACCCCCTTCCCGCGGCGGGTCGGGCCGGGCCGGCTCCGCTCTGTTCGGCCCCGCTCGGGACGCGCCCCGCACCGCTCGGCGCGTGCGGCCCTGGCGGCCGGATCTGCCGGGAGAGCGGGAGAGCGCGTTCGCCGCCCGCCGCCACTCGCGCTATTGTTGCGCCCCGCGTTGCCATTAGGCAACATTTGACAACAATGTGGCGCCTGCTATTGGCCAGGGGCGGGAGGCGCCGCTCTGATTGGCCGCCCGACGGGCCCGCCGCGTCCGCCCGGCGGCTGCCAGAGCGCGCCGCGCCCGCGGAGAGTCGGGAGGGTCCGGGGGGAGCGCGGAGCGGGCGTGGGTGTGCGTGCGTGCGTGTAAAAGTGTGCTCGATCGCTCGCTACCTGAGTTCGATTTTTTTTTTTCCTTTAATCCGGTTGAAATTGTAATCGCCTCGCCTACTACTTGGGTTTCTTACATTTTTTCCGAGTGTCATTGTCATAAGGGTGGGGGGGAAATACAGTGACAAGTCAGGCCGAGGTCTCCCTTCCACCTGGAGATCCTGTTTTGTAATAGAGTCTAACGACAGCGCTCTCCGTCTGTGGGGTGTCTACCGACGCCCTTCTTTCTTTCTCACTTTCACTCTTCTCTCCCTTTTGCTCTTTCTCTATTTCTCCCGTTTTCTCTCCCTTTCGTTCTTTCGTTCTGTTTCTCTCTCCCCTACATCCCGACCCCCCGCCCCGCAGGTGAATGCCGCGGC
This sequence comes from Chrysolophus pictus, assembly GCA_037305975.1. Lineage (NCBI taxonomy): Eukaryota > Metazoa > Chordata > Aves > Galliformes > Phasianidae > Chrysolophus > Chrysolophus pictus. Next base: position 23,470,333 of record CM074583.1, read on the forward strand.
GCCCGCAGACCCGCAGTGCCGCATCCCGCACTGCCCCGCCGTCCCCCTGCCGTTCCGCGGGGCACGGTGCCGAACTCGGGCTGGGAGCGGTGCGCCTTTACCATTAACCACCCGTAACCACCATTAACCACCATTAACCACCATTAACCACCATTAACCACTATCAACCACTCCGCTTTGACGTCACCCTCGCCGCTCAGGGAGGAGGTAACAGCACGGGAGGTTCGGCGGGTAACGCCGGCTCCCGCTGCCCGAGGGCTCGCACCTCCGCTTCCCACGGGACGCCTCCGGGCTCCGCGGCATTTTTTGCCCCTCGTTCCCAGCCCCGCAGCTCCTTCCCTAGAATGGGATCCGGCTGGGAGCCGCTTGAGCCGCCCGGGACCGCGCTGTCCGCACGGAGCGGGCACGAGCGAAGCGCCCGGCCTCGCCTTGCCTTGTCTTACTTGCTCTGCTCTGCTCTGCTTTGCTTTGTTTACCTTACCGTGCCCTGCTTCTCTTTGCTTCCCTTTCCCTTGCTTTCCCCCACACCTTACCCCGCTGCCCCCGGCCCGCAGCCGCGCACTTTCCGCGGAGAGCTGCGGAGGGCCGCTGCAGGGATAGCAGCGCTCGGTGCCGCTCCGCTGCCCTTTCCCTTCTGTCACTGCCCGTGCTTACGAGAAGTACCTCTGCAAGGCAGCGCATCCCTCCAACTTTTGATATTTTTATTACACTTTCATCGTTCTCTTGCCTTTATTTTTCTTTCTTTTTGCGAAATGAGCACTTTCCCGCTGACTTTCCGTGTGTGCAGCTGCCGCCCGCACCCGTGATGTAGGTGTTACAACACCTTTATTTAACACAGCCGTGAAAATACCCGATGTAATTTTATTTGCAAACACTATTTTACCCTCGTGGGAAAATTTCTCCGCTCAACCGATTTCAGTGGGATTTCGTAGAACTCCATCAGGCAGATGAGGAACATTTAAAATATTGACTTGTGTCGGCTCAGTACGGAGAGAGAGCAGGAAAAAGTCCCCTCTTCCTCCCGGCACTTTGCTGTGATTTTGCTGTTATTTTCCCGCTGATCCCGTTCTCCCCCGCTCTGCCGCAGCAGTCGGTGGCACCGGACGCGGTCCGTTCTCTTCCCACTTCTCTTTTCTTTCAACTCCGCTATAAACGAAAGAGCTGAGGTATTCGTAGCGTTCACAGTGGTTATAAGTGATCTATTTTGGAAAATAGCTACGGGGGAAAAAAAAAAATACGAAATAAAAGAAAGTCACGAAGCTGCTCAGCAGCTTGTGAGACGCCGCGATTGCTGCTGGAGCCTCACTCTTAGGTCAGATTGCAAACGGCGATGGGCTTTCAGCACCGTGAGCGCTGCGCGGCTCCTCCATCCCGGCAACGCGCACCGCTCCGGGGCTGATGCAGCGCGGCGGTGCCCGTGTGGGCTCGGCACGGCGGAACGCAGCGCTCTGCGCTCGGACACCGCTGCGTCCTCCTCGCCTCTGTCCCAGGGCAGCCCTGCAGACACTCCCATCCCCAACGCTTCCCCGGGCGCGGGTTGGTTTGTGTTCGTTTGTTTGTTTGTTTTCAAATATTACTCTTAGTACGAGTTCAACACCGAAATATTCAATTGTTATTTAGAAAATATATATATATTCATCGCAAGAATATAGACTGCAGCTCCGAGTCTCAGCAACGCCGCAGACGTCTGTCAGAGCTCCCCGGCTCCACCACGACATTTTAACGGGTTCCCACGCCCCGCTCTCTCCGCAGCCCCAGGAAGGCTCCCTTATCGGCCCGGCCCGCTCCCCGTCTCAGCGCGGCCCCAGCCGAACCCCGAATCCCGCTGCCGCCTCCTCCCAGCCCCGGCCGCCCAAAGCGACGCTTCCAAACGGGTTCCAATGATTCTCGCCGTTTTCGCGCAAAGTGTCCCGAATAAACATGAGCCCGGACCCTGACTGTCACTTTTCAGCGGTATTTTAACAGTAAGCATTCCTTCCAATGCCTCGGGAGCTCTCACAGTCCCCAAACCTGTGAAGCAGGACGAGCGGCGCGCACCTTGGTTTTATTCGCACAAAACCCGCGTTGCTTGCGGGTCAGCCCGGACACAAAGCCGCGCTTTGGGGCGGTCGGGATTCCCTCAGCCGCGTCCCGGCCCGCAGCGCCGCGTGCGCGTGCGGAAGGGGCCGCTGCCCCGCACTCCCTGACGAGGCACGGGGCGACGTCGGGGCACCCCTGGGGTCTGTCTCGGGGGCTGCTCGCTTCGGTGTCCCGCAGCGCGGGGACGAGGCGGGGAGGATGCGCCTCCGCGCCCACCGAACCGCGGCCCCAAAGCCCCACAGCGCGGTTCGGCCGCGGCCCGTTCGCGGGACGGCCGAAGGGCGAGCGGTCCCGGCAGCGGCTGCGGAGCCGCGTGTGCCCTTCGTGATCCGCTGTGCCGGGCTCTGGCAGCCTCCAGAACAGCGCCTGCACAGCCTGACACTTCGACACAACTCAACACGAGCTTTTTCATTCTTTTCTTTCTTTCCCCCTTTTTTTTTTTTTTTTTCCCCCTTCCTCATTCGGTCGTTTAGTACATATTTTTTGTTTTCCCGCTGTTTATCCCTCTCCTCGCTCCCGCTCGGTTTCCCTACAAACCCTCCCTGTGCACCGCAGCTCCGTGCAAAACTTGGAGAGGGCCGCGCGCAGCGGTGCCGCCGCATCTTCCCCCAATTACAGCCGTAAAATCTTAATTAAAAAGAGCGCGGCCATTGGCTGCCGGGCCGGGAAGGCAGACACGCACGGCCGGAAGCAGCCCAGAGAAATATAGTTCTCGATTCGTGTATTTTCATCTCGTTCTTAGCGGAAGACGGTTTGTAAGTACCCGCTAATGTTGGTGCTCTCGAAGGTTTCAATTGTTCTAGGGGGTTTGCCATTGACTTTTTCATTATTTACCTACTGAATCAAAGTAAGCAAATGCCATCTGTTTCCCTGCTGCTATCATCTTCACTTTTAATTATCCGCCCAGCAGCCTAATAGAGATGATATTAAACTAAATCTTTTTGACATTAAAAGTAATTATCCCCAAACCAATATTACACGGATGGAAATTACCCTCCCCCAGCAGGAAGGACGCACATTCCTCCCGGCCCCGCCGAGTCCCGGTCCCGGGCGGGGCGCGCCGGAGGGGGTCCCGTCGGCCCGGACTTCTCCTCTATCCGAAACATTATTAACTCCATTTCCCCGCTCCCAGTGGGGGAGGAAAAAGAGACGAGGGAGGGAGACTCGTGGAAGGGAATAAACGGTAAATCGGGGCTCCGCGTCCTCCCACTCGGGCTGCTGACCCCAGCACGGGGCTTTCGGGCTTTACCAACACCCCGCCCTGCTCTCGCAGCACGGAGGGAGCCGCTTCCGTCTCCCGACGGCGCAATTGGGGTCGGGGTGCCGGTGCCCAGGCCGGGTGTTACAGAACCAGGAGCGGCTCGCGCTCGGCAGTCCGAGCACCGCCGCTTCCACGTGAACTGCGCCATTTCGCCTCCTCTTGGCTTTAACACGAGCCGGAGCCGTGTCCCCCATTTCCTTTAATATGTGCTAAACTGAGCTAATTTTAATTGCATGTTTCAACTTTGCTAATTAAATAGAGTGGTCTAATTAAAAGTGACTAGGGAACAGTTTTAATTCAACCCTCTACTTTTTTTTTACTTTTTTTTTTTTTTTTTAAACAATCCATTATGCAACAAATCCAGGGTAAGCCCTCCCTTTAAAAAAGCTACAGCCGATGGAGTTTTTACACCTTTTTACGCGCTGACAATGGGCAGACCTGACCCAACATATGTAGCGGCGGGGCCGACCCCGGCTCCCGGCGGGGCACTGCGCGGGGGCCGCTGGCTGCCGCCCGAACTCCGAGGCCGGGGGCTGCGGGGCCGAGCCGGCGGCGGAGGTTGGAGCGGCGGAGCCCCGAGACGGCAGGCCGGGATTTGGGAAAATCGGGCTCTTTACACGCTTCATCTCTTCACCAAGTGCTCATTAGGTTGTTAACCTCTGGTTCACATGAAAGGGGCATGTGATGAATCCCCTCTCGAACAAATGGGCGCATCCCCCTTCAGGCACTGAACAAAGCCCTTAAAATAACTGCGCAAGAAAGCCTTTAGTTGTTACTCTAAAATTTCTTTTCTCTCGGCGCTTGTGCCCATCCACACGCACACATACGGACAGGAGAACGGCGCACGCAGCGAAGTTGTTCTCACCCCCCCAGCATCTCCACCCCGTGCGCCGGAGCAAAAACCCACAACCCGGGGTTGGGTCCCTCGGGGCTGCGGCTTCCCGGGGGAGAGGAAGGAGCAGCAATGGGGTGCTGTGCGGGGTGGGATCCTTCTGTCTCCCCGCCGGTCCTGGCAGGGCGTTTGTCGCCGACTCGGTGCCAGCCGGCGGGGCGAACGGGAACAGAGCTTCGCCCCTGCATTCCCCCAGCGGTTGCGTGGATTTTCGTCTCTTTGAGTCCATTCCTCCCCCTCCTACCCCCCCCCCCCCTTCTCTCTCTTGATTTCCCAGCCCCTCGGGCACGGATTAAAGCGACAGACGATTCTCCCTTCGCACCTTATCGCCGGCTAAACGCGCTGTGCCGGGGGGGCTCCGCGCTCCCTGCACGGCCCGGAGCCCGCGGGGCTCTGCGGGGCTCCGCCGGGACGCGCGCGGGTGCCGCAGCCCCACGGGCACGGCGCGCAGGTAGTGGGCAGCGGCGGCGCGGGGCTGAGCCGGGAACGCTCCGCTCCGGCACTTCGCCACGGGGCACTCCGCGAGCTTCATTAACGAGGCTCTTGTCAGCTCTCTAACGATCCGAGGGCTTTTTAATGATATTTTATATTCCCCCTGCCCGTCCCCTTACTTCAAACACATGGTAAAAAGGACCGGCCGTTTTGTTTCAGGTAAAACGGAATGATTAAAATTCAGACCCCGTCCCACGCATCTGCTTCGCCTTTGCCAAATGAATTGAAGGCAGAGAGAAAAGCGATTTCATTGAGATCACAGATGGGGTGCAGGTTTTTGGAAGAAATTTGAGAAACACCATTGTCCCGAATCAAAACTCTATGTCTCGCCCCACAAAGGGGGCTGCTTTAAGCCCCTCCGCTTCTATGGGGCTTGTTTTTTAAACTTTAAGTGCTCCGCACAATGAGCCGCCACCGAAATGTCACAACGCTCTGATTCCGAGCGTGTCGAGCCGCGAAGGGTTGCGGGGAACGACGGGGCGAGGCAGGGCGTAGCGAAGCGAAGGGCCGCGCTGGCTGCCGGCTGCTGCCCGGCCGTTCCGCTCCCCGAGCGGCGCGTTTAGCCTTCCGTTTTTATTCACCGTGCTGGCGGCTCCCCTCGGATTTCCCGGAGGATCCTCCCTCCCTCCCCTCCCCGCCCCGCCGCGCCCGTTGCCCCGGCAGCCCCGCAATCCCGCCGGAACGCGGAGGATGGATAGATGGATGGATGGATACGAGCCGTCCCGCGAGGGAGCGGCTTCCCTCCCCGCCTCCCCACGAGGCAGCCCGAGGCGCGAGGCCGCGGTTTGCCCGCGGCTTTCCCCCGTCCCGCCACGTGCCGCCCGAGGAGTGGTTTTCCCGCCCGGCGCTCCGCGAGGGCTCTGAGGGCGGAACCGTTGGCGCCCCTCGCGCCGGCAGGAGGCGGGAAGGCCGATCCCGATAGTAACGCGCGAGAGGCGCCGGGAAACGTCCTGTCGGCGCAGAAAACGCGGAGGGAAAGGGCGGCCCGAGGGGGGGTTTAAAGCGGGCGGAGGCTGTGGGAGGTGGGGGCGCGGAGGTGGCGTCGCAGGGGTCCCGCAGCTCCCCGCTCCTCAGCTCCCCCGCGTGCAGCCGGCGGACAGCGGGAAAGGCGGGGCGTGGTTCCAGCCTCGTGCAGAAGCCCTGGCGGATCGCGTTAGGCGCCTGCGAGGTGCGAGTTGCTCAAAAGGGCGGAATTCAGGAGACGCTGGACGACATCATCACCGCAGAAAGTAAAATCAAACCAAAACACAGCAGGCAAACTTGAAAAAGTTTTGTTTTCCTTTTTTTTTTTTTTTCCCCCTTCCGGGTGAAGAAAGGCACAGCTCACCCTGCGAGGTCTGCCGCCGCCGCAGCCAGCACAAAGTGCAAAGCAATCCCCAGTGAGAGCCGGGCTGCCTTTGGGCTTTGCTCCCCTTCCTGGTGAGCAGTGCTGCAGCACAGCCTTCCATCCCCACATCGCGCGCTACGAATCTAAGGCTGACGTTGAGAAGTAGATCCACGTTGAAATGTGAATTACAGGTTTGGATAATGCCATTATATAAGAACAGCACCTCTTTTTCGTTATTAAGAACAACATATTCTCAAAAAAAATCATGTATTTCCCCATCAGTTGAGAACATTTTTTCCTGCTTAAGCAATGATGTATACCAACACCACCACGTTGTACAGAGTGCATGAAGCCTTCGGTCTTGTTCTGTTAAACTAATAGGAATCCTACCACCTTTGTTAGGTCTTTTCCTTGGTGATATTTACATAACCTGACAATCTTCTTTGTTGTTATTTTCCCTCACCCATTTGAAATAAGTCCACTGGCTGCAATTAAAAATAGCCGTGATCATGATAACAGAAAGATTTTAAAAGAAAAGTCCAAATTACTCTTTGAGGGCAATCAGTTCCACTTCCTGCTTGCTATAAAATTCCCATGAGCCAGCAATTTAAAAAAATAACCTTCATTTATATAATGTTTTTAATCATTTCTTCAAAGAAGAAACCCAACAGAAACTGGAATTCTAAAGGGAAAGATCAAACAACAATATTTCTGTAACAATGCTTTACTCTTCAGTAGCATTTTGACAGTACAATTTCCTTCCATATTACTCCGTGTTGACTGCTCTTCATTTGTGAGCTTGATTCTTGTCCTGCTGTGCCCAGCCCCTTTCACAAACCCAGGAGTGTGTAGATGCAGCAAAGTTAGTCTAATTGGTCTCCTAAGGAGAGAGCTCTGCTGATGGGAAATTATTTTACTACATCGTTGTAGTATTTGATAAATTTGACCTCAGCGAGTCAGGCACCAAATGGCCACTAGACTGGAATTAAATAGTGGTAACTTCACTTCTTCTTTGCTCAGCAATTATTGCTGTTATTAGTAGCATTTTTGTTTCAACTAAAAAAAATATATATATATATATATATATATAGCAATATTGGATTTAGCTATGGTAATCATACAGAAGGAAATCAGTTTGATTCCAGAAGCAAACAGTGATGAGAGCTGAATAAACACTAATAAAGACAGGAAGGTGTTTCTTAAGCAAAATTGGGAGTTCTGAAGAGAAGAGGTTTAAGAGGTTAGAATGTATCCTCTTCTGAGTACAGTCCTTTTCGATTGATATGAAATACATCTCCTGACAGTGATTACCTCATGAAAAGGAGGCAAATGTGATAATAAACTTTATCTGAAGGAAAAAAAAACACCTTTGAAAACATCTAAAATACTGGTAGCAATGAAGGAATTCTGTATCTGCCACGGTATTTTGTCTGAGGAGTAAACAGCACATTTGCCTTGGAATTGCTCATACCAAGAAAGGAAAGTTTTGCGTCCACTAAGACTTTCCAGTTGAGAATACTTTGATGCTTTCAATTCACGTGCATAAAACATTCTTACATGTGATCAGTGAACAACAGTAAACTGAAAGTTAAAATGGATTGAACAAATTTTACAAGGAATTGTAATCTCCTAAGTGTCAGTTCATTTCATTTTCCTGCTGCACTGCACGATACAGCAACAGCCACACAACGCCTTGCTATTTTCCTTTGTCTAAATCACAAAGATGTAGAAGTATTTTTCAGTAACTAAGAGCTCTCTGCAACTCTCTGATTATACTTACAGTAAAAACAAAACAAAACAAAAAAGCTGAAGTAACACCTAAACGTAAGCTGAAAAGATCCCTGGGTGTTTGGAAATAGATCCCAAAATCATTTCAGTTCCTCTGTAGATGTCAGTTTATGACTGCGGTCCAAAAATCTCTTCTCTGTTGCCACCGCTTCTAGGAAATGCTTCCTTTTCCTTACACAAACAAAAGTATGAATTAATCAGGGCATATAAAAAGGGCAATTGGATCTGACTAAATGAGAAATGTTTCTATGAGCACATTAGAATAATAGTGAAACATTTAAAATGGCTTAAACAGAACTTGAAGTTTCAAGCAAGTTTTCAATCTCAGTACATTTTGGGAAGGCAAGATCAGGAATAGGATGTAGTTATGAATGCTACCAAATCACGCTAATGGAAACTGCAAGAATAGCTTAAATAAAGTACAGAAGCAATAAAAATGATATCAAATACTTTTTTATGGTAAATGAAAATATATTAATTCAGTATTTTACTTAAAAACAAAAAACAAACAAACAAACAAAAAAAACCCCTATAATTAATTTTTCAACCAAAGAAAACTACATGGAGAGGAAGATGCTAAAGGGAAATTGAATCATCACAGTTAAAAGAATAAGTATTTGAAGATACTGTCCTAGATCTTCAGAATACGTATATATTTAATTTTAAAAAGACTCTAGAATCTCACCCCTTCTCTTCCCCAACCCCGAAGCCCAGTGATTGAGCCACATAAGCCAGCACAGTGAAGGATGCAACTGCAAGACAGACACACGTGAGGAGAAGGAAGAGAACATGACCGTTAACTTTTGGAAGACACCAAAGCAAAAACTAAACAACCTACAGACCTTGAGGAACTACTGCCAAAGGTGTAAAAGATAATTAAAAATATCAGAAATAGGAAGCCTGCCAGAAAGATAATTGGACTCACATATTTTCAGGGTGTAAAAGGAGCATTTAATGAAAGTAGGGCAATTGCAAGAAAGCTAAGCTAGTCGTCTGCAGTAACATTTATTACAATGGAAACATTTTTTCTTGAGAGAAATAAGAGAGTGATAGCTGGAAGCAGTAAGCAAGGTTAACAGCAAGAAGGGTTACCAGCAGCATCCTCAAGGATCTTTGTATGGACCTGTGCTATTTAAGGTGCTCGTACAGTATCTGGGAAACGCTACTGGCAGTGAGGTGAGGGTACTGATGGATGATACAGACTCACTCAAGATGACTGGACCAAAAACGAATAGCACTGAACTGTGGAAGGCTGTCACAGCACGGACTTGGAAAAACAACACAAAATTTGTTGCTATTAAGTACAAAACACTGATTTTGCTAACTAGTAGTTTTCTTTTTAGTACAAAAACTAATGAAGCCTACTTTTATAACTAGCTGTTGAGTAACATTTTAACTGAATTGTATTAAGGCCGCAGCATGACTTCAGTCCTTATTACACATAAAAAGAATCCACAGAGAAAAGCCCTGACTAAGGTACAAATTCTCTAGTATCTAATGAAACATCAAATCCCATCAACACTTTTTCTGCAGGCAGGGACTCGGGCTGCTCTCCCAGGTCAGTGATGACTGGTTAGAGACAGATACAGCAAGCCTTGCCCTCACTGGAGACACACTGTATCTCGCTTCCTATTTCTCAAAGTTTGGGCTACCTAATTTCACAAAACTTCAGCTAGCAAAATCTGTATATCATTTGCCTTATTTGCTTGAAATTCAAAACTGAATGCTAAATTTAAGGTAATGACAAGGCATTCTAAAAGTATTTTGATGTGCAGCAATCATGTAACATGCTTGTGTAAAGCTCGTGTATTTGGGAAAGCCTGAATAACCTTGATTCTATCGATGGGTGTCTCTCTTAAAACAGGTTCACCATCTAAGAGTAGGCTTTTTGTGGATATTTATGTGAGAAAGTGTAGTAGTAATCAGGGACAAATAGAAAAAAGAATTATTGGAGAAGGAATTGAGAATAAAAAGATGTCACCAGTGTCACCAGGACAGCACGGAAGCTCCTGATACAACGCCTGTCTTTCCTGGAAGATGGCATGAAATTTATTCACTCAACATAGGATATATTAGAAATGAAAGGATATGGAAAGGCAAAAACATACAAATGGAGAATCACATAATCATTTGGGTTGGAAGGGACCTTTAAAGGTCACCTAGTCCAACTCCCCTGCAATGAAAAGGGACATCTACTGCTTGATCAGGTTGCTCAGAGCCTGACCTTGTACATGAAGCAGACCCATTAACCCAGACCTCCTCAAATTTAGAGGTGAGAGAACTACAAAGGTATAACAGAGGTCTTCAAAATTATGAACGGTGTTGAATCAAACCCCAATTCTGCAAGGGTATCCATGAGCTTTTACTCATGCCCACAATCTGTGTAATCTGACATAAATGAGTAGTGCAATCAGGAGCAGCAACATTCCTGTGCTCCTCTCATCTTCATTCTCTGCTTCATCTTCTGCTTTCTGTTGGTACTGCTATGCACACACCGAGCAGAGGACTGCAATGAACAGTCTCTGGAAAAGGACTGCAGAGCCCATCCCAGGCAAGCACCTCAGCCACTCACCTGAAAAATCGTACTCTTGTTTGCATGTTCCCTCTAAACAAGTTTAAATAATTACATTGTTCGGTAGTCAAACAGCTTTGACAGCAGGGAGTGAGTACACACATTAGAAGTAGCTTGTGCCATAGCGGTCTTACAGCAGTCTTCTGAAACACTGAAGATTCAGGCTTGTTTCTACCCAGGCCCATGCTGGCCACAATTTGGGAAAACTTCAGTGTCAAGTACTATTCAGTTAAAAACTTCAGGGGAGACTGATGGAAAGACCACCACTACTGAAATGAAGACGTACCTTGTGCTGCCAGATGTTGGAATAAAGGACTCGATGCTTATTTTGATAGAAGGCCTCTGAGCTGTGGACCCCGAGTGGCATGAGGCACCCTGGGCTGGCACAGAGCAGGAACCCTCAGCTCTGCTGAGTAACAGTGTCCATCAGACATCTCTACCTTTAGCATTTCTGTCAGCCCATGTAACCATTTTCTGATTCTGCCTGGCAGTGATTCTTCACGTGTATTCTGTAGGGTTTTTGGTTTGAGACCTATTTATTTCTTGCTGTGGATCTTATTCTAGGGAACCTGAGTCTTCCTCTGAATCATTGAAGGAGTCTGACCACAAAGCTCGATAAGGAAATGCTTCAGTCCTTCTGTGAATCTGGGTCACAATGATTTCGTTTTTCTCCACACACGGAAGAGTGAAATCATATAGCTTTTTAGTAGAAATAGTACTGTAATTGAAAATTTATTTTAGATTTCTAATGTCACCGAGTACGTACAGTTTACGAAAGCCAAAGTCCTTTTCTGCTACATTAAAAAGAATAAACAAACCCCCAACGTAGCTCCATTAGAAACTCCCTTGGCACTCTCACTAAACTGAAGAGTGCTTATGCGGAGAATACACAACAAACACCTGTGCTCTGCACATTTTCTAATGGAGATTTAGAACAGCAATGTCTACAGGCAGGAAGTTTCTTCAAAAGCCAAAGACAGCCCCAACTTCACCATCATGCGCTGAAGGCCAATACCGAAAGCCAACACATCATACAAGATTCCATTCATTAACAGTAATTCCTTAAGACTTAAGACTAATGCATTAATCACATTAATGATAATCCACTAATGTGAGGAACCTGGAGATAAAAAATGTAGAATCAGGGATAACTTCTGCAATAAAAGTGTTACAGTTTTAGGTTAATACTGAATTAGAAAATTAGTCTGTAGAACGACGAGAGCATTAACCGTGTCAGCAGAGCACATGAAGTGAATACCATGGTTTAAGAGAGCAGAAAATGATGGCAGAGAATATTAACGTTTCTACACAGAAAATGGCTTGCATTGAGGATGTAATTTAGAAAGATGACTAGATGTCTGCTTTTTGAAATCAGTATTTAAGGACCAAAATCATAAATGCTTTATTTAAATTGAGTGATACACTTGTTTTGGCAGAACGCACCTTCTATACTGCTCCCGATCTATGTACCAGAGGGCAGTAACACCACCACTTTCAACACTTCCAGTTAATTCTCACCACAATGTTTTGATAACAACAGTGTATTTTTCAATGTGAACAAAATAGGGGGAAAAAGCCCTAAAACTTGTCCTAGAACAAAAAAGGCCTAACAAAACCTGGGAGCACTGACTTCAACATGTTCAACAAATATTCAAGTCACATTGGATAACTTTACAAAACTAGTATCAAAGTAAAGAATATAAAGTCAAAATACAGAAATAAAGTTGAACGAGAGAAAACAGCCCGATGAGATCAAACAAAAGTTAAACAGAACAGGTTAACAGAAACAAGTTAGCTGAAAGGTTGCTTTTCTTCTGCAGCAATATTTCAGCAACTCCTTTCCTCAATAGCAGCTCAAAAAGAAGAAAAAAGAAAAAAAGATATGCATCGCTTTAAAATCCTCCTGTATGTGTTACTGTGATTGTTTGTAGAAACAGCATCACCCCAATTTGCAACCTATGCTTATGTCTTATTTCATAAACAGTGGATCTTTTATCAAGAAAACAAAAGTTCAAAACAAAGCATCTGCATTCAGGCTTCCATTACACATACATTTATCTTTCTATTGGCTATGAATTCTTTTATTTGTGAACTGCAAATGGTTAAGATTCGCTTACACTTCCAAACCTTTTGTTTGTCACAGATAATTCATTTCTAAAAGTGTCTGATGTAGCACTCACTAATTACAGAATTACAAAAGGTAGAATAAGGCTTTCCCCTGCTCCAAAATTTATATTTTTGGTAAAGGTAACAATATATCAGCTTCACTAACACCCTAATAATAGGCATACATATAATTTTATATCACCATTCTTCCAAAGAAAAGACTAAAGACTAGAAGATGTATGCAGTTGGTTTTTGCTTAGTATGAAATTTCCAAAACAGAACTCCTGCTACGATAAGCACATAGAAACATGTGGAAAACAATGTGCCAGGCACTACCAAACAAGTTTGATTAGTAGATGACAATTCCGCAGTGCTATGGTGCACTATCCTGGAAGTCCAGATTTAAAAACAAAACAAAAACAAACAAAACCCCCCCAAACCAACCTGTTTTGATGCACATTTGGCATTGAGTGTACTTTCTAATCTTAGATTCAGTATGTTTGTTCCATGGTTGAGATATTTAAAGTACCAGATTTCTCCTCATCAGACAGCAGGTAGCTGGTGCACACGTTTCAGACAACAGAACTAGGATTTCTTTAATTTGAGATGGGATCAGTAATCTATCGTTAAGAAGTCCAAGATGTGCAATAGTAAGGCAGATTTCTTATTACACCGTCTTGAGATACTCATTGTTTGATGAAACAAACAAGGTGCTTTAGAACAGCAGAGTAATAGGATACAAACAAGTGCCAGAATGAAGGAAAACCACCAAAATGGGAACTGCCATTTCTTTCTTGATGGGAAATAAAGAACTTTTGTATCTGGTATTTGAAAGGTTTCTAACAGCTGATATTCAATATCAGCTGATTCCTGAAGTGTTGGCAAGATACCAGCTTTCTGGTCCTGGCCATTTCTAATGTTATTTAAATATTCACATCATGCAATAAGCAGTTTCACACACTGCAATGTAATGGAAAATACTTCCTAAATGAATCAGAACTGAGACCCAAAGCAGAACCAGTAAATAAATACCTTGCATATATGTCAAACTATATTCTTCAAACAAAACCTTACATCTTATCAAAGAAGTCAGAAAGTACTAACAAAAATTATATGCTTTCTACCATAATACTGTTAAATTTCCATGGCTGAGAATGTCCTGTTATTTTTTTTTTTCTGCCTTTTTAAATTAGGTGATAAAGTAGAAATTCAAACACAGAGATAAAATGCATATATATGAGAGCACTGGCTCAGCGAGATATCAAATATACAGCATTCTAGTGTCAAAAGTACAGGCAGAAATGTCCAAGATTTCTTGGTGAAAAAGGGGCATTTGAGGAGTAAAAATTCTACTTAACAATCACTCACATTTTAACAGTGCATTAATTATAACAAAAGCTGGATGATAAGTGAGCAACATAGTCATAATGTTCAGTGTTCAAAGCAGAATTTTATCCTCTGCTCATTTAACGAGGTTGGAACATATACTAATGTATGTGGAACTTTAAGTAGCTACGTTATTTCAAATTTTCAGGATTCTTTCAAGAGGCAAAGTTGTGTCATTAAGTTGAGCTGGATGACAGTACAAGATGGCGCTGATGAAGTGTTCCTCTTAATGCTGTGCCTCTGGCTCGTTGAAAGATGATTAGTCCTACAATCTCGTCTGATCTATTCTTTTGCCTCTAAGAAAAGGGTTTCTTGAGGATACAGTTTTACCTCCAGTAATGATTTATTTGGATCCAGCTGGGTCACCTGCAAAGACGAGAACAAAAAGATACATGTAAGTAAACTATTCTGAACTGCTTATCTTCACAGTTGAGATTTTTTACTATAAGAAATCTCCAGTCATAGTGGAAGCTGTCAGCACTAATTCCCAGAATATGGTGGAGAAATGAGTAGAACTGACACAAATCCACTCAACACCAAGTCCAGTGCAAGGCAAGCAGTAAAAGCGCTCCACAGCAAGCAGAAGGGAGAGAGCAGGACCTTCCTCCTTTCACTGGGAGCGAGATGCTGCATCAGCTCACCATCTGGCAGAACTGCATCTCTGCCCAACTACTACAGTGTACATATATCATGCATATATATGTGTGAGTGGAATATGTCTACATATCATTCACATTTACACAGTTACATGCATGCATTTATGTTATAGGATTGTTTACTGGAGTCTTGACTTCTTGTCACGTTTGTAAAGGTCTGCATACAGTGCAGGTGGGAACACAGCAGAATTCCAGTGAGAAATCATAGTTTTATGCTATGGGTGTAAATGCAAATCCACACTCATGGACATTTTTCCTGAAGTTAAGTTTGTTTATACCATTTCAGGCCACTGCTTTCTAAAATTATTCTTTGGAAAAAAAAAAAATCAGCTTCGATCAAACAATATATTATGAGTTAATATAAGAAATTATAAATGTAATATTTTTCTTAAATGCATAATTTACCACTCCTGTTACCAAGTAACAGAAACAGTACTTTTCTCTTCCCCTCCCAACTAAAACTGACAAATTTAAAATACATTTGTATCTCACCTGTTTCACTGGATAACTATACTTGTTTAAATAATGAAGAGCCTATCACTTCCTAAGTCCATTAAAATCGACATAGTTTCACCTTTCTGACTGCAACAGAAGTAAAAACATATATATATGAGACAGATGCATATATATATATATATATATATATATCTGATATATATATCAGATGCATCTCATTAATTAGTTTTCCAAAGCAGGGACATATTTTCTTACACTTCCAGTAGTGTGGTGAGCTATTGCTAAGTGGCTGAAGAGAAAAATAATTTGTAAAAACACCGGAGTCAATTTTAGATTCCTATTATCTACAGTCCAATTATGCATTCCTGCAGAGGTGCCGCTTAAATTATTGAAAGGTTAATATCTTAGAAAGCAAATCTGTTATGTAAAAAACAGCCAAAGTAGTGCATTTAAGTTTGTGATTACAGAAGTATGCTAATTAAGTATCTTGTTGCATTTTTTGATGCTTTAGTATTCTACTACAGTCCACTGTGCTCCAGCACAGAAAGGGAGGCAAACAGGAGTCTCTGCAATTCACTGCACATAATGTATTGTGCACCTGATAGGAGCAATTCTCCTTTTCAGTTAAAGCCATTATCTAATTAGATCTCTCTGCTTTAAAACCCTGCAACCTCTTCCTGCAGGAAAAAGCAGGAGAGAACAAAAACAAATCTTCCCTACATTTGATGAAAAAAACAATGAAAAGCAAATGTAGGCAATGAAAACAATATTCCAGATTGTAAGCTTATGGAAAGTAATTATTCACTATTAGTATTTTTATTTCTTTTTTTTAATTATTATCATTTGTATCCTAATTTAAGGTTCATATCCTAATCTAAACCCTAAGGTTTGCAAACTTCAAGTACTTCAAATGTTAACAACACGTAATGCTCTTTCCTCAAAGACCTTAAGCATTGTGGAGTACCTGCAGCAAAAGGACTGTGCAGATTTTCACCATAATTTCAGTGTGCTGCTTAATTCACTGAGGGACAGCAGAGTTTGCAAATGTTTACACCATTACCCAATTAACTAACAATATGGCTCATGCATCTGTCAACAAACAAAGCTGTTGTTGCTTTGTTTTAGCTCCTTGGCATTTTCTGTTCATATAGGTCGCCATTGTACTTAATTATCACACCATAACCCTTCTGCAGCTTCTACTTTGTTATTTGTGGTTTGTAAACATGATGTTCACTACAAAGAATAGCAGCCTTATTAGTGAATCCACCTCCTACCAAAATAAATGGTTTCTCTTGTAAACATATGAAATATAAGACCTAAGATGCTTTGAAAGTATTTTTGAATAGACTTAGAAACCAAAGAATTATGTATAATAAAGATTAAAGAAGAGGTGTAACCCACAAAGATGTGTCCAGTGCAGCATATTAATAAATTACATTAACTAAATTTATGTGGGTTATTTCACAATGCAAAGAATTAAAATATTTTCATATTTAAATTTGTGTACTTTGCTTCATCAGCATTAGGACACATTCTGGAGTCCATTTCAGTGCTGAGACTTTGCTCTCACGTCACTGCACTGTGTTCTGCTCTAAAGAGCTCTGCACAGATCTAAGTTATACTGTCTATAAACTCCACACTTGTGTTACTTAAAGATTTATTGCATATTATTGGCAATTATGCAGGAAATAATTTAAGCATGTATTCATATATTTAATCTCATTTGCTCCTATTGAACTCACTCATAATATAGGTACCCATAATGCTCAACTATATGCCTTCTTGATTATGGTTACAAAATAAATTGAGTTAAGCACTCAGCACTTGTTAATCAAATACCAAAAGCTTAATGTTTCTCTGTATTTTAAAGTCTCACAATGTTTGGCTTACTAACAATCACCTACATGCATTTTTAGAGCCTGCACACAACTCCCATGGTGAGACCAATTAGTGAGGCAAATGTATTTAAAACACATATTTTATGGTTTTATTAAGGTGAATTCTTAGCATTATATTATAATAAAAAGTAAAATAAAAGCCCCAGAAATGGGGTTCCAAATCTGCATAGTGAGGAGGGTGGCGAAGGAAAGGCACGATGTTGAGATGCTGAGAGGACATTAAGTGACAGCAAAATGGCTAAATATTCAAGCACACAGGATTCTGTAGAATAACACGTATATGCATTTACCATTGCCTCAAAGCCAAAGCAAACAGCATGTTAGGAGTTTTTATTTTTAGGCAAATGACTTTCTACACAAACTCTGACACTCTTCAGGGGAAGGTTTCCTAGCAAGGGCGGTAACAGGACCTTATTTCTGTCAGTGCTGAATCTTGCAATCAAGCTATGAAACATTTCAAAGTACATTTCAGTTGGTAAAACAGCATCTTTCTTCCATCTATGGATACAGTTTTACAGGGCCTTTTGCTTTGGTGCACTAGAGCTAAGGTTTAATCCAAGGTTTTAATTCCAAGAGCTTCACCATATAACTTGTGCTGGATCGGTGCACAGGAAATGCGTTATTGCAACAGGCACTTGTTTAAATGAATTCTGTGGTAATTATTTCAACTAAGCACAAAGTAGTTGGTTTGAAGTACTTCTGCAGCACTTTGACGTTTGACTGATATACGACTATGCAAAACCACCAAAGGATAGCTGTGCTAATTCCTGTGTTTCTCTCAAAGAATGCAGTAACTACTTAGGCTTTATTTCGAACAAATACCTTGTTTGTGCCATTAAAAAAAAAAAAAATAAAGACTCAATGGTAAAAAATATTACTAGTATAAACAACGTTTTGTTCCTCCTCGTATCACTTTGGTATGATTTCTGTCTTCCCCTTTGCTGATCTATCCATTCTATCACAAGCTCACATCCTGCACAGCTGTATTTTTACAATTTCAAAGGTGTGGTTCCTTACCCTTCCCAAATCTGCAGGGAAAAGATAAAGACAAAAAACTGGCTTAATGCCAGGAAGGTCATTTAAAAATAAGGAATCAAATACACAATTATTATGACACTTACCCAAGCAGTAAATATCACACCCTTCACCTTTCTCTCCACCCTAGGACAAGGATCTGATTCCCGAGTAGCACAGCCTCTATACCATTTACACACGCATGAATACATTTAATGAATCTAATGGACAAAGAGTTCTTTTACTCTGTTTCCTAATCCTCCTAAAGTATAAATGCAATAGAAATTACTTAAAGGCACACCTGGTAAAGTACCAGGTCTGTTTAAAAAAATCTGTATTTTCTGAATGACACACAAACAAATACAGTGAATTCTTTCCACACACTGAAATATCCATGGGTTATATAGACAATACGTCCAACTTGTGCAACAAACAAAAGTAGGGTTACTTCACATAAATATATGCAATTAGATCTGGTTTAGTTGAATAAACTTTGAGATAATTTACATCTGAATTGAAGAAAGCCATCTCAAATAAGGAAAAAATAAGTCATAGTAAAAGACTTCTAGTCTCATTCTAACTTCAAAGCCTTAATGCAGATACATCACACTCCGTCTCATTTCACTCAAGTGATTTTCTCAAAACATTATTTTAGATTCAGCATATTTAATAAATATATTTACTGAGCAAAGTAACAGATACAGATAAGACAGAAAGCTGATGCTACAGCCTGTACTTTGAGCAAGCTTTCCAGTCTTAGAAAAGCTGTACAGCTGACAGAGATACCCTCTGTCTAGTATAAACTGTCAGCAACTTATCATAACTGTTATAAGAAGAGAATTTGCTGCACTGATTATAATCAGCGCAGAAACCTTAATTGCATTACTTGTCTTTTAAGACAGTAAATTAAGAAAAAAAAATAGCAACTGTATTTTTCTTGGCTTTATAAAACACTAAGCATAAAGATAGTATAAATAAGCAGTGTAAATAAGAAGCCCAAGCTTGATGTTGCAGTGAAAGGCCTGGACTACTTGGTGCTTTTTAAAAGTCCAACATTACGAATTCATAATTCTACTGAATTTTTTTTTTAATTGGGAAAACTACATCACGTTTGCAGAACAAAACTGAAAAGAACATAAACACTCTTCATTCTTACATGCACGTAAAAGAAATGGTGATACTGATAGTACTAAAATATCACAGAAGTTGCCTTGTACATGGAGAGCAAGAAATCGAGGTTAGTGCTGGTGTCTGAGCCGGATGAGCTGCCTGCACGCACCTGAGGGTGCAGCTCTCCTGGTGCCAGCAGATCCCAGACCAGCAATGGAGAACTCCAGATTTTGAGGGCAGAGGAAGATGCTGTAAAGCTCTCCTCAGATTTTTTGGTCTTTTGTCCCTTCTGTTTGGTTTGAAATCAATGATCTATTTGGTAATTCTCTGTGTGATTTCTCAGAAAAAAAAGAGAAGCTGATGGAATAGCCTGGAACACCTCTTTTCCTGACAAAGGAAAAGCTCCATCACCTTCACACTGTTTACTTTCAGTTTACTTTTCTTGCTGAGCGTAGAAAAGATTTAAATAGTGGCATTTACAGATCAGAGCATTTGTATGTTGTCTCCTTTCTGCTTGCCAAGGAGCAAAGCAGGCTGTTACTCGTGGGCACTGCTGCCAACGTGCTTATACCAAACTAACCATTATTCATGTATTTAATTATTTAAAAAACGTGCTAGCTACAGAGACAACAGATCCCAGCCCCAGAAATACCGTGGATTTCACAGTAGATATTGATGATGTGCTAAAAGAAAGCTGTATCTTCTGAAAGTCTGCAAATATATAAACGCATTTAGTGCCTCAAATGTACTGCAAGAACTTTGCTGTGCAATCGTAGGTCCCAAAGGAGAACAGACAGGAACACAGTCACTCACGTGAAAGCGATCCATGATTGGATTCATATGAACTTAATTATAACTGCATGGAAAAACAATCCAAAAGGATTTTTATCAAGTTCAAAGGATTAAGATGTTCAGCTAGCACAATGGTATCTACAGTATAACATTGTGATTGGTAGATAGGTAAATAGAATGAAAAGCGCGCCTAGGACTGCTTTGGTGATTTAGTCTGATGTATTACTTATGCAATTACCAAAACAGCAGGAGATCATTAAATTTTCTGGTAAGCAGACACAGCATTCTCAGTATCATAGTACTACAAAGGCTCTTTATTGGTATTTTATCATTACATTTTCTTCCTATGAGGGGAATAAAACTGCAGAACTAACATTAAGCACAAATTCTGCAGAAAAAAGTAAAAAATGTCTCTGAGCTACTTTATGCTGTATCATGCCATATCCAACAGCAAAGCTCTGTAGCTTAACTAAGGCATCTTCCTCTTAACAATAACACGCCTCCCCTGAAATAAATGTTTTGTAAAATGGTGCAGTGCTGAATAAAAGAACGCTTCTGGTCAGAGGGATGTGCTTGGATGGAATATATTAATCAGTGGCTGGTATTAGTCACTGGGTTAACTAATGAGGACGACTCAACTAAGAGCTCACACAGCACTGAGCATTCAGTTCTCTGGTGAATGCTTACTTCAGTGAGTCTTAAGTAGAACGGCTTATCTGAAATGCACTCCTGTTCGCTGAAACTAGTTAAACATTCCCCACATTCAGACAGAGTTGTCACACGAGATCAGAAACTATACTCACCTACAGAACACAGTTATTTTTAGAGTAAACGAACTTATACATCTCCTGTCAGTGACTTTATGTAAGAAGTGGTTTAATCTTTCTCTTTAGGTATCATAGTTATGCAAACACTAGGTCTAAAAAAGCTGATCAAATCTTTCAAGAAAACATGGAAATCTTTTCTATAATACTTAGAGAATTTTTTACTACATACACGGAAATTACATTTGCACAAAACCAGACATTACATTTCAAGGAGCATCGACTCTCTTATAATCTCAAGAACTACAAGTACTGCCATCAACTTCAGCAGGATGAGAATATCAACTACTCCCTTTGTAGGCGCTGGCCAAAAGAACGTGACACTACTCTGTGTGAGCAACAAACTTATCAAAACCAGCAAAACATAAGGACTGCAAGTGCTTCAGCATTCTGCAACTATACGTGCTGCAGCCCTCTGGAATTCAAAAGTTATCAGTCTCATCGTTCCACTGTTAACAGTCAACAGGAAGAAAGACCAGAAATCGTGCCCTTACAAGAGGCACGGGAATATGTTAGTCTGCTATGGCCAATTTACTTAGTCAAATTCTCAGTGTCTTAACTAAGCTAAACATAGTGCTTGAATAAATAAAATAATATATCCTCAAAGAGAGAAAAGACAAGGGCAGGAAGTATTGACATAATGACAGTTTTAACTGCCAGGAGGAGGGATGACTAACTCTGTAAGTGTCTGTGGCCTCCTGCAAATTAGATAAAGTTGATAATTAAGTGCAATCATCAGATATATTGCCCTGAACAATTTTAGATTATTGTGAATGAAAACAGATAGGCACTATTTTATACAGCAGGAAATACAATTAATATTACTGCTTAAATTACGTGCATCACGTTACATTTTGTTCTTCTGAATTCTTCCTTGTTCAAGCTACTTTCCTGGATTATGTGAATGACTAAATA
Organism: Chrysolophus pictus; assembly: GCA_037305975.1. Taxonomy (NCBI): domain Eukaryota; kingdom Metazoa; phylum Chordata; class Aves; order Galliformes; family Phasianidae; genus Chrysolophus; species Chrysolophus pictus. The sequence goes on from CM074583.1 coordinate 23,491,901, forward strand.
CTAAAACTGCTATTAGATATAACCAGGATACTGCATGAATCCTCTCTCCAGCTAAATATTTCTTCATTCTTTCTATCAAGATGATGTTAAAATTGAGAAGTGGTCCTGGACATGCATTTTTTCAGGAACTATTTAATGAGTTTAAACACCACCTAATGAGTTTAAAAGCAGATTATTAGAAGGAATTAGTTTGCACTGGGTGCAATGCAGAACAATTCATACAAAGAATGGATTGTGGGATGGACTGAAATACAAAAAATTGCTAAACTACCTAGCACAGTCGTACAGGAATCATAACTTTACCCTTTGGAAAATATCAGAGGATAGTCACCTGTTCAGATGAGTGCTGAGCACTGAAGCTTAACTTACTATCCTGTTGCTGCATTTTCACTGTGGGAGTCAAAAAGGATTTCTCCCACCAGAACAGTGAAATGAACAATCTTATTTGGTTTTGTCTTACTCTGTATTTCTACACAGCATGAAGAATGGTTTGGCACCAAGTCTGCTGAAATCCTGATTGTACCTAATTTAAATTGACATGTGACTTGAGTTAAATTCATTTTCTGTGCTTTCAAAGGGACACAGATTTTTGTTTCTGTTTATTCAAACTGCTGTTGAAATTGGTTAATTAAAAGGATTTAAAAAATCTTAATACTCTAAACAGAGCAAACTGGTTCTGAATTATTAAGCAACATTTTAAATGCATTTAAATAACCTTAAGTGACTTAACTGACACCTGATCCTAAGCTCTGTCTCAGAAAAACAAAATGTGAAATACTGTAGAATCTTGGCTTACCAGGGCTTCCAGATACAGTAAATAAAAAGCTTAAGTCTCTAATGCAGTCTGCAAAATGCATTCTCCCAAATACATAACTAATGTTCCACTTCAAGTGGAAATGAGCAGAAGAATTTGTACGCTGTAGCTTTGATTTGTTAGATGAAATTGGTAAGCTCAGTCTTTATCTGCTAACGAGATGGACTTGTGAGAACATTCCAGGACCTCACCTTCTGATGCAAATCACAAAACTTCTACAAATGTACCATTAATTCCTAGCACTCATTTGGGTGAATTTGTTCAGCGCATTTTAAGTACAGCTTCAACTAGATATGGTACATTTCAGCTTTTTTTTCTATAGCATGATCAAATGCTCAGTCCACAAGACATTAAACAGTTACAGGAATACTTCTGCAGATCTCCACGGAAGGAAATGAAGAACCGGTCATACAGAAGGTCTACAGAGTTCTGGGAGAAGACGACCCTGCAGAAAGCAGGCTGAGATGACTCGTGAAATTAGTGTTTGGGAAGGCTGTTGAGAGAAAGGGCCTTGATAAAAAAAAAAATTGAAAGAGAAAGTTGAATGAGCATGCTAATATGCTCAGTGTAAGCTCTTTTCTGTCATAGTTGAATGCATTTTGAAGATTGGAGTGACTGTTGGAAGAAAAAGAACTATAATTCTAAAATCAGCACACAAATTCAAACAGCATATTCATTTACTTCCATAAAGCCTTTGCAGGTGCATTTAAGAATAAGGCAGAGAACTTGTACTACTGCTTTTTGCTCAGAAAGATGTGCTTGCCAAACATTTTCAAATGTAGAGGAACAAATTACCTACTGGCTCAATCCACTAATGTGGAAAACCCTACAGGTAAGGTATGCAGTTCTGCCTCGGTTAAGGTACTGAGAAAGGAGGTGGTTAATATCTAATTTCAGTGCTAGCAGAAAGAACAACATAGTCAGTGACAAAGACCCAATAACAAGTTGCTGCATGTGCTTAAATGCTTTGGAATGTCACTGCTGCTTTAAAAACTACAAGTAGTGTCTAGAAAAGGTTAATCTGTGTATTTACTCATGTGTAGAAGTTTGTATTTACAGTAGGGTTATGATACCAACTTTAAGTTAGCTAAGGATATCTGTGTAAGCAACTGGAACATACAACTAAGATCTAATGAATTTTTATTTACCAAAGAAGTGAAAATACTTCAATGTATCAGGACTGATGGCTTTGAAAAGCATATTTTGAAAAACAGGTAGAAATTCTTCTGACAAGTTTCCCACCAGAAAATGCTGATTTTCTTGAAGATAATCCCCTCATTTAGATAAGTCAGACACTTCTGGGAGTGCGTATGTTATTGTAATATAGATTAGGAGAGAAGAAAGATTATTAACTTGAGATGTTTTCATCTAGCTGCAGTGAATGCTCCACAAAGTAATTCTGATAACTTCAAAACAATTTTTTTCTTCCAAAAAATGTTACAGTTTAAATATAGAAAGACAATTTAAATATTATCTTTTTTTTTCTTGAGCACAAGCCTGCAAATACTCTGTTTTTCTTTTTTTCCACAGACTTCAATGGATGTTTGTGACACACATAGCAGAAGGGTCTTGTCAACTTACACTGCACTTTTAAGAGGCTATATGCCACAAAGCCTAAGGTAACAAATGTAGTTATCATGCTTTCAATGCATTCATCTTTTCTTTTCATTTTTTAAACAAACAAACAAAAGTCTTCTCTTTGTGGACTAAAACAATTCCAGCTTTCCAAGTCTGTGGAACATGGCAGATGTCATTTATAGTTAGAAACCCCCTGGGGATTACTTTCTATCTGTTAGTTCTGGTGGTCATAATGGCAACCAGATTCATACACTGCCACTGAGTCAAATCAGCATGAATCATTTATGCGACTCCTCAGACATGGCACTATTAAGTTGGAATCATAGCAAAAAGATGACAGGGTCTTGCAACAGACCAACAGCTCTGTAGCCTGCCATAAAATTCTTTTTCCACCTCAGTGTTTTCTCCCTTGTAGTTTCACAAATTTACTGAAAGTACCACCCCATTTTGAATTAATGGCCTGTTTTCTTTTCCATTCCTTTTTCACTCGTTCTCATTTGAGCCATCCAGTCAATTAATGGTGACAAGGATGTGATCATATACAGATACAGCCAGTCTAGACTGTGAGGTTTTAAACTGGAAAAATAAAAAAACAGAGTAATGTCTTTATAGGTTTTTGTAGAAGTAAAACTGTACTAAGATAAATGTATTACAAGCAGAGAGCTACGACTTGCAGAATATTTTAAATACACGTGAACATTGTTTGGCCTGTAAAAGATTCTTTTACTTCTGTTGAATAAACTGAATGATCTATAATACTGGAAACACAGCTGACTTCTAATCTTTGGTTCCACTGGAAACAACATCACATGCTTAAGGAGTAAAGTTAATTAGTGATTAATGACATTCCCTAAATGCTTCTTCTCAGTCTGACTGATTAAGATTCTCAATTTAAGACAAGGTTGAAAAAAAGCTGCAGGTACTACAATCTTGTTTACAGAGTTATGCCAAAAATCTTCAGAGATCACATCCACTCCCAAGGTCGTAGCTTGTTAATGACATTTTCTTCTCCTTTTGGAGTACTTGTATTACTTGAAACAACTTACAAATCGGATGGTAAAGCAATAGGTTGCTGTTACAAAACAGTACCGTCACCATGCCAGTCAGAGCCTATTCCTAGTGAACTTCCTCCACTGGCAGTGATGAGAAAGAAAATGGAAAAGCAACTCAGATAATGAGTTCCTTTGATGAAAAATGGCTTTATCAGTCACCTGAAGATTTCCCCAGCCCCAGAGTTGCCCCAGCTCATTTGCAGTACTGGGGTAGTATGGCCAAAACCTGCTGTATTTCACCCATCACCGACTGGCTCAGTTTGTAGTTGACTCTGTATCATCCATTACCTTCGTCTTTTATGCAGCACCTCCTGTTATTTCTGCAGTTAGACCCACTGACTATGACTTTTGCTGTAAGGTAATGAATGACTAGATAAAAAGTGAAAGTTAAATTGCAGTAGTGTAATAGGCATATTTTGAGGGAAATCAAGTAACCAGCACATTAATATCCACTGACAAACCAACAGAACTGAATTTGCTTTTGTAAGCAATATGCATCATTGACTTTGAAAATCAGTCCCAAGCAAGTACATCATCAGAATTTGGAGGTAGGAAGCATAAATGATTACTTAGTTGTATGATGTAACAGGTGGATTAATAATTCATCAGAGGCTACTGATTAGCTCAAAACCACTTATTATCTGACACTGAGCCTTCCTCCTGCTCATGACATAAAATTGCAACAAAATGGGAAAATAAAATGACCAGAAATACCAGCCTGTAACAGTCTTAAACAGCATGCTACCACTGATGCTGTTTTCTGTGAGATGGGAAGCGGGAGATGCAGGCTCACAGTCAGAGTTTACAGGCAGTTTTCACTAAATGTGATCCACAAATTGTTTGCTTCAGAAACTGAACATTTTTTTTAATGTCACTGGAAACAGATTTTGCAATGCAATTTTGTATGCAGCGTGACAGCACTGTTAGGTTAGCACCTGGCTTGCTCACAACCACGGCGCTTGGCAGCACTCTAACTTACACATGCATATCTTTTAACTTCTACCACCCTAAAACGTACCGGTCATCTAAACATGGACAACTCAGAAGCAGTAGTATTATTCCTGGAGGTATATTTACTCACATCTCTCCTCGGAAAGGTGCCCAGAAGCTTGTATTCCTCCCAAGGATATCCCTTGGAAGCCACAAAATCAAAGACGACCTGTAGCTTGCTGCTGGCCAGGAAACGTCGCTCAAAGAATTCTCCGCTGGGCGTCCGAATACGCAGTTTGCTGACTGACTCGGTGCTTTCTTCTTTTGGTTCTGGAGGCAAAGACTGCTCAAGAGAAAGCCTGATAGCCTGAGGAAAAATAACCATTTAGGTTGCAATATTAATGACAGATGAAAAGGATAGAGAGCTTTTTTGTTTAAGTCTTACAGAATTTTAAGATATACCACAGTGTTCCAGAGCCAGAGTTTTGCTTTATATCTCAATGACAAAATTATTTCTATTCAGTCCTTAATAACAGCCCACCACACAACTAATAAAAATAAATCCTTCTTTATAACACATATTATTGGGTCTACTGTTAACGCACGAAAGAGATAAGAAGTAATTTAATCGTTTGGCAGAAAGCCTTGAAAAATTTGAAAGTGAGTAATTGTCAAGCAGCCAATTGCTTCCTTAATGGCAATAAATTGAAGGTAGTAAAAGTATTTCTTGAAATGCACTTGTTATCAAACTGCCTTACTCCTAAACAGAGTAACTGACCATTTGTAATAGATACAAGGCACTTGGTGGCAGCTCTGAATAAGAAGAAATACATGTAGGAGATTTACTGTAAATAAACTAAAACACTGCTAGACATAATAAAAAATATCATGAAGATGTATTAGATATCTATAGTATACACAAAAATCAGAGCAGTCAAAGAAGAAAACTGGGCAGACAGACATAGGAGCATTAAGATTTTAAGACAGCAATTATTATTATTATTTGCAGGACAATTATTCCAAGCACAGCTGTGCACATCTTCTGAAACAACATGCATGCAACCAGGCAGCACTGCAATGACCAGGGCACATCATGTATCTAAAATGTCTTCTGCTGACACTGTGTGTGTTGCTGATGTTAAGATTTTAAGGGCAGAAATCAAATCTATTCTTCGTTCCCTGCCTCCAGGACCTACATTAACACTTTGATCAGAAGTAAAAAAAGGAAAAAAAAATCAACAATCAAACACCACCATCACCACAAATACCTAATTTCAGACTGCTGCAGTAGGTAGGCTTGATTTTCAGGTATACCAAGTGTTGTTGGCTCTCTTGGACAGATACTGATTTTTCTTACAAATTAGATCATACTTAGAAAGCAGTTTTGTTAGCTACCACCTTACTTATTGCAGCAGTTAATGAGAATTGCAATGAATAACAAAAAGCAGCATAATAATTCCTCCTCCAAAATGCACCTCTCCAAAATGAAGAGGCAGTCAGGCATTGATTCACCTAGATTTTCAAGGAACCTTCATGATACACAGTTGCTATTCGTGCCTTTGAAAATCTCCCTAAGGTCATTCAGTTACTGAAACTGATGGAGGACGATTACATTGAAGAGAAAGGAATGGGCAAGAGCAAGATGATGAAGCCTTTTAAATAGTCTACTTCTTACACACGAATCTCTAAGCAAATTATAGCTCAGTATAAATATTTATACATAGAACTTGAGTTCATTTTTGCTCATCTACTATGAGATTATATTTTAAATAGATTCTATTTTAATTTTCTCTCTCTCCACACTCAACCACCTGCTAACTGTCTTTCTGTTTTGACATTTCCCCACACAGTATAACAACAGATGCTACATTATTTACGGAACCCAATCAATTATATTATAGAAAAATAAACAACAGTAGCTCATTAGAGCTCTTTTCTTTGTGCAAAGAATGCGTCGCTCCCCAAAGTAACCAGTCTCCCAGGCTTCAACGTGAAATGGCAATTTACAATGGATATTCTGTACCAGCAAATCAAGTCAGAAAACAATGATGAGATGGATCACATTAATAACTCTTGAATCTGAACAAGCAATTTCAGTTTTGTTGATAAAAAGATGTTCGGTATGCGAACAGCTCAATAGTCTGACTTTAAATATATGAACTGAACATAAAGGCACTTCTGTAAGTAAACACTGTTGCAGAACAATTCAGTATAAGTAATCTGTATACTTGAAAATGGGAGTGTTAGTAAACATTATTGTTAAAATCCCTTTTGTTCTACTAAGCAAACAGATCCTATTATTTTCATTACTGCAGCCTACATTAAAACAGGGAAGCCCACATCTGTTTTGATAACAGGGACTAGTTTTGCAGGCTTTATGTAAGAAAACAGTTTTCAGAAGGGCAACGTGTTAGAAAAGGGTCAGGAGCAGATAAACTAAAGCAGAGTGAATTATTGTTTCTATGCATACAAAATTACTTAAATAAAACATACTTATTATTTCAATCTGGTTATGGATTTCTCAGTAGTCTGTTAATGCTACAGTACTGACTTGTTTCCAATTGCTAGGACAAAATTCTCGAAGTCCAGTTCTGTACGTTACTCACCCAGTTGTGCTTTATTTTTGATTCTTGGCTTACGTTAACAATAGGAGCTAAAAAACTCACCAGACACTGTAGGATAATACAGGAGAAGTGAAGTATATTTCTACCAAACCACTGAATGTGATGGTTTTGACTGAATCTAGTATTTACTATGCAGAACTGTTTAAAAGGATTTTGAATGCTTAAGTGGTTCAGATTTTCTAATGCAATTATCTTGGTCAAAATATATATGCAAATGCATTGCTTATAAAGTTTGTTTATCGGGTTTATCTCAGGGAATAATAGATGCATTGGTAGCCAACTTTTTTCAGTTGTGTAATGCAATTTTTTCATACATCAGCAAAGTACACAAGACTGAAATGTCAAGTATGTATTTAAGTCTGGGAGGGGGGGATGAGGAAGGCAGTGATTTATCAGGACTCTACTGGACTTCAACTAAATGGAAAATTAAATGAGAATATAACATCAAATTTCAAATCTCCATTGGCGATGGGAGACAGAGCAAAAAAGTTATATAAGCACCTCTAAAAAAAAAGGAATTCTCAAATTTTATATAAATGAATAAATATTCAAAATATACTATATATTTGTGGTAACACTGAAACTATACTCAGGAAATATATATTCAATTGGGATGTTGATACAACTTTGTAGTCATCAATGCCTAGAAGCCAAAGGACGACACTCAGTCAACTCTGCTTTCAGTCAATACATTTATGTGTATTGAAAATTTTATTCAAAGGTTTCAAAGTCCTTTTCAAATAGCCGTGTTTCATAGCAGTCCTGTAAGGACATCTATTTCAAGATCACTTCACAGAACAGCTGAAAATCCTTTAATGACTTAGCCTGTTTCACCTTTCCTTTGAAATGTGGGCTTCAGGGGAAGAAACACGGCTGTAACACAGCCTTTTTTCTTCTCTTTCAAACTATATTCTGTATTTGCCAGGAGTCAAAAAAGAGGAAGCCGCTAATATAAGTAAATCCATGCACATGGTAATTTATACCTGCAGCGTATGCCTACGTTGTTTTACACATACATATGATAAGAAATTAATAAAAATACTAATTTGAGGTTCACATTAAAAAGTACACTTTGAATTAAGGTTACAAAGTGTGCTGAATGACAGCTGCGACCTCGAGAAGCACCAAGAACCCAGAAAGCAGCTTGAAAAAGTAAAACAGCCCACCTCACGTTCTTCCTCCTGTTCTTTCCGAATCTGTTCCAAACGAAACTGCTCCGCCATTTCTCTCTCTTGTGCTTCCCTCTAATAAATAGAAACAAACAGTAATCACACATGTGCTCACTTCACTTTCCAGCATTCTGTTTAGTGGTGTCCATTAAGCTATATGAAAGCAAAGAAACTGTTCTGTTGGAACAGGAATGGTTGATGGATGACTGACGTATCTGCATAACATAAAGCCATATGAATAAAACCTTCACAGTCCTCTTGAAGCTTGTTAATGGAAAGCAATCTCAACTCAACTTCTGTCATCAAGAATTTACCACATTATTACGATTGTTTACATATATTTTGAAATCTCCATTTTGAATTGTCTAACCATTTCATTGCCACTTAGGGCAATTACGGCTCCTACAGCAAAGGTCTAATCTTAAAAAGCAGAACTGAGGTGAGGGAATACACTGCTCCACAGAGATTTCACTGCTTGTAAAGAGATTCGTGTCCCAGCATTCCCACTGCCACACACACACCTTTGCTCTGTCAGCTTCGAGTGATATGCGGTATGCTTCATCCTGCTCCCTTTTCACGTTTTCTCTGGCTTCACGTTCGTCCTGGGGAAGAAGAAAAAGAAAATGAAAACTAGCAGCACAGAGTGACAACTGGGACACATATCTTTATTTTCTACCCTCAATGACTTAATAGAAGAATATTTGATATCTCACAGAGATGTCAGTCATGCAGCTGACCACCTGGCCTGCCTCGTATATGGAAGGGCATTGCGTTGTTTAGAGAAGAAGGCTGGATTTTAGCTTGCTTTCTGCTCCAACTGACAGCAGACAAATGCTTGCCCTTCATGAGAATGCCTGTTCCCAGGTCCTTCCTTGGTAAACTTGTCCTCAGAAGGATCTGCCTAGGGTCATGGCTATTGAGCATCACCCACAGACCTCAATTCATACTGAATACAACAATTTAAAGTAACAAGCTCTGCCCTGAAGTGTCTCAAACACACAGAGGCAGGCAGACAAGAAACACGAGGTTAGCATGCCAGCAAACCTAGCAAAATATCTTATTAGCAAACACAGCACAAATAGTAAGAGATCATGAAAAATATGCCAATGACAAACTGAGGCATCATCCATACAGAAGAGGATCAAGATGCAGATATCCCTGAAAGCTGGAATAACTGCACCAGGGTGATATCTGACAAAGCAAAGTATGCAATCCATAGCTCTGTCCTCTGCTGCTGCAGCCATAGACACAGCGTGCTGCTCTGTGCTTACTCTTCTCACATCCTATAATCCTCCCAGAGCTCTGCAGAGGCTGCAGTGTTTCCTACAAAAATCAGTAAGATTTAGCTGTAAAATTGCTGGTGGGCTCAGTGCTGTCACCCAGAGTTAGCAGCAACAGAGCACTTACACTGGGGCTTCAAAGAAATGAAACCTACCACTCACTCCTTTTTGAAGCATTATGGTAATCTTTTCATTCGTCTGAAAGGATTGTTCCACAGAAAGGAATCATTTTCCAAACAATCCAATCAATCTGTTCCGAGAAACTTCTCTACTTGGCAAAAACTCAATGGAAGAAGACTACGTCAACTGTTATTGTCAGGTTACACAAACATGCTGGAATGTTCCTCAAATGAAACTCTTAAACAGACTGGTGATTAAGAACTTCTGAAGTTGCACATAACCGTAAGAGAAAAGGATAAATTGCAGGAGAAAGTATACAACCTCCATCTGGAAAGTAATAAGGTATTTCTAGAGGAAACTCTTCTTGTTTATAAAAACAGGACCCAAAATTATTCTGCAATCAGTCTCTCCTAAATTTCATTCACAGAAGACAGAGAAACCATCACCTTAGTTCAGCAGAGCTACAACATGAGTAGACTGAATTCTTCCAAAACGTTTTGTACTTTCTGTAAGCACACCGTAAGTTTAAAATGGTGGGAAGTAAAACTATCTTCCCAAACCAACTTACTGACAGAAGGACTATTTGAGGCAATCTCCAGGGGACAAGCATTTAAAAAAATATTAAGAACTGTTTTGGAGACAATCTGTTCAGCTTTCATGTTTTGCAACTTCATGCATCGTCAAAACTGAATTTCAAGAATCACACAAGCCCAGTAATGCCAGAGGGAAAACAGAAAGATCAGCTGCAATTGTTGCACTACAAGCTCTTTCTTTTGCCAAAGACTGCTAGCAATTAACATATATTACTTCAGTTTACCAAAAACAAACGAACAAAAAACCAACCCACCCTCTGATTGATGAGAAATTGTGGACCGACTTTTATTCTGTGATTCTGCATTATAGAAACTGTCTACAAAACTCAAGAAGGTATGTGAGAGAAGCACGGGCTTCATTTACCTACAAGGATCTTCACTGAGTCATTTTTTGAATCAGTTTAAATTACATAATCTGGATGGCGCCTTCAAAATATACTGATGCTATAGATTCTACCACAAGAGTATAAATATGAATTCCAGACATTAAAAACTACATACTTGTTTCCTCCCTACTCATCATAGTCATCATTGTCCTAAAACTGGATTATGAAAAAGATGCCAAGAATGTGAAGAATTGCTATGCATGACTGCCCGGTCCTCACAAAAATCTGTAAGCCACATCTAAAAGTAAATGACTGTGCCACCAATCTTTACGTTACATGGAAACAATGCTCTTCTTACTGAGACACATCTCAGAAACACATCTGCAGGTAGAATAAACAGCACTGGCATTGCAACTTCCAAAGGAGAAAAGCAGATGTAATCAGTCATACGGAATGCAGCTCTGTGTTGTTGTGTTTTGCTGACACCAACCCCTCTCTACAGGATCAACCACAGCTACAGTGATTACGGCAAATGTATTCTCTGATTCAGAATTACGCTTTGGAGGAATTTTAAACATCAGATGCTGTTCTTTTTGTAGTCTAGCTTTTTATTTTTGTCGTTGCTTTTTCTAGAGAAACCACACAAAGCATAAGGATGACTCACGTTCACCAGAAAACATTTAAAAAAATGGTAATGGTGACAGAAAAAGCAGATCTAAATATTTTGCAAAGAATCTTTCATCGTACTAATGAAGAACGCGTACAAGAAAGAAAAAAATAGCAATAATAAAAAATCATGTCATGTGTGTTATTAACAAAATCTGAGGTTTTTGCAACATCTACAGAACATCAATAAATGCACATCCACATTACTTTCGCAATGAATACAAAACAACCATCTTCCATTTTCAAGAAATCAAGACATGAACAGACAAAGTCTTATCCTGGTTCACTTGAACTGCTTACTTCAGAAACAGAGGCTATACTCATAGATGGAAGAAAACAAGTTATTGAGATCTTATGAGGATTACACTACAGCACACAGGGCTATATCTTCTACCTCAAGAAAGCAGACAGCAGGAGTAGAGACTATTCAGTGATTAGTGTCAAACATTACAGAGATATTAGAAGATTTCTATGGGCAAAGATACCACAAAAACAATGAGACTGCTCATCAAGATGACAACGTATGACCCAAGCATTCATAAAGAAGGTGAACGAAAGGTCTCTGCCTTCCCGTTTTGACTGTGCACCAGTAAGGGCGGATGTTCATTCAGTTGAAAACTGATATCCTCAATAAAGAGAATATGAATTTTTCTACAGAATGTGTTCTTTAGTTATTAATGCACGTTAGAGATGTTAAATCACAACAAAAAAAATAGTAAATACACATTCATGAGAGGGTTAAAATGGACCAGAACAAATATTCTTGAGTAATATTCACAGCAACAAGACTAAGAAAAAACTCAGTTAAGGTTAAGAAGAAATATAGGATAACACTCCCCAATAATTATTTCTTATTCATTTTGTGAAGTCACCTCTAAAGTACCTAGCAGCAGGCATTGCCAGATATAGGAGGATGAAAAAGCTGGATTTCTGACTGCATTTAGGACAGCAGCATCCTCTTCTCCTGCTGCTCATACAGGGAAATAATACACAAGGATAAAAAAAGGAAAGGCAGCTTTTTGGATGGGATATTTTGCTGGATATGTCAACCTTGGAATTGCTGGGCTTTTTGTCGTTGTTGCTTGTAGGTAGGATTTAATGATTCAACCCCAGGTAATAGTTTTGCACCTGATTGTTTTCAAGGGAGATGTGCTACATTTTATTCCCCATTGTGTTTTAGGATGAGTTTTATTGTAAAGTAAAGCCAGATAAAACAACTTGAGAAGATCAGCATGAGCAGAAGACATTTACCAGAGCATCAGTGAATAAATGGATGTTACAAAAGACAAAACAAAAAAGTTTATTCCCAAATGCTGAATGTTCACCAGAAAGATGGCTCACCTCACTGAACCACTCCTGAAATTAAAAACTGCAAGTGCTTTAGGCTATTCATGGGAGCGTTAAGGAGAAACGCCCCTTTGTCCAAACAAACCAGTTTAATAAAAGCATTAATTTGACTCACTGGAGATGACAGACTTGCACATTGTGTAACTTAAACATACACGATGGGGAATATGTAGAAGAAAAAAGTGTACACAAAGCGCATGAGCCATATGGGGACGACAGAAACAAAGCAGAGGAAAGTTTCTGTGGTGGCAGAAGCAGAGGTGGGGAGGCAGAATCCTACCTGTCCGTATCAGCCCAATTCCAGATACTGATTTTTGTAATTTACCTGGAGTGATAAGAATGAAAACAAAAACAAAACCTTGTAGAAACAGACCTGCAGTTACTTTCCATGGGAAGTCATCCAGATGGTCTTGTGGATGACTATAGATGTGGGTTGTGCTGCAGGGAAAGCTGAGGTTTACTAAGAGAAGCAAAGCTAATATCCAATGATTGCAGCCAGCAACATGCACAGCTGAGAATCAATCTGAACTAAAGATACTTTCATTTCATTTTCTTTATTTTCACTGCATTACTTTGCATGTTGTTCAAATTCAAAGTGGCTTGTAAACTTTGAAGGCAGCAAATGTACCTGCTGGTGTACTGGTATGGCACACAACAGGAAACCAGAGGCTGGAGCTTTGGGGTGCTATCATATTACAAATACAAAGTTGGAAAATTTATTCAAATAAATTTTGATTACTGTAGTTTAATAAGTTATAACTCATAATAATTAGTAAATGTGCTAATTGCGTTTTCAAGAGGTTATATCACAGTCTTTGTTAGATGCCTGTCATCACCATTATCTTCTTGTGCTTTGGAATTTAATGAATTTCATGTATTTAATCTCACGGCCTTCTGTTGTGTGAATACTATATACCATGATAAACATGCAACTGCTAGATGGGACAAAAAATATTAAAGGTATTAAAATGCCTAGTTTCTAATGGTGTTAATTCAATTTCTAAACAGAAATTGCAGAGGTTCTCCTGCATTGCTGATGGAAGCATTTAGGCCATTCTCTACCTGGAAGGAACAACTGTAGGAAAGGAGTGGAAAAAGCAACTGATATGAAGCAGGAAAAGACCGTTGGATTGCAGTTTAGGAGAACATTCACAAGGGCTGCTCCTTTTGAGTTTCCTTCATGGCTGTGAGATACAATTTTTAAAGAGGAAAGAAAAAAAAGGTGTTGGAAGCCAGAACTGCTATATCATCATTGCAGGAAAAGAAATAAAAAAGGAAATCTCTGATATTTGACAGCAGAGAAGCAGAAAAGGAAGACATGATGATATGAAGCTCCTTACTGCAAATTTATAAAAATAAAACGTGGCCAGCAAATCCCTGCATAGTACAGACAGTTCTGAGATAGACACACTAGCAATATCTCTACAAATAGCTGCAGTAATGAAAAGGTGAACAGATATATGTTGCTATTTTGGAGTGGCTTTTTTCCATTTACGTATTTTTAAAATCTCTATCCGGATATTAATTAGGAATGACATACATTTCTCTCATGCTGCAGCATCTTGGAAGAGGGAACGTCATCTAAGATCAGACAGCAAAGATTCAGACTTTGCAGGTCTCCATTTTTTCTACAGTTTATCTTCAGTAAGACTGTTTACTTCAATTTTTCCAGTTTAAAAATTCTTAAATATCTTTTACAGAGTGTGTCAGCTGCCACAGTCTAAAGCAAATTGAAGCTTTAAGTCGGATTTGTAAAAGTAAAATTTTTCAAGCAATTGTAGGTATTTAAATTCCACCTTGATGTCTTAATTTGAGAGCAAGAGTGCTAGTGTTGCATAACTACAATAAATACGATGAGAGACCTACTGTTACTTAAAAGTGGACAAGTTGGACCAGCTGTGTAACAGTCAATGCTTTTACAGTAATAAATGTTGACAGCAAAAATAAAAAGAATGCATTACTGAGACATCATCAAATGAGCCTTGTCATTACATGGAAACTCCACCCTGTATAAGCTTGTCAAAAAGTGTTACTGTAATCCTTTGAGAAGCCTCCTCCTCAGGCAACAGAGAAAAATGCTTAGGATCAGCCCAGAACAGGTGTGTTGTACTGTAATGCCAGTCAGTTTAATCACAGATCTCTGTACATTAATCTCACACAGGAACTGACTTGGATCTACGTGGGCCCATCATGCAATGCTGAGATGATTATTTAACTATCAAATTAGAGCAAGCAAGCAAACAGAATGTTTGCAAATGGACATTCCAGGGCATACAATATTTTACAATTATAATTTTTCTTGTCAAAGTCCAGCAGCAGGTACTGACACTTAAGAGGAACTGATACCATGCTCTCCTTTCAAAGTCAATCCCTGATAAATATCAATTCACACCTTGATCAACATCGGCGGAGGCCAGTTCTCTGCTTTGATACTCTCTTTCACTTACAGAAGAAACTCTGTAGTGGCATTTATTTCCTCTTTGAAGAATTCCCCAACCCTGCTGCCCAAACAATAGTTAATGTATAAACATTTCTAGTGTGGCCCAGAGGAGTGGGCATGGTTAGAAAAGGAAAGCATTTCTATTAGATGTATAAAATTGTGCAGCCTATTATACCACTGGGAGCCTGAAACTCATAGAACTATTTCCCTGGGAGCTGGTAAACCACTGTTACTTTATATTAAATGCATCTATTAACTTATCAGAATAATTCTGCATATGTAGCCGGAGGCTGGATCAGCAGATCCTAGACCTGACCACCCTGACAAGGGTGGGACCATATTTGGCCCACCCATGTCGTGGCTTTGCTGCTGCTGTTGCCATTGACTCTACCATTTAATTATCCGTAGGCCACTTCTTACCAAAAGTGCCACATTAGGACAACATCAGTACATTGTTGACCATGTTATTATTTGTAGCTCTTTACTATGGCAATCTAAGTACCAAACTTATAAAAACAGACAGTGTGACAGCCAGACCATGTGTCTGGCACATCAACAGTGTGGCCCAAAAGAGGGAGGAGGTTTCTGAAATGTCTTCTAGTCCACACAGCAAGCAATGGGCCCAGTGGTATCTGACTGGCCCAGCAGACCAGAAGAGAAAAGGAAGAAGAAGGAAAGAAGATTTTTCCCACTTTAAGAAAGCTTGGGACAGAGAACAGATGCTTAAATTTGACCACCTGTACCTCAAGACAAGCATGCTGGATTACTCTTACTATGTATACACATCTCAGTATTTTTTAACATACTTCTCTGGAGACTACGTAAAAAAAAGCTCAATCAAATAGTACAGATAAACCCTTAAATCCAATCACCAGTTAAATGATGGAATGACACTATGGAAATACATCCCATTTTGCCTAATTAAAATGATGTGAGGCTAAATCAGTAAATTTTATTAACACATGGATGCAAAAGCATAGGATTTAGCTAGCCATACTATTACACCCAGTAACAAAATGACTCACTTTGCTGAGGTAAGTTGGTGACGGTGTTCTGAGCATCCAGCCTAAAATACCTTGATGATCCACATGCTGACTGCTAGGTCATACCTGAACAGCTACAACCAGCATCACAACAAACACCTGTACCATTAGAAGGCTGTGGTAATAGTCATCCTGTACTGAAATAACCATCAGAGGGCACTGCAAAACATGCTGTGCTAAACAGAATTATGCAATAGCTCTGTTTGAAGCTTTCATGGGCATGCAAGTTAAAAATCCAAAATGGAGAAGTTCAGCTGTGTAAACTGACTCACTAATGCTTACATGCTGTTATTTACAGGTGTTTTCAGTTCAGTTTCTCTCTCACACACACTTCAGCTTACAGCAAAGCTCTACAGATGACTTCTCTTTTTAAAGCACAAAAGAATTCTCAGCTTATCTTCTTGTGGTTTACGATGACTTACTGTTGCTATTAAGAAAACAGTAACAGAAACCGGACTCTGTATCCTGTTTGCTATTGCCATATTTGGGAAAAACATGCACCAACTGCAACAAGAGCTTAAAAAAGAAAAGGTGATGATATCTGAATACTGTAAGTTGTCAAGTACAAGACTTAAGGAAAGCTACATGTTATGCTACGAATCACAAAAAGCCTTTTTTTCAGGTGAAAGCTTTCCACTGAGTACAGACTGCTTGCCAAATTCTCCTCTCTCTAGAATACCTATTACAGTCATTTTTCATCTTTAAATTTCCTGCTTCAAAAGCAGAAGTTTCTGAGATCACCTTTCCCATGTGCTTGTAACAAGTGAAGCCAAGTTACAAGTAAATATTCTATTTGTGTATAGAACTCACAGCACCTGAAAATCTGCCACCCCTGAAATTTATGAAATTTTCCATTAGTTTTCTGAAAGTCAAGGTGTGTTACGAAAAACAAAATGCAACAATACTAAGCTAAACTTTTTCCTGGGAAAGAAATCTCTATGGTCTCTTAGTGACAAGAAAACAAAGGGAAATGTGAAAAAAAGACTACAGAAGACTTAGATGAAGATAGACTTTAGAGGAATATCTAACATTTTTCTGTTCTTCTATGTAGGTAGAGCACTTAGAATAACAAGTCATGAGAATCACAGAATTGTAGGGGTTGGAAGGGACCTTCTCCAAAGGAGACTCCATCACCTCTCTGTCCCAGTTTCTGTCACCCTCAAAGTAAAGAAGCTTTTCCTCATGTTCATATGGAACTTCCTGTCTTCCAGTTTGTGCCCATTTTCCCTTGTCCTGCACCTGGGCACTATCAAAAAGCGTCTGACCCCATCCTTATGCCTCCCACCCTTAAGATAATTATAAGCATTATTAAAATCCCCTCTCAGTCTTCTCCAGGCTGAGCAGTCCTAGGCTTCACAATCTTTCCCTGCACAGGAAATGCTCCAGACCTTCACCATCTTTGTGGCCCTCTGCTGGGCTCTTTCTAGAAGTTCCTTATCTTTCTTGAATTTAAGAGCCAAGAACTGGACACAGTACTCCAAATGTGGCCTCATTAGGGTGGAGTAAAGGGGGAGGATCACCTCCCTTGACCTGCTGGCCATATGCTTTTTAATACCTCCCCCAAGGATACCACTGGCCTTCTTGGCCACAAGGCAACTGCTGGCTCATGGCCAAACTGTTGTCCACCAGGTCATTCTCATAGAGAGAAGTATCTATCACTCTGGGGACATGTATTATAGGCTGTCACTGTTCTTGGTCATCCAGGGAAGTGCTCCCAGCAACTCACAATGCAGAAGCCAGTTGCCAGCTCTGCCATCACAGCCTCAACGCTACCAAGCCTTCTCTTTCTTTAAGCTTTGTCTCCCTTATGCCCACATCCTTCTCAGTTTTAAACCCATGTGGTTTCACCCAGGATGGGATTATAACTATCTCACTTGATTTCCACCTGTTTCTCTCCCCCACACTGATCTCCCCTGCTCCGGACAATTGTTCTAGTCCCCTGTTCCTCCTTCTATTCCACTCCACTTTCTATACCCTTCTTTACTCCTACTTCCTTCTCCTATCTCTTACCTGTTCTTAAACCCCAGCCTTAGTATGTCCTTCTTTCCTTCTATTTCCTTCCTTTCCACCAGCTTTTGTAATTTCCAGTTCCGAGTCTTTTTTAGAATTTTACCTTCTTTTTGAAGCATTAAAAAAATTAATCTATACCCAATGTATTGCTGCTAAAATGTAATAAAAGAATTCAATTATATCATATCTTGGATTTTTGTTGTAATTCTCATATTAAAATTGTGTTCAGTATTAACAAAATCAAAGTCAATTTTCTTTAACAGTAATAGCATAAATAAAGGAGAAAAAATATTGTGCAGGTACCGTGCCTGCATATTATTATAACCATAGTCAGAAAATCTCATACTAATAAGATAGGAGATTTAAATGTGAAGAATGTGTTTAGTGAATTACTGTCAGTCAATATGTATACAACAGGATAAGAATAATCTTGAATGGCAACACATCAATTATTATAAATTCCTAAGTACTTCATTACTTTGAAATGTCACTCTCAATTTACAGAGTAACAGATAAACACCTCTCAGTTGCACTCCTCACTGTGTCTTCTTTGCACTCGAAACACTGTTTTTGAAAAGTTGTGTCATCACTTACCCATTCTGCATTGTTCTGAATGGTGATTCTGTACTGGCATAGTTCTGTTTTTCAAGATGGCTCTTAAATCTCCCTTTAAACAAATACACTTCAGACATATAAACCTATTTTTCCTTTCTACCTACAGCTTAATCTGGTCACTGGAAAAACCCTGATTGCTGTTTCCTTCTATGAGCATATTCCACTGCAAAAGCAAAGAGTTGCTCATGACTAATAATCAGAGAAAGGAAACAAATATGAAAATTCCAGTAAACCAATAAGGAGGAGGTTTTCTTTCTGAAAGAGACGTAACTACATACACAAAAGAGACATTATTTAAGAGGCACATTAAAATGTGCCATACCCTCCTTCATTGGCTAAAGAGACATTTGGTTATTTTTGCATCCCCAATGATTTTTGGAAGCCAGTAGGCATCTGCAATAACTTTCAACTCTCACCTCATCCTTTATATCTTCCTGCTGCTGGGCACTGAAGATCTCCATTGCAGCCATCAGCCTCATCATTAGCTCATCCACTGTCGTGTTACCTAGCAACAAAGGAAGACCACTGAAATTCATAGCATTAAAATTATTAAAAAAATAAAAAAAAAAGTCATCTTAGAATTAATCTGTAAGAAAGAGCCAGTTCAAAAAAGTCAGAAGAAGTATCTCAAATATCTCAGTAGAATTATTTTAACTGAAAATTCAGAATTGTTTTAGCAAGCAGATGTTGATCATAGGCTAAAATTTTGAGTGGTTCAAGTCTGAAATATTGGTTTATTTTTGCATGTTAGAGAGAAGTAGTACATCTGTGGCTCCTTGACATGATTTTTACAGGCTCAGAATTCTTGAATAAAACCAGGGCAACCCTAACCCCAACCCTCCTCGTGTTTTTCTAGCAGTGTGCGCCTGGTTTTCAGTAAGACTGAAATATTATTTTAACTCCTTACCAAGATGCACTCAGACTTTGGTTTCTCTTAGTCTCAAGACCAGACTGTACTTCAAAGCTATGACTATTTCTCTGTGAGAAATTTGCTATAAACTAATGGCATCTACCAACTTAAATAGTCTTTGGACACTGACAGAACAAAGCCATTAAGAGCTACATTTATACTGACAACGATGGTCAAAATTTTAAAAGGAGTACCCTAACCAGAAGCAACAGTGCCAATAAAGAAAACAAAACCATACTCATAGTTTCCAACCCCAGTAAAAAATAAAAAGCAAAAGCAACCTTTGGCAGCCTGCATTTCAATAAATGCCTTTAGGACTTAAGTTTCTGCGTTGCTGTATCTCTTCTGCAAACAGTGCCTTCTCACCCTGCCCTGAAAGGCCCTCATTGTTCCCATTTCTAGCATTTGCTACCTTAACAGAAAATTTTATCCCAAGTGCTACAACGTGCATGACTCCAGAGAATACCATTCATTTGTGGATAAATAGTTGAAAGATACCAATGTCCCAATTCGTGGGAAAGTAACAAGCACAGAACATTTGAGTTTGATAGAATTTGAATCCAGGGATAAATTTATTTAAGGTTGTAACTGATTATCACTTCAGTGCTGAAGTTATTTAAACATACATAATTAAAACTCACTGAATGCAATGAAATAATTTGAATCATTTCTTAATATAAAACTACATTATTTTATGCCTCCGAGCTACCAATTTTCTCAGACAGTAGAGTAATTCAAGTCAGTAGGCACCAGTGACTCGAGTGGGATAATACAGGTGCTTCAAGTTATACAAACGCTCAACAATGCTGAGGAGTTATAAAAACAAGAAAATCACTATGTTCTTCGTTATGCTTTTTAATTTTTTTTATTTATTACTTTCTTTAATAATTAATGGGCATACCATGAATCAGTGTTGTGCTGTACTTTGCACTAAAGAAACAAAAATCCATGCAAAATTAATTGTTTTGGCCACAGGAATGAGTACTGCAAATTCCTCAAGAAAATGACTAATCTCACATGCAGAAAGAAACAGTTACACTGCCTGTAAAAGGCAGCATTTCCTCAGGGTGAATTTCCTCAGAAAAAATAGGGATATTAGAATAAGAACTTTTAGGTAAAAAGAATAAACAAAGACACAGTGTCATGAACACAACCTTATGGAGGAAGAAGAAAAGGGAGGTACCCATCCTGTGATGCATTTTGATTTGAAGAGTTACTGAGAACAGCTGAAGGGCGTTCCACACCTAAGTCACCTTACTGCCAGAAATAGGAGAATGGCAATGCTGGAGAGAACTGCTCATGTTCAACCAGAGATCTTAGTTCATATGAAATTCTATTAGCAACTTAAAGTTCTGCTCCTGTTTGGGATCTCAACACCACAGGCAGGCCTGAAAAAGCAACTGATGTTCAAATATTATCCCACTGCACACAATTGGAGTCCATACAATGACAAGGAGCTACTCACAGAACAGAATGATGCTGGTGCAACACAGAAAATC
This sequence comes from Chrysolophus pictus, assembly GCA_037305975.1. NCBI lineage: Eukaryota > Metazoa > Chordata > Aves > Galliformes > Phasianidae > Chrysolophus > Chrysolophus pictus. Next base: position 23,512,917 of record CM074583.1, read on the forward strand.
CCAGAGAAAGGACTTTGAAAACTCAGGGATTTATCTGGTTATACATTTGGAAAACTACAAGTAACTCCTGGTTTGGGAGATTTGGTTTCTAATTTAAAAAATAAAAAACCTAAACTACATCATTCATGGAAAATTCAATCTCTAACAGTATGCTAAAGAATGCCTTATGAATAACAGTCTTTTACACTACAGCAACTGCAGGTTTCTTGGGTGTGATAAATTCACTTTCTGAACATCTTAAGAAAAGAAACAGTTACAAGGAATGTCTTCAAACACTTTCAATACCCACTTAAGAATTATTTTCAATATAAAGCAAGAGCTGTACCTTGTATTACATTCAATACTTCATTAGATGATCGTTTTCCCATAATAATAAGGAAAAGGGGAAACTGATCCGTCTTCTGAGTTCGAATCGTTTGGGCTACAACACTCCCGAAGTGTCTTGTGCACATTGTCAGAAACCTATGGGGGAGAAAACAGCAGTTAACACAGGGGAGTTGGTTTTGAAGTTACTGTTTAAAAAATACTTATGCTGTTCAGCAGTTTAATTGAGTGCCACTGCTTAACATGTAGGCTTCTGCTTTCAGTTCTAGAGTTCCTGATCCCTTTTTATGGTTAAATTATGAAAATATTTACAAATATGATAGACTACAGATTGCCTACATTGAAACAGTAACTAGGAGAGATGGTAATTCATTCAATGGAGAATCCCCTTTTCTGTTATAGTGCTCTGCAAGCTGTAATACAAAACCAATCCCCCCCAAGAAAGATCATGCTAAATGAATTGTTAAAAACTTCTAAAGAAGAACTAAGATATTACCTGGTAAACATGAGGAAGTATCAAAACAATATAATTTCATATGAAAGCGTAATTTAAGAAAACGTTTTCATCAGTCAGAGAATTAAAGGGTGCTTCAAAATTGTCTTTTCTTTTGTACCAGTGCCCTGTCAGTGACACACTTAGCAGTGTGGTCTAAAAACAATAATTCTAAGCTTTTGACCAAAAAAGCTCTTGGATATTAGCATACAGAAGTCTAGCATTAGTATTCTTAACACGATCTTGAATAAATGAAAAAACTGATAAAGCTTTTCTCTTCCATTAGAGGACTGTTTGAAATTAGCATTTCTTTCAAGAGAAAAGGGTAGCTTATGATATGTTTTCAGATCTGATGGTAAAAAGTAAATGTCATAATAATAATGAATTATGAAAGACCAAATGCAAATATAGAATGCTTTAATAAGATCCAATTTAATAAAGTCTGTAAAAATAATGGACTTTTAATAACACGGGTCACAAAAGGCAAAACAGTGGAAATTCTGAGGACTAGCCACTGGTACAGGCTTATTAATTCTTAATTATGTTCATGAAAGGCAACTTAAATCGTGTGTTTTCTTATGCCTTATGATAATATTTTAGGTAACAACTACTCGGAAATGTATGCTCTAACTGAAGAGCAAAGTCCTGTTGTCACATGCATTAGAAGCCAAATCTATTTGAAAAGACAGACTGCATTAAAATGTCAAGCACTCTAACTCATTTCTTCTCAAAAGATACTGAAAAGATTCAAAAAGGTCTATTTTTTTAATCAACATATATTAAACCTAATAAAATTTCTAAAAACTGAGAAGTCTCCTGAGTACAACATTGGGCTTCTTTGAGGCTCTGGAAATATAAAATACCCTTCTGACTTCATTCTGGAGCACAACTAAGACTGCAGGGCAGCCCAATTTGGTGGGTGGCAACCCTGCCCATAGCAGGAGGGTTGGAACAAGATGGGCTTTAAGGTCCCTCCCAGCCCAATCCACTCTGTGAGCCTATGATTCTACAAGCAGGGGTAGCCAGCAAGTACTTCAAAGCCATAAACATCACTGGCAGATATGACTCCACGTGCCCATTGAAGTAAAACACAGGAAAGCCAATAAGAGTAGTTTGGAGATGTAAAGCTGAATGAAGAGATACCACCAGCAACCTCCAGCACCTGCACTGCGTGACTCCTGTTCAGCAGGAATCACTCACACACACCTGCCCGTAGCAGGGCAGTACTAAGTGAGTGCTGAGCTGTCTCTCATAACATCTCTTCCTTTCTGTTTACTACATGGCTAGGAATGGAACTTTCATTCATGACCACTTTTCCATTTGACTTTTTAATAGATTTTGCAACTACTTAATTAATTTTACCTTTTTTTTTTTCTTTTCAGCCTTTCCCGATTCTGTAATTGCAGACCTTTTTACTTGTTCCCACATTCATATTTATCAAAAAATCTACTTTGTACTAATATTTACTATCTTCAGAAATACGTGAATAGGACCAAAACAATTTGTGACAGCCTGCAAGAGAGCTCTGATGCTTCTTACCTCTTGTACAAAAGTTTCCCAGATGAGATCCTTTTCTAACAGCTAATATAGAACAAATGATACTGAAATATACTCCTGGTATTACATTTTTATGTAATTCCACCATAAAATGCAATTTAGTATTACTTTTAAAAAGCTTCTAGAGTGACAACTACAGAAAAATAACAGCTTCAGATATCCACTGAAAAAAGCTTTAAATATTACTGAGCCTCAAAAGCAAAGGGAACATTTGTTACACCTCCAGTCTATGGTCTATAGTAGCTCCTGATCATGGATATGTTGCATAGAGGTTTGCAAACACATGGATTTAGCAATAATGTGGTTCTTATGAGAACATGCAGCTTTAATTTTTTAAAATAAAAGTGGCCACTTTTGGTCAAAGTGCTCACTGTCCAAAGTGTCCAAAGTGCCCAGAGATGGGCCAAAAGGCAATGGGGACAAACTGAACACAGGAAGTTCCGTACAAACATGAGGAAAGACTTCTTTACATGATTTTTTTTTTGATGGTAACTTCTTCCAAAACATTTATTCCCTGACAGTCTGAAATTATGTTCAGCCCACAACTCAGATGACACTGGGTGGAAAAAGTGGGCTTTATTTACAGGCAGGTGCTTCCCAAGTCTAACCGTACTTTTTAGAAACTTCAAAACTTCAGAAATGGCTGTGAAAAAGCTGAGATTTCTTTTTTTTGAGCATGAGGAAAACAATGATGAATATTAAACATGCAATGTTCCTGATTATTTTTAATAATAATTACATGCTGTGCAAAATCAACATAAAACTCATTAAAATGTTAATGTAAAAATAACATTTTTGTATAAGGTATTTACATTTAAAAAAAAAGTTAAAGTTGAGGTCAGGAAATGGTATATTTAAATAAGCTTGCTATCAGTTGTTATGATACAGAGTTAATGTCTTACCCACACTGGAGGGGTCACAGCTGTTGTCTCAAATACAAACGATGATAAGCAACAGGCACAAGGTATGGTCTAAAGATTTACAAAGCAGCCTGAATCAAATGGTGTGGATATTCTCTTTGGTATCCATAAGCAAAATACCCAGGGATTCAGATGTAAAAAACATGATTTTATCCACTTTTTCTTTATGCAAAAGTAAAGCTTAGATGAGTGGATTATCTAACTCTTCATACAGCGTGGAAGATCTAATTTCGTCCTGCCAGGTTCACACAGATTAGATAAATACCTTATAACCCTGTTCAGTCTAAAATACATCTAGCTAGAAACTCATTAATCCATCCTTTCAGGTATCAGTGACACAAGGAAAAATTACAGGTAAAAGTATAAATGAAATGTATCTGCACCCCTTGCTCAAATGCTGTGCTAAAAATGGAAACCTAAGGATGCATTTGCCTTTCAGTGGTTGTTTCCATCAGTCTGTTGTAAAGAAAAACACATAACATGATTTGCTAAGGAATATCTAAGACTGTTAGCTCTACCATTAACCTAGTTAAAAACAGAGTTTATATATGGTAGTGAAGTGGGAGAAGCTACAAGCACACTAGGAGTCTGTAAAAGAATAATCATCAGAAATCAGAGAAACAACGTGATGAATGCAGTTCAACACAGCCACTGAAACTCTCTAAGCAAAAGAGCTCCACAAATACAGAGTAAGAATCAAGTAGATTCAAGAAAATTAATGATGTGAAGAAGACACTGGGGTGAATGATCAGAAGCATGGTTTGCACAACATGAAATAATCCTCTTTCTGTACTTAGTACTAAGAAAGCAGTTTTAGGCACAGTACACCAGTAAAAACCACAGTGTACCAAGATTTAATCGTCACTGATTGTTGTAAGATAAACTCAGGTTTAATATTAGTGAGAACTGTCTGAAGGCAGTGAAAGCCAAGTACTGGAACTAGTCAAGAAGAGCTGCTGAGCAATCTCCCTCACATCAAAGATGAGATCTGACAGCCACGGGTCAGGAATGATGCAGTACACTTGAGCCTTCTGGCCAGGTATGGACTAAACACAATTATCTGCAGCTCTCTGAGACCTGCTGACAGTCAGAGTGGCAACAAAGAGGAGAGCAGAAAACTCAAAGCAGAATCATTTTAACTCGAGGAGGACAGACACCCACACTTCTGCAAAGAGCTTTGTCCCCACCAGGAGCTCTGCAGTACCAAGGAGATTCAGCCACACCTTCCAGCTGTATTTTAATACTAATTCGGACTATGCCAGCTGAATGACTTCTTCTGATGGTTGTTTTGGACACCCTCATAGACACAGCTCAGTTTCTCTAGAGCTCCCATTCCACCTGGCATTAGACTTCACTGGCACAATTGTGGAATCCTGTGTTTAAACGGACCTGTGAATGAGTTCTTTCTTCCATCTCAAGGCAGCTCAACAGGTCTGCCTTGCCTACACATTCTTCTGCCTTCATTTCTTACACAGGATGGCACAGAAGTTGATTCCTTCCGATTTTCTGTTCAAGAAGTACAACGCACCACGGTTTGAATTCAGCAGGATAGAACTTGCTTTAGGATTTGCTTTTATAATGGGAACTTAAAATATACACTTGCAAAAGTATCCCTAGTTAGTTTCTGGAGTTTCAGTAATTTTTTTCAGATGACCTTAAAGCATTTTCACAAGTTCATAAAATGACATGGTAAAAACTTCCATCAAGTAAACAGAGAGACCACTTCCTATTTATAACTGAATGTTATGGAGACGTCCATATCTTCCTAATCACAATCAAATTAAAATGCATTCTATATTCTATACTGCCTTGTAGTTTTCCAAATTTGGGCATTTTTAGATTAGTACCATAGAATTACCTTGAAGTATATAAATATTTAAAGGAAGATAGTTTACTTTTTCTAGTGGGCATATAATAAACAGTTTAACCATCATCTATATACAGGTTGTTTTGTTCTCTGTCTAAAGAGACAATCACCTTTTATCCTTTTCCTTTTTTCTTCGTTTCAGTGCTATTAGGAAACTATTCACAAGTGCAACCCTGAACAATACTATGCAGTAATTATGACTAGATGACAAAGAGATGTGAACAATTACTGAGCCCATTTTGAAACCCTACACTAATAAAGTCATTAGATGCTGCCCTTGCCATGAGCCTTCTAAAAGCTTCTGAAGTTACAAGAACACACGGCATTGTTCGTTAGGACAATTGCTGTTGGCAGAATGCAAACCTTGAGTTAAACCATGCTGCAAATTGATCTTGACATTCTGTTAAGACCGCCACTAAAATCAAAAGCAAAGGAGAAAAGGAGAAAATGAGCGGGTGGGATGTAATCATGGAACAGAAGGGTTCCCTCCTCACCTTCTTTCCTCTTCCTCCTCAAAACAAACCATACAGAAAATAACAAACTCGCCTGGTGCTTGCGAGCCTTTATTTTTAAAACATTAATTAGACTTTTGACCTGTTTTTATGGACTCACACCGTATTGCTATTAAAGCAAATTAAATATTACAAAATACACTAGATAAGGTTTTCACACTGTTCTGTGAAACCTGTTAAGGATTTGATACCCAAAGAACAAGTCAACAGTTTTGCAAGCAACATATCTACGGCCACTCGTCAGGAGGCAGTGAGAAATTAACTCACCAAGTCCCGCACTGTCACACCCCACATATGCAATATATTTGCTGAAGGATCTAATAGGACTGGGGAGCTAGAGCAGTATGGTCAACTGGTCTTCATCCAGGCATGCATCATTCAGTAGGTTAGTATCAAGGGTCAGCAGCTGTGAATATGGCTAATTACCTGATGACGGAAATTGCAGGTGAAGACAACATGCTGCAGAGAAGCACTTTGGTCAATTAACTCTTTCCTAAGCTTAAGCAAAATGAAAGACTATCATTTGAACATTAAAACTAACAAGCACCTGTCATCAGAGCTGAGAAAAGTTGGCAACAGCTTGAAATACGGTACCCAAGGGCAAAGATAGCAAAAGCTGAAAAGCTGCTACCAACAGTTGAGGTGCTGTTTTATGTTTTGGGCACTGCTTTACTCAGCAAACATGTTCTTTGGAAACCTGTTAATATTATGCATAAGCTATATTTGTAAATGCTCTGTGTACAAGCATAAAAGCATGTGTGCAGGTGTAGGTATACGTGTATTTATGAATATTCATTATATACATATATTTATACGCAGTACATGTATTACGTTAATATATATTAATGAATTAACAAAAGTAGTTATACATGTGCTTGCACACATATATACACACATACGCCCACTATACACACACAAACACAAAATTATTTCCTAATAACGGTGTTTAGACAACTCTCTGAAGACCTAGGATGCCAGAACTACAGCTGCTCACGTCTGGCCCTGCAGCTGAGCTCTCCCAGAAACTCTGTGGAAACTCAAGGCAGTATTCAGCCCATGTAATGCCTCAGTGCAGCTGGTGGGCTGCTGCACCCTGGCCCAAAGTACTACTATGGGCAGGCACTACTACTACTGCAGACACTACTACTACTACTTCTAACTGCATTTCTGCTGCTTGAGAGTGGCACAGTAGCAAATCTTCACATGGCAAGCCAAAGAGTAATTGTTAAGCTCAAGGTTCATCCCAACTTGAACAGAATACAAGAAGAATGTAAAAGTTATGTCTGTAGCTTACTCTTTTCCCTTTTGAGTCTCAAAAAGCTGAAGTATAAATACTTCTAAAGAAGTCCATCTACAGGACTGAAAACCTGTCTCAGTACTCACACTGAAGTGCTGCTAATTATGAGTACAAAGAAAGTTGACCCGATCCCTCCTGCTTTCCCATGCTGGCTTGGCTCTAATGTCACTCTACCAGAACCAATAAGTAGCTTTTGGGTTACATTAATTTGCAGAAGACATAAAAAAAAAAAAAAACCAAACCCAACAGTTCCTCTTGTTGTTCTCTCACCCTTCAAACAAAGCTACGTGCAACCATATTTGCAGGAAAACAGAACAGAGTACTCTAAGAGCACTGTCATTATTCTGCATAATGAAATGTAGTAATTAAACAGAGGTACTACATATTTATTTATGCGAATGCCTACAGTGCATTGGCACTCTCCAAGGAGGGACAGAAGCAGCATCATACACCCTCTAAAGAAATCACAGGAGTGGGATGTGATATTAAGCACAAATGCTAAATTATTCCAATTCAAGCCAGCCTGCCTTGTTCACCCCTTAGTATTTTTTGACCTCACTGTTAATATGACAGTTTCCTTGCTGTTGTTAATGGAAAGCAAAAAAAAAATGAAGGCTTAAAAACCCTATCGTACTACACAATCAGTGACCAGGTTCACTGAGAATAGCTATAAAGACTTAAACAAGCCCTTTATTTTCTGTTTTAAGAAGTGTCATAAGGAGTTAATAGGACACAGCTGTACAGGCTCTTTCTAATAAGCAGCTTCTGTCGCTTTGGTCACCACAGGTGTCTCTGTAACCTGCAAACTCTTATTACTAGTGTATCAAAGTTGTGCTACTTAATAGATTTCTTTAGTAAAACACAACAAAGCAATTACATGGCTGTTGATCGTCAGTCATAAAAAAACCCTCAAACACAGTTTTTCAAAAGAAACTACACTGCAATTTTTTGTCATTGTAAAATAAAAGAAACTAGAGAATTAAATAGAAAACCAAACAATAGAACAGCAGGTAGTCAGCTGAACTTAGCCACTACAGATGGTTTAGAAATAGTGTTTCCTTCTACACCAAGTTGTGGGATAAAAGAAAAGGAGGAGGCTCCTTACTGCCAATGAATGGCAATACCAAAAGACTTAAGCAAGTTCCCGTCTATGTATTTGGGTCCATGAAAGACTCTAGATGTTTCTTCTTCCTCTCTTTCTCTTTTCTGTTTGTTTTTTTTTCCAACAATCGTCAACTTTCTCTAGAATAAATTAAACTAGGATCATAATCACAGATTCATACAGCGACAAAACGCAGATCTAATGAGGAAATCCTATGAAACATAAGAGTCATTTATAAAGCATACTGTTAGACAAGGAGATTGTTCTGTTCTCCCTTGCCAACTTAATGTAAAGAAATATTAGCTATAATTTAAATATTTAAGAATATGAATGCATGAATGTTACATAGCAATAGCCAATTTCTAGCAAATCACAAGGAAAATAAACAAAGATATACTTTGAATTATTCAGTATTGGAATTGTGTAAAAAATTGCTTCTTTATCCCAGGCCAAAGGACTGCTGCATCTTTTGTTCCCATGATAGAATAATTATCACAATACAGTACTATACGTGAAGCATTATCCAAAGTAGCTTTCCATGTAAGCAATGGTGATGAAACAGCAGCCAACTCCGAAAACCAGATGGGCCCAATTTCTAGAAATAGTCATAAAATTGGTATTTTCAACAGTTTATGATCAACTGCTAAATAACTAAAGGAGAGAACTGCATTAAGATATGAAAATTTGTTGGTAATACCCAAAAAGAAGTAGAAGGAAGGAGAAGGAAGTGTGATCTACGATTTTTTAGCTCCAGCAGTACACGCAGTACAGCAGTAGCATGATGGCCTAAGATACAGTTAAGTTTTTCATTTACAGTTTGTATTAAAACTTATTCAAACTCCACCAATGGAATGTTCTGGAAGCAACTTGGAGTTCAAAAGAAATTCTGTATGATTTGTAAGCTTTAATTTCTTTTTCTAATCTGTTTTTAATATGTATTTACCAAATTAATGTTATTTTTACACAAAGCAAGACTTCCACTAGTAAAAGCAGTTATTCCAAAGCAGTACCCAGACAGTCCTACATTGCAGTAGTACAATACAGAGGCTTAAGAAATGCTCCGGCACTACGTTTGCAGAATAAATTCTGAAACAATAAAAGGAACTGATTTATTGAACTATTTTTCCTATTCAGGAATAAGTCAATTTGTAATGAAAAAAAAGGAAGGCTCAATTCCCAGTGCATATCAGACAGCACGATTTCACTGATCAGCTATGAACAAGCAAGTTTTTAATTCAAATAAATATCAAGCAACAAGACATTTGATACACAGAGGTGACACACAGATAAGCTTCTCCACTTACAGTCCAAAGAGCCTCACCTTGCTCTATTTGCTTCTTTTGTCATGTCCCACGCCCAGGTTATGAAGTTCTGACTCAGATAAGAGACAATAGATTCAGCACACAGCATTTGTGAGCAGAAGACGTTGGTTAGTACGCTTTCATCATGGTGGAGGTAGATAGCAAGAAGCTTTCTCTGAAAAGACATGAGAAAAGATTGAACAGAGAAAATTTCCTCACTGTTTAGTAAAATAAAATTACTGCTGCAGATTTGTACATCAATGCACCCAATGGCATTTACTGAAGGTGCTGAGTACCTCCAAGTGCACACACTAAAAAAAAAACCCAATAAATTTCAAGGCAAACTGTCCATCCCTCTTCCTAATACTTTTATTTCAGGTACCACAATATAAACTTTGAACATGGAAAACAACACTTCAATACAAAACCAAAAATTTCATTAAAAGACTTAGCTTAAAAAATGTGTGAACTTTTTTGGCTTGCTGTCCAATAAAGATAACACTTGGAACAATTCCCTGAGCAATGAATACGCCCCTTAACACAGCAAAGTCTAAGATTCTAAACAAATACAATTATACACAACCTTAAAAAAATGACAGTGTATTATTATCATCCCAACTGTAGCCAAACAAAGGAGGAAATCAAGTAATTGCAGAACTGTCCGCAGTCCCAAGGCCTGTGATGCTGTATGCTGGATGTTCTGACAGCTCTTCATGCAGCTATATGGTGTGGGGAGGCCTAAAGCACATCCACCTCTCACCTACTTTGTAAGTCCATGTGCGGTGAAAAGGCCACACACCAGTCTGGCTGGCTACATCTCTGAGCTGAGGAGGAAGGTATCTGTCCTAGCACTGCAAGCATGTAGGACAAGTAAAGGAAGAGCTTCAGAATCACAGAATATCCTCTTCCCTGGTCTGATCAAACCAAGGGACCACAGCTGCTCCTCACAAGCCATGACCTCTAGAGATGGGTAACAGGTCAAATGAGAGAATCCCACTCTGCATTTCTGAGCTCTGATATATCTCATCATAGTTGCTAAGTCATAAAGACTAGATGCTGAAGACGGTGTTTGTGTCTCTCAAAACCAGAAAAATTTTGCCTTACTTTTTCTGAAATCCCATCAAGTAATATTTGAATGTTGCAGGCAGCAGCATACAGCTGTGCTGTGTCCCTATGATACTTTACACGAGACAAGAATGCAAATTTAGAAAAATATAAGAAAACTATAAACTAGAAAAGGATCACAATCCCATATGTGGTAAACAATCAATTACAAATAGCATTCAGAAAACTACAATGTTCCGCTCACAGCCACCACCATATTTTAAAATCTTACTTGAAAATATTTTCTTAGGCCATCGAGTGAATGGTATTTTCAGACTTTTATTTAAAGGTCATTTGAAAGCTCTTCGTTTTAAGTAAAACGGATATGGCAAAACACAGGAGGCAATTTTGAGACAGATTTCCTATTTTAAAAAAAACTTGAAAGCTACAACCTCAAAGACTAGCTTTGGATAAAATCTAATGGCTGTTTATAAAAAAAAGAATACATTTGAACATTAGACTTTGGGAAAAGGATTAGTAATTTGCATTAATGTTTGTCTGATTTAATTTAAATGTTCTTCAGAACCAAGTACACATGTGCCAAGAAGGGCCATTAATGAGCCCAACATGCAGAGATCCATACAAGAGCAGCCAACAATGTTGACTGAAACTAAACTTGAAAATCCAGGGCACTAATGCGCAATATCAAGCAATAAAACAGCACTTCTGTGGTGATATTTAATTTAAAAAGAAGAAAGAGGCAGGGGAAGATCAGGCACTGTCTGTTTCTGAGGATCAGCCATTCTGCATTTCAAAGCGTCGATCCCTGCAATATCCAGGTTACTGTGCTAGAATCTCGACTATTATATAGCACTTGTAAGAGAGGGAGGGCAAAGATGTGTTTACTCAGTGATTAGGGCCTTAGAATAAGCCTCTAGCTCCTAGAGAGACAGCTCACCACTTATTCATTTGGACCAATTCACAAAGCCTAGAAAGATTAAACATCCATGCTGAGAAGACAAGCAAATGCAGACGGTGAAAAAGAAATAAAAATTCTTTAAAAACTCTGAGATGACTTCATTATTTTTTCCACAAGGAAACTTTAGGAAAGTGTTTAGTTAGAGAAAAACCCATATTGACCTCTCTCTAAACCCTTAATCTTTCCTTTGTGGTGGCACTGCTTTGTGGTAAGCGGATGGCTTTGCTCTCCTCTTTTCACGGGGAGCGGGTAGAAAAAAAGGCTCTTGAGAAACACTTTTAGTTCCAAAGAAACAACCCCATGAAACTGTTAAATATCAGATTCCATACAACTGAATGTTTCAAAATATGTACAGTTTTAGGTTGAAAGATTTAGGGACAAATTTTAGTAAACAAAACAGGCACATGTACAATAGATGTTTACACTGAGCTACTTTACAAGTGAATGTAATTTGTGTTACATCAGTAAACCTTGTCAGGCAAAGACAAAACTCCATCATATATAAAAATTGTACTCGTGTATGATAATGTGTTCAAAAAGTTAAGGTTGGGCATAGTGCTAGGACACATGAAAGGTGGGAGCAGGAGGAACAGAGCACTGAAACGTTGTTTTGAAAAATCTCAATAGAAAGTATTTTGTTCTTGGAAAATGTGTTACTGCAAAAGGATTGGAATTGATTTTTGGAAGGGGAGGGAGGCTTTTCTTTTTAACCCATGGTAATACATATTTGTAAGGAGATTTTTGTTGATTTTTGAAAAAAAAAAAAAAAACCAGACTAAATTCTGAGATTTTAAGATGACTAATAGGGAATTTGTTAGCCAATACAAATAAAATGGGCTTACTAAAGTGTTGAACTGACCTGACTTCTGGGAAAGAAGCCTATTAATGCAGCACTAGTCTGCTCTGTGTTGGGTTTTTCAAAAATACAGGGACTTGTGTGTTACATACAGAGCATGATTTTTTTCCCATGGTGAAAAGTTATTGTTAGTCCTCAGGTGTGGCATACTGAAAAGGTTTTATGTACCAAATATCTGATGCACTTTAAGACTTAAACCATCAAAAGATCTATTTTTCAGCAATACTGCCATAAGGGTCAGCAAAACCAGTTTCCTCCAGGTTATATGTAGTAAAATAACAGACATATCTGCACATCTTTAAGCCTTCAAAGTGTACAGACGATTCACCTACGTAAGGTGATCATGGAGATCACATGATCAGCTTTCTTGGGCAACACTACTTTATCAAACACCAGTTTTTTACCTAAGCAAAATGCAAACCTTCTGCAATGCCAAGGCAATACACCTTAAAATGCATTCTACTTTGAGAAAGGATCAAAGCAGAAATAAGGCAGAGATATATTTATGGGAGGTCTTGTCTCTGTATTACACATAACAGAACAGAACCTCCTGAAGACAGCTTTTAGTGCTGTGAAGACAGAAGAGCTGAACTGTACCCCTACATGTTCCTACTGAGATGATCCCTCTAGTCTATGGATCTTGTCTTTTTTGCATTATACATGGCATAGGATATCCCTAAATAAATTCCAAATTTAATTTTCTATCTTTCAGTAAGACTATCTGTAAAGAAAAACACACGTTAAACAGGGAAAGCTGTTCAAGTGGCTAACCACTCTCCCAGGTAAAGGTGTGTTTTATTTCAGGCCTGATTTAGTCTACATCCACGTTCCAACTATTTAATCCTATTATACTGTTCTGTTTCAATCAATTGAACTCGTAGTGATAGCTTACATAATGCAAAGAATAAGCAGTAATTAGAAGCAAATTTAAATACAAGCTACAAATCATAAATTTTGGAAGAGGAGAAAATGTTAAGTGTGGCAGACAATTTCAATAAAGTTGAATATCAAGCACAGAGAGTGTTGAAGAGAGATCCATTCTCAGCACTGACCTTTCTGATAGGAACAATGAAGCAGAATAAAGGGTGTGCAGGCACACAATGAGATTACAAAGCTGGTATGCTGTAGCAAAAATTTCTAAATGGTAATTATCCACAAGTTCAGAATTAACTTAAGGATGAAAGGATAGAACTGCTAACAAAGACATCAGGCTAGACTGGAAAGTATGAATGAATTTAAGGTGCAGAGGCTGGTGATTTCTTAGCATAGGCAACCTCAGGAGGGGCTATTTCAAGAGTCTTAATGGTAAGCATTAGCTGAAATAATGAGGGACATCTTTCTGAATACCACAGATAAAAATTATACTGCAGAAAACTCTGTATGAAGGAATAGTCAAGCTAAAACCAAAATAAAATAGAAGAAGAAAAAAAAAGAAAGAAAAAAAAGGTTTTATTTGAACATGCCAAATCACAGAAAGAGCATACTTTCTTCGAGGTATTCAGGAAATTAAGTACTCATATGTGAGAGGAATGGTTCTGCCACTAAATTGAACCTAGAAGACAGAATTCAAAGAGAAGAAAAACACGCTTCATTTTCAGTATGCAGGAGTATATATTGAGGTGACAATACCAATCTGTGCTAAGAGAGATGTTTCACATATTTATTAAAAGTCAGTGGACAGAAAGGTTGAGAGAGGGGCAGGAGGTGATCTGACAGAGGTATATAAAGATAAGAGCTATTGAAAAGGCAAAGCAGATGTATTTATCCTTTCTCAAAAGAGTAGCAACCACCTATAAAACGAAAAGGTAAACAAAATTCAATATAAAAAAATACTTCAGTATTACCCAAGTAAATAGGTTAGTGAGATTCAACAGAGAGATCAAGATCTTGTATTAATAAGAACACCACTGTAAGTTATGATAAAACTCCTGATGCTTTAGAACACAACACACCCATAAGCTGCTTTCGCTTGTAAAAAAAACCTCCTGCAAACATCTGGTTTGAAATTATCCATTATAAATCTCATCTCAGGCTTCTCTTCTAGCTTTTTCTATGGTGATATAGCTACTTGAGCAAGAGTAAGCTTGTATTTCATAAACTAACATGACTAAGAAATGCTTCTTCCAAATGGGCACAATAAGTAGAGAATGAATTTCACAAAATAACTCATTAGTTTAATAAAGCTTTGTCTCTCTTCCTGGCCCAGTTAAAAAATAATAATAATAATGAAAATGCTATGTGTAATGAAAGTGCTATGTGTACAAAATAAGCCTTAGAACTATCAGAGTGCAGGAGGTAACTGGGGATTTCATTGTCAGGGACCAAGGAGATCAGTTGCTTAAGGGAAAGCTCTGTATCTTGGCTTAGCTGTATCTGTATTTTTGTGTCAAAGGTATATACAAGTTTTAAAATAGAGCTACATTTGACCTTACATCATCTCTCCTATCTAGAACAAGCTCTATCATGGCATTAGAGACTATTAAACAAAAGAGATCTCCATCGCATGAGTTACTCTTAACTCAGATGACTCAAAAAGAAGAGTTACAGTAATGAACGCTAAACAAAAACACAGGTTACAGAAAACATCTGAATTTTTTACAAACTCTTTCAAGTACCATTTTCTTATGCAGCTACAAATTAACATTCTTTCAAACTCCTGAAAATAAGATACATTAAAATTTAGCTGAAAAAACATCTATTTCCTGTGAAAGAATTTTAACACGATCTGTGTTTAAAAATACATGGTCTGACATAAACTGATTTTCTTAAAATAACTCAAACTGAAATGGTTCCCAAAAAAAGCCTTCCACTCCACATCTAATGGGGTATACTGGAGAGAAAAAGTATCCGCAACGCACATTAAGAACCTGCTGATGGCTGTTTAACTGCAGAACTCAACTGTAGAATGCACCTTCTGGACAGCATGGAGATTTTGTCACGAAAAGGCTGAGATCTCTGAGCACTCAAGCTGCCAAGTGCTCTCAAATTAAATCAGTTTGAAGCGGTTTTCATTAAGATGGATTGAGTGTGGCATCGTGAGAAACACTCTATCAAATGTAGTGTTTTACTTAGTGATTAAGTATATACCAGTTGATGAAGCTACCCAAATCCTTTGTAATCCCACCACTCCAATAAACATTTAATGAGTATATAAGTTCAAAAAGCCTAGCAGAGGATTTAAACGTTCAATCTTGTTTTTATTTACTCTTGGAACTCAATTTCTCACTTCAAGTGAAGAATGTTGGTGCCTGAAGCTCATCTGTTGCCCTGGTAAAATTAAGTGCCCTCCATATATAAACTAGAAGACAAGACATTCAGGTTGCTGTTTCTCTTAAGCTTTTTTTCTGATACTGATATAAATATTCCATTACAAAAGGCAATTGTAAAAATATAAAATAAGGTATGCCCCTTTCCTCACACAAGAGCTCCACAAGGCAGTACTGAAAATACTTCTCGTAACAGGAAAAACTCAGTAAAACTAAATGGCGTTTATCCCTTCTCATATCTTTGCGTTAAATCAGAATCAAAACAATGACATTTCACAGGGTTGAGGGGGAGAGGGGTTAAAGGATTCTAAAAATTCAGGCAATATTTGCAAAAAGCATTTCAAGAATACAATACTTTCCTAACTGTATTACTTTATTCTGATGAGTATCTAGTCCAAGTACATAAAAATATATTAGAAATAAGAGTAAGAGGTGAATTTCAGATGTGCCATGTAAGTAGTATATGAAGTACTTTGTACTTAAATTACTGCACTGCATTAATATCAGATCTGTAGGTACGAAATATTTATGAAAGCTCCTAATGAGTTACACATTTAATGAGATATAAATTAATACTTTGCCACTGAACTATTCTGCGTACATTTATGTTCTGAAATTCAGATACAAACATGAAAGTATTCACTAAATTTAGAGTGTGAGAAAATGGTGCCCACAACATGCCAAGTTAGTGTTAATTTAAGCTACAGCAGGCATACTTATCGTAACCTCCCCTAACACAACAGAGCTGCTCCTTCCAATATGGATAACCTCAGGAACCCCAAACATTCTTCATTTTAAA
The DNA here is from genome assembly GCA_037305975.1 of Chrysolophus pictus. Taxonomy (NCBI): domain Eukaryota; kingdom Metazoa; phylum Chordata; class Aves; order Galliformes; family Phasianidae; genus Chrysolophus; species Chrysolophus pictus. The sequence goes on from CM074583.1 coordinate 23,529,234, forward strand.
ATTAAATATCTATCTAGACGACAAAAAATAAATTGAAACAGCATAACCTTCATGTTTGTGTTTTAGCTTTATCTATGATTGATTACGCAGGGCTTTGGGTTTCTCCTTAGCGAATTCAAGTCACCAAAACTTAAATAAACTGTTCCCATTCTAATTTTGTTGAAATACTGATTTTACAAGTGTGCATAGAATAACAGAAACCTGAGACGCCTGGTTGGATGGACAGAAAACCTAAATAACCACTCCTGAGCACTGGAATTCACTTGGCAGATAAAGGCTGTACAAAAGAAAAAAGAAAGAAAGGAGTGTATTTCAAAAACCTTTCACTTTAAATTTACAATTTCATTAGCTGTCCTTCAAAGGAGTTATCAATGTGCTACATTGAACTTGGCAAACAAAAGATTCCCAGCCAGTGTTACGTGAGGACACAAAAAGGAAAAGGCGGAGAATTAGAAAAGAGAGAGAAACCCCTACACCCACAGTAACCCATCACCACGATCACTGAAGGACTCCAGTAGAAATACAACCTGAATAATTACAAAGCATGAGGCATTCAGCGTAATTTCAACAACAATCAGAGTAAATATTTTGGGTCAATCAACTATATAACTCTTCACAAACAATATAAATAAGACATTCCAAAATGGTTCACCTACTTAAAATAAAGATAAAACATCTGCAATGATCTCCATTTCTCTCCTAAATTAAATCAAGTAACTTCAGTGCACACTTACATCTCTAGCTTTCCCATAGAAGGCTTCTTGAAAAGCAGCCTCTAATGATCCAATAAAGTAAACAGGATGACAATCACCGTATCTATTTGAGACAGAATTTTCCGTTAATAAAAGTTATGACAATAATTTCAACATTCTGCCTCTTCCCATATTCTGTAAATATAACGCACTGGCTAAACCGTAGGATGTAGTACTACACTTCTAAACATTTCCCCTCCCTCTTTTTTAGGCCATCTGCCTACCAGCACTCAAAAGCTTCAAATAACTAAGTGCTGCCCTACAAATACAAGAATTTTTTGCTTATATACATAGATCCCCAAAATTCCGTACATTTTTTCAACGATAACTTAATTCTTCATTATATTCTTAGAGGCCAATTGAAGTCTATTCTTTAAGTACACATTCTTTTCATCACATAGGAGTCAAAACAGGAGGCATATAAACTTCACATTAGTTTGTAGAATATTACGTTGCAACTTCTAATTTTTTTTAAATTAAATATGGTAATTGTTTAACAATTCAAGATTTAGTGATATGAAGTTTTTTTAAAAAAGAAGCTTTTTCTTATTAAAAGCACCATACAGCCATTTCATTGATGATAAAACTACAGCAACTCTGTAGATACTCTTCATTACTAATCAGCTTTAGTCTTTTTGTTTTTGCATATTAAATTAGGATACATAATCAGATTCTTTATCATCCTTCTGCACATCTACATAATTAACTAATTATATTAATTGATGGCAAATTAAATAAGGCAAGAATCTGTCACTCTAACTTAGACCAAGAAATAGCCTATTTTGGAAACAGTTCAAAGTTAAGCTTAAATTAAATCAGATATGGATGCTCAAATGTCTGTGATTATGTAAGAAGATATCTACATATGGTTTATTTTTATTTTCATTATTTAAAAAAATTTAGTTCATTTTTAACAAGAATTAGGCTGTTATAAAGTTAGGTTTACCTTGAAGAAAACTCTGCTGTAAATTGTAATAAGGCATCTCCTTCATTTTCAGCGTTTTCTGGCACTTAAAAAAAAAAAAAGAGGATTAAAAGGATTGAATGCAACCTTATGGAAACAGACTTTAATATGCATACTCACTTTGCTTCATGGATTTTTTATGTTGACAGCTTACTGAAGTGGTTACTGAGAGACCATATAGATTTCACGCAGGAGTACAAACCTTTTGGAAAGACATGGAATTTCCAGACACTCTCATGAATATATGCAGCCTTTCCAAACAGTAAAATCCTCAGGTCCACGGTAACGTGATATATCACTTGTTCAGAGTTAACATTCTGGACTTACTTTAATACATTAAAATGAAAGGACCGACTTGAAAGCCTTGACTCATGGCATTTCTAGCGACTTTCTTCTTTTTTAACAAAGAACTTTCTAAGCAAAGTGTTAAAAATTTTCATGTGTTACTACAGTGTCAAAAATTTATTATCAAAAACATTCAAGGTTCCAAACACACCAATGGAGGCCTAAAAAAATCAAGTATATGCAGAATAGTGTATAGGAAGTAGGTAATTGTTCCTGCTCAATCCTAGTCATAAACTAAGGACAAATAATCACTGAAAAAGCTATTAAATGTATTCAGGCAAAAATATTTATCCCCATAAGATGCCAAAACTAACATTTGCAGAATGTTCAAAAGAGTTCAATCTAAGTCTCTGCAGGAACATTTGGTTATATATCACCATTTCTCAGAATTAAATCATCATCCTTCAGTGACAAGCAAAGTAACGAGGTTAAGAGAAACTTCCTCCACGAGAAGATGTGTTCATTGCTGCCAATCACATTTCCAGTATTTTCATTTAACACATCCAATAGCATGAGACTCGCACAATTCTAACGGCCCTATTGAAAAAACATTTCCTGTTTCTTACTGTGCAGACCCACGGCACCTCTCTGCATTCACTAGTGCTGTACAATTACCAGTTAATCAGCAATTGACTTTCAACTCTTACTCATTGGCGACTTCCTCAAGGCAGATGATGCTACCCCAAACATTTCTCCATCATCAACTCCAAACTCTGTAGCATCTTCAAAGTCATCTCCATCACTGTCACTAACCATATGAACATCAGTGCACTGCTGTTTAGAAACAAAAATCAAAATCCACCATCAATGTCTACTACAGACATCGTCTTCAGTGAAATTCAACGTGAATACTGAAAAATGCTTCCATGTTTCTATGAAACACCTGAGATACTGTATTTTATTTTGCTATTTTATACAACATTATCAGACTGCTTTTTATAAATAATATTTAATTTTCATCAGAAGTATGGCTGACAGAGCACTATGTGAGAAAATGCTTTATTCTAACTAAGGAGTTGGAATGTATACAAAATGTTGAGAAGAGTTGAACTTATTTTTTTTTTCCCCATCTAAAGGTACTACAGGTGGTTTAAATGAGCAAGTAAGAGTGAGAAAGAGACGCTAAATCAATCACTAGCTTCTAATATCCAGACACAATCTACTTCAGCTCTACTTTCTTCCTAGGGTGTACTTTTAAGTGAAGATGTTCTTACCTCCTCTGACTGTTCCCTTGTTTGTACAGGTGAAGATCTTCTTCCAACTGTAAGTCGATGGCAAGGAAAATTCACTCCTGATACAGCTAGAGTCATCTACAAAAAAAAGCAACATTTATTAGAGCTACAGACTCAACAGAGAGTTGGTTTTTTGTGTGCACAGTGGTTTTTCGTTTGTTTGTTTGTTAAGGTTGCATAACAACATTCAAAGAAACAACTATTATTACACAGAGATTGTGAACATACTGCAGTATTTCTGCTAGGTGTGGAGCTCTAAGATTTATTTTCACCTGCAGATGAAGTTGCTAAATAAATCTTCAGGATTTGCAGGGTTTTGCTGCTGTTCTTACATCAGCTATATAAAATCTTGAGGAACAGCCATGTGGGCAGCAGGTGAAGGTGCTTACAGGGAAAAGGAGAATTAATAGTAACTACTTGCACACTTTATAACAAATTAGTTTTAAAGTTATGTATGCATAAAGATTCAAAATAAACTAAATGAAACTGCAGACTCAAAACTGTCCTGAATTGTTCCTTTTTCCTAAGTCAGAATATAGCTTAGAATCACTACTGGTAATTTTCTTGTTTTAAACTGGACAAGGACAGTATCTGTCAAACCTGAAACAATGACAGGCACTGACACAATGAAATGAAAACAGATCATCTTGGAAAAAAAGCCAGGTTTCTCATGTAAAGGACAGACACAAAACCAGTAACACTTGTGAAATTGTGCCAGCATAGACACAATAGATGTCCATTAATGCCAGCAGAAACAGCATTTTAGCCTGCTGTTGATAGGCACTGGACACAGCCTGGTGCCTTTTTCTGGAAAGCCCACCAGCCCTGTGGGTCTGATGACCAGAGAGAATTCTCAGGAGCACCTAAGCCTTATCTTGATAACATGTGGGGTAAACTTTCAATGCAAATAGCCCTTAAGTTAATACGTCTAATTCATTTTGGCAACAAATCCTATTTTTCGTAGAATCTGAACCTGACAAAATATTTGATTCTGTACAATTCTCAGTGACTCGTAGAAAGACAGTCCTGGATGTGCCTTCAAAATATTGCTTCTAGGAAATGGGTCCTTCAGGAAAAAAAAGCACGTAAAGGACAGAAAAAGACCAGATCCACTCAAAATTACTGCTATTTCAGAGGGGCAGAGGATGGGTGACTTATGCTTTGCATTTCAGAACTACAACACCCTCCTAATTAGACTGTAAAAACCTTAAGGTAAATTACATTTCAATCACCCTTAACAAAAACCCAAGAACAAATCATAAGCCTTAAACTTCATTTACTGCCACGAGCACTGGAGATACCCCATTTATTTTTATACATAATTCAGAATGACTTTATCACTTGTCCGCTAGAACTCCCAAAGATTTAATTTGCGGCAGGCTGATTAAGCAGGCTGGTTACCAAACGAACATTAACCTGTCTGAACTAGCCTACTGTCGTACTCTCACAGCAAGGTTAAACAGAAGTTTAGCTGCATAAAAAGCCAAGTTATCATCTTAAAGGAAGTGAGTAATAATATTCCAGAGCAAGTGAAATATTAAAGACGACACATAGGTCAAGTCCAATTACTCACAAAACTCCTGTGTCAGGAGCATAAGAACTGTATTCTCTGCAATTAAATCCATCAGTTTAATTAGTATTTTTAAAAGTTTTCAATGATAAACAAAAGCTGACTGCTATGAAACTTGAAACTTTGCCCTATAGTTCCCACACCACATGAAATACTGGTAAGTCACACACACGTGCACTAACCACACACCATTCCCTATCACAGGGTGTCAAATACTCTGCCAGATGCCTGGAAAGGCTCCTGGTATCTTTTACATACACATTAAAGAAAGAATGGTAAGATCAAGCAAGCAGTTATTGTGCTGCTTCATCACTTGGCCCAATAGCAGGGTGTTGCAATTCTAATTTGCAACCCAATATTATAGTGCCAAAGCGTCGCTCAAAAACAAGCTCACAGCAGAAGGGGTCCAACATCAGAGCACATTTCATCCTACTCCCCAGACACTTGCTGGAATGCTGTTGTTATTTTTTTGTATGTGTGAGAAATCACCCTCTCCTTCTGACTTTTTTCAGAAGTTTTTGCAAGGCAAGGGCCAGGACAAACAGAAGCTCTGTCTTTCATTTCAGAAGTCATCTGCCAGCAGGAACATTTCTCCAGAACTGAGTTATCTTTATTCCAAGATAAAGGAGTCACTCCTCTCTCAAAAGAGACTCCTGCACCAGAAAGTTTAATCTTTATTTTGGAAATTATAAAAACATCAATATTAAGCAAAAGATTACTTTTCAGGCAGCTAAGTCCTGTGCCATGGATAGCAAACCATAAATACGTCGAATGTCCGCCAACAGAGAGCCCCAGCTGGGGTGTCTCAGGGGCTACAAATGTTCACGTGTCAGGCTGCTCCTGGAGTGCCTTCTCTTTCTTCACACAGCATCTGCTTACTCCCAAACAGGGCCTCAGCACACTACACACACTAACTGCTGTGTCACAGCAGTTCTCGCACAAATGGCCATAATCTTCCAACAATCCCCTAACTAAAAATGCTGCTTTGGGGCCTCAGTGCCTGATTACCCACATTCTCAACCCAGGAACTCATTTGTACAAAAGTCAAAAATTATTTTTCCACTTGAAAACTACCTTCATGCAAGTACGGTAGCTTGACCTGGAGGGCGTCCATGTGCACATGAACAGACAGTGGAAGATAGAGGACTTAGAAAAGAATTATGAAATAAACAAAGCATTAAAGGAAAAATAAATACTGTTGTTCAGTTTCTCTACGCACTACTCACACACACAGGCAAAGATTGATTGCCAGCATTAATAACTGGGAAATAAAGTCAAGAAACGTATTTTCTGACCTGGACACAAAGAATTATTTGCCAAGAATCTTCCAGATCAATCTAGCCAAGTGCAGAGAAAGACCAGGTACTTTAAGCTGTGGGTTATACTTCCTTGATAAACAGTATTTTCTTTCCTTTTCACTTTCTAGAGTGCTGCCTTTACATGCTCAGAAAAGAATTGCAAGTTTGTAATCTTAGATGCTTGCAATCTTCTAAAAAGAGCTTGCTGGCACAACTTAATTCCCACCCTTGCAGACTTCTGAAATGACAAAGGAAGGTACAAACTGAGATCCTTGTTCCAGAGCAGGGTTATTCCACCAAGGCATCTGTGGTCCGAGGAAGATAAGCAGTAGCACAAATGTGAAGCAGTGACACCAGCAGAGCACTACAGCTGCAGGCACCTGCTTCCTCTTGGCAAACTTCGGTGGCTTACCACGCTCTTGCATACTGAATCTGCTAAGCTTGCAAGTAAGCTGGTGATTTTTAGCTAGTAAAGACCAGATTATTGCTGATACAAATACTATAATGTCTGTTACCACATGAGGAAAGTAGTTGGACTTGGTAAATTTGCTCTTCCTCAAATCCAGCCACACCCTGATGGAGAAAAACAGCATTTCAGAAGAACTTCTAACTACAACCACGTCTAATGAAGAAAGGAAGGTCTGGGAACATCACTAGACATCCAAAGTTGTCAGCTCAAATGAACCCGAACTTATTCCTCATCTTCATCTCTCACAGAGCTTTAGAAAATAAATTATGGCAGGAAAACAGGCAAGCTCCTCAAGCACATCAGTCATAACTGTTAGGCCTATGATTATCTTCTCAGTGCTTATCACTGCAAAACATGCCACATCCAGAGGAACAACGTGGGAAAAGACCTGCCACATCTATCCAAGAGAGTCAGGGCCTTCAGCAGAACAGCTCCAGGTAACTCTAAAGCAAACCACACAAATCCCCCAACACTGTCACCAACAGCTGCTCCAGATTGCATGGGTAATGCAACAAGGAAAAACATTCCACCTTGCAGACGATGAGTTCTGCAGATATGTAATGGACATGCTTTGGAATGAATTGAGAGGTGGGGTGTTGGAAGGATGATAGTGACTGAGGGATCCCCTGTCTCCACAGGGATACAATATAGCTCTGGGTACCCATTGGAAACAAGCAAGAGTAAGCAATAATGTTGAAGGGAAGCACGAATATTGATTTACTTTCTGCTCTTTGCTAGGTACTTGATTGCTACATCAGCTTTCTGAGTTTTTGGAGTGTGTGCGTTTTGCTGGATGTTTAATAAAAGCTTTAAAGATCATAAGAAAGAAATATTATTTCTGTATTATTTGACTACCAACTGCTATGAATCAGTCAAATTATTCAATTAGCTATAATTCAAATGCAGAATTATTTCTAGCTGCATACAATCTGCTTCAACAGCCAACTAGATAGAGGAACTTTAAAAGTATGGTTTCCTCCTGGGGTGAAGGAAAATAATCCCTGTTTGTGGCCTTTAATACTCAGAGATAAGGAAGGCAAACAAAATGCTGGTGTTCAAAAAAAGAGTGTTTTCCAATACTTGAGTCTCCTTCATAAATCTCCCTTAAAAAAAAAAAAAAAAAAAAAACACAACCTAATTCCCAGGCCTACTTAAGGTCAGCTTGTAGTATATTAGGGAAAAGGAATTAAAGTCTTAAAAACCTGCCATTCAGTTCTAGCATCCCGAAGAACAGCACAGTACAACTGCAGTTCTGGCTTTCCAGCTACTCTTGCTAGCACAGCTGGATGAAAGTAGGCACAGAAAGAAACATTCCCAAAGATGTAACCCCATGCATAATTGCCAAGAAGGCACATTCTTTCAGACTACGATGTGAATAGGTAGAATTAAAACTCACATATATTAAAAGAGGATGTGATTTTTTAGCATAAAATGTACATAATTTACTCTTTTGGTTTTTATAACCTAAAGGCATGAAGGAAAACTCTGATCACCCAATCCCAAGTCTTTTAAACTAGCATCTCCAATTTCTTTTGCTGTACCTGTCACAAAGAGCTGAAGACGATGAAGCATTTCATCCAGATGGAACCTTTCCCTCATGCCCTTCTGTAACGCAGTACCTTCAAAGATCTACATCCAAACAACTCAGAATTTCACCCCACGCTCTCAATACTGATTCTTTTGAAAACTGGAAATGCCTATTTTCCCCTTGCTGTGCAAGAGGAAAATCAGCTCCACATAATATCTGTTTGTGGTGCAACTAGATTTGTCAGCACGTGTTGTAAAATGGAGTGGTAGCTGCATAAACAACCTTCCCAAATCAGTAACTGCAGTGGCCTTCTGTTATCTCAGCAACCGTCTGAGGATCTTTGATGCCTTCACTTCTATCATTGTACAACCAGTGCACAGCTTAGTAAGTAAAAAATTATCTCCAGAAAAATAAGACATTGATGCTATTACTCACTCTGTGTACTAAAATTTTGATAGAAGTCATACAAATATCTTGAAATCCAAAAGCAGTTCTTTTGCTTTGGAAACACTAGCATTGTGCAGGCAATATATGAGGAATTCTATCACAGTTTCAAACCTCTAACTACTCCTGGTTATTTATTTTTATTACAGTATGTACCAGCTCTGCAATCTAACAGCCATTTGTGGTCACTAGTAACTGCTTTGGCCATAACTAGCTTGTTAATATTAGCTAGTCATGCTTTTGTGTTAGAAACAAATATATTAAGAACTATGGAAATGATATCCTAAAGGAACATTTATAAATCAAGAGGTCACCATCTGATAAGAGCTCTTGTTAGACGCTGCTTATCAGACTTTAGTACATATGTGGATATTTAAAATATACATACATCACACAAGAAATTCTTAATCCGAAGTGAAAGAATGCACTGTTGTCCACAATAAAACCTAATCCTGATTCAAATACTCCACGTGACAGCATTTTTCCTGTGCTCGTCATGTGAGATGCTTAGTTTTTTCAGCTACTGGTTTACTCAGTGATATATAGCTAATGTATAAAGAAACAAACACGAACAAGTACATTTCATAACATGCCATGCTCAATTATTCAAAATAACCTGAGACAGAGATGCCCACAGCAAAACAGTCAATGACTGGCAGGAATCTCTACTGTGAACATTTCACTTCCATATAATTTGATTCTTCTTCTTGTCAGAGTAATTACTATAATGCCTTTTCCCCCTCATTGGGTAACAGTAGGGGTAAAGACTGAGGGAGAAACTTTGTTAAGGATTCCAGTTTTCGTAGTATACTTACTATTCTGTTATCTGGCAAGAGATATACATATATTTTTTAACAGCATAAGGTAATTCCCCAAGTATGGTAAACGTAAGCAGTGGTACATTTTCTTCCACATTTTCTTGAAGCTAGGGAAAAAGCCTGGTCATTTTTCAAAACAACTGTATGAACAAGAAGTTTAAGAAGGAACACCAGTTACCTTGCTGGTTTTCCTATTACACTTTATACAGGTACGATACCACTATCTGAGTTTGGGTACCAAGCACACTAAGGATCAAAGTGTACAAAGAGTAGTCAGTTAATAAAAATGACAAAACAATTAATCAACTTTCAATTTTCTTGGCTGCTGTGAAGACTCTTTCCTTGTCCTTCCAGCCAGGGCAGGCAAAACTGTAGTAAGTGAGAAATTCTCTTAACTTCTTGGTCTAGATAGACATTTCATGTTGGATATCTGCAAGGCACATTCACCACTGACAACCCCTTCATCATTTTTGAGATTAAAGAAAGCGAGAATTTGAAGTACAGGTAATACCTATAGCAAGGAATCTCTGTCAGTGAAAGGGAGGTAGTATTTAATGTGGCATACTCGAAAATCAACATGAAAAAGGGAGGACAGACGGAGGCAAGTGAATGATGGCAGAAGTTGTGCTTCCACACTCGAATTGCATGAACTGAAGTTTTACATTACACTAACAGTTGAAGAAAATAATGGTTTCTAAATACAGCCAGAACAACCCCCGAATAAAAATACTGAAGGCAGGAAAAAGCAGTGTGGCAACTCTTTAGCAGTTTCTTGGCTTTCTCCAGAGAGTATTGCAAGGCTCCATGGTCATTCGTAGTTAGAGATTCAAACACGAAGTGAAACCAAACTGCTGTGCAACGAGGTGGGGGATTCACAACTCATGTTATTTCTTAAACTACTCAGAATCCCATTGTTTCAAAATAAATGATGCCATGATATGACAGATCCTTTACATTAGGTTGTTACTGCTATGGACTAGATCTCTAAGCATTATTAACCAAGCATGGTAAGAAACACTTGGACAGCCTGAGCGCAAACAATCACTGAATTCCTTGGGAATAAACAGGTGTTCAATGCTTCCAAATCCACTACTTACCACTGTTCAATCATGCATCAAATAAGCTATCTTGTTTTCAGTGCACAATCTCATAAAGTCAAATGGATATATGATCTAAGAATTCATACATACCCATGCTTAAAAACGATGTTTAAAACTTCAAGTGATTAAAGGATTCCTGTGAATTAAAGAGCAGTTCTTTTCTCAAAGCTAGTAAGTATTCTTTCATTAGGAGCAGACCGTAAAAGTACTTCTGTACATACTGAAATACACTGTATACATGAAAAAAGTGTTTTCACACCAGTGAGCAAGCACTCTTCTTTAAAATGAAGTTACATTAAATTTTTTAAAAGTCTATCAGATTGTTGCAGGTTTTTTGTTGTTATTGTTGTGCTTTGTTTTAATTTACAGAAACAAGAGCCATTTGTACTTGGAGATTAATTATGAGGCTCAGAGATTTACTGCACAGAACTGAAGAGAGCCTTTCAGTCTATACTAGGCAACAAAACTTTGCTTTTCAGTTTAGCAGATACCAACAAAAGCTTTCCACCAGGTAAGCTCTTATGCCTGTACAAGTGGATGAAATTCTAAGTTAGCCACTTCATCTTCTGACATCAGATGGTACAAGGTAGGAAAAACAGTCAAGCTTGCTCTAGGTTTGCTTATTAAACTATTGTACAAATACTAAAATGAACAGAAATGTTTAAAAATTTGACAGCTTTCTCTGCAAAATAACTTCATTTTCATTATGTATCTTCAATTAAAAAAAAATCTTGACAGGTATTCAACGTTTCATTTTAAACACTAACTGGATGAAAAAAAATCTCAAGGGTGGAGTGTGTTCAGGTTATAAATCAGCAACGCTTATTTTAACTCCTCACAAAGTGTTGTTGAGATAATTACTGCTGACAGCTTTATTCAAGGTTCATTTCACTTTTTCTACTATTTTTCCCCTGTTAGAAGTTCAGCGGGGCCCATGGGAAGATCCACCCCTCACACCTGTTAGGTTTCTTCATGTTACGGAGGCCAGTTTGGACATGTCACTTCCAATTAGCATTGTACCAGCGCGCTGTGACAATTACTTATTGCAGGTTTAACTTTAAAAAAAAAAAAAAAAAAAAAAGTTTCTAATCCAGCCACAGGAACAGTGACAGAGTATGTAATTTAAACCTGTTCATACAGGTTGTAGGTAACTCATTCCAAGGATTTCAGTGATGCTTCCATGGTAGATACTTCAACTATAATAAAGACTAAAATCACAAAGGAATGCTACAGAGTTGAAACCCAACTCTAGGGTTATCCTAGGGTTAAAAAGAACTCAAAAGTTAAAAATGAACAGAACTGAAAAGTGTCCCAAATAGTAATAAATTCAAAACATTGGACAAATTCTTTAGATTAGGATTAAGAGATTACTAAACTTAATTTTCCAAAAACACTGTGATGTTTATTCCAAAGGGCTTCATACTAAAAGCAAGTAACTTCTCCCTTCTATCACAGCACAAAGGCTCAGCACTGGGAGATCTTTATGACTCGTGTGAAGGCAGCAGAACCATAAAAGATGCTGTGGGATCAACTCATGGATACTCAGCACAGCAGGTGGGAGCAAGAGGAGACACTGCAGGAGAATCCTCAGCACAAAAAGGACGGGTTATCTATCAAGAAAGATACCAGATGAGGGGCGCTGAATTCAGAGCAACAATTACAATAAAGCAAACTTCATGAAATAACATTGAGGTTTTCCATACAATCATGAAAAAAATTGCACATCCTTCTCTGTGAGCACCCAGCTTTGGTACGCTGGTTGAACACACATGCCAATTTTTGCTCCATTTAATCATCAGACGTATTACTGGGGCGTTTATCACTCTCCTTTGCTAGCCAAATGAAAGAGAAAATGATCCCGGGTTTTGATTGTTTCTCGTTTCATTAAGCCTAGTTAGGCAAGTTAGCAATTAAAGCAGAAGGACAGATACTGTAGTACTTCATGTGGGTTCAAACCACAAAGATATTTAAAGGAAATGAAAGGGAAATAATATTAGAATCTGTTGTAGAAGTAAATAGGAAAGAGATATATTTGGGAGACTGAAATAAATACCCATGATCACTTTCAGAGCTCATTCTTGTTCTCAGAAAAAAACTGTAAATATTAAAAAGGTTGAAAAATCCGCCAAGCCATTTGCAGCTATTTGAAACACAGGGTAACAGAATTAAATAAACGCTGAAAGACCTGGAACACAGTTAAGTATGGACCATGAGGCTAATTGTGGATCTTGAGTTAATTACTTTCCACTGATACGTTTTCTCAATGGTCTTTTACATCAGTTTTTCTTCCCTCGCTCTGAACCCCAAGGCAATTCAGCATGCTAGCCTCCAAACTCTGGGTGATTCATTGTGTACTTCTGCCTTAGGATTTTTAGTTCATGCAGAGAATGCCAGGCTTTCACATCAAGTTGATGTTAATGTGCGCTGACAAAGCAACAGTAAAGGAGCTTCATGTTTGTCACAACGTGCACTCTCTAATTTAGTAATTGCTTTATACTGATATGCAAATAATGACACATTTCCCAAATTTCCAGTTTCTTGGCAATGCTTTCACTAATTACTCAGCGGTTAAAACTTATGCATATAAATTAAGTGAGTTTATTAATAAGTACACCTGTGCAAATTGATCTATAAAATATATATGCCCAGGAATAAGTCGTAACTTATTGTACACTTTCAAATGTCTAACAAACAAAAAATTAAATACTCTTACACCAAAACAAGATCTACTAGTGTGTTCTTCATAAATAAACTGAGATTCCCAAATCTTTCTAAAACTAGAGATTGTTGAAAGAAATACTGTAAGTCAAAGCATTTGCTCATGTCATGTTAACAAATGAAAAGAGGATCAAGGTAAAGAGTAAACAAATAATTAAATAAAGGAAAAAGGGATGATAATCTCTCTAGTACCTGAAAATGTGAAAAAGTGTCAGCATATGCTCATCCATGAGCTTAGTGACTGCAAAGCATGGTCTTGAGCATCACTGCGTATTACTTTTGAAACCTTCATGGTGGCCCTGCAAAATTTAGTTGCACTAAATTGACATAGACATAGACTCACAGCAAGTGCAAAAACACTGAACAGAGCTTACTTGCCCTATAATCACGAATTGGCTTGAGTTGGAAGGGACCTTAAAGCAGGGACACCTCACACCACATCAGGTTGCCCAAAGCCCCATCCAACCTGGCCTTGAGCACTTCGCAGGATGGGGCATCCACTCTTTCTCTGGGCAGACTCTTACAGCGCCTCACCACCCTCCGAGTAAATAATTTCTCCTTACTATCTATTCTAAATCTATCCTCTTTCAGTTTAAAGCCATTATCCTCTACCTTATTACTATGGCCTCTAATAACAAGTCCCATCTTTCCTGCAGGCACCTGTAGGTACCAGAAGGCTGCAACAAGGTCTCCCCAGAGCTAGGCCAAACAGCCCCAATTCACTCTGTATTTCTTTTCACAGTATAGGAGCTAACAAATAATCAAGCCACTAACATCTTCCTGTTTGCTTGTTGGCTTCTGTACTGAAACAAAATGTTTGTTAGGTTTCTGATATTTTCTTTAAATAAAAAGGCAATTGCTGTAGAAGAGCGTATAATGATATTGCTTATTCTAACTCTGATCAGAAATTGCCTATTCTGCTATCCAGAAGAAATACAAATTGCTAAACAGATTTTTCATATAAGGAAAAATTTTTGTAAGCAACAGTATAATCCAACAATCAAGTTGACTCATCTAGATCACATATTATATTGCCTACAAATATTCACAGATACGTCTTGGGAACTGCTTTGCATTCACAAAGAGTATCAGCCAAATACTTGGCACGTTTCTGGTCTATGGTGGGATGCCATTTACTTCACAGCATTGTACAATGCTTTGGATGGCAAATAGAAGAGTGCCTGGATATGTTACAGCACTATATAATTCCCTGGCACAGTTCAAGCAGTCGTACTAGCAACACTGCTTCCATCAAACGGTTCAAACACTCACAAGCTTTTCATGCTACCTCTTCTTCCTGGATATCACTGCTCGAGGTACTAGATTTTTGCAGCGTTAGCCATGCTGTTATTGACTTCTAAAAATGAGCTTCTGAAAAGCATGTTTCTTTCTTATTTAGTTTCCTTTGCAGGGAATACATGAAAAGGAATTTAACTCTTTAGATCAATAGTATTAAAAACACTAAGTATACATCCTTCTCAAGTAAAGAAAAAAGGTCAAAACCAGAAGTACTAGCAAATAAGTATTCTTAATTTTAAATCACATTTCAATATTTATAAACTATATATTTTTTGCGTTGGTGTAGCTGTAATTAAGCTAATGCATTTATTCACTGTGAGCGTGTATCAAATTTGATTGGTTGATGTACAATACTTCCAGAAGTGATAAGCAAAAGATTAAGAACTAACAACTAGCTAAAAACTGAGCATTTATAAAGAATCTTTCTATTCAGAAACTTCTTAGAACTTGACAAATATGCATTGTTGCCAACTTTACATTGTATTTTCGTAGTCATTTAGCAAAATTAAAGTGGACAGTTCCTACTGAAATCCAGCTGAGGCAAGGCATCTACTTTTCTTTGAGTTTTATGAAAGTTCAGTATTAAATCTCAGACCTCCTCTTAAAAATGAGAAGATCTGAGTTGTGTAAGTAAATCAGCTTATTAAATGTCATTAAATAACCACTGGGCAGTAAGTACATTTAGAAAAGGAACTCCTGTGATTGCTAACAGAAGCAGACTCTTCTCTTGCTCGATAGAGGAAGTAATTCATCTAAAACAGTTTCATCAGCCATCACTTCTTGGTTCCTGGTTTTATCACTACTTTATTACGCTTAATAAATAAACCCCAGAAAAGGACCATTCTATGCATTTTGTTAAAGGAGACATTTGAGACTACTATATCAGACTGTGCACAACTAGAACAAAAGTTTTAGCAATAACAAACATTTGAATGAATAAAACATATTGAATTAATAAAATAATAAAAATGATGATATGCCAAGCCCATTTATCATATGGCTTACTGAAAATTAAACTCCGTTTACAGAGTCCCAACCATCCGCAAACTATTACAATGGATTTTCATACATCTAGAGAAGCTCTGCTCTGTTAGATAGAGGAGTTTTATTACAAAAGAAATGCACTGCTGAGATAATCCTCAGGAATAATGTGATTACTACTTATCAGACAGGTGTCTGTTGTATTCCAAAGAGATTATCACTTCCTATTCTGCTGAGAGCAGAGAATAA